>CM033425.1:16946753-19868682 GCA_019425775.1 Rafetus swinhoei | reverse complement strand
GATACAGAGGAGAAGGGTGCTAGAGAGAAGCACAAGGACGGTGGAGGCAGTAGGAGGGGCATGACTGGGAAGGTGGGGAAAGCAACCACTCCTCCTGCAGGGCTGAAGACAGAGGGGAGTATGTTAGAGATAGGAGCAGGGATGCAAGGGAGATGGGGAGGTTGCTGTTGGGGAGGCGGAAAGCAACCACTCCCTCCTGCTGGATTGTTTGTAGGAAGGGAGGGCACTAGTGGAAGAAGGGCACTGATAGGAAACTGAGGAAAAAGGAAGCCAGAAACCACTCCTCCCTGCAAGGCTGGAGGCAGAGGAGGAGGGTGCTAGAGAGAGGGGCAGGGACCACTTTCGCTCACTGGACTGTATGCAGGGAGAGGCTGGGGAGGGGGGGGCAAATGGGACAACCAAGGGGGAGGGTGGGAAAGGCAACCACTCCTCCTTGCAAGGCTGGAGGCAGAGGAGGAGGGCATTTCCAGGACAGGACAGGACAGGGGTATGCTACAGGGTACACTACAGGTGCAGGGCAGTGGTGCCGGCTCCTCTGACTGCACTGGGACAGAGGGAAACTATAAGGGCATCAAGGATGCAGCGTACAGTGAGGGTGCTAACTAAAAGGAGGGAAGGCACACAAGTGCTCGGGGAGGGGACCAGGGTGCCCTGGGCAATGCAGAGGGCTAATAGGAAGCTTGGGGAAGGGAACAGATTTTGAATAGGTAGGGGGCAGGGTAGGGTAAGGCCGTTGCTGGGAGGGCAGGGCAAACACCACAGCAGGCTGACGGGGTGGGACAGGCAAAGGGAGCTGTATAGAGGTCGGGTGGGGTACACAAACAAAATAACCAAACTTTCTGGGGCTGGGCGGGCCAAGTAAGCAAACTAACTTTCAGGGTGGGAGGGAGAAACAAACTGGGCTATTGGGGTGGGGCAGGCAGAAGGGAGGGAGGCAAGCTGCTGTGGCATGGAAACAAAGAGGGCTAAAATAGGGGGTGAGGGAGGCACCCCAGCCAAATGTAGCTAATAGAGAGGGGCCAAGTCCAAGGCGGGAGTGAGTGCACCCACAAGCACTTGTGAGAGCTCAGTCCCTTACTCTCTGCTACTGGAAAACAGTCCCAGGTGTAAATGCAGGTGGAGCAGCCAGCCCCACTGAGGTGTGAAAAGAAAGTTGAGGTGTTAACAGTGGGTGGTGGAAGGAGTGGTGGGGGTGGTGGCAGTAGAAAAGGGGGGCAGCTGGACTGGGGGGGAGGGTTCTATGCCTCTTTCCCAGACCTCCTTGCAGCAATTCAAGTTACCACCACCCCAGGAGCACAGGTGTTAAAGGCTCAATCTTACAAGCAAACCCCCTTCACAAGTCCACATGGTGGGCCTCCTCTTCTTCCTCCTCGATGAGGTGAAGGTGGTACAGCAGCAATAGCAGGCAGGCAGCAGCCAACCTGGCAAGGACCTCTGCACAGTGAGTGCTTATGGTGGTAGGGTCCTCTTCACCTCTCTGGAGGGGTGGGAGATGCAGGCTGGCAAGCCTTCCTAGACAGCAGCAAAGTTGTGGGTGGCAGCAGCAGCAGCAGTCCTGGGAGGGAGAGGCCCAGCAACAGGCAGGCAAGTAGATAGGCAGTCACAGGGAAGAGCTGGGCACTATTTGAAACCCAAGGGGGTAGGTGGGCACCAGTTGCCCCACTTCTAAAAGCCCTTCCCCCAGCCTTATGGGAGGGACAACTGGACCCAGGGTTCAATTGATTACAAGGGAAAAATGATGAAAAACAGGGTCAGGGTTGCAGTCAAAGGTACAAAATGAGAGAACTGGATGGGGATACTGAGCAGAGAACCTTGGAGAGGGCCCACTGCTCCTCAAAGCTGTCTAGGGAGCCAGTGGATGCTGCCCAGAGGAACTCTGCCCATATGCGTGACACAAGCGAGGAGTGGAAATGGGCCCCACGGTTGCAGAGCACCCCCTTGTCCAGCATCCTCCTCCTAGTATTGTATATGGTGGCTTTTGCTAGGGCCAGGAGGAGGCTGACGAGGAGGTCTCAAGACTTTGTGGGGCCACAGATGGGGTGTGTGTAAATGAAAAGGTGAAAGGAAAAGTGCAGCCAGAACTTCAATAAGAGGTTCTGGAGGAGCCAGAATAGGGGCTGTAACCTGGCGCATTCTAGGTATGTGTGCGCCAAGTTTTCCCTGATGCTGCAGAAGGGGCAGGTATCAGAGATGGGGGTGACCCACACCAAGTACACGCCTGTGCTCACGGCTCCGTGGAGGAGCCGCCAATTTATATCTCTGATTAGCCATGGGATTAAGGTGGATTAAACACTGGCCCATCGGGGTTCCTCACCTTCAACAGGACCTAGACGGTCCTGTGATTTGGTGTTGTGGTGGGACACGAGGGTGAGTAAATGTAACATGTTGAGCACAAGGATGTCTCTAGGTGCAGTTAGAAAACAGACCGGCTGCAAATCCTGCAGCTGGCTGGGAGTCTAAGGATGAGGAGGCTGGGAAGGCCTGTGGAACAGGAGCTCAAGAAAAAGAACCAGAAGGCTTGCATTGTGAGAGGGGAGAGGAGTGTACCCTGTCGCAGGGCTTGTTGCAGGAAATCAACTGTGACAAAGCTGCCTTTATTTCCTGGAGTATGTGCAGGAGGGCTCCAGGGGTGGAGAGCCCCATGCACTTAGCGAGCATACAGGGATCCACCCAGTCTCCCCTGTTGCAGTCCAGGTGGTCTCCAAGCTTGGTAGTTTCTGCCAGGATCAACCTCCAGCACTTCGAGGGATACTCCACCACCTGCACGCACAAGGTTGGATTGTGAAGCAGGGGCTCAGCGAGGAGGACTGCTCCCTTGGTGGCCACAACAGACTTGGTGGCTGAGAACAGCTTCCAAGTCTGGAGGAGTTCCTAGTAGAACTCCAGCAGCTCTGAGAGGTCTTGCAGAAGACCTCTTGGGTGGAGAAAAAAGAATTGCCAGTCATATCAGAGCCCTTGGAGGCAGCGGAGGTAAGTGTGTGCCAACATGCTCCACGCCGGACTACCTGCACAATAGAGGAGTCCTTTTGGTGCCTGGAGGTGGAAGGTCCAGACCTGGCTATGCATGCAGATCAGGCCCTGTGTCCCCTCCTCCAGGGCAAGACACAAGACCACTCCAGAGACCTAGTTCAGTCCTGGCCAGAAGAACTCCAGGCCTAACCTCTGGAGCCTGGCCAGGACCTCCAGGGCCCGGCTCAGGGTTTTGATCTGGTGCCAGAGCATGGACAGTACTAGTTGGTTCAGCACCAAAACCCTCTCCTACAGGGAGAGACACTGGAGCAGTACTGTACATTTCTGCAGCCGCTCACCCACCCTGGCCTCCGAACCCTGCCAGTTCACCAGCAGGGAGGGCTTTGTGATGGATAAAAAACCGCCGAGATAGAGCAGCAGACCCACGCTCCACCTGATGGCCTGAAACACATGGCCAGAACTCTTGGAGGAGGCCACTGAGTAGATGGCTTGGCAGGCCTCCATCTGCACCAGGTCACCTGGGTTCTGGACCACGAGGAGCAGGTAATCAGCATATGCCAACAGGACCAGCTGCAGCTCTGGCTCTCAGAGCATCAACTCCGTCAACCTCCAATGGAGGAGACAGAGGGAGGCTCAATCACCAGGGCGTACAGCTGGCCTGACAGCAGACACCTCTGATGTACTCCCCGCCCAAAGCTGTTGAGCCTGACCAAACACTCCACAAAGGTATATAGCACCCGGAGAAAACCCACCATACAGGGCCCAAAGCCAAAGGCCTGCAAAGTGCTCATTGTCCACCCTGTCGAAAGCCTTTTTGTGATTCAAGGACAAGAGGGAGAACGTTAGACCATTACTACACCCAAGCTCCAAGAGGACCCAGACCAGATAGAGGTTGTCAAAGGTTCTTCAGCCAGAGATGGAGTAGGTCTGGTTGGGGTGGATCACTTCCACCAGCATGGATTGCAGCTGCAGCAAAATGGTTTTTACTATGTCGTTGTAGTCTGTACTGAGGAGCGAGATGGGACGCCAGTTCCCAAGGTCGTGGAGGTCCCCATTCTTCGGTAGCAAGGCGAGCACTGCTCACCTGCATGACAGAGGGAGGACACCATTCTCTAAGAACTCAGCCCAGATGGTGACAAGGTCTGGGCTGAGGACGTCCCAGAACATGCAGTAGAACTCCACTGTCCGTCTGTCAATGCTTGGGGTTTTGTTGGTGGGCATAAGATGGAGGGCTTCCGACAACTTGGCCAGAGTGAGAGGCAGCTCTAGCTAGTCTCGGTCACCCGCCCACCTCTTTTTCTCTAGGGCATAGAAGAAGCGGGAGCCACAATCCATCTCTTAGAGGAGATGGATGCAAGATCAAATAAAGGTGCGCCAGGCCTCATGATCCTGGAGGGCCCAGAGATCCTCCCACTTCTCCCGGTATGCTTTGTGGTGGGGTGGATCCTCTGGATCCAATGTCAGGGACTTCTCAAGCTTCAAAACCTCCCAGGCCAGCTCCTCAATCACCACATCCCTCCGCCAGCTGGCGCCCCAGGAGTAATCACAACAAAAGAGCTGGGCATGCCCCTTCCCCACTTTCCACCATTGCCGCCCTGAGAGAAAAGCGGGCTGCTGCTCCCACCAGGCCAGCCAGAACTCCCAGAAGATGTCACAAAGCCCACATCCTTCAGCAGGCTATTGTTACAGTGCCAGTAGGTGGTGGGGCAGGTTCCCACGTGGCCTAGGTGATAGGGCGCTAGCCAGGGGAGGATAGGGTCATGGGTTCAAGTACTGGGATGGGATGGCCAAAAGCTGGGTGGCCTGGGGGCAGGAGGGATAAGGGGCACCCTGAAGATAAGGTGGTGGGGTGGGTTTGAGTGTGGCCTAGGGGATAGGGCACTCACCTGGGGAGTGCAGGGTTGTGGGTTCAAGTCCTGCCTCCTCTCTGGATGGGATGGCCAAAAGCCAGGCAGCCCTGGAGCAGGAGGGATAAGGGGTGCCCTGACGACAAGGTGGCGAGGCAGGTTCCTGCATGGCCTAGGGGTTAGGGCACTTGCCTGGGGAGGACAGAGGCCTTCTTCACAGCCTCCAAATTGTGGTCCATAAAGGGAGCCAACCAGACCCTGGCAGAGTGGGCCCATGCTAGGTGGAAACATGAAAAATATATGCAGTCCAGCTATGAGTGGCATGACTGATTGTCCTCCACCCGGATGTAGGTGAAATTGGTGGTGTGGTGCAAGACATCCACCAGGGGAGTGGTGGTCTACAATCTCCCTGTGGATGCCTGCTGTGGCCTGGCAGTTCTTGACTTCTGAGCAATCCTGGCCCTCAAGGGTGGTGTTGAAATTCTCACACAGGACCAGGCACTTGCAAGGATCCAGGGTGCTGAGGAAGTGGCCACCTGCTGCTAAAAGGTTATGCAGTCTGGGCCCATGGTTCAGCATGTAGACATTGACCAGGTTCAATGTCAGCCCCTCTATGTGCACCCAGATGTGCAGCAAGAGGTCTGGGAACCCTCAGGCCATAGGGCAGGGGAGAACAGGGTGACAACACTAGCTTCCTTGGTACTGAGGTGGCTAAAATACACCCCCTGTCCTCCCAATCCAGCTGCTAGTCAGCCTCGACAGCTGGAGTTGTGTGGGTCTCCTGCAGAAAAAACACAGAGTACCCCCTTTTCTGAAGGAAGGAGAGCACCCAGCTCCTGCAGAGACCTGCCTGATAACCCAGGGTGTTTAATGTTGCAAAGATAGTGTATTTCAAAGTGAGGGCTGGGGTGCATCCTCAAGGGCAGGGTGATCCCCAGGAAACCGCTCCCTGACCCTAAGGCCAGGAGAGCGTCATGGAATTTGCAGGTCTGGCAGTAGGCCATGATGTCCTGCCTTTTGGTCCCTCTCCCTTTCTGCAAGAGGCCTTTGTGGCCAAGAGGATAGAGTGAAAATCCCCCTAGCACCTTAAGGTGAGCTGCACCTTATTTTTCGCTTCGTGGGTATCTGCGAGGAACTGACATAGCTCGGTATTCAGTGCTGAGGGGGTCGGGACAGCACAGTTTTTCTCCATCTGGGCCCCTGGATGGACCTCATGGGCAATGGAGATGGGCAAACAGGGATCCAATCCCTGATGCAGCACCAAATGTGGTGGCGCCATGCTGCCCATCTCCATCCCCAGTAAGGGAGGGAGCGGTGGAGGAGCAGGGCAGCCCCTAAGGAACTAGAAATGGTTCCATGAAAATCACCCCCTGAGGGCCACTCATGGATAGTGGGAATGAAACAGTCACCAAAGGGGTGGCAATAACAATGGGATGGGTGGTGATGGAGGAGGAACGGGCATCACGGTGGGGACAGAAGGGGGAATAGGGTCGGGGTCAGAAGTGGAGGTCAGGCCAGGAACAGCAGTGGGGATAAGGATGGTGGTGGGATCGGGATTAGGAATGGGGATGGGACTGGGACCAGGCCCATGAATAGGGGTGGGATCAAGACCGGAAGTATGGATGGGAACGAGGGAAGGATTGGGACAGGGAGAAGGGCCACAGCTTACAAATGGGGCTAGGAGACAGTCCCCCAGGTCTGGGCCATTGGGCTGTGGTGCCTCCTGAATGTGGTCTGGGACTCAAGGGATGGATGTGGGTAGGTGGCCCGCGCTGATGCCAGGCTCAAGTGGCCAGGTAGACTTATGTTCAGAGCCATGGTGTCAGTTGTGATTGCACCAGTTGCTGGGCCCCTAGCAGGGAGGGAGGGTGACTGCTCCACCTGAAAGATGGAGGGGGCACCCACAAGCCCAGGACCCAGCTGCTCTGTGCCGGCCATCACCTCTAGGAGCTCGGAGGCCTCTGATGAGGCACATTTGTTGGCTGGGCGGATGGCCAGTGTTAGGAGCGCCCCCGAGGGTGAGAACGGAGGCTGCCGCCTGGGGCATGGGGGAGGAAGGAGGAGGAGGTGATGGTGCAACTAAGTCGCTGCCCAGACTGAGGCCCATTGACAAGGGGTCATCCTCTCCCTGGGCAAGCGGGGTCAGATATAGGGCCTTGATCTCTTCGAAGATGGAGCTAAAATCCACCCCATAGTCCCAGATTTCTCCCCACTGGCTGCAAAGGCAGCAATTGCCTTGGCGGTAGCGAATGGGGGTGCGGATGGTAAGTGGGCCGAGGGAGCTCCATCTGATGCCTGCTCAGGCATGGGCTCCACGGGGGAGATGGTGCCGTTCCCCTCTGCTGTCCTGGTGTCCAAGGCCAGAGCCTTCTGCTGATCATTGTTGGGGGTGATATCGGCAACCCCCCCTCATTATTTTGTGAGGGGCCTTCACACCTTCCTCATCGGAGGAGGGAGACTGAGCTTGCAGACCATGGGCTCATCCCCTGAATGAGCGCCCAGCCTTCTGAGGTGGAAGTGGAGGGCTGGTCAGCAGGGGCAGGGCCAGGGGCGCAGGTGGTACACAAGGGGGTCTAGGAAGCAAGGGAGAAACAATGGGGAGTGGTGGATGTGGTGGCAGTAGAAAAGGGGGGCAACTGGACTGGAGGGAGGTCTCCACGCCTCTTCCCTGGCCCTCCTTGCAACAACTCAAGTTACCACCACCCCAGGAGCACAGGTGTTAAAGGCTTAGTCCCAACAAACAAACCTCCTCCATGAATCCAAGTGGTGGTCCTCTTCCTCAGCGGGGTGCAGGTGGTACAGCAGCAGAAGGCAGGTGGCAGCCAACTGGGGAAGGACCTCTGGATAGTGGAGCTGATGGTGGTGGGGTCCTCTTCACCTCTCCCTCCAGAGAGCAGCAAGTTGTGGGTGGCAGCAGCAGCAGCAGCAGTTCTGGGAGGGAGAGGCCCAGCAACAGGCAGGCAAGCAGGTAGGCAGCCGCAAGGGAGATCTGGGTAGGGAGGGCTCCCTGTAGCAGTTGCAGAAGAAGCAGCAACTGGGCATTGCAGGGCAGAGGAGAGGAAGGGAAGGGTGCTCCTGAGCTCAGGTGGGGAGGGAACAGCTATCACATCCTCCTCCTTCTCCTGGAGTGGGGCGTGAGTGGCCTCCACAGACCCTAAGGGGGAATAACCTCTCTCTAAGCCTGCGTGGGTGGAGCTCAGTCGTGACTCTCCGGGAGCATGGGGTGGGGCAGGTAGGATAAAAAGCTCAGCCCAGGAACTCAGTAAGGTCCCCGCCACTGGAGGAAACAGAGGCCTGCTTGAGCTCCCAAGCCAGGAGGACCATGAAGACCTTGCAGAGGCTGAGGACTAGTCTGGACTGCTGTGCTCCTGCTCTGAAGAGGAAACCTTCTTTACCCTGCCCGAGGGTGCAGACTACAACAACCCTGAGACCCAGCAGCCTGTGTGGGGCCAGGCAGATGTGGAGGGGGAGTTAGGAAGAGGCCCAGGGAAAGCTGACGACTGTCAGGCTGATTTTATAACACTTTAGAGTGTTTCAACATGTTGTGGGGATCCCAGTGGCAGCCAGGGCTGCCATTGCTAGGGCCCTAGGCTGGGACGTGGTGGATTAGGGAGGGCCCATGTCCTCCCTGCCACCCCACATACTGGTCGCATCCTTTTCCCCTCTCTTGTCTGTGGGACTGTGTTTGTGTTGCTGTCCCACCTGTGTTTGTGTTGCTGCCCTGTACTTGGGCCTAGGCCTTACTAACTGAGGGTATGTCTACACTAGCTCGTTAGTTCCTAATTCGAACTACCTACTCCGTGCCGCATGTAGCCGGGCACGGAGTTCGGACTAAGGGGGATTTAAAAATGGCGGCGCTCGGGAACATGCAAATGAAGCCCGGGATATTTAAATCCCGGGCTTCATTTGCAACCCCGGTTGCCCTCATTTGCCTACCTAGCTCGAACTAACGAGCTAGTGTAGACATACCCTGAGGGACTGCACTTGTGTTGCTGCCTGCCCTGTACTCAGGGCCCTGGGGTTTAAAGGGAGCCTTTCCAGACCTGAGCACAGGTCAGGCACCCAGGACTTAAGCAGCTGATTTACATCCTATTATTCCTAATGAATTCTAACAGATATTCCCTTCTGCTCCTACATCTTTACATTGTGACTGAATCTTGTGCTGCAAAAGGCTATGTACCATGGACCAGATCCCAAGCCCATTGAAGTTAACTGAAGTTTTCCATTGACTTCAGCAAACTTTGGATTAGGTTCTGTCATTCTTTTAACCCTTTGCACATAGACCCTGGATGGGCCATGCAGGAAGGGGCAAGCCTATAAAGGTGCTGTCATGGCTAAGGATTATATAGCTCAACAATAGTAAAATGTATCAATGGTACATTAAAAGAAATGTCGTGGGCTTTTTTGTTACATTTTTTGATTATTTCTTGTTCTAAATGTGGCAAACTTTGGGATTTATCTTTATCTTTTTTCTCAAGTGATACAAGGTTATGGTTAGGGCAGGAAAAGTGCATGTGGAATTGTTGACATTCAGCATGCCTATGAGATGGGTCACAGGGATTGCAAAATCTTTAAAAAGAAGAGCCTAAAGTGAAGCTCCGAAATTCAGATTAGGCCCTAAATAAGTCACCTAATTTTCCGAAGTGATGGCTATCTAGAGCAGCTCCCACTGGTTTGAATGGAGTGACTCATAAATGCAGTGCTATGCCTCACATTGTAACTGCAGTCAGAGGGTGGAAGGTCTATACATCCAGACTACAGCACATATACTGTCCGTAAGGCAGGGGTCTCAAAGTCCTGGCCCATGGGTCATTCCTGGTTGGAGCAATTGTGCAATCCGGCCTGGAAGTCCTCGCAATGGGCTGTCTGTTACTGGCTCCCAAGTCCTTCCCTTTCCTGTCATCGCCACACTGTTCCCATTGTGGCACACCATCCCCTGAGGTTGCAGCGTTGGGAATCACTGAAAGACCTGGTTGCACTGGAGGTTGCATCCCTGGCCCTCTCCACATTGCCTGTAGTAGCAAAAGTCGCAGGAGAAGTGGAGTGCAATGGGTAATGGACAGGCCAGATTGCACAATCACTCCAACTGATGATGATCCATGGATTGTGAGTTTGTGACCCCTGCCCTAAGGAGTTAAATAAAGAAGGGCTGTATCTTGTTTCCTTTCTACTGGAAAAACTTAAGGGTATGTTGACATTTTAACTACTCAGAATTTACGTTTGGATACCCAGGATGCTGCTTTTGAGCAGGCTGAAGGTGCAAAACTGGATTGTCCTATAAATACGGACACTCTCAGGCAACCATCTATGACATTTACAATATCATATTTTGCAGTTATTTATTCACAGTTTTTAGTTGTTCCGTACAATGAATCAAACATGCTTTCAAAAGGGATTTCCCAGTCTGCTTGAATAGGAAGTACAGTAGAAAAGGCACATGATTATTCACTATATGAGTTGTTCACCAGTCAATAACTTAAAGCTAAAAAGCTATCCACCAGAGGATTCTTTTTAATGAGGCAGTAGAGGGAGTTCCCCTTTGAACTCATTATGGACGCTGCTGTCCTTTAACTCCTCCTCTGGGAAAGCTGAAATGAGCCCATTTCTCTGTTCTGTTTGGTCATCTCAAGATTTCCAAGGCATCCACTGATCCAAGAAAGAGTCAGGCAGGATGCTTATTTGCCTGTTTGTGCCTCATAGTCCATGGTCCTGGGCAGTCAACTTCTTTTCATAGCAGTTTGATTGAACACAAATGCTTTGAAGCATATCACACACTGAGCAATGTCTGATTGTGGAGGTGACAGCTTCTCGGCCCCAGTAGTCAATGTCGGCCATGTTTTATCCAGTTTCTAATCATCCATTTTTGCCCAGAGCACCTTTGTACCACGAGTCTGAGCCCAAAATTGGCATCCTTTGACATTTCCACTTCTAGACACCGTCCAGTGTTTCTGCTGATGATTGGACCATTCTGAATTAAAGAAAAACACGAGCACTGAGTAGTTGTCACATGCTACCCAATGGCTGATGCTTGTTTTTATTTAATAACACTCTTTCCATTAAAAGCCAGCATTAATGGAAAAGCCAGCATTTGCAGTTGACTGCTGAGAGAGTTGTGCTTGCAGGATAGCTAAGAACATAAGAAAGTCCATGGTCCATCCAGTCCAGTATCCTGTCTGCCAACAGTGTCTAATGCCAGATGCCCCAGAGGGAGGGATCACAACAGGTAATCATCATGTGATCCCCCCGTCAACCACCTCCAGAGAAACAGAGACTAGGGACACCATTCCTATCCATCCTGGCTAATAGCTATTGATGGACCTAACCTTCATGAATCTGTCTCTTTTTTGAACCCAGTTAAAGTCCTAGCCTTCACCACATGATCTGGCAAGGAGTTTGACAAGTTAACTGTGCACTGAGTGAAGAAAAACTTCCTTTTGTTTGTTTTAAGCCAGCTGCCTGTTAATTTCATTTGGTGACCCCTAGTTCTTATATGATGGGAATAAGTAAAAAACTTTTTCTTATTCACTTTTTCCACATCAGTCATGATTTTATAGACCTCTATCATATCCCCCCTTAGTCTCCACTTTTCTAAGCTGAAAAGTCCTCTCTTCATATTGGACCCATTCCAAACCCCTAATTGTTTTTGTTGCCCTTTTCTGAACCTTTTCCAATGCTAGTAGCCAATGTGTCTTTTTTGAGATGCATCAAACACATCTGTATGCAGTATTCAAGATGTGGGTGTACCGTAGTTTTATATAGAGGCAATAAGATATTTTCTGTCCTATTCTCTATTCCCTTTTTAATGATTCCTAACATTCTATTTGCCTGTTTGACTGCTGCTGCACACTGAGTGGATGTTTTCAGAGAACTATCCACAATGACTCTAAGATCTCTCTCTTGAGTACTTAGAACAGGGATTTCTAAAAGCAGAATAAATTAGCTGAAGGCTTGTCGGGATGAACCTCTGCTAAGAAAAGTGAGATTGAACTGTCTGTAAATGTGGCATGATCATTTTCTATTGGCAGAAGTTTAGAGCACAGTAAGTAGAGTCATAAAAAGCAAATCTGGTTCTGACTCAAGTCTCTGGGAATAGATTTGTGTCCACACACAGATCTTGTGTGATTGTAATCAGACTGACTGTAACCAGTTGGAGACAGTGCAGGAGTCAGAAAAGGAGAGAGCTATGTTATGCAACCTTTGCTGTTTGATAAGCCGCCGCGGTGACAGCTGCTTTTTCCTTCTCTGGAGCCGGGGGCTGGTGGGTTCAAATCCTGCCAGCCCTGGGAACTGCCAGGCACCCACCACTAGATTCCCAAGGCTGGAGCAGGTGTCAGGCTGAAGGTGGGTGGGATAAAGCATCCAGGGAAGCTGGGGTGGTCGGCTGGGTCTTCTGGTGGCCTGACAGATAAGGCCTCTGCCTCTAAGTGCCCAGGATGGTAAACTCAAGTCCCACCAGCCTTGGGAGCCATGGAGCACCTACCACCAGCCTGCCAGGGCTGGAGCAGGTGCTAGGCTGAAGGGGGCAGAGTAAGGCATCCAGGGAAGGTGGGGTGGTGGACTGGGTCCTCTAGTGGCCTGACCATAAGGCACCACCCTGAACAGCCAGGGGTGGTGGGTTGGAGTCCTGCTAGACCCTGGAGCTGCCCTGAATGTTTCCATTCATCCTGAACTGAGCACTGATGCCTTCACTATGACAGCATAATTTTGAGAATGTTAAGCAAAATGATTTTTCTCCTTGTTAGTTTTTCAGCATGAAACAAAGAAGTCATAAAAGAGGGGGAGGCAGTGGGATGTAATAAGGTAACAGGATGCTTGGATTCTATTCCTAACTCTGTAGCAGACTGCCAGTCTTTAGGCAAACCATTTCCCCTTTGCCTCTTTACTCCCTCCTGCTTGGTCTGGGACAGAGACTATCTCTGGCCTTTGTACAGTGCCAGTGCAATGAGGAACCCCACCAATGGCATGATGTAGCTGAGGGTATGCCATGGCTGACATTCGTGGCAGACATTCCCTTACACCAGTGGTCTCCAACCTTTTTACACCCAAGATCACTTTTTAAATGTCAGGACAAGCCACAATCTACCTCACCCATTCCCCAAGTCCCCACCCCCTCCTTGAGGCCCCACCCTCTCTGTTCCCCTTCTCTCCATCACTTGCTAAACCCGGTCCTTATATACACTCAGGGTACGGCTACACTGCCACTTTTTTCGATCCTTCTGTTGGAAGAACATTTTCTGACATTTGGCCCATCTAGACTGGGCCAAATGCTGGAAAAAACCCCTTCTTTTGGAAGCCCTTCATTCCTCATGGAACAAGGAATACAGGGGCTGCCAAAAGAGTGTTTTTGCTGGAAAAACTCCTGCAGTCTAGCTGTACCCTCACTGGGTTGAGACAGGAGGTGCAGGCTCTGGGGTGTGAATGAGGGATTTAGATGTGGGAAAGGGTGAGAGGTGCAAGCTTCAGGAGAGAATCTGGATGCAGCAGGATGTGGAGAAGGGGATGCTGGCTCAGGGAGGGGGCTCCAGGCTGGGGAGTGTTGGGCTCAGGTGGAGGGTTGGGGTGCTGAGCAAGCCACAGGTTTGTGGATATGAGGGTGCAGGAGTTTGGGTTGGGATGTGTGAGGGGCTCAGGGCAGGGAGGTTGGGCATAAGATGGGCTCAGGACACAGAGTTGCAGAGTGCGAATGGTGTAAGAGTGTTGTGGTAGAAGACTGAGGATATGGGGGTGCAGGAGTTTGGGGATGTGAGAGGCTCAGGACAGGGGATTCCAATGTATGATAGGCTCAGATTTGGGGTCACGGTGGGGGGTACAGGAGTGTTCTGATGCTGTGGCCAGATGAGGGCTTGGCCCCAACTGGGGGCTTGTTGGCCAGGCTTCATTTTTAAATAAAATATTATGTCAAACACAAAAGATTTCATCAGTGTCTTTATTTATGAGGCGGGGGGCGGGGGGAACCTGTTTTGAATCGGGGTCACTGACCTACAGAAAAGTCAGTCAGGGCCACACAAGTGAGATACAAAAACAAACCTCACTAATGTGGCCCCAACTGTGCTGGTGGGAGTAGGGGACAGGGTGCTGGGGCAGGGTGCCAATGTGTGCTGGGGCAGAGGACAGTGTGACAGTGAGTGCCAGGAGAGGGTGCCAATAGGTGCCGGTGGGTGCTGGGGCAGGGTATTTGTGGGGATCTGGGTGGGGGGAGGGGACAGGGACCGGTACCTGGGGATCCTGCAGTTGCACACCAAGGCCCTGGAAGTACGTGGACTATGCTGGTCTGTCGCTTGCCTAATGCCTTCCTGCGCTGGGGGGAGGGGGAGTCCCGAACAGCGCTAGCCCCAACCGCTGGGGCCGCGTGCGCTGCCCAAGCAGCTGGAGCTGGCACGCTGGAGACATTATTCCCCTGCTGCCTTCCCGCGCGGGGGGAAGGGGAGTCCTGGACCACGCCAGCCCCAACAGATGGGGCAGCACGCGCCTTGCTCCTCTGCTCCCCATGGCAGCGTGGGCCACCCAAGCAGCTGGAGCTGGCATGCTGGGGACTTTATTCCCCCGCTGCCTTCCCGTGCAGGGGGAGGGTGGAGGCAGAGTCCCGGACCACGCCAGCCTCAACCGCTCGGGCAGCGCGCGCCTTGCTTCTCCACTCCCCCATGGCAGCACGCGCTGCCTGAGCAGCTGGAGCTGGCGCAGTCCTGGACCCCCCAGCCCCTCCCCCACGTGCAGGAAGGCAGCATGGGAACAAAGTCCCCAGCGCGCGACGGACCAGCGTTTTAGGTATTGTGCTGGCTGTTGGGGGGGCAGGGAGAGTAGTTCGCACACTTCCGGGACCTAGCACGCAGCTTCAGAACTCTCCCCAACCCCGCAGGAAGACCTCCGTAGTCCCTGGAGGTAGCATCAGCATGGCGTTAATCTTGGGGGTGGAGGGCAGCGAGGGGGGGTCCCCAAAGCCTCGCGATTGACTGGTAGAGCCTCCAGGATCGACCAGTTGATCACAATCGACGGGTTGGTGACCACGGCCTTACAGAATAAGGACTCTATACTTTGCCTATGCACACTAGAAATAGTTAGCCCTGTATGTCACTGATTTTCTATTAAGCTGAGAATTTCAAAACGAGCCTTTGACTCCAAAGGTACATCTACCTGGCAGCCAGGTGTGCAAATTGTGGCTTAGTTGATGTACCAATACCAGCTGCACTCTAGCTAGCTCACTAACAACAGAAATGAGGAGGTGGTAGTTTAGCTTTGAGCATGGGCTGCAAAATCTGCCTGACCCACCTGGGCTTGTACTTCTATCTAGCTGAAGTATAGCTAGCATGGATACATCTATGAAAGCTGCCATTCCCACCACCAGCTGCAATTTAAATGAATCCTCCATGGTTGGTGCATTTAAGAGGTAGGGGAAAGCAATGCCTTCCCAAATTTGCTGGCTGCCCCACTCACACTCACCCCAACTTTCCCCCCCCATTCAGAGCAGCTCCCCTAGTCTCCTGGGGCTGCCTGGGCTTCAGCCCTGTGCAGCCAAACCTCCCTGTGCTTGGGAGGGGGGAGGAAGGCTGGGGCTGCCCAGGCTTGGGGAGGCAGAGGCTGCCCCTATAGAGGGAGGGACTTGGCTCCCAAAAAGTCATGAATGGCAGAGGCAGGGTCTTGGGCAGAAGGGCTGGGGCTTGCCTCTCCCATCTCTAGATTCACCCACCACCCATGGTGTCCTCCATGGAGGGGTAAATGGAAGGGTTACGTCTCATTTGTAGCTTAAGAGTTGAAGCAATCTCAGTATCTTTCCACCTGGCTTTGTGTTATGAGCTCTTTGCTTTTGATTAGCAGGAAACAACTGCATGGGTTCCATATTACCTCAAGCAGGCCCTCCTGTCTCATTCCTAGGACAACAACCATCTCAGAAAGCTCCCTTCCACACCTGTGTAAAATCCCAGAGTCTTTGTGCAGGTCTCAGGCCATCGTCACATTTCTTCAGAGTAGGGGTTCTGCCTTTCCCATCATCAATGAGACACTTAGAGTCAGGCAGAAATGCTGTGGAGCCCAGAGGGCCTAACTGTAAGAGACCCTCAGCACTATAGCGGACAAGCTGGAAGAAAAGAGGAAGAGAAAGACAACCCACAGTTTAAGTTGTATCAGAACACCAGAGCGTTTTGGTGCCAAAGGCTGGAGAATTATGCTCATCCTCCACACTCAACTGGGGTGACTTGCAGTGGTAACTTACCTTAACTTAGGCCTTATCTGTTCAAAGTATGCCAACTTTAGAGGGACATGGGGCTGAACTAACATCAAGGATGGTTAGAAAACAGGGAGCATTCAAACAGCTTAAAGCTACCCCAACCCCACCATCCATTTCTGCCCCCCAGTGCAGGAATGGAATTATTGAGACTGTATCCTGCAGCTACTTTGTGTTATCACTTGTGGTGGAGGTGCCCTATTCCAGCACATACATTTTATAAAGCTAGGGAGTAAAATTACCTGCATGGCATCACTCCTAAGACATCTACTTCTTCTTCCTGCCCTTCCTCCCTTCCCCCGCAAAAAAATGGTGCAAAAGGGCAATCAAGAAAATGCAGTAATCAATATGTAAATTATAACCACTCTCAAATCCACCCAGTGGGAATTGATTTAACAAGAACACAATGGCAATTTGCTATGCAGTTTGCTCTTATGAGCTCTGTTAAAGCCTCCACTCTAATTAGTTTTTGTAAATAAACATTATTGAAAAAAAAATCCATCAGTATAACTTGAACATCAGGTAGCCAAAAATAAGAGAGGGGGAAAACAGTTGGTTCATGAGAGAACTAGCAGATCTGCTACCATATGCTTCAGTCTGGACAATAAGAAGCTAGACTCAGATATTTCACTTCTATTGAGGGCTAAATATTCTGAAGTTTAGTGATATGGTAAATGCTATTGGCTATAATTAAAGGGATTAGTAAATGGCCTCTATTATTTTTGAGCTTTTTGAACAAAGAAAAAGTTTAAGCAGGCTACATGCAAGCACTAACGGCTTAACACACACAAACACATGAGATACTCGTTAATCCTACAGAAGTATAATGAACTTCAGAATTTAACCTTTGCTCATTTATATATATAGAGAGAGTAAATGATTATTTTGCTTGTCTGGAGCCATTGCCATAAGAGGACCCAGTCCAGGACAAATAGGCTTCGTCTACACTGCACAGTTATTTCAGAATAAACTATTCTGGAATAATTATTCCAAAGTAGTTTATTTCAAAATAGCACATCCACACTGCAGGGAAGCCTCAAAATTCATCCGAGGCAGGCTTCCCTAATGTAGATGTGCTGTCTCAATTTAGAGCCCCAGGAGGAATAACTTAGAATGGCCCTGGTGAGGGGCTATTTCGAAACAGCAGAAGTGGAGTGTCTACAAAGCCCCTATTCCAAAATAACTATTTCATAATAGATGTTATTCTTTGTAGTCTGAGGTTTACTGAAGTTGGAATAAGCCATCCGTTATTTCAAAATTATTTTGAAATAATGGAATTGCTGTGTAGACACTCGCACAGTTATTTTGGAATAATAGCTGTTATTCTGAAATAACTTTGCTGTGTAGACACACCATTATGTGTAGCAGGAGATGTGAAAAATTGATCTTTTGGAGTCATTCCTATGTGGCACCAAGGATTTATTTTACCATGGTAGAACCCATTTGGGAGAAAACATTAAAAAAATGATAATGATAGTACTTTCCACTCAATTAAAAAATAGCATTCCCCTGACTCTAGGGCAGAAATGTTTTGTTTTCTTTACAGCCAGATAAATTGAGCCACAGAGAGGTTAAGTGATTTGCCTTACTTGAGATTGGGAAGTATTTTTAGCCTCCTTTTATAGACTGGTCAGGTAACACATTCACAATGATGAGTCATAGAAGTCAGGCACATGTTCAAGATTACAAACAAGTTAAGGTTAAGCCAGGAATAGAATCTAGGGCCCTGTGTAGACGGGGCCAAATGTCGGGAAAAAACCCCTTTTTTGCAAGACCCTGTAAACTTTGATTTACAAGAAATAAGGGGTCTTGCGAAAGAAGGTTTTTTTCCGACATTTGGCCCTGTTTACATGGGGCCAAATATCGGCAAAACCTCTTCCACAAAAAGAATTGGAAGAAGATATGCAACTGCGAGCACAATTTGCATATCTTCTTCTGAAAACTGCCCCCCAGCAGCGTAGCTGTAGCCTGAGATTCCTAAATCCCAGTCCCTCTTTTCTAACCACTATCAAATATTCTTCTCTCTATAAACTTTTTTTTTAAGTTAAATAAGGTAAGGACAAATTCTGCTCTTAGTTACATCAATGTGATTCTGAGTACTTTATTGTGTCAAATTCTGATCTATTGCTTGTTTAAATCTGGGGGAACTCCACTGATGTTGTTATTTATATGTAAATGAGATGAGATTTTGGCTTCTTGTCTCTAGATTTAACCATGAGCAGAATTTAGCTCTAAGCATATTGGTAACTGGCAACTACTGCATGACTCGTGTAGTACTAGCACATTTACCTGGCATTGCTTGGGTCCTTAAGGAGAAGCTCAGGGCAGGAGGCTTGGAGTGTGTGTGGGGGTGTAGAATTTAGGCTTAGAGGGGCTCTTGGCAGGGTACTGTATGTGTGTGTGTGTATGGGGGTGGATAGGGAGGGCTGCCCCTCTCCAAAATTTATACCCGGAGTGCTTGCTCTTCTCTTTCCTGTCCCTGTCAAGGGGCAAGAGCAAAGTGCATAGGTCATCTGCCCCCTGCGCTCCCCAGCCAGAGTGAGGAATGTAGCAAACTGTGCTCTTTCCCTCCATTTCCTGATGAAGGAGAACAGGCAGCAATGTCCTTGTAAGAATTCAGAATGGGAATTTCAGACCCCTCTGCCCTCCCTAAAGGGAGCCTGGTGGTTAGGAGGCTCAAGGCTGCAGCCGTCCTTGATGAGGGAGGTGCACCCCCAGCCAGCTCCTTTTACTTGCCTGGTGATTCAGTCTCTTTTCTGTTTGGTTTTCTGAGAAGCAATCCCATTCCAGACACGTCCCATTTTCCTGGCACAACCAAACCCTTCCGTTGCTTTAAATTATGATAGCATGTTTTATACTGAATTTTGTGGTCCTAGCTCTTACCATTTAGAAGTTTTTGAACAAACAAACTCTCTCACATATGTAGTAGATGCAGAGAGCTGCAGAGCAAAATCTTCAGCCATTGGAGGAATTCAATTATCACCCAGAAATTCATTGCCTCTCTGGCCTTATTCCTATTATGACACTCAAATTGCTTAAAAAGGAATGGAAAGAAGGTCACAGACTCTAGGCATTTACTGGATATTATTGACCAGAGCAAGTGGTGATTTGTTAAGGGCCAATCAAAAACTTCTAATTAAAATCTAGCTTTCTAAAGATATCTTCTTGTTCTTATTAGCCTCAGCAAGTACACACTGTGAATAATCACATCTTTCCAGTGCTAAAAGTGCTTTGTCTGTTCACTTTTAGACCGGGAGTCCTTTGACAGAGCATGTGTTCAATGTTACCACCTACCACTTTTGTTCAGCACAATCAGGTGGAGCAAGGAGTTGGGCTGGTGACTGTATCTGAGAAAGCAGAGCTTTCTCCTTGTGGATAAGTAAACATCAGTCAGTACACTGTCTCTGCATGGTAAATTGAGGCCTACAACTATAAGACTCATTTTCTTGCCTTTGCTTGTTGGGAGTTGGGGAAGTGTTTAAAGCAGGCAAACTAGTTCAGAAAGTAAATAGTTTGCCAGCTCACAGAAGTGTACATCTTTTCCTTCCATACCAAAGTAAAACCTGTTGGGTTGTGGAAACATTCTGCATATTTCACACTTCCAATTCACAGTGAAGGATCAACAGAGAGTGAGAAAGAGATGCAGCCACAGCAGTGTGGCTTGCTTGTGTTAATGTAGTTTGTAGTTAGCCACTCCTCCTCTGCACAACTTGGAATCCAAATGTTCTCTGCAAATTAGCTAGACTACTAAGTCTAGTGTTGATAATCAGCTGTTTGATCTATAGTTCAGTATCAGTTTCCCCTGTGGATCAGAACATTCTGTGGTTTAAATGACAAGAATTTGCCATTGGAAACCCTAAAATAAACAGTTTTTCTGTGATAAAATATTTCATTTCCTCTGGAATCCCTACAGCCTAGAATTGTGTGTGATGAACATCACTAGAACCATGTTCAGATATTTAAAGGGAAAACCCATCAAATTCAGATAATCTGCAAAGTAATATTATTTCTGCTTAAGCCTCACATGGGAAATATGTACATATATAAAGTGAAAAATGCAGTCAGTTTTCAGAATCACAAGCTACAGTGATGGAGTGAAGGCTACAGCCAGGTAACAAATGAATGCACTCAGTTATCTCAGTAGATGAAAACTGTCCCATTTGTGCCATTGTTGTAAAGGACATGTCAAAAGGCTTAGTTATTAAGCATTCATATTTTCATTTGAGTCACATTGACCATTCAGTCCACCATGCAAGACTTCAGCTTAACACCATAATAAAAAAAGTACAGTTCTTAGTATCCATTCCTGTCAGGAGTAGAGTTAAAAACACTGCCCACAATTGGGCTGCTGACAAAATGTAATAGCCCTCCAGTTACTCCAAACTAGTATATGGCTAGCAGATCAAAAACCATCCCAAGAATCAGTGAGGAGCACTAAAATACTATCATATTACATTAAGTGGGTTAATATTGTAGAATGGGGAAAAGGGGGGGGGGGCGGAGAGGGGAGATCAAGGCTTCAATTTCCCTGTGGCCTTCCTAAAAAAATATAAATAAGATCTGGAGCTTTGATGCCAGACTGTTGATGTGCTACTGGATTTTGTAAGAAAACTGTACTTTAGCCAGAGAAATCTGACTACAGAATCTGAGTGGATGCCATAGAAAATGTTAGTTCTTTCTCATCTATGACAAAGAGGATGCTGAGGAAAGTTTAAAGAGCTAATTTCAGCTCTGGTGACCACTGTTCCAATTTTTGCCATTCATGTATGGAATACATTTTATGTGCACTGAGGCATGGACAGATGCTGTAGATACTGCTGGCTGTGGGTGTTCTATTAATCAGCTTACAGGAACACGGCTGGTGATCATTCATTGAAGTCAGTTTAACTACACCAAGGGTGAAATTAGCTCATCGACTGTGTGGGACTCATTTGTTTCTTCTTCTTCATTTGTATTGTGCAGGCACTTTGAGGCCCCAACAGAGATCAGGTCTGATTGTGCTAGCTACTATATACACATGTACTAAAGAAACCGTTCCTGCCCTGAGGAGATGATAATCAAGAACATAAGAACAGCCATACTGGATCAGACTGAAGGTCCACCTAGCCCAGTATCCTGCCTGCCAACAGTGGCCAATGCAAGATGCCTCAGAGGGAGTGAACACAACAGGTAATCATCACATGATCCCTCTCCTGTCATCCATTTCCAGACAAACAGAGGCTAAGGACCCTATTTCTACCCATCCTGGCTAATAGCCATTGATGGACCTAACTTCCATGAATCTATCTAGCTCTTTTTTGAAGCCCTGTTAAAGTCCTAGCCTTCATCACATCCTCTGGCAAGGAGTTCCAGTGGTTGACTGTGTACTGAGTGAAGAAAAACTTCCTTTTGTTTGTTTGAAACCTGTTGCCTATCATATATATAGTAGCCCAATGTCTGTGAGTCTGTAACGCCAAAATGCTGGCTGTTCCCTCTGGGGGGCGCTGTTGCTGAAATGCTGGCTGTTCCCTCTGGGCAGCGCTGTTGCCTGAAATGCTGGCTGTTCCCTCTGGGCGGCGCTGTTGCTGAAATGCTGGCTGTTCCTCTGGGTGGCCCGTGCTGCCTGGGAGTCACGGGGCCCAACGGCCACTTAGCGCGCTGCTCCCCGTGGCAGCCCGGCTGGCGGCGCAGAAGTCAGCCGAGTGCCACGGTGGAAGCGAAGGGGCGGGCGGTGGCGCGTGCGGCGTGACAGTGGCTCCAGGCCCCGCCCCCTGGCTGTGAACATCATCGCCCGGCCCCCCTTCGCCTCCTGCTGTGGTGCTCGGCTGACTTCTGCACTGCTCAGTCGGGCTGCCGCGTGGGAGCAAGTGGCACAAGCGACCATTTGGGCTCCACAGTCCCCATGCAGCACGGGGAGTACGGAGCCCAGACGGCTGTTTGGGCTCTGCGGTCCCCTGAGTGAGAGGCAGGAGGGGGAGGAGAAGAGAAAGAGAGAGACAGAGAGAGAGGCAGGCGGAGGAGAGGCTGAGAGAGCGAGAGAGAGAGAGAGAGGGGGAGGCAGTAGGAGGAGGAGAGAGAGAGACCGGAGGCTCAGGAGAGAAGACCGACGTGGAGGAGAGACCTGAAAATCCCATTTTATGACAGGCTAATTGGCTAGTTATGGAGATATACCTATCTCATAGAGCTGTAAGGAACCTTGAGAAGTCATCAAATCCAGTCCTTTGCCCTCTCAGCAGCACCAAGTACCGTCCCTAAGGGTACGTCTACACTAGCCCCCTAGATCGATCTAGGGAGGCTAATGAGGGCAACAGAAATTGCAAATCAAGCCCAGGATTTAAATATCCCGCGCTTGATTTGCATGTTCCTGGCCGGTCGCCATTTTTAGAAATTGACTAGCCTGAAGTAACTGCCCGCGTCTACACGCGTCAGTGAAACGGGATTCCAATTTAAAGCCCCTAAATTGAATTAGCTGGTAAACCTCATTGCAGGAGGAATACCAGCTAATTTGAGTTAAGGCTTTAAATCAGAATCCCGTTTCACTGCTGCGTGTAGACGCGGGCAGTTACTCCGGGCTAGTCAATTTCTAAAATGGTGACTGGCCGGGAACATGCAAATCAAGCATGGGATATTTAAATCCTGGGCTTGATTTACAATTTCAGTCATCCTCATTAGCCTTCCTAGATCGATCTAGGGGGCTAGTGTACACATACCCTAACAGATTTGTCCCAGATCCCTAAATGGCCCTCTCAAGGGTTGAACTTACAACCCTGGGCTTAGCAGGCTAATGATCAAACTACTGAGCTCTCCCTCCCCCTATTAATTGCATTTGGTGACCCCTAGTTCTTATATTGTGGGAATAAGTAAATAACTTTTCTTTATTCACTTTTTCCACGCCAGTCATGATTTTATAGACCTCTATCATATCCCTCCTTAGTCTCCTCTTTTCTAAGCTGAAAAGTCCAACTCTTTTTAATCTGTTTTTATATGGGACCCATTCAAAACCCCTAATAGTTTTTGTTGCCCTTTTCTGAACCTTTTCCAATGCCAATATATCTTTTTTGAGATGAGACAACCACATCTGTGTGCAGTATTCAAGATGGGTATGTCTACACTTGCACCCTCTTTCGAGAGAGGAATGCAAATGAAGACATTCAAAATTGCAAATAAAGCCGGGATTTAAATATCCTGTGCTTCATTTGTATATTTGCATTATGGCGCTATTTCGAATTAGCGCTATTTTGAAATAACAGACGCTGTTAAGATGCGGTTACTTCGAGAGAAAACCCTTCTTTCAAAATAACCCTTATTCCTCATACAATGAGGTTTACCAGTTATTTCGAGAGAAGGGTTCTTTGATAGGGAGAGATAGCTTTCTTTGATAGGATAACAAGTCTTGTGGATAAAGGAGAAGCAGTGGATGTGGTATACCTAGACTTTAGTAAGGCATTTGATACGGTCTTGCATGATATTCTTATCAATAAACTAGGCAAATATAACTTAGATGGGGCTACTATAAAGTGGGTGCATAACTGGCTGGATAACCGTACTCAGAGAGTAGTTATTAATGGTTCTCAATCCTGCTGGAAAGGTATAACAAGTGGGGTTCTGCAGGGGGCTCTTTTGGGATCGGCTCTGTTCAATATCTTCATCAACAATTTAGATATTGGCATTGAAAGTATGCTTATTAAGTTTGCAGATGATACCAAGGAGGAGGGAGAAAACTTGTTCAACTTGGCCTCTGAGGATAGAACAAGGAGCAATGGGCTTAAACTGCAGCAAGGGAGGTTTAGGTTGGACGTTAGGAAAAAGATCCTAACCGTCACGGTTGTTAAACACTGGATTAAATTGCCCAGGGAGGTTGTGGAATCTCCATCTGTGGAGATATTTAAGAGTAGATTAGATAAATGTCTATCAGGGATGGTCTAGAAAGTACTTGGTCCTGCCATGAGGGCAGGGGACTGGATTCAATGACCTCTTGAGGTCCCTTCCAGTCCTAGTATTCTATGATTCTATAATTCTAAGATCTCACTCTTGAGTAGTTGTAGCTAAATTAGGCCCCATCATATTGTATATGTAATTGGGATTATTTTATTCAATGTACATTACTTTACATTTATGAACATTACATTTCATTTGCCATTTTGTTGCCCAGTCACCTAATTTGGTGAGATCTTTTTGAAGCTCTTCAGTCTGCTTTGGTCTTGACTATCTTGAGCAGTTTTTTACCATCTGCAAATTTTGCTATCTCACTGTTTATCTCTAGATCATTTATAAATAAGTTGAATAGGATTGGTGCCAGGACAGACCCTAGGGGAACCCCACTAGTTACCTCTCTTCACGCTGAAAACTTACCATTTATTCCTATCCTTTGTTTCCTGTCTTTTAACCAGTTATTAATTCATGAGAGGACCTTCCCTCTTACCCATGACAACTAACTTTACTTAAGAGCCTTTGGTGAGAGACCTTGTAAAAAGCTTTCTGGAAATCTAAGTATACTATATACACTGGATCCCCCTTGTCCATATGTTTGTTGATGCCCTCAAAGAATTCTAGTAGATTAGTAAGGCATGTTTTCCCTTTACAGAAACCATGTTGACTTCCCCCAACAAATTATGTTCATTTATGTGTCTGACAATTTTATTCTTTACATCCTTCACATTAAATGGCAAGACTTTGTCACAAATGAGAAGCTTTGGAACAGAACAGGACAAGAACCACTTTATGTTCAAATCAAGAGAAGAAAGTGGGGATGGCTAGGCCACGCTCTCAGAAAACCATCATCCAGCATAGTCCTTCAAGCTCTCACATGGAACCCACAAGGAAAACGCAAAAGAAGAAGACCCCAGACAATGTGAAGAAGATGTACTGAGACTGAAGGACAATAACTGGGGTACTCCTGGGGTCAGCTAGAAGTTTAGTCTCAAGACAGAGTGAAGTGGAAGAGACTTGCAAATGACCTATGCTCCACTCAGAGTACAAGGGTTTAAGAAGAAGAAAAATTTCAACTAATTTGCCCTGTCCTGATGTTAGACTTACCGGTCTGTAATTGTCAGGATCACTTCTAGAGCCCTTTATAAATATTGGTGTCATGTAACCTATCTTCCAGTCATTAGCTACAGAAGCTGATTTAAAGGTTAGGTTGCAAACCACAGTTAGTAGTTCTGCAATTCCATATGTAAGTTCTTTCAGAACTCTTGGGTGAATGCCATCTGGTCCTGGTGACTTGTTACAGTTAAGTTTGTCAATTTGTTCCAAAACCTCCTCTAAAGACACCTTGATCTGGGATGATTTGTCAGATTTGTCACCTAAAAAGAATCACTCAGGTTTGGGAATTTCCCTAACACCCTCAGCTGTGAAAACCGAAGCAAAGGATTCATTTAGTTTATCTGCAATGACTTTACCGTCTTTGAGTGCTCGTTTAGCATCTTGGTCATCCAAGGGCCCAGTAGTTGTTTGGCAGACTTCCTGCCTCTGCTGTACATAAAAAACATTTTGCTATTACTTCTTGAGTTTTTGGCTAGCTATTCCTTAAACTCCCTTTTGGCTTTTCTTCTTATATTTTTAAACTTAATTTGACAGTTTGTTCCTTTCTATTTTCCTCACTGGGATTTGACTTCCACTTTTTAAAAGATGACTTTTTAAAAAGCCATCTAAATAGCAAACTAGAATAAAGATGTGAGAAAGGAAGTACTATGTATCCCTATTTTCTACTGGGGATTTTAGTCACAGAGGTTACACAGGGAATAATATCAGGGAGGTTGTGGAATCGCTATCATTGGAGAATTTAAGAGCAGGTTAGACAAACACCTGCAAGGGATGATCTAGATGGTGCTTGGTCCTGCCTTGAGTGCAGGAAACTGTATTTGATGACCTCTCAAGGTCCCTTCTAGTTCAACTATTCTATAAATCTGTTGAACATAACCTCTTCAGTTCTAGATCCTGACCTTACCTAATTAACATTTATATACTCATAAGGGCTGTGTTAATTAATTTAGAGAAATGCTGAAGGCCAAGCTGAATAGCAGGACATATCCTGCAACTGCAAAATTAAGTTACATTTAGAGGATTCAGCCTTTGTGGTATATTCCTCCACTTTGACCCCTGCTGCCCAACCAGAAGAGCAACTCTATGTTCTCACCCCAGCATGGGCATCTCGAATCAAATTCTTCCCTGTTGTAACTCAACTAAAGTCAATGGCATTCACCCATTTCATTTCTCTCTATAAAAACATGTATAACAACGTCTCAATGCCCATTTTACATGTTCATCTTCTGAGGCTGAGAATGAAAACAAAAACTGGAAAGAGACTGAACCTTAGCCAAGTGTTTCCTTTTAATCTGAGAAGCTATCAAGGCTGTTCTCCACTCTGGCACTCACATTTATGTACTTTTAAGGTCTAGTCCAGTTATAGGTCAACAAATTCCTTTTCTAGGCATGGTATCCCTGCCCAGTTCAATTCATCTTTTATCCCCTACCACGTGGTTTAAACTCCCCAGAAGAAAAGAAAACAGGCAGATTCCTTTTGAAATCAAATCTCAACACTTTCTTCCCTTTGGTTCTCCTGTCTCCCTACCAACACTTCCTGGATTTTTTTTCAGGGATTCTCTGATTCTCTGAATTTAACCCTTTATAGGTAGTACTTCTCCCATCCAGCCATAAATGGGAGTGCTAAATGATCTGTATATGCTAAATGATTTGTATAAGTGAAATACCTCCAAATATAATCCTCTGATTATCTATTGTATGTGTGATTCTTGAGGGTTTTTTCTTCCACTGTTCAGGAACCAAAATGGAACGAGAAATCTGCCAGAAGTCATTTATCAAAGCAACCATTTCCAGTTTAAAAATAGCAAACAGTGCTATCTCTGAAAGGTGTCACTCTGGGTATGTCTACACTACAAAGTTAATTCGAACTAACAGCCGTTAGTTCGAATTAACTTTCATAGGCGCTACACATGCAAACTGCTAGTTCGAACTTAATTCGAACTAGGTAAACCTCATTCTCGAGGACTAACACCTAGTTCAAATTAAGTAGTTCGAATTAAGGGCTGTGTAGCCACTTAATTCGAACTAGTTGGAGGCTAGTCCTTCCCTGCTTGCCCTGGTGGCCACTCTGGGCCAAGCCAGGGAAACTCTTCTGCCTCCCTCCCGGCCCCGGAGCCCTTAAAGGGCCACGGTCTGGCTACGGTGCCCATGCCAGGTGCAAGCCTGCCAGCACCCAGCCAGCAGACCCTGCACCTGGCATGGCATGAGCCAGCCACCCGCTGCCACCCAGCCCTCCGCCTCTTCCCAGGACCAGGCTGGCGGCTCCCAGGAGCCTGCCCGGGGCCGCAAGAGGTGGGCGCCTGCCTGGTCTAGTGCAGAGATTGTAGACCTCATCCAGGTTTGGGGGGAGGCCTCCAATGTCCACGATCTCCGCACTAGGCACAGGAAAGTGGCCGTCTAGGGCAGGATAGCTGCCAGCCTGGCCAAAGGCCACATGCGAACCCAGGAGCAGGTTTGCATGAAAATCAAGTTGGTCCAGTGAGACCCCCTGCCCTGAGCTTAGAACATAAGAACATAAGAACGGCCGTACTGGGTCAGACCAAAGGTCCATCTAGCCCAGTAGCCTGTCTGCCGACAGCGGCCAACACCAGGTACCCCGGAGGGGATGGACCGAAAACAATGACCGAGCCATTGGTCGTGCCATCCATCTCCAGCCTTCCACAAACAGACGCCAGGGACACCATTCCTACCCCCTGGCTATTAGCACTCCATGGACCCAACCTCCATGACTTTATCTAACTTCTCTTTAAACTCTGTTATAGTTCTAGCCTTCACAGCCTCCTGTGGCAAGGAGTTCCACAGGTTGACTATTTGCTTTGTGAAGAAGAACTTTCTTTTATTAGTTTGAAGCCTGCTACCCATTCATTTTATTTGGTGTCCTCTAGTTCTCCTATAATGGGAACTAATAAATAACTTTTCTTTATCCGCCCTCTCCACACCACTCATGATTTTATAGACCTCTATCATATCCCCCCTCAGTCTCCCCTTTTCTAAGCTGAAAAGTCCCTGTCTCTTTAGCCTCTCTTCATATGGGACCTGTTCCAAACCCCCTAATCATTTTAGTTGCCCTTTTCTGAACCCTTTCCAAGGCCAAAACATCTTTTTTGAGGTGAGGAGACCACATCTGTACACAGTACTGAAGATATGGCATACCATAGTTTTATACTTCCCCTCCTCATTCTTCCCCTGGCTTCCCCTTCCAGCTCCCTCCTCCCAGGTTTCCCCTCCCCTCTCCCACCTCTCTCATCCCTCTCCCACCTCCTTTTCCCAGTCTCCCCAGAGGTTCATCTCCCCACCCCCAGTTTTGTTAAATAAAGAGAGTTTCTATTTTTGAACACACGTGTCCTTTATTTTTTACATCAGGAAGGGGGCTAGGGAGGGGTAAGTGGAAGCAGGTGAGGGAGGAATGGGGCACGAGCCACCGATGGGGGAACTGGGGTGGCTCTGCGGGCTCCTCGGGGTGGAAGCTCTTCTGCAGGGCCTCCTGGATCCTGACAACCCCCCGATTGACACCCCCGGATGGCAGCCTGCGGCAAGTGCAGCCAGGCTGATGGCCGAGTGCTGTGATGTGCCGACTGTGGGCACTCAGGGCACTCCAATACAGGACTGCTTTGCTATCCCTCATCGAGGTAGACAAGCAAGCGGGGAACCCTGAGAACTGTCTGTCTGGGGTGGGGGTCGGGTCCCTTTAAGCACAGCCCTCGGCTAGCCTGAGGCAGCAGCTCTAGACTCTAAGTCCTAACCTGATGCCCTGCTGGCACTGGTTCCGGCCAGCCTTAACTTTGGTTCAGGGTCCACTCAATGTGGACATGCTAGTTCGAATTAGCAAAATGCTAATTCGAATTAGTTTTTAGGTCTAGATGCACTAATTCTAATTAGCTTAGTTCGAATTAACTAATTTGAATTAAGTTAGTTCGAATTAGTGCTGTAGTGTAGACATACCCTCTGATAGTAACTTTCTGATAAGTAATAACTAGCTTTTAATTTAAGGTTGGTAGCTATGGGTAGATCTAAGCTACATCCCTTTTTTGATAAAGGGATGTAAATTAGACATATCGAAATTGTAAATGAAGCCGGGATTTGAATTTCTTGTGCTTCATTTACATAATGGCGGCCGCTTTTCGGGAAAAAAACAACAACCCGCAGTCAAGACAGGAATTGTTCGATTTTTTGAGGGTTACAGGCTCTTTCAAAACGGGGCATTTCTGTCGAACGATCCTCGTCTTGACCACACTTTTTTTCTAAAAGAGGCTTTTTGAAAAAAGAGCCGCTGCTGCCATTATGTAAATGAAGCATGGGAAATTCAAATCCCACCTTCATTTATAATTTCGATATGTCTAATTTACATCCCTTTATTGAAAAAGGGATGTAGTTTAGATGTACCCTTAGAGTGTCTCCTGCACTTAATTTCCATTCCACAGAGATAAAATATGAAACTCTCCACATGCTCAGATAATTGTTGTAGGAATCACTACACTTACGGACTTTGGCAGTTTTTGAAATCAAACTGGTTTCTTTAAAATTCCTATTCTATTTAGTCTGCTTTAAAATTAACCAAGGAAAACGATCTCCTCTGTACTGTAAACAAGAAGAGAGAAAGTCACCTTGGAGACTGAAACTACCTACCTACCCACAAACATAAAGAAATGATGAATAAATACATGCATTTGTACAGAACCTAAACTAACATGCCAGTGCCAAGAAGACAAACAATCATGTTTGTTTCTATCCATGAAGGATTCTAAACAACTGAATGAGCCATCCGGTAGGCTACTCCAGAACAACAGAGCACTATTAAGTACATTATTAAAAATCTGCCCTCAAGCAACAGTTTAAGCAAGGCCTTTCATCTACTCCAGTGGTCACCAACCAGTAGATTGGGATCTACTGGTAGATCTTGGAGCCCTTGACAGGTGATTCTGAGAGGTTTGGCCGGCAGACTATCAAGTGCCCGCACTTCAGCTGCCCCTCTCAGCACTGCCATGCTGCCCTTGCCCTTTGCCTTGGAGCTGTTCCCCACTCATGGGAACCTTCTGCTTGCTGTGCAGGGCACGGGAAGATTAGGAAAGAGAGATACTGATCTCAGGGTGCCCCTCCCTCCATCTGTACCTCATCTCCACAGAGCAGAGAGGGGTAGGAATGGAGGGAGTTTGCTGGCTGCTTTTGGGAGTGGTGCAGGGCCAGGGCAGGGGTGAGCCTGTCTTAGCCCCTGCACCATCACCCAGAAGCCACCTGTGGTAAGTAGTGCCTAGCTGCAGCCTGCATTCTGAACCCAGGCCCCAGTCCTGAACCCCTCCTGCACCCCAAATTCCTGCCCCCAGCCTGATAAAAGTGTATGAGGATTGGGAAGGGAGGATGGAGTGAGCAGGCCTGGGAGAAGGGGCAGGAAGGAGGTGGGGCAAGGGTATTTGGGTTTGAGGTAGACCCTGGATTTAACTTAAATTCAAAAAGTGAACTCATGCTTAAAAAGGTTGGAGACCACTGACATACTCCTTTTCCTTCTGTTTGTGTAGCTGCAGGGATCCAAATATTGAGCCCTCCTCTTTCTGCTTGATTTATATGCTAAGAGAGTTCTCACTTCCCTATCAACAGTGACTCATCTCTCTAACAGTGGGGGACAGTGCATACCTAGGAGGGAGGAGGGAGGAAGAGGATTGCTCTAGGTTATTGATCAACACTTTTATGGCTCCAGTTGCCATTTTTCCTCTTATTAAATTCCCTTCCTCTTTCACAGACTATATAATAACCAGGGCCACATCACAGCATTCATGACAGACACTGAATTCCTTTGAGACTCTGATGCTACTCACAGAAAAAAACAATGAGCAGTTCCATGGCTCCTTTGGTTATGTCTACACTACCAGGTTATTTGAAAATAAATTATTTAAAAAAAAACCCTCAAAATAACTATTTCAAAATAGCACATCCACACTACAAATCTCCATCAAAACAGTGCAAAACTATATCAGAATACCACGTCCACACTCATCGGAGGCTGAATCGCATTTAAAGCCCCCTGGAAGCACTCCCGGCAGGGCATCAGGACAGCAGTCACTTCCTGTAGCTGCTGCCTGAGGCTATCTGAAGCTCGTGCTGAAAGGGGCTCCTCTCTACGGCCGTGTCTCAGGCTCTTCTCTATTGCCCACGTCCTTGAGGAACAGCAAACTCTCACTGCATGCACTTGTTGCTGCAAAGCACTCACTAGCTCTTAGACCTGCTGCTGCAACTCCTGGGGCAGTTTCTGCAGGCTGCCGACATGGTGCTGCAGCATGATGACCAGTCTGGAATGGGGGACCTCCTCACCCAGACGGTGGTGCTCCTTATGTACCACAATCCCTTTCACTCTCCCCTGCACACCATACAGCTTCTGGCACCAGGAGACCAGTATCATCATGGAGCAGCGGGATGACCAGCAGTGGCTCCAGAACTTCCACATGTGGAAGGGCACCTTCCTGAAGCTCTGCAAGTGGCTTGCCTCTGCCCTCCAGTGACAGGACATCTGCATGTGACCCGCCAACCCCCCTCCAGAAGCGTGTGACCATCACAGTTTGGAAGCTCACTAAGATGGACAGCTACTGTTCTGTCAGGAACCAGTTCAGCATGGGGAGATCAACTGTTGGGGCCATGGTCATGCAGGTTTGCAGGTTTGATTCTGATTATTGTCCTAGAAGGCTGATGAACTACTGGAATGGGGTTCCATAGGGAAGGGGGGCTATGGAATCTCCCTCCCTGGAGGATTTTCAGTCCTGCCTTCACAAAGCTCTGCTGGAGATGGTTTAGTTGAGTTGGGGTTGGTCCTGGTATGGGAAGAGGCTTGGGCTCAGGAACACCTGAGGGCTCCTGAGGGCTCTTGCAATCGTGTGATTCTATGATTCGATCATTCTGCATGTAGTGATGTGGACCCCATCATCACTAGCTTTGCTGCATGGGCCTCCCCAACAGTGGGAGGACCATTGATGGCACCCATTCCCCATCTGGGCCCCCAACCACTTTGCCTCGCCTCTGATTACATCAACAGGAAGGGGTACTTTTCAATGATGCTCATGGACCACTGGGACTGGTTCACCAACATTAATGTTGGGTTGTCAGGGAAGGTGCATGACTCCTGCGTCTTTAGGAACTCCAGCCTATACCAGCACCTTTTTCCTTGATCACACCATGACACCATGAGGATGGAAGAGGATGGAAGAGGTGGACATGCCCATTTGTGACGCAGCCTACCAGCCTTGCTCCCCTGGAGGCTGACGAAGGGTGTGTCAAGGACAGAATCCACAACAGGACGGAGGGACGGAGGGGAAGGACCAATCCCCCCTCAGGATGCCATCCATCTGAGAGTAGAAGCAGCAGGTCAGAGGTGTTGCATCAGATTGGGAACTTTGTTCCCTGACCTTAGTGTAGACATGTCACAGTTTTTTTATTTTGACTTGTGGCCATAGACATCTGTGTTCCTGTGCCTGGTGCAGAGATCAGACTCCTCACCCCAGACCTCTATGAGATCCAGGCTCTCTGTACTAGTCCACAACAGGTCCCATGTTCACCCCTGGCCAGCAGCTTCCAAGGTGGGTGGCTGCTGGTGGTGTGCTTGCAGCCGTCAGTTGCTCAGGAGGAGCTCTGGGGTCTGCCATGGCATCAAGGAAGGCTGTGCAGGGTCCTGATATGTGGCATGGTGCCAGCAGGGCCAGTCATGCCACAAACCCTTTTACTTCTGCCTGCAGCTTTAAAGGCTGCAGGGGAAAGGAAACTATAGAGTTTTGAAGGGTGAGGACAGAGTGGTCACTGAGACAGGATCATATATATATATATATATGGATATACACTTATCTCATAGAGCTGGAAGGGACCTTGAAAGATCATTAAGTCCAGTCCTCTACCCCCATGGCAGGTAATAATTTTGAAATAAGCACTGCTGAGCCATCCACGCTCACCCTGTTTCAAAATAGCAATTTCACAATCTGTGTTATTCCTCGTGAAATGAGGGTTTATTATTTTGATATAAGAAGCCTGTTACTTTGAAATAACAGGCTTGCTGTGTGGATGTTTGCCTTGTTATTTTGAAATAATGTGAGTTATTTTGAAATATCTCTGTAGTGTAGATATGCCCTTAGAAATTAACAAATGTATTACATCGGAAGCTCTCATGGGTAATACTCACTTCATCAGATGAGTTGATGTGAAAATTACAGAATCCAGGACAGTGTTCCCTCTAAGATTTTTCCATCCATGAGAGGATCAAATTTTGTCTTGTGCACCAATATTAAGGTCACGTGCACTTGTTCGGATGTGTGCCACTGAGGTACCCAAGTAGTAAACCTCTCCCTTTTCCCCTCTGCTGTCATGTCTCCCATTCTTCCTTCGCCCCATCTGCTCCCCTGGTGCCTGCTGCTGTTCCCCACCCCTCATCTTCTTCTGCTGTCCTGGCTCCTGCCTTTCTCACTCCCTTCAGCCCTCCTGGGACTTGCCTCACCTCCCCATCCTCTCCAACCCCTGGACCTACCCTTACCCCCTGTGCCCACCCCTCTGCTAGCCCCTCTCCATCCCCTCTACTAACACCTCCTCTGCCCTCCTTCCTTGTCTCTCTCCTCTACCCTCTGGTGCCCATCCTTCCCCTCCCCTCCCCTCCTCAATCCCTTCCCCATGTCTGCCCTTCTTCACCTCCACAATCCCCTGGCACCTGCACTTTTCCTTACCCCTGCACCCACCTGGTGCCTCCCCCTTCCCTCACTGCCCCTGCCCTCCCAAAACCTGCCACCTTTCCCTCTTCCTTCTTTGTGCCCACCCCCTCACCATCCTTTGCTCCAGTTCTCTTCATGCCCCTCTGCATCCTCACATGACACATGACTTATTCCATCCCCTGCCTTCCTTATGCCCATCCCTCCTTTCAACCCCTCTTCTCCTGTCACCCACTCCTCCCCTCTCCTCTTCCTTCACATTGCCCCTCCCCTCTCCTCTCTCTGCATTACGTTGCTCTCTCCCCTTCTCCACTCCCACAGACACCTTCCCATTCCCTCCCACCACTGCTCCTCCTGCCTTTCCCCCTCATTGTCTCCTCTTGCCCCCCTGGCATTTGTCTTTCCTCCACCCTGCCCTTTGGTGCCTGCCCCTTTCTTCTCCTGCCCTGGCTGCCCTCCTCTTCCCTCAGCACAAGCCCCTTCCTCTCCTCATCCCCACCTTCCCCTTAGATATCCCCGTGCCCCTTCCTTTACATTCCGCCACTCTGAAACAGCTGCCCTGTGTGTTGGGGCTGGAGCCAGGGCTGCAGTGCTATTTTTAGTACTGTGGCCCCAGCTCAGGAGCAGCTGCACCATGGCCTGGCTCCAGTCCCAGCATATGAGGCAGCATGCCTTGTATGCGAGAATTCTATCCAGGGCTGCGGTGCTATTTTTAGTACCAAAGTCCTGGCCCCCAGCAGCTGCCATGCAGCCCCAGCCCCAGCTGCTCCCTTGGCTGGGCTAGGCACCGGGCAACTGCCCTGTGTGCTGGGACTGGAGCCAAGCCACAGAGCTATTGTTAGTACTGCAGCCCAGGCTCCAGCTCAGGTAGTCTCCATTCAGGCTGTGAGGTGGCTGCCCAGCTGCTCCTGAGGTAGGCAGTAACCCGCCACACAGCCCCACCCTCGGGAGCAGCAGGAACTGCAGTTGTGTGGCTCTGCTGAGGGGGTGGGCATGAATGAAATTCTTGGTGTGTGCCTGCGCAGGCATGCACCTTACAGGGAACCCTGATCCAGGATATATATAAAAGCAAAAGAAGTTACCTGTCAATTGTAGGACCAGTGTAAATGAAGCTAATTAAGTCAGGCTAGAAGTGTCTCAATCATAGCATTTGATGTGAAAATGTAAAAATCAAAGGCAGGGGAATTGCCTTTGTAGTGCATTAACGAATTAAGATTTTTTTTCAAGTGGCTTCTATTGATTTAGCTTGAGACAATTCCTTGGTGAGTTAAGCTGGGGTAAGTCAGTGGTTTCCACTATCAAAAGTATTTACACAGGCATTTGCTTCAGTTTAATTAAATCTATTTTAGTTAAACTGGTGCAACTCGTGGAGAAAGATAAGACCTTAGCTATTGAAAAAATATACAAGAGAGAAGTTTTGTTAATGGTCAGGATTAAATAGTTAAAGGTGGAATGGCTGGGGTTTCTTTGACTGATTTATCAGGAAGTCTATGGTTCTAGATTATGCAACACAAAAAGAGTCAAAAGGATAGGTAGTGGAAAAGTATAATAGAATGAATAATGAAATCATAGATGCCGATTCAGCATGTGTTTAATGTTAAGCATGCAATTCCGCATTGACTGGAAAGGGACCATTCACATAGATATAGGTAAGCACATCCTCAAATACCTGGCAGAATCAGGACCATAAAATCAGATTGATCATTGGATGAGTACTGAACTGCTTTTATAGAAGTCAGATGCACAAAGCACCAATAATATAATCCAGTGGGTCAAAACAAGTGCCAGATCTAGAAGGGATATAGTTTCACATTCAATAGGAACATGAAAACAACTAAACTTTCAATATAATACGGACACCTCATGTTTAGAACATGAGACTTAAAATGTTAGGAACTCAAAGCTAAACATGATATGCTAATTACAGAGGAGTTTTTAAAATGATGTAACAGAGTAAAAATGCTAGCTGTCAACTTCTTTCATGATATCTACTTGAACATCCTTGACTACATTTATAGCTGCAGTCCTCATACTGAATTAATTTTGTAAATTGTGGGGAGATTATATAACTTTTCCAGCTGTGTAATTGTTAATTAGCTGGGCTGCACGTGAGTAACTCCAACCCATGCTTATCTGCAAAATGTTCAGCTTAGACAACACAGCACCTCTCCATACAGCTTGGCATCTTAGGGTATGTCTACACTACAGCATCATTTCGAAATATCTTATTTCAAAATAGTTATTTCAAAATAGCTTATTTTGAAATAACACGTCTACACACAAAATGCATTTCAAAATAGCTTTTTGCTTTTTCGAAATAGCACGTCCACACTAAGTGGACACTGAATCGCATTTAAGGCCGGCCAGAACCAGGTCTGGCAGGGCATCAGGTCAGGAGTTACATTATGTGGCTGCTGCCTGAGGCTATCTGAAGCCTGTGCTTAAAGGGACCCCCCCCCGGACAGCCAGTTCTCAGGTTTCCCTGCTTGCTTGCCTACCTCGATGAGGAACAGCAAAGCATTTTGTCTCTGCGTACTCTGGTTGCCCTCACTCGGGACACCACAGTACTCTGCAACATGGAGCCAGAGCTGCCCCTGGGCACTCTGGTGCTTCTGGTGGACGCATTGCTGCGAGCCTGGCTGCACTTTCTGCATTCTGCCACCCGGGAGGTTCATCGGGGGGCTGTCAGTATCCAGGAGGCCCTGTGGGAGAGCTTCTACCCTGAGGAGCACTAAGAGCCTCCCTGATCTGCCCCCACTGGGGGCTTATGCCTCATTCCTCCCTCACGTCCTTCCACTTACCCCTCCCTAACCCCCATTCCTGATGTCAAATAAAATACATGTATTTTCATGAACACAAACTCTCTTTATTTAACAAAACTGGGGGGGGGGGAATGAAACTCTGGTGATACTGGGGAAAGGAGGCGGAGAGGAGAAGAGAGGGTGAGAGGGAGGGAAAACATGGGAGGAGGGAACTGGAAGGGGGAAGCAAGGGGAAGAAGGGGGAAGGGAAGCTCAGAGCTCAGGGTTGGGGGGTCTCGCCGGACCAACTTGATTTTCATGCAAACCTGCTCCTGGGTTCGCATGTGGCCTTTGGTGGACAGGCTGGCAGCTATCCTGCCATAGACGGCTGCATTCCTCCATCTAGTGCGGAGATCATGGACTTTGGGGGAATCCCCCCCAAACCTGAATAAGGTCCATGATCTCCACCCTGGACCAGGAAGGTGCCCGCCTTCTCCAGGCCCTCTCAGGCTCCTCGGAGCTGGCAGAGTGCTCCTGGGGAGCGGTGGAGGGCTGGCTGCCAGTGGCTTGCTGGCTCACATTTTGGGGCCACTGGGTCAGGGGCAGTGACTGCTGGCTCTGGGCTGGCAGGCTTGGAGCTGGCACAGGCACAGGCACTGTGGCCAGAGTCAACCCCTTTAAGGGTTCCAGGGAGTGGGAAGGGAGAGGAGTGTTCTTGGTGGAGGCTGGAGAGGTCACCAGGGCACCCTGGGAAGGATGGAGGCCCCCTATTTCGATATAAGTGTCTACACAGCACTTATTTCAAAATAGCTATTTTGAATTTGGTGTTATTCCTTGTGGAATGAGGCTTATCAAATTCGAAATAAGCGCTCCGCTATTTCAAATTTATTTCAAAATAGTGGTTTGGCTGTATAGATGCTAGTAAAGTTATTTCGAAATAATGGCTGTTATTTCGAAATAAATTTGCTGTGTAGACATACCCTAACAGAATGTAAACTGAACTGGAAAAATACAAACAAACCAAGGCTAAGTCTACACTGCAGGCTTCTTGCGCAAGAACCATTTTGCGCAAGAGGGTGTCCACACCGATGGGATGCTCTTGCACAAAGACCTCCCCCCTGGAACCACTTTGGACAGGGCAAAAGGGCACCAGGACCTTCTGGGGGTGGGGGCTGGAGTTCTTCTGAAACACGTGCTTAAAGGGATCTCCCTGGACAGCCGTTTCTCTGCTGCTGCTTGCTTTGGGACCTCTTGTAGGGACCGAAAGCTATAGCAGTGCCTGTTGTGGTTGCCCTCTGCCTCATTGGACATCACAGCTTGTGCCCTAGTGCCTTTGGGGACTTTTGCCTTCTGCTTGCTGTGCCACGGAGCCAGGGATGGTCCTGTGCCTGCTCTGGACCCACATGGCCATTTTGGAGTGCTCTACGCTGCTCGCTACTCCTGCCCAAGTTTGATGCCTAGCTCAGTCTGGACTCCCTCTCCCTGGATGTGGCGGCTTTGCTGTAGCATCCCTACCCATCCATGGTGAGATGATACTGGAGACTTGACACCAGTTCCGACTGGTGAGACTGGCTGGTCCTAGAGCAATGGGACAACCGGCAGTGGCTTCACAACTTCAGGATGCAGAAGCAGACGTTCCTGGAGCTATGTAGCTGGTTTGCTGCTGTGCTCCTCAGATGCGACATCCAGCTGTGGCCCGCCATCCCCATCAATAAGAGGGTTGCTATTGCCCTATAGAAGCTGGCCACCCTGGACAACTACCGCTCAGTGGCACACCAATTTGGGGCGGGCAGGTCCACAGTGGGTGCTGTCTTGATGCAGGTAAGGCCCTCGGGGGGCTGCAGTCCCTGCCCGGGGGAAGGGAAGACTCCGGGCTGGGGAGGAAAGAGAGGGGGTGAGGGAAGCCCCATCACCCAGGGGCTTGTGACATCCCTCCCTCACATAGACCTGCTGGTGGGGGGAGGCTCCGGGGCAAGGGGGCCCTGGAGTGTTTGGGTGGGAGAGGGCATCACAGGGGGGCAGGCACCTCATTCTGTGCATTCCCTGTGTTTCTGTGTGCCCTCCTGCAGGTTGTCCGAGCCATCAACAGCATCCTGCTCAAGAGGGTCATCTACCTGCGGGACATAGACGCAACCGTGGCTGGCTTTGCTGCCCTGGGGTTCCCCAACTGCGGGGGAGCCATGGATGGGACCCACATCCCCATCTGGGCACCGGAGCATAGAGTGGCCCACTTCATCAATTGGAAGAGGTACTTTTCAATGGTGCTCCAGGCCCTCGTGGACCACCATGGACACTTCACAGACATCGATGTGGGGTGGTTGGGCAAAGCACATGACTCCCGCATCCTCCGAAACTCCAGCCTGTTTCGCAGGATGGGGGTGGGCACTTTCTTCCCCCAGCGGAAGTTGATGGTTGGGGACGTCCACATTCCACTGTGCATCAAGGGGGATGCGGCCTACCCCCTCATTCCGTGGCGGATGCGGCTGTACACCAGATGCATGGACCTCAGCCAGGAAACATTCAACCAGCACCTGAACCGGGCCCACAACCAGGTGGAGTGCGCGTTCGGAAGTGTGAACGCAAGATTCCATTGTCTTCTCACCCATCTCAAAATGGGAAAGCAGAACATTGTGGAGGTTCTCGCAGCAGGTTGCATGCTGCACAACATAGTGGAGCAGAAAGGGGAGGCCTTCCTCTCGGGGGGGATGGCAGGTGAGGGCCGGGCATTTGTGCAGCCCCGCACAGCCACCATCCAACAGGCACACCATGATGGGGAGCGCATCTGGGAGGCCCTCCAGGAGACGGTCTCTCAGGTCCCACACTTGGGTTGCTTCTGTCTGGCGTCCACATCTCCCTCCCATCTCCAACCCTTCCCTCCCCCCATTTCCCTCTTTTCCCAATAAACACAACTGTTTTTGGTAAACAAAGAATAAACTGTATTTTTACATAGGGATGAAAGATGGGCAGTGGGAGGGGGCTCTGAACTGGGAGGAGGAGTTAGTGCCGGGAGGGGCGGCTCCTGCCAGTGCCTCTGTGGGTGCAGACGCTTCAGTGCCCTTCAGGCCGGGTTGGGGCAGGCAATACGGGGAGGTGGTCAGGATGGAGTGCAGCAGGAAGGTGCATGGCAATGGCAGCAGGAGATGTAATCTGATACATTAACTGCATCATAGGACCTATGCAGCCTGCTAGCCAGTCAGTAGATGTTGGGGAAATGATTAATTTGCTTTTCATGACTATTCAACCATAACAGCTTTCAAAACCACAATTGTGATGCATCTCATCCCCTTTTCCTCTGAGGGTGAAGTGCACTGTATCAAATGAGAGTGTCAGCATGACCCACAACTAGGTTGACAGTTTACCTGTCCTATAAATTATAGCCAGAGCCATTTACCTCACTGACTCAAGTGAGCACTCAGAAGGATATGTTAACTTAAACGTCTCCAACGCATTATCAACTACCTATCCTCGAAAATGACCCCTCACTCTTAGAGGCCTTGGGGGAAAGGCCAATTCTCGCTTACAAACAACCCCCTAGCCTCGAACAAATTCTTTCCAGTAACCACACAACACACCTCCATCATAATCATCCAGGAACCCACCCCTGAAATCAGCCTCAGTGCACACACATCTATACCAGCAATTTCATCACTGGGCCAAATGACATCAGCCACCAAATCAAAGGCTCATTTAACTGCACATCCACAAATATGATCTATGCTGTCATAACAATGAGGGGATAGCTAGCAGCCTGCGGACTAAGGAGTTGACTATATCCCCTGTACCTAGACAGGTATCTGCTCAGCCAATAGTAATGCAGGTAGGGATTTCAAACTGAGACAAAGGAATTTTTGGGTTTTCCCTCTGTCTCCGAGCCAGTCTGCTCTCTAGATACTGAGGGAGACAAAGACATGTCTCTCTCCAAGAAAAGACTCTTCATAATGTGTAAGTAGGGTAAAGTCTAGATGAATCTGTCAGGTTTTATTGTTTTCTGGTTTGGAAATTTGGATCTGATGTCTGTGCTGTTAAAAATGGGTTTTCCTCTCTTTTGCAAGTAAGTTTTGGCCCATGGCGGAATCCTCCACGAGTATATTAATTGGTGGCACTTAACATCTAGCCGTTCCAATTATGCTTGTAACTGGGGTATTGTTTTGATAATAAAAATTCTTTCTTTTTTTTATTAACCTGGTATTGGTTCATTTCTGTGTCATGGAAAATCTGTCTGTGGGATCTGCATGCGTCTGTCGAAGGGACAGCAGTCACAGACTGCAGCTCGTATTTTTCTCAATTCTTTTCAAGCTATTTGGAGAAAAGAGCTTGGGGTGCCCTGGGGTTGGTTTCAAGTGTCCACCCCTGTTTGTGGGTTCAAAAGCACTTTATGGTGGCAGTGGATTTCCCAAAATCCAGGTATTAGGATTTTGGGAGGAGTTTTTGTACCAAATCCTGTAGAGATCAGGTTTTGGGGTTGCTTTTGTGGGCCCCCACTTCCACATTCATCGTGCCAGAGTGGAGAATTAGCCTTGACATATGCCATCAAATGCCAACAATGCCCCACTGCAATGTATATTGGCCAAACTGGACAATCTCTACGGGAAAGAATTAGTGGACATAAATCAGATATCTGAAAAGGTAACACACAAAAACCTGTTGGAGAACATTTTAATCTTCCTGGACACTTATTATTGGATCTCCAGGTCACAGTTTTGTTTCAGACCAATTCAACAAGCCAAATACACAGAGAAGTATTGGAATTTAACTTCATTCACAAGTTTAGTTCTTATGCTAATAGTCTGAATTGGGATAGAGGATAGCTCGCACACTACCTTTCAATGTCTTAAACAACCAACCAAACAATGGAGGTGTAATGGTTTTTAACAGCCTCTTGTAACTATTTGCACTCACTGTCTCTCTTTTTCTTTCTCCCCTCCCCTTTTTCCTTCTCTCCCAACCCCCGCCCTCCTTCCCTTATTTATTCTTGGATCTGGACTTATACTCCGGTCATGGGTTTTGCTCATGAAAGCTCATGATACCATCTACATGTTTTGTTAGTCTTTAAGGGTATGTCTACACTTGCCCCCTAGTTCGGACTAGAGAGGCAAATGAAGCATACCGAAGTTGCTAATGAAGCGCGGGATTTAAATATCCCACGCTTGATTAGCATATTCGCATCCGGTCGCCATTTAAAAATGCCGGTAGCCCAAATTAACTCGCCGTGTGAGACACGGTAGTCCGATCCAAAACCCTTCCCTCAAATTAACTGTTACTTCTCATGCAATGAGGTATGCTTCATTTGCCTCCCTAGTCTGAACTAGGGGGCAAGTGTAGACATACCCTAAGTTTTTACTTAGAAGAATATTAGAGATTGAAGAGAGACCTTCTACAAGGACTTTAAACTGGGACCTTCTGGTTAAAATAAAATGGTGCTAGAAACTTCACTCTGCACATGAGCCTTGTCAGTCATTCACCGATAACACTGGTCTACAATTTTTTAGAAGTCGTCTGCTTCAGAGATAAAATGTGCTATTTATTATGTATTTTGATGTGCTGAATTCAAATATGACAATTAAAACAACTGATTGGCTACTGTTTCCAAGATATTTAAGTTTTTACATTTTACGTCTATGTATATTGTGTAGATAGTAGAGTTTTAATCATAAATTGTAAACCTAGGTCTTTTCATGTGTTTATGGTTGCTTTACATGATAATATTTCACCTGTCCTGTTTATGTAACACTTTAAAAATCAGCAAAAGGGTTATATAAATACAATTTATTATGAAACAAAAGGCAAAAAACTATTATGTACATAGTTTAGTCCTATTCAGTGTCTACTCGGCGCTTCTTGGCTTGTTTCTTGTGTTCATTAAATGGAGCATCTCTTGTCACTGTCCAGCAATAGTCTGTGCAAGCATTGATGGGCTCCATTTGCCCTGATAGCGTTTCTCCATTGTTGCAATGCCCTGGTGAAATCGCTCGCCGTGCTCGTCGCTCACTGCTCCGCAGTTCGGTGGAAAAAAATCTAGATGAGAGTGCAAAAAATGTATCTTTAGTGACATGTTGCAACCAAGGCTTTTATATGCCTTGAGGAGGTTTTCCACCAACAACCTGTAGTTGTCAGCCTTGTTGTTTCGAGAAAATTTATTGCCACTAACTGAAAGGCTTTCCATGCCGTCTTTTCCTTGCCACGCAGTGCATGGTCAAATGCATCATCAAGAAGTTCACGAATCTGAGGGCCAACAAAGACACCTTACTTTATCTTAGCTTCACTTAACCTTGGAAATTTTCCACGGAGGTACTTGAAAGCTGCTTGTGTTTTGTCCATGGCCTTGACAAAGTTCTTCATCAGACCCAGCTTGATGTGTAAGGGTGGTAACAAAATCTTCCTTGATTCAACAAGTGGTGGATTCTGAACACTTTTCCTCCCAGGCTCCAATGACTGTCGGAGTGGCCAATCTATCTTGATGTAGTGGGAATCTCTTGCACGACTATCCCGTTCGCAGAGAAAACAGCAGTAACTTGTGTATCCAGTCTAGCAAGAGAGCAACAACCTTCAAATTGCCACAAAGCTGCCACTGATGTTGGTCATAGTTTATGCACCTCAAAAGTTGTTTCATGTTGTCATAGGTTTCCTTCATATGGACTGCATGACCAACTGGAATTGATAGCAAAACATTGCCATTATGCAGCAAAACAGCTTTAAGACTCGTCTTCGATGAATCAATGAACAGTCTCCACTCATCTGGATCGTGAACGATGTTGAGGGCTGCCATCACACCATCGATGTTGTTGCAGGCTACAAGATCACCTTCCATGAAGAAGAATGGGACAAGATCCTTTGACGGTCACGGAACATGGAAACCCTAACATCACCTGCCAGGAGATTCCACTGCTGTAGTCTGGAGCCCAACAGCTCTGCCTTACTCTTGGGTAGTTCCAAATCCTGACAAGGTCATTCAGTTCACCTTGTGTTATGAGGTGTGGTTCAGAGGAGGAGGATGGGAGAAAATGTGGGTCCTGTGACATTGATGGTTCAGGACCGGAAGTTTCATCCTCTTCCTCTGACTCAAGCGAGAATGATTCTGGTGCATCAGGAACCAGCAGTCCTTCTCCATGGGGTACTGGGCGTATAGCTGATGGAATGTTTGGATAATGCACAGTCCACTTTTTTCTTTGACACACCTTTCCCAACTGGAGGCACCATGCAGAAGTAACAATTGCTGGTATGATCTGTTGGCTCTCTCCAAATCATTGGCACTGCAAAAGGCATAGATTTCCTTTTCCTGTTCAACCACTGGCGAAGATTTGTTGTACAAGTGTTGCAGCATATGTGTGGGGCTCACCTCTTGTCCTGATCTCCAATTTTGCAGCCAAAATAAAGGCGATAGGCTTTCTTAACCATAGTGGTTATACTGCGCTTTTGTGATGCAAAAGTCACTTCACCACAAACATAGCAGAAGTTATCTGCACTGTTCACACAAGTATGAGGCATCTCTGCTCGCTTTGGCTAAACAGAAATGTGTCCTTTGCAAAATCAAACACTGACAAATAAGAGAGCACGACACTGTATGATTTCTAGTGCTGATATAGGGCAATTTGTTCAGCAGAGTGATGTAAGCTTCGTTATGATTGCATCATCCATGACTTCTAGGAATAACATGATGCAATTCATATCATGTATGACGCAATACCAGCTTCAGATTGCATCATTCATTGTTTTGCCTAAAAAGCAAGTACTGTCCAAACCCAGTCATAGATTTATTCATAGATCCAGTCAAAGAGGTAGATTGAGATCCCTTCCCTTTATAACTCACTTATCCTCTGCCATTCCCAAGTCAAGGGTCGTATATACTGACCCAATAGCATATCTTGAAAACTAGAGCCAATCAACAATTTTAAGCATCATTTTCGTTCTCAGTGACCCAGAATTAGTAAAGTTTGACTACATTTATTTCAGAAGCATTTTGGCTGTAGAGCAGTGTAATGACTCTTCCTGAAAAACTCATTTGCATCTAATTAAGCAACTTTATTTTGTTATCTTAATCATATGTACTATCTAAATGTACTCTGAAAGTGTCAGTCAAGTGTCCCGTAAGGAGCATGCCAAAGGTGGATATTTTGGCAGTGTGAATCAAGCATCTATTCATTTTGCTGTAATAAGGTACGACCTGTCGCTGGCTTGCAATTAACCACAATAGGCAATATTTATATTTTGCAAATCTTGTTATGCTTCATGGTAATGTACATGCTACAATTCCAAGCCAATAATATGTATGGCTGAACTTCATTTAATTGTTTAGTTAGCAATAAGGTCAGACATTATTTATGCATGAATGACTGTTCATTAATGCAGGTTTGATTTAAATTCTGTTTCAATAGAAATTAAAATTAAATTACAGAAAAAAACAATGTCTTGGATTTAAATAATATCTAGGTTCATTTGAAAAGAAAAGTAATAGAAATAAAAATATGGGATGGAGGCACTTCATTTTAAAATGAATGGCAAAAAACATTTGTAAGAAAAAATTATATACATGAGGCCGAATTCATGAAAATAAACTTTGATTAGAAAAGCACATAAGCATAAAATTAATAATATTTTTTTATAATAATCTTAGTTTAAAAGTGCTTAAACAACACTTACATCAGCTTTAAGCATGTGTTTCACTCCTTCCCTATTTAACAACTAGCCAATTAGCCTGTCATAAGACGGGGATTTTCAGGTCTCTCCTCCACGTCGGTCTTCTCTCCTGAGCCTCCGGTCTCTCCTTCCCTCCATCTCTCTCTCTCTCCTCCTCCTCCTACTGCCTCCCCCTGTCTCTCTCTCAGCTCTCCTCCGCCTCCTGCCTCTCTCTCTGTCTCTCTCTTTCACTTCTCCTCCCCTCCTGCCTCTCACTCGGGGGACCGCGGAGGCCAAATGGCCATTTGGGGTCCGCACTCCCGTGCTGCATGGGGAGCGCAGAGCCCAAACAGTCGCTTGCGCCGCTTGCTCCCACGCGGCGGCCTGGCCGAGCAGCGCAGAAGTCAGCCGAGCGCCACGGCGGGAGGCGAAGGGGGGCGGGGCGGAGACATTCACGGCCAGGGGGCGGGGCCTGGAGCCGCTGTCACGCCACACGTCACCGCCCCGCCACCCTTCCCCTCCCACCGTGGCACTCGGCTGACTTCTGCGCCGCTCAGCCAGGCTGCCGCAGGGGAGCAAGCAGCGCAAGCAGCCGTTTGGGCCCCGCACTCCCCATGCAGCACGGGCCACCCAGAGGGAACAGCCAGCATTTCAGGCAACAGCGCCCCCCAGAGGGAACAGCCAGCATTTCAGGCAACAGCGCCCCCCAGAGGGAACAGCCAGCATTGCAGCGTTACAGACTCACAGACACTGGGCTACTATATATATGATGCACATAAGCCACCACTAAAAATTAAGTTCATGCTTGCATGTTTTCCTGAACAGGGCCTTATAGGTCTACTGCAAAGCTTAAGTCAATAAGACTAATCCTGTGAGCAAGTGATAAACAATTTTGTAAGGATCGTACACTCTAAATTCAGTATTTTACAATAGTCTATTATAAGAACAAATTTAAAATATTTTAATATTTTCTTTAATTGACATCTTTAGAACATAGATTCACATAGTAAATTACATAGTTCTTTGGTTACTATAGTCTGGACAAAATTGTTTGATTTTGGTCAATTAAATTCTTATGGTGAAGCCACATATTTTCATTTAGCATTTAGAGATTTTTTTGTGATAAAATTATTATAGGTCAATATGTTTGTGAAAGTATCCCATATAAATTGGAAAAAACCCATGTGACTAATATCCCATTGTCTTTGTTTGGTAATGTTGTACTTAGATCAATGCTGTTCAACACATTCATAAATGATCTGGAAAAAGAGGTAAACATTAAGACGGCAATCTTTGTAGTCAATACAAAATTTTTCAAGCTAATGAAGTTTAAAGCTGAGTGCAGAGAGTTATAAAGGGATCTCACATAAAACTGGGTGACTGGGTAACAAAATGGCAGATGAGATTTAATGTTGATAAAGAATGCATGTTGGAAAACATAATCCCAACTACACATTGAAAATAATGGGGTCTAAAATAGCAGTTACTACTCAAGACAGAGATCTTAGAGTCACTGTAGATAGTTCTCCAATGACATCCGTTTAATGTGCAGCAGCAATCAAAAGCCCTATGATTCTAATCCTTCACATAATACATGGTCAACCTGTGGAATTTGTTGCCAGGGGATATTGTGAAGGTAAAAAGTATATGTGGGTTCATAAAGAATTAGAGAAGTTCAAGAGGAGCCATTAATCAATGGCTTTTAGCCAAGATAATCAGGGATACAACCAATGTTCCCTCTAAACTGAAGGCCAGCACAACTTCACAGGTGATTAATCAGCCCTGCCCAGTCAGAGGCTCAGGGCTCCATGCATGGAGCTGACTGACTGGGCAGGGCTGATGAATCACCTGTGCAGCTGGGCTGCTGCACAACTTAGAGGGAAGACTGGACACAACCTCATGCTCTGGGTGTTCCTAAACCTCTAGCAGCCAGATGCTCGGACTGGAAGACAAGGGATGGATCACAGTTCTGTTAATTCCCTCTGAAATACCTCGCACTATCACTGTCAGAAGACATGATATTAGGCTAGATGTATCTTTAGTCTTACTCAGTATGGCCATTCTTATATACAAATGTTTCTGTACTATTGTGAAATTGTACAGACCTGCTTTAGCAGGAACACATGATTAATGCAATTTTTGGAAGATATGAAGCAAATCAGGTCTTCTGGAACAATATGTGTGAGGTAGATTTCCTTATGAAATATCTTGAGGAAAAAAGACCCTCAGTTACTCAAAGGATAAAGTAATGGAAAGCCCAAATTCTGCCAATATCCAACCAATCACATTTTGTTTAGGTCCAAGAGTTTATTGTTATTTAAGGGTAACAAGAGTGTCAACTAATTTACCTGGGAGGACATTCCATGGCAAGGATAGAGGATCGCTTTGTCATCATCTTCTGCTCCCTGGTCTAAACAGTAGCCACTAGCTTTGCTATTACGTACCTACAAGGAGAGCATAAAAACCAATTGCTTTAGGCATCGCTTCTTATAATACAAGCCCAATTGACTGTAAATTTGTCGCTTTACAATTTTCAAAGCAAACAGTATCTGAAAATGTTCAAGATTTCTTTGATGAAGGAAAACGCTCTCATTCACTAGCGCTGACATTCTATTAATCCTTTCCATGGACACTTGCACAGACTTTGACAGTGAATTTCCTGTGTGAATAAACACAGTTGCATTCTCAAAATGTGCTACAACCTTGCCAAACTACCAGCTTGGATCAGATTTTTATTTTCAGTAATTGGACAAAGATCATAAACCACTAAATTCACTGCAAGGGCAAATTTTGCTCCAAATTACACTTGTGTAAATTGAAATTAATTTTGTTGACTTCAGATGCTTTACACTGGAGTAAATACAGGGAGAATTTAGTTCTCTTTGCTGAAACATGACTAACCACCAATGGAGTGTTTCTAGTAGTAGAACACTTTATTATTAGTGTAATATGTATTAAAGCAAATGTATATGTAATGGAGACTTAGTTGAATTAGGAGGGGAATAGTGTGTCGTGTTTGGTGTATTGTCATGAGACAACACAATAATAATAATAAATAGCACTGGGAGAATTTCGAAAGGTTCAAAGTTTAGGTTAAGGTAATTGACTCAACCAGAAGTTCAGATACTTTCCCAGACTATATGGACTTTATCAGACTGAAAATCAGATTGAAAATATAGTGGGATTTCAGATTTTTTCCCCCCTTCCTACTCACGTTAGAAAGCAGTTTTCTCTTATATTTTGGAACTATCTGGAACCTCGGAGTCCAGGTGAACATGAATATATGGAAAACACCTATTCTGATTTTATTAAGGAGCCATTTAACTGAATATCTTGAAATCATCTGGTCAGGTTTAGTTCAGAGGATGAGCAAATGTTCAGGCATATGCATGTTATACAAGAGACCGTGTATAGCACACATAAAACATCAGAAACTCAGTGAATAATCCTCAAAATTATGGCACATGCTACATGAGCACAGCAGGCAATCTGGTGAGAGAATTAAGGTATACTAACAGTTAAATTTCATTACGATTATTTTATGACCAACGTACTATACGGGCTTGTGACAGGGCGTCTGCCCTGCACTGGCCTTTAAGGGCAAAATCCAGCTCTGAGTGAGGGCTGAGAGTGAAGCCCCAGCTGAGACAGTTATTGCTAATTAGTGCCCAGCTGGGGCTATTTAAAGAAGGGCTCCTGGAGGGAGAGAGGAGGACTTACTCTGGCTGGAAGCAGAAGAGACTGGGTGTCTGGGAAGTAAGAGGCTTCCTGATGGTAGAGCTGGGGAGCTCTGGCCTGACCTCAGTCCCAGGCTGCAGAGCCTGAGGCAAGGACTGAGAGTACTAGGGCTGCAGGAGGGGAACCAGGATAGAAAAAGGCAGCAGGTCCAAACCCCTTTGCCAATCATGAGTGGCCATTTCATATTGCAGTTGCCCCTGAGGTAAGGGGCTAGATGAATACTGTCAGTGGACCATTGGGTACAGGAGAATTGGGGGGGTTCCCCTGGGAGAACCCCAGAGTGCAGAGACTTACAAACACCCCTTGGAAGGGGGTTGAGAGACACTGGAGTGGGCACTGCTGGAGGGTAGGGTCCTAAAGAGGATACCACAGTCCAGACTGTGAGAGTGAAGTGAGGACACAGGGAGACACCAACCAGGAGGCATCCAGTGGGTAGATACAAGCTATTTCCCAGTGCTACTGGCAGGAGGTGCCATGGTGATGAGTCCACCCTATGACATGTACTGGAGAATGTGGGCATGTGTTCCCCCCTGATACAAGGGGCTATTTGATAGACTTAGATCATTGGGTCATGCTGCCTACAACTAAGGGAGTTAATTTTTAAACTCTGGCCGTTAGGCTGAGCCACCCTGCAACCAAGGGGGCTATTTTATGAACTCGTTCCATTGGGTCACACGACCCTGCAACCAAAGGGGCCATTGGGCTGTGCCTCCCTGCAATCAAGGGGGATATCTTACAGACTCTGGACCCCAGGACACTCAGAGAGACCTCAGAAACTGTGTGTGGAGGATAAAGGTAGATGTTAATTAGAGGGCATGAGTGGCCCAGCTTTCTGAGTAGTAGAGGGGACTGGTCTGGCTTCTGTGGGGATGGGCACCTGGACTCCGTCAGGCACCAAAAGCTGAAAGCTGGTGCCTGGACCTAAAAGCTGTTATGCCTGTGGGTGCAGGGGACACATGAGGAGGGAGTGCCCCAACTGAGTGGGATTAGGGAGGCCCCACCTATATAATATGGACAATGGGAGACTGCCCCCTCTGAAGGTAACAGGGGGGCCTTGAACATGTTGGGCCTGTGGGGATCCCAGGCATCTTAAGAGGGAGTGCACCATGGGGACCGTCAGGGCCCCAGCTAGCCCTAAGAGAAGGGCTAAGCCACAACTGAAAGAGGGCCTGAGTGAAGGGAAGGCACACAAGGTGCTTCCGTTGCCATGCTGAGAGCCATATCAAAAGTCATTGCCCTCAGGGAGAGGGTCAGGAGGCCAAGAAGGAGGTTCAGCACAAGGTTAATCCAAAGGAGAGAGTGGTGAGGGCAAAAGTTTCAAGTAAGGGAGTGTCTGAGGCAGAAAGGCTCAGGACAATTCTGGGAACCCACCTGGGAGCAGGCTATGCTTCAGGGGGGACCCAGACTGAGAGAAAGACCCTCACTAAGGTGGAGAGGACCACTGTGGGGACCCAGACTCTTGAAGAGGGGAGCAGGACTCTCCAGAGGCCGGAGAGCCTTCAGAAAGAGAGAGACATCTTTCATGCCCAGCTGAGGGAGATGCTGGGGTGTTAGGGTACAACATCCCCTCCCCTCATGGGAGATACTTAAAGGGGAGGGTGTATGACAGAACGTCTGCCGTGCACTAGTCCTTTAAGGGTAAAACACAGCCCTAAGTGAGAGCTGAGAGAGACGCTCCAGCTGAGGCAATTATTGCTAATTAGGGCCCAACTGGGGGCTATATAAAGAAGGACTCCTGGGGGGAGAAGAGGGGAACTTACTCTTGCTCTGGCTGGAGAGCAGGAGAGAGGCTTCTTGGAGGTAGAGCAGTGCTGGAGAAGGAAGGCAGATCAGGGGAAGCTCTGGTCTGACCAGACTGCAGGGCCTGAGGCCAGATTTGAATGCAGGAAGGCTTCAGAGACCCACCCGGGATAGGCAAAGGCAGCAGGTCCACAGCCCCTTGCAAATGTTGAGTGGCCATCACAGACTGCAGTTTGCCCCTGAGGCAGGGGCTAGATGAAGACTGGCAGTGGGTCACTGAAGCAAGGAGGGTATAGGGAACTGGGTGTTCCCTGGGAGAGAAGGACCCTGGAATGCAGAGACTGATAAACACTCCACCTCCCCTGGAATGTGGCCGAGAGTCACTGGTGTAGGCGCTGCTAGAGGGAAGTGTCCTGAAGAGGATGCCACCATCCGGGAGTGATGTGGGTCCGGAACTGAAATGGGGAGACACCAGCCAGAAGGAGGCAGCTGGTGGGCAGATACAAGCTAATTCCCAGTGCTACCAGCAGGAGGCGCCACGGAGGTGAGTCTGCCCTGTGACAGGGCTAAAGAAGATGAAGACGAAATTATGATGGGGTCTTGAAGACTGTGAATTGCATAACTAAAAAAATATATTTTACCACTGTTTCCACTCGATTAATTTATTTTCCTAAAACTCACTGAAGCCCAAAGACTACAGTGATCTCTTTAAAAAAAAAAAAAAAAAAAACAGAAGAGAAGATATTTAATAACAAGATGTCTTAGTGTCAATACATATAATTATTTACAATACATTTCAACATAGATATAAGACTCCAGAATAACTATGCCAGTTTACAACTGCTAAATATCTTGCTTTGACTCTATATCTCATAGACATGATTGCACCAATGGACTTCTCAGTTACCTTCTTTGACCTCATGGATACCAATAGCTTATGCTGAATTTACTAATGTCCTTTCTCATTTAGTGCCAGGGACTGTTATAATAAGATATAAAATGATATTACCCAATAAAACGTGCACTTTGCATCAAAATCTAAAATGAATGACCTATTTTTATGAGCTCAATTACATGGCACAGGAAAGAAGAATGACCATAAGAAAACTCATTGCTTTATGTTTTGAATGTATCTTCAGTAGGCAATTTCAGATTTTGTTTTAAATTGCATGACAGTGAAGTTATTAGAACTTTGCCTCATTCCAAGCTGTAAATCCTATCAGTCTTTCTCTAAATAGGAGATTATGCTATTACCTATTTATATATGAATAAAAACAAACAACAGAAAACCCTTACAGGTGAGCCTCAGCCACGGATGCACCTCCAAAGCTTTCTTAATAATCAGGCAGTTTTGGAATCTTGTTTTCTGTTTGGCCACTGTAAATAGGGGAGTCAGGTGCAAAGCATGCACATGGATCAAAGCATCTCTGCCGTTCCGATAAGTCTGGAGCCTGGAGCTTAGTTTGGGCTAATTTTTAAATAGATCTGCCTATAAAAATTAAGTCAGATTTTGCAAGATCTTATTCAGCACTAGTCTATGGGAGAAAGTGGAAAGAGAAGGAAAAGCAGAAGTTAATTGCAAACAAACTGATGTTTTTATCTACTTTGAGTCTCAGCTGTTGAGTATAAGACTCATCCAACTGTAGTCTTGCTTATGTGGGGGTATCAGTTTTCCTTCAGCCAGCAGGATTTTCAAAACTCAGTGGGCAAAGTAAATGTATTCCATCACATGATTTTAGTGAATGTGGCCAAAAAGAGACCCCTTTCTTAGAGGATCCAGTGTCCATGTCACCAAAGCTGTAATTCATTTAGATTGAGTGCCCCAGATACCTTGATTGCAGACTTGTTCTTGTTATTCAGGTCATTATCCCATTTGAAACAAATTGCCTTGGCTTTTCAATATTGAGGCTGCTGTATACCAAAAGAAAAACCAGGATAGTGCATATAATTGTTCATGCCATTAATTTATTTGGATGCACTACAGTGGCAAACAATATTCCCTCTATCTTTTTCCATCCATGTGTGGAATATATTCTGTTACGTGCACTGAAGCATATGCAAATGTGCACCACAGTCAGAAAGACCTGCTGCCAGCTGTGAGAGCTCTTCTAATTACATGGACAGCATTTCAATCTCTTCTGGATGGCCACCCATGTGCATAGCTTACAGGAATCACTGATGGGAAGGGTAACATTGCTTATAGCCTACGCTTTATAGACTGGATTTAAGAGATATGGAAAAGTTTGTGATGTTGCTCTTAAGGCAATTTTAAACTGTATTGTCATCTGATGCTCACTAACTAAGATGAAAGGAATGCTTTAATGCAGTTACGATGGATTTTCAAAGCCATACAGCACCTCTCCATAAGTGATTGTATTGTTGTAAACCCTCATTTCAGGATAGACATTCTCCAGGTACCACTTAAAACTCCGGCACTGCAGACGCTGTCGTAGAGCTATTCTTTCTGAAACATCTCCGAAGTCAACTCCTGGGTTCTGCAAAGCAGGAAGACAGCACAGAAATCCTATCATATTAACTTCACAGCTGTTTTCTTTACTTGAAACCAACCTGGCATTTATTTTGTTTGAAACTACGTTCCCCCATTTCTTTTGTAAGCAGCTACTTATTGTACAGCTTACTTGGACAACAGAAGAAACAAGAAACAAAATCTCACTGGAAGAAGAAGAAAACTGAACAAAAACCAAAGTAGAAAAAAATGTTAAAAACAGAGGTTATGGGCACCAAAAGTGATGCTAAATAGTTGCAATGAAACTTTAATATAACTGCCCTGGTTACAGATTTTGTTACAAGCTTAGGGTCTAGTCTAACTGTGACCAAAACATCTGTCTACATTAAAACCCCGAGTGTGAAATGCAGGTTGTGTAGCTGTACTTGTGGTAACTCAGGTTACAGTCACACTATGAGTTTTTCCACAAGAGGCAATACACATGAAGTGCGGATTAGCATTTTCCTGTGCTTCATTTGCATATTCTCTTTCATTCTGTTTTTGTGCTAGGGGTCTTTGCGCAGAAACAGCGTGGCTGTGGCCGTTTTGCACAAAACTACCTTTTTCTGCAAGATTCTTATGCCTGTCCCGGAGAGGCATAAGGATCTTGTGGAAAAAGGGGTTTTTGCACAAAATGGCCATGGCCACACTGCTTGTTTTTGTGCAAAAATGGAATGAAAGAGACTATGCAAATGAAGCGTGGGAAAATGCTAATCCGTGCTTCATTTGCATTGCCTCTTGCGGAAAAATTCATAGCGTAGACAAAGCCTCACTGAAAATAGTAAAGAGGGCAAGGCAGTGAGTCCAGGCCTCTGCATGGGCTGCACAAGCCTGTTTGACACCTCTGGGTAGATGCCTGCACAAGCTGCTCTAAAGTAGGGATGTGAATGGGTGATGTTTACCAGCTAATGGTTAACCAGTTCCCTAGGGGTAGCCCTGCTGGGCTCCCACGCAGGACAGGGAGCTGGCAGCCTGCCCCACACAGCTGGGTCCAGGAGCTGGCAAGCAGCTCTGCATAGCTGCGGCAGGGAGCCACCACAGCTGGGGTTGGAAGCTGTCAGTCAACCCCATGAGGGGCAGGGAGTGAGAGCCCTGTGGGTTGGGGTCTGCTCTGGCCTGGCTGCAGCAGTCCCCAACTCGGGATCCTGCTTAGTTGATTAACCAGTTAAGTATTAGGTTAGCCTCACATTTAACAGGTTAACTGATTAATTCGGATTTTACATCCCTACTCTAAAGCCCATGCCTTGCATCCTCACTGCTATATTAAACCTAATGCTGGTACAGCTCCATGAGCTACAAATCACACTCATGTCTGGCAGGATTAGTAGAGTTAGTAGACCCTGGGTTTGTTAACCAAGGGCTTTAATGTCTACACTCATTTATAACCATAGATCAGGAATTGCTGAACTCTGGGTTCCAACTTGAGGCTCCAGAATCCGCACTATGAGTTTTTCCATAAGAGGCAATGCACATGAAGCGCGGATTAGCATTTTCCCATGCTTCATTTGAATACTCTTTCATCCATTTTTGTGCTATGAGTTTTTGCGCAGAAACAGGTAGCGTGGCTGTGGCCGTTTTGCACAAAACTCCCTTTTTCTGCAAGATTCTTATGCCTGTCCCAGAGAGGCATAAAGATCTTGTGGAAAAAGGGTTTTTTGCACAAAATGGGCACAGCCATGCTGCCTATTTTTGCGCAAAAACAGAACGAAAGAGAGTATGCAAATGAAGCATGGGAAAATGCTAATCCGCGCTTCATTTGCATTGCCTTTTGTGGAAAAACTCATAGTGCGGATTCTGGAGCCTCAAGTTGGAACCCAGAGTTCATCAATTCCTGCATTACACAGCCCTGAGTCCAATCACCGTCCAAAATGTACGTGTGACGTTTTCCCACACTGCACCACAAGCTCAAACCCCTTGCTTGTGGTGCAGTGTGGGAATACGTCACCATTCACCCAATCTCTTTGTCAAGAAGACAAAGAATGTCAGCCCATGGGACTGTGGAAAACATTTAGTGAGCTCCCAGAGGATAAGCCCAGTGGGTCTGCACCTACACTGTAAAGAAACAGGGCATGAACTCTGAGTCCCAGTTTGACTCAGGCTCAGACACTCCCTCCTGATGGGTTTCTGGAACCTGGTGTCCGAGCCCTATGTTAGTTCAATTTGCGTATAGAAGGAAGGGATGTTGGGCTTGAGCCTGAGCTAAAATCATGGGCTTACACTGCAATGTAGACATTGTGATGGAAACCCCCCCCCCCCCCCCATGCTTTATGAAATGGATTTATGGACATAAATATACATAACTCAAAGGTGCTTTGAGCAAATTATTTCTTGTAACCCATCAATCTTCATGTCATAATCCGCTGGTTCTGTTTATCTTATTTTGGTGTATGTATCATTCTTATGTGTAAAATTAGACATGTGGAGTAGGGAATACTGTAGATATGTAGATATGGAAAGCCATCAAGGCTAATTCTTCTTCTAGGAGGCCTCAATGTCTGGACAATCATATGCAAATAGCCTTTTGTCCTCAAGTCTTAGCAATGGTTGGTGGGGAGTGGCCAGGTGACTCCCCATGCAATAAAGGAATTCTTTAAAGAGAATAGGCAGGTAGGAGTCTTTTGTATTTGGCTGGCTGGACACCTGGAGAAGGTGAAGCAGAGACCCCAGGGGAGGAGAGATGACCCTGGTTTTGAAGGCAGCTGGAAAAGAAACAATTTTAGAGTGGGCTTATAATAAGTTTGTGCTGAGGATTTTAGTGTTAGAATTTTCTAAGCGCTTTTTGTTACTTTTTATTTGCAATCTACTTTGCTCTGTCTGTTCTCACTTATTATCACATAAATCCCACTGCTTGTACGTAATAAAATCATTTTTACTTAATGACAAGCTTAGTGTAAATAATTATTCCCTGGGGAAGCAACCAATGTGTACATTCCCCCTTTCATTGTTAAAGGGGGCTTACCTAAATAATTTATTAGGGGTTTTGATCCCATTTGGGGAGTTGTATCCCAGCAAGCTGGGCCCAAAACTGCATTCTCCTTGGACCTGAAGAGGTTCAGTGTCTCTACTGCTTCCCGGGGGTGGAGGGTAGTGACCTCAGCTTGGTGCGTTGGTTGGGGGAGACCAGTGGAGCTGGCCCAGCAGGACCGAGTGGTGAGACTCCCCAGAGAGTAAGAAGGAGGGCAGCAGTGGCCTTGTCAACACCCCCAAGGGCTCATCTCTGACCTCTCCCCATCACAGACACACCCTAATTTACACCAGTTTAACACACCCATAACTTCAGTAATTAGCTTCTACAAAGTTATGTCAGTTCAAACAGGATCAGGATTAAGCCTCCCAAAACTCAGATCAGGCTTGTAAAAAGGTTCATTACGCTTCACCAAACTTTTGAGCAGATATTGCTCCAGTTGTGTATGAATCAGAGTTGAAAATGTGATCATAGAATCCTAGGGCTGGAAGAAACCCTGTTGACTCATATCCAGCTTCTCATCCACTGTAATCCCCAGGTCCTTTTCTGCTGAACTGCTACTTAGCTCAGGTGATGGAACTTTGCTTTGAGATTTTTGCATACATATGAACACAAAATTTAACAAAATATTGAGTTTGAAGCATCAACTCATGTGATCCAAAACCAGAGCCAGATCTTCAGTTAGTGTAAATTGGCAGAGCTCCATTGACAGTAAGCAGGATGTCAACAGAGCTACACTGATTTACATCACCCAATGATCTGTCCCAATGTTTCTAAGAATGTCCAGTGAACTGAAGGTGAAGAGTTTTGTGCTGCTGTAATTGGCTATATCTACACTGCAGAGCTTTTCTGGGATACCGGAGATATCCCATAAAAGCTCTGCATCATCCAAGGAATGCATCTGCTTTTTTCCAAAAAAATTTCAGAAAAGAAAACGCATTTTTTTGGGCATTCCAGTAAACTTTGTTCTACAAGGAGCAAGGGATCTTCTGAAAGAGAGTTTTTTTCCAACATTTGGCCCCGTGTAGATGGGCCAAATGTTGGAAAAGCCTCTTTCGAAAGAAAAGTGGAAAAAGATATGCAAATTGTGGTTTGCAATTTGCGTATCTTTTTCCCACTTTTCCTTGTAGTGTATACATAGCCATTGTAAGCACCTTATATATTTCCTTCAGAAATATCACTGTATGCTTAGCACACAATACTGAATGCCTGGTTACAATTCAGCAGTATGTCTTAGCTTGAGGTTTATTAGTATCTTCCTGGCCCAGACATATAGTTTTCTGGAGAAAATACAACTTTAGTAATGCCTAGCCTTTTCTATTTGCCACATAATGATTAATTCCGGCTGTGATGGGGTGCGATCACAGATGACCCCTTGGGAGTGACTCCAGGGGTGCTGACATGGCCATTGCCACTCACCTTCCTGCTTTCTGGGGCTCCTCACTGCCTGGTCCTGCTGGGCCACCTCCGCTGGTCTCCCCCAGCCAAGGCCCCAAATAGAGATCCCTGCCCCCACCGAGAAGCAGTACAGACACCGAACCTCTTCAGGTCCAAGGTGAGTGCAGTTTAGGGCCCAGCTTCCTGGGATATCACTCCCCAAATAGGATCAGACCCCAAAGTATTAGGTAAGCCCCATTTAGCAATGAAAGGGAGAATGTTCACACTGGTTGTCCCCCCCAGGTAGCAATTACTTACACTGGGTTTGATAGAAAATAAAAATGATTTTATTAAGTAGAATCAGTAGGATTTAAGTGGTAATAAGTGAGAACAGGACAAGCAAGGTAGGTTACAAATCAAAAGAAACAAAACGCTTGGCTAATTCTACACTGAAACTTCCGTACAAACTCTTCAAACTCACCCTAAAACCTCCTTTCCAGCTGCCCCTCCAAACCAGGGCTCTCCCCTGTCCCCCAGGGTCTTCGGCTCCTTTCCTTCAGGTGCAGCCCAGCCAAAAGATGAAGGCCTGCTCTTTCCTATTCTTTTTGTTAAGGAATTGAGGACATTCCCTACCAAGTCCTGCTCAAATGTAAGGACAAATGAGATTGTCTAACAGTTGCTCATCAAGACTTTGAAGGTAACACCCTCCATGTCTCTCATTCACACATTTGAAACCCACAAAGTATTCCCCACTCCATATGTCTAATTTTACACACACAAATGATACATACATCGAAGTAAGATAAACAGAACCAGCAGATCATGACACAAAGATTGTCGGGTTGAAATGATTTGCTCAAAGCACCTTTGAGTTATGTATATTGATGTCCATAAGTCCATTTTATAAAGCATGGAGGGGGGTGTGGTGTTCGTCACACCGGCCACAGAGATGTAGCTGATATTACACATCATTCAGTGTGAATAAGGTTAATTGCTAGACATAAGATTCCTGGATCACTAAGTTGGCCAGGAAGGGATTATAAGAAAGGGTATAACCACATCTTTGGTGCATTGAAATAATGTTTTCTTGACTTGTTAAAGAAATCTGCTGGTTCATAGGAGCATTCTTTTGCTTTTGTGTGAATCAGTCAGACATCCTCTAGCCAGAATGCAAGCCATTCATAGACTCTGAGTGGCTTGAAACAGCAATCAAGTACAGAAACGATAGTGTGAAATATACCGGGGTATTGTAGACTGATACAGCAATCTATCAGTTGGCACTATCTATTTTAATGAATACTTTTTAAAAGAATACTCATGAGTCTGCTACAATTAAACAATCCTCTCATTCACAATTTCATTTCAACTGAAAGTGAAGCTTAGTATGACAAGAAGACATGTTTTGCAGCTACTTGTATTGTATTTATTCTGTGTTAGCAGTGGTCATAGTGTACAGATTATTGGCTGGCAGTGTTGTGCAACAGTCAATGCTTAATATGGACATAAATAGGGTAGATAATTCTTGCTGATAATGCAGAGAGCTTTTTACCCCTCTAACAACCATACAATCGATTTCTATAGTTAATGATAGTACAGTACTTGGTATTCCTCACAGTTTAATGTCCCAGTGCGACAGAGCTGTGAATTTCTTGTTTTCAAGAACCAATGGGGTTATTTTTATGATGTACATTTTCATCAATCAGATTTTTTTCTTTTATGGAAAATAAGTTTTAATGACCCAGGCTTCTTGCCAGTTTATGTCTTCCAATATAGATGTGCCTGGTTTTTTTTTTCTTCAAAGCACTACTTTACAGTTTCATTGCTGAAAACTGAATCAAAGGTAATTGAGAAATTTAAGAAAATCATGTTTAGGTGTAAATGTTTATTTAAATGTCTTTTTTACTCTCAATATTCATCTGTGGGAAACCATCAAGTGAACAAATATAGCAAAGTTCCTTTTGTCTCTTCCCATCAGGAATCTAAGAGCCCTTTCAAAGGGATGCAAACCTGGCCACTCTGGATTTAATGCAAAATGCTTATTGATATACAAATTTTTGTCATTCCCACACCATCATCTAATTTCTGGCATGACACAAGAGTTAATCCAGAGGAAGGGAAACAATTGTAGACAAGCAAACACCACCCTTTCAATCCAGCAGAGACATGGCTTTTATAGAGACCTGGCCAATGCATCCAACAGCCATGCTGGGCCCTGGGCAAGGTGAGGCAGGGGACCCAGCTCTGCACTCTTGGAAGAGGTGAGGCTTTGGGTTGAAGGGGTAGGACTGGGGCAGCCAGTCCTCAGTGCCCCAGCATGTCACACCATGCTCCAGAGGTGATTTAAAGAGCATGGGGCTCCAGGCACTGCTACCACTACAATAGCTGCAATGGCAGCTGAAACCTCAGACCCTTCAGAATCTATGGGTCCAAGGAAGTTGTCCCTTTTGCCCCTCACCCCTGTCAGCAGACCTTGACTTAGCTCTCAATACTGCACAGAATGCAACACCTAAAATACTCACAACTAAATCAGTGACACAAATCAATGCCTCATATAGCACATGTTCAAAATGGAGCATTGCTCCTCTAGATTTATGTACTCTGGGAAGTATGCAGAGCACCATTGCTGTGATCTGGAAGGGCCCAGAATTCTTCAATTTTGGAAACTCTCTAGGATATAAAGTACAGTTTTTCTGAAGGCAGCCCTTAAGGCAGGCATTTAGGGCTTCCGCCAAAGCCCACTGAAGTCAGTGAAAAGACTCCTGTTTCTACCCTCCATACAACTTCAATGGACTTCCTGCCTTTAAATGTTTTTGGGTGCCCAGCCAAGTGGCATGCTTTTCTTAAGACCATGATTCAAAGCCCATGGAAGTTTGCAGGAGTCTTTCTATTGGCCTTTATGAATTGTGGATCTTAGTATACATTCTGGCTACGTCTACACTGCAGGTTTTTTGCGCAAGAACAGCTGTTCTTGTGCAAAAACTTGCCGGGTGTCTACACTGCACGCGTGTTCTTGCGCAAGTAAATTTACAGTACAGCATCAGAAAACAGGGCTTCTTCCGGAAGAGTTGTTCCTCTCCCCATGAGGAATAAGCCCTCTTGTGCAAGAGCTTTTCCACAAGAAGGCAGTGTAGACAGGCAACATGCCCTCTTGCGCAAAAAACCCCTATGGCTAAAATGGCCATCAGAGCGTTCTTGCGCAAGAAAACGTCCACACTGCCATGGACAATCTTGCACAAAAGCACATCTCTTGCGCAAAAGCACATGGCAGCGTGGACGCGCTCTTGTGGAAGACCTTTTGCTCAAGAACTCTTGCGCAAAACAGTTCTTCCACAAGAAGTCTGCAGTGTAGGTGTAGCCTCTCTGTAATGCTGTTGCCAGCTCTGGCCAAGGCCATAGGCATCAGCTAAAAACTGACAAACTCACAGCCAGAAACCAGAGCAATTTACTTGTGCATTAGTTTGGAGCAAAGTGGTTGTTAACTATTTTAAAATATGTTTGGTGTTTAAACCTCATGAAACTAACAGGGATATTGCATGCATTTTCACTCTTCCCTATCCTGTTAGAATATAACATTGTATATACCTATACACCAAATAGAAAGAAGCCTCGTGTGATGCAAATAAAGGACTATGCTAGGAAAGTGCTAATTTCCACACATTTCAAACCAAATGGTCATTGTTACAGTATGATGATCAGAGATCAGAGACTCTAACCACATGTCTCTCTCTGTCATCACTGAAAGAGCCCACTTGGGTAGCTGAACTGTCAACTTGTTTTTCTTCAAGAAGAAGCTATAAGTGTGGACACATGGAAAAAATTCTTTATCTCTGAACTGTTTGGATTCTAACATGGCAGAAGAGCTGAATGAGAAGATGGAGACCCCCGGAGTTACTTTGGGTAGCCCTAAAAGACTTTTGGGAAACTAGCATATTACTACATTGCTGCTACCTTTTGAATTCATAGGCTGTGACTCTTTGTATATATATTTTACTTACTGTAATATCTCAGTTACTCTCATTCCTTTTTCTTAGTTAATAAATCTTTGATAAGTTTACTATGGAGTTGGTTGTCAGTGTTGTCTTTGGTGTGAGATCTGGAATATAAATCAACCTAGGTAAGCATCTGATTTCCTAGGACTGGATGTAACCTGAATATTTTGTGATTTGTGGAGTAAAGTACCATTTATCACAGGGATGGGCAAAAATTTTTGAAGGGCAAGCCACTTCACAAATTTCGGAAGTGGCTGTGGCTGACCTGGAAGGGACGGGATCACAGGTGGAAGGGATGGAGTCTCTGGCAGAAGGGCCAGGGTTGAGAACTACCCTGCCAGAAGCTTTGCTTGGCCAATAGAAGGGACCTGCTGCTGCAGGACAGGCACTGAGAAGGAAAGCGCCCCTTTCATCTTGCAGCTCTTTGACTCCCACCAAGCCCTTTGGCCAAACCCAGCCTACGTCCTGTCTCCCCTCCACACACATCCCCGTCCACACATCCCGACCCCCACCCACTCACTGAACCCAGTTTCCACCTTCTCTCCCCTCCCAGGCAAACCCAACCCTTCAGTGACCGGACCCAGTCCACCCTCTTCTCTCCTCCACCTAATCCACCCTACGCCCTCTCTTCCCTCCCAGCCGAATCTGATCGCCCCCCTCCCGATCGGACCCAGTCCACTCCTCTCTCCCACCTCCCCCCACTGACCGAACTCCGTCTCCTTTCTGTCTCCCCGCCAAACCCTCGTGTCCCCTCCCCACAGCTCGCACGGAAACGTTGGCGCGCCCTCGGGGAGAGGTGAAAGTGGCACGGGTCCCCCTCTTCCCTTTCTCTGCAGCTGTAAACGTGCCATCTGAAGGAATTATAAAACAAATTGGGGAAGTTCATGTTGTTTCCCTTTCTGTTTGCATCACTTTATTATAATTACAGATGAAATTCATGAATCGTACACAGAGCCCAGACATTTGGATTTTCTGAGAATTGCCTGAGAATTACAGAGAATCTGTTGCCTCAGGCTGCATAGTTGTAAAGCCAGTTTATGAGCTGGGCCAGTTACCATTACCTCAAGTCCACATTCCCAAACTCTGCATCAAACTATTTGGGACTGCAGTGGAGTTCACCTATACAGCGCACAAGAACTTGCAGAAGTGTTCCTGGGTACCTGCTCTATCTGCAGTCTTCCAGGCACCATCACAAGTTTATGAACTGCTGAATATACCGTATTGGCCTTATGAAATGAGATTACTTCCACCCTATTTCAATATCTCTCAATCCTACTTCATTAGAAAATAGGCTACTCTTTTTATGCAAATTGCGTAGCTTATTCCAACAGAAGGGTGCTGTCTAGACACAGCCTAAAATTAGAGAGCTGTGTGAATCTTACTGGGGTCAGGCATTTAGCCTACAATTTTCAAATGTGGAGGCTTAAAGTTAGAGAAAATGGGAGCTATGAACGTTGGGCACCTTTGAAAACCAGGCTACTGCTGTTTCAGTACCCACATATGGATTAAGGAACCTAATTGTAGGAACACGATATGGAAAGTGGGAGACTTAGTATCCTGTGCCTAGAGTGATGTTCCAGTAAAATATGACACCTTATACACATAAGAAAGGACATTAGGCCAGACTATCTAGCCCAGTATCCTGTCTTCCAGCAGTGGCTAACTGCCAGGTGTGCCACTTATAGCAGGGATGCTCCTCCATATAAAAGACTGGCAGGGAAAAGCCAAGGCCCTGAAAAGCCCCTCAGGATGCACACTTCTGGTTTTCCGACTTACTTGTCTCTCTTTCTAGGCCCTCTTGGGGCATGGGCTCTACCAGGCTTCACCTTCCCAACAAGCACCAGCTCCAGCACATGGCCCGCACACAAATGTCTCCTTTTGGCCTCCAGTCATTTAATCAAGGGCTGTCCTGGCAGTGTTCCAGGCTTCAGCTGAGGGAACTCTGCACCCCGCGTAGGCTCCTGCTGGGCACTTCCCCTTCCCGTGGCCATAAAACCAGGTCCCTTGCGCCTTTCCCTGGTGTGAAGCAGGATGCCACGGGCTCCCCTCCCCCGCATGAGGAGAGAGAGGAGCCACCAGGCCACGGCTCACCTGCAGCTGCCCCTAGGGACTCTGCAGCCAGCAGCTTCCGGGGGTGCTGTGGATGTGCTGAGGGGATGGAGCAGTAGTGCAGCTGGCTGGCTGCCCCGGGCAAACACCTGGGAGCAGGAGAGAGGCAGAATGCTGGGTAGGGCGCTGGCTGCATTCCAGGGTCCAAACTCTGCGTGGAGCAGGAGGAGGGTCTACCCACAGACGATCCCCGGGAGCTGCCTCCCCTTTACACCTCCCCCCCACACTTTTCCCCTCCCAACAGCTGGCAAAAACGAAACCAACACGCAGCCGCTCTTGTGCCGCTGACACCCAAGTTCCCAGCAGTGGGCACGCCCCGGCTCTGCCTTCCCGGCCCGACTCCCAGCGGAGCGGGGCGAGAGGGGGTCGGGACAAGCTGCTGCCTCACCCCTCGGCGCAGTTCCCAGTGGCCACAGGCTTTGCGTGCCCCACTGGACACGCTGACCCAACCCCCGCGCTTCTCCGGGGCAATAGGAGCGCATCCCGCCCCAGGCCGCTGGCTGTCCTGAACGGAAAGCCCCGCGCACCACGTGTCCACAGAGCGGCAAACATGCATGGGGCACTTTTCAGGAGCAGCCCCCCCCCCGCAATAGGCTGGGCCCGCTAACCTCTGAGCTCTCTGCGGGCCAGGGGGGCAGGTCATTCGCTGATTGCCAAAGTGCTGCTGCTCTTGGGCTTGACATCTCAGCGACCGTGTGTGCGCCGTGCGCAGTGAGGCAAGGCAGGAGAGGGGTGGAGCAGGCTACGGGCCGGGTGCGTTGCGGGTGGTGGTGAGCCGGCGGGGCGCTGCGTTTGAGGGGAGAGAGCTGGAGCGGGGAGTGGGTGGTGGGGTGAGGTCTTGCCGGTTCGGGCCGAGGGGCTGGGGCTGCTTCTGCAGTTGGAGGGGGAAGTAGAGGTTCCCTCCGCGCTCAGCACTGAGGCGCTGACCCTTCTTCCCAGGCGGCCGCGTGGGGCAGCAAGAACGCACGCTCTCCCTGAAGGCCGCCGGCTCTGCCGCCCAGCCCCGTTGCCTTGGGCGGCCACAGGCAGGCCGGCCTGGGGCGGTAAGGCTGGCTGGAATGCTGCCCCTAGCAATGTGCTGCCCCAAGCACCTGCTTGTTTTGCTGGTGCCTAGAGCCAGCCCTGCTGCTTGCGGACTTCTGTTGAGGGACAACAAAGCATCAGTAGTGCCTACTGTGGTGTCCCTGTTCTTTTTCCTGTTTTGTGCTATGGAGCTGGAGCTGCCCCTGGGCAGGCTATGCCATACATGGCTATGCTGCAGTTCCTGCAGCATTTGCTTCCACCTGCCTACATTTTCATGCTGGATGCGGACTCAGAGCTCCTCCTCGTCACCCTCGGCGTGGCTGCGGCTGCTCCACTCTAGCTGCCGCACCCCACCATACACAGAAGCTGCTGCAGGCTGGAGACCAGTTCGGACTGGTGGGCTGGCTGATCATGGAGAGGTAGGATGACCAGCAGTGAGTGCAGAACTTTAGAATGCACAAGGCCACCTTCCTAGAGCTCTGTGCCTGGCTGGCACCCACCCTCCAGAGATGTGACACCCACCTGAGGCCCGCCATCCCCCTGCAAAAGCGGGTCGCTATCACCCTCTGGAAGCTGGCCACCCCAGACAGCTACTGGTCAGTGGCCAACCAGTTTGGGGTGGGGAAGTCCACCATTGGGGCCCTGCTTATGTAGGAAAGGAGTTTGCAAGCTGCAGTCCCTGCATGGGGGGGGGAGGGGTTTGGATAAGGGGGACCCTCAGGAGAGGGGGGGCTGAGGACCATAGGGGGTGGCCTGGGGTTGGGGGGAAATCCCTGGCCCTAGGTGCTTGTGCTGTTCCACTTTCACACAGCCCTGCTCAGAGGGTTAGGGGAACAGAGGAGGGGATGGGGACAGGCACCTCCCATGGCCTCATGCAACCCCCTCACTCATTCTCTGTTTTGTGTGTTTCTTTTTCTCCTTCTGCAGGTTGTCAGTGCCATCAACTCCCTGATGCTGTACAAAGTCATTGAGGACCTGGACACAACAATGGCTGGATTTGCTGCCCTTGGGTTTCCCAGCTTCAGGGGAGCCATCAACAGCAAGCACATTCCCATCCGGGTCCCAGACCATCAAGTGGCCCAGTTTATAAACAGAAAGGGCTACTTTTCTGTAGTCCTGCTGACCCTGGTGGACCACTGGGGGCCACTTTACAAACATTTATGGGGGTTGGTTGTGCAGGGTACACCATGCCTGAGTTTTTAGGAACTCCAGCCTTTGTCAAGCTGGAGGTGGGCACCTTTTTCCCCCATTCGGACTTTGCAGTGGGTGACCAGAACATGCCAGTGTGCATAGTGGGGGATGCAGCATATCCACTCATGCCCTGGCTGATGAAACCATACACCAGCCACCTTGATTCCAGCAGGGACCTTTTTCAATGCCCACCTCAACTGAGTGAGGATGCAGGTGGAGTGTGCCTTTAGCCACCTCAAGGCAAGGTTCTGCTGTCTCCTCACCCGCTTGGACATCAGGAGCACAACATACCCGAGGTGGTGGCTGTGAGCTGTGTGCTCCACAATATTGTAGAGCACAAAGGGGAGGCCTTTCTCTCAGGTTAAGGGGCACATGCCGGCCACAAGGACCGTGCATTTAAGCAGCCTGAGACAGCTGCCACCCACCAGGCCCATCAGTTTGGGTGCACATCTGGGAGGCCCTAAGGGAGAGGTTCTCTCAGGCCCCCCAGTAACTCTTCCGGGGCCTCCCCAAAAGGGGCTTTTGCCTTTCCGCTCTCTCCCTTCCCTCTCTCATCCCCTCCCTTTGCCCCTTCCCTGACCTCCCAATAAACACACCTGTTTGTTTTGAAAAAAAAAAGGACTGTATCATTATTGAACATGAAGTGAATGTGGGCAGGGGGGATGTCTGAACTGTGAGGGGGGATCAGGACTGGGAGGAGGAGTGGGGCGGCTCACTGTGCCACCTTGGGTGTGGGGACCTCTTTGGGGTTGGGTGGGTCTGGGGACCAGAAAGGGCAGGTAGGAAGGGGGGCCATAGAGGGTTCACGATTGGCAGGGGGGGCAGGAGGAGGAACCATAGGCATCACTTGGGGAGGAGGCATGGGCATTGGCAAGGGAGGGAGCAGAGGCATGGCATGGGGAGAGATCAGAGGCATAGCAGGGTGGGCAGGCAGAGGGGCAATGGCCATAGGAGGGGGGGCAGAAGGGAGGAAGCCAGGAGCAGCGGCATCAGGCAGGTGTTCCCCGATGCAGGACATGATGCCGCACGTTGTGTCACACTGCGCCATCATTTTGGTCCATGCACGTTCCCGCCATTCCAGGTCTGCATTGAGCCTGCATGACAGGGTGTCATGAATGTCATGGAGGATGCTGACGTGTTGCCACATGAGGTCCTCTGGCACCCTGGCTTGTCTGTGGTTCCCCCAGAGTCTGGCAGGTGGCTGCAGCGGTGGTGTGACTCGGCCCTCTGTCCCGGCTAGTCCAGCTGTGGAGAACACACAAGAGGGAGAGGCCGTCAGTCATCCTTGCACATACATCCCCTGAATTCATGCTCTCCTCTCTGAGCAGCGACCAACAATCCACGGCCTACAGGAGGGGAATGTCCCAGGTGCACAGCCATGTGGGACCTGCACAGCATGCCCAGTCTCACAGAGGCCTTGATGTGCCCAGAGGACCGTGCTGCCCACTTCCTCTGCCCTCCCACTTCCCACACCACAATCAGGCAGGCATGGGAAGTGTGCAGCCATAGTAGGATCCCCTCATAGGCGGCAGAGGAGCTGGAAGCAGCCTGGCCCTCCCTGGGTTCTACACGCACAGCTGCGGCTCACTGTGCTATCTGTGGGAGTGGCTGCTGACTCACATGTACAGGCATGCCTGTGTGCAGCACTCCCCGGGGTGGATATGGGGTCATGGCTGCACCCTTGCAGCTAGCCTGCTTGAAGCTGGGTGTGCCCCCCTCCCTCTTGGGGGCAGGACATGTGTGCTCACGCATGAGACTGGCAGCAGGATCCTGGGCATGTTCAGGGGCTGCCTGCTGTGTCCGTGTGCTGCACCCTCCCACTGCACGTGGTTGCATGTGCCCAGACTACAGCACCATGTGCTGCCCAAGCAGCTCAAGCTACACTGTGGCCCCCGCTCCCTGTGTGCCCACCTCCCCCACCCTGTGTGTGTGTGTGTGTGCGCATGCCCAACTCACCTGAAGATCCCTCCCAGGCATCTGAGGAGGTGTGGGAGACATCCTGGCTTGCGGTGACCAGCTCGAGGGACAGGGTGATGGTCTCTGGCTCCTGCTCCTCTTCCTCTGGCTGGGGCTGGCCCAGGCCTTCCGGCTCATCCTCAGGGGTGACCTCCGAGTGGATGACAACTGGGGTTTTCAGCCCTGAGTCCAGCATGATGGGGGTAAGAGTCTTCCCCACCCCCCAAGATTGGTGGAGCTCCTTGTAATAGGGGCAAGTGTGGGGTCCTGTCCCTGAGTGCTTTGTGCTCGGTGGCCCTGACTTATCCCTGATGGAGCTCCTTCACATTTGCCCGGACCTGCTCCATGAGCCGGGCAGGGTGACCTCACTCCAACAGGGATATGGCCATGTGGGAAAAGATCTTGGCATTGTGCCTCTTGGCCCGGGGATCCTGGAGTGACTCCTCCTCGCCCCACAATTTGAGGAGGGTCACAATCTCCAGGCTAGTCCAAGTTGGGTTGCGCCTTTTTGTCCCTTTGGGGGGGACCCATGAGGCTGCTCCCTGGAAGGGCTAGGGGGCTCTTGGAGAGCTTGGTAGTTGGCCATTTGTGGCTGAAGCAGAGCCGCATGGTGAAGGCACCTGCTCTCTGCAAGCTTCCTGCTACAAGTCTGGACCAGGGTGCCTGCAGCTTTAAGAAGGGCCAGTAGACAGGAACTGTAGAGTTCTGATTAACTTGGATGGAGTGGCCAAGAGGCCACCTGTGTTTTTTCCTGGAGGCTAATTCTTGCGCAAAAACCCCTGCTGCCCATCCACACACCCCTTTCTGCGCAAAAAGGAGTTAGTTATTCCTCGTAGAAAGAGGAATACCTATACCACAAAAACCCCTCTGTTCTGTCAATTCACTGTAAATTTTCTTGCACAAAAACACACTTGTAGGCATAGCTTGAGACACCTCACTTCTTTGGTTCCCCAGCCTCACAGGGGAAGGGGAAGGGAAGTGGGGGAACTGAGGTTCAGGGCTTCCCATAGACCAGATTTACTTTTCTGGGGTTCTGGAGTTAGTGGATTTTATGGACCTTCTTAGGCTCTGAGGTAGGGACAAAAATGAGGGGTACAGTGCTTGAGACAGGGCTGCCAGCAAGTAGGATAGGGTTAGGGTACAGGATTTGGGAGGGAGGTGGAGTGCACAAGGGGGAGAGGTTGTGAGGTCTGGGTGGGAGGTAGGGTGCAGAAGCAGGCTGGTAGTAGGAGCAGGAGCAAGGGAGGGGGCAATGTGTGACCAGGAGAGAGGGCACAGGAGCAATGTGAATGAAGAATCAGGGTGGGGTGTCTGGCCAAGAGAGAGGGTTCAGGAACAAAGGAGGGTGTCGGAGCAAGCAGCAGGTGCTGGGTCTTGGGGGGCAGGGAAGTGAGGGGATTTGGGTGAGGGGAGGTCTGGGCTTGAGGGGGGACCTTACTTGACTTCATACCCCCTTGCAGCAATGGCCACAGCCATGTTGTCCTGTTCACCTCAGAGAGAGGCCCTGCTGCTGGGGCCCATGTGGTACCAGCCCCAGACCACGTGGCCACGGCAGCAGTGCCTCCAGCCCCTGGGACTGGCCCCAGACTGCACTGCTGCGGCTGTGGCACCTCTGGTCCCAGCTAGGTCTCAGCCCCAACGCTGCCTCCTCCCACCACAAAACCTAACCTGCTACAGAGAGGAGAGAGTGATTTGCAGCAGCTACATGGAGGAGGAGGGGCAGAGCTGAGCTCCTTCCCTCCTGCTGCTGAAAATCAGCTTGTGTGCCATAAGTGGCCCTCTGAGAAGCTTTTGCCCACTCCTGATTTATCATATACTTTAGCTTGCCTAAGGAGCAAGATAGACTGGAGTGTCTAAAGCAGGGGTGGGTAATAAGCGGCCCACAGCCAGATGCAGATTTCCAGGGTTAGCCTCTGGAGGGCCACCAGATGCTTTATTTACCTACACATCTGCAGGTGTGGCATTCACAGCTTCCATTGTATGCAGATTCCTGGCCTGCTTCATTCTGGAAGCTGCAGGATATGATGCAGAGAGGATCACCATTTCTTGCACCTTCCATTGGCTGAAAACAGTGATCTCCACTGTGAGTGGCTCTGCCTGCAGATGTGCAAGTAAATAAAGTATTTGGCAGTCCACTAGGGGCTAACTGTGTCTGGCCCATGGACTGCTTATTGCCCACCCCGATCTAAGGGGACTTTTTGTGGATCCATTATAAGGGTATTGAAATATTTTGGGAGTTCAAATTTGGTACTGAGTTGGTGAAAGCTAATTATAAAACATACTACCACTGTGGTGTCTGCTCTGGTTTTGGCAGTGTGCCCTAAGGTAGGCATTCATGGCCAGTGGCGGCTCGTCAATACAGGTGAACTAGGCGGTCACCTAGGGTGCCAAGATAAACGGCCATTGAGGGCTTTGGAGGCGGGGGGCGCCGATCGTGCGCCAATCGCGCGTTTCGCCGAGGGAGCCAGTTGCCGGCAGCTCGTCTAGGGCCGCTCCGGTTCATGGCTGTGAGCCACTTCACACAGTGTGACAAATGTGACATCTTCCAATGGCAAGGGTTTGGTTTTTGCTTCTCAAATGCACTCCTCATTTATTTTCACAAATATAAATTGGGCTAAATGTTGCCAAAAGATATTGCAGATGGGCAAACAAACCAATTTCCATGTAACATTCTAAGCTTTTATCTTGTAGACAAATTGTGCTCAACTGACATGCTATGTGATATATTTATGAGATAAACTGGAACTTAATTGATTGTATTTTTTACTTATATATTACTTATATATTACTTAGTGTTTAGAGGACCCAATTAATATCAGGACCTATTGTGCTTGGTGCTATATATAACCATAGCAAGAGGTAGAACATGCCTACACAATAATGTCCAAACTACAAAGCTAGAACAATGATTTAGCCATGTATCATACAAGTTTTATGCAGATGAGCTCCATTTAATTAAACTAGTTTAAACAGGGTGGAGAATCAGGATCAGTGTATTTATTTGTATCACACACCATGACATTTATTTGTAGATATTTTAGGTGCTTATCTATGTTATATTTGAGTATTTCAAAGATTGAATGACCTCATAAATGAATGACTTCCTTCTAGAAATCATCTAAATCCAGTTCACTATATTAGGATTATGTCATTAATTTGCACTGTCTAGGAAGTGGGGAGCTGGGTGACTGGGTTTATTCTGTGTGACTGGGTCAGCAGATGATGAATTTAGAAGTGCCACCAAGTGCAGACAAAGGTAACTTAGATCAGTTAGAACAGTGGTCCCCAAACTTTTGGGGCTGCCAGGTGCCCAGGGGCGGGGCCACTCACGCACCGCGTGTCCGGGGGCGGGGCCGCTCACGGGCCGCGCGCTCAGGGGCGGGGCCGCGCATGCACCGTGTGCCCGGGGCCGGCACCGGCATGTGCCACAACCCCAGGGCAGGGGCCACCTATGCGCCAGGCGCCCGGGGCCGGCACCGGCATGTGCTGCGTGCCCGGGGCAGACGCCGCCCCCTGTGCCCGGCACCAGCACCGGCATGTGCCGTGACCCCGGGGCAGGGTCCGCCCATGCGCCAGGCGCGCGGGGCCGGAACCGGCATGTGCCGCGACCCTGAGGTAGGGGCCGCCCATGCGCCAGGGGCCGGCACCGCGCTTGTGCTGCGCGCCCGGGGCAGAGTCCGCCCATGCCCCACGCGCCTGGGGCTGGCACCGCACATGTGCCACGCGCCCGGTGGCGGGGCCGGCCCAGATTGTTCGGCAGGCGCACATAAATGGCCCGGCAGGCGCCATGGCGCCCATGGGCACCGCTTTGGGGACCACGGAGTTAGAACATAAGAACAGCCATACTGGGTCAGACTAAAGGTCCATCTAGCCCAGTATCCTGTCTGCCAACAGTGGCCAGTACCAGATGCCCCAGCGGTAATCCTTATGTGATCCCTACCCTGTCACCCATTTCCAGAGAAACAGAGGCTAGGGGTATCATTCCTACCCATCCTGGCTAATAGCCAATGATGGACTTAACCTCCATGAATCTATCTAGATCTTTTTTGAACCCTGTTAAAGTTCTAGCCTTCACCACATACTCTGGTAAGAAGTTCAAGAGGTTGACTATGCGCTGAGTGAAAAAAAACTTCCTTTTGTTTGTTTTAAACTTGCTGCCTATTAATTTCATTTGGTGACCTCTAGTTCTCATGTTGTGGGAATAAGTAAATACCTTTTCCTTATTCACTTTTTCCACGCCAGTCATGATTTTATAGAGCTCTATCATACCCCCTCCCCTTAGTCTCCACTTTTCTAAGCTGAAAAGTCCAAGTCCTTTTAATTTCTCTTCATATGGCACCTGTTCCAAACCCCTAATAATTTTTGTCGCCCTTTTGTGAACCTTTTCCAATGCCAATATATCTTTTTTGAGATGAGGCGACCACATCTGTATGCAGTATTCAAGATGTGGGCGTACCATGGTTTTATATAGAGGCAATAAGATATTTTCTGTTTTATTCTCTATCCCTTTTTTAATAACTCCTAATATTCTATTTGCTTTTTTCACTGCTGCTGCATACTGAGTGGATATTTTCAGAGAACTATTCACAATGACTCCATGATCTTTCTCTTGATTAGTTGCAGCCAAATTTGTCTCCATCATATGGTGTATATCAGTGGTCCCCAACCTTTTGGGGCTGCCGGGCGCCCAGGGGTGGGGCCGTTCACGCGCCGGGCACCCGGGGGCGGGGCCACACATGTGCCCGGGGTTGGGGCTGCGCACATGCCCAGGGGCGGGGCCACCCATACGCCGCGCGCCCAGTGCCGGCGCCACCCATGCGCCACACTCCCAGGGCTGGCGCGGGACCACCCATATGCTGCAAGCCCAGGGTCGGCGCCGCCCCAGTGCCGGGCGCCCAGGCCGGTGCCGCCCATACGCTGTGTGCCCAAGGGCTGGCACCACCCATACGCCGCAGGCCCGGGGCCGGCACATCCCTTGCACCGCGCACCTGGGGGCACAGAAATGGCCCGCGGGCACAACGTTAGGGACCACTGGTGTATATAGTTGGGATTATGTTTTCCAATGTGCATTACTTTACATTTATCAACATTAAATTTCATTTGCCATTTTGTGGCCCAATCACTTAGTTTGGTGAAATCTTTTTTAAGCTCTTCACAGTCTGTTTTGGTCTTAACTATCTTGAGCAGTTTGGTATCATCTGCAAATTTTGCCACCTCACTGTTTACCCCTTACTCTTGATCATTTATAAATAAGCTGAATAGGATGGATCCCAGGACAGACCCTTGGGGGACCCCACTAGTTACCTTTCTTCACTCTGAAAACTTATCATAGAATCATAGAATCATAGAGCTGGAAGAGACCTCAGAAGGTCATCAAGTCCAGCCCCCTGCTCTAGGCAGGACCAATCCCAACTAAATCAACCTGGCCAGGGCTTTGTCAAGCCGAGACTTAAACACCACTAAGGATGGAGACTCCACTACTTCCCTAGGTAACCCATTCCAGTGCTTCACTAACCTCCTAGTGAAATAGTTTTTCCTAATATCCAACCTGGACCTCTTCCACCACAACTTGAGACCATTGCTCCTTGTTCTGCCATCTGCCACTACTGAGAACAGCCTTTCTCCATCCTCTTTGGAACCTCCCTGCAGGAAGTTGAAGACTGCTATCAAATCCCCCCTCACTCTTGGCTTCTGCAGACTAAACAGACCCAACTCCCTCAGCCTCTCCTCATAAGTCATATGCTCCAGCCCCCTAATCATTTTGGTTGCCCTCCGCTGGACCCTCTCCAATGCGTCCACATCCTTTTTGTAGTGGGGGGCCCAGAACTGGACACAATACTCCAGATGTGGCCTCACAAGACCCGAATAAAGGGGAATAATCACATCTCTGGATCTGCTGGCAATGCTCCTCTTAATGCAACCTAATATGCCATTAGTCTTCTTGGCTACAAGGGCACACTGTTGAATCATATCTAGCTTCTCATCCACTGTAACCCCCAGGTCCTTTTCTGCAGAACTACTACTTAGCTGGTTGGTCCCCAGCCTGTAACAATGCTTGGGATTCTTCCGTCCCAAGTGCAGGACTCTGCACTTGTCCTTGTTGAACCTCATCAGATTTCTTGTGGCCCAAGCCTCCAATTTGTCTAAGTCACTCTGGACCCTATCTCTTCCCTCAAGCGTATCTACCTCTCCCCCTAGCTTAGTGTCATCTGCAAACTTGCTGAGGGTGCAATCCATCCCCTCATCCAGGTCATTAATAAAGATATTGAACAAAACCGGTCCTAGAACCGAACCTTGGGGTACTCCGCCATCCTGACATCGAGCTGTTGATTACTACCCGCTGGGCCCGGCCTTCTAGCCAGCTTTCTATCCATCTTACCGTCCATTTATCCAATCCACATTCCCTTAACTTGCTGGCAAGAATATTGTGGAAGAGCGTATCAAAAGCCTTGCTAAAGCCAAGTTATATCACATCCACTGACTTTCCCACGTCCACAGAGCCAGTTACCTCATCATAGAAGCTAATCAGATTGGTTAGGCATGACTTGCCCTTTGTGAATCCATGCTGACTATTCCTAATCACTTTCCTCTCTTCCAAGTGCCTCAAAATGGATTCCTTAAGGATCCCTTCCATGATTTTTCCAGGAACCGAGGTAAGACTGACCGGCCTATAGTTCCCTAGACTTAGACTTAGACTTTAAGGTCAGAAGGGACCATTTTGATCATCTAGTCTGACCCCCTGCACAATGCAGGCCACAGAATCTCACCCACCCACTGCTAGAATAATCCTCTCACCTATATCTCAGATATTGAAGTCCTTGAAACAATGGTTCAAAGACCCCAAGATGCAGAGAATCCTCCTGCTAGTGACCCGTGCCCCATGCTACAGAGGAAGGCGAAAAACCTCCAGGGCCTCTGCCAATCTACCCTGGAGGAAAATTCCTTCCCGACCCCAAATATGGCGATCAGCTGAACCCTGAGCATGTGGACAAGACTCATTGGCCTATTTACCACTGATAGTCAATTAATTGCCAAGATCATGTTACCTCATCAAACCATCCCCTTCATAAACCCATCTAGTTTTATCTTGAAGCCAGATAGGTCTTTTGCCCCCACTACTTCCCTTGGAAGGCTGTTCCAGAACTTCACTCCTCTGATGGTTAGAAACCTTCGCCTAATTTCAGTCTAAACTTCCTAATAGCCAGCTTATATCCATTTGTTCTTGTGTCCACATTGGTATTGAGCTTAAATAATTCTTCTCCTCCTTGGCATTTATCCTCTAATATATTTAAAGAGAGCAATCATATCTCCCTCAGCCTTCTTTTGGTTAAGGTAAACAAGCCAAGTTCCTTGAGTTTCCCTTCATAAGACAGGTTTTCCATTCCTCGGATCATCCTAGTGGCCCTTCTTTGTACCTGTTCCAGTTTGAATTCATCCTTCTTAAACATGGGAGACCAGAACTGCACACAGTATTCCAAATGAGGTCTCACCAATGCCTTGTATAACGGCACTAACACCTCCTTATCCCTACAGGAAATACCTCGCCTAATGCATCCCAAGACCGTATTAGCCTTTTTCACAGCCATGTCACAATGGCAGCTCATAGTCATCCTGTGATCAACCAGGACTGTGAGGTCCTTCTCCTCTACCATTACTTCCAACTGATGTGTCCCCAGCTTATAACTAAAATTCTTGTTATTAATCCCTAAATGCATAACCTTACACTTCTCACTATTACATTTCATCCTATTACTATTACTCCAATTTACAAGATCATCCAGATCTTCCTGTATGATATCCCGATCTTTTTCTGAATTGGCAATACCTCCCAACTTTGTGTCATCCGCAAACTTTATTAGCACACTCCCACTTTTAGTGCGGAGGTCAGTAATAAAAAGATTAAATAATAATGGTCCCAGAACTGATCCCTGAGGAACTCCGCTAGTAACCTCTCTCCAACCTGACAGTTCACCTTTCAGTATGACTCGCTGTAGTCTCCCCTTTAACCAGTTCCTTATCCACCTCTCAATTTTCATATTGATCCCCATCTTTCCAATTTAACCAATAATTCCCATGTGGTACTGTATCAAATGCCTTACTGAAATCGAGGTAGATTAGATCCACTGCATTTCCTTTATCTAAAAATCTGTTACTTTCTCAAAGAAGGAGATCAGGTTGGTTTGGCACGATCTACCTTTGTAAAACCATGTTGTAATTTGTCCCAATTGCCATTAACCTCAATGTCCCTAACTACTTTCTCCTTCAAAATTTTTTCCAAGACCTTGCATACTACAGATGTCAAACTAACAGGCCTGTAGTTACCCGGTCACTTTTTTCCCTTTCTTAAAAATAGGAACTATATTAGCAATTCTCCAGTCAAATGGTACAACCCTGAGTTTAGAGATTCATTAAAAATTTTTGCTAATGGACTTGCAATTTCATGTGCCAGTTCCTTTACTATTCTTGGATGAAGATTATCTGGGCTCTGATTTACTCCCATTAAGATGTTCGAGTTTGGCTTCTACCTCGGATTTGGTAATATCTACCTCCTTATTCCCATTTGTTATGTTGCCATTATCCCTAAGCTCTTCATTAGCCTCATTAAATACTGAAGCAAAGTATTTGTTTAGATATTGGGCCATGCCTAGATTATCCTTAACCTCCACTCCATCCTCAGTGATTAGCGGTCCCACTTCTTCTTTTTTTGTTTTCTTCCTATTTATATGGCTATAAAACCTTTTACTATTGGTTTTAATTCCCTTTGCAAGGTCCAACTCTACATGACTTTTAGCCTCTCTCACTTTGTCCCTACATGCTCTAACCTCAATAAGGTAGCTTTCTTTGCTGATCCCTCCCATCTTCCACTCCTTATATGCTTTCTGCTTTTTCTTAATCACCTCCTGAGATTCTTGCTCATCCAACTTGGTCTAAAACACCTACCTATACATTTTTCCTCTTTCTTGGGATACAGGCTTCTGATAGCTTCTGCAACTTTAACTTAAAATAATCCCCAGGCCCTCCACTTTTAGATCCATAAATTCTTTAGTCCAATCCACTTCCCTAACTAATTTCCTTAATTTATTAAAATTAGCCCTTTTGAAATCAAAAACCCTAGTCTCAGATTTATTTTTGTTTATCCTTCCATTTAGTTTGAACTGAATTAGCTCATGATCGCTTGAGCCAAGGTTGTCCCCTACAACCATTTCTTCTATGAGGTCCTCGCTACTCACCAAAACCAAATCTAAAATGGCTTCCCCCCTTGTTGGTTCAACAACTACTTGATGAAGGAATTCATCAGCTATCACATCTAGGAAAATCTGAGCCCTATTATTATTACCAGTATTTGTTCTCCAGTCTATATCTGGAAAGTTGAAGTCTCCCATGATTACACAGTTTCCATTAGTATTTACTTTTAAAAACATTAAAGAGGTCTCTATCCATATCCAAATTAGATCCTGGTGGTCTATAGCACACCCCAAGCACTATCCCAGGAGGATCTAATAGTTTTCTTCCCCAATGTGATTTTTGCCCAGACAGACTCTGTCTTCTCCATTCCTTCACTTTTTAATTCTTTGCAATCTACCTCATCATTGATATACAATGCTACTCCACCACCTTTACCTTTATTTCTGTCTTTCCTAAACAGCACATACCCTTCAATACCTGTACTCCAGTCATGCCTAGTATTCCACCATGTTTCTGTTATTCCTATAATATCTGGTTTCACTTCCTGGACCAGTAGCTCTAGTTCCTCCATTTTGTTACCTAGGCTCCTCGCATTGGTGTACAAACATCTTAATTTTTGCTGTTTCACCTCACTCACATTCTTTACCCCCATTTGGCATGGACATTGTACCTCCAATATGACCTATTAGACTAGTATCCACTCTGCCCTTCCTCCTTATGTACATTCTCCTACCCCCGGCTATATCCTTTCTTACTTCGTTTTCCTCCCTCTCAATTCTAAAATCCGGCGTAGAGATTACCTGGACATCTCTCTGGATCGTCCTTCTTCCCTTTTTTGAAGATGGGCACTACATTTGCCTTTTTCCAATCATCCGGGATTTCTCCTGATCTCCACGACTTTTCAAAGATAATGGCCAAAGGCTCCTCAAAGACATTTGCCAACTCCCCTCAGTACCCTCGGATGCAGTAAGTCTGGACTCATGGATTTGTGTACATTTAGCTTTTCTAAATAGTTCCTAACCTGTTCTTTACCCACCAAGGGCTGTCCGTCTTCATCCCATCTTGCGTCACTTAGCGCATTTGTCCGGGACCCCACCTTGTCCGTGAATACAGAGGCAAAGCATTGAGTACTTCAGCTTTCCCCATCATCTGTCACTAGGTTACCTCCTTCATCCAGTAGGGGCGCACACCTCTCTGATCACCTTCTTCTTGTTAACATGCCTGTAGAAACCTTTCTTGTTATCCTTCACAACCTTAGCCAGTCGCAATTCCATTTGCGCTTTTGCCTTCCTGATAACCCCGGCATTCTCGAGCTATACATTTAAACCCCTCCCTGGTCATTTGTCCAAGTTTCCACTTTTTGTAAGCTTCCTTTTTGTGCTTAAGTTCACCAAGGATTTCCCCTGTAAGCCAATCCGGTCTCCTACCATGTTTGCCTCTCTTGCTACACATCGGGATGGTTTCTTTCTGTGCCTTCAATAAGGCTTCTTTAAAATACTGCCAGCTGTCCTGGACTCCTTTCCCCTTCATGTTAGCATCCCAGGGGATTCTGCCCATCAGATCTCTGAGGGAGTCAAAATCTGCTTTTTTGAAGTCCAAGGTGTGTATTTTACTACTCTCTTTTCTTCCTTTGGTCAGGATCCTGAAATCTACCATCTCATGATCACTGCTTCCCAGGTTGTCACCCACCTCCACTTCCCCTATTAGTTCCTCCCTGTTTGTGAGCAGAAGGTCAAGCTGTGCACAGCCCCTGGTTGGATCCTTCAGCACTTGTGCCAAGAAGTTATCCCCAACATTCTCCAAAAACTTCCTGGATTGCCTGTGTACTGCCGTATTGGTTTCCCAACAGATGTCAGGGTGATTAAAGTCCCCTACGAGAACCAGGGCCTGCGATCTGGAAACTTCTTTCAGTTGTCCGAAGAAAGCCTCATCTATCTCATCCACCTGATTCGGTGGCCTGTAGCAGACACCAACCACAACATCACTGCTGTTGTTTGCTCCTTTAAACTTAACCCATAGACTCTCAACAGGTTTTCTCCTCTTTATACTGGAGTTCAGAGCAATCATAGTGCTCTCTTACATATAGTGCAACTCCTCCTCCTTTTCTCCCCTGCCTGTTCTTCCTGAACAGTCTATACCCTTCCATGACAGCGCTCCAGTCATGCGAGTCATCCCCACCAAGTCTCTGTTATCCCAATTAAATCATATTTCTTGGACTGGGCCAGGGCCTCCAGTTCTTCCTGTTTGTTGCCCAGGCTTCGCATTAGTGTACAAACACCTCAGATAACCAGTTGATCGCCCTATCTTCTCCATTCGAATCAGGGTCCTCCTTTGTTGCTTGTTCCTCTTTGCATTTCTTCCCGGTATCCGACTTTCCCACTCCCTCAGGGTTTTGGTCACCGTCCCCAGCGAACCTAGTTTAAAGCCCTCCTCACTAGGTTTGCAAGCCTGCCCGCGATGCTCCTTCCTCTCTTGTTAGGTGGATCCCATCTCTTCCTAACAATCCTTGTGCCCGGAACAGAGTCCCATGGTCGAAGAAACCAAAGCCCTCTCTGCAACACCTGCGCAACCACGCATTTACTTCCTCAATTCGACAATCCCTGCCCAGTCCTTTCCCTTCAACAGGGAGGATGGACGAGAACACCACTTGCGCTCCGAATTCTTGGATCCTTCTTCCCAGTGCTACATAATCCGCAGTAACCCGCTCACGGTCATTCTTGGCCGTATCGTTAGTTCCCACGTGGAGAAGCAGGAAGGGTAGCGATCCAAAGGTTTGATCAGTTTGGTAAGCCTCTCAGTCACATCCTGAATGCGAGCTCCCGGTAAGCAGCACACCTCTCGAGATTCCAGGTCCGGACGGCAGATGGATGGCTCAGTCCCTCTTAGGAGGGAGTCCCCGACCTCCACCACCCATTGTTTTCTTTTCGGGGTGGTGGCCGTGGAACCCCCATTCCTAGGACTACGCATCCCATGCCTTCCAATAGATGGTGTTCCCTTGCGGTTTCTTCCTTGTGAGGTCCCTTCCATTTATAATTTATTCCTACCCTTTGTTTCCTGTCTTTTAACCAATTATCAATCCACTAAAGGACCTTTCCTCTTATGCCAGGACAACTTACTTTACTTAAGAGTCTTTCGTGAGGGACCTTGTCAAAGGCTTTCTGAAAATCTAAATATATTATATCTACTGGATCCCCCTTGTCCACATGCTTGTTGACCTCCTCAAAGAACTCTAGCAGATTAGTAAGGCATGATTTCCCTTTACAGAAACTATATTGACTTTCCCCCAACAAATTATATTCATCCATGTGTCTGACAATTTTATTCTTTACTATAGATTCAACAAATTTGCCTGGTACTGACATCAGACTTACTGGTCTGTAATTGCCAGGATCAGCTCTAGAGCCCTTTTAAAATATTGGTGTGCTGTTAGCAATCTTCCAGTCATTAGGTATGGAAGCCGATTTAAAGGATAGGTTACAAATCACAGTTAATACTTCAACAATTTCCCATTTGAGTTCTTTCAGAACTCTTGGGTGAATGTCATCTGGTCCCGGTGACTTGTTACTGTTAAGTTTATCAATTTGTTTCAAATCCTCCTCTAATGACACCTTAATCTGGGATAGTGATAGCAACCTGATAGCAGACCTATGTAACTTTGTTCTCACCACACAATTATTTCCAGTTTGAGAACAACTTATACCTCCAGATCAGCGGCACAGCCATGGATACACACATGGCCCCACAGTATGCTAATATCTTTATGGCTGACCTAGAACAACGTTTCCTCAACTCCCGTCCCCTTTTACCCCTTCTCTACTTACGCTACATTGATGATATCTTTATGATCTGGACGCATGGCCAAGAAACACTGGAGACATTCCACAGAGATTTCAACAACCTACACCCCACCATCAATCTCAGCCTGGACCATTCTACACGAGAGATCCATTTCCTGGACACCACAGTACAAATCAACAATGGAAAATTAGACACCACCCTCTACAGAAAACCCACTGACTCATACAGTTACCTACATGCTTCCAGCTCCCATCCAGCACACACCATACGATCCATCATCTATAGCCAAGCCCTTCGATACAACCGCATCTGCTCTAATCCCACTGACAGAGACCAGAAACTTCAGGATCTCTACCAAGCATTTATAAACCTCAACTACCCACCGGAGAAATAAAAAGCAAATTGAAAGAGCCAGACGAATACCTAGAAACCATCTACTTCAAGACAGACCCAAGAAAACCAACAATAGAACACCACTTGTCATCACCTACAGCCCCAACTTAAACCTGTCCAACACATTATCAATAAACTACAGCCTATACTGGAACAGGATACTAAACTCCAAGAGGCTCTGGGAGACAGACCCATAGTCTCCTATAGACAACCACCTAACCTCAAGATGATTCTTACCAACAACCACAGGACATACCACACTAATACCAACTCTGGTACCTTCCTTGCAACAAACCCCGTTGCCAGCTTTGTCCACATATCTCCTGATACCATTATTGGACCTAACCAAGTGAGTTATAAGATCAAGAATACATATTCCTGCGCATCCAGAAATATAATTTATGCTATCATGTGCCGAAAGTGTCCGTCTGCTTTGTACATTGGACAAACGTCTCAGACACTTCGCCAAAGGATCAATGCCCACAAAACAGATATTAGACAGGATCACAAAGAAAAAACAGTTTCTTGCCATTTCAACCAGAAAGGACACTGTCTCAACGACTTAATTACCTGCATCCTGCTTCAGAAGCCTTTTAAATCTGCACTTGAAAGGGAATCCTCTGAACTGTCATTCATGCTAAAATTCGACACTCTACGCGTCGGTCTCAACAAAGACGCTAACTATCTTACCCATTACAAAGATAGCTTCCCCAATTATCACCTCTAATATCATTAGCTCACAGACATTTACCTTCCCCCCCCATCCCCCTTCTGTTCTGAAATGTGATTTGTCCTTTTCATATGTGCTCATTTTTTTAATTGTATCCTTTGGTATATATGGTTGTGACTACTTTCTTCCACTATTTGATCTGAGGAAGTGGGTCTGGCCCACGAAAGCTCATCATCTAATAAACCATCTTGTTAGTCTTTAAAGTGCTACATAGTCCTGTACTTAATCTGGGACAATTCCTCAGATTTCTCAACCAAAAAGAATGGCTCAGGTTTGGGAATCTCCCCCAATATCCTCAGCCATGAAGACCAAAGCAAAGAATTCATCTAGCTTCTCCGCTATGACTTTGTCATCTTTGAGTGCTCCTTTAACATCTTGATTGTCCAAGGGACCCACTGGTTGTTTAGCCAGCTTCCTGCTTCTGATGTACTTAAAAGCATTTTACTATTACTTTTTGAGTTTTTGGCTAGCTGTTCTTCAAACTCCTTTTTTGCTTTTCTTATTATATTTTTACACTTAATTTGACAAAGTTTATGGTCATTTTGATTTTCCCCACTATTATGGTGTCTTTGAAAAGTTTCCATGCAGCTTGCAGATATTTTACTTTTCTCACTGTACCTTTTAATTTCTGTTTAACTGAAATTTCTGAAATTAAATGCCACAGTGTTGGGCTGCTGAGGTGTTTTTCCCACCACAGGGATGTTAAATTTTATTACATTATGGTCACTATTTCCAAGCAGTCCAGTTATATTTACTTCTTGAACCGGATCCTGCCGCTCCACTTAGGACTAAATCAAGAATAGCCTCTCCCCTTGTGGGTTCCAGAACCAGCCGCTCCAAGAAGCAGTCATTTAAGGTAGCAAGACATTTTATCTCTTCATCCCATCCTGAGGTGACGTGTACCCAGTCAATATGGGGATAGTTGAAATCCCCCACTATTATAGAGTTTTTTAATTTGATAGCATCTCTAATCTCCCTTAGCATTTCATAATCACTATCACTGTCCTGATCAGGTGGTTGATAATATATCCCTACAGCTATATTATTATTATTATTGGAGCATAGAATTATTATCCATAGAGATTCTGTGGAACATTTTGGCTCATTTAAGATTTTTATTTCATTTTATTCTACATTTTCTTTCACATATAGTGCCACTCCCCCCACCAGCATGACCTGTTCTGTCCTTCCGATATATTTTGTATCCTGGTATGACTGTGTCCCATTGATTGTCCTCATTCCACCAAGTTTCCGTGATGCCTATTATTTTCAATATCCTCCTTTAAAACTAGGCACTCCAGTTCACCCATTTTACTATTTAGACTTCTAGCATTTGTGTATAAGCACTTTAATAATTTGTCAATATTTATTTGTCTGCCATTTCCTGATGTGTTAGACTCTTTCATTTGATTGTGTTTCATTTGATCCGACACATACTTCCATCCTCTCCTCCTGACTAGAACATAGAGCATCTCTATTATTAGAACCTCCCCTAATAGATGTCTTTGTCAGATCCATGTGCTCCTCCACACCTGTCGGTTTTCCCTCAGTCCTTAGTTTAAAAACTGCTCTACAACCTTTTTAGTGTTAAGTGCCAGCAGTCTAGTTCCATTTTGGTTTAGGTGGAGCCCATCCTTCCTGTATAGGCTCTCCCTATCCCAAAAGTTTCCCCATATTTAGGCAGTTTATGCATATTTCTCTGCCTCCCTTTTACTCAAGTGTTCTCCACTTACTGTCATCGGGATGTTCCATGCCATGTAAACATGAGACTTGAAGTCATCCATCCAGACCTCAGCAGCCCGCAGGGCATTGCGCTTCGCATAGTAATCAATATCATTATTATAAGGTTTCTTTGTGCGTTCAATGTGGGCAACTCGAGAGCAGGGTAACACTTCCATGCTTCCTCCACATTGCCAAACCTGTGAGAGAATTGGAAAATACAAGAAAACCATGAAACAAGAAATAACCTTTTCTGTAAAATATGCTAATATGACTGTACAGCAGGCTATACATCATCTTCTGATGACTTGAGATATAGTCACTCTTCTCTGAGCCCTTAGGCAAAGCAATGACTACATGAGACTCCTAGACACCTGAATTTTAGAGACTGGATTTGGGTGGTATAAATTAGCCTAGGTCCACTGAAACTAGCTGAGAATCTAGCCCTGGCTGTCACTGCATTTTTATGTGTTGTGTGCTTGCAGTAGGCATAAGGGATCTGTCAAAAAAGGCTTTCTTTCTTGACAGATCCCCCCCTAGACTGCTGCTTTTTGCCGACAAAGTGCTGAGTCGGCAAAATGCGGCAGCCATTTTAATGCAAATTAGGTGTGGGATATTTAAATCCCTGCCTCATTTGCAATGTCGACCTGCCTAATCTTCATCCCTCTGCCGACAGTCTAAACATACCCTAACTGATGTTTCTAGCACCTGGAACATAGGCATACTCTTTGCTCATTAAGTCTTTTCATGGGACATGCCAAAGGGAATATCTTCTTCAAGACTATTGAACACAAGATACAATCTGGTTCCCCCCATCCAATGTGATTTAACATGACCCAGATGCAGTACAGTGCTCTTAGCTGTTCAAAAAAGAAGACAAAAACAACAGGGAAGCATTCTGAAATAAGGCCCCATGGGTCACACATTGACACTATGTCTATACTGCACCCATTTTGCACAAGAAATATGCAAATGAGGCTAAGCGTGGAATATCACTGAGCCTCCTTTGCATAATTAATGAGCACTCGCTTTTTCCGCAAGAGGCTTTTGCACAAAAAGGAGCCAACTACACTGCTCCTTTTTGCTCAAAAACCCCCTCTTGTGCAAAAGACATTCTGTATTTTTTTCCACACTTAGCCTCATTTGCATATTTCTTGTGCAAAACAGGTGCAGTATAGACATAGCCTGAGATCTGTCCAGCTGTAAGGCTGAAACAAGTAGGACAGGGAAGGTACAAGGTACCTGGGAACAAACTAAGACATTTAGCCAACCACTCGTTCCTGAAACAATGTCTTGGATTGCCCCATACATGAGAAGTAGATAGGTATTTTATTCTGTTCTCTAGGAGTTCTTGTACCGGGCTCATCATTGCAAAACCTGTCATCAGGGGAACCTCAGATTTTTCAGGTTGTTCTGTGAAGATGAGAGTGTTGTTATTTCTAAGGAGGAGATGCAAGAGGCCTAGCCTTCTCAAGTCTGCATGCCTCCAGAGATCTGCCAGAGGCCAGAGCCCACCAGACTAGTTCTACGACCTAGCTCATACCATGTCTCCATCATCAGCCACCCCTCTGTTCTTGGTAGCCTTAATAAATAAGGGTATTTTATTTCAAGGCTAGCTGACTAGGAATGTGGCAATTAATTATCCTGCTCACTCACTTGTCCCATTGCAAGCTTGTGTGCTGTTCAAAAAAGGCTTAGACCTTTTGTACTAACAGACAGAAGCTAATTCCTATGCACTAAATCCTTCTGCCACCTCTCTGGGGTTAGATGGTTCCCACTGTGATGGGGGCATGCACTGGGGGAATAGTACAAGTGTTTGAAGGCAGGATGCATACAAGCCTGGATATTCTGCCAGGGACAGAGCAAGGAAGCTGTTGCCTCTGCAGAGTAGCAAAAATGTCTGTGAAAGGTGGCTTCCGCCTTCATTTTCTTTCATTAATTTCTTAGCACAGCCAGTAATCCAGGAGGACACTGACGGCATTTGGGTCCCAGTCAGCATCATCTAGGGTGATGTTTGAGGACATGATCAAGTAATTTTAAGAGGCAGTCAATTTATTTCCTAAGTGCAGTTGTTTTCCAGTCTGAATATTGCTCTTTAGGCAGCCATAGACAAATCTGACAGTAACATCAATGTTACCATTGTGGAGGCAGGGAAAAGGGAATAAGGGAATTTGTGTGCAGCCATCTTGGTCTTGTTAGCAAGGGTATGTTTACACTAAAAAGTTAATTTGAAATAACAGCAGTTATTTCGAATTAACTTTAATAGCATCTACACAGGCAAACCGCTATTTCAAAATAAATTTGAAATAGTGGAGCCCTTATTTTGAATTTGGTAAACCTCATTCTACGAGGAGTAACACCAAATTCGAAATAGCTATTTCGAATTAAGTGCTGTGTAGACACTTAATTCGGAATAGGGGGCCTCCAGCCCTTCCCAGGGAGCCCTGGTGGCCACTCTGGGCACAACCAGGAAACCTAACTCTCCTCTCCCCTAGCCCCGGAGACATTAAAGGGGTAGACCCTGGTCACAGTGCCTGTGACGGCTCCAAGCCTGCCAGCCCAGAGCCAGCATTGGCCACCGGGGCCCCAGACCCAGTGGCCCCAAAACATGAGCCAGCAAGCCACTGGCAGCCAGCCCTCCACCGCTCCCCAGGAGCAGTCTGCCAGCTCCCAGGAGCCTGACAGGGGCCAGAGAAAGTGGGCGCCTTCCTGGTCCAGGGTGGAAATCATGGACCTTATTCAGGTTTGGGGGGGGGATGCCCCCAACGTCCATGATTTCTGCACTAGATAGAGGAATGCAGCTGTCTATGGCAGGATAGCTGCCAGCCTGGCCACATGCGAACCCAGGAGCAGGTTAACATGAAAGTCAGGTTGGTCTGGCAAGACCCCCAACCCTGAGCCCCGAGCTTCCCTTCCCCCTTCTTCCCCTTGCTTCCCCCTTCCGGCTCCCTCCTCCCAGGTTTCCCCCTCCCATCTTCCACCCTCTCTCTTCCCTCTCCCACCTTCTTTTTCCAGTCTCCCCAGAGGTTCATCTCCCCCAGTTTTGTTCAATAAACCCAGTTTCTATTTTTGAACATACGTGTCTTTTATTTGACATCAGGAAGGGGGGCTAGGGAGGGGTAAGTGGAAGGACGTGAGGGAGGAATGGGGCACGAGCCCCCGGCGGGGAGGACCGGGGAGGCTCTGAGGGCTCTTCGGGGTGAATGCTCTTTCTCAGGGCCTCCTGGATCCTGACAGCCCTCTGATGGACCCCCCAGATGGCAGCCTGCAGCAAGTGCAGCCGGGGCTGATGGCAACGACCCCACGAGATGCACTGGCGTGCCCTGGGGCAACTCTGGCTCCATGTGGCCGAGTGCTGTGGTGTCCCGAGTGTGTGCACTCAGGGCACTCCAAGACAGGACTGCTTTGCTGTCCCTGATCGAGGTAGACAAGCAAGCGGGGAACCCTGAGAACTGTCTGTCCAGGGTGGGGGTAGGGTCCCTTTAAGCACGGAGCTCAGTTAGCCTCAGGCAGCAGCCCCACACAGTAAGTCTTAACCTGATGCCCTGCTGGCACTGGTTCTGGCCAGCGTTAACTTCGGTTCAGGGTCCACTCAGTGTGGACACGCTATTTCAAAATAGCAAAACGCTATTTCAAAATAGTTGTTGTGTATAGATGCATTATTTCGAATTAGCTTAATTCGAATTAAGTTAATTTGAAATAGTGCTGTAGACATACCCCAAGAGAGCAAGAGTCAGGCTAAGTTTGTGGCCTGACAACGCGAGAGCTGTAATAAGACACTGCCTTCGCCTCTCGCCTCCATATGGAGATAAGGATAGAATGCTGACTCTGGCAGGAACTTTGAGATAAGGAGCATCTGGGTGGAACTAAAATAACTGTTAGCCATTCGTGTTTGTAATGAGAAGGAGACTAATTGTTTAATGTTATTATATCTAATGGACAGTATATAAACTGCTTCATAATTGTTTGTATTCGATGATCTACCTAGCAGCAGCTTCTTCCCTTGCAATATTGCTTGAATAAACTGTCTCTGACTACTTGTTGCTCACAAACGCAACAAGTTTTCTTGTTTTCTTCCACAATTTGGTGCCATGACTCGGATGGCAACGCCCGATTGAAGACAGCGACTGGCTACGGACCATCCCCCTTCACTCCCATGGTGCCAAACGAGAGGTAAAAGACCTTTTGAAATCTCTACTGGGGTGTGGAGGAGGACTGCCCATGGGGTCATCTGCTTCTTCTGGGCTCACGCCATCTGAACTTCTTGAATCAGCAACAAGGTCAGACGCAAAAGCAGTTCTGGGGAGCTTTTGTTTTGCCACCCCCAAGTAGATTAAGCAAAAGTGGTTGTGGGGATTTTTTTGTAGTGCTGCCCCCTTGTAGAGTTAGTTGATTCTGTTGATGCGGTCATGGTATCACCCCCAGCTATGGGAAAGTTGTATTGAGTCCGGACATAGGGAACTATAGGTTCCTGTGGTTCTGGGGGGAAACGTGTTGTTTGCCACCCCTGGGGGAACAGTGTTGGTTGCCACCCCAAATATGGACGAGGTCATGGAAAGAGATGCATCTCAATGTGGAAAATGTAGAAGAAAAAAACATGCTGCGTATGAATGGAGTGGAGTGTGAATGTCGCTGCCCAGGTCTCTGAGAAGTAAGCTGATTCCAGCCGCACCAGGGCTCTCCCACGAGGGAGTTCTGAAAGCAAGTGGGGTCAGCCAAACCTCGAGACCCAGCGGATATGTGAGGGAGTGACGACTCCCCTTATTTCATGAGCTGCTGATAAGGTCTGACACTCTAGACCCAGCAGACCCCTTCTTTGGAGTGTGTAGAGTTAGTTTCCTATAAGCCGCTGAGCGGGCGGGGAGTGGACAGGATACTCCCCTGAGTGACTAAACTGGGTGGGGGTCAGTCTAAGCATACCCCCACACTGCCGAAAGGCACCCCTGCGTACCACATGTATGTGCATAATGGTCCAAGGACCTGTAAGCATTTGACAGATTGGCAGAGAAAGAAATTAAAGCCCTGAGGGATGAGATGGGAAGCTCAGAAAAGCAAAAATCCTCCCTTCAGTGAGAAATGTAACTTACAAGAAGCAGCGCCTCTGTGCCAAAAGAATGCACTAGGAGTGAGAGGAAAGGATTTTTCAGCTAGCGCGCCTGTGTCAACTGTGCCGCCTCTCCCAAGCTTAGGGGGGAAATTCGGCACAACATTACCCCCTCTACTCCTCTCTATGCCCAGCCCCATACAGGCTATACATCATTATAGACAGAGGGGAGGCATGAAAGATAATTGTAAGGGATCAGCTCTTCCCTATGGAAAAATGAGCTCTAGTAACAAATCTGCCTGAACCAAAGCAAAACACCGAGTTTTGGAATAGACTTAACTGTTTGTGGGAAGTGTTCCTCCAAATTCTCAAGGAAGGAATGCCTGCTGACCATCAAGCCTTATTGGACCTAGGCATTTTGGTTGGAAACATATACACAGAACACAATGCAGGAGCAGAAAAGGGCTGCCAAGCAACTTCAGGAGATTCTCAAGCCCCCTGTTAGCAAATAGATAATTACAGTCTCTCTGGCTAGAATCACAGGCAACCCAAAGATGTTTCACAACGCACGAGTGGGGGCCATCCAGAAAAATATATATTAATAAACAGTTAAAACCTTCCCCTCACATATCGTTATAATTGGCTTGAGGGCGTGGGAGGAGGTAAATTAAAAGCCACCCTAAAGTCAACTGGTAGAAATTGAATTTGATGATGTAATCACTAGAAGTTAAATCTGCTCTAACAAGGAGACACATTCTGCAACATAGATTTCCTTACAGACCATGGGGTGAGTGATCCACCCCAGAGTCAGCAGCATAGATCAACCCTGCTTCAGCTTGGCTATTATGAAAAACCCCTGTACTGAGAAGTTTAAAAATTACTATTAGTTGACTTCAATAATAAATATTTGAATAAAGTCATTTAGCAGGAATCAGGACGGGCCATAAGAAGGAAAAAGCATGTGAAAGGGGAGGGTAAGAGGTTTGGAGCCCGATGAGCAAAATAGAAGGAATAAGGAAAGCAGTAATACAGTCATTGGAAAGATAAATTAATAGGAATGAGGCAATTGTCATAATGTGTAAGAAGGAAACCTGCCTAAAAAATGACTCCTTGTTTCTTGCAGACTCTTTTAATAACCCAGGCAAAGAAACAATCAAATTTAAACATTTGGCTACAGACACTTTGTTAAATCTGCAAAAGGGGAAATAAGGAATTCTATTGACACTTAATTGGTTAACTGCATAAAAGAATTAAATCTATACATCCATCCTTAAGGTTAAATTTACTCTTTAAGAAAACAAATCATTGTTTTAAGAATCCAAGCCCTGAAACTTCACTGTGTCTCTGTTCAAGGCTGAGTTGATAACACTTTTGGCTTGCTTTCAGATCCAAGGTTGTGTGTGGGTGCAGACTGCCTGTCTGTTCAGGAGGGGTGTAGGGCCCGCTGCCCCCCCTCCCCGCTTGAGTGAACCTGTAACATTGAATATGATTCTTTTCAGGAAAAGAAAAGCTTTTTGCTTGTTGGAACAGTAACTGGCCTACACCTCGTGCTAAGGAAAAGCTTTATAGCTTCACACATTAAACCCGATCTGTGGTACAAGAGGGAAATTAAGGCATGCCACATTTAACTTAATAATTGAACAATGAAGTAATCCACTCAAACCCTCTGAAGCTGGTGTGCAAAATAAAAGCATACCATTGGGTAACAGCAAGCTGTTCAACAACAAAAAATTTAGCAAGGAACATCTATAAAAGAAAAGTATTCGAAAGTATAATGTGCCACCCTGATGGGGGGTAGAAATGTTTTCTTTGTCTTTTCAGATCATCAGAAAGTGCTGGTGCCAGCTGAAAATCAACTAAAGAAGGAAAAGAAAAAAAAAACCCATGGTTCTCTCTGTCATGACATAATGTTATCTATTATGTTTGTTATTGTTTTGTGTTGTTTTGTGTTTTAATTGTGATATGTATTGCAAACGTTGTTGCGTGTAGAATATTGTTTTTAATGAAAGGATATTTTAAATAAAGCAGAAGCATGAATTTAAACCAACAAAATTAATAATTGGGCCCAATCAATTGGCAACTCTAAACTTAGTCAATTGGCAACTTTAAAATTTAGTGAAAGGATAATAGTTTGGTAATTGTTTAAGCTAGGGGAATGTTAATAATATCTCCACAGGTGAACAAAAAGAGGAACTGGAAGGAAGCAAGGAGTGCACCACGTGGAAAGGAGGACTGGGAGTGGGGTACCAGCCCCCTCCCCACCAGATTGGCTTTGCTTTCATGGCTACACAAATGAAATATTTAGCTTTGCAACTTGCACACCAGCCATGAAAGTGGTTTGGCCAGAGATAATGAGAAATCTGTAAGTGAAACAACATGGGCAAGTGGGACATCAGCATATTTAAGTAAAGATTCCCACAACATCAATGCCCACAACAATGAGGAAACTAGTAACCCCACCATTGCAATAATAGCCACTTGCCCTGCTACTTATTGGAGCCTGACTCCTTAAAAGGCCTCAAGAATTGTGGAATTACATGGGTTCCCATTAATAATTAAAACAGTCTGGAACCATGATGTTCCCCCATACAAGAAACAGTGACTCTAGTCAATGTAACCTGACTTCAAGTCACATACATAGAACAAATACACACTAATAGCAATGGGGAATACACGGCCTTGGGCCGCCCCTCATTCACACATAATTATTTTGCTTATTGTAACAACAAATAAACGAACACTATGAGGACAAAGAATACACAGTCCTCTGTATTAGAGTTTATATGGGACATTGTGAAGAAAGCCAAATACTAATATCAGATCATGCACCAATTATACTAACTCCCACTGGGGTTTACCACTTAAAGTCCAAACAAAGGTAACCCCTGAGGCATGGCTATCATTTGTTAAACAATGGCCATTGTTAACTTGCCTTCATTTGGATATTATCAACCAGGTCCACAAAGACAAAATAGAGCCTCCCAATTGTGCATCATGCCCTGCACAGACCCCTGTCCCAGAACCAGGACAATTGTCACTGGTCCTTACCAGTGATGTTCCACACTGGTATAGACCAGCTGTGTGCTAGACTGGCTAATCAAATTGGCAAGCGCCTGATTAGGCAACGACGGGGCTTAGCAGATACCATCGCAGATTGGTCTGGGCCTGGAAACACTGTCAGCAACACTCATGTCATAGCCCAGAAATTGTATAGAATCCAGGCTGGTAGATGCAGTAATATCCAGTGCCTGTGAAGGCCTAGACACCAGCCAAGCCAACTGATTGATCCTGAATAGTTTGAAGGATTTGTCCAGCTCTGTGTCCACTTCACTAGATATAACCAGATATTTGGACCAGAGACTGATTGGATTGCTAATTAATGAAACTAAATTAAAGGTATTAGAAGAGCAATGTTGGAGGATAGCTTTGACCACCCAGCCCTTATGGTGGTGAGTCCCCATCTCCCCCGTACCTATCCATGGGAGTGGGGAAGTAGAGAATCCATGAGAACCCAGAGGCCCACCTAGACAGGCCATAGTATAACCTTTTGTCTTTTAGCTCCTCTGGGGATTCCTCACTCACAGTGAGCCAGAATGGTAACCTCCCTGCCTGTACCAAAGCAAGATAATATAGGTAGAGTCAACGGCATTGCTTATTCTGAAGGTGTGGGAGCCTCCCTGTACCCAGGGATTGTTGCACCCACTTTGATAAGGAAATCTTATGTACCTGCCCATATAACATCATGACGAATCTGTCTAGGTTTGATGCGGTTGTCACAGAGAAACAAAATGAACATCGAGCTGGTCCAAATAAACGGTACCTACTGGTGTTTGGCTACCCAGACAGACCACTCCATTGAACTAAGTAGAAAGTTTTTTGGCTTGTTTAGTTTAGTCAGGGCTCCCACTGAAAGCATTACTGCTTGTTGACATGACTGCTTGGGATTTGATTTACTATTACCCTTTTCTTTATGGTGGAGCTTTATATAATAAACACAGTACAATGCAACCATGCAATGCCAAGGAAATCATAGTCAAGGACACCATGATTTACAAAAGGTACCAGCTCTGCTAATGGCCAAGGCTGAAAATAATAACAATAATTAACATTTTTTATTAATTCTAGCTAGTACTCGCTGCTTCAGAGGAAGATGTAAAAAGCCCTGCAATAAACAATTATAAGGAAGCCTATCCCAAAGGAAAGTTCCTTCCTAACCTTCCAGAGTTGAAGTGTACCTTGTGCCAAGAAGCATGTGGGTTTATATTCCTTCCAATTTGCCCATTGTGTATTTTATTTTACAGCCCATTCAGTTCATGTCTTTTTCAGCCCAAGTCATGGTGTCAAATTTGCATATGAAGGCCAATTCCGCAGTCTCTCTCTGCATTTGGTTCCTGAACAATCCAAAAGTCAACAAAGATAGCAGATAGTCAAATAGACAGTGTTTTTCCTAATGTCCAATTAGATTGGACATTAGGAAAAACTTCCTAACAGTCAGGGTGGTGAAACACTGGAATACGTAGCCTAGGGAGGTTGTGGAATCTTCAACTCTGGAGATATTTAAGAGTAGGATAGACAGCTATCAGGGATGGTCTAGACCAGTGGTCTTCAACCTTTTTTACACCCAAGATCACTTTTTAAACGTCAGGACAAGCCAATATCTACCCTGCCCCTTCCCCAAGACCCCACCCCTTCCTTGAGGCCCCACCCTCTTTGTTCCCCTTCTCTCCATCACTTGCTATCCCTGTCCTTATACACTCTCAGGGTATGTCTACACTGCCACCCTAGTTCGAACTAGGGTGGCTAATGTAGGCATTCGAACTTGCAAATGAAGCCCGGGATTTAAATGTCCTGGGCTTTATTTGCATGTTCCTGGGAGCCACCATTTTTAAATGCCCCGTAGTTCGAACTCCCTGCCCGCGGCTACACGTGGCACAGACTAGGTAGGAGTAACGGTAGTTCGAATTAGGAGTTTTAATTCGAACTACCTAGTCCATGCCGTGGACCCTCCGGGTACGGCTATACTCCCACTTTTTTTCGATCCTTCTGTTGGAAGAAAATTTTCCAACATTTGGCCCATCTAGACTGGGCCAAATGCTGGAAAAAACCCTTCTTTTGGAAGCTCCTCATTCCTCATGGAACAAGGAATGCAGGGGCTGCCAAAAGAGCGTGTTTGCCGGAAAAACTCCTGCAATCTAGATGTACCCTCACTGGGTTGAGACAGGAGGTGCAGGCTCTGGGGTGTGAATGAGGGATTTAGATGTGGGAAAGGGTGAGAGGTGCAAGCTGTGGGAGAGAATTTGGATGCAGGAGGATGTGGAGAAGGGGATGCTGGCTCAGGGAGAGGGTTCTAGGCTGGGGAGTGTTGGGCTCAGGTGGAGGGTTGGGGTGCTGAGCAAGCCACAGGTTTGTGGATATGAGGGTGCAGGAGTTTGGGTTGGGGTGTGTGAGGGGCTCAGGGCAGGGAGGTTGGGCGTATGATGGGCTCAGGCCACAAATTTGCAGAGTGTGAATGGTGCAAGAGTGTTGTGGTAGAAGACTGAGGATGTGGGGGTGCAGGAGTTTGGGGATGTGAGAGGCTCAGGACAGGGGATTCCAATGTATGATAGGCTCAGATTTGGGGTCACAGTCGCGGGGGTACAGGAGTGTTATTATGCTGTGGCCAGATGAGGGCTTGGCCCCAACTGGGAACTTGTTGGCCAGGCTTCATTTTTAAATAAAATATTATGTCAAACACAAAAGATTTCATCAGTGGCTTTATTTATGAGAGGGGCAGGGAACCTGTTTTGAATCGGGGTCACTGACCCACAGAAAAGTCAGTCAGGGCCACACAAGTGAGATACAAAAAACACACTTCCAAACCTCACTAATGTGGCCCCAACTGTGCTGGTGGGAGTAGGGGACAGAGTGCTGGGGCAGGGTGCCAATGGGTGCTGGGGCAGAGGACAGTGTGACAGTGGGTGCCAGGGGAGGGTGCCAATGGGTGCCGGTGGGTACTGGGGCAGGTTATTTGTGGGGGTCTGGGTGGGCAGAGGGGACAGGGACCGGTACCTGGGGATCCTGCAGCTGCACACCAAGGCCCTGGAAGTACACCGGCATTTTAGATATTGCGCCATCTGTTGGGAGGTTGGGGAGAGCAGCCCGCGCACTTCCGGGACATAGCGCGCAGCTGCAGAACTCTCCCCAACCCCGCAGGAAGACCGTGCTACCTCCGTAGTCCCTGGAGGTAGCATCAGCGCGGCGTTAATCTTGGGGTTGGAGGGCAGCTGTTGGGGTTCCGCGATCGACTGGTTGAGCCTCCAGGATCAACCCATCAATTGTGATCGACGGGTTGGTGACCATGGGTCTAGTCAGTACTGAGTCCTGCCATGAAGGCAGGGGACTGGACTTGATGACCTCTCAAGGTACCTTCAAGTTCTAGTGTGCTATGATTCTATGAACCCACTGATCTAGGACTAGCTAGCACCCCTAATATCTCATTGCAGTAATTATTCTAGGTCTCAAGAGAAAGACACAAGGCTGTTTTCCAAGAAGTGGCTTTTCCTATAATAATATTAGTGCATTACTTAACCCTTTAGATAGAGGACCATATTTACTTTGTGTTCAACTTCCTGTAAGAAGTTTGAGAGCTGTTAAAATGCTTCCTGGCACTTTCACCTTATTGATAGCTGAACCCAGAGGGAGTGGGATGTACTCATACCTCCATTACAGTAATGCCATTCTTGAATAAAAATTTTAAAAAATGAAAATAAGCTGACATGACCATAAAGGATTCATTCAAAGGACACAAAGTGGAGGTATCATTTTTTGTTTTGTCTTTCCTGAAACAAGCTATAAATGATCTTTAAAAGCTGTCTGCACTAAGTCCTGGAGGGTTTTTAATTTCATTTTATTATAACACAAAATGCTTTTATGCTGCTAAAGATTCATTCAGTAAGAGTCATTTCCAGTGCAGAGCCAAGAGATTTGCTCTATGCTCATTAGAACCTACTTTGTTCCAAAACAATGCAAATTTTACAATGCAAATTTTAGCATGCTAATCTACTTACAATAATAAATCCAAACAAAGGCTATTAAAGTAAAAGCATGCTATAATGTAGAAATGCTGCAAACTCAGATTAATTACTAATATTTTGGGCTAGGGAAACATCTGAAGTTTCATCTTGTATTGAGCCCTTGAACATGGTTACTAGAAGTCACTGTAATTCTATGTTTCTAAAGAGTATAAAAATAATGCTTCAGGAATGTCAAACAGTTGAGTTCCTGGTTGGCTTGATCCCCACATTATAAAGCCCCACATTATATATCCATTAGGCACAACTCCCAATCAGCTTCTGGCATGCCCAAAAGTTTATTCATTTGCCTGCACCTTGAACATGCAGTCCATAAGCAGCACAGGGAGGGAAAGATTTTCATATCGTAAGACTTTCAAAGGACATAGCATGTGAACGCAAAACTCCAACCTGCTCATTTCTACTATAAAGACTCACTAGACAAGAAGGAAGTTGAAATGAAGTAGGTTGGTAATAATGGAAGGAAAGATGGAAGAAATGAAGAAGCCATGGGAGCACAAGCAATGTATTGAACTTTTGAGGATATACCTTCAAGCTGGTATAAATGTGGTGACTTTAATTAAACTACATTGATTTATACCAGTTGGGATCTGATTCTTCAATTCAAGTTTGGTGGCTGCACCAGGTAGCCATGCTGATATTGGTGGTGGACATGTGAGAGCAGAACATGATCTGCTGCCCTTTCAGAGCACAATCTTGTTTTAATTTTAATGTTTAGCTTAAGTCCCATGATAGGCTCTTCTCAAAGCATTAGTTATAGCAACACAGATATTCTGTGCAACTTATCACTCAATATCCATGACTAATAGCAAGATCTGTAGTGCCATTACAAATGAGCTAGGAATATATGAAATCCTAATACCTAAATATGCCCAAGACAGATAATAGCTAGTACTATTTGCATAGCCACAAGAGCCCTGGGAACTTATCCACCATATAACCCTAGTGTCCCTTCCTGCACCATCACTAACAGAATTCATATTGTGGGAGAAAGGCATGAGGTCCTCTGAAAACTGATTCCAGAGAGTATAGTGAACAAACCATCAGAGTTTAGCAGTAAAATAAAAGAGCCTGCCCAACAGAGCTTGTGATAACTTATTACAGCAATGAGATAAATCCTCCTAAATTATCACAGCAAGTGGAATGAGCACATGGTAGAGCTAAAATAACAAAAACTCTGCCTAGACTTGTTGAGGGCCTAAGATTTAAATAAGCAATTTGTTCTTCCTAAACTAATACATGTGCACTCAATGCAAATGAAATCCTATTTCAGCCATGTATGGATCTGTACTCCCCAACTGATCCATTAACTTCTGTACAGCAGTGTCCATGTAATCATCATAACTAGGTATTTTTGCAAAATATTAATTATGTGCCCCCTCTCCTTAGGTTAGCATGCCTTATGCTCTTTATTTTTGCAGCTTATTATTTTTACTTATTGTGTCCTTGTGCCCCTGTCATAAATTGGAGCTGCTAAAGAGAGTCTGACTTATGTGAAGAGTGAGGAAAGGATTAAGCAACTGGAGATGCACCTAGGAAAGGGTTTTGGGCAGTCAGCCAATAAAAACGCAGATAGGAATTTCAAAACAGGAGAGAAGGGTTTTCTTTCTCTCTTCTTTGTTTGAGATCAGAGCAGTTTCTCCCAGGTATTGAGGGAGATGGGATATGGGTTCTCTCTCCAAGAATGGACTTCTTGAAATGTTCTTCTTTTCAGGCTGCACAATGCACCTGCAACCTTCCAAAGGCCTGTAGATAATCTACTAGCCAGATTTGGGGAATTTGCACTGGCCTATCTGGATGATGTGGCCATATTCTTTGATTCATGGGCAGAACACCTAGAACTCCTCCAAGCTCTCTTCCAATGTATAAAGGAGGCAAGGTTAACAGTTAAGGATAAAAAATGTCAAATTGGCCTAAATAGGGTAACTTACCTTGGACACAAGGTGGGTCAAGGAACTATCAACCCTGTACAGGCTAAGGTGGAGACTATCCAAAACTGGCCTGTCCCTAAATCAAAGAAACGAGTCCAATCATTATTAGCTTGGCCAGGTATTACAGGTGATTTGTACCATACTACAGTGAGATCACCACACCACTAACAGTTCTGACCAGGAAAAAAACAACCAAACACAGTCCAATGGAAGCTTTTAAATAGCTTAAGGCTGCCATTATGTCAGACCTTATACTAAGAGACTTGTTTGAGATCAAAGCAGTTTCTCCCAGGTATTGAGGGAGATGGGAGACACTTTCTCTCTCCAAGAACAAATTTCTTGAAATGTGTAGGTAGGGAAAAGTTTAGATAATCTGTCAGGGTTTATTGTTTTCCTTTTTGGGGGTTGGGAAATCACGTTTGAGTTGGCTAATTGTTTTTTATCTTATGTAACTAAGGATTATAGCCCAGGGATTTTCCCCTGAGTCTATGTCATTTCATGGCTATATAACACCTAGTCATTTACTGTGCTTGCAACAGTAGTTTTGTTTGGATAATAGAAGTGTTTTCCTTTTTGTTTTGATTAACTGATATTGGTGATTGTTGTATCCTTAAGTTTATGTGCCCAGTTACCCAGGCAGAGTCCATTGTTCTCTTTGGATTCCCTTTGTTTTTTTCCCCAACCCCACGCAAAATGGAAGTTGGGAACAGGGGGAGAGCTTTGCTGTAGGGAGGGGATTCCCAAGTGATCTCTTACCTGGAAAAGGGTTTATTTTATATTTTCTTTTAATCACTTGGGTGGTGGCAGCAAGAAAACCAGTCTTTGTCTTTTTGGATCTCAGGGGGACTGAGATCAAACAAGTTTGTCTCTGGGAGTCACAGAGACAGTTTTTGCAGAGTTTATTCTACTAACTAGCCCCCCATCTCCGCACTTGGAGTGTCAGGCTGGTGAATTGAGCCATGACAGCTCCTGATTATGATGCACTTGGGGCTAGTGGCAGCTTGCCCTGCCCTTGTTATGTCCCTGGTCCATTTACATCTGTTGAGAAGCCTACCCATAAGGATTTATTCCCCTCTCAGTGTACACATGTAATACTTTCAATCTTTCTGGATGTTGACTAGGGAAAAGTGGAGACCATACATTGGTGGAGTGAGGTCGCTGGTGAGGAAGAAGCAAGAATTGATCCAAACTTTCAAGCCAACTCTGAAGCAAACCTCTGAGGTCTGAAACCATGTAAATAATTAACACCCTTCCTCCTTGCATCCTCTACACCTATTATTTCTCACATATACCAGGAAATCAGAGCTGCAGGAGAAACTGGAAAAGGAGTGTGAGAAAAGGCCACAAGAATCAGTATAGAAGTGATTTCTGTCCTGACCAGAAGTATCTTCTGGCAAGATTTCTAGCCCAGTGACAGCTCATGGCTGGAGTCATTGGAGAGCTTAGATGATGCTATATAGGAGAAAGCCAGGGACAGAAGTAATTTTAATGAATGAGAAATGCCATAGTTCCCTTGACATTCGCTGCCTTAGGATGGCTAAAGGCAAAAGAAGACTATGTAATTGCTTAGGGCCCCTAGCAACTCCGGGAGGCCCTCTATTAATTACTGTTGTGGGAAGGGGCAAAAATATTCCTGCTTTGGTCCCCTCTGGCTATTAAAAGTATTGATAAAGATCATTATTAATATGTCTATGACATGACTGACAGTCAGACAGACATGTCTTTTTGCATCTAATGTACTAAAGCGATTCTAGAGCAAATTACAGTCTGTTTGATGGCTAGGGAGAAGGAGAAAAGTAGGGTAAGGGGCAAAATTGATAGCACATTGTATGTTGAATAACTCTCTAAAGAGTCTGCAATCTTGAGTCTGTAAACTAATTTGTCATATTTGTGCACATCCCAGAATAGTCTATTTTTTACTTTGCTTGCTGATTTGCTGCCTCTCCAGGGAAATTTAAACTGAGCTAGGCTGCTGAACAAAGGATCATGTTGCTTCTTATCACCTCACTTCTCCAGTGCAGAGTATCCCCAGCTGTAGAGTATGGCCTGATTGAACTCACAGGCTGATGTTTTCAGTTTTATTGGAAAAACAAAGAAATGAAAAAATTATTGATTGTGACACACAAGAGTTTACATCATGTGAAATTTATTCCCCAGGCTAAATGCATTCCTTGTTCTATCCAGCATATGAATGCAAAACCTGTTCTCAGTTGAAAATTATAATAGCTTTTTGCATATGGAAGCATTTTTCCTTCCTCCCTTCTCACATAAAGAACTAAAAATACCTTACTAATTAAACATTTGTAATAGTTAACTCTATATATTGTGAGAATAAGCACTGACTTCTTATCCTGCTCTTGAAATTCTACCATGTACTCACTCATTTTACATTTACTAGACCAAATTTATCCTCAGCATAACTCCATTATCTTCATTTGAATTATGCTGAGCTTGATAATTGCACCAACAGTCAGTCTGGCCTATTTGGTAATGATTAAAAATAAGGACAACCCATAATGAACTAAAATACAAGAAGTACATTGAATCTTTTGTACCTTTTAGGATATGTCTACACAGCAAAGTTATTTCAGAATAACGGCCATTATTCCGAAATAACTATGCAAGTGCCTACACAGCAATTGCATTACAGTAGACTTCTGATAATCCGGCACCTTTGGGACCAAGGTGGTGCCAGATTATCAGATATGCCGGAGTATCGGGAGGTACTCTGGCGGGGGGCTGTGACAGGTCTGCCGGGACCCACACTGTATCCGGGGGGTGGGCGGGGAACGGCGCAGCAAAGGTGAACCCTCCACCATTTTGCAGGAAGCCCCGCGCTGCTGCCAAGAGTTTCTGGGAGCGGAGTGGGCTCCCCACTCCCCAGACTGCAATAGTTATCACTGAGCGGGGGGTGAGGGGCGGCACTGCGGGACCAACCCGGCAGCACCCCAGCTGCTCTGCTCCATGCCGCTTCCCCTAGTCCACCGCTGCTGAAACTGATGAGCGGCGGACTTGGGGAAGCTGCAGAGCAGAGCAGAGCAGCTGGGATGCTGCCGGGTTGGTCCCACAGCGCTGCCCCTCACCCCCCGCTCAGTGATAACTATTGCAATCTGGGGGGTGGGGAGCCTGCTCCCCTCCCGGAAACTCTCGGCAGCGGTGCGGGGCTTCCCCTGCCTTCCTGCAAAATGGCGGAGGGTTCGCCCCTGCCGCGCCGTTCCCCGCCCACCCCCCGCCTCCCACTCCCTGGCCGGTCGCACTGGCTGACCCGTCACAGGGGTATAATCCCCTTCCCCTCTTCTCCCCTTCCCCTTTCCCAGCCCCAGCGCCCATGGGGCTCACAGCAGCTCCAATTGTCCGGCTGGCCGGAGCACTTCCGTGTTCCAGTTGGTGCTGGACTATCGGGAGTGCCGGACCGTTGGATGCCGGACAATTGGAGTTTTACTGTATTTAGAAATTATTTTGAAATAACAGGAGGCTTATTTCGGCATTGGTAAACCTCATTCTACAAGGAATAACACCTCTTCTGAAATAGATATTTCTATACAGGGGCTGCGTAGACAGGGCAACTACAGTTATTTCAAAATAAAGGGCCTCCAGCCCTTCCCAAAGTGCCCTGCTGACCACTCTGTCTACACTCAGCCAAACACTGTAGTCTCCTCTTCCCCTGGAGCCTTTAAAACTGCAGCTTTAGGGGAAAGGGCTTATGGCAGACAGGAGGCCCTGACAGCCCTGAGCCACCCAGCAGCTGCTACTGCCTCGATTTTTACAAAAATGAGATAGTCTGCTGCTCCCTGCCAGCTCTCCACTGCTCCCATGGAGCAGTCAGGCAGCTCCCAGGAGCCTGCCTGGGCCCCCCAAAAATGTGCACCTTCCTGGTCTGGTATGGAGCTCCTGGCCCTCATTGAGGTCTGAGATGAGGAGGCAAACCTCCAGGATCTCTGCACTAGGAACATGGATGTCTATGGCCAGATGGCCACCTGAGGAGCAGGTGTGGATGAAAGAAAAGGAGCTCCACCAGGTATATACCAGGGCCCAAGAGCGCAGCTCCTGCTCCAGGGAAGAACCCCACACCTGCCCCTATTACATAAACCTGGACCACATCTTGGTGGGTGGGGCAGTCCCTTTCCCCCACCCGGTAGTGGACTCGGGGTTCAAGGTGCCTGTCATCGCCTTCCCGGGGAACAGAGATGAGAAGGAGCTGGACAAGGAGACCCTAGAGCCAGTAACCCAAGCTCTGGATGTGTCCCAGGCACTGTCTGAGGCTGGGGTAGCCACATCAGGTGAGTGCCATCATGTTCCCTACACATACAAGCATGCAGGGGGCAGGAAGCAAGGGGCTGGGGTTCACTCCTCGCTCAGACTTTGCAGCCTGGGGATCACGCAGTAGCCTGTGCACGTGGGACCACATAGAGTGACAGTTCAGGGCTGTCAAGGCTGTTCCCCACTCTAGTACGATGAATGCAGAAGTTGGGGACCCGCAAAAACACTCCAGAACCTTGCCTCTAAAGGCTCTGGTATAAAAACTTCCCCCCTAAAATCCTAATACCCAGATTTTGGGGAATCCGCTGCCACCATCAAGTGCTTTGAACCCACATACAGGGGTGGACACTTGAAACCAATCCCAGGGGTACCTTAAGCTCTTTTTTCCCCAAAAGAGCTTGAAAAAGAAAAAAGAAAAACAAGCTGCAATCTCTGGTAGCTGACCCCTTAGTGAAAAGCATGCAGATACACACAGACAGACCTTCCAGGACACAAAGATCAACCAATAGTGGTTAATTAGAAAAAAAACACCAATAGTTTATTATCAAAAGAAAACTACAGTTGCGAACATAGTAAATTGGCTAGATGGAAAGAGCCACCATTGAGATAGATACTCTGAGAAAGTCCCTGGGCTGAAGGCTTAGTTACAAAAGAAAAAAAAAAAACACTTATCAAGCTCAGACATTATTTCCAAATCCCCAAACAAGGAAAACAACAAATCCTGATGGACTATCTAAACTTTTCCCTACTTACACATTTTAAGAAATCCATTCTTAGAGAAAGAAGTATTTCCCATCTCTCTCAATACTTGGGAGAAAACTACTCTGAATCTTAAAACAAAGGAGAGAGATAGAAAAAATCCTCTCTTCCTGTTTGAAATTCCTACCTCCATTATTATTGGCTGACCACCTGATATCTTGCTACGTACAGAGGTAACCCTTCACACACACCTCTCCCCCAAAACCGTGTCTCCCTCTCCCGCAGCAGGTAGGGATACAAGTTTTCTCTCTGCGGGATGCTCCAACTGCCAAACCCAGCAGATGTGTTGAACAGAGGGAAGCCCAACTGCCTGTGGCCCCCACCCACCCACAGGATTCCAGTCTGGCTGGCACCTTCACATGTCTGCTTGCCCATGGGATTGGGGCAAGGGTTATGAGTCTCCCTGCCCAAGGACATCTGGGCCCCTGCAGGCAAGGGCTCACTGGCTAAAGTGCACTTGACCTTGCTCCGAGCACATCACCTTCATTTGAGCCATGAGCTCTCACTCTTGGCTCACAGATGAGGGCTATGCTTCAGGCACAGTGTCTCATAGGATGACTGACCATCTCTCTTTATTTTCCACAGCTGAACCAGCTGCAAGAGGGGGGCAGTCAGCACTACCCAGAGCAGTCTCCTGAACCCGAGGGACCCACAGGTGCCGGAGACCCATGGATGAGTTCCAGAGGGAGCCCCTCATGGCACTCCATGATCCATGGAGCAGCCCATAGACCACAGGCTTTAGGAAGACATCCAATTGCAGTGAGACAGCTGGCGGGAGATGTTGGAGCAGGGCTGTACCATGTGTGCAGTCATGCAATCCCTTGTCACCAGCATGCTGCCTGTGCCTGCTCCTGCTTCTGTTCCTGCCCCTGCTCCTGACCCTGAGCTTGCCCCTGATCCTACTCTTGCTCTTCCTGCTTCTTCCCTAACTCCAACCCCTTATGGCCACGGAGGCCCCTGCACCTGTGCTAGTGGGATTCCCAGAGACAGGTGCTACTCCCAACCCCATCCCTGGGCCTCTCAACCCTCCTCCCTGTTCCAGCTCCCTCCTCCCCCCTCAAGGTTCTCAATCCCCCTCCCTTCCTCCTCTTTCCTCCCCTCTCCCACATTCTTTTCCCAATCCCTCCCTGGTTATTTTGACTCCAAATAAAAACTACACAGAGTTTATTGTTTCCAAAAAATAGTTTGTTTTATTGTCTCTGCAGTGAAGAGAGGAAGGGGAAGAAAGGAGAGGTGTTGGAGGAAAGGCAGAGGGGGTGATGCACAGGCCCCTAAGTGAGGAGGCCCCGGGGAAAGTGTTACTGGGGTCCTTGTGAGAAACTCTTCCTCAGGGCCTCTTGCATGCACATGGCCCCTTGATAGGCCTGTAAGATGGCAGCTGTGAGTGGCTGCTCAAAGACCCTGCTGAAACCCTGCCAGGAATGCCTTCCACTTCCGCTCACAAATATTGTGGTGCACACAACACATGGTCACCAAGTGTGGGATGGTCCACTCTCTGACATCCAGCTAGGTAAGGAGGCATCTGAACCATGCCTTCAGACTCTCAAAGATGTCCTCCACAACCATGCGGGTCCTGCTGAGCTTGGCATTGTAGCATTCTTTAGAGTGGTCAAGGTGGCCGGTGTAGGACATCATGAGCTAGAGCAAGAGAGGGTAGGCCACATCCCTCACAATGGGCATGTCCATGTCCCCAACCCTGATGGTGTGGCCGGGGGAAAAAGTTCCTGTGTGCAGCTTTTGGAACACACTGGAGTTGCAGAAAACGGGGGCATCATGTGCTTTCCCCAACCATCTGATGAAGATGTCTGTAATCTGTGTCTGGTAGTCTGTGAGGGTATGACTACACTAGCCCCCTAGTTCGAACTAGGGAGGCTAATGTAGGCATTCGAACTTGCAAATGAAGCCTGGGATTTAAATATCCCGGGCTTTATTTGCATGTTCCCGATCCGGTCGCCATTTTTAAATGCCACTAGTCCGGACTAACTGCCCGCGGTTACATGTAGCAGTTAAACGGTAATTCGAACTAAGTCCTTAGTTTGAATTACTTGTTACACCTCATTCCAGGAGGAGTAACAGGTAATTCGAACTAAGGACTTAGTTCAAATTACCATTTAACTGCCACGCAGCCGTGGGCAGTTAGTCCGACTAGTGGCATTTAAAAATGGCGACCAGATAACATGTAAACAAAGCCCGGATATTTAAATCCCGGCTTCATTTGCAAGTTCGAATGCTTTACATTAGCCTCCCTAGTTCGAACTAGGGGGCTAGTGTAGACATACCCTGACGGCCTGCAGGATCATTGAGAAATACCCCTTCCAGTTGATATGGACAGATGCCCAGTGATTGGGGGCCCAGATGGGGATGTGGGTGCTGTCAATAGCCCCCCTGCGGTTGGGAAAGCTCATGGAGGCAAAGCTGGCGATGATGGCATTCACATTGCCAAGGTGGATGACCCTGCACAGCAAGATGGTGTTGATGGCCTGCACCACCTGTAGAAGGAGACAAACAAACACAAATAAAGAGAGAATCAGAGAGTGGCCAGAGCCCTTGGGAGTTCCCTGAGCCCAACCCCCCCCCCCCCCACACACAGCAGAAGCAACTTCCCCCCCCACATACTTACCACATCCCCCGTCAGGGCTTTGGGAGGGCAGGACTGAAAAAACCTCCCAGGAAGGGGGTTGCACCACCTCCACCCTCTCCCATTCCCCCTTTCCCTAGGGAACCCCATTCCAGCATCCCCCCCGCCTCCTGGGACAGTAGCCTGAGAATGCCATACCTGCATGAGCTCAGCCCCAACGGTCAATCTCCCCATGCTGAACTGGTTTTCAATGGATTGGTAGCTTTCTGGTGTGGCGAGTTTCCAGCGGGCGATGGCGACCCACTTCTGGAGGGGGATGGCAGGTCTCATGCGAGTGTCCCATTGCCTCAGGACAGGGGTGAGCCACTCACAGAGCTCCAGAAAGGTGTCCTTCCTCCGCAAATTCTGGAGTCACTGCTGGCTGTCCCACCACTCCATGATGAGGTGGCAGTGAGTGGAGTGCAGTGGAGGGCAGGTGGGATCCAAAAGCATGAGTCTTGTCTGCAGAGAGCTGAGGAGGGTCTCCAAGCAGAGCGGGGGGTTGGGTTCCTGCAGAGCCTGGGAGGCAGCCTGCAGAATCTGGTGTACAAGCTCCAATAGCCATCAACTGCCCAGAGGCAGCTATGACTCTATGTCTAAAGAGCTGAGGTGTCTTCAGGGGCAACCACAGCAGGCAAAAGAAAAGGCTTTGGTCTCCCTCGAGAAGTAGGCAAAGGAAAAAAGCCCGAGACACAGCTGTACAGTCCACTTCAGAAATTTTTATTAGCTATTTCTATAGCTATTTCCATGAACTTTTGGCGTGTAGACACTCTATTTCAAAATAAGCTATTTCAGAATATTTCTTCTGAAATTGTTTATTCCAAAATAAATGTGCAGTGTAGATGTAGCCTTAGTGACTTCTTTAAGTGGCAAATTGGCTTGAATTTTTCATTTTTAATTCTTTATTCCTAGGCTGAGAATTTAGAAGTTTCTTCCTGAAATGGATTTTGAAGGCTCTACTAATTCAGATAGATCTGAAACAAATTGGTCATATTGGAAAGTCCCTTAACTTTGGATCTTAATTTTGCAGATTAGAACATCTCTAGTAGTTTATCCCTAAGAAATGGTTGTCTGCAACTGAAAGGCCTTTTCCTACCATAACAGAATAAAATAAAAGGTACAATGTTTCTCACAGGGCTGACTCTCTGGGCTACCTGTCAGCATGTCGCACAGTAACTAGTGTAACTTCTAAGCCTCCTCTCACAAAGTTCAAGAGAACAGAGTCTTGCAGAGGACAGAAAATACTATATCGTCATAATATGTGCTTATACAAAAGCTTTTAGCTAAGGATTTTAAAGTGCTTTACAGACCTCCATTAATCCTAACAGCACCCTGGAGTGCTTTACTGATGTCCATTAATCCTAACAGCTGTCTGGGTGGGTGGGCAAGTGGGGAGGAGGAGGAGGAAAGCTATTACTATCCCCTTTTTACAGAAGACTGAACACATCCACCCTCTTTATTGGCAACCCAGGGAGTGTATCTCTTCCCAAGAATTAATTCTAGGGTATAAGTAGGAGGCCAACACTCCATCCTGCTTATCTACCACAAACCTGTTTTTAGCCATACACAAGGCTGTCATTTAAAAAAGGGATCTGGGAATCAGGACTCCTAAGGTATATCTATACTCACGAGCTCCAATAGCCTCCGCAGGCCCCTGGGCAAGGTGTGGTGGGGGCCTAACTTCTGGAAGGGGCATGGCCTCAGATGGAAGGGGTGGTGCCAGAAGCAGCCAAGCCTGAGAGCCACCGAGAGTGCACTATATCAGCCCCCAGGCAGCCCTCAGAACAACCCAGAGGTGGCATGCCTTGTCCATCCCTTACAGCTAGAATCATAGAATCATAGAGCTGGAAGAGACCTCGGGAGATCATCTAATCCAGCCCCCAACCCAAGGCAGGACCAATCCCAACTAAATCACCCCAGCCAGGGCTTTGTCAAAAAACCTCTACGGATGGAGATTCCACTACTTCCCTAGGTAACACATTCCCAGTACTTCACCACCCTCCTAATGAAATAGTTTTTCCTAATGTCCAACCTAGACTTCTTCCACTGTAGCTTGAGACCACTGCTCCTTGTTCTGCCATCCATCACTACTGAGAACAACCTCTCTCCATCCTCTTTGGAATATCCCTTCAGGAAATTGAAGGCTGCTATCAAAACCCCCCTCACTCTTCTCTTCTGCAGACTAAACAAAGCCAGATCCCTCAGTCTCACCTCATAGGCCATGTGCTCCATCCCCCTAATCATTTTGGTTGCCCTCTGCTGGACCTTCTCCATTGAGTCCACATCCTTTCTATAGTAGGGGGCCCAGAATTGGACACAATACTCCAGGTGTGGCCTCACCAGAGCCAAATAAAAGGGAATAATCACTTCTCTAGATCTGCTGGAAATGCTCCTCCTAATGCACCCTAATATGCCATTAACCGTCTGGGCTACAAGGGCACACTGTTGACTCATATCCAGCTTCTCATCCACTGTAATCCCCAGGTACTTTTCTGCTGAACTGCTACTTAGCCAGTTGGTCTCCAGCCTGTAACAATGCTGGGGATTCTTCCATCCCAAGTGCAGGACTCTATACTTGTCCTTGTTGAACCTCATCAGATTTCTTTTGGCTCAATCCTCTAATTTGTCTAGGTCACTCTGGACTCTATCCCTGCCTTCCAGTGTATCTACCTCTCCCCCTAGCTTAGAGTCATCTGCAAACTTGCTGATGGTGCAATCCATCCCCTTATTTAGGTTATTAATAAAAATGTTGAACAAAACCGGTCCTAGAACAGATCCTTGGGGTACTCCGCTAGAAACCAACTGCCAACCTGACACAGAGCCGTTGATCATTACTGCTGTTTGGATAGGCAGCAATATACTCTGGCGGCAATTTAAAGAGTCTAAGGGTTTGGCCCCTGCTGCTGAACAGTACACTTGGGCTCCGACTCAGCTTTGAGCCCAAGCCCTGCTTCTGTCCACACACAAATCAGTCTGGCCTGGATAAGTAAGGGTATGTCTACACTACAGCACTATTTCGAATTAACTTAATTGGAAATAGTTAATTCGAATTAAGCTAATTGGAAATAGCACATCTACACACAAAAACTATTTATAAATAGCATTTTGCTATTTTGAAATAGCACGTCCACACTGAGTGGACCCTGAACCGAAGTTAAGGCTGGCCGGAACCAGTGCCAGCAGGGCATCAGGTTAGGACTTACTGTGTGGGGCTGCTGCCTGAGGCTAACTGAGCTCTGTGCCTAAAGGGACCCTACCCCCACCCCGGACAGACAGTTCTCAGGGTTCCCCACTTGCTTGTCTACCTCGATCAGGGACAGCAAAGCAGTCCTGTCTTGGAGTGCCCTGAGTGCCCACACTTGGGACACCACAGCACTCGGCCACATGGAGTCAGAGCTGCCCCTGGCACCCCAGTGCATCTCGTGGGGTCGTTGCCATCAGCCCGGCTGCACCTGCTGCAGGCTGCCATTCGGGGGGTGGGTGGGGCCATCAGCGGGCTATTAGGATCCAGTAGGCCCTGTGGGAGAGCGTCCACCCCCAAGAGCCCTCAGAGCCACCCCGATCCTCCCCACCAGGGGCTCGTGCCCCATTCCTCCCTTATGTCCTTCCACTTACCCCTTCCTAGTCCCCCTTCCTGATGTCAAATAAAAGACACGTATGTTCAAAAATAGAAACTGGGTTTACTGAACAAAACTCAGAGGGAGGGATGAACCTCTGGGGAGACTGGGAAAAGGAGGTGGGAGAGGGCAAGAGAGAGGGTGGGAGAGGGAAGGGGGAAACCTGGGAGGAGGGAGCTGGAACGGAGAAGCAAGGGGAAGAAGGGGAAGGGGAAGCTCAGGGCCCAGGGTTGGGGTCTCGCCGAACCAACTTGATTTTCATGCAAACCTGCTCCTGGCTTCACATGTGGCCTCTGGTAGCCAGGCTGGCAGCTATCCTGCCATAGACGGCCGCATTCCTCCGTCTAGTGCAGAGATCATGGACGTTGGGGGCATCCCCCCCAACCCAGAATAAGGTCCATGATCTCCACCCTTGACCAGGAAGGCGCCCACCTTCTCCAGCCCCTGTCAGGCTCCTGGGAGCTGGCAGACTGCTCCTGGGGAGTGGTGGAGGGCTGGCTGCCAGTGGCTTGCTGGCTCACGTTTTGGGGCCACTGGGTCAGGGCTTCCGGTGGCCACTGCTGGCTCTGGGCTGGCAGGCTTGGAGCTGTCACAGGCACTGTGGCCAGAGTCTACCCCTTTAATGGCTCTGGGGCTGGGAGAGGAGTAAGTTTTCCTGGTTGTGCCCAGAGTGGCCACAGGGCTCCCTGGGAAGGGCTGGAGGCCCCCTATTTCAAATTAAGTGTCTATACAGCACTTAATTCGAAATAGCTATTTCGAATTTGGCGTTACTCCTCGTAGAATGAGGTTTACCATTCAAATTAAGTGCTCCGCTATTTCGAATTAAATTTGAAATAGCGGTTTGCATGTATAGATGCTATTGAAGTTAATTCAAAATAAGGGCTGTTATTTCCAATTAACTTTGCAGTGTAGACATACCCTAAGTGCTCAGGACCCAGCTCCTGGGACCCTGCTAAGGATGGGTCATAGTCCATGTCCCACTGTGGCTTGGGTCCAAGCATTGGCACTTTGCAGTGTGGGTGCAGCTCAAGCTGCATCCCCAAACAGATCTGTGCGGTGCAGTACAGATACATCTCAATGGCTATGAGTCCTGGATACAACAACTTTAAACTCAGGTTTACAATGCAGAATGGGTGCTGAGGTGCAGGCTATAAATATCAAGTCCATGAGCCAGGGTACCACGCAGCCTGGTTCACAAAGCAGAGTTGGCATCCTCTAGAAACTATTCCTAGCTCTTAATGGCAATGTGATATTAAGCTGTCATTTAAACCTTTGTGTCTTAATCCACCAACCCATAACATGGATATAACCACACATCCCTATCTCAGGGCATGTCTATGTTATCGGGAAGATGGATGCTGCAGCGGTTGATCTTTTGGTATTCAATTTAGCAGGTCTGATGGGGCATGCTAAATTGAATGCTGAGGATGCCTCCATCAACGCCAGAATTCCTTGCGAGGAGTAAGGGAAGTCAGTGGGGGTGTTTCTCCCCCCATCCTCCCACAGTGAAGATGATGCCTTAACTTGGCTTAAGGTACATCAACTCCAACTATGTTATTTACATAGCTGGAAATGTGTACACCTGCCTTCACTAAGGTCCTGTTTGTAAAATACTTTTAGATCTTCCAAAGGTGCTATGTAGTACAAGCTAGTTTCATTGTCTGTTGGTGTAAATGGGTTCAATTCCATTGATTTCTAAAGCGTTTCACTCACTAACACCAGCAGAGAATCTGGCCCTGGCTATTCAAAGTACTACTATTCATTAAAAAGATCTGCTTGGCAAGCCATACAAATCAAAACCCACAAACAATGCTTTCTCTGGCCCTCATTGTCTTATGGCCACAGTAAGCCAGTGTCCATTTTACACATCTTAGTCACAATATATCAGTACAGGACGGAACTCTGGAGGACATCAGATGTGACTGGAATATTAGTGGAGTTGGAATAAATTGCAATAGTGTTTACTTAATGAACAATGGCATCTTATGTTCCTGGATAGTTACCATAGTTTTACTCCAGTAAGTACAGTTCAACCGGAGCTTGATAAAAAATGGCATTAGCCTGGTAGTTTTTGGTTTTTGGAGAATAATGGAAGTCATTAAAAGGTAATTCATCTAATTAGAATTTGGATTTCATGCTTCCAGTAGATAATGTTCAGGGAGGATGAAGTAACTCCCCCATCACACATCTGCTGGCTTTTATTTCCACTGGATCACACCCACTCTTCTTTTACAAACCTCAGGTTTTATAATCCAAAGCCACTTCACTATTAGGATGTCTAATAAAAAATACAATCACTGGGGCTGCATTGCTTTGCTTGCCATCTGTACAAAAATTTGAGGAAAATATAGCTCTACATCTTCTTTATGAAGGCACCTTTCTGGACTTTCAATTCATTAAATTTTGCCCTGGAGCATCGTTGCAGTGAATAACATGGAACACAATCTGCCTATCTGTCCCAGTGCTTCTAAGTAATCCCTTTCCATCTTTCATTACCCTAGCCTGTCACATGCAGGGTAATGCCTCTACAGAGATTAAATAAGACAGAAGCAATAACCATAGCTCAAGCGATAGGGGATTTTCTCACTAGCTCTACTTACAAGATGCTCACTGTATCAAATGCCTGCCTTATAGTTCTTCTATTAATGTTTATATGCTTTTCTGCAATTGCTGCTTGCACTTCCAAAGAAATTCCAGCCATCTTATCTGCTTTTCAAGGGATGGGAATTTTCCTTTCTCACCTGTCCATGTCACCTACTATCAACCAACTCCAGTCATCAGCTTTTGCAATGCAACTGCACTATGCTGAGCAATCCCCTTACTGCACAAATTTGCACTTTAAAAGATTCGGGCATCCTCTACATTCTTGAAAGCAAGCTGCATAGAATGGATGTTGTATTGGAAAATGATCCCTCACTCTCAGAGGCCTTAGAAGAAAAACCTATTCTTGCTTGCAGACAACCCTCTAACCTGAAACGTATTCTTTCTGATAACCATGCCACACAACCACATCATAAGCCTTCAGGAACCCAGCCCTGCAACCAAAAAGATGCCAACTCTGCCCACATATCTACACTGGCCGAATTCATCACTGGAGCAAACAACATAAGCTACAAAATCAAAGGGTCATTTGACTGCACATCTAGTAATTTGATCTATGCCATCAAATGCCAGCAGTGCCCCCCCACTATATATATTGGAGAAACTGGACGGTCTCTGTGGGAAAGAATCAATGGACACAAATTGGATATACATAAAGGGAACACACAGAAGCCTGCTGGTGAACATTTCTGCTTGCCTAACCACAGCTTGACAGACCTGCAGGTGGCTGTCTTGCACAGGGCAGCTCCACAAGCCAGATACATAGGGAAGGACTAGAATCACAGTTCATCCACAAATTCAATTCACATGCTAATGGACTCAATCATGATATGGGCTGGCTAGGACACTACCTGTAATAACCACTGAAGGTGCTAACAGCTCTCTGAGTGGTATCCTTCCTGTCTTAGCAATCTATCTATTGACTTGGATTTTTATCTGCTTAGGTTTAAGTACCCATTCTCCAGATACTTAATGATGCTCTGTCTCAAACCCCCCTTCCTTTTTCCTTTTTCTCCCCCTTCCCCTTCCCCTTTCCTATTTATTTCGAGTTTTCATATCCCCTATTCATAACTCCAGTCATCTGAAGAAGTGTGCTGTTTCCACGAAAGCTCATAATACCATCTACATGTTTTGTTAGTCTATAAAGTGCTACCAGACCATTTGTTGTTTTTTTTCTGTAACAGACTAACTCGGCTACCCCCTGAAGCTGCTGAGAATCAGAATTACGTGAAAGAGCATATGCTGTTCAGGGCCTGTTAAAGAATGAATTACCATTATCCAATGTTGTTTTCAGTGTTGCTGGTCCCAAGGTAGGAGAGAGACACAGTGGAGGAGGTAATACCAAATATAGTCTCTCCATTGAGTCCATCATTTTTGGTGACTGCACTGCAACTTTCTGGCTCAGGGGTGTGATAAAATACCCCACAAGTGCAAGAAATATCTATGACCCTTTGGTGTGAAGCAGGACTACTGAAAGAGGGAGAAAGGGGACAATTGGCATGGAGCCCAGAGATTCAAAGGGACCCAGAGTTCCCAGGTCCAGTGGCCAGGTCCAGTGGCCTTGCCCCTTTGATTTGCCACATAGCTTGGATGGCTGGGGTGGGAAGGGGTTGTGCTGCAGTCTGGGCAGTGCTGAGCACTGACTGACTTCAGTCCATCCCTTCTGCCTGAGGCCCCTCCTCCCACACCTGCTGGTTTGGAGTCTGGCCTGCCTAAAGTCACATTCCTTCCATCTGTTTTCCAAGCAGCCAGACTTACCATGCTTCTCCTGAACACTTGTCCAAGGGGCAGGGAAATTGAGCTCAGGTTAATATAATTTTCATCTGTATTCAGTCTTACAAGAGATTTATAATAACAACTTTACAACAGCTTTACAATAACAACAGTCTAAGATACTGTTATAGAGCAAAACACTGAACTTTGCTAGTTTTAGCGCTTCCCTAATCCTGAAAGGATGCTATCTAGAGCGAATTGCTTGCTGCAGATAGAACAGAATTTAATGTCACTGGGAACAGCGTTATATTAATGGGTTTATATTAAATAACCTTGATGTTTAGGCAGTAAGCAATTGCAACCCCTAGACCAGAGTTTCTTAAACTGTTGGAGGTGTGCAACAGAACAACAGAATTCAAAATGGCCGCTGTTAAAGAGGCCGACTTTTTTTTTTTTTGCTCAACAAAAAAAATCCTCGGTTTTCCTCATAAAAAACAATTATTGTTTGGTGTTCCTTGGTCTTTTAAAAAACACTGCCCTAGACAGACACCACACCATAGCATCCCACAATATTTATCCTTTACCATCTCAGATCAGAAAGAACTTAGCAGTAAATGTTCCAGAAACTCCCTTTTTCCTTCAAAATGAAACTAGAACGTTATTTTTTACCTTAAAAATATTCAAGACCACAGTAATCTAACTATAAAAGTTGACAGAAGAAATAGTCATTGTCCTTCTGGATAGATCTATAAGCCATGTAGATACCTGGATAGATAGCGAGATCACTCACAAACGAGCACACAGTGAAAATGCTGACAGTATTATGCCAAAAAATGATCTCGAAGCCCATATTAGAGAAATTCCAGGTATAGGACAATCCCCATTGGCTCTCCAAACAACAAGGGCATCTTCCAAACCCTACCGCCATCATTGTATACCAATAAGAAGGACTCAACGTACTAAAAATGGCTGTATATAGGGCATCCTGGGCATCACTTTTATAATCTCATGTTGACTCAATATCTATTTGGCTCAGATTTTATAAGTAAAAGGATGGTTTTCCAACTCTCAGCTCCAACTGTTCAACTTAGGACCTGAGAGTTAACCTGGGTTCTTTCTGACTTGTGTATCATTGCCATTAACTAGAGGTCTGAAGGCATAATTTGTAGATTCATATAGACTTTAAGGTCTGTTATGATACTCTAGCCTGACTTCCTGCACAGGATTTCACCCAGTGATACCTGCACCTAGTCCATAACTTCTGATTGTCCTAGAATATATATGTTAGAAAGATACTGTTCTGTCTTGATGTAAATATTTCAACTGAGAGAGAATCATAGAATCAAAGGGCTGGAAGAGATCTCAGGAGGTCATCAAGTCCAGCCCCCTGCCCAAAGCAGGATCCACCCTAACTAAATCATCCCAGTCAGGGTTTTGTCAAGCCAGGATTTAAAATCCTGTACGGATAGAGATTCTACCACCTCCCTAGGTAACCCATTCCAGTACTTCACCACCATCCTAGTGAAATAGTTTTTCCTAATATCCAACCTATACCTTCCCCATTGTAACTTGAGACCACTGCTCCTTGTTCTGCCATCCGTCACTACTGAGAACAACCTCTCTCCATCCTCTTTGGAATTTCCCTTCAGGAGGTTGAAGGCTGCTATCAAATCCCTCCTCACTCTTCTCTTCTGCAAACTAAATAAGCCCAAATCTGTCAGCCTCTCCTGATAGGTCATGTGCTCCAGCTCCCTAATCATTTTGGTTTACCTCTGCTGGTCCCTCTCCAATGCAACCACATCCTTTCTATACTGGGGGGAGGGCCCAGAACTGGACACAGTACTCCAGATGTGGCCTCACCAGTGCCAAATAAAGTAGAATAATAACTTCTCTAGATCTGCTGGAAATGCTCCACCATTAACCTTCTTGTCTACAAGGGCACACTGTTGACTTGTATCCAGCTTCTCATCCACTGTAATCCACAGGTCCTTTTCTGCTGAAATGCTACATAGCCAGTCAGTCCCTACCCTGAAACAATGTTTGGGATTCTTCCGTCCCAAATGCAGGACTTTGCACTTGTCCTTGTTGAACCTCATCAGATTTCTTTTGGCTCAATCCTCCACTTTGTTTAGGTTACCCTAACCCTAACCCTACCCTCCAATGTATCTACCTCTCCCCCTAGCTTAGTGTTGTCTGCAAACTTGCTGAGGGTGCAATCCATCCCCTTATCCAGATCATTAATAAAGATGTTAAACACAACCAGCCCTAGAACCAATCCTTGGGGCACTCCGCTTGAAACCAACCATCAACCAGACATCGAGCCATTGATGATTACCCATTGGGCCTGACAATTTAGCCAGCTTTCTATCCACCTGAGAATCCATTTATCCAATCCACACGTCTTTAACTTGCTGGCAAAAATATTGTGAGAGACCATATCAAAAGCTTTCCTAAAGTCAATGTATATCACAACCACTAACTTCCCCATTTCAACAGAGCCAGTTAGCTCATCATAAAAGCTAATCAGATTGGTCATTCATGACTTGCCCTTGGTGAATCCATGTTGACATTCCTGATCACTTTCCACTCTTCCAAGCTGGGCCAGCTCTAGGCATCAGCAAAGGAAGCACATGCTTGGGGTGGCACATTTTCAGGGGTGGCATTCCGGCCCACAGGAGGAGCAGGCGGGGAGCCCCGGAGAGGCTTCCCCGATCTGGGAGCCCCATGCCCAGCTGCTCGGAACCTGCACCTGGCCCTGGGGTGCTGGGAGCTCTGCATGGGCAGTCCCGAGGCATGGCCCCTTCTGGTGTGCTTCCTGCAGGGCGGCGCAGGTGACGCTGAGCCCAGAGGCCTCTTCTTCACCTTCGAGTGAGTGCGGCCCCCTCCTGCCCATATGCCCCCCCGGCTGGCCACCCCCCCTCCCGTGCACCCCCCACAACTCCCCCTCCCTTGCCTCCTGCCCGTGGGCCCCTCACCTGTGTACCCCCATGGCCAGCCACCCCTGCCTGTGTTCTCTCCCCTGCAACTCCTGCCTGTGAACCCCCTTGCCCATCTGTCCCCGCCTGGCTGTGTGCCCCTGCCCACTGTCCTGCAACCCCCTCCACTACCTCCCGCCTCTCTTCTCCTCCCTGCTTGGCCTTTGCCCAGCAACCCCACACCCCACCTCCTGGCCCACTACAACCCTGCTGGGACCCCGTCTCCTCTTCTCTCCCCCCCCCACCCTGCCTCCCTGGATCCCCATCTCCTGTCTGGCTCTCTAAACAATCCTCCTTCCCCTTACTCTCGGGGCCCTGAACCCCCTTCCCCACACCTGCCCAGGAATCGAGCCCCCTTGTACTGTGTCCTGACAACCTCACCCCTGCCTGGACCCAGGTGATTCTCCCTCCCCCTTTGTCTGAGGAAGGGGAACTCTGGTGTTCCCAGTGCATGTGTCCCAAGTCCTTCCTGTCTGGGGCTGGAGAGCTTTATTAAAATTGGAATTGTGATCCCATTTAAATAGGTTTTGTTTTAAATAATATACCTTTAAAATCAAGTTGAAAATTGTTATGGCCTAAATTTATCATAACCTATTTAAATAACTTATAAATTAAATTTAAAAATTAAATAGAACATGTGTCCTGTCAAATTTTAAAGAAATGCTACCAGTTCATTATTGTAAGTTGCTGTGTAAACACCCAGAACCAGTGTTTACATTAGCAGTAGCTTCTTCTTCAGGTGAAGAGAGAATATTTTTATCACTTTGGTTTATTCAGCTAGTTCAATTCAATGATTAGTTCATTCAGCATTGCAAAACCGAGAGTTGACAAAGCTGAAAAACTTGTTTTCCTCTTCTCTCAGTAAAAAACTGGTTATGAGAGCGTTCTAACATCTTGAAGAACATGATGACTAGAATCGATCTGTTAAATTCACTATGGATATTTCCTTTGTTTAATACATGAATTTTAGATGCAAAATGTGTTTGGATACTTTTTTTGCTATGTGTCTTTCACATTTAAGGTAGTTTTATTTCATACAAAAATTAAATGCTGGTTTTGTTTATTTTAAATTGAATTTCTATCCAGACAGAAGTAGATGTAAATCGTTTTAAAAAAAGTAGCCACCACTTAGCAAATAATAAATGGGTAAAACCTGTCTCTTAAGTGTTCCAATTATACACCATATTGTAATAGGATAAAAATGTAAAAATTAAGAATCTGATTACATGTAAGTTACACAATTATTTGGGCATTTATTTAGTTGGTAGCTGTACTGAGTGTATTCTCCTGGTTAGTAAATAGAAGCACCAAATTTGGCATGAAGGTTATATTTAGTTGTAAATCAACATGTTTTAAAGGTTGCTAATCAATAAGACTCAACCATCCTTTAGGAAAATATTTTAAAAGTACAATTTAAATGATTAATTGCTCATTTAAACCAAGGTTTTCTGCTTGCTGGTTTAAATCATGATTAAATTAGAGATTTAAATGAAAGCTATTTAAATCAATTCACCCTGCTTCAGAGGCTGTTTGGTGAAGGAGAAAGCACAGGGCTGCCCTCATGGAATAGGTCCTAGGCTAGTGGGGTTTTGTTGTCTGGTGCCTGTCTTGTTCTGGACAGTTGAGCTGGGGAGTTGAAACAAAAGTTCTCTTAATCCCTTTGAACTGTCTCATTGTATAGTGAGGCTGATTCTTGTCCATGGACACCAAGAGTTGGACAGCTTATGTGTTGGGGTTGGAGTCTGAGTGATTATAAGGCTTCTAATAATAAAATCCCTTTGCAGAGTGAGGAGTGGGACCGGGACTCCAGCACTAGGTAATGTGAACAGCTTCATACTTTGGAAGTCTTTAACTGACTTGCTGTGGATGAACGTGCCCTCCCATTGTCCTCACATGGGGAGTCCTTGGCGCTCTCCTAGGATATGAAAATGCCTGGGGTTTGGGCTCCCCCTGGAGCACGTGCCCCACCCCCCAGGAAGCCGCACAAGCTGCATTTGCGGGTGCACCCCTAGCAAGCTGTGTAAGCTGCATTTGCGCATGCACCGTCCCCGGACAAAAAAAGGGGGGGGGCAGCCAAAAATTTTTTTGCCTGGGGCTGCAAAAAACCCTGCTTCCAATGATCCCCTCTATGATTTTTCCAGGGACTGAGGTAAAGCTGACTGATCTGTAGTTCCCTGGATTGTCCTCCTGCTCCTTTTTAAAGATTGGCACTACATTTACCTTTTTCTACCATAATGCTGGGCAACTTGTTGTAAAGGATAATTACCCTTACATTTGAACCTTATTTTCAGTCTAGCTTAAAGTTCTATCCATGAACTCCTATTATGCCTTTGTCTGCTAGATTAAAGAGTCCTCTGCTATCAGAATTTCTCATCATGTGGGCTTTTATGGATTGTTATCAAGTTATTATTTGTCCTCACTGGTGTTGAAGAGGCTTAAAGTGGATAGAACTGGGACTTGAAATTGTAATTTAGGCTCGAAACCCAGGAAAGCACTTACATGCCTGTTTAACTTTAAATATTTGTGAAATTCCACTTACTTCAGTGGTACCACTCATACAGTTAAAGTGAAGTCCATGCTTAAGTGCTTTGCCTGATTTGATATTTAGTTAACAATTTGGCTGCTGATGCCCAAGCCAGGCTTGAGTCTAGCTCAATGTCTCTTACAGTGGCTTTGCAGTATTACCAGGAATAAAGTAGCAGAACAAATATCTTATTTCAAATAAGCAAGTATGCTTCTGAATACACAAAAGCATGTGTATTGTGGAACCCAATGTCTTTCTTACTTTATGCTTTTTTTTAAGTAGAAGAACTTATTTTATTAGTAGTCATTGCCTAAGCCTGGATAGACAATGTGGGCATATTTTCCTCTGTCTGATGACTTTGCTGTCTCTAATTTCTGTGACACCAGTGAATAGTCGCTGAAATCTTTATAGCTACTATAGTCTTCAATGTAATATTTTAAACCAATCAAACTATTTAATTAATCAATTCAATTTAATACCCAGTTCATTAAGCGGCAGCATACAGCAACCCTCTTTGAAATGGCAGGCTCTCATGCCTTAAAATTTCATCACATGCTGTTAGTAAATTCTACTAATCCCCAAATAATGCTGTACCTTGCAGCCGAGGCTAAGTGTTTTATATAAGACTGTGGCCTCCCCACTGGCTAAGATACTTCTTCTGATATACCCACCCCAGCCAACTGATGCTAATAGATTTCAGCCAGAAAAGTAAGGAGGAAAAACTGTGTGTGTGAACAGTTATTCACAGTGGCAGTAATGGCTTATGACTTCTGCCAGGACCAACCTCTGGAGCACCAAGGGGGACTCCGCTGCCTGCACACATAGATGGGGATTGTGTAGCAGGGGCTCCGCGAGGAGGTCTGCCCCTACGGTGGCTCCCAAGGACCTGGTCGCTGCTAGCAGTTTCCAGGTCCGGAGGAGGTCCTGGTAGAAGGCCGGCAGCCCGGAGAGGTCTCATGGAAGACCTCTCAGATAAAGGAGCTGCCGGTCATATCAGAGCCCTCAGAGGCGGCGAAGGAAAGCATGCGCAAGCGTGCTCCACACCGGACTACCTGCATCAAATAGGAGTCTCTGCAGGGCCCGGAGGTGGAGGATGTGAACCTGCATACGCAAACATGTCAGGCCCTGCCCTCCCTCCTCCAGGGGGAGATGGAGAACCCCTGCAGAGACCCAATGCAGTCCTGGCCAGAAGAACCGCAGCATGAACTGCTGCATACGCATACGGGACCAGGGTGTTGAGATGGTGCCAGAGCATGGACAGGACCAACTGGTTAAGTACCAGTGCCCTCCTGTGCAGGGAGAGGCACCAGAGCAGTCCTGTCCATCTCTGTAACTGCCCAACCACCCTGGACTCTAAACCTTGCCAGTTCTCTGGCGGAGAGGGATGCGTGGCAGAGAGAAAAATGCTGAGATAGAGCAGCAGACCTGTGCTCCACCTGAAGGCCTGAAGCATGGGTGGGAGGGGAGCCCGCCTGTCACCCAGCCCATACCAACCTCCCAGAGCTCTTGACCCAGTTGACCCGGGTGGAGGAGTCTGCTGAGTAGACAGCTTGGCAAGCCTCCACCTGCGCCAGATCGCCGGGGTCCTGGACCACGAGGAGCACTTCGTCGTCATACGCCAACAGGACCAGCCTCATCTCCGGCTCATGGAGCACCAACCCCGTCAACCTCTTGCGAAGGAGACGGAGGAAGGGCTCTATGGCCAGAGCATACAGCTGGCCTGACAACGGACAGCCTTGACATACTCCCTGCCCGAAGCTGACCGGTGTGGTCAGGGTCCAGTTGAGCTTGACCAAGCACTCTGCGGAGTCATACAGCACCTGGAGAAACCCCACAAGATGGGGCCCGAAGCCGAAGGCCTGCAGGGTGCCCAGGAGGTACCTGTGGTCCATCCACTCAAACGCCTTCTCCTGATCCAAGGGTGAATGACAGACCGTCCCTACACCCAAGCTCTAAGAGATCCCGGACCAGAAAAAGGTTGTTGAAGATGGTTCAGCCCTGGACGGTGTATGTCTGGTCTGGATGGACCACATCCGCCAGCATGGACTTCAGCCTTATGGAGATGGCTTTGGCAATGATTTTAATGTCCGTGCTGAGGAGTGAGACGGGACAGCAATTCCTCAGATCACGGAGGTCCCCCTTCTTGGTCAGCAAGGCGAGCATGGCTCACCTGCACAATAAAGGGAAGACCCTGCTCTCCAAGGACTCGGCCCAGATGCTAGCAAGATCCGGGCTGACGACGTCCCAGAACATGCGGTAGAACTCCACGGTCAGCCCGACCACGCCCAGGGATTTATTGGTGAGCATGAGATGAAAAGCTTCCAAGAACTCGGCCAGAGAGAGAGGCAGCTCTAGCTGGTCTCGCTCACTCGCGCTGACCGTCGGGAGCTCGTTCTAGAGAACCCTGCAGGCATCGGCATTGGTCGGATCTGGGGAGAAGAGAGGCATAGAAGGCACGAGCCCTCTCGTGCATCTCCACTGGATCTGTGAGGGGGGAGCCATCCTCCTCCAGAAGGCAGACGATGTTCTTTTTAGCCCCCCTCTTTTTCTCCAGGGCATAGAAGAAGTGGGAGCCTCAATCCATCTCCCGAAGGAGATGGATACGAGAACGAACAAAGGTGCCCCAGGCCCAAAGGTGCTCGAAGGCATGAAGTTCCCCCACCTCTCCCGGTACTCTCCACAGAGGGATGGATCCTCGGGCTCGGTGGCCAGCTGCCTCTCTAGCTCTAAAACCTCCTGTTCCAACTGCTTTATCACCGCATCCCTCTGCCAGCTGGCCCCCCAGGTGTAGTCACGTCAGAAGAGCCACGTGCACACCTTCCTGATATCCCACCACTGCTGCACCGAGGGAAAGGTGCACTGCCACCTGCGCCAGGCCAGCCCAGCCAGAACTTCTGGAAGGACTCTACGAAGCCCACATCCTCCAGCAGGCTGTTATTGAAATGCCAGTAGGCCAGCCCCAGCCTCTCCGAGGAAAGAAAGGCCTTCACAACCACCAAGTGGTGGTCCAAGAATGGGGCCAGCCTAATGCTGGAGGAGTGGGCCCAGAAGAGATGATGACGAGAAAGATAAATGCGGTCCAAACGGGAGTGGAAAGACCGATGACCAACCACCTGGATGTAGGTAAACACCGTGTCCTTGCCCAGGTGGAGGTCTCGCCAGACGTCCATCAGGGAGTGATGGTCTATTATCTACCTGAGGACGTCTGCAGCGGCCGGGCACTGCTCGATCCCCATACGGTCCTGCTCCTCGAGGGTGCAGTTGAAGTCCCCGCCCCAGGACCAGGCACTCACGAGGCTCCAAAGAGCCGAGGAAGGCAGACGTCTGCTGATAGAAGTGGAGTCTCTCCGGGCTGGATGTCGGGGTGTAGATGTTAATGAGGTTTAATGTCAGCCCCCTCCATCAGAACCCGGAGATGCAGCAGGCGACCCTGCACAACCTCGGCGGTCCCTAGCACCTTGGGCTGCAGGTTTGGGGAGAACAGGGTAGCCACCCCTGCTTGACGGGCCGTCAGGTAGCTGAAATAAACCCTGTCCCCCTACTCCAGTCGCCAGCTAGCCTTGGCGACCGGAGCTGTGTGGGTCTCCTATAGGAATATGACAGAGTACCCCCCTTCCTGAAGGAAGAAGAGTACCTGACACCTATGGAAACCCGACCCTCAGCCCCGGGTGTTCAGAGTGGTAAAGATGATCGGTGGCATTGAGAGGGCTGGGGAAGATCCTCGCTGGCAGGAGTGCTAGCAGTCCCCATTGGGCCCCGCAGCAAACCAAGACCGTACCTGAAAGTGAGCAGGGTGTCACGGAAGCTGTGGACCTGCTGGTAGGCCACAGCCTCCCACCGCCCGGACCCTTTACCCTTCCCCAAGAGGGCCCTTACCGTTTGTAAGACAAGATGGAAATCTCCCCAGCGCTGAAGGGCAAGAGTGACTTTGTTCTTGGAGCCACAAATGTCTTCCAAGAAAGCATGCATCTCGCCCTTCAGCGCATCTGGCGTTGGGGCCTCGGGCCCTCAAACGCCTTGGGGCCAGACCCCTCCATGAGTCCCGTGACCCATCAACACGGGGATGCAGGGCCTCTGAGATCCCTGCTGGGAAGACAGTGGTGGAGGGAGAACAGCCCCAGATGTCCTGGGAGCAGGAGAAATGAAAATTGCCTCCCGGGGAGCTAACGTCTGGGCAGCAGCAATAGAGTAAGGGGAGGAAAAGAGGTCAGGGACAGGATCAGGAAAAGGAGGAAGAGGAGGAAGGAGAGTAGGGGGAGGAAGTGGGGATTAGGGAAAAGACAAGGACGGGAAAGCAGGAAGAGAGGTGGGAAGTTCAATTGGGAGGGGATTTGAACAGGGAGCAGGAGTGGGGTAGGGGCTAGGAGAGGGAGCAGGGAGAGAAGCCTCAGCGGAGGAGGCGCCGGGATGCGGTGCCTCCTCGCAGGGCAGAGAATTGGTGGCAGCGGTAGGGGTTGCCATAGTTTCCCCAGCACTGGGCTCCAATGCCACAGAGAGTGCAGCACCAGAGGCTTCAGTGCCAGGGATGATGGACAGTAACGGGAGTTCCTGCCCGCTGAGAGCGTCTGGGGTTTCGGCAGCCATGGCCAAAGTGCTGCCGATGGCTGGGCAGATGGTTGCACCCTGGGGCAACTCAGAGGCAGGGAGAAGGGACAGCAGCGGGTTGGAAGGGGAAGGAGAGGTCAGTTGTTGTCCCTCCAGGACATGATGATCCCCCTCTGAGGTCAACCCCAAAGTCTCCACCTCCTGAAAGAGGAAGGCAAGCCCGCTGCCCGCCACCAGGTGGGGATCTTTGTAGGTGGCAAGGTCAGCAGCCACCCTCTCAATGGAGGTGGGAACAGTGGGAGCATCCTCCATGGATGCCCTCTCTTGCAGGGACCCCGGGAGGGAGGTGTTCACTTCTCCCGCGACCGCCGTGGTCACCTCAACTGCTTCATGGTGCTGTGAAGCATCCAGGGGCTCAGAGGAAGGGACAGCTTCAGCGTCCACCCCTAAAGGTGCAGAGAGATTGTTCTCCCCCTCAGTGGGTGGGGTGGAATGCCGGGCATGCTTTCAGAGCCTCCCCATAGCAAGCTCCCATCCCTCGGAGGAAGAGGGCTGGGCCTGAATGGAGGAAGAGCAGGGGGGCAAGGGCAGCGGTGGGAGGGCAAGGGAAGACGGGGGCTGGGCAGCAGGGGGAAGGGATACCTCCCCCTGAGGTAGGTCCCGCCCGAGTCCCATCACTGACCCCGCTGCCCTCTCCTCCGCGGGCCTGGCCTTGCCGTTTTTGGTGGTAGCAGCAGCACCCACACGCTTGTCTGGGCCTGTGGAGCGCGAGCGAGATTGACGGCAGTCACGGTTGGAGGAGGGGCGACTCCAGGGTCTGGACTATCAGGGCCACCGGCGATGGTGGGGCTGGTGCCCTCCCGGGCATCGGGGGTCCCGGGTGCCTCTCAAAACCGGCCCAGGGGGCAGTCCCTTCGGACGTGCCCTGTCGCCTGACAGAGAAAACACCAGGCGTCCCCCATGGCGTAGTACACCCGGTACCAGGCCCCTTGATGGGGCACCAGAAATGACCCTTCAAGGGCTTCTCCGCCACGTCCCGCTGGCAGTAGTTGGATTTGTACCTGCCAGTGAAAGGAAAAGATGTGGCGGAGGGTAGGGTCTTTACAGCCCAGAGGAAGGGGACTCAGGACTGACAGAGGCCTCCCAGGGTGGAAGGAAAGGCAGTAGGGGCGGCATTGGGGAGGAAGGAGGGGAGGACAAAACCACCCATACGCATGTGGTCCTCCAGGCTCGAGGAACGTGGACTCCCCACCGCCAAACCCCTTTGCCTCCTGGGCGGCAGCCTCGGATGCCAGGAAGAATACCACCTTCAGGGGGGCATTCTTGATGATGACTGGAGGCGCTGCAGCAGGAGTGGTTGAGGCCCCGGGGTCCCTGTCCATGTCTGCCCCCTCTACCGTAGTGACGGGGGGCCCAGCAGCCTCAGAGGAGTTGTCGTTTTTAGGGAGGGGTTGGCAAGGGTTGGCAGGGGTGTCACTGGACAACCCCTCCATTGTGGTCTTGGGTTGGGAGGAAAAGACAAGACAACAATTAGGGGAGAATGAAAAACAACAGGAGAGGGAACAATGAGGGAAGGGGAGGGGAGGAAGGAGGTTTACAGCTCCCCCCCACTAGGCTGGAAGTGGGGTGGGAGGGCAATCATTCAGAAAGGGGGGGGAAGGAGTAAGGAATACAGCTCCCAGCACAGGATGGAAAGAGTGGCTCCTCCGGCTGCACTGGAGAGATGAGGGGTAAATTATTATTTAAAGAACATGGGGATAAGTGAAACTGTGTGTGTGGTAACTAAAAAGGAGGGGGAAGCTCAAGAGCTTAACAAAAGAATGTGCGGGGAGGCATGGGCACACAAGAAGGTGGATAGGACAAGCGGTGGAGAGGGAAGGCAGGCAGTGAAGAGATGCCTCCTCAATGGCGGGCGGAGGGGGGGGAGAGGGAGGAGACACAGCTGGTGGAAGGGAACCAGTGTGCCCACAGGTGCCTGAGTACCTGCCGCAGGGCCTAGAAGATCAAAGAAGTGTAAGGAGACAAGCAGTGGGGCCAAGAATGGAAAGGCCCCTACAGCAACTGGGGCCTGGAGAGGGAGCAGCAGCAGAGGTGCAAGAGCCAATGAACCAGGGGGAGGTAAACCACCTTCTGCCCTCAGCACCCCAAAAGAGCTGCACCAGCCCCCACCCAGGAACCCTGATGGAAGGGCCCCTAATCTCCCCCCCCCCCAACATAGGGCAGGCTGTGGGGAGAGAGAACCCCAGGGGCTGCTTTAAAGCAGCCCCCTTACCTTCTCTGCTTCAGGGAGAGCAGCAGCAGCAGGAGTGGTGGAGGTCAGGCCTGCCAAGGTGGAGAAAAGGGGGGCCAAAATTGACCCCCTAGAAAATGGGGGGGAAGCTGCCTGCGAAAAGGCAGGTGGAAGAAAGGGGCCTGGCCCAGAATGTAAAAGGTAGCCAGGGCCCTCCTCCCTCAAAAAGCAGCAGGGTCCCTCTACAGACACCCCCCTCCAAAAAGGAAGAAGAGAGGAGGGGTGCAGAAGAAGTGCAGCACCCTGACAGCAGGGTGCTGCAGATACATGGGAAGCTGGGTATGCAGCTTTATGCTCCCATTATAGGCTGCCAGAGACTGTGGCCTTGCAGTTCAACACCTGAAGCGGGATACCTTTGCCTTCGTGGCAGTATTAAGGACACCGCGAGCCTCTGAGGCACACAAAGAAAACCTTCCAAGAAGCGCAGAACCTAAGGGCTTAGCCCCAACCGGCCACAATTGGTGCCAAGAGTGGGATGGTAATCGCAGTGCCATTTTTTTTGTGAGAGAGAGCAAAAACACAAAGAAAAGGAAAAAAAACCCACCCACCCCCCAAAAACAAACAAACAAACAAACAAACAAACAAACAAACAAACAAACAAAAACCCACCAAATTCCAGGGAATGAGGGTGCACTGTGGTGTTGGGTTTGGTGGGTATTGTACAATGGAAGACCTGGTGAAGGCATTAGTACAGGCCACAGCTGCCCAGCAGGAGGCCACCCGGATGCAGGGGCTGGCCATGAAGGAGGCCTCTAAGCTACAGCAAGAGACAAACCAGTTACTTATGAATCAGGCAGCTGCAGACAGAGCTCTCCTCCGAGAGGTGGTGGACCGGGTAAGGGCGCTCGCTGACCAACCCTCCCAAGGCAATGGGATCAGTAGCCATGAAAGCCAGTAATTGCCTGCCCAAGATGACACAGGGAGATGACACAGAGGCTTATCTTCTGGCTTTTGAGTGGACTGCCCACCATGAGGCTTGGCCAGAGGGGCAGTGGGTCAGCATACTCGCACCATTCCTCTGTGGGGAAGCCCAGAGGGCCTACTATGACCTGCCTGCTGAGGCCACAACTAGCTACCCCCGGCTGACGGAAGAGATCCTGGCTTGTGCTGGAGTAACTGCTGCGGCCCGGGCCCAGATGATTGGAAATATCAAGAGGGGAAACCTCCGAGGGCCCAACTGTTTCAGTTACTCCATCACACCCGGAAATGGCTGCACCCTGATGTATGTAGCCCAGAGGAGATCCTGGAGACCCTCGTTATCAATCAGTTTACTTGGAAGCTGCCGGCCGATCTCCACATGTGGGTAGGCCAACATGACCCTGCTACCTTTAAGGAGATGCTCTCACTAGTGGAGCGACAGCTAGTCACCAGGGAAATGGTCGGGCCTCCTAGGAAGGGCCCCCAACGAGGTAGACTACCAATTCCGCCCCAAGGGGCTCAAGTGCCCCAAGGTCCCAGGGACCCAAAATGGGGGGGAAAAGGGAGTGGAGGCCCACAAGGGTCAAGGTGGGAGAAAAAGAATCTTGAAAGGACTAACCCTGAGGCCAGGCTCTTGACCCCTCGTAGGCAGAGGAGAGATTACTGGTGCTATGGGTGTGGGGAATGGGGCCACATAGCAGCACAGTGCCCTAACCTTGAGGAGCCTATGCAGTGCAATCTTGGGACTTGGGGGTGCTTAGTCTCGTGGGGTTGCAGCTGCCCCTCACAACTATACTAAGCCAATGAGGGTGGATGGGGTAGAGACCGTGGCTCTCATAGATGCAGAGAGTGCGGTCACTCTGATTTCCAGGAAGCTCATGAAGCCCAACCAGATACTACCGGCAGGGAGGACTGGGGTCACCTGTGAACATGGGACCATCAATTTCTGCCCTAATGCCCTGGTGGTGGTGGAAGTCCAAGGGACCCAGGTTCAGGTACGGGTTGGGGTCATCCCCCATCTTCCTTACCCAACGTTGATAGGCAGGGACTTTCCAGGATTCAGGAGTTTACCTCCCCAGCAGAAGCCTGGGGAAGCCCCGGAGACAGGGGAGGCCAATAGTGAACTGTGTTCTCCCCCCATGTTTGCGGAATGGGACCAGGAACTTTTCCCTGCCCCTGGAAAGGACAGAAAGACAAAGAAGCAGAGGAGAGCAGCCAAGGCTTTAGGCATACATATTTTGCTCCAGGTCCGGAGGGGCACTTGTGCAGGCCAAGGTACCCAAGTTATGCTAGGGGAGGGTACAGAGTCTCAGGAGAGCGAGGACCCTGAGGGGCCCATAGCAGGGGACCCAGAGGAATGGGGGAATGACCCAGAGCCAGCTGAGGGCAGGAAGGGAGACCCCCAGGGACTCGAGTTGTCCAACCCTGGGAGGGCGACCTTTGGGCGAGACCAGACAGAGGACCCTAGATATGAAAATGTGAGAAGGGAAGTGGCCAAAATAGATGGGGTACCAGTAGCGGGGAAAACCTGAGGGCCCAGCCCCTATTTCATACTCAAAAAGAACCTCCTGTACCGCGTGGCCAACATACAGGGGCAGGAGGTGCATCAGCTCTTGGCTGCCCAAAGGCACCAGCTGGCTATTCTGGACCTGGCCCATAGTCACTTATTTGAAGTGCATCTGGGGGTGGAGAAGATCCAGGCACGAATCCTACGCTGGTTCTTCTGGCAGGGGGTGTACGAGGACGTCCGGTGATACTGCACCTCCTGTCCCGAGTGCCAGTTACATAGCCCTCGCCCTCACCTGAGGGCCCCGCTAGTGCCATTACCAATCATCGATATCCCATTTGAAAGAATCACGATGGACTTGGTGGGGCTGCTGGAGAAAACAACTCGGGGTCACCATAGAATCATAGAATCATAGAACCATAGAGCTGAAAGAGACCTCAGGAGGTCATCAAGTCCAGCCCCCTGCTCTAGGCAGGACCAATCCCAACTAGATCAACCCAGCCAGGGCTTTGTCAAGCCGAGACTTAAACACCTCTAGGGATGGAGACTCCACCACTTCCCTAGGTAACCCATTCCAGTGTTTCACCACTCTCGGAGGCTGCGTCTAGATTGGCAAGATTTTGCACAAATACTTTTAATGGAAAAGTTTTTCCATTAAAAGTATTTGCGCAAGAGAGTGTCTATACTGGCATGTGCCTTTGCAAAAGATTTGCTTTTGCGCAAAGCATCCGTGCCCAGTATAGACGCTCTCTTAAGAAAGCTCCGATCGCCAAAGTATTTGCGCAAGAACCACTGATTTTGTACATTACAAAGTCAGTGTTCTTGCGCAAATACTAGCGGCCAGTGTAGACAGGCAGCAAGATTTTGCGCAAAAGCAGCTGCTTTTGTGCAAAATCATGCCAGTCTAGTTGCAGCCCTAGTGAAATAGTTTTTCCTAATATCCAACCTGGACCTCTCCCACCACAACTTGAGACCATTGCTCCTTGTTCTGCCATCCGTCACTACTGAGAACAGCCTTTCTCCATCCTCTTTGGAACCTCCCTTCAGGAAGTTGAAGGCTGCTATCAAATCCCCCCTCACTCTTCGCTTCTGCAGACTAAACAGACCCAACTCCCTCAGCCTCTCCTCATAGGTCATATGCTCCAGCCCCCTAATCATTTTAGTTGCCCTCTGCTGGACCCTCTCCAATGCGTCCACATCCTTTTCATAGTGGGGGGCCCAGAACTGGACACAGTACTCCAGATGTGGCCTCACCAGAGCCGAATAAAGGGGAATAATGACATCTCTGGCAATGCTCCTCTTAATGCAACCTAATATGCCATTAGCCTTCTTGGCTACAAGGGCACACTGTTGACTCATATCCAGTTTCTCATCCACTGTAACCCAGGTCCTTTTCTGCAGAACTACTACTTAACTGGTTGGTCCCCAGCTTGTAACAATGCTTGGGATTCTTCCGTCCCAAGTGCAGGACTCTGCACTTGTCCTTGTTGAACCTCATCAGATTTCTTGTGGCCCAATCCTCCAATTTGTTTAAGTCACTCTGGACTCTATCCCTGCCCTCCAGCATATCTACCTCTCCCCCTAGCTTAGTGTCATTTGCAAACTTGCTGAGGGTGCAATCCATCCCCTCATCCAGGTCATTAATAAAGATATTGAACAAAACCGGTCCTAGAACCGAACCTTGGGGCACTCCGCTAGAAACCGACCGCCATTCTGACATTGAGCCATTGATCACTACCCATTGGGCCCCGCCTTCTAGCCAGCTTTCTATCCATCTTACCGTCCATTTATCCAATCCACATTCCCTTAACTTGCTGGCAAGAATATTGTGGGAGACCGTATCAAAAGCCTTGCTAAAGTCAAGGTATATCACATCCACTGACTTTCCCATGTCCACAGAGCCAGTTAACTCATCATAGAATACATAGATAGAATACATAGAATACATAGAATACCTCACCAATTCATACCTGGTCATCCTCGACTACGCTACTAGATACCCGGAGGCGGTTCCGCTACGATTTAAACATGACCATCACAAAAGAGCTGGTGGCAATCTTTACCCAGGTGGGGCTCCCAAAGGAGATCCTTACTGACCAAGGGACTCCTTTCACATCCAAGCTAATGAAGGACTTATGTTCTCTGCTACATGTCCAGACCTTGCGCACATCAGTTTACCATCCCCAGACCGACAGGCTGGTGAAAAGATTTAACTGGACCTGAAAGCCATGATTAGAAAAGTGGTGAGCGCAGATGGGAAAGATTGGGACCTGCTGCTGCCCTATCTCATGTTTGCAATTCAAGAGGTACCCCAGGCATCTACTGGATTCTCCCCATTCGAGCTACTGTATGGGTGTAACCCGCGTGGCATCTTGGATATTGCCAAAGAGGGCTGGGAAGAAGAACTGGCTGAGGGGAAGAACATAGTGGACTATGTACTGCAAATGAGGGATTGCATAGCCCAAGTTACCCCAATTGTGAGGGAGCATATGGAAAAGGCACAAGAAGCCCAATGCACATGCTATAACTGTCAGGCCAAAGTTCGGAAATTCCAGCCAGAGGACCGGGTCATGGTGCTAGTGCCCACTACCGAAAGTAAATTATTAGCTCAGTGGCAAGGTCCGTATGAGGTGATTGAAGCAGTAGGAGAAGTAAATTATAAAGTCCGGCAACCAGGGCGCTGGAAATGAGAGCAAATTTATCACATAAACCTGCTGAAGCCCTGGCAAGAGCGTGAGGCTTGTGTGGTTGCTCAGAGGGAACCAGTCCTCCTGACAGAAGCCCCGGAATCAGTGAAGATAGGCCCTGAGTTGTCACCCAAGGAGAATGAGGAAGTAATTGAAATGATTCTCAGAAACCAAGTTGTGTTTTCCGTGAAACCAGGCCGAACATCGGCGGCTGTCCATCATATCACCACCAGCCCTGGGGCCTGAGTAATGCTGAGACCCTATCAGGTCCTTGCTGCAAAAAGAGAAGAGATCAGAGCAGAAGTGGAAAAGATGCTGGTGATGGGGGTTATAGAGGAATCTCACAGTCAGTGGTCCAGCCCAATAGTTCTAGTTCCAAAACCTGATGGCACCACCCGTTCCTGCAACGACTTCAGACGTCTGAATGAGATCTCCCACTTCAATGCCTATCCTATTCCCCACATCGATGAATTAGTGGACCAGCTAGGTAATGCCCGATATCTGACCACACTAGACCTAACTAAGGGAGACTGGCAAATTCCCCTTGCAGAAGATGCTAAAGAAAAAACGGCGTTCTCCACCCCGGAAGGTATATTCCAGTACACAGTACTCCCGTTTGGCCTCCACAGGGCCCCAGCGACATTCCAGCGACTCATGGATAAGCTGCTGCAGCCCCACACCAACTACGCAGCTGCCTACCTAGATGACGTGGTCATCCATACCCCGGACTGGGAGACACACCTACAGAAGGTAGAGGCAGTACTGGAGACCTTCAGGTGTGCCGGCCTCACGGCAAACCCAGCAAAGTGCACTGTAGGATTTACTGAAGCCAAGTACCTTGGGTGCGTGGTAGGGAAAGGTCTGGTGAAGCCCCAACTGAACAAGCTAGAATCTATCCAACAGTGGCCCCAACCAAAACGCAAAAAGCAGGTACGGGCATTCCTAGGGGTTGTGGGGTATTATTGTCGTTGTATCCCACATTTTGCTACGTGATCCAGTCCTCTGACAGACCTAAAAAAAGCTCGAAGCCCTGATGTAATCACTTGGTCGGACACAGCAGAAAAAGCATTCACCGACTTGTAGTCAGCCCTCTGCAACAACCCGGCACTAATAGCCCCAGATTTTACTAAAGAGTTCATCCTGCAAATGGATGCATCCGAGGTGGGGCTGGAGGCAGTCTTATCCCAGATGGTAGGGGAAGAAGAACACCCAATACTGTACCTCAGAAGAAAATTGCTACCTAGAGAACAGAAGTACGCTGTGGTAGAGAGGGAATGCCTCGCTGTAAAATGGGCCATGGAGGCACTACGATATTATCTGTCGGGACGCAAGTTTGTCTTAGTAACGGACCATGCCCCGCTCTAGTGGGTGCAACAAAATAAGGAAAAAAATGCCAGGATGACTCGCTGGTTTATATCCCTCCAACCCTACCAGTTCCTAGTGCAACATAGGGCAGGAAGCCGCCACAGGAATGCTGATGGTTTACCCCGCATGCATGGCCTAACAACCCAAGTTGCCCAAACCCCAGGTGTTGAGCAGGGGGGGATGATGTGTGGCAGCCTGAGAGCAGGGGGCTGCCGTATGCAGTTTTATGTTCCCATTATAGGCTGCCAGAGACTGGCCCAGCAGTTCAACACCTGAAGCCTATCTGTCATCAGCCTGAAGGGAAGGATGATCAGAACACCTGAGGCCAGTTAAGGCTGATGAGTGCACCATAAATAACCCTCCCTCAGGCAAGGTGGGGGGGAAGGAGTGGAGGGACAGACCAGAGGAGAAGCAAAGGAGAACAGAGCAGCCCCGCACAAGAGACTGACCCTAGACAGCCTGCAACAAAGCCTGACCCAAGGCATTGGGAGGAGGTACTCAGAAGGGGTTGGGGAAGTGGCCCAGGGAGGGGCCACTGTTCCATGGGGCAAGAGCCAGGCCTCACAACCCACTTGGGCCTACCCCCCTCCCCATAGGGCCCTGGGCCGGAACCTGGAGCAAGTGGGTGGGACCGGGTCCCCCCAACCCCCTTCTGGCTGGTGGGCTGCCTGCAAGAAACAGGGGAGTCCCTGTGGTCTAACATAGGGGCTGATTTTCCATACCCTGGACTTGCCTATGATGAAAAGGGCTCAGAAAGCGGGATACCTTTGCCTTTGTGGCAGTATTAAGGACACCGCAAGCCTCTGAGGCACACAAAGAAAACCCACCAAGAAGCGCAGAACCTAGGGGCTTAGCCCCAACCGGCCACACCATACAGTGATAGGATTTGATCCTTCAATGAGATCCATGCAGGACAAGCATTACATCTGTGCAATGGGCCCATTGACTCTAATGGAACAGCGTGTGGACATAAGGTCTGCCTGCATGGATCCAGTGGCAAGACTAATGAGATTGTGAGCATTTTTATAAGCCTTGATTCAGCAAACCACCCCATTCAACAAAGCACTTATACACAAGCTTAAGTTTAACCACTTGCCTAAGCCCTATTCACTTTAATGGGACTTACACACATGCATAAAGCTAAACAAGTTTAAGTGCTTTGCTGAATAGGAATGGATTTAAGGATATGTTTGTATTGAGGCCAATAGCATCTTTATTGCAATCGCTGGTTAATTGGATCCTGCATTTAGTTTGATCAAAAAAATCTTGGGGCCCAAATAATAGCTATTGAAAACAAATCCTTCACCATTTATTTTGTTCTGATCATTATGGGCAGGTACTACAATGAATACAATTTCAACCTCTTCAAATCTGCAGAACAAACCTCAACCTCAGAACAAATACTGACTGTAACAGAACTCAGAATAACAAAAAAGAGTGAAAGAAAGACCATATGATAAATGTTCTTCTTAATAAATATTTGTGTCCAGAATAATTTTGGACCTAAGCCAACAAGCCCAAGTTGGCAAAATCTGTCCCAGTATCAAGAAGAAAAATATACATGTAGCTTTTCTCATTTCTGTGATATTTCACAGTTGCTACAAGTTGCTATTCAAGAAGCATTTTAAAAACAAATGTACAGTTGTTTTGCATTCAGAATAAATTCACTTGCTTAGCAAGAGGAATGACATTAAGATGGAAACATAAGAACAAAAGAACAAGTCAAAAATCACCTAGAAAAGTTAGATGCCTGCAAGTTACCAGGGCCTGATGAAATGCATCCTAGAATACTCAAGGAGCTGATAGAGGAGGTATCTGAGCCTCTAGCTATCATCTTTGGAAAATCATGGGAGACAGGAGAGATTCCGAAGACTGGAAAAGGGCAAATATAGTGCCCATTTATAAAAAGGGAAAGAAGAACAACCCAGGAAACTACAGACCAGTTAGTTTAACTTCTGTGCCAGGGAAGATAATGGAGCAAGTAATTAAGGAAATCATCTGTAATCACTTGGAAAATGGCAAGGTGATAGGGAACAGCCAGCATGGATTTGTAAAGAACAAATCATGTCAAACCAATCTGATAGCTTTCTTTAATAGGATAACGAGTCTTGTGGATAAGGGAGAAGCAGTGGATGTGGTATACCTTGACTTTAGTAAGGCGTTTGATACGGTCTCGCATGATATTCTTATCAATAAACTAGGTAAATACAACTTAGATGGGGCTACTATAGGGTGGGTGCATAACTGGCTGGATAACCGTACTCAGAGAGTAGTTATTAATGGTTCACAATCCTGCTGAAAAGGCATAACAAGTGGGGTTCCTCAGGGGTCTGTTTTGGGACCGGCTCTGTTCAATATCTTCATCAATGATTTAGATATTGGTATAGAAAGTACGCTTATTAAGTTTGCAGATGATACCAAGCTGGGAGGGGTTGCGACTAATCTGGAGGATAGGGTAATAATTCAAAATGACCTGGACAAATTGGAGAAATGGTCTGAGGTAAATAGGATGAAGTTTAATAAAGACAAATGCAAAGTGCTCCACTTAGGAAGGAACAATCAGTTTCATACATACAGAATGGGAAGCGACTGTCTGGGAAGGAGTATGGCAGAAAGGAATTTATGGGTTATAGTGGACCACAAGCTGAATATGAGTCAGTAGTGTGATGCTGTTGCAAAGAAAGCAAACATGATTCTGGGATGCATTAACAGGTGTGTTGTGAGCAAGACACGAGAAGTCATTCTTCCACTCTACTCTGCGCTGGTTAGGCCTCAGTTGGAGTATTGTGTTCAGTTCTGGGCACCGCATTTCAAGAAAGATGTGGAGAAATTGGAGAGGGTCCAAAGAAGAGCAACGAGAATGCCATTATGTCTTTGCCATTGTGTTCTGAGTAACCTTGGACAAGTCACTTCCTTCCCTGTGACTCTGTTTTCCTATCTGTAAAATGGGAATAACAAAAGTAATCTCTTCTGTAAAGAGATTTAAAGCTGAAAAGGAATATATAAGAGCTAGATATTATTATAACATCCAAAATGAATACCTATTTGGACTGCCCCAACTTTTGATTGCCCAAATTGAGACACCTTAAAAAGGCATGATTTTCAGAGGGTGTGTGCTCAGTGCTTTCTGAAAATCAAGCTCATCTAATGTATCAGTTTGGACACTCAAAATTACTACTCCCTTTAGAAAAAGCTTTTGCTATGTTATACACATAATAGAATACTAAAAAACTTTGTTAAATTGGCACTGCAGGTCATCATATTTGCAATATTGCAAATATACATACTTCACTGCAATATACTATAAAAATTCCACAGCCCACTTTAGCCATGGCATCTGTATTTCAGTATGTTAATAGACAGGGCCAGTGTAAGGGGGTAGCAAGCAGAGTAATTGTCTGCCCGGGCCACGCTGCTTCCCACAGCTCCCCTTCGCTACAAACAGCAAACTGCAGCCAATGGAAGCTGCGAGGCTCCATGGCTGCGGAGCCATTAAATAAACAAACCAAAGTGGCCCATTAGCATTTTTCTCAAAGTGGACTCACCACCCCTTTAAGAAATACTGGTCTAGAGCATGGTGAATGCCAGCTACTCCCTACTACTGGAGAGTCCCTTGAGGAACATTATCAGCTGAGATAGGTTACAGTAGCTCCCTAGGCTGCTTTAACTTACACTGGAGTTGGACCAGGCCCAAGTATAGAAACAGGTAATTATAACCATCTTCCAGATACTCTCATCATGCTGCACCAAACATCTGCAGTAGAAAATCAGTCAGTGGATTTGGAAATGCCGGAAGTGCCTTATTGGTCCATTAACCGAGTGATAAACAGAAGGGGCATATTTTTAGATAAAACTATTGCACTCAAGCAATCTCCTGGCTTTAAAGGAAGAGAATGCATCTATGAGTGTGAAACATCTGCTTCTAGAGAGCTTGAATAAAGAGAAACACCTTGGTTTTAAAATGATTAAATCCCATCTTAGAACAATTTTTTGCCAAGAATGTGGGCAGCGTCTTTCATTAGTTAGTAATGAACCCTGAAGTTCAGGATCAGAGATTACTGAGGACTATGTCACTGCTGCATTTCTAATCTTCTGAAAAACCAGTGCTTTTAACATAGGATAACTTCAGTGTGACATTCATATTTTTGCAAAACAAACACTCAGTGCTGACAGGTGGCAGTTTGGGACCCTGCCAAGTGGAATTAATAGCTGTGGAGTGAACAGCATCAGACTTAATACTGTATGTCACTGTCTCATATGGGAAGTCAGATAAGCTCCTCTTGCCAATTGCTTTCTCCATGGAGTAACTATGTCAAGAAGAGGAGGTTATATGGCCTGTTCATGTCTGGAGAATGGCAGGAGACCATATCCCCAGGATACAAGATTCAGGGTGGCTCTAGAAAATGGGATCAGCATTTATGGTGGGACCATGATGTGGACAAAAATGTATAGTCATTCACCTTCAGTACAGAAATCTGGGAGGTGTGCACAGAATCCCATCCAACTTGGAGGGAAAATCTGGCACTGGCTGCAGCTCAGCAAAAGTGGCTTTGCCTAGTAGATGGAAACAAAGCAGGAAAGAAGAAAGCAGCATGCTATAATTTTGGACTCAAACTCAGACAACACCTGGATCTGTAAAACTGGTAACAAGCTGTATTTTTTGGCTTCCTTTCCAGGCCTCACCTAGCAATTGCATGTCGATATTTCCAAATTTACCACTCTACCATTGCTTGTATTTTAGCAGCACCTAGGGGGCCTGGCCAGGGCGTAGATCTCACTGTGTTAGGTGTAGTACAAACACAGAACAAAAAGCTGTCAAATGTCTTCCCTTTCATTCAGTTTCATATCTCAATGTAAAACTATAATAGGAAATTACAATGTGAGAATAAATGTAATTAATATGAGGCCGGTGGGTAGTCTCCCAGATCTATGGATGTATCTAGATTACAGGGCTTTTTTCTGAAAAATGGCCATTTTTTGGAAAAAAATTCACCTACATCCACACTGCAATCACTTTCTTTTGAAAGAAAATCAAAAGAATGCAGGGGTTTTTCCAACATTGGTAAACCTCAATGTACGAGGAATAACACCTATTTCGAAAGAGCTCTTTCAGAAAAAGGTGTGTGTGGACACGGAAGAGGCAGTTCTTCTGAAAAAAGGGGCCTCCAGGAAAAATCACAGGTGCCTTGGTAGACACTCTGTCCACACTAATCACAGCTCTATAGTTCCTGTCTCCAGCTATCTCTTAAAGCTGCAGGCACCCGGGGCAAGCCATCCTGGTTGGGGGCTGAGATCCAGGCCCTCTTGGAGCTCAGGTGCGAGGAACAGTCCCTCCAGGAACCCCAGTCACTCCACAGAAATGAGAACATTTATGGCCGGATGGCCGAGGCTCTCACACAGAGAGGACACCACCTCTGCATCCTTGACCAAGTGAGGAGCAAGGTCAAAGAGCTGCAGTAAGGCTAAACAGGGAGCACAGTTCTTGCTCTGGAGTAGGACCCTACTCCTCTCCGTATTACACAGAGCTCCACCAGATTCTGGGTGGTGGGCAAGCCCTGTCCCCATGCATACTGGTGGACTCAGGGTTGGAGACACCTGTGGTCACCCAGCCAGAGCTCCTGGAGGAGGACAACGATGACCAACAGCAGCTGCAGGATGAGGAGGACACTGGCAGTGTCATCACCCTCAGCCTGGAGCCGGTACCCCAGGCCACGGACATCTCCCAGGCATCATCTGATGCCAGGGAGGGAACATCCGGTGAGTGCTCTCAGGTTGTCACATACACAGGGAAGGGGAGGCAGGAGCACAAGGGATGGGGTGCAATCGTCGCTCGACATGCTTGGCCTGGACAGCGTGCAGTGGCAGTGTGCAACACGTGGTCTCAGGAGCCAGTCCTGGAGCGCACACAGGCTGCTGCTCACAGCCTAGGGGGAAACCCCACACACGTCCAACCCCTGGGAGGGACATCCTCCCCCTGCCAGACACTGCCGGAAACAGACTAGGTACACGGGTGCTTGCATGACCTGACACAGACCAACGACTGTTGCACATAGCATATGGACATGCCTGCGTGTGCGAGGCCCCACCCGCTCCCGCAGACAGTGCTGCCAGGTACAGGTGTGTGTGTGTGGGACCCAGGGAGGGCCAGGCTGCTCCAGGCCCCTCTCTCGCACATGGGAGCGCTCTCTGGTCGGACACTTCCCTGGCCTGCTTGTCCATGGAGGGTGGAAGTGGGCAGGATGGTCCTCTGGGCATCTCATGGTCCCTGTGAGGCAGGGCCTGCTATGCAGGCCACACGTGGCCTTGCTTTCAGGACATCACCGTCCTCTGTTCCAAGGACAGTTGCTCACTGCTCACAGAGGAGGGCACACCCTCAGGGATAGTGTCTGCATGGATGACTGACCACTTCTCCCTCTTGTCCTCCACAGCTGGAACAGCTGTCACTAAGGGGTGAGCCACACCAGCCCAGGCAGCTGACCGAAGCCAGGGGAGCCGCAAGCACCAGCGGATCCACCATGACCTCCTGCGACAGCACATTGCAGTCCTGCGAGACATGCAGCAAACAGTCACCCAAAAGGTCCGCGATGATGCCGCAATTGCATGTGGGACCAGCTAGTGTGGCAAGGCAAAAACATGTGTACCACCATCTGGGAGGTCATGGCATACCCGGGTCCTGTCCCTGTTCCTGCTCTCTTCACTCCTGCTCCACCCACCACTGCTCCCCTGCCCCTGCTCCCCCTGCCATCCCTGACCACGCTGCAGCCCCCCCTCCTACCCAGCCCCATGTTGTCCCAGGCCGCACCCAACCCCAAGTCTGTCGAGGTCCCCGGACCCGAGGCGGCACTTGCAGGCATTACATGTGACACTCCCAGCCCTGAGCCCCCCTCCTCGTTCTCAGTCCCTCTCCAAGTTCTGAGCCCTCCTCTGTCCCAGTTACTTTGACTGTAAAGAACTAAATACAAAGTTTATTTTGAAATCAAAACTAGTGTCTTTATTAATTGTCCAGGGAATGGGGGAAGGGAGGGGTTGTGTTGGGAAAGGTATTGAGGGCAAGGCACAAGCCCCCATTGGGGATGCCCTGGGGAGAGTTACTGGGCTCCTTCAGAGAACCTCTCCCTCAGGGCCTCCTGGATGTGCACCCCAGCCTGATGGGCCTGGCAGATGGCAGCTGTCTGGGGCTGTTCAAACTGTCTCCCCTTGCCACCAGCCTGTGTCCCCCACTTCAAGAGGAAGGCCTCCCCTTTGCTCTCCACCAAGTTGTGGAGCACACAACATGCAGAGACCACCTTGGGGATGTTGCACTCCCCTACATCGAGGCGAGTCAGCAGGCACCTGAAGTGGGCCTTGAAGTGCCCAAAGGCACATTCCACCTGCATGCAAGCCTGGTTAAATTGTTCCCTGATCGGGTCCAGGTGGCCAGTGTAGGGCTTCATGAGCCACAGCATCAGTGGGTAGGCCACATCACCCATGATGCAAGTTGGCATCTGCATGTCCCCATCTGCAAAGTCCAGCTGGGGAACGAATGTTCCAGCCTGCAACCTGCGGTAGAGGCTAGAGTTCCTAAATATGCAGGCATCATGTGCCCGGCCTGACCACCCTACAAAAATGTCTGAAAACTGTCCCCAGTGGTCAACCAGGGCCTGCAGCACCAAGGAGAAGTAGCCCTTCCTGTTAAAAAACTGGGCCACTCAATGGTGTGGTGCATGGATCAGGATGTGTGTACCATTAATCACTCCTCCACAGTTCAGGAATCCAAGGGCAGCAAATCTGGCCACGATGGGCTCCAGGTCTCTGAGGTGGATGACCCTGTGCAGCAGCACGGAGTTGCTGGCCCTCATCACCTGAAGAAGGAGACACAGAAACACACAAATCAGAGAATGAGAGGGTGGGCCTGAGCCCTTGAGAAGTACCCACCTCCCTCCCCTCCCCGTCAAAGACCCAAGGAGCCACCCCCCCTTGAGGCCATCCCCTCAACAGCAGGGCTGTGTGAGAGCGGGATGGCACAACCGGTCTTGCCCCCACTCCCACTCCACCCCCCGCTTCCTCTCCTCTTTCCCAAGGGTCCCCCTTTTCCAGCCCCCCCGGCCCCACAGGGACTGTCCGCTGAGGGTGTCTTACCTCTATAAAGACAACCCCAATGGTGGACTTCCCCATGCTGAACTGGTGTCCCACTGAGCTGTAGCTGCTGGGGGTGGCAAGCTTCCACATGGCAATTGTGATCCTCTTCTCCAGGGGATGGCGGGCCGCAGGTGGGTGTCCTGTCATCAGAGGGCAGGGCCGAGCCAGGCACATAGCTCCAGGAATGTGGCCTTCCACATGCGGAAGTTTTGGAGCCACTGCTGGTCGTCCCACTGCTCCATGAAGAGGCGGTCCCACCAGTCTGAAATGGTGTCCAGCCTCCAAAATCATGGATATGGGGGCAAGGGCATTGCTCCTGCATCCAGGCAGAGGTTCTCAATGCTGAGCTCTGAGTAGAGCTGGGGCACAACCGTCATGACAGTCTGCTGAAAGTGCTGCAGAAGCTGCAGCATGGCTGTGTGGGGCCATTGCCTGCCCAGGGGCAGCTCTGGCTCCATGGCAAAAAGAGAAAAAAATGCTGTGACATCCAAGAAAGCTGGGCAACCAAAGCATGCACTGCAAAAGCTTTGCTGTCCCTCAGAGAGGTAAGCAAGTAAGCAGCAAAAACTAAGAAACAGCTGTCCAGGGGGGTCCCTTTAAGCACGCATCTCAGATAGCCTTAGGTAACAGCACCCGGAAGTAACTATGCCCTGCCAGAAGTGGTTCTGGGTGGCCTTTTATGTGAGAGAGCATCCAATGAGTGTGGACTCTCTCTTTTGAAAAAACAGATTGCTTTTTCGATCCACTTTTGAAGTGTGAATGCTCTCTTTTGAAAGAAGATTTTTTGGAAGATCTCTTCTGAAAAAGCTTCTTTTGAAAGAAGCTTGCAGTCTAGATGTACCCTATACGTTAACAGAAATAATTTCTGATGAGCCCAGTTATGAGGCAAAACTTAACACTTAATACTCTGTTGTGACTTCCAGTCCTGAAAGATTCCCACATAGAAGATTGGTAAACTCCACAAAGAAAGGATGTGAAATGTGAAAGAATTTGGGAAAAATGTTATTTACTAAGCATGGTACCCTGGAAAACAGCCCAATAAACAAGAGAAAACACAGAGCAAATTACTGCTTCTTAGAGACAAATACTAACAAATTTGAGCGGGATAGCAGTGTTAGTCTGTATCTGCAAAAACAACAAGGAGTCCTGGGGCACCTTAGAAACTAACTGATTTATTCGGGCATAACTTTTCATGGATAAAACCACTTTGTCATCTGATGCATCTGACAAAGTGGTTTTTACCCACAAAAACTTATGCCCAAATAAATCTGCTATAGTCTATAAGATGAAACGAATCTGACAGAATTTTGCATGCATGAAACCAAAACATAAATCAGTCCACCTTCAGCAAAATGAAAGTGCTGTAAGAAGTTGTTGCACAGAGAAATCATTCCAGGAATTAATCCCACTGGTGCTAATTGTCTTGTCAAGATCCTCATTCCCATTTTATGGTTTCGATTTTTGAAGATCTGAGACTAAAACTGGAGAGTTCACATTTCTCAAGTACATTTTTAAAACCAGAGGGCTAGCTTCTGCAATGCTGATGAATGGTGCTGATCAGAAACAATCCCACTGACTTCAGTGGTATTCCTCAAGTAAGTAAATACTACTCAAGATGAGTATGGGCTTTTAATCATAGCCTGGCACTGCACAATTAGGATATGTCTAGATATGTCAACGGAGCCATGTAGATGAGTTTACTAGACATAGGAAAATTTAAATAATCGCCGCTTCATTTACATCAAAATGGCTGCCACGCTGTGCCGATCAGCTGTTTGGTGGCACAGCGGGGCAGTCTGGACGCGCCGCGGTTGACAAGAGAAGCCTTTGTCATTGCACGAGGCATATCGGAGCGGTCAACAAAGGCTTCCCTTGTCGACTGCGGCGCGTCCACACTGCCCCGCTGTGCCACCAAACAGCTGATTGGCACAGCGCAGCGGCCATTTTGATGTAAATGAAGCAGCAATTATTTAAATCGCCGCTTCATTTTCCTATGTCTAGTAAACTCATCTACATGACTCCGTTGATGGAGCCATGTAGTCTAAACATACCCTCTGGGTCCAGCAGTCCCTGGAGAAATTTTCATTTCTCTCTTCATCTGACTGTGAAGTGATAAATGACAGGCGCATAGTAACTGAAGTAATTTTCCATGTGAACAGAACAGCTTTATCTGTTCTGCATCTTGTAAGATCATCCAGTTATCAGTATTTTTGTTAGAACAACACCTAGAGCAAATGGCTTTCAAACTATTTTTCTCATGACCCAGTTGAAGAAAATTGTTGATGCTCACGACCCAACACAATTAAATCTTTTGACTAGAGTGTGGGCTCTGGGTTGGGGCTGAGGCTAAGAGGTACAGGAAGGAGCTTTGGACTTGGGCAGACTCTGAACTTATCTCAGGTGCTAAGGCAGGGTTCCTGCCTGTCCTGGCACTATGGTATGCACAGTGCCCTGGAAGTGGCCAGCAGGAGGTCCAGCCCCTCAGTGGAGGTTTGCAAGAGACTCTGTGCACTGGTCTTGCCCACAGGCACTGCCCCTCTGCTAGCTCTCATTGGCTCCCATTGGCTACTTCCAGGGCGCAACACAGTCTGCAGTGCAGGGACAGGAGGAAATATGCCTTAGCACCACTACTGATCACCCAGGTACCTTACAGCAAAGCAACCCATAGTTTGAAAATCACTGACCTAGAGGCCTCAGGTGGGTTGTGCCCACAAAAGCTCATGATACCATCTACATGTTTTGTTAGTCTCTAAGGTGCTGCAATACCTTTTTGGGTTTTTTTTAAAGTTTTTCCAGCAGCAAAGGAAACAGTGATACCTTGAGGTGAAGTAATTTGCCCAAGTGTTTTATTTTGAACTAAATCAAGAGGCAGCAGTGGCACCTGTGAACTACAGCATTTGAAGTTGAAGAATGAAATGTTGTCAGTCAGTATTTGTTGTTCCCTCTCCAGCAACTCCTCATTTCTTCTTCAAGATCCTGCTGCTGTACCCTTCCCCTTCAAACCAATACTGTTTTGAGCTGTGTGTTTCACTGCTGTTTCCTCAAATTCCGCCTCCTTGAGCCTTTATTTATAAAGATATCAGTGTTCAAATGGAACATTTCCTTCTATTTGTTTATTTTAAGTTTTAAAGCTAAGGCTCTAGTTTAGCAGGTCACTTAAGAGCATGCCTAAAGGAATCCCTGTTCAGCATAGCACTTGAGCATGTTTCATGACAACTACATGCTTAAGCATATGCTTAACATAATGCATGTACTTAAGGTTTTTATTGAATTGGGATCTAAAATTACAATGGAGTTTGGTGCTGAGAGTTTTAAATTACATGTATTTACATTTATTTTATTTTTGTTTTATATCATATTGTCTCCTAAATATGGTGATACTCCCTTGCTTTGCAATTTGATAGAAATACATGAACTAAATTACTGTCACAGCAGAGTGCAACTCACCGTCTGTACAATCTCATTTATTGTGAAGGACAAAATTTCAGGATGAAATTGTATCCTCTGTGTTTGGTATATGCTGCTAGGTGTGGATAGGCTCACTTTACAGAGGCTTGTGGAAAGGAGGTTCACTGTGGGTTTGCTTTCTTTTCTTGTGTGTGGTTTTAAGAGTAATCCTCACATGAAACATTGTTTTCCCAACTATCCTTTTCCTACATCTCACTGGGGGACAACCCTGAGGAAAATTTCTTCATGCTGGATAAGAAATATGGGCAGGAGGGACTCAGGCTGGGACAGAGGGTTGGGTGCAAGGTGCTTACCTGGGGCAACTCCCATTTTCTGATGGTGGTGGAGAACAGAAGGCTCCACATGACCTGTGCTCAGTTGCAGACAACAACTCTACAGCTCATTGGCTAGGAATCATAGCCAGTTGGAGCTGCCGAAGGGAAGCACAGTCTGCAGGAGAGAGAAACACCAGGACAATTTCCTGGTGTGCTGCTCATCATGTTAACTTGGCTGGGGATGCAGAGGGGTTCAGTCCTTAATGCCCTTTCCTTAATCTGACTCTGCTTCTAATTACTGCTCACCTACAAGAAATAGAACTGGGTGCTCTGAGAACAAGCTCAGTCTGAAGAACAGTCATTTAGGCAAGGTTTCAATGGGCATGGAGATGGGTGGGTTATAAGATCTTGTTCTCTGAAGCTGGAAACACTGCTAGTAAGGGCCTGAGTTTCAGTGGTACTGAGGGTCTATAGCTCCTCTCTCACAACAGTTGGGGCATGCCATCTTTCTGAAATCAAGTTATATATTCTCCTCAATCCATATTTGGAACAGAGACTTTCCCAAATTTTTTCCTCTGGAAGGAAACAATCGCAATAGCAGCCTGACACAAATATGGGCATCAACAGGCCCGGCCTTTGGCAAGGCGAGCAAGGCAGTTACCTTGAGCCCAGCGCATTCAGGGTCCTGTGGCTCCATGAATTCAGGGCCCCACACTGCCCAGCTCCCAGCCCCACCCACTTAGCTGCACACTCTTTGGCCAGGCCTGGGCATCAAAGACAGAAAACCATGAAAATGCAGAAGAATAAAAAGCTTGAACTAAAGTGGAATTCCTGGCCTAAGTCCTCAGCTGATGTAAACAGGTCTGGCTCTTGCCTCAGTGGAGCAACACTGATCTGTGTCACCTGAGAAACTGGCCCCATTCTCTTTAACAAGTATAACATGTTTTATAACCTGAACTTTAAGATTTCAGTTCTCTGATCTAAAATGTTAGATACCATCAAATTAACATGGGGCTGATATATGAATGTCTAGAATGTGTGCTATCTCATACTGAGAGATAGTTGAGATGTACATAACAGAAACCCCAGATTGCCACACCAAGTCATGTGATAACACCATTCAGTAAAAAAGAGCTAGCTTGAGATAGCACACAAAATCTTATGATAAATTTGTTGATAACTGAGCACTTGCTATGGTCTCACCACTATAAATCAGAGGTCTTTTTTCAAAATCTGAGGATGTTATTTTTCCCATCTCACAGCTGGGTCTTCTTCAACATCATAGGATTGTTGGCTGTCAAAGGCAGTAATAACACTGAGAGTCTAGGACTTCCTGTTGGTTCTCATGAAAGGTTGAATCTTGTCTCTGGAGCCCATATTCACATATTTCTTACTCGCCCAGTTATTCAGAAGTTTTCAATGAAGACTCGGATTGCCAAAACCCATAAAGAAGACCCACAACCAGTGGCTCTGGAGGACTTATTAGGAACCATATTGTCTAAGATATCAGACTGTAAAGCCCTGAATGCATGTGCACACCTCGGGGTTGCACATATTCACACAAGGATTACACAAGTGCCCTGCTACTGTAATTTTACTTTTTACTTCCACATCTTACTTTTTAAAGCTGGGGTGGGCAATAATTTTTGCCCGGGGGCCACTTCAAAAATTTTTGAAGTAGCCCCGGGCCACCCCAGAAGGGGTGGGACCTAAACAGGAAGGAGTGGGGCTACCCCACCCTCGGACCATGATTAGTCTGGGGGTGGTTGAGACCCTTTGCCCCTCCTTCCCACGAGGCAGCCATGCCCTGGAAGAGGCTTGGCATGCTCCCCCACCCCCAGGACAATCAGGCCTGGAGGCAGGAGAATGCGGGAAGCCTCTCCCCTCCCCTGTGAACAGCATGCGGAGCTTTGAAGTGCCGCGAGCTCCTCGCAGGGCTGGGGCAGGGTGAAGGAAGCTTCACGCAGCACCCCGGCCCCCAGGCCCTGATTGGCCATGGGGCGGAGGAGCACGCGAAGCCTCCTCCGCTCTCCCCCCCCTGCCCTGCGAGCAGCGCACAGCGCTTCAAAGTGCCATGTGCTCCTGGCAGGGCGGGAGGAGACTTTGTGTGCTTCTCCACCCCCAGGCCAATTAAGGGCTGGATCCAACTGCTTGGCAGGCCAGATCCGGCCAGCAGAGGCTCTTTTGCCCACCCCTGTTTTAAAGTCACAAGGCTAGAGAGGAAGGCAGCCTCGTCTAGGGGCTTGGGAGTGAGGGGAGCACATTTCTATTCTGAGCTGTGCATGTGACCTGCTGAAGGGCTGTATGCAAATCTCTGCATCTCTCTTTCCCCTCCTATCCATTTCATGTCTTCTCTACATAGACAAAAAGAGCACAGGGGCAGGACTCCTCTCTTACTATGTGATTGCACTGCACCTAGCATCACAAGGCAGCAGGCTGCATAGCACAATTTAGGTATAACTGCAATATATAAAAACATCTGATCCATTAGTATGCATGTTATACTGATATATATATCATGATATATATATCATGCATGTTATACTGATATATTGATTATAGCTAATCTTTGTACTAATTTCAACAGGTCTAAAATTTTAAGCATCCTCCTCCCCTAAGAGTTCTTCCATTTGTCTGTCACATTCATTGATAAGAAATAGCCAAGATGTCTCCAGGATGACTGGGATACACACATATCAATGGATGCATCCCTGAGTCTGAATCACTCTCACCAGTACAGGGCATGGCCCACAAGAGCAGAACATCCATGCACTAGAAGGAAAGGTATGATTGATACAACACTTCAACAATGAATCCTGAAGACAATCCACTGTTACCTTTTGCCACATGGATAACCAATCATTTGTACCTTCTTGTTTCTTTTCTGCCTCTTAGCCAGTTTTCAATAATCTAAGCCAGAATTTTACGTCTCAGTCCAGGACTACTTGGTTCCTTTACAGCAACACTTTGAAACCTAGCATCTATGTGAAAGTGAGAAAGATTTTTTTCCACTGTGTTGACATGAGCTAATGGTTACTGTGACCTGTTTGAAAAGCTGAAGTGAAGCATAATACAATTTACACTGCTCACAAAAGAAACCTAAAATTGGAGTTTATAAAAAGATAAAAAATAATACAGCTTCATAAAGTTCTTTAAAGAACCTTGCCATTGTAAGCAGGTGCCAGAATTTAATCTTTCTCACTATACCACTGTATTGAACCTCATCCAGTATTTGTCAAAGTAGCTGTGGGAATCTCACTGAAATATTGTCTACGGTTGCCTCTAAACTATAAACTGGTCTAAACCTCAGATCATCCCACTAACCATGGAGGCCATCTGGATGAAGTTAGAGAATGGAACACATGGGTCGGAAGTTTTTAAAAGCTACTTATGGCTCACTCTAGAAAAAATGAACTATGAACTAACATAGTACATTATGGCTTCTGAACCAAAACAACTTATTAAAAAGCAAAGTTAGAGATCTATTTAATAAGCTTACCACCTGTATACCTATCTTGTCTTATCTGAATATGATAAGGCAGTATCAGACACTTAGGATTAGTAGTTCTGCTCACACATTCGAAGTATTTCGATTCTTCCCCCTGTGTAATAAAGAACGGGCTAGACCCTGTGGCTCTTTTTAAGACTATAGGATTCATCTTGCATCAGCCAATGGTGAAGGGGACTAGGAGGGAAGCATACTACCACCTAATGAGAAAGAGGAAGGGAAGAGGAAGGGAAGCTGAACTTTCCCAAAACGTTTTCTTGATTTCATTCCACGATTTCATTTGCATTGTATGAATGTAACTTTGGGACATTGGTGTTACGCAATTTACCTCCAGTTCTTTTTGTGAGGAGCAGTGATTCCTGTAACCTGGGTGCTTGTGTGGCCATTCAGGAGACATTCAAATGCCACCCAGCTGATTAGCAGAGCACTCACATGAATGGAAAAGATTAGAGGGAACATTGGTGAGGGGTAAAAAAATAAACAGAACCTTGGTTCGTCACACTTTACATTGTGCTCATTGTAACCCATTGGTCTTCAAACTGGCATGTGTTCTTGATATTTTGCCTTCCTTGCCACCTGTCTCACCAACAGGGAGAAAAAAAAGCCAGGATGCCTTGTTAACTGAGGTATAAAGTAAACACTTATGACTGGTAACCAATCATGAGCATGTTTGTTACTTAGATTGATAAGAATCTCTGTATTAGGGCCATACCACCTGTCTTGACTAATTTGCCATGAGATCAGTCATTTCCCTTAGAGAGAACTGTAGTGGTTCCCAATCTATTTTATACCATGGACCAGAAAACCCATTTACAAACTTTTGGCGGACCAGTAACATTTTATTTGCATATTTATGCATTCATTATGCAAATAATGAACATGAAAATATGCAAATAAAATGTTACCTATCCATCAACCCACTCACCCTATGCGGCACATCCCTCTACCTCCAACCCCAGAACTCTCTGACCCCGTCCAGCCAACCCTGATTCTCTGTGTCTCTGTATTATTAAACCTGCCAAACCCATCATCTGATATCCCCATGTCCCTCTAATCCCATTACCTCACAAGTCTGTTTTGCCAAGTCTGTCACTCCAGTGCCCACTGCCTATCACCTCCCCAAACTCCCTTTAGTCAACTTCCTTTAGTCAACCTCCTCTGTCTTGCCTGGAGCCTGTCCTGCATCCACTGTCACCACCAATCTTGGCACACTGCATCACAGCAACCCCTGACTTAAATTAACAACCTTCCATTTCCCCGGATCCTGTCCCACCAGTCCCAGTGCTCTCTGATTCTGCCCCATTATCTCCAGTGTCCCTTGCTCCACAAACTCCATGTCTGCCTGTTGTGCCAAACCCTGATACTGCCCGACTGATCCTGCAAATTCCTGTTCCACAAGCTCTGAGGCCCCTTTCCCTGCTCAGACACCCTCAGGTCTGCTGCCCCCTGAGACAGAAGCACAAGCTGCACCACACCTGGCTCCATAACCACTGACCCACTGCAACCCCCCCCCCTTGCCCTTTGACATCTAATCCCTGCCCTCCCTCCTTAACCTCTAGCCCCAACTCAGCTTAACACCCTGTGACCCCCACCTGAAGCCCTGTGCCTGTTGACCCTTTAACCTCTGCTCTACAGCCAATACCAACATCCTCTTGGTCATCCTATGACCCCACCACACCCTCACCCAACACCCCTTTGCCCTTTGACGCCCCTCCACTCCTCAGACCAAGGCTGCCCCCTCTAGGGAGCATGACTGTTATTGCTGCATGGGCGGGGGAGTGGCCATTGGTGGTGCACACATTCCCTCCTTCTTCACACTCCCTGCCTCCCCAAGTGCTTCTTGTGCCCCCATAGGTAGAGGCGGAGGGGTGGGGGGAGGACGGGAGTTCAGAGCCCTGGTCGGGCTGCCATCTTACCTAGGTGGGAGAGGGGAGGAAGGAGGGAGGTGCCTCCTTCTGCTGCTGCCCCATCCCCAGCACCACTGCTGGGCAAAATCACCCACTATAGCTGCCGGAGCTAAAGCTGGGTGCTGGAGCTAAAGCTGAGTGACCCTCTGCCCCCAGAGCCAATATGAACAGCTGGCTTCAGCTCCAGCAGCTGCTGCAGCCTGGCAGCCATTGGTTTGCAGCCCAGCACTGGTCCATGGACCGGTGATTGGGAACCACTGCTGTAGGGCATATTGTTATAGAACAAGCAGACTTTAATGATCCGTGTTCACAACCCAAAGGATCATGGAAATATATGAATGAAGCTGCAAAGGGAGGTGATACAACAGATAATATAGTGCTCTACTGGCTCATGAAGAGTATTTTCCAGTAGAGGAAAGCTGAACAAAGCAAAACAGTTCGTGTCTGACACTTGAACACATGTAGGTCATTAAAACAGATGCCATTTTACAAGCAAACAGGTACAAACAATATAATAGAAAATATTTCCCTTCCTCTTATCAAATCAGTTATCACTATACCTAAATGACTAGTTAAAATATGCTAATTGCATTGTTTCTGGGTTGAAATCAGTGATTAACATGATGGTGGGAACTTACCAACAGCGGCACCACTGGGGAGAGGGGCTGAGAGGCTGCAGCTCCCACACCCAAAATTTTATACCAGGTGTCTGCTCACCCTAGCTTCAGACAGAGAGGCTATGTCTAGACTACAGGCTTCTTGTGCAAGAAGCTTTTTGCTGAAGAGATCTTCTGCAAAAACTTCTTGCGCATGAGCATGTACACACTACAAAAGTACATCGCAAAAGTGAAACTCTTTTGTGCAAGAGAGCATCCAGGTTGCATGGATGCTCTCTCAAAAGAAAGCTCTGATTGCTATTCACAGAATAGCTTTTTTCGATTGGCTCTTTTTGAGCAAAAAACCCCAGTTGCCCATCCACACACACCTTTTTGCACAAGAGCTCTTGCACAAAAAGAGTTATTCCTCGTAGAAAGAGGAATACCAACACCGCAAAAAAGCCCTCTGTTCTTTTGATTTATTGTAAATTTACTTGCGCAAAAACATGCTTGAGGAGTGGACACTCCGTGGGTTTTTGTGCAAAAACAGCCATTTTTGCACAAAAATCCTGTAGTGTAGATGTAGCTAGAGCTCTTAACTGCACCACAGCCTGAGTGTGATTTGTGAAGAATTTGGAAGCTGGGAACAGCATGGCCTTTTCTTTTTTTCTTTCTTTTTTTTCCTTTGAGAGTCTTAATGATGAAACTAAATTCAGCCATTGTTTACAGATGATGACCACAATGACCTCCCTTTCTGCGAGTGAAAGGGATGGGCGTAACATCCTCAATATGCCCAATCTTTATTCCAGAATGAGCTTGGGCTCCGAGGACTGACTGGGCACCAGGTCTAGGAGTCTTGGACCTATTTTCACCTGTAGCTCACAGCTTCTTGCACCTCTGGGCAACAGCCTGGGCTGCCAACATAGCAGCATAGGGTGAAGACTCGTCTCTGTCAGCCTTCATACCACCAGTCACTCAGCAGATGGTCTCCTTGCCAGAAAGATCAGTTACATGGACAAAACATCATTGAAGGAAGTGAAGATATGGGAGACACCAAACACGTTTTCTCCCAAGCTGATGACCTGCTCTCCTTTCTTCTTCTTACACTTTCGAGGTGCCATTTTTGTTATTGTTGTTTATTATCAGAGGCAGGGGTGATTAGAATAACAAAAGGCTTGCCATTAAAGTAAACTAAGGATTATTAGATGATCCTGATAGCATTATCAGGTACTCCAGGCAAAAGATGGGAAACAAAGGATGGGAATAAATGGTGAGAATGGAGAGAATAGTGGTGTCCTCCATGGGTTTGTACTAGGACCAGTGTTGTTTAACACATCCATAAATGATCTGTAGAAAAGGGTAAACAGTGAGCTGGCAAAATTTGACAAATTTGACAAATAGTCAAGCTTTGGATAGTTAAGTCCAGAGCTGAATTCAAAGATTTACAAAGAGATTTCACAGTCACTCTGGGCAACACAAGGGGAGATGAAATTGAATATGGATAAATTCACAGTGATGCACATGGAAAAATGTAATCCCAAATATACACACAACAGCTGAACCCATTAACAAAGATGTCTTGGACTCATTGTGGATAGTTGCCTGAAAATATCTGCTCCATGTCTAGTGACAATCGCAAAAATGAACTGAATATTGGGACTCATTAGGAGAGGTATAGATAATAAGACTGAAAACATCACATTGCCTATATAAATCCATGATACACACATATATTGAATACTGTGAGCAGATTTGATCACTCCAACACAAAAAAGGTATTTTGGATTTGGAAAAGGTACAAGGAAGGGCGCATAAATAATTAGGACTACTGAACACATTCCATATGAGGAGAGATTAAAAAGACGGACTTTTCAGTTTGGAAAAGAGATGATTAAAGGGGAGATGGGACAGAGGCCTATAAAATCATGAATGATGTGGAAAAATTAATTAAGGAAGTATTTACTCTTTCAAACTACATAAGAACTAGCAGACACAATGAAATTAAATAGACAGCAGATATAAATGAACTAAAGAAAGTATTTCTTCATAACAGTCAGCCTGTGGAACTCTCTGCCAAAGGATGTTGTAGAGGCCAAGACTAGGGTTCCAAAAAGAACTAGATAAGCTCATGGAAAATAAGTTCCTAAATGGCTATTAGTCAGTGTGTGCAGAGATTCAATACCATGTTCTGCATGTCCCTCACATCTGTTTGCCAGAAGCTGGGAATGGTTGATGGGATTAATCACTTGGCGATTGCCTGCTGTGTTCATTCCATCTCTGAAGCACCTGGCATTTGCTACTGGTAGAAGTTAGGATACTGGGCTAGATGGATCTTTGGTCTGATCCAGAATGGCCATTCTGATTATCTTACATACTGCCCCTGCAGTAACCCAACAGACCCCAATTCTCTCCCAGAGCTGAGGTTTATGAAAATCTTCATTTTTGAAATTATAATAATTAGCATATGGGATCACCAAGCATGATACAGTTGGCTGAAATGGGGAGATGGAAGGGGATTTGTTTCCTGATTTTGGATGAGCAAGGAAACAGAGGTACTGAGACATGACAAGGTTGTTAGCAATGGCTCTGCAGAGCTGGCAGTACAGCATGCAACATACAATGGCAGATGTGACAGGTAAGGGGAATTCAACCAATAGGTAAAAAGAAATAATAAGAACAATTACTCAGTAATCACTAATCAATGTTATGACCTTACATTTCCCATTACATAGCAATTTCATATTTTAGATTAAATTCTGTTATTATAGTGTTCAGCTATCCAAACACTGCTGTAAATTTATGCTGCATAGTAGCATAGGAATCTCATCCTGCCAAGTTCTGGGTTGCTTGAACACATATTGGCAAGAAGTATTGAGTACCTATAGGAATTAGACCCTTAATCTGCATCCGTAGCAGCTAACATCTATTCCCCAACCCCTGGTCTACACTAGGGGATACGTTCAAATTAAGATACACAACTTTAGTGATGTTAATTGCATAGCTTAAGATGAAGTATTTTAACTAGAATTTTGGCGCCATCCACACTTTGGGAAGTCGAAGGGAGCACACTCTCCCTTTGACTTCCCTTACTCCTCAGAGAAGCAAGACTACTAGCATTGATGGAAGTGCCCTCTCAGTTTGAATTAGCGTGTCTTCACTAAACCCACTAATTCGAACCCCAGAAGATCAACTGTGGCTGCTTTGATTTTTATCTGCAGTGTAGACATGGCCACACAGATTATTTCTGGTAGAGGCAGGACGTACAAATAATAAAACCTCTTTGATTATTCCTGCTTCTACCAGAAATAATAGAATGCACACAGAAGGGAAAGTTTGGTGGGAGCAACTGAAGTCAAGAAAAAGAATCACAGACAAAAGAAAATGGGGAAATACCAAGACCTGTGAGAAGGATTGGCCAAAACATGCAAGCAAACAAGAGTTTGTGTTTAAGTAACTGATAGAGCCAGATTGTAGTCTAGCATCTCACTATAAGCCTGATCCAAAGTTCACAGCCTCTGGAAAGGCTCCCCTTAATTTCAGTGAGTTTCTTCCTTCTTCATAACATTTCCTGGTAGGTACTGTGAAGGGTGTTCAACTCCCGTAAATAATCCATACACAGAAGGCAACTGCTGATTTTGGGCAGCAACATGTAACAAACCCAGACATCACAACATAAAACCTACATGCTCACAGGAAACTAGGATTAGAACCAACCACCTTCATTTCCAAAAACAAAGCAGCAGTGGTCTGTTCCATTTGAGCTAAAAAAGAATGTATTCATCTTGTAGTAGCAGGAGGTAGTACACCAAAATCCCATAACCTTTCTTCAGTGAGTCTACCAGAGGGCAACCTCACTCACTCACACTATCAGCACAGGACAAGTGGTTTCACCCTGGGTTCTTCAGGGAACATGAATCAGTTGAGATAGCCAGTTAACAGAAGAGAAGTTTTATGGACAACATACCACTGAGAATTTGCCCCCTTTGTGTTTTCTTAAATCATTATTTTATGTTCCAAACTTCAGGCAAACATAAGAAAAGCAATAAAACTTTAATGTGAATCATTCTTCCCAATTAATTGTTTCCCTCAAAAACCATTTAGTAAATTATTTGGATGATGAATAGAGCTTTGAAAGGGGTTTCGCGGTTACTAATAGCATCATTCTGTCTTTCTGTTCCAAAGCTGGTTTTATTAATATAATATTTTCTTAGATCAGGTTGCAGCTGAGAGAACAAAATTCACCGGAAACAATATCATAAACTTTTTTTTTAAATTCTAAACCCTTTAAAAGGACAGGTCTGTCTTAGAAAACCATCAGTACATCCAAAAAGAGATGAAAGTGTTTTCAGGGACATAGAGTTTCACATTCCTTAATATAAAATCTATATGGATTAGTACTTTCCACATAGAGCTAAAGTTTTTATTAAGGACAAATTCATCTGCTTTATTTCTTATCGAACTGTATCAAGTCTAATAGGCACCACATTCTAAGGGTATGTCTACACTACAACTTTAATTCGAACTAACTTAGTTCGAATTAGTTAATTCGAACTAAGCTAATTCAAATTAGCGCATCTAGACTTAAAAACTAGTTCAAATTAGCATTTTGCTAATTCGAACTAGCGCGTCCACACTGATTGGATGCCGGGTCGCATTTAAGGGCAGCTGAAACCGGTTCCAGCAGGGCATCAGGTCAGTAGTTGCTTTGTGAGGCTGCTGTCTGAGGCTATCTGAGGCTCGTGCTTAAAGGAACCCCCCTGGACAGCCGGTTCTCAGCTTCTCCGCTTGCTTGCCTACCTCGCCGAGGGACAGCAAAGCGTTTTTCTCTGCGCCTGCCTTTGTCGGTGGTTCCCACTGGGGACGCCGCCGCAGTTGGCAACATGGAGCCAGAGCTCGCCCTGGGCATTCTGCTCCAGTTTCTGGACTTGCTGCTGCAAGCCTGCCAGCAATGGCTGGAGGCTGCCTGGCACCACCTGGTGCACGTCAGCCCCCTGCCTCTCCACCTGGCCTCCCTGGGGGCCGTGGAGGAGCGGCAGCACCGCCCGGACGCCAGCGTGCCCCGCCGCATCTGGCGTCTGGACACCAGCAGCGACTGGTGGGACCGCATCGTCCTGGAGCGCTGGGGAGACAGACAGTGGACCCAGAACTTCAGGATGAAGAGGGACACCTTCCTGGAGCTCTGCGAGTGGCTCGCCCCTGCTCTGCGGTGATGGGACACTCGCATGAGGCCCGCCATCCCCCTCCAGAAGCATGTGGCCATCGCCCTCTGGAAGCTCTCCACACCGGACAGCTACCGATGCGTTGGGAACCAGTTCGGCGTGGGGAGATCCACTGTCAGAGCAGTGCTCATGCAGGTACGGCACTCACCGGCCACTGGGCCGGGGGGGAGGGGCGCTGCAAGGAGGGAATGGGCCGCCCCAGGGAAAACGGGGCCGGGGGAGGAGGCGACAGTGCCCCGCATGGGAGGGTTCGGTCTGTCCTGGCCGTACTACACACCGCCCGCGGCGGCCAGGATCACAGCAGGGGTCACTTCTGGGGGTGGGGTGCGGGGCAGTGCCACGGAATGAACACTCCTAGCCACCCGGGCGCCCCAGTGATTCGTGGTTTGGTGTGTCTCTCTGCAGGTGGTCAAGGCCATCAACCAGGTGCTGCTCCGCAGGGTGGTCCGCCTCGCCGACCCAGACGCCGTCATCCGGGGGTTCAGCGCCCTCGGCTTCCCCAACTGCGGAGGGGGCCATCGACGGGACGCACATCCCCATCCGTGCCCCGGAACGCTAGGCCTCCCAGTACATTAACCGCAAGGGGTACTTCTCCGTGCTCCTGCAGGCCGTGTGTGACCACCGGGGCCAGTTCACGGACATTAATGTGGGCTGGTCTGGCAAGGCACATGACGCCAGGGTGTTCCGCAACTCCTCTGTGTGCCAGAGGCTGCAGGCTGGGACCTTCTTCCCCGACTGCCACATCAGGGTCGGGGATGTGGACATGCCCGTCTGCCTGGTGGGGGATGCGGCCTACCCCTTACAGCCCTGGCTGATGAAGCCGTACACGGGGCACCTCAACCCCTCCCGCCAGGCCTTCAATGCCAGGTTCACCAGGGCCCGCATTGTGATCGAGGGGGCCTTCGGACGCCTGAAAGCCAGATTTAGATGCCTCCTCACCCACCTCGACCTCGCCGAGCACAATATCCCTCCCGTGGTGGCAGCATGTTGCGTGCTGCACAATTTGTGCTAGCGGAAGGGGGAAGCATTCCTGTCAGCCTGGATGGCTGAGGCTGACCACATGGCTGCCCACTACGCTCAGCCCTGCACCGCCGCCGTCCGGGAGGCCCAGCGGGGGGCCGTCCGGATCCGGGAAGCCCTGCGGGAGAGCTTCCAGGTAGAGGAGGAGGACTGAACTCTCCCTGCATGCCCCATTGGGGCCTTCTTCCACCCTCCTCCTTCTCCTTTCCTCCCTAACCCCCTTCCTAATGTTAAATAAAGACACCTGTTTTGAAAACAACAATCTCTTTTTATTTTACATAACTGGGGTGGGGAGGAGGAATGATGGTGGGAGAGGGAGTGGGAAACCTGGGAGGAGGAGCTAGAAGGGGAGGAAGGGAAGGGAAAGCTCAGGGTTGGGGGTCCTGCTGGCTCTCCGTCTCGCAGCACTGCGGTGCGGGGGCATCGGGGAGTGGGTGTGGAGGGTGGGGCAGGAGGGGACGGGGTGCGGAGGAAGCGGGAGGAGCAGCGGTGGGAGGAGGAGGCGAGCTGGGGCGGCCACAGGGGCCGGAGCAGGAGGAGGCAGGAACCTGTCGACCAAGGTCTGGAGGTGGCCTCTGTGGGCACGGCCCTGCTCCTCCAGCGCCTCCAAACTCCGCTGCCGCAGCCGCAGGTCCTCCCGGACCCAATGGTCCTGGGTGCAGAGCTGGTGCTCCAGTAGCCGAAGGTGCCGCCGGTGGTAGTCCTCCAGGTTGCGGGTGCGCCTGCTGGCCCAGGTGTGGGTGGCTGTTGCAGGCGGGATGGTGCACCCTGCAGTCCCAGGTGCTGCGGCTGTGGTGAAACAAGAGCAGTGGTCAGTTCTCCCTGGGCACACGGTGGGTGAAACCCAGCCCCCCTCTGCAAGGTGAGGTCGGCATGTGGGGAACGGGCCAGGGCCCCTGCATGACACCCAGCTGCTGCTCCATGGTGGACAAGGCCCAGGCGCACGGTCCCTGGGCTCCCTCTCCCCCCACCCCCTGTACACATAAGGGGAGCACGATGGCACTCACATGTGGAGCCCTCCTCAGCCTCAGACGACACAGCCGATGTGCTCTGTGGGGTGCCTCGGGGGTCCTGGGTCCTGGGCAGGCTCCTGGCTCTCGGCGTCCTCCTCCTCCTCCTCCTCGGTGTCAGGGACGGGTCCCTCTGCCCTGGGGTCAATCACCAGCCGGGGGGCATGGACGGCGTGAGCCCCCAGGATGCGGTCCAGGGCCTCAAAGTGGGGGCAGGCCTCCAGGTCAGCCCCTGGCTGGCAGGCCCTGGAGTAGGACTGCCGCAGGTCCTTGACCTTGCAGCGGACCTGCTCCCGGGTCCACATGTGGCCTCTGGTGGCCAGGCTGACAGCCATGCGGCTGTAGACGGCCGCGTTCCTGTGGCTAGTGCGGAGATCGTGGACGTTGGAGGCTTCCCCCCAAACCTGGATGAGGTCCACGATCTCCGCACTAGACCAGGCAGGCGCCCGCCTCTTGCTGCCCCGGGCAGGCTCCTGGGAGCCGCCAGCCTGGTCCTGAGAAGAGGGGGAGGGCTGGGTGGCAGCGGGTGGCTGGCTCATGCCGTGCCAGGTGCAGGGTCTGCTGGCTGGGTGCTGGCAGGCTTGCAACTGGCACAAGCAGTGTAGCCAGACCGTGGCCCTTTAAGGGCTCGGGGCCGGGAGGGGGGCAGAAGAGTTTTCCTGGTTTGGCCCAGAGTGGCCCCCAGAGCAAGCTGGGAAGGGCTAGCCTCCAACTAGTTCGAATTAAGTGGCTACACAGCCCTTAATTCGAACTACTTAATTCGAACTAGGCGTTAGTCCTCGTAGAATGAGGTTTACCTAGTTCGAATTAAGTGCTCCTAGTTCAATTAAGTTCGAACTAGCGGTTTGCATGTATGGATGCTATGAAAGTTAATTCGAACTAACAGCTGTTAGTTCGAATTAACTTTGTAGTGTAGACATACCCTAACTTAATTGACTCCAAGATATTACCTTGTTCTTGGCTGAGCTGCTGCCATTCATACAACCATAGAAAGGTAAATTGGCTTTAAACTCAGAGAATTAATCCTTTAATTAGGTTGAATTGATCAGAAAGTCTACATGGGCCATACTTCCAATAACTGCAAATCAGATACAATACAGTGTTGCTAACCTGCTTAGAGTCTGAGTGACAAACTACCATGGAAGAATTGGTCCTACAGCTCATAAGATGCTCCACTGGTTCTGTCTTTCTAGGTTGTCAGCAAACACATCACAGCAGTAATCACGATTAGTTGGAATGTGTTATTGTTATGAGTGGAACTATCTCAAAATAACAAGACATGAGGGTAATATGTCAAGTGCAATTCCAATATAAGCCAAGCAGCCCAAAGTAAAGAGCTAAACATTTTGTCACTCTGCTGTTTCACAGTGTCTTGTTTATAGACTTTCATTACTTCACCAGCTTTGTAAACCACTCATTCTAGAACTCCCAGTGGTACCTACAACCTATCACCACTTGCCATCAGCTATTCTACATCATATATGTTAGCAAAACTCCCCCCAAAATATGCTGTAAAATAAAACTCTTACTTTTCCTCAAAAAAATCAAAATATCTGCTGAAATAGGCTTTACATGTACAATTACTAGGAAGAAGGCACTTAAATTTCCAGTGCTAACAGACAAAATAGGACACCAACAGCTATTAAATACATAGAGATTGCTAACATACATATACATACAGGATGGGATTTTCAAAATTGCCTAAATGACTTAGCAACGTAAGTCCTATTTGCTTTCCATGAGACATCTGCTCCTAAGTGACTTAGGTGAGTTTGAAAATTCCCCTCTGTGGACATCCAAGCTATCGTATCTTACAGTTTTTGAACAGACTTATGGTAGAGTCATTAGAAAGTAAGCAGTTATTTGGATGGTACTAAAATAGATTTAAATGTGTTTCCAGCAACTTTATTCATTCTATGTCCTATTGAAAAACAGTCCTTAGTTAGACTACATACTCCTGCCTGAAAATCCCATAAAACATATGTACCCTGTACAACTGGAGGCAATAAACCAATATTCTGCACATTTGCACACCGATATTTACCTTTGATGATTAGTGTACCTACACTTGCTGGAGAATTCATTAGCAAAATGACACAGTCATGCAGCTCGGCTATAGAGTTCTGCCTGAAGGAAGGCTATTGACTCTGTATGGCACGCTTGGATTTTCATGCTTACCCCAGTTAGTTTAATCACAATACAATGACCTACATCAAATAGCATCTTAAGACTTATTTGAGATTGCAGCCTTTGGGGCTGTGTATTCAATCTTCCTAGTGCCCTGGTAAAAATAAACTAGTCAGGCTGCTCAGATTTAGTTAAGCACAAGATCCTTAGGGGTTCACTTTGTACTCCATTGTCTTTAACAGTTAATTATAACAATAGTGCCAACTGCTGAGGCAATCTTGTGAGCCCTCATGTTCAACATGAGGGCATTCTCAGTTAGGATGTTTCCACTTCCATGTGTTACATGATAATTTTCAAAGATGCATCTGAGAGATTCCAGAATTTCAGGGAATATTCCAGGCATTCAGGCCTGCCTATGGAGAAGGGGGAAAGAAAGGGAACAATTGCCCCAAGGCCCAGTAATTCAAAGGGGTACTGCAGAGCCCTTTAAATCACTGCTAGAGCACTGTACTACATGCTCCAGGCAGTGCTAAGGGCTGGGGTGAGGCACTGTGCTCTGGGTGGTGGTGAGGACTGCTTGGGGCCATCATGGTATGCTGTGGGCAGTGCTCAGGGCTCACTACTCTAGGCCCACCCCTTTTGGGTCCCACTCCTTTTGGGAGCACATTGCCGGCTGTCCCTAGGGAGCTGCAGAGGCTGTCAACTCCCCTGCAGACATCAAAGGGAAGAATCCAATTGATTTTATTAAAAAGCAACAAACCAGATGGCAGGCCTGCAGTATACCTGAGATCTCTAGCATCTGGTAAGCAGAGCTAGTGGCTTCAGCCAGCTCTGTAATTGTCTATAGATCAAAGAATCAATTGAGCCTATTAACACATCCCAGCATAACAATAACACTCATTTTTAGTTCTATGGCCTGTGCCTCTCTTCCCAGAACAGTTCTGAAATGATGACACTGAAAGTAAAGAAGGGCAAGTGTATACTATAATATTAAGTTGACCTAAGCTATATTGACATACAGCCAACACTCAGCAGTAATTAATTTGCTATTGCATGTCCACATGAGCCACTTGTGTCAGCAGTGTGCATCCACATCAAGACAGCTTGCACGGATTTAACTATCAGTGTGGGGCATTGAGGGGCAGCTTTTGAAAGATATTGCACTGACCTAACCACATTGGCCTAAGAGCTATGCTTCTTACGGTGGTGGAGTTATTAAGTCAGTGTAATGAGTGAATTGCATTGGTGGAAGCTACATTTTAGTGTAGAGGCTTACTCAGTTTAATTGATGTAAGCTGCCTTATGTTGACCTCACTTTGCAGTGTAAATAAGGTCTAAGAATGGTGGGGGAGGGAATACTGAGCTTGTATCATGAGGGGAGAGTGGGTGACCCTGACATGGAGGTCAAGAGATACAAAGGGAGGGGACAGACTGTGGGATCCTGGCACGGGGCTGAACGAGGGTCTCACACAGAACCCCAGACAGAACGGGCAGAATGAGTGACCCTGGTCTGAGGTAAAGGAGCCTTATATTTGTATCAGGAAAACCAATGATCGTGGTTAATTATTTTGGGGATAAAATTTCAGAGTGTCTGGTGGGGATCTAGCTATCTGATATGCAAATTCCATTAATGTTAGTGGGAATTTAATAGCTAAATTCCCCATAGATCACTTACAAAAAATTATCCCTTAAGCTTAAAGGAGATTTTATTAATTACGTTCTCATGATGCTTTGACTTAGAAGTGCCATAGCAATCTAAGTCTTCAGTGTCATCAGGCCCCATTACATGTCGGAAATTGGGTTATTTTGAAATGGGTCAAATGACTAGTCACTTTTGAAAATCTTGGCCATGGTACATTGGAGGCAGCTGGATGTACCAATGGATCTTGGCTTTCCAATTGACTAAGCTGTGAATCTCAAGTTCATATAATCATGACATGAAGGAAGGGGTGACAGTCACCCTCACTCATGCTCTCTCCTTCTGGCTGAGTCAGGAATCACTGCTGGAGTTAGCTTTGATTAATTATCTGCCCTGCTAACTTGAGGGAGGGGCATGGCAAGGGCAGCAAAGGAGAGAAAACAGGCATGGACAAAATGATAGTTACTTATAATGAACAGGCATCCTCAAGCCTTGAACTGTTGAATGAGTCACAGGGAATACATCTATTTAGCTTCTCTTTCAGGTCACAAAACATGAATGAATGCATTATGATTGTCATTCATTACTGATCATTGTTCTACTATTTTATGTAAACAAATTTCTGCCACAAGAGTGCTGGAAAACTTAACTGTTTCTCATAGTTATTCAGTCTGTGACTAGCCACCAAAGTCACATGGGATTGCTTCTTTTTTCTAGTGTCTGAAACTTCCCACACAAGAGAACAAAGAATAACAAATGGCAAATAGCAAAGAATGAACACACTAATTTGTGTGTGAACATGCCCTTCCACATGCAAAACATAAGTATTCATACAGAGACCAGTCATTTCAGAAATATTTGCATGCATTGAAACCGCTTTGTGTGAATGCTCATAGAAGGTTTGAATGTGCAACATGTTGGCTGTATATCATGCTCATTAACTCAGTTTTTGAAGACCCGGATCAGTTCCAATTGTTATAAAAATGACATAAGTAAATAATTAACTAGTTTAATCATTTTAAAGTGTGCCTATTATGCAAGCATATAATGCTAACATTTCTTATATACCCTTACATTTGGTTTATTTAACAGAGCCATTTGAGAAAACGTGGATGTTGCACCAGAGGGTGCATTATGGTTGGTAAATGATACACATGACTCCTGTTAACATGAAGAGGATTTGTGCAAGTACTTTCTACCAACCCTCTGAGGCAACTGTTTAGCTATATCTCACACATTCATAGATTTTAAGGCCAGGAGGGACCACTGTGATCATCTAGTCTGATCTCCTGTATAATACAGGCCAGAGAACTTCCACTATGATAATTCTTAGAGCAAATTTTTTCTAGAAAAAACATCCCAGTCTTGATTTAAAAATAGTCAGTGATGAAGAATCCACAATAACACTGTTCCAACGATCAATTACTCTGACTGTTAAAAATGTATGCCTTATTTCCAGATCCAATTTGTCTAGCTTCAACTTCTAGCCATTAGATACTGTTATACCTTTTTTCTGCTAGATTGAAGAGCCTGTTATTAAATATTTGTTCCCCATGTCTGTTCTCACAGACTAATCAAGACTTTCAAATGGAAAAGAATAATAGTCTAGGCAAGGAGTAGGTGCATGGAAGGGCACTGGGAAGGGAGTTCAAGGCATTCTAGTCAGTTGGAGGGAGAAGGTCTAAAGCAGTGGTCCCCAACCTTTTGGGGCTGCAGGGTGCCCGGGGGCAGAGCTGCTCACACGCTGCGCGTCCGGGAGCAGGGCCGCCCATGCACCACGCGCCCGGGGCCGGCACTGAGCATGTGCCACGCGCCGGGGGCGGGGCCAGCCCAGATCATGCGGCGGGCACACAAAATGCCCCAGTGGGTGCCATGGTGCCCGCGGGCATCGCGTTGGGGACCACTGGTCTAAAGGTCTGCCAGGCACAGGTGGAAGAAAATGTGAACCAGAGCCATGGAATTAGGAACTACATTTTAAGCTCTCCAAGGAGAAAGCAGAGAAACAAAGTCTGTGCTTGAGTCAAGTACCAACTTTCACTCACTCCACTCCACAACTGACTGCTTCTTTTCCTCTTGTTCCTTTCATGTATGTCTGTTGTGGGGATACTACAACGACTGCAAAAAGCAGACTCTGAAGTAACAATGGAGCTACAAAATATTGGTAATTTTGTCAAAGTAAGGGAAGAAACCTACTCTAAAGACATTGCATTATGGCCAAAATCTATTTCATTGGATAGTATAGACTATTTCTTAGTAAATAATCTGAAAAACATAGGTAATATGGAAAATTTGAGAAAAGGGTATAAGATTGGAAGACAAAAGCAATTTAGAGGTTTTCATGAGTCCCATTTTCTGAGGATGAAGAAAAACGGGACCACAGAAATGAGAAATGGGTTGATTTTTTTCAGAAACCACCAAGACAGTCTACTGTTATGTTTGCAAATTATTCCCTGATCATAGTAAAGAAAAACAAACATTTTTGACAGGCACTGCAATTGGAGAAATGCTGCAAGAGATATTGCTGATCATGAAACTTCCAAAGTTCATATTAATGCTATGTGTAAGGTTATTCAAAGATGTAAATTATCCACAAGAATTGATTCTGAGTTATCTGCTCAGTTTGAAAAGGAGTATTTTTACTGGAGGAAAGTGCTGAGACATGTTGTTGCCACAGTGAAACTGCTGTCTTCTTTGGGACTATGGTGGGACACTATTTGGAACATGGGAGAGTGGGCAGGCGAAGTCCGCCCACTTTCTAAAAGCCCCTCCCCCAGCCTTGCGGGAGGGACGACTGGACCTATGTCAAACTAATTACTGGGGACAAATAATAATGAAAGGGGCAAGGAGCGCAGGCTAAAGGTTTATAACTATGGAACCAGATGGGGACACCGAGCAGAGAACCCCAGACAGCGCCCACTGCTCCTCGAAGCTGTCAAGGGAGCCAGTAGACGCCGCCCAGAGGAACTCTGCCCGGATACGTGACACAAGGGAGGAACGGAAATAGGCCCCACAGTCGCAGGGAACCCCCTCATCTAGCATCCTCCTCCTGGTGTTATAGATGGTGGCTTTAGCCAAGGCCAGGAGGAGGTTGACGAGAGGTCCCGCGACTTTGTGGGGCCAGATAGTGTGCATAGATAAAAGGTGAGGAAAAGTGCAGCCAGAACCTCAACAAGAGGTTCTGGAGGAGCCGGAATAGGGGCTGCAACCTGGCGCACTCCAGGTATGCGTGCCAGGTTTCCCTCACGCCGCAGAAGGGCAGGCTTCGGGATGGGGTGAACGCGCCAAGTACATGCCCGTGCTCACAACTCCGTGAAGGAGCCGCCAACTGATATCCCCGATGGGCCGTGGAATGAGATCGGAATAGACGCTGGCCCATCGGGGTTCCCCACCCTCTCTAGGTCTTAGATAGTCCCGCCACTTTAGTGTCGGGGCGGGACATGAGGTGAAATGCAGAGTGTGGAGCACGGCGTGTACAGATGTTCCCTAGGCGCGGTTCGAAAGCAGACCGGCTGCAGATTTTGCAGCCGGCTGGGGTCCAGGATGGGGGCTCGGGGGCCCGTGGAACAGGGGCCCGATAATAAAGTCGGAGGTTTGCAGGAAGGGAGGGGCGGGTGTACCCTCTCGCAGGGCTCTCTGCAGGAAGTCGAGGCGGGCGCGGCAAAACGCCTTCACCTCCCGGAGTAGGCGCAGAGGTTCGAGGGTGGAAAGCCCCATGCGGCCAGCGGCGCACGAGATCACCCAGTCCCCTGGCGTAGTCAGGAGGTCTCCGACCTTGGTGGTTTCTGCCAGGATCAGCCTCCGGCGCACGAAGGAGACTCCGCCACCTGCACGCACAAGGCTGGATTGTGGAGCAGGGGCTCCGCGAGAGTCTGCTCCTCGGCGGCCACAAGCGGACCTGGTCGCTGAGAACAGCTTCCAGGTCTGGAGGAGGTCCTGGTAGAATTCCGGCAGCTCTGAGAGGTCTCGCGGAAGACCCCTCGGATGGATAAAAAAAGAGCTGCCGGTCGTATTGGAGCCCTCGGAGGCGGCGGAGGAAGGCGCACCCCAAAGTGCTCCATGCCGGACTACCTGCACTAAAGAGGAGTCTCTGCAGGGCCTGGAGGCGGAAGGTCCGGACCTGGCTGCGCCGCAGACCAGGCCCTGGCCCCCTCCTCCAGGGGAGAGACAAGGCCCCTGCAGAGACCCAGTGCAGTCCTGGCCAAAGAACTCCAAAGCTGTCCTCTGGAGCTTGGCCAGGACCTCGGGGCCGGGCGCAGGAGTGTTGAGTCGGTGCCAGAGCATGGACAGGACCAGCTGATTTAGCACCAGTGCCCTCCGCGAAGGGAGAGGCACGGAGCAGTCCTGCCCACCTCCGCAACCGCTCACCCACCCTGGCGTCCAAACCTTGCCAGTTTTCGGCGGAGAAGGATGCGTGGCGGATAAATAGGCGCCCAGATAGAGCAGCGGACCCGCGCTCCACCTGATGGCCTGAAGCGCGGGTGGGAGAGGGCGGCCCGCCACCCGTCCCGACCACCAGGCCAGAGCTCTTGACCCAGTTGACCGGGCGGAGAGGCTGCGAGTAGGCGGCTTGGCAGGCCTCCACCCGCGCCAGGTCGCCGGGTCCTGGACCACGAGGAGCACGTCATCGGCGTGCGCCGACAGGACCAACCGCAGCTCCGGCTCCGCAGCACCAACCCGTCAACCTCCTACGGAGGCGGAGGAAGAACTCGATCGCCAGGCGTACAGCTGGCCCGACAGCGGACACCCCTGGCGTACCCCGCCCGAAGCTGACCGGCTCGGTCAGGGTCAGTTGAGCCTGACCAGACACTCCGAGGCGTACAGCACCGGAGAAAACCCACAAAGCGGGGCCCGAAGCCGAAGGCCTGCAGGGTGCCCAGGAGATACCGTGGTCCATCCTGTCGAGCGCCTTCTCCTGGTCCAGGGACAGGAGGCGAGCGACAAGCCGTCCTACACCCCAGCTCTAAGAGATCCCGGACCAAATACAAGTTGTCAAAAATACTACGGCCGGGGCGGTGTAGGTCTGGTCGGGATGGATCCGTCCGCCACGGACGCGCAGTCGCAGCGAGATGGCTTTTGCTCGACTTTGTAGTCCGTGCTGAGGAGGCGAGGGGGCGCCAGTTCCGTGGAGTCGCGAGTCCCCCTCTTCGGCAATAAAGCGAGCACCGCTCGCCTGCCTGACAGAGGAGGACCCGCTCTCAGAACTTCGGCCCAGGCGAGGTCTGGGCGGGCGAGGGCGGTAGAACTCCACGGTCAGCCCGTCCATGCCGGGGTTTTATTGTTGGGCATGAGGCGGAGGGCTTAACTGGCGTAGAAGGCCCTGGCCCTTCCGCATCTCCGCCGGATCCGTGAGGTGCCGTCCTCTGCTAAAAGGCAGGTGGCGTGCTTTTAGCCCCCTCCTTTTCTCCAGGGCGTAGAAGAAGCGGGAGCATGATCCATCTCGAAGGAGCTGGATGCGGGATCGAACAAAGCGCCCGGGCCTGTGATCTTCCAGGGCCGGGCTCCTCCGCTTCTCCCGGTGCGCCTCGCGGAGGTGGATCTTTGGGGCGGACACCAGGCGCCTCTCAAGCTTCAAGACCTCCCGTTCCAACTGCTCTATCGCCGCATCCCTCCGCCGGCTGGCGCCCCGGGAGTAGTCGCGGCAGAAGAGCCAGGCGCGCACCTTCCCCACGTCCCACCATCACTGTGCCGAGGGAAAGGCGGGCGCTGCTCCCGCCAGGCCTGCCAGAACTCCCGGAAGGATGCCACGAAGCCCGTCCTCCAGCAGGCTATTATTAAAATGCCAATAGGCGGCCCCAGCCTCTCCGAACTCAGAGAGGCTTTCACGGCCACCAAATGGTGGTCCGTGAAGCGGGGCGGCCGGATGCTGGAGGAGTGGGCCCGTGCCAGATGGAAACGAGAAGGTAAATGCGATCCAACCGGGAGTGGCTCGACCGATTGTCCCCACCGGACGTAAGTAAAGGTGGTACTGTCGTCGGGTGGTGGTCTCGCCAGGCGTCCACCAGGGAGTGATGGTCACGATCTCCTGAGGCGTCCGCTGCGGCCTGGCAGTTCGAGTCCTACGGTCGGTCATCGAGGTGGTGTTGAAATCCGCCCAGGACCAGGCACTCGCGAGGATCCAGAGTGCCGAGGAAGGTGGCCGCCTGCGGTAAGGTGACCTGGTCGGGCCGCGTTCGGGCGTGAGCGTTGACCAAGTTCAACGTCAGCCCCTCCACAGCGGGCCCGGACGTGCAACAAGCGGCCGGGACAACCTCGGCGGTCCCCAGCACCTCGGGCCGTGGGGCAGGGAGAACAGGGTGGCCACCCCGGCCGAGCGAGCGCCGAGGTGGTTAAAATATACCCCGTCCCCCCACTCCATCCACCAGCCAGCCTCGACGGCTGGAGTTGTGTGGGTCCCTACAGCCCCGGGCGTTCAACGTGTCGATGATGGTGTACTTCATGATGAGGGCTGGGGTGGATCCTCATGGGCAGGATGATCGTCGGCCCCCCGCAGGCCCCGCAGCAGACCGCTCTCCGACCCGAAAGTCAGGAGAGCGTCTCGAAATCTGCGGGTCGGCGGTAGGCCACGTCGTCCTGCCTGTGGTCCCTCTCCTCCTGCAACAGGCCCTGGTGGCCTGAAGAATGGAATGAAAGTCCCCCAGCGCTGGAGGCGAGCTGCACCTTCCCTTTCGCCCGCGGTTATCCGCGAGGAATTGGCGCAGCTCGCTCCTCAGCGCCGGAGAACCAGGAGTCTCCTCCGTCCGGGCCCCGGGTGGAGCTCACGGGCCACGGAGAGCGGGCAAACAGGGATCCGATCCCAACACGGCGCCCGACACCGGCGGCGCGCTGCCCGTCGACCCGGCAAGAGGCGGCGGAGAACAAGGCAGCCCCTAACGGGTTGGGGACCGGGGATTCAAATACCACCCCCGAGGGCCGCCCGCAGCTAAGCGGGCGAGGCGGCCCGTGGGGGTGGCACTAGCGGACATTTGGGGGCAATGGGAGCGGATCAGGTGTCACGGCAGCGGAACCGGAGTGGGAAAAGGCGGGGCGGCAGCAGAGGGTGTTTTTTTTGTGGTAGGGGCGGGAGGAGGGTGGGCTGTGGACCGGACAAGGGTTCGGGGTTGGGGAGTGAGGAGAGGCAGGGGTGGGAAAGGAATCGGGAACAGGGAGGACTCGGGGCTGGAAGATGGGTTCATAAAGAGGCAGAAACAAGGGTGGGGAGGATCGGGGCGGGAGGATCAGAGTCCCTGGCGGGGTCTGGGAGGGTCCCCGTGGCTATCCCACCGGGCTGCGGCGCCTCCCGAATGGGGACCTGGGATTCAGGAGCAGGAAGGGGCCCACGCCGGCGCCGGGCTCAGGTGGAGAGGCAGGAGTTGATACCTCGGCGTCGGCTAGGTGGTGCCTTCTGCTGGGCCCCCTGCGGGAAGGAGATGACCGCCCGCCTCGGTTGCGAGAAGGGCGCCCCAGATCCAGGACCCGGCCGCTCGGCACTGCCGTCGCCCCTGAGGGCTCGGCATCGGCTCGGCGCTCGAGTCGGCGGGCCAGTGGGTAATATCAGGCGCCCGAGTGTGAGGCGGGTCGGCCACCTGGGACACAGGGTTGAGGTTGGGAGGAGGAGGCGGCGCCGCGAGTCGCCACCCAGACCGAGGCCCGCTGGCGGAGGGTCGCCCTCCCCTGAGTGAGCGGGTCAGACCCAGGGCCTCGATCTCCTCGAAGATGGAGCTGAGTTCCATCCCCTCGGCCCCAGAGCCTTCCTCCGGCCGCCAAGGCAACAATTACCTCAGCGGGCACGGAGGGGGCTCAGCTGGAGCCGGGCCGGGGGCTCCACCCGAGGCCTCCTCTGGAAGGGGCTCCACAGGGGGGACGCCGCCCTCTCGCTGCCACGGCCTCCTCGTCCGGTGCCTCCTGCTGAAGCTCGCCGGGGCGCTCGCAGCGCTGGCCCCTCGGGATCTTTCGAGGGGGCCTTCCCACCCTCCCCATCGAAGGGGGAGATGGGGCCCGCGAACGGCGGGCTTTGGCGCTTCCCCGACGAGCGCCCAGCCCTCCGAGGTGGAGGTGGAGGGCTGGTCAGCAGGGCAAGGCCGGGGCGCTGGTTTTCGGGAGGGCGTTGTGGCAGGGGTTGGGAAAGGAAGGGAGAGGATACTCCACCTGGGGGAGCCCTCTCCTCGCCCGGCAACAACCGCACCACCCCTCCTCCTCGGGCCCCGCAGAGACAGATCGAGTAGAGGCGGGCCCGCCTGCTCGCCGGGCACGCCGGAGGGGGCACCGGCCCCGAGCAGAGCCGCCGGTTGGAGGAGGCGGCCGCGGAGGCCGGACTACCAGGGGGGCCAGCGGTGGTGGGGCCGGCGCCCTCCCGGGCCCCGGGGGGCCGGGACGCCTCATCCGACCGGGCCAAGGGACAGTCCCTCCAGACGTGCCCCATCGCCCGGCAGAGGAAGCACCGGGGTTCCCCCGAAGAATAATGGACCCGGTAGAGGGCCCCCTGGTAGGGCACCATGAAGGACCCCTCGAGCGTCTCCCCGCCACGCGCCGCCGGCAGCAGCTGCAACTGTACCTGCCCGCAGAAAGACAGGACATGGCGGAGGGCGGGGTCCTTACAGCCCAACGGGAGAGGGCTGATAGTGGAAATGGGCCTCCCAGAGTGGAGAGGAAGGCAGCAGGGCGGCATTGGGGAGGAAGGGCGGGACGGAGGTGACCACCCGCACGCCCAGGTCCTCCAGCGGTTCGAGGGGCACGTGCACGCCCCCCACCGCCAGGCCCCTCTCCACCGCCTCCTGGGCGGTGGCCTACGCGGCAAGGAAGAACACCACCTTGCCGTACAATTTGGAGGCCGCCACCACGGCCGAGGCCCCCACCACCCTCGCCAACGCCCGCATGTAAGTTTTGACGTGGGACGAGGCGGCGACCAGGAGGCAGCGAACGCCATGCCTCCTGGTCAGGGTGGGAAAGGGGCCCCGCCACCAGGGATGGAGCTGGAGGCGGCAGTAGGGGCGGATGACCCGGCACGTGGGGCGGCAGCGGCCACCTGGGCGTATGCTCTGGGGGCCGTGGTCGATTCACCCCAGAGCTGGTGGGGGGAACAGCAGGGAGGGGAGGGGCTGCAGCGGGTGGTGGGGCTGCAGTGGGACCACAGAGGGGTCGGCTTTCCGGGCCGGGCCTTTGCCCTTCTTCCCTCCCCAGCCTTTCTTGCCGGCCGAGGCAGAGGGTCCACCCGTATCGGGGGGGCAGCGGCCGTGGCAGCAGCGGAGCTCGGGCTGGGGGTCGGGAGGTCAGCCGCAGCAGTTACTTGGGCTGGTGGCAGTAGTGGGACCGAGGGACCAGCAGGGGCGGGGGTCTCCTCCATCCTGGGGAGTGGGTGGAAGGAGGTACAGATGGCAAACGGGGCAGGGGTTAACCACTCCTCCCCACCAAGCAACAGGCAGGGGAGGAGGGTGTCAAGGAGGGGACAGGGAGTGGAGAAAGGGAGGGCACTGGGTACAGGAAGGAATAACTGGTGGGGGGAAGGGAGGTTAGCAGCCACTCCTCTCCGATGAGGCTGTAACTAGGGAGGAGGGCACTACCACGGGGAGGGCGGGAGGGGGAAGGGTGCGAGAAAAAGGAATGTGCAGTCGGGAAGGAAAGGGGGGGGTAAAGGCAGCCACTCCTCCCGCTAGATTGGTTGCAGGGAGGGAGGGCGCTAACAGGGAACCAAGGGGTCTGGAGCCAGCAACCGCTCCTCCCTGCGAGGCTGGAAGCAGAGGAGGAGGGTGCTGGCAGGGTGGGCAGGGGGTTAGGGAACTGGCACAGGGTGGGAGCCGGCTCCTCCGGCTGCACTGGGGTGCAAAACAAGGAGGCGGGGAGCTATGGGACCATCGGGGGTGCAATGTGCAACGGGGGCTAACTAAAAAGGAGAGGGAAGGAAATGGGTAGAAGGCACTCAGGGCGAGGGCTAGGTGCGCTGGGTGAGGGCAGGGAGCTACGGGGAGGCTAGGGGAAGGGGTAATGGAGGGCAAACAGGGGCGGGGCTAGGCAAGCAAGGGTTGGAAGGCGGGACACGTTATAGCAGGCGGGGCAGGGGCAGGGGCGGGGCAGGGTGGAAGGGGTTGTGCTAAGCTCGGGCAGGGCAAGTGGCAAACAAACAAACAAACTCTAGGCTGGGCAGGGTGAATCAGCAAACTTAGGGAGGGAGGGAGAAAGAAAACTGGCTAACAGGGCGGGGTAGGCGAGGCTTCTACAGTGGGGAGCAAAGGGGGGAACAGGGTGAAGAGGCCCCCCCACCCAAACACTGGTGAGGAAGGGGGGCCAAGTCCAAGGGGGTGGTGGGAGCACACCCATGAGCGCTTATGGAGGGGCTCAGTCCTTGCCCGCTGCTGCAGCGAAACAGTCCCAGATGATAAAAGGAGGTGACAGCTAGCCCCACCGAGGGGTGAGTCCAAGTGGTGAAAGGGTTGGTGGAGGTTGTGGGGGGTGGTGGTATGGGGGGGCCTCTAGACCGGGGGAGGGCTTTGTGCCTCTCCCCCAGCCCCCCTCTTGGTGTCTCAGTCCACCACCACCCCAAGAGCAGGTGAAAAAAACTCAGTCCTAGAAAACGAACCCCCTCCACAGTCCAAATGGTGGTCTTGTCCTCTTCCTCCTTGGTGGGGTGCAGGTGGTAGGCGGCAGCGCAACAGGCGGGCAGCAGCCAAGTGGGGAAGGCCTCCAGGTGGTGGGTGCTGGCGATGGGGTCCTCTTCCTCTGGAGCAGGGGAGGGGAGGCAGCCAGCAGGCCCCCCCTCTCCCCGCAGACAGCAGCAGCCGCTACAGCAGCAGATGGTTGCGGTGGTGGTAGTAAGCTGGAGCAGCAGCAGCAGCGTTCTCCAGGGGGAGCAGGTCTCGGCTGGCAGGCAGGTGGGTGGTGACTGGGTAGGGCAGGGAGAGCCCCAGCTGGTGCAGGAGCAGGAGCAGGAGCAGGAGCAGGGAGGCGGGGGGAGAAGGAAGAGAGCAGCCCCTGCACCCTGCTGCCTCTCCTCCTTCACAGGAGTGGAGTGGGGCACTATTTGGAAAACCACGGGGGAGTGGGCAGGTGAAGCCCGCCCACTTTCTAAAAGCCCTTCCCCCAGCCTTGCAGGAGGGACGACTGGACCCGTGTCCAATTAATTACTGGGGACAAATAATGACAAAAGGGACAAGGAGTGCAGGCTAGAGGTTAATAACTAGGGAACCAGATGGGGACACCGAGCAGAGAACCCCGGACAGCGCCCACTGCTCCTCGAAGCTGTCAAGGGAGCCAGTGGACGCCGCCCAGAGGAACTCTGCCCGGATGCGTGACACAAGGGAGGAACGGAAATAGGCCCCACAGTCGCAGGGAACCCCCTCGTCCAGCATCCTCCTCCTGGTGTTATGAATGGCGGCTTTAGCCAAGGCCAGGAGGAGGTTGACGAGGAGGTCCCGCGACTTTGTGGGGCCGCGGATTGGGTGTGCATAGATAAAAAGGTGAGGGGAAAAGTGCAGCCAGAACCTCAATAAGAGGTTCTGGAGGAGCCGGAATAGGGGCTGCAACCTGGCGCACTCAAGGTATGCATGCGCCAGGTTTTCCCTCACGCCGCAGAAGGGGCAGGCTTCCGGGATGGGGGTGAACCGCGCCAGGTGACACGCCCGTGCTCACGGCTCCATGAAGAAGCCGCCAACTAATGTCCCCGATGGGCCGTGGAATTAGAATGGAATACACACTGGCCCATCGGGGTTCCCCACCCTCTATGGGTCTTAGATAGTCCCGCCACTTAGTGTCGGGGCGGGACATGAGGGTGGGGAAATGCAGAGTGTGGAGCACGAGCGTGTACAGATGTTCCCTAGGCGCAGTTCGAAGCAGACCGGCTGCAGATTTTGCAGCCGGCTGGGGGTCCAAGGATGGGGAGGCCGGGGGGGCCCGCGGAACAGGGGCCCGATAATAAGGGACGGAGGGTTTGCAGGAAGGGAGGGGCGGGCGTACTGTCTCGCAGGGCTCTCTGCAGGAACTCGAGAGCGGGCCACGGCAAAACCGCCTTCACCTCCCGGAGTAGGCGCAGAGGGGTTCGGGGGGTGGAAAGCCCCATGAGGCCAGCGAGTGCACGGGGATCCACCCAGTCCCCCCTGGCGTAGTCCAGGTGGTTTCTGCCAGGATCAGCCTCCGGCGCACCGAAGGAGACTCCGCCACCTGCACGCACAAGGCTGGATTGTGGAGCAGGGGCTCCGCGAGGAGGTCTGCTCCTCGGCGTTACAACGGACCTGGTCGCTGAGAACAGCTTCCAGGTCTGGAGGAGGTCCTGGTAGAATTCCGCAGCTCTGAGAGGTCTCGGAAGACCCTCGGATGGATAAAAAGAGCTGCCAGGTCGATCGGAGTCCTCGGAGGCGGCGGAGGAAAGGCGCACCCCAAAGTGCTCCATGCCGGACTACCTGCACTAAAGAGGAGTCTCTGCAGGGCCTGGAGGCGGAAGGTCCGGACCTGGCTGCACGCAGACCAGGCCCTGGCCCCTCCTCCAGGGGAGAGACAAGGCCCTGCAGAGACCCAGTGCAGTCCTGGCCAAAAGAACTCCAAAGCTGTCCTCTGGAGCTTGGCCAGGACCTCCGGGGCCGGGCGCAGGGTGTTGAGTCGGTGCCAGAGCATGGACAGGACCAGCTGATTTAGCACCAGTGCCCTCCTGCAAAGGGAGAGGCACCGGAGCAGTCCTGCCCACCTCCGCAACCGCTCACCCACCCTGGCGTCCAAACCTTGCCAGTTTTCCGGCGGAGAAGGATGCGTGGCGGATAAATAGACGCCCAGATAGAGCAGCGGACCCGCGCTCCACCTGATGGCCTGAAGCGCTGGTGGGAGGGAGCCGCCCGCCACCCGTCCCCGACCACCAGGCCAGAGCTCTGACCCAGTTGACCCGGGCGGAGGAGGCTGCCGAGTAGACGGCTTGGCAGGCCTCCACCGCGCCAGGTCGCCCGGGTCCTGACCACGAGGAGCACGCCATCGGCGTACGCCGACAGGACCAGCCGCAGCTCCAGCCCCGGAGCACCAACCCCGCCAACCTCCCACGGAGGAGACGGAGGAAGGGCTCGATCGCCAGAGCGCACAGCTGGCCCGACAGCGACACCCTGACGCACCCCCGCCCGGCTGACCGGCTCGGTCAGGGTCCAGTTGAGCCTGACCAGACACTCCGCGAGAGCCGCACAGCACCCGGAGAAAACCCACAAACGGGGCCCGGCCGAAGGCCTGCAGGGTGCCCAGGAGATACCCGTGGTCCATCCTGTCGAACGCCTTCTCCTGGTCCAGGGACAGGAGGGCGAACGACAAGCCGCCCCTACACCCCAGCTCTAAGAGATCCCGGACCAAATACAAGTTGTCAAAAATACTACGCCCGGACGGTGTAGGTCTGGTCGGGATGGATCACGCCCGCCAGCACGGACCGCAGTCGCAGCGAGATGGCTTTGCTACGACTTTGTAGTCCGTGCTGAGGAGCGAGACGGGACGCCAGTTCCGTAGGTCGCGAGGTCCCCTCTTCGGCACAAGGCGAGCACCGCCGCCTGCACGACAGAGGAGGACCCCGCCTCCAAGGACTCGCCCAGACGGTAACGCAGGTCTGGGCCGAGGACGCCCCAGAACACACGGTAGAACTCCACGGTCAGCCCGCCCATGCCCGGGTTTTATTGTTGGGCATGAGACGGAGGGCTTCCAGAACTCGCCAGAGTGAGAGGCAGCTCTAGCCGGTCTCGGTCGCCCGCGCTGACCGTCGGGAGCTCGGTCCAGAGCACCTTGCAGGCGTCGGCTTCGGTCGGATCCGGGGAGAACAAACTGGCGTAGAAGGCCCTGGCCCTTCCACGCATCTCCGCTGGATCCGTGAGGGGGGTGCCGTCCTCCGCTAAAAGGCAGGTGACGTGCTTTTTAGCCCCCCTCCTTTTCTCCAGGGCGTAGAAGAAGCGGGAGCCGCGATCCATCTCCCGAAGGAGCTGGATGCGGGATCGAAGAAAGGCGCCCCAGGCCCTGTTATCTTTCAGGGCCCGGAGCTCCTCCCGGTACGCCTCGCGGAGGGGTGGATCCTCGGGGGCGGACACCAGGCGCCTCTCAAGCTTCAATACCTCCCGCTCCAACTGCTCTATCGCCGCATCCCTCCGCCGGCTGGCGCCCTCGGGAGTAGTCGCGGCAGAAGAGCCGGGCGCGCACCTTCCCCATGTCCCACCATCGCCGTGCCGAGGGAAAGGCGGGCCGCTGCCCCTGCCAGGCCTGCCAGAACTCCCGGAAGGACGCCACGAAGCCCACATCCTCCAGAATGCTATTATTAAAATGCCAATAGGCCGGCCCCACCCTCTCCGAATTCAGAGAGGCTTTCACGGCCACCAAATGGTGGTCCGTGAACGGGGCCGGCCGGATGCTGGAGGAGTGGGCTCGTGCCAGGTGGAAACGCGAAAGGTAGATGCGATCCAACCAGGAGTGGCTCGACCGATCGTCCCCCACCCAGACGTAAGTAAAGGTGGTACTGTCGTCCAGGTGGTGGTCTCGCCAGACGTCCACCAGGGAGTGATGGTCCACGATCTCCCTGAGGACGCCCGCTGCGGCCTGGCAGTTCGCGAGTCCTACACGGTCCCGGTCATCGAGGGTGGTGTTGAGATCCCCGCCCAGGACCAGGCACTCGCGAGGATCCAGGGTGCCGAGGAAGGTGGCCGCCTGCTGATAAAAGGTGACCTGGTCCGGGCCAGCTGCTCGGGCGACGCTGACCAAGTTCAACGCCAGCCCTCCACGCGGCCCGGACGTGCAGCAGGCGGCCCGGGACACCACGCGGTCCCCAGCACCTCGGGCCGTAGGGGCAGGGGAGAACAGGGTGGCCACCCCAGCCGAGCGAGCGCCGAGGTGGCTGAAATATACCCCGTCCCCCTACTCCAGCCGCCAGCCAGCCTCGATGGCTGGAGTCGTGTGGGTCTCCTGCAGGAAGGCCACCGAGTACCCCCCCTCCCGAAGGAAGGAGAGCACCTGGCTCCTGCGGAGACCCGCCCTACAGCCCCGGGCATTCAATGTCGCTAATGTGGTGTACTTCATGATGAGGGCTGGGGTGGATCCTCGTGGGCAGGTGAATCGGCGGCCCCCCGCAGGCCCCGCAGCAGACCGCTCTCCGACCCGAAAGTCAGGAGAGCGCCTCGAATCTGCGGGTCCGGCGGTAGGGCGCGTTGTCCTGCCTATTGGTCCCTCTCCTCCTGCAACAGGCCTCTGGTGGCCTGAAGAATGGAATGAAAGTCCCCAGCGCTGGAGGGCGAGCTGCACCTTCCTTTCGCCCCGCGGTTATCCGCGAGGAATTGGCGCAGCTCGCCCTCAGCGCTGAGGGGGAACCAGGAGTCTCTCCGTCCGGCCCCTGGGTGGAGCTCACGGGCCACGGAGACGGGCAAACAGGGATCCGATCTCAACGCGGCGCCGACACCGATGGGCGCCAAGGCTGCCCGCCCCCGACCCTGGCAAGGGAGGCGGCGGAGGGAACAAGGCAGCCCCTAACGGGTTGGGGACCGGGATTCAAATACCACCCCGAGGGCCGCCCGCAGCTAGCGGAATAGACGGCCCCGTGGGGTGGCACTGGAGGACATTTGGGGGCAGTGGGGACGAATCAGATGTTGCGGATCAGGGTGGGAAAGGAACGGGGGCGGCAGCGAAGGGTGTTTTTGGTAGGGGCGGGAGGAGGGGTGGGCTGTGGCCGGACAAGGGTTCGGGTTGGGGAGTGAGGGAGAGGCAGGGGTGGGAAAGGAATCGGGAACAGGAGAGGACTCGGGGCTGGAGATGGGTTCATAGAGGCGGAAACAAGGGTGGGGAGGATCGGGGCGGGAGGATCAGAGTCCTGGCGGAGTCTGGGGTCCCCGTGACTATCCCACCTGGGCTGCGGCGCCTCCCAAATGGGGACCTGGGATTCAGGAGCAGGAAGGGGCCCACGCCGGCGCCGGGCTCAGGTGGAGAGGCAGGAGTTGATACCTCGGCGTCGGCTAGGTGGTGTCTTCTGCTGGGCCCCCAACGGGAAGGGGAGATGACCGCCCCGCCTCGGTTACGAGAGAAGGGGCGCCCCCAGATCCGGGACCCGGCCGCTCGGCACCTGCCATCGCCCCTGAGGGCTTGGCGGCATTGGCTCCGGTGCTCGAGTCGGCCGGGCCAGTGGGTAATATCAGGGGCGCCCCGAGTGTGAGGACGGGGTCGGCCACCTGGGACACAGGGTTGGGGGAGGAGGCGGCGCCGCAGAGTCGCCGCCCAGACCGAGGCCCGCTGGCGGAGGGTCGTCCTCCCCTGAGTGGCGGGTCAGACCCAGGGCCTCGATCTCCTCGAAGATGGAGCTAAGTTCCATCCTCGGCCCCAGAGCCTTCCCCTCCGGCCGCCAAGGCAACAATTACCTCAGCGGGCACGGAGGGGGCTCGGTTGGAGCCGGGGCCGGGGCTCCACCGAGGCCTCCTCTTGGAGGGCTCCACAGGGAGGCGTCGTCCCCCTCGCTGCCACGGCCTCCTCGTCCGGTGCCTCCTGCTGAAGCTCGTCGGGGGCGGTCTCGGCAGCGCTGGCCCCCCTCGGGATCTTTCGGAGGGCCTTCCCACCCTCCCCATCGAAGGGGGGAGATGGAGCCCGCGAACGGCGGGCTTTGCGCTTCCCGAGCAGCGTCCAGCCCTCCGAGGTGGAGGTGGAGGCTGGTCAGCAGGGGTAAGGCCGGGCGCTTTCGGTTTTCGGGAGGGCGTTGTTGCAGGGGTTGGAAAGGAAGGGAGAGGGATACCTCCACCTGGGGGGAGCCCTCTCCCTCACCCGGCAACAACCGCACCACCCTCTCCCCCTCGGGCCCGCAGAGACAGATCGAGTAGAGCGGGGCCGCCTGCTCGCCGGGCACGCCGGGAGGCCCGGCTCCGAGCAGAGCCGTCGGTTGGAGGAGGGGCGGCCGCGGAGGCCGGACTGCCAGGGGGGCCAGCGGTGGTGGGGCCGGTGCCCTCCCGGGCCCCGGGGGGCCCAGACGCCTCCTCCGACCGGGCCAAGGGACAGTCCCTCCGGACGTGCCCCATCGCCCGGCAGAGGAAGCACCGGGACTCCCCCGAGGAGTAATGGACCCGGTAGAGGCCCCCTTGGTAGGGCACCATGAAGGACCCCTCGGCGCCTCCCGCCCACGCCGCCGGCAGCTGCAGCTGAACCTGCCGGCGGAAGGACAGGACATGGCAGAGGGCGGGGTCCTTACAGCCCAACTGGAGAGGGCTGATGGTAGAAATGGGCCTCCCCAGAGTGGAGAGGGAAGGCAACAGGGTGGCATTAGGGAGGAAGGGCGGGACAGAGGTAAGGACCACCCGTACGCCCAGGTCCTCCAGCGGTTCGAGGGGCACGTGCACGCCCCCCACCGCCAGGCCCCTCTCCACCGCCTCCTGGGCGGCCTCGAGGCAGGAAGAACACCACCTTGCCGTACAATTTGGAGGCCGCCACCACGGCCGAGGCCCCCACCACCCTCGCCAACGCCCGCACGTAAGTTTCGACGTGGGGCGGCGGCGACCAGGAGGCAACGGACGCCGTGCCTCCTGGTCAGGGTGGGAAAGGGCCCGGCCACCAGGGATGGAGCTGGAGGTGGCAGTAGGGGCGGATGACCCGGCACGTGGGGGGGCGGCAGCGACCACCTGGGCGTACGCTCTGGGGGCCGTAGATGGATCACCCCCAGAGCTGGTGGAAGGAACAGCAGGGGTTGGAGGGGTGGCGGCAGATGTTTGGGCCGCAGTAAGCAGGGCGGCCTCGGCCACAGGAGGTGTAGCCTTCGGGGCCGGGCCTTTGCCCTTCTTCCCTCCCCGGCCCTTCTTACCGGCCGAGGTAGAAGGCCCACCTGTAGTAGGGGGGGCATCGGCCGTGGCAGTGGCGGAGCTCGGGCTGGGGGTCGGGAGGTCAGCCGCAGCAGTTGTTTGGGCCGGTGGCAGTGGGGGGATCATAGGGCCAGCGGGGCCAGGGGCCTCCTCCATCGTAGGAAGAGGGTGGAAGGAGGCACAGATGGCAAGGAGGAAGGGTAAGGGCTAGCCACTCCTCCTCACCCAACAACAGGCAGGGGAGGAGGGCATCAATGAAAGGAGGGGGTGTGAAAAAGGGAAGGGCACTGGTTCAAGGAAGGGACAACCGTGGAAGGGGAGGGTTAGCAGCCACTCCTCCTGCTAAGACTGTGGCAGAGGAGGAGGGCGCTATTGCAGGGAGAAGGGCGCGAGGGCAAGGGAATATACAGTTGAGGGGAAGGGGAAGGGAGCAGCCACTCTCTCCCACTGACTGATTGCAGGAGAGAGGGCGCTGGCAGGGGCTGGGTAAAAAGGGGGAAACCAAGGGGCCAGCTACCACTCCTCCCTGCAAGGCTGGACACAGAGGAGGAGGGTGCTGGCAGGATGGGACAGGCAACACAGTAGCGGACGCAGGCCGGGGGCCGGCTCCTCTGGGATACCAAGGGGGCTATGGGATCAGTGAGGGGAGTGAAGTGTACGAGGGGCTAACTAAAAGGGGGCGAGGCACGAGCACTCGGGGGGGGAGACCGGGCAGGCAAAGCGGTGCCAAAAAGGCCAGCGGGAACTTGGGGGGGGGGCAGATTCTAGAGAAGGTAGGATTTGGGAAGCAAGACAGCAGCTGGGAGGGGCGGGGCACACACACAACCAGGCTAGCTGGGGCAGGGGTGTGGCAGGTAACTAGCTGTGGGTGTGGCAGGCAAGGAACCTTAGGGAGGGAAAGACAAACTGGACTGGCAGTGGGGAAGGAAAAGCTGCTGGGGTAGGGTGGGGTGAGCAGGGGTGAGGGGTGCCCCCCAGCCAAATGTAACTGAGGAAGGGGGGCCAAGTCCAAGGGGGTGGGGAGGAAGCGCGCCCACGAGCGCTGTGGGGGCTCGACCTCGCCCACCGCTGCAGCAAACAGTCCCAGATGGCAGGTGGAGCAGTAAACCCCACCAAGGGGAGAAGAGAAGTCCCGGTGGTGATAAAGGTGGTGGAGGGGGCAGTGGGGGTGGTGGCAGCAGGAAGGGGGCGGCTGGACTGGGGAGGGCTCTAAGCCTCTCCCCCGGTCCCCCCTCTTAACAGCTCAGTTCAATGCACACCACCCCAAGAGCAGATGAAAAAAACTAAGTCTCTAAACAAGCCCCCTCCACAGTTCTAAACAGCGGTCTCCTCTTCTCCTCCTCGGCAGGGCACAGCAGCAGCAGTGGGCAGGTAGCAGCCAGCGGGGGAGGTCCTCCGGGTGGTGGGTGCAGGTGAGTCCTCTTCCTCTGGAGTGGGGGGTGAGGGGGGGCAGCCAGCAAGCCCCCCCTCTCCCCGCAGACAGCAGCAGCTGCAGCAGCAGGTGGTGGTGGTGGTGGTGGGCTGGAGCAGCAACAGCAGTGTTGTCCAGGGGGAGCAGGTCTCGGCAGGCAGGTAGGTGGGTGGGTGGTGACTGGGTAGGGCAGGGAGAGCCCTGGCTGGTACAGGAGCAGGAACAGGAGTGGGAGAGAAGGAAGAGGGCAGCCCCTGCACCCTGCTGCCTCTCCTCCTTCTCGGGAGTGGAGTGGGGCACTGGAGTGGCCGCTCACTGAGCCAAAGGAGGAGGAACCCCTCTGGGAGCCATTTTGGGCACAGCCTAGCCCCTCCCACTCACCTGACAGGAAGCCAAGGGGCGTGGCTAGGACTATAAGAACTCTTCCAGGGAGCTCAGTCAGAGCCCAGCCTCTGAGGGAGACAGAGGCCTGTCCAGAGCTCCTGGCCGATGAGGCTGAGACCTGGCCTGGGCCCCCCCCACAGCCTGCTTCCATGAGGCCAGCAAAGACTTCCTTGCTTGGGCCACCGAGGCCTGGCCAAGCCAGCTCGCAGAGCTACCCTCTGACCCAGAGGTCCTACTGGTGCCTGGGGGTTCTGAGGACTTGCCTGAACCAGAGAACCTGCTCAAGCCCTGATGGCTGCAGACACCCAGGTACCCTGAGGTCTTGCTTGAGCCAGAGGACCTGCCAACTCCCGGGGACCCTGAGGGCTTGCCGGAGCCAGTGGACCTGCTCAAACACCGATGCCTGCCTGAACCTTGGGACCTTGTGAACCAGCTGGACTCTACAGAGCCCCAACCCACCGAGGCCTGGATTGGGCCACCCTGACTCTGCTGGGAAGACACCACCCTTGACTCCCTGACTGACCTGCGGGAGACACAGGTACCCGCGGAGGGGGAGATGGGAAGTGGCCCAGGGGGTAGCATGGGCTGATAGCAGCCCTAGGCCAGCACGTTGTGGGCCGGAGACCCTGCTGAGCCAGTAGCAGCTGCTCGGCTGCATCCAGGGCCCTGGGCCGGGGCGCAGTGGAGTGGGAGGGCCTGCGCCCCACCTTCCTATTGCGTGGCAGTCTCCCCCCTCACCGCTGCAGGTGACCAGCCTATCTTCCTCCTGAACAAGGAGCTCCCCAAACCTGTGTGTTTACGGCCACACCGTGAACTGCTACGGTGATTGTTGCCCAGCCAAGACCAGGCATAGGCATTATATACTGTGTTTGCTGCCTCACCCTGCTCCAGGGCCAGGGCTTATATACTGTGTTTGCTGCCTCGCCCTGCTCCAGGGCCAGGGCTTAGGTACGGTCTGCCTTTGTAGACGGCCCTGGCAGGGCCTTGGGACTATATGGGACTTCCTCCTGGTGACCCGGACCTAAGTAAGGCCGGGCACTCGAACTGATTGCCTCTCGCCCCAACCTGGAATAAGGCCAGGAGTGGGACTATTTACCCCCTATAGTGGGGCGGACTGGCTGCCCACTGACCCGGAGGTGGAGGAACCCCTCTGGGAGGCCTACCAGCCTACAAGGACTATCTCTAAGAGGACATGATGAGTCATCAGTGTCAAACTGAAAAGGTAACTTTTAACCTGCCTTTTCAAGTGGTCCTTGAAAAAAAGTTAGACTACAAAAACAATCAAGGTACCTCACTTTATTTTAATTTACATCTTATTACCTATAATATAGGCGGATAAATAAAAAACAGTGAAACATGGAAGGGGCAGGAAGAGTGAATGTTCTTTTTCTTGGATGGATCCCCAGGAGGGCCCCCAAAAATGAAACTGAGCACTAACTCTAAATTCACCACTGGCATACTCCATTTGGTTGTGTGCCACAATTTAAGCAGGTCAACACACCACATGCTGAAAGATTTACTGTATCTTCTCTCATAAGCTCATGGATCCAACTTCATTATTTAGTTTGGTAATTACTAGAGATGTAAGTGACTATCTGATAAACAGCAGCTTATAGTCAAGGGACTAGTCAACTAGTTGCTTCTGTCCCCCTCTCTGCCCCCTTTCCGCCCCTTTGTTGCCTCTATCAAGGGGTAGCAGGGACCAGGTGTGATCCAGGAATCAGCAGATTCCCAGCTCTTGCCTAGTGCCAGATTTGCCTCTTTTTAAATTTATTAAGAGCTAATAGGCTCTCAATCCATTTAAAAGTCTAAAGTGCAGCAAGAGGGACCCAGCATGAGCTGGGACAGCTGATTCCCAAGATAGCCACAGTGGTTACCTCTTTTTCTTACGCTCAGCTGCTTCAGATTTTCTTCTGTTGTCTATACCTTTACTCATTGCTAAAATGTGGATGTGACGGGGCGAGCCCATCCCCTCTCAGTGGTGCAAAGGCCAGCGCGCTGATGTCAGCGGATGTGCCGCCTGGCGCTCCCCAGTGCTGTTCCGCATGCTCCAGCGGCCCCGCGGGGATTTTAAATGCGGTGCCGGAGCTGCTGGGGAGGGGGGGGAGCAAGGACGCGGAGGGCGAGAGGGAGCCAGAGACGGGGCTGGGTGGGAAGAGGAAGGTCCAAATGCTGGCGGCCCCAGGAGGAGGCAGGCCATAGCGCCGGGAGAGGAGGACCCCGGGCGGGTAGCAGGGGGAGCATCTCCAACTCCAGCAAGCCCGGAGGGGCAGACAGAGGAAGCCCGGAAGGATGACCCCTGGGAAGGGGAGCCTGAGGCCAGCAACGGGACTATGCAACTGCCAGGGGACCCCCTGGAGTGGGCGACACCACCACCCTTGCCCCAGAGACCCCGATGCCAGCCTCGTTGGGTAAGCTCCATGACGGGGCCAGCAGGTGGCAGACACCACCGAAGCATGTAGACTGTGTAGGAAGAAGCCCAGGATGGGGAATCACCGCAGACGACTCCCTGAGAGGGGTGGTGGGTGCTGCTTTGCCACTCACCATTCGGGTAAGACCACAGGGTTCTACTCTTTAGGGTCCTGGGCTGGAACTCGGTTGAGCGGGAGGGCTCAAGTTCCCCTACCCCACAAGTGACTGGACTGCAGGCTGGGTCAGGCTTAGTCCCACCCAGAGACAAAGACTACTAGGGCTACAGCCCGATCAGCCCAGTGTTGGGCTACGGACATGGAGGAACTTGCCAAAGAGGAGGCGCTGGATTGGAACTCTTACTGTGCCAGCTGCCGTAAGGGCTAATGGCTCCCAGGGCGGCGGGCCACTGCCAGACGGGCTTTGCCCACAGGGGCACACGTGCCCACCCCCAACGCACGGGAGCCAAGATTAAACCTGGAACAGGGCCCTGCTATCGCATAGAAGGGCGACCTCGTCCCACACGATCCACGGGGAGGGTGGGGTAGGTGACAATAGAGTTATAAGAGCCAGCAGGATGGATCCAGTGTGAACTGGGAATCAGCTATCCCAGCTTGCCCTGGGTCCCTCCTGATGGCTTTAGCCTTTTAAATGGATTAGGAACTTGTCAGCTCTTAATCCATTTAAAAGGCAGAGCCGCAGTGGGGTTAGCTCCCAGCTTATTGAAAATCCATCGACTAGTAGATTAGTTGATTAAACTAAATTTAATATCCCTAGTACAGTAAACTTCCGATAATCCAGCACCTTTAGGACCCAGGGGGTGCCGGATTATCAGATATGCCGGACCATCGGAAGGGGGCTATGAGGGTCTAGGTGGTGTGGAGGATGCCACCCCAGACCCTCATAGCCCCCTTCCGATTGTCCGCTCTGCCCCAGGCGCCCCCGATTCAGCCGCTGCTGGTCAGTTTCAGCAGCAGCTGAATCGACGCCAGAGCAGCTGGGGTGCCGCCGGTTGGTCCAGTAGCACGCCCTGGCGCTGCGAGACCAACCCGCAGCACCCCAGTTGCTCTTGGGGATGCCTGGGGCAGAGCAGCTGGGTGCTGCCCGGTTGGTCCCGCAGCGGGGCGGCGCCATCGACCAACCCGCAGCACCCCAGCTGCTCTGCCTCAGGCCTCAAGTCAGCCGCCACTGAAACTGACCAGGGCCGACTCGGAAGCCCGGGCAGAGCAGCTCTGCCTCGGCTTCCCGGAGTCAGCCGCTGGTCAGTTTCAGCGCGCTGACTTGGGGACAGCTGGGTGTTGCCGGTTGGTCCCGCAGCGAGGGGCAGCGCTGTGGGACCTACCGCAGCACTCCAGCTGCTCTGCCCCCAGCTTCCCGATTCAGCCGCTGGTCAGTTTCAGCAGCGGCTGAATCAGGGAAGCCGGAGGCAGAGCAGCTCCAATGGTCCGGCTGCCCAGAGCACTTCCGGGTTCCTGATGGTGCCAGACCATCAGGAGTGCCGGACCATCAGATGCTGGACCAATGGAGTTTTACTGTAATTACACCAATTTACTACATCACATCTAAGGGGTGGCTTGAAATACCTCTTAAAGTAGTTTGCACTACTAAAAAAAATCTCTTTAGCTTTTCTTCCTTTAAAGAAATGCCTTGACTCTAGATAGCCACAGTGGTTACCTCTTTTTCTTACTTTCAGTTGCTTCAGATTTTCTTCTGTTGTCTACACCTTTACTCATTGATAAAATGTAAAGTTATAAAGATGAATTCCCCTGGTCTCCTTCTCCTTTCCTTATCTGCTTTCTTGTATATGGAAGGATTGGTGCTCCAAGAGTTATTTGCTCTTTATAAGCCCACGAAACATGTTAATAAATTAGAAGGGCTCGGCAGTCTTTTCACATGGTAGTTCTCACTGATGTAGAAATAACAGGAAGTGGTGCTTCAGGAATTAAGCACATCATGTTGTCCATATTAATTCAAATAGGTAGAAGAAGTAGTTTTAAACCCAGATTATTATACTGTTTTGGCATTTCATTACCACCTCTGTAAGTGACTGAAAAGACATTGGATCTTCATGAATGGACAAAAAAAAGAGTAAACTATACTATCCTTAGTAATCACTTATTTTTGCATCTAAATGGGGATGACTGAGTGAAAACACAGATTATGAAGCCATGCAGAAATGTACCCAGCTACTGCTGAGAATGGATTGCCATAAGGCTGCCTCTGAATTTGGCTTTCTAAATTACACTTTCTGCAACTTGCAACTTCCCAAAAAATGTGCGAAAAAGGGATTGCTAAGAAAAGCCATACTGTCTGTCAGCCTAAACCACCCAAATAAGTCATAAATTAGGAAATAGTTGCAAGTCCATGGCACTGCTACACATAGGAATAAAATTCTAAGGACTAACATTTCTAGGACTTAATGTTGGACCAATTTATGTCATCTGGGGATATAGTCCAAAGTTTTCAAACATTTTTACTATGTGGGTACCTCAGTGGTTGGGTATCGAACTTGTAACACCTCGAGCATGATTACCAGATTCTCTTGGTCTTCACTGGTAATGACAGGTGCTTAACGCCTCTGAAAAATAGGCCTCATGAGCCTCAAGTTGGGCACTTAACACCTGAGGTGATCCTAAGTAGTGGACACTTGGAAATGTAGGCCTAGATTTCTTGAACAGATTCTTTTCACTGAATGTGATATTTTCTAATATCTTCAATTTACATTACCTGCAAAGTAATGTAGGTAATACGTAAAGGAATTTGTAAAGGTCATGTAGCCTCTCTCTCATCATTACCTAAAGGAAGAAAGACTCCTAATAGCACTGGTCTATTGGGTCTCATGATCCAAAAAGACCTACCAATCTTGCAACAGATCTTACTGATCCCACAGCATCTAGCAGGCCCGCCTGCCTCATTTGCAGAGCCATGCAGCAGCACTCACCACCACTCACTTTCCTGCTGGAACGGAAGCTGAGTGGTGGTATGATGGGTTCCGGCTGAGCTGCATGGTGGGGGGCAGCTGCCCTGTCCCCTTTTCCTCCCCCTGAAGCCAGGGTGCAGGGCTGGGGAGGCTGTTTCAGTGGCAGTTAGGGCTGCTTGATGCGGCACAGCTGCTCCTGCTGTTTCGGGAACTTCCTTGGCCATCACCTCATGATGTTCTCCAATGGCATGGACAGCTAATGGAAGTGAAATTCTGCCCTGACAATGGGATATACAATCTGTAAAAACAATAATGCTGTCCAAGAACAGATTTTTCATCGTGCTGAAGTAACTGGACTACAGAGGTGGTAGGATGATGAGGAAGGACCTAAGATTAACAACATTAATGTAATTCTCTGGGGAAATTCTTGTTCACTCACACTCCTCTCTGAAGATCAGTCCTGTTAAACTTTTTCTAGACTACTGGTCTTCAGAGTCCAAAGCCTACTGGGGGGAACCATGAGCAGTTTTGAAGGGGTCTACCAGTATAAACCGGGCTTCTGCCCTGGTTGGAACTTGGGGAGAGACTGTCACCTCTACCCTTGACTCACTCAGCCTGTTTGTGTTGGAGAGGGGGCTCAATTAAACATTGCAGTGTCTTGGCAGAAGAGAGATTTTTCCCTGTCATTAGAAGAGGTTTCCATGCAGCCATTGACTCTACTGCTGCTTCAGCTGTGGCTGAGGGCCACGTGAGAAGCCACATTTGGCTCATCTGCCAGGATGGGACCTGTAGCAGGAACTCTGAATTTTGTATAGATGTGTAACAGTAATCCTGGCAGTGAGAGATACTGAACTCTGAGGGTATGTCTACACTAGCTCGTTAATTCGAGCTAGGTAGGGAAATCAGGCAACCGGAGTTGCAAATGAAGCCCGGGATTTAAATATCCCGGGCTTTTGCATGTTCCCGTCTGGCCGCCATTTTTAAATCTTAGTTCGAACAAACTGCCACATGACACGCGGCAGTTTAAGTTAATCGAACTAAGTCCTCTGGTTCTGATTAACTGTTACCCTCGTGGAATGAGGTAACAGTTAATCTGAACTAAGGACTTAGTTCGATTAACTTTAAAACTGCCGCGTAGCTGCAGGCAGTTTGTTCGAACTAAGGGGATTTAAAAATGGCAGCTGGACGGGAACATGCAAATAAAGCCCGGGATATTTAAATCCCAGGCTTCATTTGCAACTCCGGTTGCCTGATTTGCCTACCTAACTTGAATTAACGAGCTAGTGTAGACATACCCTGAGAGATACAAGGTAGGTGAGATACATTATGTTGGTGGAAGGTACAAGCTTACAAGCTGCACTGCTCTGGGGAAGACAATTGGAGTGTCTGAGCTAAATACAAATTGGGATGGAATATTACGTATCAGGGTAATGCATGTTGTAGGAGATGACTTTAGAAGACATTGGCAGTTGAGGGTCAATTTGAAGAAGCTGTACTTTCTACCAACAGAAGCGCATAGAGCAAAAGATTCTGCCTCACCTACCTTTTGTCTCATACCCCAGAATCAATATGGCTATAACAACATTGCAAAACACTAAACCCTGTCATGCAGCAGGGGTATTGCACAATGTTTCTTGCCTTTAGTTGCATATCTTAAGACAGGGTTACAAAAGTTAATGAGATCACATGGTAGGGATCACTATCCACTTACTCTTATAGAATTATGGCACAGTCTGCCTGGGCACAGACTGATCCTGTGATGTCCCAAGAGGATCTCAGAGAGGGAGCATGGTCGGATGACAGAATGAACTAGGTGATAGGCTGTATCAACCTTCCAAAAACCTAACCTAAGTTTTGAATCTTAATTTCTGAACCTCAGTGCTGATATGGATGCAAGTGAAATCCCAAGTCTGGGTCCAATTACAACGGACTGCTGATTGCTCCCTAGGGATACTTAACCATGTCTGTAGCATTTAGTGTTAACCATGAGTTGTCCCAATAATACCAATAGGTTTCACTACTCATGTGCTTAAAGTTAAACTTCAAAGCTTTGCTGGGTGGATAATTTAAAAATCAATTGTAAAGCAAAGAAATGGAAAGAGTGGATAGTGGCCTTTCTGTTTTGTATTCTGACTGCAACTTTTACTTTGAGGCTACGTCTGCACTACAAGGTTTTTGCGCAAAAACCCGGGGTGTGTCCACACCTCAAGCACATTTTTGCACAAGGAAATAGACAGTAAAATGGCAGAACAGAGGGCTTTTTGTGGTGTAGGTAAACCTCCTTCTACGAGACATAACTCCTTTTTGCTGCTACAGCTCTTGCGCAAAAAGGCAAGTATGGATGCACTGGAGGGGTTTTTGCAACAGAATTGGCCTCCAGGGAAAAAAAAATGGTGACCTCTGGGCCATTCCAGCCAAGTCAATTAGAACTCTATTGTTCCTGTTTGCTGGCCGCCTTTAAAGCTGTAGGCACCCTGTACAAGCCTTGTGGCTAGAAGTTTGCCCAGAGCAGGTGCCTTCATGACAACACTGCTTCAGCCACAAATGGCCTCCTGCCAAGCTCCCTGAGACCCCCCTGGCCCTTCTAGAAACCAGCCACACAGGTCACAGGACCCCCATACTGGGACCAAAAGGCGTTCCCCCACCTGGAGTGGCCCTGAAATCTCCACCCTCCTGGAGTTGTGGGGTGAAGAGGAGTCACTGCTGGATCCCTGGGCCATGCGCTGCAATGCAGAGATCTACTCCCACATGGTATCTCTGGAGAAGTGAGGTCACCCTGCCCAGACCCTGAAGCAAGACTAGGAAAAGGTAAAGGAGCTTTGTCAGGGGTACATCAAGGCCAGGGAGTGCAAGATGTGCTCAGGGGCAGGACCCCACACCTGCCCCTACTATAGGGTGCTCCACCACATCCTTGGGGGGAACCCTCTTCCCCCTCCATCGTGATAGACTCTGGCCTGGAGCAGCCGATAGTCCAGTGCCTGGAGCATGTCCCCGACACGGAGGAGACAGAGGGGCAGCTCCAGCCCCCCAATGGAGGAGGAGGAAGATGACCAAGACAGTGGGACTGTCACCCAGTCCTTGGAGTCCCTGCCAGCCTGGACATCTCCCAGGCTTCCAAGGAAACTTGCAAGGGAGCTTTAGGTACGTTGGCACACACACAGGGCGAGGGAGGTGGCCGCACAGGGGCCGGGGGGCACAGTGTTGCACGGGCTGCTAGGTCAGCACATGCTGCTGCCGTCTGGGCATGTGCAACCATGTGCAGCAGGAGGGTGTGGCACGCGACCACAGCAGCCAGCCCCTCAATGTGCCCTGGAGCCTGCTGCCAGCCTCATGCATGGCCACACAAGTCCTGCCCCCAGAGGGGAGATGGTGTAGCCAGCTGCAAGCAGGCTAGCTGCAAGTGCACAGGCACGACCCCACACACACCCTGGAGTGCTGCACACAGCACACAGGCATGCCTGCACCTGCGAGGCAGCAGCTGCTCCCACAGATTGCCCAGTGAGCCGCAGCTATATGTGCAGACCCCAGGGCGAGGCAGGCTGTTCACGGCTCCTCTGCTGCCCAACAGGGGATATACTGTGGCTGTATACTTCCCTTGCCTGCCTGGCCATGGTGTGTGTGTCAGGGGGAAAGGGAGAGGACAGCACAGTCCTCAGGTCCCATTGGGGCTCCTGTAACACAGGGCGTGCTGTGCAGGCCACACATGGCCTTGCATCTGGGACATCTCCTTCCCTCTGGCTGTGGACTGATGTGGTCATGGCTCACATAGGAGGGCACAGCCTCAGGAATGTGTGTGCAGGGAGGACAGACAGCCTCTCCCTTTTCTGTGTTCTCCACAGCCATACAAGCTGGGATGGAGGACCGAACCACACCAGCACTGCAGCCACCTGCCGGAATCCAGGGGAGCCACAGATGGACCAGAGTGGTGGAGGACCTCATGCAGCAACACATCGGCATCATGCGTGACATTCATAACACCCTGTTGCGCAGGCTCAATGCTGATCTAGAATGGCAGGAGTGTGTGTGGACTGAGATGATGTCGTGTTGTGACAACACTTGTAACATCCTGTCCCGCATGGGGGAACACCCGCCCGATGCCACTGCTCCTGCCTTCCACCCTCCTGCCCCCCCCTCCTATGGCCATTGCCCACCCTGCTATGCCTCTTCCCTCCCCATGCCATGCCACTGCTCCCTCCCTTCCCAATGCCCATCCCCCCACCCCAAGTGATGCCTATGGCCCCTCCTCCTGCCCCTGCTGACAACCCTGGCCCAGTTGCAGATGCCTCTCCTGCCCAACCCATTCAGGTACCCAGACCTACCCAACCCTGAACACATGCCTACATCCAAGGTGGCAGAGCAGCCGACCCCACTACCCCTCCCAGTCCAGACAGCCCCCCCCAGTTCAGATATCCCTTCTCCCCATGCTCTCCTTCTCTTGATGTTGAATAAAAAAAGACTTATTTTGTTTTCAAACCAAACAGGTATGTTTATTGGGAGGTCAGGGAAGAGGCAAGGGGAAGGAGTGCAAGGGGGAACAGAAGAAAGCAGAAAGGCAGAAGCCCCTGTTGGGGAGGCCTTGGGGACAGTTACTGGCGGGACCTCAGAGAACCTCTCCCTGAAGGCTTCCCGGATGCACATCCCCAACTGATGGGCCTGGCAGGTGGCAGCTGAAAATGCACAGCCCTTGTGGCCAGCCTCTGCCACCCCGGGAGGAAGGCCTCCCCCTTGTGCTCCACAATATTGTGGAGCACACATCACTCTGCCACCACCTCAGAGATATTGCGCTCCCTGGCATCCAGGCAGGTAAGAAGGCAGCAGAACCATCCCTTGAGACTTCCGAAGGCACATTCCATCTGCTTCTGGGCTCTGTTGAGGTGGGCATTGAACAGATTCTTGCTGGGATCCAGGTGGCTGGTGTAGGGTTTCATTAGCCAGGGCATGAGTGGGTATGCCACATCCCCGACTATGCACACTGCCATGTTGTGCTCACCCACTGCAAAATCCTGGTGGAGGAAAAAGGTGCCTGCCTCCAGGTTGGTGCACAGGCTGGAATTCCGGAACACTCGAACATCGTGTGCCTGACCCGACCACGCCACAAAAATGTCTGTAAAGTGGCCCGGTGGTCCGCCAGGGCCTACAGGACTACTGAGAAGTAGCCCGTGTGGTTGTTCTGGGGGTCAGCTGAGGATGTGCGCGCCATCAATGGCTCCCCTGCAGTTGGGGAACCCCAGGGCAGCAATTCTGCCCATCGTTGCATCCAGGTCTTGGAGCCGGAGGACTCTGCACAGCAGCAGGGAGTTGATGGCCCAGTCGACCTGCAGAAAGAGTCAAAAACACAGAGAGCAGAGAATGAGAGAGGGGTTGCATGATCTGTTGGGAGGTGCCCGTCCCCTTCCCCTCCTCTACCCCCCCAACCTCCCAGCAGCCACCCCCTACGAGCCTGTGGGCCCCCCCTCCTCTGGCAGCAGGGCTTGTAAGGGCAGGACTGCACAAGCCCCCAGGGCCAGGCCTTTCCCCACCCCAGTCACCCCTACAATCCACAGCCCCCCCTCTCCCTTGGGTCCCCCTTATCCAGCACCCCCTCCCACAGGCAGGGACTGCAGCCCGCAAGCTCCTTACCTGCATCAGGATGGCCCCAATGGTGGACTTCCAAATCTCAAACTGGGTGGCCAGCTTCCAGAGGGCAATAGAGACGTACTTCTGGATGGGGATAGCGGGCCGCAGGTGGGTGTCGAGTCTCCGGAGGGCTGGTGCGAGCCAGGCACAGAACTCAAGGAAGGTGGCCTCATGCATGCGAAAGTTGTGCAGCCACTGCTGGTCATCCCAGTGCTCTATGACCAGCCAGTCCCACCACTCCAAACTGATCTCCAGCCTTCAGACACTCCTGAGTATGGTGGTGTGCGGCAGCCAGACTGGAGCAGATGCAGCTACTCAGAGGGACACGAGGAGGAGTTCAGTGTCCACATCCAGCTGCAACAAGTAGGCTGCTGGAATCAAATGCTGCAGGAACTGCAGCATGGCTGTGTGGGGCCATCGCATGCCCAGGGGAAGCTCAGGCTCCATGGCAAACCAAAAGGCAAAAAGCTGTGTCATCCCCAAAAAAGCAAAGGGCAAACAGCAGGCACTGCTGAACCTTAGCTTTGCCAAAGAGGCTAGCAAGCAGGTAGCAGAAACAGAGAAGCAGCTGTCCAGAGGGGGTCCCTTTAAGCACGTGTCTCTGGAGGGCTCCGGCAACAGCAATCAAGAGTGACTGATGACCTCTAGCTCAGCTAGAACCAGTTCCGGGTGGCTTTTATATGTGGGAGAGCATCCAATAGTGTGGACGCGCTCTTGTGCAAAAGTCTTCTTGCGCAAGAAGCCTGTAGTGTTGACGTAGCATGAGTGAATTGAATTTGGTTTTTGCTTAGACCTCAGCTTCCTAAATATTCTGTTGCCCTTTATAATAAAAAACCTTGCCTTGTTAGGCATAATAGTATGCATTTTAATACTTGTTAATAACTGGTGCGTGCCACGGTGGCATACATCCAAACAAGTGCACATAACCTTGACATGCACAAGACAAAACTCACTCCGCTCATGGATGGAAAATCTTAGAGGATATGTCTACACAGCAAAGTTATTTTGGAATAATGGCTGCTATTCTGAAATAATTTTGTGAGTGTCTACACACAGCAAAATCACTATTTCAAAATAATTACAAAATAGCGGATGGCTTATTTCGAGTTCTGTAAACCTCCTCCTACAAGGAATAACGCCTATTACAAAATAGATATTTTGGAATAGAAGCTGTGTAGACAGGCAGTAGGGGCTATTATGAAATAGGGGGCCTCCATCCCTTCCCAGGCTGCCCTGCTGGCTGCTCTGTCCACTCACAGGAGAACTCTATGCCCTCCTCCCCTGGAACCCTTAAAGCTGCAGACTCTGCAGATAGGGTTTGTGGCTCGCAACAGGCCCAATAGCCCTGAGCCACCCTGCAGCTACCCCTGACTGCAATTAGGCCTTGAAATGAGCCAGTCTGATGTTCCCAGGCAGCCCTCCACTGCTCCCAGAGAGCATTCAGACAGCTCCCAGGAGCCTGCCAGGGGCTACAAGAGACGTGTGCCTTCCTGGTCTGGTGTGGAGATCCTGGACATTATTGAGGTTTGGGGCGATGGGACCAATCTCCAGGATCTCCACATCAGATGCTGGAATGCAGACATCTATGGCCAGATGGCAGACAGACTGGCATCTAAAGGCCACATCCATACCCAAGAACAGGTGCAGATGAGGGTGAAAGAGCTCCGCCAGGCTTATTCCAGGGCCAAGGAGGGCAGCTCCTGATCTGGAGCACAGCCGCAAAGCTGTCCTTATTTCAAGGACCTGGATCATATCCTGGGGAGAGGGGCAGTCCCTTCCCCTCCCCGAGTTATAGACTCTGGGCTGGAGATGCCCATCGTCATCCTCATGAGGGTGGGGGATGACAGCAATGAGGAGGAGCAGGACCAGGACCTGGACAAGGCCAGCCTCAGCATGCAGCTGACCCAGGAGCCCCAAAGCTTCCCTGTTGACGTCTCCTAGGCATCGTTGGAGGCCGGGGAAGGTACATCACATGAGTGCCATCACTTTCCCATCATACAGGGAGTGGAGGTGATTGCTGGGCGGGGGGAGCTGGGAGTTCCATGCTTGGCCCTTGCTGGCCATGGATCACACAGTAACCTGTGCACATGGAAGCATGTGCTGTGCTGCTCCTGGGCACATGGCCCTAGGAGGCTGACACAGAGGACCCTTGAGCTATTGGGCACAGGGTGTCTGGAGAGGCGTATTATGCTCCTGACCCCGGGGTGGGACACTGTTGGGACACCCTCCCTCCATATGCCACCTCAAAAAGGAGTCAGGGGACATTGACATACATACACACTCAGCAGTCCCTCACACAGCACATAGGCATGCCCACAGTCTCCTGTCAGCCCCCACTCCTGGGGCCATCTAGGGCCACTGGCCAGAGTGCACATGGCCTGTGACAGAGCCAAGAACTGTTGCTCTTGGCTCACAGATGAGCCTAGGCTTCAGGCACTGTGTCCCCTGGGATGACTGACCATCTCTCTTTGTTCTCTACAGCTGGACCAGCTGCAAGTGGAGAGTCGTCCACACCACCCGGGACAGCCTCCCGGACCCAAGGCTTCCGCTGGTGCACCCATATGATGGACAAATACCAGAGGTACCGCCTGGTGGCACTCGGGCCCTGCACCAAACTATGCAGGGCTAGGTGGAGGAGGACCTGCAGCTATGGTGGGAGAGTTGGCAGGAGCTGCTTGCGCAGGGCCACTCCCTGTGCAATGATGTGCACTCCCTTGTGCAGAGCATGCTGCCTCTTCCTGCTCCAGCCTCTGCTCCATCTCCTGCTGTCGTTCCTCTTTCCACTCCCTCTTCCCCTTCCACTTCTCCCTCCACACTTCCCCATCCCCCATGGATGCCGAGGCCTCCGCACTCATGGCAGTGGGATCCATATAGCCCGGAGTTACTCCCAGCCCAAGCCCTGAGCCTCTCCTGCCCCTTATTCCCCCTTCCAGCTCCCTCCTCCAAGGTTTTCACCACCCCCCTTCTTCCACCCTTTCTCCTTCCCTCTCTCAGATTCTTTCCCCAGTCTTTCCCCAGTTTCTTTGATCCTACAGTTATGTAAAATAGAGTGTTTAGATTTTCAAAAAAAAAGTGTCTTTTTTCATCAGGAAAGGGGGGAAGGGAGGGATAAGTAGAGGGACGGGGGTGAGGGTGAAGCAGAAGCTCCCAGGGGGGAGGACCAGAGGAGAGTGTCACTGATCCCCCAGAGAGAAAATCTCCCTCAGGGCCTCCCAGATGTGCATAGCCCCTGATGGGCAGTTGCCCACAGCTGCCATCTAGGGGCTGTGCACATCCAAGAGGCCATGAGGGAGAGCTTCTCCATGGGGGATCAGTGACACTCTCCCCTGGTCCTCCCCCCTGGGAGCTTCTGCTTCACGCCTCACTGACATCCCTCCACTTATCCCTCCTCAACCCCTCATGACAGGCATTTAATACCAGGCTGAGCAGGGCCCGCATAGTGGTCGAGAGTGCCTTTGATCGCTTGAAGGCACATTTTAGATGCCTCCTCACCCGCCTGGACATCGGAGTGCACAACATCCCACATGAGGTGGGTTCATGCTGTGTTCTGCACAACATGTGCAAAAGGAAGGGGGAGGCCTTCCTGCCAGGGTGGGGGGCAGAGGTTGACCACTTAGGCCCCCAACCCTGATGGCATCCATATCTGCCAGGCAGATGATTCTGCACAGCAAGATGCTTTTGATGGCCCTTACCACCTGCAGAAGGAGACAAACAAACTGAGAATCACAGGGGTGCCAGGGAGCCTTCGGGTCCCCCCTCCCAGTCCCTCTTCCCTCCACTCACCAGGAGCAATCCCCTGCAATCACACCCACTGCTGGCAGGGCTTTGTGAGGCCAGGACAAAACAAACCCTCCCAGGAAGGGGGCTTGCACCACACCCATTCTCAGCCCCCTTTCTCTACAAAAGCCCATTGTGTCCTACCACCCCCCTCCTGGGACAATAGCCCAAGTGTGCCATACCTGCATGACCAGGGCCCTGACAGTCAATCTCCCCATGCTGAACTGGTTCCCCATGGATCAGTAGCTATGCAGTGTAGAGAGCTTCCAGAGAGTGATGGGAACATGCTTCTGGAGGGGTATGGCGGGCCTCATGTGCATGTCCCATTTCCTCAGGGCAGGGCCGAGCCACTCACAGAGCTTGAGGAAGGTGTCTTTCAGTTGAAAGTTCTGGAGCCATTGCTGGTCTCCCCAGCACTCCAGAATGATGTGGTCCCACCAGTCTGCACTGGTGTCCAGATGCCAGATGCAGCGGGGCACAGCATCCAGTCCATGGTGGGTGGCCTCCAGCTGCTGGAGCTGTTCCCCCACATACCCAAGGAGGGTCTGCCACAAGGGCTGAGGGTTGGGTTCCTGCAGAGCCTGGGAGGCAGCTTGCAGAAACTGCTGCATGACTTGCAGAAAAAAAAAAAGAAAAAAAAAAAGCTGCAAGAGCTGAAGCCTGCCCAGAGACAGTTCCTGCTCCATAACAGAGCGTGCTGTGGTGTCCTGAAGCAGGGCAACCAGAGCAAGTAGAGAAAATGCTTGGCTGTCCCTCAGAGAGGTAGGCAAACAAGCAGGGAAACCTGAGAAATGGCTGTCCAGGGGGGCCCCTTTAAGCACAAACCTCAGATAGCCTCAAGCAGCAGCCACACGAAGCAACTACTGACCTGATGCTCTGCCTGACTGGTTCCAGGTGGCCTTAAATGTAATTCAGTGTCCAATCAGTGTGCACGCACTATTTTGAAATAGCTAAGCGCTATTTAGAAATGCATTTTGTGTGTAGAAGCGCTATTTCAAAATAAGCTATTCCGGAAAATCTCTTTCAGAATAGCTTATTCCAAAATAACACTGCTGTGTAGACATAGCCAGAGGGACAATGTAATGAGTACATAAGATGGGCAAATGCTGTTTCACCAGTAAAGCTACAACACAGATAACATGAAGCTGAAGAAGAAAGGAAAATGATTGGTAAACTGCGATGGTGGTTACATGTGCAATGGTTACATGGTTACTTTAGCCCAGCATTTCTCAGCCCGTCTAGGCTAGTAACCTTTTATTTGAACTAATAATGTTCACAGTTGCCTCACATTCACTATAACGAGTAAGAATAAGCAAATATAATATTTGTGTGTTGAGAGTTTAACAGAAAATGATGTGCAGGGAGTGATGTAGTGAGAGTTTCATTGCTTTTGATTGTAACAAAGTTTTTAGCATGGGATAATCCCCTTTGAGAAACACTGCTTTAGAAAAACTTAAAAAACAACGAATAGTCTAGTAGCACCTTAAAGACTAACAAAACATGTAGATGGTTTTGTTAGTCTTTAAGGTGCTATTAGACTATTCATTGTTTTTAAAGTTTTTCTAGTTACAGACTAACTCGGCTACCCCTCTGAAGCTTCTGAACTGCTTTAGAAGGCACCAGTTCAGTCAAAATTTGAATTTACTCAGAGAAGTGTGGAATATTAGATATAGTGATGGACTTGTGGGCAGAATGCAGGGAAGGGAACCAAAACTTGGTGATAAAAGCAATTAACACCTGGCTAAAATTTAGCACATGATTTTCACTGCCCTTCTGTATTTATATGGCAGAAAATAAAGTCTGTGGCTATTGCATTTATATGGCAGAAAATAAAGTCTGTGGCTAAATCAGAAGCTTTAAAGGTTTACTCTGATGGGTTTAATGTGTACAAGAGATAAAAATAAGCAGAATTATGAGAAAAAAATGAGACACACTTCTGCAGGTGGGAGAAAGAAATCCTTAGTAATCCGAGCAACCACCTGGACTAAATTCAGTGTAGCCTCTCTGACCCATATACATAAATCACTATGGATTTAACTTGGCATGGGTTCAAGGTGCCATAAATTACAGAGTTACTTAGTTTATTTAAAAACTTCTTAGTGTGATTCATAAGCTTAGCACAATGCTTTTTTTGGGTTCTCAAAGTATAATCTTCATCCTCCTCCTTAGTGCTTTGTAAACATTTTCTCCATAATACCAGTAATAAAAAAGTACATATTTTTAGGCTTGGAGTCACTTGCATGTTTTGGCTTTCAATAGCTTCCACAGAATTCAATACCCTAATTGAATGCCTAAGATATAATTCTGGGATGCTTCTTCCTACCTTCAACTAGACTCGCAGTTTAATTTATTTTTGGCACCCTAGCCATCCTAACTGCAAACACACTGGATAACAAACAATTTTCTTTGCTCATATGGTTAACTCTTCCTAGCTGGCCCTTTTTTCTTTACCTGCCATCTGTCTCTAGCTTCCTTTGTCTGTTTAGACCTCACATTATATTACTCTAATAAGATTTATTTCTGTATGAATGAAAAATGTCTTTCTATAGCACTGAAATCTTCCACTAGATCAGAGTCTTATTCCCTAGTGTAAAATTAAAACCCATCAATTTATACACTTGGGCTATGTCTACACTCACGGCTTCTTGCGCAGGAAGATCTCTTGCGCAATAAAACATCCACACTGGCCAGAACTGCATCGTAAGAATGCTGAGCTCTTGTGCAAGAAAGCGTCCACACTGGCGGGAAGCCCTTGCGCAAGAACGTGTCTCCGGAAGCAAATCGGCCATGTCAAGAGGTCACCAGCAGTGTCTGTGGACATGCGCCGGACCCCCACTGGGAAAGCGTGCCAAAGGGACTCCTGGACGGCCATTTCCTTGTGGCTGCATGCTCTTGCACCCTTTGAGGAAGCGAGCCAGAACAGCACCTGTCACCTCTGTTCCTGGCAAGTGCCCCTGGGCACCCTCGCTGCCACCGTCACAGCCATGGAGCCGGAGGAGGACCCCAGCCAGCAACATCCGCTCCTCATGGCCATTACAGAGGCTGTGGAGCTCCTCCACCAGGAGCCACATTGCTCCAGCAGGAGCTGGAGACCGGGCAGCAGGTGCAGGACCTCGCCACGGCTGCAGCTGGGCTCAGGCACCCGCACCCCACCACTGACAGGCGCCTCTGGAGCTACGACACCAGTGGGGACTGGTGGGAGCGCCTGGTGCTGGGACAATAGCAATGGGTGCAGAACTTTCGGATGCGCAGGGGGACATTCCATGAGCTCTACACCTGGCTCACCCCTGTGCTCCGGAAGCAGGACATCCGCCTGCGCCTCGCCATCCCCGTGGAGAAGAGGGTTGCGATTGCCCTCTGGAAACTGGCCACCCCGGACAGCTACCGCTCCATGGCGAACCATTTCGGGGTAGGCAGGTCCACCGTTGGCGCGGTCGTCCAGCAGGTAAGGCCCTCCGTGGACCACGGGCTCATCCTGGGGGAAGGTAGGGGCCAGACCGGGTGGGGGGAGGCTGTAGGGGCAGGGGGAAGCCCCGCACACAGGGGGTCACGCTGTCCGTCCTGCACCCAGCCCCGCTGGTGGGGAAGGGGGAGATCCCGGGGGACAGAGGGCCCTGGCCTGCATGGGGGAGAGGCCATCAAAGGGAGGGTGAGCACACCCCAGGGGCCCATGTACGCACTGTGTCTCATTCCATGCATCCCCTGTGCTCCCATGTGCCCCTCTGCAGGTCGTCAACGCCATCAATGACGTGCTGCTCCAGAGGGTGATCTGCCCCCGGGACATGGACACTACCATTGGCAGCTTCACCAGCCTCGGGTTTCTGAACTGTGGGGGAGCCGTAGACGGGATCCACATCCCCATCCGGGCTCCAGAGCACCAAGCAGCCCGGTTCATAAACCGGAAGGGCTACTGCTCCGTGGTGCTCCAGGCACTAGTGGACCATCAGGGCCGGTTCCAGGACATTTATGTCGGGTGGTCCGGGCGGGCCCACGATGCTCGTATCTTCAGGCACTCAGGACTGTGCCACAGGCTGGAGGTGGGCACCTACTTCCCCAGCGGAATTCACCATTGGGGATGTCAGGATGCCAGTCTGCATCTTGGGGATCTACCCCCTGATGGCCTGGCTGATGCGGCCATACACCGGCCACCTGGACCCCAGCCAGGCCACCTTCAACAGCCACCTGGACCGGGCCCGCAATCCCGTCGAGTGCGCCTTTGGCCATCTGAAGGCACGGTTTAGGTGCCTCCTGACCCGCCTGGACGTGGGGGTGCAGCACATCCCAGAGGTCATCTCGGCATGTTGCGTGCTCCACAATATTATTGAGGGGAGCGGGGATGATAGGTGGTGGATGGTAGGTGAGGGCCAGGCCTACCAGCAGCCCCACATGGCCGCCACCCGGCAGACCAACCGCCATGGGGTTCAGGTCTGGGAAGCCCTCCGGGTGATGCTGGACCAGGACCCACAATAGGTCACTCCTACACCTCTGACTGCAGGGATGCCCCTGTGCCCCCACTTCCTGCTCCCCTCACCACCCCTTCCTGCCACCCTTCCCTCACCTCCCAATAAATACAATGCACTTGCTATACATAAGGCACTTTTTTATTTACATGGGGAAGGGAGTACACTGTGGGGAGAGGGGAGAAGGGGACCCTGAACTGGGAGGGCCTCATGATGGATAATGGAGGCCTCTCCCACCCCCACGGGTGCGGGGGCGCCTCTGCCCCTCATGCCGGGTTGGGGCAGGCTGCACCAGGAGGTGCCGAGGTTGGGGGACCTCGGGAGGGGGCATGGGCAAGGCAGGGGGGACCTCGGGAGGGGGCATGGGCAAGGCAGGGGGAGAAGCGGGCGGAGAGCTGGGGATGGCAGAGGGGGGCCTGGCAGCATTGGGCTGCTGCACAGGGCCCATCCGGTCATCAATGGTGCCCAGGAGAGTGCAGACACGGTCACAGCACTCCAGGTACTGGCCCCACACCCGCTCCCGCCACTCCGCATCTGCGCGGATCCTCTCTGTCAGAGCGCGCTCCATGCGCTCAATCGCGCAGACGTGGCGGCGGAGCAGGTGGTGGCGGTCCCGGGCGCTGCGACAGGCCCTGGATCCTTTGCGCTGGCAGGATGGGGCTGGAAGGTCCCTCGGTGGCAGGGGGTCCCACTGCAGGAGAAGCAGAGGAGAGCAACATGGTCAGTGAGCCCTGCCCCAAATGGTGTTCCAGAGCCCCGTGCCCTCCTCCCAGCACGTCACGATGCCCGAGGACAGGTGTGGCTGGTGAGGTGGAATTCCCCTGGGGCAGCAGGAGGGGGGGTCCCAAGGTGGCCCAGGAACCCCCGGGGGCCGCATGTGCTTGGGGGGGCCTGTTGTGCCTTCCCCAGGGGAAGCTACAGTGTCCCAGAGGTGGCCATGGATGTGTGCTGTGTGCAGCACCCTTTAGGCTGTGTGAGGTTAGGCCTGCAACCTTGGGGCTGGCCTACTCCTGGCCAGACCTCCCCTTTCCGCCCCCCCCCCCCGGTCTGGTCGAGCGGAATCCCTGGGGTCCCAGGCGTGTGCTGGGGCTAGCTGCCGCTTCTCTGTGCCACTTGGTCTGGCTGCACGTAGGGTTGCATGGTTTCAACAAAATACCGGACACACTTGACATTACATGACAGTCTACATTACATCTTAGTTAAAAAATACCAGACATGTATATTTTCTCATTTTTATCCTCTCAATTTGTTTCCCGAACAAAAGGTCAAAGACTGGACTGTCGGTTCTAAACTGGACCCTAGCTGCACGAGGTTGCACGTGCTGCATGCCTCTGCGCAGCATGTGGCCAGGCTGTGCCATGTGCCGCTACCTCTCCCCACCTTGTGGCCCTCCCCCTTCTCCAGCACACTTGTGAATGGTAGCCACTGCACTCACCAGACAATCCGGCGCCGGCTTCGGAGGATGCCCGGGACACATCCTGACTGCTGCTGGGCCGGGATGGTGAGGTCTGGCTGCTGTCCTCTGCCACCTCCTCCTCCTCGTCTGAGGACTGGACTCCCTCCTCCTCCGGTGGCCTGGGTCAGACCACTGGGGTGGCCACCGCCATGTCCACCTGGGTCAGCAGGAGTGGCCCCTTTGTCCCCCAAGATGTGGTGCAGACGGTGATACTGGGGACAGGCAGTGGCTCCGCCGCCCCCACACTCGCTGGCCCGCACGTAGGTGAGGCGCAGGTCCTTCACCTTGGCCCGGACCTGTTCCAGGGTCCGGGCCGGGTGTCCCCTGCGCCAGCGCCTGGGCCATCTGGGTAAAAATATGCACATTTCTCCTCCGGGACTTGGGGTCCCGGAGGGCCTCCTCCTTTCCCCAGAGGTCCAGGAGGGCAGTCACCTTGGCGGTACTCCAGCATGGAGCCCACCGCTTGGTGCCCCTTTGGGCCTGCTGGGTGCTCTGGGGTGGCTCCTCCATGGGGTCTGAGGGGACCTGGCTGCGGCTGGGCAGCTGCCATTTCTCCCTCTGGCTGCTACCCGGGCTGCACATGGCAAATGGCTGTGCTCTGTGCCTGTGCCTTTAAGGGGGGGGCAATTAGGGGGAACCAACGAGTGGTGAATGCCTGTACAGAGTGTCAGAGAGGCCACCTGTGTTTTTCACTGGAGGCCAATTCTTGCGCAAGTACGCGCTTGCCGAACGTCCACACTGCCCTCTTGCGCAAGAGTGCCTGCGCAAGAGAGCTTAAGCCTGATAGAAAACAGCGTAGCTCTTGCGCAAGGAGCCGTCTTTTATCACACTGTACTGTACATTTACTTGCGCAAGAGCGGATGGGCAGTGTAGACGCTCTGCGCGGATTCTTGCACAAGAATGGCCGTTCTTGCGCAAGAAGCCGCGAGTGTAAACATAGCCAAACTGATTTAAGACACATCTCACAAATAACATGTTATTCTTAAATACTTGGCTATGATATGGATTATGTATATTTATAACACCACTCATATATTAAGCTGTTTATTAAATAAATATTTACTAGCTAAGATAATTGGAAACAGAACAAAATATTTACAATGAAAACTGAAAAAAACCCCTCCTAATTTAAGGTTGTTTTAAGTTAAAGAATGGTCCTTGCACTCCTCCTCCATTTTTTGTCATTTGTTTTGCTTTAGAAAAGGGTATTTCACTCAAATATGGTCCTAATGCTTAAAAAAAAATCCTAACTCCCTATAAATTTGCAACTGTACATTTTGAAAACAATACAGTCAAATTGCCAATGTGATATATTACAAAATTGCAGGGCTGAGAAATGGCTGGGAGACAATTTGTGAACATTACTGCATAACATTTTATAAAAATATATTTGCAGTCTTCAGATAATCCTAAAATATTACTATTATGTACAGAAAAAGAATAGCCAAGAATTATCTAAGTAATAATAATGTAGGTATTATACTAGGTGCTTATAATGAAGAGATAGTCACTTTACTTAAATGTCTTCTGCTGAAAGTATTGTGATCTACTTATCAGCATGAGAGAGTTTGTCTGTCTGTTTGTTTTTTGTTTGTCTGTTTATTCAAGAACTCTTCCTAAATGTGAAGAGCTAGGTCCACCAAATTCAGTACACAACTTATCATAACTTAACCAAGGTAAAGGTTTAGCTGTTCCAGGAAAACTGGATGTGCCTAGAATTGGATTCTTCTCACAAAACCATACAGAAAAGAGAAATAAATATCAAATTGGATGAAAGGGGCTGTCTGGATGTCAACCCTCCCAACCTGGGACTGCCCCCCTCTCCAAGTCTCCCATCCCAGATGCCCCTTAGGGAGCGGGGGGGGGCAAAGCTCCCCCCCATTAATACAGGAACATTGCTGGCTGTTTCTCTTCATCAGGAAGCAAGGTGAAAGTGCACAGTTTGCTGCATTCCTCACTTTGGCTGGGGGGGGGAGAGGAGGGGGCACAGGGGGGCAGATGCACCTGGACCTATCCCAGCTAGGGCCATGCAGCCCTAGCCAGCTGCGCCCACTGGAGCTGCAGCAACCAAGAAGAGGCACTTCTCACATGGTCCCAAGCTACTGTGATGAGAGAGGGCTGGGGCAGTCCTCTCTCCCTAGGCTAGCCTGCATTTTGAACCCCTCGTTCCCAGCCCCATCCAGACCAATGATTTAAATGAAGCACCAGTCAAGGCTAATTTATTCATAGGATCTATCAGTAATCAAAAACACTGAAATCAATGTTCCAGCAATCCTTGACATTTATTTATAGTTTAAAGTCCCATTTGACCTTGAACTGCAGCTAACTGGAGCTGAACTTGTGAGTTGTTCTGTGAGGCTCAGTAGGTCAGGCATGTCATGTTCCTCTGGCCTAAATGTCAGTGAAACCAGCACATTTTAATTTTAAATTAAAAAAATTAAAAAAAAAAAAAAAAATCCCAACCGCAGAAACTGAGTTACAGACCTGAGCAATGTTGACTAAATCTAATATTGTAATATTTAGATTTTAGAGAATTTTGGCTCAAAATCTAGGACTCTGTTTGAAACCTGGATGTGGTTTTGATGAGAACAAGAAAAATAAGATGGCAATATTGGGGGGGAAAACACTCTCATATTCTTGCCAAGTGCTCATTTAACAGCCATGTGAACCAAGTAATGTTTTATGAAGCAATGATTTGCCCTGCTAGTGGTAATACTATACATGGGGAACGGGGACTGAAGGAGGTTAGCTCCACAATTCAGATAGCCATAGAAGAAAGCTACACACTATAAGTTATACTGTGCAGGAAAATCAGTGTTGATTTCTCTGTAAAATGTCCCCTCACAGCAATATTTGACATGCAAAATAATCCTCTCTTGGAGCATGTGGTCTGCTATAAGCAGTACAATAAAAATGCAAAGTACTCCCTCTAAAACTCAAAATCAGCCTTTTCCATAGAGCGAGTAACTAATTATGGTCACTCTTGAAAACAGAGATCTCTGAGTAAGCTATTCTCGTCTAACCTTTTGGAAGGGTTAGTATAAATTCCCTTGTACTTCATAATACATGGCAAGCCAAACCAAATCAATACTTGGGAAACAGACATGCCCATCTTGGCAAGAAATCTCAAATGAATGGAAGGAGTGCTCCCTTTTCTTCCAAATATCACTCCTGAAATGTGGTATCAAAATTCACCTCTCATTTAATATAAACATATTTGCAGGGTGCTATGTCCCCAACATCTCCCATGCCCTTCTTTAACATCTACTGTTCATACTCAATAGTCTGTACAATTTACGGCACCAGTCAAGGCTAATTTATTCATAGGATCTATCAGTAATCAAAAACACTGAAATCAATGTTCCAGCAATCCTTGACATTTATTTAAAGTCCCATTTGACCTTGAACTGCAGCTAACTGGAGCTGAACTTGTGAGTTGTTCTGTGAGGCTCAGTAGGTCAAGCATGTCATGTACCTCTGGCCTAAAGGCACAATGTCAGTGAAACCAGCACACAGTCCATGGAAATAAAGAGGATGAACAACAGATGGTGGGGTGGGGTGAGGAGAGAAATGGCATGTGAAATGGTTATAGGCTTTTTGATTAGTTAATTTCCTGCAACAGATAGTCTGACAGTTGCCCCATTTTTCTGCACTCCACCAGGTACCAGCTCAGACACAAACCCACAAGTAAGCTACATTAATAAAAATGCATCAGAGAAGAGAGGACAGCAAGAGAAACAACCTGGATAAAGGGACAGAAATTCTTCGGCTAAGATCCTCCAAAGGCATCTATGGGATTTGAATGCTCAGTCTCCATTACTGGCTATCCAAATCCTCTAGACTAGCCAAATCCTCTTTAAAATCCCCTCCCAGAATATGTTTACAATTTATTGAGCTTGATGTAGGCAATTATGGGTGAAATTAGGGCCTGTAGATGAATCTTAGAATCCAAGGCCAGAAGGGATCATTGCGTTCACCTATTCTGATGTCCTGTATAACACAGGTCATAGAACTGCCCCACAATAATTGCCAAAGAAGATCCTTTAGAAAACATTTGATCTTAATGTAAAATGTAAATGATCCTTGGTAAATTGCTCCCATTATAAAAAGTGGCACCTTTTGGCTCCATGAATGATGTAATTCTGGGACCAATGGGGACTGCTGTGAACCTACAACTAGATTAAAGATGTTAAAGAGCATGGGGAGTTCGAAGTGAGAATGAATTAGCCTTACTACTCTAAATAGGGATGCATGGTAGTAAATTGTTGGGGAAGGATATCACTACCGCTTTCCACTAGTTGTATCAATGTGACTGATACAGTGGGACTGGGTGGACTAACTGTATGCTATCTCCATACCCCATACACATTGAAGAGGGGGATTACCACAGTGGTTTTGTATAGGGCAATAGGGAGGGAGTCACTGTAGACAGGCCAATGAGGGTATCCAGTGAGTCAATGTCTCTCTTCTCCAAAAACCACAGAGAGGTAGTAACTATGGTTTCAGCTTATAAGATAAAATGGCTGGACAGCACAACACAGCAGTCAGCTAGAGCAATTAACACAAAAATTGGGCTCTAATACAATTCCTAGAGTTTTAAAACTGTGTTTGCCATGCACTCGATTCAGGAAAACATCCTTATTATGAACAGAAATTATTCACCTGCTTAACTCCTATTGAAGTCATGCATGTAAGTGCTTTTCTGTGTGAATCAGGACCTAAAGCTGTGTGGGAAATGAAATTATAGTCCTTGCAAAGTGTGCACCCAGGCACAAGCATTTGATGGATGTCCTGAATTTGCAGAAGTCTGTAAATTTTGCTTTATTCCCTTGGGAAAGCCACTTAACTTCCCTGCCTTTGTTTCTCCCATGGTTAAATATATCAACACTTATTTATCTGCTTCTCCAGAGTGCCATGGTGAATTATTGCTTTGAAAATTATTGCTTTGAAAATGTAAAATTGTTTGCTTTTCTGTTACCAACAAGATATTCAGGTAAATTACATTATATTAAAGCTGTAGAGGCAAATCTAAATAGGCTTTTAGGTACAAAAATTGCAGCTTTGATTTTAACGAGGAATGCCAATGTATCATTTTACTATAGCTCAAACAATTTAATATACATGATACGGTTGCACCTAGCCTAGCATTCACAGATGTGTTTTGACTCATTTCTTGAGTTCTTGTTGGCGAAAGCTTTCACGCTATCATACCATACGGTGTACAAAATATGATTTTCAGTCAGATACTCATTTTCCAAGCCTACATTAAAAATGGAGATAACTGACCTGCCCGATTTTATGTTAAACAGCAAACCCCTTTTTATTATCTTGAGGAAAAAAGCTACAACAAGAAAGCAAACAAGTCTTTATACTATTACTTTTGTGTATGTCATGTTTTTTTGCAATCCCAACTATGTGGATCATTATAGGGACTCTACAGTGGTTTCATGTGATGTAAAGATTTTCTTCCTGCTTGTATTTTGACTGGTTGTATTAGCAGGGAATCACAGAATCATAGAATCTGAGGGCTGGAAGAGATCTCAGGAGGTCATTGAGTCCAGCCTCCTGCCCAAAGCAGGACCAACCCCAACTAAATCATCTCAGACAGTCTTTGTCAAGCCGGGACTTAAAAACCTCTAGGGATGGAGATTCCACCACCTCCTAACCCATTCCAGTGCTTCATCACCCTCCTAGTGAAATAGTTTTTCCTAATATCCAACCTAGACTTCCTCCACTGTAACTTGAGCCCATTGCTCCTTGTTCTGCCATCTGTCACCATTGAGAACAGCCTTTCTCCATCCTCTTTGGAACCTCCCTTTAGGAAGTTGAAGGCTGCTATCATACTCCCCCTCGCTCTTCTCTTTTGCAGACTAAACAAGCTCAAATCCCTCAGGCTCTCCTTGTAGGTCATATGCTCCAGCCCCCTAATCATTTTGGTTGCCCTCCTCTGGACCCTCTCCAATGTGTCCACATCCCTTCTGAGGTGGGGCCCCCAGAACTAGATGCAATACTCCAGATGTGGCCTCACCAGTGCCGAATAAAGGGGAACAAAAACTTCTCTAGATCTGCTGACAATGCTCCTCCTAATGCACCCTAATATGCCATTAGCCTTCTTGGCATACTGTTCACTCATATCCAGCTTCTCATCCACTGTAATCCCCAGGTCCTTTTCTGCTGAACTGCTACTTAGCCATTCACTCCCCAGCCTGTAACAATGCTTGGGATTCTTCCGTCCCAAGTGCAGGACTCTGCACTTGTCCTTGTTGAACCTCATCAGATTTCTTTTGTCCCAATCCTCTAATTTGTCTAGTTCACTCTGGACCCTCTCCCTCCCATCCAATGTATCTACCTCTCCCCCTAGATCAGTGTAATCTGCAAACTTGCTAAGGGCACAATCCATCCCCTCATCCAGGTCTTTAATAAAGATGTTGAACAAAACCAGCCCTAGAACTGATCCTTCAGGCACTCTGCTTGAAACTGAGCACCAACCAGACATCAAGCTGTTGATCACTACCCATTGTGTCTGACAATTTAGCCAGCTTTCTATCCACCTTACAGTCCATTTATCCAATCCATACTTCCTTAACTTGCTGGCAAGAATATTGTGGAAAATCGTATCAAAAGCTTTGCTAAAATCAAGGTATATCACTTCCACTGACTTCCCCACGTCTGCAGAGCCAGTTACCTCATCATAGAAGCTAATCATAGAATCATAGAACCATAGAGCTGGAGGAGACCTCAGAAGGTCATCAAGTCCAGCCCCCTGCTCTAGGCAGGACCAATCCCAACTAAATTAACCCAGCCAGCGCTTTGTCAAGCCGAGACTTAAACACCTCTAGGGATGGAGACTCCACTACTTCCCTAGGTAACCCATTCCAGTGCTTCACCACTCTCCTAGTGAAACAGTTTTTCCTAATATCCAACCTGGACCTCTCCCACCACAACTTGAGACCATTGCTCCTTGTTCTGCCATCTGTCACTACTGAGAACAGCCTTTCTCCATCCTCTTTGGAACCTCCCTTCAGGAAGTTGAAGGCTGCTATCAAATCCCCCTTCACACTTCGCTTCTGCAGACTCAGCAGACCCAGCTCCCTCAGCCTCTCCTCATACATCATATGCTCCAGCTCCTTAATCATGTTGGTTGCCCTCCACTAGACCCTCTCTAATGCGTCCACATCCTTTTTGTAGTGGGGGCCCAGCAAAACTGGACACAATACTCCAGATGTGGCCTCACCAGAGCCAAATAAAGGGGAATAATCACATCTCTGGATCTGCTGGCAATGCTCCTCTTAATGCAACCTAATATGCCATTAGCCTTCTTGGCTACAAAGGGCACACTGTTGACTCATATCCAGCTTCTCATCCTGTAACCCCAGGTCCTTTTCTGCAGAACTACTACTTAGCTGGTTGGTCCCCAGCCTGTAACAACGCTTGGGATTCTTCTGCCCCAAGTGCAGGACTCTGCACTTGTCCTTGTTGAACCTCATCAGATTTCTTGTGGCCCAATCCTCCAATTTGTCTAAGTCACTCTGGACCCTATCTCTGCCCTCAAGCGTATCTACCTCTCCCCCTAGCTTAGTGTCATCTGCAAACTTGCTGAGGGTGCAATCCATCCCCTCATCCAGGTCATTAATAAAGATATTGAACAAAACTGGTTCTATAACCGAACCTTGGGGCACTCCGCTAGAAACCAACTGCCATCCTGACCCTGAGCCGTTGATCATTACCCGCTGGGCCCGGCCTTCTAGCCAGCTTTCTACCCATTTTACCATCCGTTTATCCAATCCACATTCCCTTAACTTGCTAGCAAGATTGGTCAGGCATGACTTGCCCTTGAGGAATCCATGTTGACTATTCCTGATCACTTCCCCCTCTTCCAACTGCTCCAAAATTGATTCCTTGAGGATCCCCTCCATGATTTTTCCGGGGACTGAGGTGAGGCTGACCAGTTTATAGTTCCCTGGATTGTACTTCTTCCTTTTTAAAAGTTGGGTACTACATTTGCCTTTTTCCAATCACCCAGGACCTCTCCCAATCTCCATGAATTTTCAAAAATAATGGCGAAAGGCTCTGCAATGACATTTGCCAATTCCCTCAGTACCCTCAGATCCATTAAATCTGGACCCATGGATGTGTGTATGTCTAGCTTTTCTAAATAGCTCTTAACCTGTTCTTTCTCCACCAAGGGCTGCCCATCTCCTTCCCATATTGCATTGCCTAATGCAGTAGTCTAGGAGCTGATTTTGTAACAACAGAGGCAAAAAAAGTATTGAGTACTTCAGCTTTTCCCACATCATTTGTCACCAGATTACCTCCCTAATCCAGTGAGGGCACCGCACCCTCTCTGATCACCCTCATATGGTTAACATGCCTACAGAAAACGTTCTTGTTACCTTCACATCCCTTGCTAGCTGCAATTCCAATTGTGCTTTCACCTTCCTGATTACTCTCTTGCATTCTTGAGCAATATATTTATATTCCTCCCTAGACATCTGTCCAAGTTTCTACTTGTTATAAGCTTCCTTTTTGTGTTTAAGATCACCAAGGATTTCCCTGGTAAGCCAATCTGGTTGCCTACCACATTTGCTTTTCTTACTGTGCATCGTGCTGATTTGTTTCTGTGCCTTCCATAAGGCATCTTTAAAATATAGGCAGCTCTCCTGGACTCCTTTCCCCTTCATGTTAGCATCCCAGAGGATCCTGCTCATCAGTTCTCTGAGGGAGTCAAAGTCTGCTTTTCTGAAGTCCAGGGTGTGTATTTTGCTACTCTCCTTTCTTCCTTTTGTCAGGATCCTGAAATCTACCATTTCATGATTACTGCTTGGCAGGTTGCCACCCACATCTACTTCCCCTACTAGTTCCACCCTGTTTGTGAATAGTGGGTCAAGGTGTGAATAGTTCCTGGTCAGATCCTTCAGCACTTGTACTAGGAAGTTATCCCCAACATTCTCCAATAACTTCTTGGATTGTCTGTGTACTGCTGAATTAGTCTCCCAACAGATTAGGCTTGCGAACAGGAACAGCTAACAGGGAGTTTGGAGAGGGAGTTCTCCAGGTAAAAGAGGAGTAAAAACGGGACCATTGTGGTAAGTGGCTGTCTGGAGTGTGTGTGTGTGGGGGAGTTATTTGCTGTGTGCTGAGCTTGTGTTTGTTTGTTTGGTTGGTTGGTTTGTTTGTTTGAAGGAGCTTCTGAAAGGTTTGAAATCTAGAAGCCTCTGTTAATTGGCTGAGCCTCAGTCAGGGGAAGGGGCTACCAGAGCTATATAAGCCTGTGACTCAGTGACCAGGGAGCTTGCGAACAGGAACAGCTAACAGGGAGTTTGGAGAGGGAGTTTAGAGAAGGAGGTTAGAGGGCACTAGTGACTTCTGACCTTCTTTAAAACATAATTCTTATAATAATCTATATTCCAGAGATTTAAAAAGAATCCCAGTTTATACTTAAACTTATTCATTAGAAAAATGGAGACAGAAGCCCAGCAGCAGAGTGGGGGCTATCCTGTTTATTGCGTTGAGTGTAACATGTATGATTACCTGCCCTGTGGGCGGGTGGCATATGTGTGCACCTGTTGCAAGAAACTCCTGACCCTCAGAGACCGAGTTCGGGCTTTGGAGGCCAGGGTGGCTGAACTGGAGGAGCTAAGGGAGGTAGAGATATGTTGATGAGACTTTCCAGGACACTGTAGTACTGTCCCACCTCCAGTCTGAGAGCCCCAGTGCTCTTAAGGAGGATGAAAGTCTCAAGGAACAGAGCATTCAATGGGAGCAGAGGAAACCATCCTGTAGTTGGGACCCTCCTCCCAGAGGATGTTGCGGTATCTCTCGCACTGAGGATACCTCTGAGGGGAGGAATGCCAGTTAGGAAGAGGCAGGTGTTAGTAGTGGGTGATTCGATCGTTAGAAACATAGACAGTTGGGTTTGTGATGACCAGGAGAACCGTATGGTCACTTGCCTGCCTGGTGCGAAGGTTGCGGATCTCTTGAGGCATCTAGATAGACTTATGTGTAGTGCTGGGGAGGAGCCGGTGGTCGTGGTACATGTAGGTACTAATGACGTAGGGAAGGGTAGGAGAGATGTCCTGGAGGCCAAATTTAGGCTGCTAGGAAAGAGACTGAAATCCAGGACCTCTATGGTGGCATTCTCAGAAATGCTTCCAGTTCCACGCGCAGGGCCAGGTAGGCAGGCAGAGCTTCAGAGTCTCAATGCGTGGATGAGACGATGGTGTAGGGAAGAGGGGTTTGGATTTATTAGGAACTGGGGAACACTTTTGGGAGAGAGGAGCCTATACAGGAAGGATGGGCTCCACCTAAATCAAGTGGAACTAGACTGCTGGCACTAAACATTAAAAGGCCGTAGAGCAGTTTTTAAACTAAGAGATGGGGAAAGCCGATTGGGTGCGGAGATGCACGTAAATCGGAGGAGACTTCTCTTAGAGGAGAATCCATTGATAGAGATTCTCTAAGCTGTAGTCAGAAAGAGAGGAGGAGAGGGCAAACCATGGGCCAGAGCAGACAAACAACTGCATACAAAGGAATCCAATGCATCAGGGAAGGGCAGACAAATAAGCAGTGGCAAATTTTTAAAGTGCTTCTACACAAATGCTAGAGTCTGACTAATAAGATGGGTGAACTAGAGTACCTAGTATTAAATGAGGAGATTGACATAATAGGCATCACTGAAACCTGGTGGAATGAGGAAAATCTGTGGGACACAATCATGCGGGATATAAAATATATCGAAAGGATAGAGCAGGCCGGGTGGGTGGCAGAGTGGCACTGTATGTGAAAGATAATGTAGAATCAAATGAAATAAAAATATTAAATGAATCAACATGTTCAATAGAATCACTATGGATAGTAATTCCATGCTCCAATAATAAGAAATTAGCAGTAGGGATATATTACCGACCACCTGACCAGGACAGCGATACTGACATTGAAATGCTGAGGAGATTAGAGAGGCTACCAAAATAAAGAACTCTATAATAATGGGGATTTTAATTACCCCCATATTGACTGGATACATGTCACCTCAGGAAGAGAAGCGGAGATAAAATTTCTCAATGGCTTAAATGACTGCTTCTTGGAGCAGCTGGTGCAGGAACCCACAAGGGAGAGGCAATTCTCGATTTAGTCCTGAGTGGAGCGCAGGATCAGGTCAGGAAATAACCGTTACAGGACCGCTTGGAATAGTGACCATAATATAATAACATTCAACATTCCTGTGGTGGGAAGAACACCTCAGCAGTCCAGCACCCTGGCATTTAATTTCAAAAGGGAATTACACAAAAATGAGGAGGTTAGTTAAACAGAAATTAAAAGGCACAGTGACTAGAGCCAAATCCTGCAAGCTGCATGGAAACTTTTAAAGACACCATCACAGAGGCCCAACTTAAATGTATACCCCAAATTAAAAAACATAGCAGAGACCTAAAAAGAGTCACCGTGGCTTAACCACCATGTAAAAGAAGCAGTGAGGACAAAAGGCATCTTTTAAGAAGTGGAAGTCAATCCTAGTGAGATAAATAGAAAGGAACATAAACACTGTCAAATCAAGTGTAAAAATGTAATAAGAAAAGCAAAAAAAGATTTTGAGGAACAGCTAGCCAAAAACTCAAAAACAAATAACAAAATGTTTTTAAGTACATTAGAAACAGGAAGCCTGCTAAAAAACCTGTAGGTCCCCTAGACGATCGAGATATAAAAGGCGCAATCAAGGACGATAAAGCCATTGCGGAGAAACTAAATGATTTCTTTGCTTCAGTCTTCACGGCTGAGGACGTTGGAGAGATTCCCAAATCTGCACCATCCTTTGTGGGTGATGAATCTGAGGAACTGTCACGGATTGAAGTGTCATTAGAGAAGGTTTTGGAACAAATAGAAAAACTTAATGTTAACAAATCTCCGGGACCGGATGGCATTCATCAAGGGTTCTAAAAGAACTCAAATGGGAAATTGCTGAACTATTATCTGTGGTTTGTAACCTATCCCTTAAATCGGCTTCCGTACCTAATGACTGGAAGGTAGCCAACGTGACACCAATATTTAAAAAGGGCTCTAGAGCGATCCGGGCAATTACAGACCGGTAAGTCTAACTTCAGTACCGGGCAAATTAGTCGAAACAATAGTAAAGAATAAAATCGTGAAGCATGTAGAAGAACATAATTTGTTGGGCAAAAGTCAACATGGTTTCTGTAAAGAAATCCTGTCTTACTAACCTATTAGAGTTCTTTGAAGGGTTTAACAAACATGCGGACAAGAGGATCCAGTAGATATAGTATACTTAGATTTTCAGAAAGCCTTTGACAAGGTCCCTCACCAAAGGCTCTTGTGTAAATTACATGGCCATGGGATAAGAGGAAGGTCCTTTCTTGGATTGAGAACTGGTTAAAGACAGGAAACAAAGGGTAGGACTAAATGGTAATTTTCAGAATGGAGAGGGGGTAACTAGTGGTGTCCCCCAAGGGTCAGTCCTAGGACCAATCCTGTTCAACTTATTCATAAATGATCTGGAGAAAGGGGTAAGCAGTGAGGTGGTAAAGTTTGCAGATGATACCAAACTGTTTAGGATAGTCAAGACAGAAGCAGACTGTGAGGACTCCAAAGATCTCACCAAACTGAGTGATTGGGCAACAAAATGGCAAATGAAATTTAATGTGGATAAGTGTAAAGTAATGCACATCGGGAAAAATAACTCCAACTATACGTACAGTATGATGGGGCTAATTTAGCTATGACAAATCAGGAAAGAGATCTTGGAGTTATCGTGGACAGTTCTCTGAAAACTTCCACACAGTGTGTGCAGCGGTCAAAAAGGCAAATAGGATGCTAGGAATTATTAAGAAAGGGATAGAAAATAAGACCCAGAATATCTTACTGCCCCTGTATAAAACTATGAGTACGCCCACATCTTGAATACTGTGTACAGATGTGGTCTCCTCACCTCAAAAGATATTTTGGCCTTAGAAAGGGTTCAGAAAGGGCAACTAAAATGATTAGGGGTTTGGAGCGGGTCCCATATGAGGAGAGGTTAAAGCGACTGGGACTTTTCAGTTTAGAAAAGAGGAGACTGAGGGGATATGATAGAGAGTATATAAAATCATGAGTGGTGTGGAGAGGCCGATAAAGAAAAGTTATTTATTAGTTCCCTAAATAGAAGAACTAGAGGACACCAAATGAAATTAATGGGTAACAGGTTTAAAACTAATAAAGAAAGTTCTTCTTCACACAGCGTGTAGTCAGCCTGTGGAACTCCTTGCCAGAGGAGGCTGTGAAGGCTAGGACTAAATAGAGTTTAAAGAAGCTAGATAATTTCATGGAGGTTAGGTCCACAAGGCTATTAGCCAGGGGATAAAATGGTGTCCTTGGCCTCTGTTTGTCAGAGGCTGGAGAGGGATGGCAGGAGACAAATCGCTTGATCATTGTCTTCGGTCCACCCTCTCTGGGGCACCTGGTGCTGGCCACTGTCGGCAGATAGGATACTGGGCTAGATGGACCTTTGGTCTGACCCAGTACGGCCATTCTTATGTTCTTATGTTCTTAGATGTTAGGGGGTATGTCTACACTACAGCACTAATTCGAACTAACTTAATTCGAATTAGTTAATTCGAACTAAGCTAATTCGAATTAGTGCATCTAAACCTAAAAACTAATTCAAATTAGTGTTTTGCTAATTCGAAGTAGCATGTTCACATTGAGTGGACCCTGAACCGAAGTTAAGGCTGGCCGGAACCAGTGCCGGCAGGGCATCAGGTTAGGACTTAGAGTGTGGAGCTGCTGCCTCAGGCTAGCCGAGGGCTGTGCTTAAAGGAACCCGACCCCTACCCCGGACAGACAGTTCTCAGGGTTCCCCGCTTGCTTGTCTACCTCGATGAGGGACAGCAAAGCAGTCCTGTCTTGGAGTGCCCTGAGTCCCCACACTCGGCACATCACAGCATTCGGCCATCAGCCCGGCTGCACTTGCCGCAGGCTGCCATCCGGGGGTGTCAATCGGGGGCTGTCAGGATCCAGGAGGCCCTGCAGGAGAGCTTCCACCCCGAGGAGCCTGTAGAGCCACCCCAGTCCTCCCCATCGGGGGCTCGTGCCCCATTCCTCCCTCACCTCCTTCTGCTTACCCTTCCCTAGCCCCCCTTCCTGATGTAAAAAATAAAGGTCACGTGTGTTCAAAAATAGAAACTCTCTTTATTTAACAAAACTGGGGGGGGGGGGATTAACCTCTGGGGAGACTGGGAAAGGAGGTGGGAGAGGAAGAGAGAGAGAGGAGGGAGAGGGGACGGGGAAACCTGGGAGGAGGGAGCTGGAAGGGGGAAGCCAGGGGAAAAAGGAGGAGGGGAAGTATAAAACTGTGGTACGCCATATTTTCAGTACTGTGTACAGATGTGGTCTCCTCACCTCAAAAAAGATATTTTGGCCTTGGAAAGGGCTCAGAAAAGGGCAAATAAAATGATTAGGGGTTTGGAACAGGTCCCATATGAAGAGAGGCTAACGAGACTGGGACTTTTCAGCTTAGAAAAGAGGAGACTGAGGGGGGATATGATAGAGGTCTATAAAAGCATGAGTGGTGTGGAGAGGGTGCATAAAGAAAAGTTCTGCATTAGTTCCCATAAGAGAAGGACTAGAGGACACCAAATGAAATGAATGGAGAGCAGGTTTAAAACTAATAAGCGAAAGTTCTTCTTCACACAGCACATAGTCAACCTGTGGAACTCCTTGCCACAGGAGGCTGTGAAGGCTAGAACTATAACAGAGTTTAAAGAGAAGTTAGATAAATTCATGGAGGTTGGGTCCATGGAGTGCTATTAGCCAGGGGGTAGGAATGGTGTCCCTGGCCTCTGTTTGTGGAAGGCTGGAGATGGATGGCACGAGACAAATCGCTTGGTCATTGTCTTCGTTCCATCCCCTCCGGGGACCTGGTGCTGGCTGCTGTCGGCAGACAGGCTACTGGGCTAGATGGACCTTTGGTCTGACCCAGTACGGCCGTTCTTATGTTCTAAGCTCAGGGTCGGGGGTCTCACTGGACCAACTTGATCTTCATGCAAACCTGCTCCTGGGTTCGCATGTGGCCTCTGGTGGCCAGGCTGGCAGCTATCCTGCCCTAGACGGCCGCATTCCTGTGTCTAGTGCGGAGGTCGTGGATGTTGGAGGCCTCCCCCCAAACCTTGATGAGGTCCACGATCTCCGCACTAGACCAGGCGGGCGCCCGCCTCTTGCGGCCCCGGGCAGGCACCTGGGAGCCGCCAGCCTGGTCCTGGGAAGAGGTGGAGGGCTGGGTGGCAGCGGGTGGCTGGCTCATGCCGTGCCAGGTGCAGGGTCTGCTGGCTGGGTGCTCGCAGGCTTGCAACTGGCACAAGCACTGTAGCCAGACCGTGCCCCTTTAAGGACTCCAGGGCCGGGAGGGGGGCAGAAAAGTTTCCCTGGTTTGGCCCAGAGTGGCCGCCAGGGCAACCTGGGAAGGGCTAGCCTCCAACTAGTTCAAATTAAGTGGCTACACAGTCCTTAATTCAAACTACTTAATTCGAACTAGGCGTTAGTCCTCGTAGAATGAGGTTTACCTCGTTCGAATTAAGCACTCCGCTAGTTCGAATTAAGTTTGAACTAGCGGTTTGTATGTATAGACGCTATGAAAGTTAATTTGAACTAACGGCTGTTAGTTTGAATTAACTTTGTAGTGTAGACATACCCAGGGTGATTAAAGTACCCCTGAGAAGCAGGGCCTGCAATCTGGAAGCTCTTCTTAGTCATCTGAAGAAAGCAGAGCCGTAATGAGGGTGAGGTGAGTGAGGCACTTACCCCGGGCGCACAGCTGGGGGGGCGCAGTCCCGCAGCTGTGCACCACATCCGGGATTTTAGAAGTCCTCAAATGCTCCTGGGCTGGGGCCTCTGAGTATGGCTTGTGTACAGCTGGAGGGAGGCATGGGGGGAAGGGCTTTTTAAAGTGGAGTTTACCCCAGTATAAGAGGGGTAGCCGTGTTAGTCTGAATCTGCAAAAGCGGCGAGGAGTCCTGTGGCACCTTATAGACTAACTGAAGCGTTGGAGCATAAGCTTTTGTGGGCAAAGACCCACTTCGTCAGATGCATGTAGTGGAAATATCCAGAGGCAGGTATAAATATGCAGGCCAGAATCAGGCTGGAGATGACGAGGTGGATCCAATCAGGAAGGATGAGGCCCACTTCTAGTAGCTGATCTGGAGGTGTGAATTCCAAGAGAGGAGAAGCTGCTTTTGTAGCAAGAGAGATTGAAGTGTTCCCCTACAGGTTTTTGTATGTTGCCATTCCTAATATCTGATTTGTGTCCATTGATTCTTTTACGTAGGGACTGTCCAGTTTGGCCGATGTATATAGCAGTGGGGCATTGGTGGCACATGATGGCATATACTACGTTAGTAGATGTGCAGGAGAATGAACCAGTGACAGTATGGCTGATCTGGTTAGGTCCGGTGATGGTGTTGCTGGTGTATATATGTGGGCAGAGTTGGCACCGAGGTTTGTTGCATGGATTGGTTCCTGAGTTAGAGTTATTATGGTGCGGTGTGTAGTTGCTGGTGAGAATATGCTTCAGGTTGACGGGTTGTCTGTGGGCAAGGACTGGCCTGCCTCCCAAGGCCTGTGAAAGCGAGGGATCATTGTCCAGGATGGGTTGTAGATCACTAATGATGTGTTGGAGAGGTTTTAGCTGAGGACTGTAGGTGATGGCCAGTGGTGTTCTGTTGGTTTCTGTCTTGGGCTTGTCCCGTAGCAGGAGGCTTCTGGGTACACGTCTGGCTCTGTCAATCTGTCTCCTCTCTTCCTCGTGTGGGTATCGTAGTTTACAGAATGCTTGTTGAAGATCTTGTAGGTGTAGGTCTCTGTCTGAGGGGTTGGAGCATATGCGGTTGTACCTCAGTGCTTGGCTGTAAACAATGCATCATGTGGTGTGTCCGGGATGGAAGCTGGAGGCATGCAGGTAAGCACAGCGGTCGGTAGGCTTTCGGTATAAGGTGGTTTTGATGTGACCGTCACTTATTTGCACTGTGGTGTCCAGGAAATGGACCTCCCGTGTAGACTGGTCCATGCTGAGGTTGATGGTGGGGTGGAAGCTGTTGAAATCGTGGTGAAATTCTTCCAGAGTCTCCTTCCCATGGGTCCAGATGATGAAGATGTCATCGATGTAGCGTAGGTAGAGAAGGGGCGTAAGTGGACGAGAGCTGAGGAAGCGTTGTTCCAGGTCAGCCATAAAAATGTTGGCGTATTGTGGGGCCATGCAGGTGCCCATAGCAGTGCCACTGGTCTGGAGGTATATATTGTCACCAAATCTGAAATAGTTGTGTGTGAGGATAAATTCACAGAGTTCAGCCACCAGTTGTGCTGTGGCATCATCAGGGATACTGTTCCTGACAGCTTGTACTCCATCTGCATGTGGGATGTTTGTGTAGAGAGCCTCTACATCCATAGTGGCTAGGATTGTGTTTTCTGGAAGATCACCAATGCATTGTAGTTTTCTCAGGAAATCCGTAGTGTCACGGAGGTAACTGGGAGTGCTGGTGGCATAGGGTCTGAGTAGAGAGTCCACATAGCCAGACAGTCCTTCAGTGAGAGCGCCAATGCCGAGATGATGGGGCGTCCGGGATTTCAGGTTTGTGGATCTTGGGTAATAGATAGAACAACCCTGGTCAGGGCTCTAAGGGTGTGTCAATTTGTTCCTGTGCTTGTGTAGGAGTGTCCTGAGCAGATGGTGCAGTTTCTTAGTGTATTCCTTAGTGGGATCTGAGGAAAGAGGCCTGTAGAATTTGGTATTGGAGAGTTGTCTGGCAGCCTCCTTTAGGTAGTCAGGCCTGTTCATGATGACAACAGCACCTCCTTTGTCAGCCTCTTTGATTATAATGTCAGAGTTGTTCCTGAGGCTGTGGATGGCATTGCGTTCTGCACGACTGAGGTTACCAGGCAAGCGATGCTGTTTTTCCACAATTTCTGCCTGTGCACGTCGGCAGAAGCATTCTATGTAGAGGTCCAGACTGTCATTTCGGCCCTCAGGAGGAGTCCATGTGGAGTTCTTCTTCTTGTGCTGTTGGTGGGAAGGTATCTGTGAGTCAGTGCACTGTTCAGCGTTGTGTTGGAAGTATTCCTTGAGACGGAGACGGAGAAAATAGGCTTCCAGATCACCCGCAGAACTGTATCATGTTAGTGGGGGTGGCGGGGCAAAAAAAGAGAGTCCCTGAGATAAAACAGACTCTTCTGCCGGGCTGAGTGTGTAGTTGGAAAGATTGACGATATTGCTGGGTGAGTTAGGGGTACCACTGTTGTGGCCCCATGTGGTAGGTAGGATTTTAGACAGCTTACAGTCCTTCTTCCTCTGTAGAGAAGTGAAGTGTGTAATGTAGATCTCCTGTCTTATTTTAGTAAAGTCCGTTTGTGGGGAAGGTTGGTGTTTTATGAGAGACTCCAGATTGGAGAGCTCTTTTTTGATGTTTTCAAACCTCTCCAACACATCATTAGTGATCTACAGCCCATCCTGGACAATGATCCCTCGCTCTCACAGGCCTTGGGAGGTAGGCCAGTCCTTGCCCACAGACAACCTGTCAACCTGAAACATATTCTCACCAGCAACTACACACGGCACCATAATAACTCTAACTCAGGAACCAATCCATGCAACAAACCTCGGTGCCAACTCTGCCCACATATATACACCAGCAACACCATCACGGACCTAACCAGATCAGCCATACTGTCACTGGTTCATTCTCCTGCACATCTACTAACGTAGTATATGCCATCATGTGCCACCAATGCCCCACTGCTATATACATCGGCCAAACTGGACAGTCCCTACGTAAAAGAATCAATGGACACAAATCAGATATTAGGAATGGCAACATACAAAAACCTGTAAGGGAACACTTCAATCTCTCTGGACACACAATTGCAGATCTAAAGGTAGCCATCCTGCAGCAAAAAAACTTCAGGACCAGACTTCAAAGAGAAACTGCTGAGCTACAGTTCATCTTCAAGTTTGACACAATCAACTCAGGATTAAACAAAGACTGTGAATGGCTAGCTAACTACAAAAGCAGCTTCTCCTCTCTTGGAATTCACACCTCCAGATCAGCTACTAGAAGTGGGCCTCATCCTCCCTGATTGGATCCACCTCGTCATCTCCAGCCTGATTCTGGCCTGCATATTTACACCTGCCTCTGGATATTTCCACTACATGCATCTGACGAAGTGGGTCTTTGCCCACGAAAGCTTTTACCCCAGTGTGACTCTGCCCCTTCTTAGCCTGAAATTTCCTCTTTGCATGTTTTCGTCTCTGTGGCGGCAGGGTTCCTGCCTGGCTGCTTTGCACGTTCCTGGCCTTAATGCGGGGCCCTGCGGCTGAGCACGTCAGACTCTGCCTTGAGTCAGGGATACTCTGAGCTCCTGCTGGCCCCTCTCTGCCTGGCTAGCCCCACCATGGGCCTCCTGCAATCTCATCCATTACACCGGTGACTTCCTTCCCCTGCTTCCTTCCTGAGCGGGGGGGTGAGGGTGGGCCAGGGGCAGTGGAAATCCCGGGACCATGGCAGCTCGAACTGCTCAGGCAGTGTATGGCTGCCATGGGGAGTGAAGGAGCAGGGCACGTGCTTCATGAGGAGCAGGGCACGTGCTTCAGCATTTGGAGCTCATGTAGTCCTGGGACTCATACTCTTCCCCGCTTCTCCCCCGCACAAGAAGGCAGCAGGGGAAGGAAGTCACCGGCATGCTACAGACCCAGCTGCTAAGGCAGCATGCGGCTGTTTGGGGAAGGGGGAAGCAGCACACGTGCCTTCTGAAATCTGGACCTGGCGCGCAGCTGCAGGATCCCCAGGTACTGGCCCCAGCAGTCCCTGTCCCCTCCCCCTGGACAGACCCCCCCCACCAGCACCCTGCTCCCACTAGCACCCTGCCCCTGTCCCCTGCCCTCACCAGTACCTTCCCCACTGCCCCCACCAGCACCCTGCCCCAGGATCCTGTCCCTTGCCTCAGCACCCTGTCCCCTGCCCCCACCAGCACCCTGTCTCCTGTCCCAGCATCCAGCCACCTGCCCCAGCACCCACCAACACCCTGTCCTATGCCCCAGCACCCTGTTCCCTGACCCCACCAGCACAGTTGGGGCCACATTAGTGAAGCCTGGGGGGCTTGGAGAGGTTGTTTTTTTGCATCTCACTTGTGTGGCCCTGACTGACTTTTCTGTGGGTCAGTGACCCCTGACTCAAAACAAATTCTCTACCCCTCTCATAAATAAAGACAATGCTGAAACCTTTTGTGTTTGACATAATATTTTATTTAAAAATGGAGCCTGGCCAACAAGCCCCCAATTGGGGCCAAGCCCCCATCTGGCTGCAGTATCATAACATTCCTGCACCCCCCAACCCCAAACCTGAGCCTATCATACACTGGGCCCTCCTGTCCTGAGCCTCTCACATCCCCAAACTCCTGAACACTAATATCTTCAGTCTTGTGCCACAACACTCCTGCACCATCCACACACCACAAATCTGTGTCCTGAGCCCATCATACTCCCAACCTTATTGCCCTGAGCTCCTCACATACCCAACCCAAACTCCTGCACCCTCACATCAACAAGCCTGTGGCTTGCTCAGCACCCCAACCCTCCACATGAGCCCAACACTCCTCAGCCTGGAGCCCCCTCCCTGAGCCAGCATCCACTTCTCCACCTCCTCTTGCATCCAAATTCCCTCCCAGAACTTGCTCCTCTCAACCCTTCCACACCCAAATCCCTTATTCCCACCCCAGAACCCACACGTTCTGTCTCAACCCAATGAGAGTGTATAAGGGCTAGGGATAGCAAGTGATGGAGAGAAGGGGAACAGAGAGGACGGGGCCTCAGGGAAGGGGTAGGGTCTTGGGGAAGGGATGGGGTAGATCTTGGCTTGTCCTGACATTTAAAAAGTGGTCTTGGGTATAAAAAGGTGGGGACAATTGTACTAAATTATCTTTGCTAGTGCCTAAAGCCATGTCAGTGCCCCTACCCACACTGAGGACGGTCAACCTGGACCGCTCCTTAGGAGTGCCATTGTCCAATTTCTAAAAAGATGTTTCCTTTATGAGGTCCATGGTAAAGTCATTGTGGAGATCCCTTAAACATGTTTCCAATTTTCAAGATAACTATTTTAACCGGGAGTGTGAGCCATTTAAAGGCTATTGTATTTAAGAATTGAAGTGGGATTTTTTGGGGGGGTGATTCTTTTGTTAAAATTGATACTGCTAATGTTCAAAAAGCAGCAGTAGATTTAAGTTTTAAATATGACAGTGATTTGAATGCCTCAGAAATTTCGTCAGAGATTCAGAGTTTTAAACATCAGGTGTTAGCGCTGTTGCCAAATGTTTAATCTGCGATTAGTTTGGACCTTCTACAGATAATTCTTGAATATAATCTGGCTGAATCTTATCCAAATTTGGAAATTGCCCTGCGAATATTTCTCAGCTTGCCAGTGACTGTGGCTTCTTGTGAAAGAAATTTTAGTAAACTAAAATTAATTATTATTATTTATGTATTTTCCCTTTTTCTACAAAATATCTACTATATATATATAAACATGAGGGAGCACAATTTTATATTCTTGTCTCAGGTGCAAAATTAGCTAGTTATGGCACTGGCAGAAAGCCTCATCTACCTCATCCACCTGATCTGGTGGTCTATAGCAGATACTAACCACAACATCACCTTTGTTGCTCCTGCCTCTAAACTTAACCCAAAGACTTTCAACAGGCTTGTTTCCCTCTATATACTGGAGCTCTGAGCAACTATATTGCTTTCCTACATACAGTGCAATTCCCCCTCCTTTTCTCCCCTGCCTGTTCTTCCTGAACAGTTTATACCTTTCCATAACACTGCTCCAAATATGTGAATCATCCCACCAAGTCTCCGTTATTCCAATCAAATCATAGTTCTTTGACTGTGTCAGGGCTTCTAATTCTTCTTGCCTGTTTCCCAGGATTCTTGCAGTCGTGTACAAACACCTTAGATAACTAGTTTATTGCCCTACCTTCTCCATTCGAATCAGGAATCATCCTTTGTTGCTCCTTCCTCCTTGTGTTTCTTCCTGGTATCCCACTTCCCCACTTACCTAGGGTTTAGGTCATTGTCCCCTAACAAACCTAATTTAAAGCCCTCCTCACTAGGTTTGCAAGCCTGCCTGCAAAGAAGCTCTTTCCTCTCTTGGTTAGGTGGATCCCATGTCTTGCTAGCAATCCAAACCAAAGCCCTCTCTCTGACACCACCTGTGCAACCACGCATTTACTTCAACGATTCAACAATCCCTATCTGGACCTTTTCCTTCAACAGGGAGGATGGATGAGAACATCACCTTTGCCTCAAATTCCTTGATCCTTCTTCCCAGTGCTACATAATCTGCAGTGACCTGCTCAAGGTCATTCTTTGCCGTATTTGTTAGTTCCTACATGGAGAAGCAGGAAGGGGTAGCAATCCAAAGGTTTAATCAGTTTTGGAAGACTCAGTCAGATCCTGAATTCTAGCTCCTGGTAATCAGCACACTTTTCGAGATTCCGGGTCTGGACCACAGATGGAAGACTCCGTCTCTCTTAGGAGGGAGTCCCCAACCACCACCACACCATCTCCTTCTCTTGGGGGTGGTGGTCATGGAACTCCAATCCCTAGGACTACATAGCCCAGGCCTTCCAGTCGACAGGGTCTTCTTCGGATCCCTTCCCTGAGAGGACTCTGAAAAAGCATTCACCACCATAGTGCCTGTGCAGAGAGACTGAAAGTGGTTACTTACCTCTACTGGATTTGGGGATAGCTGAGTTAGCTTTCTTCTCTGGGAGGTTACATGCTGCCAGTTTTCTTCCTTGTTCTGTACTGTCCTCACTCACTCTTCAGTCTGCTGTGCCTGACTCTCAAGGAAGTCTTCATCTTCTCTGATGAAACGTAGGGTTGATACTTGGGCCACAAGTCCTCTAATTTTTTTCTTCCAAAATGGCAACCTGCTTGCACTTAGTGCAGATGAAATCCCTTCTATCTTCCGGGTGGAAGACAAACATAGCACATGCTGTGCAGGTCACAACAGCAGACCTATCACTATCCATACCTGCCTTCCTTCGGAGAGATTCCTCAGATGTTTTTAATGCCCCCTTGAAGGACAGAAGAGAAACAAAATGCAAGCAAAACACCAAACACTATGGGGCTTCCCCCAAGGCAAACTCCCCTGTTGGCTGCTGCCTTGCTCACTGCTCATTGTGTTCACTCTAGCTGCCTTTTTTATAAGGCTGCTGGCTAGGCCGGGCTAAAAGCCTTGACTCTAATCCAATCAGCCCCTGAAAGCCCATCTGGAACAAAGAATTCCCAATTCACACTTTTCAAACTTTTCAAACTGCTGTTCTTTCTGAATAGCAAACAAATGGCAGTAAAAGCTTTATAGTACACTGTGTCACTATGTAGCTTATATTTAACATGTCAAAGAACAAATATGTTAGGAATATTTTGGAGAGCATTCTTAAGTATTTTACAGGGATTATTATTAATATTCTCTCCTGCTTACAAACTTCAGTGGTTTAGTTCCCAGAAGCTGACCTTTGTAGGGCACACAAGTAACCTTTCAGAGGAGCAGTGGGAGGAGAGAAGAAACAAGTAAACACTGCAAGGAAAACTTCATGGAGTTTACCTGGCCCATATGCAGTTACTATCGCATAATGATTCAGCAGGGCTCTGTTTTACTGAGGTAATACATACTTGGGATGTAAAATCCTGATAAAATAGTTAACCAGTTAAACGTTAGGCTAACCTAATGGAGCCTTGTTATTTGCTATTTAAGCCAATGGAGCTGTGAGGCTCAGTGGCTATGGGCATGATAAGTAAACAAAGCAGTGTGGGCCCGCCAGCGGCTTACCCTGGTGGCCCCACAACCCAAGTTTGAAAAAAACTGGCATACAAAATGACACATTGGGACTTTTAAAGCACCCTCACACACGTTCATTGAAGCAGTTTGTGTAACTGTGACATATAGAGGGAGTGCTGGCCAGCACCCAGTGAATAAGGGGTTAAACTCAGGTAGCTAGCAAGGGTGTTGGCAAGGAGGCCAGAAGCAGCAATGGGGATCCAATACTAAAATTTTAATTGAATATAGATACCTGGTCTGCTCCTTCTTTGGGGGGATTTCTAAGAAAAGGTCTGGAGAGATCAGAGGCAGGGATCAGAATTACCATGCCTATAAGCAGGGCTCACCAGCCGAGTGGTACTGCGCTCTGCGCTCGCGCAGATCGTTCTGCGCATGCGCAGATTGCTCTGCGCCGGCTCTTCCGGGTTGTAATCTACTTGCGACGGGCGAGTAGATTACATTATTTGTCGAGCCCTGCCTATAAGAAATATTGGACATGGGAGTGAACTGGACCTTGAAGTACAGATCAGCATGTATCATGAGTAGAGGGAAGAGTGTATCTTGTCACAATCAGGGTATTTTTCTTTATTTTTCAGAGGGGAAGCCATGTTAGTCTGGATCTGCAAAAGCAACAAGGAGTCCTGTGGCACTTATAGACTAACAGATGTATTGGGACATAAGCTTTCGTGGGCAAAGACCCACTTCGTCAGATGCATGTAGTGGAAATTTCCAGAGGCAGGTATAAATATGCAAGCTAGAGACAACGAGGTTAATTCAGTCAGGGAGGGTGAGGCCCACTTCTAGAGGCTGATGTGGAGGTGTGAACACCAAAAGAGAGAAACTGCTTTTGTACTTGGCTAGCACAGTCTTTGTTTAATCCTAAACTGATGGTATCAAATTTGTAGATGAACTGTAGCTCAGCAGTTTCTCTTTGAAGTCTGGTCTTGAAGGTTTTTTTTGCTGCAGGATGGCTACCTTTAAATCTGCTACTGTGTGTCCAGAGAGATTGAAGTGTTCTCCTACAGGTATTTGTATATTGCCATTCCTAATATCTGATTTGTGTCCATTTATTCTTTTATGTAGGGTCTGTCCACCCACGGCCCGCCCTGCTACGCTCCTGCCACCAGGGGTGGGGGAGTGCATGAAGGCACTTGCTATTCAATTGGCTGGTAGCTCCCTTCCCCAGCCAGGGTCATGCAGCACCTGGAGGGAGCTACCAGCCATTTTGAACAGTGAATGTCTCAGTGCATTCCCCAGCCCCAGGTCCCAGTTGTCCTGGGGGCAGGGGGAGCTCACAAAGTCTCCTCCCCCTGCCAAGGGTATGCAGCACCTTGAGGCAACTAGGGATGTAACAGTGTAGTCAGTTAACTGACTAACTGATAAGCAAAAGCTTAGAGATTAATGCTATAGACTAGACACATTTCACCCCCTCTTGACAGTAAATTTTTTAGCAGGCTGGCCAGCAGCTCAACTCAGTCCTGGCTCGCACTGGGTCAGAGGCAGCTGGTACAGAGGCAGCAGCATGGAGTAGTAGGGGGTCCTTGGGTTTGGGGCAGAATGCACTGGCTGCTGGCCCCATCCCAGGGACTATAGAATAGTCAACTAACCGATAAGAATTCATGAGGTTACTTGACTATTCAATTAACCAATATTTAACATCACTTGAGGGAACCACCAGCTGTTCAAAATTACTTGCAGTTCCCTCTAGGTGCCAAGTGCCTCTAGCAGGACAGGATGGGGCGGGGGGGGAGAGACTTTGCACACTCCCCCATCAAGGCATGTGGTGCCTAGAAAGAACTGCCTCTTCCATACAGGGCCCCACCCCTTCTGCCCAAGGTCCTGACATTTTGAGGGGAAGGGAAAAGCAGAGTTGGCCTGCAAATACTACCACAATTCGTGAAGTGGCCCCCCTGCAAAAATTATTGTCCACCCTTGCCCTAGGGCCTGGTTGTCCAGAAGTGCTGAGAACCAGCAACTCCAGCTGAAGCCAGAATGATCTGTATGTGCTTGAGCACCTGTGGAAACCAAGCCCAAGCGTGAGATTCTAGAGCCAGGCACCGAAAAGTCAAGGGTAATTTTCAAAACCTTGGGCTGTGTCTACACTGGCGTGATCTTGCACAAAAGCGGCCGCTCTTGTGCAAAAACTTGCTGCCTGTCTACACTGGTCGCGTGTTCTTGCGCAAGTAAACTGACGTTCTAATGTATAAAATCAGGGCTTCTTGCACAAGAACTCTGATGCTCCCACTCAGGAATAAGCCCTCTTGCGCAAGACCTCTTCCAGAAGAGGCCAGTGTAGACAGGCAACATGAATTTCTTGCCCAAGAAAGCCCTATGGTTAAAATGGCCATCAGAGCTTTCTTGAGCAAAGAGAGCATCTACACTGGCATGGATGCTCTTGAGCAAAAGCACATCTCTTGAGCAAAAGCACATGCCAGTGTAGACGCTCTCTTCTAGAAGAGTTTTTGCAGAAGAACTTTTCCGCAAAAGAGTTTTTGTGTGAGAACGCGCGCCAGTGTAGACGTAGCCTTGGGGTAAAGGACTGCCCATGGTCACACCAGTGAGCAGAAGAAACAGGTGCAACACTCCAGATTTCCTAATCCTATTATAACCCTTTCCTCTATTTCTCAAAAGTTCTCCTCACATCCAGCAAGTTCTTCTCATAAAAAGAAGAATGAGAGTTTTCGGATTCCTTACCAGGGTTATTCAACAGTTACTAGAGAGTTTTGCCAAGACATCCAGTTTATTCTTTAAGCAGCCATGTGGAAAAAGTTTCAAACAGCTCAAAGTCCTGCTGAATGAGAAAGGAAAGCCAGGGAGCTCACACAACCCTGATAATTTCCTGATCCTCTTACATCTCTTAAGGAAAATAGAATGAATTGTAGTATGAGCTGGTCTGCCCCAAATAAGCATTCAACAGCTCATCCAACTATAGGTATCCTAGTCCTAAACTTCTATTATAAACCCCACTGCTGAAGAGCAAATGTACACAAATATATGCAAATACACATCTTTCACTATGATCATCTTCCCCCTGGCCATTGGTGTGAACATTTGCATTTATTTTATATAAATGAGTTGACTGGACTAATTTGAGAGTTAATATTCCAGCACGAGCAGAATACACACTTTAATGAGCACACAACGTGCACTCAGGTTGTGCGGGCATGAGATGGGGATAGAGTGAGGATGAAGAGACTGTGCTCTAGCCATATTAAGTGTCCTAGTTTTCAGAAGCATTGACCTCTGACAGGTCCCTTAATGAGATTTGTGAGTGTACAACACCCTTGAAGATCACAGCAAAGGATCATAATGTATTGAATCTGCAATATGCCAGGCAGCTCAAGCTTAATTCAGACAAACACAGTCCTGAACTGTTGGCTCCACATTTTACAGTAAATCTAAGAACTCAAGGTCTTTATCTCTCACTGTTTCTATGATGCTGCTTTATGTGAGCACAATCTCCAAAAAGGTCCTGATCTCTGTAGCCCAGAAGGCAGTCTCAGTCAGGGTATGTCTACACTACAAAGTTAATTTGAACTAACAGCCATTAGTTCGAATTAACTTTCATAGGCTCTACACATACAAACCGCTAGTTCGAACTTAATTCGAACTAGGGGAGCGCTTAATTCGAACTAGGTAAACGTCATTCTACGAGGACTAACGCCTAGTTCGACTATAGTTCAATTAAGGGCTGTAGCCACTTAATTCGAACTAGTTGGAGGCCAGCCCTTCCCAGCTTGCCCTGGTGGCCACTCTGGGCCAAGCCAGGAAAACTCTTCTGCCCCCCTTCCGGCCCCGGAGCCCTTAAAGGGCCACGGTCTGGCTACGGTGCCCATGCCAGGTGCAAACCTGCCAGCAACCAGCCAGCAGACCCTGCACCTGGCACGGCATGAGCCAGCCACACGCTGCCACCCAGCCCTCCGCCTCTTCCCAGGACCAGGCTGGCGGCTCCCAGGAGCCTGCCCGGGGCCGCAAGAGGTGGGCGCCCGCCTGGTCTAGTGCGGAGATCGTGGACCTCATCCAGGTTTGGGGGGAGGCCTCCAACGTCCACAATCTCCGCACTAGGCACAGGAAAGTGGCCGTCTAGGGCAGGATAGCTGCCAGCCTGGCCACCAAAGGCCACATGCGAACCCAGGAGCAGGTTTGCATGAAAATCAAGTTGGTCCAGTGAGACCCCGACCCTGAGCCTGAGCTTAGAACATAAGAACATAAGAATGGCCGTACTGGGTCAGACCAAAGGTCCATCTAGCCCAGTAGCCTGTCTGCCGACAGCGGCCAACACCAGGTACCCCGGAGGGGATGGACCGAAGACACTGACCAAGCCATTTGTCTCATGCCAGCCATCTCCAGCCTTCCACAAACAGAGGCCAAGGACACCATTCCTACGCCCTGGCTAATAGCGCTCCATGGACCCAACTTCCATGACTTTATCTAACTTCTCTTTAAACTCTTTTATAGTTCTAGCCTTCACAGCCTCCTGTGGCAAGGAGTTCCACAGGTTGACTATTTGCTTTGTGAAAAAGAACTTTCTTTTATTAGTTTGAAGCCTGCTACCCATTTATTTCATTTGGTGTCCTCTAGTCCTTATATTATGGGAACTAATGAAGAACTTTTCTTTATGCACCCTCTCCACACCACTCATGATTTTATAGACCTCTATCATATCCCCCCTCAGTCTCCTCTTTTCTAAGCTGAAAAGTCCCAGTCTCTTTAGCCTTGCTTCATATGGGACCTGTTCCAAACCCCTAATCATTTTAGTTGCCCTATTCTGAACCCTTTCCAAGGCCAAAACATCTTTTTTGAGGTGAGGAGACCACATCTGTACACAGTACTGAAGATATGGCATAACATAGTTTTATACTTCCCCTCCTCCTTCTTCCCTGGCTTCCCTTCCAGCTCCCTCCTCCCAGGTTTCCCCGTCCCTTCTCCCACCTCTCTCTCTTCCCCTCCTCACCTCCTTTTTCCCAGTCTCCCCAGAGGTTAATCCCGCCTCCCCAGTTTTGTTAAATAAAGAGAGTTTCTATTTTTGAACACACGTGTCCTTATTTTTACATCAGGAAGGGGCTAGGGAAGGTAAGTGGAAGGAGGTGAGGAGGAACGGGGGCACGAGCCCCCGATGGGGAGGACTGGGGTGGCTCTGCGGGCTCCTCGGGGTGGAAGCTCTCCTGCAGGGCCTCCTGGATCCTGACAGCCCCCGATTGACCCCCCGCCCGGATGGCAGCCTGCGGCAAGTGCAGCTGGGCTGATGGCCGAGTGCTGTGATGTGCCGAGTGTGGGCACTCAGGGCACTCCAAGACAGGACTGCTTTGCTGTCCCTCATCGAGGTAGACAAGCAAGCGGGGAACCCTGAGAACTGTCTGTCCGGGGTGGGGTCAGGTCCTTTAAGCACAGCCCTCGGCTAGCCTGAGGCAGCAGCTCCACACTCTAAGTCCTAACCTGATGCCCTGCCGGCACTGGTTCCGGCCAGCCTTAACTTCGGTTTAGGGTCCACTCAATGTGGACATGCTAGTTTGAGTTAGCAAAACGCTAATTCGAATTAGTTTTTAGGTCTAGATGCACTAGTTCGAATTAGCTTAGTTCGAATTAACTAATTTGAATTAAGTTAGTTTGAATTAGTGCTGTAGTGTAGACATACCCTCACTGGGCTAAGAGATGGGGAGATGAATGAGGGGAAACAAATGCCAAACCACTGATCCTTGAGGCTGTAGTTGTCCCTGTCCTAGCATCATACTGCTAGGGAGAAAGAGGGCTGAGCAAAGAACAAGAGAATCCTTGGAACACTGGATGCTACAGTCTCATCCTGAGGGCACTGGCAGATAGAGAGGTCTTGCAGAGCTGAGCTCTCTGCAGGCAGAGGAGGGAGCATGCCCTCTCCTTGTGTAGCAAAGAGCAACCCCCAGGGTTACAGCTTAGGACCATGGAACTGCTGTGCCTCCTTAACTCTCTCCAGTCTGGGCTGTAGCTCCCTTGCTGAACAATGACTGTTGTTAGTTGCTTGACACCCCTCCTGGGCTCTTGCTCTTGTCTCTGGGGAGCATTTGCATTTATCAGTCTTGTATCTGACTGATTCCCTGACTTACAGCATGTTTTAATGATAGCCATATAACAGTCTCATAACTTATCACATGCATTGATTATATACATATATGGACAGAGAATTGACTTTCAGCAGATTATCACTTGTCTCCTGATACTTTACAAGGCATGCTCTTTATATATATATATAAATCATAAAATCACAATGATATAAAAATGAGGAATATGGGGGTGACAGAATGCTTCCCCCAAGGTATAGAACATCCTAGCAACTATCCCTAAATCCTGTACAATGGATCCATTCCCTTTTACACCATGGACATTAGGAAAAACTTCCTAACTGTCAGGGTGGTTAAACACTGGAATAAATTGCCTAGGGAGGTTGTGGAATCTCCATCACTGGAGATATTTAAGAGCAGGTTGGATAGACATCTATCAGGGATGATCTAGATCAGGGCTACTCAACTTTGGAAGCTCCGAGGTCACAGTGATACTCACAGCACATGCTAAGAGCCGCAACTTAAGTGTGGTTGCATATACATGCAAATATATATGTACATTTATTCAAATAGCTTCTTTCACACTGACAGGCATGGATACAAAGATTAAGGCAAGACTACGCAATATGCAGACCCCATTTAAATCAGTTCTTCTGATATTAATAAAAAAGCAATAGTTACCCATTTCCACCCGATTTGCACTTCTAATGAGCAATGCAAGTCTAGGAATTTAACTACTAAAACGCGTATGAACAGAAGATCATTATATTGACTTGCTGTTGTGGAGTGTGTTTCCAGTGGAGACCATGTTCAAAGGATCCCACCCACGGATCGTGTGTTCAGCCCTACGTCAACCCAAACTGCCAATGGGCCACGTGTTGCGTGCCGCCCATGAGCCGCATATTGAGTAGTCCTGATCTAGATGGTGGCTGGTCCTGCCATGAGGGCAGGGGACTGGACTTGATGACCTCTTGAGGTTCTGTCCAGTTCTAGTACTCCATGATTCTGTTATTCTATGGAATAATGGATTCACTCCTAGGGAGGTCTTCATGGCAATGGGGATTGAGCTACAACCCTTACGTCCTTACTTTGCTAAGAATGCCCCTGGAGATTTAAGAGACATGTGCCTTCTTGACAGATAGAGGAATGGACTCCAGAGCTAAAAATTAATGATGGCTTTGATACTGACCTAACCATATTTAGACCAAGCAAACAGAATAATTTTAGATCAGTAATATAATGAAGGAAACAGGTCACTGTCAAGGCCTCTGACAGGGATACAGAATGGGGGCAGTTGCCCAGGGCTAGGTGATTTATAAGAGCCTGGGGCTCTGGCCGCTGCCATTGCTACCATGGCAGCAGCAGATGCTAGAGCCCTGGGCCCTTTAAATCGCTGTTGACTGATTTTCCCTAGCCCCACCCCTTCCGTCTGAGGCCCTGCCTCTTCTGGGTGGCCCAGAGCTGAGCCCTGCCCTTCCTCCCTACATTGCTCAGGACCTGGCAAAGTCTGCCACAAGCCCTGGTCATTGATAGACGGCAAAGTGGGCACAAGCAAACAATATGCATTTAAACACAGCTAAATGTAAATATATGCTTCCAGGAAAAAAACATAGGTCACAAGACAGAGTACTCTATGCTGGAAAGCAGTGACTTTGGTGGATATTCTGCTGAACATGAGCTCTTAGCTGTGGCCAAGAGGGTTACTTTGATTCTCGGATGCATAAAGAAAAGGTTGTCAAGTAGGCATAGAGAAGATAGTTTACCACTGTATTTGGCACTGGTGCAACTGCTACTGGAATACTGTGTCCAGTTCTGGCATCCACCAGCCAAGAAGAATGTTCAGAGAAGAGACAGAAGAAGAATTAAAGGATTAGGGGAAAATACTTTGTAATGATTGACTCGAGAAGCTGAATTTCTTTAGATTAACAAAGGGAAGATTAAAAGGTGACTTGATTACAATTTGTAAGTACCTACAGGGTGAAAAAAAATCTGATAATGGACTCTTCATTCCAGCAAAGAAAGATATAATACAACTAGTGGCTGGAAGTTGAGGTTAGACAAATTCAAACAAAATAAAAAGTTAAATTTTGAACAGAATAATTAACCATTGGAGGAATTTACCAAGAGTCTAGTGCAGGAGTGGGCAATAATTTTTGCTGGGGGGGGCCCTCCAAAAATTTGGTAAGTGATCACAAGCAGCACTTTTCTATGATTTTAATGGAGGAGGTGTGGGGTTTGAGATGTAGGTTGGGTGCAGGAGGGGTCTGTGACCTGGGGCAGGGAGTTGGAGTGCAGGAGGGGCTAACTCTGGCTAGGAGGTGCTTATTATAGGGGGCTCCCAGCCAGCAGCCTAGCAGGGACCCTTAGGCTGATTCTCTGCCAGCCAATGGCCCCACACGCTGCTCAAAGCAGCCAGCTGTTGGGGCTAGAGTGTGTATCTCCGCATCATGTGCACTTTCAGGGAAGGGGAGCAGCGTGCTGCATGGGCCCACAAGTACTTCCCCTACTGTTGGGAGTATAGGGGGCCCGACCACTGCTGTTGTTCCATGTTAGGCCCCCTGATAATCCCGGAAGCTGTGTCCCTTGGGGTACAGGATGGAATGGGGTGGAGAGAGCGGGGCAGTGGTAGGAAGAGGCAGGGCTTCCCCCAGCCACTGGGTGTCCCAGGCTGGAGTGCAAATATGCTCTGGCCTGCAGAATGCCTCCAGGCTCGGAGTTTGAGATCCCTGGACTAGATGATCACAATGGTCTGTTCTTAAAACCTCAGAATTTCCAGTAGAATGTGATCCCCCGCACTATATAGAGCATGGGCCCTCAATATAAGGTGCACGCTGCAGAGGGCACTTGTTTCATGCTAGGTGAGAAGGAAGGGATTTGGATAATGCAGAGGTTCGGACAACATTGTGGAGACCAAGGTGGGGCCTGAGAGGAGGAGGAGGAGTCCCCAGCTGCTGCTGAATGCTTCCTGTGGAAGTGCAAGGAGCTCTTGGCAGCCCCACTGCCATAGGAAGGAGTGAGCGTAGCCATGACAGCAGAGTTGCAGAGGGCTCCAAGTGCTACTGTAGGGTGATAACATATGGCTGCTGCAAGATGGCAGTGGCTGCAGACCTGGCAGGCCAGAACAGTGACCCTCAAACCAGGACTGTGAGAAGGAGGAAGAGGAACCCCCCAGCCAGAGGGAAGAGAACCCTGCTACTGAAGGAGTCCTGTATTCTTGATTATCTGAATGAAATCTTTGTCCTCAGTGCTATTTGGATAAGTGGGATTATTTTGTGCGGGTGTTCATGTGTACACACATACATGCATGATGTAACAATGAGCAAATGGAAAAAAATTAGCATGGCTCAGGGAGGATAAATAGCATTTAAAAAAATAAAAACAGATTTTAAAAAAATGTAAATTGGAAGGCTTCTTTATTCAAATTAAATAAAGGACAGTTTGATATAAACCTATTTAAAATTACATTTGAAATTATGGCAATCCATGTTAAGGCCTAAACCAATGTATTAAAATAGTTTAAATGTATTAATAAAAAATTAAGTAGCACATGTTTGCTGCCAAATTTCTTTAAAATTCGAACCTCTGAATGGATGGAAGTCACTGACCAAGCACCTGGAACTAGAGCCGTTGAAGTGCTAAACCAGATTTTACCAGCTGTAGCCTTTTAAGCAGGGGTGGGCAATAATTTTTGGTAGGGGGCCACTCCAAGATTTTGGGGGAGGGGTATAGGAGAGGGTACCAGGTCTGGGAGGGTGTTGTGACCTGGGGTATGGGGTATGGGGATGCAGAGTTTGGACGGTGACCTGGAGGAGGGAGTTGGGATGTGGGAGGGGCAGGGGTGCCAGAGGTAGGATCTGACCAGGAAGTGCTTACCTAAGCCAGCAGCCCTGCAGCATCCACAAGGCAGGCTGGGTTCCCTGCCTGATGCAGCCCCAGATCACTTTAAACTCCAGGCTTTTATCTCCAAGTGGCTCTCAGCTCTGGGAAAGGAAAGAGGTTTGTGCTACCCCCATCACCCAGGCCAATCTCTCAGCTCCTATTGGCTGGTTGTTTCCAGCCAATAGGAGCTGAGAGACTGGCTGGGGTCAGTTCCTATTGGCCAGTTGTTTCCAGCCTATAGGAGCTGAGGATTGGGCTGGGGGCCGGGAGATCACATGAAGCCTCCTGCTCCCTGCAGAGCAGAAAGCTGTACAGACTGCACTTTAAACTGCGGCAGCTGCATGCCTGAGGATCCCAGTAAGGTGGTCTGTGGTCTGGATCTGGTGACTTAGCAGGCCAGATCAGGCCCCTGAGCCGTATTTTGCCTAGCCCTGCTCTTAAGAATATTCAGAAAGAATGTTCCCTTCATTTCAATTAATTCTGCTACATCAGTTGGATGATTTATTTAATTCAAAGTTAAGAAACCAACTGGGAGATGCAAAAGCATGAAAGCGTCTCTTTTTTCTCTCTTTCTCTCTCTCTCTCTGTGTGTGTGTGTGTGTGTGTATATATATATATATATATATATGAGGCTTGTATTTGTCTGTCTCTCTGTCTGCGGGTCCATTCATTCAAGAACTCTTCCAAAATCATAAGAGCTAGGACCACCAAATTTGGCATCAGCTTACTTTAGTCATAACTTAGAGCAAGGTTAGGTTTGATTGTGCCAGGAAAACAGGATGCCTAGAATTTGATAGTTTTCCATAGCATGGAAAGGGAGGGGGAGAGACAGGAGGGACCCTCAGACTCACCACTTGAGGCAGCAAACACAGGGGAAAGCTATCCTGCAGAATGAACATCGGGTGCAGCTACACCACCAATGGAGTGGCCAACTGGGGATGGGGCTCCAACATCTTGCCTGCCACTGGTAAGTGCCTCTCTGGCTAAAACTCCTCTCCTGCACCCCACACCACACCGCTGGCTCCCCCCTAGGAGCACCACCAGAGGACCAGCCCAGCCCTGGCTACCTCCCACAGGATCCACCGGCACCTCCCTCTCCTGCCACCTGCACCACTGGGCTGCCCAGTGTAGCCTCTGTGGCCCAGGCTATGTGCCCCACACTGTTCTTCCCCTTTCCCACTGAACCAGAGAGCACTGGTGAGGGAGGCCAGCATGCTCCCTCCATCTCTCTGCTGTCCCCCTTCCCTTTGCCAGCCTCCCTTTCACACACACACCCCAATACCCTGCCCTGGAGAATGTTGAGGGAGGAAGCCTGTGCTGTCCCCCTGCCCTGAGGAATGCCGAGGGGGGAGGCCTGCACAGCCCCACTTTCCTCCACTCCCTTCTGGCCTGGGCCCAGAGAGTGTCAGCAGGCAAAACCTGCATGGACCCCCTCTCCACCTCATGGAATGCAGGGCAGGGGGGAGAGACTTGCAGGGCCCGCCTCACTCTCCAGGATGCACTCAGGGAGCACCAGCCTGGGGGAAGCCTGCATGGCCCCAACTCTTCCCTCAACCCCCAGCCCTGGGCCAGTTCCCCCTTCCTAGCCCCAAACCCACGCTTGTCCCTCTCCCCAAACTCCAGGCTGGACCCCCTCCCCAGATCCCAAGCTGGGCCTTCCCTCCATGTCCCTGAGCTGGGCTCCCTGCCAAGCACCGGGCTGCCCCCCTCTCGACCTCAGGCTAGCCCAGGGCATGCTGGCAGGAGGCCTGCACACAGTCCTTCCCCTCCTCCCCCAGCCCAGACGCAGGCAGCACTGGGTAGCTCTGCTAGCTTATGAATAAACATTAGGTGTGAGAATGAAATCAACTAGTTCTAAAGTCTGGCAGGACATAGCGACCAATCAGTTCAATTCACTAGCTATACATGATACTTCCCTTGTCTAATAAACCAGTTTTAAATGAAAAATATGTTTTGAGAAACTTTTTCATAATTTTGTCTTATGTATTAGAATATTTAAGGTAACTTTATTTAAATAAAATACGTTGGATGTGCATTTTAATTGAATTTTAATTTCCATCCATGTAGAGCTTAAAACAAAAGCAGAACATTCATCCAGTAAATAAGTGCATCATTCACTGTTTTCACATGTAAACAAAAATGTAAAAATTAAGAATTTGAATAAATGTAAATTAAGCTATAAAACATCTTAGAAATGTTCATAGATACAGTGTATCATCCTGGTTAGCAAAGGAAGTATCAAATTTAGTGTAAAGGCCATATTTTGTTGGCTCTCACCATGTTCTAATGGTTGCCAGCCAATGAGTATCAGTGTTTCCTTAGCTACAAAAGCAAAACAAAATTAAAATTGATTAATTAAATCAAGGTTTCCTGCTTGCTGGTTTAAATTATGATTAACACTAGTGATTTAAATCAATCCACTCTGGCATAGGCCTACTGAAGTCAATGCAGCTAGGTTGATTTGTCATAGCAGGGGATCTGGGCCAATGAGTTGAAGCATGGACACAGAGTAAACCACACTGCTGAATTGGATGAATTTGCCCAGTGTCAGCAAGACCATGAGCAACCCTTAGGCTAAGTCTACACTAGCGCGATCTTGCGCAAGAAGTATGCAAATGAGGCTAAGCGTGGAATATCGCCGAGCCTCATTTGCACACTTAATGAGCTGCCATTTTTGCAGAAGAAGCTCTTGTGCCAGAAGGAGCTGTCTACACTGCCCCCTTCTTGCCAGAAAAACCCTCTTGCGCAATGCCGTTATTCCTGAAAATAATCAGCGTAGCGGCATTGGCGCATAAGAGGGTTTTTCTTGCGCAAGAAGGGTCAGTGTAGACAGCTCCTTCTGGTGTAAGAGCCTCTTCTGCAAAAAAGGGCGGCTCATTAGGTATGCAAATGAGGCTCGGCGATATTCCACACTTAGTCTCATTTGCATACTTCTGGAGCAAGATCGCGCCAGTGTAGACATAGCCTTATTGTGTTTGTGTGTGGATTTATTATTGTTTTGATTCTCCTGCAATTCCAGCCACCTTTGTGTAGTAAACTGAAAGACAGAGGAAAATTCTATAGGACAAAGTGTTCCTCTTGTGGTCTATACGCATGAAATTTCTCATTTGCCACTCACCCTCATGCCCAGTTCAATATTTTCTCCCCCATAGACCTCCATGCCAGGGTCAAGCAGGCCAATCTCCCCGAAATACTCTCGGTCCACCACAAATGAACATCCAATCATTGCTGGTGTCCTGCCCAGAAAGAGAGGGAGAAAAAGGGGTTTTAATATTATATAATGGAACCTGACTGTAATGAGCTTTGACATGAATTAAACAAGCTACTGCAGAGATTCCGTAAATTCTTTTAGGGTTAAGTTCATTCCTGTGCAGACAGCCTGCAGCGTCCAATTAAACCCAAATGACCCTGTCCATCAGTGCTCTTAATTTGAAGCACATGAGTAGCCCCTGCTCATGCAAAGCAAGTCTCTTGAAGTTGAACACACATTGAAGGGCTTTGATTGATCAAGGTATTAAGTGGCATATACACTTTTTGCTGGCACTCTGCATTTGAGTGAATTTCACCCTGCTTTAAAGTCATTCTGTAGGGGAAAAATGCATCACTTCACTATAGTGAATTTTTAGAAGAGGAAAACTCACTAGGAAAAGAGAAAACAATCCCAGTGCTGCACTTTTAAGAGATCAAAAGTTTACAAGTAACCCTAGAGCTAAACTTGAAAAGTTAAATGTAAAATAACTTAATTCTCTTTTTTAAGAAGTGTTCTAAAGAAATCAAAGCATTCAGAAACTGATGTAAAAAATCAAGATCTGCTTAGAGCTAAGCAGAACTTCTCTTTTAGTTTGTTGTCACAGAGTTCAGGTCAAAACTGTTAATAAAATTGTGGCATTACTAAGCTTTCTTTTTTTTCCTCAGAGAAAAAATATGACTCAGCTATGCTAGAATGCAAGGAGTCACCATGGTTTTGGTAAATTTGCATCTCATTTATTTAAAACAACCCTACCTAAATTTTGAATTGATAGTATAGACATGAAAATTGCACCAGGGAATGGCAAACTAGCAACAGGTGCTAATTATAGATTGCAATACTTTCCAGAAACAAATTTTGTACAAATGGGAGAATGGGAAGGTGTATTAGCAACTATCTGACTGAGCAACTTTCTGGCCTTGGACATATATAAAAACATACACTGAAGATAAACCCATCAACTGTAGAAAACTGACAGTAAATGTTATTACCCTTTTACTTGTGAGATCTAATTTGTTTCTTCATTAGATCTTGACCCCCACACAAACTTGCACTAATGAAATTTTAATACCGACTTGGATTTTTAATAGCATTTTTAAATTACTAAAGTGATATTTCAACACAAGTATCTCCTTTCTCCCCTCTGTTTTTTAAAAAATACTACTACTGATGTGGTGATCTGATGAACTGGAATGCCAAGTCCCCTCCCGCAACCTATAATGACTTTATGATTGCTCAGAATTCCAATTTAAATAAATACAAAAAGAAAATGCAACAAGCTCAGTTAGCACCACATTTATTTGCATCTCACATTCTTGTTCCCATACTATGTGGCCTCATCCTGTAGTCTGATCCTCTGGGACAGACCCAAGCACCTGTGCAGAGTACCACTGATTTGAGCAGTGACACACATTGCAGGCTCAGGACCTCCATTAGGAAAAGCAGAAGACTGCAGCAAAGATAAATGATTAGAATAATTGCTCATGTTCCTGTTTCTATTAACATTAATGTGAGTTTGGCTATTCAATAGTTGTTCTCAGCAGGCCAATCAAAAGCCCACAGAAAAGTCCTATTGACTTAATGAGCTTTGGGTCAGGCCCAAAGTTTGCTTCTACTGATTTTCTAATAGAGTGGAGAAAATTCCATCTATTGCCTTGATTTTAGACAGAGTCCATACACAATGTCCCTGGAAAGCAAGAAGATAAGAAAAGACCTACAACATGTTTTATTTAGTGTGAAAATCTGGCACCCCCACTTCCTTTCTTCCATTGCTTGTTGCTATAATATCAGCTCACTCTTACCAAATACAAAAGTTCTTCCAGTGAACATACAAAGTCACAAAACATAAAATAGAATGCAGGTGGCATTCATCAGCTGAAACAATGAGGAATCCTGTGGCACCTTAAAGACTAACACATTTATTTGGGCATAAGTTTTCAAATGCTGGAACCCACTACATCAGATGCACGAAATGCATAATCAGTTGGATTCATATGCAGGAAAAATACTGCCCAAGATGACAAAAGCAAAATGTATAGATGAATCCCCTGGTAGCAGGAGGTAGCCACAGTGATGGTGTCATCAGGTATACTACCCTCTATCATGAGGAGTATGTTGCCTATATGACAGGAGATTAAAAAGCCTTAAGCAAATGGCTAAGTAAATGGATAGATTTAACAATCCTTCCCTGCTGGGCTTGAAATGTATCTAACATTCAAGCAGACAGCCCGACCTATGGAAGGAACTATTTGGTGCCCTTGAAAAGGTTCATTTGCTGAGGCATGGCTATTACTTATCTATAATAGCCTCTACTGTAACATTCACATTACTGGTACAGCTTCAGCTGTCTCTCTCTTTCTGTTTGCTGGCCATTTCAGCCTTTCACATCATTACTGGGCTATACTACACTGCACACCATTCCCCTGATTTTTGTCTGCGTAATTGAAAAAGGCAACTGTTGATAGAAACACATTTGATCAGCACTATTTTCTGACATGGAGACTGAAATGGCTTGATTTGCTCCTGGATCTCCCCTTGCTTTCCTCCCCAAACATTACCCAATCAACTCCTCTGATATGAAGCTGAATGAGGTTAAGTAATGAATATATAAATTGCTGCGAGCATTTTGCTTCCACAAATAAATTTGTTTGGTGGGGAAGGGGAGGACAGAAATGATTAGAAAAAGGTGACAATTCTAAAAGAAAATTCCATTTTTGTTGCCTAATAAAAGCTCTTGTCTGAACCATCTTCAGTCAGGAACTCACCTGGGAAGACTTTCAATAGTTACTATTGATTTGGAATGCTGTGGTGGGAGGCACTGTTGGCATCACCCCCATGTCTCAGCATCACTCCAGGGCTGGGGGAATCAGCCTAAGTCTTCCCCTGGCTGGCTGGAGCATGGGGGAAGGAGGCTGGAGTAACTTACCACTCCTGCCTTCCCCTGGTTGGCCCTGCTCTTGCCTTCCCCTAGCTGGCCAGAGCATGGAGGAGGGAGGCCGGGGTAACACGCCACTCCTGCCTTCTCCCAGCCAGCTGGAGCATAGGGGAGGGAAGTTGGAGCAATGCACCACCTCAGCCTCACGCTTACTTGGAGGATGATGTGGGGGGTGTTCGCACCCTTTGCACCCTCCAGTATATGGGCCTTCAAAAAGAGAGGTATCCCAAATCAATAATCACCTTTGAGAAACTTGCCATCAAAATCTATGAGCTAAGTAGGCCAGGGCTTCGAAGTATTTTGAGGGTAACCTCCAAGAAAACACAGAGTGCTGGAGAAAGTGTTGTGGGCAACCCCCTCCACCACCCCAGGCACCTTCTCCTTCCCCGCTGCTAGTCCAGGTCCCTTCTCCCTCTTCCCTTCCCCCCCCTCCACCAGCCCAAGCCCCTTCTTCTTCCCCTCTCTCCCAGTCCAGATCCCTTCTCCCTCACCTCTCCCCCCCTCTGCCAGCCTGGCCTTTTCTCTCCCTTCCCCCTCTGCCAGCCAGGGCCCCTTCTCCTTCCCCACTTCCATCAGCCCGGTACTTTCTCTTCCCTCCCACCCCCCACCACATGATTCCTGCCACCAGTGCAATGGAGCAGCTGTTTTTAAAGCAAGGCAGCTGCTAGAGCTTCAGCCAGCCACTGTGCAGAGGCTGAAGGGAGTGGGGTGTACCCCAGTCCTATCTTCCCCATGACCCCTCTACCAGCATGGGTCCTCCTGTGGCTCCCCCACCCTTGCATGGATCCAACCACTGATACCCCTATCAACTGTTTTTAAAACATCAGCCTTCCTCCATGTGGCGGCTGCCAGAGCTTCAGCCAGCTGCTGTACAGTGGCTCAGGGGGCCAGGGTCTACCCCAGTCCTGACCCCCACCACAGGCTTCACCGCTGCCTGCCCACTCACCATCTGGTCCTGCTCTGCTGTCCTTCCCCCACAAGCCCAGCAGCAGCTTATCTTTAAGGTGCAAGGAAAGTGAGCACTGCTGTTGAGGAGTCAAAGAATCATAGTTAGATCTCTCATGAGCCTATGGCTCACCAGCCAAAGGTTGCTGACCCCATTATGGTGTTAGCAGCAGGGAGGAGAGAGGCTAAGGTGGCTGAGAAGAGACTGCAGGATGCAGAGTGACATGTTGATGTCACTCTGTTGTCCCACATAAAAAACTTTTTTATAGGCATAGTAAGATGATACGATTTTTCTTAGTCTATATCTACACTACAGCAGAAAGTCAGCTTCAACTATACAACTCCAACAGCATGAAGAAGATAGCTGGCGTCAAGTCAAGTCATACCTTAAGTCAAGTACTCCAGGCTCTACATTGTGGGATGGGTTGATGGGAGAAACTCTCCCACAGACTTCCCTTTCTCTTCTTATTTGGGGCAAAGTAACAGGGTTGACTGGAGCACAATCTGTGGTCGATTTGGCAGTTTTTCACTAGACCCACTAAATCGATCACTGGTGGATTGATCTCAGAGTGTTGATCTGGGCTGCAGTGTAAATGCAGCCTTACATTCTATATTACTAGCAGTAAAATCAGTGCAGTTTTCTTTAAATTAATAACTGGTTGGGAGAGCTGATGGCCTGAAACTTTGCCCTAGACCATTAACTTCTCATGTCCTACAGAAATGCCCCATGTTGAGAATGTTGGTACTATTATAATTTATATACAATGCTAATCTACCCTATTCAGCAAAAAAACAAAAACAAAAAACAAAAAGCCAAAAAAAGCCCAAATCTCTTTACTGCTTGAGTATGCCTATTCTGAAACTCTGTTCCTGCACAGGGTGTGCATTTGGTAAGGGAATTTTGATAACTCCACAAGAATTAATTCAAAATGGCCCATGTAAAGTGATTAACCAACCATGAGAATTTCACTATAACAAACTTCTAGTTCATGCTTCTCCACCCTGGAAAAAGGAGAAAATCTTGAGACTGGGAGAGTAAAAAAATTGGAGATGTTCATTTCAATGAAAATCATAGGCAAGGTCAGCTTGAGGTTTATCCATAGGGAGAACAAAATCTGGTTAAGAGTCAGAAAAGCATGTTGGACTTGAAGAAAATATAAGTGATGAAGAATGGGAGAGTTGTAATCTTTTAGCTAAGCACAATGGTTGGCTGTGCAGCCATACTAGTCAGATTGCCTTTCAGAGTGTAAGAACAGTTGACTGCCAGAAACAAATCTATGACAGAAGAGTGATTACGGTCCAGAAAAGGACTGTGCAAATGGCACTGGACTTGTGCCATATTTGCTCCCAGCATATTATTTTATTCACATCTGCTATGGTTAATGATGAACTTTCTGCCTCTGTGTGCAGTGTAAGTCCCATATCGTTATGGAATACACAGCAGCATTTCATTCTACCTTATACATCATGGGTGAGACATACCGCAAGGAAGGATAGTCCAGTGGTTAGAGCATGACCCTTGCTCTGCCACTCATCATGTATGTGATTTTAGTCAAGTCATACAGATCCCTGGTGTATCAGATCCCCATCTGGATTATGGGACTAATAGCACCTCCTTCCCTCTGTCCCTCCCTCCCAAGAGTTTATGAGGATGAGCATATTAAAGATTGAGATGTGATCAGATAACTTGGGGGCCATACAAATGCCTTAGGTAGACAGAAATTACCGGATGAATTCCAAGGCTGGGGTTAAATTTTTAGAGGTACCTAAGTGATTTAGGTTCTAAAGTTCCAAAATGTACATAGGCACTTAGGAGCCTATATTCCACTGATTTTTAATAAGGTGTAGTCTCCTAAATGCCTTAATTATTTTTTGAAAGTGGGACCTAAGTATGACTATCAGCTCCTCAAACCCAACTGGTAGAGGGGCCCCAAAACTATACTTCACCTCAGGCCTGGCATACTCAGTCCTGTTCTACATTTGGGAGATAATAAGCACAGGAGCCACACTACCAAGTCCATTATTTTGAAATAACGGTCTGGTTATTTCAAAATCTGTACTCCTGCTTCCCTCAGGGAATAAAGTTTATTTTGAAATTGTTATTTTGAAATAGTGTTAGTGTGGATAATCTGGGGTTGCTAATTTGACATAATTGGTTGGCCTCCAGAGGCAACTCTCACCTGCCATCTCTGCTGCTCCCCTTCTCCTGCAGAGCTTAAAACTCAAAGTTTCAGGAGAAGGCCTTATGCTACGTGGTGAGCTTTGACAACCTCATGTCACACAGCAGGATCTGAAGGAGCCATGGGAGACCCCCAATGCTCCTTCAGAGCCTCCCATGGCTACCAGCACTCCTGCTGCTCCTTTGGCTGCCATTTTCCAGGAACATAGGAGAGCTCCAGACTGAACTGGTGCAGAGATCTTGGACCTCATCGAGGTCGGGGGGAAGGAGACCAACCTCCAGGATCTCCACACCACGAAATAGAATGTGGATATGTATGGCTGAATCACTGCCAGCCTGGGCAACAAAGGCCACAACCAGACCCTCAACCAACTCCATATGAAGGTCAAAAAGCTCCAGCAGGCTTAACACAATGCCAGGGAGCAGAGTGGATTCTCCGGGGTGGCACCTCACATATGCCTCTACTTTGAGCAGCTGGATGCCATTCCTGGGAGGGGGGGATAGTCACCTCCCCCACCCCTGTTGTTGTGGAGTCTGGCCAGGGCATGCCTGGTATCAGCCTTCACAAGGGTGAGTTTGTGGATGAGGAGGAGCAGGAGGACACCAGAAACTACTCCTCATGCTGGAGCCAATCCCCCCATCTCCCAGGATGTCTCTGAGGCTTCAGATGATCCCAGGGAATGCACTTCAGGTGAGTTCTATAACTTTCCCTATATATAGGACTAGTCAACATGGATTCACCAAGGACAAGTCATGCCTGACCAATCTGATTAGCTTCTATGATGAGGTAACTGGCTCTGTGGACATGGGGATGTCGATGGATGTGATATACCTTGACTTTAGCAAAGCTTTTGATACGGTCTCCCACAATATTCTTCTCAGCAAGTTAAGGAAGTATGGATTGGATAAATGGACTATAAGGTGGATAGAAAGCTGGCTAGATTGTCAGACCCAATGGGTAGTGATCAATTGCTCTATGTCTGGTTGGCGGTCAGTTTCAAGTGGAGTGCCCCCAGGATTGGTTCTAGGGCCAGTTTTGATCAATATCTTTATTAATGGCCTGGATGAGGGGATGGACTATACCCTTAGCAAGTTTGTGGATGACACTAAGGCAGGGGAGATGTAGATATGTTGGAGGGCAGGGATAGGGTCCAAAGTGACCTAGTCAAATTAGAGGATTGGGCCAAAAGAAATCTGATGAGGTTCAACAAGGACGGAAGAATCCCAAGCATTGTTACAGGCTGGGGACTCACTGGCTAAGTAGCAGTTCAGCAGAAAAGGACCTGGGGATTACAGTGGATGAGAAGCTGGATATGAGTCAACAGTGTGCCCTTGTAGCCAAGAAGGCTAATGGCATAATAGGGTGCATTAGGAGGAGCACTGCCAGCGGATCTAGAGAAGTTATTATTCCCCTTTATTCAGCACTAGTGAGGTCACACCTGGAGTATTGCATTCAGTTCTGGGCCCCCCACTACAAAAAGGATGTGAATGCATTAGAGAGGGTCCAGTGGAGGGCAATCAAAATGATTAGGGGGCTTGGAGTACATGACCTACAAAGAGGCTGAGGGATGCGGGCTTATTTAGTCTGCAGAAGAAAAGAGTGAGGGGGATTTGATAGCAGCCTTCAACTTCCTGAAAGGAGGTTCCAGAGAGGATGGAGAGAGGCTGTTCTCAGTAGTGGCAGATGGCAGAACAAGGAGCAGTGGTCTCACATTGCAGTGGGGGAAGTCTAGGTTGGATATTAGGAAAAACTATTTCACTAGGTTGGTGGTGAAGTACTGGAATGGGTTACCTAGGGCAGTGGCCCCCAACCTTTCGGGGCTGCTGGGCGCCCTGAGGCAGGGCCGCTCACGCGCAGCACGTCCGGGGGAGGGGCCACGCACACACCGCGTGCCCGGGGCCAGAACCGAGCATGTGCCACGCGCCCGGGGCAGGGGCCGCCCATGCACCGCGTGCCTGGGACCGGCACTGCCCATGCACCGCGCGCCCGGGGGCGGGGTCGGCCCAGATGATTTGGTGGGCGCACATAAATGTCCCGGCGGGTGCCATGGCACCCGCGGGCACCGCGGCACCCGCGGGCACCGCGTTGGACCACTGACCTAGGGAGATGGTAGAATCTCCATCCCCATAGATTTTTAAGTCCCGGATTGACAAAGGCTGGCTGGGTTGATTTAGTTGGGATTGGTCCTGCCTTGGGCAGAGGGCTGGACTCAATGACCTCCTGAAGCCTCTTCCATCCCTAGGATTCTAGGATACATGCGGGGGTAGGCGGCGGGGCTGCAAGGGGCTGTGACCTCTGTGCTTAGCGTACTCGGCCTGGGGGCCGCACAACAGCCTGGGCATATGGGTGAACACGGAGCACCAGTCCAGAGCACTCAGCCCCATGATGCTCTCTTACAGGAACCCCTCGCTTCTTCTCACAAGGTTCCTGGAGAGGCTTGCCTTATTCTGGCCTCCATGGTGGGACACCTTCTCTCTAAGGACTCTGGAGTCATTGAAGCAAACAGTAGTACTGCACACTACATAGGCTCATACCCACACTCAGGGAGCATTCGCTCTTGGTCAAGCACAGTGATGGGGAGGAGACTGATTCCGGGCATGGCAACCTGCCGAGGAAGAGGAAGAGATAGGTAACCAAGTAGCACTTTCTCCAGCAAGTGGCCTCTGCTGCTTACACACACTTCCCCCAACACTCTTCCCCCCTTCAGTGGGTAGGGATAGACCGGAGTGTGCTGGACACGGCATGTAACAGACACAGTAGGAAGCCGAGTCACCCCAACCCTTCCTGGCTTGGCTGACAGCTTCCAATGCCTGCTTGTCCCTGTGCTGTGGATGTAGTGATGTTCCCCTGGGACATATCTACCCCTGCAAGAACATGCCCACTGTATAGGCAACATTGCTCAAAGCACATCACCTTCTTCTGAACTGAGACCTTCAGTGTCAGCTCAGAGATTAAGGCTGGGATTCATACACAGTGTCTCCTGGGACGATGGCCCTTGTAACTTTTCTTCACAGCTTGGACAGCTGTGACCGTGGCACATTCCCCCACCTCCCACACCATCTGCATGACTCTACTGGATCCACAGATGGAAGAGAACCAGGGAACCTCATTCAGGAGCAGATGGCCTGCCTGCAGTCGCTGATCTGGGACCTCGAGGAGGAGCACCAGGAGTGGGCAGCTGACTGGGAGTAGTAGAAGAACGCCTAGGACCAGCTGGCATGTCAGCACAAGGCCATGTGCTCCTCCCTCACCTTGGCATCGTGCATGGAGCTATAACAATATGGTTTTTCTATAGCCATATTGGACCGTCTGTAGCCATATTGATAAGCCTAAAGCCTTCCTCTGCAGCCAGATTAAAGAGCAGCAGGCATTAGCTGTAAAGTGTAGAGTCACATACTCACACTCTATCTAAATTGCATTAAAATAGTGTCATGCCAGGCTGTTAAGAAGGAGATCCTATGTTAGTGGTACCTACTGTCACCAGATAAAGAAATAGATAACAAGATGGGTAAAGAAAACTTAGTTAACAGCATTTGATCAGGCAAGAAATTGTTTATCAGTAGCTGAGGTGGAATCCTCATTCTATGATTATGGTCTTCACTTTCCTATTGTTTGTCTGTGTAATCTCTTCTGATTTGTAACTATTTCTGTCTGCTGTATAAATTATTTTGCGGAGTGTAAATAATCTAAGGTGGTGGGGTCTGATTGATTAGGTAATTCTGTTACAGTATGTTATGATTGATTAGTAAAATTATACTAAAATAATTGGTTAAAGTATAGCTAAGCAGGACTCAAATTTTACTTTATAAACTGGGGTCAAAGAAGGAGACCAGCAGGAAAAAGGGATGAAGGAAAGGAAAGAGAAAAGGAAGAAAGGAACATCAAGAAGGAGGGAAGACCGGGAAGAAGAACTCACCTCCAAGATACAGCCTAAGACCAGAGCTGCCAGAACTCCTCTGCACGAGCGTAACGTGCAGCAGCTGGGATCCAGAGAGACTGACCTTCCCAGGGGAAGACTGCCTGCCTTTATCAGTATTAGTGAGCATGACACTGTGGCTACATCTATACTGCAGGCTTGCTGCGCAAGAACTGTTTTGCGTAAGAGTTCTAAGAGTTCCACACTGCTCAAAGCACATCACAAAAGCAAAGCATTTTTGTGCAAGAGAGCATCCATACTGGTGGGACGCTCTTGTGCAAAGATCTCCCTCCCCCACCCCGGAACCACTTCGGACAGGGCAAAAGGACCTTCCGGGGGCGGAGGCTGGAGCCCCTCTGAGACATGTGCTTAAAGGGATCTCCCTGGACAGCCGTTTCTCTGCTGCTGCATGCTGACCTCTGGTAGGGACTGAAAGCTGTAGCAGTGCCTGTTGTGGTTGCCCTTGGCCTCATTGGACACCACAGCTTGTACCCAGTGCACTTGGGGACTTTTGCCTTCTGCTTGCTGTGCCATGGTGCCAGGGATGGCCCTTTGCCTGCTTTGGCCCCACACGGCCATTTTGGAGTGCGTGCAGATGCTGCTGTACCCTGCCTCACTACTCCTGCACGAGCTCGATGCCGAGCTCACTCTGGATTCCCTCTCCCTGGATGTGGCAGCTTCACTATGGCATCCCTACCCAACCATGGAGAAGCGATACTGGAGACCGGCTGGTCCTGGAGCAATGGGATGACCAGCAGCAGCTCCAGAACTTTAGGATGTGGAAGCAGATGTTCCTGGAGCTGAGTGGCTGGCTCACCCTGAGCCGCTCCTCAGACACGACACCCAGCTGCGGCCCACCATCCCCGTCAACAAGAGGGTCGCCATCGTCCTGCGGAAGCTGGCCTCCCCAAACAGCTACTGCTTGGTGGCACACCAGTTCAGGGTGGGCAGGTCCACAGTGAGTGCTGTCTTGATGCAGGTAAGGCCCTCGGGAGGGTGGGGAGGGGAGGGGCTGCAGTCCCTGCCCGGAGGAAGGGAAGACTTCAGGCTGGGGGGGGGGCAAAGGGGTGGGAGAAGCCCCATCACCCAGGGGCTGGTGCTGTCCTTCCCTCACATAGCCCTGCTGGTGTGTGTGTGGGTGGAGGGGCTCCAGGGCAAGAGGGCCCTTGTATATTTGAGGGGAGAGGGCATCAAAGGAGGGTGGGCACCCCCCGAAGCTCATGCACCCTTCCTGCCTCATTCTGTGTGTTCCCTGTGTTTCTGTGTGCCCTTCTGCAGGTTGTCAGAACTATCAGTGACATTCTGCTCAAGAGAGTCATTCCCCTGCGGGACATGGATGCAACTGTAGCTGGCTTCATTGCCCTGGGGTTCTCCAACTGCGGGGGAACCATAGATGTGACCCACATCCCAATACGGGCACCAGAGCATCGAGCGGCCCACTTTATCAACTGCAAGGGGTACTTCTCGATGGTGCTCCAGGCCCTTGAGGACCACCGAGGCCACTTCACAGACATATATGTGGGGTGGTCGGGCAGGGCACATGACGGCCGCATCCTCAGAAACTCCAGCCTTTTTGCAGGCTGGAGGTGGGTACTTTCTTCCCCCAGCTGGAATTGATGGTTGGGGACATCCTCATGCCACTGTGCATCATGGGGGATGCGGCCTACCCCCTCATGCCATGGCTGATGCAGCCGTACACTGGACGCATGGACCCCAGCTGGGAAACATTCAACCTGCACCTGAACCGGGCCCACAACCAGGTGGAGTGCACCTTTGGACGGCTGAAGGCGAGATTCCGTGGTCTGCTCATCCATCTCGACATGGACAAGCAGAACATCATGGAGGTTGTCGCAGCATGTTGTGTGCTGCACAACATAGTGGAGTGGAAGGGGGAGGCCTTCCTCCTGGGGTGGATGGCAGGCAAGGGCTGAGCGTTTGAGTAGCCCTGGACAGCTGCCCTCCGGCAGGTGCACCACAATGGGGTGTGCATCCGAGAGGTCCTGAGGGAGATGTTCTCCCAAGCCCCACACTAGATTGCTTCTGTCTGGCGTCCACATCTCCCCCCCCACCCCCCATCCCCAACCTTTCTCTCCCCCCCTTCCCTGACCTCCCAATAACACAACTGGTTTTGTTTAACCAACAATAAACTGTATTTATTTACATAGGGGTGAAGGGTGGGTAGTGGGAGGGGCCTCTGAACTGGGAGGGGAAAGAAGGGGGCTCTGAACTGGAAGGGGGAGGAGAAAGGGGCTCTGAACTGGGAGGGAGAGGAGGAGTTATTACTGGGAGGGGCGGCTCCTCCCAGCACATTCACAGGTGTGGAGGCCTCGGTGACTGGGTTGGGGCAGGCAGCACGGGGAGGTGGGCAGGATGGGGTGCAGCGGGAGGGGGGCATGGGCACTACAGAAGGAGCGGCAGGAGGGAGCATGAGCACGGCAGGAGGGATGGCAGGAAGGGCAGCAGCAGGGGCAGGGAGGGCTGCAGGATGGGGCAAGGCCATGCCATAGTGCATGGCATAGCCGATGTGCGATGTGAGGGTGGAGATGCTGTCACACATGGGGTCGCACCACTGGAGGAACAGGCCCCACATCTGCTACCACTGCTCCAGGTCGGCCCGGGTCTTAATGCTGACCGCCTCCTTCATCCTCTACATGGCCTGCACGTGCCACCAGAGGAGCTGGTCATACTTCCTGGCCCGCCTGACTGGTCCCTGGGTTGTCAATGCCGCCGGCGTGGAACTGGAGGGTCCCTTGCTCCCGGCTGGTCCTGCTGCAGAGAACACAGAAAATGGTGAGGTGGTCAGTCAGCCCTGGCCACAGTGTCCCTGAGCCCTGTGCCCTCCTCCCTGAGCCTCACGTTACACCACACACTGTTGGTTTGGGCCCAATCGGTCGCCTGTGTGTGTGTTCACATAAGGACTAGCTCAAAATCCTGGGAGTGACGTGATCCTCCATGGATTAGAGCCAGTGCTACTGGGGAGTATACTGTCCCAGCAGCAAAACTCACTGGGCCAAAGGCCTGGGCTGCCCACTTCCCCGCTCCTACTCCCCTCCAGCCCTCGGACAAGTAGCCCAGGAAAGTTTGTGGCTGCAGTGTGGGGATTCCCTCAGGAGCAGCAGAGGGGCTGGGAGCAGCTGAGGGGCTCCATGGGGGTCACACTCACAGGGCTGGCTTGCTGCGCTTTTCCCAGGAGCAGCTGCTGTCACACATGGGCAGGCATGGCTGTGTGCTGTCTGTGTGCAGCACCCTTCAGGATGTGTGAGGTGTGGCCTGTGCCCTTGGGGCTTGGCTGCTTCCAGCCGGCATCCCGCCTCCTTCCCCCGGGCAGGACATGTGTGAGCAGTAGGGTCTCAAGCATGCCCTGGAGCTGCCTGCCATATCCACATGCCACACAGTCAGGCTGCACGAGGTTGCACATGCTGCATACTGCTGCACGACATGCAGCTTGAACTGCCTGAGTGACGCTCCCCCCACCAGGCACCTACCTCCCCCACCCTTGCGAGTGAGAAGTGCAACACTCACAGGAGGATCCGTCGCAGGCCTCGGATGAGGCCCGGGACATCCCGGCTGCTGGGCACTGGCTCAAGATGGAGGGTGATGAGGTGGTTCTCTCCCTCATCCTCACAGCTGATGGTCAGGTCGCCCTCCTCCTCAAGGTCAGGCAGCCTGACTACCGGGGTGCGCAGTCCGGTGTCCGCCATCAGCGAGGGCGTGCAGGCGAGGATGGTGTGCAGGCACTCACAGTGGGGGCAGGTGTCAACTCCTGCCCCCTTCCCCGCCCTCAGTGACCCTCATATAGCCCAGGCATAGCTCCTTCACCTTGGCCCGGATATGTTCAAGAGTCCGGGCTGGATGTCTCTGGTCAGCCAGCACCTGGGCCATGCAGACGAAGATGTCCGCATTGTGGCGACAGAACTGGGAGTTGTGGAGGGCTTCCTCCTGTGCCGACAGGTCCAGAAGGGCCTCGACCTCAGCCCCGAGCCAGCATGGGGCACGTCGCTTGGTGCCCCTCTGGGCCCTGCTGGGAGCCCTGGGGTGGCTCCTAAGATGAGGGTGCAGGCTCACGGGGTGGCTGAGGGGCAGACATGCCTGCAGAGCTGGAATGCAGAGCCATGTGGTAGAGCTGCCGTCTGTGCTGCTACTGCCATGCAGCATCTGCAAGGTGCCTGGCCCTTTATGGGGGAGTCCAGCAAACAGGAAGTAGCGAGCTGTGAGTGCGGGTACGGAGCGCCAAGAGGCCACCTGCCTTTTTGTCCAGGGAAGCCAATTCTTGCGATCCCTGCTGCCTGTCCCACACTGCCTTCTTGTGCAAGATCTCTTGCACAAGAAGGCTTCTTCCACATATGAAGCATCAGAGGTCTTGCGCAAGAAGCCCTCTGTTCCAATGCCTTACTGTAAATTTACTTGTGCAAGAAAGCCTGCAGTGTAGACTCTCCACAAGTTTTTGCGCAAGAACCGCAGTTCTTGTGCAAGAAGCCTGCAGCGTAGACGTAGCCTGGATTTTCTGCTTTCTTGGTAATGGTCAATAAATACAGAACGTGTAAGGTTCTTTCAGTAAATAAAAATCCTGCAGACTCGCAAGTTACGTCCTGAGCCCTAGGAATTGGGTAAGGGTGGGTGTTTAAATTAACAGGGTTGCATCTTGAGCCCTAGGAATTGGGTAAAGGTATGTGTCCCTGAAGTATGGAAGGGATAGAGAAATTTGTGTGGGTAACAGAGCGAGCCACCAGCCACCTTCGTAGCACCCCATGGCTTTCCCTCTTAGCCACCTCAGGGGTTACCAGAACATGATCCAGTGGGACCTCTCAGGCAATTGAAGCCTCCCAAATAAGTCCCAGGCCCAGGACCTTCCCTGAGCCCCCCCTCCACTCTCCCTTATTCCAGGGTTTTTTTTCCCAGTCCCTCCCCTATTGAATATCCCCCCAATAAAAGGTCCTCTTGTTCCCCCAAAAAAGGCTTTTTTTTTTTTGCTCTGCAGGGGCGGGGGAAGGTGCCACGGTGCATCTTTTAGAACAGGAAGAAGTTTTGGAAGATGCAGGCATTATGCACCTTTCCTAACCACGACACTGATGTCGGTGAAGCATCCCTTGTGATCCATGAGGGACTGCAGCATTATGGAGAAGTACCCCTTTCTGTTTATGTAGTCTGAGGAACGATGGTCAGGGGCCGGAATGGGGATGTGTGTGCCATCTGTGGCCCACCCTCAGAGTTGGGGAAGACCATGGCAGCAAAGCCATGATGACCCTCCATAGCTGCACATGGCTTATGGTCTTTGTATAAACACAGCCCCAATGGTGGATTTCCCCATGCTGAACTGGTTCCCAACAGAGAAGTAGCTGTGCAGCATGGTAAGTTTCCAGAGGGTGATGGTGACGCGCTTCTGCACAGGGAAGATGAGTCTCAGTTGCATGTTCTTGTTGCCTGAGGGCAAGGGCGAGCCACTCGCAGAGCTCCAGGAAGGTGGCCTTCCATATGTGGGAGTTCTGGAGCTACTGCTGGTCATCCCATAGCTGCAGGAGGATGTGGTCTCACCAGTCCAAACTGGTCTCCCACCACCAGAAGTGGTATTCCATGGTGACCAGGGGATTGAGGAGCATGCGCAGCAACAGGAATGCCAGGACATGAGTGATGAGGGCCTGTGGTCTGGGCTGGTCTTCCTTCTGCTGGAGCAGCATGTGAGCAATGTGGAAATACTGTGCCATGAGGCACAGCATGGGGCTCATGAGCCTGGCACTGCTTTGCAGCAGTTCTAGCTCCATGTTCTGAATGCCACAGCACTCACAGCACACTGCATCTGTTTTGTGTTCGACAAGGGTGAGGCAGTGGAGGAATGGCGTGCGAGATGCAGCTGTAGAGAGGAGCCCCTGAAAGTAAGTGTCACAGCTTCCCTGACCAAGCAGCTGCAGGAAGTGTTCACCCTCCTGGAGTGATTCTGGGGGCTCTATGTCTGAGACAGGCTCCAATCAGTGTGGACATGCTATTTCAAAATAATTCAGATTAATTTCCATGCTAAATCGTCCAGGCAGTAAAGAAAAGCTGCCAGTTTCCAAAATCTATGATGGACCTTCTGCCTCTTCCAGATAATTTGGAGAAGACTCCCTGGCAGGAACCTCAGAGTTTTCCTCATAGTTGACCCAATCTGAACTATACTATGAAAGGATGCACTCTGTTCCTTAATTTTTTTTAATGCAACTGTAAGGTACTGTGCTTCAGGAGCAAATACCCACATTAATTTGCAGTGGAAGGGTTTGAATGCACTTTTCAAAAAGATGAAGATGTGGTGCTGAATATACCACCACAGGTTTGAACCAAGGACCTGATCCAAATCCCACTAAAATTAATGAAAGACATGCTATTGGAAAGGTTTCCATTGACTTTATTGGGAGTTGGATGTGGTTGGAGGAGCCAACTAAAACTAATTATATAATCCTTTATCCTAAAATATTTTATATATCCTTCACATGAGGGCCTTGTGCAAATATTTCCCCCTCAAATGAAGACCTCTTGGAATTCTTGTGCCTTGTGTAATCAACATAACCAGGGCTCGACAAATAATACAATCTACTCGCCCGTGGCGAGTAGATTGTAACCCGGAAGAGCCGGGTTCGGGCGATCTGCGCATGCGCAGAATGATCTGCGCATGCGCAGATTGCCGGACAGCGCGGCTGGTGAGCAGGGCTCGCCGCAGTTCGGCGAGCCCTGAACATAACAATACCAAAAAAGGTTTGAACTAGATCTGAAAATGTTCTAATTTCTCACAGAAATTGCTTTATCCTCTTTGCTAGATACTAGAAGCTATTTATCATAGTCTCTTTGACACAAAATAAAAACCAGTTACATATGCAGTTTATATTTTGTAAAAGAAAAGGAAGAGAAGGCATATATTTATGCTGCTGTTATAACTGAGTATGTGTGTGTGTGTGCACTGAATTATAGTGTTTCTTTAAAGTATTGTGCACCATTCAGTCAAATTCAGAGAGTTTCCTGATTCTCCAGTTGGTAATATTAACAAATCTCCCACTTTCATTCCTGTGTCTTAGAACAAGGCCGGCTTTAGGAAGCTCGGGGCCCAATTCGAACCACTTTGGCGGCCTCCTCTCCCCCCCACCCAGGATTTTTTGTTGAGCAAAAAAAAAAAAAAACCACACAACCAAAACACACACCCACTCAAAATGTAGTTGCCTTCAGTGTAGGTCAAATATTTTCAATGGCAAACTATCCAATTTTTTCAATAAAGTTTAAAGTTTGATTTTTAAAAAGTTACCAGAGAGCGTTGCAGTTTTCTGTTACATTGATTTACTTTTTAAATAGCAAAAATGGAGTCTTTGTTAAGAAAGTGTCAGTTCTGTGGTCAAATTCCAGTCCTTAGTGATTTCAGCAACAATTATTTTACTAGGTAATATGGTACCACACACCACCATTGCCTCCTTTGCACTGCCCTTCAACACATTGCCTGAGTAAGTCCAAGGTCAGTCTAGACAAGATTTTATCAATGATTTTTTTGCTCAAGCGATCACTGAGACAAGACAAGGACTCTCAATTGATTCTAGTCAGCTCTGCCTTTAAACACTGGATGTAAAGTGTCAGATATAATTGAGGACTCCCAAATAGACTCTACACCACCAGAAATAAAACCTGTTTCCATCTTCTGTGACTTTCACTTAGATGTGACTCACTATCCTCTGCTTAGTGTTCAAGTTATGGTAGACCCTAAGCCAGGTCATATTAAGTTCAGTCTTTAACCTTTTAATCATACAATATGGATAACAACATTTAATTCTCCCAACTCCAAGTCTTAAGTGAATTTCAACCCAAAAGAGCCAAAATTGATCACCTTGACACAGCAAGTGTGTCTATATAAATAAGGTCTGCTCGTGAAGCCTTTTCCTACAGTTGATTAACAGATGGCAGTAGATAGCTCATTCAGACCACTGGCTGATAATAGTTAGTCACCCTGACCAGTCATTAACCATAGTCATGGACTCACCCTACTCTCCATTGTCTCTATGATTCTCTGATGACCTGTGACAAAAAGGAGGGTGGAAAGGGAAACTGAAGGAGAGACCTCTAAATTCACCAATCAAAGAGCACTATTGCTCCCAAAAATCACAAGGAACGCCTACACAAAGTTATGACACTGGTCTACAAATCATAAGATTTTTTAAAAATAAAACATGTTGGATTTTTATTGGCCTTTTGTTTGAGTATTTAGGGTTCATGTTTTAAAGCTTTCCTCCTTAGCCATAAGGCCCAGAAGTATAGAGAACTTTTTTTAAATGAAAGCTGAGATTCCTACATAATCAACTGACTCCAAGCCTTTAGAAAAACACCAAATGTTTTGAGACTCGTGGTAAAACAATGGAGGAATTCTTGTGAGCCCATGCTTTGCCCACAGTATAAATAAAAAAAACCCAATATCTTCTCCACTAAACATCCTAATGAGATACTGCAAATGGTGAACTGAATTCAACAGCTCTTGATATGAACAGGTATCAACCTAGTTTTTCATATTTGAGATGGGTTACCAGGAATCATACATGACAATATGAAATATTTCCACTCTCAAGTCAACATATTCACAAAGCACCTATAATTTTGATCCATTTTATATTATTTTCTCCCAAGGGCAACTGACCCCCTCCGGCCCCCTCACTATGCCACTGCCCCCCCTCCTGCAGATCTATCATCTTATGTATGTGCAAGATCTGTGAGAGCCGTCCCATGAATCTGCAGTTAGTGTCTGTGGCGCCTGCTTTTGGGTGGTGTCTCAATGCTGCCACATTCACCTCCAAAGAGGGGGCTTCCCAAAGCAGGCCCTTGTTGCAGACCCCCCAAGGCATCCACAGGTCCAGTCTCCTTTCAATGGGCCCACTTCCCAGGGCTCATTGATCTTGGATCTGGCTTCCATCCCCTCTCCAACCTTTGCAACTGTCCAGAGGTGCTCACACTTCCGCCTTATCCATTCCCACCTCATTCACCCCACAGGGACAGTCTCTGCCTCACTTGTCCTAGGGACTATTTTACCAAGACATAATACAAAGTTTCCATGTAAAAGGACTCACTACAAAGCTAAAAACATCAATGAGGGAATGATTAATACAGAGACATGTCTATATCTGCTGCAGGGAGACACCTCTGCCTGCCTCCACCCCTCTCCCCCAGAGTCTACAGCCCCATTGCAAAGCGGGGGAGTGGAAGGAAAGAGGCTGAGGCCCATCAATGGGACTGAAGCAGTCACGAGCAGGCCATGCCCGGGAGCCATTCTCCTGTCCATTGCTGGTGCAGTGTTCCTTCAGGCACGCTGAAATGCAGTCACCTCTAGGGTGGACTGGACAGCTGCTTAACACCTGCACAAGGTTTCAGGCAGGGGGCAGTGTGGCTGCCTTCCTGCAGAGCCCCATCAGAACTACTGTGCCCTCCTGGCTTAGGAAAAGAATAAACAGGAGGATTGGAAATTAACCTCCCAGTCTCACGTCCCCTAGGCAGGGAATGAGCCATCTACATTAGGCCCCAGCTGGAGTATCATGTCCAGTTCTGGGCGCCACATTTCAGGAAATGTGGAGAAACTCCAGAGAAGATCAACACAAATGATGAAAGGTCTAGAGAACATGAGATATGAGGCAAGGCTGAGGAAATTGGCCTTGTTTACTTTGGAAAAGAGAAGACCGAAAAGGGACATGAGAGCAGCTTTCAAGTATCTAAAAGAGTATCATAAGGAAGAGGAAGAAAAATTGTTCTGCTTGGCCTCTGAGGTTAAGATGAGAAGCAATGGGCTTAAACTGCAGATATTTAAAACCAGGTGAGACAGACACCTGTCAGGGATGAGCTAAGGCAACTCAACTTTGGAAGCCCCAGGAGCCACACTGATACTTACAGAACATGCTGAGGGCCTCAACTTAAGTGTGGTTGCATATGCAAGCAAATATATACAAATAGCTTCTCTCACACTGACAGGCATGAAGACAAAGATTAAGGCAAGACTACACAACACAACACACAGGCCCCATTTAAGTCAGTTCTGCTGATATTAATAAAATGCAATATTTACCCGATTTCTACCCATGTGACAGCATTTTTCATGAGCAATGACAGTCCAAGAATTTAACTACTAAAACACATATCGACAGATGATCATTACACTGACTACTTTTTGGTTTTGGCTCCCACTCGCTGGCCATGTGTTGATCCCCACATAAACCCAAACTGCTCTGTGGGGCGCAAACAAACTGCCCGTGGGCAGCATACCACGTTAATAATAAATATTTTTAAACCTTTACCTTTTCTCTCTGCTGCCATGTCTCCTCTCCTTGCTCCATCATCTCCCCTGGTGCCTGCTGCCCCCCAACTCCTCACCCTCTTCTACTGTCCTGACTCCTGCACTTCTCACTGCCCTCAGCCCTCCTGCAACCTGCCCCCCTCCACCAGCCCTTCACTCCTCCCTGTGCCCACTCCCCCAGTAGCCCCACTCTGATCAAGTGAGCTACCCCTCCTCATTCCCTCTTCCAACACCTCCCTCTACACACCTGCCCTGCCTCTCTCCTCTGGTGCTGGTCCTTTCCCTGCAGGTGTCTGCCCTTCTGCTTCACCCCAGAATCCCCTGGCACCTGCACCTTCTCTTAGACCTGCACCCTCCTGGTGCCTCCCCTTCCCTTACTGCCCCTGCCCCTTTGCCCTCTTTCCCTGGTGGCCGCCCCCTCACCACCCTCTGCCCCCGTTCCCCTCATGCCCCTGTGCCCTCACACATGACTTGCTCCATCCCCACCTTTCTCATGCCCACCCCTTCTTTCAAGCCTTCTCCCAGCACCTCCTCCTCTAGCCCCCAATGCCCTTCCCCTCTCCTCTCCTAGCATCACCCTGTCCCCCCTCCCACTGACACCTCCCCTCCTGCCCTTTCCCTCATTGTCTGCAGTGCACTTGGCCCCCTGCCATTTGTCTCTTGGTGCCTTCCCCTCCCCACAAGCCCCTTCCTCTCTCCCACAAGCCCCTTCCCCAGCCCCTCCGCCGGTGCACAAGCCCCTTCCCTACCTTCTGCGATGCGGGGCCGGAGTCTGCACTCGGGCCCCGCAGTCAGCCACGCGGCCTGCCTACGGGCACTTTGAAAATCCCGGGCGTGACGTCACGTGACGTCACGCCCGGCCCCGCCCACCTGCAAAGCCGGGCATGGGCAGCAGCAGGCGGCGAAGGGAAGCCGCCCAGAGCCGCGCACGGGACGGGATGGGGGTGGCGGGATGTGCGAGGGGGCCGGCAGAGGAGTCCGGGGCCCGCTCCGGGCAGAGCCGGGGGAGAGACTCAGCTCCATTGGTGGAGCAGGGCCCCGGCTGTGAACTATAATGTCGTCCCTGGTGGGCCGGCACTTCCGGGTGCAGGGGTGCGGGGCCCCCTTAGGCCGGCCCTGTCTGAGAAGGTGGGAGGTTCTGTGTGCACATGCCTGACACTGCACACCTAAACTACTAACAGAATTTAAAGTTTCTTTTTCATCTTACTACAACAGATAAGATTTCAAGCTCTCTCAAGAGGGAGGGTTAAATACCCTGAGGGTACCTCACAGGAAGTAATTCCCAATTGCATCTTCCTGGGTTTTCAAAAGGATTTTTGCATTTGGATGGTGGCAATGATAACAATTGAAGGCTGGGGAATCTCTGACCTTGGGGAAATTTAACACAAGCCTTTAGTGGTTGACAAGGTATTTTAAAGTCTCTTGTAGGCTACCACCTTCTGTGCTCGAAGTGTCAGAGTGGGAAACAGCCTTGACAGTTTCATATGTAAATGGTAAAACAAAAGGAAAAACTATGTAGCACTTTAAAGACTAACAAGATGGTTTAATAGCTTTCGTGGGCCAGACCCACTTCCTCAGATCATATTCTGGAACAGAATTAGCATGACCATATAAACCAAAGGAATACAATGAAAAAGGTGAACACATTATTAAACTGACAAATCAGATTTAGTACAGAAGGTGGGGTGAGGGAGAGGGGAGGGAGGGATGGAATAGCTATTTATGAGTCAATGAGTGGCTAATCAGGGGTGATAAGTGGGAAAGCTATCTTTGTAATGGATAAGGTAACTATCATCTTTGTTAAGGCCCATTCGTAAAGTGTCAAATTTAAGCATGAATGAAAGTTCTGAAGTTTCTCTCTGTAATCTGGTGTTAAAGTCATTTTGAAGTAAGATGCATGTAGTAAGGTCATTAAGACTATGTCCAGGTAGGTTGAAATGAAAAGCAACTGTTTTTTCCTTGTGAAGATGTCTGATGTCTGATTCGTGAGCATTAATTCTTTGGCGAAGTGTCTGAGAAGTCTGTCCAATATACATAGCAGAAGGACACTGTTGGCACATGATGGCATAAATTATATTTCTGGATGAACAGGAATATGTGTTCTTGATCATATAACTGACATGGTTAGGTCCAGTGATGCTGTCACCAGAGTAAATATGTGGACAAAGTTGGCAACAGGGTTTGTTGCAAGGGAAAGTTCCAGGGTTGGTATTAATGTGGTATATCCTGTGGTTGTTGGTAAGAATCTTCCTGAGGTTAGGTGGTTGTCTATAGGAGACTATGGGTCTGTCCCCCAGAGCCTCTCGGAGTGTAGTATCCTGTTCCAGTATAGGTTGTAGGTTATTGATAATGCATTGGAGGGGTTTAAGTTGGGGGCTATAGGCAGGGGTCGACAAATTATGGAAAACCCTACTCGCCAGACAAAAAAGGGACTCGCCACCCTCCCCCACAAAAAGTGTTTTTTTAATGGCATAAATTCCTAATAAGAATAAGAACAGTAATTACTAATAAGTTATTAATAAATATCACCCAAGTTATTAATAAATGTCTTATAAACCTCTACCTTTTCTCTCTGCTGCCATGTCTCCTACCCTTGCTCCATCAGCTCCCCTGGTGCCTGCTGCCCCCCAACCCCTCACCCACCTCTGCTGTCCTGACTCCTGCCCTTCTCACTGCCCTCAGCCTTCCTGAGACCTGCCCCCCTCCGCCAGCCCTTCTCTCCCCACTGTGCCCACTCCTCTAGTAGCCCCACTCTGATCATGTGAGCTACCTCTCCTCATCCCCTCTCCTAACACCTCCTCTACACACCTGCCCTGCCTCTCTCCTCTGGTGCTGGTCCCTCCCCTGCAGGTGTCTGCCCTTCTGCTTCTCCCCCAGAATCCCTTGGCACTTGCACCCTCCTGGTGCCTCCCCCTTCCCTCACTGCCCCTGCCCTCTTTGCCCTCTTTTTCCCTGATACCCACCCCTCACCACCCTCTGCCCCTGTTCCCCATGCCCCTGTGCCCTCACAGATGCCTTGCTCCATCCCCGCCTTCCTCATGCCCACCCCTTCTTTTAAGCCTTCTCCCAGCACCTCCCCCTCCCCCTCTAGCGCCCTCTTCTCTCCCAGCATCACCCTGTCCCCTCCCACTGACACCTCCTCCTGCCCTTTTCCTCATTGTCTGCACTTGGCCCCTGGTATTTGTCTCTCCTGCACCCTGTCCCTTGGTGCCTTCCCCTTTCTTCTTCTTCTCCTGACCCCTCTCCTCCCTTCCCTCTCCTTCCTCAGCACAAGCCCCTTCCCCATATTTTTCCCCTCCTCCCCACAGCCCAGCCCAGCCCAGCCCTCTCCCTCCCCCAGGGCCAGCTCTAGGTTTTTTGCTGCCCCAAGCAAAACATTTTTTGGCCGCTCCCCCCCCTTTGTTGTTGTCTTTTACACTTTTGCATTTTGTAATGGTTTTTTTTTTGTTTGTTTTCATTTTTGTCCCAGCATTTTAGCCCTATAAATAGCAAATAGCATTTTCATTTGTTTTTTTCCATAAAGGTAAAGACGCTTCAAGTGAACTCCCCCTTTCACTTGCTGCTGGGTCACAGCAGCTTTTTCCCTGCCCTGTCCAGCCCCTCCCTATGAACAAGCACCCTTCACTCCCGACCCACAGGGGGAGCAGGGTGCAGGGACAGCACAGAGCCAGTGGGGTGCAGGGAACAGTGGGGAGGTACGGGGGTGGCATGGGGAACGGGAGGCACAGAGCCAGAGGGATGCAGGGATCAGGGGGAGCAGGGTGCGGTGGAGGCACGGGGAATGGGACGTGGGGAACGGGAGGGGCAGAGGGATCGGGGTCTAGGGGCAGTGCAGGGAATGGGCAGCACAGAGCTGAGCGGCAGGGGTCGGGGTGAGCAGGGTGCGGGGTGCAAGGGCGGCACAGAGCCAAAGGGTCGCAGGGAAGAGGGAGAGCAGAGGGTCCAGGGTGCAGGGGAGCAGGGGCGGCGTGTGGAACGGGCGGCGTGGAGACAAAGGGGGGCTGGGGCCATGGCAGGACTGGAGCCGGCGGGGCGGGCCCTGGCTGCGCCGCGCGCCGCAGCCAGCTCCCAGGGACACGCGGACAGAGCCAAACTGCCATGGCCCATTAAAATCAGCGAGGCCATGTCCCACCAGCGTCCTGGCATCCTGCCCCGCCTCCTCGCGCCGGAGCTGCACGCAGGCAGCCCAGTGGCAAGAATCGCCGCACTTCCCCCTTCCCAGCGGCGGTCTGCTCCTCTGCCAGCCGGCGGATCGGATGGGGCCGCGCCGCCCGTAGTGCGGGCTTCCGCCAGCCCGTCACAATGGCCCACCAGGCCAGTCCGCCCCTGCACTCGCCAGCTGGTAAAATCTACTCTCCACGGGCGAGCAGGTGAGTGTATTTGTCGAGCCCTGGCTATAGGTGATGACAAGTGGTGTTCTATTGTTGGTTTTCTTGGGTCTATCTTGAAGTAGATGATTTCTGGGTATTCGTCTGGCTCTTTCAATTTGTTTTTTTATTTTCCCCAGTGTGTAATTGAGATTTACAAATGCTTGGTAGAGATCTTGAAGTTTCTGGTCTCTGTCAGTGGGATTAGAGCAGATGCAGTTGTACCTAAGGGCTTGACTATAGACGATGGATCGTATGGTGTGTCCTGGATGGAAGCTGGAGGAATGTAGGTTTTCTGTAGAGAGTGGTATTTAATTTTCCATTAGTGATTTGTACTGTGGTGTCCAGGAAATGGATCTCTCGTGTTGAATGGTCCAGGCTGAGACTGATGGTGGGGTGTAGGTTGTTAAAGTCTCTGTGGAATGCGTCCAGTGTTTCTCCGGCCATGGGTCCAGATCATAAAGATGTCATCGATGTAGCATAAGTAAAGGAGAGGTAAAAGGGGACGGGATCTGAGGAAACGTTGTTCTAAGTCAGCCATAAAGATGTTAGCATACTGTGGGGGCCATGTGGGTACCCATGGCCATGCCACTGATCTGGAGGTATAAGTTGTCCCCAAATTGGAAATAATTGTGGGTGAGAACAAAGTTCTGCTACCAGATTGGCTGTGGTATCTTCAGGGATAGCGTTCCTAATCACTTGTAATCCATCTTCATGTGGAATATTGGTGTAGAGAGCTTCTACATCCATGGTGGCAAGGATGGTGTTATCAGGTAGGTTATGGATGTTTTGTAGTTTTCTCAGGAAGTCAGCAGTATCTTGGAGATAGCTGGAAGTGTTGGTTACATAGGGTTTGAGGAAAGAGTCTACATAGCTGGATAATCTGGTAGGGTATGCCTACACTACAGAGTTAATTTGAAATTACAGACGTTATTTCGAATTAACTTTAATAGCTGTCTACACATACAAACTGCTATTTCGAAATAAATTTGAAATAGTGGAGCCCTTATTTCGAATTAGGTAAATCTCATTCTACGAGGAATAACACCTAATTTGAAATAGCTAATTCGAAATAAGTGCTGTGTAGACACTTATTTCAAATTAGGGGGCCTCCAGCCCTTCCCAGTTCCCCCTGGTGGCCACTCTGGGCCAAACCAGGAAAACTCCTCTCCTCTCCCCCAGCCCCGGGGCCCTTAAAGCCTGCACTTGCCAGACTACACTTGCCAGAGCCAGGCCTGCCAGCAGTCTCTGCCCCTGACCCAGTGCTCCCAGGATGAGCCAGGCAGCCAGTGCCAGCCAGCCGTCCTCCGCCCAGTCCCCCAGCACCCAGGGGCCAGCCAGGGGCCGTAGATGGACTAGTGCGGAGATCATGGACCTCATTGAGGTTTGGGGGGAGGCCCCCAACTTCCATGATCTCCGCACTAGGTGGAGGAACACAGCTGTAGGCCGCATAGCAGCCACCATGGCCAGGAAAGGCCACAGGTGCACCCAAGAGCAGGTGCACCTGAAGGTGAAAGAGCTGTGGCAGGCGTATGCCAGGGCCACCAGAGGTGGCACCGCAGCAGGGGCTGACACCTGCCCCTACTTCCCCGCCCTTGACCGACTCCTGGGGGGTGGGGCAGTCCGAGCCAGCCCGGGAGGCAGAGAGCCGGGACCGGAGGGCCCTGACCCGGGCACACCAGAGAGGCCACCGCCAGCTGTCCCGACACCGGAGTCAGCAGGGTCGTCCAGGGAGGCCATACCAGGTAAGTGCCAGCACTGTCCCCTACCCGGGGGGAGGCGGAGAGGGAGACCAGGGACCGTGCGCGTGGGCCATGTCTCCCACGGATCACACAGCCACCTGTGCACATGCGAGCACGTGCCATGCCACCCTTGGGCAGGTGGCTCCAGCTGCGTGACACCCAGGGGCCGAGGCCCAATAGGCACATGCGTGTGTGAAGAGACCTGACATGCTCCCGACCCCGGGGTGGTACCCAGCAGGACGCTGTCCCTTCACACGCCCCCTCTACACAGAGGCAGGGGACATCTCCCCCACCCCCACCCCGGCCACACTATACACGGCACAGAGGCATGGGTGCGGTCTTGGGGCAGCTCCCAGTCCTGGGGAGAGCCAGACATCCTGACAATGGCCTCTGTGCAAGCACATCGGCTCTGACGGTGCAGGGCACGGTCGCCCTCACGTCATGGGGGGGGCGCTGGGCATCATCCACTTTGTCCCCAGGAAGAACTGATCACTTCTCTTCTTTCTCTACAGCTGCACCAGCTGCTCGTGCAGGGCGCACCACCCCGCCCGGGACATGCTCCCGCACCCGCAGCCTGCTCCAGACCACCAGCACGCAGGAGGAGTACCGGACCCAGGACCTGGGGGCCCTGCGAGCCCTGCACTGCACCATCCAGGCCTGGATGCTGAAGGACCTGCAGCTCCCCCGGGAGCAGCTTGCTGAGAACCGAGCCATGAACGCAAACCTGCAGGCCCTGCTGCAGAGCATGCTGCCCCATGCCAGTCCTGCGCCTGCTGCCCCCCCATCTACTGCCCCCCCTCCCACCTCTTCCTCCTCAACCTCCACACCCTCCTCCTCAATGTCCACACCCCCCACCTCAACCTCCGCACCCTCCTCCCCATCCCCCCAGGGACGCCGAGGCACCGTGCTGGGAGGCGGTTGGCCCGGCGAGACCCCCAGCCCTGAGTGCTGAGCTTCCTCCCCTTCTTCCCCTTGCTTCCCTTCCAGCTCCCTCCTCCCAGTTTTCCCCTCCTCTCCCACCCTCTCTCCTGCCCTCTCCCGCCTCCTTTCCCCGCCTCCCCAGAGTTTCATTCCCCCTCCCCAGTTGTGTTAAATAAAGACAGGTTATATTTTTGAAAATACGTGTCTTTTATTTGACATCAGGAAGGGGGGGCTAGGGAAGGGTAAGTGGAAGGACGAGAGGGAGGAATGGGGCACAAGCCCCCAGTGGGGCAGACCGGGGAGACTGTTAGCGCTCCTCAGGGTGGAAGCTCTCCTGCAGGGCCCCCTGGATCCTGACATCCCCTCGATGGTCCTCCCAGATGGCAGCCTGCAGACAGTGCAGCCAGGCTGCTGGCAATGTGTCCACGAGATGCAGCAGAGTCCCATGGGGCAGGTCTGGTTCCATGTTGCAGAGTGCCATGGTGTCCCGAGTGAGGGCAAGCAGAGCACTCCGAGACACAAATGCTTTGCTGTCCCTCAGTGAGGTAGACCAGCAAGCAGAGAAACCTGAGAACTGTCTGTCCGGGATGGGGGTCGGGTCCCTTTAAGCACAGACCTCGGCTAGCCTGAGGCAGCAGCCCCACACACTAAGTCCGACCCTGATGCCCTTTTGGCACTGGTTCTGGCCAGCCTTACCTTCGATTCAGGGTCCACTCAATGTGCATGCGCTATTTCGAATTAGAAAAACGCTATTTCGAATTAGTTTTTGTGTCTAGAAGTGTTATTTCGATTTAGCTTATTTTGAATGAACTAATTCGAATGAACTAATTCGAAATAAGCTAATTCGAAATAGCACTGTAGTGTAGACATACCTGTAGTGAGTGTGCCAATACCTGAAATGATGGGACGTCCAGGGTGTCCAGGTTTATGGATTTTAGGAAGCAAATAGAACAATCCTGGTCGGGGTTCAGAAGGTGTTTCTGTGTGAATTTGGTCCCGAGTAGAGGCAGGGAGTTCCTTAAGGAGACAGTGTAGTTTCGTTTGGTATTCCGAAGTAGGATCAGAGGAGAGAGGTCTGTAAAATGTGGTGTTGGAGAGTTGTCTAGTTGCCTCCTGGTCATAGTCTGACTTATTCATAATGACCACAGCACCCCCTTTGTCAGCTGATTTGATTATCCAGAGTCTCAAAAACAACCATGACATTATAATTTGGGGACAACTTATACCTCCAGATCAGCGGCACAGCCATGGGTACCCAGATTAGAGGGAAACTTCAGAACTTTCATTCATGCTTAAATTTGACGCTTTACGAATGGGCCTTAACAAAGATGATAGTTACCTTATCCATTACAAAGACAGCTTCCCCACTTATCACCCCTGATTAGCCACTCATTGACTCATAAATAGCTATTCCATCCCTCCCTCCCCTCTCCCTCACTCCACCTTCTGTACTAAATCTGATTTGTCAGTTTAATAATGTGTTCACTTTTTTTCATTGTATTCCTTTGGTATATATGGTCATGCTAATTCTGTTCCAGAATATGATCTGAGGAAGTGGGTCTGGCCCACGAAAGCTATTAAACCATCTTGTTAGTCTTTAAAGTGCTACATAGTTTTTCCTTTTGTTTTAGCAAGATCAGACTAACATGGCTACCTCTCTATTACTAATATGTAAATGGTGACATGGTAGTCCTGAAAATCATTGCATGAGGTGTGTATGGGTTGTGAAGAATTATGTGTGCTAAAAATATATTCTTAAAATGTGTTTGGGAGGCAGAGCATAAAAACAAATTAATGAATATGTATTTACCTTTCTGACTGGCTTGATTACTGAATAATTAAAGTCTATTTAAATCTATCTGTCTACCTATCTTTTAGAGCCTGTCAGTCTGTGAGTCTGTTTTTTTCAAGAACTCCTCCCAACTAATAGGTGGTAGAGCCACCAAATTTGGAATGTAGCTTCCTTTTCTTCTTACTTAAAGCAAGGTCAGGGTTTGATTTTGACAGGACAACCAGAAGCCCTAAGAAAAGGATTGTTTTCTATAATATGAAAAGGAAGGGGCTGCTGTTCAGAGGGACAAGATATGAGAGTGACCACTGGAAGCAGTGAGCCCACAAGGGAGAGCTATCCTGCAGAGTATCCGCTGGGGGACAGCTGTACCACCAAGGGAGTGGCCAGCAGAGCTGGGCTCCACCATCTTGCCTGCCAGCATGCTGAGGGCGTGTCTACACAGCACAGTTACTTCAAAAAATAACAGATGTTATTTTGAAATAACAATGGGAGTGTCTACACAGCAATTCCATTATTTCAAAATAAATTCAAAATAACAGACACCTTATTCCAAAATCTGTAAACCTCATTCCACGAGAAATAACACCCATTTCGAAATACCTTATTCAAAATAGGGTGTGTGTGAACACAACAGCTGGCATTATTTCGAAAAAAGGGGCCTCCAGGAAATCCCCTGTGTGCCCTGGTGGCTACGCTGGCCACACTCAGCAGGACTCTATGGCTATGTCTAGACTACATCCCTCTGTCGAAAGAGGGATGTAAATGAGCCCAATCGAAAGTGCAAATGAAGTGCAGATTTAAATATCCCATACTTCATTTGCATATTTGCATCCAATCACTGTTTCCAAAAACGGTATTTTGAAAGTGAAACTGCAGTCTAGACACAGTTCTTTCGAAAAAGAGGGGTTTTTTGAAAGAACCTCATCTAGACTGCAGTTTCACTTTTGAAATACTCTTTTCCGAAACAGCGATCAGATGCGAATATGCAAATATGCAAATGAAGTGCAGGATATTTAAATCCGTGCTTCATTTGCACTTTTGATCAGGCTCATTTACATCCCTCTTTCAACAGAAGGATGTAGTCTAGACATGCCCTATAGTTCCTCTTCTTCCCCTGCAGCCCTTAAAGCTGCAACCACAGGAAAAGGGCTTGTGGCAGGAAATTGGCCATCTCAGCTTCCAAACACTCTGCTGCTGCCACATGAGTGACCCTTGAGCCCCAGAAGAGCCCTCTAACACTCCCATGGAGCAGTCTGATAGTTCCCAGGACCCTGCCACGTGCCACAAAAGGCACATGCCATCCTGGTCTGCGGCGGAGATCCTGATATCTGACATTGAGGTGTGGGGCAAGGAGGAAAACCTCCAGGATCTCCACACCAGATAGTGCAATGCCAATATCTATGGCTGCATGGCTGATAACCAGGAACAGGGCTGGATGAAAGTGGAATGAGCTCTGCCATGCCTATTCCAAGGTGAAGGAGCACAATTCCCACTTCAGGGTAGAACCACACTCCTGCCCTTATTACCTGATCCGCACCTTATCCTGGGGGGTGGTGCAGCCCTTTCCCCACCCCAGTTGGTTGACTCAGGGCTGGAGATGCCCATTGTCACCCACCAAGGGGGCAGAGCCAGTTGTGGGGAGGAAAAGGAGGAGGAAGACCCCAATGCGTCCAGCACTGTGACCTTAGTGATACTGGAAGCTGGTACCCCACGGCCTGGATGTGTTCCAGGCATCTTCCGTGGCCGGGGAAGGATCATCAGGTGAGTGATATCAGGCACATGACACAGACAGGTTGGACGTGGTGGGCGTGAGGGGCTGGGGCGTGCTCCTCAGACAGCCTTCTCAGCCTAGGGAATCACACTGCAGTCCGTGCACATGGATGCATGTGCAACTCCAGTCTGGGCCATGCAGCCCCAGGAGGGTGCATCAGAGCACCCCTGGGTTCTTATTTACAGGAACACCAACCCTCCCTACATAAGCCACTTCTAGAAGGAGCCTGGGGGCACCGGGAGAGCTGCAGGCACTGGAGAATGCAGGAAGAACTGCTGTGAGAGCACATCTCCGTGCTCCAGGGCCTGCATGAGATGCTGGACCAGAGGTTCCAGGAGGACATGCAGTTGCACAGAGAAACCTGGAGGGAGTTGCTGCAGCAGGGCTGCACCATGTGCATGATTGTTCAGTCTCTTCTCTCTTACCTGGAGCCAGCTCCTGCCCGTTCCTGCTGCCACTCCTGCCCCTCCTCCCATGACAATCCCTGCCCCTCCTGACTCTCTTCCAACTCCACCCCCTGCCTCTCCTCCTAGCTTCCCCACTACCTGTGGTCGCCAACATCCCTGCACTCAAGGCAGTGGAACCAATCGAGCCAGATACCAATCCCACTCCCAGCCCTGAACTTCTTCTCCCCACTCCTCTTCCCACCACATTCTCCCCCTTCAAAGTTGCTCATCCTTCCATCTCCCTTCCATCACTCTCCACTCCCAGGTTCTTTCTCTGGTCCCTTCCCAGTTGCTTTTCCCAGTGCTCTAAGCCTGAGAGCACCACACCTGCAGGATGAGAGCCCTGATGGTCAACTTCTCCATGCTGAACTGGTTCCCAATGTATTGGTAGCTGTCTGGCATGGGGAGCTTCCACACAGCGATGGTGACCCGCTTCTCCAGGGGGATGGCGGGTTGCGTGTGTGTGTGTGTCACATTGCATGAGAATAGGAGAGAGCCAGGCACACAACTCCAAAAGGTCTCCTTCCTCATGTAGAACTTCTGGAGTCACTGCTGGTCATCCTACCACTCCATCGTGAGCTGGTCCCACCAGTCAGAACTAGTGTCCAGTCACCAGAAGCGGTGGTGCACGGTGGGCTGCAGCTGGATGAGCTGTGGTCCCAGACAGATGGTGAGGGTCTCCTTGATCAGCTGGGAGTTGTGCTCCTGCAGGGCCAGGAAGGCAGCCTGCAGAAACTGCTGCAGAAACTGTAGCATGATAGAGCCCGTTGAGTGCCCAGAGGCAGCTCCATCTCCATGTCTGGCAAGCTGAGGTGTCCACAAGGAGAACCAAAGCAGTCAGAGCAAAGGCTTTGCTCTCCCCTCAGAGAGGTAAGCAAGCAGGAGAAGAAACTAAGAAATGGTTGTACAGGGGGGATCCCTTTAAGCACAAGTCTCAGATAGCCTCAGGCAGCATCTACAGCTGTGGTCACCAATCGGTCGATCATGATCGACTGGTCGATCACGAGGCCTCGACCAGTCGATCACAAGGCATTCGGGCCCCCTCATTTTCCCCCCCACCCCCAAGAAGCCCCACTACAGTGGAGGTAGTGCCGGCTTCCCGTGGGGTGGACGGAAGTTCTGCAGCTTCGTGCCACTTCCGGGGGTTCTGGAAGTGTGCTGGCTGCTTCCCTCCCCCAGGTCTTTGGTGTGCTGGGCGCGCTGCAGGAGGGGGCGTCGGCCCTGGAGGAGGAGCGTGGGGGCTTCCCTGTGCCACAGGAGGGGTGAGTTGGCCCCGGAGAAGGCACGCGCAGGGGCTTCCCTGCACTGTGGGAGGGGGGGTTGGCCCCGGGGGGAGGTGCACATAGGGGTTTCCGTGCGCCGCGAGGGGTGTCGGCCCTGGGGGAGGCGCGCGCAGGGGTTTTCCTCCTCTATGGGGGAGGAGGGGTAGAAGTGGAATCCTGGGAGGAGGCTGGTGCAGGGGATTCCCTCCCCTCTCCTGCACCTGCCCTCGTTCCTTCCCCGCACCCTGCACCCTTTCCCCTGCTACAGAACCCTGCCCCCTTTCCCCGGCTGCAGAACCCACCCCCACCCCAGCACTCTGTCCCCTGCTCCCACCACCATGTCCCCTGCTCCCACCAGCACAGTTGGGGCCACATTAGTGAGGCTTGGGGGTTTTTTGGGAGGCGGTTTTTTTTTTGCATCTCCCTTGTGTGGCTCAACAGACTTTTCTGTGGGTCAGTGACCCCTGACTCAAAACAGGTTCCCTGATCATAAATAAAGACAATGCAGAAACTTTTTGTGTTTAACATAGTATTTTATTTAAAAATTAAGTCTGGCCAACAAACCCCCAATTGGGGCCAAGACCCCATCTGGCCACAGCATTATAACACTCCTGCAGGCCCTCCCCCCCAGACCCTAGATCTGAGCCCCCTGCCCTGAGCCCCTCACATACCCCAACCGAAATTCCTGCATACTCATAGCCACAAGCCTGTGGCTTGCTTAGTACCGCAGCCCTCCATCTGACCCCACACTCCCCAGTCTGAAGCCCCCTCCCCGAGCCAGCATCCCCTTCTCCACCTCTTCCTGAATCCAAATTTCCTCCCAGAGCTTGCACCTCTCACCCCTTCTCACACCCAAATCCCTCATTCCCACCCCAGAGCCCACACATCCTGTCTCAACCCAGTGAGGGTACGGCTAGACTGCAGGAGTTTTTCCAGGATTCCAGAGATATCCCGGAAAAACTCTTCCACATCCAGGGATGTTCTTCCCGGTTTTTTAGTGGAAGAGCAAACATGCTCTTTCGGTAACCCCTATGGGTATGTCTACACTGCCACCCTAGTTCAAACTAGGGTGGCTAATGTAGACATTCGAACTTACAAATGAAGCCGGGATTTAAATATCCCGGGCTTCATTTGCATGTTCAGTGCTACCATTTTAAATGCCCCGTAGTTTGAACTCCCTGCCTGCGGCTACACGCGGCACGGACCAGGTAGTTCGAATTAAAGCTCCTAATTCGAACTACCGTTACTCCTCATTGCAGTGTAGACATACCCTATGTTCCTCATTCCATGAGGAATAAGGGGGATTCCAAAAGAAGGGGGTTTTCTAACATTTGGTCCAGTCTAGACATACCAAATGTTGGAAAAACCTCTTCCTACATAAGAATTGGGGAAAAAAAGTGGCAGTGTAGAGTGTATAAGGGCTGGGGATAGCAAGTGATGGAGAGGAGGAGAATAGAGAGGGCGGGGCTTCAAGGAAGGGGTGGGGCCTTGGGGGAAGGGTGGGGTGGTAGATCTTCGCTTGTTCTGAGATTTAAAATGCGATCTTGAGTGTAAAAAGGTTGGAGACCACTGATCTACAGGAAGTAACTGCAGCCGGATGCCCTGCCTGAAGTGCTTCCAGGTGGCCTTAAATGTGAGTTAGCATCCAATCAGGGTATACACTGTATTTCAAAATAGCTGACTGCTGTTTCGATGTGCTTTCTGTGTATAGACACACTATTTTGAAATAAGCTATTCCAGAAAATAAATTCCAAAATAGCTTATTTCGAAATAAGCATGTTGTGTCAACATACCCTGAGTAAGCAGCCTCCCTGCCCCAAACCTTTTCCCCTCCTCCTGAACCTTGGCTGCAGCATGGAGGAGGGGAGAAAAAAAAGTCCCTAGAGGCTAGGGATGCTTCTGGGTAGAGAAAAAAGGCGTCTGGTGTTTGGGATAGGGTTCTGGAGGGGGAAAAAAGGCCCCAGTGGGAGGAGACTGGGGGAGGAGAAAATAAGGCCCCAGTAGTCATGTTATTGGATTTTAATATGAGTAGGCAGGTCACTGTTGCACCCATTAGTGGGTGTTTGCCCCAAATTTTGTACAAAGTGGGCCATGGAGGTGTCAAATGAAAGCTTATTCTCTGCAGATTCTATGTATGGTACTCATATATTTGTATGATGTTTGTATGTGAAGTTATGAATATGGGCTCCGTACTTGTACTGTAAATGTTCTCTGTCTGGGAGGGAGCAATGGGCCTGGACTGCCTATTGTGAGGAAGGATTGTTCAGTGAATGGCTGTGCTAACTAGCACTGCTTCATGGACAATGGCTCTCAGAGTGGCCAATACACACCTGAGAAATGGGTCTGGAAACCTGCAAACCAGCCAGTGCCTCATGACTACTTGTATGCGAAACACAAACAGGTCACTTGATCATGTGACCAGCTCCAGTCTGGGAGACACCAGGATATAAAAGTGCCATGAGGCGGTCTCCATCTTGTCTTCAATCCTGCTCTGATTCCAGATGTATCCTTGCTAGGGACAGAGAGACGGGAAAGATTGCTGACCCATCTTGATACAGGATGTACACCAGAAACTTTTAAGCTGGCAGTTTGTGACATCTTTGTTAAGAGCCTGCATCAAGCACTGGTGATTGATGTGTGTAATATGTTCTCTTAAAAAAATCTCACTTTCAACCTTTTCTTTTATTAATAAACCTTTAGATTTTAAATTCTAAAGGACTGGCCCAGTATGATCTTGTGGGTAAGATCTAAAGTATAAATTTGCCTGGAACTGTGGCTGGTCCTTTGGGACTAGAAGGATCTGTTCAGAGTTGGTGAGATTGGGTTTTATAACCTCTCATCTGTGTGTAAGGTCTGGGTCTGATTGTGGCACAGGGAAAGCTGGGGTGTCTGGGGGGTTTTGCTTGTGAGGCTTCCTGTTCTGTGTGACTGATTTGTGGCCTATATGGGAAAGGTATCCAGTCGAGGGCTATAAGTAGCCCCGGTTTTGAGCAATTTGCCCTGAACTGACTCCCTCAGCCATGCCCAGACCCAGCTGGGTCCAATACACCAATAAGTCCGCTAGTATAAGGTAAACAAAGCCATCAAGCTAAACAATCAGGGGAGAAGTTCATTTAACAATCACGCTGGGGGATAGAATCTGCACCTCAAGAAGCCTACTTGGATCTGGAAGCAGAGACAATGGACTTTGAGTAATATTAGGAGAATAAAAAAGACATGTTAGTTATCCATAGAATCATAGAATCATAGAAACTAGGACTGGAAGGGACATTGAGAGGTCACCAAGTCCAGTCCCCTACCCTCATGGCAGGACCCAGTACTGTCTAGACCATTCCTGATAGATATTTATCTAACCTACTCTTAAATATCTCCAGAGATGGAGATTCCACAACCATCACTGAGGGGATGATAGGTACAGCACCCTTTGAAAGCTGGACCTTTTGGCTGGAAGGCAAGAACTGTTAGAGACTTGGTGTAAGTGAGAAACCTGCCTAGACAAAGACTGCAACTTGCTGAAATTAAGTTTTAGTCACTAAAGTTTGTGTTTGTTTTGTTGCTGTCTTATTCTTGCTTAGAATCACTCACATCTCTGTTCTTTGTTAATTGATTCTTATTGTATTACAAAACCATGTCTGTGCTGTGTCCTAAACTGAAGGGTGAGTCCTGAACTTGCCAAACAGGTGGTGTGTACTTTGTTTCTGGAAGCAGTGAAGTTAACTTCTGTAAGCACCGAGTGACAGGGACTGGACAACTTCAGAGATACATCTCTGTGGAGCTCCGGAATTGGGGTTTACAGATTATTATAAGAGGCAAGGTTTGAACTAACAGAGGTGCTGAAGAGACTAGCTGGTATGTCAGAAGAAACGGGCTATGCCCACAAAAGCTCATGATACCATCTACATGTTTTGTTAGTCTTTAAGGTGCTGCTAGACTATTAGTTGTTTTTTAAGTTTTTCCAGTTACAGACTAACTTGTCTACCCCTCTGAAGCTGTCAGAAAGCTGACATGCAGCAGCTAAACTCTCACTTGCTGAGCAGAGATGAGTGACACCAAGGGTCAAAATTCTGGGTGCCATAGGTAAGATGTCATATTAAGTCTTTTAGGTGCTTTTAAAAAATTGACCTCAGATCATTACTCAAAGTGATGACTAAAACTAAGCAAATAATTTACGCTGACTACCTGGAAAATTCAGCTTCTTTCTGTTCCTTAAAGGTGAATGGGTTGCAATTTTCTCAGACTCATTAATTATTTACCAACTATTTCTTGTTCCTTCATGAAAGTTATGTGAGGTGTATTCAATATCCAAAATTAGAGCAGCATCAGTTAGTTTTGATTGCACACGTCCATCAATCTGGCAGTGGTTTTGTTCCCTCAATAGATAAGAGTAACTCTCCAAATGAGCTTCCTGGTGAGTCAAGACATGTTTACAAGGTCAAAAGGTGCTTTCCACAAATATATTCATTTGTATCTGTAGATACTCTAGCGGTAAACGTGTTTTCCAGAATCTTCATGGAGGATGAGATTCAACCCTTTACAGAAAGCCTGTGGAAAGTACATGCATTAAACATGTCCCATTGTGAAGTCATAAGTATGACATACATAATTTATAGGTCTTTTGCTGTACAACTGCAGAGAAGTGAATTTGATCTAGAAATTGGAATAGAAAAGGGGATACAAATAAAGCTGAAGCAAATTGAATCATCTTTAAAAGGAGCTAGTATCTGACTGAGCTATTAGTTTTTTATCAAGCTCTCATGACAATGAGCAGAAACATCAACTAGTCACATGCTTAAAGGAAAGCACATGCTTAAATGCCACTCTGTATCAGCACTAAAGAGTTCAGCCCCTTGCAAGAATAAGCCATTAGTTTGGAATCAGCATGATTTCCTTTTGCATTCCCCCAAAAAGATTAACAGGAAGCAGCTTCTTCTAGCAATAAGGAAGCAGCTTCTTCCCCTGGAGGACGAATTTCTTTTCCATCCCTCATGAGGAACAGTATCTTCAAGCACTCAGATTTCTCCCAGGTGCTGGATCCTCTCATAGGAAAAGGGATTGTGCAGCTGTTGATGCTACACAATAAAGCATTGATTCTTTAACTAAATAAAACTGAGTATAAATTTCCTGGATGTGACTGTGTGCTCTTCTTTTCTCTACAGGCAGTGGAGACATACTTCTGTTTACTCCCCTCCTCCCCACAACACGCCCCCCCCCTCCCATTTTATTTCTTTTAATTTAGAACAATCAAACACGAATCTCCCAGGAGCTCCAACAAAATGTTAAAAATATCATGACCACAAAAAATAGGGATGTAAGCAATTAGTCGATTAGTGACTCGACTAATTGCCCACCTCTATCAGAGAGAGGCAGCAAGTGGGGGGAGCAGGAGCTGGTGCTGGGAGGAGCCATCTTAAAAGCACCATCTCTGTGGGGGGGCAGGGGAGGCACAGGTGTAGACGGGGACTGAGTGCGAGCAGGGGAATCAGCTGATTCCCAGCTTATGCCTGGTCCCTGCCCCCTCTCCTCCCTGCTGCACTTCAGCCTTTTAAATGTATTAAGAGCCTAGTCAATTAGCTGACTAAATGCCATTTAACATCCCTACATAAAAACAGAATTAACTGACAGACAGTGGCAGATACAACACCATGCAGCCCCTTGTGTAAGGAGATACAACAAAAATTCCCATCATCTCTCTGTTCCCCTCTCTATTTCCATATGGCTGTATGGAGCCCACAGTAACCAAATAGCAGCTTCAGAAATTGTACAGAAAATGATTCTAGTACAAGACTGTGGTCTACAGAGCAGGGAGTTAGAAGTCAGGAAATCTGGAGCTTTGCTGTCACTGTAGCTCATTGTAAAAGCTTGGTTAAGTCAATGAAGGCTTTATTTGCAGAACATGTTGAACATGTGCAGCCTCCATTATTTTCATCTGGAGTTTGGGGGGGTTCAGCCTTTCCAAGCATCAGGCCTTAACCTTGCCATGCTTTGGTTCTCCCAAGTGTTAACTAGCTATAATGCCACTGTATTGTTGCATAAATTGCTAGTTCCGTCCCCTGGAGGCTAGTCCAATTCACCTCAAGAAGAGAGAGTCACACTTTCAGGCTGGGTCCAACTCCATTTTATTGTTTGCAAACAAGACCGACAAAGGAGCTCTGTGCTCAAAGCAAAATCGGCCTTGAGCCACACTTGGGCTGAAACTTTTATGGATTCTACATTCCTTCTGGCCAGCGTATCGCAACGTGATTGGTTGCTGTTACTGCAAGTCTGCTTAGTTCCCTTATCTAGAAAGAGCTGGCAGAGAGTTTAGCAGCTTCTAAAATATGCACAATCTGCCAAATGATACGTGCTGGTTTGAGCCTAAGCAATGCGGGGGGGAGAAGCACGTTTAGTTTTTACTACAGTGTGACCAGTGAAAGATAACAGGACAGTAAATCAGGAGACCAGGCTTCTGTTCCTCACTCTTGAGCAAATCATTTCTCTTTCCTATGCTGCTGTCTCCCTATCTGGGAAAGGAGGATAGAAATCCTGGGTAATCATTTCAAAAGTGCCTCAGTAGCTCAGAAGCCTCCATCCCATTTTCAGAAGTGACTTAGGTACTTCACATCCTGCATCTTATCAAAAGTCACCAGGACTTAAGTTACTCAGTCACATTTAAAAATGGAGAACGCTACCCCACTGTCTTGCATTTGAAAAGCATGCCCTTCTCATCTGTCAGATGGAAAGCACCACAAAACACTCCAGTACATATATGCTATTATAGCATGCCTCCTGCCAAGGGGTATTGAGAGATGGTCTTTGCAAAACGCTTCCAGACCATCCAGGGAAGATAGTATAGGCACCAAGTATTAATGACAGCAACGCAAAATGACAAAGTTAGAACTATACAATACAATGGCTTTTTGTTTTGGTGTGGCTCAAGCTTTGAAATTCTGTCAGAGGAATCAATACTATTATGTAGGGCAAGGATACTGTGCAGTCAATTTGTGTAAATTACTTTAAGATAATCTTAGTGACCAGCACTTGAAATCCTTTCTGTTTCACAGAAAATATCAATGTCAAAGCCAGGGCTCAGCAAGGACAGAGGAGCTAATCTAGTTTTGACCCCATGTCCCTGTGACCCTGGGCAAGAAGAACAGAACATCTGGTGCTTTTCTCCACTAAGGTGTGTTTGGGAGTAAAGCCCCTGCACCCCTGTTTCCTAAACAAACTGGAGGATACTAGCTGGTGGATTCACCAAGAACAAAACAGATCAAGTGACAGAGAAAATGAAAAGTATTAGGCTGATATATAAATTATGGATGTTCGAAATCATTTATTTTAATAATCACGTAACCATAACAATTCTTAGTGCTTACATGATTACTCAGTGCTTCCCCTGGGGCTGGGCCTGTAGTCACTGCATTCCTGGCCCTACTCCCAGGAAGCCCCCTTCCATCCCTTACTGCTGCCTCTGTGGCTCCCCCCCTATGTGCTCTTCATTTAAAACTCATACCTATGGGCTAGAACTAGGCCAGCCTGCTAGTCTGAGTTTTAAATGCAGAGCATGTGAAGGGGTGGCAGGGAGCATGTTGCAGTTAACTGGGAACAGTAACAGAGAGGTGGCATTGTTAGTCTGATCTTGGTAAAATAAAAAAAAAGCAGTCATGTAGCACTTTAAAGACTAACAAGTTAGTTTATTAGGTGATGAGCTTTCGTGGGGCAGATCCACTTCCTCAGATCATATTCTGAAAGTGAATTGGCATGACCATTATATAACAGAAAGATACAATGAAGAAATTGTACAGCAACGAATCAGCTACATAGAATCAGAAGGTGGGGGCGAGGGGGCGAGGAAGACACAAGGAAGGAGGAAATTGCTTATTGTAAAAGTCAGTTAAGTGGCTAATCTGGAGTTACTATGAATATCAAAAGGTGGGGAGGCTGTCTTTGTAATGTGTAAGGTAATTAGCATCTAAATAGGAAGAACTTCAGAACTTTTATTTATGCTAAAATTAGACACGTTGTGAATGGGATGGGGGAGAAATAGTGCTAATTGGAAGCCAGACTCTTAAAGAATAAACCAGAAAGGGTTCTGTTCAGTGCTTCTGTAAACTGGCAGCCAAAAAAGATATCTGCCAGTGAACCATGTATTAGCACAACACAGCACTTTCTTTCTCAAAGGACTTTACAGATGAGCCATACTCTGAGGTACACTGGTGTAAATCCAGAGTAGCTCCACTACAAACAGTAGAATTCACCAGTGTAAACAAAATCGTAAACAAAATCAGAGTTAGACCCAATACTTGTCTACTAGGTCTAAGCCAGTCTCTCTCACATCATGGAAACACAAATGAGGCCACTCTTCCATGGCATTTTGGGAGCTCATTTTTATACATCAGTGTGTCACAACACCCTTGCTGGAGTTTTCTGACTGTGGGTGCTCCTGACAGTACTCTAGTGCTACTAAACTAAAGCATATTAATCAATTAGCAAGAACATATGCAATGCTCTAATACACCAGTGCTGCTGTAGAAAGATAAAATAAAAGGCAAGGCCATGCTTGGCTGGGTGCAGCTGACTAATGACTCCAATGTTAGTGGCTGCAGATAATGAAGTCAAACAGAGAGCAGTTCATCAAAAGACAGGGCAGGTGAGGAAAAAAGGGCTCACAGGTAAAGCTTAGGACATTAAGTACCTTCCCTGCTGTTCTATATTTTGCTGCAGAAGGAAAAAAATCAAGGAATCAGTATGTTTTAGTGCATCATTATTTATTAAACTCCTCTGAAATAGTGTTCTGTGTTACACATTTTCTTGCAATGTGATAGGATTCCACATAGGGTGCTTTCTAGGAAAGGTGAATGGAAAATGATGTAGTGCATCAAAGTAACAATCTGCATGTTAATTTTACTTTAGAAGCAACTCATATGTGAAATGTGACACAGGGAAAAAAGGCCGCCCGGGAATCTTTTCTGGGGAATGTCAAATGTCCGAAATATTAGCATGGGATGAAATAAAATCCAAACTGAACCTTTATCCAAGGTTTTTAAGGCTTTATCTCAAACTAACTCTCTGTAAGACATTTGACCAAACTTCAGTTTCACTATTTTTTATTTTTGTAGCACTCTCTACATCTAGATTCCATTTGCTCGTGGAATTAGAACAGCTATGATGATTTTGCATTGCATGTACTGGAACTGATTGCCCATATGGTATCATAATGATTTCAAAGGAATGCTACATTGGCAAATCCCTGTACCTGCATGAAGCTCCAATGTTCCCACTAATATTTTCCATCTATGTGTGGATTTTTTCCGTCCATGTGCAGAATAAGTTTTTATGGGCACCAAGGTGTGTGTGACTATGTACCACCAGAAGAAACAAAAAACCTAGCTGTGGGTTCTCTGCTAATTAGCTAGGTGGATCTGATTCTCTCCAGAGTGGGGCTGCACGAGTTACAGGGAACACAGCAAAGCCCTCTGAAGTCAGTGGGATTCTGTGTGCATGCAGGGCTCCATCCACCCGCAACAAACTGTAGAATTGTACCTTAAGAGCCAAAATGCCACAAACAAGCATATTTTGTGTCTAATATGAATCTGGGAAGAAGGAAACAAATCTCAGAGCAGCCTGTTCTTACAAGATGTCCAGCCCAGTTCTGCCGATTCAAGATGTTTGGTTTATAGGAGTAATTATAAAAAGCTCTGGGCATGTTAGTGCATCTATACATATGAGCAGTTGCAGGTCCAATCAGCACTAATGGTAACATTCCGTGAAGAAAGAGAAATATTTGCCTGCCACAATTTTTGAGGAGGGGAAAGAGGAATATGAGCTGTCAGCTAGGAGTAAGTGATCTCAGGGTTTCCTTTGTGACAAACAGCATCCAAACCTGATGAAGGTTAAGAATCTGAAGTCCTTTATCTAGACGAAAACCTCCTGCCAGTTAAACAGAAACAGGAATCAGGAGAACTACATACTACCTTTGTGTCCAATTTTGGGCCCCCCACTACAGGAAGGATGTGGACGCATTGGAGAGGGTCCAGCGAAGGGCAACCAAAATGATTAGGGGGCTGGAGCACATGACCTATGAAAAGAGGCTGAGGGATCTGGGCTTATTTAGTCTGCAGAAGAGAAGAGTGAGGGGGGATTTGATAGCAGCCTTCAACTTTCTGAAGGGAGGTTCCAAAGAGGATGGAGAGAGGTGGTGAGGGATGTCAGAACAAGGAGCAATGGTCTCAAGTTACAGTGGGGGAGGTCTAGGTTGGATATTAGGAAAAACTATTTCACTAGGAGGGTGGTGAAACACTGGAATTGGTTACCTAGGGAGGTGGTGGAATCTCCATTCTTAGAGGTTTTTAAGTCTTGACCTAACAAAGTCCTGGCTGGGATGATTTAGTTGGGATTGGTCCTACTTTGGGAAGGGGGCCGGACTCAATGACCTCCTGAGGTCTTTTCCAGCCCTATGATTCTATGATACTTGAGAACAATCTGTTCTTCCACACACCAATTGTCTGCCCCATAATATGTCATACTTTAAAATAGGGTTGCCAGTTTTGGTTGGATATATTCCTGGAGATTTCATCATCACATCACATAATTTTTAATTAATGATTAATCTTTCATTCCTGGAGACTCCAAGCCAATCCTGGAGGATTGACCACCCTACTTAAAAAAACGCTACAGAGCATTTCAGGATGTGAGAGACACAAGGGATCAATTGGACACCAGACTGATTTTCAAAAAGAAAGTGACTCAGAACTTTTTGCTATCGAAATGTAAAGGGATGTATAGCTACACTGCAGCTGGGAACCAGCCTCACAGCACAGCTAAGCAGGCTTGTACTAGTGGGGCTTGCATTAGCATACTACAAATAACTATGTGGATGCATAGCCCTGGCAGAGTCTCAGGCTAGTTACTTAAGCATGGATGCAGGAAGTAAGGTGGGTGGCTAGCCTGTGCCCCTGCCACTGATGCAGTGCCCCTGTACTTAATGTGAGTGTGTTAGCATTAGCCCTGTTACTGTGAGTCGTGGCTACCAAGGGAGGCTTGCTACTAGCTGCAGAGCAGACATTCTCAAAGGATATGCCTACACTACATTTTAAACCTGTGACTGGCCTGTGCCAGCTGACATGGACTCACAGGCCTCAGCCTATGGGGCGGTTTGACTGTGGTGCATATGTTCAGGCTCCAGCTTTGGGCCACTCAGGGTCCTAAAGCCTCAGCTTTAGGTCCTTAAACAGTTTCACTGTTTAACATTACAGTTAAACAGCCCCGCAGCAAAGGTCATGTCTATAAACGAAGGATTGACACTATGGAGGTTGATTTCTGCCATTCGATTTAGTGGGTCTTGTAAGAGCCCACTAAATCAAATGTTGAGGGCACCCCAATCGACTCCTGTGCTCCTTGCTGCTGCAGTCACAGTCTTGAGGCTAAGGGAAGTTGACGGGAGAGTTTCTCCCATTGACCTTTCACTGTAGGGACATCATAGAAATTTAGCTTAAGGTAAGTTGACTTGAGCTACATTATTTACATAGCTGGAAATGTGCATCTTAAGCCTATCTTCTGGTTTAGTATAGATCTGCCCAGAGTCAGCTGGCATAGGCCAGCTGCGGGTGTCTAAATGCCATGTAGACATATCCTAAGAGACATATAGTAAAATGAAAAGCCCAACCACAATGAACTAGGAGCAATAATGAGTTAGTAACTAAAGGTGAAATCTCCCTCAAAAGTTTCAGACAAAAAAAACCCTAAAAATTGTGAGAGAATTTAATAATGCCTTCCCATTGTCATAATGTCTGGACTCCAGCCTTACAAATGGATGCATAATAACCTAATTCAGCAAACTTAGATTTAAGCACCAACCTAGGAGCCTGTATGGTGTGGCCAGGGCCGGCCTTAGGCCGATTTGACCGATTCGGTCGAATCGGGCCCCGCGCCTAAGGGGGCCCTGCGCCCCTGAACCCGGAAGTGCCAGCTGGCATTACAATTCAGAGCCGGGGGCCCTGCTCCATCACTATGTGGAGCTGGGTCTCTCCCCCGGCTCTGCCTGGAGTGGGCCCTGGTCCCCCTGCACGTCCCCCCACCCCCAGCCCCAGAACATCCCGTGCATGGCTCTGTGCGGCTCCCCCTCGCCGCCTGCTGCTGCCCATGTGCGGCGTTGCAGGTGGGTGGGGCCCGGGTGTGATGTGACATCACATCACGCCCGGGATTTTAAAACTGCTTGGAGGCACGCCGCGTGGCTGCCTCTGGGTTCAGACTGCGGGGCCTGAGTGCAGACTCCGGCCCCGCAACGTGGAAGGCAGAAGGTAGGGAAGGGGCTTGTGCAGTGGGGGAGGGGCTGGGGAAAGGGCTTGGGGACTTGTGCAGCGGGGGAGGCAGAGGGGTAGGGAAGGGCTTGTGCAGTGGGGAGGGGCTGGGGAAGGGGCTCGGGGCTTGTGCAGTGGGGAGGGCTGAGGAAGGGTTTTGGGGGCTTGTGCAGTGGGGAGGGGCTGAGGAAGGGTCTTGGGGGCTTGTGCAGCGGGGAGAGGCTGGGGAAGGCTTGTGGGGAGGGGAGGAAGAGGGTTTGGGAGGTTTGTGCAGTGGGGAGGGGAGGAGGCGGGGCTTGTGGGGAGGGGAAGGGGAAGAAAGGGAAGGCACCAAGAGACAAATGGCAGGGGGCCAAGTGCAGACAATGAGGGAAAGGGGAGGAGGGGAGGTGTCAGTGGGAGGGAGGACAGGGTGATGCTGGGAGAGGAGAGGAGAGGAGAGGAGAGGAGAGGGGAAGGGAATTGGGGGCTAGAGGGGGAGGGGGAGGTGCTGGGAGAAGGTTTGAAAGAAGGAGTGGGCATGAGAAAGGTGGGGATGGAGCAAGTCATGTGTGAGGGCACAGAGGAGCAGGAGGGAACGGGGCAGAGAGTGGTGAGGGGTGGGCCTCAGGGTAAAGAGGGCAAAGGGGCAGGGGCAGTAAGGGAAGGGAGGTGCAGGGGCTAAGGGAAGGTGCAGGTGCCAGGGATTCTGGGGTGAAGCAGAAGGGCAGACACCTGCAGGGAAGGGACCAACGCCAGAGGAGAGAGGCAGGGCAGGTGTGTAGACGGAAGTGTTGGAAGAGGGGACGAGGAGGCGTAGCTCACTTGATCAGAGTGGGGCTACTGGAGGAGTGGGCACAGGGGGGAGAGAATGGCTGGTGGAGGGGGCAAATCGCAGGAGGGCTGAGGGCAGTGAGAAGGGCAGGAGTCAGGACAGCAGAGGAGGGTGAAGAGTTGGGGGCAGCAGGCACCAGGGAGATGATGGAGCAAGGAGAGGAGACATGGCAGCAGAGAAAAGGTAAAGGTTTATAGAATATTTATTAATAACTTGGTATGCTGCCCACGGCCAGTTTGTTTGCGCCCCGTGGTGCAGTTTGGGTTTATCTGGGGATCAACACGTGGCCGGCGAGTGGGAGCCAAAACAAAAAAGTAGTCAGTGTAATGATCTTCTGTTCAAATGTGTTTTAGTAGTTAAATTCTTGGACTGTCATTGCTCATGAAAAGTGCTGTCACATGAGTAGAAATCGGGTAAATATTGCATTTTATTAATATCAGCAGAACTGACTTAAATGGGGCCTGTGTGTTGTGTAGTCTTGCCTTAATCTTTGTCTTCATGCCTGTCAGTGTGAGAGAAGCTATTTGTATATATTTGCTTGCATATGCAACCACACTTAAGTTGAGGCCCTCAGCATGTTGGAGTATTGTGTCCAGTTCTGGGCACCGCATTTCAAGAAAGATTTGGAGAAATTGGAGAGGGTCCAGAGAAGAGCAACAAGAATGATTAAAGGTCTAGAGAACATGACCTATCCCATCTCTGGAGATATTTAAGAGTAGGTTAGATAAATGTCTATCAGGGATGGTCTAGACAGTATTTGGTCCTGCCATAGGGGCAGGGGACTGGACTCGATGATCTCTCGAGGTCCCTTCCAGTCCTAGTATTCTATGATTCTATGTTCTGTAAGTATCAATGTGGCCCCTGGGGCTTCCAAAGTTGAGTTGCTCTAGCTCATCCCTGACCGGTGTCTGTCTAACCTGGTCTTAAATATCTCCAGTGATAGAGATTCCACAATCTCACTAGGCAATTTATTCCAGTGTTTAACCACCCTGACAGGCAGGAAGTTTTTCCTAATGTCCAACCTAAACCTCCCTTGCTGCAATTTAAGCCCATTGCTTCTCATCCTAACCTCAGAGGCCAAGCAGAACAATTTTTCTTCCTCTTCCTTATGATACTCTTTTAGATACTTGAAAGCTGCTCTCATGTCCCTTTTCGGTCTTCTCTTTTCCAAAGTAAACAAGGCCAATTTCCTCAGCCTTGCCTCATATCTCATGTTCTCTAGACCTTTCATCATTTGTGTTGATCTTCTCTGGACTTTCTCCAGTTTCTCCACGTTTCCTGAAATGTGGCACGCAGAACTGGACATGATACTCCAGCTGGGGCCTAATGTAGATGGCTCATTCTCTGCCTAGGGGACGTGAGACTGGGTTAATTTCCAATCCTCCTGTTTATTCTTTTCCTAAGCCAGGAGGGCACAGTAGTTCTGATGGGGGCTCTGCAGGAAGGCAGCCACACTGCCCCCTGCCTGAAACCTTGTGCAGGTGTTAAACAGCTGTCCAGTCCACCCTAGAGGTGACTGCATTTCAGCGTGCCTGAAGGAACACTGCACCAGCAATGGACAGGAAAATGGCTCCCGGGCATGGCTTGCTCGTGACTGCTTCAGTCCCGTTGATGGGCCTCAGCCTCTTTCCTTCCACTCCCCCGCTTTGCAATGGGGCTGTAGACTCTGGGGAGAGAGGGTGGAGGCAGGCAGAGAGTGTCTCCTGCAGCAGATGTAGACATGTCTCTGTATTAATCATTCTCTCATTGACGTTTTTAGCTTTGTAGTGAGTCCTTTTACATGGAAACTTTGTATTATGTCTTGGTAAAATAGTCCTAGGACAAGTGAGGCAGAGACTGTCCCTGTGGGGTGAATGAGGTGGGAATGGATAAGGCGGAAGGTGAGCACCTCTGGGACAGTTGCAAAGGTTGGAGGGGATGGAAGCCAGATCCAAGATCAATGAGCCCTGGGAAGTGGGCCCATTGAAAGGAGACTGGACCTATGGATGCCGTGGGGGTCTGCAGCAAGGGCCTGCTTTGGGAAGCCCCCTCTTTGGAGGTGAATGTGGTAGCATTGAGACACCACCCAAAAGCAGGCGCCACAGACACTAACTGCAGATTCATGGGATGGCTCTCACAGATCTTGCACATGCATAAGATGATAGATCTGCAGGAGGGGGCAGTGGCGTAGTGAGGGGGCCGGAGGGGTCAGTTGCCCTTGGGAGAAAAATAATATAAAATTTAGTTAAAAATAGATGGCACACGTTTTTAAAAGGAATACTATATCTCCTGCCTTTTGTCTATTTTTGTCTCTTTAGGCCCCCAGTTAAAATTCTCAAAAGCACTTGAGTGACTAAAGTTATTTTTGAAAATTGGACTTGGAAATCTAAGCTCAGATTTTCAAAGGTAATTAAGCTCCTAAAGAGACAGTTGCCAACTCGGATCTTCAAAGATATCTATCTGATCTTTACATACCTTTGAAAATCTGGTCATAAGTGTCCTAGTCAGTTCTGCACGTGAGATGTAGGAGCCCAGTCCTAATTCCTTCAGGCTTTTTTTTTTTTTTTAAATTTGAACATTTATCTACACTAATTCCCCTCCTTTCTCTTTCACTACCCAATAAATGCATGGATCAAAATTATAGGTGCTTTGTGAATATGCTGACTTGAGAGTGGAAAGATTTCATATTGTCATGTATGATACCTGGTAACCCATCTCAAATATGAAAAACTAGGTTGATACCTGTTCATATCAAGAGCTGTTGAATTCAGTTCACCGTTTGCAGTATCTCATTAGGATGTTTAGTGGAGAAGATATTGGGTTTTTTTTATTTATACTGTGGGCAAAGCATGGGCTCACAAGAATTCCTCCATTGTTTTACCACGAGTCTCAAAACATTTGGCGTTTTCGAAAGGCCTGGAGTCAATTGATTATGTAGGAATCTCAGCTTTCATTTAAAAAAAGTTCTCTGTACTTCTGGGCCTTACAGCTAAGGAGGAAAGCTTTAAAACATGAACCCTAAATACTCAAGAAACAAAAGGCCAATAAAAATCCAACATGTTTTATTTTTTAAAAATCTTATGATTTGTAGACCAATCTCATAACTTTGTGTAGGCGTTCCTTGTGATTTTTGGGTTGTCAATACTGCTCTTTGATTGGTGAATTTAGAGAGGTCTCTCCTTCAGTTTCCCTTTTCCACCCTCCTTTTTGTCACAGGTCATCAGAGAATCATAGAGACAATGGAGAGTAGGGTGAGTCCATGACTATGGTTAATGACTGGTCAGGGTGACTAACTATTATCAGCCAGTGGTCTGAATGAGCTATCTACTGCCATCTGTTAATCAACTGTAGGAAAAGGCTACGAGCAGACCTTATTTATATAGACAACCTACTTTGCCACAGAGATCAGTAGACACACTTGCTGTGTCAAGGTGATCAATTTTGGCTCTTTTGGGTTGAAATTCACTTAAAACTTGGAGCTGGGAGAATGAAATGTTGTTATCCATATTGTAGGATTAAAAGGTTAAAGACTGAACTTAATATGACCTGGCTTAGGGTCTACCATAACTTGAACACTAAGCAAAGGATAGTGAGTCACATCTAAGTGAAAGTCACAGAAGAGGGAAACAGGTTTTATTTCTGGTGGTGTAGAGTCTATTTGGGAGTCCTCAATTATATCTGACACTTTACATCCAGTGTTTAAAGGCAGAGCTGACTAGAATCAATTGAGAGTCCTTGTCTTGTCTCAGTGATCAGCCTTGAGCAAAAATCATTGATAAAATCTTGTGTAAACTGGACTCAACATGCAGGCAGTGTGTTGAAGGGCAGTGCAAAGGAGGCAATGGTGGTGAGGTACCATATTATCTAGTGAAATCATTGGTGCTGAAATCACTAAGGACTGGAATTTGACCACAGAACTGACACTTTCTTAACAAAGACTCCATTTTTGCTATTTAAAAAGTAAATCAATGTAACAGAAAACTGCAACGCTCTCTGGTAACTTTTTAAAAATCAAACTTTAAACTTTATTGAAAAAATTGGATAGTTTGCAACTGAAAATATTTGACTTACACTTAAGGCAACTGATTTAATTTTGTGTAAAATTTTGCATAATAAAGGATGACATTTTTTTTGAAAATGTTCAATTATATAGATACACATTTTGATCAGATCTACTTCTGATGTGATATTTGTGTGTGGTTGTGGTTTGTTGTGTTTTTGGTTTTTGCTTAACAAAAAATCCTGGGGGGAGAGGGGCTGCCAAAACGGTTCGAATTGGGGCCCGCACTTCCTAAAGCTGGCCCTGGGTGTGGCTTCCCTTTATTGGCATTCTGGTATACAAGGTCTATTTCCTCCCAATTTCCTTGCATTATCCTCTGTCTAGTTATTGAAAAAAGCAAAAATAAACAATTGTGGTAGACGAAAAGTGAGCTTTATCCTAGGAAATGTATTAGATCATTGTAATACAGGGATATCCAGAGGAGAGGATCAACTTCAACAAAGAGCTATTTAAAAAGTGGAAATTAATTTTAAAAAAAGTATTTTCTCCCCTTTGGATATTCCAGGTTCCTAACATTATTAACTGGGAAGATTATCAAGAATCTGTTTTTAAATGGGGAAAGACATTATACATAATAAAGGCACCAGGAAAGATCTTATTACTAAATTGCCTCCAGTTCCCTAATCTACTTTTTCACTGCATCAATTTGTTTCTACAATTAATCCTGTCTCCTGCCTCTGAGTTCTTAACTGATTAAGGTTGAAATCCTGGCCCTATTGAAGCAAATGAGAATTTTGGTACTGGCTTCAATGGGGCAAAGATGTCACCTAAAAGAACCAGTTCAGATTTATCAAGACAGGATTCAAAACCCTGCAGAGTCAGTGAAGAGAGCTTTCAATGAAGTAGCAGGTATGGGAATGGATTTAGAAGATATAATTGTTCTATGGTAGACATGCTGCTTTATGAGCTATTGCTGCCAAGAGCAAGATCTAGGGATAGAGCTTGTTTAACTTCTATTGGCCAAAAGAGAACCATAATGGCTTCAGGTGTCCGATATTCATCAATAGAACTCTCATTTTTATTCTTTTGTTTATATTTTGAAGACTTTTTTTTAAAAATGGGAAATATTTGTCTGATTTTTTTTTCCTTTCCATCTCTCCCTTTTTGAATAATGGAATTACATGATCAGAACTGGGTGGGAAATAAGGATGTAAAATCCTGTTAAACATTATGGGTATGTCTACACATCAAAGTTAATTCAAAATAACAGCCGTTATTTCGAATTAACTTTAATAGCATCTACACAGGAGAGCTTATTTCGAATTTGGTAAATCTCATTCCACAAGGAAAAATGCCAAATACGAAATAGCTAATTCGAAATAAGTGCTGTATAGATGCTTATTTCGAAATAGGGAACCTCCAGCCCTTCCCAGTTTCCCCTGGTGGCTACTCTGGGCCAAACCAGGAAAACTCCTCTCCTCTCCCCCAGCCCTGGAGCCCTTAAAGGGGTAGACTCTGGCCACACTGCACGTGATCCAGCCCTGCCAGCAGTTGCTGCCCCTGACCCAGTGCCCGCAGAATGAGCCGGGCAGCCAGTGCCAGCCAGCCATCCACCGCGCAGTCCCCCAGCTCCCAGGAGCCAGCCAGGGGCTGGAGATGGCGTGCGCCCTCCTGGACTAGTGCGGAGATCATGGACCTCATAGAGGTTTGGGGGGAGGCCTCCAATGTCGATGATTTCCGCACTAGATGGAGGAATGCAGCCGTGTACAGCCGCATAGCTGCCACCATGGCCACCAAAGGCCAGGAGCAGGTGCGCATGAAAATTAAAGAGCTCTGGCAGGCGTACACAAGGGCCACACGGGGCAGCTCCCCTACAGGGGCAGACACCTGTCCCCATTTTGATGCCCTGGACTGCATAATGGGGGGTGGGATGGTCCGTGCCACCCCGGGGGGCAACGATCCGGGAGCAGAGAGCCCTGACCAGGGTGTGGAGGAGGAGCCGCAGGAGCCGCCACGGAGGGTGCTATGCCGCCAGGACCCCCGAGCTGTCCCAGCAGCTGAGTCACCAGGGTTGTCCGGGGAGGCCACAACATGTGAGTGCCATCACTGTCCCCTTCCTGGGGGGGGCGGGGAGGGAGACCAGGGACCGCGCACGTGGGCCTTGCTTACCACAGATCACGCAGCAACCTGTGCACGTGCAAGCACGTGCCGTGTCAGCCCTGGGCAGGTGGCTCCAGCTGGCTGCCACACAGGGTTCTTGGCCTGATAGCCACACGCGTGTGTGAAGAGACATGACATGCTCCTGACCCTGGGGTGGGACACAGCAGGACGCCCTCCCTTCACAAGCCCCCTCTACACAGAGGCAGGGGACATCTCCCCCCCACCTCAGCTGCACTATACACAGCACAGGGGCCTGGGTGTGGTTTCGGGGCAGCTCCCACTCACAGGGATAGCCGGACATTCCGACCATGGCTTCTGTGCAAGCACATTGGCTCTGACGGTGCAGGGCATGGTCATCCTCACCTCGTAGAGGGGGGCTGGGCTTCACCAACTGTGTCCCCAGGGAGAACTGACCACTGCTCTTGTTTCTCCACAGCCGCACCAGCTGTGCGTTCAGGGCACACCATCCTGCCCGGGACATGCTCCCGCACCTGAGGGCTCCGCAGGTCCACCCAAACAGTGCAGGGGTACTGACAGCAGCACCTGGGGGCACTGCGAGCCCTGCACTGTACCCTCCAGAACTGGGTGCAAGAAGACCTGTAGCTCCGGCGGGAGCAGCTTGCCCAGGGCTGTGCCATCTGCCAACACCTGCAGGCCCTGGTGCAGAGCGTGCTGCCTTCTGCCGCTCCAGCGCCTGCTGCCTCCCCAGCTGCCGCTCCTCCTCCTACTCCTTCTCCCCTTCCCGCTTCTCCCTCCACCCTCCTCACCCTCCACATCCTCCTCAACCTTCACACCCTCCTCCCCATCCCCCCGGGGACGCCGAGGCCCCCGCATCCGCTGTGCTGGGAGACAGTTGGCCCAGCGAGACCCCCACCACTGAGCTTCAAAATGCATTTTGTGTACAGATGCGTTATTTCGAAATAAGCTATTTCCAATTAACTATTTTGAAATAAGATATTTCGAAATAACACTGTAGTGTAGACATACCCTATGTTTAACTGTTTAACCGATTAAATTCTGGCAGGGTTGGAGCACGCCGCCTGCCACATGCTGGGCTGGGCCTGCTGGGGGAGGGACTGCTCCAGATTGGTTGGAGCACTCAATGCCCATGGCAGGCCCCACAGTGCTGGACCAGCAAAGGTGCTCCAGTGCCGGCCACTTAATCATTCATATTCCTAGTAGAAAACAGCTTTCCTGACCCACAAGAATTTTTGAGATTTCAAAATAAAACTCCTCATCCCAAATTGTGATGAAATGTTGAAATCTCACAAATTTGAGCATACCAAAAACCTGAAAAACAAACCAACCAACCTGGATCTCGAGGTCCCTTCCAGTTCTAATGTTCTACGATCTGGGCAACTAAAACATTTAATTTCATATCTGATATTTTCATTGTTAAAAAAACTTTTCCCCTAGAAATTAACTGAAGTTTCTCAATAAGATGTCCTTTCACACCAAGACCAGATCTTTTTCATTTAAAAAGTGTTGAAACAAGGCATTCCAACAATTTCCAATACAATGTTTTCATTCTGATAAATCAGCATTTTTCCAATGAAAAACTTTTTGTCAAAAGATTTCTGGTCAAGTCTTTAAATGACATTTGACAGAGTGAAATCCATACACACGCACACACACACACACAGGCCCACTGAAGGGGGAGGCAAAGTTAGCAACTGTCCTGGGCCCAGTGATTCAAAGGAGCCCGGGGCTCCCAGCTGCCACTGCTGGAGCCCTGGATCCTTTAAATCACCAGCGGAACACTGCACCTTGCGCTCCAGGCACTGCTGAGGGCTGAGGGGTGAGGAATTTGTGCTGCAATCTGGGCTGAGCTGAATGCCGGCTGCCCCAGCCCTTCCCTTTCTGCCTAAGGCCCTGTCCCTTCTGGCAGCATGGAAGTGGGCTCCTCCCCACCTTGCTTGGGAGTTCACAGTGGCTGTTGGCTCTGCTGGGCAATACCCACAAATGTCACTCACGCACACGTACAAATATAGGCCTGGCTTCTCAGAGCACTGAGCACCTACAAGTGGGATCAGGTTCTCAAAAGTTTTCAACATACAGCAGCTCCCATTGTTCTTAAGGAGATGCAGGAGAATTCTCCACGGGAGCTAAATCTGCACTGTCTCCATGCTCCAATGAGAACAATGGGAGCTTTTGAAAATCTGTCTTTACATGAATAATCAGTCTGGAACTCCTAAAATAGGCTTGTTGTTAACTTTTAAAGTGTAGCTACTTTGTGTTTATGGATGTGTTTTGTTTTTCCTGTGAGACGGGAGGAAAAATTAATGACTTTAATGGGCCAGGACCATGCCTGCCAATCTCTTTGCAGGTTCGTTTGTTCTCTCCATGAAAGTCTGCAGGGTTCACACTAATTGGAAAATAGCAGGAATGTCTTTGACAGTTTAATAAATGCCTGTAGTTAAAGGCAGAGTTTTTCTTAATTAGCTAAAACTATTCCCTGGTGTTCCTAGCTTCACACTGTAAATCTGAAAGTTTGGGAAATGCTGAGCTACATCTGCTATCCCATAAGGACTGTAAGCAAGTCACTTGGGGCCAGATTTGCAAAGGTATTTAGGCACTTCAAATACTTAGGTACCATGCATTGGATATTTAAAAGGCATAAGCACCTAATTCCCTTGGGACATAGGCATTTTAACAACCCTAGTAGCAACAATTTGCATCTTTAAATGCTTAATACTTTTGAAAATCTGTCCCTTGGTCTCTCTTTGCTCAGTTCCCATTTATAAAAGAGATATAATGGTATTTCCTTACTTTATAGACATGCTGTAAGGATAAAAATTGTGAGGTCTAAGTCCTGGTTCACTTTACCTGATGTTCCATGCTTTTTCACCATAATATTCTAAAGAGTGTGCAAATCTTACAGAGAGGCAAGCTTGGTTATTTTGAAAACGATCAATAAATACGTGATTGCTTTAATTGATCCCCTGAATGCCAACTCCTTGCTGCCCCCTGAGAACAGGAGAAAAGTATGTTTGCCTCCCTGATTCCCCTTTCCTTTTAATAAAGCCACTCATCAAAACTGATGCATTTCCACATAAAGTGTTGGTTTTGAGGAACTGGCATTTTCCATTGAAAAATCTTTTCACTGAAAAAATCCCATCCAGTTCTAATGAAAAGGACCTCAAGTCCAGCAATGTGTCACTTTTTTGGACATGCACTGATTGCCCATCAGCAATCTGAGTTAGGCTGATTTAAAGTCGATATTAGAAGGATGCCTAACTCCCTTGAAAATCTCAACTTAAAACTTTTTTGGGACACTTGCTACCAGCAAGATTTGTCTGCTTTCTTGGCTCAACACTGATGTCTGCATTTCAGGGCATATGATTCATCATTTTAAAAGAAACACTTATGTTATCAGAACATCTTTGTGACCCAGGGTAATCAGGGTCAAGATCCCAACCATAGCACTTTTGTCTCATCTCTCTCTGGGCACCTTATGAGTTGTTCAGCTGGAGAGTTTCTTCAATTAGGTTCTGTACAGAATAAAATTGCTGCTCTTAGGAACTAGCAATTTACATACATCAGATTTCAACACTGCTTACTCCTGTGTTTGTGTGCCTAGTTTTTCATTGCATTAACTCAGTCTGATGCCATTGTAACCCTATTGAGATCATCAACACAAAACTGAAGCAGTGGTGAATGACACCCTGTATATTTAAAGTGAAATTGACTCTCAATATATCAGGAAACAAGCATGATCCATTCTATCTCTTTCCTCAGCCAAAGGATCTTGAGACTGAGTTTCAGAGTTGCTGAGTCAGCGTAGCTTTCCCTGACAGTAAGTGGAGTGCCATATTCTCAGCACTGCAGCAAATGAGGTCCATAATGACAAAAGGAAATTTTTAAAGTGAGACTTCATGGTTCACCCTCTTTTGATGCACTATCATTGTCCCCAAGACTGTAGGGCTGCGTCTAGACTGGCAAGTTTTTGCGCAAAAGCAGCCGCTTTTGTGCAAAAACTTGCCAGCTGTCTATACTGGCCGCTTGAATTTGCGCAAGAGCACTGACTTTGTAATGTACAAAATCAGTGCTTCTTGCGCAAATACAATAACGCTCCCGCTCAGGCAAAAGCCCTCTTGTGCAAATGCTTTTGCACAAGAGGGCCAGTGTAGACAACCCAGAACTGTTTTTGCATAAAAAGCCCGATGGCTAAAATGGCGATCGGGACTTTTTTGCGCAAAACCGTGTCTAGATTGGCCACGGATGCTTTTGCGCAAAAGCGCTTTTGCGCAAAAGCATCCGTGCCAATCTAGATGCTCTTTTCCGCAAATGCTTTTAACGGAAAAACTTTTCCGTTAAAAGCAATTGTGGAAACTCATGCCAGTCTAGACGTACCCTAGATGTTCAAGACACTGGAACAATGTATATGAAAATTAATATAGCAATTCTGTTTATCTCCTGGAGACAATGAGGTCTGCACAACCCCATGGGAACAAAGAACAAATAATGCGTTCAGACACTAAAGCCTTGTTTGATGTATTTTCTCCATTAATAAACTATTTCCAAGGGTTGAATGGAAACACATAAAACAACAACTGCACTTCAAAAACCATGTGTGGAAAGCAGGGCAATTATCCAGGAAAAGTGATTTCCTAAGTAATTACTTTCTAATTTACTGCAGATTCACACAGAGCAAAGGGTTAGCGATGAAGACTGTACTGCTCTGTGATAAATAAAGTTAGTGTTATTATACAGCATTGTTCTGCAGTAATGAGGCATAGGTAGGAATCTAAAAGCAATTTCAAGGTTTGCTCATGTCTGAAGCACAGTGACACTTTACAGTATGTGAACTTAATTCTGCACTTTTCCCCAATCAGCAAAGCATTTTGGCACATGGCCAATCCTATTGACTCTACTGATATCAGTAGTAGAACTACTGAGGTGCTTAAAGTTAAGCACATGCTTTGCTGGATCAGGGCATACACACTCAGCATTTTTCAGGATCAAGCCCTGGAAAGGAAAATAGATCTCCATGTTAGCCAGAGACTACACTGGAGTAGTATGTCTGGGGAAAGGTGCTAAAAGACCCAGAACAGACTAGCTGATTGACACCAAATGAGGAGATGGCACCTCATGTGTTAATTCTGTCCTTGATAAGGACCTTCAAGAAACAAGAGAAATGTTGAATGCTGGAGATGCATAGCCTTTGTATTGTTTGTTTTAATTGGTACTCAAATGAGCAGCCTCAGTCCTGCTGAGTACCTCAGTATCCTTCTGCAAGTACATTTCAGAAAAGCTGTGCAAGAACTATACATTCCAGAGATGAAAGCTGTGAGTTGATGGTTTTTAGCACATTGAAAAATGAAGATAAAACCCAGCAAACCTTTTCCCTCTCCCCCCCAGTCCAGCTTCAAAAAGGGACAAAAAACAAACCCTAGTGTGGAATTTCAGAAATTTCCTTTTAGATAAAATTTTAACTTGAAAAAAAATAAAGTGAAATCCACACACTTTCATCATATATTTCCATTTCTTCTTGAAATCCAAACAAAGCAAAATTCACAAATATTCAACTTATTACTGTATATTTTAGAAATACACATCTGTCTGTCTGTCTGTCCATCTCTCTTCTCTGTGAGTCCATTTGTGCAAGAACTCTTCCTAAATGGTAAGAGCTAGGAGCACCAAATTCGGTATTTAGCTTCCTCTGATCATAACTTAAAGCAAGGTCAGGGTTTGGTTGTGCCATGACAATGGGATGCACATAGAATGCGATTTTTTTTTCATAAAACGGAAAGAGAAAGGTCTTCTAGCAGGGACAATTATACTGTATATTGAACACAAGGCGGCAGCAAGAGGCCAGAGATGGGGCAGCCATAACCCCGTTGGGTCAGCAGGGAGAGAAAGGAAATGCAATTGACTATTTATTTCAGAGAATTTATCTGTTTGTGTCTCTGTTTGTCTATGTGTCCATATCTTCCCCAGCTGTGTCCACTACAGCTTCAGTGGCCATGGACAGGCACTTCTCATCTGGCCTGAAGCTGCCGGTGTGACAGACGACTGAGGTTGTTCTCTCAGCCAGCATACTGAGCCCCTCATCCCCAGCTCCACTCCAGAGCAATGATTTAAATGAAGAAAAGCAAAACTTATCTGAGTTAAGGACATGAACAATGCCAGGCAAATCTTCTAGTTCTAATTATGAGAAGAGCAAAATTAGCAAATCTTCTTAGATCATGCAGGGTGCTGACTTCTGCACTAACCTTCAAAAACGATTGCATATACAGCCGCTTCCCGACTTACGGCCACCTCCACTTACAACCATCCGCACTTACGACCAAAGCGGTCGTAAATGTGAATCCGAATTCTGACGGCGATCGGCTTACGAACAGCGCGATCGCCATGTAACTCTATGGGATCCGAGTTACGAACAGTTCGAGTTATGGACCAAGTGTTGGTCCGTAACTCATTCGTAACTCGGAGAGCGACTGTAGACCATAGGTGAAGACAAAAAGACTGTAGACAAAAAGGTATCTTTTAAGAAGTGGAAGTCCAATCCTAGTGAGATAAATAGAAAGGAACATAAACACTGTCAAATCAAGTGTAAAAATGTAATAAGAAAAGCAAAAAAAGATTTTGAGGAACAGCTAGCCAAAAACTCAAAAGAAATAACAAAATGTTTTTAAGTACATTAGAAGCAGGAAGCCTGCTAAAAAACCTGTGGGTCCCTAGGCGATCGAACTATAAAAGGCGCAATCAAGGGCGATAAAGCCATTGCGGAGAAACTAAATGATTTCTTTGCTTCAGTCTTCACGGCTGAGGACGTTGGGAGATTCCCAAATCTGCACCGTCCTTTGTGGGTGATGAATCTGAGAACTGTCCCGGATTGAAGTGTCATTAGAGGAGGTTTTGGAACAAATAGAAAAACTTAATGTTAACAAATCTCCGGGACCGGATGGCATTCATCAAGGGTTCTAAAAAGAACTCAAATGGGAAATTGCTGAACTATTATCTGTGGTTTGTAACCTATCCCTTAAATCGGCTTCCGTACCTAATGACTGGAAGGTAGCCAACGTGACACCAATATTTAAAAAGGGCTCTAGAAGGCGATCCGGGCAATTACAGACCGGTAAGTCTAACTTCAGTACCGGGCAAATTAGTGAAACAATAGTAAAGAATAAAATTGTGAAGCATGTAGAAGAACATAATTTGTTGGACAAAAGTCAACATGGGTTCTGTAAAGGAAATCCTGTCTTACTAATCTATTAGAGTTCTTTGAAGGGGTTAACAAACATGCGGACAAGGGGATCCAGTAGATATAGTATACTTAGATTTCCAGAAAGCCTTTGACAAGGTCCCTCACCAAAGGCTCTTGTGTAAATTACATGGCCATGGGATAAGAGGAAGGTCCTTTCTTGGATTGAGAACTGGTTAAAGACAGGAAACAAAGGGTAGGAATAAATGGTAAATTTTCAGAATGGAGAGGGTAACTAGTGGTGTCCCCCAAGGGTCAGTCCTAGGACCAATCCTGTTCAACTTATTCATAAATGATCTGGAGAAAGGGGTAAGCAGTGAGGTGGTAAAGTTTGCGGATGATACCAAACTGTTTAGGATAGTCAAGACAGAAGCAGACTGTGAGGACTCCAAGAAGATCTCACCAAACTGAGTGATTGGGCAACAAAATGGCAAATGAAATTTAATGTGGATAAGTGTAAAGTAATGCACATCGGGAAAAATAACCCCAACTATCGTACAGTATGATGGGGGCTAATTTAACTATGACAAATCAGGAAAGAGATCTTGGAGTTATCGTGGACAGTTCTCTGAAAACTTCCACACAGTGTGCAGGCGGTCAAAAGGCAAATAGGATGCTAGGTATTATTAAGAAAGGGATAGAAAATAAGACCAGAATATCTTACTGCCCCTGTATAAAACTATGATGCGCCCACATCTTGAATACTGTGTACAGATGTGGTCTCCTCACCTCAAAAAGATATTTTGGCCTTGGAAAGGGTTCAGAAAAGGGCAACTAAAATGATTAGGGGTTTGGAACAGGTCCCATATGAGGAGAGGTTAAGCGACTGGGACTTTTCAGTTTAGAAAAGAGGAGACTGAGGGGATATGATAGAGGTGTATAAAATCATGAGTGGTGTGGAGAGGGCCGATAAAGAAAAGTTATTTATTAGTTCCTAAATAGAAGAACTAGAGGACACCAAATGAAATTAATGGGTAGCAGGTTTAAAACTAATAAAAGAAAGTTCTTCTTCACACAGCGTGTAGTCAGCATGTGGAACTCCTTGCCAGAGGAGGCTGTGAAGGCTAGGACTATAACAGAGTTTAAAAAAGAGCTAGATAAGTTCATGGAGGTTAGGTCCATAAAGGCTATTAGCCAGGGGATAAAATGGTGTCCTTGGCCTCTGTTTGACAGAGGCTGGAGGATGGCAGGAGACAAAGCGCTTGATCATTGTCTTGGTCCACCCCTCTGGGAGCACCTGGTGCTGGCCACTGTCGGCAGACAGGATACTGGGCTAGATGGACCTTTGGTCTGACCCAGTACGGCCGTTCTTATGTTCTTATGTTCTTATGTGAAATCCAGACCCCACTGAAGTCAATGAGAGGTTTCTCACTGACTGTAATGAAAATAGGAATTCATCCCATGAATGCCCCAAGCTCAGAATTCTCAAAAGGGCTCATGTTCTCTGGAGCCACATCACACATTTTTTTAAATTCCATGTTTATAAAATGCCTCCATCTCTTTTCTTACATATGTAACCCCCAAGGAGATTCCCTAGATTCCTGGGGCTCTGTCTGCTGGCAGCTCAGGGACAGGCACACTGAGTTTGCCTTGGCTCCCCTCCCTACCAGGGTCAGAGTCTGCCTGGCAACCCATAGGGAGTGAGATGCCCCTCCCAGGGAGTTCAGAAGGGGGGAGGAGAAGCCATTGTTGAAGGAGTCTGGAGCCAGCCAGGGCAAGGGGAGGGCTGGCTGTGTGGGAGCTAGTAAGCCCCAGGCCTGCATGCAGGGTTTCCCCCTGAGAACTAGCCTCTAGGGATGTGAAGGCAGGATCCCTCAGCTGGGTTTTATTTCTCCACTGTTGAGTCCCAGTTTGTGGAGTTTGCTGGGAGGCTTCCCCAGCCAGGCTGAGTTGGCTCTCCGGCTCCCTGGGTGAGACCAGTCACCGCATGGTCAGCTCTGCTCTGTCTGCTGGTTCGGGGCTGCTGCCTGCTGTGTGTGTGTCTGAATGCTGGGGTAGGAGATTACAGTTTGAATTTTGGTGCAGTTGTGTGGCCTGCACCTTGAGCCTTGCACCCCTTTGTGGTGAGGGGCAATTCTGGGACCAAAGCAGCCTGATTCCTGCCTGAGGAGGATCCCTGCCAGAAGAGACCAGCCCCTCTGCAGTGACTGAGTCATCTCTGAACCTGAGGCTCATTCATGGAGTGTGTGAGTGCACCATCTTTTAGTTAGTAAGTTAGGGAATTTGTCTGGGGATTTTATAACCTGCTGCATATTAAACCTGTGGAGGGATTTACCACCTTCCCCCCCACTTGTGAGTCCTTTGGGCTGTACTGGACCCAGTTAGCCCCACTGCTAAACCACTGCAGAGAAGAATTTTGTGGTCATAAGCAGGGCTCGCCAAACCGCGGCGAGCCCCGCTCGCCAGCCGCGCTGTCTGGCGATCTGCGCATGCGCAGATCGTTCTGCGCATGCGCAGATCGCCCAAACCTGGCTCTTCAGGGTTGTAATCTACTCGCCACGGGTGAGTAGATTGCATTATTTGTCGAGCCCTGGTCATAAGTCATCAAGGGCCCCAACAAAGTACGCGTACCAACGGGACACTAATCTTACAGTTGCTGGGCACCGGTGAACCTAAAAATAGTATTTTACCCTGTTATGTTATATTTGTCTCCTGTTTAATATAATTGTGTTCTATATAGTGTATGTGTTTGTGTTATTTTCTGGGAGTCTCCAACTATCTGGAAGTACGTGGGGATTACCCTGGGTTAGAATTTTCCTCCCAAGCTGCCCTGGTAACCCTGCCAGGAAGGAGTGAGGGAGGTGGAGGCACCGCCAAATAAATCCATAGGAAGAAAGAAAGTTGAGTGGGTGGCGGGATCCAGAAGAATCCAGACCTATCCATCAAAACCTGCAAGCAGATAGGCATTAAAGAAGGTAACCAGGTGGAGAGGGGGTGCTACACATACACTTCCATCTCACTTTGGTCCTCAATCAACAGCACTAGCTTCCTATTCATTTCAGGATCCACTGCAAAATTGGCCTCTTTGTTCACAAAATTCTCGATAGATTTGCTTCAGCCTACATTATGGATTTTGCGCTAAATTCACACCATTGTGTGACTGTACCAGGGGGTACAATTGATCTTTTGACTCTTTCTACATCCCTTCTCAGGTCCTTTGCTTTTCTGCTTATTTATTCCCATTAGATTCAGTTTTACAATATCAGTGACATGATCTGTTCAAAATGTGACTGAGCTTTGTAACCAAAGATTATTAGTCAAAAAGTAACCAGCACAATATAGGAAGGAAAGACCTTAATACATAACCAATCTGGAGAACAGGCTTTGCAAAAGTCACATCTTCACTCTATTCCAAAACAAACTCACTTCTACTAATATTTATACCCATTTATTATGGAAGGAAATTCCCCAAATTCCTTTATTTCCTGCCATAGCCTAAATTTTCCTTTCCCATGAAGTTCGCTCCAACTGTCCAAGGCTCTCAGATACCCGTACCCTTTTATCTTTAACAATCTTGCAACAATTACAATATCTGCTGTATCATGGGGCAAGGTTCCCTCACCCTGCACTCCTTGTTGCCCACAGTCCTTATACACTTCCCCAGCAAGTTCAGCATCATGTATTTTATTACATCATCATCATCATCAACAACCATGGGCTCAAAGCCCATTGGTGTCCGATGCCTCCCTCACTATTTCCTTCCATCTTTCCCTGTCCAGTGCGGTGTGTCTTAATTTCTGTAGACTAGCTCTGCACCAATCTACTATATCATCTACTCATTCTCTGTGGGGTCTGCCTCTCCTGTTTGGACCATCCATTATGCCGAATACCAGGATCTTAACTTTTCGCTCGTCATTCATTCTGCAGATATGCCCGAATAGCTGTAACTTCCATTGTATAGCCTTCTGCAGTAGGTTCTCTTTCGGCTGTATCTTCCTATATAATTCCTCCTTGGTGACTTTCTGCATCCATCCTATTCTCAGGATCCTTCTATAACAACTCCTCTTAAACGCTAATATCCTTCTCTTCGAATCTTTCGTTATCACCCATGTCTCACATCCGTACAACACGTTGCTAAATACATGTTTTCAAGATGCTCGGTTTCATTCCTAAGCTAATTGCTTTACTTTTCCAGATCTTATCCATTGCCTTCAAACTCACTCTTGCTTTCACAATTCTAGTTGCTATTTCCTTCTTACAGTCTAGATCATACATCATGTTGCTCCCCAAATACGTGAACTTCTCTACGTTCTGTAGTTCGATCCCATCTACACTTATCTTCCTTCCTATATCCTTATCTCCAAATACCATTGTCTTCATTTTATCAATATTTATAATCAGTCCGTACCGCTTCCCTTCCTCATTTAGCACCTGCACCCTTCTCACTCTTTTCTCTTCATCTTCCTCGATGATAACTATATCATTCGTGAACCTTTATTTGCAATGTGTTATATCAGTGATTGGACCCCATGGCATAAGGCTTGGACCTTCTCTCCAGACACCAGAAGAAATGGGGGGAGAGCTCTTCACCTGCCTTAAACCCCAGGGCTTCTCTGGCCCTTTCTTCCAGCCTTCTCTACTTGTTTGTCTTTTACAGGTCCTCAGCTAGCAAACTAAATCATCTTGTTAACTGGTTAATCACTCAGTACTTAGTTAACTATCTCATCAATTTGGCCCATGGGAGGAAGTTTATGAAGTGCACACAGAGGTCAATCAGCCTTAGGCAGTGTCTTCACTGGAAATGCTATAATTGTGGTGTTTTAGTGCTTCAGGGTGGAAATTCATTGCTCCCCTGCCACAATGGTTCACCCACCTCCTCAATATGCAATACCTAGTTCTCAAACTCAAGGCCCAAGGGCCATCTTCTGCCTGAGTAGTTCCATAATCCAGCCTGCAAAATATTTTTCAAAAGTTATTTAATCAGGTCCACACGGCTGCTAGCATGCAAGTCCCTGCAGCCCGGGAGGGTGTCTGTGTGCTATTCCAGCTGCTAGGAGCAGCACATAGAGATACACACCTCCCCTAGGCCACTGGGACATTTTGAAAGCTGCATGGAGCTAGCAGCTATAAGCTACTGTCACCCCGCTAAACTACCAGTGCTGCCATGGTGGCTCCTGGGGCATTTAAAATCACACAGGTGCAGCAGGTGGGGTCAGAGGCTGTATGATGGGTGGGAGTATGTGGGCAACAGGCAGGGCCAGGAGATCCACAGGGGGGTGGAACACCCCCCCCCATAGCCACTGCCAGAGGGGGGGTTATAGGGAAGTGCATACCCCACTCCCTCAAAGAGCCTACACCCTTCTTCCAGCCCCTGAACTCCCTCTCAGAGCCTGTACTCCTGAATCCCAGTCCCTCGCGCCTGCCCCCAAACTCCATTCCAAAGCCTGACCTATTACCGCTCCCTGCATCCAAACTTCCTTCCAGAGCCTGCACTCCTCCCCCATCCAAACTCCCTCCAAGAGCCTTAGGCAGGTGTGTAGGTTGTGGGTAAGAAATTCTTCAGTGATTGAATTGGTCTGGGAGGAGGACTTGAGGTTTGGGTACTGGCCCTAAGGTAAATTGAGTTTGAGACCCTTGATCTAGGCTAACTGAAGAATTTGCCTTCCATTTAGGTGGGCTTACTCATGGGTATGCATTTTTCACAACCTGCGATAAGTACCTGGGTCAAACTAACTTTTTTGTGTCAGTCTGGCTTTGGGCTACTCACACAGTGGAAGGACATCTTCTGATAAGAGAGCTGAGTCCTGCCACGTGTAGAAAAGAATAAGGTGCATGCTAAGAATAAAAGCTTCCACCCTATTTTTAATATATGATTCACTTGGAATTAATTGCAGAGCATGATGTGTTAATTTTGGTTAGATGTTTTTAGTTAACACACGCATTCTCAGATGCCTCAGGGGGAGTGAACATAACAGGTTATCATTCTCACTATCCACAGCTGGTGCAATTGGCCACCCTTACACCTTGAAAGCTTCAGGGTCTTGGCTGAAATTCCATAAGATCTAAAATGTGAACAGGCCAGGTCATAGTCAGACAGTTGTACCAACAGACTACACACTGCCTCACAAATACAGCTTATCCAGAATCTCCTAAAAGGCCTAATCCAACACATATCCCAGCACCATTAACAATGGAGGTGTAGTTAGATAGCAATAAATGGTGTTGGGACACAAACTTTTTTTTCCAATTAAAAGGAAGCAAGAACTGAATGAAAGAGCCTTTACTGTTTTGCTATTAAGGTGACTGGTGTCTGGGGAATACAATCAACACAAATAGATAGATATACAAAGTTGGGAAGGTAGATGGGTAGGGATTGTGCATTCTTTTGTTTGGCTCTTACTCTGAATAAGTAACAATAGCTAGGGGAGCTATGACACATATTGATGTGACCTTTACACATCGAGGGCTCTATTTCAGACCTCAGTGTACCCATTATGTCCTCAAAATCTCACATTAGCACATGGCAATAAAGGAAGTGCACATGTAACTAAATACCTCTTTGCCATATGCACTCAACAGTTTTGCAGACCCTAGGATCAAGTACGTGTGTTTGTGGGCACGCTTATTTCATCTCCCTTCCATTTACTACAACACCTACAGCATGCCCTCCCTTACCTCACCCAGCATCCGGTAGCAGCTGAAATGGAAAAGCAACAAAGCAATTGGTCTGCAGACTCACCTGATGGGAGCAGACTCGTCCCCTTTATCAATCCAGTCCTGCGGCGGAATTATGTACATGCACCAGAGTCCCCAGTTGTAGCCATGGGCAGCATTGGCATATTGCTGCACTTCGAAAGTGTTGTACTTGATGTTATCAATAGCTGGTAGGATGATTCGCTTTCGATCTTCTTTGATTCGGGTAAGTGCTGGTTCCACCCTGGGGACAATAGAGGAAGCAAAGGGTTTTCTGACCATTCAATCATTCAAATTCTTTAGCAATCTGATAAAGTAAGCAATTAAGTTATCTAATGCTGCAAGCAATAACATGCCCAAAAATCCACCTTGGGTGCAGCTTAGAGTGATTTAATGCAGGTTAGTGTGATACACAGTGGCGTGGGTGGGGCTCAGTGTAGGGTCTCCTCTAGCAGCTTGGTGTCATTTTCCTGCAAAGCAGTGGTCACCAACCAGTAGATCAGAATCTACCAGTAGCTCTTGGAGCCTCTGACAGGTGATCCTGACTAGTTTGGTCTGGAAGCTATCAAGCTATCCAGTTGCCCCCTCCCGCTACTGTTGTGATGCTCCTGTCCTTTACCTTGATGTGCAGGATGTGAGAGGGAGATGAGGGGGTGGCACTGATGTCAGGGTGTTTCTCCTTCCCCCACTCCTGTACCCCATCTCCACACAGAGAGAAAGGGATGGAGGGAGCTTGGCAATGCAAAGCTCTGTCACTCTCACACGCTGAATGTATCTCTTATTCTCACAAACACACACTGACCTTCACTCTCATCTCCCGACCCAGCACACACGTGGGGGGTTGTTACTCCTTTTACTACTTACAAAGTATGTTAGTTTTGTTTTCTGGTCTGTGCATTTCATAATTTTCATTTCTCTCTTATGCTTAAATTCAATTCTTTGAGTAGTGAGTTCTAAAATGCCTAACCTGTTGTGGCTGGAGTAATTATCACTGTGGTAACTGCTGCTCCCAGAAGTGTCTGGCATGTATGTCCCTGCTGTCCCTGAGAAAGGCAGAGCAGGGGGTCTCTACAGGCTGTCCTTGCCTACAGAAGCCACTCCTGCGGCTCCCATTGATCAATAACAGGGAACTGTGGCCAGTAGAAGCTGTGGGCTTAATGCCAATAGATGAGAGGCAGCACATGGTCCCATGGAGTCATTGCTGTCCATGCCAGCTGCTTTCAGGAGCAGAGCAGGGCCAGGGCAGGAGTAAGCCTGCCTTAACCTCACTGCTTCACCACCGAGAAGCCATCTTAGTTAAACAGTGCCCAGCCAGAGCCTGCTTCTTGAACTGTCTCAGCCCTGAACCTCCTCCTGCACCCAACCTCCTGCCCCAGACATGAGTCCCTTGCACCCAAACTTCTTCCCAGAACTTGCACTCTGAACCCCCCACGCCCTTGAAGCCCAATCCACCACCCTGGGCTAAGCCCTGAACCCTTCCCACACTCCAAACCCCTTGACCCAAGACCAGAGCCTGCACCTTTACCCCAGCTGAAAATGAGGAAGGGGGATGGAGCAGGGTGAGGCCTTGGAGAAGGGCTGGGGCAGGGCCTTGGAGAAGGGACAGGAAGGAAGTGGGGCAAGGGTATTTGGGTTTGAGGTAGATCTTACTTAGCAGTTAAATTGAAAAAATGATTTTGTGATTCAAAAGGTTGGAGACCACTGATATACAGGTTGAACCTCTCTAGTCCGGCACGCTCGGGACTTGACTGGTGCTGAACCAGAGAATTTATCGGAATACATATCTAGAAGCATTACCAACACTTCCACTGCTTCCTAGAGCTGCTGTCTGAGGCTATCTGAGATGCGTGCTTAAAGGGACCCCCCTTGACAGCCATTTCTCAGGTTCTTCTGCTTGCCTACATCTCTGAGGGACAGCAAAGCATTTTCACTGCATGCTTTGGTTGCCCTGCTTTTGGACACCACAGCACACCCTGCTATGGAGCCAGAGCTTCCTCTAGGCATGCGATGGCCCCTGACTGTTGTGCTGCAGTTTCTGCAGCAGTTTCTGCAGGCTGCTGTCCAGGCTCTGCAGCAGTGGTCTCCAACCTTTTGAATCATAAGACAGCCTGTGGAGACCCCTTGCTCTGCCTTTCTCAGGGACTGCAGGGACATACATGCCAGACACTTCTGGGAGCAGCAGTTACCACAGTGATAATTACTCAGCCATGACAGGTTAGGCATTTTAGAACTCACTACTCAAAGAATTGAATTTAAGTGTAAGAGAGAAATGAAAATTATGAAATGCACAGACCAAAAAACAAAACTAACACACTTTGCAAGTAGTAAAAGGAGTAACAACTTCCCACATGTGTGCTGGGTTGGGAGATGAGAGTGAAGGACAGTGTGTGTTTGTGAGAATAAGAGACACATACAGCATGTGAGAGTGACAGAGCTTTGCATTGCCAAGCTCCCTCCATCCCCTTCTCTCTGTGTGGTGATGGAGTACAGGAGTGGGGGGAGGAGAAACACCCTGACATCAGCGCCCCCTCATCTCCCTCCCACACCCTGCACAGCAATGCAGAGGACAGGAGCAGCACGACAGTAGGGTGAGGGGCAACTGGATAGCTTGATAGCTTCCAGGCCAAACTAGTCAGGATCACCTGTCAGAGGCTTCAAGATCTACTAGTAGATCCCGATCTACTGGTTGATGACCACTGCTGTATATAAATTTGGAAAAACACCAGCCAAATCAGCACTAATTGACCTTTCGGTTAGTTGTTTCTGGAAGGCATGTGGGGACATTTTGGTATTCTCGATACTGCTTGAAAAATAAAACTCACCAATGGCTGAGTGGGGTTTTTTTTTCACTTGTTTTTCAAGAACTGACCCTACCAGTTCAAGATTGAATAGCCAGCCTTCTATGTCCCTGCTATACCACATGCATCAATTAAGAGTGTCAATCAACAGATTTTTCAGTCCTGCAGTTTTCACAAATACTATATTAGTTTCAAAATACTTAAGTGCATTGCAAAGGGAACTATGTTTCAGCAGATTTTAGAACATGCTAAAAAATACCACACAGGTTACCCCTCAACACAGATAGGAAAATGGAGGCAAGGAGGGTCACAGGCTGGTGCAAAGCCAGAAAGCAAAGCATTGGTAGGCTTGGCAGTAGAACTCAGCAGTTCCCAGCTCCTATTACTTATCTAGTCCCTTAGATAATTCTCCCTCTTGAAGAATACACAAGCAATTAAGGATGAGTCTAAACACTGAAGATTTAACAAAACTCTCAGATTTCCTTTTGTGTGTATGTGTATGGAAGAGGTGGTTTGTTGGATTCCCAAAACTCAGCAGAAGTTAAACACTCGTTTTCTATAAGAGATCAAAACTCATGTTTTGTTTTGAAGTGAAATTTTTTCCTCTTTGCTGACTTTAGGATTCTTCCTACATATTTTGTATATTAGGTATAAAAGCTGTATAGACAAACAGACCCTGAGTAAGCTGAGAAATGACTTTATCCCCAAGGCTCATTCTGACATGCCTCCTGTTTCCTTCCATTTGCCGAAACATTGAGGGTCCAATCCTGCAAGGTGCAAAGCATGCCAACCAACTCTAGCTCCTAGCAGAAATAAAATATGGATCAGCGCATTTGAAAAGTCACTTGGCACCTTGGGGAATCAGGTTCCATATGCACATCAGCTGTGATTGTTCCTTAGGCATTAATACTTGGGGGTTTAATTGCAAGTTGTTTAAATAGGCAATGTACCCAAAGCACAAAGCAGATGGACCAATAACATCTGTGTGGACTGCAGCACATTAATTAGGATGCCAATTCGCAGGATCTTTGGGATGGACTCGTGACCTAGCAAATCAGGATAAATAGCAGATTTGCCATTTATACAACATTATAGTAGTAATGAGATTAACTATCTTTGAAGGACAGTGGGTGTTCAAGGGGAATGCTCCTGATATTCTAAGAAAGCAGGTAGAATTAAAAAAGATGGATCTGCATAGTATTCTTACATTATATCTGTGCTTGTCAGGCTACAGACATCAAGAGACACACAGAAAGATTTCACCAAAGAGGCTGAGGTGTCAGCCAGCCATACTTCCCCCATCACAGAGTGTGTGCCTCCATTCACTCCAATAATAATTGCTGTGAATAATCTCAGCAGGAGCATCTCCCACTCAAATGAAAAATGAAGGATTTCAAAATACCCAACAACAAGTGCAGGTGTCACTAATGACACACCACTAATTGTTTATCAGCAAGAAGGGTCCTCCTTTTGTTGTGACATATGTTATGGAAGAACTCACCTCAGGGCATGTTATCATATATATAGTAGCCCAATGTCTGTGACTGTAATGCTGAAACGCTGGGCTGTTCCCTCTGGGTGGCGCTGTTGCCATGCTGCATGCGGAGTGCGGGGCCCAAACGGCCGCTTGCACCGCTTGCTCCCACGCGGCAGCCCGGCTGAGCGGCGCAGAAGTCAGCCAAGTGCTACAGGGGAACCTAAGGGGGGCAGGGCGGTGAAGTGTGGCGTGACAGCGGCTCCAGGCCCCACCCCCTGGGCGTGAACGTCACTGCCCCGCCCCCCTTCGCCTCCCACCGTGGTGCTCGGCTGACTTCTGCACTGCTCAGCCGGGCCGCCGTGGGGGAGACCAAATGGCCGCTTGGTCAGCCGGGCTGCCGCGGGGGAGCAAGCGGAGCAAGCGGCCGTTTGGGCTCCACAGTCCCCTGAGTAAGAGGCAGGAGGGGGAGGAGAAGAGAAAGAGAGAGACAGAGAGAGAGGCAGGAGGCGGAGGAGAGCTGAGGGAGAGAGGGGGGAGGTAGTAGGAGGAGGAGAGCGAGAGAGAGAGAGAGACGGAGCGAGAGACCGGAGGCTCAGGAGAGAAGACCGACGTGGAGGAGAGACCTGAAAATCCCATCTTATGATGGGCTAATTGGCTAGTTGTCAAATAAGAACCATACGAGGAATCATAGAATCATAGATCATAGAACCATAGAGCTGAAAGAGACCTCAGGAGGTCAACAAGTACAGCCCCCTGCTCTAGGCAGGACGAATCCCAACTAGATCAACCCAGCCAGGGCTTTGTCAAGCCAAGACTTAAACACCTCTAGGGATGGAGATTCCACTACTTCCCTAGGTAACCCATTCCAGTGTTTCACCACTCTCCTAGTGAAATAATTTTTCCTAATATCCAACCTGGACCTCTCCCACCACAACTTGAGACCATTGCTCCTTGTTCTGCCATCCGTCACTACTGAGAACAGCCTCTCTCCATCCTCTTTGGAACCTCCCTTCAGAAAGTTGAAGGCTGCTATCAAATCCCCCCTCACTCTTGGCTTCTGCAGACTAAACAGACCCAACTCCCTCAGCCTCTCCTCATACAGTCATATGCTCCAGCCCCTAATCATTTTGGTTGCTCCGCTGGACCCTCTCCAATGCGTCCACATCCTTTTGTAGTGGGGGCCCAGAACTGGACACAATACTCCAGATGTGGCCTCACCAGAGCCGAATAAAGGGAATAATGACAACTCTGGATCTGCTGGCAATGCTCCTCTTAATGCAACCTAATATGCCATTAGCCTTCTTGGCTACAAGGGCACACTGTTGACTCATATCCAGCTTCTCATCCACTGTAACCCCCAGGTCCTTTTCTGCAGAACTACTACTTAGCTGGTTGGTCCCCAGCCTGTAACAATGCTTGGGATTCTTCCATCCCAAATGCAGGACTCTGCACTTGTCCTTGTTGAACCTCATCAGATTTCTTGTGGCCCAATCCTCCAATTTGTCTAAGTCACTCTGGACTCTATCCCTGCCCTCCAGCGTATCTACCTCTCCCCCCTAGCTTAGTGTCATCTGCAAACTTGCAGAGGATGAAATGCATCCCCCCTCATCCAGGTAATTAATAAAGATATTGAACAAAACCGGTCCTAGAACCGAACCTTGGGGCACTCCGCTAGAAACCGACTGCCATCCTGACATTGAGCCGTTGATCACTACCCATTGGGCCCAGCCTTCTAGCCAGCTTTCTATCCATCTTCCCGTCCATTTATCCAATCCACATTCCCTTAACTTGCTGGCAAGAATATTGTGGGAGACCGTATCAAAAGCCTTGCTAAAGTCAAGGTATCCACTGACTTTCCCATGTCCACAGAGCCAGTTACCTCATCATAGAAGCTAATCAGATTGGTCAGGCACGACTTGCCCTTTGTGAATCCATGCTGACTATTCCTAATCACTTTCCTCTCTTCCAAGTGCCTCAAAATGGATTCCTTAAGGATCTTCCATGATTTTTCCAGGAACTGAGGTAAGACTGACCGCCTATAGTTCCCTGGATCGTCCTTCTTCCTTTTTTGAAGATGGGCACTACATTTGCCTTTTCCAATCATCCGGATCTCTCCCGATCTCCACCACTTTTCAAAGATAATGGCCAAAGGCTCCTCAATGACATTTGCCAACTCCTCAGTACCCTCGGATGCATTAAGTCCGGACCCATGGATTTGTGTACGCTTAGCTTTTCTAAATAGTTCCTAACCTGTTCTTTACCCACCAAGGGCTGTCCATCTTCATCCCATCTTGCGTCACTTAGCGCATTAGTCCGGAGCCCACCTTGTCCATGAATACAGAGGCAAAAAAAGCATTGAGTACTTCAGCGTTCCCCCACATCATCTGTCACTAGGTTACCTCCTTCATCCAGTAGGGGCCGCACACCTTCTCTGATCACCTTCTTCTTGTTAACATGCCTGTAGAAACCTTTCTTGTTATCCTTCACATCCTTAGGCTGTCGCAATTCTATTTGTGCTTTCGCCTTCCTGATAACCCCCCGGCATTCTCGAGCTATACATTTAAACCTCCTGGTCATTTGTCCAAGTTTCCACTTTTGTAAGCTTCCTTTTGTGCTTAAGTTCACCAAGGATTTCCTGTAAGCCAATCCAGTCTCCTACCATGTTTGCCTCTCTGCTACGCATCGGGATGGTTTCTTTCTGTGCCTTCAATAAGGCTTCTTTAAAATACTGCCAGCTGTCCTGGACTCCTTTCCCTTCATGTTAGCATCCCAGGGGATTCTGCCCATCAGGTCTCTGAGGGAGTCAAAATCTGCTTTTCTGAAGTCCAAGGTGTGTATTTTACTACTCTCTTTTCTTCCTTTGGTCAGGATCCTGAAATCTACCATCTCATGATCACTGCTTCCCAGGTTGTCACCCACCTCCACTTCCCCTATTAGTTCCTCCCTGTTTGTGAGCAGAAGGTCAAGCTGCGCACAGCCCCTGGTCGGATCCTTCAGCACTTTTACCAAGAAGTTATCCCCAACATTCTCCAAAAACTTCCTGGATTGCCTGTGTACTGCTGTAATGGTTTTCCAACAGATGTCAGGGTGATTAAAGTCCCCCACGAGAACCAGGGCCTGCGATCTCGAAGCTTCTGTCAGTTGTCTGAAGAAAGCCTCATCTACCTCATCAACCTGATTTGGTGGCCTGTAGTAGACACCAACCAGAACATCACTGCTGTTGTTTGCACCTCTAAACTTAACCCATAGACTCTCAAGAGGTTTTTCTCCCTCTACATACTGGGGTTCAGAGCAATCATAGTGCTCGCTTACATATAGTGCTACTCCTCCTCCTTTTCTCCCCTGCCTGTTCTTCCTGAACAGTCTATACCCTTCCATGACAGCGCTCCAGTCATGCGAGTCATCCCACCAAGTCTCTGTTATCCCAATTAAATCATATTTCTTGGACTGGGCCAGGGCCTCCAGTTCTTCCTGTTTGTTGCCCAGGCTTCTCGCATTAGTGTACAAACACCTCAGATAACCAGTTGATCGCCCTATCTTCTCCATTCGAATCAGGGGTCCTCCTTTCTTGCTCATTCCTCTCTGCATTCCTTCCCGGTATCCGACTTTCCCACTCCCCTCAGGGTTTTGGTCACCGTCCCCCAATGAACCTAGTTTAAAGCTCTCCTCACTAGGTTTGCAAGCCTGCCCACAAAGATGCTCCTTCCTCTCTTGGTTAGGTGGATCCCATCTCTTCCTAACAATCCTTGTGCCCGGAACAGAGTCCCATGGTCGAAGAAACCAAAGCCCTCTCTGCGACACCACCTGCGCAACCACGCATTTACTTCCTCAATTCGACGATCCCTGCCCAGTCCTTTCCCTTCAACAGGGAGGATGGACGAGAACACCACTTGCACTCCGAATTCTTGGGTCCTTCTTCCCAGCGCTACATAATCCGCAGTAACCTGCTCAAGGTCATTCTTGGCAGACGTTAGTTCCCACATGGAGAAGCAGGAAGGGGTAGCGATCCAAGGTTTGATCAGTTTGGTAAGCCTCTCAGTCACATCCTGAATTCGAGCTCCGGTAAGCAGCACACCTCTCGAGATTCCAGGTCTGGACGGCAGATGGATGGCTCAGTCCTCTTAGGAGGAGTCCCCACCACCACCACCTGTCGTCTTCTTTGGGGTGGTGGTCGTGGAACCCCCATCCCTAGGACTACGAGTCCCATGCCTTCCCTTGCGGGGAGTAGATGGTGTTCCCTTGTGGTTTTTTCCTTGTGAGGTCCCTTCTAAAGTATTCACCACCACAGAGCCTGTGGAGAGAGCCTGAAAGCGATTACTTACCTCTATAGCATTGGGGGATTCCCGTGCTGGCCTTTTCCCCCTTCTAGAAGTCACATGCTGCCAGTTCTCTTCCTGGTCCCGTACTGCCCTCTCCGGCTCTTCCGCCTGCCGTGCTTGTAGGATTAAACGCTGCCTTCTATCGAGGAAGTCTTCATCCTCTTTGATGGAGCGTAGGGTTGACACTTGGGCTTCCAGTCCTCTAATTTTTTCTTCCAAAATGGCAACCAGCTTGCACTTAGTACAGATGAAATCCGTTCTTTCTTCTGGGAGGAAGACAAACATGGCACACGCTGTGCAGGTAACAACAGCAGACCTATCACCATCCATCCCTGCTGTCCTGGAGAAAGGATTTAAAAAGAAAGGCAAGAGAACCTCGCATCCTTCCCTCTCCCCTTCCCAACTCCCTCTCTAAACTCCCTGTTAGCACTCACCTGTTCGCAATCTTCTTGGTCGCTTGCACACTGCCTTATAAAGCCCTGGACTGCCTGAAAGTCCCTCTCCCTACCAAGGCTCAGCCAATGAGCAGAGGCAGAGGAAAGAGCTCTGAGGGATTTATGGGCTTTCCAGAAAAGGGAGAGGGATTTTTACTGTCATTTCTTCTCAGCATTGATAAATATGTTGGTTCGCCCTGCTATTACTGGCATTATTCATCTTATGTACATTTAACTGCATTAACTGTGAAGCTATGGTCTGCAGTGTGGTGCAGTGGTAGAATGTGTTCCTGGCCTGCAGCATAATATTCGATAATACATTTCACCTGTGTCTCAGGCTATGTCTATTCTGCCCCACAGTTCTGACTACCGGCATGAGAATAGTTGTGTGCACTGAAGTGCTGTGCTGTAACTCTCCTACCCCATCACTTGATTCTGCAGAGGTGAGCTAAAAAGTTCCTAGTTCAGATTAAGGTAGATTAATAAAAAAAGAACAAGTTAAAAATCACTTAGAAAAGTTAGATTCCTGCAAGTTACCAGGGCTTGATGAAATGCATCCTAGAATACTCAAGGAGCTGATAGAGGAGGTATCTGAGCCTTTAGCTATCATCTTTGGAAAATCATGGAAGACAGGAGAGATTCTGAAGACTGTAAAAGGGTAAATATAGTGCCCATCTGTAAAAAGAGAAAGAACAACAACCCAGGAAACTACAGACCAGTCAGTTTAACTTCTGTGCCAGGAAAGATAATGGAGCAAGTAATTAAGAAAATCATCTGCAAACACTTGGAAGATAATAAGGGGATAGGGAACAGCCAGCATGGATTTGTAAAGAACAAATCATGTCAAACCAATCTGATAGCTTTCTTTGATAGGATAACGAGTCTTGTGGATAAGGGAGAAGCGGGGGACTTTAGTAAGACTTTAGTAAGGCATTTGATAAGGTCTTGCATGATATTCTTATCAATAAACTAGGCAAATACAACTTAGATGGGGCTACTATAAGGTGTCCACTTATCATGGGTGTGGCCAAGTTTTCCATAGTCCCATAAAGTAGTTTATAGTCACCAGTCCTGATTCTTTGTGTTCTATACTGTTATTTAGCTCTAATTTACCTCTAGATGCCTTCTAAGAGCCCAGCATAGGCAGTTGGTATCCTATGCGGGGGAAGTCTTTGCCTTCCCGAACCACTCTGCCTGCAGAACACCTGCTGTAGGTGTTCTGGGGGCGGAAAGTTGCTTCCCACAGTGTCTGCCCTCCCAGTATTCCAGGGATAAGCTGTGCAGGGCACCCTCCTCCCTCCCCTCGTGCTCTGGGGCTGGAGAGGCTGGGCCACATAGCTCACCCCCCTTCTCTCCCAATGGCTCCTCTAAAAAATCCCTTTAATCTTTTTGTAAATTTCTATCCCTGGATAGGTTAGCAATCTATGTTAGATGGTGGTCAATTCAAAGCACATCAAATGCCAAAGGAAAATTGGTAGGAACAGGAACCTATGCTCTATGTTCTTCCATGCTTCTCAGATTGTCAGAGCAGATGCCAATAGGAAACTATAGGAAAGCCTGATTTTTCACAAAGCTGCAACACTAAAAACAATAGCTTCTACCCAAAACACTGATAGTGTGGGTTTGAAGTGAGGTCTTCAGTGTGCTGCAAGACTATAATATAGGCCAGGTCTACACTAAAGGAAAATGTTGAATCAAAATATGCAACTCCAGCTATGTTAATTAGATAGCTAGAGTCAACATACCTCAATTCAAGTTTCACTGTCATCCCCACAGGGGAAGCCAGCAGAAGCAAACACTCCCATTGGCTTTCTTTACTCCTTGCTAAATCAAACTTCAGAAGATTGAAGGCCGCAGCATCAATTTTTTGTGGAGTGAAGACAAGCACATAGTCTTTAAGAAGGTCAGGCTGACTATAGACATCAAGCAGTTGTTTTTAAATGCATAAAATAAAAATAAAAACACGTGATCAAAGAGAAATCATATATATGGTACAGGCCAGATCCTTGGCTCCTATGAACTGAAGCAGCTCCATGAACTTCACTGGAGCTAGGCCAATTTACACCATCTGAAGTATTCATTCGGTACATATGTATCTCCTCTCAGACCTCAAATAGCTTTGAGCTGATACAGTCTAGAAGTAGTTTCTACATGTATTCCGATTAGAGACCTCATAGTCTAACAGATAGGGCAATGAACTGGAACTCAGTGGATATAGGTGTTAATCCTGGTTCTGCTACTTACCTGCTTTGTAGCCTTGAGCAACTTTATCTCTCTGTACCTGTTTTCCCTTTTCCGTGTTAGATTTTAAGCTCATTGGGACAGGGAATGTATTTCTAATGTTTGTTCAGGGCCTGGCACAATGGGATGCTAATGTTATTGACGTAGTTTAAAATACATAATCTGTGTAAGCATAAAGCTTGTTTGACATTCAATTATATATATATTGTTACATTTCATTTGTGATGTATTTTATTGTATGTAGATCAGTAAATATACTGAGATATATATTTCTCCATTTAAGATAGTCAATTAAATATTACATTGGGTATGTATGTACAGTAACTAAGTGCACAGAAAGTGAAAAAAGATCACATTATTTTCTTGCGTTAAGAGAGAATAGAGGAAAAATCCCCATCTGTTCCACCTGACGTTTCTATCAGCTTTCCTGAACTGCCCTTCCAGAGTTCAGGCCTACAGCCTACCAGGCAGAATAGAATGAACACTAAAGAATATGCCTGCTTCAGAGTTAAAGATCAGCTGTTTGGCTGCAAACTCTGAATAACTCTTTTCTGCATCACTGAAAAGCAATGAGGATGGTTCAGTGAGTATTCTAGATTGTTTAGGTAAATGAATAGCTGGAGTTGTTTTTCTGGCTTGTCTTCTGTATGTATGCTGGCACTGTCCCATCAATCTGAAAAGCCCACATGGTATACACTCTTTATTCAGATAAGTAATTTTGAACACTTCTGCTATCTGAAACGTGTACTCCATTAAGCTGCCAAATTGATCCTATAAAGGCTTTGGATATAGAGAAGCTTTCTAGATGTGGTGCGATCATGGAGGACCTCAATTTGACTGATAACATTGGGGGATTTTGTTCTTCCAGGACAAAAACATCCTTGGAATTTCTCAACATTTTAGATGACAATTTCCTGACTCAAAGTATTGTAGCCAACAAAGGGGAATACCTTATTAGACCTTGTTCTAATAGATGAAGAACTGCTCACAGAACTAAAAATTAACAGTAGTAGTTGCCAATGTGCACACAAAATGAACTCTAGGTCAGTAGAATATATATTTGGTGTTTAATAGAGCAAATGTCACAAAGCTATAAACAATAACAAGTTAAATTGGCCAAGAGGAAGAATTTGATCAGAAAAGTGAGAATGATAATCCCATATATTTGAGAAAGTCTCTCTGTGAGTCTATCTGTCTGTGTGTGTCTGTTTGTTCAAGAACTCTCGCTAAACAGTAAGAGCTAGTACCAATATATTCGGCATACAGTTTCCTCTTATCATAACTTAAAGCAAGGTAAGGATTTGGTTGTGCAAGGAAAATGGAATGTGCCTGGAATGGGATTGTGTCTCATAAAACCATACATAAAAAAGACACAATCAGCAGGCAGGTAAAAGGGGCCTGGCTGGGGGAAGTTTGATGGGCTGTGTTAGACAGGAGCTCATTCTAGATCAGTGTTTCCCAATTGGTGCTCCTCGGAACCCTGGGCACTTCCCTGCGAGAACTCGGCAATCCCCCACCCCCTCTTAAAGAGACAGAGCCTTTTTACGGTGCAACTCGGTGGCGGGTTTTATTTATTTATTTTTTTGCTCAACAAATTTTACCCTGGCAACCTTAGGGGTTCCTTGAAAGTCTTTAAAGCTGAAAAGGGTTCTGTGGCCAAATAAAATTGGGAAACACTGTTCTAGATTATCACAACTGTCCCTTGTTGTCTTCGAATCTATGAGGGAAGCGCATTGCAAAGCCTACACCTACTGTGGACTCTCTCCCTAAAAAAGATGATCATAAAGGGGCTTTTCACAACTAGGAACCAAAGAGCAATAGGCTTTACCTCTGTCCCTAGATGTGTCATACCACCTCACTGATTTCATTCTGAGGCAGATGTCAAGTAATGGTGGATTTTGGTCCATAACTTGCCCAAGATTGCTATGAAGCGGAACTTTTAGTAGGGTGCACAACATCTCTATAACAGCCTGCATTTTCCCAAGAAAACAGAGCTGAAGTAATGAAAGTGATTAAGTAAAACAGCCTTAGCACCGCCTCCAGGTGAGTTAGCCCAGGTCTATACTAGAGCATTATTTCAAAATAACCCCCCTTATATTTCAAAATAATAAGCAGAATGTCCATACTACCAAGCCCATTGTTTCAAAATAACAGGCCACTTATTTTGAAATCTGTACTCCTCCTTTCCTCGTGGAATAATGCTAATTTCAAAATAATTATTTCAAAATAGCATTAATGAGGATCAGGGGTCGACAACCTTTCAGAAGTGGCATGCCAAGATTTAACTTATTCACTTCTATTTATGGATCTGTGTGCCAGAGGGAGAAGGGAGGGCAGGGATAGTCTGGATATGATGACCATATTTTCTGAACTAGCTGCAGTCAGCAAGTATGGTTTAATTTAAATTATTAAGCAGATTAAGCATTTTAACTTTCTCATGTTAGTTTATCAAACTTCATTTTTCAATAAAGTAAAATATTAATTTATGTCCAACACACAAAGTTTCAATGTTCTCTTTATTTATGGCAGGGGTAGGGAACCTTTTTTGGGCTGGGGGAAGGGAGGGTCAGGCCAGATTTACTTTTTTGTGGTTCTGGAGTTAGTGGATTTTATGGACCCCTTTAGTCTTTGGAGTGGGAAAAAAATGAGGGGTTCAGTGTGTGGGACAGGGATGCCAGTATGTGGGATAGGGATGGGGGTGCAAGATCTGGGCAGAAGGTGGGGGCATAGAAGGGGGAGAAGTTGTGAGGTCTGGGTGGGATGTAGGGTGCAGAAGCAGGCTTGGATGTAGGGTTTCTGGCCAGGAGGGAGAGTGCAGGAAGAGGCTTGGGGCAGGGTGTTTGTCCAGAAGGGAGGGTGCAGGAACAAGGAATGGTGTTGAAGAAAGTTGGGGGTGTGGGGTCTTGGTGGGGGGGAAGAGGAATGAGGGAGAGGGATTGTGGTGTGAGGGTCTGGGTATGGGGGGGCTGCTTACCCAGCTTTGTGCCCTGTTGCAGTGGGGAAAGCTTCCAGACAGCATGCTGCCATTCCCTCAGTAGGGTGAGAAATGGGGGGCACTCAGCTTCCACCTTCACGCAGTGGGTGGAGAGTGAAGAAACTCCAATCTTCCCCTGCCAGACTCAGCTCGCTGCCGCTACCCCAGCATGATGGGGAGGGACAGGGTGAGAGAGAGCAGTAGCACCTGGAGTGTCCCAGCTGAGCCCAAATGCCGAATGTGCGGCCCCTGCCAGGGCTGAAGCAGCAGCTCCAAAGTGCGGAGGTCCGTGAGAGGCTCTGTTTGGTTTTACCTTGGACTCACCTGACCGCCCTCCCGGCAGCAGCAGTGGCAGCAGCCGCTCTACCAATTAGCATCTGGGAGAAGGAGGAGGCAGCATGGCTGGACTGGATGCCCCATGCATCAGAGGCAGTCCCGTAGGGGGATTGAGGGGACTGTGTGGCACACAGTGGTGGGGCAATGAGTTCAGAGTGGCCGGAAAATGCACGCCACTGGAGGTTGGCCCAGATGCCCACCAGCAAAGCTACAATAGAGCCACCTGCATGCTCTGCGTGTGTGTGTGTGTGTGTGTGTGTGTGTGTGTGTGTGTGTGTGTGTGTGTGTGTGTGTGTGTGTAGAAGGAGGCTGCTGAGCCACGTGCTGAGCCACGTGCTGCTAATTAAAAATAATTTGCCTCTGGATGCCTCTCGCAGCTTCAGCTCTGACCACTCTGGCCACACCTGGCATTTCCACTGCTCTCCTCCTTCTGTGGAGATTAAAAGTCCTGGCAGCAGTGAAGGGCTTCTCCCACGTGGTAAGCTGTGAAAGCCTCTGCAAGACAGCAGCAACTGAGGCAGGCATGAGCAACCCCAATGCTCTCAGACCCTCCCATGATTACCAGCACTCCTGCTGCTCCCTTGGCTGCCACTGGCCTGGGCACAGGAGAGTTCTGGCTAGGACTGGTGCAGAGCTCTTGGACCTCATTGAGGTCTGAGGGGGAAGAAACCAACCTCCAGGACCTCCGCACCAGGAAAAGGAATGTTGAAGTTTAGAGCCAGATCGCCACTATCCTGGCTGACAAAGGGCACACCCAGACACTCAACCAGCGCCAGATGAAAATCAAAGAGCTCCTGCAGGCCTACCACAAGGTCAGAGAGCAGAGCGGATGCTCCAGGGTGGCACCATACAGCTGCCAGTATTATGACCAGCCGGGAGAGGAGCCAGTTACTTCCCCCACTGTTGACATAGAGTCTGGCGAGAACACACCCATTGTCAGCCTTCAGGAGGGCAAGGTGGTGAAGGAAAAAAATGATGATGAAGAGAAGGAGGCCATGAGGTGACCAGGCCAACCAACCAGGAGCTGCTCCTCACTCTGGAGCTGGTTCTCCCCTCTTCGGAGGTCTCCCAGGCTTTGGCGGAATCTGGGGAGGGCACTTCAGGTGAATTCTATAACTTTCCCTATCTACATGCAAATCGCAGATGATGGCCTGGGAAAGGCTGTGCGTGCCTTGTTTGGCTTACTTAGCCTGTGGGTTGCACAACAGCCTATGCACATACAACACCAGTCTGGAGCACTCATTCCACTGATGCTCTCACACAGGAACCCTTCACTCCTTCTCATAAGGATCCTGGGGAGGCCTGCCTTACTGTGGCCTCCATGGTGGGACACCTTCCCATGACAAGCCACCACTAAGGAGTCTGGGGTTATGGAACCAAACAACGGTGCTGCACATTGCACAGGATCATGCCCACACTCAGGCAACATCTGCTCCTGATCAAGCATAGTGATGCAGAGGAGACTGATCTCCTGCATGGGAACCTTCCACGAGGACGAACAGGGTATCTCTCTTTGGCAAGCGACATCTGCCACTCACACATGCCTCCCCCAACATCCCCTGCCCTCCTCCAGCAGGAAGGGATAAAAGTTCTCTCTCTGAAGAATTCTAGTGCCAGATCCGGCGTGTGCAGGACACAGTAGGAAGCCAAGCTGCCCTGTCCCCATCTCTCACCCGCAGGCTACTGACCTGGCCAGCACCTGGCCTGGGTGTTGTGATGCTCTCCCGGAATGTCTGTGCTCCTGCTGGAAAGTGTCTGCTTTTTAGGCAACATATGGCCTTGCTCGAAGCACATCACCAGTGTCTGAACTGGGACCTTTGGCATTGGCTCAGGGTATGTCTACACTGCAACACTATTTCAAAACAATTAGTGCTAATCCGAAATAATTTAGTCCGCTTCTATACAACAGGCAGTTATTTCAAAATAGTGTCAAAATACTGTCAAGCTGGAGGACTTCTTACTCCAACTCCTGTAACCCTCATTGTATGAGGAATAAGGGAAGACAGAAGAAGAGTGTTCTATTTCAAAATAAGTGCTGCATAGACGCTCCCTATTTCAAAATAAGTTATTTCTAAATAAGATAAGCAATTGACTTAGCTTAATTTGCATAGCTTATTTTGAGTTAAGTCCTGCAGTGTAGAAGCACCCTCAGAGATTAGAGCTAGGCTTCATACACAGTGTCTCCTGTGATGACTTTTAACTTTTCTTCACAGCTGGGCCAACTGTGAGCTTGGCACATCCCCCATATCCCATGACATCTATCCAATTTCACAGGATCCACAGGAGGAAATGCACCTGGGAGGACCTTCATGAGGGAACAGGTGGCCTGCCTGCAGTTCCTCTTCCAGGTGCTCAAGGAGGAGTGTCAGGAGTGGGCTGTCGACTGGGAGGAGTGCCAGGCCAACTGGGAGCAGTACCTGACTGACCGGGAGCAAAGAAAGGCCACCTGGGACCAGCTGCTGCACTAGCACAATACCATGTGCTCCTCCCTCACCTGATGGAATGCATGGTGTTGTGCATGGAGCAGGTCACCAGCCATCTCCCTACCCCACTATGGCTTCTCCTCCTAACCTTCCCAGGGGCCGCAAGGGCCCCAGAACATGGGGCAGTGGGACCTCTTGGGCAGCCAAAGCCTCCCAAACACCCGGAGGAAGACACCACTCTCAGCCCCATCCCTGAGACTCCCTTCACCTCCCCTCTTCCAGTTTCTTTACCCAGTCACTCCCCTTTTTTATGTCCCCCCAATAAAGAGTACTATTTCTGTAACAAAACATGTCTTAATTATTTGCTCTGCTGGTGAGGAGGAGGCAGGTGGGAACAGAGGGCAGGGGAAGAGAGAGGTGGGGGAGGAAAGACAAGCAGGGGCCTTGGAGAGGCACAAGGGAGAATCTCACAACTGGCCTTGCACAAAACTCTCCCTCAAGGCCTCTGATAAGCACAGACCCTTGATGTGCTCTCCGAATAGCACTTGTATCCAGCTGCTCAAATTCCCTGGCCAGATGTTCAGCCACAGACCCTCTACCCTGGCAGAAAAGACTCCCCCTTGCTTTTGCAATGGTTGTCATGAGCACAAAGGGGATGTTGTGCTTGCTGAGGTCCAGGTGAGTGAGGAGACTCCTGAACCTCCCTTTTAAATGGCCAAACAGGCTACCCGTATAGGGCTTCATGAGCCAGGGGAACAAGAGGTAGACTGCGTCACCCAGGATCACAATGGACTTGTCCACCCCCCCAATTCTGATGGTGCAGTCAGGGAAAAAAAGTGCATCTTTCAGAACAGACAGAAGTTCCAGAAGATGCGGGCATCACGCGTTTTTCCTGACCACCCAACACTGATGTCGGTGAAGCATCCCTTGTGATCCATGAGGACCTGCAGCACCATGGAGAAGTACCCCCTTTCTGTTGATGTGCTCAGAGGCATGGTGGTCAGGGGCCAGGATGGGTGTGTGTGTGCCACCTATATCCCCACCCCTGCAGTTGGGGAAGCCCATGGCAGCAAAGCCATCCATGATGCTGCCACATCCCCCAGACTCTCTGCAACAGCAGATGGTTGATGTCCTTTGCTACTCATATGAGCATGGCCCCAACTGTGGATTTCACTCATATTAAACTGGTTCCCGATGGAGTGGTACATGTCTGGCATGGTAAGCTTCCACAGGGCGATGGCCACACGTTTACATAAGAATGGCCATACTGGGTCAAACCAAAGGTCCAAAGATCCTGCCATCCATTTCCAGAAAAGCAGAGGTTAGTGACAATATTCCTACCCATTCTGGCTAATAGCCATTGATGGACCTAACCTCCATGAATTTATCTAGCTCTTCTTTGAACTCTGATAAAGTTCCAGTCTTTACAACATCCTCTGGCAAGGAGTTCCACAAGTTGACTGTGCACAGCATGAAGGAAATCTTACTTTTGTTTGTTTTAAACCTACTACCTATTAATTTCATTTGGTGACCCCTAGTTCTTATATTATGGGAACAAGTAAATAACTTCTCCTCATTTACTTTTTCCACAGCAGTCATGATTTTATAGACCTCTATCATATCCCCCCTTAGTCTTCTCTTTTCTAAGCTGAAAAGTCCCAGTGTTTTTAATCTCTCTTCAGATGGGACCCTTTCCAAACCCCTAATCATTTTTGTTGCCCTTTTCTGAGCCTTTTTCAATGCCTGTATCTCTTTTTTGAGATGAGACTACCACATCTGTATGCAGTATTCAAGATGTGGGTGTACCATGATGAGAGCGTCTGCACTGGAATGGGGGGTGTTATGTGGGTGTCCTGTCATCGAAGGGCACAGGTGAGCCACTTGCAGAGCTCAAGGAAGGTGACCGTCCATGTGCAGAAGTTCTGCAGCCATTCTTGATTGTCCCATACCTGCAGGACAATTTGGACTAGCACATTAGTCCCACACATAAGTGTTTCTCAAAGTGTTCCATGAAACAACTTTGAAAAAGCTGCTAACTGACCACACTGGTGTGTTTATTTACTGGCCCTGCAGCCACAGAGCCTCACAGCTCTCATTGGCTTCAGTTTGCTGTTAACAGCCAAGGGGAGCCATAGGAAGAGGCAGCCCAGCCCACGCCACCTCCCATAGTTCCCCTTGGCTGCAAATGGCAAACCAGAGGCAATGGGAGCTGTGATGCTCCTTGGCAGTGTTTGAGAAACCACATTGAGAAACACTGCACTACATCATAATGCACTACACGTTAATGCATAAAATAGCAGGTCTAAAATAGCATCCTAGACCTGGAGCACACAAATCTACATTTTGGCTCTTGATCTTTGGTATACCCCTTACTTCACTAAGATATATATTTTTTACTTTGTAAAAGAGCACTAATTTCAGGGTATAATCTCCAAAGACAGACTGTGCTAGTCACAGATTTACAGAATATATAGCTCATGTCCCTTTCTTCTTTGTTAAGCACTGTCTTTTTTGTATATTGAAATCTCTTAATGAACTCCTTTTATTCCTCTGCTTTTTATGGCAACACTCATTTACTAGCACTATTTTTAATTACTACAGTACTGCGTAATTCCAATCAGGGCTTAGACACAACTGTGATTGCGGGGAGGAGGAGGGTCAGTACAGTAACTCCTAAGATAGGAAGCAAGTATAATACGGTATCATTATGTATTCTTTTATGGATCCCTGCACTCTTTTTAGGGCTGCTAATATGTTGTAGACTATCTTTCTCCTTCTGAGTTCTACCTTTTGGACTCAGAACTTTCTCTTTTTCCTCCATAGAATTAACACATTCATCTCCCCATCTATATTATCTTTTATTTTGCTCCCTCTCCCCAAATAACTTAATTCAGGCTCTTTCCTCTCTGTCATCTCACTCTCTCCCTCTCCATCTCAAATATGGGATGCTTCACATCTTCTGTAGGATAGTTAATTGTGGCTACAGGGAAGTCAACAGCCATGCTGGACTACTGGGCCAGGTGGGGGAGAGGAAAAGGCTTCACACTACCAGAAGGTGCAGAGGGTCTCAGATAGAAGAGGCAGGGCCAGGGTAGTGAGTGCACCACACCAGCCTCCCCTCCACCCCCAACCCCACAGCCCTCAACACCGCCTGGAGCACTCCCTCACCCCCCCTTAGAGCCTGCAGGATTGTGCTATGTGGCACTCTGGTGATGATTTCAAAGGCCTGGGGCTTTGGGGTTCACTGCTGCTATAGCACCAGAAGCCATGAGGCCTGAGGCCTTTAGAATCTCCAAGGCAGTTGCCTCCTTTGCTCCCCCTCCTCCGCACTGGTGGACCTGTGTGGCTGGTTGGAGCTTAACTGGAAAATGAGTGCATCTAAATACAAAGCATGGAAGGCATGGAAATGAAGTTGGTGTATACAGAGTGAATGCAGAACTTCACTATGCTTCAGGGATACACAACTGAATTATGTGGGCCTAATTTTGCTGTAATATATGATTACACAACTCCTATGCACTGGAGTGTGAGTGGCATGATGCATCTGAGGGTCCTTTGGGCTGTATCAGCAGACAAGAGTGTTTGGAGTGCAATACTCCATCAATGCTTCTTCTAACTGAGCCATGCTCCAGATTCCTCCAGCTCCCACTGCGCACCATTACACAGGAAGCTTTGTGTAGTAGGGGACTTTGGACCACTATATCCACCCCTCAGCTAACTGGGGGTTCCCCTTACACTAGCAGAAGCACAAGGTAAATGGGCTTTCTGGCTATGGATCAGAGCAGCCAGAGGGGATAGAGGAAGGATATGACCCTGGATAGCCACATATATATTTGCAGTTCCATCTGTTTTGCAGAGATTTTCAGCCCTGCAGGCTTACTGACATTGATTAACATTGTGTTCCTGTAAAAAAGAAGAACATTTACTGCAGGACAGGTGGAATTTTACAGAATTGTTTGGTGAATCATTGCATGATTCTAACTGAAAATTCCATTTGAGAATTAATGGTATTGGCCTGATTCTTAGCCAGTCCTCTCCACTTATCCCTGACACAGAAAAGGATTAAGGAAAATCTTATGGGGAATGGGTCAATAGAAAATATCTGGCCTGAACTAATATATTTCATCACCTGAGAAGCAAAAATGTTGTAATTAAGCAGAGCACAATTTCAATAATTCAATAGTTAATTTGACCTGCCACCTTTCAGTGTATTTTTTACCTCCTACACAAAGACTACACTTAGTTTTTTGGGAGAGTTATGATGTAAACACCTACACCATGGTGCAGAGCAGCAGAATGGAAACTACCACAAACAAAAGGAGCAAATAATATTTAAAGGAAATAATTTTATTGTATGAAACTGATGGGCCCCCTATGTTCCATAAAAGCAATTTTCATTAATCAACCCGCCAAGTTGCTGAGTCACTGTGCACAATATAATGCAGCCCTGGATTAATCTGGCCATATCACAGATGGGCAATTAAAGATGGTCTATGCTGACTTTTTTCATTGTCTTAAATTAGTATATAATTTTCACCCTTATCAATCAATGGCAGAATTCACTGGGACTTCTTGGTTCTATTCAAAATCAGTCATTAGAACAACAAACCTTCATTAATGGAGTTTTATTTACTCCACAGAACAGTAACGCTGATTCACTTCAGTTAAGTAGTTTGATGCAGCCCTGAGCAATAATGATATGGAGATGGAGGGTTGTACTTGTAGCTAAGGCATTGGGCTGGGATTCATGAGATGTGGATCCAATTCTCAGCTCTGCTATGGATTTTCTATGGATTAGTCACAATTTCTCAGTTTCCCCATCAGAAATTTACTAGATACAGTCATTGACACTGTAGTGGTGAACAGAATGGAAAAGTCTATAAACAATACATGACTGGAAAGAGGTGAAGATTATCAGATCCTCCAGCTCACCCTATTGTTGGAAACATGGATATCACTACTGTGATCAAACCTGCACAGCTGTCTCAGAAAAGCTTACTGGTTGCTCAATGGTCTCAGAGAGACACCGAAATTTCTGCTCATCACCTCAGGTTCCTTCACCCTGATAACAATAATAAACTATCACCTCAAAGACAACTTGAATATATAAAATTCCTACAGAAAGACTGTAGATCCCAAGAGTAGTTGTCAATAGTTCACTGTCAAACTGACAGGATATTCCAAGAGGAGTACCACAGCGGTCAGACCTGAGTCTGGTTTGATTCAATAATTTTGTTAATGACTTGGGTAAGGGAGCAGAGAACATACTTAAAAATGTGCAAATAATACCCAGCTTGGAGACGCTGCAAGCATTTTGGAAAATAGTATTAGAATTCAAAAGGATCTTGACAAATTGGAGAACTGGTCTGAATTCAAGTAGATGAAACTCAGTAAAGACAAGAGCAAAGTGTGTTTAGAGAGGAAAAGGCAAATGCATAATTATAATATGGGGAATAATTGCCTAGATGGTGATACTCAGGTGCAGATTTACAATGAAACATATTGTGCCTCTGTGCCCTGGCACAGAGCCCCCACAATGACACGGGGCCCAAGGGCTGAGCAGTCCAGAGGGCAGGGAGACTCACCTGCAGGCTGCAGCCTCAGGAGAGCCAACAGTAGGTTGCAAGCAGCACGAACACAGTCTAAAAGGCTTCAGAGGAGTACGGGACAGCTGCACATCCAGCTGGAGAAAAGTGGCACTTTGAAGTGGGAAAGAGATGCTTCTCTTTGGCTGCCAGCTGTGCAGCTGTTCAGTGCACCTGTGCAGCCTTCCCACCCATGTTCATGCTGCTGGCTGCCACCCAGTGAGTGGCAGCTGCCCATGGACGAGGGATGGAGAGCCCACAAGATGCACAGCCGGCAGGAAAAAGATGCATTTTGAAGCAGGAAAGTGCCACTTCTCTCTGCATGACTGCATTCTCTGGCTGCATGACTACACTGCCCCCTCCTCCTGAGTCCTCCAGCTCCTGTAATGTTGTGCTGCTGTTGACTGCTACCTGGTGAGTGGCTGCTGCCTGTGTGCGGGGGTGGGGAGCGCTCAGGTGGCCAATGGAACTGGCCCCCCCCCTTCACCTTCAGGTGGAGCACATATGAGTCTTTGCCCACTTCTCTGGGCCAGCAGGGCTACTGGGGTGCTTGAGACTGTCCTCCATGGCCAGGGAGATCTTTGTATCTCCTCTGTCAGTCTCCTTCTCCAGCCCCACCATCCCATCTCTGCTCCTGTGCTGGGCAAATATGCAAATAAAATATTACCAGTTCACCAATTTTGTGAATGGGTTTGCCGGTCCGCAGCATAAAAAAGTTGGGAACCACTGATATAGAGGATTCATGCGAAAGATGCATTCTGCTGTTGTCTAAAATTAATTTAGACAGGAGAAGAATATTGCAAGGAGTGCAAAAGTTCTACTGCAGGTTGAACCTCCCTGGTCTGGCACTCTTTGGTCTGGCAACATCCACAGTCCAGCATGATTTTAGTTAGCTGGATATCCACTTATCACGGGTGTGGTCCAGTTTCCTGCAGTCCCATAAAGTTTGTTTATAGGCACCAGTCCTGGCTCTCAGTGTTCTTTGCTGCTATTTAGCTCCTAAATGTCTTCTGAGAGCCTAATAATCAGTGGAAGTATTGGCAATGCTGCTAGACAATATTGACTCTCATCTTTTGAATTTCTTTTTGGGCCCCATTCTCCTTTCAGTCATCGCAGCAGAAAATATCAAAAGTCAGACAGGATCATTACTTCAAAATGCAGCAGAACACTATGTCACCAGCTGAAAAGTGTGGAATAGACTGGTACTCTACACACCCTTGAAGGATTTCACAGGGCATTCAGTGAAAGCATGCAATAAAAAAGCAGCAGCTGCAAATACATGTATCATGCCTCTGATTATGACCTTGTTTACATTGCTCCTAAATCAAGACCAACTCCAGAATTGTTCATATGAGATCAGAATGAGGCAAAAAGTTACTGATAGAGGAGTAAAACTGTACAAATGAAATGATGGGATGCTAGCTTAAGGGTGATCAAATATGCTAACCCCTTAGCAGGTTCAGTGTGACCTGCATATTTCCTAAACCTTAAGTAAAGTAGGTCTCAATAGAGTGGCTTTAGAGAGAAAAGATGGTGCAGTGTCTCAGGCAATAACATAAAAACATAAAGACATAAGACCAGTCTTACTGGTCAGACCAAAGGTCCATCTAGCCCAGTATCCTGTCTGCGGCAGTGGCCAATACCAGATGCCCCAGAGGGAGGGAACACTGCAGGTAATCCTCACATGATCCTTCCCCGTCACCCACCTCCAGACAAACAGAGGCTAGGGACACCATTCCTACCCACTCTGGCTAATAGCCATTGATGGACCTAACCTCCATGAATCTATCTACCTCTTTTTGAACCCTGTTAAAGTCCTAGTCTTCACAGCATTCTCAGGCAAGGAGTTCAACAGGTTGACTGTGCTGAATAAAGAAAACTTCCTTTTGTTTGTTTTAAACCTGCTGCCTATTAATTTCATTAGGTGACCCTGTAGTTCTTATATTGTGGGACACAAATAACTTTTTCTTATTCACTTTTTCCACACCAGTCTTGATTTTACAGACCTCTAACATATCCCTCCTTAGTCTCCTCTTTTCAAAGCTGAGAGTAGGAGAGCCGAGTGTAATTCTTTGCTCCACCACAGAGTTCCTTTGTGTCTTTAGGCAAGTCACTCTGTGCCTTAGTTCTGTAAAATGCGGATAATAGCACTGAGCAGAGGAATGGGGGTGTAATGGATAGGAGGAGAGCTTATCAACACCCGGTGACTAAGGTAGCTAGCAAGGGCATTGGTGGGGGGCTGGCAGGAGAACCCATCAAAAGAAACTGCTGAAACTTGAATTGGATATAGATTCCTTGCCTGCTTTCTTTGTGTGGGAGAGTTAAACCAGGAGTTGAGAGACACAGAATGATCTAAAACCAGGCAGGACTACCATGCCTCCAAGGAATTTGGGGCATGGAAGTGGACTAAACCAAGAAAAGAGGGGGGAGTAAGTAAAGGGGAAAAGTGAACCAAGCTGCAATCAGGGTATTTTCTTTATTTTGAGGTTTGGTTTAAACTGCTCTGTGTGACTCTATGCCTCCCCTCCCCATTTATCATCTAAGCATTGTTCCCAGAGATTTTATCTGTGTTTTAATTTGTTTTCCTTAGTTGCTCTATAACATCTAGCAACCAAGTATGCTTTATCAAGTATATCTTTTGTTTTGTAATAAAAATCACTTTTTTAGGTTGATGATTTCATTCTTATATCCTGGAAGATACAGCAGGTCTGTCTGTGTCTCTGCTCCTGTGCTGGGCCCCCAGCTCCACTCCTTCCAGCTCAGGCCCCACCCTTCTTGGGGCTCATACCTGCCCCCTTGACACTCTGCCCAGAGGCCTGGCTATTCTGTCAGCAGCCCTGCCGGAACCCTTAGTTCTTGTGCCTGTGGCCTGCACCCAGGTCTGGACCTGTGCCTAGGAGAGACAGGACCCCACTATTAAAAACATTCCAGTGCCACTGGTGTTAAACCGAACTGGGGAATGGGTAGTCCAGACCATGGACCACCAAAGCCCACCTGTAGCTACACCTCTGCTCTTTCAGACATTTTTAATATGCCTAAAAATCAAGGTTAGTTTTTAGCAATAATGTGATACAATGAGTCTGGCAGTCAAAACACAGAAAAATGAAGGTGAGGCGAAAAGACGAAACTAAGCAAAAAGACAGTGTGTTATCTTATTTTAAAAATCTTGAAGTATTGAATAGAGGACATTCATCAAAAAGTATGGGGGAGGAAACATCTCAATTATATGATTACTTGCCAAGTTGCGGGGAATATCATGACAATGGCAAAAGTTGAAGAAGTGGACTCTGAAGTGACAATGGAACTATAACATGTTGCTAATTTTGTTGAGTAAGAGAAGAAACCTACCCTGAAGACATTGCATTATGGCCAAAATCTATTTCATTGGACAGGACAGAATATTTCTTAATAAATAAACCAAAAAAATAGGTAATATAGAAACATGAAAAAAAGAATATGAGATTGGAGGGCGAAAGCAATTGAGAGGTCTTCATGAGTCCCATTTTCTGAAGATGAAGAAAAATGGGACCACAGAAATGAGAAATTGGTTGATTTTTTTCAGAAACCACCAAAACAGTCTACTGTTATGTTTGCAAATTATTCCCTGACCATAGTAAAGAAAAACAAACATTTTCAACAGGCACTGCAATTGGAGAAATGTTGCAAGAGATACTGCTGATCATGAAACTTCCAAAGCTCATATGAATGCTATGTGTAAGTTTGTTCAAATATGTAAATTATCCAAAATAATTGATTCTGAGTTATTGGCTCAGTTTGAGAAGGAGTGTTCTTATTGGAGGAAAGTGTCCCCTGCCCAGGATCTCCATCCCCCAGCAGCTTTCCCCTTCACCCGTGGGCAGCAGCCACTCACCAGGTGGCAGCCAACAGCAGTGCAACAGGCCTGGAGGACTCAGGAGGAGGTAGTGCAGCCACGTAACCAGTTGCCAGAAAGAAATGGTGCTTTCCTACTTTGGAGTGCAGCTTTTTCCTGCTGGCTGTGTAGCTTGTGGGCTCTCCAGCCCCCAGCTGTCCCCACCATGGGCAGTCATAGCCAGCCCCCTCCTCACTCCACAGGCAGCTGCCGCTCACCAGGAGGTGGCCAGCAGCATGAACATGGGCTGGAAGGCTTTAGATGAACACTGGGCAGCTGCATAGCCAATGGCCGGAGAGAAGTGGTGCTTTCCCACTTCGAAGTGCAGCTTTTTCCTGCCAGCTGTGCAGTTGCCCCGTGCTGTTCTGAAGCCTTCCAGCCTGTGTTTGTGCTGCTCACTGCTTCCTGCTAGCTCTCCTGAGGCTGCAGCCTGCAAGTGAATCTCCTTTGTCTCCATTCCTTCCCCCCAGCTTTCTCTGCAAAGGGATTAGCCCCCCCACAGAGCGGGGGAGGGAGAGTGCTGGACCCATTGCTGGACTACTGGCCCTGGGGGCTTCATGTCACTGGGGGGACCCCATGTCAGGGTATGGTATTTTTCATTGTAAATCTGCCCCTGCATATAAGCTCTTTTAAGTTCAATATGCAAGTCACAGTCTCATCATCTCTCTCCTGATTAATATAGAAGACTCACCTTAAAAATCTCGTGCTATCATGGCTGCGTCAAATTGTGACTCTCACCTCTGCTGTATTTTGATAACATTCTGGGACTAACCTGGTGTAATTAAATCTTAGTGTACATTTACTAGTTCAGTCTTGCACTTAACAAAAGTAACTTGAATTTACTTAATCCTCACCAAAAATGTTAATATTCTCTTAAAAAAAAACCCTGTCCACATAGCTTCAGTCTCTTTTTCCTTTCAATGTTATTCTGTTAATATTATGCTGCACCATTTAGCAACCAGTTGCCATGTCCTTGTGTCTATTGAAGACACGATGGACTGTCTCATAAAACGTACAGTAGCAGAGAAATACACAAGGGGCCAGTTCCTCGGCTGGTGAAACATCACTGTTGCTCCGCTGAAGTTATTTACATCTACCGAAGACTGGACCAGAATGGTGACAACAATACAGGGTATGGTTGTGACATCAAAATTGAGACGAAAATTAAAAGAAACCTTAGTTACCTCAAATGGAAAGCCACAATGTGTCTCTGACAACCAGATGAAGAGATATCTGAGAGGATCATCAGACTTCCAGATATTTGCCCTATATTGTTCTCCACTACTGTGAAACCTCAGGCCATTTCCAGCCTACACATATGCCAGTGCAATTCAAGAGAATTCAAGAGACCCACACCCACTTCCATCAAGACTGAACCTGGCTCTTCATCATAAAGGGGCAATTCTGTACTGTATCCCCACTTTATTTTCTATGTGGTGTGGTTTGTTTGCATTTGTGCAGCAATCTATCTCCCAAAGAGATACTTGGAAGGTTCTCATTCGCCAGTCACAAGCAAACTGCATCACAGACACACTGCTACTGGTTACACTAAAAACTGAGGAAAACGCCGGAGCTTTTTTTGACAAAAAAAGTCATATTTTCTATTCCATCACCTCAAAAAAACCCCAGACAAACAAAAAACAAGGTATGCTGCTCTCAATGAGTATATTATTACAGATTTACAATCTGGAATATATAGTTCCTACAGGACCAGAATCTTAGGGTACGTCTAGAGCACAGGCTTTTGTCGACAGAGGCTTTGTCGACAGATACCGTCGACAAAGTTTCTGTCGACAATGAGCGTCTATACTGCATCCAGTTCTGTCGACAAAGCAAGCCGCTTTGTCGACATGAGAGTGTAGACACAAAGGACAGTGTAGATGCAATAACATCTTCTGTCGACAGAACTCTGTCGACAAAAGGCGTTATTCCTCGTAGAATGAGGTTTACTGCCATCAACAAAGCTGCCAAGTTCTGTCGATGTTATGTCGACAGAACTCGGCGGTAGTGTAGACGCAGGTATAGTTTTGTCGACAAAAGTCCACTTTTGTCGACAAAACCCTGTAGTCTAGACACACCCTTAATGAGGGAATGTAGACAGGGATAGTGCCTCGCTCGGACATGTGGAAGATTTAAGACTGAGTCCCAGACTTGGAATCTCTCCGGGTATGTCTACACTAGCCTCCTAGTTCGAACTAGGGAGGCTAATGTAGGCATTCGAGCTTGCAAATGAAGCCCGGGATTTAAATATTCCGGGCTTTATTTGTATGTTCCTGTCCGGTCGCCATTTTTAAATGCCACTAGTCTGGACTAACTGCCTGCGGCTACACGCGGCAGTTAAACGGTAATTCGAACTAAGTCCTTAGTTCGAATTACCCTGTTACTCCTCCTGGAATGAGGTGTAACAGGTAATTCAAACTAAGGACTTAGTTCGAATTGCCGTTTAACTGCCGCGGCGTAGTGGGCAGTTAGTCCGACTAGTGGCATTTAAAAATGGCGACTGAACGGGAACATGCAAATAAAGCCCGGGATATTTAAATCCCGGGCTTCATTTGCAAGTTCGAATGCCTACATTAGCCTTCCTAGTTCGAACTAGGGGGCTAGTGTAGACGTACCCTCCTTCCTTATCCCGTTAAGAGGTGGGAATAGCACATAAAGTACTAACTTAATTTGAAAATTTAATCAGACCATCAGGAGTGCCTTTAAGTCCAGATCAGCTGGATAGGGACAAGAAAGAGGAGTGACTACTACCTGAGGTCTTAAAAGGCTTTTAAATACTACACATTGTGTCTCTTTTACTGTATTAGGTTCTGTCCATGCTGACCTTGATCCTCCGTAACATTACTATAAAGGAAGCACTAAGAAAAGTGAACAACCACCCCTCTTACAGAGCAGTAACACCCCTAGCTTTTATACAGCCAATTACATGAATAGACTTCAACAAATTTTTCTTCATTGTGTAGAAGAAGGAGAAACAGAGTACCAGGCTAAGTTCCAGGAACAGAGCCCAGGCCTCTTGAGTCCCCAGCCACCGCTCTGTACAATAGCCAACATGACCTCCCATTCATAATCAAGATAACAATGTGATGCTGTTACCTCAGGCATAGTTGTAGTGCCAGCTGTGAAATTGTCCAGGCAAAGTCCCATCAGCCACATTTCAACCAAACTTATTTTGTTGCAGCTTTTATTTTTTAAAGACTTGAGAGACACAAACATGCCAGCAAAAGTAGTTCCCCAAAAATCCACAGGGCTTTTGCAGTTAAGCCTCCCTACATAATACTCCTTGGCTATACCTAGAGCCACTTTTAGTTGTTTTTAAAACTTCCTCTCAGGCCCCCAAAACAAAAACACCTAACTGTACAGAAGTGTTTCCTTAGCAGCAATTAATCCCTCCCCCCTTTTGGATAGACATTCACACTATCTGTCCCAGCTGTCCTTACCTATCTGCATGTTCATATTAGTTCATTCAGAACCTATTTCCAGCAGTGCATCCTATTGGGAAATGCATTAACGTGGTAATTATTTTCTTAATAAACTCTCTGTTGCCAAATTGTGTTATTTAAAAAAAAATACACTGTAAGGCCAAGTGCAACCCCAGTCAATGCAGTGCTTTCTGCTCTTGTGCTCTCTCCATTGGCTCTTTAGGAGTAAAACAACAACAAATATTGTTGTAATCTGGCTTGATCCCACTGAAGTGAATGGCGCTGCAAAGATACATAAAACGGTCAGAGCTGTGCTCATGTCATCAGTGTCGCTGGTTTGAAAATCAAACAAAAGCGGCATACTAATTTCAAGATGCATTAGAAACACAGGAAATAATCTCCGAAATGCAAATGCAAGAAAACACACAGAAAAAATCATGTTTACATTCTAGCTTCTGAAAGGGAATTACAAACAATGGAGGGTAAACAAAATAAAATGAAATGAAAGTCCTCAACAATATATTTTTAAAACATAGATCTGCTCTTGAGCTCAGAACTTGCTTAATGATTTTTCAACATTTGCTCACTCCAGGGATCTCAGATTGATTTCCATGCAAGTTGCTTCCCTATGGGTATGTCTACACTACATGGCTCCGTTGACGGAGCCATGTAGATTTGTTTAAATAATCGCCGCTTCATTTAAATTTAAATGGCTGCCGCGCTGAGCCGACAAACAGCTGATCAGCTGTTTGTCGGCTCAGCGCGCTAGTCTGGATGCTCCGCGGTCGACATCAAAGCCCTTTGTTGACTGCCCCGGTAAACCTCATCCCACGAGGAATAAGGGGGCGGTCGACAAAGGGCTTTGATGTCGACCGCCGAGCGCCCAGATTAGCGCGCTGAGCTGACAAACAGCTGATCAGCTGTTTGTCGGCTCAGCGCGGCAGCCATTTAAATTTAAATGAAGCAGCGATTATTTAAATCGCTGCTTCATTTCCCTATGCCTATAACCCTAATCTACATGGCTCCTTCGATGGAGCCATGTAGTCTAGACACAGCCTATATGTTGAACTGTATAGGTGCAAGAATTACAGTCCTTAATGGATCTGGCAGCCATTTCAGGAGACCTTAACACACTGTAACACTGGAACAATCAAGAATATTATTCAAATTAAACAAAGTAAATAAGCCTCCAGCAAGCTCATCACTGGAATTATTTGGTTGCCACCACTGAGAAACTCTCATTTGCAGACTTTGGGAGCATAGCGTACCATGTAAGAATGCTTCTGTTTGTATTGCAGCATGTTCTCCCCTTGGGAAATCCAGACTTTAAAGACATATGTGTTGGCATCAAACTATCTTACCAGCCAGTGTTGAACTCCACATGAGCATCAAAGAAACCAACGATTAGAGAGGTTGCTGCTTTCCAGCCTTGGATTCGAGCTCGAATCAGTCCTTCCCGTTTGTTATTGCGCACTATCTTCACCAGGCCTGGGTATCTCTTATTGACATACTGGTCCAGATTAAACTTCAGCTCAACTGTAAAAAAGACACACACACGTGCTCTCAAAGAAATTTCCACTGAGAACAGATAGCCATCACATAATATTTTATTGAAATATGGTTTACCCTGGAACAAATATTTCTAAAACTAAAGACTCAAAAATAATTCTGAGCCTGAGACCTTCCCAAATAATTGGCTGCATTCCAAGAGGTGGTAGGTACATGCAGTTTCCACTGATGTACATGGGCCCTGTTCTAAGGTCTTGTCTTAACCCAAATTCAACTTTTAATTACAGTGGTGTGAACCCAGAATAATCCTATGCAAATCAAGAGTAGTACTTTGGATTTACACACATGCAGTTTGGTCCTTAGATATTATACATGGAATTTTATAATTATTTTGCCTAAATAAGACCCTCATTGCTGGGTCACTTGGAAATTTGCAGATGACTCAGCACTGCTTAGGATTTTGTCAGGTATTTAGAGAACATCAGGTTTCAATTAGTTTCAAAATAGTGATTATTGTTAGAGCCTTGTACAGACAGAAAAAATGATCCACGGATATCCACATCCACAGATGCAGATACCCATGGATATAAAGCGGATACCCACAAATTTGCAGGGTTTTACATTCAACATTTGTATCCATATCAGTAGCCACAAAAATGAGCTACGGATATCTGCATCCATATCCACAGATACAGATACCCATGGATATAAAGTGGATATCTTTGGATTTGCACAATATTACAAGTCCCCTAATAATTTCTGACATGCTAAAGAAAGTCTCTGAGGGTGTGTCTACACTGCCACCCTAGTTCGAACTAGGGTGGCTAATGTAGGCATTCAAACTTGCAAATGAAGCCCGGGATTTAAATATCCCGGGCTTCATTTACATAGTTCAGCGCCACCATTTTTAAATGCCTGTAGTTGAACTACCTGCCCGCCGGTTACACGCACGGACTAGGTAGTGCGATTAAAGCTCTAATTGAACTACCGTTATTCCTCCTGCAAGGAGGTTTAACGGTAGTTCGAATTAGGAGCTTTAATTTGAACTACCTAGTCTGTGCCGCATGTAGCCACGGGCAGGTAGTTCGAACTATGGGGCATTTAAAAATGGCGGCGCCCAGGAACATGCAAATGAAGCCCGGGATATTTAAATCCCGTGCTTCATTTGCAAGTTCGAATGCCTACATTAGCCACCCTAGTTCGAACTAGGGTGGCAGTGTAGATGTACCCTGAGAGCCTGATTCTGATCACACACCAGAGAAACTCAACTGGCATAAGAGGAGTTACTCCTGCTTTACTTTGAGCTTTAGACTGGGTCCTAAAACAGATCAGAAACAGGCTGCCTGAGTTTAAGGGTTTACACTTAAATGTAATTCAGAAGTCCTGTGCCCCATCCCATCTTCTGAAAACTGAAGTTGATACTAGATAATTAAACAGCCCACCTCCCAATGGTGTCACTTTCCACTCATTCAACTACATGTGATTCAGAATCATCAGCCGCGCCATTCGCCTTCACTTCAATACATTCATAAATAGACTAATTGTGAATAATGAACTTTGAACTTGAAAAATTTCAGCATGGACTGCATTAGATTCTATTTACCATATTTTTTAAAATTCAAAATAATTGTATAGTGGTAATTGTTACTTTCCTTAACATAAGCTATGAGAATAGTTGACCTACTGATACATGTCATGTAATACATAATATTAGAGCTCCCCAGTCTCCTGGCTTATGCTAGGGAAAGGAACAATTATCAGCCAGATCAATGGATCTGGGTCATTTTCCAGCAGTGGAGAGGAAAGCTCCCTCAGGGAATCCAGGTGAGATTCTACTCTCTGCCTGGTATAAATTCTGATCAACTCCACTAATTTAACTAAATGACTTTATCCTTATGTTGGTGTAACTGAGAGCAGAATTTGACCATATGTTGCCAGGTCAATACAGACATACTGATGAGGAGTTCTTTTTGGTTTCTCTTTTTTGGCGTTCCTGAGAAGAAGAAGTATCCAAATACAAGAATGTTTAGATTGCTAGGCTTCCAAGGAAATGTTAAATTTGAGATCTTATTCTAAATTGAGCAGTGTTAAGATGTAATAATGATTTCTAGAGCTTAAAATAGGTAGAAACAACCTATCATAACAAACACAGTGCATAATTTACTTATTTAAATTTTTCTAATATATTATAGGAGTTGGTAACCTAATTAAGCCATATTGATTGTTAACACCTAAAATGTAATGCTGTCCTACATTCTGAGTTTTGTCTAATAAATGATGTTAGTTAACATACATGCTATTTTTTGTGTTTGTTAATTATATTACTTTACCATTAGACTGGCTTCATGCCTAGTCTTACAGTGTGATTCTTGCACTCTAATTATAAGCTCTTGTGTGCAAAAAAAAAAAAAAAAAGTTTCATAACGTGTTTCAGATCTCAATTATACCAGGGTATAACAGCCCCATCCACTTTGGTGAAATTGTGTCCAATTTATCCCAGTGTCAATGAAAACAGAAATGTAACCTTAAAAAGTATCAGGAACTTCCTTTGTAAGTATAATTGTTTTATTTAATCATCTGGGCTCAGGGCTGGCCCACAACATTTTGGCACCTGAGGTGGAGAGCTCAAATGATACTCCCATGCCCCCTCACTGCACCAGCAGCAGACACAATTTTCTACACTCTGGGTCCTAGTGGTGCCCCCCGCAGTCTGGCAGCTGAGGCGGCTATCTCAGTTCGCCTCATGGTAAGGCCAGCCCTCTCTGGGCTAATAATCAATACATTTCTCTGAATCTGGAAGTTTGAGGGATCAAATAAACTATCTGATCCTTTTTTATAGACAACTTTAGTAAAAGTTTATTTTCTATCAAGAATTTTATGTAGGGGACTAAATAAAATATATTAGGTACTATCAAAAGACCTTTAGTCATGTTAGTAAGTTGTTACTCATGTGAATTGTCTCAACTAAGTCAATGCGACCTCACGCATGGCTTAGTCTTGCCAGCATGACTAAGTTTTGTACAATTGGTGTCACTGGGCCAGATCCACCACTGACACAAACTGGATCATAGTTAAAGGATTTACCTTCTCTGAGGATCTAGGCCATTATTTACAAATCTGTACTTTTATTTCTGATATTCCCCCTCTGAGCTACTTCAGATATTTTTGGATCTAGTCTTGTTCCAGTCAAACCTTCGAAAAATATATTTAAATTAGAAGCAACTCTATTATTTCCATTTACTATTTAATCACATTACAAAACATAAGATAAAACCCTTTAGAGGAAAAGAAAGCGTGTGTTGACATTCACCGTTATCACTGTTGTCATCCACCAGAATGATCTCCTTGAGCAAATGGGATGGGGTATGATTCACAACACTGTGCACTGAGCGCAAGATGACAGACAGAGCCTCGTTTACAAAAATAAAGACCACCGAGATCTGAGGCAGCTCATCAGAATAGGTCATCTGTTTGCACCTGGAGAGAACAAGGCAAGAACTAGAACCCAGTAAGAGACAGATATTAAACATGCCGAAGATTGGATTTCATCTCTCTCTTCCTAGCATTTAGACACAGAGTACTTGTTCATTCTGATCTATGGTAATGAATGGCATTCCTCAGGTACATTCTATTTGGGTACAAATGAAGACCATTTTAGCCCTGAATAAAAATCACCTAATTAAATGCTAACATTTAAGCACCTTAATGACAATAGAACCATATATTTGCATATCCCTGAACATAGGCAGAATGTGTAGAGGATTTTAGTTGCAGCAAGGTTAAATTGTCTCATACAAAATGAGATGTTGTAAAATACTCATATGTTTTGCTTTAAGACTCAAAAATAACTGAAAAGAAGACTTTAAGGACTATGAATTGAGTCTGCTTCTGATGACATCAACTGATTTAAAAAGAAGTAGGATCAAACCCATATTTTCAACTGGCCTAAAAACAGATCTCAAAATGGTACAGAATATTTTTCATGTGAACCCTATTTATACCCAAGCCAGTGCCCTATGTTTCCATGTAAACAAGAATTAGCCCTCACAAATTTTGTTATTTCTGCAGTTGTCCGGCTTGCAGACAAATGGATAAATAGATGTATTTGCAAAATCTATATCCACAGCTTGGGAGACCATATATCAAAATCAGTCCCTACATGAAGTTTTGGAAAAAGCAAAGAGAAAGCCTGGAATAAATCCCAACTTATTCCTGTCCTCCAGATACAACTCTTACATTTGTTGCTCTGCTCATTTTTACAGACTACTAAAATCTGAGTTGTGGGATGAACTGTCCACACCAGCACAGAGAGTTCAAAGTAAGGCAAGGCTGTTGCTGTGAATTAAACCCATTGTTTCTGTGAAAAGACAGACATAAAGGACTATAGTGGGATTGGAAAATGTGTGAATTTTTGCAAAAGGTGCAAATCCTCTCTCACAGTTACTTGAAAATACATGCTAGCCCAGCTGGTCAGCTGTGTGAGTTACCTAATGCATGTTCTTCTGAACACCCGTGCACTCTCTTTTTGTGCATTGGTATTAATGATGTCAGTCAGAGAAGAAAACAATAGTGGGAGATGGCCTCTAATACAGTACAAGAAGTGCAACAAAATACAATGCTTCCAAAACCCTTAGGGCATGTCTATACTAGAAAATTATTTCAAATTAACTTATTTTGAAATAATAATTCCTGAAAAAATAATTTCAAAATAATATGTCCACAATGCAGGAAAGCCTTGAAATTAGTCTGAGATAGCCTCCCATAATGTGGATGCACTACCTCGACTTAGAGCCCCAGGAAGAACTGGGGAGTAATTACTTTGAATGACTCTGGAGAACAGTTATTTAGAAATTGCAGCATTGATGCGTCCACACAACTGCTGTTTTGAAATAACTATTTTGAAATAAATGTTATACCTTGTGGAAAGCAGGAGTTATTATTTCAACATAACCAGCTCCTTCTTTCAAAATAACAGGTGTGTGGTAGTGTGGTTGCTCCAACTGTTATTTCAAAATAAGGGGGGTTATTTCAAAGTAACTCCCTAGTGTAGACCAGGGCTAAGAGTCAAAAGCACCAAGTATTTGTCTTTTTTCCCTTCCCATGCAAATGGATGGACATAGTGATTGTTGGCTTTGTTAGGTCTCTTTGGGTATGTCTAGACTACATGGCTCCATCGACGGAGCCATGTAGACTAGTTTACTAGACATAGGAAAATGAAGCGGTGATTTAAATAATCGCCGCTTCATTTACATAAAAATGGCTGCCGCACTGTGCCGCACTGTGCCGATCAGCTGTTTGGCGGCACAGAGCGGTAGTCTGGACGCTCCACGGTCGACAAGGGCTTCCCTCATTCCACAAGGCATAACAGGGCGGTTGACAAGGGCTTCCCTTGTCGACCACGGAGCGTCCAGACTACCGCGCTGTGCCGCCAAACAGCTGATCGGCACAGCGCGGCAGCCATTTTTATGTAAATGAAGCGGCGATTATTTAAATTGCCGCTTCATTTTCCTATGTCTAGAAACCTAATCTACATGGCTCCGTCGACGGAGTCATGGATTCTAGACATACTCTAAATCTGAATGGATCAGTATTAGAACTTGGGAAAGTATTCATCATCAGCTGTGGTAGTGTGACGGGGGTTTTTTTGATCAGGTGAGCATCATATCCCTAATAATATCTGCCTCTCACTATAGGAATTATTGATTTGATTATTTATTATTAATTATTATTATTATTATTATTATTATTCATGCAGCAGGTGAACAGCACAGCATCTATGGCTCCAAACTGCCAGTTAGCATCTCTTCTGCTGTAGCCTGCTTCCTTATTTCGCGTAACATCTCTCCAACTAAGATAGACCTTAACTTAAAAAATTACCTACTTGTTCTCACAGCCAAATTTCACTCACAAATATCATAGCAATTACTGAGCTTAACCTATAAAACATTGCTAATGATGCTACTGGAAATGACTTTTCCTGCTCTTGTCATACTTCCTGACCTCTTTGCTCATCCCTTCAATGTAATGATGACTTCTTTCCCCACCATTAGCAGTAATATTGTAGGGCATGACAATGATTTGGCTGCTGGGTAATCTCTGGAAATCAGTTATGAGTTTAAAAAATGAGCATTTACTCGTAACTTCTACTCATTCAAATCCTATTTTCTGTGAGAGTGAGCGGCCTTATCAGTGGTTACACCATAGCTACTGAAAGCCCACTTGCCACACTGTGTGAAGTAAAGGGATGTGAAGGAGGAGGTCTGCTCACCCTGCCACGCCCCCTAGAGGGGACAGCCTCACTCTAGGAAGTGAGGGGGTGGGGCGGGGGCAAAGTGGTGGTGGGTAACGGCACGGGGGACCAAGGGTCTGGGTTGGGGCCGATAACATTATATTTGTAAATTCATTATTTGCATAATGAATATGCAAATATGCAAATAAAATATTACCAGTTCACCAATTTTGTGAATGGGTTTGCCGGTCCGCAACATAAAAAAGTTGGGAACCACTGATATAGAGGATTCATGCGAAAGATGCATTCTGCTGTTGTCTAAAATTAATTTAGACAGGAGAAGAATATTGCAAGGAGTGCAAAAGTTCTACTGCAGGTTGAACCTCCCTGGTCTGGCACTCTTTGGTCTGGCAACATCCACAGTCCAGCATGATTTTAGTTAGCTGGATATCCACTTATCACGGGTGTGGTCCAGTTTCCTGCAGTCCCATAAAGTTTGTTTATAGGCACCAGTCCTGGCTCTCAGTGTTCTTTGCTGCTATTTAGCTCCTAAATGTCTTCTGAGAGCCTAATAATCAGTGGAAGTATTGGCAATGCTGCTAGACAATATTGACTCTCATCTTTTGAATTTCTTTTTGGGCCCCATTCTCCTTTCAGTCATCGCAGCAGAAAATATCAAAAGTCAGACAGGATCATTACTTCAAAATGCAGCAGAACACTATGTCACCAGCTGAAAAGTGTGGAATAGACTGGTACTCTACACACCCCTTGAAGGATTTCACAGGGCATTCAGTGAAAGCATGCAATAAAAAAGCAGCAGCTGCAAATACATGTATCATGCCTCTGATTATGACCTTGTTTACATTGCTCCTAAATCAAGACCAACTCCAGAATTGTTCATATGAGATCAGAATGAGGCAAAAAGTTACTGATAGAGGAGTAAAACTGTACAAATGAAATGATGGGATGCTAGCTTAAGGGTGATCAAATATGCTAACCCCTTAGCAGGTTCAGTGTGACCTGCATATTTCCTAAACCTTAAGTAAAGTAGGTCTCAATAGAGTGGCTTTAGAGAGAAAAGATGGTGCAGTGTCTCAGGCAATAACATAAAAACATAAAGACATAAGACCAGTCTTACTGGGTCAGACCAAAGGTCCATCTAGCCCAGTATCCTGTCTGCCGGCAGTGGCCAATACCAGATGCCCCAGAGGGAGGGAACACTGCAGGTAATCCTCACATGATCCTTCCCCGTCACCCACCTCCAGACAAACAGAGGCTAGGGACACCATTCCTACCCACTCTGGCTAATAGCCATTGATGGACCTAACCTCCATGAATCTATCTACCTCTTTTTGAACCCTGTTAAAGTCCTAGTCTTCACAGCATTCTCAGGCAAGGAGTTCAACAGGTTGACTGTGCTGAATAAAGAAAAACTTCCTTTTGTTTGTTTTAAACCTGCTGCCTATTAATTTCATTAGGTGACCCCGTAGTTCTTATATTGTGGGAACACAAATAACTTTTTCTTATTCACTTTTTCCACACCAGTCTTGATTTTACAGACCTCTAACATATCCCTCCTTAGTCTCCTCTTTTCAAAGCTGAGAGTAGGAGAGCCGAGTGTAATTCTTTGCTCCACCACAGAGTTCCTTTGTGTCTTTAGGCAAGTCACTCTGTGCCTTAGTTCTGTAAAATGCGGATAATAGCACTGAGCAGAGGAATGGGGGTGTAATGGATAGAGGAGAGCTTATCAACACCCGGTGACTAAGGTAGCTAGCAAGGGCATTGGTGGGGGGCTGGCAGGAGAACCCATCAAAAGAAACTGCTGAAACTTGAATTGGATATAGATTCCTTGCCTGCTTTCTTTGTGTGGGAGAGTTAAACCAGGAGTTGAGAGACACAGAATGATCTAAAACCAGGCAGGACTACCATGCCTCCAAGGAATTTGGGGCATGGAAGTGGACTAAACCAAGAAAAGAGGGGGAGTAAGTAAAGGGGAAAAGTGAACCTAGCTGCAATCAGGGTATTTTCTTTATTTTGAGGTTTGGTTTAAACTGCTCTGTGTGACTCTATGCCTCCCCTCCCCATTTATCATCTAAGCATTGTTCCCAGAGATTTTATCTGTGTTTTAATTTGTTTTCCTTAGTTGCTCTATAACATCTAGCAACCAAGTATGCTTTATCAAGTATATCTTTTGTTTTGTAATAAAAATCACTTTTTTAGGTTGATGATTTCATTCTTATATCCTGGAAGATACAGCAGGTCTGTCTGTGTCTGCATGCCTCAGACTGAGAGGTCAGCTACCAGAGACTGCAGCTTGCTTGTCTCTTCTTTTTTTCAAGCTGTTTTGTGCCAGAAGAGCTTAGGGTATCCCTGGGGGAGAATTCAAGTGTTTGCCCCTGGTTTTAGGGACAAAAATCACTTGATAGTAGCAGCTATCCCCCAAAATCTGGGCATTTGTGAAAGCAACTAAAAAGAGCTGTTTCTTCCCTCTGTACCTGGTCTAAATATGTACTAAACATTACCCAGCATCAGAATTTACACAGGCCCTAAAATGGAGCAATTACTTCCCCAAAGCCTAATGGGTTCGGAAGGAAAGCTCCCCAAAAAAGAGGTGCCAACTGTTTGAGATTTCCCTCATCACCTTGAGCTATTTTGACAGAGAAAGGATCTGAAGAGCAGGCAAAGCTTATATGGGCTTCATAGCAGGCCTGTGATGGTTTCCCATGGAAGGAGGGAGATGAAGAAAATTTGGAGAGATTGCTGATAAATTGGAGATGTGTTGTAATGCCTGCAGCTAGCTCTAGAAAAGAGGGAACCCAATGAAGACATAACATCTTTACATGCATGCCACTCACTTGGAGGGGAAACCCAAACAGAAGTGCCCAGCCTTGTTCTTCACAGTGTGCCCCTAATCGCAAAGCCAGTCTGAAACTGATCTTTATACATACTTTACAGTCCCACTTAAGGCAGTGGTTCACAGCAAATGATGTCCATGTAAAATCTAGTTGAAGGCTTAGATGACCTTAGCCTGGGATATTCAAATAATCATCCTTCACCTTTAGATTCTGATCATTTGCTAAGTTTTTCAGTACTTGGGTTATGGATAAACCTGAAAAAACTATAAGAACCAAGCATGTTTTTATACTCTAGTTGTCAGTGCCAGATAAGATACTCACTGTTTTTAATTCCTCATTATAAAAAAAACCCCACACAATCCTAAAACAAAACCTCTCAGTGTGATCTCCCTGATTCTTATCTGACAGCAATTGCTTTTGCTCACTTTTCTTGTCTCATTGCTTAGTTTGTGGTGGTCGGTGGGATGCTATTAAAAATGCACTCTGTTAAGATAAAATTGGTTTCTAGTAGAGCAAGTCATTGCTGTCAACTTGAATGCTAACATTCCTTCAATGAATTCTTTTATGATTATTAGAAAAACATATCTGGAAAGCAATATTTTGCCTCTAAATGAAAAGATTGATCTCACGTTGATCTTCTCACTTTATGATGGATCATGTTTTGCATATTCTTCAGGAGTATCTAGTTGGACTAAACTAAATCAATCTAAATTCCAAGATGTAAATTTGGTCATGACATTTTATTTTATTTACTGAATCAAGGTCATAAGAATGGATGAAGAAACTAAGAAGCTACTGGATAAAAATTTCAAAATGATAATCTTTATTTGTAAATATTACAGAACTTGTATAGGGGCATTTGCAAATTTCATTTCTGAAAGCTCCAGTAAATGAATCCCCTTCTTTATTTGAACTGTGAGTGAGATTGGGGAACAGTTCTATCCCCTTCCTGTAACTGAGAGCTCAGGCATTAAAAGATAAATACTTGGCATGCCTACAACACTAGCTGCATGCTCTGTTCACTGCCAAATGTATAAGGATTTGGTGTATAGCAGTACTCCATGAATCCCTGCAGTGAGGTTGGTTACAATATGTGGAATAAACTCTATCATCTGAGGGAGCACAGTTAAAACAACTGGCCACCAGACTGCCCTCATTAAAACCAGGGTTAGTAACCCTACTAACTCCAGGAAGGTCATATCCAAGGGTAAAAATTTGACTCTGTGTGTGGGTTGTTATGGATTGCTTTAAAAATCAGTTGGCCAGTCAGCTTCATTACTGACATTTAACAAAGGCTGATCCTGTTAGCGCCACAAGTCAAAATCCTGAGCCATCATCTGGACTCTCATGTTCCCACAAGAAATAAAATCGTGCTTTACCATGAACAACACTTTTCCTTTAAGGTAAATTAGTATGGAACACAACTTTAATATAACTGGAGACCAACAATTCCAAACAACGTGGAAATATTTGTTGTTGCTGTCACTGCTCTGAAGTGTCTAGAGATGGCTGAATGCCAGTATGTGAATTACTTCATCTACCTGTCATAGACCCAATATCCCCCAAATTTTGATATAGCACGCTTATGTAAAACTGAGGATGAATGCTTGGGGGCAAAGAGGGAGGGAGAAGGGGTTATCCTTTGTGTTGGTTATTCCAAATTCCTAGTTAGAAACCCACAGGGGATTTTCACTTTATTTAACTGGGAGCTCAACAGCAAAATATTTTCTCCACTCTAGAAATAATTTTCATGCAGTGTCCACCTCATGTTATGCCAGTTCCCCAATATACCAATTCTCTTCTAATTTCTAGAGCAGAGATACCCAAATTTTACTTCTTGTGCCTCCCTTACCAGGAATGGAATGCGCAGGAATGGAATGTTCCTATGTCTACCACGGGCCCAGGGGCCAGAGCTATGGCTGAGGGGCTGCAGCCAGGAGAGGTACAGGATCAGAGCAGAGCTAGGGGCAGAGTGGGAGTGGGTGGCACTCATTCCCAACCCTCATGGGACTGGCTCAGGCCATTGGTGCCCACCCCCCAGACATTTTCTATGTTCCCAGTAATTGGGTGGCACTCATCTCCTGTGAGCGCCCTCATCTGGTCGAGTACATGTGCCTGCACTCCCTCAGTCCAAAGCCTTTTCGGCTACTCAGCCCTCCAGCCAAGTCATACCCTGCATGAAATATAAACTAGGGATGTAAGCGAATAGTCAAGTCAACTCCTTAACTACTCACTTGTCCCCCCACTCCTCTGTATCAGAGGCAGCAAGGGGGGGCAGAAGCCGGTGCTGCTCCTATAACAGTTAAACTGCAGAGCCACAGCAGGGGTAGCTCCAGAACCAGGACTGAGTGCCTTCCCTTGTCAACTAATTGTGTAGTTGATACAAACTACACGATTAGTCAATTACCTGCCTCATAACAACCTTAATACAAACCCCTTCTGCAATACACCTTTTACAGGGGCCCATCTCAGTGCCCTCTTGTCTAGTGTCTCATTTCATTTCCTCACTCCTAGAGAGTAGAGCCTCCAGGTTGTCCACTCCTGGAGACAATTTCCTTGCTGCTAGCTCAGGGCTCTATCACAGTTCACCACTGTCAAGCTCCCCACACGGAGCTGTTTTTCCCTCCAGTCTATTCCACACTTGAAGAGAGAGATGCCTCCAGGTTTTCCCTTCCTGGAGACAACGTCCTCAGCCAGCCAGCCAGCCTCAGTCTGCATTGCTTGAGCTCTTCTGTGCACCAACTGCTGCTGTACTTTACAACACCCTTTGTAGGCTGTCATGATCCCTGATTGGCCAGTTCCTCCAGACCTGCTCTAACCTCCTAGATGACTTACTTATGGCTCTTTTCTGGGGTGGGATGTGGCAGAACCATTCTGTCACACCTGCTAAGGAGCACACTCCACAGTTTGGGGACCAATGGTCTAGAGCATCGGTTCTCAAACTTTTTGGGCTCCAGAGCCCTTTACATGCGTAAAAATTTATGCGGAGCCCCAGCGGTCCACTGATTGTATGTGTTGTACCTATCGATGTTTCCAGTTTGTCAACCTCGCGGAGTCCCTGGAGATGTCTCGCAGAGCCCTGGGGCTCCGTGGAGCACAGTTTGAGAAACACTGGTCTAGAGTCTAATCAGAAACATTGCCTAATCAGCTGCAGACACATAGGCAGGCTGCTTGCTTTACGGACCAATCCCATGAAGTACTTCAACAAAAAAGTTAATATACATTAAAAATCAGGCCAATCAGAAAGCAAATGGTCATTAATGGTGCATCAACAGCCTCTTTTACATGCCGCATACCCCAAAACAAACAAGGAAAGGGAAAGTTTCCTTTACCTGGACCTTTCTCCTCTTCTCCCTTCTCCACTCTCTTTGGCTTCAGTTGCATTTGATCAAATAAAAAAGTTGTGATTTCACTATTTTAATGAAGTCTTTTATTTTCTGTCTTTGGAAATCATAGTGAGCTATCCCATTTCCTGAGTAGCTGACACCACTGCAGTGCTTGTAGTTCAAGGTGATTAACAGAGAAAGAAAAATCTTTCCTTATCTTCTTTCCCTTCTTTCTGAGAATCTGCTAGCATTAGAATGAGTTTTGCTTGCAAATGGTAATACACTGTTTCAAAATGGATTAGACAATATACTCAGGGCCGGACTGAGGCATGGGCGAGCCGGGCAGCTGTCCGGGGCGCCAACCGATGGGGGGCACCTGATGGCAGCTGTAAGGGGTGTGTGGCGTCCCTTACAGCTGCTATCAGGCGCTGTGTGCCCGGCTCCCGCAGCGCCGGCCCCACTGCGGCGGGGCCCTGCACGGCCTGGCACATGCGCCAGCAGCTCTGGCCAGGTGGGGCCGGGCTGGGCAGCGCATGCGCCGTGTGCCCCGGGGGTGGGCCCCGGGCTGCGCGCCAGCGGCCATGGCCAGCCCGTGCATGTGCCGTGCGCCCCGGGGGTGGGCCCAAGCCCCCTGGAGGAGCAGGCCCGTGTCCCACAGGCGGGCCTGCACATGCGCCGTGTGCCCGGAGGCAGCGCCGCGCGCCCGGGCCAGGGCACCAAAAGGGCTCGGGCTGGCCCTGAATATACTTAGAGCTGTCTGATGGCTTTACTCTCCAGGAAGAAATGCAAATGGAATTAAAGTTCCTTCATGAATGTTTAAAGTAGTTAATACAGAATACATTCTTTCTAATGAACCAGTAGTATTGGTGTTACTGTGGGTGTATCTCTTGCTCTTCAGTAGCAGATGGATCTGAGGTATATGAGAAAGCTGGCTCCTAATTGCAGCAACAAAAGGAGAAAACATCACCACTCCTCACAGAATTTCAGAAAGGACTGGATTTCATTCTTTCAAGCCAATGTGGGGTGGCAGGCCAAGGGGCAGAGAATCACCATCATATATGTAAAAGCCCAATGTCTGTGGCCCTGTCACGCTGTAATGCTGTAATGCCTCTGTAATGCTGTAATGTTCTCTGTTGCCTCTGAGCAGTGCCTCTGCCTCTGTAACGCTGTAACATTTTCTGTTTCCTCTGAGTGGCATCGCGGCATTGATCAGTAGACGGAGTGGAGCACTGAGCGCTGTGTGATGGGGCAGGATCACCCCACAGCGGTGAGGGCAATCCACCCCACACTCAAGCAGTGCCAACCCCCATGCTGCATGGAGACCGCAGAGTCCAAACGGCCATTTGCACCGCTTATTCCCATGTGGCGGCCCAGCTGAGCGGTGCAGAAGTCAGCCGAGCACCACAGTGGGAGGCGAAGTGGGGCAGGGCAGTGACGTACATGGCCAGGGGGCAGGGCCTGGACGAGCGTGCGTCATTGATGTCAGGAAAGGGTGCCAGATTAAAAAGGAGGAAAGCGGAGGAGGCAGAGGAAGCGGAGAAGAGCGGAGGAGACAGGGAGGAAGTGGAGGAGACAGAAAGGAGGCATAAGAGAGCGGAGGAGACAGAGAAGAGAGCGGAGGAAAGCGGAGGAGACAGAGAGGAGAGCGGAGGAAAGCGGAGGAGACAGAGAGGAGGCACAGGAAAGTGGAGAAGACAGAGAGGAGAATGGAGGAGACAGAGAGGAGAGCAGAAGAGAGCAGAGGAGACAGAGAGGAGAGCGGAGGAAAGCGGAGGAGACAGAGAGGAGAGCGGAGGAAAGCGGAGGAGACAGAGAGGAGGCACAGGAAAGTGGAGAAGACAGAGAGGAGAATGGAGGAGACAGAGAGGAGAGCAGAAGAGAGCAGAGGAGACAGAGAGGAAGCACAGGAAAGTGGAGAAGACAGAGAGGAGAACAGAGGAGACAGAGAGGAGGCGGAGTAGAGCAGAGGAGACAGAGAGGAGGCAGAGGAAAGTGGAGGAGACAGAGAGGAGGCAGAGGAGAGCGACAGGAGAGTGGAGGAGACAGAGAGGAGGTAGAGGAAAGCAGAGGAGACAGAGGAGAGTGGAGGAGACAAAGAGAAGGCGGAGGAAAGCAAAGGAGACAAAGAGGAGACGGAGGAGAGCAGAGGAGACAGAGAGGAGGCGGAGGAGAGTGACAGGAGAGTGGAGGAGACAAAGAGGAGGTGGAGGAAAGCGGCGGAGACAGAGAGGAGGTGGAGAAGAGTGGAGGAGACTGAGAGGAGAACGGAGGAGACTGAAAGAGAGCGGAGGAAACAGAGACAAGAGTGGAGGAGACAAAGAGGAGTCGGAGTAGAGAGGTGGAGACAGAAAGGAGAGCGGAGGAGACAGAGAGGAGGCACAGGAAAGTGGAGGAGACAGAGAGGAAAATGGAGGAGACAGAGAGGAGGCGGAGGAGAGCGGAGGAGACAGAGGACAGTGGAGGAGAGAGAGGAGGCTGAGAAGAGCAGAGGCGACAGAGAGGAGACAGCGAGGAGAGGGGCAGGAGACAGCGAGGAGAGCGGCAGGAGGAGGAAGAGAAGAGAAAGAGAGAGTGAGAGGCAGGAGGGGGAGAAGAGAAAGAGAGAGGCAGGAGGTGGAGGAGAGCTGAGAGAGAAAGGGCGAGGCAGTAGGAGAAGGAGAGAGAGAGAGAGAGACGGAGTGAGAGACCGGAGGCTCAGGAGAGAAGACCGAGATAGAAAGGGAATAGGACGTGGAAGGGAGACCTGAGGGCAGGGCGAAGAGGTGGGGCAGGGAGACACTCGATCCCCAGCAAGACACATGCGTCTTATGATTTCAAGATTCCCTGCTAAATCCCGTCTTATGACGGGCTATTGGCTAATATAATATAATATAATAATCAGAAGTTCCCATTAATATAAAGAAAAGGCTTGATAATACATCTCCCCTTAAAGGAGGAGATTATTATTGACTTGGGGTGAAGAAAGGGAAATCAGAGCTCCTTAAAGAAAATATTTAAAAATCTAGAATTATGTCTAGAGGATTTTTTCCATATGGATATTTTTTTCCACATTAGTATTGCCTAGTAGGCCTTCTCTGTCTCAAGCCACCTTCTTTACTATAGAAGAAAATCAACACATTCTTCTTTCTCCACATATCAGTTTAGTTGGGGATGAGCAGATACTAGATAAGGAACAATTCAGATTAGTAACAGTCAGTAGACTTGTTATCTTAGACAGGTCCTCAGAGCCATTAGCCCAGAACTAACCCAGTTCTCCCAAAATGACAGCTGAAAAAAATACTCATGTACTTTCCCAACATCATTACATTCCATCCGTTATTTAGATTGATGTATTTAGCAACTCTGCATTGGTATCGACTGCTGTGTCCAGCCAGTTTTTGGATCACTGAGCAACACTAGTATTTGTCCAATTAACTGAAGCTGGCACTTGTATCCTATTTCCCCTAAAGAGCAAAGGTGGTTACCGTGCTAAAGTACTCAGTGTATTGCCAAATGGAGTCTTTTACTCTGCTTCTGGACATGGAAATCATCATACATTGTATGCACTATTTAAAGAAATCCTTTATAGAGTGGTTCCCAAAGTCTGTAGGTGCAAACCCCCTAGATGTTGGGCACAGTAGTCAGCAACCTGAGGGCTGCATGTGTGGCCCATGAGACATTTGTTTACCATTGCCTTTGCACAAAGTTGTCAGATTCTGCTGGGTTCCATTGGCATGCACTTTTTTTTCCTACTGGTATTACTCAGGTGACACTCATGTAAAACAAGAGCATGTGAAGAGAAATGTGTTTTGATTGTACACAACATGTGGGCTATGTCTACACTGGCGGGTTCTTGCGCCAGAAATATGCAAATGAGGCTAAGCGTGGAATATCGCCGAGCCTCATTTGCATACCTAATGAGCCTCCATTTTTGCGGAAGAGGCTCTTGCGCCAGAAGGAGCTGTCTACACTGCCCCTTCTTGCGCAAGAAAAACCCTCTTGCGCAATGCCGCTACGCTGATTATTTTCAGGAATAACAGCATTGTGGCCACTTATGTGGCCCACTCACTAGCCTAGGTTTCCCATTACTGTTCTAAAGGGTCAGGACCCCCAATCTGAGAACCCCTAACAGGACTTCACACTGACAAAAACAGGATCTTGAAGTCATACCAATTGTTTTCCAATACTGGAGTTTCTGCTCTTCCTTTGAACTCACCTTGGTTTTCTCAAGCACTAGTTTGCAGCCCTGTTACTGAAACAGGAACAAGCTACATGGGCAAAGATTAAATACCTATGATCCTTTTAACTCTTCAGTGAAAAATCTTCTTCTTGAACCCACTTGATGTTAATCCACTAAGGAAGAAACCATGTTCCAAAACAATGTTACCACGAACAATTTCTGTATATAATGTGCCTGTTCCCTTTATCTCAAACCCCAATCCTGCAAAGTGTGCCATCGGCAGACTTCGCTTTCCCACTTGGAGCCCCAAAGGATTTCCATGGGGCTCTGAATTGGTGAAAGGGTCTTTACCTACATTGCATGTTGTAGGATTTGGTTATTGGATTGAGAGCTCTTTAGAGCATGGGCTGTTTCTTCCTCTAGTTTACTTTACCACCCATTCAAATATGTTAGTGCTTAGTAAATAATTACCTAAAGCCAGTCAGATGAACTAACAGAAACCCTTTTCCTGCATGTATAGTGCACATCTAACTTCATACAACAATTCCATGGTCATCTCCAGAGTTCTCATTAACTGTGATGGAAAGGTCTATAGTTGCAGCTGATGGAATTCCCATTAACTTCTTTTCCCCCTTTTCATTTCATGCCTCTTTCTTTCATATTCATAAAGCAAATGGGAAAATACACATGTTCCTCAGCAAAATATGAGCCAGATCTTTGTCCCTGTACTAATCTCCAATAAAGATAATTAGATGAGAGGTGTCATTATGATGGATACTAATCAAACCATGAATCATATTCTAACAGATACTTCCACATGTTCATCCCTAGCTATCTGAATCCACTAATTTAATGCTAGTTTCCACTCCTTCCCTGCAGCAGCTCTCAATGGTAGAAATGAACTTTTGCCTTTGCAGGGGTTTGGACAGACTTCTGCTTGTGATAACCTGATGGAGAGAAAGATTGATATGTTCAAGCTGGCTTACTTATGGCCACCTTGGATCCACCAGCAAAAATAATTTATGTCCTGTGCTTCGAACACATTCCCATCACTTCAGATGTGCGAGTTTTAGGGATGTTAAATATTGGTTAATTGAATAGTCAGTCGATTAACCTAAGAACAACTGCTTTTTGGAGCAGCTGGTACAGGAACCCACAAGGGGAGAGGCAATTCTTGATTTAGTCCTGAGTGGCATGCAGGATCTGATCCAAGAGGTAACTATAACAGGACTGCCTGGAAATAGTGACCATAATATAATAACATTTAACATTCCTGTGGTGGGAAGAACACCTCAGCAACCTAACACTGTAGTATTTAATTTCAAAAAGGGGAGCTATGCAAAAATTAGTGATTAGTTAAAAAGACATTAAAAGGTACAGTGACTAAACTAAAATCCCTGCAAGCTGCATGGACACTTTTCAAAAACACCATAATAGAGGCCCAACTTAAATGTATACCCCAAATTAAAAAAACATAGTAGAAGAACTAAAAAAAAGCCACCATGGTTTAACAACCATGTAAAAGAAGCAGTGAGAGATAAAAAGACATCTTTTAAAAAGTGGAAGTCAAATCCTAGTGAGGAAAATAGAAATGAGCATAAACACTGCCAAATTAAGTGTAAAAACATAATAAGAAAAGCCAAAAAGGAGTTTGAAGAACAGCTAGCCAAAAACTCAAAAGGTAATGTGGCAAAGGCCCCTCTAACCCCGGCCACCTCTGGGCTGGTCTCTCACTCCTAACCCCAGAGTTTGAGGTTCACAGCAGGTCTCTGTGGTAGGAAGCCCAGCCATGCCTCCTCAGATTCCCTCCCTAGCTGCCTCCACTTAATGCTGTTGTGGGTTTGTTTGTTCTCGTTCTCATTCTCGTTCTTGTTCTCATTCTCGTTCTCGTTCTACACCACCTCCCTCCATCCTCTCCCCCCAGCTTCCAACTGCTGAGGCTTTTAAAGGCCCTCAGTCAGCCAGCAGAGGAGTCAGCTGGCCCCAATCAGCCTGAGCCAGCTCCCTCCCAGCTGCATTAAATTGGCCTGCAGCTCTCTGCTTCTACTTAGAGGGTTTTTTACCCTTTGGGGCTGCCTTTTCCCCTCTACAGCAGCTCCCTGGCCTGACCCTGCCATACACACACCGCCCCCCCTCTGCTCAACACCATGGGGTTGGGCTACTTCGGTCGGACAACAGTGCACCCTTGATAACCTGTCTGCGTTCCCATGCTGGGTTCCTGATCTATGTTGCACACAGAAGTGGAATGGCTGCAGGTACAGGAACCACCGGTCACCCTCACATTCTTGTCCTTGTTTGGGTGCATCCATTGCAGGGGTGCATGATCATAGAATCATAGAATCATAGAGCTGGAAGAGACCTCAGAAGGTCATCAAGTCCAGCCCCCTGCTCTAGGCAGGACCAATCCCAACTAAATCAACCTGGCCAGGGCTTTGTCAAGCCAAGACTTAAACACCTCTAGGGATGGAGACTCCACTACTTCCCTAGGTAACCCATTCCAGTGCTTCACCACCCTCCTAGTGAAATAGTTTTTCCTAATATCCAACCTGGACCTCTCCCACCACAACTTGAGACCATTGTTCCTTGTTCTGCCATCTGTCACTACTGAGAACAGCCTTTCTCCAGCCTGTTTGGAACCTCCCTTAAGGAAGTTGAAGGCTACCATCAAATCCCCCCTCACTCCTCTCTTCTGCAAATTAAATAGACCCAACTCCCTCATCCTCTTCTCGTAGGTCATATGCTCTAGCTCCCTAATCATTTTGGTTGCCCTTCGCTAGACCCTCTCCAATACCTCCACATCCTTTTTGTAGTGGGGGGCCCAGAACTGGACACAATACTCCAGATGTGGCATCACCAGAGCCGAATAAAGGGGAATAATGACATCTCTGGATCTGCTGGCAATGCTCCTCTTAATGCAACCTAATATGCCATTAGCCTTCTTGGCTCAAGGGCACACTGTTGACTCATATCCAGCTTTCTCATCCACTGTAACCCCAGGTCCTTTTCTGCAGAACTACTACTTAACTGGTTGGTCCCCAGCTTGTAACTATGCTTGGGATTCTTCCGTCCCAAGTGCAGGACTCTGCACTTGTCCTTGTTGAACCTCATCAGATTTCTTGTGGCCCAATCCTCCAATTTGTCTAAGTCACTCTGGACCCTATCTCTGCCCTCAAGCGTATCTACCTCTCCCCCTAGCTTAGTGTCATCCGCAAACTTGCTGAGGGTGCAATCCATCCTCATCCAGGTCATTAATAAAGATATTGAACAAAACCGGTCCTAGAACTGAACCTTGGGGCACTCCGCTAGAAACCGACCGCCATCCTGACATCGAGCCGTTGATCACTACCCGCTGGGCCCGGCCTTCTAGCCAGCTTTCTATCCATCTTACTGTCCATTTATCCAATCCACATTCCTTAACTTGCTGGCAAGAATATTGTGGGAGACCGTATCAAAAGCCTTGCTAAAGTCAAGGTATATCACATCCACTGACTTTCCCACGTCCACAGAGCCAGTTACCTCATCATAGAAGCTAATCAGATTGGTCAGGCACGACTTGCCTTTTGTGAATCCATGCTGACTATTCCTAATCACTTTCCTCTCTTCCAAGTGCCTCAAAATGGATTCCTTAAGGATCCCTTCCATGATTTTTCCAGGAACCGAGGTAAGACTGATCGGCCTATAGTTCCCTGGATCGTCCTTCTTCCTTTTTGAAGATGGGCACTACATTTGCCTTTTTCCAATCATCTGGGATTTCTCCGATCTCCACGACTTTTCAAAGATAATGGCCAAAGGCTCCTCAATGACATTTGCCAACTCCTCAGTACTCGGATGCATTAAGTCCGACCCATGGATTTGTGTACATTTAGCTTTTCTAAATAGTTCCTAACCTGTTCTTTACCCACCAAGGGCTGTCCATCTTCATCCCATCTTGCGTCACTTAGCGCATAAGTCCGGGAGCCGACCTTGTCCGTGAATAAAGAGGCAAAGAAAGCATCGAGTACTTCAGCTTTCCCCACATCATCTGTCACTAGGTTACCTCCTTCATCCAGTAGGGGCTCCATACCCTCTCTGATCACCTTCTTCTTGTTAACATGCCTGTAGAAACCTTTCTTGTTATCCTTCACATCCTTAGCCAGTCGCAATTCCATTTGCTCTTTCGCCTTCCTGATAACCCCCCGGCATTCTCGAGCTATACATTTAAACCCCTCCCTGGTCATTTGTCCAAGTTTCCACTTTTTGTAAGCTTCCTGGATTTCCCCCGTAAGCCAATCCGGTCTCCTACCATGTTTGCCTCTCTTGCTACGCATCGGGATGGTTTCTTTCTGTGCCTTCAATAAGGCTTCTTTAAAATACTGCCAGCTGTCCTGGACTCCTTTCCCCTTCATGTTTGCATCCCAGGGGATTCTGCCCATCAGGTCTCTGAGGGAGTCAAAATCTGCTTTTTTGAAGTCCAAAGTGTGTATTTTACTACTCTGTTTTCTTCCTTTGGTCAGGATCCTGAAATCTACCATCTCATGATCACTGCTTCCGAGGTTGTCACCCACCTCCGCTTCCCCTGTTAGTTCCTCCCTGTTTGTGAGCAGAAGATCAACCTAGGAGTCTGACTAATAAGATGGGTGAACTAGAGTACCTAGTATTAAATGAGGAGATTGACATAATAGGCATCACTGAAACCTGGTAGAATGAGGAAAATCTGTGGGACACCATCATACCGGGATATAAAATATATCGAAAGGATAGAGCAGGCCGGGTGGGTGGCGGAGTGGCACTGTATGTGAAAGATAAATGTAGAATCAAATGAAATAAAAATATTAAATGAATCAACATGTTCAATAGAATCGCTATGGATAGTAATTCCATGCTCCAAAATAAGAAATTAGCAGTAGGGATATATTACCGACCACCTGACCAGGACAGGGATACTGACATTGAAATGCTGAGGGAGATTAGAGAGGCTACCAAAACAAAGAACTCTATAATAATGGGGATTTTAATTACCCCATATTGACTGGATACATGTCACCTCAGGAAGAGAAGCGAGATAAAATTTCTCAATGGCTTAAATGACTGCTTCTTGGAGCAGCTGGTGCAGGAGGAACCCACAAGGGAGAGGCAATTCTCGATTTAGTCCTGAGTGGAGCGCAGGATCAGGTCCAGGAAATAACCGTTACAGGACCGCTTGGGAATAGTGACCATAATATAATAACATTCAACATTCCTGTGGTGGGAAGAACACCTCAGCAGACCAGCACCCTGGCATTTAATTTCAAAAAGGGGAATTACACAAAAATGAGGAGGTTAGTTAAACAGAAATTAAAAGGCACAGTGACTAGAGCCAAATCCCTGCAAGCTGCATGGAAACTTTTTAAAGACACCATAATAGAGGCCCAACTTAAATGTATACCACAAATTAAAAAACATAGCAAGAGACCTAAAAAAGAGTCACCGTGGCTTAACCACCATGTAAAAGAAGCAGTGAGGGACAAAAAGGTATCCTTTAAGAAGTGGAAGTCCGATCCTAGTGAGATAAATAGAAAGGAACATAAACACTGTCAAATCAAGTGTAAAAATGTAATAAGAAAAGCAAAAAAAGATTTTGAGGAACAGCTAGCCAAAAACTCAAAAGAAATAACAAAATGTTTTTAAGTACATTAGAAGCAGGAAGCCTGCTAAAACCTGTGGGTCCCTAGACGATCGAACTATAAAAGGCGCAATCAAGGACGATAAAGCCATTGCGGAGAAACTAAATGATTTCTTTGCTTCAGTCTTCACGGCTGAGGACGTTGGGGAGATTCCCAAATCTGCACCATCCTTTGTGGGTAATGAATCTGAGGAACTGTCCCGGATTGAAGTGTCATTAGAGGAGGTTTTGGAACAAATAGAAAACTTAATGTTAACAAATCTCCGGGACCGGATGGCATTCATCCAAGGGTTCTAAAAGAACTCAAATGGGAAATTGCTGAACTATTATCTGTGGTTTGTAACCTATCCCTTAAATCGGCTTCGTACCTAATGACTGGAAGGTAGCCAATGTGACACCAATATTTAAAAAGGGCTCTAGAGGCGATCCGGGCAATTACAGACCGGTAAGTCTAACTTCAGTACCGGGCAAATTAGTCGAAACAATAGTAAAGAATAAAATTGTGAAGCATGTAGAAGAACATAATTTGTTGGACAAAAGTCAACATGGGTTCTGTAAAGGGAAATCCTGTCTTACTAATCTATTAGAGTTCTTTGAAGGGGTTAACAAACATGCGGACAAGGGGGATCCAGTAGATATAGTATACTTAGATTTCCAGAAAGCCTTTGACAAGGTCCTCACCAAAGGCTCTTGTGTAAATTACATGGCCATGGGATAAGAGGGAAGGTCCTTTCTTGGATTGAGAACTGGTTAAAAGACAGGAAACAAAGGGTAGGAATAAATGGTAAATTTTCAGAATGGAGAGGGTAACTAGTGGTGTCCCCAAGGGTCAGTCCTAGGACCAATCCTGTTCAACTTATTCATAAATGATCTAGAGAAAGGGTAAGCAGTGAGGTGGTAAAGTTTATGATGATACCAAACTGTTTAGGATAGTCAAGACAGAAGCAGACTGTAAGGGACTCCAAGAAGATCTCACCAAACTGAGTGATTGGGCAACAAAATGGCAAATGAAATTTAATGTGGATAAGTGTAAAGTAATGCACATCGGGAAAAATAACCCCAACTATACGTACAGTATGATGGGGGCTAATTTGGCTATGACAAATCAGGAAAGAGATCTTGGAGTTATCGTGACAGTTCTCTGAAAACTTCCACACATGTGCAGCGCGGTCAAAAAGGCAAATAGGATGCTAGGAATTATTAAGAAAGGGATAGAAAATAAGACCCAGAATATCTTACTGCCCTGTATAAAACTATGGTACGCCCACATCTTGAATACTGTGTACAGATGTGGTCTCCTCACCTCAAAAAGATATTTTGGCCTTGGAAAGGGTTCAGAAAAGGGCAACTAAAATGATTAGGGGTTTGGAACGGGTCCCATATGAGGAGAGGTTAAAGCGACTGGGACTTTTCAGTTTAGAAAAGAGGAGACTGAGGGGGATATGATAGAGGTGTATAAAATCATGAGTGGTGTGGAGAGGGCCGATAAAGAAAAGTTATTTATTAGTTCCTAAATAGAAGAACTAGAGGACACCAAATGAAATTAATGGGTAGCAGGTTTAAAACTAATAAAAGAAAGTTCTTCTTCACACAGCGTGTAGTCAGCATGTGGAACTCCTTGCCAGAGGAGGCTGTGAAGGCTAGGAATATAACAGAGTTTAAAGAGAAGCTAGATAATTTCATGGAGGTTAGGTCCATAAAAGGCTATTAGCCAGGGATAAAATGGTGTCCTTGGCCTCTGTTTGACAGAGGCTGGAGAGGGATGGCAGGAGACAAATCGCTTGATCATTGTCTTCGGTCCACCCCCTCTGGGGCACCTGGTGCTGGCCACTGTCGGCAGACAGGATACTGGGCTAGATGGACCTTTGGTCTGACCCGGTACGGCCGTTCTTATGTTCTTATGTTCTTATGCTCACAGCCCCTGGTCAGATCCTTGAGCACTTGTGTCAAGAAGTTATCCCCAACATTCTCCAAAAACTTCCTGGATTGCCTGTGTACTGCCGTATTGGTTTCCCAAAAGATGTCAGGGTGATTAAAGTCCCCCATGAGAACCAGGGCCTGCGATCTGGAAGCTTCTCTCAGTTGTCCAAGAAAGCCTCATCTACCTCATCCACCTGATTCGTGGCCTGTAGCAGACACCAAACACAACATCACTGCTGTTGTTTGCTCCTTTAAACTTAACCCATAGACTCTCAACAGGTTTTTCTCCTCTTTATACTGGAGTTCAGAGCAATCATAGTGCTTTCTTACATATAGTGCAACTCCTCCTCCTTTTCTCCCCTGCCTGTTCTTCCTGAACAGTCTATACCCTTCCATGACAGCGCTCCAGTTATGCGAGTCATCCCACCAAGTCTCTGTTATCCCAATTAAATCATATTTCTTGGACTGCTCAAGGGCCTCCAGTTCTTCCTGTTTGTTGCCCTGGCTTATCGCATTAGTGTACAAACACGTCAGGTAACCAGTTGATCGCCCTATCTTCTCCATTCGAAACAGAGGTCCTCCTTTCTTGCTCGTTCCTCTCTGCATTGCTTCCCGGTATCCGACTTTCCCACTCCCCTCAGGGTTTTGGTCACCGTCCCCCGACGAACCTAGTTTAAAGCCCTCCTCACTAGGTTTGCAAGCCTGCCCGAAGATGCTCCTTCCTCTCTTCGTTAGGCGGATCCCATCTCTTCCTAACAATCCTTGTGCCCGAACAGAGTCCCATGGTCGAAGAAACCAAAGCCCTCTCGACACCACCTGCGCAACCACGCATTTACGTCCTCAATTCGACGATCCCTGCCCAGTCCTTTCCCTTCAACAGGGAGGATGGACGAGAACACCACTTGCGCTCCAAATTCTTGGATCCTTCTTCCCAGCGCTACATAATCTGCAGTAACCCGCTCAAGGTCATTCTTGGCTGTATCGTTAGTTCCCACATGGAGAAGCAGGAAGGGGTAGCAATCCAAAGGTTTGATGAGTTTGGTAAGCCTCTCAGTCACATCCTGAATGCGAGCTCCCAGTAAGCAGCACACCTCTCGAGATTCCAGGTCCAGACGGAGATGGTTGGCTCAGTCCCTCTTAGGAGGGAGTCTCACCACCACCACCCGTCGTTTCTTTGGGGGTGGTGGCCGTGGAACCCCATCCCTAGGACTACGATCCCATGCCTTCCAGTAGATGGTGTTCCCTTCCGGTTTCTTCCTTGTGAGGTCCCTTCCAAAGCATTCACCACTGCAGAGCCTGTGGAGAGAGCCTGAAAGCGATGACTTACCTCTATAGCATTGGGGGATTCCCATGCTGGCCTTTTTCCCCTTCTAGAAGTTAAGGGGATCAGTGACCAGGGTAAACTTCCACCCAAGGAGGTAGCAATGTAGGCTTTCCATGGCCCACTTTACCGCAAGACATTCCCTCTCAACCACCACATAGTTTTGTTCCATTGGCAGAAGCTTCCTACTGAGGTACAGGATTGGGTGCTCCTCTTCCCCAACCATTTGTGACAATACTAGCCCTACTTCTGAGGCATCGGTCTGCAGGATAAACTCCTTCTTAAAATCAGGGGCTATGAGAACTGGATCACCGCAGAGGGCCATCTTGAGATCCTTAAAAGCTTCTTCTGCCACAGTGGTCCATTTTACAATGTCGGGACTGCAAGCTCTAGTCAGGTCGGTCAAAAGGCAGGCCCTGGAAGCGAAGTTGGGGATGAATCTACAGTAATATCCAACCAATCCCAGGAATGCCCTGACCTGTTTCCTTCCGGGTTGGTCAGGGCCACTATTGTATTGCATCCACTTTGTTGAGTTGGGGCCTCACTACACCCCTTCCCACAATATACCCGAGATACTTGGCCTCGGCCAGCCCAATTGTACACTTCGTGGGGTTTGCCATAAGTCCCGCTCTCCTTAGGATCTCCAACACCACCTCTACTTTCTCGAGGTGTGTGTCCCAGTCAGGACTGTGGACCACAACATCATCCAAATAGGCAGTCACGTACTTGGCATGCGGCCACAATAGCTTGTCCATAAGCCTTTGGAAGATTGCAGGAGCCCCATGCAAGCCAAAAGGGAGGACCGTATACTGAAAGAGACCCTTCGGAGTTGAAAAACCCATCTTTTCCTTGGCTCCTGGTGCTAGAGAGATATGCCAGTAGCCCTTGGTCAAGTCAAGGGTGGACAGAAATCAGGCCTTGCCCAATTGGTCAATGAGTTCATCCACCCAGTGGCATGGGATAGGCATCAAACTTGGATACTTCATTTAACTTTCGGAAGTCGTTGCAAAACCGAAAGCTTCCATCCAGCTTGGGCACCATAACAATAGGACTAGACCACTGGCTATGCGACTCTTCAGTGACTCCGAGTTTCAGCATTTTCTCAACTTCAGCTTAGCTCTCCCTTCACTTTGCCTTGGGTATCCGGTATGGCTTAACGTTTACCTTCACCCCAGGATCTGTGATGAATTCATGGTAAATCTCTATAGTTCTACCAGGTTCTGTCGAAAACTCATCATGGTTTCGCTCAATGATGTCAGCTACTTCTGTCTTTTGATCCGGGGTCAGCTCAGAAGATATTCCCACTTGTCTTTGTGGGCTTTCCCCTTGGGGTGATGACCCCAGAGCAACCAAAGACACTTCTCTGTCTTGCCAAGGTTTCAGCAGGTTGATGTGATATATTTGCTCAGGCTTTCGCCGGTCAGGTTGGCAAACCTTATAGTTTACCTCTCCAACTGCTTCTATTACTTCGTATGGCCCCCTGCCACCGGGCTAGGAGCTTGCTTTCTGCTGTTGTCACTAGCACCATCACCCGGTCTCCCACCTGAAACTTCCGGGTTGTCGCTCGCCAGTTGTAATAGACCTGTTGGACCTTCTGTGCTTTTTCTAAATGGTCCTGCACTATAGGGGTGACTCTGGCTATCCTGTCCCTCATCTGGAGTACATGAAAACAACATTTCTCCCAGGGTTGGGTTATTCCTCCCAGGCTTCCTTGGCAAGGTCCAGTATGCCCCATGGGTTATGCCCATATAAAAGCTCAAATAATATAAAAGCTCAGAAGCTTGGGACACTTCCCTTACCGTGAACATGAGGTATGGCAGCAGCGTATCCCAATCTCTGCCATCCCGGCTTACTACTTTCTTGAGCATACTCTTCAGGGTCATAGAATTATAGAATCATAGAACCATAGAGCTGGAAAAGACTCAGAAGGTCATCAAGTCCAGCCCCCTGCTCTAGGCAGGACCAATCCCAACTAAATCAACCCAGCCAGGGCTTTGTCAAGCCGTGACTTAAACACCGCTAGGGATGGACACTCCACTACTTCCCTAGGTAACCCATTCCAGTGCTTCACTACCCTCCTAGTGAAATAGTTTTTCCTAATATCCAACCTGGACCTCTCCCACCACAACCTGAGACCATTACTCCTTGTTCTGCCATCTGTCACTACTGAGAACAGCCTTTCTCCCCATCCTCTTTGGAATCTCCCTTCAGGAAGTTGAAGGCTACCATCAAATCCCCCCTTACTCTTCACTTCTGCAGACTATACAGACCCAACTCCCTCAGCCTCTCCTCATAGCCCCCTAATCATTTTGGTTATCCTCCGCTGGAGCCTCTCCAATGCGTCCACATCCTTTTTGTAGTGGGGGGGGGGGGTGTCCAGAACTGGACACAAATACTCTAGGTGTGGCCTCACCAGATCTGAATAAAGGGACATCTCTGAATAAAGGGGCTGAATAAAGGGACATCTCTGAATAAAGCTGAATGACATCTCTGGATCAGCTGGCAATGCTCCTCTTAATGTAATCTAATATGCCATTAGCCTTCTTGGCTACAAGGGCACACTGTTGACTCATATCCGCTAGAAACCGACCGCCATCCTGACATCGAGCCGTTGATCACTACCCGCTGGGCCCGGCCTTCTAGCCAGCTTTCTATCCACCTTACCATCCATTAATCCAATCCACATTCCCCTAACGGAGACCGTATCAAAAGCCTTGCTAAAGTCAAGGTATATCATATCCACTGACTTTCCCATGTCCACAGAGCCAGTTACCTCATCATAGAAGCTAATCAGATTGGTCAGGCACGACTTCCCCCTTTGTGAATCCATGCTGACTAGTCCTGATCAACTTTTTCTCTTCCAAGTACCTCAAAATAGATTCCTTAAGGATCCCTTCCATGATTTTTCCAGGAACCGAGGTAAGACTGACCGGCCTACAGTTCCCTGGATCGTCCTTCTTCCCTTTTTTGAAGATGGGCACTACATTTGCCTTTTTCCAATCATCCCGGATCTCTCCCGATCTCCATGATTTTTCAAAGATAATGGCCAAAGGCTCCTCAACGACATTTGCCAACTCCCCTCAGTACCCTCGGATGCATTAAGTCCGGACCCATGGATTTGTGTATATTTAGCTTTTCTAAATAGTTCCTAACCTGTTCTTTACCCACCAAGGGCTGTCCATCTTCATCCCATCTTGCATCACTTAGCGCATTAGTCTGGGAGCCGACCTTGTCCGTGAATACAGAGGCAAAGAAAGCATTGAGTACTTCAGCTTTCCCACATCATCTGTCACTAGGTTACCTCCTTCATCCAGTAGGGGCCCCACACCCTCTCTGATCACCTTCTTCTTGTTAACATGCCTGTAGAAACCTTTCTTGTTATCCTTCACATCCTTAGCCAGTCGCAATTCCATTTGCTCTTTCGCCTTCCTGATAACCCCGGCATTCTCGAGCTATACATTTAAACCCCTCCTGGTCATTTGTCCAAGTTTCCACTTTTGTAAGCTTCCTTTTGTGCTTAAGTTCACCAAGGATTTCCCCGTGAAGCCAATCCGGTCTCCTACCATGTTTGCCTCTCTTGCTACGCATCGGGATGGTTTCTTTCTGTGCCTTCAATAAGGCTTCTTAAAATACTGCCAGCTGTCCTGGACTCCTTTCCCTTCATGTTAGCATCCCAGGGATTCTGCCCATCAGGTCTCTGAGGGAGTCAAAATCTGCTTTTGAAGTCCAAGGTGTGTATTTTACTACTCTCTTTTCTTCCTTTGGTCAGGATCCTGAAATCTACCATCTCATGATCACTGCTTCCCAGGTTGTCACCCACCTCTACTTCCCTATTAGTTCCTCCCTGTTTGTGAGCAGAAGGTCAAGCGCACGCCCCTGGTCGGATCCTTCAGCACTTGTACCAAGAAGTTATCCCCAACATTCTCCAAAACTTCCTGGATTGCCTGTGTACTGCCGCATTGGTTTCCCAACAGATGTCAGGTGATTAAAGTCCGAGAACCAGGGCCTGCAATCTGGAAGCTTCTCTCAGTTGTCCAAGAAAGCCTCATCTACCTCATCCACCTGATTCGGTGGCCTGTAGCAGACACCAACCACAACATCACTGCTGTTGTTTGCACCTCTAAACTTAACCCATAGACTCTCAACAGGTTTTTCTCCCTCTATATACTGGAGTTCAGAGCAATCATAGTGCTCTCTTACATATAGTGCAACTCCTCCTCCTTTTCTCCCCTGCCTGTTCTTCCTGAACAGTCTATACCCTTCCATGACAGGGCTCCAGTCATGCAAATCATCCCACCAAGTCTCTGTTATCCCAATTAAATCATATTTCTTGGACTGCGCAAGGGCCTCCAGTTCTCCCTGTTTGTTGCCCAGGCTTCTCGCATTAGTGTACAAACATCTCAAATAACCAGTTGATCGCCCTATCTTCTCCATTCGAATCAGGGATCCTCCTTTCTTGCTTGTTCCTCTTTCCATTTCTTCCTGGTATCCAACTTTCCCACTCCCCTCAGGTTTTTGGTCACCGTCTCCCAATGAACCTAGTTTAAAGCCCTCCTCACTAGGTTTGCAATCCTGCCCGTGAAGATGCTCCTTCCTCTCTTGGTTAGGTGGATCCCATCTCTTCCTAACAATCCTTGTGCCCAGAACAGAGTCCCATGGTTGAAGAAACCGAAGCCCTCTCTGCAACACCACCTGCGCAACCACGCATTTACGTCCTCAATTCGACGATCCCTGCCCAGTCCTTTCCCTTCAACAGGGAGGATGGACGAGAACACCACTTGCGCTCCAAATTCTTGGATCCTTCTTCCCAGCGCTACATAATCCGCACTAACCTGCTCAAGGTCATTCTTGGCTGTATCGTTAGTTCCCATGTGGAGAAGCAGGAAGGGGTAGCGATCCAAAGGTTTGATCAGTTTGGTAAGCCTCTCAGTCACATCCTGAATTCGAGCTCCCGGTAAGCAGCACACCTCTCGAGATTCCAGGTCCAGACGGAGATGGTTGGCTCAGTCCCTCTTAGGAGGGAGTCCCCGACCACCACCACCCGTCGCCTTCTTTTGGGAGTGATGGTCGTGGAACACCCATCCCGAGGTCTACGTATCCCATGCCTTCCAGTAGATGGTGTTCCCTTGTGGTTTCTTCCTTGTGAGGTCTGTTCCAAAACATTCACCACTGCAGAGCCTGTGGAGAGAGCCTGAAAGTGATTACTTACCTCTATAGCATTGGGGGATTCCCATGCTGGCGTTTTTCCCCTTCTAGAAGTTACATGCTGCCAGTTCTCTTTGTAGTCCCGTACTGCCCTCTATGGCTCTTCCGCCTGCCGTGCTTGCAGGATAAAACGCTGCCTTCTATCGAGGAAGTCTTCATCCTCTCTGATCGAGCGTAGGGTCGACACTTGGGCCTCCAGTCCTCTATTTTCTTCTTCCAAAATGGCGACCAGCTTGCACTTCGTGCAGATGAAATCTTTTCTTTCTTCTGGGAGGAAGACAACATGGCACACGCTATGCAGGTAACAACAGCAGACCTATCACCATCCATCCCTGCTGTCCTGGAGAAAGGATTTAAAAAGAAAGACAAGAGAACCTTGCGCCCCTCCCTCTCCCCTTCCCAACTCCCTCTCTAAACTCCCTATTAGCACTCACCTGTTCGCAAGCTCCTTGGTCGCTTGCTCACTACTTTATAAAGCCCTGGACTGCCTGAAAGTCCTTCCCCCTACCAAGGCTCAGCCAATCAGCAGAGGCTTCTAGAATTCATCCTGTTAAACCACTCAACAAGACCGTCTGTTTGTGGATGATAAACCCATGTCCTCAGGGCATGTATGCGGAGCATGGTACACAAGTCCTTCATCAGCTTGGACACAAAGGGTGTCCCTTGGTCCGTTAGAATTTCTTTGGGTATCCCTACCCTAGAAAAAATTTGAATTAGTTCCCTAGCAATTGTCTTGGACAGGATATTGCGTAGGGGCACCACCTCTGGGTACCAGGTGACATAGTCCACCACAACTAGGATACTCTGATGGCCCCATGCAGACTTCTCTAGTGGGCCCATTATGTCCATAGCAATTCGCTCAAAGGGGACTTCAGTGATGGGTAGGGGTATTAGTGGGGCCCTCAGGTGTGGTCAGGGCCCATGTAATTGACACTCAGGGCAAGAAGCACAATATCTGCGGACCTCTGCATAGACTCCTGGCCAAAAGAACCTCTGAAGAATGCGGTTCAGGGTCTTATCAACCCCCATATGCCCTCCAAATAAATGACTGTGTTAATTCCAGTACTGCCCTCTGGTGCTTTTGAGGTACCAAGAGTTGTTCTACCTCTTGATCCCGTATACGAACTATTCTATATAGTAGATCCCCTTTAATTACATAGTAGGACCCAGTGCCTTTGTTCCTTCCCTCCACTGGAACCCCATTAACTTCAACCACATCCTTGTGGACATTTTGATATTTTGGGTCATTGGCTTGATCCTGCTCAAAAGTCTCACTTGGGGATCCAACCTATCCAAGCTCCAGGGAGCCTACTCCAGTTTCCTCTCCTGATGAGCTGGGTCCTGCCTCAAGCTCATCGTGTCCTGGTGTTTCTGTCCTAGTAGTTGGGTGGGCTTCCCCCCCAGCCAGCACCTGCTTCTGATTTTGGGCCAAAATCTTCGTTCCCAATTTCTTAGCTGTCCTCTTCTCCCGCCGGGTCTTCCGGGGTTCCCTGGGCACCGAGAACAGGTCCTGGGAAAATTCATGGAAGGCCGGGAAGGAGCAATCCTCTTCCACCCAGTCCCATGGCAGCAGATCATTAAACCCGGGGAAGTCTCACCCTATGGCCACCGGGTAGGGAAGCTTTGGGACCACCCCCACAGTAACAGCTGTGACCCGCCCTTGAACTTCCAGTTTCACAGGGATGGTGGGGTAATAATTAGTGTCTCCGTGTACACACGATATTCCAGTGCGTTTGGCTTGGGTCAGCTGGTCCTGCCCTACTTGCTTCCCTGAGACCAACATAACCGCACTCCCAGAATCTACTAGTGCAATGGTTTCCACTCCATTCATTTTCACGGACCGGGTATATTGATGGTGGCCCACTGTTATACCTACAAGGTTGACCAGGGCACAAGGGTCTTGTAGGTTCCCCAGGTCACATTGCATAGGCTCTTCTAAGTTGGGGCACTGAGCTGCTGCTATATGCCCTATCTCCCCACAGGCATAACACCTATAACCTGGGTGGGGCACCCCCATTCTCTTTGGGCTGTTGGGACTCACTCCCTGGCCCTCTCCAGCCCAGCCCCTGAGTTCCTTTGCAGGCTCCGGTCACTCTTCTGCCCCCTTTTCCTCTGCCCGTGCTCAGTCTGAAGCTTTGGGGGTATGGGTCCTTGGGGCAAAGGTGGACCTTTGGTTCCAAAGAAGGTCAACCCTGGGACTTCGGGAAAGTTCCTTAGCAACCAGCAGTCTTTCCACGAGAGCCACCAGCTCATCACATGTTGCGGGGTCATTCTGGCCAACCCACTCCCGAAGGTCTGGAGGTAACCCCCTCATAAACCTGTCAAGGACGAGCACCTCGATAATCTTCTTGGGGCTGTGGATATCGGGCCGCGGCCACTTCTGAGCCAGATGGACCAGGTCAAACAATTGAGTTCTGGGTGCATGGTCTTCTCGATATTTCCACTCGTGGAATCTCTGGGCTCTCACTGTGACTGTGACCCCCACCCGTTCCAGGATCTCAGCTTTCAACTGGGGGTAACTGCATGCGGCTTCCTCTGCCACGTTGAGCTATGCCTTCTGGGCCTCCCCGCTCAGAAAAGGGGCTAAAATACTGGCCCACTGGGCTTGAGGCCAGCCTCCCACAAAGCTGTCCTTTCAAAGGCCAACAAATAGGCCTCCGAATCATCATCTCTTGTCATTTTTTGTAAGTAGTAATTGGCCCGTAATAGTCAGGCCCCATCTTGACCACGTACCTGGACCACCAGGGCTTTCAGCTGGTTCACCACCTCCTGCAGGGCGGCCCTGTCCTGGGCTGCCTGGCTTACCAACAATTGGTTGGTTTCTTGTTGTAGCCATACCGACTCCTCTTGGGAGGCTGCTTGCACCCGGGTAGCCTCCTGTTGGGTGGCCGTGGCCTGCACCAGAGCCTTCACCAGATCCTCCATATGTGTTTCTCCTTTACAAGGGATCACCTTGGCCTCATAGCCAATCATCCCACCCCTGGCACCACATGTGGCAAGGGCCCCTCTTACCCTGGCCACCACTGGGCTGGTCCCTGACTCCTAACCCCAGAGTTTGGGGTTCACAGCAGGTCTCTGTGGTAGGAAGCCCAGCCATGCCTCCTCAGACTCCCTTCCTAGCTGCCTCCATTTAATGCTGTTGTGGGTTCGTTCTCTTTCCCTTTCCCTTTCCCTTTCCCTTTCTCCTTCTTTCTCCACCACCTCCCTTCCGTCCTCTCCCCCCAGCTTCCAACTGCTGAGTTTTTTAAAGGCCCTCAGTCAGCCAGCAGAGGAGTCAGCTGGTCCCAATCAGCCTGAGCCAGCTCCCTCCCAGCTGCATCAAATTGGCCTGCAGCTCTCTGCTTCTGCTTACAGGGTTTTTTACCCTTTTGGGCTGCCTTTTCCCCTCTGCAGCAGCTCCCTGGCCTGACCCTGCCACACTAATAACAAAATGTTTTTTAAGTACATCAGAAGCAGGAAGCCTGCTAAACAACCAGTGGGGCCCCTGGACGATCGAGATACAAAAGGAGCACTTAAAGATGATAAAGTCATTGTGGAGAAACTAAATGAATTCTTTGCTTCAGATTTCATGGCTAAGGATGTTAGGGAGATTCCCAAACCCGACCCATCCTTTGTAGGTGACAAATCTGAGGACTTGTCACAGATTGAAGTGTCATTAGAGGAGGTTATAGAATTAATTGATAAACTTAACAGTAACAAGTCACCGGGACCAGATGGCATTCACCCAAGAGTTCTGAAAGAACACAAATGTGAAATTGCGGAACTATTAACTATGGTTTGTAACCTAGCCTTTAAATCAGCTTCTGTGCCCACTGACTGGAAGTTAGCTAATGTAACACCAACATTTAAAAAGGGCTGTAGAGGCGATCCCAGCAATTACTGACTAGTAAATCTAATGTCAGTACCAAGCAAATTAGTTGAAACAATGGTAAAGAATAAAATTGTCAGACACATAGAAGAACATAATTTGTTGGGCAAAAGTCAACATGGTTTCTGTAAAGGGAAATCATGTCTTACTAATCTATTAGAGTTCTTTGAAGGGCTCAACAAACATGTGGACAAGGGGGATCCAGTAGATATAGTGTACTTAGATTTCCAGAAAGCCTTTGACAAGGTCCCTCACCAAAGACTCTTAAGTAAATTATGTTGTCATGGGATGAGGGAAGATCCTTTCATGGACTGAGAACTGGTTAAAAGACAGGAAACGAAAGGTAGGAATAAATGGTAAATTTTCAGAATGGAGAGGGGTAACTAGTGGTGTTCCCCAAGGGTCAGTCCTAGGACCAATCCTATACAACTTATTCATAAATGATCTGGAGAAAGGGGTAAACAGTGAGGTGGTGAAGTTTGCAGACGATACTAAACTGCTCAAGGTAGTTAAGACCAAAGCAGACTGTGAAGAACTTCAAAAAGATCTCACCAAATTAAGTGACTGAGCAACAAAATGGCAAATGAAATTTAACGTGGATAAGTGTAAAGAAAAATAACCCCAACTATACATATAATATGATGGGAACTAATTTAGCTACAACTAATCAGGAAAGAGATCTTGGAATCATCGTGGATAGTTCTCTGAAGACGTCCACTTAGTGTGCAGTGGCAGTCAAAAAAGCAAACAGGAGGTTAGGAATAATTAAAAAAGGGATAGAGAATAAGATGGAGAATATCTTAGGGTATTGTCTACACTATTGTCCACGAGGAATAACGGTAGTTCGAATTAGAGATCCTAATTCGAACTACCTACTCCATGCCGCGTGTAGCCGAGGGCACGGAGTTCGGACTAAGGGGGATTTAAAAATGGCGGCGCTCGGGAATATGCAAATGAAGCCCGGGATATTTAAATCCTGGGCTTCATTTGCAACTTCGAATGCCTACATTAGCCTCCCTAGTTCGAACTAGGGGGCTAGTGTAGACATACCCTTATTGCTCTTATATTAATCCATGGTACGCCCACATCTTGAATACTGTGTACAGATGTTGTCTCCTCATCTCAAAAAAGATATACTGGCATTAGAAAAGGTTCAGAGAAGGGCAACTAAAATGATTAGGGGTTTGGAATGGGTCCCATATGAGGAGAGATTAAAGAGACTGGGACTTTTCAGCTTGGAAAAGAGGGGACTAAGGGGGGATATGATAAAGGTCTATAAAATCATGAGTGGTGTGGAGAAAGTGAATAAGGAAAACTTATTTACTTGTTCCTATAATGTAAGAACTAAGGGCCACCAAATGAAACTAATGGGCCACAGGTTTAAAACAAATAAAAAGGAAGTTCTTCTTCACATAGCGCATAGTCAATCTGTGGAACTCTTTGCCTAAGGAGGTTGTGAAGGCAGGACTATAACAGGGTTTAAAAGAGAACTAGATAAATTCATGGAGGTTAAGTCCATCAGTGGCTATTAGCAGGGCTCGCCAAGCGGCAGCAAGCCCTGCTCGCCAGCCGCGCGGTTTCACGCGGTTCTGCGCTCTGCGCCAGCTCTTCCGGGGTTGTAATCTACTCACCACGGGCGAGTAGATTACATCATTTGTCGAGCCCTGGCTATTAGCCAGTATGGGTAAGGAATGGTGCCCCTAGCCTCTGTTTGTCAGAGGGTGGAGATGGATGGTAGGAGAGAGATTGCTTTATCATTACCTGTTCGATTCACTCCCTCTGGGACTCCTGGCATTGGCCACTGTCGGCAGACAGGGTACTGGGCTGGATGGACCTTTAGTCTGACCCAGTATGGCCATTCTTATGTTCTTATGTTCTTAACCTCATGAATTCTTATTGGTTACTCAACTATTCTATTGTCCCTGGGGGTGTAGCCAGCAGCCAGTGCACTCTGGACCCACTCCTAAGGAGCCCCTGTCACTCTGCAAGCTCAGCTGGTTTACGAGGAGAGCCAGTTTAAAAACCAGCTCCCCTCACAGACGGGGGATACAGAGGCTGCAGCATGGGGTGATAGCAGCCCCTGCCCAGGGCGGGGGCTAAGCTCCTGGGCCCAGTGCAAGCTGGAACTGAGATGGGCTGCCTGCCTCCTAATATACTTTAAATGCAGTGCCATAGTGGGGGTTGGTCTTGGATCTAGCACAAGCCATGACTGAGCTGGCCTGCTGGTCTGCCTGCTAAAAAATGTACTAGCAAAGGGAAGGGCGGGGGGAAATGCATGTAGTCTATAGCATTAACTGATAAGCTTTTGCTTATCGGTTACTCAGTTAATTGACTACACTATTACACCCCTAGTGAGTTTCTCAAAGTGTATCCTCTTGTGTGCATGCCACATTCCCACAGGTCATGAGGTGGGGACCCGTAGGATTGATAGAGGAAAAGCTCATTGCCAGCAGCACAGAAAACAGCAGAAGTGCCTTCCTCAACATCTGACCATTGGCATGTGGCCACCAGCATTGCCAAATCATGGTACAGGCCTGCAGCTGCAGAACAGAAGGATATATCTGTTTCTCTTAGGGTACATCTACATTGCATTCCTCCTTCAAGAGAGGAATGCAAATGCAGAAAAGCAAAATTGCAAATGAATCGCAGGTTTGAACTTCCCACGCTTCATTTGCATAATGACGGCGGCCAGCCGCTTTTCCGAAATAGCGTATTTCAAGAAAAAACCGGGGTTATTTTGAAAAGAAACCCTTCCTTTGAAATACGGAATGGTTTCTTTTCAAAATAATCCCGTTTTTTTTCTCGAAATACGTTATTTCGGAAAAGCGGCCGGCCGCCATTATTCAAATGAAGCACAGGAAATTCAAATCCGTGCTTCATTTGCAATTTCGTTTGTCTGCATTTGCATTCCTCTGTCAAAGGAGGAATGCAGTGTAGACATACTCTCACAGAGCAATGGTCACCCCAGATAGCAATGTCTTCCAGGCTGGCACCTGTTGAGAGACCACACATTTTGGTACACTAGGCACCATCTCCATAAGTGCTCTGGGGCTGGAGCATACACACCGAGAAAAATTAGAGGGTGTTCAGCACCCGCTGACAGCGAAGGTCTCCCTCTGCATCTCTCCCCTCAGTGCCTCTTGCTTCCCAGCAACCTTGCTGATCTACTCCTCCCTGTCCCTCCCAGTGCCTCCTTCCTGTCACAAGCTGCTGTTTTGCAGTGTTCAAAGGCTCTGGGAGAGAGGGTGAGGAGTGGGGACAGGGTTTGCTTGGGGGAAAGATGGAAAGAGGCAGGTAAGAGGAAGAGTGGGGGGTAGAAAGAGGGCGGAGCCTTGGGGAAAGGAGTGGAGTGGGGTCAGGGCTGGGGCAGAGCAGGGGAAGAAAAAGGTGGGGCAGAGATGGGGCTGAGAGATGTGACGGGGCATTGAGCACCCCAGGCCAGAGCAGAAGTCTGCACCTATGCCTGGTATACACTGCTGTGGCTCTAGGAAGTGGAGGCGGGATGCATGTGTACCTGTCTGCTTTCATCTCTTAGATCAACTTCCTTCCTTATATGGCAGGCTCCTCAGAGTTTGGACCATCCTTCCTGAGTGCTTGAAAAATGCCTAGCACATAGTGAGCACTATCGGAAATATAATAATCCTTTCTGACTTGCACTCTGTGCAATATGAATGTATGGCTATCTACACTATGGTCTTGTCTGTCACTTCCTTCCCATTTTCTACATTCAAACCACATTTCCCAGAGATTTCTCTCCTGTGGAACTTCTGTGCAAAGTTTCAGGCATGACATATGTCAAGCTAGAGCCAATGTAGCCTGTGCAATATGGGGACAGATCCTCAGTAGCTACAGATTACTCCATGGCTCTTACTTAAATTCTAAAGGAATGACACCTTAAATAAGATAAATGATACACTAAGTATGGATCATTTCATGCTGGAATTATACAGCAGGAGTACTTATACTAATGTCACACTGGTTTTACACCACTGCAGTTCCATTAGGCCTGATTCTTTCTTTTTTATTAATTTATTAATTGTATTTCAGGAGCACATAGGGCAGGAATGGGCAAATACCAAACTGTGGGCCAGACCTGGTCCATCAGGGTTAGCCCTTGGTGGGCCCCCATGCCCTATATTTACCTGCACATCTGCAGGTATGAGGATCACAATTCCCATTGGCTACAGATCACTGTTCCTGGCCAATGGGAGCTGCAATTGGCCATACCTGAGGAGGTGCAGATAAATATAGTGGCAGTGGCCCACTGGGGGCTAACTCTGGTGAACCACCACTGTTTTATTGCCCACTTCTGCCCTACAGGTTGCAATCAAGGATTGGCACTGAATTGTACTATATACTATTCACACATAATAAAAAGTGGTCCCTGCCTGAAAAGGGCTTGCAGTCTGAATTGAAGACCAGGTATAACTGCTCCTCTGAAAGTCAACAGGGTCTAAAATGGGTAGAAGTAGGAGGCCCATTGATTCAACAGAATTAATTCCATCTTTTTTCAAGCATGAAATAGCAGAATCAGGCACATTAGGTCCAATAGTCATATTTTATTTATATGCTTTTAAAAATACTTAATTTAATGTAGCTTCAGTAACTTTCACAGTTCACCATTTCTTAGCATGAGAAAAATGGATGAAAACTACATCACTCACTCCCATATCTTTTTGGGATGAAAAATATTTGACTTTTGAGGTCATTTAGCCTGACTTACCAATACAAATTAGAAACATAATCTGAAGGAAATTTTCACCCTCTCCCCTAGTGTGTCCAACACGATCTGCCTTTTTCTGCAGGCAAACTGCATCACCAAGTAATTAACTGATTGAAAATTAGTGCAGGAACTGACATATGTTTTCATAAAACCCTAAAACAACCCAAAGAAATCCAATGCCCCACATACCTGTATTTTTGTTTTAGTGCTGTAGTTAGAACAAGAGCTGTGCGGAATATTCAAACAAATGCTTCAAAAGACAATCCTGCCTGATTCCAGGTCTCATTAATAATTAAGAACTCAAAACAAGATTTGTCAAGTGGTTCACAAATCCTTCAACAAGATCCTAATCCCAGTTTTGACTGAATCATGGACTCTCAGCTTCTACTCAAAATCAGACCAAATTTGACACTAAACAACTCTCTCTTTGACATTGGAATGGGGGGGAGGCTCTTTGAAAATGAAACTCAAAACAGAAATCAGGTAGACATGAAAATCAGGTGAAGGGGTACCAAATAAAGAATTATATTCATTATACCTGCACTGACACCAGCTGTGAATTTGAACCAAAGTATTTGCTAGCCACACTATTCACAGAAAAAAGCACATTTTATACAACTGTAGTCAGAAAGACAGTTTTAAATTCTTGTTTTGAAAGCTGATTCTAAGAGCAACACTAATTAAAGAACAGAAAGAATACCATGTGATCTTAGTGTCCAATAAAAATGAAGATCTCTCAAATTTCAAATAATGAATGTCTGCAAAGAACAACTCATGACTGAGCTACACATGGCCAGGAATTATTCATTTAAGTGATGAACTAAATACATTTCTAGCAGCAAATACATTCACCAAATTGCTGCTGCTCTCAGATGCACACAAGCTCTTCCTGCCATAGGTCACTAGCGTTCACCCTGCAATTCAAAGTTAATGTAAATCAACTTTCCTGCTGCATCACCAGTAGTGAGATCCATCATACCCTCCTGCTAAAAGGTCCTCTTTGTCTCCACAGGGATGTGGCGACATCTGAAGAAGGGAACTTTATAGAAAACAATGAGTGAACCTCTATGAGTTTGGCTTACTTCACATAAGTACCTAAGGGTATGTCTATACTAGCCCCCTAGTTCGAACTAGGGAGGCTAATGTAGGCATTCGAACTTGCAAATGAAGCCCGGGATTTAAATATCCCGGGCTTTGTTTGCATGTTCCCGTCCGGTCACCATTTTTAAATGCCACTAGTCGGACTAACTGCCCGCAGCTACACGCGGCAGTTAAACGATAATTTGAACTAAGTCCTTAGTTTGAATTACCTGTTACTCCTCCTGGAATGAGGTGTAACAGGTAATTCGAACTAAGGACTTAGTTCAAATTACCGTTTAACTGCCGGCGTGTACCGAGCAGTTAGTCGGACTAGTGGCATTTAAAAATGGCGACGGACGGGAACATGCAAATAAAGCCCGGGATATTTAAATCCCGGGCTTCATTTGCAAGTTTGAATGCCTACATTAGCCTCCCTAGTTCGAACTAGGGGGCTAGTGTAGACATACCCTAAAGGCCGGGATGTTTCCATTGATCTTCAGAGCTGGAAACTGGACAGAGAATCTCAAGATTACACATTTGCTGGCAGTGTATCCGCCTTTCCTCATCGAGTTCTAGCCAGTACTAAGATGTACAGGATATTAAATCACATTAATATTAATAATTTATTCAAGGAATTTTAACCACTTTTCACATCTGCGTAAGAGTAGATTGCTGCATCCTGAATTTTATTCATTATCTTGAAGATTGTGTTGCAAGTGTCAAAATTCAATGTGTTTTGCTTAATTTTGACTAACCAGACATGCTCCAAATTGACTAGCGTGTACAAGGAAAACTATAATATTGCTAAGATATGCAAGAAAAAAGTGTTTAAAGGGAACTACTGTTAAGTTTTTTATGGGTTTCATTAGGGTTTAATTGTCACAGTGCAGTGTGAGGAGGAAGGCTGATTACAATTATTTGTTGCTGTTACTTCATCAAATAAGCTTCTAAAAATCTTTGGAGGAAATAGAAGTTGGCAACATAGACTCTTCCCTATTTTGCAGGAGACCTACTTTCATCTCTGGGCAAATGTTTATACACCAAGATGCATCTTTCTATCCATGTACAAATACAGGACTACTGGAAGAGTGAACAATCAAACAAAAGGCCAATCACAGATTAAGTAAATCTGTCTTAAAATAGAGTTTTCTCTGCTGATCCTACAGTGAACAGTCATTAATATTTCAGGGTCCTAGCAGGACAATGCTATTCATAATTTACTCTGTGGGTAGCTCCCTCTGGGTATCTGCGTGCTTGGTAACTGTGTGCTCAGGCGGGGATAGAGGAGGTAAAGCTACAACTTATATAAAGGAAGCAAACAAATGAACTGTAGCCTTGTATTAATTTACTCTTACTTTAAATAGCACAGTTTATGTCAGTCGAATATACACCAAGTTTATTATATCTGGGAAGAGTTATGGTACAGTATGAACCTATGTTCCAAGAATAAATGTATAAAGAACATTGATTTAGCATTGAGAATCGAAGCATTCAATCCTTCATATTTAGATGCTTTATATTAGATTGAACACAGGAATGGGGAGTAATAAATGCATGCTTATGGAAGGATGTCTCAGAGTCAGGCAGAAAGGACAAAGTGAAGGTGTGTGCCTCACACAGAATTAGTCTGGTAATTGGAACAGAAAAGTTTCCCAATTAACTAAGCCTCATAAACAACAGATGATGGGTAATCAAAAAGTTACAGAGGCTTTGGATCAGGTCCATAAAGCATATGACTTCAGATGTGCAGATCCACCAGAAAGACACAAACGACCTTGTAGAGACTTCAAAATGTTTTTTCCTGGCCCAAATTCTGCAGGTGTATTTCAGACAAAACACCCATGGACACCTTACTGGGTCATGACTCCAGGAATGTGCTTCATGAACTTAAATTACAACACAAGGCCTCCAAATCAGAGAAGCACTTAAGCATGTCCCCAGTTTCATAAGGGCTACTCACACTGAAAGCTATGGACATGTTTTAAGAGCTTTGCTATATGGGGGGGCTTATGGCACTTTTATAGAATTTGTACACATTAAAAGAGAATTAGAATTGCAGCATGGGACAATTGCATTAAGTTAGGCATTTTAAAGATATAAGTAAAGAGCAATCTCCTAGCAGCTAATTATTAGTCTTTTTAAAAACCTATCATTTTAATTTCATCTCACTTACACATAGAAATTAAAAAATCATTTTCTAGCTATCTCCATTGTCCAAAATAGTACAAATGCATAACCAAAAATTGATTTTTATGCCTTTTAAAAATATATTGAAGGAAATTTTTCCCAGCCATTCTTCTTAAGAAAATATCCTTATTAAACATGTCCTGCTAAGAAGCATTGTCTGTATCACCATTGTCATGAAGTCTGTGGAATCCACTATTTTTTCTGGATTCTTCAATATTTATTCTTACTGGATTTCTAGCAGTTACATATTTGTAATGAAACTAAGAGACATCTTCTGCCACTTCAGGCAACCAAGCTCCATAGTAGATACTTCCTACCATAATATCATAATAAGTTACCTCTGTTTGAAACATTGAGGATATAATTTAATCCCCAGATCAGTCATATAAAGAAGTTGAATACTCTGTGATGAGTAAACAGAATACAGATTCCTCACCTTTTGGGTGCACCTGGAGTAATAATAGGAATGTAAAAGGTTAACTGGTTAACCAGTAAGCACCACCCTAAATCAGGGCTGGGCAAAATATGTCCCACAGGCCAGATCCAGCCTGCCAAGCTAGAGATGTAAAGGAGCAGTTGACTACCTGATAAACAGGAGCTTATCAAATAGCACTATTGACTACTTCCTCATGTCCCCTTCCCTCTCCTCCCTCCCCCCCACTGCATTTTTAAAGGGAAGCAGGCAGGAGAGGATGCTGGCTGAATCCATTTTCCCAGGTCTCAGCACAAACACCTCCCTCCCTCCCCCAGCTGCCGCTCTACATTTTAAAGGGAAGCTGGTGCGAATGCTCAGATCCAGGACAAGGGATTCAGCCTGTGCCCTCTCCTGCCAGTTTCCCTTTAAAAATGCAGAGCGGCAGCAGGAGTTTGTGCTGAGATCCAGCGCGAGCTGGGAGTGAGTGCTGACATTGCCCTTCCTTATCAACTAATCGAGCAGTGGATGGAAATACTATTGACTACTCGATTAGCCAATTAACTACTATTTAACATCACTACACCAAGCCACTGGATCCAGCCCATGAATGCAATGGGGAGCCCTAGGTAGGCTCCCCTGCTTGCCCCGCAGACCCACACATTGCTCAGAAAAGCAGCTTCTGGGCCATTTCTCTTTCAAAACTGTGATCCCAGAGGAGAGGTGGGGAAGGCTGCAGGCATTGCCCCTGCCTCCATTGGCCAATTTCTGGCCAGAAACTGGCTAATGGAAGCTGCCTGTTTAAATAACAGGCAGCACACAAAGCACCATGCCCCACTCCCCTTTGCCTCAGTCATTCACACAAGCACATGGCCCTGCAGCCTGTGCAGGCAGACAGGTTGGCTGGTTGGCTGAGAAATGTTTTAAGCTCTGCAAGCATTTAGCGCTGCAGGCAGGCGGGCTGGTTGGGCTGCTGGCTGGTAAATATCCTGGCATCAGCCTGCCTCTGGCACCCGAGCCCTCACTTCCCCAACTCCCTGCTCTCCCACTCAACATACCCAAACCCTCTGCCCCCATACACCCCTCCTAAATCTGGCACCCCAGTCCCCTGCCCCAGATCACAATCCCCTCCTACCCTAGGTCACAACCCAAAGCCCTGCACCCCAGTCTTCTGTGCTAGATCACAACCCCCTCCTGCCATAGGTCACATTCCAAAACCCTGCATCCCAATCAGTGTTCCCTCAGCTTCACAGGTGATTAATTAATCCCTCCCAGTCAGTCAGCTCTGTGCATGGAGCCCTGAGCCTCTGTCTGGGTGGGGGCTGATTAATCACCTGTGAAGCTGTGCTCCTTCACAGCTTAGAAGGAACACTGACCCCAATCTACTGCCCTAGGTAACAACTGTCTTCTTCACCCAAACTCTCTCCCAGATCCTACTTTCCCTCCTGTACCCCAATCCCTTACCCTAAGCTCCCTTCTGCACCCAACCTCCATCCCAGACCCCACACCTCCTCCATTAATATCACGGAGAAGTGTGCCCCTTGACCGCTCCATTCAAAATTATTGCCCACCCTTACTCTAAATGGGTAATGCTTATCAATTCCAGTTCACTGGTAGGGGCTGGAGCAGCTCCCTGCCCATCCCAGGCAGGGGGCTGCTCCAGCCACACACAGCTCACCACAGGCAGTGAAGACTCCTCCCTAGGCCTGCTCTGGGGATGCAGCTTTTCTGTGTCAGCAAAGTCTCCCCAGGGACAGGGACAGGTCCAGCAGGGCCTGGCAGTCCTGGCAGTACTGTAGGCTCTGCAGTATAATGCTTGCAGCATGTAACCGTTGAGACTTTTAGTGGTTACAAGGTTATCTTTTTAAACAAATGTTTACATCCCTAGTTAATAACACAAAGGCAATAAACAAGGACACTAGCAATAAACCAGGGCTCTAGGTCACTTTTTTTTTTTTTGGCAGTGAAGAACAGGAGCAAAGATTCAGTATCATTTTTAACCTGAGTTTAATGTAAACTGCATTGCAACCCTCTGAGGGAACAGAATACTAATGAGACATTCACAAAACAGAAGAAAGCTTACTTCAGTTTCTGAGAAAAGTATGATCTTTTTGGCTGGAAATAATTGAAACGTGACTTTCCTTCTGGAATTCCCATTAGAGTTTTAAGGGGTAGAGTTTGACTTAACAGCAGAACCCAAAATGTAGGTTTTTTTATATTATTGTTCTGTTATTAGTCAGATCTAAACTACTATCCTTGCCACACAGGTATATTTTGTACAATTCAGGCTTTAGCTCATGTTTACATTGTCTTAAAGGCAAATTACATACATACAGATTTTTAAAAAACCCTGAGAATACAACACTTTAAATCCTGTAATTGGCCTTTAAAACAAAAGAGAAAAATATTAAGTGATATTTAAGAAAACCAAGAAGCACCCAGACAGCCACACATGAACAGAAAGCTGGCTTCAAGTTCCATAATATATTAATGACATTAAATTGAAAAGTGTGTGCCTCATGCTTGCCTTTATCTATTTTCTCTGGTGTGTGCATGGCAATTGTCCTCACCTTTCATGCCTATCTCAGCTACATAAGTTTTTAGTTTAGTAGCAACTGCTGATGTCCACCCTATTGGCTGACTTAACTTCAACTGTGATGTGCTCCTCCACGCATTGTGTCTACTACAAGGCAGCTCTCAATAGAACCAGAATAACAGCACTCCTCTTCTGACATCAGCATCCCACCTCTGGTAAGGAACAGCAGAATTCTGAGGCCCCGCAAAATCCATATTTCACTTCTGGTCCGCTCAGACATGGTCCCCACTTTGCCTCGGCACTGCCCTTTCCTCACTGTTTCCCTCTTCTCTTCCCTCCTTGCTCACACCTTCCAGCCAAATCTCTGAACTCAAATGTAGCAAATGACTTTTGAAAAAAAAATCTCTTCTGAACTTTCTTTCTAAAGAAAATGGAGCATATTTTACATTCTCTTAATCAGTATTTCTTACATACTCTTAAGACTTCATAAAATAATCATTCCAGATTACTACATATTTAGCTCCTTAAAACAAAGACATTAATTTAAATTAATCAGTCAGAGTGGTTCAGTGTGTTCATAACAAAATTCATTGCTTTTAGAAAAAAGGAACAGTAATTCATTTTGCGTGATCTCCATAATAATAAACATGTTTATGAAATGTTACCATATGTTCATGTTAAAATATGTTTCCAAAGATTTTAGGCATAACAAATGATTTTACATCTAATTAAGGTATGGATTTTGGTGGAGGATTCTCTTTAAACAAGTTCATCAAACAGTCAGAAGTAAACAAAGATGAACTCATTTGTCCAGCTACCTGAAAGAAAAGAGATGTTGCAACAGAGGGGTGAAGGGAAAGATTACAGCAGTAGGGGTGGGTCGAAAGGATAGGAAAATTTTGTACTATAGTAATTAAAATGAAAATTTGTATTTTAGATAAGGGTGGTCTTTTGCAGAAGTTATTTAAAAAATGATGCCTGATAAACTAAGTATTCAAGGCTACAGTTGAATACTCAGACTGCACATCTAAAAATCTATGCAAGGATTTTTTTTAGTGATGTGATTTTTAAATCTTCAGCAACAAACAGGACATATTTAAAGCAAATGTTCAGCTAAGCCCCACTAGACCCATTCCAGTAATACAAGAATTACTAGATCCCCTCCTGAGGAAGGCCGAACAGGTTGCAACAGTCTGGGGTGGGGTCAAAACAGGGAAAGGAAATGTAAGAGGATCAGGATTAAGGGTACGTCTACACTGCAAGTTTCTTTCGGAATAAGCTTTTCCAGAAGATAGCTTATATCAAGATAGAGCGCCCACACGCAAAAAATGCAACAAAATAGCAATGTGCTATTTCAAAAGACAGCGTCCAGACAGATTCAACACTATCTCGCATTTAAGGCCACCCAGAACCAGTTCAGGCAGGGCATTAGATCAGCAGTTGCTTCCAGGAGCTGCTGTTGGCTAAGGCTATCTGAAAGCGTACTTAAAGGAACCCCCCATCCAGGATAGCTATTTCTCAGACTCATCTGCTTGTTTGCCTACCTCTCTGAGGTGCAGCAAAGCATTTTCTCTGTGTGCTCTGGTAGCCCTGCCTTTGGACACCACAGCACTCTTTGCCATGGATTCAGAGCTGTCTTGGGCATGCGATGGCTCCACACTGCCATGCTGCAGTTTCTGCAGGCTGCCTTCATGGCCCTACATAAGCTCAACCCTGAGCTCATCCTTGAGAACCTCTGCCTGTGTGCAGAAGCAATGCCCATGCAACCATACCCCACGGTGGAGCGACTCTTCTAGATGCTTGACACCAGTTCCAACTGGTGGGACCGGCTGGTGATGGATCGGTGGAATGACCAGCAGTGGCTCCAAAACTTCTGCAAGAGGAAGGAGACATTCTTAGAACTGTGTGCCTGGCTCGCCCCTGCCCTCCGACGATGTGTGACACCCCTGGAGAAGTTGGTCGCCAACACCATCTGGAAGCTGTCTACACCAGTTACTGATCCATGGGCAATCAATTCAGTGTGGGAAAGTCCACCATCAGGGCCCTCTTCATACAGGAATGGCACTCTTGGGCTGTAGTCCCTTTGCGGGGAGTACTGGAAAGGGGGACTCTAGGGAAAGGGGGACTCTAGGGGGACTCTAAGGATGTGGGGGGGGGGGTTGAGGGGAGAAGCCCTGTCCCCAGAGGGTTCTGCAGTTCCACCCTCACACAGCCCTGCGGGGGCCGGGGTGGGGAGGGGGCAGGCTTCATAAGTAGTGGCTGCTGGGGTGTTTGGGGAGGGGGAAAGGAGGGCCCAGGCTCGGGGACCTCCCAAAGGGCTCAAACACACCCTTTGATTCTCTGGTTTGTTTCTTTGTTTGTCTCCTTCTGCAGGTGGTGAGGGCCATTAACACTGTACTGTTGTGCAGGGTCATCCACCTGGGCAACCTGGACCCCATCGTCGACGGATTTTCTGCCCTGGGCTTCTCCAACTTTGGGGTGGGGAGGCTATGATGGAACCCACATCCCCGTCCAGGGCCCCAATGACCGTGCAGCACAGTACATAAACAGAAAGGGATACTTTTCAATGGTCCTGCAAGCCCTAGTCAACCACTGCCTCCTGTTCACAGACATCTTTGTTGGCTGTTTGGGGTAGGTGCACAAGGCCCACATCTTCCGCAACTCCAGCCTGTACCACAAGCTGGATGCCAACACTTTCTTCCCTGAGTGCAGCATCAGGGTCAGGGACATTGAGATGCCATTGTGCATCATGGGGAACATGGCCTATCCCCTAATGCCGTGGCTGATAAAGCCCTACACCAGTCACCTTGACCCAAGCAAGGACCACTTCAATGGCTGCCTGGGCAGGGCCCACAGGCAGGCTGAATGTGCCTTTGGGTGCTTGAAGGCACGGTTCAGGTGCCTCCTGACCTGCCTTGATGTGGGAGAGCACAAGATCTCCCAGGTGGTGTCAGCATGTTGCATGCTCCACAACATCATGGAGAGGAAGGGGGAAGCATTCCTTCCGGGGTGGGGGGGCAGAGGCCAGCCGGGAGGGATGGGCCTTTGAGCAGCCGTGCACAGCTGCTATCTGCCAGGCCCATCAGGTAGGGGTGCACATCCGTGAGGACCTGAGGGAGAGTTTCTCTCAAAGACTCAAGTAACTCTCCCCAGGGCCTCCCCACTAGGGGCCTGTGCCTTGCCCCTCTCTGCCTTTCCTCCAACAACCCCTCCATTCCCTAGCCCCACCCCCTTCCCTGCAGACACAATAAAAACACATTCTCTTCCTCCTCCTCCTCATGGGTTGGGACCCCCCAGGTGGGTGACAATGGATGTCTCCAGCCCCATGTCCAACACCAGGGGTGGAAAAGAGGCTGAATCACACCCTAGGATGTGATTCAGGTCCTCAAAATGAAGGCAGGAGCGGGGTCCTGCCCTGGAGCATGAGTTGCACTCCTTCGCCCTGGCATAGGCCTGTCACAGCTCCCTTATTTTGCTCCAGATCTGCTCCAGAGTACTGATGTGGCCCTTCCACCTGAAGCAGAGATCCTGGAGATTCTCCTCATTGTCTCACACCTCTAGGAGGGCCAGGATCTCTGCCCCAGACCAGGACAGGGCATGCCTTTTGTGGCCCCTGGCAGGCTCCTGAAAGCCCTGTGCATGCTCCCTGGGACAGGCTCTTGGGGAGCTTGTGGCTTGGACATTGTGCCAAGATGTGTGGCACTGGCAGCTGCACTGGCGCTGGAAGCTGTGAGGGCCGGCTTCCCGCCACAAGCCCTGTCCCCTGTGTCTGCAGCTTTAAGAGCTGCTGGGGAACAGGAACAATAGAGCTGTGATGAGCATGGATGAAGTGGCGAGCAGAGCACCTGTGGTATTTCCTGGAGGCCTCTTTTTTTTCGACAAAACTCCCTATTCCGCCTCCACACATGCACTTTTCTGAAAAAAGCTTTTTTAGAAAAAGGTCTATTCCTTGTGGAATGAGGTTTACCGTTGTCAGAAAAAGCTATCCGTTATTTTGACAGATAGTCAAAATAATGGAATTGCAGTGTGGATGCTAGTATAGTTTTTCCAGAATAACAGCTGTTATTCTGGAAAAACAGTGCAGTGTAGATGCATCCTAAGATACAGGGAAGACACTACCTCCCCTTGCCTCTTATATGTGCCACCCATGCCTTGAGAATATTCTGTTTGCCTTATCTGATCACCTCTATTCCATGATGATCCTGCATGTGTGTGTATATATTATATACACAGTCTGTGTGTCTGTTCGTCCAACTGTAAGTCTATTTGTTCCAGGCTTCCTCCTAAATAGGAAGAACTAGAACCACTAAATCTGGTGTGCAGCTTCCTTTTATCATAACTTGAAAGAAGATAAGGGCTTGGTGGTGTCAGGACAATGAGATGTGCCTAGAATTTGACTGTTTCTCATCAAGGAAGGGCTCTGGCATGAGGGACAATTATACTGCAGAACGGCCTGCAAAGCTGTAGAGATGGTGACCAGAATAGCTATAACCCCTGGGCCAGCAAGGGACAGGGGTGGAGAAAGGGACAGTTATATTTCAGAGTTTGTGTGTCTGTTTGTCTGTGTGTCTGTCTGTCCCCCAACCAGAGGACATGTACCTCTCCCCTGGCTGTGCCTGCTGGAAATGCAGAAGCCATGGGGAGGTGCTTCTCACTTGGCCTCAAACTGCTGAGGTGAGAAAGGGCTGGGATAGTCCTCTTACCCTAGGGCAGCCTACATACTGAACCCTCAGCCCCAGCCCCAGCCCAGTCCAGAACAGTGATTTAAATGAAGAAAAACAAAACTTATCTGAATTAAGGACCCAAGCACTGCTGGATAAATGTATGTGTGTGTGTGTCTTTAAATGCATGCATGTATGTACACGCATAAACAAACACACTATAAAGGTTTGCCCTATTTGCTGTTTGATCAGTTTTGTTCTGGAACTGGTGATGTAAATATTATAGAGAGATACATACATACATACATACGACAGTCCCAGAATAAAGATACCACCAGTCCCAGAATAAAACTGATCAAATAGTAAATAGGGGACAAATCCTTCTTTCAGCGATCAAAGGTCACACTATTGCCTAGTTCTAAGACAGCAGTTCTGCTTCAGTAATTGACTCAGAGATTAAAGTAGAGAGCAAATTGTCCGGCTGTTCACACCTCTTCCTCTCCAAGATCCACTACATCCATATAGAACTTGGCAGCACTAATAACACCCCAGCTTGTCTTCCCAAGACTGAACATTTGCTCACACCCTAACAGGCCCACCGATGGAATGGCACAAAGGGAGCAATTGCCCCAGGGCTAGTGATGTAAACTCACATTTAATTATTTAATTAAACATTAATCAGTTAACCAGTTAAACAGAAAGTTGGGGGGGGGGAGGGGAGCAGGAGAGCCGCAGACCAGGGTTGTCCAGCCAGTCCACTGGAGCAGCCCCTGACTGTGGTGGGGAGGGAGGCATGCCATGGACAGCTCTGGCTGGCCAGAACAGCCCCTGCCAGTGATGGGCCACACAGGGCTAACCATTCACATCACTACCCAGGGCCCAGCAATTAATGAGGCATAGAACTCCCAGCAACTGTCACTGCTACTGTGGCAGCAGCAGCAGCCAGAGCCCTGGGCCCTATAAATCATTGCCAGAGTGCCATGCCAAGGTGAAGGGAGGGTCAGGTGCCACAGTCTGGGCAGCGCTGAGGTTTGGCTTTTCAGAGGACAGCCCCCATATATTTCAGGGGAATTACCAAGTGGGGGACATTCAGCTGCTTTCTAGCTCCTTTTTTCCACAGTTGCACAGCCCAGAATTAGAGCCAGTTATTCAATTTACCAGTGGGTCCTTCCCTAAGAGGGCATGTCTACACAGCAGTGTTATTTCGGAATAAGTAATGTTATTCTGAAATAACAAAGAGTGCATCTACAAAGTAAGCCATTATTTTGAAATAATGGTGAGCTGGAGAACTCCTTACTCCAACTCCAGTAACCCTCATTTCACAAGAAGTAAGGGGAGTCTGAGGAAGAGTGTAATTCCTTCGGCTTCCTGCTGGTAGACAATGCCTAAATCCAAATTAAGCTATTTCGACTTCAGCTACAAAATTGACACAGCTGAAGTAGCGTAACTTAATTTGACTTTTGCCCTGCTTATAGACATGCCCTGATAGAGCACTTGGTCACTACCAAGCCAGAGAAAAGAATGTCCTTGATGTATCACTTACATTCCCTCCCAGGACTCTCAGGCCTTCCTTTGAGTTCTCCCATCACAATGGCAACCCAGCCTGATGGTTTAACTTGCAATATCTCAGAGGAACGTACAGAGGTTGTAGTATGGAAGCCAAGATTATTTCAAACCTACTGGAGAAACAGAAAATAAGGCTCCATATTTCCATGCTACAAAACCAATACATGGCTTCAATGGCAGGTTTAACTGGCAGGCAAGGACTGGGAAAGCAAGCAGATTAAGCTGAAGTGAACTGGCAAAGCTATATGGTGGACCTAGTAAGGTGGGACACTTATATCGTGCTGGCTGGAACTAGTATCATATCTGTGGCTTTACTAGTGTTAAGAGTCCCTCACTTTTATGAGCACTAAATTCATCCAAACCAAGAGCACCAAAGCAAGGTATAAATCAGCATTGCATTTAATGGTAAAATAATACTCAATCTGTATTATAGGCACCCAGCACAATTCTGAATTTGAAACTATACTACAGAGTTGCCTTTCTTTTAGTGCTCAAGAAGACTAAAACAAGCAAACATGCTACTAAAAAGAAACATTGCACTGACTTTGAGTCCACAACTCATTTTTATTTCAGGCAGAAGAGTAAAACTGCCTGACAATTGAGCCTGTTGGTGTGTTTATAAAAAACACCTCTTGTGTGATTAGCTGCAAATCTTGATTTCTTCATTACTGAACTGCTGTGAGCGACATCCCTGGAACCTTCCCTTGCAATAAACCCCATTGCCAGCTTTGTCCACATATTCACTCTGCTTATACCATTATTGGACCTAACCAATTGAGTTATAAGATCAAGAACACATATTCCTGCTCATCCAGAAATATAATTTATGCTATCATGTGCCGAAAGTGTCCATCTGCTATGTACATTGGACAAACGTCTCAGACACTTCACCAAAGAATCAATGCCCACAAAACAGATATTAGACAGGATCACAAAGAAAAAACAGTTTCTTGCCATTTCAACCAGAAAGGGCATTGTCTCAAGGACTTGATTACTTGCATCCTGCTTCAAAAACCTTTTAACACCAGACTTGAAAGAGAATCCTCTGAACTGTCATGCATGCTTAAATTCGACACTTTACGCCTCGGTCTAAACAAAGACATTAATTATCTTACCCATTACAAAGATAGCTTCCCCAATTATCACCTCTAATATCATTGGCTCACAGACATTTACCTCCCCCTCCCTTTATCCCCCTTCTGTTCTGAAATTTGATTTGTCCTTTTCATATGTGTTCATTTTTTTAATTGTATCCCTTTGGTATATATGGTTGTGCTAATTTTCTTCCACTATTTGATCTGAGGAAGTGGGTCTGGCCCCACGAAAGCTCATCACCTAATAAACCATCTTGTTAGTCTTTAAAGTGCTACATAGTCCTGTTTTTTGTTTCAGCTACACCAAACTAACACGGCTACATTTCTATCACTATCCACTACGATGGATTTTCTCTGCATATCTACCAGAATCAAGGGATGTTTATTTTTAAAGATGTATTAAGGGATGCAGTTGAAAACAGTAGGCACTTCAGAACTTGAACTGAAAGAATTCAGGAGCAAATTTTAAGCAAAATGAGGAAACCCCCTAATCCCAGGGCTTTTAAAAATAACTATTTTAAAGCCTTACATGGACTAAGAGATTTTGCATTTAGCAAAACTTCCAAAAAGATCACCTGAATTCATGGCTGAGCTTGTCCCATTACCCTCCTTTATCTTCTGATGTGATACAGTGGAGTGTAATTTAACATGACAGTTCAGATATGTATAGGAATACATTTCTCTCCCTAGAACTGATAGGAGGCAATAAGCAGCAATATACCCTGGGGACAGAAATGAAATGAGCTTTAAAATGCCATTGCACAGGTGAATCTGTGTTAACTGTGAGTCACTGATGGAGAGGAAATATTTTTGGATGGTCCTTCCACAGCTTTTGATTGAGCTGGTCAGATTTTACCAGATTTACCAGACGAAAGACCGACAAATGCAATTTGAAGAGATTATTCCAGAAAGATTTCAGATTGTGGAGAAAAACTTTGCCCTTTGGTCAGCACTGCATACTCCAATTGATTATTCTGCAGTTAGTGGCCACTTAAAGCTCCTATACACACCATCAGGAATTCTAAATAGGGAACAGAAGGTGAGTATTCAATGAATATAAAGTCTTCTTTAGTGCTAAAAGAAAGGCAACTCTGTAGTGTAGTTTCAAATTCAGAATTTTGCTGGGTGCCTGTAATACAGATTCAGTATTATTTCACCATTAAATGCAATGCTGATTTATACCAGCTGATGATTTTCTCATTGTTAATTCACATTTGAAGAAAGAGCAATTAACAGAAAAATGGGCTTTTGTGCTCAATTTTCATCTAGAACTTAAAATATAAATGTTAAAGTTGTGCCATTTCTCTTCCAGGCTACTTCTCTGTCGACAGAGAGATGTAGATTAGGCACATCGAAATTGCTAATGAAGCAGGGATTTAAATATCCCATGCTTCATTAGCATAAACATGGCCACCGCTTTTTTTTTAAACAGAGCTTTTTCGAAAAAAAAATGGCAGTCTAGACGCGGCTCTGTTGAAAACAAACCCTTTTTTGACAGATCCTGTAAACCTCATTTTTTTAGGAATACAAGATCCGTTGAAAAAGGGTTTATTTTCGACAGATCTGCGACTAGACTGCTGGGTTTTTTTCCGAAAAATCTCAGTTTTGAAAAAAAAACGGCGGCCATGATTACGCTAATGAAGCATGGGATATTTAAATCCCTACTTCATTAGCAATTTCGATGTGCCTAATCTACATCTCTCTCTGTCGACAGAGAGGTGTAGTCTAGACATAGCCTCAGTAGCAGATATCCTTAGTAGTGCACAGTCTCACATTTCATAAATGTCATCACTTAAATAATATTTAATGTACTTTTACAATCGATTAAACTTTGGAAATCAAGAATTTGCATGCAGAGTTTTTAGCACAAGCAGAAATTTCCCATGACAGCCGTCAGTTCTAAGGTTTTGTTTAGAAAAAATCTACTATGGCAGTTTTCTCACTTCTTTCTTCATTCCAATGGTAGCAAATTGTTTCAAAGTACTAATTAAGGTATATTTGATATATAAACCTCCCCATGTGATTCTGAGTAAGTCATCTGCTAGTAACAGCAGGCGGCCTCCCAAAAGTGGCGAAGTGGCTGTTAAAAACACATAAATCCTCATGCATACGCTTCATCAGAAGAAAGAAGAGCCAGGATACATCAATTCTTTCATACTGTAAGAATGAAAAACTGTTTAGCTGAGACATGAGTCTTTTTTCTTTTTAAATCTTAACTCACTTAAGAACTAAATCCAAAAACCAAATCTCATGGAGATTCCTCATTTCCAGTCCTCTCTATAGACAGAAATACTACATTTAGGGAGAAAAGGTGTTCCCAGGATATTTCTAGTCTATTTTTTCCTATGTAAGAGGTCCAGATACATTACATAAATTTTTGAATACTTCTCTCTGAGCTACTAATCATGGGTAGCCTGTGCTTTGGAATTTGTACCATTGAATATCTCCCTGTACTATTTGTGCCCATGTAATGTTTATGCAAATGGAATGCAGTCCAGTTGGTGATGCTCAATTTGGTGGCACTAATGGGGACTCAGAACACAGCTGGGTAAGCAGCTGCACAGATTTGCTGCATTGATTTTCCAGCATGCCTGTCATTTGCGGAAAGTGCACTAATTGCTCAGATTACACAATCCTTGTGTCCTTTAATACATGAGTGATACCTTTGCAAGTTAAAAGCAAGAGTTTGTTCAGAAAGGAGATGGAAAGGTAAACTAGGAGCAGCCTGTGGAGCTGTCCCTGCTCTCTTCATTGGAGATAGGGATGTGAAAGGTTAACCAGTTAACTGGTAAGCATCCCCTTAATGGATGCTTAAGTAAGGGGATGCTTACCAGTTCCAGTTAACCAGTGGCCTGAGCACAGGGCCTACTCCAGCCTGGGCACATCACAGGCAGGGGCTGCTGTGGCCAGGCTGGAGCAGCCCCTTCCTGAGACAGGAAACTGTTCAAGCCCAGACAGGCTGGAGTGCCCCATTTGCCCAACCCCCATGTTATTTATTAACCAGTTAAACATATCATTTAACTGGTTAACCAATTAAATGGGATTTTACACCCCTAATTGGTGGAGTCCTCTGCCTTTATGCTGAACAAGCAGGTGTAATTTTGCACATTACACTCTGCAGACGTACAGACACACTAAACCTTGAAGCTCTCTTCCAGCTTTCTTTTTCCGCACCCCCAAGTTTTAGTAATATTCCTTTTTGTTTAAATGAAATACAAACCCACCCTTGGCCTCTCTATCCCAGCTAAAGAATCAGGATTTCAAATAGTTTCCAATAAAACAGTGTCACTTCACCCAATTGCATAACACCATTTCAGAAAGTTCTTCTACTACCACCCATAGAGCCCATAAACTTTAGCTCCAACAGGACATGAGAAAATTGCTTACAGACTACAGCAAAAGTGGACTGATAGTTTTGCGGCATTTGCAATTGGTGCTGTGACACATAGACCCCTCTTTGTGCTTACAAATCAATATGTACTATATGAGCACTAACTGGCCAATAGAAAAGTCTGCCCTGTTCAGTGTGACTGAGACTGCAGTTCCTATAGAAGAAAAATTCCTTTTGCTTTAATTTTTTTTCCCCTAACTCTGAGAAATTACTGTGGAAAGAGCAATTGTGTCTTTAAGACACTCATGCAGTAGCAAGTCATATTCAACAATATAGGCTCTAAAGCATGAGAGTGAACGAGGGAAATTAATGATGAATAAGGCTTGTTTGGTCAACTGTTTCATTTCTGTCCTTTGAAAGATCAGTGTAATATTTGTTCTAGTGCAGAATCCAGTTTTCTAAAGTGCAAGTTTCTTCCCAATTTTCCAAGGAGACAAGTCCATTCTTTGGCTCTCAACTCAACACTTTGTGCAGCAGCTACTCCCAGGCATGGGCATACTGAGGTCTCCTGTGCTTGTAGGCTATCCAAATCTTCACACAAATTTTCTGGAGTTGGCAGAACATAGGGAAGAATATCTAGTTGTAGTGTGTTAAAACACAATGTTGAAACCAACCAAGAATGTTATTCCAGGTTTCCTGCCTACTCAAATGCATCAACCACTACATCTACACTCACTAGAATTGACTTTCATGCAGAACTTGGCTTTGACAATTAATATTACAATAAGACATGGCAAACCTGTAAGAAGGGGGAAATTGTTGTTCATCAATATAGAATGTGTTTTTGATCAGGGCATTCATTGTAATGATTCTGTTGAAATTGGATTTGCCAGCTCTCTAACACTAATCTCATAGTGTTAATAAACAAGATCTATGTTATATGCTTTGTGTTATAATTAAAGTCACTCCTTAATTAGAAAACCTAGCTATCACTAAACAAATAGGAATCAATAATGCATCTAATGGAAAAAGCCAGAAATAACTTTTTTTTATATAAGAAACAGCTGAGCACTAATAAGTAAACTCAGTATGGCTTATGGATTAGCATTTCTGTGATGTGCAGCCCTAACACATCATATTTTACAAACCAAGCAGTGACAAGCCCGGTGAGGACTTGTATGGAACATCTAACATGACATAAGAAGAATGACAATAATGGGTCAGACCAAAGGTCCATCTAGACCAGTATCCTGTCTTCTGACAATGGCCAATTCAAGGGGGCCCAGAGGTAATGAACAGAATAAGTAATCAGCACATGATCTCTCCCTGTTGCCCATTCCCATTCTGACAAACAGAGGCTAGGCATACCATAGCTGGTCTATTCCTGCTCTTCTGGCTAATAGCCAGTGATGGATCTAGCCTCCATGAATTTATATAGCTCTTTTTTGAACTCTGTTATAGTCTTGGACGTCACAACATCCTCCGGCAAGGAGTTACACAGGTTGACTGTGCATTGTGTGAAGAAATACTTCCTTTTGTTTGTTTTAAACCTGTTACCTATTACTTCCATTTGGTGACCCCCAAGTTCTCATGTTATGGAAAAAAGTAAATAACTCTTCTTTATTCACTTTTTCCACACATGAGTCCCTGTGTATAATCTGCAGGGTAGTCTGTCCAGTTACCTTCCAAGGCAGTGGGTCAGGAAACAGCATGAGAAGTGTTCCATATTAGTACTGTGGTGAAGACTGAGATGTTTTATAGCCTCGGGCAGAGCAACCACATTAGTGAGAGCAAGACTGAATCTTTATCCATTGCCAATGAATAAGGAAGAATGGTCTGAGCAGCTAGAGGAGACTTTCTACAGACTAGCCTCCTTATTACCATGCCTGGAAGATGGGAAAAATGGACCAGCTGGCCTGTGGGTAGAAGTACAGCTTCTACAGACCCCGAACTGTAAGTGGCGGTTGAGGGAGAGGCTTCCCATGGGTTTGCTTAGAGCCTATAGTTGCAAGAAGGGATGGTCTCATGGCCTAATGGTATATAGGAGAGTTGTATGTATATGAGATTCCTGGAACAGCAGCTCAAGTCTTTTCCTAGGTTCACACAAACCTTGGCTAGAAACGTGTGGGCAAATCATAGAGAGGTTCATGTTCACAACACAATGTGAAATGAAGTGAGTTTTGTCTCTTTTTTGGCTTTGTCCAGCTTCGGTTAGGTCTTCCATCCAACTCATATATGAAATGCTTTCTGAAAATGCAGCATTAACCTTTTAGGATAGTAGAGTAAGTCCAATTGGCCCAGATGCAGCTGCATGAGCAAACTTATGCTATGTCTAGACTGCAGGCTTCTTTCGGAAGAAGCTTTTCCAGATGAGATCTTCTGAAAAAACTTTGCCCGAAAGAGAGCATCCACACTGCCAAAGTGCATCAAAAAAGCGATCTGCTTTTTCGAAAGATTGTGTCCACACTGAATGGATGCTATCTCACATTTATGCTGTGATTATTATGGATGCAGTGGCCACCATGGCACCTTTCAGAGAAAGGCTTCTTCCTCATAGAAAGAGGATTACCAATGCTGGGAAAAAAACCCTCTGTTCTTTCAATTTTCTTTCGAAAGAATGTGATTGCAGTACGGACATAATTGAAGTTTTTTCGGAAAAATGGCCATTTTTCTGAAAAAACTCTGTGGTGTAGACATACCCTCAGGCTGTCAACTGACATCCCAAATGAGCTGAGTGAGAACTATGAAGCTCTGCATTTTGCACAGTAGCCATCCAGAGTCTTAGGGAACTGAAAGGAGAGAAGTAGCAGAGGACCTTACTTAACTTTGCAGCTCTATTCTCTTCAACGCTCAGGCAACACAGAAAGTCAGATGGAAGCTGGAAATAGTGCACCTATTCAAAAGCTTTGTCATCCATTATGTGCACACAATACAATGGGTCTGCAAGCATCCCAGCTCTAATGAATACATCCCTTGATAGCTGCAATTCCAGTTATAGGTGGGGCAGTTCCCCTTTCTAATCAACACAGAAAGGATCAAATCCTGAGATAGCTTTACTGACACCAGGTTACCCCAGCTTAGAATCTGGCCCAAAATATGGACCAGATACATTAGTAGAATCCCACAAATTCATGGATATCCACTTTATATCTACAAGTATCTGCATCTGTGTGCAGCATACAGGACAGCAACCAACAAGGGAGTTTGTCTGGGAAACATCTGAGAGGAGCTCAAGTAAGTGTGGCTTTGGGGGGGGGCTGTGTTGTGAGCCAGTGAGCTGAGTATCAAAGTGTTTGTCTGTCTCTGAACATTTGTTTGACTGAGTGTTTGGCAGTTTGAAAAAAGCGGCAGTTGGAAAAGAGCGGCAGTTGGAAAAGTTGGAAAAGTGTGAATTGGGAGTGCTTTGTTCCAGGTGGGACTTCAGAGGCTGATTGGATTAGAGGCAAGGCTTTGAGCCAGGCCTAGCCAGCAGCCTTATAAAAAGGCAGCCAGAGCGAATGCAGTGAGCAGTGACTCAAAAGCAGCCAAAAGGGGAGTTTGCCTTAGGGGGAGCCCTATAGTGTTTGGTGGTCTTTTTCTTGAATTTTTGTTTCTCTTCTGCCCTTCAAGGGGACATTTTAAAACATCTGAGGAATCTCTCTGAAGGAAGGCAGGTATGGATAATGCTAGGTCTGCTGTTGTGACCTGCACAGCATGTGCTATGTCTGTCTTTCACCCGGAAGATAGAAGGGATTTCATCTGCACTAAGTGCAAGCAGGTTGCCATTTTGGAAGAAAAAATTAGAGGACTTGTGGCCCAAGTATCAACCCTACGTTCCATCAGAGAAGATGAAGACTTCCTTGAGAGTCAGGCACAGCAGACTGAAGAGTGAGTGAGGGCAGTACAGAACAAGGAAGAAAACTGGCTGCATGTACCTCCAGGAGATGAAGCCAACTCAGATATCCACAATTCCACTAGAGGCAAGTAACCACTTCTAGGCTCTCTGCACAGGCACTACGGTGGAGAATGCTTTGGCAGGGACCTCTTAGGGAAGAAATCAGAAGGAGGCACCATCTACCAGAAAGGTTCCATAACCACTCCCCCAAAAGAAGAAGATGGGTTGGGTAGTGTTTGTCAGGGACTCCCTCCTAAGTGGGAAGGAATCATCCATCTACCATCCAGACCTGGAATCTCAAGAAGTGTGCTGCTTACCAGGAGCTAGAATTCAGGATGTGACTGAGAGTCTTCCAAAACTGATCAAACCTTCAAATCACTACCCCTTCCTGCTTCTCTGTGTAGGAACTAATGATACGGGCCAAGAATGACCTTGAGCAGGTCACTGCAGATTATGTAGTGCTTGGAAAAAGGATCAAGGAATTTGAAACACAAGTGGTGTTCTATCCATCCTCCCTGTTGAAGGAAAAGGTACAGGTAGGAATTGTCGAATTGTGGAAATAAATGTGTGTGGTTGAGCAGGTGGTGTCAGAGAGAGGCTTTGGTTTCTTCGACCATGGGACTCTGTTCTGGGCACAAGGATTGCTAGGAAGAGATGGGGTCCATCTAACCAAGAGAGAGAAGAGCATCTTCATGGGCAGTACTGCAAACCTAGTGAGAAGGGCTTTAAACTAGGTTTGTCAGGGGACAGTAACCTAAGCCCTGAGGTAAGTGGGGAAGTGGGATACTGGGAAGAAACACAAGGAGGAAGGAGCAACAAAGGAGGACTTCTGATTTGAATGAAGAAGGTAGGGCAATCAACTAGTTATCTAAGGTGTTTGTACATGAATGCAAGAAGCCTGGGAAACAAACAGGAAGAATTAGAAGCCTTGGCACAGTTAAAGAACTATGATTTGATTGGAATAATGGAGACTTGGTGGGATGATTCGCATATTTGGAGCACTGTCATGGAAGGGTATAAACTGTTCAGGAAGAACAGGCACGGGAGAAAAGGAGGAGGAGTTGCATTGTATGTAAGAGAGCACTATGATTGCTCAGAGCTCCAGTATTTAGAGGGAGAAAAGACTGTTGACAGTCTTTGGGTTAAGTTTAAAGGTGGGAGCAACAGAGGTGATGTTGTGGTTGGTGTCTGCTATATACCACCAGATCAGGTAGATGAGGTAGACAAGGCTTTCTTCAGACAACTAAGAGAAGCTTCCAGATCACAGGCCCTGGTTCTCATGGGGGACTTTAATCACTCTAACATTTATTAGGAGACCAATGCAGCAGAACACAGACAATCCAGGAAGTTTTTGGAGAATTTTGGGGATAACTTCTTGGTACAAGTGCAGAAGGAACCAACCAGGAACCATGCGCAGCTCGACCTGCTGCTCACAAACAGGGAAGAACTAGTAGGGGAAGTAGATGTGGGTGGCAACCTGGGAAGCAGTGATCATGAGATGGTTGATTTCAGGATCATGACAAAAGGAAGTAAGGAGCACAACAAATTACACACCTGGACTTCAGAAAAGCAGACTTTGACTCCCTCAGAGAACTGATGTGCAGGATCCCTGGGGATGCTAACACGAAGGGGAAAGGAGTCCAGGAGAGCTGGCAGTATTTTTCAGAAGCCTTAGTGAAGGCATAGGAAGAAACCATCCTGATGCACAATAAAAAAAATGAATATGGAAGGCAACCAGATTGGCTTACCAAGGACATTCTTGGTGAACTTAAACACAAAAAGGAAGCTTATAAGAAGTGGAAACTTGGACAGATGATTAGAGAGGAGTATAAATATATTGCTCGAGAAAGCAGGAGAGTGATCAGGAAGGCGAAAACACAATTGGAATTGCGGCTGGCAAGGGATGTGAAGAGCAACAAGAAAGGTTTGTACAGGCATGTTAGCAATGAGAGAATGATCAGAGAGGGGGCAAGGCTCTTAGGGTATGTCTACACTACAAAGTTAATTTGAACTAACAGCCGTTAGTTCGAATTAACTTTAATAGGGGCTACACGTATACAAACCGCTAGTTCGAATTTAAATCGAACTAGCAGAGCGCTTAATTCAAACTAGGTAAACCTCATTCTACAAGGACTAACGCCTAGTTCGAATTAAGTAGTTCGAATTAAGGGCTGTGTAGCCACTTAATTTCGAACTAGTTGGAGGCTAGCCCTTCCCAAGTTGCCCTGGTGGCCACTCTGGGCCAAACCAGGGAAACTCTTCTGCCCCCCTCCTGGCCCCGGAGCCCTTAAAGGGGCACGGTCTGGCTACAGTGCTTGTGCCAGTTGCAAGCCTGCCAGCACCCAGCCAGCAGACCCTGCACCTGGCACGGCATGAGCCAGCCACCTGCTGCCACCCAGCCCTCCGCCTCTTCCCAGGACCAGGCTGGCGGCTCCCAGGAGCCTGCCCGGGTCTGCAAGAGGCAGGCGCCCGCCTGGTCTAGTGCGGAGATCGTGGACCTCATCCAGGTTTGGGGGGAGGCCTCCAACATCCACGATCTCCGCACTAGGCACAGGAATGCGGCCGTCTAGGGCAGGATAGCTGCCAGCCTGGCCACCAAAGGCCACATGCGAACCCAGGAGCAGGTTTGCATGAAAACTCAAGCTGGTCCAGTGAGACCCTCGACCCTGAGCCCTGAGCTTAGAACATAAGAACATAAGAATGGCCGTACTGGGTGAGACCAAAGGCTCATCTAGCCCAGTAGCCTGTCTGCCGACAGCAGCCAGCACCAGGTACCCCGGAGGGGATGGACCGAAGACAATGACCAAGCGATTTGTCTCGTGCCATCCATCTCCAGCCTTCCACAAACAGAGGCCAAGGACACCATTCCTACCCCCTGGCTAATAGCACTCCATGGACCCAACCTCCATGAATTTATCTAACTTCTCTTTAAACTCTGTTATAGTTCTAGCCTTCACAGCCTCCTGTGGTAAGGAGTTCCACAGGTTGACTATGTGCTATGTGAAGAAGAACTTTCGCTTATTAGTTTTAAACCTGCTGCCCATTCATTTCATTTGGTATCCTCTAGTCCTTATATTATGGGAACTAATGAAGAACTTTTCTTTATTGACCCTCTCCACACCACTCATGATTTTATAGACCTCTATCATATCCCCCCTCAGTCTCCTCTTTTCTAAGCTGAAAAGTCCCAGTCTCTTTAGCCTCTCTTATATGGGACCTGTTCCAAACCCCTAATCATTTTAGTTGCCCTTTTCTGAACCCTTTCCAAGGCCAAAATATCTTTTTTGAGGTGAGGAGACCACATCTGTACATAGTACTGAAGATATGGCGTACCACAGTTTGATACTTCCCTCCTCCTTCTTCCCTGGCTTCCCTTCCAGCTCTCCTCCCAGGTTTCCCCTTCCCCTCTCCCACCCTCTCTCTTCCTCTCTCCCACCTCCTTTTCCCAGTCTCCCCAGAGGTTAATCCCCCCCCCCTCCCAGTTTTGTTAAATATTTTTGATCACACGTGTCCTTTATTTTTTACATCAGGAAGGGGGGCTAGGGAGGGGTAAGTGGAAGGAGGTGAGGGAGGAATGGGGCACGAGCCCCCAATGGGGAGGACTGGGGTGGCTCTGCAGGCTCCTTGGGGTGGAAGCTCTCCTGCAGGGCCTCCTGGATCCTGACAGCCCCCTGATTGACCCCCCCCCCCGGATGGCAGCCTGCAGCAAGTGCAGCCGGGCTGATGGTTGAGTGCTGTGATGTGCTGAGTGTGGGCACTCCGGGCACTCCAAGACAGGACTGCTTTGCTGTCCCTCATCGAGTTAGACAAGCAAGCGGGGAACCCTGAGAACTGTCTGTCCGGGGTGGGGGTCAGGTCCCTTTAAGCACAGCCCTCGGCTAGCCTGAGGCAGCAGCTCCAGACTCTAAGTCCTAACCTGATGCCCTGCCGGCACTGGTTCCGGCCAGCCTTAACTTTCGGTTCAGGGTCTACTCAATGTGGACATGCTATTTCGAATTAGCAAAATGCTAATTCGAATTAGTTTTTAGGTCTAGCTGCACTAATTCGAATTAGCTTATTTCAAATTAACTAATTCGAATTAAGTTAGTTTGAATTAGTGCTGTAGTGTAGACATACCCTTACTGAATGAGGGAGGGTAACCTAGTGACAGATGATGTGGGAAAAGCTGATGTACTCAATGGTTTCTTTGTCTCTGTCTTCACAGACAAGGTCAGCTCCAAGACTACTGCACTATGCAACTCAATATGGGAAAAAGGTGGGCAGCCCTCTGTGGAGAAAGAACAGGTTAAGAACTGTTTAGAAAAGCTAGACATACACAAATCCATGGGTCCGGATTTAATGCATCAGAAGGTACTGAGGGAGTTGGCAAATGTCATTTTAGAGCCTTTGGCCATTATCTTTCGAAAAAAGGTGCTGTGTAATGCAAACTGTGCTTTTTCGAAAGAGAGCATCCAGACTGCCTGGGTGCTCTCTTTTGAAAAAGCGGCTCGCTTTTTTGAAAGTACGGGTTGTAATCTAGATGCTCTTTTTTGAAAGAGGCTTTTTTGAAATTATCTTTCAAAAAAGCCTCTTTTGAAAGAGGCTTGCAGTCTAGACGTACCCTTAGACTACCAGCACAAGGTATTATATTCCAAATGTGTTAGAAGCAAGGCTTTATACAGAGCTAGCAAAATATCCTTGAATTCGTGCAGAGCTGGTTGAAAATTTTGACAGAACGGTTTTCTGTCAAAAATTTGGTTGAGTGCAAATTTAAATGTTCTATGGGAACATATTCATGCTGATGACATTTTTAATGGGAAAAAGTAAAAATATTTCATTTTGACTTTGATTAATTTGTTTAATATTTTATAGTGGTAAATTATAAATCCAGTGCTCTTTGGACACAGTTCGTCTTGCTTCCTGGCTCCTATTCATTTTCCAATGCACATGACCACAAGAAATGCTCCCTTGAACAGGTCTTCAGGCAGAAAACCATATATCAAAACTTTGCTTCTCTTCTCCAATGGCATTCAGATAAATGAAAATTATACGTGACTTCTTTCAGTAAAACAATGGACACCCCTTCCCAAAAATCTTGCAACTGTCTTCTAATTGGGGAAATAGTTCATCATGCTATGTTGGGAAGAGGAAAAATGTCTGAAATCATGTCAGTTTTTTAATATGTAGAAGTTGAACCACTGTAGTCTAACACCCTCGGGACCTGACTGGTGCTGAATCAGAGAATTTCCCAGACCATGGGAGGTCAATATTGTCTAGCGGCTTTACTAACACTTCCCCTGCTTAATGGGTTCTTAGAAAACATTTAGGGGTAAATTAAAGATAAATAACAGCACAGAACACTGAGAGCCAGGAGTAGTGAATGTAAACAAACTTTATGGGACTCCAGGAAACATGACCACGCCTAACTCAAATCGTGCCAGACCACAGATGTTGCTGGATTAGAAAGCCTGAACCTGTACATGCTTTTGCAGCCATGAAACTGTTAAGTCTTGATGGCCTTGAGCACTGAAGGACAATCTCTGATGGAATGGCTGGTTTCTAACAAAAGGCCTTAAAACTGGCTCATGTTGTTAAACCCCTAAATAAAGAAACCATAAGTCTGTCTACTAAGTCTTTCCCCTTGATAGTTCCAGCTGATCAATTCCAGAATCCTTTTGATAGGTAATTAAAGAAAGCTTTTTTTAAGGTGCAGTGCACAGTGAACCATTAATTATTCTTCAGAACCCCAGAGATGCAATTCCTTTGCTATTGTGAAGTATTAACAGCAAACAATTATAATATCTCATTCTATAAAAGGGCTGAATATGTTAATTTCTCCAAGACCTACAGTTTCTGCACTTTGTGGCTGAAAATTTCAGATCTTTCACCATTAATAAGTTTGCTGTTTAAGACTACATTTCCTCACAACAAATATCTGTGACCATACCAAAAAGAATTAACTTCTTTGACTGATATAGCTGGTAGGCTGAATTAATCTGTTAGCATTATGGCTGTCACTTAGCTGTCACAATGTGCTAGGCATGCAGTTGCACAAAAGAGATCTGTTAAATTAAGGATCCTCATGTAGTGGCCACAAATTCTTGTAAATGCCAATTTATGGAGCTCTAAGATCATATTAACTTTTCTCCAATGTGTGTGTCATGTATCACAGCAAGTATTTTTGACAAGAGAGGGTATGCATGAGTTTGGCTGTGTCTATGCTAGGATCTGGGTTGTAAATCCCAGCTTGAGAAAACATCTTTGGACTAATTCATGGCATGGAAGCACAAATAGGTGCGGGAAATGGGGGTGCAGAACGATGCTGCAGCACTTTCAGATACGGGGCATTCCAGCTCCATGCTTCCGCTGCTCAGGGTTCTGGCCTCTGGCTTCACACCTTATGGCCTGGGGGATGTTGCAACTCTGCTGCTCTCCTGCTAGCACCCCATCCCTCACTCAGCCCCATCGCTGGCCCCTCACTCTGCCCTGCCTTCAGCCCTCCAACTCCTTGCTTGGTCTTGCCGCTAGCCCCCCAATCCCTTGCTCTGCCCTGTTGTTGTTCCCCTAACCTCCAGCCCCTTGCTCAGCTCTGACACCAGCCTCTCAATCTGTCTCACCACACACTCGACCCCACCACCGGCCCCCATGCCTCGCTAGGCTGCCAACTCTCATGATCTGCGCAACTCTGGGTTCTCAACCACCTGCTGGTCCCATTCCCAGTGGCTCCACCTCCAGGCCCTGAATGCAGGCTCCTGGCAACTGGCCTCAACTCTAGGGCCTGGTGAGGGTTGCAGACAGGGGTAAGGTGCGTATGTGCAGCTCAGCACCCCCACTCTGAAAACTGTTCAACTAATAGCACGGACAGTATCAAGCAGCATCACAGGCTAGCTAACCTAAGTATGCACCTGGGGATCCCAGTGGGCTTGCAGCTAACCCATCTGCTAGCCCCGTTATATCACTATTTTTAGCCAGCAAGCTTAATGAGCACTAGCAAGAATATGTTCATGGAAGCTGTGTGTATTACTCAAAACACCCATGTTATTTATGTTGCAAAGTCAAGCCCCAGGAAATTAGGAAAGACTGGATTTACAGCCACCCATGCAACCTTAATTTGGACCTTGTGCATCAGTGTTCCCTCTAATTTTTTTCATCCATGTGCAGATTAATTTATGTTATGTACACCAAGGCATGTACAGATGTGTACCACCAGTACAAACACAGGTTGCTGGCTGTAGGCACTGTAAGCACGCTGCTAATCAGCTGGGTGACACCTGAATCTCTTTGGGTGGCCGATAAAGTGCTCATCTTACAAGGAACACAGTTGTACATCAAATCTGTGCACTGAATGAGGCACGAGGCATGTGGGAAAACACATCATGCAATTGAAAAATGTATCATACCGTATGTGTACAAGGAAGGAGAATTAAGAATACCCAATAACTGTAAAATTTGTATTTCCTAACTTTCCAGGGCTTAACTTTACAACCCTAATAACTTTCTTCTTATATTTTTTGTATGCAGTTTCCTAGATATTGTTCATTTGGATGGAGTGATTCTTGTTTCTTTTTTAGAAAAAAGGTAAGGCCATATTCTGATGCGCAGAATTGCAAACCCTATGCCCTGTCATGTACAATCAGGGAAGACTGAGTGCTGAACTTTCAGCATTGTAACACACATGGTGCATCTACACTGCAGGACTTACCTCAAAATAAGCTACGCAAATTGAGCTACGTCAATTGCACATCTTATTTCGAAATAGGGAGCATCTACACAGCACTTATTTTGAAACAGAGCACTCTTCCTCTGACTTCCCTTATTCCTTGTACAATGAGGTTTACAGGAGTCGGAGTAAGAAGTCCTCCAGCTTGACACTATTTTGACACTATTTTGAAATAACTGCCTGCTGTATAGACGCGGACTAAGTTATTTGGAATAGCACTAGTTATTTCGAAATAGTGTTGCAATGTAGACGTACCCACAGATAGCCCTTGAGCTACACAAGACAGAACACATTCACTGCTAGCAACAGAAGGCTGTTGTCCCAGAAAAGGGGTTGTGATTCTGGGGCAACATCCTGGATCTAGAAATAGTGGTCTGGCACAGTCAACTGATCTTCTCCCCACCCTTTCCCTTTCTACCCCTTAGCACCTCTGAAAATCAGACAACTTGTATTCAAGCGCCTAAGCAAGGATTTAGCTAGCTAATGTGAGGCACTCATGTTTCAACATTCTGGCTGAAATCTCTATCAAAATTCTACTGGCCTCCTGTGATCTGAAGAGCATGATATCAATATTTTCATCGATTCACAAAGCAGGAGCTCCTTGAGTAATGTTAAAAGGCAGCTGTAAGATTTGGAGTCCTCTTGTCCAAATGGAAAATGGCCAACACACTGAATAATAATGGTGATTTATTTGAAAGAAGGCTTTGACTATGGTCAATTGGACTATGATATTTGGTGATGGATGTGGTAGAAGAACACAGATATTTAGAAAGACATCTTTGACTTTTTTCCCCATGGGTGAGCCACTTACAGAAATAGATGAAGGGTAGAGAAGTCTGCACTGTAATACACATAGACTATAATGAATCACAGTATTGCCAAATAAGATTTTTCTGTTAAACATTTTCCCCAGAAAGATATCCACACAGTTATCATTACCTTAGCCAAGAGTTGCCATGGAAGATTGAGATTTGCCTCCTGTCCAGGACCAAGAATTACAATAAAAGATCATATTTCTGCATGGCATAGGACATTTTGCTAATGCTTTACTGCAGATGCCCTCTGGAAGGTAAGAGGAAGCAGGAGTTTAAGCACCCCTGTACCACAACAGAGCTGACCCCATTGAGTCTTGTCAGTATTATGCTTTTCACAATTGCAATAAAACTGGTATCTTCCACAAGTAGTGTGTTTTTGTGCACTGCAACAACACTGAGAAATCGCTGCAAGAAATACAGAGCTAGATGAAGAGGGAACAGAGCAAATATAACCAGAAAAATTCATTAGGTTAATAGGACCCACAGATCAGCCTAGCAGGTGAACAACTTGCACATGGTAGTAAAATACTTAGTAGCAGAAAAAAGCTGTGAATGGGGCTGCTTGTGGGAGAGATTTCTAAACCCTTCCTTCTTTCCACATTCCCTCTTCTTTTGGCTTGTACCTAACTTTATGAATATTAAATATTTCTGAAATTTCTGACTACATCCATTTTTATGAAAGGGGGTTAAAATAATCCTACCCACAGCATTCATTCCTTAGGTATTCACCACAACAAAAATAATCCTGCACAACTCATTTGGCATTATTTGGATTTCATAACTACTTCTCTACATTTTCCATTGGAATTTAGATAACTATCTGGGACTATTATTAATTAACTAGACCATATTTTTAAAGCAGTACTGTGTATTTTAACAAAGCTAAAGAAATAGCACACATTATACTGATTACACCAAGCTGCAAAGTAAAATCCCTATTAAGTCCAATGCAAAATGTTTCAGTGAAAGTGTGGAAAATCATCCTGAGTCATAATTAATGATAATATTTTGCAACTGAATGTAGCATGTAAATATCACTTCTGATATTTAATTCTTGCATCTTCCCAGAGCATTAACAGTCCCAAATTACTAGACCATAGAAATTAACCAAGAAGGCCTATAAAACTTCCAAAGTGAGGGTCACCAGTCCAACTCCATGAGCATCCGATTTGGTGCAGGTGAAATGCAATGTGAAATCAGACTTTTCAAAATGTTTTTCAGGGTCTAATCTAATTAGCTCATCTAAAAAGCCCATTAAAATATGCCTTTGGTGTATGTGGAATAGCAAAAGAAGAGAGAGTTGAGAGATTTTCCATAAGTAGGTCAAAATGTGATTTTTATTGCAATCAAAAGAACTGTAATTTCAAGTGAAATATTTACTGTGATTAATTCCATTTGGCGCCTATAAATAAAATACCTGAAAAACTGCTGCCTGCTTCTGTGCTGAGTTAGTATTTCCCCATTTCTGGAGAAAGATTGTTTGGCCTTTGATTTTGAAGGTCACACAACCACAGCAGCCAGAAAAGTAGAGAAATGCAAACATTTAGGATAAGCAGTTTGCTGGAAGGATTACAAAGGTTTGCAGATTTCTAGGCAATGGGATGACATTGGGAGTTGCTACAATTTCATACTCCTGGCATTGGTTCCATCTGACTGCATGTCCCCTTTATGAGACATGACTTTCCTGTTCACTGAGTAGATGAAAATACATCTAGAAAAGCCATTATATTGCTGTGCACTTATTTAAGGTATGCTAGGAAGAGTCACAACTGGAATCCTTACCCTATGGTTATGTCTACACTGGTGCGATCTCGCACAAAAGCGGTCACTCTTGTGCAAACACTTGCTGCCTGTCTACACTGGCCGAGTGTTCTTGCGCAAGTAAACTGACGTTCTAATGTATAAAATCAGGGCTTCTTGTGCGAGAACTCTGACGCTCCTGCTCAGGAATAAGCCCTCTTGCGCAAGAGCTCTTCCAGAAGAGGCCAGTGTAGACAGGCAACATGAATTTCTTGTGCAAGAAAGGCCTATGGTTAAAAATGGCCATCTGAGCTTTTCTGTGAAGAGAGTTGCCTACACTGGCATGGATGCTCTGCGCAAAAGCACATCTCTTACGCAAAAGCACACATGCCAGTGTAGACGCCTCTTCTGGAAGAGTTTTTGCAGAAGAACTCTTCCGCAAAAGAGTTTTTGCGTGAGAACGCGCCAGTGTAGACGTAGCCTATCTCTATACAGAAGTGGATAAAAGCGGTGACATTTGCAACAGTTAAAATATAATGAAATTCAATATTTAAAGCCACATTTTTTCCAAAGCACCAGTAAGATGCATGAGTTTATCTAGTTGCATAATATAAGCTCCACATTTGCATGGCTGAACTATATTCAATTTATAAATTTGGTAAACCAATTCATGCAAACAGCTAGCTGTTCAAAAATGTTTCCAATTTGCACCTATAATCCTATCAGGTATATGCACATATGAACTTCTGAATGAGCAAAATGGAACTTAGACTGGGCAGAAAGGATGGTGTAGATGACAATGCTCTGGCATGGGACTCGGGAAGTCTGTTTCAAAATCTGAGATCAGCCACAGACTTCTTATCTGTTTTATGAACATTAGTTTCAGCCATTGTGTATGGATGAAATTGCACATTGGTCACACCATAGTAGATGTGTTAAGGTGAAACATTCAGATATTACACTGAACAGCGGACAAGCCAGTGTTTGCTCTGTTCCCTTTGTGTTAATACAAGACTCATGTGGAATACTGCACTTTTGGAAGTGGTGGCCAAACCCTGTGTGTTAGTCAGTATTAAAGTGAGCATTTCCAAGAGCGTCTGGTGTTTCAGCACATGTGTGTCTGTAGTTACCAGAATCAATACAATGCTGCTTGTGAAAATCATAGCGAAAAAGTGCAATCTAATGAAATATGCCAACTGAATGGTGGTACAACCTCCCTCTGATACACACAGATAAAACTATCCAAATGACAGCCCCTAACCTTTTCAGAGCAAATTCAAACTAAATGTTTTTTGAGGTTTGGCCATGTTTGGATTCAGGTGTTTCCAGGCCATAACTAAAATCACTCCAAGAGTGTCCAAATATCACCCAGGAAGCAGTTCTCATAGCATTTCCAATGGTTAAAGAGACAGTGTAATCTTATGGGAGTCCCAGGCCAAGTGGGGCACCCAAATAGCTAGGAACAAGCATAGATGCTTATTTGAATCAATGGTTAAACTTCTAAGTAGAGCTAAGCCAGAGCCAAAATCTAAACTGCAGCATCACCAATGCCTAACACTCCCAAATTCATAGCATCTAGATCCAAACTTTGCAGCGTAAGCTTCTTTTTTTCCCTTTTTTATGGTTCACCTACCCACATTTACTAACTAATTGAATTATTAAAAACTTTAAAAAGCATTGAGGTATCCTATAGTGCCTTAAAGACTAACAAAAAATATACAAAGTATCATGAGGTTTCATGGGCACAGCCCACGTCTTCAAATAAGTGGAACAAAAGGCTTAGAAATGTTGTTACTATATCTATAGTATCATGAGCTTTCTTGGTACAACTCCACTTCTTCAGATGAGTGGAGCAAAGTGATCTTTCGCTCCACTCATCTGAAGAAGGGAATTGTGCCTACGAAAGCTCATGATATTATATATATATATTGTTAGTCTCTAAGGTGCTACAGGACCACTCATTTTTAAGTTTTTTAAGTTACAAATTTAATACGGCTACCCCTCTGAGACTTTACTACTTGAATTATTAGTTAACAAGAGTCATGATCCAAAGCCCACTTAAGTCAACTGAAAAATTCCCCTTGACCTCATTAGTGTTGGAATCAGGCTTAATATATATCTTTAGTGGTCACAAGACAATCTAATACTGAAGGATTTACCCTTTCTCAAGGCAAATCCCAAGATGGATTTTTGTCACATGTTGAGCCAGGTTAAACAGCTAAGCAATATTTTCCTTCTCTCTCTCATCTATCTAATTTAATGTTACTTTTCCACACCAAGCATCTTAGTGTGTGAATGCTTCCTTAGTCAATAGTTCTGCAACTGTATTGGCACATAACATCTAAGGGAATCTGTGGTTAGGCTTAAGTTTTGTTTTGCTAAACTTAGTTTCTGGCTTCTTGAATTGACTAAGAATTTATAAAAATTTTAATCTATTCATGGAGCACAGCTGTTGTGCTTAAACTAAACATTTTCCCCCACAGAATGAGGTATTTCTATTTAACTTTCATTTCTGCCTGGGAACCCCAACAGGGATTTTAAAAGAGAAAATTATTATTAGAAATTAAGTATTCTTTTCAGTTTTGTCTACTGAGAGCAGCTACACATTACAGCTGATCTCCACTGCATTAAAACATTACTGATTGTCATTCTGAGAATAATATATGGAGATACACCTATTTCATAGAACTGGAAGGGACTTTGAGAGGATATAGAGTCCAGTCTCCTGCCCTCATAGCAGAACCAAGTACCATCCCTGACAGATTTGCCCCAGATCCCTAAACGCCCCCCTCTGGGATTGAGTTCACAGCTTTGGGTTTAGCAGGTCAATGCTCAAACCACTGAGCTATCCCTCCCCTGCTAAATGACTCAATGAATGACTTTTTTTGGAGAAAGCATAATGATATAAATCTGAAAGACTTGAAAGTCACTTAAACAACCTATAATAAATAAATAAAAATATTAAACATAGAACTGCCATGTAGTCATTTTGTGTAGATATGTGAAGAATGTGATATTATTGTGTAAATATGCATATTCCACAGACATTAAAATAATCTTAAGTGCATCTCTGACTGTAATTAACAGCCCTGCTGTGATCATCTTGCTACTTGTTTTATCACAAAATAGAGATGAGTAAATGCTCTGCCTCTACATTCTTTCATAAGAACATCCTAAATGCAATTTAACACAAAACATTTGATGTTTGTAATCTTAAACAATCAGTACTCAACAAAACAGCATTGCTTCCATGCCTTGGTGCTCTCTTGTCTTTCTGATAGCTATAGAGCTATCTGAGCTCATTTGGCTGTTGCTAAGGATTTTAGTGAACAATGCTCAGCAAACCTTGCACTTTGAAGTCATTACTGAGCTAAAGGCATGGCTATTCCTATTGCAACATTACTTGCAAAGTTAGCTATAGAGGCTGACACAGTCTCCATGCCTGAGATGGTCTTTTTAGTTTTCATTAAACTTAGGTGTGTGACATGGCTAATCTTTCAGTATACTCTGAACTTAAGGCAGGCATCCAGGGCTGCAACCATGGTCAGGGGAACAACAATCACTTGCACTAATAAAAAATACAGGATTCAACTTACTTTTTTGGTCTGTAGTCAGGAATGGACCTATCCAGTGATATTCTGTCACTCAGCTGGGCATTGTAACCATATTCTTCATACTTAGTTTCAGATTCATGACTGTCATCTCTCAAGGTAGCAGCCAGTCCTCCTTGGCCCAAGCCTCCTGGACCTTCAACTAGTCCCATGGGTTTGGCTAAACCTAGAAAGAAAACAAATGAAATTGACAGGTGTTGCTGAGATGTGGGGAGTCACTGGGCCCTGCACCCACATTTGCATTCAGATGTGACTTTCAGCCAGCAGGTAAAACAGAAGGTTTATTAGTTCACAGGGATACAGAGTAGAAGAGGCTTGTTAGAGCAGGGAGCAGAAGCAGTGAGTATAATCCATCTTGGAGAGAGGGGGCTCAGAGCCAAGAGACTTACTCTGCTTTCTCTGCACCCCAACCCAGAGAGACTCACTCACCCCCTCAGCCAACTCTGCCTCCTGCTTTTGTCTAGCTTTCCAGGCAAAAGGTGTTACCTGGTCATACCTCTCTCCCAGACTCAGGTTATATAGGGTATCAGCCATCCTGTACATGTGGGAGGCTGTCACACTGAAATTCCCATCACCACCTAGGCATTGGTTTAGTGCCCAGGGAAGCAGAGGTCCACACACTGGGTTACGACAGGACAGTAGAAATTACATTCAATATAACAAAGTGAAAAGAGTGAATACAATCCCCACTTTGTCACAAAAGGATAGTAGAGAGTGAGTAGGAATACAGTTCTTTGTATGTGTTTAGGTTTTTTAAACATTTAAGCCAACAGTAATCGGTTCTGCAGTTTTTATTTAAGTAAGCATGCAACAACTGGATGAAGAAAATGAGGACCTGAGCAAATGTTGTCTTGGCTAAGTTATTTGAGCATAAGTTCCATTGTTTTGACTCAAACAAATATTGAGAAGACCATTCCCCCTGTGAGCCGTTTTCTGATGGACAGCCCACCTGGTATTGTTATTCACTAATGTATTAATGCTAATTTCAAGAAATCAATTTAAAAACAACAAATATAAAAACAGCGTGGGAAAAAAATCTGCAGATTCATTGTTAAGTGAATCTTCCATGGCAACAGAAACTTAGATTAGTGATCGAGTCTAATATATAATTTCATCACTTATTACAAGCCTTAATGGTACAGTTCCATTTGCTGAATAAGTCATTAAAAGTTATGAACTTATTTATAACAGTCTTCTGCATCCAGTACAGTAAAGAACAAATATCTTTCAAATATTTCACACACAGAGCAAAACAATTATAGCTATAGCTGGTTGACATATAGCTAGTGTCACCCAGAAGGTTAAGGTGCTTGCCTGCCATACAAGTTAACATGCTTTTCCTGGGTTGATTCACACAAATTGTTATTATATCCAGTATATAAACATAGTATGTATTCATTATAAGGTATTCATCCCTGGTGTTAAGCTGTAATGCAAGAAACATACAGGACTGCATCCTATATGAACAGCTAAAGCATATTAGTGGAGTAAGTTAGCATAAGTGACCTTTGTCCTAGATAAAATGGCCCTCGACTCTGGGGAACCAAATACGGGAACTAAATCTAGGGTTGCGCTGGTTCATTCGGAGCCAGAATTGGTTGGTAATCATAAAACAGACTGCAGGGCAGAAAACTAGAAAGGCCAAAGATAATGGTTTTGAGAACAAGATAATCCTCATTAATATATAGTAATAAGCATCATAATCTACTACCCTTTAGAATAAGTGTACTCAAAGATTTCTTAGGGTGAGGAAATAACATATGGGCATGGTAGGTTGGGCCAGAATCAAGCAATGCTAAAGCGCTATAAAAAAGCCATGCTTTGGGGCTAAAAGGGTCGGCTAGCCATTCATTAGAAAGGCTTGCTATACGCACACTGTGAGCTTCTCTACCTTCTATCTACTATTAGCTTAGCTTCACAGTATAGCTTAGCCACTCAACACTCTACGGCTGCGTCTAGACTGGCATGATTTTGCGGAAATACTTTTAACGGAAAAACTTTTCCGTTAAAAGTATTTCCACAAAAGCCCGTCTAGATTGGCACGGATGCTTTTGCGCAAAAAGTGCTTTTGTGCAAAGCATCCATGACCAGTCTAGACAGCGATTTTCGCAAGAAAGCCCCGATCGCCATTTTAGCCATTGGGGCTTTTTTATGAAAACAGTTCTTCGCTGTCTACACTGGCCTCTTGCACAAGTATTCTTGTGCAAGAGGGCTTTCCCGAGCGGGGAGCGTGAAAATATTTATGCAAGAAGCACTGATTTTGTACATTACAAAGTCAGTGCTCTTGCGCAAATTCTAGCGGCCAGTGTAGACAGCTGGCAAGTATTTGCGCAAAAGCTCCCGCTTATGCGCAAAATCTTGCCAGTCTAGACGCACCCTACCTGTCTGGACCTTCAACAGGCATGTCAAGGGTGAGGCTGGTCCTACATTTCTTAACATCAGGTCTTCAGGAAGGGGTGTGATTATGGTAGGCTAACAGAGGCATAGCGAAGGGAGGGTGGCGGGGGACAGTTGCCCCTGGGCACCACGCTAGGGGGGCACGGGGCTGGGGTGGGAATGAAGCGCACACTGCTCTGGCCCACGTGACGCTTTTGAACAGAGACCTGGGAACTACGTGCTCCCGGCTCTACACACTGCGAGCGGAGGCAGCAGGGTCGGGAGGCAGAAGCAGCCACTTTAAAGGTTAGATTTCCTTATCCGGCCGTCCCTTCCTCCGGTGCCTGGCTCTGTGCGGGGCGGGAGGGGGGAAGATTTGATGGGGAGTGCTCCCAGTGCTGGGGAGCCTGTCTGGGGGGAGTGTATTGGGATGGGAGGCTCTGGGCGTGGGGCTGGCTCTGGGGAGAGGTGACTGCATTGGGATGGGGCTCTGAAGGGGCCTGGCTCAGGGAAGGAGTGAGTGCATTGGGATGGGGGTGCTGGAGGGGGCTGGCTCAGGGGAAGGGGTGAGTTCATTGGGATGGAGGGTCAGGGGCTGGCTCTGGGGAGGCATGAGTGAATTGGGATTGGGGACCTGGGGCCTGGCTCAGGGGAGGGGTGAGTGCATTGGGATAATGGGTCCGGGGGAGCTGACTCTGGGGAGGGGTGAGTGCATTGGGATGGAGGGACGCTGGGGAGGGGCTGGCTCTGGGGGAGAGGTGGGTGCATTGGGGTTGCTTATATTTTTTTAAATAAAAGATACTTTATAACAAAGGAAAAACTTAAAAATAATAGTCTGGTTACATTTTAAAGACTAACAAACATACAGATCAGGCATGTCAAACTTGAAGCCCACTGAGGGCCACAAATGAAAACTGATAGCTTTCAGGACACCAAAGAAAATGTACTTCTACATAAGTTGTAATTATTTATTATTATAGATTATGTTTTAGGTATATTTTATAATATTTTTCAGGTCTTGTTTTAATATAATACAATAATTTGATGTGTAAAATTGTTATTTACTCATAAAATAATTTTTAATTTAAATATAAATTTAAGGTACTTTTAATTTTTTATATGATACATAACTTGTTTTGTTGAAATAAAAACAAGTATAGACCATGGTCAATCAAATAGAACAGGCTTCTGTGAAAATTTCAGATACTTTGTAAGTTTGAAATTTTGCATAAACATATACTTATTCATGCAATTGCAAAAAATTGACATATTTATTTATATAAAATGAATATACATTTTGTGATTTTATTTGGAAATAAATAAATAAAAACCAAAACATTAACAAAATATCCCCCTCCACTGCCCCAGAGCCAGGCACTCCCATATCCCTATTCTAACCCAATTGCCCTCCTTTCCCACAGACCCTGCCCCGCTCTAACCCAATGCCTCCTCCTTCCCCAAACCCAGGCACTCCCAGCCCCCCCCCATACGTAATGCCTGGGTCCCGGAGCCAGTGTCACTGCCACTGCCACCACACATTTCTTCCTCGATTTTGGGGAGGCATGAGCACAGCAGCCAGCTGTGAGCAGGCACTTGATGCCTGTGCAGAGCAGCCCGGCCAGCCATGATCTGCACTCGGCCATGTGCTTTATTCTTTTATAAAAATGTAGTGGCACTTTATTTTTTTATAAAAATGTAGTGACAGGCCACAAAAAATTTCAATTGGGCCACATGCAGCCTGCCAGAAGCCTGTTTGACATGCCTGATGTAGATGGTATCATGAGCTTTTGTGGGCACAACCCACTTAGACCCACGAAAGCTCATGATACCATCTACATACGGGGCGGGCAATAATTTTTGCCCGGGGGCCACTTCAAAAATTTTTGAAGTAGCCCTAGGTCACCCTGGAAGGGGCAGGGCCTAAACAGGAAGGGGCGGTGCTACCCAGACCAATCATGGTCTGAGGTGGGGGAGCCCCTTTGCCCCCTCTTCCCACTAGGTACCCATGCCCTGGAAGAGGCTTGGCACACTTCCCCACTCCCAGGCCAATCAGGGCTTGAGGGCAGGGGAGCATGGGAAGCCTCCTCCTACCCTGCGAGGAGCACATGGTGCTTGGAAACACTGCGTGCTGCTCGCAGGGTGGGGGTAGAGCAGAGGAAGCTTCACATGCTCCCCCACTCCCGAGCCCTAATTGGCCTGGGGCCGGGGGAGCAGCAGAGCCTCCAAGGACCAGATCCAACCCACGGAGGCCCTTTTGCCTACCCCTGATCTACATGTTTTGTTAATCTTTAAAGTACTACTATACTGTTTTGTTGGTTTTTAAGTTTTTCCTGTTACAGACTAACTCAGCTACCCCTCTGAAGCTTATAAAAAAAGGTTCTATACTAAACCATTCCTTTTTGCCTCCCTGTTTCCTTTCTCCTTTGGCGAGTTGGGCAGGCAGGAGTTTTGGTAAAAATATATCAGATGTGCACACGGTGCTTGCTTTACCTCAGCTGGTGCTGGATAATCAGAGGCTCAATTCTAAAGGAGTTGGCATTTCTGAGTGATAGATCACCCCATATTTTGTTGCAGATTTTCCATCTCCCAGTCACAGCAGAGACTTGGGATTAACGTGGCTCTCTCAACTAAAAGGATTATACATGTTCAGATGTTGTGATTGTGTACACCTGGAGAGGCAGTCTGCTTAAGGCAAAGTTGGCCTTGAATCTTGATATCTATGGCTTCAGTTGAATGGCTTTTGTGAAATTTGGAAGAGCAGCTCAGAGAGACCTCTCTCCTTTACTTAAGGATAGAATCTCAGGGCAGCCTGAAGGAAAAAGTCCTCATGGCAGACAGAAAGCCACGCTTGCAGTGTATCCTCAGCCTTAGGCTACTTACTGCTTCAAGTGCCTTCAAGAAAGTGAGGGTGATTCTTGTGTTGTGTGTTCGTTTTATTTAAAAGTTTTTCAGAGCGTTATTTTAACAGTTTAATCTCTTATATTCATAACTCTCATGTCGTTTTTCGCTGCGCATCAATGTGAAAAACAATTAGGTTAACTAGGTAAGTAAATGGACAGTTAGGAAGCATTACAGATTGCTTACAATAAATTTATTAGCTATCTTGTTAGTCTTTAAAGTGCTACATAACTTTTTTTTCTTTTTGTTTTACCAAGATCAGACTATCACGGCTACCTCTCTATTATAATAAATTTGATATGCTCAAAATCTTTTTTACTTTTTATTCATTAAAGCAATGTGTTACTCATTTGCTATAACAGTGGTTTTAAATGCTTGAATGAAATATAGTGATTAAGTTGTATAACATTTATTTCTCTCATGTTTTATAAAACTTACATATTTAAGAATTTGACATTTTTTATGTGAAATACATGAACCTAATGAGAATGGAATATGAACAAATTAAAGAGAAAAAATTATTTAACAGAATGTAAACCACAAAACTTTATAATTTATATGTCTGTTATTAGTAAAATAAGTAATTCATTAAACAATAAATATCCTAAGAGGTGGATTAATTACAGCGGTGTACTGAGGAGGGCGCCAGAGTGTGTGTGTGTGGGGGGGGGGGGAATGGCCCCTGGGGGCCACATTAGTGAGGTACCAGTATAGTCCCTCTACACTCCCCCTGTCATCCCTCTGTTCACCTGCTCCTCCTCTGCCTGCCGCCACCGGCTAGAGCTACCTCTTCCCTGCGTCTCTCTCCCCAGCCCGACCCCCTCCACCTCTGCCAGAGGGTTAGTGTGTGCGGGACCCAGCCCCAAACTGGAGGGGGTTGGGTAAGACGCGGTACAAGCTCCCCCCATTCCTCCCAGGGTCAGGCTCAGCCGTGCGCCAGGTTTGGGGCCCCAAGATTTAGCAATTTAGCAGTGGGGGGGGGAGGTACCAATTTTGCCTTCACCCCTGGGCGCATAACACCCTCGCTACGCCTCTGTAGGCTAATTCTTAATCTTAGTAATGTTACCAGAGGAAGTCCTAGAGCTGTATTATGTTCGATAACTTTATGCTTTCTGATGTTTGTTACTCTTTCATTTATTTTAATAAAGATTTTAATGAATTGGTATTGTCACATATCCTGAAACTCCCCTTCTGACACAGAGCTCTCTGGGTTCTCTCTCCCTCTGTAACCTGAATTGCATCTAAATGTAAATGGACTGCTTTAACAAATAGCTCTAAAATCAAGCCAAATTTAGTTAAGTGCCTAACTGCAGATTTAGGCCTTTAGTTGTTGGCACTGGTATCTGAAAATATTTGTCTTAAGACTGCAGGGAGCAATCAGAGTGCATGTTGGGTACTTGACAGCCATTTTATCCTTTGAAAATCCTATTCCTCTTAAATGTAAAATCTGGGAAGTGAAATCAGTTTAACTAAAAATGGAAGTCTTGCCACAAGAATAAATTATCAAAAAATTCAAGAAGTTAACTCAGCTGGACTGGAGAAAAACATTCAGCATCAGGCAGTTTTGGCAGGCAGGCACAGAACCTTTTCCAGCCTTGACAAACATTTCAGCTAGTCTTTTTTGTGCTAGAGCAGCATGCAAATGCTGAATGCTCTTTTTCCACATTACATTGCACTGCCAAACACGGGCAGAAAACCTGGAGAATTTGTTTCTATATGGCATTCTGCAGCAAAATGAGCAAAATCAGATAAAAGATTTGATTATTCAGAACACTGCCATTGATTTAATTGAAGTTGGTTGTGTTTTGAAGCTATTCTTGAATTCCTGGAATTGTTCCAAGTAGAACTCCCATAATTTACAATGCAGGTGGGAATTCTTTGTTCTTTTCTTCAGGCATGAGCTGAAACATTTAGACAAGGCTGTCTGGTTGATCCTGGCCATCCTCCTCTGTGAGTGACACTACAGCTTGGACTAGATCTCTGTAGTGAGGGAACTTACTAAGATTCTCCTATCTGCCTTTACCCAAGCTACTTGAGTCTTGAGTCTGGGGGTGTGGAACCCAGTGACTCCCTCTCCAGAGGAAATAGGAGGGGTGGGAGTTAACACTACTCCAGCTGCACAATGCTACCCATTATTGACCAGCATAGCTCTGTTGGTGTGGAAGGTACCAAATTTTTCTGCAGGTATAAGCCAGTGATAAATCACTCTTGCCTTGCCCTTGCATTTGGAGGGCCATGGGGTGGGCATCATGTCTCAGTGGGGAGTCTGAGCCACAATGATTTTGGGGCTTCTCTTCCGTGGGAGCTGCAGCTTACCCCATTCCACCCTCAAACACATCCTGTGCTCAAAGTCACAGCTGAGCCCTGGGTTTGTGTTGTACCAACATCATGAGGTACAATGATGATTGGTGCCTCTAGCTGCTATGCTAATAGTGATAAATACTAGGATCTGTGAAGTGCCATTTACAATGTGGTGGGGGCATGGATTTGTCTTATTCCCCTCTCTGGACTTTTCTCTTCTCCTCTGAGGCACCCACCTCCATCTACAGCCTGACCCTGCTGGAGCATGTGTTCCTACACGTTCCCCCACCAAAGTTGAATGAGGGGCATTGTGATCTGGCAAGCAGGGATGCAGCACCACCCAAGTCTGGCCTGGCCAAAAATTGGCCAGCCAGTGGCAAGGATGAACCCCTCCTCGTCAGCACCATGGCCTGAATACTGAAGCCTCAATGCATGCTAGCTGCTTTACAAACACACTGAGAAAGACAGGGCCTGCCCTAAAGACATTAATGTTCCCCCATGCAATCTGTTGTGTTGCACCATGAAAAAACCATCATTGCCCCATCCATCATGAACTACTATTCTTTATTACTCATCTCATGTACAGAAAATGCCCACTATGCACCCCTTTTTCACTGAAACTGCACTGAAAGGTTCTGGGTGTCTTCTTTTTGTGGAGTACATTAACCTGACTGCAGTTATCCTAAAAAAGAGATGGAATTAAATTATTGACCAACAAACAACAGTGTTATGTTTCTGCATTCTATATTTATAATGAAAAAAACAGAAGCAATGATTCCTGAGTACAATCCAGAATTGATTTTTATCACACCTATGATTCAGTACAAGCAAATGAAACAATTACAACCAATAATGGTATGATGTAGATGTTTGCTGTTAAACAGAGCTGATTGAAAATCTTCCAACAGAATAGCTTTTAGTAGAAAATGTCAAGTTGACAAAAACAAAACATTTAATGAGGAAGAACGGCTGTTGCACAAGAGGGGGGTTTTGCACAAAAAGGCGCTGTGTAGACGGCACTTGTTTGCACAAAAACCTCTTGCACAAAAACGGCTCCTAATTAATTATGCAAATGAAGCACAGCATTATGCTAATCTGCACTTCATTTGCATAGGCTTTTGTGGAAGATGGAAGCTGTGTAGATGTAGCCCAAGAGCCCCCAGAAAAATGCCCCCTGGAATCCCTTGTTCCCCCTAGAATCCTCAGCACCCCAACTCCATTCCCCAGCAACAGTGCTGAAATTGGAGGGGTGAACTGAAAGAGGAAGGGGCCCCACAAACCCCTAATCTGCCTCTGGGTAAACCCAGTTCAACCATGTATAATTATAACAATTCAGTATCCCTTTATTCCCAAATCTAGTAGTTTAGCTGCTCATGATTTTAATCTGATCTTTTTCTAGAAAAAACCCATTATCTATCCAAGCTGCACTTGGAACATATTGCTGGGTGGGGTTCTCTTATTACCCACACTATTGTACCCTGCTTGCAAATGATCATAATAATGCAGCAACATTGACCAAAGTACGGTAACAGAATAAATGAAATTGCATTGCTTCATTCTGCAAGTATAATGTAAAAGTGTCTCTAGTAGCTGTTAAGAAAAAAATATTACTACTTGTTCTACATTCTCCATGCATGTAGTATCTGCAAATGCAGTAATTTCAGGCAATATTCATTTCCATACATCGCTAGTCAGCAGTTAGATGTCCATGCTGATTGGAGCCTGCATTGCATTTAAAGCCCCCGGAAGCTCCCAAGGGAGATCACCAGGAGAGCGTCATCTCCTATAGCTGCTTGCTAAGGCTAGCAAGGACTCCTGCTTAAAGGGGCTCCTCTCCATGGCCATGTCTCACATGCCACGCCTCCACTGCCCACCCTCTCACAGGACATCAAACTCATATTGTGTGCTCTGGTTGACCTTACAGACACTACAGCACTGACCACGTGGAGCCAGAGGTGCTGCAAAACAATGCCAGACTGCCAGGCCTTACGCTGTGCATCACGGCACAGTTTATCCACACTGCCCATGTAATGACTCAGGACCATGACGACCAGCCCAGACCAGGGGACCTCTTCACCCAGGCCCTGGCATTCCTGATGCATCAAATTCCACTCCATCCCCTGCACACCATGGAACACCACTTCTGGTGGAAGCATACCGATTGTGAATGGTAGCACCACATCGTCCTGCAGTAATGGGATGACCAGCAGAGGCTACAGAATTTCTGCATGTGGAAGGCCACCTTCCTGAAGCTCTGTGAGTGACTCACCCCTGCCCTCAAGCAAGAGGACACCTGGATGAGACCCGCCATCCCCCTGCAGAATCACATTGCAATCACCCTGTGGAAGCTTGACACACTGGACAGCTACCACCCGGTCGGGAACCCATTCAGCATGGGGAAATTCATGGTTGGGGCCAGACTCATGCAGGTTTGACTCTTTTACTAGAAGGGTGGTGAAGCACTGGAATAGGTTACCTAGGAGGTGACAGAATTGCCATCCCTAGAGGTTCTTCAGTCCTGGCTTGACAAAGCCATGGCTGGGATGATATAGTTGAGGTTACTCCTACTTTGGGCAGGGAGTTGGACTCAGTAACCTTCTGAGGTCTCTTCGAACTGTATGAGTCTATGTTTCTATAGGTGGTCAAGGCCATCAACACCATCCTGCTTGCAGAAGGTCATCATGCTGGGCAACACCAACTCCATCATCTCTGGCTTTGCCACCATGGGTTTTCCCAAATGTGTGGAGGGGAGACATAGGGTATGTCTAGACTGCATCCCTCTGTCGGCAGAGGGATGCAGATTAGGCAGGTCGACATTGCAAATGAGGCAGGGATTTAAATATCCCATGCCTAATTTGCATAAAAATGGCTGCCGTGTTTTGCCAACTCAGCACTTTGTCAGCAAAAAGTGGCAGTCTAGAGGGGGGATCTGTTGAGAAAGAAAGCCTTTTTCGACAGATCCCCTATGTCTCCTGCAAGGATGTTTACAGGAGGCTTTGGTTGCCCAGGAGGTCCCACTACCACATGTTTGGAGGCCCTGACAACCTTTGGGAGGGGGCTAAGAGGAGGAGCCAGGGGGTGGGTGCATGGACAGGGGTAGGTGTGCATAGTTGGAAGGACAGGAAGTTGGGGGGCCTGATGCAGGGAGGTGGCTGGTGGACTGCTCCATACACATGGCCATGTGCTCCATGACAGATATAATTGAGGAGCACATGGCCTCATGCTTGTGTAACAGCTGCTTCCACATGGCCTTCCTCAACTTCCGGGCAGCCCAGTGCTCCTCATGGTTGGCAGTCTGCTCCTAGCGCTCCTCATCAAAGCTCTGGATGAGGGAATGGAGGCAGTCCATGTGCTCCCACAGCAGGTCTTTTTGCAGGTACACTTCCATCTGTGGATCTCACGGAGTCATGCTGATGGCTTGGGAGGTGGTGGATGCACCACATTTGCAGCTGAGGCAGCTGGAAGAAAAGTGACAAGGGCAGTCCTCCCAGGAGACACTGTATGAAGCCTAGCCCCTAATCTCTGAACCAACACTGAGGTCTCAATTCAGATGATGGTGATATGAGTCAAGCAAGGCCATCTGTTGCCTAGACAGAGGGCATTTTCTTGCAGGGGTATGAACATCCCAGGGGAGCACAGCAACACCCATGTCTTGGGGACAAGCAGGCATGGGAATAAGAACATAAGAATATAAGAACGGCCATACTGGGTCAGACCAAAGGTCCATCTAGCCCAGTATCCTGTCTGCCAACAGTGGCCAATACCAGATGCCCCAGAGGGAGGGATCACAACAGATAATCCTCATGTGATCCCTCCCCTATCTCCCACTTCCAGAGAAACAGCGGCTAAGGGACACCATTCCTATCCATCCTAGCTAATAGCCAGTGATGGACCTAACCTCCATGAATCTATCTAGCTCTTTTTTGAACCCTGTTAAAGTTCTAGCCTTCACCGCATCCTCTGGCAAGGAGTTCCGCAGGTTGACTGTGTGCTGTGGGAAGAAATACTTCCTTTTGTTTGTTTTAAACCTGCTGCCTATTAATTTCATTTGGAGACCCCTAGTTCTTATATTGTAGGAATAAGTAAATAACTTTTCCTTATTCACTTTTTCCACACCAGTCATGATTTTATAGACCTCTATCATATCCCCCTTTTGTCTCCTCTTTTCTAAGATGAAAAGTCCAAGTCTTTTTAATCTCTCTTCATATGGGACCAATTCTAAAACCCTAATAATTTTTGTTGCCCTTTTCTGAACCTTTTCCAATACCAATATCTTTTTGAGATGAGGCGACCACATCTGTACATAGTATTCAAGATGTAGGTGTGCCATAGTTTTATATAGAGGCAATAAGATATTTTCTGTCTTATTCTCTATCCCTTTTTTAATGACTCCTAACATTCTAATTGTTTTTTTCACTGCCACTGCACACTCAGTGGATGTTTTCAGAGAACTATCCACAATGACTCCAAGATCTCTCTCTTGAGTAGTGGTAGCCAAATTAGTCCCCATCATATTGTACATATAGTTGGGATTATGTTTTCCAATGTGCATTACTTTACATTTATCCACATTAAATTTCATTTGCCATTTTGTTGCCTAATCACTTAGTTTGGTGAGATCTTTTTGAAGCTCTTCACAGTCTGCTTTGGTCTTAACTATCTTGAGCAGTTTGGTATCATCTGCAAATTTTGCCACCTCACTGTTTACCCCTTTCTCTAGATCATTTATAAATAAGTTGAATAGAATGAGTCCCAGGACAGACCCTTGAGGGATCCCCTAGTTACCTCTCTTCACTCTGAAAACTTGCTATTTATTCCTACTCTTTGTTTCCTGTCTTTTAACCAGTTATCAATCCACGAAAGGACCTTCCCTCTTATCTCATGACAACTTACTTTACTTAAGAGCCTTTGGTGAGGGACCTTGTCAAAGGCTTTCTGGAAATCTAAGTATACTACATCCACAGGATCCTTGTTGCCCACATATTTGTTGACCCTGTTAAAGAACTCTAGCAGATTAGTAAGGCATGATTTCCCTTTATAGAAACCATGTTGACTTTCCCCCAACAAATTATATTCATCCATGTGTCTGACAATTTTATTCTTTACTATACTTTCAACTAATTTGCCCGGTATTGATGTTAGACTTACCAGTCTGTAATTACCAGGATCATCTGTATAGCCCTTTTTAAATACTGGTGTCACATTAGCTATCTTCCAATCATTAGGTACAGAAGCTGATTAAAGGATAGGTTACAAATCACAGTTAATAGTTCCGCAATTTCCCATTTGAGTTCTTTCAGAACTCTTGGGTGAATGCCATCTGGTCCTGGTGACTTGTTACTGTTAAGTTTATCAATTTGTTCCAAAACCTCTTCTAATGACACTTCAGTCTGGGACATATCCTCAGATTTGTCACTTAAAAAGAATGGGTCAGGTTTGGGAATCTCCCCAATATCCTCAGCCATAAAGACTGAAGCAAATAATTCATTTAGCTTCTCCGCTATAACTTTATCATCTTTGAGGGCTCCTTTAGCATCTTGTTCTTCCAAGGGCCCCACTGGTTGTTTATTAAGCTTTCTGCTTCTGATGTACTTAAAAAACATTTTACTATTGCTTTTTGAGTTTTTGGCTAGCTGCTCTTCAAACTCCTTTTTGGCTTTTCTCATTATATTTTTACACTTAATTTGACAAAGTTTATGGTCCTTTCTATTTTTCTCACTAGGATTTGACTTCCACTTTTTAAAAGGTGTCTTTTTATCTGTCACTACTTCTTCTACCTGGTTGTTAAGCCACGATGGCATTTTTTGGTTCTCTTAGGGTATGTTTACACTAGCCCCCTAGTTCGATCTAGGGAGGCTAATGAGGGCGACTGAAATTGCAAATGAAGTGCGGGATTTAAATATCCGGCTTCATGTTCAGGTCGCCATTTTAGAAATTGATCAGCCCAGTAACTGCTCGCGACTACACGCGGCAGTGAACGGATCGAATTAAAGCCTAACTCGAATTAGCTGGCAAACCTCATTGCAGGAGGAATAACAGCTAATTCGAGTTAGGGCTTTAATTTGGAATCCCATGTCACTGCCGCGTGTAGATGCAGGCAGTTACTTCGGGCTAGTCAATTTCTAAAATGGCGACCGGCCGGGAACATGCTAACGAAGCGCAGGATATTTAAATCCTGTGCTTCATTTGCAATTTCAGTCGCCCTCATTAGCCTCCCTAGATCGAACTAGGGGGCTAGTGTAGACATACCCTTACTGTGTTTTTTAATTTGGGGTATACATTTAAGTTGGGAATCTATTGTGGTGTCTTTGAAAAGTTTCCATGCATCTTGCAGAGATTTTACTTTTGTCACTATACCTTTTAATTTCTGTTTAACTAACTTCCTCATTTTTGTGTAGTTCCCCTTTCTGAAATTAAATGTCACAGTGTTGGGCTGTTGGGGTATTTTTCCCACCACAGGGATGTTAAATTTTATTACATTATTGTCACTATTTCCAAGCAGTCCAGTTATATTTACCTCTTGAACCAGATCCTGTGCTCCACTTAGGACTAAATCAAGAATAGCCTCTCCCCTTGTGGGTTCCAAAACCAGCTGCTCCAAGAATCAGTCATTTAACGTATCAAGAATGTTCTGGACAAACCAGGAGCCTGCAGATGTGGGAAGGGGATGGGGCTGCTTGGGTTGCTACTGTGTCTGGCACATGTTGGTTCCAGCACTGGCAGTGTCCTGAAGACAGAAAACTTCTATCCCTGCCCCCTGGAGGAGAGGGAAGGGTGTTGGGGAGGTGTGTGTGAGTGGTAGAGGCCGCTTGCCAGAGAGAGTGCTACTGAGTCCCCTCCTCTTCTTCCCCCTGGCAGATTCCCATGCGGGGGATTGGGCTGCTCCACATCGCTGCAGTTGACCCGGAGTGGATGGTGCCTGAGTGCAGGCATGAGCCTGTGCCATGTGTGGTACTGCTACGTGTTTCCATGTCTCCTTAGTTGTGGCTTGTCATAGGAAGGTGTCCCACCACAGAATCTGGAGTAAGGCCAGCGTGTGCAGGAGTCTTGTGAGAAGAAGCAACGGGCCCCTGTGTGAGAGTGTCATGGGGCTGAGGGCTTTGGACTGATGCTCCATGTGCACCCAAGTGCACAGGCTGTTGCTCTGTCTTCTCAGCCTAGGCCCCTTGCAGCCCGCCGCCTGCCCCCACATGTGTATAGGGAAAGTGATGGAACTCACCTGAAAGTGCATTTTCCGGGACTGTTCGAGTCTTGGGAGGGAATCACCTTCAGGCTGTTTATGACCTCCTGGCTGGCGGGCATGGTGTCCTGGCCAGAGTCGATAACAACAGGGAAAGAGGTCACCAGCCCCCTCCCAGGATGGCATTCAGCTGCTCATAGAAGTGGCAGGTATGCAGTGCTGCCCCAGAGCAGGAACTTTGCTCCCTAGTCTTGGTGTAGGACTGCCAGAGCTACTTGATTTTCATTCACACCTGATCCAGGGTCCTGCTTTGCCCTTTTTTGGACAGCCTGGCGACCATCCAGCCATAGATCTCAGCATTGCACCTCCTGGTGCTGCGGGCATGCTAGCAGCCATGGGGGGAGCAGTGGGAGCGCTAGGGTCGGCTATGGCTCCACTTAAGGGTGTTATGTGGAATGGCTAGTGGGGCTCTCCTGGTGCCACAAGCCTTTTCCCTTCTGCCTTGTTAATACAAAATAAGGAGAGTTATTTTGAAATTACTCCCTAGTGTAGACTAGGGCTAAGTAACAGAAAACTTATTCACTATGAATAATAATCATTTGTAACAGATCTCAAGATGAAGAAAGAAAGAACACAGATACATTTTTGTTTTTTCAGAAACTGAACTCCATTCTGTCACAAACCCATTAGAGCAGAAAAAAATTACAAAGTAAAATGAACAAACATGAGCATCGCTTACGAGCTGTATAATTCTAAATGCCACAACATTTCAGAAAAACTGTAGTAAAGGTGTAGAGTTAACTACTAGTCAGAAACAGCAAGGAAAAAAAGAATATAAAATACAAACAGTAAGAATGCATACATGCCCTATCCAATTTCATATTCAATCCCGAGTTACTTCTATCCTAAATAAATAAGCAAACAGTTATTTTTTTCAAAACAAAACAGTTGTTTTTATTGTGTCTTCTGGGAAAAGAGGTGGAGGGGGGAAGAGAGGGGTTGTTGTGGGAAGGGCAGAGAGGGGCAAGGCACAGGCCCCTAGTGGGGAGTCCTGAGGAAAGTTACTGGGGTCCTCGAGAGTAACTCTCCCTCAGGCCTCCTGGATGCGCACCCCCACCTGATGGGCCTGGCACATGGCAGTTGTGCGCAGCTGCTCAAAGACCCTTCCCTCCTGGCCAGCCTCTGCCCCCCACCCTGGAAGGAAGTCCACCCCCTTGCTCTCCACGATGTTGTGCAGCACATAACAAGCAGATATCACCTGGGGGATGTTCTGCTCCCCCACATTCAGATGGGCCAGGAGACACATGAACCTCGCCTTCAAGCGGCTGAAGGCGCACTCTGCCTGCATGCAGGCCCTGCCCAGGCAGCCACTGAAATGGTTCTTGGTGGGATCCAGGTGGCCAGTGTAGGGCTTCATAAGCCACTGCATGAGGGGGTAGGCTGCGTCCCCCACAATGCACAATGGCATCTCAATGTCCTTGACCATGTTGTTGTGCTGAGGGAAGAAAGTGCCTGTCTCCAGCTTGTGGTCATGGCTGGAGTTGCAGAAGATGCAGGCGTCATGCACCTTCCCTGATCAGCCTATAAAGATGTTTGTAAACTGGCTGTACTGGTCAACCAGAGCCTGCAGAACTGAAGAAAAGTATCCCTTTCTGTTAATGTACTACACTGCCTGATGGCCAGGGGCCTGGATGGGAATGTGTTTGCCATCAATAGCCCCCACTGCAGTTGGGGAAGCCCAGGGTGGCAAATCCAGCAACGATGGGGTCCACATTAGGGATGTTAAGGACTAGTCGACTAGTTGGCTATCTGATAAGCGAATCAGATAGAGGCAGCAATGGAAGGGAAGAGGGGGTTCTTCAAAGCGGCAGTCCCCAGCTGACCCCAGGCTCTGTGTGGCGCTAAGCCTGGGATCAGATGTTCGGTGCTGCCCCTTTAAAACATCGCCACGGCATTTCAAAGGAGATGTGCCGCATGGAGCCCTGGGTCAGCTGGAGTCCCCTCACCCCGTGGACTGCAGCCCAAGAGTGCCATAGTTGCATGAGGAGGGCCCTGATCATCAACCTCCCTACACCAAACTAGTTGCCTACGGATCGGTAACTGTCCAGCATGGACATTTTCCAGACAGCAATGGCGGCCTGCTTCTCCAGGGGGATAGTGAGTTGCATCTGGGTGTCACATTGTCTGAGGGCAGGGGCAAGCCAGGCATACAGTTCCAGGAATGTCTCTTTTCTCATGCAGAAGTTTTGGAGCAACTGCTGGTCATTCCACTGCTCCATCATTAGCCTGTCCCACTACTCAGAACTGGTGTCCAGCCGCCAGAAGCGGGGCTCCACCGTGGAATGTGGTTGCAAGCACAGCGCTCCCACACACAGGCAGAGGTTCTCCATCATGAGCTCGGGGTCGAGCTCATGCAGAGCCAGGAAGGCAGCCTGCAGAAACTGCTGCAGAATCTATAGCACGACAATGTGGAATCATCATGTGCCCAGAGGTAGCTCCACCTCCATGGTAGAGAGTGCTGTGGTGTCCAAAAGCAAGGCAACCAGAGCATGCAGAGGAAATGCTTTGCTGTCCCTCAGAGATGTAGGCAAGCAGAAGAACCTGAGAAACGGATGTCCAAGGGGGTCCCTTTAAGCATACTTCTCAGATAACCTTAGGCAGCAGCTCCAGGAAGCATCTGCTGACCTAATGCCCTACTTGAACTGCTTCTGGGTGTCCTTAAGTACAAGATAGTGTCAAATCAGTGTAGATGTTATCTTTCAAAATAGCAAATAACTATTTCATTGTGCTTTTTGTGTGTAGACGCTCTATTTTGAAATAATCTTTTCTGGAAGATATCTTTCAGAAAAGCTTATTCCAAAAGAAGCTTGCAGTGTAGACTTACCCTCAGTGATATACAGGGCCCTACAGTGTCATTTATCTTGAATATTTAGCCAGTGGAAGCAACTTGACTAACTGTTGGAGTCACTGATGACTCAGGAAGATAGATAAAGGAAGTCTCAAGAATAATTTTGACCACGTCTTAGTGATGAGGACATGGGGAAGATGAGTGAGGATGTTGATGGCAGAGCTGCCAGGTAATAATCTAAGCTAATGATTTAGAGCTAAATCACGGTTCCTATATAACATCTTTTTCAGTCATAACTAAGTCACAGAAAAGTGGAGCCAGAAAGGAGACCCCCCAGGTTGGCTGCCATCACCTGATACAGTTTTTGTCTGAAAGTTTAGGACTGTCTGTCTTAACCAGATTAATTACTTCACCTTCTGCATAAACTTCTAGGGTCCTGCTCTGATGAAAAGAGCCTGGAAGAGGATCACCCAATCTCTGGACATCTCAAGGAACTTCACTTTCATTTGAAGAAGTCAAAACAAAATATCATTTTTAATTTTTTTTCCTGAACAAATGTTTGAAGTTCCCATTACATGGGAAATTAAAACATTTCAAGGTTTTGTTCCAATGGATGACAGTTCTGTTTTAATTTCCAGTGGAATACATTCTGGATTCAGACTGGACCTAACTATCATCCCTGTGGGTATGTCTACACTGCAAAGTTAATTCCAATTAACTTTAATTGCGTCTATACATGCAAACCGCTTAATTCGAATTTGGTAAACCTCATTCTACAAGGAGTAACGCCAAATTTGAAATAGCTAATTCGAAATAAGTGCTGTGTGGATACTGAAATCGACTTAGCTAGCCTCCAGCCCTTCCCAGTTTCCCCTGGTGGCCACTCTGGGCCAAACCAGGAAAACTCCTCTCCTCTCCCCCAGCCTTGGAGCCCTTAAAGGGGTAGACTCTGGCCAGACTGCACATGCCAGATCCAGGCCTGCCAGCTGACCTAGTGGCCCCACCATGAGCCAGGCAGCCAGTGCCAGCCAGCCGTCTCCCGCCCAGTCCCCCAGCACCCAGGAGCCAGCTAGGGGTCATAGACGCTGCACTCCCTCCTGGACTAGTGAGGAGATCATGGACCTCATTGAGGTTTGGAGGCAGGCCCCCAATATCCATGATCTCCGCACTAGATGGAGGAACGCGATGATCTATGGCTGCTTAGTTGCCACCATGGCCCAGAAAGGCCACAGGCACACCCAGGAGCAGGTGCGCCTGAAAATTAAAGAGCTGCAGCAGGGCTATGCCAGGGCCACTCGGGGCAACTCCTCAGCATGGGCAGACACCTGCCCCTACTTTGAGGCACTGGACTGCATCCTAGGGGGCGGGACGATCCGTGCCACCCCGGGGGGGCAGCGAGCCGGGACCAGAGGGCCCTGACCATGGCACAGAGGAGGAGCCGCCACGGAGGGAGCCACACCAGCCGGACCCCCGAGCTGTCCCAGCAGCGGAGTCACCAGGGTCGTCCGGGGAAGCCACACCATGTAAGTGCCATCACTGTCCCCTTCCCAGGGGAGGTGGGAAGGGAGACCAGGGACCGCACGCATGGGCCTTGCTTACGGATCATGCAGCAACCTGTGCACGTGCGAGCACATGCCGTGCCACCCCTGGGCAGGTGGCTCCAGCTGTGTGCCACACAGGGGCTGTGGCCTGATAGCCACACGCGTGTGTGAAGAGACCTGACATGCTCCTGACCCCGAGGCGGGACACAGCAGGACGCACTCCCTTCACAAGCCCTCTTTAACATCTCCCCTCCACCTCACCCACACTATACACAGCACAGGGGCATGAGTGCTGTCTCGGGGTAGCTCCCACTCCCGGGGATAGCCGGACATTCTGAACATGGCCTCTGTGCAAGCACAGTGGCTCTGATGGTGCAGGGCACGGTTATCCTCACCTCGCAGAGGAAGGCTGGGCTTCACCCACTGTGTCCCCAGGGAAAACTGACCACTTCTCCACAGGACGACTGCAACACAGCAGGGGTACCGAGAGCAGCAGCTGGGGGCCCTGCGAGCCCTGACCAGCATCATGGAGCAGCAGGCACAGGAAGAACAGGAGTTCCAGAGGGAGCTGCTTGCCCAGGGTCGTGCCATCTGTACCCATCTGCAGACCCTAGTGCAGAGCATGCTGCCTCGTGCTACTCCAGGGGCTGCTGCCCCCCCAGCTACCGTTCCTCCTCCCACTTCTTCTCCCCCTCCCACCTCTCCCTCCTCAACCTCCACACCCTCCTCCCCATCGCCCCGGGGACACTGAGGCCCCCATATCCGCCATGCTGGGAGGCGGTTGGCCCGATGAGACCCCCACCCCTGAGCGCTGAGCTTCCCCTCCCTTCTTCCCCTTGCTTCCCCTTCCAGCTCCTCCTCCCCTCCCTCTCCCATTCTCTCTCCTCCCTCTCCGCCTCCTTTCCCCAGTCTCCCCAGAGTTTCATTCCCCCTCCCCAGTTTTATTAAATAAAGACAGTTCGTGTTTATGAAAAAAAGTGTATTTTATTTGACATCAGGAAGGGGGGCTAGGCAGGGGTAAGTGGAAGGACTTGAAGGGGGAATGGGGCACAAGCCCCTGGTGGGGAGGACTGGGGTGGCTCTGAGGGCTCCTTGGGGTGGACGCTCTCCCTCAGGGCCTCCTGGATCCTGACAGCCCCCTGATGGACCTCCCGGGTGGCAGCCTGCAGCAAGTGCAGCCGGGCTGATGGCACTGACCCCACGAGATGCACCGGCGTGCCCAAGGGCAGCTCTGGCTCCATATGGCCGAATGCTATGATGTCCCAAGTGTGGGCGCTCAGGGCACTCCAAGACAGGACTGCTTTGCTGTCCCTCATCGAGGTAGACAAGCAAGCGGGGAACCCTGAGAACTGTCTGTCTGGGGTGGGGGTAGGGTTCCTTTAAGCACGGAGCTCAGTTAGCCTTAGGCAGCAGCCCCACACACTAAGTCCTAACCTGATGCCCTGCCGGCACTGGTTCTGGCCAGCCTTAACTTTGGTTCAGGGTCCACTCAGTGTGGACATGCTATTTCGAAATAGCAAAACGCTATTTCGAAATAGTTTTTGTGTATAGATGCATTATTTTGAATTAGCTTAATTCGAATTAACTATTTTGAATTAAGTTAACTCAAATTAATGCTGTAGTGTAGACATACCCTAACTTACCATAGGAAAACTGAGGGAGAACAGAAATAAATAAGCTCTGAGCTCAAGGTTACAAACAAAGTCTGCGATAGAGTCAGGAACTGAAAGCAGTTTACCTGAGTCATGGTCCAATGTGGTTAAACTGATTTACAGAACTAGACCACCTGTTTATACAATTATATATTTATTTATTACAGACCCACTCTAGCAAGGGAAGGAGCTTCTCCCATGAAATGCTAAACATCACTGACTTCAGCTGGAGTCTAGGGTACACAGAAACTTATTTAATCCTTGAATGATGTCTCAGCTCTAGTAGCAGCGTTCTTCTATGGAAAGGAACAGCTATCATCCTCCATGTTACCTTAGAGGATTTCATTCTGCCAAAATGCTGAGTATCCTTCAGAGCCTGTGCCTCATTTTTTTCTCTTCTGTTGATACCTTATTTTTGTCAAAGGAGTGTACGTAGCCAAGAAAAGGAATTGGCTCCTTTCACCGGGCTATCAAAAATCCCATACAAAGCATGCCTAATGAAAATTTATTATTGCTTTGGAGAATATCCAAAAATTGTCCTATCCACAGACATAAAGAGGTCACTGAATGCATTATCAGATCAGTACACTGAAATTAGGATTGGGAAAATGGATGTACTTTGCAGAAGCATATACCAGACTCAATAATATCCAAAAGGAAGTTTTATTTAAAAACTTAGAATTCAGCTAAGTTTGCAGAAGAGCAATATGCAGTATGCTGACATGGAGATGTATCTGCTTTATGTCTCAATCTAAGGGTGTGTCTAGACTACATGGCTCCGCCGACGAAGCCACGTAAATTAGTTTATTCAGCATAGTTAAAAGAAGCGGGGATTTAAATAATCCCCGCTTGAGTAAAATAAACATGGTCGCCGTACTGTGCCAACTATCAGCTGATCCGGCACAGCGGGGCAGTCTAGACGCAGCACGGTCAACATGAGGCTTCCCTCGTTTCACGAGGCATACCGGAGCAGTTGACAAAGGCTTCCCTTATCAACTGTGCTGCGTCTAGACTGCCCCGCTGTGCCGGATCAGCTGATCGTTGGCACAGCGTGGTGGCCATGTTTATTTTAATGAAGCGGGGATTATTTAAATTCCCGTTTCTTTGACTATGCCGAATACACTAATTTATTGTCAAGCCTGGAACCTACCTGGAACGGTCAAGCCTGGAACCTACCTAGCACACCGTACACTACTGGGAGATGGTTTGAATGGGAGCACAAATAGTCATTCGATGGGAGCAACAAACTCATTGCTGCTCATGGATTTAGGTTAGCAATTAGTATCCAGAGTGAAAGCTTGAGGCACAAAACAACCCCAGCACCTAGTTTTGCAGCCAGAAAGTGACAAGTTAAAATGCTCTGACTTTTTGTAAAGTTAACAGAGCCATGTAGTCTAGACATAGCCTAAATGTTAAACAGACACATACCCTCAATTCCTGCATATCCAAATGTTGCATATCCAAAGCAGTGTATCCCCTATATGATATATGAGGGGTAGATGTATTGGTCAGCAAGCTACTGTGAACTGGAGAGAAATGCTGTGTATGTGGATGAGGTTTAGGTTCATGTAAGAAAACTTTCAACCAAATCATACAGCAGAGTGACCTGAGCTTTCCCACTTTCTGCACAGGAAGAAGGCAAAGAATAAAAAATCAAAGCCCGGGCCAATTTAATGTGAACACCTGTATTTTCATTCATCCGAAATACAGACTGGGTACTATCCCGATGTTTATTGTTTTAGCCAAGTTTCCTGAATCCTCTCTTGAAAGACATATGTATCTGTGAAGACATATCCAGCTCAGCCATGGAAAAAATAAGCAAGGAGCCAGGGATGAGGGGTTAAAAAGGAAAAAAAAATTAAACAACTTTACAAAAAGTCAGAACATTTTAACTTGTCACTTTCTGGCTGCAAAACTAGGTGCTGGGGTTGTTTTGTGCCTCAAGCTTTCACTCTGGATGCTAATTGCTAACCTAAATCCATGAGCAGCAATGAGTTTGTTGCTCCCATCGAATTACTATTTGTGCTCCCATTCAAACCATCTCCCAGTAGTGCACGGTGGGCTAGGTAGGTTCCAGGCTTGACCGTTTAGCAGGATTTGAAATGCACTAGCAGAACTAAGAGAGGATCTAGAGCTGGAACAGGAGGAAGTGTGCAAGGAAGGCTTGTTTGGCTCAAAACAATGCCAATTACTTCAATTTTTCACTTGCAAATATGAGGGAAAGACTGTTTGACTAGACTGGACAGGTATCTGCTCCAGGACCATCAAAACATACTTATGGTCAAACATCTTTATATTTTCAATACTTATGTAAATCAATATCAGAGAGATTTTGCAAATAATTATGCATTATGACAATAGCATCCCTTTCTGAAAAAATGTATCACTTTGCTGGAACAGTGCAAATAACAGCAGGCCTTTGTAGGTTCTGCTTTGAAAATTCTTGGCCATGTGTCAATTTTGGCCTACTCTTTCAGTCTCTGTACCTCAGATTTCCTCTTTTTTAAGGTGCCAACATTTAGCTCCAATACAGAAGCAGAGCTGACAAAACAAGATTTTCATTTTACCCATATTTTTGTGGCTTTGGCATTTGATTCCATTTTGATGCAGAACAAACCCAAGATCTTTGGAAGCTTTTTATGAAAACATGAGAAAGAAAGAAAGAAAGAAAGAAAGAAAGAAAGAAAGAAAGAAAGAAAGAAAGAAAGAACCAATAACCTGGTAGTTAGGGCCAGTTCATAACAGGAATTTGAATCTGGTCTCCCCCTTGCAGGTGAGTGCCCTAACAATGAACTGGCATTTTCCAGTTTCCCAGTCAGACCTACTCTTAGGCTTTGTTTATGTAACCCTTCTGCCGGGTAGGCCTGGCAGCAACCAGGGCCGGGTTCAATATCTAGGGGTCCATCTCACATAGAACCGGCTCAAGCCCCCACCCAGTAACCTGAGAAATTCACACACCCCTGGATGCCTCTGAGAGGCAATGCTTCCCCACTCACAAGCACAGAGTCTGAGTGTAGGAAAGAAACATTTAATGAAACAGAGAGAGAAGTCATACGGCATTAACTTGGGAAAATACCACAGAGTTCATAGCCCAAACATGAACTAAGCCCCCCGCCCCCCAGCCAACTATCACCCGAAGTCCCAAAGTCCGACACCTGAAAAGTCTCTGTCCCAGGTCAGTGCCGCCCAGAGTCCAAAAGTTCACCTGCAGGGTTTTACCTCCCAACCTGGGTAGAAATGGGGAAGGGGGATAGATAGGGGCACCTTACGTGGTCCAAGGCCGACGGCCCCACCTCTCCGTAGGGTTCTGCTGCAGTCTTTAATGCAAGCCACTCCGCCACGCTCCACCAGCTGTCTCGTTCCACTCCACCGGACACTCCGCTGGTTGCCTGCCGCCGCTCCTACCAGCCGTGCCGCTGGTTGCCTGCCGCCGTGCTGCTGGTCACCTGCCGCCGCTCCTTACCTGCTGCTGCTCCTACCAGCCGTGCCGTGCCGCTGGTCGCCTACCACCGCTCCTCGCTTGCCGCCGCTCCTACCAGCCATGCCACATCGCTGGTCGCCGCTCCTCGCCAGCCGCGCCATGCCGCTGGTCACCTGCCACCGCTCCCACCAGTCACTCTGCTGGCTGCTGCCACTTCGCTGACTGCAATGGGTCTGGCTCCCAGCCAAACCAGTGATTTCAGTTCTTAGTGATTTCAACTCTTTAGCCACCACCTAGGCTACGTCTACATTGGCAAAATCTTGCCACCTGTCTACACTGGCCACGAGTACTTGCGCAAGAACACTGACATTCTAATGTATAAAATCAGTGCTTCTTGAGCAAATACTCTGATGCTCCTGCTCAGGGATAAGCCCTCTTGCACAACTGTTCTTGTGCAAGAGGCCAGTGTAGACAGGCAACATCAATTTCTTGCGCAAGAAAGCCCGATGTTTAAAATGGCCATCGGAGCTTTCTTGCGCAAGAGAGCGTCTACACTGGCACGGATGCTCTTGTGCAAAAGCATATCTTTTGCACAAAGGCACATGCCAGTGTAGACGCTCTCTTACTCAAATATGCTAACTCTTGCATTAAAGAGTATTTGAGCAAAATCTTGCCAATACAGACATAGCCCTAGACTGGCAAATGATTCCGTTTCCACTGGACTAGCAAAAAGACTCCTCAGGCGCTGTGTCTACATTCGCAAGATTTTGCGCAAAAGCGCCTGCTTTTGCGCAAAAACATGCTGCCTGTCTACACTGGCTGCGAGTTCTTGCGCAAGAACACTGACGTTCTAATGTGTGAAATCAGTGCTTCTTGCGCAAGAACTATGATGCTCCTGCTCAGGAATAAGCCCTCTTGCGCAACTGTTCTTGTGCAAGAGGCCAGTGTAGACAGGCAACATGAATTTCTTGCGCAAGAAAGCCTAATGGCTAAAATGGCCATCGGAGCTTTCTTGTGCAAGAAAGCGTCTACACTGGCATGGATGCTTTTGCGCAAAAGCACATCTCTTGTGCAAAAGCACATGCCAGTGTAGATGCTCTCTTGCCAAATACTTTAACGCAAAAACTCTTGCATTAAAAGTATTTGCGCAAAATCTTGCCAATGTAGACGTAGCCATGGAGTCTGCTTTAGGTCTGTCCTTAAAACAAAGGGGGAAAAAGGCAGGTTGGGCCAGTCTTACAGCTCACACCTGGCAGGTATGAAGCAGGCTGACTCAAGCCCTTTAACCCTTACCCCCAGCTCAGTCCACTCAACTCTGGAAGGGGGGAGGCTTGTTCTTCAGAGACCTCTTACAATGATGGTATCTCTCCTGCAAGCACTAGTGTCATGTTTTACAGTTCCCACATTTAGGGGTGGCATGATTTATGACCCCCACAACAGCCCCAAATTATTTACAATACATCACATTCCATTCCAACACTGATCCTCCATCAGCCCTGGCTGAATTAGATTTACAGAGCCACACCTCATATTCCTTCCCTCTCCTGGCATGAGCTGTATTTACATATCAACAGTTAACAGTTAATTATCTTGCAAAGCTAAACAATTGTAGTGGGCACACCCACGCCCAGGGCAGCTCTCTCCTTTTAGCTGGCTGATAATAAGCAGCAGTTCAGCCCCTGCTTACATTTAGATGGAAAATTCTAGCAGAGTTAAGAACAATTATTTGCTATAAATGACATAATCTTGTAAATCCAACTGACACACAATCATGTATTCTGGATAAAATTAACTCAGGGGATAGAGGACTAGCACAAGACCCTATTCCTCATCTAAGCCTCACACAGAGGCTACGTCTACATTGGCAAGATTTTGCGCAAATACTTTTAACACAAGAGTTTTTGCGTTAAAGAATTTGCGCAAGAGAGCGTCTACACTGGCATGTGCTTTTGCGCAAGAGATGTGCTTTTGCACAAAAGCATCCGTGCCAGTGTAGACGCTTTCTTGCGCAAGAAATTAACGTTGCCTGTCTACACTGGCCTCTTGCGCAAGAACAGTTGCACAAGAGGGCTTATTCCTGTGCGGGAGCATCAGAGTATTTGCGCAAGAAGCACTGATTTCATACATTAGAATGTCAGTGTTCTTGTGCAAATACTTGCAGCCAGTGTAAACAGGTGCAGTCACTTTTGCACAAAATCTTGCCAATGTAGACACAGCCAGAGGTTTGTGCAGCAGCACCAGGTCAGATCAATCTCACAAAGGATGCCAATGCATCCTTGCAGTAGTGAAGAAATGGTGTGCATGCTGGTCTCACTCAGGCCACAGAAGGGGAGGACAAGGGTGAGACTATGGGATCTGCGATTATGAGGCTCCAGTAGCTCTAAAACCTTTCTCATTCTATCTCACAGGCTGGAACAGCTATTGTGGGTGCTGGAAGCACATGGTGCCCTTCAGCTGCAATCTAGGCTGGTGAATCCCAGGAGACATGTGGTTTACAATGCTGCAATATGTTTAATTGAGTGATCTGCACAGAAAGATAGAGCAGGGCAGGAAAACTTCCAAAGGTTCCCTTGATGATGGTGGCAGGCATATGGTGAAAAGCCAGGGGGCTGAAACTATGGTCTGTGTAGCTGTTTGTCAATCAAATGCTTTTAAAGGGAGCCAAAATATGAAAGTGTCATCAGTTTTGTATTTGGTTTCTGGCAGTTCCAGAGTCTTCAGGTTCAGGGGGAGACCATTTCCTTGGGAATAAAAAGCATGAAGTTCCTGCTGGGAAGTGCCCTGGGCTTTAAGGGATGATAAAATAGGTTTAATTTTAAAACATTTAACTGCTGAATTTCTTGCGCAAGAGGCCAGTGGAACGAGGAGTAACGGTAGTTCGAATTAGGATCTCTAATTCGAACTACCTACTCCGTGCCGCATGTAGCCGCGGGCACGGAGTTCGGACTAAGGAGGATTTAAAAATGGCGGCACCCGGGAACATGCAAATGAAGCCCAGGATATTTAAATCCTGGGCTTCATTTGCAACTCCAGTTGCCCGCATTTGCCTACCTAGCTCGAACTAACGAGCTAGTGTAGACATACCCCATGAGGGTTAACAGATGAGCACAGGCTCATCGGTTAACCATGTACATGTTCACATCCCCGGTTTTGTTTTTCAGTCTCTCCCCCAAAAATAGCCCAAAAAAGAATACTCAGAAAGAATTCCTTTGCTGAAACATTGTGAGAAAAGCTCCCTATCCTCTCATTCATTTGATGAGATAAAAGATGGCAGTTCTAATTCGTGCAAGGATGAGTTCTAGCTGAGAAGCCTTAGCACCACTCCACCAAAGCCAAAGAAAAGTTCACTAGACAGGGCGCCTGCCTTGAAGAACATGAGTGTTCTGTGAGGCCCTGAGCTAAGATGGTAAGCAGGCTGCATACAAAGAGCAGACAGCATTTGTTCAATTGGCAGGACTATTACTTAAGATTACAAGGATTCCTCATACTAGGAATCCTTTGATTTATGTTGGTGTAAATCATGATTAGTTCCACTGCTGTCCATGTAGGAGGAGGAAAATCAGCAGTGATGGGAAACATTAAGAAAAGATATGTAAAAAAAAAAAGCTAATAATTGGATATAAGCAAAAAATAGCACATGTTATTGCACTTCCATTTGTAACCAAGTTCTCGTTTTCAAAGTAGGGAAGAAACCCTGAGGGGAAATCATATGGCTTTATTGTGCCTTGATAGAAATTTTCTCTGACGTTCATGACCTGGATGACCTCAAGGTGCAAACCAGCATTTCTTGCTGGTTTATAAGCGCCAAGTCACAGCTGTCCCTCCTACACAGATTTTTTTTTGTGGGCATCCCTGTCACACTGCTATAGAATTGACAGACGAAACAGCGTTGTATAGGCTACTCCCTCTCTAAATGTAAAATTCATTATTTTTTTAATTGGGAAAGATATTACATTTACATGTGCAGATATCCAATATCAAAAGTAATTGCTTTTATGGAATAATCATTTGAAGCCTGTTTCCCCTTGAGATGAGAAAATGTTCTCTAATTACAGGTAATTTGGAAGGAGATAAACAAATTCTCGAGAGACGAGAACTGGGAGATGCAGATGCTGTAGGAAGCAGGAGGTCAAGTCCCCTTTATGGAGTAGATATCGATCCCACAATTGCTGATCATGAACTTGATCCCGCTGCCACCAGATTTTGCCATTTACTTTTTTTGGAGCAGAATCAATCCCCATCAGAGAAAGACTCTGGTGAAAAACACATTGGGGAACTACATGGAGCATTTTAAATTGACAAAGGAAAAGAGAACTCGCTGTCACCAGGACATTTCTAAATTATACATTGGCTGTCCTATGGAGGGTTTTTATTTGTTTGTTTTTTTCATTTTTAGGATGAAGCAATAAAACAGAAAGATCTGTATGTTTTCTTTTAATCTGAATAACTGATGCTAAGACTTGTCTCCTAGTTTTAAAATCCAAGGAGACATGTGGCTTACAATGCTGAAATGCATTTAATTGAATCATCTGTGCAGAAGGATGGAGCAGGGCAGGAAAACTTCCAAAGTTTCCCTTGATGATGGTGGTAGGCATATGGTGGAAAGCCAGGGGGCTAAAACTCTGGTCTGTGTAGCTGTTTGATAGCCAAATGCTTTTAAAGGAAGCCAAAATCTGAACGTGTCATCAGTTTTGTATTTGGTTTCCGGGAGTGAGGCTTCAGAGAAAAGCAAATACAAATCATAAAGTCCTTGGTGGATTAAGCAATGCTGCACAGCACATGGAAGAAATATTTCTTTCCAAAGCTCACCAAAAAGCATTTTAAGAGTAGAAGCATAATATCTGATTACCCTCATCATTATCTTCACTTGGTATGCCAGAAATATTGTTAGTGGTCTTAAAAATATCCATCTCTTCTAAAAGTCTTAATCTCGTGCAGCAGAATTCACTGATAGCACAAACAAGAGTTCACCATTCCTGTCTATCACACTGTCTGCTGGAATGGCAACCCTGTCATTTTTATAACTTAATGTTTTTTTACCAGATTAGATTGGTGATCTATTGCTTAACCCCTAACCTGGGGTGCTAGCAGGTATGCATTTCATCTGATCCCTTCCCTTTATTGTCCAGCTTGGCTGGCCCTAGCAGCAGTTAAAACTACCATTAGCATAGTTCTTAAAGTCATAGGAATACATGTACCTACCTATCAATGTGCATGGGTAAAGGTGCAAGTCCCCATCAAAGGGACTATAACCAGCCAATAATATGTAACTGGACAGCTTTTCGAAGCAGTGAATTTCACATTGCTGTGACAATGCTATGACAATGCTCAAGTGTCTCACTGAGCAACATGAATTGGATCTGCTATATCAACACACTGGATTTTCTGCAGGCCTTAATTTTCCAAGGGAAACAAAGATGTCCTGTGGTGAAGCGCTCATTAACAGAGCTGCTCCCAGGAAGAGATACGGTCAGACACAGAGAGGTAGGCTCTCCTTGAAAAGCCCCAAGGTGATCAACTGAAAACTTCTGGGCTATTTAATTAGCTTCAGGAGCAAGCTTTTAATAGCCAAGTTAAAGAAACCTTTTTAATAGGTAAAAGATCTTTTGAATGGCAGGGAGTTCACCAATGCAAATTAGAGGAAGGAAACAGAACAGGTGTATTTGGGGGAAAGGAATTCTGAATCAGATATGACTAAAGAATTAGATAGATTCCAACATGTTAATGAATAGCCAAAGGAGTGAAGCTACTAATCCAGCAAACCTCCCACTGAAGTCAACAGGGATTTTGTTACAGATACAGAACAAGCTGTGCCTCTGATCCCTTCTCTGAGCTCTCTGGGTGCATTCCCTTGGTCTCTGGCCTCATTAGTTTCCTTAATGTGGAATCTCATGATTCTCCAATTCTTAGGCCAGGTGTTTGGTTACAGTCCCCTGTGTGTGAATTGTGCTCATACCAACAGCTTTGACTGGGTAGAGCTTGTGACCAGTGAGGAATACAATGACACACAGCTACCTGGTAAAAACCCCATGATATTTAATCTGAAAAGCAGGAACAACAGATAACATTAAGAGAAAAAGGATTTTTAACACAACAAAAGGTCTATGCACATGTCTCTCTATCTAAGTCGAATGCTGTCAAGGGTGTTCCCCACTCTGGCATGACAAATGCAGAAGTGGGGGCCCGCAAAAGCACCCTAAAACCTTATCTCTACAGGCTTTGGTACAAAAACTCCCTCCCCTCCGCCCCATCCTAATACCCGGACTTTGGGGAATATCCACTGCCACCACCCAAGTATTTCCAAGAAAAATCAGGGAAGAGATCACTTGGGGAATCTCAACCCTAAGGTAAAACTAGGACACCAAAATGAACCAATTCCAGGTTAATTAGAAAAAGGAAACAAACTTTTATTGCAACAAACAAACAGTTGCGAGTATCGTTGAAGTGGCTAGATGGAAAAGAGCCACCAATTGATATATTCAGAGAAAATTCCCCGAGTTAGAAGGCTTCATTACAAAAGAGAGAAAAACACTTTTAAGAAAAAAACAAACAAAAAAACCCCACCACTTTTAACAGCACAGACCTCAGTTCCAAATTCCCAAACCAGAAAACAATAAAACCTGATGGACTAACTAATCTTTGCCCTACTTACACATTGTGAGAAGACTTTTCTTGGAGAAAGACAGCCTCCCATCTCCCTGTTACTTGGAAGAAACCGCTCTGACTTGGACAAAGGAGGGAAAAGATAAAAATTCCTTTGTCCCAGTTTGAAATCCCTACCTGCATTGCTATTGGCTGACAAGATACCTGGCTAGGGACAGGAGACATAGTTAACCCCTTAGTCCCCAGGTTCTGGTCAAACCGTCCTGGTTATGACAAATGCTCACCCATCTTGCTCCAGACTTCTCAACTTAGGGGAGGTCTGGATCTTGGTTTACTACCAATAAGACTCCATGCCCTGTCCCTGAGGGACTTCCATCAAACACGATCAAAGTTCTTTGTTCTCTAAGCATATACGTTGGTTACATCTACATGACAGCCTGGTTCAATACTCTGAGATGGATTCACTGGTGGTCAATTTAATATGTCTAGTAAAGACCTGCCAAATTGACTGCAGATCACTGTCCAGTCGACTCTAGTACTATATCCCAGACAAGAAGAGTAAGGGAAGTCGATAGGAGAGTTTCTCCCATTGACCTGCCAGGGCTCATCTAGACTATGGGGAACGGTTGAAAGAAGATATGCAAATTCCGTGGCAATTTGCATATCTTCTTCTGATTGCACTTTTGAAAGCAGAGCTTTCAAAAGTGAAAGTAGTTAAGACAGGCTTTTTCAGCAACCCTTCCCCCCCCCCGTTCATCAAAAAGCTGCTCTTCCTCAAAAAAGGAGGTTACGCAACATTTCGACAAGGGGGGGTTGCCGAAAAAGCCACGTCTTAACTACTTTCACTTTCGAAAGCTCCGTGATCTTCTTTCAACCGTTCCCCGTAGTCTAGATGAGCCCCCAGGGTGTAGAACCTGTGATAAATTGACTTAGAGTATGCTGACTCCAGTTATGTGAACAATATAGTTGGAGTTGCATAGCTTACATCGACTTTCTGAGGTAGTGTAGATGGAGTTTTTGCCTACAGAGGGGAGCTGAGCTAACCTGCACCTGCCCACTGCCCTACCATTGTCACATAACAATGACAGAAGTGTTACTTGGAGCCACAGCAAAGAATTCCAACATCAGGTCGCATACAGTATTCAGAAATTATTACAGAGCATCTCCCTGTTCTTTTACCATTTTAAAGACTTTAACATTAAGATCAGTGCCATTTCACTCCTAAGCTCAAAGCCATGCAGCCATTACATATATATAATAACAATGTGAAATAGCAGGGACTGTATTTGGACTGTATTCACTTTAACAAAACATGTTTTGTTAGTCTTTAAAGTGCTAGCAGACTGTTGTTTTTTTAAGTTATTCCTGTTACAGACTAATTCGGCTATCCTTCTGAAACTTTTGTATTACTCTGTTTGCCTTGTGGTGTTGTATGTGATTCTGCTGTCCTGTGCTGTTCTGTAATAATTCTGTGTGTGTGTGCATGCTCAGTTTCCCTGGGCACAGCACACTATCTGGATGATGAGGGGGAGGCTGGTCATGACTCACTGTGGAGGAATGTATAGTCTCTCAAGTCCTGCACAGTAGGGCCTGGTGACAGCAGAAGCACCTCTGGCTCTGGAAAAGGAATAAAAGGCGAGGCGGGGCTGACACCAGGCTGGGGAATAGGGCCTGGGGGGAATGGGTCAGTCTTCACTGGTTTAGAGAGGGGGTCTTAGAACAGAAAGGGGGAACAGGGTCCAGAATCCCTACTTCATGAGAGAAATGGCACTGAATGTTCCTGGTTCCTGTGTTAACAATGATCCTGAGCTATGCTGTGCCCCTGAAAATCAATAAACCTTCTGTTCTACCTGCTGGCTGAGAGTCACATCTGACTGTGGATGGGAGTGCAGGGCCCGGTGACTTCCCCACACTAAATGACAAATATACACTACCCATTTCCAAGCACTAATAACAGAGTAACCACTCAATCAGAGAAGTCAGTCAGCCAGCCAGTTGCAGACAAGTCCTATAACTGAGCCCTCTTTCACTCAATGCTTATGCATGGCCTACTAACAGTGTTACTAGCACACAAATAATAAAGAGGAGCACAGGTTAATTAACAGGTTATTGAGGATGCAAACAAGGCAAGTCCATTTTTACATCCTGAGGAAGGGGTAATTTACCAAAATGAAAAAAGCAAAAGAATGCTAATTTTGGAGAATGAATGAATAAATAAAAACATTATTGTAATCTTCTTTACCTTAGTTTTACACCAAAAGGATAAGTCGACTTAAGTTATGCAATTCCAACTATGTGAATAATGTAGCTGGAGTTGACGTAGCTTAGGTTGACTTATTGCAGTTTCCATGGGAGAAACGCTCCTGTCATCTTACCTTATCCTTCCTGTTCCAGTGGAGCACTGGTGTCAATGAGAGAACAATCTGTGGTCCATTTAGTGACTTTTCACTAGACCTGCTAATTCAATCCCCTGTGGATCAATCACCATAGCGTTCATCTCCCAATAGCAGAGACAGGCCCTAATTTACTTAGAAGGCCTGCGCTTCTGATAAGCTCAATACCCTGAACTTCCAGTGCTTTCAACAGAAGTTTAGGGGGCTGAGTCAGGACTTAAATTGGCCTCTGACATCAGAAGTGGGCCCTTGCATTAGAAAAATGTCCTTGCATAGTTTTCCTGGCAGAATGAAAACAAACAAACAAAAAAACCCCAAAAAACTAAGCCTAGATTTGGAGGGCTGTGCCTATTACTTAAGGAATCACTGAGACATCAGTTTTCATCCCTACTGAAATTAAGGAAGAGGTTTGCTTTAAACTAAAGGTATGGTATGCCCATGGGCAGTTTACATCTTATAAAGATTAATAGGAGAATAATATAAAGAGAATTTAATGCCACATCCTCCTTCACAGAGAAATAAAACAATACTGGTATGGAGTAGCATGGGAAGGAAGAGGACAAATAGCTACTACAGGTTGAACCTCTCTAGTCCAGCACTCTCTGATACAGCAGTATTCATGGTCTGGCATGATTTTAGTTAGCCAGACATCCTCTTATCATGGGTGTGGTCAAGTTTCCTGTGATTCCTTAAAGTATGTTTACAGCCACCAGCCCTGGCTTTCAGTGTCCTGTGCTGTTGATTTAGGACTAATTTATCCCCTAAATGTCTTCTAAGAGTCCACTAAGCAGTGCAAGTGCTAGTAATGCTGCTAGACAATATTGATCTCCTGTGGTTTGGCAAATTCTCTGGTTTGGCACTGGTTAGGGTTACTATATGTAAACTTTCAAAAAAGAGGACACACATTAATACAAAATGAGTTGGTAGATTCTGATACAGATATACTCCCACGCAGGTGTGTCCTCTTTGAAAGTTCACATATGGTAACCTGTCACATCATTAAAGAGCTGTTTTAATTCCTTGAGAAGAGATGGGCACAAGCTCCAAAGTTCTGAGATGTTATTTGGATTCAGACCATCTATACTGCTCTGTATGGGTATGTCTACACTACAGCGTTAATTCGAGTTATCTTAATTCGAAATAGTTAATTCAAATTAAGCTAATTCGAAATACTGCATCCACACTGACTGGACACAGAATCGGATTTAAGGCCAGCCAGTACCAGGTCAGGCAGGGCATCAGGTCAGGAGTGTCTGTGTGTGGCTGCTGCCTGAGGCTATCTGTCGCCTGCACGTAAAGGGACACCTCCCCGTGTCCCCCGGGCAGCCAGTTCTCAGGTGTCCCTGCTTGCTTGCCTGCCTCAATGAGGGACAGCAAAGCATTTGTGTTTCTGCGTGCTCTGGATGCCCTCACTCGGGACACCACAGCACTCTGCAACATGAAGCCAGAGCTGCCCCTGGGCACTCTGGTGCTTCTTGTGGATGTGTTGCTGCAAGCCTGGCTGCACTTTCTGCAGGCTGTCATCCCAGAGGTCCATCAGGGGGCTGTCAGTATCCAGGAGGCCCTGTAGGAGAGCTTCCACCCTGAGGAGCACTAAGAGCGTCCCTGGTGTGCCCCACTGGGGGTTTGTGCCTCATTCCTCCCTCCTTCCACTTACCCCTCCCTAGCCCCCCTTCCTGATGTCAAATAAAAACACATTTCTTGCCAAAAACAAACTCTCTTTATTGACCGAAACTGGGGTGGGAATGAGGGTGGGAGAGGGGAGGGGGAAACTTGGAAAGAGGGAGCTGGAAAGGGGACGCAAGGGGAAGAAGGGGGAGGAGAAGCTCAGAGTGGGGGGTCTTGCAGGACTAACTTGATTTTCATGCAAACCTGCTCCTGGGTTCGCATGTGGCCTTTGGTGGCCAGGCTGGCAGCTTTCCTGCCATAGACGACTGCGTTCCTCTGTCTAGTGCAGAGATCATGGACGTTGGGGGCATCCCCCCAAACCTGAGTATGGTCCACCCTGATCTCCGCCCTGGACCAGGAAGGCACCAACCTTCTCTGGGTCCTGGCAGGCTCCTGGGAGCTGGCAGACTGCTCCTGGGGCACAGTGGAGGGCTGGCTGCCAGTGGCTTTCTGGCTCATGTTTTGGGGCCACTGGGTTGGGGCAGTGACTGCTGGCTCTGGGCCGGCAGGCTTGTAGCTGGCACAGGCACTGTGGCCAGAGTCTGCCCATTTAAGGGCTCTGGGGCTGAGGGGAGGGAGAAGAGTTTTCCTGGTTTGGCCCAGAGTGGCCACCTCGGGAAACTGGGAAGGCTGGAGGCCAGCTAATTCGGACTAAGCGTCTACACAGCGCTTATTCTGAATTAGCTAATTCGAGTTTGGCGTTACTCCTCGTAGAATGAGGTTTACCAAACTCGAATTAAGCGCCCCACTATTTCAAATTTAATTTGAAATAGCGGTTTGTTTGTGTAGACGCTATGGAAGTTAATTCGGAACAACGGCTGTTATTCTGAATTAACTTTGCAGTGTAGACATACACAAACAGTTTACAACATCTTGTGACCTAATGTAAATTAACCCTGCATCATTACTTGCACATCTCTATGATGCATGTTTCAAGACAGTGGCTAATGTGGCTGTGGCTTAGCTCTAGTCATGGCAAGCTCACACATAGTTTGATCTTCCTGGCTAATCATAGTTGCTCTGTTTGGCTGAAAGTGTGTGTCTGACAACAAAAGGTAAATTTAATCTGCAAGGAGAATTCTTTTAAATATTCATAATCTATAATATACAGATTAGAATCCTCACCTACAGACAACCCCCTAACCTGAAACAAATTCTTTCCAGTAACCACACAGCACACCTACATCATAATCGTCCAGGAAATCACCCCTGCAATCAGCCCCGGTGCCAACTCTGTCCACACATCTACACCAGCAATTTCATCACTGGACCCAACAACATCAGCCCCAACATCAGAGGCTCATTTAACTGCATATCCAGTAATGTGAGCTATGCCATCAAATGCCAGCAATGCCCCTCTTCCATGTATATTTGCCAAACTGGACAGTCTCTATGGCAAAGAATTCATGGACACAAATCAAATATCCAAAAAGACAACACACAGAAAGCTGTTGGAGAACAGTTTACCCTGCCCGGGCACTCATTAATGGATCTCAAAGTCACTGTGTTGTTCATTTCAGGCCAATTCCACAACCAAATATACAGGGAAGCATTGGAACTTAACTTCATTTACAAGTTTGGGGCCCATCACAAATGAATAAACATATCACCTGACTAGCACACTACCTTCCACATCCTAATTACTTAACCAACCAAACAAAGGATACTTAAGAACAATTTGCACCTTCTCCATCAGCTTCATGTAACATGAACACTCTAATTAACTATTTTTTCCCTTCCTCCCCATCCCCTATTTATTTTGGAACTGGACTTTTAATATTCCCATTCATCTGAAGAAGTGGATTGTACCTACAAAGCTCATGATACCATCTACATGTTTTGTTAGGCTTTAAGGTGTTGCTAGACCATTCGTTGTTTTTTAAGTTTTTCCAGCTACAAACTAACTTGGCTACCCCTCTGAAGATAGAGAAATATGTTACTGTTCCCTCAGATCATCACTGAATGACAAGTGGAATAAGATGGGGAACTGTAGTCTGCTATTTTAAGATCTTGAAAATAGAGGAGACATATTATGTTTGTGTGGCCTGGATGATAACTCAGAGATACCATGCCATTCTCGACAGCGAGAACTGTGGTTCTTGCTTTGAATGGGCTTTCCAGGGCTGGCTTACAGTTCCTAGAGCCAAGGATTAAAGCCCAAGCCCCTCTATTTGGGGCCATAGCCAGAGCCCGAGGGCTCTTCCTCTGGACAGAAGGGATCAGGTTGCAGACATCTTGCCTGAAGCTGAAGTCCTTGACTTTCAAGCTTTTCTCTAGTCTCCCACCCCAACCAGAGAGGTGAGGCCTGGATTCTGCACTGAGTTCGGGTGGACTCAGATGTCAGTCCTCCCTCTTGGGGTCATGAAGTATTTTTTGTTTTCAGAAGGGGATCGTGGTGCAGTGACATTTGAGAACCCTTGAACTACAATAACTTAGGACTTGATCTTGGTTTAAATGTTGACTTGTATTACTAATGACCCATCTTAAAGACAAGAAGATCTGCTTTCAATTTCTCTCTTAAAGTCAGATTTGTATTGTCACCTTTAAGCCTAAGAGTATATGGCTACACAAAAACCCCAAAACAAACAAACAAAAAAACCAGACCTGCAGCGGCGAGTCTCAGATCCTGGCTCTCCAGTAGGGTTGCCAGGTGTCTGGTATTGACCCAGCCAGTCCAGTATTTTCGCCTCCTCTCCGGTAAAAAAATGCAGAAAATACCGGACACCTAAAATGTCTGGTATATTCTGATTTTTTTCCCTGCCAGGAGGTGAAAATAGTGGACACCTGGCAACCCTACAGCAACTAGGCCCAGACCCTTGCCCCCTCTTCGGAGCCCCAAACCTCCTTCCTCCCACCCCCACTTACCTGGTTCCACAGAGAAGCTGCCTTCTGGCTCTGATCAAGAAAACGAGATGACCGCTGGCAAAAAGTCTAAAGACTTTTCTTAAAGGGGCCGTATTGTTTTAATGCTGTTTTATTTTTTGTATTTGTTTTGCTTAACTCTCGGGGTCCTTTTTGTTGTTGTTGTTCAACAGCTTTGATCTCCCCCTTTTTTTTGTTTCCTCAACAGAATTTTTTCCCCCATGTTTTTTTTTGGGGGGGTGGATATTCGATATTTTTGGTTAAACCATCTGGCAACCCTACTCTCCAGACTTTAATTTGCATTATGGCAGTGAACAGAGCTACGTGGCTCAGGCTCTGAAACCCTATTTCCTCCCTGGGCTATATAGTCTGAGCTCCAGAGTACATTCCTATTTGGTAATGATCTAGTTTTTAATTGAACATTAGTGTTAACTGAAGCCATCATTACTTCCCAAGTTTAGAACATTTATTTATATTAGGGTAGATCAGGGTACTGCTGAGCTAAGCACCAGGACTGTCCTTATATATACATAGCTGTGTAGGGAACCTGTAAATTTGGAGCACCACTGGGTTTTCATGTCCACCCACCTGCCTCTTCCTATCCCTAGTTCACTGGTCGGCAATTTTTTCAAACCAAAGAGCCAAACTACATCAAAATTCAGAACAAGTGGTCAACAAAGAGCTGTATAAGAATGCCCATTTGCATGCCTGAAAATATACAACATAATATTATTGATAATTGACATGATGATTAATAATAGCATAAATGAAACATTATAATCACAGACTTTAATGGGATTTCTACTGCTGCTGGGGGTGCAGTTTGTGGATGTGGAGGTACAGGGGTCAGGGTTGGGGTGAATGAGGGGATCAGAGCAGGGGGCTGGTGAGTGTGGGAGTTGCAGGAGTGGGCTGCTGCACCCGTGTAACAGTGGCCAGACAAGGGACCGGGCCAAGATCACCATAAACAGATCATGGCCTCTCCTCCAACCTGTGCCACTGCCAGAGGGGGGCCACCACCAACACTTCCTGAGGCCAGACAGAGGCCGGACCGTGGGGCCTGCCCCAGGATCAAGGCCAGGCCAGAATGCTGCAGCCAGGTGGGGGCTGCTCTCTGATTGGGGCCTTGTTAGGCAGACTGCCACAGCTGCAGCCTAAGCTGGGCCACTGCAGCCACGCTGTTGCAGCGGTTGCATGGCCACAGTGGCTGGGACCTGGGGTCTGCCCCAGGAACACGGCAGTTGGGTACAGACCACAGCTGTCAGATGACGGGTAAAGCATTCTGCCACAGCCAGAGGGAGGCATCTACCACCACCAGCCCCTCTCGTTGTCCATCCTGGGAGCACACATGAATCCCCTACAGCACGCTCTCAGATAGCCCTTTAAATGAACAGAGTGCCCCAGCTGGCCTATTTTACACATTTTAAAATTTTTGAATTAATTTTTCATTTTAATGTAAAACGTGTGTATTTTGGGAAAGACAAAAGAACAGTGGTTCTCAAACTTTTTGGCCTGTGGCCTAGCCAGTTCAATGCAGACCTTCCCACAGCCCACCAACTCCTAATGGAAACTTGCCATCATATATATAGTAGCCCAATGTCTGTGACTCTGTAACGCTGAAATGCTGGCTGTTCCCTCTGGGCGGCGCTGTTGCCTGAATCACGTCCTTCGCCTCCCACCATGGCGCTCAGCTGACTTCTGCGCTGCCGCTCAGCCGGGCCACCGCGGGGGAGCCCGAACGGCCGCTTGCGCCGCTTGCTCCTCCGCGGCAGCCCGGCGCAGAAGTCAGCTGAGCGCCACGGCAGGAGGCAAAGGGGGCCGGGGCAGTGATGTGCGGCATGACAGAAGCTCCAGGCCCCACCCCCTGGCCGTGAACATCACCTCCCGGCTCCCCTTCGCCTCCCACCGTGGTGCCATGTGCAAAAGCCAGTTCTGGCTCCACTTCTTCCTCAATCATGCCGCAAGGCTTGGGGCTTTCTCCCCTTCCCAGGAAGCCATCACTGATGCTCCAATCTTGCTCGGGAAGGGACACAAGGCTGGAGCACCAGTGCAGGTTCCCCATTGTGTCGGATACAGAGAGGGTTGAGCTCAAGCTCTGAGCCATATTTGGCTCCATACTGAACCATATTTGTCTCGTGAACCACTGCTTGCTGACTCTTGCCCTAGTCTGTGGCTCTGCTTCCCCTACAGAGGCTCTATTTAAGTTAAAAGCAAAAAAAGCCTGCCAGACCTATTGGCAGAACTCTGAACCTGTGAAAGAGCCATTCAAGTGGAATGAAGACATTTAACAGGCATTTGCAAACCTCAGATATAGACTGTCAGTTTCTTAATTTACTGTGTTAGGCTACAGGACCATAGTTTAAAATGTGCTTTAAAACTATTTCATTAGCGCATGGCTGAAGATTATAAAATCACATCACTAAAAAACTGTCATCCCCCTACTCTCCCAGTGCCGATGGGGGGTAGGGGACCAATTTAATAATACTGCTTCGAACCCCATAAATCCTAAAGGAAGGCTCTTCTAAGCACTGAACAGACAGTACATATCCCAGGGAATGTATAATCTAAGGCTACGTCTAGATTGCAAGCCTCTTTTGAAAGAGGCTTTTTCAAAAGTATCTTTCGAAAAAGCCTCTTTTGAAAAAGAGCGTCTAGACAACAAGAAGATTTTTTGAAAAAGCGGCTCGCTTTTTCGAAAGAGAGTCTAGATGCTCTCTTCCAAAAAAGCCCTATTTTCATGCAATATGCCTTTTTTCGAAAGATGACTTGAGAAAAAGGCGTTATTCCTTGTGGAAGGAGGTTTACCACCGTCGACAAAACCACCGCGTTCTTTTGATTTACTATCGACAGAACGCAGTGGTAGTCTAGAGATGCAGGTAAAGTTTTTTCGAAAAAAGGCCACTTTTTTTTAAAAGACCCTGTAGTTAAGACACACCCTAAGTGGGTAGGAGGGTAAAAGGGCACAGAGCGAACACAGAAGATCAGCAGCTGAGCTGGGAATAGAACTCTATGCAAGTCCAATATACTATCCAATAGACAATGCTGCCTTAGGAAACTGAGGCTTCATTAATATGGATTTGCACTATAATCTACAGGACTATTTTTTATACTTATGTGTCCTTGTCAAGACATTTGGGACAGTGCTAAGAGCCAGGTTTAGGTGATGCTGTGATATTCATTTTGGTCACAATTTAGGGCACGCACCTGAATGAAATAATAATGTAGCTTTAATGAGCTAGAGACAGTTTCCCACACAAGTCCTGTGCCACTGGAAATTAACACAGATCTTCCTGGCTTGGTAAATAAGCTCTTCCCACCTCAGAAGTGAAAGACATGACGTTAGAGATGGTATGCAATAAAAGTCATGGGTGACACTTCTCTGAATAATCAATTGAACAAGCCAACCTCCCCGGCCCCCTCCACAGCAAGCAGGATGTTTACCCACAGCAGTAACAAAGGATAATAAGTTTCAGAGGGGTAGCCAGTTAGTCTGTAACGGGAAAAACTTAAAACAACAACAAATAGTTTGGTAGCACTTTAAAGACTAACAAAACATGTAGATGGTATCATGAGATTTCGTGGGCACAGCCCACTTCTTCAGATGACTGGAGTGTTAGAAGTCCAGATCCAAGGATAAATAAGAGAACGGCGGGGGAGGGGAGGAAAAAAAATTGAAGGGGAGGAAGAAAAAAAGACAGTGGGTAGATAAGCTTCAGAGGGCTAGCTGAGTCACTGTAAGTCCTATAGCCTAACACAGTGAGTCACTCAGCTGTCCCTCTGAAGCTTATCTACTCACTGTCTTTTTTTCTTCCTCCCCTTCAATTCCCCCACCCCCGCTTTCTTCTCCCCCATCCTTCTGTCTCTTATTTATCCTTGGATCTGGACTTCCAACACTCCGGTCATCTGAAGAAGTGGGCTGTGCCCACGAAATCTCATGATACCATCTGCATGTTTTGTTAGTCTTTAATGTGCTACCAGACTATTTGTTGTCTTTAAAGGATAATAAATAAATGATGCAAACAGCCTACAAAATTATGAGACACCCAATAAGCCCGGTCTATACCAAATTCATCTTGCAAAAGGCTACTCCCTGAAATAAGGTAAAAAAGTACAAAGTTCAGCATTAAAGAGATTCAGAGATGCATGATATAATGCCAGCTTTCACTAAGAAATGGCTTCGCCATTCATACTCACATGCTGGTATGTAAATATTACATAAAGGGAGAGACACTAGTAACTTTGACCTGCAGCTGAAGAACACAGACTGCTACCATTTGTACTTAAGGACAATTCCCTTTGATGGCAGCAGCAGAAAGTCTTTTATCCACTTTGTGTGGACAAATGGCAGCCATTCAGCCACATACAGCCAAAATGCGATCTCTGGCTATCAATAAGACAAACACATGTCATGTCATTAGGGCATAGGTGGGTTCAAAAACAGGTGCTGGGAAACTAGGGAGGAGTTCTGATACATTCCACAGAGACAACTGCACCAGTGGTGGCCCTGCAAAGGACAGTTTCTTTTCTGCAGGTGTGAGGTGGGTTGACTGTCCTCCAATCCACCTCATGGATGTGTAGTGAAGTAGAGGCAGCACGTTGACCTGTTTTAATGTAGAAGATTCTGTCTGTAGCTCTTTCAGGAAAAAATTTACATTGTGGAGCCACAATGATCTTTAGGCAGGCCTGGGGCACAACGAATCAAAAGTGCCCAGAGTTCTCGGCCATCACTGCTGCTACTGTGGCTGCAACGGTGGCCAAAGCCTTGGGCCATTTAGATTGCTACTGGAGCCCTGTGTAGAGCGCACTGGGCATCTCTTAGTGCAGTGGTCCAGATAGCACTGAAGATTAGCTGCCTGGCACTGCCTCTTCTGCCTGTGGTTCTGCTCCTTCTGGGGGCATGGAACCAACCCTCCACTCTTTGCCTGGGGGCCTGTGGAAACTGTCACCCTTCCCCCCCACCTTTAGGCATGGAGCCTCCTCCACTAACCAGCTTCTTGGATCAATATTTTGCCTCAGCTTGGTCCAAAGGGGACTCCCAGATTCAAGCAGGCTCACTGTAGCCAGAGGTAGCCAAAGCAAGAGGAAAACCATCTTAACTGTATGTCTGTAGTGAGATGTACATTCTTCTAGTGTGAGTCAGGCAGCCCTATAGGGTCCTCATGTCATCTGGTCAGGGATGGTCTGGGAGTCTCCTGGCCTTAGTACCCCCTTCAGGAAGAGGGAGAAACACATCCCAATTGTGAGATCATCATCTCTATGTTTCCTGGGCCTATTATCTCCAGGAGATAGAAGGACATCTTTCTTTCTTACAGATGCCCCAGGCAACTTCTGCCTTCCTGTTTTTATACACATCTTGAGCTCAGATTGAGCAGCTTCTTCTGAGTAGGTCAATCCTCTTCCTTCTTCCCCTGGAAGGTAATCACCCTCTTCTCCATTAAACTTACTTGTACTCCACTACCCCCATCCTCCTCCCACAATATGCAAGAAGAAGTGCAGAATACAGTCATATTTCTTCATCCATCAGCAGCACATGAAGTAAAATCAAGGAACTAGTCAATGAATCAATTCAGATTATCCAAAACTGCTTTTGAAAGTAATCTAACTCTTTTTCTGCCAGCTTCCCAACTGCAGGCCTGAGGCACTTTTAATTAGCATATAAAAGCCAAAGTGTAGTATTGTCACAACAACAAAAAGGACTAGAGGCATTTTCTGATAGCATAATCACAAAGTTTAAATAATAAATGCCCAAATGATAGCACTTTCCCCCCAACATTCAATTTTTTACATCACTATGCAAAGCTAGGTCATACATCAGAGTATAATGGTATGGATTCTGTTCCAAAACACAGCAACATAATCTAGATTAGCTGGATTCTATTCTCAGATATTCATAGAAATGGAGTAACCTAACCTAGTCTAGAAAGAAGAATCCATCCCCTCCACATCTATTTAGACTGCTCTGAGAAGACAGCATTCTGCTCTTTGGTTAGTATTAAAGTAATTATATGTAATATTTCACTGCTTTCGTTCTTTTATGATCTCCAGTATGTCTTCACATTAGAACAACTTGGTTTGCAACTTCCTCTTAATACAGGTGGAACCTCTCTAGTCCAGCACCCTTAGGACCTGACTGGTGCCGAACCAGAGAATTTGCTGAAGCACAGAAGGTCAATATTGTCTAGTAGCATTATCAACACTTCCACTGCTTACTGGGCTCTTAGAAGACATTTAGGGGTAAATTGGAGCTAAATAACAGCACAGAACACTGAGAGCCAGGACTGGTGGCTGAAAACAAACTTTAAGGGATCATAGGAAACTTGGCCACACCCATGATAAGTGGGAATCCAGCCAACTAAAATCACACCTGACCATGGATGTTGCCAGACCAGAGAGTGCCTGACTAGAGAGGTTCAATATGTGGGATTTAAGAGGAAAGACACCTCTCTCTTCTTTCGATTTTTTTTCCGAAAGAATGCTATTGCAGTGTGGACGTAAGTGAAGTTTTTTTGGGAAAACGACCATTTTCCCCCAAAAAACTCTGTAGTGTAGACATAGCCTGGGCAAGATTTGGGGAGGGAGGACTGGGGAAGAAGGGAAGGGACTGGGATAGCCTCCCTAGCCAGTCCTTCAGTGTCTCCTGCTCAGGCAGAGATTTAAAGGGCCTGAGGCTCCATCCACTGCTGCTGCCACAGTAACTATGTGTGGCTGCCACAGTAACTATGTGTGGCTGGAAGACCGGGGCCCTTTTAAATTGCCAGGCTAGCAATAAGGAAATGGACACTGTACCCCTTTCTCTCATTTAAGGTATTTCTATAGATACTATTACTGTAGTATCTGAGCAGCTTATGATCTTTTGCTATATCTATTCTCCCAACATTCCCAAGAAATAAAGTACAGGAACTGAAACACAAACATACAAAGTGACTTGTCCAAAGAGACACAGTACATTTGTGTCAGAGCTGAGGAATAAAAGATACAAACTTTGTTATTTATTAAAGCATTTCCTAGAGGCATCCTGGAACCATAGGAAAAAAAATTCATTTTCTAAAGGGCAACAAGGCTTCACTGACAAATAAAATTAAAAAAACAGCATAAAAGAATCCAGATGAAAACAACCAATTAACCCTTATTGCCCTACCAATAATCCATAAAAACTAAACAAAAGGCCAACTTTTTTATCCCTGTTTGAGAATTCAGGAGGGATTTCCTGCTCTCCAGGTGCATGCCACTGGAGAAAATGAAGCTCCTCAGCAAAGAACACACATTTCATGCAGGGAAACAAGGATATTCCACTGATTAGAGCACTAGCCTAGGACATGAGAGAGCTGGATTCAAATCCTTGTTCTAACTACAATCTTACTGTGTGACCTTGGGCAAGTCACTTAGATTCTGTGTCTCGGTTCCCATTTTTAAAGTGGAGATAATGCCACTGCTCTACTGCACTGGGGTGCTACGAACATAAATCTATTCATGATATTGAAGAAACAAGTGAGTACAATATGAAGACAGAATTTTAAGGCTCCAGGGTTCTGTATTAAAGGGGTGAGCATTCAAAAGTGATAGACCCTTAAATGAGATGATCCTGTTCCCTATCTTATTGACACTATTACAAGGGAAGATCAAAAGGCACAATTCCTCCACACTGTTCATACAACAATGTAGTTGGCCATATCCTGATCACCCTGTTCCTAGAAATAGTTTCATTTGGCCAAATTCATCACTGGAAAGTATTGCAATGACACCAGGTATGTATTTGAGCCATTAACTTTAACAGCACATGAGCAAAGTGAGAATTTGTAACATAGCCTTCAAGCATGAAAACAACTAGTGAACAAAACATCTGTTAAAGCTGATCTTAACAAAACAACCAAGGAATACTGTACAAAAGATGATACCTGTATAAGCCCAAGCAATTAGTTTTGATGACAACTGTACTGAGACAGGGAATTTGGGCAAAGGGAGAGAATGTGGTTTGCTTTTTAAAGTTATGTCTTTCTTTGCACTACACTTTGAATCACTCTGTCTAAACAAATCACTTAATTCATTACAGACAAGTCTTTTAGCAACCCCCTTTGGGGGACACAAAATAATAACACATTGTCAATACCACTGAGACTGACTACCCTCTCAGAACTACTGAGCTGTGACTATTTTGCAAGGCATGGCAATAACTGGTCTATGAAACCCTACGGAGACAAAAAGAGCATTGACAAAGCCCCACATATAATATTTGTGATCACATTAAAATGAACATTTATGCGAGTCTTTTCAAGAGAGATAAGAAAGAGCTGAAAAATACCTGCTACGATTTATTTTCATCCATGATCCATGTTGGCACACAGCTGGGGACTATTATTTAAAGTACTGCACCACTTGTATCAAGCAGTGATGAAATGCCAGTCTGAGTTTTAATTACTCCTTTGTACACTGTGACCCAGACTGGTATCCCTATGTTAGTGAGCACAATATCCCTTTGAAGCCAACTGAGCTATTTATATAAGCACTCCACAATTCTGCTTTATGACTTTTTTATGCCACTTATTGTTACTCTGGTGGTGCAAAGTAACTGGACAGCTTAACTGGAGTGAAGGGTCATAGATGGCTCTGGCACTAACTGCCCTCTGCTCAGTGCTGGACCGAGCCATACTTGTGCCTTGGGCAGCGGGTATGCGGCGCATGCGCGGCCCTGCCCTGGGTACATGGCGCATGTGCAGCCCCGCCCTCGGGCACGCAGCACCTAATTGACATGGTAAGGGGCGCTACGCCCCCGGGCGAGCGGCACATGCACGACCGCGCCCCCGGGCGCCAACCTATGGGGGGCGCCTGATTGAAGTGGTAAGGGGCACCGCGCGCCTGGGCACACGGCATATGCGCGGCCCCACCCCCAGGTGCACGGCGCCCCTTACCACTTCAATCAGGCGCCCCCCATGGGTTGGCGCCCCAGGCAGCTGCCCGGCTAGCCCCCCATAATCCAGCCCTGCCTCTGCTATATTCATGTCCTGATCATAGAATCATAGAATCATAGAGCTGGATGAGACCTCAGAAGGTCAAGTCCAGCACCCTGCCCACCTAACTAATTAGCAGACCATCTACAGCCAGCTGCATGTGTCTCTATTGGTAGCACACATCCACACATGCCTCAGTGTACATAACAAAATTTATTCTGCCCAGGGATGGAAAAAATTAAAAGGAACACTGCTTTTAATAGGAACTGTGCTATCCCTAGTCACAAACAGCATAAGGTATCACTAAATCATAGCCAGTTCACATAACCCACTAAGACGCTGTTCTAACTTGTTCAGATGGGGCTGAAGCAAATGTATCACAAGGAGCAGGAAAGCATGACTGGCTCACAGATGCTCCAAGCATATCTCAAGTGCAGGAGAGAAACCAGAACAGTGACTTTCTGGCTCTTTAGGCATGATTTCTGGTGCTGATGATTTCTGACAAAAAAATAAAATAAGAAGCTAACAGTAATCAGGACCCTTCATCACTGAGAATGCCCAACCACCAGCTCTACCATCTGGCAGCAAGAGGACCTTTCAGCTATCTGGATCATCCTGATGAGGTAGCAGCTGTCTCTATCCCCCACATCATCCAAAACCAAATACCAATTAGCAAGGTTAGGCAGGCAACACTCTTGGGTAACTTAATCTGATAGCAATTGGTGAGCAGGTATATCTTTTCCTGGGGCAATTCATTAATTTCATCCTCTTATTTCCAGAGTCTGAATGACACATCTACAATGAAGAGATCTGGTTCTGCAACCAGACTCACTCAATATGCTTTGCAGCTGGAGGACACACCATAAAATGAAAAACCAAACCAATCATTCAGAACTGAAAGGAGGGCTGAGCAATCTGACATCAGGAAAAGAGTTACAGCAAAGGCTTTTCTGGCTTCTAAGTCAACTAAATCAGCTGAAATATAGTATCAAAGTAATCATGAGGGAAAAGAGGACAAAACAATAAGCACATGTATTCCAATTCGGGTATGTTTACACTATAGAATTTTGTCGGTAAAATGGCCTTTTTTTGACAAAACTTGAGGAACGCCCACACTGCAATTGTGTTCTTCCGCAAGAAAATCGAAAGAACAGACGGGGTTTTCCAGCACTGGTAATCTTCATTCTATGAGGAAGAAGTCTTTTTGTGAAAGAGTTCTTTCGCAAAAAGGCATGTGTGGATGGGGAAGAGGGAGTTCTTTCGGAAGAAGAGGGAAGAGGAAAAAGCACAGGTGCCCTGGTTGCCATACCATTCATAGCAATCACAGCTTACATGTGAGAGAGCGTCCATTCAGTCTGGACACTCTCTTTTGAAAAAGCAGATCGCTTTTTCAATGCACCTTTGCAGTGTGGACACTCTTTCGGAAGAAGTTTTTCCGGAAGATCTCTTCCGAAAACAGCTTCTTCCAAAAGAAGCCTGCAGTCTAGACGTAACCTAAGTATGTACACTGTCAGCTAACTGCCACCCCATAGCTTCCACAGAAGCCCAAGAGATTTGTGCACACATAGTTGATGGCTGAATTTAGCCCTGAGTAAGTATCACAGACTTTCAAATATGTTTTAGAACATAGGAAATCAAATTACATAAAGCAATGTAATAAAGTGCTGATATAATTTATAAATAAGCCTCTAATGGCAACATTAACCTTGATCTCCTTTGTTTCAGAGGACCATTAGCTGATGGAAGGGTATAGACTGTTCAGGAAGAACAGACAGGGGAGAAAAGGAGGAGGAGTTGCACTATATGTAAGAGAGCACTATGATTGCTCCGAACTCCAGTATATAGAGGGAGAAAAGCCTGTTGAGAGTCTATGGGTTAAGTTTAGAGGTGCAAACAACAGCAGTAATGTTGTGGTTGGTGGATGAGGTAGATGAGGCTTTCTTCGGACAACTGAGAGAAGCTTCCAGATCTCAGGCCCTGGTTCTCATGGGGGACTTTAATCACCCGGACATCTGTTGGGAGACCACTACGGCAGTACACAGGCAATCCAGGAAGTTTTTGGAGAATGTTGGGGATAACTTCTTGGTACAAGTGCTGAAGGATCTGACCAGGCGCCGTGTGCAGCTTGACCTTCTGCTCACAAACAGGGAGGAGCTAATAGGGGAAGTAGAGGTGGGTGACAACCTGGGAAGCAGTGATCATGAGATGGTAGATTTCAGGATACTGACCAAAGGAAGAAAAGAGAGTAGTAAAATACACACCTTGGACTTCAGAAAAGCAGACTTTGATTCTCTGTATACTAGTTACTTCCTAGTTCGAACTAGGTGGCTAATGTAGTCATGAATCTTGTAATGAAGCTCGGGATTAAAATATCCCGGCTTTATTTAGACAGCTGTTCGCGCCACCATTTAAATGTTCGTGATGCTTCGCCACATGCGGCACGGGCTAGGTAATTGAACTAAAGCCCTATTTGACTACCGCATTCTACCGCAAATGAGGAGTAACGTAGTCTGAATTAGGGCTTTAGGTCGAACTACCTAGCCTGCGCGCTGCGGTAGCCGCTGGCAGGAAGTCCGAACTACCGGGCATTTAAAAATGGCGGCGCTGGGAACATGCAAATAAAGCCCGGATATTTTAATCCCGGCTTCATTTGCAAGTTCGAATGATTACATTAGCCACCCTAGTTCGAACTAGGGTGGCTAGTGTAGACATACCCTCAGAGACCTGATGGGCAGAATCCCCTGGGATGCTAACATGAAGGGGAAAGGAGTCCAGAAGAGCTGGCAGTATTTTAAAGAAGCCTTATTGAAGGCACAGAAAGAAACCATCCCGATGAGTAGCAAGAGAAGCAAACATGATAGGAGACCGGATTGGCTTACGGGGGAAATCCTTGGTGAACTTAAGCACAAAAAGGAAGCTTACAAAAAGTGGAAACTTGGACAAATTACCAGGGAGAGCTATAAATGTATAGCTCGAGAATGCCGGGGGATTATCAGGAAGGCCAAAGCGCAATTGGAATTGCAACTGGCAAAGGATGTGAAGGATAACAAGAAAGGTTTCTACAGGCATGTAAGCAAGAAGAAGGTGATCAGAGAGGGTGTGGGGCCCCTGCTGGATGAAGGAGGTAACCCAGTGACAGATGATGTGGGGAAAGCTGAAGTACTCAATGCTTTCTTTGCCTCTGTCTTCACGGACAAGGTCAGCTCCCAGACTAATGCGCTAAGTGACACAAGATGGGATGAAGATGGACAGTCCTTGGTGGGTAAAGAACAGGTTAGGAACTATTTAGAAAAGCTAAACGTACACAAATCTATGGCTCCAGACTTAATGCATCCAAGGGTACAGAGGGAGTTGGCAAATGTCATTGAGGAGCCTTTGGCCATTATCTTTGAAAAGTCATGGAGATCAGGAGAGATCCCGGATGATTGGAAAAAGGCAAATGTAGTGCCCATCTTCAAAAAAGGGAAGAAGGACGATCCAAGGAACTATAGGCCAGTCAGTCTTACCTCGATCCCTGGAAAAATCATGGAAGGGATACTTAAGGAATCCATTTTGAGGCACTTGGAAGAGGGGAAAGTGATCAAGAATAGTCAGCATGGATTCACAAAGGGCAAGTCCTGCCTGACCAATCTGATTAGCTTCTATGATGAGGTAACTGGCTCTATAGACATGGGAAAGTCAGTAGATGTGATATTCCTTGACTTTAGCAAGGTTTTTGATACGGTCTCCCACAATATTCTTGCCAGCAAGTTAAGGGAATATGGATTGGATAAATGGACAGTAAGATGAATAGAAAGCTGGCTAGAAGGTTGGGCCCAGCGGGTAGTGATCAATGGCTCAATGTTAGGAAGGCAGTCGGTTTCTAGCAGAGTGCCCCAAGGTTCGGTTCTAGGACTGATTTTGTTCAATATCTTTATTAATGACCTGGATGAGGGGATGGATTGCACCCTCTGCAAGTTTGCAGATGACACTAAGCTAGGGGGAGAGGTAGATACGCTGGAGGGCAGAGATAGGGTCCAGAGTGACTTAGAAAAATTGGAGGATTGGGCCACAAGAAATCTGATGAGGTTCAACAAGGACAAGTGCAGAGTCCTGCACTTGGGATGGAAGAATCCCAAGCATTGTTACAGGCTGGGGACCAACCAGCTAAGTAGTCGTTCTGCAGAAAAAGACCTGGGGATTACAGTGGATAAGAAGCTGGATAAGAGTCAACAGTGTGCCCCTGTAGCCAAGAAGGCTAATGGCATATTAGGTTGTATTAGGAGGAGCATTGCCAGCAGATCCAGAGTTGTGATTATTCCCCTTTATTTGGTTCTTGTGAGGCCACATCTGGAGTATTGTGTCCAGTTCTGGACCCCCACTACGAAAAGAATGTGGACGCATTGGAGAGGGTCCAGCGGAGGGCAACCAAAATGATTAGGGGGCTGGAGCATATGACCTATGAGAAGAGGCTGAGGGAGTTGGGTCTGTTTAGTCTGCAGAAGCGAAGAGTGAGGGGGGATTTGATAGCAGCCTTCAACTTCCTGAAGGGAGGTTCCAAAGAGGCTGGAGAAAGGCTGTTCTCAGTAGTGATGGATGGCAGAACAAGGAACAATGGTCTCACGTTGCGGTAGGAGAGGTCCAGGTTGGATATTAGGAAAAACTATTTCACAAGGAGAGTGGTGAAGCACTGCAATGGGCTACCTAGGGAAGTAGTGGAGTCTCCATCCCTAGAGGGTATGTCTACACTAGTTCGTTAATTGAAACTAGGTAGGCAAATGAGGCGACCGGAGTTGCAAATGAAGCCCGGGATTTAAATATCCCGGGCTTTATTTGCATGCTCCCGTCCGGTCGCCATTTTGAAATTTCACTAGCCCAAACTAGTAAAATGGTCATATGCTCCAGCCCCCTAATCATTTTGGTTGCCCTCCGCTGGACCCTCTCCAATGCGTCCACATTCTTTTCATAGTGGGGGGCCCAGAACTGGACACAATACTCCAGATGTGGCCTCACAAGAACCGAATAAAGGGGAATAATCACAACTCTGGATCTGCTGGCAATGCTTTCACTAGCCCGAACTAGTGCCGGCTATACGTGGCAGTGAAACATTAATTCGAACTAAGGAGTTAGTTCGAATTAACGTTTCACTGCCGCGTATAGCCGCGTGGCAGTGAGTTTGGGCTAGTGAAATTTCAAAATGGCGACCAGACGGGAACATGCAAATAAAGCCCGGGATATTTAAATCCCAAGCTTCATTTGCAACTCCGGTCGCCTCATTTGCCTACCTAGCTCAAATTAATGAGCTAGTGTCGACATACCCAGAGATTTTTAAGTCTCGGTTTGACAAAGCCCTGGCTGGGTTGATTTAGTTGGGATTGGTCCTGCCTAGGGCAGGGGGCTGGACTTGATGACCTTCTGAGGTCTCTTCCAGTTCTATGGTTCTATGTGGCTGAAATCTTCTGTGCCACAGTAAAAACCAAGGTAAGAGAGAGGAAGGTTTTTTATTTTTATTTGTATTTAGGATTATCTCTGAGTTTGCTAGTTTCCTGAAAGATCCAGCTGCTTACACAGATTAATGAGAGTAATGGAATGAAACTGGGGGGAAGGGGGAGGGCGGGAAGTATGGTTAAACTGATATAAAATCATTTCCTAAAAATGAAGTCTGTTCAACTAGAGAATGGCCCCTTCCCCCAACAAAAGCAGTAGAAACCCCTACACTGCTTGATTCATAGGAGATTCTGAAAGTACTGCAGGAGCTACATGTGCACAAGTGAAGGAACTGACAAGATGGCCTAATGGGTCAACAAACTGTTATGAAGCCAGATGTTCCGTACCCCTTAGTGCTGTCTGAGGGTATGTCTAGACTGCACCCCTCTGCTGGTAAAGGGATGCAGATTAGGCTGGGCGAAATTGCTAATGAAGCGGGGATTTAAATATCCCACGCTTCATTAGCATAAAAATGGCCGCCGCTTTTTTCTGGCACGGAGCTTTGTCAGAGAAAAGCGGCAGTCTAGAGACTGATCTATTGCTAAAGAAAGCCTTTTCCGATAGATCCCTTAAGCCTCATAAAACGAGGTATACAGGATCAATCAGAAAAGGCTTTCTTTAGTGATAGATCAGCCTCTAGACTGCCGCTTTTCTCCGACAAAGCTCCTTGCTGGAAAAAAGCGGTTGCCATTTTTATGCTAATGAAGCCCGGGATATTTAAATCCCCGCTTCATTAGCAATTTTGCCCAGCCTAATCTGCATCCCTCTACCGGCAGAGGGGTGCAGTATAGACATACCCTGAGAGGTGAACAGGAGAGTTAGCCTGATCAGATGAGAAATTCTTGTGATGGGAAACCTGGTAAAGCCAGCTCTGTCTTCAGTTTCCCCCCTTTGTCATAGGGGCTGTATCCGTGGGCAAGAGTGGTGGAGGTGGAACAATGCTCCCTAAAGCAATTCCCAGGAGGGTTCTCTCTATGAGCACTAACCAGCTGTCTTATATTAGAGCAGCCCCCTTCCGTTAGAGAAACCAGGGCACCTTGAGAAGTGGGGAACTGTAAGCTACTCTGAGGTGCCCAAGGTGACACCTTCCTCACCACTGAGCCAACTGACTCATGCACAGGAAAGAACCTGGCCTATGAGTTGTTCTTTCCTTTTATATTCCACAGTTTGAGTGATGACCTGCTGGCATGTGAGGCTGCATTGTAACAGGTAACTGAATCCTCTCTGAAATCTGAGCATCAGAGAAAACACTGGGAATGGTTAAAACACTATCATACTAGTCTGACTGTCACTGGACAGAAATAGCCACATTTCCATTGAACTTACATTTCCACCTACTGTAGTATTGCACACATGCATAGCTCCACAGGCTATTTCTCCAAATTATGTTGTAACCACAACAGGTAGATTCAAACCTGAGACCTCTGGAGCTTAGTGCATGAGTCTTTACAGCTTGAACTATAAACCCAGCTGCTTCTCAGCTTAGGCTGTAGAGATCACTTATTTTTATCTCTCACGGTAAGTGGTCTAAGTGCCATTACATGGCACAGTGAACCACATCCAGTAGGCATATGTGTTACAATGTTCTGGAGTAAATTTGTGTTTTCCCATTTCCCTTCCTATCATGTCACCCAACATGGGTAAATCTGTGACCCTTCCCCACTTTGTCACATACCCTTGTAGGGATATACCATAGTGATTGTATGAGGTTTTAAGTTTATAAAACTTACAAAATGTATAGGAAGCACCCACTGGGACAATCTCAGTCACAATACCTGGGTGCATAAGGCCTGATGATTCTGTGATCTCTTTCAAGATATTTTGAAAGTACAGTAAAGATCCTTGCCATCGTAGGCTACATCTAGACTGCATCCCCTCTGTCGACAGAGGGATGCAAATCAAGCACATCGAAATTGCTAATGAAGCAGGGATTTAAATATCCCGCGCCTCATTAGTATAACCATGGCTGTAAAGTAATTCACTCATCTCACGGGTTCCTCCTCCCCATCTAGACACCATTTATTGGGCGTCTCCACGCACCTCCCCATTTCTGTGTCCCCAACCCAAATCAAACATGATGGAATCCCTCCAGTCCTCCGGATGTGGAACTCGCGCTTCAAGGCTCCCACCCCGGCTGTACCACAATTTCCTCCCGGTGGCAGAATTGGGGGGCTCGGGTCCACCCTCTCTCCGAGCCCCGGCCCAGGGCCCTAAGGCAGGGAGGGAGTCTCCCTGCACAGCGGACAGGGTAGTTGCCCCAAAATCCACCCGCTCTCAGGTTACACGGCCCCGCCCTGGGCTGCTTCCTACTCCACCTCTGCGGCACTTTTTTCCCCCTCCTCCACTGAGGGGGGTCCCCTACTCACCCCCTGGCCCGTTCCGCACCGCTCCCCTTCCCCAGCGTCTGCCCACCACTTTTCAATTATCCCGCCGGACCGGCGGGTGACGTCATCCGCCCGTGCCCTGGTGGTGCCTCCGGTGATGTCATTGCGAGGTGCCCCTGGCTGTGTGCTACCTCCTGGCACAGCCGAGTCAGCAGACGCCGGATGCGTAGCCTCTTGCCCGGCCTCTGCCAGCTCCCCGCCTTCCCTGGGGAGTTTGCCCCGGCTCTCCGGAGTGCAGGACTGGAGCACCCCAATGGCCGCTGATTTTTTTTGAAATGGAGTTTTTTCGAAAAAAATGCAGGAGTTTAGACGTGGATCTGTCGAAAATAAAGCCTTTTTCGACAGATCCTGTATTCCTCAAAAAATGAGGTTTACAGGATCTGTTGAAAAAGGCTTTATTTTTGACAGATCCACGCCTAGACTGCCATTTTTTTTTCGAAAAAACTCCATTAAAAAAAAATCAGTGGCCATGTTTAGGCTAATGAGGCATGGGATTTAAATCCCTGCTTCATCAGCAATTTCAATGTGCTTGATTTGCATCCCTCTGTCGACAGTGGGATGCAGTTTAGACGTAGCCCTACTGTCTAAATGATGTTGCTAAGTTATTTTTTTCTCCCCTTTTTTCTACTGTTCTCTGAAAAGTATGAAGGCTTTCAAAGAACCATTCAAACCTGAGACCTCACCGATTTTTACCACTATTCAGTTAGGCCCCAATTCAGCAATGTTCTTAAACACATGCTGAACTTCAAGGCAAGGGGATTAAAGCATGAATTTAAATATTTTGATGAATTAGGATGGACTTTAAAAGCATGTGTTTTAAAGTAACTACGTGCTTATGTTCATTGCTAAATTCAGAGCCTGAAAAACAACAGTCCTGAGTATGTCTGTAAAACTGGCACATATTTAAGGGCTTTGATGAATTGGGGCCTTAAAGAACCAGTTGTTATAGACAGGTTTTTTAAATTATATTACTACTATATTTCATTGACTTAACTGAAATATCCTGAACCTTTATGAACTGTATACCTAGAAATGGGAAGGATCTTCATGTCTGATCTCCCATTCTTGGGACCTAAAATGTACTTTATTTCAGAAGATTATTTCAGCCAATGGAGCTAAATCTATCTTAGCACAGTATCTCTGCTCCCAACAGTCCCCTTACTTCCCATTACTTAGAATACTGTAAATTATAGGGAAAGTGGGTTTGGTATTAAAAAAATGTAAGGGGCAATCAAGTAGATTGCCACTGGCAAAAAAATTATTTCATGTGTAGTACAAGGGCACATGTGTTAGAGGGGTTAGAGAAAGGCATTAATAAAAGGAAGGTTTGTTAAACATAACTCATTGCTGTTCCTTAGATTCATAAATTTTAATATTTCCTTAGAGAATAGCCAGATAGCCAGTGACTGAAACTGCATTTTAAATGATAGTCTTGATTTTTCAATTTTTTTTATTTATTTAAAAACTAATAAAATAAAAAAGCAACAATAAACCAATGGTTTAAACCACAGCCATGTTTTATGGTCAATATAAACCCTTAAATCTGGCAGTCACTTGGTGCAGATGAAAGAACCAAATTGTATTAGCTCTGCACTAGAAAAATGTTGATACTTATGTACTATCCAAACTCTAACCAGATTCACAAAGAAATTCAATAGAGCATGGAACATCTTTTTAAACACAGTGAACAACATCAATCAAATAACTATTATTTTCTTTGGCACCGCTGTAAATATTAATTTTAATGGTACATACTGCAAATGTTTTCATATCTATAGATTTGGCAGAAAAAGTAATAAACAAATGAGTCAACCATAAAACTGTTACATGTTTATATCAGAGTATGTTTGCTTGTCAGCTACAAAGCAAAAAAGAACATATATATATTATATAGAAAACTAATATATACTAATACTAATACATCAGATGCACAATGCAGTAAGAGATGTGAAATTCTTTCATCAAACCAGGTGATCCCATTTTTGTTATTTTTTAAATGACATGGGCTTTGCAAACAGGAGCAGCAAGCAGGGAGTTTTGAAAGGGAGTTCTCCAGGTAAAGGAGGAGCAAATACGGGACCCTGGAGGTAAGTGGCTGTCTGTAGTGTGTGTTTGGGGGTTACTTGCTGTGTGCTGAGCTTGTATTTGTCTGTTTGGTTTATTTGAAGGAGCATGTGCTGTGGCCGGCAGTTGGAAGCTGTGAGCTTCTAAAGGTTTGAAATTTAGAAGCCTCTGTTAATTGGCTGAGCCTTAGGCAGAGGGCAGGGATATCAGGAAGGCCAGGGCTTTATAAAGCAGTGAGTCAGCGACCAGAGAGCTTTGCAAACAGGAACAGCAAACAGGGAGTTTTGAAAGGGAGTTGGGAAGGGGCCAAGGTACACTTGCCAGTCTTATAGTTTCATTTAAAGGTTTTAATCAAAACTTCCTGATTTAACTAGAAACCCTATCAATAATCTGGGTAGCTGTAGGAGAGAATGCAGGCAGAAGCCCAGCAGTAGAGTGGGGGCTATCTTGTTTATTGCACTCAGTGTAGCATGTATGATTATCTTCCCTATGGGCGGGTGGCGTATGTGTTCATTCGGTGCAAGGAGCTCCTGGCCCTCAGAGACCAGGCTTTGGAGGTCTTTGGAGACAGGCTTTGGAGGCCAGGGTGGCTGAACTGGAGGAGCTGAGGGAGGCAGAGAGGTACATAGATGAGGCTTTCCGGGACACTGTAGAATTGTCCCATCTCCGGACAGACAGTCCCTATGCTGTTAAGGAGGATGAAAGGCTCAGGGAAGGAGAGCAGTCAACGGGAGCAGAAGGAAACCTTTCCATAGTTGGGACCCTCCTTCCAGATGTTGGAGTATCCTCTCGCACTGAGGTTACCTCTCTGGGGGAGGGAACTCCAGTCAGTAGGAAAAGGCAGTTGTTAGTAATGGGAGATTCGATCATTAGAAATGTAGATAGCTGGGTTTGCGATGACCGGGAGAATCATAGGTGACTTGCCTGCCTGGTGCGAAGGTTGTGGATCTCTCGAGGCATCTAGATAGACTTATGTGTAGTGCTGGGGAGGAGCCAGTGGTTGTGGTACATGTAGGTACCAATGACATAGGAAAGGGTAGCAGAGACATCCTGGATGCCAAATTTAGGCTGAACCAGAGGAGCTGAGGGAGGCTGCTAGGAAAGAGACTGAAATCCAGGACCTCTATGGTGGCATTCTCAGAAATGCTTCCAGTTCTACACGCAGGGCCAAGTAGGCAGGCAGAGCTTCAGAGTCTCAATGCGTGGATGAGACGATGGTGTAGGGAGGAGGGGTTTAGCTTTATAAGGAACTGGGGAAACTTTTGGGATGGGGGAGCCTGTACAGGAAGGATGGGCTCCACCTAAACCATAGTGGATCCAGACTGCTGGCACTTAGCATTAAAAAGGTCGCAGAGCAGTTTTTAAACTAAGAGATGGGGGAAACCAAATTGGTGCAGAGGAGCACGTGGATCAGACAGAGACGTCTCTTAGAGGATAGTCTATTGATAGAGATTCTCTAGATTTTAGTCAGGAGGAGAGGATGGAAGAGGATAAAGTATGGGCCAGATCACATGAAAAACATTCATATAAAAAAGAATCTGAAACATCAAAAAAGGGCAGACAAATAAACAGACACAAGTTTTTAAAGTGCTATACCAATGCTAAAAGTCAAAAAAATAAGATGGGTGAACTAGAGTGCCTCGTGTTAAAGGAGGATACTGATATAATAGGCATCACAGAAATCTGGTGGAGTGAGGAAAATCAATGGGACACAATCATTCCAGGGTACAAAATATATCAGAAGGATAGAACAGGTTGTGCAGGTGGAGGAGTGGCACTATATGTGAAAGAAAATTTAGAATCAAATGAAGTAAAAATCTTAAATGAATCAACATGTTCCATAGAATCGCTATGGATAGTAATTCCCTGCTCTAATAAGAATATAACAGTAGGGATCTATTATCGACCACCTGACCAGGACAGTAATAGTGACTATGAAATGCTAAGGGAGATTAGAGAGGCTATCAAAATAAAGAACTCAATAATAGTGGGGGATTTCAACTATCCCATATTAACTGGGTACACGTCACCTCAGGACGAGATGCAGAGACAAAATTTCTTGATACCTTAATGACTGCTTCTTGGAGCAGCTGGTACAGGAACCCACAAGGGGAGAGGCAATTCTTGATTTAGTACTGAGTGGTGCGCAGGATCTGGTCCAAGACGTAACTATAACAGGATCACTTGGAAATAGCGACCATAATATAATAACATTTAACATTCCTGTGGTGGGAAGAACACCTCAGCAGCCCAACACTGTGGCATTTAATTTCAAAACGAGGAACTATGCAAAAATGAGGAGGTTAATTAAACAGAAATTAAAAGGTACAGTGACTAAAGTAAAATCCCTGCAAGCTGCATGGATACTTTTCAAAGACACCATAACAGAGACCCAACTTAAATGTATACCCCAAATTAAAAAACATAGTAGAAGAGCTAAAAAAGAGCCACCACGGCTTAACAACCATGCAAAAGAAGCAGTGAGAGATAAAAGGACATCTTTTAAAAAGTGGAAGTCAAATCCTAATGAGGTAAATAGAAAGGAGCATAAACACTGCCAAATTAAGTGTAAAATGTAATAAGAAAAGCCAAAAAAGAGTTTGAAAAAGAGCTAGCCAAAAACTAAAAAGGTAATAACAAAATGTTTTTTAAGTACATCAGAAGCAGGAAGCCTACTAAACAACCAGTGGGGCCCCCTGGACGATCGAAATACAAAAGGAGCACTTAAAGACGATAAAGTCATTGCAGAGAAACTAAATGAATACTTTGCTTCAGTCTTCATGGCTGAGGATGTTAGGGACATTCCCAATCTTGACGCATCCTTTGTAGGTGACAAATCTGAGGACTGATTGAAGTGTCATTAGAGGAGGTTTTGGAATTAATAGATAAACTTAACAGTAACAAGTCACCGGGACCAGATGGCTTTCACTCAAGAGTTCTGAAAGAACTCAAATGTGAAACTGCAGAACTATTAACTATGGTTTGTAACCTATCCTTTATATCAGCTTCTGTACCTAATGATTGGAAGCTAGCTAATGTAATGCCAATATTTAAAAAGGGCTCTAGAGGTGATCCCAGTAATTACAGACTAACCTCACTACCAGGCAAATTAGTTGAAACAATATTAAAGAATACAATTGTCAGACACATAGAAGAACATAATTTGTTGGGCAAAAATCAACATGGTTTCTGTAAAGGGAAATCATGTCTTACTAATCTACTAGAGTTCTTTGAAGGGGTCAACAAACATGTGGACGGGGGGATCCAGTAGATGTACTTAGATTTCTAGAAAGCCTTTGACAAGGTCCCTCACCAAAGGCTCTTACGTAAATTATGTTGTCATGGGATAAGAGGGAAGATCCTTTCATGGACTGAGAACTGGTTAAAAGACAGGAAATGAAGGGTAGAAATAAATGGTTAATTTTCAGAATGGAGAGGGGTAACTAGTGGTGTTCCCCAAGGGTCAGTCCTAGGACCGATCCTATTCAACTTATTCATAAACGATCTGGAGAAAGGGGTAAACAGTGAGGTGGCAAAGTTTGCAGATGATACTAAACTACTCAAGGTAGTTAAGACCAAAGCAGACTGTGAAGAACTTCAAAAAGATCTCACCAAACTAAGTGATTGGGCAACAAAATGGCAAATGAAATTTAATGTGGATAAATGTAAAGTAATGCACATTGGAAAAAATAACCCCAACTATACATATGATATGATGGGGGCTAATTTAGCTACAAGTAATCAGGAAAGAGATCTTGGAGTCATCGTGGATAGTTCTCTGAAAATGTCCATGCAGTGTGCAGCAGCAGTCAAAAAAACAAACAGGAGGTTAGGAATAATTAAAAAAGGAATAGAGAATAAGATGGAGAATATCTTATTGCCCTTATATAAATCCATGGCACGCCCACATCTTGAATACTGTGTACAGATGTGGTCTCTTCATCTCAAAAAAGACATACTGGCATTAGAAAAGGTTCAGAGAAGGGCAACTAAAATGATTAGGGGTTTGGAACAGGACCCATATGAGGAGAAATTAAAGAGATGGGACTTTGCAGCTTGGAAAAGAGGAGATGAAGGGGGCATATGATAGAGGTCTATAAAATCATGAGTGGTGTGGAGAAAGTGAATAAGGAAAACTTATTTACTTGTTCCCATAATATAAGAACTAGGGACCACCAAAGAAACTAATGGGCAGCAGGTTTAAAACAAATAAAAGGAAGTTCTTCTTCACACAGCGCATAGACAATCTGTGGAACTCCTTGCCTGAGGAGGTTGTGAAGGCTTGGACTATAACAGGGTTTAAAAGAGAACTAGATATATTCATGGATGTTAAGTCCATTAATGGCTATTAGCCAGTATGGGTAAAGAATGGTGTCCCTAGCCTCTGTTTGTCAGAGGGTAGAGATGGATGGCAGGAGAGATATCGCTTGATCATTGCCTGTTTGATTCAATCCCTCTGGGTCACCTGGCATTGGCCACTGTCAGCAGACAGGGTACTGGGCTGGATGGACCTTTAGTCTGACCCAATATGTACATTCTTATGTTCTTATGTTCTTATGCTATCCTCCTTTAACCAGGACTCCCTGGTCCAGCAACATCCATAGTACAGCATGGGCCATGGATGTTTGTAGAACACAGAGCCCAAGAAAAGGGAGGTCTGGCAGCAGAACAAGAGCGTGTTAGGGGGCACTGGCAATCCAGTGTGTATGTGTGTGTGGTTGGGGGGAAGGTGGCATAACAGGGAGTTCTGGCCCCAGAATACACTTTTGGATGTATTCCTCATACGTAGCGATTATCTTGTAACAAGATGCCATGGTCCCAATATGTAGCTTTGGTCCCCAAAATAATAAATCCTGCAAAAATGGACAACTCCCATTGATTGATCTGTGGCTTCGTGCTAGGATTGGCCTTGTAGCTAATGAATGACTAGCATGCCACAGAAAGGGAAAATCCGAACATTCAAAGCTATTTGGGCTGCTTTTTTAGAGATCAATGGTTAAGGTTGACCCTATAGGTAAAAATTACTTTTCTTCCCTTCCCTCTAATCTAATCTTATTTACTTTGTGTACTATGATAATCTGGCATTTTGGGATATTTGTTTTATTTGGAAAAATAATAAATAAAACAGGAACATGTTGAAATTTTATGTAACCAACCTATAATCCTACTCTTCATGTTTTTCCCCTCAAATTTGGGGAAGGAGGGAGGCATGAAATCCCTGCTCAGCTGATGGGAGTTTTATCATTGACTTCAATGGAGCCAGAATTGCAGCCTATGATTTTTAAGGGTCTAATTCACCACTTGTCGCCGTTTAAAGCCATGCAAAGTGGGTGCAAATGCTACCGCCACTTAGATTAGATTCTATTTTACATGCACCTTTGCACAAGTAAATGACTATGCAAGGGACAAAGTAGCACAGATTTCAGCACTAAAAATCTTGAAAGCCATGGTTCATTCTGTGAGCTTGATTCTCCTCTCATCAATGTAATCAAGAGGAACTCAGTTGAACTTGGGAGAGTTATATTGTGGTAAAACTGACATGGGACCAGAAAGAAGTCCATGGTTCTCTGGTTTGAAATATGTAAATATTTATTCTATTCCAGTTGACTAACAGATAAACTCAGCACAGTCTTTTTAACAAATCTACTTTGATACTTTTTCATCCTGGCTCCACATCACCCTGTTCTGCAATCCTGAATAGCTCCCAGTGGCTCTGTAAGAATGAGCCCTACATATTATAAGATAAATGCGGGGCTGAGAGCAGCGCCCCAAACAGAATAGCTGCTTCTTGAGAATAATGAAGTGCTAATGTCACCAGATGTGCATTAGCATCATGGATTGCTCAATTTAAATAGTTACAACAGAAGACACTCTCTTTCTCTGATCTCAAAAGGTGCAGTTTGTGTAATGAAAAGCTGACAGTCATACTTAATCCTCCCTCTTGTACACATGGCTTTGCCACTACTTTCTGTAATGGAATTACCCTGCATCTGAAAGACTCCAGCTGTATAAAAGCTTCTTTTTGACAAATCTGAGGTGGGCATTTGAAATTATTCATTTGCAGTTCATTTCCCACCCTTATCACCCACATGGAAATCTGAAAAGGCTCATTTTTTAACCAGTTCCTAGCCTGCAAATGATAAACTGTCCTTTTAAAAGTATGGCTGTACCTCTTCGGTATGCAGATTGCCCACCTGAATTTTAAATGCAATCACTTTGCTTCCTGCACACTCTAAAATCAGGAGTCATAGCCTACATGAATCAGTCTCCTGTGTCCAGAGCTTACTATTTACATAATTTTAAATCTGCATACTGCAATTACAATAAAAGTCCACTTCTTCCCTCCATGCAATACATATGCAATTTAAGAACTATTTATCACTCCAAAAATTGCTGTTGTATTTAATCTTCCCAAAGAGAACAAAATCAAATTATTATGTGTAAAGAATGACAATCTGATGAATTAAATAGAATATTCAAAAATTATCCCTCCAAGTCTACAACCTAATAGGGCAAGAGTCTAATAAGCAAACCATGGGTAGGAAGGCATGATAAGCATACATAAAGAGAAGATGAAACCTCTCTTAATCTTTTTAGATTGAATGAAATCTAATTACATGCTTATTGATTGTTGTGTATTTCTGGAAAGAGACAGTGAAAAGGGAAAAAGGCAACTATAGTAAAATTGCATCTCACCCTTCAATTGCTTTTGGCACAAAAGGTTATGCGCTAGTTAGGGATATTAAACATTTTTCATTCTCTATGGTACATTATTAGCAACAGAATCAGATGCAGAACTGATTAGGCAAAATCTAGTTAATTAAATCTTGCTGCAAGGTAAAAAACCAAAATCATAATAAGTTATTATGACATTTCATAAATTGCTGTCTGTTTTTCTGCCACGATTTCAATGTTGACTTTTAGGTAAGCAATATTCACTGAAAAGAAACATTTAACAAATTTATGATTATAGATAGTTTGATGAACCGGAGTCGGAATAGTTCAGTGTTCATTACAGATAAAATTTTGAAAGCCACAAACTAAAAGACTTATATAAAACCTAGCAAACACATTCTACAGTCATGTGATTGCCCCTTGCTGCCTTATTTCTGCAACAAGCAGCAGCTGGGTATGCTGGAAGCTTTCAGAAATATGTATTTTCTAAGACAGTGGGAATGCAGTGGATCGGTATATTGAAAACAATTGTTTTATGTGTATCTTTGCACATTTATTCAAGGATGTATGGCAGTTCCTATTCACACAACTCTAAAAATTCTTCCTGGTTCACCAGATATAATTCTTAGGACTATTCTTACAGTGACTTTCACATATGGATTTTGGATAGGCATTTTGTGGATGTTTTATGAACAACATTATATATTGGTACATTATATTCAAAATTGAAAATTCATATGGCAGTTGGCAAAGCATTTCAGCTGTCTAGTTTTGTGCTGGCACATCATACAAACATAACCCCCTTTTTTCTTATTAGAGAAGGTGAGTTCTAAGACATATGATATCATTTTCTTGGCTGCATGGAAACAAATAGGGAAGATGGGTTTTGTGTCACCCCATGGCCCTGTGTCACCTTAGAGAGTAACATATATATATATATATACTACCATGAGCTTTCATGGGGGAAACCCAGTTCTTCAGATGAGCAGCATGATATTATATATTTGTGTTAGTCTCTATGCCCTGATCTACATTAGTTAGTTATTTTGAAATAACTCCCTTTATTTTCAAATAAGATATGGTGCGTCCACACTACCAAGTCTGTTTTTTCAAAATAAAGGGTTGGTTATTTTGAAATAATAACTCCTGCTTTCCACAAGGAATAATGGTTATTGCAAAACAGTTATTTCAAAACAGTGGTAGTGTGAATGCTCCACTGCTGCTATTTTGAAATAACTACTCCCCAGAGTCATTCAAAGTAAATACTTCCCCATGCTTCCTGGCACTCTAAGTCATAAAATCACAGAATAATAGAATCCTAGGGTTGGGAGAGACCAGGAGGTCATTGAGTCCAGCCCCCTGCCCAAAGCAGTGCCATATAAATGGGAATAATAACTTCTCCAGATCTGCTGGAAATGCTCCTCTGAATGCACCCTAATACGCCATTAGCCTTCTTGACTACAAGAGCACACTGTTGACTCTTATCCAGCTTCTAATCCAGTGTAATCACCGGGTCCTTTTCTGATGAACTGTTACTTAGCCAGTCAGTCTCCCACCTGTAGCAGTGCTTGGGATTCTTCCATCCCAAGTGCAGAACTCCGCACTTGTCCTTGTTGAACCTCATCAGATTTCTTTTGGCTCAGTCCTCCAATTTGTCTAGGTCATTCTGCACCCTATCCTTACCCTCCAACATATCCCCTAGCTTAGCATCATCCACAAATTTGCTGAGAGTTCAATGCATCCCCTCATCCAGGTAATTAATAAATATTTTAAACAAAACTGGCCCTAGAACTGATCCTTGCGGCACTCCACTTGAAACCGACCACCAGTCAGACATCGACCCATTGAGCCCGACATTCTAGCCAACTTTCCATGACAGCTTTCCATTTTCCTTACAGTCCATTTACCCAATCCATACTTCCTTAACTTGCTGGCAAGAATATGGTGGGAGACTGTATCAAAATCATGGATAAAGTCAAGGTATATCACATCTACTGACTTCCCCATGTCCACAGAGCCAGTTACCTCATCATAGAAGCTAATCAGGTTGGTCAGGCACGACTTGCCCTTTGTGAATCCATGTTGACTATTCCTGATCACTTTCCCCTCTTCCAAATGTTTCAAAATGGATTTTTTGAGGCTACCCTCCATGATTTTTCCAGGTGAGGCTGATCGGTCTATAGTTCCCTGGATTGTCTTTCTTCCCTTTTTTAAAGGTGGGCACCACATTTGCCTTTTTCCAGTCATATGGGATCTCCCCCAATCTCCATGAATTTTCAAAGATAATGGACTAAGGCTCTGGCATGACATCTGGTATCTCCCTCAGTACCCTTGGATGCATTAATTCCAGACCCATGGATTTGTGTATGTCTAGCTTTTCGAAATAGTTCTTAACATGTTCTTCCTCCACTGAGGGCTGCCCACCTCTTTCCCATACTGCATTGCCTAGTGCAGTAGTCTGGGAGCTGACCTTGTCTGTGAAGACAAAGGCAAAAAAAATATTGAGTACTTCAGCTTTCTCCCATCATCTGTCACTAAGTTACCTCCCTCATCCAGTAAGGGCCCCAAACACTCCCTGATCACCATCTTATTGCTAACATGCCTGTAGAAACCTTTCTTGTTACCCTTCACATCCCTTGTTAGCTGCAATTCCAATTGCAGTTTCACCTTCCTGATTCCGCCCCTGCATTCTCGAGCAATATATTTATAATCCTCCCTAGTCATCTGTCTAAGTTTCCCTTTTGTGTTTAAGCTCACCAAGGCTTTCACTACTGAGCCAAGCTGGTAATTAACCATATTTGCTTTTCTCACTGCCCATCAGGATGGTTTGTTCCTGTGCCCTCAATAAGGCTTTTTTAAAATACAGCCAGCTCTCCTGGACTCCTTTTGCCTTCATGTTAGCATCCCAGGAGATCCCAGGAGATCTTTCCCGTGAGTTCTCTGAGGAAATCAAAATATGTGTTTCTGAAGTCCAGGGTGTGTATTTTGCTGCTCTTCTTTCTTCCTTTTTTTCAGGATCCTGAAATCAACCATCTCATGATCACTGCTTCCCAGGTTGCCACCCACATCTACTTCCCCTATTAGCTCCTCCCTGTTTGTGAGGAGCAGGACAAGCTGAGCATGGCTTCTGGTTGGATCCCTCAGCATTTGTACCAGGAAGTTATCCCCAACATTCTCCAAAAACTCCCAGGATTGTGTGTGTACTGCTGTATTGGTCTCCCAACAGATGTCAGGGTGATTAAAGTTCCCCATGAGAACCAGGCCCTGTGATCTGGAAGATTCTCTTAATTATCTACATTGAAGTAGCGTGTCTACATTAAGGGAGCCTGACTTGGACAAATTTCAAGGCTTCCCTGTAGTGTGTACACGCTATTTCAAAATAGCTATTTCAGAAGTTATAATTTCGAAATACATTATTTTGAAATAATTTCCTAGTGTAGACATGTCCTAAGGTGCCACGGGATTGTAGCCAGCCGGACACAACACCCCCTCACCACTGGAGTCTAGCTGGCTAGACATACAGTCCTGCTTCCACCTTACCTTGATTCTGGCTCTCTCAGCTACAATTTAAGTTAGGCTTTTGTTATGTTAAGCAATACAATTTATGTTAGGCTTTTTGTTATGTCAAGGCCGATAAGGCCAGACATTTGCTAAGAAACCATATTGTTTAATGTATGCTTATTAATATGCATGTAATCTGTGGAATTTGTGGGAAAGTGTGAATGAAAAGCGCCCAGTTGTAAGGCAGTCTAGGATCTATAACCTTTTAAAGCAAGAAAAGACCCTGCACAGTGTACAAATCAACTGACGAGTGGCCAGGAAAAAATCTCCTCTCAGAAAGGATGTAACAGCATGTGAAACCTAGAACTGAACCAGAGGCAGTAGTCCTCCCGTGGATCCAAAGCAACTTCAGGGATTGTTGTGGGCTTGTGGTCAATCTCTGGCCAACTCCAGCTGTTTGTGAAATCAGAAATAATTTATGCTGCATCTATAGCCTGCCTTCAAACTGCCAACATGAATGTGATGTGTGGTGTGAGTATTGCTGTACCTTTAAGAATCTGTACTAATAAATTAGCTCCAGTGCTGCTTGAGTTCACCCTTTAGTCTAGGTTGTTCTTTGGCTGAGTCCAACAACAGGTAACAAGGACTACACATTGTTTTTAAAGTTAGAAACTAACACAGCTACCCTTCTGAAACTTTCAAACTAGGAGGTTGATTTCCCTATGTAAAGTACTTTATAATTGCACTTCAAGCAGGTCCATGGAAAATATAAACAAGGTCTTATTTGCTTAGCACTAAGCCATAATCAGGGCCTAGTATGGAATACTAGGCATTCCTATCCAAAGACTAAGTACTCAATAGATGGCTCTTCATTTGCTGAGACCAATGTGGAAATGACACAACAATAAGGAAAAAAAAATGAATGAACCTGCCAGACCCAACTCCCCATCCTGTGTTGCCATTAGTCAGTCAGAACTTCCACAGATGTCTCTGGGAGATTTATGTGTGCAAGGAATGCAGGATCAGACCCGTTATGATTACAATCTGCATCCCCAGTGTATCACTGGCCCCAATAAAAGACTTTTGCTACTATCTCAGTAAAAAGATAATAGTAGAGAAGACATAGGAACTCTCTCTCACCTTAGAGACAAAAATTATGACAAAGTTTGGGAACTCTAGATTAGAACAATAGTGTTGTGTATACAAGGATGAAACTGCACAACTCTGGAGCACTTTGAACATGTATCTAATACCATGGGCTTTCCTTAAGACAATACATAGCACTTTCATAAATTAACTTACTTGAAATTACAGCATCAGAGCAATGTGCTTCCTGCTAAATAATGAATCATGATGTTAAAAAACACATGACTCTAACCCAGGCCTGGGCAAGAGCCTGTCAATGGACTGGATCAGGCCCGCCTAGCTCTTTTATCTGGCCTGCAATCCTAATGCATTGCATGGGAGCCTGGGATGCAGGAGCCCTTTCAACTACTTCTATTTAAAGGGTTCACACCTTCCCTGTGGCTCCCAGACAATGCAGTGAGTACAGGAGCTGTGAGCCCTTTCAGTTGTTTCTATTTAAAGTAGTGGTTCCCAAACTTTTTGGCATCATGCCCTCCTTTTTGATTTTTGAGAAACCCTCATGCCCCCCTCCCCAAAAAATAGCAGCAAAACTTGCTGAGAAAAAAAAAAAAGCGGGGGGACTGACCAGGGCCAAAATAAAAATAGCAGCAAAACTTGGGGGAGGATTAACTGGGGAGATGGGTCGCCTCATGCCCCCCCTGGAATTTCTTCACCTCCCCCCCCCAGTTTGGGAACCCATGATTTAAAGGGCTCATGCCTTAGCTGCCTCCAGGAAGGTGCAAGTCCTTTAAATAAAGCAGTTGAAAGGGCTCATACCTGCTGGCTCGCCACTAACGCATTGCCTGGGAGCCAGGGAGTTGCAAGCCCTTTCAGCTGCTTCTATTTAAAGGACTTGAGCCTTCCCGGTGGCTGCTAAGGCGTAATTCCTTTAAATAGAAGAAACTGGAAGGGCTCGCAGCTCCCGGACTCACCGCATTGCCTGGGAGCCGCAGGGGAGGCATGAGCCCTTTCACTTGTTTCTATTTAAAAGCCGTGCCCCTCCCACCCCTTCTGCTTGAGGCCCCACCCCTTTTGGGATGGCCTGCAACCACTCTGAAAATTTTGAAGTGGCCCCCTTCAAAAATTATTGGCCACCCCTGGTCTAACTCAAACATAGAAGGCCTGATTCTGAATGCACTTATACAAGGAATAGGCAATAATTTTCATGGGGGGGGGGGCACTTCATGAATTTTGGTACATGGTCATGGACTATCTCCAGGCCCCCCAGAAGGTGCAGGGTCTTGGGAAGAAAGGGTGAGGCTGAGGGCTACAGAGAGAGACAAAGAGAGTGAAATTAGAAAGTGAAATTACAAAGAACGTCCTGCTTAATGAAAGCTTTCAGCAACCACATGTAGCGGTGCCTGCCTGATTCTTCATGTCTGGCACACAGAGAGCTCCCATTGACTTCCCCCAAATTTATCAAGCAAAACTGATCCCACTGGTACTGAGATTCCATCTAGAGTCACACCTTATGCTTACAGTCACCTAAAAATCCATGTGAGAAGGGCCAAACACTATCCCCAGCACTTAGCTTCATAGCTGTTTGTTGGGGATTAGGGATTTAATATTGTAGTTGACTAATGATTAACTGATAAACAGATGCTTATTGGTTAATGTTATTGCCTACATGCAAACTCCCCCCACCCCCATGGCTTGCAAGTAAGTTTTTTAGCTGGGTCCTCACGCTGGGACCCAGCATCAACTCCTGCTGCAGCTCTGCACAAGTGCTGTGTTGTGCAGAGCCACAGCAAGGGTTGATGCTGGGTCCTGGCATGAACTGGGACTGAACCAGCCTGCCTGCGTGAGTAGAACCACAGCAGGGGTTGATGCCGGGTCCCAGCGTGAGCCAAGACTGAGTGGTAGCAGTGCTAACCTTTATCGATTAATCATGCAGTTGACAAAATTTTTGTTGAAGTTGACAAATTTTTTGTTGATTACATTATTAATGAATTACACACTTTTTAACATCCCTATTGGGGATTTGGGCTTGTAAACAAGGAATCTGCCCTACTACCTGTGGATCAGCAGCAGAACTCCTCTGCAGCCATTACAGCAGCAGGGCACCTGCACCCACACTTTCCTAGAAGAATGCTCAGTGGAACAAGCGCCATTTCCCCCCATCCTTCCTCAAAACAAGTCTGAGCCCAAGAGCCCAGCTCAGCTTCACACAGCTCAGCTCTGGTGTGTGAAGGTTCAGTTTGGGCTCTGTACTGCTATGTTGCAGCTGGGAGGCAGGATTTATCCCTAAATTTATTCTTGACATCTCCTCTGGGCTGTTAGTAAAACACCTAACTGTAGACACAACTCTCTCACACTTAGTTTTGTGTATGTATATGTGATAAACATATGTGTGAGAGAGGCAGATGAAGATTATTACTTGTCTGCATGCATAACTTATTACCATAACAGTCTAAGCTGTTAAGATTGATTCTGTCATTCAGAAGAGAGCAAGGGGAGCAGGTGGCAGCAATATACTTGTACATGACATTTCTGCATTTTGGGGCAGCTGTAGCCTATGTTAAATCAATGTTATGATTAAGATGGTTCTTGCAATCCAATTGTAAGTACCTTAGACCTTAGACCATCAAATGCTTTTCAACACATTGGGCTATTCACATTTTCCAAGCTTGTACAAGTACATTTGCAAGTACATTTTATGTAATTTAAAAATACTTCTAAATTGTATCTGGCACTAAATTTAAGGCACATGTTTCATTATATTGTAAATCTAAGTTATTCCTTCTCTTTTCTCTTGTCCAAAGCACTGGTATTTAATCCCCTAGATACTTAATCCCCTAGCATTTCACATTTCACAGTTTATGAATCTTTGCAAATTGCAATGCACTTATAATCAAAGAACCAGTTTCTGTGTGAAAGACTAGCAGTCCTATAGTAACTTTCATCAGTTACCATGTTCTAGCCATCATGGAACATGAGCTTATTTGTATATCTATTTAAATTTTTCAAGGCTGGTGAATCAGAACTGAGTCCAATAAAGGAGATGCATGCTTTGTTTTTCCTCCCTTCCTGAGATCTTATCAGATTTAAGTGTTAGTGCCATTAATGAACCACATGGTGCTATCAACAATGGGAGGAAGATGCATACTATTAGAAAGTAAGGAGTGGTTTTGGAAGTGAACGCTGAAACAAAACTTGGCAATGTAATTATTGCACTGATTGCTAATACATCAAATAGTCAAGTGGGTGCATCTACATGAACACACACAGTTCCCATCCATCATTTATTTAAAAAAAAAAATTCAGACTTCTGACCAACAAACAGACTTTATGGCAAATTGTAGATCTGAGCACTGGAGATAATTCACAAGTACTCCTTGACACACATACATCTCTTTCCCCTCACTTCCCTGATAGCTACCCTCTCAACTTCATCTCCAACAGGAAACACTGATCATAAGCCATATATGGGAGTCTCCCTCTTCCCTCCTGTAAACCTCTGCATCGCCCTGCCCACTGAGCACTCAGGACCCGCTATCCACGTGCTCCCCCCCTTCTGAAGGCGAGGAACGAACTCCAAGTCTCTAAGGTTGCCATGCGCTCTCGCCGCCCGCGGAGACGCTTCTGGGGCACCCCCGGGAGGAGTGAGGGACCCCTGAGGCGCTCCCCCGCCCTGCCCAGACCTGTGGCAAGGCGCTCACCATTGAGCTGGTTATACACCACCTCCTCCAGATGGTCCAGGCGCTGCAGGATGGCCTCCCGCTCGCTCAAGCTGCCCGGCCCCTTAGTGTTGCGGTTCCGCAGACGGCGGTCGGCGCTGCGGACAATCTGCACCAGCTCCGAGGAGCGCTCCTGCAGCCGGCAGTATACGGAGAAGAGGATAATCCCCACAAAGACCAAGATATTCACCGTCAACAAAGTTTTGATTTTCCGTGCCACCGCCATGGGAGCCGCTGGGCAGGAGTAGGGGGGGGAGGGGGCTCAAGGCATGGTAGCCAGAGAGGCACGGGCAGCGGCGGCATGGGGGGCGGGCATGGGGGCGGGCTGGCTCCGGTGCGCCGCTCCGCTGCTTCGGCCAGCGGCAGGGAGCTGTTCCTTCAGCACCACGCGGGCGAGCGCTCCCTGGCCTGGGACCAGCGCGGGGGGAAACTAGATGCGCCGCCGCCCCGCTCGGTCTCCGCCTGCCCCCCGGGGTGCGGGCAGCGACGCGGCGCCAGAGGAGCTGCCGGCCCAGCTGGCTCCGGCAAGCGCTGCTGCGGCGGGCTGTCCGCGCACGGCGCCGGTGCGAAGTGACGCGCGCGGCAGAGGCGCAGCGACAGGCAAGCAGGCCCGTCCGCTCCGCCCCTCCGTGCGCCGGGGGAGGGAGACCTGCGGCTCCTCCCTTCGGGGCAGGGGTCGCTGGGCGGGCCCCGCAGCGCTTCGCTCTCTTCTTTGGGGAACGCCTGAGCCGGAAGCGAACTTTCTGCACTTGGCTCACTAGGAAGGAGACCCCCTCCACGGGAGGGCTGCCTCTCCAGCTGAGGGCCCTGTGGCTCATCCCAAGCTGCAGCCACCCCCCAGGACAGCGCCTGCCGCCCCTCCCCCTTCCCCGGTTGCTTGGGAGAAGGGGAAAGGAAGAGGACTGAGGCCAGGTGGAATCAGAGCCACTGGTTAGAAGCAATATTCCCTCTATTTTTTCCATCCATGTGCAGGATACATTTTGTTATGTGCACACAAGCAAGTGGGGATGTGTCCCACCAATAGAAACACATGCTGCTAGCTGTGGACTTCTGCTAATCAGATGTGCAAGAAGTGGATAGTGTAGACAGCCTCAGTTAACAGCTTCTGAATGATTTAAGAACTACTTATCAGTAACAATGCAGTCTAGCAGCTAAATAATGCTCTGCCTCCAAGCTGACAGAAACCTAACTGGCTCTATATGTCTTTGGAGGTAGTAAGGTAGCATAAATGTGCAAGGTTGCTAGAATACAGATCCACACCAAAACACCAGTTCTGAATATCCTTAAACTTTGAGCTGCTTAATAACTAGAACAGTCACAAATTCCAGGGACACTTTCTGTGCAGTGGATCCTGACCTAAGAGACATGGTAGACAAGACAATGTCATAGGGGATGGAAGGGAGGTTGGCTTTACTCTGGATTGTTTTGCCACGGGATTGCCACAGCACTTCATGCTACAGATAGTCACACACATGCCCCTTATGTTGGAGTTTGCCACTTACAATCAGCCTTCTCCTACTCTCTGGTTCTTTGTGGCTCATTTAGGATCCCTGTACAGTGAAGAAGAGATGCAGAATTGGTTTAATAAATTAAACCTGTTATGATAATTTAGTGCATTATGGTAATCTAGTATGGCCCTCTGCATATGTGGATTGCAGAGCTTTGCAGTTTTACCATTCTTGAAGAGGTGTCTAACAATATAGATCAGAAATTTCAGGGGGTAGCTGAGTTAGTCTGTACAGAATAAACTTAAAAAACAACAAACGGTCTGGTAGAACTTTATAGACTGGACTGGGCTATTTTAAATAGACTAGGCAAGCTTATTCTACACAAATATTAAAACCTCTAAAATATATAATATAGGAGCTGTTCCTAAGCTCACTGAGAGCAAAAGCACAACTTGAATTGATTTCAGGGGACTGGGTTTTGTAACATTTCAGTGCCCAACTTAAGTTTTCATTATTTTAGTTCTATTTTTGTAACAAGTCTAACACAGCAAATATATTTTTCTGGAAACTACCAATTTGATGTAAGAAAATACGTGGAACTAATATTTAGACATGGTTTATTAGTTGCCTTTATATGATGTAATATATTATAGCTGTGAGGGGGTGAGGTCACAGACAATCCCTTGAAGGAGATTCCCAGGGTGCTGACAAGGCAACTGCCACACTCTTTCTTACTCTCTGGGACTTCTTGCTGCCCTGTCCTGCTGGGCCAGCTCCCTGGTATCCCCCAGCCAAGGCACAGAGCTGAGAATCACGGCTCCCACTGAGGCTATGTCTAAACTAAAGACTTCTTTTGGAAGAAGCTTTTTTTGGAAAAGATCTTCCAAAAAAACTTCTTCTGTAAGGGTATGTCTACACTACAGTGCTATTTCGAATTAACTTATTAGTTAATTCGAAATAAGCTAAATTGAAATAATGCATCTAGACACAAAAACTAATTCGAAATAGCATTTTTCTAATTCAAAATAGCGCGTCCACATTGAGTGGACCCTGAATCGAAGGTAAGGCTGGCCAGAACCAGTGCCAAAAGGGCATCAGGGTCGGACTTAGTGTGTGGGGCTGCTGCCTCAGGCTATCCGAGGTCTGTGCTTAAAGGGACCCAACCCCCCATCCTGGACAGACAGTTCTCAGGTTTCTCTGCTTGCTGGTCTACCTCGCTGAGGGACAGCAAAGCATTTGTGTCTTGGAGTGCTCTGCTTGCCCTCAGTTGGGACATCACGGCACTCTTCAACATGGAACCAGACCTGCCCCCTACGTGAACACATAGCCAGCAGCCTGGCTGTACTGTCTGCAGGCTGCCATCCAGGAGCACCACGACTGTCAGGTCTGCCCCAGGAGAGCTTCCACCCTGAGCTAACAGTCTCCAGCCCCATTCCTCCTCCTGTCCTTCCACTTACCCCCTCACCTCTCCCTCATGTCAAATAAAAGACACATATTTTCAAATATAAACTGTCTTTATTTAACTCAACTGGGGAGGGAATGAAACTCTGGGGAGATGGGGGAAAGGAGGTGGGAGAGGCAGGAGAGAGGTGGGAGAGGAGGGGAAAACTGGGAGGAGGGAGCTGGAAGAGGGAAGTAAGGGGAAAAAGGGGGAGGGGAAGCTCATCACTCAGGGCTGGGGGTCTCGCTGGGCCAACCGCCTCCCAGCATGGCGGGGGAGGAGGCCTCGGTGTCCCCAGGGAGATGGGGAGGAGGGTGTGGAGGTTGAGGAGGAAGAGGTGGGAGTGGGAGGAGGAACAGTAGTTGCGGGGGCAGCAGGTGCAGGACCGGCACGGGGCAGCATGCTCTGCAGCAGGGCCTGCAGGTTTGAGTTCATGGCTCAGTCCTGAGTAAGCTGCTCCTGGCGGAGCTGCAGGTCCTCCTGCATCCAGGCCTGGATGGTGTGGTGCAGGGCTCGCAGGGCCCCCAGGTTCTGGTCCCGGTACCCCTGCCGCCTGGTGGTGGTCCTGCTCAGGCCGTGGGTGTGGGAGCCTGTGCCTGGCGGGGTGGTGTGCTGAGCTTGTTTATTTGCTGTGTGCTGAGCTTGTGTTTGTCTGGTTGTTTTGTTTGTTTGCTTGTTTGAAGGAGCTTCTAAAAGGTTTGAAATCTAGAAGCCTCTGTTAATTGGCTGAGCCTCAGTCAGGGGGAGGGGCTACCAGAGCTATATAAGCCTGTGACTCAGCGACCAGGGAGCTTGCTAACAGGAGCAGCTAACAGGGAGTTTGGAGAGGGAGTTTAGAGGGGGAGGTTAGAGGGTACTAGTGACTTCTGACCTTCTTTAAAACATAACTCTTATAATAATCTATATTCCAGAGGTTTAAAAAGAATCCCAGTTTATACTTAAACTTATTCATTAGAAAAATGGAGACAGAAGCCCAGCAGCAGAGTGGGGCTATCCTGTTTATTGTGCTGAGTGTAACATGTATGATTACCTGCCCTGTGGGCGGGTGGCATATGTGTGCACCCGTTGCAAGGAGCTCCTGACCCTCAGAGACTGAGTTTGGGCTTTGGAGGCCAGGGTGGCTGAACTGGAGGAGCTAAGGGAGGTAGAGAGATATGTTGATGAGACTTTCCGGGACACTGTAGTACTGTCCCACCTCCAGTCTGAGAGCCCCAGTGCTCTTAAGGAGGATGAAAGTCTCAAGGGAACAGAGCATTCAACGGGAGCAGAGGGAAACCATCCCGTAGTTGGGACCCTTCTTCCAGAGGATGTTGCGGTATCCTCTCACACTGAGGATACCTCTGAGGGGGAGGGAATGCCAGTTGTTAGGAGGAGGCAGGTGTTAGTAGTGGGTGATTCGATCGTTAGAAACATAGACAGTTGGGTTTGTGATGACTGGGAGAACCGTATGGTCACTTGCCTGCTTGGTGCGAAGGTTGTGGATCTCTTGAGGCATCTATATAGACTTATGTGTAGTGCTGGGGAGGAGCCGGTGGTCGTGGTACATGTAGGTACCAATGACGTAGGGAAGGGTAAGAGAGATGTCCTGGAGGCCAAATTTAGGTTGCTAGGAAAGAGACTGAAATCCAGGACCTCTATGGTGGCATTCTCGGAAATGCTTCCAGTTCCACGCGAGGCCAGGTAGGCAGGCAGAACTTCAGAGTCTCAATGCGTGGATGAGACAATGGTGTAGGGAAGAGGGGTTTGGATTTATTAGGAACTGGGGACACTTTTGGGAGAGGGGGAGCCTATACAGGAAGGATGGGCTCCACCTAAACCAGGGTGGAACCAGACTGCTGGCACTAAACTTTAAAAAGGCCGTAGAGCAGTTTTTAAACTAAGAGATGGGGGAAAGCCGATTGGTGCAGAGATGCACATAAATCAGAGGGAGACTTCTCTTAGAGGAGAATCCATTGATAGAGATTCTCTAAGCTGTAGTCAGAAAGAGAGGAGGGGAGAGGGCAAACCATGGGTCAGAGCAGACAAACAACCGCATACAAAGGAATCCAATGCATCAGGGAAGGGCAGACAAATAAGCAGTGGCAAATTTTTAAAGTGCTTCTACACAAATGCTAGGAGTCTGACTAATAAGATGGGTGAACTAGAGTACCTCGTATTAAAGGAGGAGGTTGACATAATAGTCATCACTGAAACCTGGTGGAATGAGGAAAATCTGTGGGACACAATCATACCGGGATATAAAATATATCGAAAGGATAGAGCAGGCTGGGTGGGTGGCGGAGTGGCACTGTATGTGAAAGATAATGTAGAATCAAATGAAATAAAAATATTAAATGAATCAACATGTTCAATAGAATCACTATGGATAGTAATTCCATGCTCCAATAATAAGAAATTAGCAGTAGGGATATATTACCGACCACCTGACCAGGACAGCGATACTGACATTGAAATGATGAGGGAGATTAGAGAGGCTACCAAAATAAAGAACTCTATAATAATGGAGGATTTTAATTATCCCCATATTGACTGGATACATGTCACCTCAGGAAGAGAAGCAGAGATAAAATTTCTCAATGGCTTAAATGACTGCTTCTTGGAGCAGCTGGTGCAGGAACCCACAAGGGGAGAGGCAATTCGATTTAGTCCTAAGTGGAGTGCAGGATCAGGTCCAGGAGATAACCGTTACAGGACCGCTTGGGAATAGTGACCATAATATAATAACATTCAACATTCCTGTGGTGGGAAGAACACCTCAGCAGTCCAGCACCCTGGCATTTAATTTCAAAAAGGGAATTACGCTAAAATGAGAAGGTTAGTTAAACAGAAATTAAAAGGCACAGTGACTAGAGCCAAATCCTGAAAGCTGCATGGAAACTTTTAAAGACACCACAAGAGAGGCCCAACTTAAATGTATACCCCAAATTAAAAAACATAGCAAGAGACCTAAAAGAGTCACTGTGGCTTACCACCATGTAAAAGAAGCAGCGAGGGACAAAAGGCATCTTTTAAGAAGTGGAAGTCCAATCCTAGTGAGATAAATAGAAAGGAACATAAACACTGTCAAATCAAGTGTAAAATGTAATAAGAAAAGCAAAAAAGATTTTGAGGAACAGCTAGCCAAAAACTCAAAAAGAAATAACAAAGTGTTTTAAGTACATTAGAAGCAGGAAGCCTGCTAAAAACCTGTGAGTCCCTAGACGATCGAGCTATAAAAGGAGCAATCAAGGACGATAAAGCCATTGCAGAGAAACTAAATGATTTCTTTGCTTCAGTCTTCACGGCTGAGGACGTTGAGGAGATTCCCAAATCTGCACCGTCCTTTGTGGGTGATGAATCTGAGGAACTGTCCCGGATTGAAGTGTCATTAGAAGGTTTTGGAACAAATAGAAAAACTTAATGTTAACAAATCTCCGGGACCGGATGGCATTCATCCAAGGGTTCTAAAAAAACTCAAATGGGAAATTGCTGAACTATTATCTGTGGTTTGTAACCTATCCTTTAAATCGGCTTCCGTACCTAATGACTGGAAGGTAGCCAACTTGACACCAATATTTAAAAAGGGCTCTAGAGGCGATCCGGGCAATTACAGACCGGTAAATTAGGTGAAACAATAGTAAAGAATAAAATTGTGAAGCATGTAGAAGAACATAATTTGTTGGACAAAAGTCAACATGGTTTCTGTAAAGGGAAATCCTGTCTTACTAATCTATTAGAGTTCTTTGAAGGGGTTAACAAACATGCGGACAAGGGGGATACAGTAGATATAGTATACTTAGATTTTCAGAAAGCCTTTGACAAGGTCCCTCACCAAAGGCTCTTGTGTAAATTACATGGCCATGGGATAAGAGGAAGGTCCTTTCTTGGATTGAGAACTGGTTAAAAGACAGGAAACAAGGGTAGGAATAAATGGTAAATTTTCAGAATGGAGAGGGTAACTAGTGGTGTCCCCAAGGGTCAGTCCTGGGACCAATCCTTTCAACTTATTCATAAATGATCTGGAGAAAGGGGTAAGCAGTGAGGTGGTAAAGTTTGCAGATGATACCAAACTGTTTAGGATAGTCAAGACAGAAGCAGACTGTGAGGGACTCCAAGAAGATCTCACCAAACTGAGTGATTGGGCAACAAAATGGCAAATGAAATTTAATGTGGATAAGTGTAAAGTAATGCATCAGGAAAAATAACCCCAACTATACATACAGTATGATGGGGGCTAATTTGGCTATGACAAATCAGGAAAGAGATCTTGGAGTTATCGTGGACAGTTCTCTGAAAACTTCCACAGAGTGTGCAGCGGCGGTCAAAAAGGCAAATAGGATGCTAGGAATCATTAAGAAAGGAATAGAAAATAAGACACAGAATATCTTACTGCCCCTGTATAAAACTATGGTACGCCCACATCTTGAATACTGTGTACAGATGTGGTCTCCTCACCTCAAAAAAGATATTTTGGCCTTGGAAAGGGTTCAGAAAAGGGCAACTAAAATGATTAGGGGTTTGGAACGGGTCCCATATGAAGAGAGGTTAAAGCGACTGGGACTTTTCAGTTTAGAAAAGAGGAGACTGAGGGGGGATATGATAGAGGTATATAAAATCATGAGTGGGGTGGATAAAGAAAAGTTATTTACTAGTTCCCTAAATAGAAGAACTAGAGGACACCAAATGAAATTAATGGGTAGCAGGTTTAAAACTAATAAAAGAAAGTTCTTCTTCACACAGCGTGTAGTCAACCTGTGGAACTCCTTGCCAGAAGAGGCTGTGAAGGTTAGGACTATAACAGAGTTTAAAGAGAAGCTAGATAATTTCATGGAGGTTAGGTCCATAAAAGGCTATTAGCCAGGGAATAGAAATGGTGTCCCTGGCCTCTGTTTGTCAGAGGCTGGAGAGGGATGGCAGGAGAGAAATCGCTTGATCACTTCGGTACACCCTCTCTGGGGCACCTGGTTCTGGCCACTGTCGGCAGACAGGATACTGGGCTAGATGGACTTTTGGTCTGACCCAGTACGGCCGTTCTTATGTTCTTATGGTGCGCCCTGCACGAGCAGCTGGTGCAGCTGTAGAGAAAGAAGAGAAGTGGTCAGTTCTCCCTGGGGACACAGTGGATGATTCCCAGGCCCCCCCCGCGATGTGAGGTCTACCGTGCCCTGCACCGTCAGAGCTGATGTGCTTGCACAGAGGCCATGGTCAGGATGTCTGGCTCTCCCCAGGACTGGGAGCTGCCCCAAGACCGCACCCATGCCCCTGTGCCGTGTATAGTGTGGCCGGGGCAGGGAGATGTCCCCTGCCTCTGTGTAGAGGGAGCGTGTGAAGGGAGAGAGTCCTGCTGGGTCCCGCCCTGGTGTTGGGAACGTGTCAGGTCTGTTCATACACGCATGTGCCTATTGGGACACGGCCCCTGGGTGTCACACAGCTGGAGCCACCTGCCCAAGTGTGGCATGGCATGTGCTCGCACGTGCACAGGTGGCTGCGTGATCCATGGGAGGCATGGCCCACGCGCGTGGTCCCTGGTCTTCCTTTCTGCCTCCCCCCCTGGGTAGGGGACTTACCTGGTATGGCCTCCCCAGATGACCCTGTCGACTCCGGTGCCAGGAAAGCTGGTGGTGGCCTCTCTGGTGTGCCTGCATCAGGGCCTTCCAGTCCCGGCTCGCTGCCTCCCGGGCTGGTGCGGACCGCCCGGCCCCCCAGGAGTCGGTCGAGGGCGGGGAAGTAGGGGCAGGTGTCAGCCCCTGCTGCGGCGCCGCCCCGGTGGCCCTGGCGTACACCTACCACAGCTCTTTCACCTTCAGGCGCACCTGTTCTTGGGTTCGCCTGTGGCCTTTCCTGGCCATGGTGGCCACTATGCGGCCATAGACGGCCACGTTCCTCCACCTAGTGTGGAGATCATGGATGTTGGGGGCCTCCCCCCAAACCTCAATGAGGTCCATGATCTCCGCACTAGTCCATGAGGGCGCACACCGTCTACGGCCCCTGGCTGGCCCCTGGGTGCTGGGGGACTGGGAGGGGGAGAGCTGGCTGCCACTGGCTGCCATCCTGTGGCCACTGGCTGAGGGTCTGCAGCTGCTGGCAGGCTTGGCTCTTGCACGTGCCCAGTGGCCAGAGTCTGCCCCTTTAAGGGCCCCGGGCTGGGGGAGAGGAGAGGAGTTTTCTTGGTTTGGCCCAGAGTGGCCACCAGGGGAAACTGGGAAGGGCTGGAGGCCCCCTAATTCGAAATAAGTGTCTACACAGCACTTATTTCGAATTAGCTATTTCGAATTAGGTGTTATTCCTCGTAGAATGAGGTTTACCTAATTCGAAATAAGGGCTCCGCTATTTCGAATTTATTTCGAAATAGCAGTTTGTATGTGTAGACAGCTATTAAAGTTAATTCAAAATAACTCTGTAGTGTAGACATACCCTAAGAGAGCATCCACACACAAGGTCATTGAAAAAGCAATGCGCTTTTTTGAAAGAGAGTGTCCAGACTGATTGGACGCTCTCTCACATAAAAGGCCACCCAGAACCACTTCAGCCAGGGCTTTAGGTCACCAGTTGCTTCCAAGTGCTGGTGCCGGAGGCTTGCAGAGACATGCACTTAAAGGGACCCCCTGGACAGCCATTTCTCTGCTTCTGCTGCCTGCTTGCCTGCCTCTTCGAGGGACAGCAAAGCTCCCACAGTGCCTGCTGTGGTTGCCCTGCTTTTTTGGATACTACAGCTTTTCTCTTGGTGTCATGGAGCTGGAGCTGCCCCTGGGCATGCAATGGCCCCATTCAGCCATGCTGCAGTTTTTGCAGCACTTTGTGCCAGCTGTCTTCCTGGTCCTGACTGAGCTCGACCCCGAGCTCATTCTGGGAACCCTCTCCCTGGGTGCGGAAGCTACATTCCTTTCTGTAGTGGGGGGCCCAGAACTGGAAGCGATACTCCAGATGTGGCCTCACCAGTGCTGAATAAAGGGAAATAATCACTTCTCTAGATCTGCTGGCAATGTTCCTCCTAATGCAACCTAATATTCCATTCACCTTCTTGGCTACAAGGGCACACAAGGGTTGATTCATAGCCAGAACATCCACTGTAATCCCCAGGTCCTTTTCTGTCGAACTGCTACTTAGCCAGTCAGTCCCCAGCTTATAACAATACTTGGGATTCTTCCTTTTCAAGTGGAGAACTCTGCACTTGTCCTTGTGGAACCTCATCAGATTTTTTTGGCCCAATCCTCTAATCTGTGTAGGTCACTCTGGACTCTATCCCTGCCCTCCAACATATCTTCCTCTCCCCTAGCCTAGTGTCATCCTCAAACAAAACCTGGCCTAGAACCGATCCTTGGAGCACTCCACTTGAAACCAACCACCAGTCTGACATCAAGCTGTTGATCACTACCCATTGGGCCGCAACAATCTAGCCAGCTTTCTATCCACCTTACAGTCAATTTATCTAATCCAAACTTCCTTAACTTGCTGGCAAGAATATTGTGGGAGACCATATCAAATGTGGCAAGCCACACCACTGCAACCTCCCTCCAGAGCCCAGGGGACCCAAAGGCATGCCAGGGTCCATGAAAACCTGGTGCGCCAGCACTTCAATGTCCTGAATGATGTGCAACAGACCCTGTCACACAAGGTCCGCAAGGACTCCAAGTGGTAGATCCGTGCATGGGACCAGCTGATACAGTGGTGTGACAACATGTGTGCCTTCATGATGCACACGATGGCACACTCACCTGATGCTGCTGCTCCTGGCTTCCACCCTCCTGCCCCCCTGCTATGCCCATTCCCCTTCCGCCTGCCGCCCCTGCTATGTCGCTGCTCCTTCCCCAAGCTATGCCTCTGCTTCCTCCCCGGGTGATACCTATGCCCCCTCCCCTAGAAATGTCCATGCCCCTCAAGTGATGCCTATGCCCTCTCCCCCTGCCCTCTGCCATCCCTGACCCCTCTCCAGCCCCACCTCCTGTCCACCCTCCTGTGGTCCCCCGACTTACTCAACCCCAATTCCAATGAAGTCCCCACACCCGTGATGGCACATCGAGTCACCCCCTTCCCCTCCAAGTTATAAGCCTCCTCCCAGTTATGAGCCCCTCTCCCTCCCAGTTATGAGCCCCTCTTCCCCTGCACACCTTTACTGAATGTTTCATAAATACAGACTTCATTTTGTTGAAAATCAAACAGGTGTTAATTGAGAAGTCAGGGAAAGGGTGAAGGGAGGGGTTGTTGTGGGCAATAGATAGGGCAGCAAGCTAGAGGCCCCAGGGAGGAGGCCCTGTGGAGAGTTACTGGGGTCCTTGAGAGAACCTCTCCCTCAGGGCCTCCTGGATGCGCACCCCAGCCTGATGGACCTGTTGATGGCAGCTGTCTGTGGCTGCTGGAAGGCTCACTCCTCATGGCCAGCATCTGCCACCAACCCTGGGAGGAAGGCCTCCCTCTTCCTCTCCACAATGTTGTGGAGGACACAACATGCTGCAACCATCTTGGGGATGTTGTGCTCCCCCACATCCGGGTGGGTCAGGAGGCACCTGTAATGTACCTTGAGGTGGCGGAAGGTGCACTCCACCCGAATCCTGGCCTGATTCAGGTGGGCATTCAATTGGTCCCTGCCGGGATCCAGGCGGCCAGTGTCAGCTTCATCAGCCACAGCATGAGGGGGTAGGCCGCATCCCCCCATGATGCATTTGCATGTCCCCAATAGCAAGTTCATGGTGGGGGAAAAATGTGCCCACCCCCAGCTTACAATATAGGCTCGGGTTTCTGAAGACTTGGACATCGTATGCCCTGCCTAACCACCTGACAAAAATGTCTGTAAAATGTCCCCAGTGGTTGACCAGGGTCTACAACAATATTGAAAAGTAGCCCTTCCGATTAATATACTGGGCCGCTCAAAGGTCCGGTGCACAGATCGGGATGTGGGTCCCATCAATCACTCCCCAGCAGTTCAGGAACCCCAGGGCAACAAGTCTGGCTACAGTCTCATCCAGGTCTCCCACACAGACAACCCTCTACCACAGGATCGAGTTGATGGCCCTCCCAACCTGCAGAAGGAAACAAACAAACACATAACACAGAGCATGAAAGAGGGAGTGCCTGAGCCCTTGGGAGGTGCCTGACCTACTCCTCTCCCCTGCCCCCCCCCAAATGCCCCAGGAGCCACCCCCAATGAGGCCACTGTCCCCCCCCTCAGCAGCAGGACTGTGTGAGGGCGGGACAGCACAACCCCTGGGAATGGGGCTTCCCCCTCACCCCCACTTCACCCCTAACAGCCCCCAACCTCCTTTTTTCAAGGATCCCCCTTATCCAGGACCCCCCCCCCCCCCCCACACACACACACAGGGACTTCAGCCCCAGAGTACCTTATCTCCATGAGGAGGGTCCCAACAGTGGAGCTCCCCACGCTGAACTGGTTACCCACTGTCATAACCAGGAGAGCTAGCCAGCAGCCTGGTGACTAAGGGGTTAACTATGTCTCCTGTCCCTAGCCAAGTAGCTGGTCAGCCAATAGTAATGCAGGTAAGGATTTCAAACTGGGACAAAGGAATTTTTATCTTTTCCCTCCTTTGTCCGAGTCAGAGCGGTTTCTTCCAAGTAACAGGGAGATGGGAGGCCGTCTCTCTCCAACCGACGTGGTTGGAGTAGCCCCATCCCGAGGGTGATGACTGTGGATACGCTGTGTGCACGGGGATGTACATGCATACCCCACAACCAGGGTCCAGATTAATGGTGGGCGGGAGGAGGCAGTCTGCGAAGTGGCAGTGTTGCCCCGACTGACCCATGCGGTCCTGTTGGGCAGAGACCGACCAGGCTTCAGGCACTTAGTGCGGCCCTGGAGCAAGGCTCCCGGGGGCGGGGCTCAGTGGACGGGCACCGATATTGTGTGTGTGGCCCAAGGAGATGAGACCCCCACCCAGGTACCTGAACCTGCGGCCGAGCCCGAGGAGAGGGTACCATCCGTCGTCATGGAGGTGGACGAAGGGGACTTCTTGACACAACAAGGAAGTGACCCGATCTTACAAAATGCGTGGGAACAAGCCCGAGGGGCTGAGGAGGACCAGGATGGCAGGGACGCGGGCAGCTATCAGGGCCCCCACTTTGAGGTATGGGGTGATCGCCTATGTAGAGTGGTCCCCAGCGGAAAGAGACAGGAAGAGCAGGTACAATTGTTTGTCCCCAGGCCCTACCAGAGGCGGGTCATGGAACTGGCACACAGTAACACCTGGGCCAGACACCTGGGTCCAGACAAGACACAGCAGCAGGTATTACAATGATTTTTCTGGCCTGGGGTGTATAAGGAGATCAAAGACTTTTGTACATCCTGCCCAGAGTGTCAGAATACCTCGCAAGGGAAGCCCCGGAAAGCCCCGCTGGTGCCACTCCCGATTGTGGGCATCCCTTTTGAACGCATCATGTTGGACTTAGCCGGCCCCCTAGATCGGTCGCGGCGAGGACATCAGTACATACTGGTAATCCTGGACTACGCGACATGGTACCCAGAGGCTGTGCCTTTGCGAATGACTACAGCACCAGTGATAGCCGAGGAGTTGATGAAAATATTTTCTACGGTGGGGTTACCAAAGGAGCTATTGACGGACCAAAGCCCAAACGTGACCTCCCGAGTAATAACGGAATTGTGTAAGTGGTTACAGGTCAAGAAAATCAGAACATCGGTGTACCATCCCCAGACTGACGGACTGGTTGAAAGGTTCAACCAGACCTTGAAGACTATGTTACATAAGTTCGTCCGAAAGGACCCCCGAGATTGGGATAGATTACTACCAGCACTCATGTTCACGGTCCGTGAAGTGTCCCAAGCATCAGTCGGGTATTCCCCATTCGAGATGTTATACAGCCGATGGCCCCGCGGACTATTAGATCCGGTACGGGAAAAATGGGAGGGGCAAGATTCCCCAAGCCGGGGCTCCATCCAACATGTAGTCAGACTAAGGCAAAGGCTGCGTGCCTTAGGGGAATGGGCCAGAGAGAACTTGCAAAAAGCCTAGAAGACCCAGGCCCGACAGTATAACCGTGTGGCTAAAGAGAGGGAGTTTGAGCCTGGGGAACAAGTCCTGGTGTTACTCCCCATGGAAAAGTCTAAGTTGCTGGACCGGTGGCGAAGGCCCTACAAGGTGCTAAGGAGGGTTGGAGAGGTGGACTACAAGGTCCAAATAGATGGGAAAAGGAAGGCCAGCCAAATCTACCACGTAAACCTGTTGAAAAAATGGGAGCCTAGGGAAGCACTCCTCATTGAAACCCAACCTACGGATGTGGAGTTTGGCCCATAGAGCGAGGAGGAAACGAAGGTCGACAAAGTATGGATGGGGGAAGAACTGGACCCCGAGCAGCGGCACAAACTACAGAAACTACTCGTCAGGTACCAGCAGGGGCTAACCAGCCGACCAGGACAGATGGACCTAACGTACCACGAGATAACCACGGAACCAGACCAAAAGATACGAGAAGCCCTCTGCCCCCTCCCTTGAAAGTTGTGGGAAATGGTACAGGGAGAGTTACAATCCATGTTAAAGTGGGGCGTGGTAGAAGAATCCCATAATGAAAGGAGGAGCCCCATTGTGTTGGTGCCAAAGGCCAACGGATCTACCCGCTTTTGCATCGACTTTCGGAAAGTCAATGCTATCTCACGTTTCGATGCATACCCGATGCCGTGTGTAGATGAGCTATTAGAACGACTGGGGCAGGCCCGGTACCTATCGACCATCGATCTAACAAAGGGGTACTGGCAGATACTGCTGGCCCCAGCAGATAGAGAAAAAACAGCCTTTGCGACCCCCTTCGGCCTGTACCACTTTCTAAAGATGCCATTCGGGTTACATGGGGCCGCAGCCACTTTTCAGAGACTTATGGATCGGATTCTGAGAGACCACCAGGGCTATGCGGCAGCATACATAGACGACATTATAATATTCAGTGCATCATGGGAACTACATCTCCAGCATGTGGCCGTGGTATTGAAGAATCTAATACAAGCCGGATTAACCTCCAACCCAAAGAAGTGCTGTTTTGGGAGACACGAGGTATCGTACTTGGGGTATATGGTGGGACGGGGAAAAATAAAGCCCCTAGTAGATAAAGTGCAAGCTGTCCGCGAGTACCCCCTTCCCACGACAAAGAAACAGGTACGCCAATTCCTGGGTTTGGTGGGGTATTACCACCGGTTTATAGCTAATTTCATGATGGTGGCCACTCCCTTGATGGACTGTACAAAAAATGGGCAGCCCCAGTGGGTAAGATGGATGGAAAGGAGCACTCAGGCCTTTAAGACCCTAAAAGAATGCTTAATTAGGGCATCGGTGTTACACCAACCCGATTTTGCCCACCCATTTATACTCCAGACCGTCGCGTTGGAAGTTGGCCTTGGAGCGGTGTTGGCCCAGGAAAAAGAGGGGGTTAAACACCCGGTGGTGTACGTAAGCCGGAAATAGTTTCCGAGAGAGAAAAACTATGCCACAATTGAAAAGGAAGCGTTAGCCATTAAGTGGGCTATCGATGCACTCCATTATTTTCTTATAGGGAACCCTTTCACATTGGTAATGGACCACGCTCCCCTGAAGTGGCTCAACACGATGAAGGACACCAACCCCAGGATCATGAGATGGTACCTGAGCCTCCAACCATACCACTTTGGGGTGGTGCGACGGGCAGGAGCAAAACATCAAAATGCGGACTGCCTATCGCGAGTGCCAGGACAGGACAGTGAGGTGGGGCAGGTGAGTAGAAGGGGGTATTTGAGGAGGGAGGTGTGTGGCGGGGTACAGCAACCCTGCACACAAGGGGGGCCCAGGAGAAGGGACTCCTGGGTGGGGACGCCTGTGGGGAAGCCGCTGGAGCAACCGCGCAGGGTCCGCAGGAGTGGGACACCCAAACCTGACCAGACTCCGGCGCTGAGAACACCGGGCAGGCAAGCCAGATGGCGCGTGCAGATAACGTCAGCACCACGTGACTTGACTCTGGGGCACCGGGTGAGGACGTCACCGCCGAGCGTGATGGCCTGGCGGTGCCGGACGATAACGCCACACACCTGGATGGCGGGGCATTGAAAAGTAGGCCCGGGGATGCTGGAGGGGGGGAAGGTCCTCACAAGAGCCAGGACGGGGACCCGAGGGAGGAGAGGCCCGACGCCGAGTGAGGTAACTCGGACCCCAGGACCGCTGGCGGGGACGAAGGGGCTGAGGCAGCGGAGTAGGAAGTGGCCCGGGGCAGGGCTGTGGAACCCGAGAGCAGGTGAGTTTAGGGGTTACTACCCCACCCGCTGGACAGGGAGCAGTCTCCCTGCCTTAGGGCCCTGGGTGGGGACTCGGGAGAGTGGGCAGGCCTGAGTCCCCCTACCCCGCACCCTCTAGTGCCCCGAGGCACGACCAGCCAGTGTGAGGAAGACTGGAGCTAATTTGGGACGGGATACACTGTGGTGGCTCAATGGAATTCGGGTGAGAGGGGAGGTACACAATAAAGACGTCTCCAGAGAATATGACGCGGTGTTCTCAACTTTGTACAGTCTGTACTTGATGCTTCCCTATGTCCTTCCATGCTTCACCTAACTTAGGGTATGTCTACACTACAGCACTATTTCGAATTAACTTAATTCGAAATAGTTAATTCGAATTAAGCTAATTCGAAATAACGCATCTATACACAAAAACTATTTCGAAATAGTGTTTTGCTATTTCGAAATAGCGTGTCTACACTGAGTGGACCCTGAACTGAAGTTAAGGCTGGCCGGAACCAGTGGTGGCAGGGCTTCAGGTTAGGTCTTGAGTGTGTGGGGCTGCTGCCTGAGGCTAACTGAGCTCCGTGCTTAAAGGGACCCTACCCCCACCCCGGACAGACAGTTCTCAGAGTTCCCCGCTCGTTTGTCTACCTCGATGAGGTACAGCAAAGCAGTCCTGTCTTGGAGTGCCCTGAGTGCCCGCACTCAGGACACCACAGTACTCGGCCACGTGGAGCCAGAGCTGCCCCTGTGCATGCCAGTGCGTCTCATGGGGTCGGTGCCATCAGCCCGGCTGCACTTGCTGCAGGCTGCCATCCGGGGGTCCATCGGGGGCTGTCAGGATCCAGGAGGCCCTGAGGGAGAGCGTCCACCACGAGGAGCCCTCAGAGCCTCCCTGGTCCTCCCCACTGGGGGCTCGTGCCCCATTCCTCCCTCATGTCCTTCTACTTACCCCTCCCTAGCCCCCCTTCCTGATGTGAAATAAAAGACACGTATGTTCAAAAATAGAAACTGGGTTTATTGAACAAAACTGGGAGGGGATGAGCCTCTGGGAGACTGGGAAAGGAGGTGGGAGAGGAAGAGAGAGGTGGGAGAGGGGGAGGAAACCTGGGAGGAGGGAGCTGGAAGGGGGAAGCAAGGGGAAGAAGGGGGAGGGGAAGCTCAGGGCTCAGGGTTGGGGGTCTCGCCAGACCAACCTGACTTTCATGCAAACCTGCTTCTGGGTTCGTATGTGGCCTTTGGTGGCCAGGCTGGCAGCTAACCTACCATAGACGGCCGTGTTCCTCCGTCTAGGGCTGAGATCATGGAAGTTGGGGGCATCCCCCCCAAACCTGAATAAGGTCCATGATCTCCACCCTGGCCCAGGAAGGCGCCCACCTTCTCCGGCCCCTGTCGGACTCCTGGGAGCTGGCAGACTGCTCCTGGGGAGCGGTGGAGGGCTGGCTGCCAGTGGCTTGCTGGCTCATGTTTTGGGGCCACTGGATCAGGGGCCACAGTGGCCACTGCTGGCTCTGGGCTGGCAGGCTTGGAGCTGGCACAGGCACTGTGGCCAGGGTCTACCCCTTTAATGGCTCTGGGAAGGGGGGAGAGGAGAGTAAGTTTTCCTGGTTGTGCCCAGAGTGGCTACCAGGGTTCCCTGGGAAGGGCTGGAGGCCCCCTATTTCGAATTAAGTGTCTACACAGCACTTATTTTGAATTAGCTATTTCAAATTAGGTGTTATTCCTTGTAGAATGAGGTTTACCTAATTCGAAATAAGGGCTCTGCTATTTCTAATTTATTTTGAAATAGTGGTTTGTATGTGTAGACAGCTATTACAGTTAATTCGAAATAACTGCTGTTATTTCGAATTAACTCTGTAGTGTAGACATACCCTTACACAATTACACAATTATCAGTAAGGACTCTTTCTTGGCTCCTGTGTTACTGAACCAAAGTCTTGCTCACTAGATTCTAGGCCTGTTGCTGCTTTCATGTTACAGGCCTCTATTCAGGCCTGCTGACTCCATGTTCCTTGACCCTCAACTTACTACAAACACCACTTGCACTCCAAAATCTTTGATCCTTCTTCCCAACTCTACGTAATCCTCAGTAACCTGCTCAAGGTCGTTCTTGGCCATATCGTTAGTTCACACATGGAGAAGCAGGAAAGGGTAGCAATCCGAAGGTTTGATCAGTTTTGTAAGTCTCTCAGTCACATCCTGAATTCTAGCTCCCGGTAAGCAGCACACCTCTCTAGAATCCAGGTCTGGGCGGCAGATGGATGGCTCAGTCCCTCTTAGGAGGGAGTCCCCGACCACCACCACTCGCCTTCTTCGTTTGGGGGTGGTGGTCGTGGAACCCCCATCCCTAGGACTATGCATCCCATGCCTTCCAGTTGAAGTGGTTCCCTTCTGATTTCTTCCTTGTGAGGTCCCTTCCAATGTGTTCTCCATCGCAGAGCCTGTGGAGAGAGCCTGAAAGCGATTATTTACCTCTGTAGGAATGGGGGATTCCCGTGCTGGCCTTTTTTTCCTTCTAGAAGTTACATGCTGCCAGTTCTCTTCCTCATCCTGTACTGCCCGCTCTGGCTCTTCCCCGTGCCTTGCTTGCATGATTAAACACTGCCTTCTATCGAGGAAGCCTTCATCCTCTCTGATCAAGCGTAGGGTTGACACTTGGACCTCCAGTCCTCTGATTTTTTCCTCCAAAATGGCAACCAGCTTGCACTTAGTGCAGATTAAATCCCTTCTTTCTTCCGAGAGGAAGACAAACATGGCACATGCTGTGCAGGTAACAACAGCAGAACTATCACCATCCATACCTGCTGCCCTAAAAAAGGGTATAAAGGAAAAACAAGAGTACTTCACACCTTCCTTCTCCCCTTCCAAACTTCCACTCTAAAGTCACAATCGCAAGCTCCCTGGTCGCTGACTCACTCCTTTATAAAGCCCTGGACTGCCTGATAGCCCCTCCCCCTACCAAGGCTCAGCAAATCAGCAGAGGCTTCTAGATTTCAAACTTTAATTAGAAGCCAACAGTTTCCAGCTACCAGTCACAGCACACACTCCATGGGGTTGGGGGGAGGAGGAGAAAAAAAAAAAAGATACGCAAGGACACTGAGTGGCGGAACTGTTCCTGGGACCAGCTATGCAGTGGTGTGATAGCATCTGTGCCGTCACAAGAGAAATGATGGTACACACGCCTGCTGTCACTCCTCCTGCCTACTATCCTCCTGCCCCCTCCTAGTCCCATTCCCCCTCCTCCTGCCCCCCTCCAATGCCTCTGCTACTTCCCCAAGGAATGCCCATGCCTCCTCCCCAAGTGATGCCTATGCCCCCTCCCCCTGCCCCCCATCCCTGTCCCTGCTCCAGCCCCCCCTGCTGCCCACCCACCTATGGTCCCTGGACCCACGCAACCCCAACTCTGACGAGGTCTCCACATCCAAGGTGACACATCTAGCCACCCCACACACCACTCCGAGTCCCACCTCCCCATGCAGGTTATGAGCCAGCCTCCCCCTGCCCAACTTTTCTGAATGGAAGATAAATACAAACTTCATTTTGTTGGAAACCAAACAGGTGTGTTTATCGAGAGGTCAGGGAAGGGGTGAAGGGAGGGGTTGTGGTGGGGAAGGGATAGAGTAGCAAGCCAGAAGCCCTTTTTAGGGAGGCCCTCGGGAAAGTTACTGGGGTCCTTGAGAAAACCTCTCTCTCAGGGCCTCCTGGATGCACATCCTGAACTGATGGGCCTGGTGTATGGCAGCTGTCCACAGATGCTGGAAGGTTTGGCCCTCATGGCCGGTGTCTGCCTCCCACCCTGGGAGGAAGGCCTCCCACTTCCTCTCCACAATGTTGTGGAGGACAGAACATGCCGCAACCTCCTAAGGGATGTTGTTCTCCCTCATGTCAAGGTGGGTCAGCAGGCAGTTGAACTGTGCCTTGAGGCGGCCAAAAGTGCACTTTACCTGGATCCTGGCCCGGTTCAGGTGGCCATTAAATTGGTCCCTGCTGGGGTCCAGGTGTCCAGTATAAGGCTTCACAAGCCATAGCATCAACAGGTAAGCCACGTCCCCCGTGATGCACAATGGCATCTGCATGTCCCCAACAGCAAATTCACAGTGGGGGAAGAATGTGCCCACCTCCAGCTTTTCGTACATGCCCTGCCTGACCACCCAACAAAAATGTCCATGAACTGTACATGGTGGTCGACCAGGGCATGCAGCACCATAGAAAAGTAGCCCTTGCAATTTATGTATTGGGCCGCTTGATGGTCCGGTGCGTGGATTGGAATATGGGTTCCATCAATGGCTCCACCGCGGTTCAGGATTCCCAGGGCAGCAAAACTGGCCATGATGGGGTCCAGGTCTCCCAGGCGGATGACTCTGCATAGAAGGATGGAGTTGATGGCCCTCAGAATCTGCAGAAAGAGACAAAGAAATACACAAAACAGAGAATGAGAGGGAGTTCCTGAGCCCTTGGGCAGCACCCAATCCCTTCCCATCCCAAGGACAAGTGCAGAGTCCTGCACTTGGGATGGAAGAATCCCAAGCATTGTTACAGGCTGGGGAACAACTGGCTAAGCAGCAATTTGGCAGAAAAGGACCTGGGGATTATAATGAATGAGAAGCTGGACATGAGTCAACCCTTGTGTGCCGTTGTAGCCAAGAAGGTGAATGGAATATTAGTTTGCATTAGGAGGAACATTGCCAGCAGATCTAGAGAAGTGATTATTCCCCTTTATTCATCACTGGTGAGGCCACATCTGGAGTACTGCATCCAGTTCTGGGTCCCCGCCCCACTACAGAAAGGATGTGGACACATTGGAGAGGGTCCAGCGGAGGGCAACCAAAATGATAAGGGGGCTGGAGCACATGACCTATGAGGAGAGGCTGACGGAGTTGGGTCTATTTAGTCTGCAGAAGAGAAGAGTGAGCAGGGATTTGATAGCAGCCATCAACTTCCTGAAGGGAGGTTCCAAAGAGGATGGAGAGAGATTGTTGTCAGTAGTGATGGATGGCAGAACAAGGAGCAATAGTCTCAAGTTACAGTGGGGGAGGTCTAGGTTGGATATTAGGAAAAACTATTTCACTAGGAGGGTGGTGAAGTACTGGAATGGGTTACCTAGGGAGATGGTGGAATCTCCATCCCTAGAGGTTTTTAAGTCTCAGTTTGAGAAAGCCCTGGCTGGGATGATTTAGTTGGAACTGGTCCTGCTTTTGGGCAGGGGGCTGGATTTGATGTACATTTTACAGATGGAAAGCTGAGGTGCAAAAAGATGAAGGGTGTGTCTACACTGCAACGTCAGTTCAAAATAAGCTACACAATTTGTGCTATGCCAATTGCGTATCTTATTTCGAGCTTATTTCAAGATAGCCTATTTCAAAATTTGGTACTGTCTACATAACACCAAATTTTATTCCAAGAAATTCCTTAATCCTTGTGGAATGAGGTTTACTGGGATGTCAGAATAGCATGCCTGTTATTTCAGTTGCATCATGTATATAGTAGCCCAGTGTCTGTGCGTCTGTAACGCTGACGTACACAGCCACGCCCCCTGGCCGTGTACGTCAGCGCCCCGCCCCCCTTCCCCTCGCTCCCTGGTGGTTCGGGCCCCACGGCTCCCCGGACACCCGCCCCCGCCAGCGCTGCTTCCTCCCCTTCCTCCAGCCCCCATCCTCCCCTCCAGCCCCACAGCCTCCCGATTCCCCAGCTCTGCTTTCCACCCCCCTTCCGGCCAGCCCCGTCCCCTTCCCCTCCCTGCATGGCGTGCTGTGGCTCGCTGCGCCGTTCCCAGCTGAGCGGCGCTCCCACCGGGCTCTGGCGGGGGAGCAAGTGGCGGCAAACGGTCCTTTGGGGTCCACGCTCCCCACACGCAACATTCAGCCGAGCAGCCACGGAGGGAGGGGAAGGGGCCGGGGCGGTGACGTACACAGCCGGGGGCGGGGCCATGTACGTCACCACCCCTCTTCCCCTCCCGCTGTGGCACTCAGCTGAGTGCTGCGCCCCTCAGCCGGGCCGCCGGGGAAGCCAGCAGCGCAAGGGGCTGTTTGGGCTCCCCCGGGTTGGGAGGGGAAGGGAGGGCAGTGACGTACACGGCCCCAGCCCCGGCCCCGGCCCCGGCCCCGGCCCCGGCCCCGGCCGTGTACGTCACTGCCCTGCCCCCCCTCGCAGCAGCCCGGCTGAGCAGGCAGCACTCAGCCAAGCGCCATGGCGGGAGGGAAGGGGAAGGGGAAGGGGAAAGCGAAGGGGAGAGAAGGAGGGGAGAGAGAGGCAGGAGGAGGAGGAGAAGAGAAAGGGAGAGTGAGAGGCAGGAGGGGGAGAAGAGAAGGCAAGAGATGGAGAGAGAGGCAGGAGGCGGAGGAGAGCTGAGAGGGGGGGGGAAGCAGTAGGAAGAGAGAGAGAAAGAGACAGAGCGAGAGAGCTCAGGAGACAAGACCTGAAAATCCCATCTTATGACGGGCTAATTGGCTAGTTTTGAAATATTGGGCATGCTGTAAAGATGCGGAAAACTATACCAGATGCATCCCAAAATAGCACTGCAATCTAGATATACCCAAAGTGACTTGCCCAAAGTCACACAAGAAATCTATGGTGGAGTATGGCAGCGAGACCAGGTCTCCCAAGTCCTATATTAGAGTCCTAACCTTTCCATGCTTCATCCAAAAAATAACTAGGGGCACTGATTTAGTGCTAAATAACGAAAGGGATACCTACAGTGCATCATGAACACACCTCCTGCAGCACCCTTGCTGTTCCTTAGTGGTCTCCCATTCAAGCAGTGTTCTAGCCCATCTAAGCTTTTCTTTCAACACAGCACAATATGGCTGAGGGCACAATGTTTTACTGCCACTCACCTTACTGTCATGCTAATTAGAGACCTGATCCTGCAGAGACACACACACACTGGGAATAGTGATAGAGATGCAGCCGTGTTAGTCTGGTCTAGCTGAAACAAAAGACAGAACTATGTAGCACTTAATGACCTGGATGAGGGGATGGATTGCACCCTCAGCAAGCTTGCAGATGACACTAAGCTAGGGGCAGAGGTAGATACGCTTGAGGGCAGAGATAGGGTCCAGAGTGACTTAGACAAATTGGAGGATTGGGCCACAAGAAATCTGATGAGGTTCAACAAGGACAAGTGCAGAGTTCTGCACTTGGGATGGAAGAATCCCAAGCATAGTTACAAGCTGGGGACCAACCAGTTAAGTAGTAGTTCTGCAGAAAAGGACCTGGGGTTACAGTGGATGAGAAGCTGGATATGAGTCAACAGTGTGCCCTTGTAGCCGAGAAGGCTAATGGCATATTAGGTTTCATTAAGAGGAGCATTGCCAGCAGATCCAGAGATGTCATTATTCCCCTTTATTCGGGTCTTGTGAGGCCACATCTGGAGTATTGTGTCCAGTTCTGGGCCCCCCACTACAAAAAGGATGTGGACGCATTGGAGAGGGTCCAGCGGAGGGCAACCAAAATGATTAGGGGGCTGGAGCATATGACCTACGAGAAGAGGCTGAGGGAGTTGGGTCTGTTTAGTCTGCAGAAACGAAGAGTGAGGGGGGATTTGATAGCAGCCTTCAACTTCCTGAAGGGAGGTTCCAAAGAGGATGGAGAGAGGCTGTTCTCAGTAGTGACAGATGGCAGAAGAAGGAGCAAAGGTCTCAAGTTGTGGTGGGAGAGGTCCAGGTTGGATATTAGGAAAAACTATTTCACTAGAAGGGTAGTGAAGCACTGGAATGGGTTACCTAGGGAAGTAGTGGAATCTCCATCCCTGGAGGTGTTTAAGTCTCGGCTTGACCAAGCCCTGGCTGGGTTGATTTAGTTGGGATTGGTCCTGCCTAGAGCAGGGGGCTGGACTTGATGACCTTCTGAGGTCTCTTCCAGCTCTATGGTTCTATGATTCTATGATTCTATGAAAGACTAACAAGATGGTTTATTAGGTGATGAGCTTTCGTGGGCCAGACCCACTTCCTCAGATCAACTGAGGAATTCATAGAATCATAGAACCATAGAGCTGGAAGAGACCTCAGAAGGTCATCAAGTCCAGCCCCCGATCAGACCTAATTGATCAGACCTAATAAACCATCTTGTTAGTCTTTAAAGTGCTACATAGTTCTGTCTTTTGTTTCATACTGGGAATAGTGCTTGCTTCTGTGAGCAGCACTACTGACCTCAATAGACCTACTAACCACATTAAGTGCAATACTGGGTAATAAGGGATTTTAGATGAGCCCTAATGATCACTCCCTCCTGGCATTTTCCAATTCCAGTGAGACCACTTAATATAATTCTTACTGTTGAGTTTAGCAGTGAGTCAAATGAGTCCTTTTAGTTTTAGCAAGATGTCTGTATATGAGTATTTTCCCTCTCTTACTGTAACATACTAATAAATTTCCAACACAACTGGCTATCATAGCTCCAAACTAAATCATGGGGTCCTTCCTTCTGAAACTGCACACTGATCTTCAAGCTGCTGAAAACACATTAAAGCAGTCTATTACACTGGTCTACAATTTTTTAGAAGTCGTCTGCTTCAGAGATAAAGTGTGCTATTTATTATGTATTTTGATGTGCTGAATTCAAATATGACAATTAAAACAACTGATTGGCTACTGTTTCCAAGATATTTAAGTTTTTACATTTTACGTCCATGTATATTGTGTAGATAGTAGAGTTTTAATCATAAATTGTAAACCTAGGTCTTTTCATGTGTTTATGGTTGCTTTACATGATAATATTTCACCTGTCCTGTTTATGTAACACTTTAAAAATCAGCAAAGGGTTATATAAATAAAATTTATTATGAAACAAAAGGCAAAAAACTATTATGTACATAGTTTAGTCCTATTCAGTGTCTACTTTGCGCTTCTTGGCTTGTCTCTTGTATTCATTAAATGGAGCATCTCTTGTCACTGTCAGCAATAGTCTGCAAGCATTGATGGGCTCCATTTGCCCTGATAGCGTTTCTCCATTGTTGCAATGTCCTGGTGAAATCGCTCGCCGTGCTCGTCGCTCACTGCTCCAGTTCGGTGGAAAAAATCTAGATGAGAGTGCAAAAATGTATCTTTAGTGACATGTTGCAACCAAGGCTTTGTATGCCTTGAGGAGGTTTTCCACCAACAACCTGTAGTTGTCTGCCTTGTTGTTTCCAAGAAAATTTATTGCCACTAACTGGAAGGCTTTCCATGCCGTCTTTTCCTTGCCACGCAGTGCAAGATCAAATGCATCATCTCGAAGAAGTTCACGAATCTGAGGACCAACAAAGACACCTTCCTTTATCTTAGCTTCACTTAACCTTGGAAATTTTCCACGGGGGTACTTGAAAGCTGCTTGTGTTTTGTCCATGGCCTTGACAAAGTTCTTCATCAGACCCAGCTTGATGTGTAAGGGTGGTAACAAAATCTTCCTTGATTCAACAAGTGGTGGATGCTGAACACTTTTCCTCCCAGGCTCCAATGACTGTCGGAGTGGCCAATCTATCTTGATGTAGTGGGAATCTCTTGCACGACTATCCCATTCGCAGAGAAAACAGCAGTACTTTGTGTATCAGTCTGCAGACCAAGCAAGAGAGCAACAACCTTCAAATCGCCACAAAGCTGCCACTGATGTTGGTCATAGTTTATGCACCTCAAAAGTTGTTTCATGTTGTCATAGGTTTCCTTCATATGGACTGCATGACCAACTGGAATTGATGGCAAAACATTGCCATTATGCAGCAAAACAGCTTTAAGACTCGTCTTCGATGAATCAATGAACAGTCTCCACTCATCTGGATCGTGAACGATGTTGAGGGCTGCCATCACACCATCGATGTTGTTGCAGGCTACAAGATCACCTTCCATGAAGAAGAATGGGACAAGATCCTTTTGACAGTCACGGAACATGGAAACCCTAACATCACCTGCCAGGAGATTCCACTGCTGTAGTCTGGAGCCCAACAGCTCTGCCTTACTCTTGGGTAGTTCCAAATCCCTGACAAGGTCATTCAGTTCACCTTGTGTTATGAGGTGTGGTTCAGAGGAGGAGGATGGGAGAAAATGTGGGTCCTGTGACATTGATGGTTCAGGACCGGAAGTTTCATCCTCTTCCTCTGACTCAAGCGAGAATGATTCTGGTGCATCAGGAACCAGCAGTCCTTCTCCATGGGGTACTGGGCGTATAGCTGATGGAATGTTTGGATAATGCACAGTCCACTTTTTCTTCTTTGACACACCTTTCCCAACTGGGCACCATGCAGAAGTAACAATTGCTGGTATGATCTGTTGGCTCTCTCCAAATCATTGGCACTGCAAAGGCATAGATTTCCTTTTCCTGTTCAACCACTGGCGAAGATTTGTTGCACAAGTGTTGCAGCATATGTGGGGCCCACCTCTTGTCCTGATCTCCAATTTTGCAGCCAAAATAAAGGTGATAGGCTTTCTTAACCATAGTGGTTATACTGCGCTTTTGTGATGCAAAAGTCACTTCACCACAAACATAGCAGAAGTTATCTGCACTGTTCACACAATGCGAGGCATCTCTGCTCACTTTGGCTAAACAGAAATGTGTCCCTTTGCAAAATCAAACACTGACAAATAAGAGAGCACGACACTGTATGATTTCTAGAGCTGATATAGGGCAATTTGTTCAGCAGAGTGATGTAAGCTTCGTTATGATTGCATCATCCATGACTTCTAGGAATAACATGATGCAATTCATATCATGTATGACGCAATACCAGCTTCAGATTGCATCATTCATTGTTTTGCCTAAAAAGACAAGTACTGTCCAAACCCAGTCATAGATTTATTCATAGATCCAGTCAAAGATGTATTTTAGTCATTTCTGGTTTAAATTGAGATCCCTTCCCTTTATAACTCACTTATCCTCCGCCATTCCCAAGTCAAGAGTCGTATATACTGACCCAATAGCATATCTTGAAAACTAGAGCCAATCAACAATTTTAAGCATCATTTTCATTCTCAGTGACCCAGAATTAGTAAAGTTTGACTACATTTATTTCAGAAGCATTTTGGCTATCGAGCAGTGTAGTGCAGGCGTTGCGGCGCCGTTTTAAAACAACCAGCTTACGTGCCTACTCGGCAGTGAGATCGGCTGAGAGAACAACGTACAGGATTGTACTAGGAGAGAAATGACGGTCATTTTGGTGATGGGCTGGGGCTGCACTGCGGCGCCCGAGCGGCCCAGCTCCGGCACGTGGTCTGGAGCCGGGCTGTGGGGACTATTGGCCCAATTACCTTGAACTCCAGCCACTGCTAACAGGAAGACAGAAGGTTCCATCCGGCAAGGCCTATTAAATGCCATCATTTGTATAAGATAAGTAAATTGATCTCACATATTGTTCCCAATAGAGCATACAGGTGACATTTAAATGGATACAAGACACAAAATGTCCTTGTGATATTGGGTATGGGGGAGGCACACGTGCAGACAATAGAAAGGGCAGGAGGGGAGGTGTCAGTGGGAGAGGACAGGGGTGATGCTGGGGAGGGGAGGGGAAGGGCATTGGGGCTGGAGGGAGGTGCTGGGAGAGGCTTAAGAGAAAGGTGGGGATGGAGCAAGGCATGTGTGAGGGCACAGAGGGGCAGGAGGGAATGGGGCAGAGAGTGGTGAGGGTAGGGCATCAGGAAAAAGAGGGCAAAGGGGGAAAGGGCAGTAAGGGAAGGGGGAGGCACCAGGAAGGTCCAGGGGTAAGGGAAGGTGCAGGTGTCAGGGAATTCTGGGGTGATGCAGAAGGGCAGATACCTGCAGGGGATAGGCCAGCACCAGAGGCGAGAGGCAGGACAAGTGTGCAGAGGGAAGTGTTAGAAGAGGGGTAGCTCACATGATCAGAGTGGGGCTACTGGAGGAGTGGGCACAGGGGGGAGAGAAGGGCTGGTGGAGGGGGGAAGGTCTCAGGAAGGCTGAGGGCAGTGAGAAGGGCAGGAGTCAGGACAGCAGAGGAGGGTGGGGTGTTGGGGCAGCAGGCACCAGGGGAGCTGATGGAGCAAGGGGAGGAGACATGGCAGCAGAGCGAAAAGGTAGAGGTTTATAAGATATTTATTAATAACTTGGGTGCCACAGTGGCACATCCAAACAACCACATGAACTCAGTACTGGTGCACAACACAAAATTCATTCTGCTCATGGGAGGAAACTCTTAGGCTATGTCTACACTGGCATGATTTTGCGCAAGAACTCTTTTGCGGAAGAGTTCTTGCGCAAAAACTCTTCCAGAAGAGAGCGTCTACACTGGTATGTGCCTTTGCGCAAGAGATGTGCTTTTGCGCAAGAGCATCCATGCCAGTGTAGACGGTGTCTTGTGCAAGAAAGCTCTGATGGCCATTTTAATCATAGGGCTTTCTTGCCCAAGAAATTCGTGTTGCCTGTCTACACTGGCCTCTTGCGCAAGAACAGTTGCTCAAGAGGGCTTATTCCTGAGCAGGAGCATCAGAGTTCTTGCGCAAGAAGCCCTGATTTCATACATTAGAACGTCAGTGTACTTGCACAAGAACTCGCGGCCAGTGTAGACAGGCAGCAAGTTTTGGCGCAAAAACAACTGCTTTTGTGCAAGATCGCACCAATGTAGACACAGCTTGAGATGGAACACTTCCCCCAGCCTCTCCGCCCCCCGAGTTAATGTCACACACATTGGGTTAATGCAATTGCAGGATAGTTGCATGAGGGGGGTTTGGTGGGGGCCAAACTAATCCCTATTGGTAGGAGGATGGTGGGAAAAGTCCTTGAGGGGAGGGGGTCATATGACACCTTTTACTTTTGGTCTTGTGTCCATCTTGCCCTGAGAGTGTTGCCTCCAGAGGCATGGCTAAGGGGGACAGGGGTGTGGCTAATGAGGGGGAGGTCAAAGAGTACATTTTAAAAAAATTCTTTGGGTGCACACCCTAATGAAATGTGCTGCGCATGCCTGTGACAATAAGCAGTAGAGGATGTAACAGCAGGGCTGGGTCCCAGAGAGCTGAATGCACTGCCTGCAGCACAGTCTGAGGGAAGGGATTGGCTGCTGGGGTTTCTGGGAAGGAGAGGGAGTAGGGGTGGAAGAGCAAGTCAGTCATAGGGGCACCAGTTAAATAATCTTGCGCAGGGCACCATAAATCCTAAGGACAGCCCTGGTTGGGGTTATTTTTTCCAATGTGCATTACTTTACATTATCCACATTAAATCTCATTTGTCATTTTGTTGCCCAATTACTCAGTTTGGTGAGCTCTTTGTGAAGTTCTTCACAGTCTGCTTTAGTCTTGACTATCTTGAACAGTTTAGTATCGTCTGCAAACTTTGACACCTCACTGCTTACCCCTTTCTCTAGATCGTTTATGAATAAGTTGAATAGGATTGGTCCTAGGACTGACCCTTGGGGGATCACCACTAGTTACCCCTCTCCATTCTGAGAATTTACCATTTATTCCTACTCTTTGTTTCTGTCTTTTAACCAGTTCTCAATCCATGAAAGGATCTTCCCTCTTATCCCATGACAACCTAATTTATACAAGAGCCTTTGGTGAGGGACCTTGTGAAAGGCTTTCTGGAAATCTAAGTACACTATATCTACTGGATCCTCCTTGTCCACATGTTTGTTTACCCCTTCAAAGAACTCTAATAGATTAGTAAGACATGATTTCCCTTTACAGAAACCATGTTGACTTTTGCCCAACAAATTATGTTCTTCTACGTGTCTGACAATTTTATTCTTTACTATTGTTTCAGCTAATTTGCCCGCTACTGATGTTAGACTTACTGGTCTGTAATTGGCAGGGTCTCTAGAGCTCTTTTTAAATATTGGCATTATGTTAGCTTCTTCCAGTCTTTGGGTACAGAAGGTGATTTAAAGGATAGGTTACAGACCATAGTTAATAGTTCTGCAATTTCACATTTGAGTTCTTTCAGAACTCTTGGGTGAATGCCATCTGGTCCCGATGACTTGTTACTGTTAAGTTTTTCAATTTGTTCCAAAACCTCCTCTAATGACACTTCAGTACGGGACAGTTCCTCAGATTCATCACCCACAAAGGACGGTGCAGGTCTGGGAATCTCCCTAACTTCCTCAGCCGTGAAGACTAAAGCAAAGAAATCATTTCGGGTACGTCTACACTGCCATCCTAGTTCGAACTAGGGTGGCTAATGTAGGCATTCGAACTTGCAGGAGGAATAACGGTAGTTTGAATTAGGAGCTTTAATTCGAACTACCTAGTCCATGCCGTGTGTAGCCGCGGGCAGGTAGTTCGAACTACGGGCATTTAAAAATGGCGCCCGCCCGGGAACATGCAAATGAAGCCCGGGATATTTAAATCCCGGGCTTCATTTGCAAGTTCGAATGCCTACATTAGCCTAGTCTCTTTGCAATGGGTTTATCGTCCTTGATTTCTCCTTTTGTATCTCGATCGTCCAGGGGCCCCACTGGTTGTTTAGCAGGCTTCCTGTTTCTAATGTACTTAAAAAACATTTTGTTCTTACCTTTTAAGTTTTTGGCTAGCTGTTCTTCAAACTCTTTTTTGGCTTTTCTTATTACGTTTTTACACTTAATTTGGCAGTGTTTATGTTCCTTTCTATTTAAAAAGTTTCCATGCAGCTTCCAGAGATTTTACTCTAGTCACTGTACCTTTTAATTTCTGTTTAACTAATCTCCTCATTTTTGCGTAATTCCCCTTTTTGAAATTAAATGCCAGAGTGTTGGACTGCTGAGGTGTTCTTCCCACCACAGGAATGTTAAATGTTATTATATTATGATCACTATTCCCAAGCAGTCCTGTAATAGTTACCTCCTGGACCATATCCTGCACTTCACTCAGTACTAAATCGAGAATTGCCTCTCCCCTTGTGGGTTGCTGTACCAGCTGCTCCAAGAAGCAGTCATTTAAGGCATCTAGAAATTTTATCTCTGTATCTCATCCTGAGGTTACATGTACACAATCAACATGGGGATAGTTGAAATCCCCCACTATTATTGAGTTCTTTATTTTGATAGCCTCTCTAATCTCCCTTAGCATTTCAATGTCACTATCACTGTCCTGGTCAGGTGGTCGATAATATATCCCTACTGCTATATTCTTATTAGAGCATGGAATTATTATCCATAGTGATTCTATGGAACATGTTGATTCATTTAAGATTTTTACTTCATTTGATTCTACATTATCTTTGACGTATAGTGCCACTCTACCACCCACACGACCTATTCTGTCCTTCCGATATCTGAGGCTGGTACTTTAAGAGACTTCTCCCCAGACAGCCGTTTCTCAGGTTTCCCTGCTTGCTTGCCTACCTCTCAGAGGGAAAGCAAAGCATTTCCTCTTCTTGCTATGGTTTTCCTGACTCAGGACACCACAGCACTCTCCACTATGGAGCCAGAGCTGCCTCTGGGCAGTCTTCAGCTCTTGCAGCTTTTGCTGCAAGTCGTGCAGCAGTTTCTGCAGACAGCCTCCCAGGCTCTGCATGAACCCAGCCCCCAACCCTTGTGGCAGACCCTTCCCGGGTATGTGGGGGAGTGGTTCCAGCAGCTGGAGGCTGCCCACTGTGACCTGGATGCTGTGCCCTGCCACATCTGGCATCTGGGTACCAGTGCAGAATGGTGGGACCACATCCTTCTGGAGCACTGGGGAGACTAACAATTGCTCCAGAACATCAGAATGAAGAAAGGCACCTTCCTTGAGCTGTGTGAATGGCTCGCCCCTGCCATGAGGCGATGTGACACGCACATGAGGCCTTCTGTCCCCCTCCAGAAATGTGTCACCATCGCCCTCTGGAAGCTCTCCACACTAGATAGCTACCGATCCGTGGGGAACCAGTTCAGAGTAGGGAGATCGACCATCGGGGCCCTGCTTACACAGGTATAGCATTCTCAGGCTATTGGTTCAGGAGGGTGGTGGAAGGAAGGAATGGGCTTCCCTAGGGAAAGAGGCGATGGGGGGGGGGAAGGCCCCTCCCTGGGAGGGTTTGTTTTGTCATGCCCTCACAAAGCCCTGCCAGTGGTGGGCATGATTGCAGGGGGTTGCTCTTAGTGAGTGGGGGGCAGGGGAACTCGGAAAGGGGAGCACAGGAAATTCACAGGTGCCCTGGCACCCCTGTGATTCTTAGTTTGTTTATCCCTTGCAGGTGGTCAGGGCCATCAACAGCATCATGCTCCACAGAGTCATCTGCTTGGCAAATGTGGATGCATTGCCCTAGGCTTCTGCAACTGTGGGGACGGAGGGTGGGGGGTGGGGAGGGCTAACGACAGGACCCACATCCCTATTTGTGCCCCAGGCCACCATTCATCAAGCTACATAAATCACAAGGGATACTTTTTGGTGGTCCTGCAGGCCGTGACTGACCATTAGGGCCAGTTCACGGACATATATGTTGGGCTCTCAGGGAAGGCGCATGACACACGTGTCTTTAGGAACTCGAGTGGTTTCCAGAAGCTGCATGCTGGAACTTTCTTCCCCAACCGCAACATTAGGGTTGGGGATGTGGACATACCCATCAGCCTGGTGGAGGATGTGGCCTAACCCCTGCAGCCAAGGCTCATGAAGCCATACACCGGCCACCTCAACCCCTCATGACAGGCATTTAAAGCCAGGCTGAGCAGGGTCTGCATGGTGGTCGAGAGTGCCTTCAGCCATATGAAGGTGCATTTTAGATGCCTTCTCACCCACCTGGACCTTGGGGAGCACAACATCCCACATATGGTGGCTGTATGCTGTGTTCTGCACAATGTGTGTGAAAGGAAGGGGAAAGCCTTCCTGCAAGGGTGGGGGAGCCGAGGCTGACCACTTAGGCAGGGCCTCATCCAGAAGCCCCATCAGGAGGGCCATGCACATCTTGGAGGCCCTAAGGGAGAGCTTTTCCCGGGGGACCAGTGACACTCTCCCCTGGCCCGCCCTACTGGGGGCTTCTGCTTCACCCCTCACTGCTGTCCCTCATAGAATCATAGAATCAAAGAGCTGGAAGAGACCTCAGAAGGTCATCAAGTCCAGTCCTCTACCCCAGGCAGGACCAATCCCACTAAATCTACCCAGCCAGGGCTTTGTCAAGCTGAGACTTAAAAACCTCTAGGGATGGAAATTCCACCCCCTTCCTTGGTAACCCATTCCAGTACTTCACCACCCTCCTAGTGAAATAGTTTTTCCTAATATCCAACCTAGAGCTCTCCCACTGTAACTTGAGACCATTGCTCCTTGTTCTGCCATTCCTCATTACTGAGAACAGCCTCTCTCCATCCTCTTTGGAACCTCCCTTCAGAAAGCTGAAGGCTGCTATCAAATCCCCCCCTCACTTTTCTCTTCTGCAGACTAAATAAACCATATCCCTCAATCTCTCCTCATAGGTCATGTGCTTCAGCCCCCTTATCATTTTGGTCGCCCTCTGCTGGACCCTCTCCAATGAGTCCACATCCTTTCTATAATGGGGGACCCAGAACTGGACACAATACTCCAGATGTGGCCTCACCAGAGCCCAATAAAGAGGAATAATTACTTCTCTAGATCTGCTGGCAATGCTCCCCCAGTTACCCCTCCTTTCCCCCTTTCCTGATGAAAAAATAAAGACACTTTTTTTTGCAAAACTAAACACTCTGTATTTCACATAACAGAGAGGTAAAAGAAACTGGGGAAAGACACTGAGGGTATGTCTACACTACAAAGTTAATTCAAACTAACAGCCATTAGTTCAAATTAACTTTCATAGCGTCTATACATGCAAACCGCTAGTTCGAACTTAATTCGAACTAGCGGAGTGCTTAATTCGAACTAGGTAAACCTCATTCTACTAGGACTAACGCCTAGTTCGAATTAAGTAGTTCAAATTAAGGGCTGTGTAGCCACTTAATTTGAACTAGTTGGAGGCTAGCCCTTCCCAGCTTGCCCTGGTGGCCACTCTGGGCACAACCAGGGAAACTCTTCTGCCCCCCTCCCGGCTCTGGAGCCCTTAAAGGGCCACGGTCTGGCTACGGTACTTGTGCCAGTTGCAAGCCTGTCAGCACCCAGACAGCAGACCCTGCACCTGGCACGGCATGAGCCAGCCACCCGCTGCCACCCAGCCCTCCGCCTCTTCCCAGGACCAGGCTGGTGGCTCCCAGGAGCCTGCTCGGGGCCGCAAGAGGCGGGCGCCCACCTGGTCTAGTGCGGAGATTGTGGACCTCATCCAGGTTTGGGGGGAATCCTCCAATGTCCACGATCTCCTCACTAGCCACAGGAACGCGGCTGTCTACAGCTGCATGGCTGACAGCCTGGCCATCAGAGGCCACATGCGAACCCGGGAGCAGGTCCACTGCAAAATTAAGGACCTGCGGGAGGCCTACTCCAGGGCCTCCCAGCCAGGGGCCGACCCGGAGGCATGCCCCCATTATGAGGCCCTGGACCCCATCCTGGGGGCTCACGCAGTGCATGCCCCCCGGGTGGTGATCGACCCCGGAGCAGAGGGACCTGTCCTGGACACGGAGGAGGAGGACACCGAGAGCTAGGAGCCTGCAGGGAGCCTGCCCAGGACCCGGAACCCCCGAGGCACCCCACAGAGCACATCGGCTGTGTCGTCCGAGGCCAGGGAGGGCTCCACATGTGAGTGCCATCATGCTCCCCTTATGTGTATGGAGGGCGTGGGGGAAGAGGGAACCCAGGGACTGTGAGCCTGGGCCTTGCCCACGATGGAGCAGCAGCTGGGTGTCATGCAGGAGCCCTGGCCCGTTCCCCATATGCCGACCTCGCCTTGCAGAGGGGGGCTGGGTTTCACCCACCGTGTCCCCAGGGAGAACTGACCACTGCTCTTGTTTCATCACAGCCACAGCACCTGGGACTGCAGGGTGCACCACCCCGCCTGCAACAGCCACCCACACCCGGGCCAGCAGGCGCACCAGGAGCCTGGAGGACTACCAGCGGCAGCACCTGCGGCTACTGGAGCAGCAGCTCCGCATCCAGGAGCACTGGGTCCGGGAGGAACTGCGGCTGCGGCAGCGGAGCTTGGAGGTGCTGGAGGAGCAGAGCCGTGCCATCAGAGGTCACCTCCAGACCCTGGTGGACAGGTTCCTGCCTCCTCCTGCTCCAGCCCCTCCGGCCGCCCCAGCTCTCGCTCCTCTTCCCACCCCTGCTTCCCCTCCTGCTTCCTCCGCAACCCCTGTCCCTCCTGCCCCACCCTCCACACCCACTCCCCCCCCCGACGCTCCCGCACCAGCAGTGCTGCGAGATGGGAGAGCCTGCAGGACCCCCAACCCTGAGCTTTCCCTTCCCTTCCTCCTTCCAGCTACCTCCTCCCAGGTTTCCCCCTCCCTTCTCCCACCTTCACTCCTCCCTCCCCCACCCCAGTTATGTACAATAAAGAGAGATTTTTGTTGGCAAAACAGGTGTGTTTATTTTACTTTAGAAAGGGGGGTTAGGGAAGGGAAAGGGGAAGGAGGGGAGGGTGGAAGAAGGCCCCAGTGGGGCATGCAGGGAGAGTTCAGTCCTCCTCCTCCACCTGAAAGCTCTCCCGCAGGGCTTCCCGGATCCGGATGGCCCCCCGCTGGGCCTCCCAGACAGCGGCGGTGTGGGGCTGCATGTACTGGCCAGCCATGCGCTCAGCCTCAGCCATCCAGGCTGGCAGGAAAGTCTCCCCCTTCCGCTCGCATAAATTGTGCAGCACAAAACATGCTGCCACTACGGGAGGGATATTGTGCTCGGCGAGGTGGAGGCGTGTGAGGAGGCATCGAAATCGGGCTTTCAGGTGTCCGAAGGCCTCCTCAACCATGATGCGGGCCCTGGTGAGCCTGGCGTTAAAGGCCTGCCGGGAGGGGTTGAGTTGCCCTGTGTACGGCTTCATCAGCCAGGGCTGTAGGGGGTAGGCCGCATCCCCCACCAGGCAGATGGGCATGTCCACGTCCCCGACCCTGATGTGGCAGTCGGGGAAGAAGGTCCCAGCTTGCAGCCTCTGGCACATGGAGGAGTTCCGGAACACCCTGGCGTCGTGTGCATTGCCGGACCAGCCCTCATTAATGTCCATGAACTGGCCCTGGTGGTCACACACGGCCTGCAGGAGGACGGAGAAGTACCCCTTGCGGTTGATGTACTGGGAGGCCTGGTGTTCCGGGGCACGGATGGGGATGTGCGTCCCATCGATGGCCACCCCACAGTTGGGAAAGCCGAGGGCGCCGAACTCCCGAATGACTGCGTCCGGGTCGGTGAGGTGGATCACCCTGCGGAGCAGCACCTGGTTGATGGCCTTGACCACCTGCAGAGAGACACAGCAAACCACGAATCACTGGGGCGCCCGGGTGGCTGGGAGTGTTCATTCCCTGGCACTGCCCCGCACCCCACTCCCGGAAGCAACCCCCGCGGGCGGCGTGTAGTACGGCCGAGACAGACCGAACCCTCCCGTGCGGGGCACTTTCACCTCCTCCCCCGTTTTCCCTGGGGTGGCCCATCCCCCCCTTGCAGCCCCCCTCCACCCCCGGCCCAGTGGCTGGTGGGTGCCGTACCTGCATGAGCACTGCTCCGACGGTGGATCTCCCCACGCCGAACTGGTTCCCGATGGATCGGAAGCTGTCCGGCGTGGAAAGCTTCCACAGGGCGATGGCCACACGCTTCTGGAGGGGGATGGCAGCCCTCATGCGAGTGTCCCGTCATCGCAGAGGAGGGGTGATCCACTCGCAGAGCTCCAGGAAGGTGTCCTTCTTCATCCTGAAGTTCTGGGTCCACTGTTGGTCTCCCCAGCGCTCCAGGACGATGCGGTCCCACCAGTCGCTGCTGGTGTCCAGACGCCAGATGCGGCGGGGTACGTTGGCATCCAGGTGCTGCTGCCGCTCCTCCACGACCCCCGGGGAGGCCAGGGGGAGAGGCAGGGGGCTGACGTGCACCAGATGGTGACAGGCAGCCTCCAGCCATTGCTGGCAGGCTTGCAGCAGCAAGTCCAAAAACTGGAGCAGCATGCCCAGGGTGAAATCTGGCTCCATGGTGCCAACTGCGGCGGCGTCCCCAATGGGAAGCACCGACACAGGCAGGCGGAGAGAAAAAACGCTTTGCTGTCCCTCAGCGAGGTAGGCAAGCAAGCGGAAAAGCTGAGAACCGGCTGTCCAGGGGGGTCCCTTTAAGCACGAGCCTCAGATAGCCTCAGACAGCAGCCACACAAAGCAACTACTGACCTGATGCCCTGCTGGAACCGGTTTCAGCTGCCCTTAAATGCGACCCAGCGTCCAATCAGTGTGGACTAAGCTAATTGGAATTAGTGCATCTAGACTTAAAAAAACTAATTCGAATTAGCGTTTTACTAATTCGAATTAGTTTTTAAGTCTAGATGCGCTAATTCCAATTAGCTTAGTTTGAATTAACTAACTAAGTTAGTTCGAATTAGTGCTGTAGTGTAGACATACCCTGAGAGAGGGGAGGAGGGAGGATGGAAGTGGGGGGGTGTTGAAAACCTTGGAGGGGGAGGTGGGAGCTAGACAGGGGAGGAAGAGGGAGGAGAGGTTCAGGGCTCAGAACAGGTGTGGTGCTGGGCTGTGTGGATCCCACCACCACGGGTGCAGGGGCCTCGACGTCCACGAGCAGGTGGGGGAGGGTGTGGAGGGAGAAGTGGGAGGGGGGAGAAGGAGTGGGAGGAGGAGCGACAGCAGGAGCTAAAGGAAAGGCTGGAGTGGGAGGAGGCAGCATGCTCTGCACAAGCGAGTGCACATCACTGCACAGGGAGTGCCCCTGCAGAAGCAGCTCTTGCCAGCTCTCCTGCCATAGCTGCAGGTCCTCCTGGACCAAGCCCTGCATTGTGGTGCTTGGCTTGCATTGCCACCAGGTGCTGCCTCTGGAACTCGTCCATGGGACAGGTGCGCCTGAGGAAGCCTCAGGTGAGGGAGGATGTCCCAGGAGGTGTTGACCACCCTCCACTCATGCTGGTCCAGCTATGGAGAACAAAGAGAGATGGACAGTCATCCCTGGGGACACAGTGCCTGAAGCCTAGCCCCCATCTGCAAGGCGAGAGCGAAAGTTTTCAGCTCTGTCATAGGCAATGTGCTTGGAGCCAAGCCATGTGTATTCTGATATGTCCCCGAGAGTACGGGCTGCCCCAAGATTGTGGGCATGCCCCTGTGCCATGTGTGGGACTGCTCTGTGTGTGTGTGTGTGTGTGCGCGCGCATGTATGTCCCCTGCATCCTTCTAGAGGTGGCTTGTGGAGGGAGGATATCCCACCCCAGGGGTCTCACCCCGTGGGTCCCATCCTGTGGTCAGAAGCATGGCAAGTCTCTCCAGACACAGTGTGGCCAACAGCCCAAGGGTCCTCTGTTGCAGCCTGCTGGGGCCACGTGCCTAGGAGCAGCATGGCACATGCTCCCACATGCACAGGTTGCTGCATAACCAGCTGCCAGCCAGGGCCAAGCATGGAGTGCCTACCTCCCCCACCCGGTCATCCCCTCTATCCTCTTATGAAGAGAAAGAGATGGCACTTACATGATCTTCCTTCCCCAGCCTCAGATGACACCAGAGACACGTCCACAGAGAGGCTTCGGGGCTCCTGGGTCAGCTGCATGCTGATGTTGGCCTCGTCCAAGTCCTGGTCCTCCTCCTCCTCATTGCTGTCATCTCTCCCCACAGCAAGGATGATGATGGGAGTCTCCAGCCTGGAGTCCATCATTGGGAGGGAAAGGACAGCCTTAAAATAAGGGTAGGTGTAGGGCTCTGCCCAGGCTTGGGCGCTGCCCTCCTTGGCCCTGACATAAGCCTGGCAGAGCTCTTTCACCTTCATCCGCACCTGTTCTTGGGTACGGATGTGACCTTTAGATGCCAGGCTGTCTGCCATCTGGCCATACATGCATGCCCACATTCCTGCATCTGGTGTGGAGATCCTAAGGATTGGTCTCATCCCTCCAAACCTCAATAAGGTCCAGGATCTCTGCACCGAACAGAAAGGCACGCGTCTCTTGCAGCCCCTGGCAGGCTCCTGGGAGCTGTTTGGCAGGCTCCTGGGAGCTGTCTGAATGCTCCGGGGGAGCACTTGGGGGGGCAGGGTGGCTGCATCAGAGTGGCTCATTTGAGGCCTAAATGCAGTCAGGGGCAGCTGCAAGGTGGCTCAGGGCTGTCAGGCCTGCTGCAAACCACAAACCCTGCCTGCATGTAGGAAAAGGCTTCATGAGCAGACCTTATAGACAACCTACTTTGCCACAGAGATCTGTAGACACACTTGCTGTGTCAAGGTGATCAATTTTGGCTCTTTTGGGTTGAAATTCACTTAAGACTTGGAGCTGGGAGAATGAAATGTTGTTATCCATATTGTATGATTAAAAGGTTAAAGACCTGAACTTAATATGACCTGGCTTAGGGTCTACCATAACTTGAACACTAAGCAGAGGATAGTGAGTCACATCTAAGTGAAAGTCACAGAAGATGCAAACAGGTTTTATTTCTGGTGGTGTAGCGTCTATTTGGGAGTCCTCAATTATATCTGACACTTTACATCCAGTGTTTAAAGGCAGAGCTGACTAGAATCAATTGAGAGTCCTTGTCTTGTGTGAGAGGTTCACTCACCACCGTAGCGGGGGTCTGCCGTCTGTCTCCGTAATCAGCTCCTTCTGCCGGCAGGATACCTTCGCTCAGGTGGGGTTTCCCCCTTTCCTCCGGATCGCATCGTCCTCTTTGCCACACTGCCCTCCGGCAGTGCCCAAGTCAGTCTCTGAGCCCCCCTTCCGGGGGTAGTTGTTTCTCCGGTAGGCCTTTATTCAGGCCCTGCAGTCTGGTGGTTTGTTTGGCCAGAGTGCCCCTGGCCCTGCCTTGACTCCCCAGCCCTGCCCTAGCTCCGGGGAGCCTCCTACTCCCCCAGCAGCCAGGCTCTCACCGCCTTTTCTGGGAGCAGCCGCCCAAGCTCTTATATAGCTCCCAGCTGGGCCCTAGTCCACTAATGCAGTCCCAGCTGGGGCTAAACTCCCCAGCCCTTCTTCCAGCTGGGGTTTGCCCTTAAAGGGCCAGTGCAGGGCGAACGCCCTGTCACATCTTGTCTCAGTGATCGCTTGAGCAAAAATCATTGATAAAATCTTGTGTAGACTGGCCTTGGACTCAACATGCAGGCAGTGTGTTGAAGGGCAGTGCAAAGGAGGCAATGGTGGGGAGGTACCATATTACCTAGTGAAATCAGTGGTGCTGAAATCACTAAGGACTGGAATTTGACCACAGAACTGACACTTTCTTAACAAAGACTCCATTTTTGCTATTTAAAAAGTAGATCAATGTAACAGAAAACTGCAACGCTCTCTGGTAACTTTTTAAAAATCAAACTTTAAACTTTATTGAAAAATTGGATAGTTTGCAATTGAAAATTTTGCATAATAAAGGATGGCATTTTTTTTGAAAATGTTCAACTATATTGATTTACATTTTGATCAGATCTACTCCTGATGTGATATTTGTATGCGGTTGTGCTTTGTGCTCAACAAAAAATCCTGGGGAGAGGGTCCCACCAAAACGGTTCGAATTGGGCCCCACACTTCTTAAAGCCATCCCTGGCTGGCAGGCCTGGGTCTCACACGTGCCCAGTGGCCAGACTCTACCCCTTTAAGGGCCCCGGGGCTGGGAGAGAGGAGAAGAGTTTTTCTGTTTGTGCCCAGAGTGGCCACCAGGGGAAACTGGGAAGGGCTGGAGGCCCCCCTAATTCGAAATGTGTGTCTACACAGCACTTATTTCGAATTAGCTATTTCGAATTTGGTGTTATTCCTCGTAGAATGAGGTTTACCAAATTCGAAATAAGTGCTCCACTATTTCGAATTTATTTTGAAATAGCGGTTTGGCTGTGTAGATGCTATTGAAGTTAATTCGAAATAACTGCTGTTATTTCGAATTAACTTTGTAGTGTAGACATACCCTTAGTTAGAAGATGGAAGCTCCTGGCCAATCAGTAATGAGCTCTGTCAGAGTGCTCATGGGGCTCAGTCTCTTATTTGCTGCTGTGCAAACAGTTCCAGGTGGAAAAAAGGGTGAGCAGCTAGCCTCACTGAGGGGTGAAGAGCAGGTCCAGGTGGTACAAGGGGGTCGGTGAAGAGGATAGAGGGGGTGGTGACAGTAGAAAGGGGGGCAGCTGGACTGGAGGAAGGGCCTCTCCCCCCTGAGCCCCCTCACAGCAACTCAAATTACCACCATCCCAAGAGTACAGGTGATAAAAGGCTCAGTCCCAGAAAACAAAAGCTCACCACAAGTCCAAGATAGGGAGTATCCTCTTCCTCCTCCTCCTCGATGGGGTTGCAGGTGCTACAGCAGCAGCAGTAGGTGGGCAGCAGCCAACTGGGGAAGGATCTCTGGACAGTGAGTACTGGTGGTAGTGGGGTCTTCTTCATCTCTCCCTCCGGGGCTGGGGAGGCAGGCCGGCAGGTCCCCCCCAGACAGCAGCAGTCCTGTGAGGAAGAGGCCCAACAACAGGCAGGCAACCAAGTAGGTAGAGGTGGGCAAGGAGGGTTCCCCGCAGCAGTGGCTGCAGCCTGGCAGGGCAGGGGAGAGAGGGACAGAGGGTTGCTCGGGATCACAGGAAGGGAGGGTGCAGCTATCATACCCTCCTTCTCCTGGAGTGAGTTACAGAGTAGCTACCACTGACCCAGAAAGGGAAGAGCCCCTCTGTGAGCCCTCCTGGGCAGAGCCTGACCCCACCCTCTCACCTCACACCAGGCGGTGTGGCTATTACTATAAAATGCCAGCCCAGGAGTTCAGTCAAAGCCCAGCAACCAGAGGAACCAGATGTCTGCCCTGTGCTGGGAAGCTAAGGACTGGCTTGGACCAAGGTGCCTGTAGGAGGCTGAGGACTGGCTTGGGCCACTGGGACCCCTTCTGGAGCTGTGGAACTCCAACACCCAAGTGAACCTGCTGGAGGACCAGGTATGTATGGAGGGGGAGAACTGAAGTAGCTCAGGGATAGCCGACCTTAGTTTGGCTGAGCCAGAGCTGGAGTCAGCATGTTGTGGTCCGGATTCCCACTTACCCAGAAGCAGACTGCTCTACAGCTGTTAGGGCCCTGGGCTGGGACACAGTGCATCTCCCCCAGACCCTCACACCCAATCCCTGGGTGGCAATGTCCCCCTCTCCACCGCTTCAGGCCAATTGCCTGTGCTGCTAGACCTCTGCCCAAACAAGGAGACCTGACTGTTCACTTGCTGTATGAACTATGAACCATGTTTGTGTGGACTATGTTTGTGTGGGTTACTACCCCACCCTGAAACAGGGCCTGGGCCTTACTGACCATTTGTTTACTGCCCCACCCTGGACCAGGGTCCTGGGCTATGAACTGTATCCTGTGACTGTTTGTATTGCTGTCCTGCCCTGCACCAGGGCTTGGGCATTCCTCGCTGGGACCATTTGTGTTGTTGCCACACCCTGAATCAGGGTCTGGGGTACTGGCTGTTTGTATTGCTGCCCTGCCCTGAACCAGAGTCTGGGCCATTGAACTCTGTGACTGTATTATGGCCCTGCCCTGCACCAGGGCCCAGGCCTCTCATTTCATAGACTGGCCTATGGTCCACTGATCTGGCCTGATGACAGGACCGAGATCCAGGACCACAGAGACTTGGTGGACTGAGGCGGAGTGTCTGCCCACTGACCTGGAGGGGAAAAAGCCCTGACAGGCTACAAACAGTCTAGGAAGGAGTACTGCAGAAAGGGATTTAGGGGTCATAGTGGACCACAAACTAAATATGAGTCAGCAGTGTGACACTGTTGCAAAAAAAGCAAACACCATTCTGGGATGCATTAACAGGATTGTTGTAAATAAGTCACAAGAAGTAATTCTTCCACTCTGCCCTGATTAGCCCTCAGCTGGAGTATTGTGTCCAGTTCTGGACACCTCATTTCAAGAAAGATGTGTGAAATTGGAGAATGTTCTGAGAAAAGCAACAAGAATGATTAAAGGTCTAGAAAACATGACCAATCAGAGAGGCCTGAAAGAACTGGGTTTGCTTAGTTAGAAAAACAGAAGACTGAGAGGGTACATAACAGCTTTCAAATTAGGGATGTAATAGTGTAGTTGATTAACTCAGGGTGTGTCTAGACTACAGGGTTTTGTCGACAAAAGTGGACTTTTGTCGACAAAACTATACCTGCGTCTACAGCAGTTTTGTCGACGCTGGTAAACCTCATTTTACGAGGCATAACGCCTTTTGTCGACAGAGTTCTGTCGACAGATGGTGTTATTGCATCTAGGGCTGTGTCTAGACTACAGGGTTTTGTCGACAAAGCAGCTTGCTTTGTCGACAGAACTGAATGTAGTCTAGACGCTCTTTGTCGACAGAAGCTTTGTCGACAGTATCTGTCGACAAAACTTCTGTCGACAAAAGCCTGTAGTCTAGACGTACCCTGATTAACTGATAAGCAAAGGCAGCAGTGCTGGGTGGCAGGAGGCTCTTTGGGAGTGCGGCCAGGAGTCACTCATGTCTTTGTAGAAGACAAAGCTTTCTATTAATCAACACTTGCTCGTGCAGTTGTGATTATTGTTAATTTTTATCATGAAAGCATCCAGAAGACTCATTTGAGGCTGAGGGCCCAGTATGCTAGATGCTGTATAGAGAAATAAGATTCCTGAATTCAAGAGTTTACAATTTAAAGGTGGAAGAAAGAAAGACCGAAAGAAAGAATGAAAGCCTATTTTACAAATAGAGAACTGATTGTAGGTACAGATTCAAGCCAACTTCCACACAACATATTTAGGCTCCTTGAAACCAGAGCAAATTAGGAGCCTAAATACTTCTGTGGCTCTAGATTTTAGTAACTTACCAAAGTCCCCTGGGGAGTCTGTGGCAGAACCAGCACTCAAACCCCATGTCCATAAATTCCCAGACTAGTGCCTTAACCACAAAGTCATCCTTCCTGTCCTAATTTTCAGCTTTTCCAGCTAGCAAAAAAGTATCAACAAGGTCCCCTTATGTTCCTAAAACTCCAACTCTTCAGCTGACAAGGTAGATTCATTCAAGTACATTCAAACATTTTATTGGTCTAGATTCAGCACTCCTCCCATTAGTTTCTTACCATTGAAGTATGTACTGACAGCTTTTGCTGTAAATTGAAAGCTAAGTGTTTGCTGTACAACGCTTGAAGAAATAATTGGGTTCCTAGGTGAACACAATGCTGTTGATGTATGAGGAGCTCTGCATACTAAACAGTTTTTTTCAGTTTTATTTTATACAGTAAACAGATGAATAGGCAGGAAAGATCAACTTTCTAGAAACTCAGTTTAGTCTTTGCTCAAAGCCATTATTCATTACTATGAGGCACAGGCAAACGTTGCAATGTTTTCAATTTACAATTACAATATTAAAAGTAAAGACTCCTAAAGAGAACTCTGGGTAAAAAATATTACACAAAACAGAACCTCAGAAATCTGCCTCTTCATCAGAGAAAGAAGAGGTAGAAAAGAGATAAAGAGAAGAAAGAAATTTAGGAGCATAGGAATTACCAGACTGGATCTGTAACTATTAGGGTATGTCTACACTTGCCCCCTACTTCAAAGTAAGGAGGCAAATGAAGCATACCAAAGCTGCAAATCAAGCCTGGGATTTAAATATCCCGCGTTTGATTTGCATGTTCCATTTTAGAAATTCACTAGCCCGGAGTAACTGCCCGCGTCTACACGCAGCAGTGAAACGGGAGTCTGATTTAAAGCCCCTAATTCGAATTAGCTGGTAAACCTCATTGCAGGAGAGGGAGAGCGGGAGGGGAAGAGGGGTGGGGCAGTGACATACACGGCCAGGGGGCGGGGCCTGGCTGTATTCGTCACCGCCCCGCCCCCTTTCGCGCCCCCCTTCGCCTCCCGCCATGGCGCTCGGCTGACTTCTGTGCCGCTCAGCCAGGCCGCCGCGGGGGAGCCGAAATGACTGCTTGCTCCGCTTGCTCCTCTGTGGCGGCCCGGCTGAGCGGCGCAGAAGTCAGCCGAGCACCTCGGCGGGAGGCGAAGGGAGGCGGGGCGGTGACGTGAGGCGTGACAGCGGCTCCAGGTCCCACCCCCTGGCCGTGAACATCACCGCCCCGCCCCCCTTCGCCTCCTGCAGTGGGTCTCGGCTGACTTCTGTGCCGCTCAGCTGGGCCGCCGCATGGGAGCAAGTGGCGCAAGCGACCGTTTGGGCTCTGTGCTCCCCATGCAGCATGGGGAGCATGGTGCCCAAATGGCTGTCTGGGCTCCGCGGTCCCCCGAGTGAGAGGCAGGAGTGGGAGGAGGGAGAGTGAGAAAGGGAGAGAGGGAGGGAGAGAGAGAGAGAGAGAGAGACAGACAGACAGACAGAGACCCCGGAGGCTCAGGAGAGATGACAGACGTGGAGGAGAGACCTGAAAATCCCGTCTTATGACGGGCTAATTGGCTAGTAATAAAATAACAGCGGAGAGAGATGGGTGCTTCCCACATCACTCAGAGGAAGGAAGAAAGCGTTAGTGCCCCAAGCCCTAATCCACTTTCATACTCACACACTCACTAGCCGAGGCTGGCCAGGCCTGGGTATAACGTAAAAAGAAGAGGGGGAAGGGTGGATGGGAGTTTGGTCCTGTGCACACAGGTCGTCCAGGGTCTGCTGTGATCTCCGAATTGCTCCAGCTCTCAAGGGGGCTTTAGGTCCTGGGCTCCTTTGGGGGTGCTCCATTCCGTGACCTCTGGTCCTGGTGCTCTTTGTGCCAGTCCAAACCGGCTTTCTGTGGTCTCCTCGACTTTCCCAAAACATACCGGCTAGACTCTTGTTCTCTTTGTTTTCCTCCATGCTGGCCTTCGCTTGTCTCATTTGTTATGGGCTGGCTCTGCAGGTCTGTTCCGTTGAATCTGTCTTTCTCATGGCTGGTCGGTGGATTCCAGGCCCCTCTTTCTTGGCTGGCAGCCGAGAGTCGGATGCGTGCTGTGGCCTTGAGCTGGCTGGAGTCAGTGTCTTATCTTCAGGCCTAGCAGGAGAGTGGAGTTAATCTGTTTTCTGCGCTCTTTGTCTTTCCCCTCCGCCCCCCCCCCCCCCCCCCGGCCTCTCGGGCCCTTCAAAGGAATCCTTCATTCATTCCACACTCGCACCTTTGACCCTTCCCAAAATGCCCTGAGATGCTTGCAACAGCATTAGCAATATTCAATGCTGATCTGCCTCCCAAGGGGGACCTCTTGAGGAAGGGTGCCATTGGGGTGTGACAATGTCGCATGGAGGGAAGCATGGAGGGTTGGCTGCCCTGACCCCACCCCTTCTGCCTGAAGTCCCACACCTTCCAGGAGCACAGAGTTGCCCCCTTCCCCCTCCAGACCTTTCCCAGGGCCTGTGGAAGCTGTTAGTTCCCCTGGGTGATCTCATCCTTGCTCTCATATGTGTATATCACACCAACCATCACCTAATTTGACATGAATGGCACCCAGGGGAGAGCCAACACTAACAACCAAAGCTGAAATAGCAGCATGTTCTCAGAGGCATGTGGAAGATGTCTTGAAGGTAAGAAGTTCAGACCCATTCAAGCATTTTCAAATATCTTTTAAAATGTATGCATAAATTTAGTGCTCATCTATGGGAGCGTCTAACAAAGGAGGGGTGAGCCATGTTACACAGCAGGATCACTGCTGTGCATAGAGGGACTAAATGGAATCCTTAATGGCAGCTTCAGCTGAGCTGAAATGAAGGGAAAATTGAACTACTTCCTCCCCTGAGGTGGTCCTTCCAGGGCAGAACTAAAACAGGAAACTATGGAGTAATTTTGCATTGACATTGCCACTGCTGTGTGCACTAACAGCAGTTTTCAGTATGCATGGCTGTCCATCTGGTGCCATTAAAGCTCCAGTCCACAAAAGCACTTTAGCACGTGCATAACTTTAGGAGCTCAAGTTGTTCCACTGACTTCATAAGATGGCTCGTGTGTTCCAAGTTAAGTAACAGCACTTGCCAGGCCATGGCCTAGATTCAATTCAGGGAGAAGTCTCAAGTGACCTGCCTCCCTCTCCATCCTCCTTCACATTTTAAAATCATAACACAGTTTAGTCATTTAAAATAAAGGCACATACACAGAAAATTCATGGAGGACATGTTCACCAATGCTTATTAGCCAGGATTGTAGGAATGGTGTCCCTAGCCTCTGTCATAGGCTGGGAATGGGTGACCAAGATGGATCATTTGATGATCACCTGTTCTGTTCATTCCCTCTGGGGCATCTGGCATTCAGGGCAGATTTACAATGAAACATATTGTGCCCTGGCATGCTCCCCCCACCCCATGACATGAGGCCCCCAAAGCCAGGCAGGCCAGCAGCAGGTCCAGCACTCCCTCCTCCCCCCATGCAGGGGGTGGTCATTCTGCAGGGGAGGCAGTCCCTCTGTAGAGAGGGCTGGGGGGGGGGGAGGGGAGAGGGGACAGGCAGGAAAGCAGGGAGGCTCACCTACAGGCTGCAGCCTCAGGAGGGCCAGCAGGAGGTAGTGAGCAGCATGAACAGAGGCTGGAAGGCTTCAGAGGAGCACGGGACAGATGCACAGCCAGCTAAAGAAAAGCGGCACTTTGAAGAGGGAAAGTGCTGCTTCTCTCCAGCCACTGGCTGTGCATCAGCCCAGTGCTCCACTGGAGCCTTCCAGCCTGTGTTCATGCTGCTGGTCACTCATGTAGAGTAGCGGCTGCCCATGGGGTGGAGAAGGTGGCTGGCTGTGGCTGCCCATAACGTCAGTGGTGGGGAAGGCAGATGAGGAAGGGAGAGCCCACAAGCTGCACAGCTGGCAGGAAAAAGCCGCACTCTGAAGCAGGAAAGCGCCACTTCTCTCTGGCAGCTGGCTTTGTGGCTGCGCTGGCCCTTCCTGAGTCTTCCAGTCCTTGTAATGTTGAGCTGCTGTTGTCTGCCACCTGGTGAGTGTTCTTATTGGAGGAAAGTGCTGAGACCTGTTGTTGCCACAGTGAAACTGCTGTCTTCTTTGGGACTACCTGTAAGAGGACATGAGTCATTAGTGTCAAATCGAAAGGCAACTTTTAAGCTTTCTTTTCAAGTATTCTGCGAAAAAAGTTAATACTACAGAAACAATCAAGGTACCTTTTTTTAATTTACTTATTACTTATAGAAGAAGGATACATAAAAAACAATGAAACAAAGACAGGAAGAGTGAATGTTCTTTTTCTAGGCTGGGGCTACGTATAGACTGAAAGTTTCTTTCAGAAGAAACTTTTCCAGAAGAGATTGCCCGGAAAACATTTTTCGAAAGAAAGAGTCTACATAACAAAAGCCCAATGAAAAAGCAATCTGCTTTTTCAGAAGATAGCATCCAATCAATGTGGACACTATCAATGTGGACACTATCTTGCATATATGGCTACCCGGAACCAGCTCAGGCAGAGCATTAGGTCAGCAATTGCTTCCGTGTACTGTTGCCTAAGGCTAGCTGAGACCCGTGCTTAAAGGGATCCCCTGGACAGCTGTTTCTCTGCTTCTGCTGCGTGCTTGCCTACCTCTCCAAGGGACAGCAAAGCTTTAGCAGTGCATGTTCTGGTTGCCCAGCTTTTGGATGCCACAGCACCACAATCCCTCCCTTACCCCTTCCCTGTACTCTGAATAAACACACCTGTTTTGAGTTGAACAAAACAAACTTTGTATTTTTTGTATAATGAAATAAACTGGGGAGGAGGGGAGCTGAGAACCTGGATGGGGAAGGGAGGCTCAGGGCTGGGCATGGCATGTGGTGTGTCTGGAAATGACACCTTGGGTCTGGGGATTTCAGAAAACTTGGGGTTGGGTGGGGCCTGGGATAAGTGGGGGGTGGGCAAAAGGGGTGATCACCCCTCAGCGACAGCTGATCCTGCTGTGGAGAATAAAGAGGGAGAGGTGGTCAGTCATTGTCATAACCATGAGGGCTGGCCAGCCCCTGGGGACTAAGTGGTTAACTATGTCTCCTGTCTCTAGCCAGGTATCTGGTCAGCCAATAGTAATGCAGGTAGGGATTTCAAACTGGGACAAAGGAATTTTTATCTTTTCCCTCCTTTGTCAGAGTCAGAACGTTTTCTTCCCTGTAACAGGGAGATGGGAAGGCCTGTCTCTCTCCCAAGAACGGACTTCTTATATGTGTAAGTATGGCACATACTAGTGCCATATATATATGTGTAAGTATGGCACATACTAGATAACCTATGAGGTTTTATTGTTTTCTGGTTTGGGGATGTGGAAATGATGTCTATGCTGTTAAAAGTGTTCTTTTCCCTCTCTTTTGTAACTAAGTCCTGAGCCCAGGGAATCCCCCTGAGTATCTAGATTAATTGGTGGCTCTTCTTCATCTAGTCACTATGCTTGCAATGGTAGTATTGTTTTCATAATAAAAGTTTGTTTTCTTTTTTTTATTAACCTGGTATTGGTTCATTTTGGTGTCCTAGTTTTACCCGTAAGGTCAGTCTGTCTGTTTGACTAGGGGTCAGCTACCACAGACTGCAGCTTGTTTTCCTCTTTTCTTTTTCAAGCTCTATGGGGAAAAAGAGCTTAAGGTACCCCTGAGGATTTAGGGAGGAGGTTTCCCAAATGATCTCTTCCCTGGTTTTCTTGGAATACTTGGGTGGGGGCAGCGGATATTCCTGAAAATCCGGGTATTAGGATTGGGGGGGGGGGAATTTTGTACCAAAGCCTATAGAGATCAGTTTTGGGGTGCTTTTGCGGGCCCCCACTTCTGCATTTTCCATTCCAGAGTGGGGAACAGCCTTGACATGGTGGCAGAGCAGTGGGATCATTTTGAGAACCAAGGATTTTAAAAGGACACAGGTTTTTCTTTTGACTAGTTGCAAGCTTTAGAGGGTTTTTTTTTTCTCTTTTCTTTTTGTGTTCTGTTGCTCCCTTAACAGAAGGTTAAGCTAAAGCCAAACACTCCAACCCAACCAGTTTTTTTTCTAGCTTTTGGGACAACTGGATAGCTAGGCTAGATCAGGGCAAGATGTCCAGGTCTAGGACAGATTCATACCCCAAGGAGGGGAGTATGTCCCTGTGAGTCCAGAGGGAAGTAAAGAGGGCAGGAGCAGCGGATAGCAGCCCTCCTCCCCGCTCACCTCTGCCTTCTGTTTGGAAAAATGCCTTTAAGGCAGGCAGACCTCTAACTGAGAAAGAGATGGAGTTTCTCCTATGGATGGAGGAGAAGCAGAAAGGCAGGCTAGAAAGGTGAGGTGAATGGAAGAAGTGGAGGTGAGGTGAATGGAAATAGCAGCACAGTCTAGGATTGCTAAAGCGAAGGCCATAGTGGAAATGGTGTAAGCTAAGCAGCTGAGCTCCCCAACGTCACCAACTATCCACCCTGATCCCATGAATGTTCCAGTCATTGTTCAACACCCCAGAAAACTCCAGACCCAGAGAATAAAAGTACAACAGACTGTATCTTCCTAGGAGTTCAGTGTATAACCATGTGGGTATGGGGTGTGATTATAGCATGGCTACTATGTATAATTGGGCTGATATCTTAACCAAGCCCTCATGGTTATGACAGTCATCCATGCAGACACTGTCCCTGAGGCCGTGCCCTCCTCTGTGAGCTGCGATCAACAGTCCTTGGGCCAGAGGATGGAGTTACTGGGAACTAGGCCATGTGTAGCCTACACAGCGGACCCTGCTTCACAGGGGCCCAGGGGACCACACTTCCCCCCTTCCCCGTCCCATCCCATGGCCAAGCAGACAAGGGAAGTGTCCAGACACACTGGGATCCTATGGGCAGAAGAGGGACCTGGAGCAGCCTGGCCTTCCATGGGGCCTGCACACACACCTGCACCTGGTAGTGCTGTCCGCAGGAGCAGGTGGTGCCTTAAATGGGCAGGCATGCCCATGTGTTATGCCCGTCACTCCTTGGTCTGTGTGGGGTTGTGCGTGCACCCTTGTGCCCAGCCTGCTTCCAACATTAGTGGGTGATGGGAGGGCATCCCCTTCGGGGGGCAGACATGTGTGGGGCCTCCCCTGAGCCTGGGAGCAGGATCCCAGAGGTGCTCCGGGGGCTGCCTCCTGAGGTCACGTGGTGCAGACTGGTGCTGCACATGATTGACCTGCACGGACTGCAGCACAATGTCCAGGCTGAGCAAGGATCACACTACATCCCCTCTGCACCCGCCTCCCTCACCCTGTGTGTGTAGAAAACTGAGAGCATTTACCTGAGGATCCCTTCCCACCCTCAGAGGATGCCTGCGAGACATCCAGGGCCTGGGGTCAGGGTCACCGTGCTGGCTATGTCCTCCTCCTCCTGCAGCTGCTCTTCCTCCTCCTCCTTGTCGGCAGGGAGCTCCGGGCAGGAGCCACAGGTGGAGAAAGGCTTCACCCCCCCCCCCCACTAGGATTTGATGGAGCTCCTGGTAGTAGGGGCAGTAGTGTGGTCCTGTCCCGGAGCAAGAGCTATGCTCCCTGGCCCTGGCGTAGCCTTGGTGGAGCTCCTTGACCTTACTCTGGACCTGTTCCAATGTCCAGGGGGGTGTCCCCTCTCGGCCAGAGCCTTGGCCATTAGGCCAATGTGTCCGTGTTTCAGCGCCGGGAATGGAGATCCTGCAGGGTGTCCTTCTCCCCCCACAGCTTGAGGAGGGACAGGATCTCCATCCCAGATCACCACGGCTCATGGCATTTACTGCCCCTGGCTGTGTCCCGGGAGCCCTGGTGGTGCTCCCTATGAGGGCCGGGGTGGGTGGGAGGGTTTTGGGGGATTGTGGCTGAGCCATGAGTCGAAATGTGGTTTGCAGTCAGAACTGCATGGTGAGATGCAGCTCCCAGGCCTGGCTTCCTGCCACAAGGCTTGTACTGGGTGCCTGCAGATTTAAGAGCTGCCAGGAGACAGGAACTATAAAATTCTGATTACTTTGGACAGAATGGCCACCAGGGCACCTGTGTTACTTCCTGGAGGCCTCTTCTTTCAAAAAAAACCACCCTCTTCCACGTCCACACATGACTTTTTCCGAAAAAACTTTTTTGGAAAAAGTCTTCCTCATAGAAAGAGGTTTACTGCAGTCAGAAAAACCCCTCCATTCTTTCGACTTTCTGTCAAAAGAACGCAACAGCAGTGTGGATGTAACCATTGTTTTTCTGGAAAAATGATGTAGTGTATACATACCCTGCATCCTAGCAGGGCCCCCCAAAATGAAGCTGAGAACAAGGCCCCCCAACTCTAAATCTGTGACACTTGGCATTAGCCACTGCTGGAAGACAGGATACTGGGCTAGATGGACCTCTGGTCTGGCCCAGTATGGCCATTCTTATATGCAAGCCATCCCACTGGCATAGCATAGGATAGCCATTAGAGGCCAATGGGCTAGAAAGCATTCTTTTTTTCCACTCCAAAATGGCACACTTACTTCACTCCAATTGTTGGGACACTAGCTTAGGACTTAGGACAGCTGTGTTCAGGTCCCTGCTGTGCCTCAAATGTCCTGTGAGATGTTGGGTAAGTCACAAGACTCACCATGTTCAGACCTATGGTAACAGGAACCCTATCAGAACCACAGAAAAGATGCCAAACCCCAAAAGCAGCATTATATTCAATCCCTTTCCTCCACATTTATCCGCTGCTTGGTTATGCACACCACATTGTGCTCTATAGTCTATCCTCATATTTATATATCCCTCTGCCTGACCACTGCACTATCCAAGCACCTTGCACACAGTGCATTATGTTTTATGTTGTATCCTCAAGTTCATGGTTCAGCCAGTGTGAAGAGACATACTGGATAAAAAAATCTGAAACAATTTTCTCAGCCCCAGCATAGGAGACTCCTGAATATTTATGATTTAGAGTCCAACTTTTAAAGATACTTCTTTCCCCTACTGAGTTTTGCTCAGCAAGATATGGTGGGTAGAATACCATCAATAAGGAACCTTCTTGTAATGTAGTGGTCAGCAGAAGGAATGGATTTGAGTTTTTTCACAACATGAGCTGCAATGGGAAATGGCAAATAGCTACAACTCCTTATTTACTAGTCTTCACTGTTTCACATTCTGCTGCTTGCCACCTCTAAATAAGACTCTGTGGGTTTCATTAAGGTCCAAAAAAATGCAAGAGATAAGACTTACTCACTGGGTGTTATTTATTCTGTTTGCTACAGATGTGTATGGGGCGGGAGGACACTTGGCATAGTAAATCTGAAATGGTGCTGGTTTGTCAACCAGGGCAAAATCCTCACATTGCTGCTTTGTCTAAGATGAACCTGCGAGAGAGCAGGAACTGTTCCCTTGTTATAGCAATGGGCAGCCAACAGGGGCCTATGGACAATGGGTTTGGTAGGATTCTTTATTTCTGCTAAAAAATGGCACATATCCGGCACTCCACTCTCATGCCTAAGTAACCCAGACACCTACTGGGTGTGGTGCACTGCTCCATTTACTGGCACAGAGACCACTTATAGGGACAGAATAATGAGTCTGCTCTACAGCTTTAGCTAATAACCAGCTGGTTCCAGAGACCCTAGGTTTGATTCTGCCTGTCAGCGTTGCACCTGCCATTCAGGGTGACTGTGGCCCTCACTGGGAGATGGAATCATCACTGGACACATTATTCAACACACCTGCAAATGTCCCACAAGCTTGCAGCTGAGTAGATTGAATATTACCCATATAGAACTTGGGGACACTGGGGGAAAGCTGTGTAAACTGACTACAGGAGGAAGGATAATCCAGCAGTTGGGACTCAGCCTGGGACTCAGATAATCCAGGCTCACTTCCCTAACACAGTGGTCTCCAACCTTATGGTGCACAGGATCACTTTTTGAATTTAAATGCAACCCAGGACCTGCCATGCCCTACTCCTTCCATTTCTCTTCCTTCCATCAGTCACCCTCCATCCCATCCTCTCCCACTTTCACTGGGCTAGGGCAGGGTTTGGGATACAGTAGGGGATGTGGGTTGTGACCTGCTTTGAGGGGTTCAGCGTGCAAGAGGGGTCTGGGCTGAGCCTGGGGCAGGAGGTGGGGTGGAATAGAGGGTGAGGGGGTGCAATAGAGGGTGAGGGAGTGCAATAGAGGGTGAGGGAGTTTGGATGCAAGAGGGGGCTCCAGGCTGGGGTAGAGTGTTGGGGTGAAGGAGGGGGTTAGGGGTGCAGGTTCTGGGAGGGAGTTTGGGGTGCAGATTCCAAGAGGAGGCTCAGGGCTGCAGAAGTGGGTCTGAGACACAGGAGGGTGCTTAAGGTGCTGGCTCTAAAAAGGGGCTCAGGGCTACAGCAACAAGTTGGGGTGAAAGAGGGGTGTAGGTTCCCACTGGGCAGCACTTACCTTGGGCAGCTCCCAACTGGCAGTATCATGGAGCTAAAACAGGTTCCTTGCCTGTCCTGGCCCTGCTCCCAGAAGCAGACAGCATGTCTGTCTGGCCCTTGGGGGGCGGGGGGGAATATTACCCTATGTGCTGCCTCTCCCTGTAGTTACGTCCCTGCAGCTCCCATTGGCTGCAGTTCCCTGTTCCTGGACAATGAGTGCTGTAGGGGCAGTGCCTGAAGGCAGCAGCAGCATGTGATCCCCTCTCCCTCCCAGGGCTGACCACTTCTGGGAGTGGTACAGGACAGTATTCCCTATAAACTGCATGGCAACACACAGCTTCACAGGTGATTAATCAGCCCCTCCCAGTTAGTCAGTTCTATTCACAGAGTCCTGAGCCTCTGACTGGGCAAAGCTGATTAATCACCCTGTGAAGTTGTGCTGCCATACAGCTTAAAGCAGTAGTCCCCAACATTTTGGGGCTGCCAGGCACCCGGGGGCGGGGCCGCACAGGTGCCATGTGCCCAGGGGTGGCACTGCGCAGGCACTGCATGCCCAGGGCAGGGGCTGCACATGCGCCACGTGCCCGGGGTAGGGGCACGCATGTGCCGGGCACCCGGGCCCCGGGGCACAAGAATGGCTCGGGCCGGCCCCGGTCACTAGGCGGGCGCACATAAATGCCCTGGTGAGCACCATGGCACCCGTGGGCACCGCGTTGGGGACCACTGGCTTAAAGGGAACACTGAGGCAGGGCCAGGCTGTGCTACAGGATTTTTAGCAGCCAGAGGCCATGATTGACAGCCAAAAGCTCTGGGATTGACCAGTGATCTCCATCTACCTGTTGTTGATCACTGCCCTACTGTGAGCCCAGTGCTAAGCAAGAGTAGCTGAGAGGTTTGGTGTGTCCACATCTGTTGTCTCATGAATTCAGAAAAATGTACAAAACATTTTACAGAAGCACAGGAACAGCACAAACTCAGGCAGCAAGTAGAGAGTAGTTATTAACAGTTCACAATCCTGCTGGAAGGACATAACAAGTGGGGTTTCGCAGGGGTCTGTTTTGGGACTGATTCTGTTCAACATCTTCATCAATGATTTAGATATTGGCATAGAGAGTACCTTTATTAAGTTTGCATATAATACAAAGCTGGGTGGGGTTGCAACTGCTTTGAAGGATAAGGTCATAATTCAAAATGATCTGGACAAACTTGAGAAATGGTCTGAGGTAAACAGGATGAAGTTTAATAAGGACAAATGCAAAGTGCTCCACTTAGGAAGGAACAATCAGTTTCACACATACAGAATGGGAAGCAACTGTCTAGGGAATACTGTAGAAAGGGATTTAGAGGTCATAGTGGACCACAACCTAAATATGAGTCAACAGTGTGAAACATTTTTAGATCAAAAGCTATGAATGGGATGCATCCAGCCCACTTAATTAGCTTCATTATCATGGTTCCTACAATTGACGGTAAATTTTTTTGCTGTTATATACATCTTATATTCTGTTATTTCCACTCCACCTTATCTGATCAAATGGGCTTTTCCCATGAAAGCTCATGATGCTATATATATTTTTGTTAGTCTCTAAGGGTATGTCTACACTAGCCCCCTAATTCAAACTAGGTGCCTAATGTAGGCATTCGAATTTGCAAATGAAGCCTGGGATTTAAATATCCCGGGCTTCATTTGCATGTTCCCTGGTGGGCGCCATTTTTAAATCCCCTTAGTTTGAACTGACTGCTTGCGGCTACACACGGCAGTCAGAAGTTAATCCAAACTAAGTCCTTAGTTCGGATTAACTGTTACTCCTCCTGCAATGAGGTGTAACAGTTAATCTGAACAGGACTTAGTTTGAATTAATTTCTGACTGCCGCATGTAACGGGCAGTCAGTTGCTAAGAGGCACCGCTGGATATTTAAATCCCAGGCTTCATTTGCAAGTTCGAATGCCTACATTAGCAACCCTAGTTCGAACTAGAGGGCTAGTGTAGACATACCCTAAGGCTATGTCTACACTGGAAAATTATTTCCGAATAAGTTATTTTGAAATAATAACTCCCAAAATAACTTTTTTGAAATAGAGTGTCCTCATTATAAGGCACCATTGAAATAATGCATCCACTCTGTTTAGAGCCTGCATCACATTTAAAGACCCCCGGAAGCACTCCAGAGAGGGCATCAGGAGAGCAGTTGCTTCCTGTAGCTGCTTCCTGAGACTAGCTGAGACTCGGCTTAAAGGGGCTCCTCTCTACAGCCATGTCTCAGGCTCTTCTCCACTGCCTACCCCTTTGAGGGAAAGCAAACTCATGCCACATGCTCTGGGGTTGCCCTTGCAGATGCCACGGCATGGACTACATGGAGTTGGAGCTGCTGCAAAGCAATGCCAGGCTCTTGGGCCTCCTGCTGCATCCTCCTGGAGCAGTTCATGCAGACTGACTACAAGGTGCTGCAGGAGCATGACGACTAACCCGTACGGGGAGATCTCTTGACCCAGACCCTGGTGCTCATGTACCAAATTCCCCTCCATCCTCCCCTGCACACGGTGCACCGCTGCTTCTGGTGGAGGGAGACCAGTTCTGACTGGTGGGACCACATAGTCATGCAACAGTGGGATAACCAGCAGTGTCTTCAGAACTTCTGCACATGGAATGCCACCTTCTTGGAGCTCTGTGAATGGCTTGCCCCTACCGTCTGGTGCCGGGACATGTATATGAGACCTGACATCCCCCTCCAGAAGCATGTTGACAATTGCTCTATGGAAGTTTGCCATGCTGGACAGCTACTGCTCTGTCAGGAACCAGTTCGGCCTGAGGCGATCCATGGTCGGGGCCATGCTCATGCACGTTTGACTCTTTTTTACTAGGAGAGTAGTGAAGCACTGGAATGGGTTACATAGGAGGTGGTGGAATCCCAATACCTACAGGTTTTTGAGTCCCAGCTTGACAAAGCCCTGGCTGAGTTGAATTAGTTGGCGTTGGTTCTGCTTTGGGAAGGGGGTTGGACTCAATGACCTCCTGAGGGTTCTTCCAACCTTATGATTCTATAGGTAGTCAAGGCCATCAATGCCATCCTGCTACAGAGGATCATGTTAACCCCATTGTCACTGGCTTTGCTGCCGTGTGATTCCCAAACTTCAAGGGGGCCATAGAAGGCAGTCACATCCCCATCCTGGCCCTTGACCACCATATCTCTGACTATATAAACAAAAAGGGGTATTTTTGATGGTGCTTCAGGCCCTCGTGGGCCACAAGGAATGGTTCACAGACATTTACATTGGGTGGGTGGGGAAGGCCCACAATGACCCTGTTTTCTAGAACTTGAACTTCTTCCATAAGATGCACACTGGTACTTTTTTCTCCAAACACACCATCAGGGTCAGGGGTGTCAACATGCCCATGTGTGTCCTTGGTGATGCAGCCTACGCCTTGTTCCCTTGGCTGATGAAGCCCTACATGGGTAGCCTGGACCCCATCAAAGAACATTTCAACACCAGGCTCTGCAGGTGCATGGTGGTGGAGTATGCATTCAGCTGCCCCAAGGGGAGGTTCAGGAATCTCCTCAACCACCTGGATCTCCGGTACCAGAACATCCTACAGGTGGTGGCAGCCTGCTGTGTGCTCCACAACATCTGTGAGAGCAAGCGGGAGACTTTCCTGCCAAGGTGGGGTGCAGAGGCTGAGCAGCTGGCCAGGGCTTTTAAGCAGTGGGGCACTACTGCCATTCAGAGAGCATATCAGGGAGCTATGCTCATCAGAGAGACCTTGAGGGAGAGTTTCAGTCAAGGCCAGCTGTGAGACTCTCTCACAGGCCTCCCCACTAGGGGCATTGCCTCTCTGTGTCTTCCTCTCCCACCCTTCCCTTCCCCGACCCACCTTCCCACCTTCCCCCTTCCCCTGGACACCAAATTAAAAAAGCTTTTTTTCACCTGGAAAAACAACTCTATTTTAATTTGAGGAATATATAACAGGGGAGGGGCTGGGGAAAGAACCTGGGAGGGAGGTGAGAGGCGGAGGAGAAGGAGGGTGTAGAGAGGCTTAGGGATGGGGATGGGACTAGTGCCTGCCTCAAGTACCTTGTGAGACTTTGGCTGCCTAAGAGATCCCACTGCCATGTGTTCGCAGGCCTTGGTGGCCACGGGGAGGAGGGGACTAGGAGGAGAAGTCAGGGGACCAGGTATGGGTGCTGGGAGTCAGGGGAGTGGGGAGTTGGCAGGGAAATGGGGGTGGGGGCAAGTGCAGGGAGCTGGCTGGTGAACTGCTCCATTATGCACTCCATAATGATTGTAATGGAAGAGTACATGGTCATGTGCTGGCACTATAGCTGCTCCCACATTGTCTTCTTCAGCTCCTGATCAGCCCTGTGCTCTGGCTGAGGGAAAGGAGGCAGTCTATACGTTCCCACACAAGGTTGTCATGGGGATTGCCTTCGCCTGCGGGTCTCATGGGGTCAGAAAGAGAGCGCAGGAGGTAGTGGATGCACGATACTCACAGGTGATCTAGCTGTGAAGAAAAGTGACAAGGGCAGTCATCTCAGGAGACACTGTGCATGAAGCCTAGCTCTAATCTCTGAGCCAACACTGAAGGTCTCGGTTCAGATGATGGTGATGTGCAAGGCCATCAGTTGCAGGGGCATGGACATCCCAGGGGAGTCTCATTGCTCCATGTCCCAAGGCAAGCAGTCATGGCAATATGCTAGCCAGGCCAGGAGCCTGCAGGTGGAAGGGCATTGGGGCAACTTGGCTTCCTTATATATCCCGCACATGCTGGGTGTGGCAGTGGCGGTGTCCCACAGAGAAAGAACTTCTATCCCTGCTCACTGGAGGAGAAGTAGGGTACGTCTAGACTACATTCCTCCGTCGACGGAGGCATGTAGATTAGACAGATCGGCATAGGGAAATGAAGCGCGATTTAAATAATCGCGGCTTCATTTAAATTAAATAGCTGCCCGCTCTGCCCGATCAGCTGTTTGTCGGCAGATCAGGACAGTCTGGGCGCACGCGGATTGACAAGGAAGCCTTTGTCGATCGGGCGCAGGTAAACCTGATTTCACAAGGCATACCTGCGCCGGTCGACAAAGGCTTCCTTGTCGACCGCGTGCGTTCAGACTGTCCCGATCTGCCGACAAACAGCTGATCGGCAGAGCGGGGCAGCCATTTAAATTTAAATGAAGCTTCATTTCCCTCTGCCGATCTGTCTAATCTACATGCCTCCGTCGACGGAGGAATGTCGTCTAGACGTACCCGTAGGCTGTTCATGGAGGTGTGTGTGAGCAGCAGATGCCATTTTCTGGACGGAGTGGTACTGAGGTTTCCTCTTCCTTCTCCCCCCAAGCAGGATCCCGTACAGGGAATTGGTGTCCTCCACATTGCTGCACTTGACCAGGAGTGGATGCTGCCCAAGAGTGTAAGCGTGACCCTGTGCCATGTGTATCACTGTTGTGTGTTTCCATGACCCTAGCCTCCTTAGTGGTTGCTTGTTGTGGGAAGGTGTCCCACCATGGTGGCCAGGATAAGGCAGGCCTATCCAGAAACCTTGTGAGAAGGAGCAAGGGGTTCCTGTGTGAGAAAGTCATGGAGCTGAGTACTCCAAACTTGTGCTCCATGTGCACCCATGTGCACAGGCTGTTGGGCAACCCTCAGGCCCAGAAGGCCCAGTGAGGAGTGTGCTGCCCCTTGCAGTCTGCCATCTCTCCCTGCTTGTAGATAGGGAAAGTGATGGAACTCTCCTGAAGTGCCTCCCCCAGGTTTGTCTGAGCTCTGGGAGACACCTTGGGAAGTGGGGACCAGCTCCAGGGTTATGATGACATCCTCGCTGTCAGGTATGGTGTCCAGACTGGCCTGCTCCTCCTCCTCCTCATTGTTGTCATCCTCTTCCACAACCCTGCCCTCGTGGAGGCAGATGGTGGGTATGTTCTGTTAGGAGTCACTGACCAGGGAGAGGAGGTGACTGCCTCTCCTCCCAGGATGATATCCAGCTGCTCATAGTAGAAGCATGTATAATGTGCTGCACCAAAGCATCCATTTTCCTCCCTGGTCATGGTGTATGACTGCTGGAGTTCTTTAATTTTTCATTCTGACCTGGTCCAGGGTGTGGCTGTACACTTCAGCATTTTGCACCCTGGTGCGGAGATCCTGGAGGCTGTTCTCCTTGCCCCAGAACATGATGAGATCCAGGATCTCCACACCAGTCCAAGCCAGTTCCCTCTTTTGCCCCTGGCCAGAGGCTTCCAAGATGGCTGCAGGTGTTCTGGCAGCCATGGAGTGGAGGGGAGGTGTAGAGAGATAACTGCCATGGCTCCTCTGAAGGCTGCTGTGTGGCATGGGGCTGGCAGTGCTGCTGTGGTGCCATAAGCCCTTTCCCTTCTGCCTGCAGCTTTAAAGTCTGCAGGAGAATGGGAGCATTGGAGTTGTCTGGTGTGTGACCAGAGTGGCCAGAAGGGCAGCTGTGAGAGGCCACTGGAGGCCAATTATTTCAAAATAACAGCAGCTGAGTGTCCACACTAACACTATTTCAAAATAACAATTTTGAAATAAGCATTATTCCTCTTCACAAGCAGGAGTTATTATTTTGAAATAACAAACCCCTTATTTCAAAATAATTTTGAAATAATGGGCTTGTTGTATGGACGCTCGCCTTACTTTGAAATAAGGGGAATTATTTCAAAATAACTCCCTAGTGTAGAGCTGCTCTCAGATGCCACAGGACTACTCATTGTTTTTCAAGTAACTGACTAACACAGCTCCCCCTTGGAGACTAAATATAGCACTGCTCAGCATACAGAGACATGATGCTGTAAGTGTTTTATAGGTTATTTGGGAAGGAAAGTGAAAGACTGTAGAGTTGTGTCCTGCTTTGCAGTATTTCTTGTGACACACAGCAAGATGAAATGTCCTAAATTTGCTCTAAGCACTTTGGTATACTATACAATGTATTTGTTATCACATGCCATGTATGATTTTCTTTAGTTCTGAAAGTTAATAAACAGTTTTACAACTATTTCTCTGTACTATGTTTCATTATTCTGTGCTCATTTTTTTTTCTATTTATCTCACTGAAAGTGGTGCCTTCTGCCTACTGGAAAATTCCAGACAATAGCAACATTTAGCTGGGAACCAAGAGGTTGCTATTAAGTCACACACTTGACTAGTTTTATTTCCACACATAAACAAGTCTTGGAAAACGGAAGAAACAGATGTGGCCACAAAGGCTACGTCTACACTGCAGGTATTTGTCGGCAGAGAGTATGCTAATGAAGCACTCATTAGCATTTGTCACGCTGCCATTTCCATATCTCTGACAATACTTTTTTCGCAAGAGGTTTTTGTGCAAAACCAAGCAGTGAAGACAGGTCAGTTTTGTGCAAAAAACCACCTTTTTGCACAAGATCCCTTATGCCTCAAAAAAGGAGGTATACCCTCTGCAGCAGAACTAAATTGATATCCCCCCCAGGGGACAAGGGCAGGGGCCATAGGCATCACTTGAGGAGGGGGCATGGTCATTGCTAGGGGAGGGAGCAGAGGCATGGCAGAGGGGCAGGCGGATGGGGAACAGGAATAGCAGAGGGGCAGGAGGCTAGAAGTCAGGAGCAGCAGCATCAGGTGGGTGTGCCATCATGCGGGACATGACAGCACACATGGTGTCACACAGCTGCATCAATTGGTCCCAGGTGCATCCCTGACACTCCAAGTCGGTGCAGACCTTGTGTGCAAGGGTCTCGTGAATGTTGCACAAGACACTGATGTACTGGAGCATCAGGTCCTTGTGCACCCTGGAGCATCTTCAGATCCCCTGGGATTTGGTGGGTGGCTGCAGTGGTGTTGCTCAGCCCTCAGTCCCAGCTGTTCCAGATGTGGAGAACACACAAGAGGGAGAGGCGGTCAGTCATCCCTGCAGACACTGTCCCTGAGGCTGTGCCCTCCTCTGTGAGCAGCAACCAACAGTCTGCGGCCCAGAGGAGGGAGATGTCCCAGGTGCAAGGCCATGTGGGGCCTGCACAGCAGGCCATGTCTCACAAGGGCCCCGATGTGCCCAGAGGACCATGCTGCTCGCTTCCCACCCTCTACCCCTCAGCCCATGGACAAGCAGCCAAGGAAAGTGTCTGGCCACAGTGGGATCCCCTCATGGGCAGCAGAGGAGCCTGGTCCTCCCTGGGGTCTGCACACACAACTGCGGCTTGCTGGGCTGCTGCTTCGCACATGTCCGCATGCTGTGTGCGGCACTCCTCAGTCTGTGTGGGGTCATGCCTGCGCCCTTGTGGCTAGCCTGCTTCCATCCTGGGCATGAGTGGAGCTGAACCAGTCTAAGTGGAGAAATCCCTGGACTCTGAACCCGGAGCTAGGCTGCGCGGTTTTAAAGTCCCAGGCCATGACGTCACATCACGCCGAGGCGTATCCCCGCTCACCTGGGAACACCGCGCATTGTAGCAGCAGCCAGCAGCACGCACTGACAAGGAGGAGCCAAACTTAAAGCTGCACACGGCAGGGACAGGCTGGGACCGGGGTGGGCGAGAACGCTCTGAGGCTGGGGTGGGAGGACATGCGGGGGGGCCAGGGCCCGCTCCAGGCAGGGCCGGGGGAGAGACACAGCTCCACATATTGGTGGAGCAGGGCCCCTGGCTCTGCCGCCCATGCTTCTGGGTTCAGGGCGCGGGGCCCCTTTAGGCGTGGGGCCTGATTCAGGGGAATCGGAGGAATCGGCCTAAGGCGGCCCTGCCTGGGATGTGTCCCTAGAAGGGCCAGGGGGGCTTGTGCCTGTGACATGGCTGTAAGTGGACCTACCAGGAACAACCGAGTGGTCAGGGTCCTGCTTGGAGCTGGCTTGCTGCCACAAAGCTTCTCCTGGGTGCTTGTGTCTTTAAAAGATGGCTACAGACAGGAACAATAGAGGTGAAAGGTCTAGCAAGGAGTGTCCACCAGGGCTTTTTCCTAGAGGCCTTTATTTTCAAGGAGAGAGATCGCTTGATCATTACCTGTTCAGTTCACTTCCTCTGAGGCACCTGGCATCGGCCACTGTCAGCAGACAGGGTACTGGGCTGGATGGACCTTTGGTCTGACCCAGTACGGCCATTCTTATGTTCTTATGTTCTACACTAGACCTGGAAGGTCAGCTTAAGATACACAACTCCATAGTTGAATATGTAGCTGGAGTATTCTTAAGACAAGCTTGGCACAATTCTCACTGTGGGAGGCCAACAGGAGCAAATGATCCCATCACCTTCCTTTACTTCTCACAACTGCGAGGAGTAGAGACACTGGCTGGAGCTTCCCTTAATGTACAATTTATGGGTCTGTACTAGACCTGCTAAACTAAATGCCTGAATGTTGATCTCCAGAGCAGCAAGTGAAGATGTGTCCTGAGTTCCAGTAAGAGCAATGACTCAGACTGGGACCCATAATGTTGCAGTGCAGCACTTGACAGTCCTGTTTGTGTCATCTGCATTGGTGCTCCTCACTTTGCACTGGCTCAAAAGGAGCTGGATGGGGAGAGGGACTGAAGAGAGTTCTGGGCATGAGTGGAGCTGATGGGGAGTCTAAGTGGGGAAGTAATCAACAGTAAGGAGCAGTGGAGTGACAGGGAAGGAAGAGCTGTGACAAAACCACAGTCCCTTTCTCAGACAGCTCGGCTAGGTCACTGGTTTTCAAACTACTGATTGCAACCCAGTACTGGGTGATGGAATGTCAAGCACTGGGTCTCATTGCTGCGGGGGATCAGATGACCATTGGGGTGCTAAGGCAACTACCTACCTGTTCTGGCACTGCAGATTGTGCTGCACCCCAGAAATGGCTGACAGCAGGCTTGGCTCCTGGAGGGGAGGAGGAGAGAGCGCACAGGGTTCTGCACACTGCCCCTGCCCTGAGCACTAGCTCTCCATTCCCATTGGCTGGGAACCTGCTCCTAGCTTCTTCTGGGGCACGGCATGGTCTGCAGTGCCAGGAGAAGCAGGAGGCCTGCTTTAGCAACCCTGCTGCACTGCTGACTAGGAGCCACTCAAGGAGCCCTCCTGTCCTAGTCCTGACACTAGCAAAGCTGGAGCTCTCTAGTCAAATTATGTTGGGTCACAGGCATTAACAATTTCTTCAACTGGGTCATGAGAAAAAAGTTTAAAAACCACTGAGCTATGTGTTAATTCTTAGCCCTTGTCTGCACTTTGTCATGGATCGACACTGCAGTGACTGATCCATTGGCTGTCAATTTATCATGTCTGCAATAAATCTGTCTCTGAGAGCATTCTCATGGATACTGATACTCACCAAGGCAAGAAGAGTAGCTGGAGTTGGTGGGAGAGCAATCCCATCAACCTTACCGCACACAAGGTGAGTATATTGACTTCAGCTATGCAATTTGCAGAGCTGAAGTAGATTGAAGGCACAGGTAAGTGTAGGTAAGGCTTTACACAAGGCACTGAGCAAAAGCTCATTCCAGGCCAGTATTAACCACAAGTTGCCTTTCAGTGAAACCTGATATTTGCCAGAAACTCCAAGCAAGGTAGGAAACATGCTGGGAGCCATAAATAAAAATCCATCTCTAAACTGATATCAGTAGCATCTGATTTACAAAAAATGTATAAATGCAATTTGGGAACAGCTTGTGCTTTCCCACTAAATAAAGTGAGAAGACTGAAGAGGGAACTCAAATGGTATGAGCATACTCATGTATACAAATGACTGTCGTGAATCTTTTTTCATGATTGCTTTGCTTTGTGATATGTCTTTGGGGAATTCCACAGGAGAGAAAAAACCTAACCCGGCAATTCAGGAGACCGGCAAAAAGGGGGAAAATGAATTTGCAGATGTAATTATGCAATTCACATAGAATATACTTGATCTGCTAATCTGAATAGGGGGAAAAAATCTCCTAAATTTAGACAGTGCTGTGGATTTAAGTGTATACAATTAGCCTAACTCATTTCTAACAAATGGATGCTTCGGGGAATTCAAAGGTGTGCACAATCAAATCATGTTGCATCTGACACAAGTGAGAAACAAAATCCCTATATTTTGTTGGTCCTCTTACTAGAGCTGGGCAAAAAATTATGATCAAAACTTATTAAGGAAAAATGCAGACTTAGGTCAAATGAAATATTTTTTGAAAATGTATGTAGATTTTTGCAAATTGTTCTGGTAAAAAAATCTAAAAGAGTTCTGAAAGTGTTTATTTTGGACATTTTTCTATTAAATATTTAAACTCATTGTAATTTCAAAACTACCCTTATATTTATTTTTAAAGCTATGTATGGATGGAAGACTCAGTAAAAAAATGAAACATTCAGCTTTCAGGTAATTAAAACTAATTGACTAAGTAAAAATAATTATTTTAGTCTTTGCAATTCACTGAAATTTCAGAAAAAAATGCCCTTTCCAGATTGATTTGAAATGGATTTTTTAATTTCCTGAATTGCCAGTGAGCCAAACAATCCATTATTTGCATAAGCCTACATTCTAGTCATCAGGCTAAATCCTCAATTGGTGTAAATAGATATTGACATCAATGGTATCATGCTGATTTACAGCACCTGAAGAATTGACCCATAATAGTTTGCTTTTGTATAATGCCTTTCATCTGAGGATGTCAAGGTGTTTCAAACTAGTACATCTAGACTGCAAGCTTCTTTTGAAAGAAGCTTTTTCAGAAGATCTCTTCTGAAAAAGCTTCTTTTGAAAGAGAGTGTCCACACTTCAAAAGCGATTGAAAAAGCAATCTGCTTTTTTGAAAGAGAGTGTCCACACTCATTGGATGCTCCCTTGCATAAAAGGCCACCTGGAACCACTTCAGCCGGGGCATTACGTCAGCAGTTACTTCCGGGTGCTGATGCCTAAGGCTATCTGAGAAGCATGCTTAAAGGGACCCCCATGGATAGCAGTTTCTCAGCTTCTGCTGTGGGCTTGCCTACCTCTCTGAGGGACAGCAAAGCTTTAGCAGTGCATGCTCTGGTTGCCCAGCTTGGTTGGACCCCACAGCATTTTTTCGTTTTTGGCTATGGAGCCGGAGCTGCCCCTGGGCATGTGGTGGCCCCACATTGTCATGCTGCAGGTTATGCAGCAGTTTCAGCAGACCGTCTTGACGGTCCTGCCCCAGATCGACTCCCAGCTCATCTGTGAATCCCTCTATCTGGATGCAGGAGCAATGCCCTTGCTCCCATACCTCACGTTCGAGAGACGAATCTGGAGGCTGGACACCCGTTCCGATTGGTGGGACTGCCTGGTGATGGAGCGGTGGGATGACCAGCAATGGCTCAACAACTTCCACATGTGGAAGGCCACATTCTTGGAGCTGTGTGCCTGGCTCACCCTTGCCCTCTGGAGATGGAACACCCACCTGTGGCCTGCCATCCGCCTCGAGAAACGGGTCGCAATTGCCGTATGGAAGCTTGCCACTTCCGATAGCTACCAGTCAGTGGACCACCAGATTGGCGTGGGGGAAGTCCACTGTCAGGATCCTCTTTATGGAGGTAAGGCACTCTCGGGGTGCACTCCCTGTGTGTGGGGGGAGTCCTTGAAAAGGGGGACCCTCAGGAAAGGCGAAGTGTAGTGGGGGGTGAAGAGGAGGTGGGGGGAAGGGTCATCCCCAAAGAGAGGGGGTTGTACTGTCCTGCCCTCACACAGCCCTGCTGCTGGGGTGGGGCGGCCTCAGTGGGGGTGGCTCCTGGGGTTTTGGGGGGGAGGAAAAGGGGGGATGGGCAACTCCCAAGGGCTCAGGCATCCCCTCTCATTCTCTGTTTTGTGTGTTTCTATGTCTCCTTCTGCAGGTGGTGAGGGCCACCAACTCTATCCTGCTGTAAAGGGTCATCTGCCTTGGAGACCTGGACCTGATCATGGCCAGATTTGCTGCCCTTGGCTCACCGAACTGCAGAGGAGCAATCGATGGGACCCACATCCCAATCCGTGTACCACAGAATTGAGCCATCCAGTATATAAACAGGAAGGGCTACTTTTCTATGGTGCTGCAGTCCCTGGTCGACCACTGGGGACAGTTTTCAGACATTTTTGTAGGGTGGTGGGGCTGGGCACACAATGCCCGCATATTTAGGAACTCTAGCCTATACCACAAGCTGGAGGCTGGAACATTCTTCTCCCAGGGGGACTTTTGTGTGGGGGACATCCAGCTGCCACTCTGTATCATTGGCAATGTGGCCTACCCACTCATGCTGTAGTTCATGAAGCCCTGCACTGGCCATCTGGACCCCAGCACGTGAACCAGGCCCGCAAGCAGGTGGAAAGTGCCTTCAGGTGCCACAAGGCCAGGTTCAGGTGCCTTCTGATACACCTCGACGTGGGGGGAGTGCAACATCCCTGAGGTGGTCTCTACGTGTTGTGTGCTCCACAATCTAGTGGAGAGCAAAGGGGAGGCCATCCTCCCGGTGTGGGGGACAGAGGCTGGTCACGAGGGAAGGGTCTTTGAACAGCCACAGAGAGCTGCCATCCACCAGGCTCATCAGGCTGGGGTGTGCATCTGGGAGGCCCCAAGGGAGAGGTTCTCTAAAGGAGCCCAGTAACTTTCCCCAGGGTCTCCAGGGGCTTGTGCCTTGCCCCCCCCTTATTCCTTTCCACCACAACCCTTCCTTTCCCCCCTTCCCTGTGCAAATAATAAAGTCCCCAGTTTAGGTTTCAACAAAAACTTTGTATTTTATAATCAAAGTAACTGGGGCAGAGGGGGGGCTGATAACCTGGAGGGAGGAGAGGGGCTGAGAACCTGGAGCGGGAGGGAGGACAGGACTCAGGGTTGGGAGTGGCATGTGGAGTGCCTCCAAGTGCCACCTCGGGTCCAGGGACATCAATGAACTTGGGGTTGGGTGGGGCCTGGGACAACAGGGGGTTAGACAGGAGGGCGGCTGCAGTGGGGTCAGGGATGGCAGGGGAGCAGGGGTGGAGGGAGCAGGAGCAGGGGGGAGCAGGAGTGCAGACAGGACCCGAGTGTGCCATCACTTCCCGGAGGGTGACACACATGTTTTCGCCCTGCCACACAAGCTGGCCCCACCTGTGATTGCGCCACTCGGCATCATCACAGACCTTTTGGGCCAGGATCTGCTGTATGTCATGCAGGACTACTATGTGCTTTCTCATGAGGTCCTGGTGGACCCTCCACTGCTTGTGGCTCCCCCGGCTTCGGTTGGCTGCCTGGGCTGGTGTGGATCATGCCTGAGCAATGGCTGGTCTGGCTGTGGATTCTCTCTTTCGAAAAAGCCCTGTTTGCATTCAAGAATGCCTTTTTCATAGAATCATAGAATACTAGGACTGGAAGGGACCTCGAGAGATCATCGAGTCCAGTCCCCTGCCCTCATGGCAGGACCAAATACTGTCTAGACCATCCCTTTTAGACATTTATCTAACCTACTCTTAAATATCTCCACAGATGGAGATTCCACAACCTCCCTGGGCAATTTATTCCAGTGTTTGACTACCTTGACAGTTAGGAACTTTTTCCTAATGTCCAGCCTGAACCCCCCTTGCTGCAATTTAAGCCCATTGCTTCTTGTTCTATCCTCAGAGGCCAAGATGAACAAGTTTTCTCCCTCCTCCTTATGACACCCTTTTAGATATCTAAAAACTGCTATCATGTCCCCTCAATCTTCTCTTTCTAAACTAAACAAACCCAATTCCTTCAGTCTTCCCTCATAGGTCATGTTCTCTAGACCTTTAATCATTCTCGTTGCTCTTCTCTGGACCCTCTCCAATTTCTCCACATCTTTCTTGAAATGCGGTGCACAGAACTGGACACACACTCCAACTGAGGCCTAACCAGCGCAGAGTAGAGCAGAAGAATGACTTCTCGTGTCTTGCTCACAGCACACCTGTTAATGCATCCCAGAATCATGTTTGCTTTCTTTGCAACAGCATCACACTGCTGACTCATATTCAACTTGTGGTCCACTATAACCCCTAGATCCCTTTCTGCCATACTCCTTCCCAGACAGTCGCTTCCCATTCTGTATGTATGAAACTGATTGTTCCTTCCTAAGTGGAGCACTTTGCATTTGTCTTTATTAAACTTCATGGCTGTGTCTAGTCTGGCATGATTTTCCTCAAATGCTTTTAACTGAAAAGTTTTCAGTTAAAAGCATTTATGAAAGTGCGCCTAGATTAGACGTGACGCTTTTCCGCAAAAAGCACTTTTGCGGAAAAGCATCTGTGGCCAATCTAGACGCGCGCTTTTCGCAAAAAGCCCCGATCGCCATTTTCACGATTGGGGCTTTTTGGAAAACAAATCTCAGCTGTCTACACTGGCCCTTTGCGCATAGAAGTTTTGCGCAAAGGAACTTTGCCCGAACGGGAGCAGCATAGTATTTCCGCAAAAAGCACTTATTTCTTACAGTAGGAAGTCAGTGCTTTATGAAATTCAAGCGGCCAGTGTAGACAGCTGGCAAGTTTTTCCGGAAAAGCGGCTGATTTTCCGGAAAAACTGGCCAGTCTAGACACAGCCCATCCTATTTACCTCAGACCATTTCTCCAATTTGTCCAGGTCATTTTGAATTATTACCCTATCCTCCAGATTAGTCGCAACCCCTCCCAGCTTGGTATCATCTGCAAACTTAATAAGCGTACTTTCTATACCAATATCTAAATCGTTGATGAAGATATTGAACAGAGCCGGTCCAAAACAGACCCCTGCGGAACCCCACTTGTTAAGCCTTTCCAGCAGGATTGTGAACCATTAATAACTACTCTCTGAGTACGGTTATCCAGCCAGTTATGCACCCACCTTATAGTAGCCCCATCTAAGTTGTATTTACATAGTTTATTGATAAGAATATCATGCAAGACCGTATCAAACGCCTTACTCAAGTCTAGGTATACCACATCCACTGCTTCTCCCTTATCCACAAGACTCGTTATCCTATTAAAGAAAGCTATCAGATTGGTTTGACATGATTTGATCTTTACAAATCCATGCTGGCTGTTCCCTATCACCTTGCCACATTCCAAGTGTTTACAGATGATTTCCTTAATTACTTGCTTCATTATCTTCCCTGGCACAGAAGTTAAACTAACTGGTCTGTAGTTTCCTGGGTTGTTCTTTTTTTCCCTTTTTATAGATGGGCATTATATTTGCCCTTTTCCAGTTTTCTGGAATCTCTCCTGTCCCCCATGATTTTCCAAAGATGATAGCTAGAGGCTCAGATACCTCCTCTATCAGCTCCTTGAGTATTCTAGGATGCATTTCATCAGGCCCTGGTGACTTGCAGGCATCTAACTTTTCTTGGTGATTTTTGACTTGTTCTTTTTATTTTACCTTCTAAAACTACCCCCTTCCCACTACCATTCACTATGTTAGGCATTCCTACAGACTTCTCGGTGAAGACCAAACAAAGAAGTCATTGAGCATCTCTGCCATTTCCAAGTTTCCTGTTACTGTTTCTTCCTCCTCACTGACCAGTGGGCCTACCTCTCCTTGGTCTTCCTCTGCTTCTAATGTATTTATAAAAAGTCTTCTTGTTTCCTTTATTCCGTAGCTAGTTTGAGCTCATTCTGTGCCTTTGCCTTTCTAATCTTGCCCCTGCATTCCTGTGCTGTTTGCCTATATTCATCCTTTGTAATTTGTCCCACTTTCCATTTTTTATATGACTCCTTTTTTATTTTTAGATCATGCAAGATCTCGTGGTTAAGCCAAGGCGGTCTTTTGACGTATTTTCTATCTTTCCGACACATCGGAATAGCTTGCTTTTGGGCCCTTAACAATGTCCCTTTGAAGAACTGCCAACTCTCCTCAGTTGTTTTTCCCCTCAGTCTCGATTCCCATGGGACCTTACCTATAAGCTCTCTGAGCTTACCAGAATCCACCTTCCTGAAATCCTTTGTCTCTATTTTGCTGTTCTCCCTTCTATCCTTCCTTAGAATTGTGAACTCTATGATTCATGATCACTTTCACCCAAGCTGCCTTCCACTTTCAAATTCTCAACCAGTTCCTCCCTATTTGTTAGGATCAAATCTAGAACAGCTCCCCCCCGGTAGCTTTTTCAACCTTCTGAAATAAAAAGTTGTCTCCAATGCAGTCCAAGAACTTATTGATAGTCTGTGCCCTGCAGTGTTATTTTCCCAACATATATCTGGATACTTGAAGTCCCCATCACCACCAAATCTTGGGCTTTGGATGATTTTGTTAGTTGTTTGAAAAAAGCCTCATCCACTTCTTCCACCTGGCTAGGTGGCCTCTAGTAGACTCCTAGCATGACATCACCTTTGCTTTTAATCCCTTTTAGCCTAACCCAGAGACTCTCAACACTTTCGTCTCCTATGTCCATCTCCACCTCACTCCAAGTGTGTTCATTTTTAATGTATAAGGCAACACCTCCTCCCTTGTTTCCCTGTCTATCCTTCCTGAGCAAGCTGTACCCTTCCATACAAACATTCCAATCATGTGTATTATCCCACCAAGTTTCAGTGATGCCAACAATTTCATAATTGTACTTATTTATTAGCACTTCCAGTTCTTCCTGCTTATTTCCCATACTTCTTGCATTTGTATATAGGCATCTAATATCTTGATTTGACCTTGCCTCCCAGTTTTGCCCTGACCCTCCTTTCTCTCTGCCATTGTAGCCCACGCTCCCTCCCATTTCTGACCCATCTCCCAGGTCTCCATGTTCTCCACTTACCTGTGGGCTTTGCTCACCTGTCCCCGTCAAACCTAGTTTAAAGCCCTCCTCACTAGGTTAGCCATTCTGTATCCAAATAGGGTCTTCCCCCTCCTCGTAAGGTGGATGTCATCCCTGCTTAGCAGTCCTTTCTGGAATAGCATCCCATGGTAGAGGAAGCCAAAGCCCTCCTGGCGACACCATCCTCGCAGCCAGGCATTCACCTCCAGGATGCACGTGTCTCTGCCAGGGCCCCTACCTTTGACAGGAAGGATCAAAGAGAATACCACCTGCGCTCCAAACTCCTTCACCCGTACCCCCTGAGCCCTGTAGTCACTCTTGATCCGCTCAGTGTCACACCTCACAGTATCATTAGTGCCCACATGGATGAGTAGCATGGGGTAGTAGTCAGAGGGCCGGATAATCCTCAACAATGCATCTGTAATATCTCGGATACGAGCACTTTCAAAAAAAGGCCTTCTTCCTTGTAAAATGATGTTTACCGCAGTCGAAAAAACCTCCACATTCTTTCGATTTAATTTTGAAAGAATGCGGAAGCAGTCTAGATGCAGGGGAAGTTTTTTCGAAAAAACCCTGTTCTCAAGAGGGTCAGATGGAGGCAAAACAGAGAAGACAGAAGAGCTGATGTGGGTGATGAGAGCCAGATCCTTAGCTGGTGTTAATTGAGGTAATTATTTGAAGTCACTTGAACAATGCCAATTTACACCAGCCCTAGATGCTGAAGAACAAAAACATGACTATGTCTAAACTACAAGCCTCTTTCGAAAGAGAGTGTCTAGACTACAAGCAGATTTTTTAAAAAAGCAAGCTGCTTTTTTGAAAGAGAGTCTAGATGCTCTCTTTTGAAAAAGCACAGTTTGCATTCAATAGCGCCTTTTTTCAAAAGAGTACTTTCGAAAAAAGGCGTTATTCCTCATAAAATGAAGTTTACCGTGATCAAAAAAACTGCCGCTTTCTTTCAATTTGCTTTCGAAAGAATGCGGCTGCAATCTAGATGCAGGGGAAGTTTTTTGGAAAAAAGGCCACTTTTTTCGAAAAAACCCTGTAGTCTAGACACACCCCATGAATGAAAGGGGGAAATTGGTGGAATTTCTTTTGTAGAAATGTTTTCCCCATTTCTTCATCAAAATTCAAAAGTTTGATGGAAAAAATATAAAAATTTGAAATATTTCGGTCATCTCTGTTGGAGATACCTTTTGGAGGAGGAACCAGATTTTCATTACACCTCTACAGTCGTTTGCTTGGTCCAAGCTCACTTTTCCCAATGAAGCCCTTGTGGAAGAGGAGACTAGCATCCAGCATGTGTAGCACAGTTGCTCATGCAGGGTGGATGAACAGAAGCTCCTTTTTGACTTACCTTGCAACGTGGATATCCAGGGCCCTTAAGGGTTCAGGTCCTAAACCCAGCTGCAGCTGCATGGACTGAAACTGAATGCAGCCTCTGTATGAAGGACTTAGTTAAATTCATGCTAGTGTCCAGCTACCTTTGGGCTGCACTTAGACCCAGCATAAGTGTTGTGGCCAAGGGGAATGTTTTGTGCTAAATGAAAAGCTTGTAGTATGCCTGCAAACAACAGAGCTGCAGGAGAAGAATGGGCTGTTTTCCCTATAAAAGGCCACTGTGAAATAATCCTTTAGGAACTGCAGGAGAGATGAAAAGGTGCCAGTGAACTATTCATTGAACAGAGGCAACACTGACAAAAATTGCTTGCTTCAAATTTTGAAGACACTTATTTTATATTGTTACCCATTCCTCATGCTGGTTGGACAGTTGGGCTAATTACTGTTGATGTGTCTAATTTCTGTGCTCAGCAGCCTGAAGCTCTGAACATAGAAACAGGCTAACTGTTCTTGCTCCTGTTATGGCCTGATTTCTGCTTTGGGTGCAGCAGGACACAGTACTTTGTCTATTGGGAGAGCCCTTTGTCTAATCTTCCCTTGGCTTAGACCTCTTATTATTGTTGTTGGGAGCAAGAGTCCAACAGAATTGCTGGGCCCTTGGGTATAGTGTGTGGTAGGGATTGGCTCCACACTCTCGGAAGGGGCAGTTTCTCAGGCAGAAGGAATGGGAATGGGGCAGCCAGTCTGCTGCACCATGTGCCCCAACCAGCTCTCAGCACTGTCCAGAGGGTGTTGTGTGGCACTCCAGTGGTAATTTAAAGGTCCTCGAGCCCTTTTGAATTACCAGCCCTGGAGTGGTTGCCCTATTTGCCCTTCCCCCCTATCAGCATGCCTGCTTGAGAGCTGGTTCTTCTGGAATGTGACTGGCCACAGATTAGCATGGTAACCTGCTTTTGTTCTGTCCTTTCTGTTGTATTCCTGGGATTGTTTGTATTGTTCCATGCTGAGTGCTGTAAAGAACAAGCAGGGGTTCTGAGCCCTACTTACAGGAATGATCTCCTATAATCCAAAGGCCTGATCCTGACCCCCTCCCACGTCCAGATATAGCTCTCGCTCCCATTGGTGCTGCCTTCAGTTTGAGGCACTACTGAGTAGTAAGTGTTACAGGATTAGGCTTAAATCCTGTGCAGGCATGTGCACACAAGTTAGTCAGCTCTGTGGCTAGCCCACACCAGAGGGGGAAATACCATGAAAATGTTATTAACATTTTCCTGCTGGCTTTCCAAATTCAGAAAATTTGAAACTCTGAAAAATTTCATCCAGTTTGACAGCAATCCAGATAGAAAATGAACTGCCACGCTCTATCCTTGACAATGGCTTTCACTGAGCTCGCATGGGCCAGGAAGCATATCAGAATTAGAGCCACTTGGCCAGGTTCTCTTCTGCTTTGCCCCTTTTATTTTATACTTGTGCAAAGAGAGTGCAAAATGCAACCCCGTCAGCATAGAAGAACTTGGCCCAGGTGTGAGTAAACTTTTGCCAGATACAAGACAGAGCAGTGGAGAACATGGCCTTGTTTCTCTGTGGGGAGCATGCACAGACATGTGGCTCACAAAGGCTATGTCTACGCTGCATGCTTATTTCAAAATAGCGTATCTACACAGCAAACATCCATCAAAATAGCACTAAGCTATCTCGAAATAGAGGATCCACACAGATTGGAAGCTGAATCGCATTTAAGGCCACCCAGAAGCACTTCAGGCAAGTCATCAGGACAGCACTCTGGGTATGTCTACACAGCAAAGTTATTTCAAAATAACTTTACTAGTGTCTACACAGCCAAACCGCTATTTCGAAATTAATTTGAAATAGTGGAGCGCTTATTTTGAATTTGGTAAACCTCATTCTGCAAGGAATAACGCCAAATTCGAAATAGCTATTTCAAAATAAGCACTGTGTAGACACTTATTTCTAAATAGGGGGCCTCCAGCCTTCCCAGGGTGCCCTGGTGGCCACTCCAGCCTCAACCAAGAACACTCCTCTTCCTCCCACCTCCTCGGAGCCCTTAAAGAGGTTGACTCTGGCCACAGTGCCTGTGCCAGCTCCAAGCCTGCCAGCCCAGAGCCAGCAGTCACTGCCCCTGTCATGGCTCCTTCCCCACTCTGGCATGATAAATGTAGAAGTGAGGGCCAGCAAGTGTACCCCAAAACCTTATCTACCAGGCTTTGATATAAAACTTCCCCCCAAAATCTTAAAACTCTAGATTTTGGGAATAAAACTTCCGCTGCCACCACCCAAATATTAGTAAAGAGACCAGGGGAGAGACCATTTGAGGAAATCTCATCCCTAAAGTAAAAAGCAGGACACCACCATTAACCAATACCAGCTTAATAAAAGGAAAAGAGAAAACTTTTATTATCACCACAATATTCCTGTTGCAAGCATAATGCCTAAATGGAAAAGTAACAAAATATACTCATGGAGAACTCCATGGGCCTAGAACTTAATTACAAAGAAAAGCCAAAACATCTTTTAAAAAGTGCACAGACAGCAGATCCCATACCCAAACCATAAAACAATGAAACCTAACCGATTTATCTAAACTTTACCCTACTTATGGAAAGTGAAGAAAGAGTCTTTTCTTGGGAGGGAGACATAGGGTATGTCTAGACTACATGGCTCCGTTGACAGAGCCATGTAAACTAGTTTACCCGGCATAGGCAAAGAAGCGGGGATTTAAATAATCCCCACTTCATTAAAATAAACATGGCCGTCGCGCTGCGCTGTGCCGACGATCAGCTGATCCGGCACAGTGCGGCAGTCTAAATGCAGATCTGTTGGCTGGGGAAGCCTTTGCTGACTGATCCCTTATGCCCTGTGAAACCTTTGTCCCAGTTTGAAATTCCTACCTACATTCCTATTGGCCACTCCACCTGGCTAGGTAGGGGACATAGTTAACCCCTTAGTTCCCAGGCTGCTGGCTAACCCTCATGATCATGACAGCCTCTGACCCGGGGCCCCAAACCATGAGCCAGCAAGCCACTGGCAGCCAGCCCTCCACTGCTCCCTAGGAGCAGTCTGCCAGCTTCTTGGAGCCTGCCAGGTGGGCACTTTCCTGGTCCAGGGTGGAGATCATGGACCTTATTCAGGTTTGGGGAGGATGCCCCCAACATCCATGATCTCCACACTAGATGAAGGAACATGGCCGTCTATGGCAGGATAGCTGCCAGACTAGCCACCAAAGGCCACATGCGAACCCAGGAGCACGTTTGCTTGAAAATCAAGTTGGTCTGGCAAGACCCCCATCCCTGAGCCCTGAGCTTCCCCTCCCCCTTGCTTCCCCCTTCCAGCTCCCTCCTCCCAGGTTTCCCCCTCCCCTCTCCCACCCTCTCTCTTCTCCTCTCCCGCCTCCTTTCCCCAGTCTCACCAAAGTTTCATTCCCTCCCCCCCAGGTTTGTTAAATAAAGAGAATTTATAGAGAGGGAGGAATGAGGCACAAGCCCCCAGTGGGGCACACCAGGGAGTGCTCCTCAGGGTGGAAGCTCTCCCACAGGGCCTCCTGGATACTGACAGCCCCCCGATGGACCTCCTGGATGGCAGCCTGCAGAAAGTGCAGCCAGGCTCACAGCAACGCGTCCATGAGAAGCACCAGAGTGCCCAGGGGCAGCTCTGGCTCTATGTTGCAGAATGCTGTCGTGTCCCAAGTGAGGGCAACCAGAGCACACAGAGACAAAATGCTTTGCTGTCCCTCATCGAGGTAGGCAAGCAAGCAGAGAATCCTGAGAAATGGCTGTCCGGCGGGGGGTCCCTTTAAGAACAGGCGTCAGATAGCCTCAGGCAGCAGCCACACAAAGTAACTCCTGACCTGATGCCCTGCCGGACCTGGTTCCGGCCGGCCTTAATTGTGATTCAGCGTCCACTCAGTGTGGATGCGTTATTTCAAAATAGCAAAACGCTATTTTGAAATGCATTTTGGGTGTAGACGCGTTATTTTGAAATAAGTTATTTCGAATTAACTATTTTGAAATAAGATATTTCGAAATAATGATGTAGTGTAGACATACCCTCTCTTTCTGGAGCTGCTTCTTGAAGCTTTCTGAGGCTTGAGCTTAAAGGGACCCCCACCCCGCATAGCTGTGTCTTTGCTTCTCCTCCTGCTTGTCTACCTCTAAGGGACAGCAAAGCATATTCACTGTGTGCTTGGGTTGCCGTTTTGGATACCACAGCATGCCCTGCTATGGAGCTGAAGCTGTCTTCTCTGCAGTCAACGGCTCTTATAGCTTATGCTGCACCTCAGGCTGCCTTCATGGCCCTGCAGGAACAGGCCCCCCACCTCACTGTGGGGCACCTCCTCTCCTCTCTCCAGGTGCTGTTCTTACTGCTCGACCACTCCTGCCCTCCCCTGCATGCTGCTTCTGGCACCGGGACAGTAGTTCTGACTGGTGGGACCAGATCATCCTGGAGTGGTGGGATGACCAGCAGTGGCTCCAGAATTTCTACATGCAGAAGGACATCTTCATGGAGCTGTGTGAGTGGTTTGCCCCTGCTCTCAGGCAATGGGACATCCAAATGAGACACGCCATCCCCATCCAGAAGTGGGTCACCATTGCACCATGGATGCTCGCCATGCCGGACAGCTACTGATCTGGCAGGAACCAGTTCAGAGAGGGGAGACTGACAATCAGAGTTGTGGTCATGCAGGTATGACTCCCTCATGCCATTGTCCCAGGAGGGTAGTGAACTGCTAGAATGGGGTTTCCCAAGGGAAAAGGGGGGCTGGTGGTGGTGGTGGTGGAGGAGGAGTCTCCCTCCCTGGAAGAGTTTTCAGTCTTGCCCTCACCAAGGTCTGCGGGGGGAGTGGGGCAAGTTTGGGTTGCTCCTGGTGTGTATGGGGGGGAAGAGGGGCAAGGAGAGACTGGGCTTGGGAACCTCCCAAAGCCCTGGCAACACTGTGATTCTATTTGTCTCCTTCTCCAGGGGCAGATGGCCATCAACACCATCCTGCTGTGCTGACTTTTGTCCTGGGTGACGTGGACCCCATCATTGCCAGTTTTTGATGGCACTCACATCCCCATCTGGGCCCCTGACCACCAGGCATCAGATTACATTAATCACAAGGGCTACTCCTCCATGGTCCTGCAGGCCATTGTGGACCACCAAGGCCAGTTCACCGATGTCTACATCAGCTGGTCAGGGAAGGTGCACGACACACACATATTTAGGAACTCTAGCCTCTTCCACAAGCTGCACGCCAGTACCTTCTTCCCCAGTCACACCATCAGGGTCAGGGACGTGAACAAGCCAATGTGCATGATGGGGGACACAGTCTACCCTCTGTTCCCCTGGCCAATGAAGCCATATATTGGACACTTGGACCATACCAGGGAACGTTTTAATGTGAGGCTCAGCAGAGCCTGCATGGTTGTGGAGGGCACCTTTGGGCATCTCAGGGGGAGGTTTCATTCCCTCCTCACCCGCTTCAAGCTCTGTGAATGGAACATCCCCCAGGTGGGGGCTGCATGTTGCATCCTCCACAACATCTGTTAGAGTAAGGGAGAGACATTCCTGCCCACATAGGGGGCAGAAGCCGAGCGGCTCACAAGGGTCTTTGAGCACCCATGTACAGCTGCCATCCATCAAGCACATCAGGGGGTTGTGCAGATCTGGGAGGTCCTGAGGGAGTGTTTCAGCCAAGGCCAGTTGTGAGACTCTCCTCTGGGCCTCCCCACAAGGGACCTCTGCTGTAGCCCAATGTGCCTATCCTCCCTGCACCTATCGCTTCCATCCCTTTCTCTCCCACTTCTCCCCCGTCTTCCAAAGACAATAAAGCATACCCTTTGTTTTGAATCCAACAACGGTAACTGTTTTTATTTGGGGTAAATATAACTGGGAAGGGGCTGGGGAAGGAACTTGGGGGGAGGAGGGAGGTGGGATGGGGAGGAAGTGGGAGGAGAGGCTCAGGGATGGGGCTGGGAGTGATGCCTGCTTTGGGCAGTCCCACTGCCTTGTGTGCAGAGCCCTCTCTGTCAATGGAGAGTGAGGGGGAGAAAATGGGGGGGGAGGGACAGGAGTGGAAGCAGGAGAAGGAGCAGGGGCCAGGGCAGGAGCAGGAGGAGAAGCAGGAGTGGCAGCAGGAGTAGGAGCAGGCTCAGGAGCAGGGGCAGGAGTGGCAGAAGCGGCAGAAGTGGTCCCCAGGCATGTGACAGCGGCTGTGATCGCCACGCATAAGGACTGGCCCTTATGCAGCAGCTCCTACCAGCTCCTAGCAGCTCCTGCTAGTCAAGGGAGTGCTGCAGGGCACGCAGGCAAGTGATGTGCTCCCGCTGCTGGTCCCCTTGGGTCCGTCATCCCCTCCAGGTCCCAGGGGGTTGGGAGGATGGAATGGGACATGCTGCTTGCTCCCACTCACAGATGGTCCAGCTGTGGAGAACACAGAGAAAGGCAGTGATCCCTAGAGACACTGTGCATGATGCCTAGCCCTCATCCCTGAGCCGACACCAAAAGATCTCAGGTCAGACACGGGGGATATGCTTTGAGCAAGGACACCTGAGGCCTGGATAGTGAGACCTTTCCTGCAGAGACACCGATGTCCCTGAGGGGAGTTTTGATACCCCCATGCCCTGGGAACAAATAGGGCTGGGAGGGTTAGCAATGGGGCAGCTCTGCTACCCTCTGTGCTGTGCACACACCGAGTCTGGCAGTGCCAGTGTCGCACACAGAGAGAGAACTTCTATCACTGTCCACTGGGGTTTTGGGGGAGGTGTGTGTGAGCAGCAGATGCCACTTAGTGGGGAGGGTGCTGCTGGGGTCCCTCCACTTCCTTCCCCCTCCCAGGTTCCCATGCAGGGGTTCGGTGCCTCGCTGAGCTGTCCCCAGGAGTGGATGCTTTCCCAGGAGTGCAGGCAGGACCATGTCGTGTGCGCAGCACCGCTGTATGTGTCCATGACAGCATTGGCCCAACAGTGGAGGTATGTGGTAGGAGGGAGTCCTGCCATGGGGTTGGGAGTAAGGCAGGCTTGTGCAGACAGCCTGTGAGCAGGAGCATAAAGGTTCTCTTTGGCCGGCTCCTGGGGACGTGTGTTCCATGTGCACCCACATGTATGGGCTGCTGTGTGATCCCCAGGCCAAGAAGGCCAAGTGAGGAACACTCAGCAACCCCTGGCCACCTGCAACCTCTCCCTCATGTGTGTTTAGGGAAAAGGGGGGCACTCACCTGATGAGCCTTTCCCTGCCTCAGACTGCCTGAGAGACATCCTGGGAGGCTGTCAGGGCTACTATTGTTAGTAGGTGTCACCTACTCCAGGTCAGGGCTGGCGGCCCTCGAGATGGTGCTGGCCTCGCCCAGTGCTGCATCCTCTTCCTCCTCCTCAATGTCCCCAGAACAGCCCTCTGGGTGGGCCACAATGGGTGTCTCCAGTCCAAGTCCACAATGCGGGGGGGAGGGGGGAGGTGGCAGAGGGATGTGATGGGGCTGCTTGTAATAGGATGCTGCTATTACAGGTCTGGGATGCTGCTCCAGAGTAGGAGCTGCCCTCATTAGCTCTGGTGTATGCCTGCCTCAGATCCTTAATCTTTATACGCACTTGCTCCTGCTTGCATGTGTGTCCCCTCTGTGTGAGGCTTGCGGACATCCACCCATAAATGCCCATGTTCCATCATCTGGTACAGAGATCCTGTTGATTCTCCTTTTCTCCCCAGATCTCCAGGAGATCCAGGATCTCTGCACCAGACCTGGAGGCTTGAGAGCTGTCCGGAGCTGTGGTGTCAGCTGCTGGGGACTTGGCTGGGGCAGAGGGCTCAGCCATGACATCAGAGAGTGAGGATGGGGCAGCTGTGGGTGGCACCAGGCTTGCAGGGCCTACTTGGAGCCATGAGCCCTCTGCCTGCTGCCTGCAGCTTTAGGGCAGTGGAGGAAGGCGACCTATAGAACTCTGATGACAGAGCAGCCAGCAGGGCACCATGGGATTCCACGGTGGCCCCTTATTTTGAAACTAGCCAATTAGCCCGTCATAAGACGGGATTTTCAGGTCTCTCCTCCACGTCGGTCTTCTCTCCTGAGCCTCTGGTCTCTCTCTCTCTCTCTCCTCCTCCTACTGCCTCCCCTCTCTCTCTCAGCTCTCCTCCGCCTCCTGCCTATCTCTCCGTCTCTCTCTTTCTTTTCTCCCCCTCCCGCCTCTCACTCTGTGTTTCTCTTTTCCTCCTCCTGCTGCATCTCTCTCACTCTCTCTCTCGCTGTCCTCCACCTCCTCCATTCTCCTCTCTGTCTCCTCCACGTCCTCTGTGTCTGCTCCGCTTTCCTCCTTTTGAATCCAGTGCCGTTTCCTGACGTCAGAGACACATGCTCGTCCAGGACCCGCCCCCTGGCTGTTCCTTCTGGGCAGTGCTGTTGCCTCCCACTGTGGCGCTCGGCTGACTTCTGCGCTGCTCAGCTGGGCCGCTGCATGGGAGCAAGCAGTGCAAGCGGCCATTTGGGCCCCATGCTCCCCATGCAGCACTGCCCAGAGGGAACAGCCAGTGTTTCAGCGTTACAGAGTCACAGACATTGGGCTACTATATATATGATAAGTATCTACACATGCACTATTTTGAAATAGCTATTTTGAAATAGGAATTATTCCTCATAATTTGAGGGTTACAGATTTCAAAATAAGCTGCCTGTTATTTTGAATTTATTTCAAAATAATAGGCTTGCTGTGTGGATGCTCATGTTGTTATTTTGAAATAATGCTGCTGTGGATGTATATGCCCAAAATAGAAGCTTTTTGTGAGTGATGTATTTGTCATTTTCCATTGGGAGAATGATGCTTTCTTTACAGCTCCTGCCTACAGGAGAACTGTGGTTGCAAAACATTTTGTGGAACAAAAGTCTGCTGAACAAAAGGCAAAAGTAAGAGACAGATAATTTCACAGCTAATGAGCAAGAGATTCAGAGTCTGAATTTTTCTTTTAATAAATAACAATTGCCATCCCCTAATCAATGTTTGTTGAATAAACCTGCGGCTCCGTGTTGATTTTTTTGTCAACAAAAAGGAACTAGCTCTACATTGTTTGATATTTAAAAAGTACTCCCATAATAGCTTCACTGCTGGAAGGGGGCAAAAACATTTATCAAGCAATTGATGCTTGTGTTATTATGATAAATGTTTCAATCAATTACACCTGGGTGCTCAGACTGCAAGAAGTAGGAATAGCAGAATATTGCTATTTTGAAATTAAGGTTGAGGTTAATTTTTTTCACACCGTTTCTAGAGATCATGCTGCCATTTCTTCTAGCACCCTACAGAAGCAGCTGGTTTTGATTTGATCTTTAGTTAGGACCCACCTCTCTTTTCTTCTTATGTATCATCCACCCTTCCTTAGCAAGTTGTCATAAAGAGGAAATGAGAGTCTGTCTGTAGAAAAAATATCAATAAATTTCTGAGTGTGCACAGCAAGGCCACCTGAGGCCTGGACCTATTGACATAATCTCCAGGACCCTACTCTTATGGCCCACTGTGATGCAAATTGAACAGTTTTAGCAACTGTTCATAAATTCTGTAATTTCTTCCTAAAATACTGCCTTACTGCTGTTACCGGACATGATAGAAATGACATTCCTTTTTGCTGATTGGAGAATGATGGAAGGGACATAATTAAATCTGTTCTAAGGTAAAGGCCATACAAAGAACCCTACTGTGGCCTCTGTTTATATTTATACTAAGACAAGTAGTTCCACTGGCTTCACTGGGATTCTTTTGTGGCACTAATTCCATTTACAGCGATTAGCAGTTAGTACAGTCCTGGCCATTATTCCCTCAATTTTTTCCCATCCATGTACAGAATAAATTATGTGTAGTGAATCATATGTGGATGTTCACTACCAGTAGAAATTCATTCTAGTGGCTGTGGGCAGTGTAGGCACTCTGCTAATCAGCTGGTCAGCATCTGAATCTCTCCTGGATGGCTGCCCAAGCACACAGCTTATAGGCAACTCTAGTGTCGGCTCAAAATTATTGAAGTGTGATGCTCTTTATTAAAAAATATAGTTGATTGCATAAAATAACATGAAATCCAAATTTCATGACAACTTCTTAACTTATTCAAATGTATTCTTTCTTTGATCACAAGCCTGGGAGAAGGAATTTCGTAACACATATTCTAAGGAACTAGAATTTCAGTGGGAAAAATAAGTGTGTGAGATAACATGAACCTTTATAATAGAATAATTGGCTTGCCCAGTAACAAAGACAGCTAGAAAAAGAAAAGTCCCTTTCAAAAATGATCACTACCTCCTAAAATATTGGTGTGTGCGCATAATGGAACCTGGAAACAAATGGAACAAGAAGATCTGCAAGGAAGTGAATGTGGAATGTGTATGGCTATTGATCAGTGATCATATAAAAGGAGAAGTGATTGAATCTGATTACACTGACCTATCTTATCAGTTTTAAGGCTTTAAAATTCATGTGGAGCACAGTTACCCAATATTTGACTCTTAATATTTAAAACAGAAAGAGGGGCAAAAGGATTTTGAGAGGCTTTTTATATGGCAACAGTGAGGGGCTACTAAAAGTAAAATGATCTACACCGGGGGAAAAAAAGAGAGAATTTCACTGCTTTAAGATGTTAGGGCTTGTTTCCAGTGCCGGGGGGATCATCATTTGTGGACAACACTGTAGCTGGTTCCTCCCAAGGTGCCATTTGGAACTGGGTTACCACTAAGCCTGTCTGACCCACCAGTCTAGGTTCCCTTAACACTGTATTGCTATGTAGCCTGCCACACCTTTCCCCGGGCTTCACCCCTGGCCACTGCCAAATCAGCAGGAGCAGCCATGCCCTGTCAAGTGTCCCCGGCTCCTGCCAAAGCAGTGGAAGCAGCTGCACCCTGCCAAGCAGCCCCAGCCACCACTGAAGCAACTGTCCTGGCTCCAGCATGACCAAAGGGGGACAGGGCAGCCACCCACCACCACACAGCCCAGCCAGAACCCACCATGCCACCACTGCCACCACTCAACTTCCATTCCAGCAGGAAAGTGAGTGGTGGTAAGTGCTGCTGTATGGTTCTGCAAATGAGGTGGGCAGGCCTACACTTTTTTGAGCACAGCCGCACAGGTGCACAGCTTAGAGGGAACCCTGGACCCATCTTGCATAAAATACCTCTTATTTATGCCATCATATTATAATATTACTATGAAGAATATAGGGTGTAAAGCCATATTACAGATATCAAACTGGGAGGGCTTGCAAATGCTTTCAAGGATAGACTTAAAATTCAAAGTGATCTCAAGCAGTGGTTCTCAACCTCATGGCTTTGTGCTGTTTGTGGTGCTATCAGCACAGAGCTGCAGCCCGGGTGATCTATTTGGGGCCATACAGGTAGTACTTGATGCAGCCCAAAATGGTAAATAGATTGAGAGCTACTTCTGGACAAATTGGAGAAATGGTCTGAAGTAAATAGGGCAAAATTCAAAGAGAATAAATGTAAACTATTCCACCCATTTAAGATGGAACAATCAGTTGCATTCATACAAAATAGGAAATTATTGCCTAGGAGGAAGTACTGTAGAAAGACATCTGAGGATGTAACGGTTCTCACTCAGTCCTGCACCCCTGCTCAGTGTGCAGGCCTGTACTTCCTAGTCTGGCGGCCCTTTTAAGACCAGGGGCCTGAAGAGTAGGCAAATAAACACCTCTCAAAGTCAAAAGGCAGCCCTGGTTCAGGGCAGGACAGGCAACCAAACAGTTCCCAAAGTCAAATGGCAGCCCAGGCCCTGGTTCAAGGCAGGGCAGGGCACGGCAGGGCAGACGAACAAACAGTTCCCAAAGTCAAGTGGTGGTTCAGGGCAGGAAAGGCAAACAAACAGTTTTCACAGCACAAATGGGAAGGGGGAGACTGCCACCCAGCATGGGGGTGGCAGGTAGGATGCAGATCCTCCCTACTCCACCGCATCCCGGTCCAGGGCCCTAGCAGTGGCAGCCTTGGCGTCCATTGGAGTCAGTAGGGAATCCGTCCTGAGGCTGACACACCTTAAAGGATGATCAGGTCCACCTGACCATCCCCTGCTTCCCCTGGGCCACTTCCAGACTCCCCTCAGTTTGTACCTGGCTCCCAGGCAGTGGTGGATTCACAGGGTCTGTATAGTCCAAGTTTAGGTGTAGGGAAAAAAGGGTCTCCCCCTCAAGGCCTGGGCCTGGTGGCCCAGGCCAGTCATCTGCCTCAGCTAGCTCCTCAGCATCTTCAGAGTAAGCCTCTGGCCCCCTACTGAGCTTCTGGGCTCAGCTTTTATACTTCCTGCCGCTCTCGTAGGCCGCTGTGGACTTTATTTAAATACTTTTACCCCGCCCCGCCTTTCTATTTAAAATATTTAAGGTGGCTTACAAAAACAAACAAAAAAATACAAAAATATATAAAAATTTAAAATATGAGAATTTAAAATATGAGACCCCAGAGGGACATAACCAGCTAAAAACATATAGAGAGGAGGAACACACACAGACTCAAACATAAATAAAAGCATGAGTAAAAAGGGTGGCTTTAACCTGACGCCGAAACAATGCTAGTACTGGCGCCATGCAAATATCCTGAGGAAGAGAATTCCACAGCCTGGGAGCAAAAGCTGAGAATGCCCTGTTCTGCATAGATGTTAATCTTATCTCCACAAGTAGGGAAACACAAAGCAAAGCCTCCCCAGCTGATCTCAATCCCCAGGCAGGACTTAAAGGGGAAGGCTCCGTCTCAGACCACTCAGGCTCAGAGAGGGGTTCTTTCTCCTGAGGTCAGGGAGCAGCCAACCCTGCTCATTACTAGGGTTGCCAGGTGTGCGGTTTTGAACAGGACAGTCCAGTATTTGAGCTTTCTGTTCCAGAAACAAATTGAGAAAATATAAATGAGAAAACAGAAATGTCCGGTATTTTCTAAATAAGATGGAATGTAGATTGTGATGTAATGTCAAGTGGGTCCAGTATTTCTGTTGAAACCATCTGGCAACCCTACTCATTACAGGAGGTCAAAGTGGATCACAAGCTAAATATGAGTCAATTATATAATATTGTAGCCAAAAATAAATCCTCCAAAAATCGAGTATTAGCAGGAGTGTAGTAAGCAAGCCTCAAGAAGTAATTCTTTCACACAACTCCATGCTGATTAGGCCTTAACTGAAATGTTGTGTCCAGTAACAGAAGAAGCAATCTGTGGAAAAGTGGGGAAACAGAGTATGGGAACTCTAGTTATCTGAGAACCATTCTGACAAGGGAGTAAAACAGGTTTAGAACAATCCCTCTGGGATTTCAAGGTGAACTTTGAAGGATAAACTTAATTTGTTGTCAGTATGACCTCTGTGTGACCTGGATGTTAAGTCTGGTCTTTGTAAAGAGGTACGTGCTTGAGCACAGGTATACAAAAGAAGGGGATAGGTGAAACTGGTTTGAACCTGTTGTAAGGCCTGCAAAGGGACTGTGAGGGGACAGATAATGATTGGAGGGAATTTGGTGCAAAGGGGCATAACCTGTATATGCATGCAATTGTAAGTGGTCAGTGGAAAAGGGGTAATTACCATGTAAGGTAGTACAAAAGACCTTGCCTTTTGTTTGGGAAGTTGCAGAAACTTTTCCTGAGTATCCTGGAGATTTTTGCCCTGGAATGCATTCCTGAATAAAGCTGGTTGCTTAAGAAGGGTGTCTGGAATTGATTTGGTAGGGGTTTTGGGCCCCCATCCGAACCCTCGGATTATAATTCTCAGTCAACTTAAATGTCAAGTTATAAAGAAACAAAGAAATATCTACTATACATTGTATAGTACCAAGACTCTTTGTTAAGCTTCAGGCAAAGATACACTTTAGGTTGAGACTACATGAGAATACTAGATGAAGATCTATAAAGATTAAATACATTCTTCTTCTTCAAGTGATGTCCCCAAGGATGCTCCACTGTTGGTGTTGGGCTCGTCCAGCACCATGGATCGGGGACTTTTACAGCAGTGTCCAGTTGGGCTGCACATGCACGAGAGGTGTGTGGTTTTCCAGCCATTGAAGTTAGCATGTGCAGCCTGATTCCTCTTAGTTCCTTCTTGGCCACCCTCGGCTACGGATAGAGCTCCAACCTCTCCTCCTCATGTCACTTCTGTGAAGGAAAAGAAAGAAAATTAGAAAGATATTATAGACTTACCTGTTCCTGTTCGTTTTCTTTAGTTAAACAGTTAATAGTTAAACCATTTCTCTTACTTCAGCTTGTATATAGTTAGACAGTTTACCCATGCGCAGCTGCAAACTACAAACTGCAAATAAAAAAAAAAGAGAGAGCTTTTACTCATAAATAAGAACCACAGCAGGAAGCAGCATAGTCCACCACCTGACAAAATGTTGGGCTCTTCCAGCTTAAAAAAATGTGAGAAATGCTCTGACTATGCTAGTCCCTGATGGCCACAGAGAATGCATACACTGCCTGGGAGAGATGCATGTTTCACAAAAATGCATTCATTGTCGCATTCTGACAGCAGGAGTTTGCAAGGATAGAGAGCTCAGAATACACATGCTGTCCTTTAATAAAGCCCTAGACCCCCCATCTACATAACGGGGCAATAAGGGCTCGGACATGATGTCCTCCCTGGAGAACCTTTTAAGCTCTTCACCACAAAAAAGCGCATTAAAAACGAAGCCTCACCAGTCTGCTTCTTCCCATCACAAATTAGTAAGGGGGATGAGCCAGGCACCTCGGGCATTGAAAAATTGTGAGCCTCCTCACTATCAGACTAAAAAAGATGCTGTTAACAGTCTGTGAAACTGTTTCCCTAGCCATTAAAAAGGGCACCTACTAAGGGCCCTGAATCAACAAAGGCACTACCAGCACCATCAGCACTACTGGCACCACTGGCACCCACAGTGCTGCTGGCACTGGCACTATCCCTGGCGAGCCAAGAAAGACAAAGCAAACTCCAACCACCCTCTCATGGTACTGACTGACCCCAGATCTCCCAGGGTTCCCAGGGCATCAATGCCTCCAGTGCCAGCACCAGCAGACTCGGCACTGTGGCATAAAGCATCAGGCTGCTACTATTCCCCAACATGCAGCAAAATACGTGCTCCATCAATAATTGACAGGAGAGCTAACACCAGATCCTTGGCACAGCACCATTCTCTCTCCCCGCTATCAATGAGAGGCTCTCTATCCTCATCATTCTCACCTACTTTATCACAATTCAGTGCCTACCAGGGGGATAAAAGGCGTGTGTTCTCCTCACAACACTCATCCCAAGAGAGCACATGCAGCATACAGGGCACACAGGTTATGATACTATCAATACCCCTTGTGGCACCCTCTCTGGCAGTACTATGCTCAGCATCATAGCTGCTGGTCCTCCTATTGTTATTGGGCACCATGACACAGCTCCACTGTCCCTCCCTCCCTTCCCACACCCACACAGAAATTGCTGTCTTCTACTCACTCTAATCCATCATGCTCTCCAACAGAGAGCATGGACCCTGAGGAAGAGCAGACTGAGGATAATCTGACCATCCAATGATCAGACACCACCAAATGATCTCATATTTTGCACCTGATAAAGCAGTTATCCTGGATGATTCCCTACCTAGTGACAACCTAAAACAATTTCAAGATTTATTCAGAAGGGTGGCCATCAGTCAGAAGTGCAGGAAAAGCAGCACTCCAGCCTCCAGCCCTATACAAAATCCTAAATTGTGTTGCCTCTAGATGAGGTGATATTTGAAACAGCAGATGAAGTATGGCAAACACCGGCCATAGCCTCTCCCCACCCTACAAAAGGGCTGATAGAAAATACTTTGTTCCATCAAAAGGCATGGACCTTTTGTTCTTACTCCCTCAACCCGATTCCTTAGTGCAGTGGCCTCCAACCTTTTTACACCCAAGATCACTTTTTAAATCTCAGAACTGGCGAAGATCTACCGTCCTGCCCCTTCCTTGAAGCCCCGCCCTCTCTATTCTCCTCCTGTCCATCACTTGCTATCCCCAACCCTTACTTACACACTCTGATAAACAGTTTATTTTAAAATTATGCTATATATAAAATTAAAATCACATGTTTATAGTTATGAAATAAATGGTCTGTTTTTTTATTCATGCTATTTAATCTAAAATGAAGTATTTATAATTATACATTTTGTGGGGACAGAGTTCTGCGGCTGGGGCAGGGGAGAGGGAACAGGGTGCTGGGAGGGCAGAGGACAGGGTTCTGCAGCGGGGACAAGGTGCCAGTGGGGACAGAGTTCGGGGAGTGGGGACAGAGGAGTGGGGACAAAGTTCTGTAGCTGGGGACAGAGGAGTGGGGACAGAGTTCAGGGAGTGGGGATGGGAATGGGGACAGAGTTCTGTAGCTGGGGACAGGAGAGTGGGGTCTGGGGAGCGCGGACAGGGGGTGGGGTGCCAGTGGCAGCAGAGAGTTCCTTGCATCTGTCTCCTCCCAGTATTCTCCCCCGGCCCCTCCCGAGGGAAGCCAGAACATGCCTCCTCCGGGCCCGACTCCTTCCCCCCCCCATGGCGGGACCAAACCTCCGCACGTGCCTGCTCTGAGGCCAACCACCCCCTCCCGCGGCGTGGCTCGGCCCACCCCTCCCCTCTCCTCTCGCAGCGCGGCCAACCCCCGTGGGTGCCTGCCCCGGGGCCAAACCCCCTCTCCTGTGGCGCAGCACGGCCAACCCCCTCCTGCAGCATGGCCGAGCCCCGCGGGTGCCTGCCCCGGGGTCAAATCCCCACTCATGGCGCGGCCCGGCCCGGCCCACCTCCCCCCCTCCCGCAGCACGGCCAACCCCCGTGGGCGCCTGCCCCGGGACCAAACCCCCCTCCCATGGCACGGCACGGCCCAGCCAACCCCCTCCCGTCCCGCAGTGCGGCCAAACCCCGGGGCCAACCCCCGCTCCCGCAGCGCAGGGAAACCCCTGAGAAAAGCTAAATGTACACAAATCCATGGGTCCGGACTTAATGCATCCGAGGGTACTGAGGGAGTTGGCAAGTGTCATTGAGGAGCCTTTGGCCATTATCTGAAAAGTTGTGAGATCGAGAAATCCTGATGATTGGAAAAAGGCAAATGTAGTGCCCATCTTCAAAAAGGGAAGAAGGACGATCCAGGGAACTATAGGCCGGTCAGTCTTACCTCGGTTCCTGGAAAATCATGGAAGGGATCCTTAAGGAATCCATTTTGAGGCATTTGGAAGAGAGGAAAGTGATTAGGAATAGTCAGCATGGATTCACAAAGGGCAAGTCGTGCCTGACCAATCTGATTAGCTTCTATGATGAGGTAACTGGCTCTGTGGACGGGAAAGTCAGTGGATGTGATATACCTTGACTTTAGCAAGGCTTTTGATACGGTCTCCACAATATTCTTGCCAGCAAGTTAAGGGAATGTGGATTGGATAAATGGACGGTAAGATGGATAGAAAGATGGCTAGAAGGCCGGCCCAGCGGGTAGTGATCAACGGCTCGATGTCAGGATGGCGGTCGGTTTCTAGCGGAGTGCCCCAAGGTTCGGTTCTAGGACCGGTTTTGTTCAATATCTTTATTAATGACCTGGATGAGGGGATGGATTGCACCTCAGCAAGTTTGGATGACACTAAGCTAGGGGAGAGGTAGATACGCTTGAGGGCAGAGATAGGGTCCAGAGTGACTTAGACAAATTGGAGGATTGGGCCACAAGAAATCTGATGAAGTTCAACAAGGACAAGTGCAGAGTCCTGCACTTGGGACGGAAGAATCCCAAGCATTGTTACAAGCTGGGGACCAACCAGTTAAGTAGTAGTTCTGCAGAAAAGGACCTGGGGTTACAGGATGAGAAGCTGGATATGAGTCAACAGTGTGCCCTTGTAGCCAAGAAGGCTAATGGCATATTAGGGTGCATTAGGAGGAGTATTGCCAGCAGATCTAGAGAAGTGATTATTCCCTTTATTCGGCTTTGGTGAGGCCACATCTGGAGTATTGTGTCCAGTTCTGGGCCCCCCTCTACAAAAAGGATGTGGACGCATTGGAGAGGGTCCAGCGGAGGGCAACCAAAATCATTAGGGGGCTGGAGCATATGACCTATGAGGAGAGGCTGAGGGAGTTGGGTCTGTTTGGTCTGCAGAACCAAAGAGTGAGGGGGGATTTGATAGCAGCCTTCAACTTCCTGAAGGGAGGTTCCAAAGAGGATGGTGAGAGGCTGTTCTCAGTAGTGACAGATGGCAGAAGAAGGAGCAATGGTCTCAAGTTGCAGTGGGAGAGGTCCAGGTTGGATATTAGGAAAAACTATTTTACTAGGAGGGTAGTGAAGCACTGGAATGGGTTGCCTAGGGAGGTAGTGGAGTCTCCATCCCTGGAGGTGTGTAAGTCTCGGCTTGACCAAGCCCTGGCTGGGTTGATTTAGTTGGGATTGGTCCTGCCTAGAGCAGGGGGCTGGACTTGATGACCTTCTGAGGTCTTTTCCAGCTCTATGGTTCTATGATTCTATGATTCTATGAGCTCGACTCACCCCTCCGGCGCCAGCGGCTCAGGGAAGCCGCCACACTCCTCCTCCAGGACCAATGCACCCTCCCCCAGCACTCAACAGAGCTTTGGAAGGGGGGCAGCCCGTGCACTTTCGGAACCCCCGAAAGTGACGCGGGCTTCAGACAGAACTTCCGTCCATCCCGTGGGAAGCCGGCACTACACTAGAGGTAGGTAGTAGGGCTTCTCGGGGATGGGGGGAAAATGGGGGCCGGGGGTGCCCGAACGCCTCGCGATCGACCGGTCGAGGCCTCATGATCGACCAGTCGATCGCGATTGACGGGTTGGTGACCACGGCCTTAGTGGTTGATGCGGCAAATCAAAGATCTAAAAATCCTCAATAGAAAACAAATATACAAGAAAAAGACCACAAGCACCTGGAAGTGTTTGGGAGGAAGATGTACTCCTCCTCAACCCTTCAACTTCACATAGCTAACTAGACAGCTCTAATCGCTAATCACAAGTTTGACAATTATGCAAAACTAACAGAGTTCATGCAACATCTCCCAGATGATAAAAGACCTATCCTCAAAGCCATCATTAAAGAGGGGTAAACTATATCTCCTAGAGCCCTACAGGTAGCCCTCAAAGCTGCCAACACCAGGTCAAGAGCTATGGCAACATCCATAGTAATGAGATGCCCATCCTGGCTTCAAGCAGCTGGAGTTCCTAAGAACCTCCAGGCCAAGGTAGAGGATCTACCATTCGATAAGGACAAATTGTTCACTGCAAAGACTGATGAAGCTTTGCATTCAAGCAAAGACTCACACACCATCTTGTGCACATTAGGGATGTATACTCCCCTCTACTGAAGGAACGCTATATGCCCTACCAAAGACATAGGGACACAGCCTTTAGCAGACAGCATAGACCATTTGACCAAAGCTGCTTTCGACCATGAAACCAAGGGAGAAGAGCTCCAAACATACACTCATCCATGACTCAGGCCTCCTGACAGTAGGTTTAAGAATTTGGACAAGGATCTGCCCAACCTCCCCCCTCCACACCAGTCCCAGGTTGTCACGTTATTGCATTTTGAGGGGAGCAGCCGGGTCACTGCTGCACCCATGGGGGGGGGGGGGGTGTTTGCCCCAAAAGTGGTACAAAGGTAGCCATGTGAGGTGTCAAACACAAGCTTACTTTATACTGATTCTATATATGCTATTCATGTAATTGTATAATGTCTGTGTGTGAAGTTATAAGCATGTATTCTGTGTGGATACTGAATATTTCTCTGTTTGTGGCTGAGAATAGACAAAGAATGCTCAGCCTATGGACATGCTAATGAGCAAATCTCCAGGGAACAATGAATCTCTGGAGGCCAAAGACACACCTGGCCACTGGCCATGTGACTCTAACCAGCTTGGAAGAAACCAGGAAGGAGGTATAAATATGCCATGTGATCAACTCCATGTTGGTCTACAGATTTGCTCCTGACCCGAGATGCGGCCTCTCGCAGGGATTCACGAGCCGGAAGAACTGTGGACCCATCCTGGCATAGGATGTGCACCAAGGACTTTTAAGCCAGCAGCTATAACATCTCTGCTAGAGCCTGCATCGAGAACTGGGAGATTCGATGCATGTAATGTATGATACTTTAACAACCTTACTCTCATGCTTTTCTTTCTTGTAGTAATAAACCTTTAGATTGTAGATTCTAAAGGATTGGCTCAGCGTGATTTGTGGGTAAGATCCAGAGTGTAAATTGACCTGGGAACTGTGGCTGGTTTCTTGGAACCGGACAGAACTTGTTCGGGGTAGGTGAGATTAGGTTCTAAGACCCTCACCTGTGTATGAGGCCCGGGGCCATCTGGGGCACAGATATTGCTGGGGTGTCGAGGGGTTTTGCTCGTGAGGCTTCAGGTAGGCAGCTGAAGCACTCTGTGGGACTGGTTTATGGCCTGTTTGGAAAGGCCTCCAGCCTGGGGGCTGTAAGAAGCCCCGAATTTGAGCAATTCGTCCTGAGCAGACGCCCTCAGCTGTGCCCAGACCCGGCCCGGTCCATCACACAGGTGAGTCCAACATCTTCCACCACCACTTACACCCTTTTTACAATCAATAGGCAACAGTCTCCACAGATCGGTGGGTTTTAGAAACCATCAGCTGCTGGTATTCTTTCCCTTTCATATCAATCATCCCAGCCTCCCCACTGTCTCCCTCCCTTTTCAGGGACCCTTCTTATGAAACCTTGCTGCACTAAGAACTCCAACACCTTCTCAACATAGGAGCTATAGAACAGGTCCCCAAACAATACCAAGGAAGAGGTTTCTACTAGGGATGTTAAGTAGTGATTTATTTACTAGATGAATAGTAGCTGGGGACTCCTCAGCTGACCGTGGGCTCCAAGCAGCGCTTCTGCTTGTAAGTACTCCCCCCCTCTTGTCCCCTCCCCCCCCCCGTTGCTGCCTCTATCTGATAGAGGCAGCAGGTGGGGGGAGGGAGAAGGGAGAGTGATTGGTCAACTATCCTGTAGACTATTTGATAAGCATTTGTTTATCAGATAGTCGACTAGTCCTTTACATCTCTAGTTTCATCTCAAAGTACTTTCTCACCAAAAAGAGAACAGGAGGTTGGGAGACCTATCTCAAATGAACAGATACCATCACAAGTAGCATTTCAAAATGGTTACACTCACCTTGATTATTCCACCACTGAACAGAGGGGACTGATTTGCAGCCCTCATCCTCCAAGATGCATGCTTCCATATCACGATACATCCCATGCCCAGACGTTTTCTACGTTTTACAGTAGCATCAGATCATTTTCAATACAGAGTTCTTCCCTTCAGTCTCTCCTATGCCCCCAGAGTCTTCTCCAAGACCCTGGCAGTTGCAGAAGCACATTGCCAATGAAAAGGCATTACAATTTTCCCTTATCTGGATGATTGCCTCATCCAAGGTCCCCCGCAACAGACTACAAGGGACATGATCAGACTCACAAAAGCCTTCCTTCAGTCTCTAGGGTTCATTATCAACAAGTAAAAATCGACTCTATGCCCCACACAGTCCCTATAGTTTATAGGAGCTCACATAGATTCTAATACAGCATGCGCCTATCTCCCCAATCAATGTTTCGACACTATAAAAAGCCTGGTCACAATCATAACCACCAGCCCAACCGTCCCCATTCTAACTTGTCTCAAACTCATGGGGCATATGGCTGCTACCAGATATGTCATCCTATATGCCAGACTGCGCTTTCAATGTTTCCAACACTGGATTGATGGCTGTAGGGTAAACTGAGGCAACCATAAATGTGCTAGTAGGCCTCTTAACAGCATGACTCCACCCTGAACTTAGGCCTGGGAACACCAGAGCCAGGATAAGAACTGCAGGCAGTGAAACGACCCTGGGCACCATAGCAACCACCTTCTAAGACACTCAAACAGAACTTTAGTTAAGTAATGTAACACATTTTGCGTAAGATAACATTCATAAATTTGCTTAACTGCCTTGCTTCGCTCCTAGATAATGAGCCTGAGAACCAAGCGCTGCACCACCAATTCAAGGCCATACCCGCCTGCTATAGAAACATCATCATCATCATCATCATTTATGCAGACTAAAATGTTATTACTGTTTTGCTGACATGTTTTGGCATTTGAACAATAACTACCTGTATATTCATTAATGAGTTGTTACTTTGCAAGGGGCGGAGATATTATGTAATCTTTAGTAGTTCTATTGGCTTATGTGCTCATTTCGTCTTGCTGCTAGACCTATCAAATCATTTTTCCTCTGTCCACTTGCTGACTATATAACCTATTGTATTGTTTTAATTAAGCAGTGTTCACCAGGGTAACCCCTGCGTGTCACTCCATCAGCTGGTGTATAATAAATCCTCCGCTTGTTTTCACCTGCATCCAGAGTGTCCTGGATTATTTCCAACAATGGCCTCAGTGCATATACCAACCAAACACCTCATCAACAGGCATATTTCACCTCCTCCGAAAATCCTTACCTCCTTAGGTAAGGACCCACTCACACAACCTCTGCAATGGGGTGCCTTTCACCTAGATCAACCATCCAAGCAAATCACTATGGATGTCTCACTTCTAGGTTGGGGTGTCCACTTCCAGCAGCAATACGCATAAGGGAAGTGGTCCAACAACGAATCCAGGCTCCATATTAACCTTCTTGAGCTTTGAGTGGTTCACAACACGTGCAAACACTTCCTCCCATACATTCAGGGATCTTTGGTGTGTATCCTCAATGACAATATGACCACAATGTTCTACACCAACTACATCAAGGGGACACCAGATCCCTTTCCCTATGTGCAGAGGTGATTTGGCTCTGGAATTGGTATATCTGCCACAACATAACTGTTATGGTGGCATACCTACCTGGGGACAAGGATACCATGGCCAATACCCACAATCTATTTCAATGCTGGGATCAATCACAGATAGACCTCTTTGCAACCAACCAAAATTCTAAATGCCCCCAATACTGATCAAGAACAGGCATAGGACACAACACCTTGGGAGGCGCAAAGCTCTTCCCATGGAATGCTCACCTGTTATACGCCTTTCCTCCTATCCCTCTGATCCCCAGAGTTCTCTGCAGGATACAGACAGACAGGGCCCATATAATTCTAATAGCCCCAATTTGGCCTCAGCAGACATGGTTTCCATGTCTTTATCAATTGTCTCTCTGACCTCCCTGCCCGCTTCCAACCTGCCCAGACTTCCTCTCCCAGAGCAAAGGCATAATCCTTCATCCCCAGCCACAAACACTGTACCTGACAGCATAGTACCTATCTGGTTCTCAGAAGTGGAGCAACAGTGCTCACAACAAGTAAGAACTGTACTACTACATGGCAGAAGACAAACTACACATAATACTTACCTATGCAAATGGTGACGATTTACACAGTGGTGCACCCAGAAGGGAGTCCAACCATCTATGGCTCTGCTTCACTTCATCCTGGAATACATCATGCACTTGAAACAACAAAATTTATCTCTTTCATCACTCGGAGTTCACCTGGCTGCAATCATGGCCTTTCACCCCCGATAGATGGATTCTCCATATTTGCCCACCCCATCTCTAAGAGGTTTTGGAAGGGCCTGCAGAACCGTCACCCACCACGTGCACCCATACCACCCATATGGTATTTAGAACTGGCCCTCCACTCACTCACAAAACCACCCTTCTAGCCAACGGCAACATCAGCACGTACTTTTCTCACCATGAAAATGCAGTTTCTGCTAACAATCACCTCTGCAAGGAGGGTTAGTGAACTCACAGCTCTCATGGCCTTGCCTCCATACACAACCTTTCACAAACAAAGTTATTCTGTGACCCCACCCCTCCTTCTTACCCAAAGTGTGTTCTGAATTTCATATCAATGAACCCATAGTCCTTGCCACTGGATGTGAGAAGGGCCACTGCCTTCTACTTAGACATAACGCAGTCTTTTCAACTATCATAGAAACTGCTCTTATGTACAGCCAAAAGGTCCAAGGGGAAACCACTTCCTTCCCAGTGCATATCAAAATTGATAACATCCTCTATTACCACCTGCTACTCACTCCAGAACAGAGCAATACCGATGACTCTCAAAGCTCATTCCACCAGAGTGATGGCAATGTCAATGGCCTTCATCACTCCATGAAATACATTGAGCAGCCACATGATCATCTAACCACACGTTCATGAAGCACTATGCGATTCTACCATACTTGACAACAGACACCGTGATAGCTATGGCAGTCCTCTCCACAGCCTGCAACAACTAGCTGAAGCCCACCTACCATCTCACTGAGCACTGCTATTGTCGCCAAGAGTGGAGCACCTATGGTGCTCGAAGAAGAAACAGAAGTTACTCTGTGCAGTAATTATGGTTCTTCGAGACGTGTGTCACTGGGGTATTCCACTACCTGCCCTCCTCCCTGCTTCTTTGGGCATTAACAACTTGCCGGGAGGGTATCAAAGAAGAAACAGAGAGAAGTCGGGCTCCGTGCTCTAACTTCAAAGGCGGGAGCACCGTACGCCTCTTGCACATGCACAGCCCCACTGGACACTGCTGTAAAAGTCTCCGATCTGTGACGCTGGGGATGAACCCCATACTGACAGTGGAGTACCCGTGGGGACACACATCTCAAAGAACCATCATCAGAGTGAGTAACTTCTCTTTCCCTTGACATTTTTGAAGCAGTATCCTTTTGTCATGCATTCCTATTTCTACATGGGATGTCTCCCCCTTTTTTTTTTCAGATTTGAGTATGCATAATTAAGCACACTACGCAGGAAAAAAAAAAGATTGACTATCTCCTCAGCTACTATAAATGGACGCATACCTTTACCTTCAAGGGACCTATGTTGATTTGCCTCAGTAGAGGATCTGACACTGTAAAACAAAAGTAGAACAGCAGAGTGGCTTATATTGGAGAATATTGGCTCTTAGGGGCCAACAAGATGACCAAGAAAGCAAACACTTCAGTGCTAGTCCCCCATCAGCATAACCTGCTGGTGAACCATTGGCATGCTATGATAACATAAGAATGTGCCACTGGTGAAATGCCTAGAAACAAGAGTGAAGAATACTTTCTATTAAAATATAGTGGTGTACTATGATATATAACACAGAGCTATTATTCAAGGTGAAGACCTGAGAAAAAACTCTCCATTTGTTTTCAGCAGGAAACAATTGAATTCAGTCTGAATCAGGTACTTAATCCAGAGCTGCCATAAATCAAAGAAGCAGAGAATTAAGTTTCAATTGACTTTCTTGACCTTAAACATCAAAAAAGAGCTGCTTGAAAAATAGAAGTATTCGGCAATCTAAAATTCTAATACCTTATAGTCAATGTATTTATTAGAGGTTTTGGATGCTCAGGCTCCTGCGAATGCCTAACAGGTTTGTGTGTATTGTTAAGGGAGTTAGCAGAATCAGCTGGCTGGTGTTACTGTGTTAGCTGGGAGAAACAAAGTATGAATGGAAAATGAACTAAAAAATTGTCTTCCAAATTTATAAATGTTAAACTGTTCCTTGGTGTTTCCAGTTCTTGTTTATCAGAATGAGAAATGGCTTGGCTTGGAAAAGTTTAAGCATCATACATACATGTGCCAGAGCCACTTATACTTAAATGTATACCAAGTGTATTGATATTCCATTAGACAAAGCAATAGTGAGGGTTTTTTCCCACTTTTTTTTCTTTTGCTGTTATAGTCTTCATTTGAGCAGGTATTGATAGTTTGTCTAATCATGTGAGTGCTTCCCTGAAAGCAAAAATAATGTAGTGCCACAAGCTTTTTGTCTGAAAATTTTTCATACTTGTTAAAGGAACCTCATAAGTAACTGACTATATTTCTTTGTTCTCTCTCTAGTTGAGGGCTGCATCTAGACTGGCATGATTTTCCGCAAATGCTTTTAACGGAAAAGTTGTTCCGTTAAAAGCATTTGTGGAAAAGAGTGTCTAGATTGGCACGGATGCTTTTGCGCAAAAGCTCTTTTTGCGGAAAAGCATCTGTGCCAATCTAGACGCAGTTTTGCACAAGAAAGCTCCGGTGGCCATTTTCGCCATCGGGGCTTTTTTGCGCAAAACAGTTTTTACCTGTCTACACTGGCCCTCTTGCGCAAATACATTTGCACAAGAGGGCTTATCCCTGAGCGGGAGCATCATAGTATTTGCGCAAGAACACTGACAATCTTACATTAGATCGTCAGTGTTCTTGCGCAAATTCAAGCGGCCAGTGTAGACAGCTGGCAATTTTTTACGCAAAAACGGCCGCATTTGCGCAAAAACTTGCCAGTCTAGACGCAGCCGAGAAGTGAGTGAACTTATAGTTCTTTTTATCTCTGAAATTGGAAAAAGACAGGAGGCATCTGTTCATAGAATTGTCTCACTATTGTGTGATTTTATGGCAAATTAGAATTTACCCTCAAATTTGGAAAATTAGAGACTGGTGTTTTATAATGTAATCTGAGTGCAAATTACTATAGAATATCACTAATTGCTTTCCATCTTCTCAGTGCCCTTCCTAGTTTCCTAGTTGTGGTGAAGGGAGGATGTGGTGGGCTGAGCTTTATTATTGTAATCTGCTGCAAGTTCTTTAGGATTTGTTATTTCTGTGGTGGTGGCCTTGTAATAGTTTCTTTTATAGTGAAGAACAGGGCAGAACCTGCACCTTTCATGCTCTTCAATAGTGTCACTGCGTCTCTCAGGCTGGAGTTTAGTACTCATGTTCTTCCCTGGGCATTGTTCTAATGGTGAACACCACTCCAGTAGCTCGGTATATACCTGGAAATTCTGATGGCATATCCTGCCTTTCTTACTGACCTGACGGTAATGGTCCAGGAGCTGCAAAACTACTCTCGGGTGACTTTTAATGACTGTTCTTTAATGGTTTCCCTGTTTTATTTTTCATGTATACTTGAATCAACTAAGTCTTTTTCCTCAGACTAGCTGTTGATGTATGATTTCATGGTTCCGATTACCCACAAACAAAATCTTTGCAATGTTGCACCTAAAAGCTTGCTCCTGAGCTTTTATTGTAGTAAAATAAAATTGCTAGACAAAGAAATGTCAGGAAGTCCAAGTGTATGCATGTGCAGCTGTCAGTCACTGTTAATTTTCTATTATGCAGCCCCATCTGTGCTCACAAAATAGATTCAGACCCTCTGTAACAACCTCCAGTCATGGGACCTGGCTCGTTAGCTCAAGCTACATTTAGCTCTGCAGATCCCCTGGCATGTAGGTCAATATGGTAGCCATTACAAAAGTATGGGCTTGCTTGGGGTTGGAACACATCTCCTTCTGTTCCTGATTACACAGGGTCTGTGGCTCTGCTACAGCCCTTAGCCAGAGAGGCTGGCTGTTCTGCTAAAAAGACTCATGCTTAGGGCTGTCCTTAAGATTTATGAGGACCTACACCCCACCCCAACTGTGCTTCCTTATGCAGCTCCCCCACACATCTCCCCATCCTCTCCACATGGTACATTACCTGTTGCTGCCTAGGAGAGTCCAGCAATGTCTTGATGGTGCAGAGGCTGCCACTCAGCTCTGCAGCTTGCTTGGATTCACAGCCGCTCCACAAGTGGCAATGGTAACCAGGTAACTCCTCCTCCCACCATTTTTAGGAAGTGCAGGATATGGTCACATTGTCATTATGTGGGGCACTACCAGAACAGCAAGTAGACTTATACCAGGGTGGCTCAGGGCAGCCGCTCCAGGCCCTGCACTTTGGGGTATGTGTGTGGTGGCTACCTCAACTGTGCTATGGATGGGACCCAGAAGAATATTGGAGGCCTGGCATGGGGTTGCAGCAGGGGTAAGACACCCTTCCCTCACACTCACTGTGTCGACAGGAGCTAGAGCACCCTAGCAGTCTTCTCTGCTCTACCACACCCTACAGCCCTCTGCCACCCTCTGCCAGCCCACTGTGCTTGGCTTCTCAGAACAGCAGGAAGCAGAGCACTCCAGCCCCAACGTGCACCACTTCCTACTGCTGTGAAGAAGCTGAGCACACCAGACCAGACAATGGTGGCAGAACAGAGTGGAGTGGAGCAGCCCGCCAGGTCACTCCTACTCCTGCTGCTGCATTGAGTGTGATGGATGACCCCACTGCCGCCCTGCACCAGGCCTCCCAGCTTGCATGATGCAGGGGAAGGGACAAGTGGGTGGAACAGGGGTGCTCTGGGGATGGGGTGGAGCTGTGTGGCCTTCCCGTTTCCCCCCTCTATACTCAGGGTGTGTGTTAGAGCCCCGTGGCCTCCCCCTCCCTGGTGCACCGGGGGGGTGAGAGCTTTATGACCTCACCCTTCCCCTGTCCCTGGTGCTACAGGGGGCAGGAGCTGTGTGGCCTCCCCACTTCCCGGTGCTCTGGGGAGGTGCAGGGGTGGGGAGGGGGGAAATGGCATACAGGGAGCACAGTTCCCTAGTCATCTCTGCAGAAAATAATCTACCGCTACCCCTGACCAGCACTAAAAACCACATCACTAAGCACTAGCAATCTGCCAGATGTAAAACATGCAAGGCCAGATGCTTGTCTCTGACCAGTGTAAATAAGGAATAGCTCATCTGAAGTTAATGGAGTTATGTGGATGTAAAACAGGTGTGAGAGTGCTATCAATTTATGTTCTGCATAAAATATGTTTGGTAAAAGCCTTCCCACACTATTCGTTCAGAAAAACAGATCTGATTTTTGTTGTTGCCTGCGTCTTATGTAGTCATTGACACTGTAGTACAGTTGATATGAAATGTTAGCTGCGCTGGTTGAAATGACTGTACAACTAATCACCTTTATACTAGGGATATCAGTAGTTAATTGGTTAACCTTATTGGGGGATGCTTAACGGTTACTGGTTCACTGATGGTCCAGATGAGCTGGAACAACCTGCCACGTGGCAGGCAGGGGGCATTCCAGCCTGGCCAGCCTCCCTCCTGACCCCATTTAGCCAGTTAAATGTAATGTTTAACCAATTAACGGATTAAAAGTTATTTTACATCCCTACTTTATACATTGTATATATAATACACCTTATCATACGTGAATGAAAATTACTTATAGATTAGGTAAAACCTTGGTTCCATCAAAGTCAATGGGAGTATGGTTTCACCCATTAAGTTTTCGCAGGAGAGCAGTGAGAGAGCTTTGGAAAAACTCAGAAGGTAAGAAATATTTTTCTCTTTACCTACTATATACCTTAGAAGTTTGATCAAGATCTCCTTTTAAGTTGTAAGAGCTAGGATCATCAAATTCAGTAGATGGCTTCCTCTTATCATAACTTAAGGCAGTGTAAGGGATTGGTTGTGCAGGAAAATGAGATGTACTTGGAATGGGATTGTTTCTGATAAAACCACAGAGTAAAGAGACAGAATCGCCAAATAAGTACAATCCTAAAATTGAGATAACTGAGTGAATACTGAAAGAGACTGAACCAAGATGAGCAAGAAAAATAGGTTGAACCTGACACTGCTTCTCAATAACCCTTACAAAAAAGAGCTAACGGAGAAATCTGGAATAGTGCTCTGTTCTGGCTCAGCTAAATCAATGCTTAAGGTTTGAAAACTAGAATACAATATTATTGGAAACCAAATTGACTACAGTCCTTTTTTGTTAAAACATAGTGAATTGTAAGAGTTTATAGGGAAAAAATACACTTGATGGAATTCCCATTTTAAAAAATTTACTAAAAGTAACTTCATAAAAATAACACTGTATTTTTGAAAAATACAGTCATTTCAATAAAGCATTTCCCTTTTATTTTCAGGGGAAAAAATTAAATTAGAGACCTGAGCAAAGCTGGGTAAATCTACTATGAATGAATGAATGAGTAAGGGTATGTCAACACTACAGAGAAGATCAAAGCTGCTGCTGATCTTCCAGGGTTCCAATTAGCAGATCTAGTTAAGACAGGTAATTCAAACTGAGAGGGGCACTCTGGTTGATGCCAGTAATCCTGCTTCCACGAGGACTAAGGGAAGTTGAAGGAAGAGTGTTCTCCCTTCAACTTCCTGCAGTGTGGACAGTGCCAATAGTTGAATTAAGGTATGTCACGTACTGACCTCCCCTTTTGTGGACAACTCAGAGGGCTCTGATCCCCAAGCTTACTTTAGACCCGCCAAGTTCTGGGGAGAGGCTTGCACGCGCACTAAGGCTGTACAGCCTGCACGGTGGTCTCTTCCCCAGCAGGTCGCTCATCCCCTGCTACTGGGCTAATGCTCCCGCCTGGATCAGGCGGCCCGCTGACCGTCGCTCGCCTGAGTCCTGTGGTGCTTGGGCCGGACCATAAAACTGCCTCGTTTAGCGTCTCTCACCGACTTGCCGGTATCAGTTTATGTAGGGTAGGGGAACCAGGGCCCTTCCGCACTTCCGGGTTCCAGCCCCAGGACCCTGAGGTGAGGCCGCAGGGACCTTACCTGAATGGTGAGCCTTTGATTAGCCACTCACTACCCCCTCGGGGATTAGTCGCCGACTTCCACGACAACCCCATCCTGGGACCACTTCCTACAGGCTTAGACGCTCCACCGTCGGCTGCTCCTTCTGGGGTGGAAAGACTGCTGCTCCGGTGCTGGCAGTGGGTGTCCCCACTCGGTGGTCGGTCTCTCCCCGCCTCCCCTGTCTGGAAGCCTAGTCACCTGCCTGTGGAGCCGTCCGTCTCCGCGGGCTGGCCGAATCCAGCGTCCCCGGCGCATCCAGCCACTTCCCCCGCTGCTCTGGCATATCCGGCGGCTCTCTCTCCCGGTGGCTTCCTCCCCCGCTGCTCCAGTACGTCTGGTGACTTCCCCCCCAATCAGCTGAGCCGGCGCCGCTTTTGAATGCGGCGTGCAGCTCAGGGCGCATGCACAACAGTGCCGGGGGGGTAGGGCCGCGCCAGCCGGATTCCGGGCCGGGAGCCTCGCGCACTTCCGGACCCAGGGGGAGGGACGGGCCCGTCCCGTCACAGGTACTTTGACTTCAGCTACACAATTAGCATCGCTGAAGTGGCATATCTTAATTTGACCTTATCCTGTAGTATAGACATAAGTAAGTAAGTAAGTAAATACATGAATAAATAAGTAATACAAGCTTTTCAACTTTTAAGCCCAGGGCAATATTAATTAAAGAGGGAAAGACGCTAAATCTATGTGTTCACCAGGGATTAATGAAATGCAGAGAGCGCTTTTCTAACCAGTTTTGCTAAACAGATTTTAAAATATTTGTGTACTGCATGTCTACATTTGATCACTACATATCCAAACTTTACTCGCTTTGTTCTCCTTGTGGTGTCAGCACAGAGCTTGGTAATTTTTCATCCTTTATGATTTTTAACATACACGTGCTTCTTGCTTACAACTTCCTTAAATGACCTAGGTGCAAATCCTGCCCTTTCTTCTATAGCCATAATGCCTACACACAACTCTTCATGTTTTGCTGGTGGAGATTTCAAGAGCCAGGGAAGTCAAAGGACTTGCAGCAAGTGATTTGCATTTTGGCAAATGCAAAAGTTCAGCTTGCATGACATCTGAATCCCAGTCTTAGGTATTAGGTCTCCCTGCACAAATGTTAATTGAGTTGAAGATACAATGTACTCTGTTTAGTATTGTCTATATCAGGGGTGGGCAATAATTTTTGCCTGGGGGCCACTTCAAAAATTTTTGAAGTAGCCCCAGGACACCCCGGAAGGGGTGTGGCCTAAACATGAAGGGGCGGGGCCACCCTACCCCCAGACCAAGATTTGTCTGGGGTGGGGGAGCCCCCTTTTCTCCAATTCCCACTAAGGACCTATGCCCTGGAAGAGGGTTGGCACTCTTCTCCACCCCTAGGCCAATCAGGACCTGTGGGCAGGGGAGCACAGGAAGCCTCCTCCCATCCTGCGAGGAGCACATGGCACTTTGAAGTGTTGCGGGCTCCTTGCAGTGCCAGGGCAGAGTGAAGGAAGCTTCATGCAGCTCCCCCACCTCCACATCCTGATTGGCCTGGGGGCAGGGAAGCGCGTGAGAAGCCTCCTCCCCACCCTGCGGGCTGTGCGTGGCACCTCAAAGTGCCACATGCCCCTGCCAGGGCGGGAGGAGGTGGGGGAGTGCCCAAATCCTTCTCTGTTCTGCCCCCAACCCTGCAAGCACTGCACGGTGCTTTGAAGCACCGTGTGCTGCTTGCAGGGCGGGGGCAGAGTGGAGAAAGCTTCGGGTGTTCCCCCGCCCCCAGGCCTTAATTGGCCTGGGGCAGGGGAGCAGCAGGGCTTCTGCAGGCCAGATCCACCTTCGTGGTGGGCTAGATCTGGCCTGCAGAGGCCCTTTTGCCCACCCCTGGTCTTTATGCTATCGAGAATAGCATTAGCACTGAAATAGGAAATTGCTTAAGAGTGTAGTGTGATAGGTTTTACTGGTATGATGTTGACATTGCTCAGAAGTGGGACATTCATGTCATCCCAAACAAGTGCCTATATTATCATACCAGCATGAGACTGCTCCTACAAATCATCTTATATGCTTTAAAAATGTCCTCCACCTACACAGAGATTATTGGTTCAAATCAATCAAATATTAGGAATGGCAATATACAAAAACCTGTAGGAGAACAATTCAGTCTCCCTGGAGACACAATAGCAGATCTAAAGGTAGTCATCCTGAAGCAAAAAAACTTCAAGTCCAAACTCCAAAGAGAAACTTCTGAGCTACAGTTCATCTGCAAGTTTGACACCATCAGCTCAGGATTAAACAAAGACTGTGAATGGCTAGCTAACTACAAAAGCAGCTTCTCCTCTCTTGGTATTCACATCTCCAGATCAGCTGCTAGAAGTGGGCCTCATCCTCCCTGACTGAATTAACCTCGTTATCTCTAGCCTGATTCTGGCCTGCATATTTATACCTGCCTCTTGATATTTCCACTACATGCATCTGCCGAAGTGGGTCTTTGCCCATGAAAGCTTATGCTCCAATACATCTGTTAGTCTATAAAGTGCTACAGAACTCCTTGTTGCTTTTGCAGATCCAGACTAACACGACTATCCCTCTGATACTTGGTTCAAACAGTAATTCCTCATTTTAGTTAGTTCCGAGAGTGGGATGAACTTTTTAGGTGTGCCCCATTCTATTTTGTAGCCCAATGGTGTTAGAAATTGTGTACTACCTGGTGATTTATTTCTGAGTTCTGCACAAAGTGTCCTATCTCTTCTGTCTGTTCTACCTTTACTGTGCAAGTGGTGCTATTGTATTCAGAGGGAGTCATTGCATGCTTAATGGTAAATGTGTGTTTACAGGATCAAGGTCTATATTATTAGTGCAGTAGTGCAGCCATTTCAAATTCACCAATAATAAATTGGCACACACAGCTGAAAGAGAACAAGAGCAAGAGAGAGCATTAGTATCAGATATGAGTGAGCCAGGCTCAGTTCCCTGCTGCTTCACATACTTCCTGTGTGATCTGCAGCAGGTTATATGATTTCTCAGTTCCTCTCTGTATAAGAGGGACAATACCACCTCGCCTACCTCATGGAGGTGAAGCTAAATTCATTAAAGATTGTGAGGTGCTTGGTTACTATGGTGATGGGGAACAAACAGTATCTAAGATATATTGCACATGTTCAGTGCTAAAACCAGAGGTGATTTTGGCCATAAATTGAGCTATCCTAAATGGGCATATCCTAATTTAATTTCAACTGTTCATTGCCTACCAAAAAGGAAAAAAGAAAATCTTTTGCATCAGGTATTATTGCCTTTTATTTGGAGCATTTTAACACACTTCTCCCAGTAGATAATAGGGATGTTAAGTAAATGTGTAACTGCTGAAAATTTCAACAGTTACATGAGGGGGGAGGTGGCTCTCTGGAAGCCGATGCAGGAGCACTGGCTCCTGCCCCCTCCCCACCCATACAGCTTATACAGAGGAAGCAGTTGGGGGGGGGGGGTGAAGGAGGCTCCCTGGGAGCCAGAGTGCACCAAGAGCCAGCTTTTAAGCCAGTTCCCTGTGCATACGGGGGAGCCTGCGTGTAACTGTGTAGGTTAACTGATGAGCTAGTTACTTTCCCATCCCTAGTAGACAAAAGCAGATTTATTATTCCACCCACATCCATCAAGGCTTTTCACTGGCTAAATTTTCAGGGTGCAATTTCACTCTACATATTGTTCTCCTTTTAGATAGTTGATAATCTTTTACATTTTAGAAAATATTTCCTGTTAGAAAGGATTTGGTTGCTGCTGTTTAAAAATTCAGAACTACTCCTTTATGAAAAATGCACTAAATGTTCTTTGTTTCTCTCACATATGCTGTGCCCCTGAAAATAATATCATACCCCACATCAGAGCACTCATGGAGGCTACTGATTTACCCCAAAACAAGGCACTGCACAGCTAGTCTTTGCTAAAAATGTCAGTGTCAAGTCTATTTGTTGAAACTTGTCTCCTTCTTTCAGGCTGCCAGTTGTTTTTTCAAAATAAATGCAATCTAAAAATCTCATTATTTTTATTGTTTAAAGCCAACAGTGGGTCCAGCTCTTTGGGTCAGAAGATAATAATGCCATTGCCCCTACGCTGCGGCACTTAGAATGCGTAATTTCCTCTGTCTTTGACACAACAACTGGCTGAGTGTCTTATTTTGTTGTGGAAGCTTTTGCTAGAGGGCTTTGAATCTCTTAATAATGTGCATTGATATATAGACAAGTAAATAAATAAATACTGTATTAAGCCTATGCCACAATTACCAAGGCACCTGCGATAAAATATCACTGAGGAAGCCATCTATGAAAATCGTAAGTTGCATCAGGCTCAGTAATTAACAGGTTTTTTAAACTCTCTATGCCTAGCTCATTATCTCCTTGCATTGTTTTCCCCTCATTCTGTTTGTGCTAATTTATTTAGTTGCATTAAAAAAAAAACAGATAGGTTTTATTAAGGAAGTTAGGAGCCTCCTTGTGCCAACCTGCAGCTTGATGCTATTGCTACCAGTCCATAGGTGTCTTTTCTTTTGGTAGCTAAATAATGTCATTCCACCCTCTCTTTACTGTAAGGATTCCTAGGCAATACTATAGGGAATGAGGCAGTGATGTTATTTAGTTACTACTATTTTGGTTTGCAACCTGGGGCTCACACAGCAACCGTCTTTAGGGGAGTCACGATTAGTGGAGAGGGTTTTATTGAAACTTGTGGGAGACAGAGGCTAAAAACTATTTCTGTTGTGACCTAGAGGATATGATATGGCAAAGGGCAAGAACTAATGATTATACAACTATTATACAATGTTTATTTTAATGTCTATTTTAGCATATTAACATGTATTGTCTCGATGGGTGACCATACAAAAGGAAAATGAACAAAGGTCTGAATTTGCCTAAAAAAGATGCAAATCATATTAAAAATTGGCAAGAATTATAGCAGTCATATAAAGGAAGTAAGAGCCTTGTAAAGTGTAAGCATGTGGATTGACTCTTTTAGCCCTGGCAGTTTTTTATACTATGTTTGCATTGGCTGAATTATTGCCTTTTGAAATGCATGGTGACATTATTGTTTGTGTTTATCTAGCTGTTGTTTACTGCCCTGTCTATAAATTGATCTTCAGCAGGGTATTTTGACAACAGGAGGTCTGCATGTGACACTGTGATATATGTATTGGTCTATTCTATGTAGGTTTTTGTGAAGTACTCCTCACTGCAATGTCTGAGCTCCTTCTAGGAGTGCTTTGAGCAATGGGATTCCCCTTCTGCCACGTGGTTTGTTTTCTCCTCTCTCCAAGGGAAGAAGCATGGGCAGTGAAGTGTCCTCTTTTGGTAGAGGTGTTATTTTTCTAAATATATCTGTTTCTATGTATATATGTTAGGGAAGACAGGTCAAATAAATGCTCCTTGAACTTGGCAGGGAATGTGAGGAGATTGGTGATGGTTCTTAGTGCTTGTGGAGTTCTTTCTGCAGCCTGAGATCTGAAGAAGATCCCATGTTCCACACTGATGCACTTTACCTTTATTGTAGAGAGTGCTGTTGTGCCAGAGGAGCAGAGCTGGCAACCACAGTCTTCATCTTGGAGTATCAGGTACCTTTAGATCTTCTGGGTGTGAGCTATCCCTGGGCCAAAATGCAGCAACTATTTGCAATATTAAACAATAGTTTGGGAAAGGAAATGGAGTCCTTTGAAGACAAGAACTGATAAGATTGTCTGGATAATCTAGAAGAAGCCAATGTAGAGAACAGTGGGCAGGTTGTATATTGCTTCAGCATTCTTAGGGTATGTCTACACAGCAAAATTATATTGGAATAATGGCCACTATTCTGAAATAACTACGAGCATCCACAGAGCAAAATTGTAATTTCAAAATAATGGCTGCCTTATTTTCTATAACCCTCATTCTGCAAGGAATAGCGCTTATTCCAAAATAGCTATTTCAGAACAGGTGCTGTGTAGACAGGGAATAGGGGCTATTTTGAAATAGGGGAGCCTCCTGTCCTTCCCAGAGTGCCCTGCTGGCTGCTTTGTCCAGACACAGGAAAACTCTATTCCCCACTTCCCCTGGAGCCCTTAAAGCTGCAGACCCTGCAAGTTGATTAACAGATGGCAGTAGATAGCTCATTCAGACCACTGGCTGATAATAGTTAGTCACCCTGACCAGTCATCAACCATAGTCATGGACTCACCATACTCACCATTGTTTCTATGATTCTCTGATGACCTGTGACAAAAAAGGAAGGTGGAAAGGGAAACTGAAGGGAGAGACCTCTCTAAATTCACCAATCAAAGAACAGTATTGCCAACCCAAAAATAACAAGGAAGTTATGAGAATGGTACATACACAAAGTTATGAGAATGGTTTACAAATCATACGATTTTTTAAAAAATAAAACATGTTGGATTTTTATTGGCCTTTTGTTTCTTGAGTGTTTAGGGTTCATGTTTTAAAGCTTTCCTCCATAGCTGTAAGGCCCAGAAGTATAGAGAACTTTTTTTAAATGAATATAGAGATTCCTACATAATCAATTGACTCCAGGCCTTTAGAAAAACACCAAATGTTTTGAGACTCATGGTAAAACAATGGAGGAATTCTTGTGAGCCCATGTTTTGCCCACAGTATAAATAAAAAAAAACCCAATATCTTCTCCACTAAACATCCTAATGAGATACTGCAAATGGTGAACTGAATTCAACAGCTCCTGATATGAACAGGTATCAACCTAGTTTTCATATTTGAGATGGGTTACCAGGAATCATACATGACAATATGAAATCTTTCCACTCTCAAGTCAGCATATTCACAAAGCACCTATAATTTTGATCCATGCATTTATTGGATAGTGAAAGAGAAAGGAGGAATTAGTGTAGATAAATGTTCAAATTAAAAAAAAAAAAAAAAAAGCGAAGGAATTAGGACTGGAATTGGACTGGAGCTTACCTACATCTCACGTTCAGAACTGACTAGGACACTTATGACCAGATTTTCAAAGGTGTGTAAAGATCAGATAGATATCTTTGAAGATCTGAGTTGGCAACTGTCTCTTTAGGAGCTTAATTACCTTTGAAAATCTGAGCTTAGATTTCAAGTCCAATTTTCAAAATGACTTTAGTCACTCAAGTGCTTTTGAAAATTTTAACTGGGGGCCTAAAGAGACAAAAATAGACAAAAGGCAGGAGATATGGTATTCCTTTAAAAACGTGTGACATCTATTTTTAACTAAATTTTATATTATTTTTCTCCCAAGGGCAACTGACCCCTCTGGCCCCCTCACTACGCCACTGCTCCCCCTCCTGCAGATCTATCATCTTTTGCATGTGCAAGATCTGTGAGAGCTGTCCCATGAATCTGCAGTTAGTGTCTGTGGTGCCTGCTTCTGGGTGGTGTCTCAATGCTGCCACATTAACCTCCAAAGAGGGGGCTTCCCAAAGCAGGCCCTTGCTGCTGACCCCCAAGGCATCCACAGGTCCAGTCTCCTTTCAATGGGCCCACTTCCCAGGGCTCATTGATCTTGGATCTGGCTTCCATCCCCTCTCCAACCTTTGCAACTGCCCAGAGGTGCTCACCTTCTGCCTTATCCATTCCCACCTCATTCACCCCACAGGGACAGTCTCTGCCTCACTTGTCCTAGGGACTATTTTACCAAGACGTAATACAAAGTTTCCATGTAAAAGGACTCACTACAAAGCTAAAAACTTCAATGAGAGAATGATTAATACAGAGACATGTCTACATCTGCTGCAGGAGACACCTGCCTGCCTCCACCCCTCTCCCCAGAGTCTACAGCCCCATTGCAAAGCGGGGAGTGGAAGGAAAGAGGCTGAGGCCCATCAACGGGACTGAAGCAGTCATGAGCAAGCCATGCCCGGGAGCCATTCTCCTGTCCATTGCTGGTGCAGTGTTGCTTCAGGCACGCTGAAATGCAGTCACCTCTAGGGTGGCTGGACAGCTGTTTTAAACTTGCACAAGGTTTCAGGCAGGGGCAGTGCGGGCTGCCTTCCTACAGAGCCCCATCAGAACCACTGTGCCCTCCTGGCTTAGGAAAAGAATAAACAGGAGGATTGAAAATTAACCCACCCAGTCTCATGTCCCCTAGGCAGGGAGTGAGTCATCTACATTAGGCTCCAGCTGGAGTATTATGTCCAGTTCTGGGCGCCACATTTCAGAAAACGTGGAGAAACTGGAGAAAGTCCAGAGAAGATCAACACAAATGATGAAAGGTCTAGAGAACATGAGATATGAGGCAAGGCTGAAGAAATTGGCCTTGTTTACCTTGGAAAAGAGAAGACTGAAAAGGGACATGAGAGCAGCTTTCAAGTATCTAAAAGAGTATCATAAGGAAGAGGAAGAAAAATTGTTCTGCTTGGCCTCTGAGGTTAGGATGAGAAGCAATGGGCTTAAATTGCAGCAAGGGAGGTTTAGGTTGGACGTTAGGAAAAACTTCCTGCCTGTCAAGGTGGTTAAACACTGGAATAAATTGCCTAGTGAGATTGTGGAATCTCCATCACTGGAGATATTTAAGACCAGGTTAGACAGACACCTGTCAGGGATGAGCTAGGGCAATTCAACTTTGGAAGCCCCAGGGGCCACACTGATACTTACAGAACATGCTGAGGGCCTCAACTTAAGTGTGGTTGCATATGCAAGCAAATATATACAAATAGCTTCTCTCACACTGACAGGCATGAATACAAAGATTAAGGCAAGACTACACAACACACAGGCCCCATTTAAGTCAGTTCTGCTGATATTAATAAAATGCAATATTTACCCGATTTCTACCCATGTGACAGCACTTTTCATGAGCAATGACAGTCCAAGAATTTAACTACTAAAACGCATCTCAACAGAAGATCATTACACTGACTACTTTTTTGTTTTGGCTCCCACTCGCCGGCCACGTGTTAATCCCCACATAAACCCAAACTGCACCACGGGGTGCAAACAAACTGGCCGTGGGCAGCATACCAGGTTATTAATAAATATTTTATAAACCTTTCCCTTTTCTCTCTGCTGCCATGTCTCCTCTCCTTGCTCCATCATCTCCCCGGTGCCTGCTGCCCCCCAACTCCTCACCCTCCTCTGCTATCCTGACTTCTGCCCTTCTCACTGCCCTCAGCTCTCCTGCGACCTGCCCCCCTCCACCAGCCCTTCTCTCCTCCGTGCCCACTCCTCCAGTAGCCTCACTCTAATCATGTGAGCTACCCCTCTTCTAACACCTCCCTCTACACACCTGCCCTGCCTCTCTCCTCTGGTGCTGGTCCTCCCCTGCAGGTGTCTGCCCTTCTGCTTCACCCCAGAATCCCCTGGCACCTGCACCTTCCCTTAGCCCTGCACCCTCCTGGTGCCTCCCCCTTCCCTTACTGCCCCTGCCACTTTTTCCCTCTTTTTCCCTGATGCCCTCACCACGCTCTGCCCCATTCCCCTCCTGCGCCTCTGTGCCCTCACACATGACTTGCTCCATCCCCACCTTTCTCATGACCACCCCTTCTTTCAAGTCTAGCCCCCAATGCCCTTACCCTCTCCTCTCCTGTCCCAGCATCACCCTGTCCCCCTCCCACTGACACTTCCCCTCCTGCCCTTTCCCTCATTGTGTGCAGTGCACTTGTCCCCTGCCATTTGTCTCTCCTCCTCTCTGTCTCTTGATGCCTTCCCCTTTCTTCACCTCCCTCCCCAAGCCCCTTCACCCAAGCCCTTCCCCTCCACCCAAGCCCCTTCTCTTCCCCCTCAGCCCCTTCCCCTCCACCTCTGCCCCCGCCCCTTCCCTACCTTCTACCTTCCACGTTGCGGGGCTGGAGTCTGAGCTCAGGCCCTGGAGTCCGAACCCGGAGGCAGCCCCCCAATGTGCCTACGAGGAGTTTTAAAATCCCAGGTTGTGACGTCACTTCACGCCCGGGAGTCCTCCCTGCCCACCTTCAACGCGCACGGCGGCAGCAGCAGCAGCTGGCGAGGGGGAGCTGCGCATGGCAGGGATGGTCTGGGGCCGAGGGGGACGCTCTGGGGGCCGGGTGGGAGGACGCGCGGGGGGGCCGGCAGGAGGGGTCTGGGGCCCGCTCCAGGCCGAGCTGGGGGAGACACCCAGCTCCACATATTGCTGGAGCAAGGCCCCCGGCTCTGTAACTCGCCGGCACTTCCGGGTTCAGGGGTGCAGGGCCCCCTTAAGCGCGGGGCCTGATTAGGCCGAATCGGCTGAATCGGCTTAAGGCCGGCGCTGCTGCCAGCAGCCGCAGCCCCTTACCCAGTGGCCCTACAATGCCATCCAGTGGCAGCCAACCATCCCCCGCCCAGTCCCCCAGCACCCAGGGGCCAGCCAGGGGCCATAGACGGTGTGCGCTCTTGTGGACTAGTGCGGAGATCATGGACCTCATTGAAGTTTGGGGAGGCCCCAATAGGCGCCTACGGCCGCATAGCCAGGAAAGGCCACAAGCGCACCCAGGAGCAGGTGCGCCTCAAAATTAAAGAGTTGTGGCAGGCATACGCCAGGGCCACCAGGGGCGGTGCCGCAGCTGGGGCTGCCACCTACCTCCGCTTCCCGGCCCTCGACCAAATCCTGGGGGGTGGGGAGGTCCACGCCAGGCCGAGGGGCAGCAAGCCGGGAGCTGAGGACCCTGACCTGGGCGCAGCAGAGGGGCCACCACCAGCTGTCCTGGCACCGGAGTCAGCAGGGTCATCCGGGGAGGCCATACCAGGTAAGTGCCAGCACTGTCCCCTACCCGGGGAGGAGGCAGGAAGGGAGCCCAGGGACTGCACGCGTGGGCCATGCCTCCCACGGATCATGCAGCCACCTGTGCACCACCAGTTGCGTGCACGTGCGAGCATGTGCCATGCTCCAGCTGCGTGACACCCAGGGGCCGTGGCCCAATAGGCACACGCGTGTGTGAAGAGACCTGACATGCTCCCGATCCCGGGACGGGACCCAGCAGGATGCCCTCCCTTCACAAGCCCTCTCTACACAGAAGCAGAGGACAACTCCCAACCACCTCGGCCGCACTATACATGGCACAGGGGCATGGGTGCGGTCTTGGGGCAGCTCCCAGTCCTGGGGAGAGCCAGACATCCCAACCATGGCCTCTGTGCAAGCACGTCGGCTGTGAGGGTGCAGGGCACGGTCATCCGCACCTCGCAGGGGGTGCTGGGCATCATCCACTGCGTCCCCAGGGAGAAAAGACCACTCCCCTTCTTTCTCCACAGCCACACCAGCTGCACATGCAAGGCGCTCCCGTACCCAAGGGCTCTTCTGGACCACCAGCATGCGGAAGGGGTACCGGGACCAGCACCTGGGGGCCCTGCGAGCCCTGCACCGCACCATCCAGGCCTGGGTGCAGGAGGACCTGCAGCTCTGCCGGGAGCAGCTTGCCCAGGACCATATGCTCACACCTGCAGGCCCTGCTGCAAAGCATGCTGCCCCATGCTGCCCCAGCGCCTGCTGCCCCCCCAGCTACTGTTGCTCTTCCCACTCCTGCTCCCCCTCCCACCTTCCCTACTCAGCCTTCACGCCCTCCTCCTCAATCTCCACACCCCCTACCTAAACCTCCACACCCTCCTCCCCATCCCCCTGGGGATGCCGAGGCCCCCTCACCCGCCGTGCTGGGAGGCGGTTGGCCCGGCGAGACCCCCACCCCTGAGCGCTGAGCTTCCTCTCCCCTTCTTCCTCTTGCTTCCCCTTCCAGCTCCCTCCTCCCAGTTTTCCTCCCCTCCCACCCTCTCTCCTCCTCCTGCCTCCTTTCCCCAGTCTCCCCAGAGTTTCATTTCCCCTCCCCAGTTTTGTTAAATAAAGACAGTTCGTGTTTATGAAAAAACGTGTATTTTATTTGACATCAGGAAGGGGGGCTAGGAAGGGGTAAGTGGAAGGACTTGAAGGAGGAATGGGGCACAAGCCCCCGGTGGGGAGGACCAGGGTGGCTCTGAGGGCTCCTTGGGTGGACGCTCTCCCGCAGGGCCTTCTGGATCCTGACAGCCCCCCGATGGACCTCCCAGATGGCAGCCTGCAGCAAGTGCAGCCGGGCTGATGGCAATGACCCCACGAGACGCACCGGTGTGCCCAGGGACAGATCTGGTTCCATGTTGCAGGGTGCCATGGTGTCCCGAGTGAGGGCAAGCAGAGCACTCTGAGACACAAATGCTTTGCTGTCCCTCAGCGAGGTAGACCAGCAAGCAGAGAAACCTGAGAACTGTCTGTCCGGGATAGGGGGGTAGGGTCCCTTTAAGCACAGACCTCGGATAGCCTGAGGTAGCAGCCCCACACACTAAGTCCGACCCTGATGTCCTGCCGGCACTGGTTCCAGCCAGCCTTATCTTCGAGTCAGGGTCCACTCAATGTGGAAGCACTATTTCGAATTAGAAAAATGCTATTTCTAATTAGTTTTTGTGTCTAGATGCGTTATTTCGAATTAGCTTAATTCAAATTAATTAAACTATTTCGAATTAAGTTAATTCGAAATATCGCTGTCGTGTAGACATACCCTAAATCTGTATGAGTGTACATGCAGGAATCTCTGCCCTTAGTGAAGGTTTCCATGACCATCCTTAAAACAGCAAATGAGTATGGTTAACAATTCCCTGAAGTCCCTCCAGAATGCTGAAATAGTAATTACTACATTGCAGTCACTCAGTCTGAATATTTTCACCTTTTCAGAGCAGGAAATCTCTTTGGGTGCACTCCCCTCCCCTTGTACTTGCCCCCTCCCTCAGCTACATTAGGCTTGGGGGACTCCCCATGCCTTGCTTTTCCTCCTGGCTCCCCCACCACAGCAGCTGGCTCACCTGCTGCCTGTTGGAGTATGTAAAAATTAATAGGTCTGAAATAGCTCTACATTAGTGGTTCAGGTGTTCAGGGGTCAGCCACAGCATTACACTTTAAACATGCTTTTTCCTTTTGTTTTGTAGTTTGGAAACATAGCTTAAGGGTCCAGTCAAAACCAGTATTATCCTTTCTGATGTATAAACATGTTCTCTCTCTTCGTTCTTGTAGCCTAGGAAACTAGATAAATATGGAGTTACTCTATTTTGTTATGTCTCTTAGGGTATGTCTACACTAGCTCGTTAGTTCGAGGTAGGTAGGCAAATGAGGGCAACCGGAGTTGCAAATGAAGCCCGGGATTTAAATATCCCGGGCTTCATTTGCATGTTCCCGGCGCCGCCATTTTAAATCCCCTTAGTCTGAACTAACTGCCCGCGCGAGCGACGCAGTTAAACGTTAATTCGAACTAACTCCTTAGTTTGAATTAACTGTTACTCCTCATTCCATGTCCCGCGGTTGGCACCCCAACTCAGCCCCCTCCTCCCCTGCCTCCATTCCAGCAGGGAGGAGTGGTTGCTACTCCCCAGTTTGGTGTCCTCCTCCCCTGATTCTCTTTCAGCAGGGAGGAGAGGTTAGTCCAGCCACCTTCCTCCCTTCTTACCCTTCTCTTCCATTGACACCATCCTCCCCTGCCTGATGCTTGGTCAGAAGGAGTGGTCAAACCCTCTCCTTCACTATCTGTGCCTCCTCCAACCCTTTCTCCCATGGTGGAGGAAGTCCCTATCCCTTCTCACACACCTGCTGACCCAAAAGCCCCCCCATTGACAATGGCCCTGAAGACTCCTGTGGCTGACCTCCCAACCTCTGGTCCAGACTCTGCCGCTGCCATAGCCAACACTCCCCCCAATTTGGAAGGAGCCTCCACCTTGGCTGGTAAAAAGGGCCAGGAGAAGAAGAAGGGCAAAGGCTCAGCCCAGAAAGCCAAAACTCCCGTGGCCCTGACGCCTGCTGTGACATCTCCTTCCCCTGCCATTCCCTACGCTGGCTGTGGGGGTGCTCTATCTGTGGCCTCCAGAGTGTACACCCATGTGGCTACCACTTCCACCCCCATGTGCTGCTGCATCCTCTGCTCTGACCGCTGCTTCCAGCTCCATCCCTGGTGGCCAAGGCCCCTTCCCCACCCTGACCAGAAAGCATGGCATCCATGGTCCCCATCTCGCCCCATATTGAAACATACATGAGGGTGTTGGCGAGGGTAGTGGGGTCTTCGGCCCTGGTGGTGGCCTCCAAGATGTATGGCAAGATGGTGTTCTTCCTTGCCTTGGAGGCTGCCACCCAGGAGACGGTAAAGAAGGGCCTGGGGGGGGCACGCATGTGCCCCTTGATCCATTGGAGGACCTGGGCATACAGGTGGTCCTTACCTCTGTCCCACCCTACCTGCCCAATGCTGCCTTGTTGCCTGCCTCTCCACCCTGAGGAAACCTATTTCCACCATCAGCCCTCTCCCGTTGGAGTGCAAGGACTCTGCCCTCTGTCACATCCTGTCCTTCCACCAGCAAGTACAACTGCAAATGCTGCCGGCAGCACATGGTGGGGAAGTACTGGAGGGGTCCTTTTTGGTGCCCTATCGGAGGCCCTGTACCAGCTCCATTACTCCTCGGGGGAGATCCAGTGCTTCCTCTGCCAGGCAATGGTGCAAGTCTGGTGGGACTGTCCTGGTCCAGTCTGAGGAGGCATCTGGGATCTATGGGGCTCAAGAGGGCACCAGCTCCAACCACGCCAGCTGCCACAGCTGCCCCTCCCACTCCTGCCAATCGCTCTGCTGGTGCTCAGGTGGGCCCTGACTTTACCCAACCTGAATAGGCGGAGCCCAAGTATGACAGGGTTGCACAGTTGCCACCAAGTGAGGGAGAGGACCTACCCAAAGGGGAGGTTTCCCTGCCCCCCATTGTTCCTCCCTTGCCTTCTAGACAACCACATGTACCACTTATACCCCATGGCCCTGCCTCTGCTGACCAGCCCTCTACCTCCGCCTTGGAGAGCTGGACGCTCATTCAGGGGAAGTGCAGAACCTGCAGTTTACAGGCTCAATCTCTCCCCTCCAATGAGGAAGGCATGAAGGCCCCCCCACAAAGTACTGAGGGGGGCCACTGCTGTTGACATCACCCACTATGAGCAGCAGCAGGAAGCACTGACCAAGGATGCCATAGAGTGAAGTGGGCTGCCCCTATCCCCATTGCAGAGTCCATTCCTGAGGAGATCTCAGATGGAGCTCCCAAGGCCCTTCTACCATCTGTGCCCCCCGTCATCACTGCTGAGGCAATTGTTGCCTCGGCAGCCAGCAGGGGAGAACCCTGGGGCCATGGGGATGAACTTTAGCTCCATCTTTGAGGAGATCGAGATCCTGGGTCTGACCCCAATTGTTCAGCAGGAGGACAACCCATTGCCAGCGGGCCTCGGTCTCGGTGGTGACTCAGTTGTGCTGCCCCCTCCTCTTCCCACCCTCCTGCCCAAGGTGGCCACCTCCACTCTCATGCTTGGGGTGCCCCTGATATTACCCATTGGCCCAGCCAAAACAGGCGCTTTGTCTGAGACCACCGTGCCCTTAAAGATGACAGCCAGCGCTGGACAGCTGGGTCCTGGGCCTATGGGTGCCCCTTTCACCTCTGAGGCAGAGCGGTTGCCTTCCCTTCCCATTGGAGCCCACCAGGGGTTGCTATTCTGACCAATGCCATGGCCTTGAACATGATGTCCACCCAGATATTTGAGCCCTGTGTGGGTTTGGGCTCCCTTCCCTCTGCTGTCCCCTAGATCCAAGATCCCATCCAAGAGGTGCCGCACTCTGGTGGCCCAGACCCAGGGACTGTACCCTCACCCTGAGCCATAGCCCTGACTGACCTCAATTCCTGTCCCAGTCTTTCTCCTGCTCCTGCCCCAACCCCCAGTCCTTATCCTGCCCCTGCTCATGGTCCTGGTCCCAAACCCACCCCCATTTCTACTCCCACTACCACTGTCATCTCTATCCCCACTCCTGGCCCAATGTCCACTCCTGATACTGACCCTACTTCTCCTTCCATCCCCTCTGTAATGCGTGCTCCCTCTCTTCCACACCCCCATCCCACTGTCATTGCCACCCCCATGGGAGCTGTCTTGTTCCCACTACCTACAAGCAGCCCTCAGGGGGTGGTTTTCATCTCCCCCATTTCCAGTTCCCTAGGGGCTTTATTCCCTTTCCACCCTCTCCCTCACCAGGGATGGAGATGGGCAGCGCAGACCACAGCTTATGTCACTGCACTGAGAATCAGAACTCTGCTTGCCCATCTCCATGTCCTGCAAATTCCATCCAGGGGCCCAGCTGGAGGAAGACCCTTTTACCCTGGCCCCCTCAGCTGGGGTGCCTTTGTCTGATCTTGCATCCATCTCCTCCGGGAGATGGATCATGGCTCTCACTTTTTCTTTGCCCTGGAGAAAAAGAGGAGGGCTAAAAAGCATGTCAGCTGCCTCCTGGCAGAGGACAACACCCCTCTCACGGATCGGGAGGAGATGTAAGGTCAGGGCCTTCTACGCCAACTTATTCTTCCTGGATCCGATCAGCTCTGTTGCCTGCAGGGTGCTCTGGACTGAACTTCCAAAAGTCAGTGCAGGCAACTGGGAATGATAGAGCTGCCTTTCATTCTGGCCAAATTCTCAGACGCCCTCCATCTCATGCCCACTGTAGTGGGCTCCTATTTGAAGCCCTAGGGGTGGGCGGGCATCAGCCCATCCACTTCTCAAAGCCCCTCTCCCAACCTTGTGGGAGGAACGACTAGACCCAGGGTCCAACTAATGTCGGGGGACAAGTAATGACAAAACAAGGTCAAGGGGTGCTGGTCACAGGTTTAAAAGAAGGGAACCAAATGGGGACACCAAAGCAGAGAATACTGGACAGCGCCCACTGCTCCTCAAAGCTGTTGATGGAGCCAGTGGACACCGCCCAGAGGAACTCTGCCCAGATACGTGACACAAGGGAGGAGCAGAAATAGACCCCACAGTCGTAGAGAACCCCCTTGTTCAGCATCCTCCTCCTGGTGTTATATATAGCAGCTTCTACCAGAGCCAGGAGGAGGTTGACGAGGAGGTCTCACATCTTTGTGGGGCCATGGATAAGGTGTGCATAAATAAAAATGTAAGGGGAAAAGTGCAGCCAGAACCTCAATAAGAGGTTCTGGAGGAGCCAGAATAGGGGCTGCAACCTGGCGCTTTCAAGATAGGCATGCACCAGGTTTTTCCTCACATCACAGAAATGACAGGTGTCTGGGATGGGGATGAACTGCACCAGGTACACACTCGTGCTCATGGCTCCATGAAGGAGCTGCCAACTGATGTCCCTGATGGGCCGTGGAATTACGGAGGAGTAGGCACTGGCCTATTGGGGTTCCCCACCATCTACCAATCAAAGGGTATGTCTACACTAGCTCTTCAATTCGAGCTAGGTAAAATGAGGCAGCCGGAGTTGCAAATGAAGCCTGGGATTTAAATATCCCGGGCTTTATTTGCATGTTCTCGCTTAGTCATTATTTTGAAATTTCACTAGCTCGAACTCACTGCCACACGCGGTAGTGAACGTTAATTCGAACTAACTCTTAGTTCGAATTAACTGTTACTCCTCATTCCATTCCATGAGGAGTAATAGTTAATTCGAACCAAGGACTTAGTTCGAATTAACGCTTCACTGCTGCGCAGCCGCGCAGTGAGTTCCGCCAGTGAAATTTCAAAATGGCGACCAGATGGGGAACATGCAAATAAAGCCCGGGATATTTAAATCCCAGGCTTCATTTGCAACTCCGGCTGCCTCATTTGCCTACCTAGCTCGAATTAACGAGCTAGTGTAGACATACCCTAAGATAGTCCCGTCATTTAGTATCGGGGAGGGACACAAGGGTGAGGCAATGTATCATATGGAGCAACAGCGTATACAGACGTTTCTAAGGCACGGATCGAAAGCAGATCCTGCAAATCCTGCAGCCGACTGGGGGTCCGGGGATGGGGAGGCCAAGGGGGCCTGTGGAACAGGGGCCAGATAACAAGGTACCCTCTCACAGGGACTGCGCCAGGAAATTGAGAGTGGACTGTGGCAAAGCCACCTTCACCTCCTGGAGCATGCACAGGAGTGTTCGGGGTGTGGAGAGCCTCATGTGCTGTGTGAGCACTCAGGGATCCACCTAGTCCCCCCTGTCATAGTCCAGACCTTGGTGGTTTCTGCCAGGATCAGCATCCGGTGCACCGAGGGAGACTCCACCACCTGCACGCACAAGGCTCGATTGTGGAGCAGGGGCTCTGCGAGGAGGTCTGCTCCCTTGGTGGTCACAACGGACCTGGTCACTGAGAACAGCTTCCAGGTCTGGAGGAGTTCCTTGTAGAATTCTGGCAGTTCTAAGAGGTCTCGTGGAAGACCCCTTGGGTGGATGAAAAAGAGCTGCCAGTCATATTGGAGCCCTTGGAGGTGATGGAGGAAGGTGTGCACCAAAAGGCTCCACGCCGGACAACCTGCACTATAGAGGAATCTCTGCAGAGCCTGCAGGCAGAAGGTCCGGACCTGGCTGTGCATGCAGACCAGGCCCTGGTCCCCTTACTCCAGGGGAAGACACAGGACCCCTGCAGAGACCCAGTGCAGTCCTGACCAGAACTCCAGGGATATTCTCTGGAGTCTGGTCATTACCTCCGGGGCCAGGCTCAGGGTGTTGAGACGGTGCCAGAGCATGGACAGGACTAGTTGATTCAGCACCAGCATCCTCCCTTGTAGGGAGAGACACTGGAGCAGTCCTGTCCATCTCCGCAGCCGCTCACCTACCCTGGCCTCCGAACCTTTGCCATTTCTCTGGCGGAGAAGGATGTGTGGCAGATAAAAAGACGCCCAGATAGAGCAGCGGACCCACAATCCACCTGATGGCCTGAAGCGCAGGTGGGAGGGAGCCTGCCTGCCTCCTGTCCCAGACCACTAGGCCAGAGCTCTTGACCGAGTTGGCCCAGGCAGAGAAGGTCGCCGAATAGACAGCTTGGCAGGCCTCCACCGGCTCCAGGTCACCTGGGTCCTGGACCATGAGAAGCACTTATTTGGCGTACTCTGAAAGGACCAGCCGCAGCCCCTGCTCTCGGAGCACCAACCCTGTCAACCTCCCACGGAGGAGACAGAGGAAGGGCTCGATCACCAGGGCATACAGCTGACCCAACAGCGGACACCCTGATGTACCCCCGCCCGAAGCTGACCGGCTCGGTCGGTGTCCAGATGAGCCTGACCAAACACTCCACAAAGATGAACAGCACCCGGAGAAAACCCACAAAATGGGGCCCAAAGCCAAAGGCCTGCAAAGTGCCCAGGAGATACCCATGGTCCACCCTGTTGAATGCCTTCTCCTGGTCCAGGGACAGGAGGGCTATGTACAACCAAGCTCCAAGAGATCCTGGACCAACTACAGATTATCGAAGATGCTATGGCCCAGGACAGTGTAGGTCTGGTCGGGGTGGATCACATCCGCCAGCACAGACTACAGCCGCAGAGAGATGGCTTTCGCTACAACCTTGTAGTCTGTGCTGAGAATTGAGATGGGATGCCAATTCCGAAGGTCACGGAGGTCCCCCTTCTTCGATAGCAAGGTGAGCACGGTTCACCTGCATGACAGAGAGAGGACCCCAGTCTCCAAGGACTTGGCCCAGACGATGATGAGGTCTGGGCCGAGGATGTCCCAGAACATGTGGTACAACTCCATGGTCAGCCTGCCCATGCCCGGGGTTTTGTTGGTGGGCATGAGAAGGAGGGCTTCCGAGAACTTGGCCAGAGTGAGAGGCAGCTCCAGCTGGTCTCGTTCGCCCGTGCTTACCGTCGGGAGCTCAGTCCAGAGCACCCTGCAGGCGTCGGCTTCGGTCTGATCTGGGGAGAACAAACTGGTGTAGAAGGCCCTGGCCCTTCCATGCATCTCTTCCAGATCCGTGAGGGGGGTTTTGTCCTCTGCCAAAAGGCAGGTGATGTGCTTTTTAGCCCCCCTCTTTTTCTCCAGGGTGTAGAAGAAGCAGGAGCCATGATCCATCTCCCAAAGGAGACGGATGTGGGATCGAACAAAGGCATCATGGGCCCAGTGATTCTTGAGGGCCCGGGGTTCCTTCTGCTTCCCACCATCGCTGCGCTGAGGGAAAGGCGGGCTACTGCCCCTGTCAGACCAGGCAGAACTCCCGAAAGGATGCCACGAAGCCCACGTCCTCCACCAGGTTATTGTTAAATTTCCAATAGGCCAGCCCCAGCCTCTCCGCACTAAGAGAGGCTTTCACGGCCACCAAATGGTGGTCTGTGAATGGGGCCAGTCGAATGCTGGAGGAATGGGTTCATGCTAGATGGAAGCGAGATAGATAAATGCAGTCCAACCAGGAGTGGCTCGACTGATCGTCCCCCACCTGGACAAATGTGAAGATGGTGTCATCGTCCAGGTGGCGGTCATGCCAGACATCCACCAGGGAGTGATGGTCCATGATCTCCCTGAGGACGCCTGGCAGTTCTCGAGTCCTGCACGGTCCTGGCCCTCGAGAGTGGTGTTGAAATCCCTACCCAAAACCAAACACTCGTGAGGATCCAGGGTGACAAGGAAGATGGCCGCCTGCCAATCAAAGGTTACCCAGTCCGGGCCTGCATTTGGGGCACAGACGTTAACCAGGTTCAATATCAGCCCCTTCACACAGGCCAGGACTTGCAGCAGTTAGCCTGGGATAACCTTGGTGACCCCCAGCACCTCGGGCCGTAGGGCAGGGGAGAACAGGGTGACCACCCCAGCCGCTTGAATGCTGAGGTGGCTGAAGTACACCCTGTCCCTCCACTGCAGCTGCCAGCCAGCCTCGACGTCTGTAGTCATGTGGGTCTCCTGCAGGAAAACCACTGAGTACCCTCCCTCCCGGGCATTTAAGGTGGTGATGATGGTATTTCTCATGATGAGGGCTGGGGTGGATCTTTGCGGGCAGGGTGCTCATTGGCTCCCCCGCAGGCCCCACAACAGGCCACTCCCTGACCCAAAGGCCAGGAGAGTGTCCCAGAATTTGCAGGTCCGGCGGTAGACCATGATGTCCTGCCTCTTGGTCCTTCTTCCCTCCTGCAACAGGGCCTTGTGGTCCTGAGAATGAGGTCAAAGTCCCCCCAGTGATGAAGGGCAAGCTGCACCTTACCCTTGGCCCCGCGGATGTCCACGAGGAACTAGCACAGCTCAGCCCTCAGTGCCAAGGGGGTCAGGGCAGCGGGGTTTTCCTCCGCCAAGCCCCCTAGATGGACTTCGTGGGCCACGGAGATGGGCAAGCAGGAATCTGATCCCCAGCGCAGTGCCAGAAGCGATAGCGCCATGCTCCCTGTCTCCCTTCCCGGTAAGGGAGGGGACGGCGAAGGGAAAAAGGCAGCCCCTAGAGAATCAGGAACAGGTGACACGAATACCACCCCCTCAGGGCCGCCCACAGCTAGTGGGAATGTGATGATCCCTGGGGGGGCGGGGTTTACTAACAGTAGGATGTTGGTACTGTGGAGGGGGCATCACAGTGAAGGCAGGAAGGGGGTAAGATTGGGGCCGGACGATAGGTCGGGAACTTAGGGGTGGGGATGAGGGTAGTAGTGGGAGAGGGGTCATAGAATTATAGAATCATAGAACCACAGAGCTGGAAGAGACCTCAGAAGGTCATCAAGTCCAGCCCCCTACTCTAGGCAGGACCAATCCAAACTAAATCAACCCGGCCAGGGTTTTGTCAAGCCGAGACTTAAACACGTCTAGGGATGGAGACTCCACTACTTCTCTAGGTAACCCATTCCAGTGCTTCACTACCCTCCTAGTGAAATAGTTTTTCCTAATATCCAACCTGGACCTCTCCCACCGCAACTTGAGACCATTGCTCCTTCTTCTGCCATCTGTCACTACTGAGAACAGCCTCTCACCATCCTCTTTGGAACCTCCCTTCAGGAAGTTGAAGGCTGCTATCAAATCCCCCTCACTCTTCGGTTCTGCAGACTAAACAGACCCAACTCCTCAGCCTCCCTCATAAGTCATATGCTCCAGCCCCCTAATCATTTTGGTTGCCCTCCGCTGGACCCTCTCCAATGCGTCCACATCCTTTTTGTAGTGGGGGGCCCAGAACTGGACACAATACTCCAGATGTGGCCTCACCAGACCCAAATAAAGGGGAATAATGACATCTCTGGATCTGCTGGCAATGCTACTCTTAATGCAACCTGATATGCCATTAGCCTTCTTGGCTACAAGGGCATACTGTTGACTCATATCCAGCTTCTCATCCATTGTAACCCCAAGGTCCTTTTCTGCAGAACTACTACTTAACTGGTTGGTCCCCAGCTTGTAACAATGCTTGGGATTCTGCACTTGTCCTTGTTGAACCTCATCAGATTTCTTGTGGCCCAATCCTCCAATTTGTCTAAGTCACTCTGGACCCTATCTCTGCCCTCAAGCGTATCTACCTCGCCCCCTAGCTTAGTGTCATCCGCAAACTTGCTGAGGGTGCAATCCATCCCCTCATCCAGGTCATTAATAAAGATATTGAACAAAACCGGTCCTAGAACCGAACCTTGGGGCACTCTGCTAGAAACCGACCGCCATCCTGACATGGAGCCGTTGATCACTACCCGCTGGGCCCGGCCTTCTAGCCAGCTTTCTATCTGTCTTACTGTCCAATTATTCAATCCACATTCCTTTAACTTGCTGGCAAGAATATTGTGGGAGACCGTATCAAAAGCCTTGCTAAAGTCAAGGTATATCACATCCACTGACTTTCCCACGTCCACAGAGCCAGTTATCTCATCACAGAAGCTAATCATATTGGTGAGGCACGACTTTCCCTTTGTGAATCCATGCTGACTATTCCTAATCACTTTCCTCTCTTCCAAGTGCTTCAAAATGGATTCCTTAAGGATCCCTTCCATGATTTTTCCAGGAACCGAGGTAAGACTGATCGGCCTATAGTTCCTGGATCGTCCTTCTTCCCTTTTTGAAGATGGGCACTACATTTGCCTTTTTCCAATCATCTGGGATCTCCCGATCTCCATGACTTTTCAAAGATAATGGCCAAAGGCTCTCAATGACATTTGCCAACTCCTCAGTACCCTCGGATGCATTAAGTCCGGACCCATGGATTTGTGTATGTTTAGCTTTTCTAAATAGTTCCTAACCTGTTCTTTACCCACCAAGGGCTGTCCATCTTCATCCCATCTTGCGTCATTTAGTGCATTAGTCCGGGAGCCCACCTTGTCCATGAATAGAGAGGAAAAGAAAGTATTGAGTACTTCAGCTTTCCCCACATCATCTGTCACTAGGTTACCTCCTTCATCCAGTAGGGGCCCACACCCTCTCTGATCACCTTCTTCTTGCTAACATGCCTGTAGAAACCTTTCTTGTTATCCTTCACATCCTTAGCCAATTCCATTTGCGCTTTGCCTTCCTGATAACCCCTGGGATGCTCGTGCTATACATTTAAACCCCTCCTGGTCATTTGCCCAAGTTTCCACTTTTGTAAGCTTCCTTTTGTGCTTAAGTTCACCAAGGATTTCCTCCGTAAGCCAATCCGGTCTCCTACCATGTTTGCCTCTCTTGCTACTCATCGGGATGGTTTCTTTCTGTGCCTTCAATAAGGCTTCTTTAAAATACTGCCAGCTGTCCTGGACTCCTTTCCCCTTCATGTTAGCATCCCAGGGGATTCTGTCCATCAGGTCTCTGAGGGAGTCAAAATCTGCTTTTCTGAAGTCCAAGGTGTGTATTTTACTACTCTCTTTTCTTCCTTTGGTCAGGATCCTGAAATCTATCATCTCATGATCACTGCTTCCCAGGTTGTCACCCACCTCCGCTTCCCCTATTAGTTCCTCCCTGTTTGTGAGCAGAAGATCAAGCTGCACACGGCCCCTGGTCAGATCCTTCAGCACTTGGGTCAAGAAGTTATCCCCAACATTCTCCAAAAACTTCCTGCATTGCCTGTGTACTGCCGTATTGGTTTCCCAACAGATGTCAGGGTGATTAAAGTCCCCCATGAGAACCAGGGCCTGCGATCTGGAAGCTTCTCTCAGTTGTCCGAAGAAAGCCTCATCTACCTGATCCACCTGATTCGGTTGCCTGTAGCAGACACCAACCACCACATCACTGCTGTTGTTTGCTCCTTTAAACTTAACCCATAGACTCTCAAGAGGTTTTTCTCCCTCTTTATACTGGAGTTCAGAGCAATCATAGTGCTCTCTTACATATAGTGCAACTCCTCTTCCTTTTCTCCCCTGCCTGTTCTTCCTGAACAGTCTATATCCTTCCATGACAGCGCTCCAGTCATGTGAGTCATCCCACCAAGTCTCTGTTATCCCAATTAAATCGTATTTCTTGGACTGGGCCAGGACCTCCAGTTCTTCCTGTTTGTTGCCAAGGCTTCTCGCATTAGTGTACAAACACCTCAGGTAACCAGCTGATCGCCCTATCTTCTCCATTTGAATCAGGGGTCCTCCTTTCTTGCTCGTTCCTCTCTGCATTTCTTCCTGGTATCCGACTTTCCCACTCCCCTCAGGGTTGTGGTCACCGTCCCCCGACGAACCTAGTTTAAAGCCCTCCTCACTAGGTTTGCAAGCCTGCCCACGAAGATGCTCCTTCCTTTCTTCGTTAGGTGGATCCCATCTCTTCCTCACAATCCTTGTGCCCAGAACAGAGTCCCATGGTCGAAGAAACCAAAGCCCTTTCTGCGACACCACCTGCGCAACCACGCATTTACTTCCTCAATTCGACAATCCCTGCCCAGTCCTTTCTCTTCAACAGGGAGGATGGACGAGAACACCACTTGCACTCTGAGTTCTTGGATCCTTCTTCCCAGCGCTACATAATCCGCAGTAACCCGCTCAAGGTCATTCTTGGCCGTATCGTTAGTTCCCACGTGGAGAAGCAGGAAGGGGTAACGATCCAAAGGTTTGATCAGTTTGGTAAGCCTCTCAGTCACATCTTGAATGCGAGCTCCCGGTAAGCAGCACACCTCTTGAGATTCCAGGTCCGGACGGCAGATGGATGGTTCAGTCCCTCTTAGGAGGGAGTCCCCGACCACCACCACCCGTCATTTTCTTTTGGGGGTGGTGGCTGTGGAACCCCCATCCATAGGACTACACATCCCATGCCTTCCAGTAGATGGTGTTCCCTTCCGATTTATTCCTTGTGAGGTCCCTTCCAAAGCATTCAGCACTGCAGAGCCTGTGGAGAGAGCCTGAAAGCGATTACTTACCTCTATAGCTTTGGGGGATTCCCATGCTGGCCTTTTTCCCCTTCTAGAAGTTACATGCTGCCAGTTCTCTTCCTGGTCCTGTACTGCCCTCTCCGGCTCTTCCGCCTGCAGTGCTTGCAAGATTAAATGGTGCCTTCTATCAAGGAAGTCTTCATCCTCTCTGATCGAGCATAGGGTCGACACTTGGGCCTCCAGTCCTCTAATTTTTTCTTCCAAAATGGCGACCAGCTTGCACTTCGTGCAGATGAAATCCGTTCTTTCTTCCAGGAGGAAGACAAATATGGCACACGCTGTGCAGGTAACAACAGCAGACATAAGAACATAAGAACGGCCATACCGGGTCAGACCAAAGGTCCATCTAGCCCAGTATCCTGTCTGCCGACAGTGGCCAGCACCAGGTGCGGGGGTGGACCAAGACAATGATCAAGCGATTTGTCTCCTGCCATCCCTCTCCAGCCTCTGTCAAACAGAGGCCAAGGACACCATTTTATCCCCTGGCTAATAGCCTTTATGGACCTAACCTCCATGAAATTATCTAGCTTCTCTTTAAACTCTGTTAAATTCCTAGCCTTCACAGCCTCCTCTGGCAAGGAGTTCCACATGCTGACTACACGCTGTGTGAAGAAGAACTTTCTTTTATTAGTTTTAAACCTGCTACCCATTAATTTCATTTGGTGTCCTCTAGTTCTTCTATTTAGGAACTAATAAATAACTTTTCTTTATCGGCCCTCTCCACACCACTCATGATTTTATACACCTCATCATATCCCCTCAGTCTCCTCTTTTCTAAACTGAAAAGTCCCAGTCGCTTTAACCTCTCCTCATATGGGACCCGTTCCAAACCCCTAATCATTTTAGTTGCCCTTTTCTGAACCCTTTCCAAGGCCAAAATATCTTTTTGAGGTGAGGAGACCACATCTGTACACAGTATTCAAGATGTGGGCGTACCATAGTTTTATACAGGGGCAGTAAGATATTCTGGGTCTTATTTTCTATCCCTTTCTTAATAATACCTAGCATCCTATTTGCCTTTTGACCGCCACTGCACACTGTGTGGAAGTTTTCAGAGAACTGTCCACGATAACTCCAAGATCTCTTTCCTGAGTTGTAGCTAAATTAGCCCCCATCATACTGTACGTATAGTTGGGGTTATTTTTCCCAATGTGCATTACTTTACACTTACCCACATTAAATTTCATTTGACATTTTGTTGCCCAATCACTCAGTCTGGTGAGATCTTCTTGGAGTCCCTTACAGTCTGCTTCTGTCTTGACTATCCTAAACAGTTTGGTATCATCCGCAAACTTTACCACCTCACTGCTTACCCCTTTCTCCAGATCATTTATGAATAAGTTGAACAGGATTGGTCCTAGGACTGACCCTTGGGGGACACCACTAGTTACCCCTCTCCATTCTGAAAATTTACCATTTATTCCTACCCTTTGTTTCCTGTCTTTTAATCAGTTCTCAATCCAAGAAAGGACCTTCCCTCTTATCCCATGGCCATGTAATTTACACAAGAGCCTTTGGTGAGGGACCTTGTCAAAGGCTTTCTGGAAATCTAAGTATACTATATCTATTGGATCCCCCTTGTCCGCATGTTTATTAACCCCTTCAAAGAACTCCAATAGATTAGTAAGACAGGATTTCCCTTTACAGAACCCATGTTGACTTTTGTCCAACAAATTATATTCTTCTACATGCTTCACAATTTTATTCTTTACTATTGTTTCACTAATTTGCCCGGTACTGAAGTTAGACTTACCGGTCTGTAATTGCCCGGATCGCCTCTAGAGCCCTTTTTAAATATTGGTGTCACGTTGGCTACCTTCCAGTCATTAGGTACGGAAGCCGATTTAAGGGATAGGTTACAAACCACAGATAATAGTTCAGCAATTTCCCATTTGAGTTCTTTTAGAACCCTTGGATGAATGCCATCCGGTCCCGGAGATTTGTTAACATTAAGTTTTTCTATTTGTTCCAAAACCTCCTCTAATGACACTTCAATCCGGGACAGTTCCTCAGATTCATTACCCACAAAGGACGGTGCAGATTTGGGAAGCTCCCAACATCCTCAGCCGTGAAGACTGAAGCAAAGAAATCATTTAGTTTCTCCGCAATGGCTTTATCGCCCTTGATTGCGCCTTTTATAGTTCGATCGTCTAGGGGACCCACAGGTTTTTAGCAGGCTTCCTGCTTCTAATGTACTTAAAAACATTTTGTTATTTCTTTTGAGTTTTTGGCTAGCTGTTCCTCAAAATCTTTTTGCTTTTCTTATTACATTTTTACACTTGATTTGACAGTGTTTATGTTCCTTTCTATTTATCTCACTAGGATTGACTTCACTTCTTAAAAGATGCCTTTTTGTCCTCACTGCTTCTTTTACATGGTGATTAAGCCACGGTGACTCTTTTTAGGTCTCTTGCTATGTTTTTTAATTTGGGGTATACATTTAAGTTGGGCCTCTATTATGGTGTCTTTAAAAAGTTTCCATGCAGCTTGCAGGGATTTGGCTCTAGTCACTGTGCCTTTTAATTTCTGTTTAACTAACCTCCTCATTTTTGTGTAATTCCCCTTTTTGAAATTAAATGCCAGGGTGCTGCATTTACCATGCAGACCTATCACCATCCATCCCTGCTGTCCTGGAGAAGGGATTTAAAAAGAAAGGCAAGAGAACCTCACGCCCTTCCCTCTCCCCTTCCCAACTCCCTCTCTAAACTCCCTGTTAGCACTCACCTGTTCGCAAGCTCCTTGGTTGCTTGCCCACTGCCTTATAAAGCCCTGGAGTGCCTGAAAGTCCCTCCCCCTACCAAGGCTCAGCCAATCAGCAGAGGGTTCTAGAATTCAAACTGTAATTAGAAGCCAACAGTTTCCACCTGCCAATCACAGCACACACTCCATGGAGGGGAGGGGGAGGGCAAAGGGGAAGGGAAGAAAAAAAAAGAAGCCTCACTCACAAACACAGGGGAAAAACAAACAAAAAAAAAGAACACACACCAACCCTCACTCATAAACACAAGCTGAGCACACAGCAAGAAAGCCCCAAACATAATACACACTTCCCTCAAGAGTCCCGTATCTGCTTCTCCTCTACCTGGAGAACTCCCTCTCTAAAGCCTCACTCAAAAACAGAGAGAGAAAAAAAACAAAGAAACAACAACAACAAAAAAACCCACCACCACCACACACCAACCCTCACTCACAAACACAAGCTCAGCACGCAGTAAGAAAGCCCCAATAACAACACATACTTCCCTCAAGAGTCCTGTATCTGCTTCTCCTTTACCTGGAGAACTCCCCTCTCTAAACTCCCTGTTAGCACTCACCTGTTCGCAGGAAAGGGAGTGGACTTGGGGCTGGAGACAGGTTCATAAAGAAGGGTGGGATCGGGATCGAAAGCTTGAATGGGGATGAGGGGGGGATTGGGACAGGTAGGGGGACCAGAGGGTAGAATGGGATCAAGGACACAATCCCCTGGGAGCCACCGGGCTGTGGTGTCTCCTGAACAGGGACTGGGGGAACAGGAGTAGGGAGGGGGCACACACCGATGCCGGGCTCAGATGGCTGGGCAGAGCATATGTCTGCAGCCACGGCATCGTTGCCTGTTGGGCCCCCCAACAGGGAGGGAAGGCGACCACCCTGCCTCAGGTGTGGAGGAGGGGGCACCTACAATCTTGAGACCCGGCTATACTGCGCCAGCCATCACCCCTGAGGGCTCAGTGGCCTCAGTCGCAGTGCTCCAGATGACCAGGCCGACAGGCAATACTAGAGGTGCCCCGAGGCTGAGGATGGAGGCTGCCACCTGGGGCATTGGAGAGGGGGGAGGAGGGGGTGGCACAACAGAGTCGCTGCCCAGACCGAGGTCCATTGGCAGAGGGCCTTCCTCCCCCTGAGAAAGTGGGATCAGACCCAGGGCCTCGATCTCCTCAAAGAGGTGAATCCCCATGGCCCCAGAGTCCTCCTTGCCGGCTGCCAAGGCAACAATTACCTCGGCGGTCATGATGGGGGGCATGGATGGTACAGGTGCTGGGGGAGCTCCACCTGAGGCCTCCTTGGGGGTGGGCTCCACAGGGGGGACAGCTCCGTCCCTCCTCACTGCTGTGGCTTCCTGGGCTGGCACCTCCTGCTGGCGCTCATCAGGGGCGTTCTCGACAGCGCTGGCCCCCCTGAGTATTTTGTGGAGGGAGGGCCTTCCCACCCTCCTCATCAGAGGGGGGAGATTGAGTCCACGGGCCCCGGGCTCTGTGCTTCCCCAGAACGAGCGTCCAGCCCTCTGAGGTGGAGGTGGAGGGTTGGCTAGCAGGGGCAAGGCCAGGGGGTACAAATGTTTTCTGGGGGGGTTGGGGAGGCAAGGGAGCGAGAGAGGTGGGTAAGGAAACCTCCCCTTGGGGGAAGCCCTCTCCCTCGCCTGGCAGAGTCCATGCCACCCTCTCCTCCTTGGGCCTCATCAAGTTCGGTTTTACAGAGGCGAGGCCTGCCCGCTCTCTTGGACGTACTGGGGGGGCACCTCCAGTGCCTGAGCAGAGCCATCAATTGGAGGAGGGGCAGCCACGGAGGCCGGACTACCGGGGGCCGGCGGTGCTAGGGCCGGTGCACTCCTGGGCCCCGGGGGGTCCGGACGCCTCCTCCAAATGGGCCAGAGGGCAGTCCCTCTGGATGTGCCCCATCGTCCAGCAAAGGAAACACCGGGTCTCCCCCAAGGAGTAGTGGACCTGGTAAAGGGGCCCCAGCCACCAGGGATGGAGCTGAAGGCTGCAGTCGGGGACGATGATGCAGTGGAATTCAGGGGGACGGCAGCAGTCACATGGGTGTACACTCTAGGGGCCACAGGTGAATCACCCCCAGAGCTGGTGGGGGGAACGTCAGGGGAAGAAGGGGTTGTGGCAGATGATGGGGCCACAGTGGGCAGGGCGGCCTCAGCTGCGGGAGGTTTGGCCTTCCAGGCTGGGCCTTTGCCCTTCTTTTTCCCCTGGCCCTTCTTGCTGGCCGAGGTGGAGGGCCCTCCCGAATCAGGGGGAGCATCAGCCATGGCAGCAGCAGAGCCCGAACTAGGGGTCAGGAGGTTGGTCGCAGTGGCCTGCAGGGTCAGTGGCACCAGGGAAACTTTGGGGTTAACAGGGATGGGAGAGGGGTCGGAGACATCCTCCATCGTGGAGGAAGGGTTAGAGAAGGTATGGATCATAAGGAAGGGTTTGAGGATCAACTTCTCCTCCTTGCCAATCAGCAGGCAGTGGAGGGGTAGGGACCAGTGGAGGAGGGATGGGAGGGGTGAGCCAACCACTCCTCCCATCTAAGGCAGAGGTGGGGGAGGAGGGTGCTCAATTGGGGGAGGGGGTGTAAAGGAAGGGGTATCAGCCACTCCTCCCCACTAGATAGGAAGCTGGGGAGGAGGGCACTGAACTTGGGGGAAAGGAGGAACTGAGGGAAAGGAGAGGCAGTCACTCCTCACCGCCAGCTGAAGGCGGAGGAAGAGGGTGCGAGAGAGAGGGGCAGGGAGGTGGGGTAGGGGGAGGTTTGAGATCGGGGCCGGGGAAGGGAAGCAACCACTCCCTCCAGCTAAGTTGTTTGTAGGAAGGGAGGGTGCTTGCAAAGGAAGGACGCGAGTAGGAAACTGAGGAACAGGGAAGCTAGCAGCCAGTCCTCCCTGCGAAATTGCAGCGGAGGAGAAGGGCGTTAGAGGGAAGGGTAGGGACACAAAGGGAGGGACTCGCGATTGGGGAGGGAAGGGGATGGGGAAAGCAACCACTCCCTCCCTTTTTGAAGGGAGGGAGGGAGCTAGTGATGGCAGGACACGAATGGAGAACCGATGGGATTGGGAGCCAGCAACCACTCCTCCCTGCAGGGCAGGATGGGCCAGGGGACCCTGTAGCAGGTGCAGGGTGAGGGCCAGTTCCTCAGGCTGCACTGGGATACAGGGGGGAACTATGGGGCCATTAAGGGGGGCTGCAGTGTATGCGGGGACTAGCTAAAAGGGGGGAAGGGACACAAGCTGTCGAGGAGGGGACCAGGGCTCACAGGGCAGTAGCAGAGGGCCAATGGGAGGCTGGGGGAAGGGATAATGCTGGGTGAGTAAAGGGCAGGGCGGGGCAAGGCAAAGCTATTGCTGTGAGGGCAGGCACACCACAGCAGGCTAACCTGGGGCAGGTGTGGGGCAGGAAACAAACAAACTCTCTGAGGCTGGGTGGGGCAGGCAAGCAAACTCAGGGTGGGAGGGAAAAACAAAACTGGCTAGCAGGGTGGGGTAGGCAGCAGGAAGGGAGGCAAACTGTTGTGGTGGGGGGCAGGGCGGGGTAAGCAGGGGTGAAGGAAGCCCTCCAGCCAAATGCAGCTGAGGAAAGGGGGCCAAGTCCAAGAGGGTGGGGGGAGCACGCTCACGAGTGCTTGTTGGGGCTCAGTCCTTGCCCACTGCTGCAGCACAACAGTCCCAGCTGGAGTTGCGGGCAGAACAGAAAGCCCTGTCAAGGGGTGAAGAGAGTGTCCAGGTGTGAAAGGGTGGTGGAGGGGTGCAATGGGAGTGGTGGCAGCAGGAAGGGGGGGCAGCTGGGCTGGACTCTGTGCCTCTCCCCTGGCCCCCCTCTCTGCAACTCAACTCACCACCACACCACCTGTCACTCAACCGGGCGTAGTGGGTTGGAGTGGCCACCCACTGACCCCAAAGAGGAGGTGCCCCTCCCAGAGCTGACCAGCTTACACCCACCAACAAAACCCAGGTATGGACGTGCTGATTGTGGAGTTTTACCGTATGTTCTGGGATGTCCTTGGAGAGGCGGGTGTTCCCTCTGTTGTGCAGGCAAGCTGTGCTCGCCTTGCTGCCAAAGAAGGGGGATCTCTACGACCTTTGGAACTAGAGTCCTGTCTCACTCCTCCGCATGGACTACAAAGTCATAGCAAAAGCCATCTCACTGCAACTGCAGTAAGTACTGGTGGATGTGATCCACCCTGACTAGCCCTAAACTGTGCCAGGTTGCATTATCTTTGATAATTTATAGTTGGTACAGTATCTCTTAGAGGTTGGATGGAGGGATGGTCTATTGTTCGCCCTCCTGTCCCTGGAATAGTAGAAGGTGTTTGACAGGGTGGACCATGGGTATCTCCTGGGCACTCTGCAGACCTTCAGCTTTGGGCCTCATTTTGTGGATTTTCTCCAGGTACTGTACACCTTCTCGCTCTGAGAGCCAGAGCTGCGGCTCATCATTTCAGCTTACAACAATGACGTGCTCTTCCTGGTTCAGTACCCAGGTGACCTGATGTGGGTGGAGGCCTGTGGCGAGCCATCTACGTGGCGGCCTCCTCCGCCCTGGTCAACTGGGACAAGTGCTCTGGTCTTGTGGTTGGGGAAGGGTAGAAGGCAGGCTCCCTCCCACCCACTATTTAGGGCATCAGGTGGAGCATGGGTCCGCTGTTCTGTCTTGGTGTTTTTCTACCCTCCATACATCCCTCTCCACTGGAGAACTGACAGGGTTTGGAGACCAAGGTGGGTGAGTGGCTACGGAGATGTATAGGACTGTTCCAGTGTCTCTGCCTGCGGGGGGAGGAGGGGAAGGGCTCTGGTGCTAAACCAACTAGTCCTGTCCATCCTCTGGCACTGGCTCAACACCCTGAGCCTGGCCCTGGAGGTTCTGGCCAGACTCCAAAGGATAGCCCTGGAATTCTTCTGGCTAGAACTGCACTGTGGTTATATCTACACTGCAGGCTTCTTCCATAAGAACGGCCATTCTTGCGCAAAAACTTGCAGAGCATCCACACTACAAGCCCGTTCTTGTGCAAGAAAGTTTACAGTAGATCGTCAGAGGAGAGGGCTTTTTGCACAAGAGTTATTCCTCTCCCCCCCTTGAGGAATAAGCTTTTTTGCGCAAGAGCTCCTGCACAAAAAGGCTAGTGTGGATGGGAACAGGCTAAAAAGGCCATCAGAGCTTTCTTGCACAAGAGAGCATCCACACTGCCATCAGGGACATAAGCTGGAGTCTCTGCCATGGAGCTGTGAGCACAGGCATGTACCTGGAGTGGTTCACCTCTACCCCCGACATCTGCCCCTTCTGCGGTTTAAGGGCATACCTGGTGTATGCTCACCTCAAATGCGCCAGGTTGCAGCCCCTCTTTCAGCTCCTCCAGAACCGCTTGTTGAGGTTCTGGCTGCACTTTTCCCCACATATGTTCAGTTATGCACACCCCATCTGTGGCCTCACAAAGTCATGAGACCTCCTCATCAACCTCCTCCTGGCCCTGGCGAAAGCTTCTATCTATAAGACCAGGAGGAGGATACTGGATTGGGGGGGCTCTGCAACTGTGGGGCCTTTTTCCACTCCTCTCTAATTTCACACATCCCAGCAGAGTTCCTCTGGGTGGCATCTACTGGCTCCCTGTCTGCTTTGGGGAGCAGACAGCCTTGTCCATGATTCTCTGCTCAGTGTCCCTATCTGGTTTAAACCTTTAACCCACACCTCTGCTCCTGTTTTTCATCATTTGTCGCCTGTAATCTGTTGAAACCTGGGACCAGTGGTCCCTCTCACAAGGCTGGGGGAGGGGCCTTTAGAAGTGAATCACCTCCCGTGATTCAAATAGTGCCTCACTACACTGTCACTTCCCACTTTGTATGTGTGAAACTGATTGTTCCTTCCTAAGTGGAATACTTTGCATTCGTCATTATTGAACTTCATCCTATCTACCTCAGACCATTTCTCCAGTTTTCCAGATCATTCTGAATGATAACCCTATCCTCCAAAGCACTTGCAACCCCTCCCAGCTTGGTATCATTTGCAAATTTTATAAGCGTACTCTCTGTACAATTGTTTAATTCATTGATTATTGTCTTATTAAAGATGACAACTTCAGAAATCTGTGGAATGTCTGTATTCATGGGCTAGAAATAGGGGGCAGACTTTGACCCTCTTTTTCTATTGCTAGCAAGTGGTCCCTTACACATCTAGTTCTTTGGACATTCACAATCTGGACCCTAACATTCTATAAACCTAGGTTCAAAAGTGATTTGTGACAGAAATGACTGATATAGATGGATTCATTTGAATCACTAGTGGGCATTTTGTATCTAAGAAATTACCACAGTTTTCCCCCTTTAACATTCTTTCATGTTTGCATCAGGGACTGACACAACTGGTTAGGAATAAGGAAGAGCAGTGGTCCAGAAATCTTCCTCGCCTCACACTGCCATTGATATTTGAAGAGCAGGTTAGATAGACATCTATCAGGGATCATCTAGATTGTGCTTGGTCCTGCCATGAGGGCAGAACACTGGACTCAATGACCTCTTGAAGTCCCTTCCAGTTCTAGTATTCTACGATTCTCTGATCAAGATGTCCAGAATAATGCTGGATAGGATGCTCTTCAGCATCAGTTTCCTGTATTATTCATGAAAGGAAAGCATTTGTTTCTCAGATATGTTAGAGAACAAAGTCTGAGGGATAGATTTACAAGATTTACAGATTGAACCTCTGTAAACCTGGACTCTCTGATCTGGCAATATCTGTGGTTTGGCAGGACCACAGATGTTCCAGAACAAGAGAGTTACAGTGGAAGGCTGGTGGCTGGGAAGGCAGTGTGCTGCATGAAGTGAACTGCCAGCAGGACCAGGAACCAAGGTGGAGTGGGAGCCTGGAGCACTGGGAGCTGGGCAGAAGCTGCATGGCCTGGCATGGCAGAAAAGGAGGGAGGGGCTGGCAGGGCAGTGGGGCCAGCAGCGGGGGATGAACTGCTCAGGAGGCCAGCAGCTGATCCAGGACTGGGAGGGCCAGTAGCAGGGGGCCAGATATGACCTACTCTGGTCCAGCAAAATCCCTCATCTGGGACTGGTAAGGTTCCGAAGGTGCCAGACTAAGGTGCACCAACCTGTATTTAGGTGCTTAAAGATGCAGAAAAAAAATTAGTGGTATTCACAAAAGTACCTGATCTTTGAAAGCCATTGAATAAGGGAGGTAGGCACCTTATTCACTTAGGCACATCTGTAATCTGGCTGCCCTCCTGAAATTCTCCAGAGGATTTGGTTAATGGCAAAGTATCTACTGGGCCATGTCTGCACTGGGCTCTGTGTACAGAATGTGTGTATGCAGAGGAAATCTGCACCCAATCCATTGGGTTGTCCGAAAAGATTATTCTGAAATCTGTAACAAATGCATTGTTAGGTTTGTGTGGCTTTTCTGTTCCTGCTGCATGAAGTATTTGATATTCAAATTAAAATGGTGCTTGTTTAGGACACTTCAGTTGGCAAATAAGCCAGGTAATTTGTGCCTGTGGAACAGTTTACTTTTTTCTTGGCATAGTCCACTTATGGAAAATTAATAAAAGGCAATTTATTTGCTGGTTGTTGCTGTTTTAATGTGTACTCTTTCTTGCTGTTTTTTTTCTTATGGCTGAAGCTAGAAATAATTATTTTTGGAGAAGAAGTTTGTGATCAGCTTGCTAGAGAAGTGAACTCCAGCAAACCCAGGGCTCATAGATGATCATTCAGGGTCAGACTCTGCCTTTACGGTATAAACCTGAACATGGGGTAGTGTGTAAGCCATGCCACCCACAAGTAACCTCAGGAGGTGATGTGACTCAGAAATACCTTCCTGAAGTGCAGCTCCCTTCCCCTGTTTCCTTTCCTATACCATACTATGGCACTTCCCCATGCCTGCTACCCTGCTCAGGCTGACATTCTGGAGCAGAGGTTAAGCCAAGGGCCAAACATTCCTGTCCAATTCCCACTGAGTTACTCCAAGGGCACGGTTTCAAATTAATCATGTATGCCTGGACCCAAGATCTTGGTAGTCTACAGAGGGATATAAGACTCTTTTTAATCCACTGGGTGGGCTTCCAAATCATGATATAGCCCTTAGACATTAGCCCACTGTGGATGATTTATGGAGCTTTCCCTAAAACAGCCAACCTACACTACACTAGCCTTACACTAATATTAAGAAGACTTTTTTTCTTATGTATGTGGGAAATCACGTTTTTATACATCAGCAGAGAAATTCAGACTTTAACATCCTAAAGCCCAGGCAGTGCCAGAGGTGTTCCTGATCCAATTTCATTAGCGCTTATAAGATCTTAACTTTTTTCCCTGTGGACCAGTTATGGAAAGGAAAAGAGAGCTTTCATAAGCCCTGAAACAAAACTAAACACTGAAAGTATGTCTACACTGTGCAGCTATTTCAGGATATTGGAGGTATCCCGAAATAGCTAACCCATGTCTTAACAAGTCGCCTGTTATTTTGAAATAATATTTTTGAAAATAATGGGTGCACTATTTTGGCATCCCTGTAACACTCATTCCATGAGGGTTAAGGAATGTCTCAAAAAAGTGTGTTATTTTGAAATTTGTGTAGATGCACCAAATTTCAAAATAAGCTATTTCAAAATATAATTGAAATAAGATACACAATTTCTTATTTCAAGTTTACGGTGCTGTGTAGATGCACCATGACTGTCCTGAGTACTAGGGGATTTATGATCCCTTGCATAGATACCTAACTGGGTGAAGAAGATAAAAATTGAGCAGTCCTATTCTCATTGGGGATCTTTTTCATTCACTTCAATAGGAGCAGGCTGAAAATGCTCCATGTGTGTGAAAACCTAAGGCTGCAAAACATTCCAGTATTATACTCTATTTAGTTTAATAAAACTATGTTTGTGCACAGTATTTGGCTGTACCCATCTTGTTAAACAAGATGGATGACATAAAAGCACTGGGTCCAGAGCAGGTAGCAGTGGCAGAGAGGGGAATATCAAAAGTAGAAGTAGCATTGCTGATATTACATTAAAGGCAAGTCTATACCATACTGACAAGTTGCTCTAAACTATGCAATTTGAGTTCTATTAGTAGTGTTACTCAGATAGAAAGCTTAGATCTACTTACCACAGGGTCCTAACCATGCTGGATAGACAGAAAAAGCTCCCCCATTAACTCACCTTATTCTTCTCATTTTAGTGGAATACCAGAGTCGATGAGAGAGTGATCACAGTCAATTTGTTGTGTTTATACTAGATGCGATAAATCCACCTGAAAGAGAAAGTAATGAACTTCCCTCAATTTGCCAAAATATCCCTATGTAATGGAATGAGGCGGTAGAATAGGTGCCTGGAACACTCTAACCTCAGGTGCAAAACCTGGGGTCATCTCCATTCTCTCCCCCCCCCCATCCAAGCTGTCTCCAAATCTAGGTGTTTTGTCCTCCAAACATTTCTAAGCTAAGTGTTTTTATTCTGTCCATTGTCAAACATCTTATTCAGACCCTCCTCATCTTTCACCCTAACTACTGTAATCGCTTCCTTTCTGACCTCCCTAACATACATATCATTCTTGCTGGTCTGTATAAACCACAGCTAGTGAGACTGCCTCTCTTATCTGACAGTGTGATCAGTTCATTCCTTTTTGGAATCCCTCCATTACTTTCTACTGCTTGAATTCCAGATTCTGGCCCTCTTCTCCCAGAGCCCTTATGTTTGTCACCTTGCAAAAATGTTTTTGTGCCTTCCCTCCGTATGCCTGGAGCACTCTCTCTGAACTGCTATGGGAGGTTGGCTGCTGCCCCCTTTTTGGGACCCATGTCTTCCACAGCGCCCACACAAGAAACAATGTGTTTTTTGATGGCTAGAATGAACAGCATATGGGGGTAGTTTGCACTTTTTATTCATTTTCATCTTCTTATTTATTCTTGATTGTAGCAGCAGATGACTAACGAGAATAATACTTATCAAATATTATAAATGGAAAAAAATCATCATGGCAAATATATTTGTGGGGAAGCCTGTGAATAATGGTTGAAACAGATATTTGGTGAGTTTGTTCCATCTTTCACCCAGTCCTGGAAGGTGCTTTGCGTAAGTGCACTGTTCTTATGGCATTGACTGCACGGTAGCATCAGGGACCTTGTTATAAACTTTTTTTTTTTTTTTTGCTCAGCTGCAGTTGTAACATAGCTCAGCAACATTTCACGTATGTTCTTCAATCCCCACAATCAGCTGCACCTGCACAGCATTGTATATGGCCTACTAAAAACTTGACACATGGCATGCAAGGGCTTGCCCTTAATGATTTGTGTTCCACAGCTCATTTGGTGTTGTTCCCTGAATCATCTGTCTTAGTGACTGGCAACATGATCCTTGAAAACAAACTTCATTTTGTATCTCTGGCCTTTTGGAGAAATTTATAACCAACTAGTAATGATGATGGGTGAACTTGCATTGCAGAGAGCAGGATGGAAGTGATACAAGAGAAAAGTGGCTTTGGGTGACTTTGGCCACAATAACAACAAATTGGCCATATTTACTCTGCTTCTCCATTATTCTGTGCTGTGAAGCTATACATAGATGCCCCCGTCCCCTTCAGTTTTTTACCTTTCTACAGGCATCACATGATATTCCCTTTCCTTGGCACTCTGTCATAAGGTTAATTGATCCCACATCCTCTGGCCTTTCAGACTGAATTATAAAAGGGCTCTTTGTATTAATTCCTATCCTAATGTCACTTGTGAATTCTCCAGGGATTTCAGTTCATGCTGCAGGTTCGGTGAACTTTTATATTGTCTTTTTATTATAAGCAGATGAATGAGAGGGTTTACTTGGCAGATGGGTTCTTTTCTCAGGACTGCTGGGGTCTATACCTGAATTTTCCGGCTGTTGCTTCTGTCACATTTGACAAGCTACTGGTTACCTTTCTGTTCATGCATTAGATTCCTAGTCTGGGGTACATCTACACAGCAGTGCTAGTTTGGGATACTTCCGGTATCCCGAAATAGCTATTCCAAGTCTTGACAGCATGCCCATTATTTTGAAATATCTTTTCAATGTCCCTGTAAACCTCATTCCATGAGGATTAAGAGATGTTTCAGAATAGTGGTTTATTTCAAAATGTGGTGCTGTATAGACAGTGCCAAATTACAAAATACGCTATTTTGAGTTAAGGGTGCAGTGTAGATGGCACCCCTGGAGAAAATATGTTAATAGTCCACACTCTCCACCTGAGAGGGTGAGTATGAGTCATATATGATCATTGTCTGCAAAATACTTTGGTGTACTTTGATTAAAAGTATGATATCAGATCAAATCAAATCTCATTGAAGTCTATGGGAGCTCTTCTATTGATTTGGATGGGAGATGGATCAGGTCCTTTAGAAGCAAAGTATTCTCTGTTATTTTTTAGTCTGACAATTTGGATGCAGTGACATTAGCATGTAAAGACCTTTGGTTTTTAAGGATGCATGAGATGCTTACCTTACTCATGTGAGTGGCTCCACTAACGTGGCATTTCACAAAAGAGATTCCACTGTAGTGAATGGGTCTAAACAGATTTGGCCCAATCAATGTCACACTTCAAATTAGTACATAAAACAAAATGAAAAGAAATCTAAAAAGTCATTGTTGTGTATCCCTGCCATGACACGATCGGCAGATTATTGAGAATAAAAGAGAACAAATGGGGCCCAGAATGAACAGTGTTTGAACACATTTTATTGTCTATAAAATGTGTCCAGACACTGTCATTTAATTTCTTCCGAAAATCAATATGTCTAACAAAATTAGTTGACTAGAGTTGGCAGTGAAATGATAAATATACATGAAAACAGGATTGGATTAATAATTTTAGACAGCTAATATAGTGCAGCTGTTGTTCAATGATATTAACAAGAGGAGACATATTAAGTTGATATGAATGGAGATTGCCTATCTCCTAGAACTGGAAGGGACCTTGAAAGGTCATTGAGTCCAGTCCCCTGCCTTCACAGCAGGACCAAATCTTCCCTCGAATCCCTAAATGGCCTCCTCAAGGATTGAACTCACAACCCTGGGTTTAGCAGGCCAATGCTCAAAGGCTAGCTAATTATTAAGCCTGAATGAATTTCACACCATGACTAAAGACTTTCTTGCTGCCAATGGAGATTGACAGTACAAAACTTAATTTAAAAGGGTCTTTTCTTTGCTAGTTCCTGAATCCTTTTACAGGCCAGTGGGCTGAAATTGATCACAAATGGTTCAAATAAAATGTCTGTGTAAGCAAATAGATGTGGGCATTGTGTACTGGGAGGGTGTGACGGGGTGAGGCAGCCCCGCACTGAACCTGCAGGGCCCAGCCAGGGTTACCTGGTTGCAGAGGCCCCTCCCCCACAGCCCTACCGAGCATGCCCGGGCTGTAGCTCCACTATAAAAGCCTGGGGAAGGACTCAGTCTGGGGAGACAGCTGGAGGAGAAGGACTGATGAAGGGGGCTCCTGCACAGCTGTTGCCAGGGACTCCAGGAGAGGCTGGAGGGGACGTGGCGGCAAGCTGGTGCGACCCAGGGACTGCCTGCCGAGGAGATGCTGGCCTGGAGCTTGCAGCAAGCTCGGTGAGTACAGGGGAAGGAACCCCAGGGAACCAGGTAGAAAGTGGCCCAGGGCAGGAGTGGGAGCTGCCTCTCCTGCCCAGAGAACCTCGGTGTGTTTTGGCCAGATTGCCCCGCCGAGGGAGTGACCCGCTACCCAGCTGCTCACAGGGCCCTGGGCTGGGACCTGGTGGAGTAGGGTGGGCCCAGGTCCCCCTACCTGGGGTGTGTCCCCCCTACAACTCTGAAGTGCATTATGGACTCTGGCCAGAGGGCCTTGGCCTTGTCTTAAAGGGCCAGCTTTAAACTGTGTTATGGACTCAGGCCAGAGGGCCTTGGACTTAAGAGGGCAGGTGGGAGGGGCCTGCCACAGAGGGCATACCAGATTTTGAACTTTTCAGTCAGTTGCACCCACCTCAGGTTAGCATTCCAGGCAAGGCTGTAATAGCTATTCTCATCTGCTAGCTAGGAAAACATCACTCTTCTAATAACTGCATGATTCCTAAGCTAGAGAGGCTTTGTAGAGTAAGCTGCTGCTTCTTTAGGAAAACTATAAAATCCATAATGCTCCTACCTTGTTTCACACAGAAAAATACCATCTCCAAAGGAGAGGATGCCAGTCTTATCATAGAATCATAGAATCATAGAATACTAGGACTGGACGGGACCTCGAGAGGTCATCGAGTCCAGTCCCCTGCCCTCATGGCAGGACCAAATACTGTCTAGACCATCCCTGATAGACTTTATCTAACCTACTCTTAAATATCTCCAGAGATGGAGATTCCACAACCTCCCAGGGCAATTTATTCCAGTGTTTGACTACCCTGACAGTTAGGAACTTTTTCCTAATGTCCAACCTAAACCTCCCTTGCTGCAGTTTAAGCCCATTGCTTCTTGTTCTATCCTCAGAGGCCAAGATGAACAAGTTTTCTCCCTCCTCCTTATGACACCCTTTTAGATATCTGAAAACTGCTATCATGTTCCCCCTTCAATCTTCTCTTTTCTAAATTAAACAAACCCAATTCCTTCAGCCTTCCCTCATAGGTCATGTTCTCTAGACCTTTAATCATTCTCGTTGCTCTTCTCTGGACCCTCTCCAATTTCTCCACATCTTTCTTGAAATGCGGTGCCCAAAACTGAACACAATACTCCAATTGAGGCCTAACCAATGCAGAGTACAGTGGAAGAATGACTTCTCGTGTCTTGCTCACAACACACCTTATCACAACACACCTTATCACAATTTGTATTTACTTTCATTTGTTCTTTTCCTCTTAATGTTTCCAGGGCCTGATTCTGGCTCCTGCTTTTGGTACTTTTGGTACTTTGTGTTCTTTCAGCAGTGCACTGCAGCTAAAGTCATCTTAGATAGCAGCCCAGGGATCCCTCTTACATAGGGGTTTTGTAAGGGCCATTTCTGTATCCTGGCTATTCATGACCTCTGGAGAGGTCCTTGGAGCTATTGGATGCTGGGGTTTCCTTCTGAGTTTGACTGTCCTGTCCTAACTCCCATTATGGCATATTTTCTAAAATAACTACCAACGTTTGATCCTGCAGGATCCAGAGCACTTGAACACTGATCCAATAAAGCCCTTACATAAGTGTTGGATTTAGATGTGTCAGGGGTGCTGCCACGTCTTCTGTCTTGAAGTGGCTGGAGAGTTGCTGAATAAATGTACAACATTATCTTTCTTCCAGGTCTATACTGAGAGAGAACACACAGAAAAGCATTTGAGTTCCTGAGCAACACTCTATAAAGATGCACAGTCCTTGGGGAAGGTGGCTCTATAGAGCCACTCTCTGCAATGTCCTGGAGACACTGATTAATTTGAAGATTTAAGTGCTGCACATTTCAATAGAAGCACCTTGATGTTTCAGCTGTTGATTAGCTTAGTTATAAAAGGTCACTTATTTTGCAGCAATAACCATTTATCTTTAAGTGCCATCTCCTAGCACAGAGTAAATCCCATTCTGGCAATTTGAGGTGATGGACCAAATCATGAGTGGTATAAAGAGCTAGATAGTATTCCATGGAATTCCATTGAGTCACTCCACTTTGATATCAAAGCCCCATTGAACTAGGCACTGGGTACATATAGTAAGAAAGCAGTCCCTGCCCCAAAGCACTTCCAGTCCCAATCCTTCACATATCTTTCCCTTAACTAAGTCATTGGAGCTAAGCATGTATTTCAAGATAAGTACCAGCAAAAGTGTTTGTAAGGCTGAGGTATACACAAGGGTCTGGGTCAATTTTTGGTGTAAAGAAATGGTATGGCTCCCTTCTCACTGGGAGACATTTCAGTTAATGGAATTATTCATCTGTAGCTCAACTGCTTTTCACACATGGCTGCCTCATGGCTTTCCCTCAGGGCTGCCATTGCATTTCTCAGGTAGGACCATAAGGAACACCATAATCAGAGAGAGTTGTCGGGGAAATTATATATGAAATTATACAACTCTCACCACAACTTGTTTAAAAGATTATTTTGGTTCAGATGAACAAAGCAATTAACTGAGGGTATGTCTACACTACAGTGTTATTTCAAAATAGTTATTTCAAAATAGCTTATTTTGAAATAAAGCGTCTACACACAAAATGCATTTTGAAATAGCATTTTGCTATTTCAAAATAGCACGTCCACACTGAGTGGACTCTGAATCGCATTTAAGGCTGGCTGGAACCAGTTTCGGCAGGGCACCAGGTCAGGACTTATTGTGTGGCGCTGCTGCCTGAGGCTATCTGAGGTCTGTGCTTAAAGGAACCCCCCCAGACAGCCAGTTCTCAGGTTTCCCTGCTTGTTTGTCTACCTCAGTGAGGGACAGCAAAGCATTTTGTCTCTGCATGCTCTGGTTGCCCTCACATGGGACATCACAGCACTCTGCAACATGGAACCAGAGCTGCCCCTGGGCACTCTGGTGCTTCTCTTGGACGCGTTGCTGCGAACCTGTCTGCACTTGCTGCGGGCTGCCATCCGGGAAGTCCATTGGGGGGGCTGTCAGTATCCAGGAGGCCCTGCAGGAGAGCTTACACCCTGAGGAGCACTAAGTCTCCCTGGTCTGCCCCATTAGGGGCTTGTGCCTCATTCCTCCCTCACGTCCTTCCATTTACCCCTCCCTAGCCCCCCTTCCTGATGTAAAATAAAATACACGTATTTTCATGAACACAAACTCTCTTTATTTAACAAAACTGGGTTGGGGGAGGGAATGAAACTCTGGTGGGACTGGGGAAGGGAGGCAGGAGAGGGGAGAAGAGAGGGTGGGAGAGAGGAGGGGGAAACCTGGAAGGAGGGAGCTGGAAGGGGGAAGCAAGGGGAAGAAGCGGGAGGGGAAGCTCAGGGCTCAGGGTTGGGGGTCTCAATTTATTTTGAAATAGCAGTTTGGCTGTGTAGACGCTAGGAAAGTTATTTCGAAATAAGGGCTGTTATTTCGAAATAACTTTGCTGTGTAGACATACCCTGATATACTAGGGTGTTACTTGTGTAGACTCAGAAAGGAGCTAGTGGAGTTGGTTATGGCCACAGTATCAGGACCAACATACCTTCTCAAATAATTTATTTGCTACGAAAATATTTCTAATGAGGACATTACATGTCACTTTACTGGATTATTTTAACTGGTGGTGGCATTGCTAGCTAGCTAATGTCCCTGTAAAGAAATATTCCATCTACTGTTCATCCCATAGACCCAGAAAGAAATGCATTTTGCATAGTTTTACAGCACCACATGTGAAGTTTTATAATGATTAGAAATGAAATCATCTCCGGAGATGTAGCTCAATACCATGATTTGTTTGAATCTCTTGTCAATTGTTTTTCCTCTCATAGTTGTAGTCACCCATATTTTTTTAACACATATATTAGCAATTTCAGTATAATGTGTTCATGCTAAAGGAGTTTGAATAATACAGTGTTTGGCTAGGGAAAATATCTGCACTATGAAGTCTAAATATTCAGAGGCACATCCATCGCTGGAATAAATCAGTTATAGCTCTATTTACTACACTAGTCTACCACCAACTGAGGAGCTGGCATTCTTGATATTATGACCTGTTGGAATTTGGAGTCATTTATAATGCTACCTTTGCACATAAATGTTCCTTTCATCAGTGAATCCTAAAGCACTGTGCAGACACTAGTAAATAAAGCCCAATGTATTAATTGTAAGTATTATTGTGTTAGAGCCACCACTAGTCAAAAATTGGTTTTTCGATTAAACCAAAAATGCCTGAAGAAATTCTCTATTCTTTTTCTTTTTCATGGGTAAAACCCAAACATTTTTAGCTGAAAAGCAAAACTTTCAGTTTGGCACCAAAACTTTCTTGTTTATGTTTTTTGCAAAAGAGTTGGTTTTTTTATTTATTTATTTTTTGCATGGAAAACTGACAATTTCTATGTGAGAAACAAATCTATTTTCCAATCACTTCTAATTCTGACTTTTGTGCACATCGGGAAACTGAGGCCTGAGGCACTTAGGTGAATTGCTTAAGGTAATGCAGAATTCAGAATAAAATCTAAATATCTGGACTCTATTCATCTGCTTTAAATATGAGTCCTCCATCTCTGGACAGAGTAGAAGAAAAAAGGAGTTACATGGATGACATGATGGATTGCCGAACTACAGATCTTGACTGGCTGGAATGCACTTGTGATATTCTGAAACCTCTCTCTACCCCTGAATCCAGCGTGCTGGCATGCTTCCAGGAATGTGGAAGACAAATGTTTCCTGATAATGACTTAGAAGCATTTGCCTCAGTAACAGGATAGATGCTCTACTTAGGAACTTATTTATTCAGCTCTTGTGTTTTCAGTCCATACTGTAATGAAATGAATGTTAAGAAAAAAATGGCCTAAGGAGCTGGTTTGCCTTACCTGGCACTTCAGACAGTTAGGCTACATCTATACTACAGGCTTCTTTCGCAAGAAGCTTTTTTTGGAAGAGATCTTCCGAAAAAACGTCTTGCGAAAGAGTGCGGTCTGCAAAAGACCGTGTCCAGACTGATTGGATGCTCTTTTGCATAAAAGGCCATCAGGAACCACTTCAGGAAGGCTTTTAGGTCATCATTTGCCTCTGAGTGCTGGTGCCAGAGCCTGCAGAGACACGCGCTTAAAGGGACCCCCCTGGACAGCCGTTTCTCTGCTTCTGCTGCATGCTTGCCTGCCTCTTCAAGAAACAGCAAAGCTCACACAGTGCCTGCTGTGGTTGCCCTGTTCTTTTTTGGACACCACAGCTTTTTCCCTTGTGCCATGAGGCTGGAGCTGCCCCTGGGTATGCGATGGCCCCACACGGCCATGCTGCAGTTTTTGCAGCACTTTCTGCCAGCTGCCTTCCTGGTGCTGCATGACCTGGACCCTGAGCTCATTCTGGGGACCCTCTCCATGGCTGTGGTGGCTGCACTCTGGCAGCCGCACCCCACTGTGGAGAGGCTCTACACCAGTTCTGACTGGTGGGACCAGCTGGTCATAGAGCGGTAGGACGACCAGCAGTGACTCCAAAACTTCCTTATGCAGAAGGCCACCTTTTTGGAGCCGTGTGCCTGGCTCGCCCCCATCCTCCAGTGATGCAACACCCACCTGCAGCCCACCACACCCCTGGAGAAACTGGTTGCCATCGCCCTCTGGAAACTCACTGCTGATTGGTGGGCAACCCTTTTGGCATAAGGAAGTCCACCATCGGGGCCCTCTTCATGGATGTAAGGCACTCTCAGGCTGCAGTCCCTGCAGGGAAGGGAAGAGTGTTTCATAAGGAGTACCCTCGGGAAAAGGGGACTGCAGGTTACGGGAGGTGAAGTGGGGTTGTAACAATATGGTTTTTCTGTAACCATGTTGGAAGGCCTGTAGCCATATTGGAAGGCCTAAACTAAAACCTTCTTCTGCAGCCAGACTAAAGAGCAGCAGCCATTAGCTGTAAAGCCTGGAGTCTCATACTCACATTCCATCTAAATTGCATTAAAATAGTGTCACACCAGGCTGTGAGAAGGGGATCGTGTCCTAATGGCGCCCACTGTCACCAGATAAAGAAACAGATGGGTAAAGAAAACTTAATTAACAGCATTTCTTCTGGCAATAAACTGGTTATCAATAGTTGAGGTTGTGGAATCCACATTCCATTATTATTGTCCTCATTTCCTATTGTTTTTCTGTGTGATCTCTGTCTGGTTTGTAACTGTTTCTATCTGCTGTATAATTAATTTTGCTAGGTGTAAATCAACTAAGGTGGCGGAGTATGATTGGTTAGGTAAATCTGTTACAGTATGATATGATTGGTTAGTAAAATTATACTAAATAATTGGTTAAGGTATAGCTAAGCAGGACTCAGGTTTCACTATATAAACTGGGGTCCAAGAAGGAGACCATCAAGAAGAGCAAAAGTAATAGAAGCAGAAGGACAGAAAGAAAGGTGAATAAGAAGAACTCTAGCCTGTACAGGAAGCTGGAGGTGGGCACATTCTTCCCTGCCATGACTTAGTGGTTGGGGACATGCAGATGCCATTGTGCATCATAGGGGATGTGGCCTACCCCCAATGCCATGGCTGATGAAGCCTTATACCAGCCACCTGGATCCCAGCAGGGACCAATTGAATGCCCACCTGAACCGGGCCAGGATCCAGGTGGAGTGCACCTTCGGCTTTCTCCAGGCACGTTTTCAGTGCCTCCTCATCTACCTCGATGTGGGGGGGAGCACAACATCCCTGAGTTGGTGGCAGTATGTTGTGTCCTCCACAACACTGTGGAGAGGAAGGGGGAGGCCTTCCTCCTGGGCTGGGTTGGGGAGGGCATACGCCTGTCACTAGGGGTGAGCCTTCTAGCAGCTGCGGACAGCTGCCTTCCGCCAGGCCCATCAGTCCAGGGTGTGCATCCAGGAGGCCCTGAGGGAGAGGTTCTCTCAAGGACCCCAGTAACTCTGACAGGGCCTCCTCCCTAGGAGCTTCTGCCTTGTGGCCCTGTCCATTCCCTACCACAACTCCTCCCTTTGCCCTTTCCCTGACCTCCCAATAAGCATACCAGTTTGATTTAAAACAAAATGCAGTCTATATTGATTAAAGATTCAGAAAAGATGGGCAGAGGGAGAGGGGCTCATAACTGGGAGGGGGGGCTCAATGTGCCACCTCAGGTGCGGGGACCTCATTGGGGTTGGATGGGTCTGGGGAGCACAGGTGGGGGATTGAAGGGGGAGCTGGAGTGGGGTCAGGGTTGGCAGGAGGGCAGCAGGAGGGGCCATAGAATTCACTTGGGGAGGGGGCCTGGGCATTGCTAGGGGAGGGGACATGAGCATTGTCCCCCACTCCCTGTGCACCTGTCTCCCCCGCCCTGAGTGTGTGAAAGTGAGACCACTCACCTGAAGATCCCTCCCAGGTGTCCAAGGAAACCTTAGAGACATCCTGGCTCCCTTGCACCAGTTCAAGGGAGAGGGTCACGGTGCCCATCTCTTCCTCTTCTGACAAGGCTAGCTGGCCCTGGCCCCCCTGCTTCTCCTCCGACTGGCTGGTGACTGGGGAAGATGTTTCCGCACCCCTCCAAGATTTGGTTCAGCTCCCTGTAGTAGGGGCAGGTGTGGCATCCTGCCCCTGAGCAGGAGCTGCATGTGGTAGCACAGACATATCGCTGGTGAGCAATTTCACCTTACTCCGGACCTGTTCCAAGAGCGTCCGTGCTCAGCCAGGGACTCGACCATCTGGCCATAAATGTCTGTGTTGCAATGCTTTGCCCGGGGATCCTTCAAGGTCTCCTCCTCGCCCCACAGTTCAAGGAGCAACTGGATCTCTGGTCCAGACCAGGAGGATGCACACCTCCTGCCCCCCTAGGTGGGTCCTGGTACACATGGTGCTGCTCCCAGCAAAGGCCAGGGAGTCACAGGAGGCTTCATGTGCGAATATGGCTTGCAATGCCTGTGACAGGGTGAGCCGCACGGTCAGGGTGCTGCTCTCTGGCCGGCTTCCTGCCACAAGGCTTGTCCAGAGTGCCAACAGCTATAAGAGGGTCCAGGAAACAGGAACTATAGTGTTGTGATTACTTTGTATGGAGTGGCCACCAGGGCACCTCTGCTTTTTCCTGGAGACCTCTTCTTAAAAAAAAAAAAAACACCACTCCTCCCCATCCACACACACCATTTTGTGAAAGAGGTCTTTTGCAAAAAGCCTTCTTCCTTGTAGAAAGAGGATTACTGCCGTCGGGAAAAACTCTCTGTTCTTTTGATTTACTTGTGAAAGAACGCGATTTAAGTGTGGACATTCTGCAAGTTTTGTTGGAAAAATGGCTGTTGGACAAAACTCTGTAGTGTAGACATACCCTTACCCCAAGGCTTATCCCCACACTTTTGCAAGCAGCAAATCATTTCAGTTAGCACGCCATCGTCAAGGTAATTTTCATGATTGAAAAAAAAAAAAGGCTGGCTTTATTTTACTGTTTTAAACCAGTTTCTTAGAAACCTGAAACTTCTTTATCAATTTCTCTATATCTTTCTCTTTATATTTCTTTATCAATTTCTCTCATTTCCCAGCATCATCCAAGCATAGTTGTTTGCTTATTGAAGGTCATTCATGTGTACTGGGCTGCTGGCATTGATGTATTTTGTTTTGTTTTTAAGCATGCTGAAGCATTTCCTTTAGGAAGGTGGGGGGAGGGAGCAGATGAAAAATTACATACATTTTGCTAACAGAAGTGAGTGGTTTTATTCAGTTATTTGTAGTTTAGTAGCCTGGACAGTGTTCAATTATATTAATATTATAGGACCAAAACAAAATGTTGTGTGCCACAGTCAGACCTATGGGGCAAACCCAATGACTCTTGAGTTTGTCCTGTATATGGTTTTACATGGCAGGCATATGCTAAGAAAATACAGAAAAAGCACAATCTGAGTAAAAAGGAAAGAGCAGACAGGGCTGTCTCATGTTCCCATTGGAGCTACCCATTGGCCACGCACCTCTCAGGTTATAGACTGTAAGAAAAATTCAGATGGAACCGTTTTTGGGTTGATTCATCAAAATCAAAATTTTTGTCAAAGAGCTTCAGTTTCAAGCAAGTTTCTCTGGAAAACAGGCAGGGCTTTTTGAGGAGCAGCTTCCTTGCTGGGAGAGCATGCTGGAGAGAGAGCTCTGAGTTAGGGACCCCAGGGGTCACAGCCCCAGAATTTCAACCCCTTTTGTGGAGAATTTTGAAAATATTGGTTTTCATTTCAAATCAAAAGAAATAAAAATTTTGAAATAGTAAAATGCTCTATCCAATGGAATTACCCATCTTCACCCAAGTCTACTTGCAAACTATCCTATATGCCTTGTATACTTAGTGATCTGATATGATGAGAAACAGTGCCTTACATCTGTGTGCCCTTACAGAGAAAGGGAACTTACTGAACTCCACATTGTGGAATGCCTCAAATGGGCAGTGGCAGAAATATTGTAGGGAAGCCCCTTCCACAGCAGCATGGGAGTAGCTGGCAAATCTAATCACATCAATAGAGACAGCTTTCCTTCATCCATGGCTAAGAATAAGAAATGTACTGAAGTTCAGAGCCTAATTTTGTTCTAAATTTCACTTCACTTTACAGTGGTGGAACTCTACTGATTTCAATAGAGCTTTTACAGAGGTGCAAAGGAGATAAGAATCAGATCCTACTGTCTCCAAGCCAAGCCCATGTCTAAAAATCAGAAAAGATCAAGAAAGTTTATGGGCTGTAAATGTGACTGAAGAGGACTCATGACCTCCCCATCTTCCTAAGGAGAGAAAATTTGGAACTGGGTGATAAATGAGCCCCATTCCCAATCCCATTCCCATCCCAGTTCTGCTACCATTACCATTCTCATCCCTACCCTTGCTGCTGGCCCGATGTCTGCTGCTGACCATGACCCTATTCCTCCTCCCGTTCCCACTGCAATGCTGTCTACCCCACCACCACCAGCACCGGCGGCTCATTGTTCTTGCCACCTCTGTGGGGGCCATCTCATTCCCACTACTTGCGAGTGGCCCTCAGGCAGTGGTTTTTGTGTTCCCTATCCCTAGCCCAATAGGGGCTGTCCTATTCCCTCCACCACCCCATCCCTCGTTGGAGATGGAGACGGGCAATGTGGAGCCACCACTTTTGGCACTCTGCCGGGGATCTAATCCCAGTTTGCCCATATCTATGGCCTGCAAAGTCCATTCAGGAGCCCAGCTGCACCAGTTCCTTGTGGATACCTGCGGGACCAAGGACAAGATGCTGCTTGCCTTTTGGCGCTGGGGGACTGTCACCACATCCTCCAGGCCACAAAGGTGCTTTTGCAAGAGGGGAGAGGGACCAAGAGGCAGGACATCATGGACTACTGCTGGACTCACAAATTTTGTGGCTCTCTCCTGGCCTTCAAGTCCGGGAGTGGTCTGCTGTAGGACCTGCAGGGGGCCAATGATCACCCTACCGGTGAGGATCCACCCCAGCCCTCAGCATGAAGTATACCATCTTTGTGACATTAAATGCCTGGGACTGTAGGGTGGGTCTCTGCAGGAGCCAGTCGCTCTCCTTCCTTCGGGAGGGTGGGTGTTCGGTGGTCTTCCTGCAGGAGACCCACATGACTCCAGCTGTCGAGGATGGCTGGTGACTGGAGTGGGGGGGGGGAAGAGGGGCAAGGTGTATTTTAGCCACCTCAGTGCCCACTCATCTGGGGCAGTCACCCTGTTCTCCCCTGTCCTATGGCCCGAGATGCTGGGGTGTCACCGAGATCATCCCAGGCCACCTGCTGCACGCCAGAGCTTGCATAGAGTGGCTGAGGTTGAACTTAGTCAATGTCTGCGCCCCAAATGCAGGCCCAGACCTTCTATCAGCAAGCAGTCACCTTTCTCAGCACCTTGGATCCTCACAAATGCCTGATCCTGAGTGGGGACTTCAACACCACCCTTGAAGACTGGGATCTCTCAGTGATTGAAAACTGCCAGGCTGCTGCAGGCATCCTTAGGGAGAACATAAACTCCCACTCCTGGGTGAACGTTGGGCACAACCACCACCCAGACAACTATACCACCTTCACCTTCGTCCGGATGGGAGACAATTGGTTGTACCACTCCCAGTTGGACCACATATACCGATCTTGTTTCCACCTTGAATAGGCCCATTCCTCCAGCATTTGGCCAGTCCCATTCATGGACCACCATTTGGTGGCTGTGAAAGCCTCTGTTAGTGAGGAAAAGTGATGAGGAGTCCTGTGGCACCTTATAGACTAACAGATTTATTGGAGCATAAGCTTTCGTGGGCAAAGACCCACTTCGTCAGATGCATGAGAAGAGGCTGGGGCTGGTCTACTGGCACTTTAAAAATAGCCTGCTGGAGGATGTGGGCTTCATGGCAGCATGGTGATGGTGGGATGTGGGAAAGGTGCATGCTTGGCTCTTTTGCCACCACTACTGCCAGGGCATCAGCCAGCAGAGGGATGTGGCAATGGAGCAGTTGGAGCAGGAGGTTTTGAAACTTGAGAGGTGCCTGGCATCCAATCCCAAGAATCCTCCCCTCCATGAGGCGTATCAGGAGAATCACAAGGAGCTCTGGGCCCTTGAGGACCACAGGGCCCAGGGCACCTTCGTTCGACCTCACATCCATCTCCTTCGGGAGATGGATCACGACTCCTGCTTCTTCTAGAACCTGGAGGAAAAGAGAGGGGGGCCAAAAAGCATGTTACCTGCCTCTTGGAGGAGGACAGCACCCCCCTCACAGATCAGAAGGAGATACGTGGAAAGGCCTTCTATGCCAGCTTATTCTCTCAGGTTCCAAATGACGATGATGCCTGCATGGTGCTCTGGACTGAACTCCCATGGTCAGCACAGGTGACCAGGATTGGCTGATGCTGCCTCTCACTCTGGCTGAATTCTCAGAAGCCCTCCATCTCATACCCACCAACAAAATGCTGGGCATGGACGGTCTGACCATGGAGTTCTACCACGTGTTCTTGGACGTCCTCGGCCCAGACCTTATTACTGTCTGGACCGAGTCTTTGGAGAATGGGGTCCTCTCTCTGTCATGCAGGCAAGCTGTGCCCACCTTGCTGCCGAAGAAGGGAGACCTCCACAACCTTCGGAACTGGCATCCCGTCTTGCTCCTCAGCACGGACTGCAAAGTTATAGCAAAAGCCACTGTGGCTGCGGTCCATGCTGGCAGACATGGTCCACCCTGACCAGATCTACACCATCTCAGGCTGCAATTTGTATAATTTGTATTTGGCCCGGGATCTCTTGGAGCTCGGGTGTAGGGATGGTCAGTCGTTTGCCCTTCTGTCCCTAGATCAGGAGAAAGCATTTGACAGGGTAGATCAAGGGTATATCCTGGACACTCTGCAGGCCATCAGCTTCAGGCCCTGTTTCATGGGCTTTCTCCAGGTGCTGTATGCCTCCACGGAGTTTTTGGTCAGGCTCAACTGGACCCTGACCGAGCCAGTCATCTTCGGGCAGGGAGTACATCAGGGGTGTCTGCTGTTAGGCCAGCTGTATGCTCTGGCAATTGAGCCCTTTCTCTGTCTCCTTCACTGGAGGTTGATGGGGTTGGAGCTCCGAGAGCCAGAGCTGTGTCTGGTCCTATCAGTGTATGCCAATGAAGTGTTCCTCGTGGTCTAGGATTGGGCAACCTGGTGCATGTGGAGGCCTGCCAAGCCATCTACTCAGCAGCCTTCTCCGCCCAGGTCAACTGGGTCAAGAGCTCTGGCCTGGTGGTTGGGGATTGGTGGCTGCTTGCGGCTCCTTCCCACCTGCACTTCAAGCCATCAGATGGTGCGCGGGTCTGCTACTCTATCTCGGCATCTTTCTATCCACCACGCATCCCTTTCTACTGGAGAACTGACAAGGTTTGGAGGCCAGGGTGGGTGAGTGGCTGTGGAGGTGAACAGGACTGCTCCAATGACTCTCCCAGTGATGGAGAGCACTGAACCAACTAATCCTGTTCATGCTCTGGCACTGGCTCAACACCCTGACCCCAGCCCTGGAAGTCCTGGCTAGACTCCAGATGATAGCCCTAGAGTTCTTCTGGCCAGGAGTGCACTGGGTCTCTGCAGGGGTCCTGAATCTCCCCCTGGAGGAGAGAGGACAGGGCCTGGTCTGCATGTACAGCCTGGTCTGGACCTTCCGCCTCCAGGCCCTGCAGAGCTTCCTCCATAGTGCAGGTAGTATGGCATGGAGCACGTTGGTGCACACCTTCCTCTGGCACCTCTGAAGGCTCTGATACAACCAGCAGCTCTTTTTTATCCACCTGAGGGATCTTCTGCAAGACCTCTCAGAGCTTCTGGAGTTCTACCAGGAACTCCTCCACACCTGGAAGTTGTTCTCAGCAACCAGGTCCGTTGTGCCCACCAAGGGAGCAGAACTCCTCACAGACCCGCTGCTCCACAATCCAACCTTGTGTGTGCAGCTGGTGGAGTCTCCCTAGGTGCACTGGAGGTTGATCCTGGTAAAAATCACCAGGGTCAGAGCCCTCCTGCACAAGAGGACTGGGTGGATCCCCGGGTGCTCACTCAGTGCATGTGGCTTTCCACCCTCCAAATCCCCCTCCATGTACTCCTGGAGGTAAAGGATGCTTTGTCGCAGCCTACTCTCAATTTTCTGCAGTGAGCCCTGTGAGAGGGTATGTTCCCCACCCCCTCCACTGCAAGCCCTCCAGGCCTTTTTTTCAGGCTTCTGTTCCATGGCCCCCTCTGGCTTTCCCATCCCTGGACTACCAGCTGGCCGCAGGATTTTCAGCCAGTCTGTTTCCAAACCGCATTCAGAGACCATCTGTACATGCTCATGATCCATACATTACCTTTCCTCACCTTTGTGTCCTGCCCCAATACCAAATAGTGGGACTATCTAAGACCTGTTGAGGGTGGGGAACCCCGGTGGGCCAGTGTTTACTCCACCTTAATCCCTCAGCCCATCAGGGATATAAGTTGTTGGCTTCTCACTGAGGCATGAGCATGTACCTGGTGCATGTACATGGTGCTCCTTCTGTGGCATGAATGCAAACCTGGCAAATGCCTACCTCAAATGTGTCAGGTTGCAGCCCCTCTTCTGGCTCCTTCAGAACCTCTTGCTGAGGTTCTGGCTGTACTTATCCCACATCTCTTCATTTATCCCCATCCATGGCCCCACAAAGTTGTGAAACCTCATCAACCTCCTCCTGGCCTTTGCAAAATCTATAATACCAGAAGGAGGATGCTGGATGAGGGGGTGCTGACTATAGGTGCAAAGGACTACTTGAATGAGCAAATGGATCTGTGGGGAGGAGAGGGAGGAGAGAGAGAGAGAGATCTTAGCTTGTCCTACCAAACTAGATACAATCCTGGTGAAGTAAGCGGTGATGGGTTTGATTCTAGGGATCCCTTTGGATTGTCATCTGGTGTGCTGGTCATTCCACTGAGTCCATGTACTAGCCCTCTGGGGCACCCCACCATGCTGTCCTCTTGAGCCAGAAGCTCTGGTCTCTCCCAAGCAAGACACAGAGTTGGGGTAACAGCCCCCTGAAGAACAGCACAGACACTGAACCAGCTCAGCTCTGTGTCTGGTATTAAACACACCTGAGAATAAAGCCCCAAAGAGGACTTTATAAACCCCATATAAATCTGTCTTAATTTGCATAAATTTTACACAGAGAAAGCTGATAAGTTTTCCCTCTTTATAAATGAAAGAGAGATGTGCACAATGATTGCTCCCCCTCCAATTAACAATTATTTACATTGGGCTTTATAAGTGTTTTGTTAAGTATAAAACATAGGATTTAAGTGATCACAAGTGAAAACAGACAGATCAAAGTAAGTTACTAAGCCAAAATAAACAAAACATGCTAATTAAGCCTAATACAATAAGGCTATGTCTAAACTACCAGGTTATTTTGAAATAATAACTCCCAAAATAACTATTTCAAAATAAGCTTATTCCTCTTCACAAACAGGAGTTACTTTTTTTTAAAATAACAAGCCCATTATCATATATATAGTAGCCCAATGTCTGTGACTCTGTAACACTGTAGCGTTACAGTCTTGCCTCCGGGGGGCACTGTTGCCTCCCGCTGTGGTGGTCATCTGACTTCTGCGCAGCTCAGCTGGGCCGCCGTGGGGGAGCAAGCAGCTCAAGCGGCCGTTTGGGGTCTATGCTCCCCATGCAGCACCCCTATGCTGCAGGGGGAGCGTGGACCCCAAGCGGTCGCTGCTCCCAGCGGCCCGGCTGACCTGCACAGAAGTCAGCTGAGCACTACGGCGGGAGGGGAAAGGGGGCAGGGCAGTGACGTACATGGCCAGGGGGTGGGGCCTGGCTGTGTACATCACCGCCCCGCCCCCCTTTGTCTCCGTGGTGCTCGGCTGAGTTCTGCGCCACTCAGCCAGGCCGCTGCGGGGGAGCCCAAATGGCCGCTTGCTCCACTTGCTCCCCCATGGTGGCCTGGCTGGGTAGCGCAGAACTCAGCTGAGCGCCACGGTGGGAGGGGAAGGGGGCCGGGGTGGTGACTTACACGGCCGAGGGGCTGGGCAGTGACGTGCACGGCCAGGGCGTGGGGCCCGGCCGTGTATGTCACTGTCCGGCCCCCCTTCGCCTCCCACCGTGGCACTTAGCTGACTTCTGTGCTGCTCAGCCGGGCAGCCGCGGCGGAGCAAGCGGCAGTTTGGGGTCCGCGCTCCCCATGCAGCACCCCATGCTGCATGGGGAGCGCAGACCCCAAACGGCCACTTGCTCTGCTTGCTCCCCCGTGGCGGCCCGGCTGAGCGGCGCAGAACTCAGCAGGAGGCGAAGGGGGGCGGGGCGGTGATGTACACAGCCGGGCCCTGCCCCCTGGCCATGTACATCACTGCCCCTTCCCCTTCCTCTTCCCCTCCCACCGTGGTGCTCAGCTGACTTCTGCTCTGCTCAGTCGGGCCACTGCGGGGGCACAAGCGGAGCAAGCGGCCGTTTGGGCTCCCCCGTGGCGGCCCAGCTGAGTGGCGCAGAACTCAGCCGAGCACCACGGAGGCGAAGGGGGGCGGGGCAGTGATGTACACAGCCAGGCCCCACCCCCTGGCCATATATATAGTAGCCCAATGTCTGTGACTCTGTAACACTGTAGCGGCACAGAAGTCAGCCGAGCGCCACAGAGGGAGGCGAAGGGGGGGCGGGGTGGTGACGTGCGGCATGACAGCAGCTCCAGGCCCTGCCCCCGGACATGAACGTCACCGCCCCACCCCCCTTACCGAGCGCCACGGCAGGAGGCGAAGTGGGGTGGGACGGTGACATACACGCCCAGCGGGCAGTGCCTGGATGAGCGTGCATCCCGACGGAGACAGAGGAGAGTGGAGAGAGAGTGAGAGGCAGGAGGGGGAGAAGAGAAAGAGAGAGCGAGAGAGACAGAAGGTGGGGGAGTGCTGAGAGAGAGAGGGGGAGGCAGTAGGAGGAGGAGGAGGAGGAGGAGAGAGAGAGAGATGGAGAGAGAGACTGGAGGCTCAGGAGAGAAGACCGACGTGGAGGAGAGACCTGAAAATCCCATCTTATGACAGGCTAATTGGCTAGTTTTGAAATAACAGGCTTGGTGGTGTGGATGCTCATCTTGTTATTTTGAAATAAGGGGAGTTATTTCAAAATAACTCCCCAGTATAGACATGCCCTAAGAGAAATTACTTCAAAGTATGTTCCTTATCCCTTTTCCTTGGTCCAGGTGAAATCTTTGAAGACAGAATTATTCTTTCTCTCTGGCCTGGGTCTATAGTTTTTTAGAGTTTTTTGTTTTCACGTTTCTTCAGCTGTAGCCTCTTAGAGTGAAGAGGCAACTTCAAAAGCCAGCTGAAGACAAAAGCCTGATGGCTTTCCATTCCTTAAATAGACTTTCCCTCAGGGCAGGAACCTTTTTTCAGTTTCCCCATTACCTGGGGAAAACATCAGATTCAAATTGGATTCTAGTACCAGCTGGCATGGTTACATGTCTTTCTAGGACCAACTATAGTTCAGGCTTACTGGAAAAACAAAACCTTTCAGAGATTGTTACTGTGGAAACTTAATGGTCTGGTGCTCAAGGTATAGGAAATGGCCATCATTAGCACATTCAGAATTTATGTAAGAAGATCTACATTTCATATTTCTAACTTCTTGTACAAGAATAATACATGCACAGAATTAGAATATACACAGTAAGCAGATTGTAACTTTAAAAGTATATGCGATATGATGCATTTTGTCTAAAGTGTCTTTGAGTTATGCATCATAAGCCAATTTTCATGAAGCATGGTGGGGTGTGACAATAAGAGTCACTTAATTGTCTAGGCATCTAGACACTTTTCCATTTGGTCCTGGGATACAATAATCTCAGAGCCACCCTGCTAGTCTGGAGACTCTCATCTGGTGCATATCAGCTTACTTCTATTTGCTTCCCTGAAGCTATACTGCTTTACTCTAGCTAGGAATCTGGCTCTCTGTCCTAACTGAGATTTCCCCCCTGAATTTGGAGATGTACTAGTTCATCTGCTCCCCTTACCACCATTTACCCTTCATTAACACTGCTTAGTGCCTCTTTCTAAGCACTTTTCATATAGAAATAAATAATTTGTTTATAAATACTCCTGTGTTGGCATCATTTCACAAAAGCAATATAATTTCCCGGTGAACACGCAGCGCCCAAGCAAGCTGTAGTTACATATATTTGAAATGACCCTGCAAGCAAATATACCATCTGTAAATTAACTTGTGAACAAAACTTGATCTTGGGCCCCCTTAACAGGTAACAGCTTCTTTTATGCTTTTTGGTTATGATCACAAGTAATATCAGTTTAATGCAAGACACATCTTCCACTGGGGAGGAAGGAAGGGTTGCATCCTGCTTTTGGTTGTGCTTTTGGAAGGAAATTAATGCAATGATCTAATACACAGTGGGTGAACCACTAGCTTGGGGAGGCTAGCCCCCTAGCTATACCTGCACCGGAGTCCAGGCCCCACTGTGGACTCCTGCCTCTGGCTACTGCTCCCAGCTCCAGAGCACCGGGCAGACACTGGCCCTTCTTCTTCTCCTTACCCTCAAGCTATGGAGAGCCACGCAGTGACCCCCCAGCATCTCCTGGAGTGTTTGAGAGTGTGGACCAGCCCTGGTCAGTGTACCCATCCTGTCCCTGGACAGATGGCATTGCAGCTGTGGCCCCACTCCCATGCCAGGCCAGCAGTGTGGCTAGAGCAGCCCCAGCACTGGGAAGATGGGCAGTGTGGCATAGCCCACAAACTGCTACCCCAGTCTCTGGCATGGGAACACCAGACAGGTATGGGCTTGTAGGTGAAACATAGGCAAGGATATGTCAGGCAGTTTGAGAAAGCAGAGCCATGCCTACAATACCCGCCACTCATGGATCTAACCCTAACATTTATGACAGATTTAAATAATTCAGCCAGAAATCAACTGTGGTCCAAACCAGTCAATTTACTTTAATTAGATGCAAGCACTTGGGAATGGAGAATAAGGTGTAGATTAAGGATCCTTCCATAATAAGGTTTGAGAGTTCCATTAACTTCGGTGGGTTTGGAATCATACCCTGAATGCCTAATTAGTCTGAGCTGGATATGTGATCCCATTACTGCTCTTTTCCTCATCATTAGTTGTATTACAGTAGGGACCCCTTTGGTTTCAGTATTGTACATACCAATGTTTAATTTGTGCAAAAGTTGAGCCCTGGTATCCCTTTGCTTGGCACTTACATCTCTGGAACCTCTGGACTTGATGCATTAATTAGGAAGGTAAAAAAAAATGGTTCGAGGCTTAATACTTAATTGCTTGATCCTCAGCACCTCTTTCATTACAAATTAAACACTGGTACAAACTCATTAAAAAAAAAAAAAAAAACTGCCACAGCACTGAGGAGTTTCCAGTCTAAGCAGACGCAGGCCACAACTAGAACCAAGATCTCTGGAATCCTAGATCAATGCTCTATTCACAACAACATGCTGCCTCTCAAGGCTCCCTGGGGCAGATGTCTTGGGTTTCTCAGTAGTGCCCATTATTGGGATTTTTATTAATTCAAAGGTAATTTGAACTGAGCAATGATTTCAAGACCTTGTCCAATAAGTACTGCCCTTTAAAAGTCAATTCACTTTTAAAAATGGGTGTTTCCCTCTACAGTTCTCTCATTGTGGATCTGCTGATGAGGGCTAGAAAACCAAGAACACTGCTAATTTCTCTAATCTCTGGTCAGTGCTGTGACCCAGTTGCTACAATGGCAGATGCATGCAAAGTTGGTATCTATCTTTTAATTGTAGCATCTTTCAGAGCTCCATCTGTTAATGCATGGATAGCTTCATGAGCATGTTTGCTTGTGCGCTGAATCGTTCTGTACCACAACTGTTTGCATATAAAACATGCTTCCCCCACTTGCACATGTATGAGCTTGCATGAGTAAATTCAACCATCTGCATACACAAAGGGTAGCATGCAAAAATAACATGCAACACCCCAAACGGAGGCAGCCTTGAAAAAATTATCTGCAGCAAATGCAGACTGGTTCAGACCAATATTTCCATTGAAAAGAAAGTACATGTCCTGAAAAAAGAAACCTGAGAATGCAGTGAGTTTCAGGCATGATGAAAGTCTCTTGTAATATCACAGATTATAATTCCTTCATATTTGTTAGACGACTTTGGGAGAAAGAGGAAGGACTGCTGAAAATTGGCTTTGGAATCTGGCTTCCCTTGAGAAAGATGGTTATGCTCTGCGATTTGTGGTATTACTTGATAAGCGATGATTAAAACAGTAATCCTGAATTGTAATAAAAAAGCAGTCAAGGCTCTGAAATTACTTTTCACTAGGGTGTGTCTAGACTACAGGATTTTGTCAACAAAAGTGGTCTTTTGTCGACAAAACTATACCAGCGTCTATACTACTGCCTACCGTCTACACTACACTGCCAGAGATCTGTTGACAAAAGGTGTGTGTGGACACAGAGAGTCAGTTCTGTCAACAAAAAAGGCCTCCAGGAAGAAGCCCTGGTGGACAGTCTAGCCTTTACAGGTACAGCACCTCTGTGGTTCCTGGCCGCAGCCTCTTAAAGGCACAGGCACCCAGACAGGCCTTGCTGTCCGGCAGCTAGCCAGAGTACCCGTGCCAGCTGTGACAGCCATGTCCCAGCCTCAAGGCCCCCCTGGCCCTTCTCGGGACAGAGACGAGGACCCACCCAGGGGCACCAAAAGGCGGGCACCAGCCTGTTCAAGGCCAAGGTAAAGGAGCTGCAGCAGGGATATGCCCGGGCCTGGGACCAGAGCTCCAGCTCCAGGGCAGCCCCCGAGACCTGCCCTTACTACCAGGAGCTGGAGCACATCTTGGTGAGTGGGGTGCCTGGGACTCCTGTGGCCTGTGGAGTCGGGAGGAAGACCAGGCAGGAGAGGCAGGAAAGCTACACCCAGAGGAGGAGGAGGAAGAGGAAGAGGAGGCAGCAGGGACCCAGGCCCCAGAGGCCTCCCAGGCGTCTGTGGACATCGGGAAGGGAACATCAGGTGAATGCTTTGAGAGGTCACCATACACGGGCGGGTTGGCAGTGTGGGGGGCCAGCTAGCCCCATTGCCACTGTGGGGCCCCTGTGAGGCTTTCAGGCCACTGCCCAACTCACACACAGTGTCACGTGTAACACGCCTGAGTCTCCAAAGGACAGCCCCTGACAGCCATGGCATGCCCTCAGGGACAGCAGGGGTGCACACAGACAGTGATTGGCTCCTCCTCTTTTCCTCCACAGCTGGACCTTCTACCCAACAGGGGAGCACCACACCTGCCCCACCATGATCCCGGACCCGTGGCACCTGCAGGCACTGGCGTGTCTACACAGATCTGCTGAGGGAGCACGTTGTGGCCCTGCAGGACCTCAACAGGACCCTCCAGTAGAGGACACAGGCAGAGGCCAAGTGGTGCACCAAGCTGCTGGACGAACTGGTCCAGCAGCACACTGACATATGTGCCACAATGAGGGAGCTCTTTGCCTTGCCTGCCCCTGTCACGGGCACCGCTCCTCCTGCACGCCAGGCCCCTGCTCCCCCTGCTCCTCCAGCTCCCCCAGTCCGCCCAGCCTCCTCTTCCCCCCCAGCCCCTCCTGCTCCTGAGCCCTTACACAGGCCCAATAGCTGCCCCCCACCCCCGCCCAGGCCAGGACTAGTTCCCGCTCCACCCGATCCCAAGGCCGTGGTGATGCCAGGACACAGGAAGATGGCAGGACCCTGAGATCAGGGAAGCAGCGGCCTACTTGAGCCCCCCTCCAGGTTTTCAGTCCCCTTCCCCTCTCCAGGTTTTCAGTCCTCTACCATCCCAGTTAAAGGTCATTTCAGTTATATAACAAAATGTTTATTTTTGAGTGAAAAATTTACCTTTACACATTTGAACAGTAAACAGAGAATTTTTTTTAACAGTTAGCACATTTTCTTTACTGATAGTGTTTCTAATAAAAAACTAATGTCTGTGTACAAAGAAAACCGGGTGTGTATATATTCTTTATGGGAAGAGGGTGAGGGTAGTGGAGGGAAAGGTAGGGGTGAGCCAGGCCAAACCCCCGCATTGGGGAGGCTCTGGGGAGTGTCAGTGGGCTCCTTCTGAGAATCTCTCCCTCAGGGCCTCTCAGATTTGGACACCAGCCTGGTGAGCCTGGCAGATGGCAGCCGTCCGGGGCTGCTGAAATGGCCTGTTCTCACCATCAGCACCTGTCCCCCACCCCAGCCTCCCCTTTCCTCTCCACCAGGTTATGGAGGGCGCAATATGCAGCCACCACCTCTGGGATGTTGCGTTCGCCCATCTCCAGCCTTGTGAGGAGGTAACGGAACCTCCCTTTCAGCTGGCTAAAGGCGCATTCCACCTGGATGCGAGCCTGGCCAACATACGTGTTGAAAAGCTCCTTGCTCGCATCCAGGTGGCCGGTGTAGGGCTTCATGAGCCACAACATCAGAGGGTAGGCCTCATCGGCCACTATGAACACCAGCATCTGCACGTCCCTGAGTGCAAGGTGCAACTGGAGGAAAAATGTTTCTGCCTGCAACCTGCGGTACAGTTCCAGAATATGTGGGCATCATGTGCCCGCCCCGACCACCCGACACAAAAGTCCATAAAGTGTCCTCGGTAGTCGACGAGGGCCTGCAGCACCATGGAATAGTAGCTCTTCCGGTTTATAAATTGGGCTGCTCAATGGGGCGGTGAGCGAATTGTGATGTGTGTCCCATCGAGGGATCCTCTGCAGTTTGGGAATCCAAGGGCAGCAAACCCGGCAATGATGTTGTCCAGCTCCCCGAGACGGACGAGCCTCTTCAGCAGCTCCTCATTGATGGCCCTCACCACCTGCAGCACGAGACAAATAGACAGACAGAAAGCAGGGAGTTAGACAGGTTACCTAAGTGCTTGGGAGGAAAACACTCCCCCACTCCCAACCCACCCCTCCCCTTGTCAGGATGCCCCCTTCCCTCACATCAGTGCAGGGGTGGCTGAGGAGCGGCCTGCTAGTGCCACTCCATCCCCCACTCCCTCTTGCCCTTGCCTGGCAGTCCCCCTTTCTCAAACCTCCCCCCCCCCCCACTCAGCAGGGCCTGTCCCCTTACAGTGATTAACCTCCATCAAGACAGCCCCGACGATAGACCTCTCCATGCCAAACTGGTATCCCACAGAGCAGTAGCTGTCGGGGGTGGCCAGCTTCCACAGGGCGATTATGACCCGCTTCTGCAGGGCGATGGCGGGCTGCAGGTGGGTGTCCTGGTGTTCCAGAGCAAGGGCGAGCCAGGCACACAGCTCCAGGAATGTGACCTTCCGCATCTGGAAGTTGCGGAGCCAGTGGTCGTCGTCCCAGAGCTTCATGACGAGCCGGTCCCACCAGTCCGAACTTGTCATGTGCCTCCAAATCTGCCTGTCCCCAAAAAAGTTTTGGGGCAAAGAAAGAGCTCCTGCATCCTGGAGGAGGGTCTCCTCGTTGTGGTCTGGGTCCATATAGGGCAGGAGATTCATGACAGAGTCATGCAGATGCAGCAGAAGCTGCAGTATGGCAGCGTGGGGCCATCACCTGTCCAGGGGCAGCTCAGGCTCCATGGCCAAATAAAAGGTGAAAAGCAGAAAAAACCCAAGAAAATAAACTGCTGTGGTGTCCGAGGAAGGAGGGCAACCAGAGCAAGCACTGCAGCAGCTTTGCTTTCCCTCTAGGAGGTAGGCAAGCCGGAAGCAGGAGCAGAGCAACGGCTGTCCAGAGGAATCCCTTTAAGCACACATCTCTGCAAAGGTCAGGCAGCAGCACCTGGAAATAAAGGCTGCCCGCATGCCCTGCCAGAAGCACTTCTGGGTGCCTTTTGTTGACAGAGCGTTGATTGATTTTTCGATCCGCATAATGTAATCTAGACCCTCTTTTTTGACAGAGGCTTTGTTGACAGACACTGTCAACAAAGTCTCTGTTGAAAAAGGCGTGCAGTCTAGATGTAGCCTAAGCTTCCCCCTCTTCTCTTAAAGACAGTCTTGTGTAGCAAAAAATAATACAAACATGGACACTATTCCAATTTAATTTAAAATATTTGGTCCATTAATTTATTGTTTGGAAAGGCATTTTCTCTTCTATTTGTCTTTAAATCTGCATAGAAAATGGGCTGTAGTCTAGCAAGATGGAGGGAGTGCTTTCAGAGACTGATGCTGTCTCTGAAAAACTACCTGACATTTTTATGTCAGCGCAATTTGAAGTGGTGCAAAGGTCTCCTTTTTACTTGGTTAAATGCTGCCTTTAGACATGCTCTTCCATACAATGCGATATCATTCTGGCCCTTGTCAGAGAATCATAGAATCATAGAACTATAGAGCTGGAAGAGACCTCAGAAGGTCATCAAGTCCAGCCCCCTGCTCTAGGCAGGACCAATCCCAACTAAATCAACCCGACCAGGGGATCTCAGAGCTAGCAAGATAAAGTCTATCCTAATTGAAATGATTTCATTCTGAGAAGTGAGCTAATCCTAACTTGATTTCATGAGTAAAGTTTCCAGTGTTGATTTCAAGATGCTCTGAATCGTACTGTTAGGGAAGGATGAAACATAGAGTGGCTAAATCAAATAACTTTTATTTCAGTTCTGTGGGGGAGACCTGCACATGCTCATTCTGCTTACTGTGTCAAAATCACACAGTTTCCAGGAGCTGACTGAGTTCTTTCTTAGATGACCCATCCTCGATGGTCCATTGCTTAGTGATGTGTTTCATCCCAAGATGGGTGGGTTGAGGTCAGCACAAATGATCAAATTGTTGCTCAAGGTTTTTTTTAGCAGGGCTCTAGCTGAAAATGCTCCCAAGTGACAACAGGTGAGATTTTCACAAGTGCAGAGCATTCAAATGCTGCAAAATCTAGAGAATTCAGCCTTGGACAGGTTTTGCAAGGAATGGAGAAAAAAATTCACTGTTACAGTTTGCTGTGGTTTTTGTGCCCCTCGCAAGAGAAGACTTCAGAATCATATCAAGCACGACAGCACAATTCACAAATAATGGTATTGCATTTTTCAGATGCAAACCCCACTGCAATTCCACTCAGAAAAATGTCATTAAGTTGAAATCGAGTTTTACCAGATGCCATCTCATTGTTCCTCCCTATTGGATAAAAAGCAGGTGTCTCGAGGTACCTCATTGACCTGATGATTGCTAAACCCAGCAGAGTGACTAGCTACAAAACCTCATTTTTATCTTGGAATCATTCTGATTCTTTGGAGGTCTCGCCCAGGACTCACAGACATCCAGATTAATGTTGACTAATTTGTTTCTTGACTGTTACAAACCAATCTACATCTCTAGCTTCAATCCTTAGTAGCAGATTACAGTCCTCCCAACTAATAACTCTACACAGAGGGCCTGCACAGTGCTATTATACCCACCCGTTCTATTAGCTACAGAAACTTTGCTTGTTGAAATGAGAACTTCAGAAGTTATTTTGAGATCCCAGGTCAGAGGTTCCTACATTGGGCTTCACAGACCATCAATAGTCTCAAAAGCACATGTTGGAACTTTGCAGCATGGAAGTTGGTCCCAGGTTGTGTTCTTATTTTCCACTGTTACATTGCACTAAAAGATAAATGAAGTAGATTTCTAGTTTTATTTTTCCTTTATATGCAATTGCTGTAGATGCCAGTAGGTTGTTTACATGGTAGCAGGGAGGGGGAATGCAGGGTAGATGTAGCCTGGTGATTATGAATTTGATAGAAGGCATGCATGAGACTCCTTCTCATTCACAACAGGTAATTGACGCAACATGTCTTAATGAGGCATCTCATTAAGATATCATCCACACTATGAAAAAAAGTGTGAAAACACCACTCATAGGAATAAGGATTGAAAGAGAGGCTTGAAAGCTTTTCATGTATTTTGATAACCCAGATGTTCTAGTCAAAATGCCCAGTAACAAATTCCTGTATCTTTGATTTAACAGTGTTTGATGAAAATCCTGGCTATAAAATAAATTGTTCTCTCAATTGATAAATGTTTCCCTTTTTCTCCATTAAAATCAGGAAAACTATCAGAAAGATAAAGAGCTTTGCTTGCCTGTAGATTAAGTTAAACCCTAGATTACAGAACATATATGATTAAAGATAATTAATCCAATAGTTCAAAAATTAAGTTTGCTTCCACAAGGTGGAATTTGCTGACCCTCATCCCATGGGGCAGAGTTATCATAATCAAAATGATCATATACTACTAATGCACATTATGGTATTGTGTTTTCTAGGAACTAGAAAACATATTCAATTTCTTATGGTGTAATGTAATACATCTTGAGAATTCTGTATTTTATTCAAGCCTATAAATCTAGCAAACCGTGAACTCAATAAAATGGCTTTTAATCTAACACCTATTACCTTTATATAGCATGATATGATTATTCAAAACAAACATCCTGGATTAAAATTGGAAAACAAAAGTAGTTTCCAGTGGATGGACTCTGGAACCCTAGTCATTCTCCATACTTAAAGACCTGGAGCAAATTGCATATGGCTTTTGTTCCTCTACTTACGGGGCAAACCCTTGCTCCCTTTGCTCATATATGACATGTCAACTGCAGACATTGGAACTACATGTGCATGAGACAGCCCCACTGGACATTCATCAGGCTGTTATGTTAGAACCCACACACTGGGCCTATATGCTTTTAAGCTTCCCTTTCTCTGGACATTGGGATATTTCCTTGGCACAGACTATCTGGTACTTCTTCTGGAAGTGGGACCCAAGCCCCCATGTGGATCAGTGCTGCTGATCCTCCAAAGCACATCAGTAGCTTATCCACACCCTTTCCCAGGAGTCTACTTTGTTACACTTTAACTGTCAGACAAAGCAAACAGACAGACAAAGCAAACAGATGCAGACTTTGCAAAGGATTTCTAAAAGACAACCATGCTACTCTAGACAGCACAAGAGATCTACAGATCCATGCAAAACACACACATGCCTGCAGTTGCCTGTCTCAGTTTCCTTACCACTCTTGAGCAGTCTTCTGGATTTGGTCAGAGATCCCACTCATGGATTTCACTCCTTTAGCATATGTTTCTCCTCCTGTTCTAGTCTGTAAGAATGCTGACTTAAGGAGACCTGATCTTTTTATAGTCTTCTGGTCCTTTTATCAGGTGACTTCCTGGTCAGCCTCATGCAGCCAGTAGATAATCAGTTACTTGATTATCAGCTCAGCTGGGTGGATAGGTTCTTAGTGCCTCCCATTTGAATAGAAGTTAATCAAGACAACCTCCATTGTGAGGTTCAGTGTTTGTGTCCAACTGGCTCAGGTGTGCAAGTTATTGATATACACACTTCTGATTTGTATTTGTGATCAGACTCATCTGTCATCTCATCCACAGCTCCAACTAGCACATATGCATCACAAGCATAGGTCATTTGGGCTATATCACAACAGACACACGGGAGCATGAGTTCTTCATCCACAGAAGGTAATTAGTGCAACATTATAGAACGCTACAATCTGACACCTTTAAAATTCTTGAATGAGTTATACTGCTAGTGCTGTTGCACATGATCTAGAATATTTAATCTTGCTTTTTTTGAGTTGCACATATGTAACCCCCTTTTTCCTCCCTGGGTTACTCGGGAGCAGGTCACACTCACAGGTGTGCCTGGGCACCTGATGGTTTTAACATAGAAGGAGATCCTGAGTACTCCAGTGGTGATATTGTTTAGCTGAGGATTCCCTATCCACCCCCTTGCTCATAAAGAATATACAATGGCAGTGCCGCCACGTGGCTGGCCCTGTACACACTTAATGGTATGCCTTGGGAGCCTCCAGGACTAAAATTGTTCCAGCAATAATCTGGATCTAACTCCAGGACAACAATTATAAATAATATACATCAAATTGATTACATTAAAATGAACACACCTTTACTTAACAAATTAAAGAAACAGGGTTGAACAGATTAACCGTGAATAAAATCAATTAATAAAGTACACAGAAGTAATAGGAACTTATCTAGCTGGCATTTGCATTGCCACCATTTATCCCACCCCAAAGTGTGCACTCCTCTGGACTCTTCCTCTCCCCACAATACGAGGAGGGCCTCGATCTCAGACACTTGCTTGCATGGGCACCCTTGAAGATCTGCAGCTGGAGTGAAGGTTCTCTGTAGCTGTGTGTGTTCGTCCAAGCTGTGCATCCAGCTGCAAACTCTCTCTGCCACTGGAACAGGCTCCACCAAATCCCAGCAGTTCTGGTTCCCTGGATTGGACACTCTGCCTCTCTTTGGACCCAAAGTTAGTCTATATCTCTGAGGTCTGTCCCAGGCAGCACTTTCCCAAAGAGCCCATTTACTTAAAGCCTCCTCCTGTGTGCTGGTTGTTGTGTAGTCCTTCTGAGCCACAGGCACAGCCAGAGTCTCTCCCCTCTAGGGAAATCAGCTCCCCAGAAGCAGCCTGCTAGATCCAAGTCCCAAAGGTGTTCAGTTCCAGGCTGTAGCTGCAACATAACAGCTCCTGGACTGGATAAGGCTCCTCCACAGCAGCCTGGCTCCTCTCCTCAAAAAATTGAGAGCTCCCAGACTGCCCCTGAGATCCTCTCTCCACATGCCCAGACAAGTCCTCTCTTCCTCAAGGGCTCATGGGAGTTGTAGTCTCTAGGGCTAGAATGCAGCACACAGGATCCTCCCAGAAAAAGCCAGAGGCACCTTTAGTAAGGGGACTACACATACATAAGACATTGTAAGTAGTAAGTGATAAATAAGGAGTGGACTTTTAGATAAAAGAGTGGCACACAAAGTCCCAATGAAAGGCAGCTGATACAATAAAGAGGAAACATTTTCAAAAGGAGACACTGGCTAGATTAAATTTAATATGCAGTTGTGTTGTGACCATGCTAGTCCAGGGTAGGCAGAAGAACAAGGTGAGTGAGGTGATCTCTTTTACTGGACCAACTTCTGTTGTGAGAGAACCAAGTTTTCCATCTACATAGAGCTCATCTGCAGGTCAGATTAAAATGTCCCTCCTTAATAGCAAAAGTACAATCTGGAGCCCTAGGAGAACATTTTCTCTGTCCACTCCAAAACATTGCCAGATGCTGCTGGTTACCTGTATTTCTTATACTGTGTGTAGGCTGCTGGCCTTTCTTCCAGGGTAGGAAGGGTTAAGAGCCCCAGAGTCTGTTCAGGCCATTTCTTCAAGGCACCAGTTCCTGTCTGCCCTAACAATCCTCAGCACACCCTATAATGAAACAATTCAACCTAAACCTACCACACAGATTCCCCCTCGCTGAGGCAAAGGCAGATTTACAATGAAACATACCATGCCCTGGCATGGGGCCCCCCACAATTAAATAAGGCCCCCAGGGCCAGGCAGTCCAGCAACGGGGCCAGCACCCTCTCCCCACTGCTCTGCAGGGGCCAGTTCCTCTGGAAACAGAACTGTGGGGAGTGGGGCAGGAGAGCAAGGAGTCTCACCTACAGGCTGTAGCCTCAGGAGAGCTGGCAGGAGGCAGCGAGCAGCAGGAACATGGGCTGGAAGGCTTCAGAGGAGCATGGGGCAGCTGCACAGCCGGCTGGAGAAAAAGAGGCATTTTCCCCACTTTTTCCTGCCAGTTGTGCAGCTTGTGAGCTCTCCATCCCCTGGTAACCTCCACGCCCTGCTGCGGGTAGCCAGATCAGGCTGCCCATGGGGAGGAGGGTGGACAGCTATGGCTGCCTGCAGCAAGGTGAGGGGGTGGGCTGGGGGATGGAGAGCCCACAAACTGCACAGCCGGCAGGAAAAAAAGCTGCACTTTGAAGTGGGAAAGTGCGACTTCTCTCTGGCCACTGGCTGTGTGTCTGCTCTGTCTCCTCTTCTTGAGTTCTCCAGCCTCTGTAATGTTGCACTGCTGTTGGCTGCCACCTGGTGAGTGGCTGCTGCCCACAGGGAAGGGGGAGAGTGGCTGGGGGCTGGAGAGTCTGTGCAGGGGGTGCTCAGGCAGCTGATGGAACTGTGTCCCCCTCACTTACAGGCTATGTCTACACTACAGAGTTTTTGCATAAAAACAGCCATTTTTCCTCAAAAACTCATGAGCGTCCACACCTCAAGCACATTTTTGCACAAAAAATGAAAAATCAGAGGGGTTTTTGCACAATTGGTATTTCTTTTTCTATGAGGAAGAACACCTTTTTGCACAAGAGCTCTTGTGCAAAAAGGTGTGTGTGGAAAGGGAACAGGGGGTTTTGTGCAAGAAAAGGTCTCCAGGAAAAAAAACAGGTGCCTTGGTGGCCACTCCGTCCAAGGTAATCAGAACACTATAGTTCCTGTCTGCTGGCCCCTCTTAAAGCTGCTGGCACTCTGGACAAGCCTTGTGGCAGGAAGCCAGCCTGAGAGAAGTTCCCTCACCGCGCAGCTGTCTCTTGCCACTGGCATTACCATTGATGGCAGAGCCACAACCCCCCTGAAACTTCCCTGGCTCTCTCAGGGAGCAGCCCCAGGGGTCCCAGGACTCCTCCTCCCCACCCTGGGAGACCAAAAGACGCACACCAACCTGGTTACAACAGGAGATTGAGGCCCTCCTCGTATTGTGGGGAGAGAAGGAGTCCCTGCAAGATCACCGGGCCAAAAGGCAGAACACCAAGATTTATTCTCAGATGGCTGCTTCCCTGGCAGAGCGAGGACACCCTGCCTGGACCATGGAGTAGGTCTGGGGCAAGGTGAAGGAGCTCCGTCTGGGGTATATGAGGGCCACCAAGCACAGCGCAAGCTCAGGGGCAGGACCCCACACCTGCCCCTACTACACTGAGCTCCACCAAATCCTGGGGGATGGGGAAACATCTTCCCCACCCATCCTGGTGGACTCCAGGATCAAAACCCCTGTCATAGTCCGGCTGGAGGTTGCCCCACAGGAGGAGCAGGAGGGCTAGGGCCAGCCCCAGCCCCAGCCGGAGGACGAGGAGTAAAAGACAGGGACCATGACCCTGTCCCTCGAGCCGGTCACTGCCAGCCAAGATGTCTCCCAGGCCTCCTCAGACACCTGGGAGGGATCTCCAGGTGAGTTGTCACACACACAGGGTTGGGGAGGTGGGCACACAGGGAGCAGGGGACAAGTGTCGCTCAGGCTGCTCGGGTTGCACATCGTGCTGCGGTCCGTGCATGTGTGATCATATGCAGCATGAGTGTGTGGCATGTGGACACAGCAGGCAGCCCCTGAACACACCCAGGATCCTGCTGCCAGGCTTGGGGGAGGCCACACATGTCCTGTCCCTGGGGGAAAGGGTGCACCCAGCTTGAAGCAGGCTATCCACAAGGATGGTGGCACGACCCATACAGACTGAGGAGTGCAGCACACAGCACTCAGGCATGCCTGCACATGCGAGGCAGCAGCCGCTCCCACAGACAGCAGAGAGAGCCGCAACTGTATGTGCGGACCCCAGGGAGGGCCAGGCTGCTCCCAGCTTCTCTGCTGCCCATGAGGGGATCCCACTGTGGCAGGACACTTCCCTTCTTGCCTGTCCACGGTTTATGGTGGGAGAAAAGCAGGCAGCACGGTCTTCTGGGCACATCGGGGCCCCTGTGAAACAGGGTCACACATGGCCTTGTACCTGGGACATCCCCCTCCTGTGGGCTGCAGACTGTTGTGGTCGCCACTCACAGAGGAGAGCATGGCCTCAGGGACAGTGTCTGCAGGGATGACTGACTGCCTCTTCCTCTTGTGTGTTCTCTATAGGAGGACCACTAGGACAGAGGACTGAGCCACAACCAGGGCCGGCCTTAGGCTGATTCGACCGATTCGGTCGAATCGGGCCTCGTGCCTAAGGGGGCCCCACGCCCCTGAACCCGGAACTGCCGACCCGCTGGGGCCGGCGTTACAATTCAGAGCCGGGGGCCCTGCTTCACCACTATGTGGAGCTGGGTCTCTCCCCCGGCTCTGCCCGGAGTGGGCCCCAGCCCCCCCTGCCAGCCCCCCCGTGCGTCCTCCCACCCCCTGGCCCTGGACCGTCCCATCCCATGCGCGGCTCTGGGCGGCTTCCCCTCGCCGCCTCCTGCTGCCCATGCCCGGCTTTGCAGGTGGGTGGGGCCCGGGCGTGACGTGACATCACGTCACAACCAAGATTTTCAAAGTGCCCGGAGGCAGGCCGCGTGGCTGCCTCCGGGTTCGGACTGCGGGGCCTGAGTGCAGACTCCGGCCCCGCAACGCGGAATGCGGAAGGTAGGGAAGGGGCTTATACAGTGGGGGAGGGGCTGGGGAAGAGGCTTGGGGGTTGTGTAGCAGGGAAGGGGCTGGGAAAGGGGCTTGTGGGGAGGGGTAGGGAAGGGGGTTTGGGGGCTTGTGCAGCAGGGGAGGGGAGGGAAGGAGAAGGGCTTGTGGGGAGGGGAAGGGGAAGAAAGGGGAAGGCACCAAGAGACAAATGGCAGGGGGCCAAGTGCACTGCAGACAATGAGGGAAAGGGCAGGAGGGGAGGTGTCAGTGGGAGGGGGGACAGGGTGATGCTAGGAGAGGAGAGGGGAAGGGCATTGGGGGCTACAGCGGGAGGTGCTGGGAGAAGGCTTGAAAGAAGGGGTGGGCATGAGAAAGGTGGGGATGGAGCAAGGCATGTGTGAGGGCACAGAGGGGCAGGAGGGGAACGGGGCAGAGAGTGGTGAGGGGGTGGGCCTCAGGGAAAAAGAGGGCAAGGGGGCAGAGGCAGTGAGGAAGGGGAGGCACAAGGAGGGTGCAGGGCTAAGGGAAGGTGCAGGTGCCAGGGGATTCTGGGGGTGAAGCAGAAGGGCAGACACCTGCAGGGAAGAGACCAGCACCAGAGGAGAGAGGCAGGGCAGGTGTGTAGACAGAGGTGTTGGAAGAGGGGATGAGCCCCCTGCCTCTCCCCCTGGCCTCCCCGGGGGTCGTGGAGGAGCGGCAGCAGTGCCCGGATGACAGCGTATCCTGCCGCATCTGGCGTCTGGACACCAGCAGCGACTGGTGGGACCGCATCGTCCTGGAGCGCTGGGGAGACCAACAGTGGACCCAGAACTTCAGAATGAAGAAGGACACCTTCCTGGAGCTCTGCGAGTGGCTCGCCCCTGCTCTGCAGCGGTGGGATACTCGCATGAGGCCCGCCATCCCCCTCCAGAAGCGTGTGACCATCGCCCTGTGGAAGCTCTCCATGCCGGACAGCTACCGATCCGTCGGGAACCAGTTCGGCATGGGGAGATCCACCATCGGAGCAGTGCTCATGCAGGTACGGCACCCACCGGCCACTGGGCCGGAGGGGAGGGGGGCTGCAAGGAGGGGATGGGCCGCCCAAGGGAAAACAAGGGGGGAGGAGGCGAAATTGCCCCGCACGGAAGGGTTCGGTCTGTCCTGGCCGTACTACACGCCTCCCGCAGGGGTTGCTTCCTGGAGTGGGGCACGGGGCAGTGCCAGGGAACGAACACTCCCAGACACCCGAGCGCCCCAGTGATTCGCGGTTTACTGTGTCCCTCTGCAGGTGGTGAAGGCCATCAACCGGGTGCTGCTCTGCAGGGTGGTCCACCTCGCCGACCCAGATGCCGTCATCCAGGGGTTCAGTGCCCTCGGCTTCCCCAACTGCGGAGGGGCCATAGATGGGACGCACATCCCCATCCATGCCCCCGGAACACCAGGCCTCCCAGTATATCAACAGGAAGGGGTACTTCTCTGTCCTCCTGCAGGCCGTGTGTGACCACCGGGGCCAGTTCACGGACATTAATGTGGGCTGGTCCGGCAAGGCACACGACGCCAGGGTGTTCCGCAACTCCTCCGTGTGCCAGAGGCTGCATGCTGGGACCTTCTTCCCCGACCGCCACATCAGGGTCGGGGACGTGGACATGCCCGTCTGCCTGGTGGGGGATGCTGCCTACCCCCCTACAGCCCTGGCTGATGAAGCCGTACACAGGGCACCTCAACCCCTCCCGCCAGGCCTTCAATGCCAGGCTCACCAGGGCCCGCATCGTGGTCGAGGGGGCCTTCGGATGCCTGAAAGCCAGATTTAGGTGCCTTCTCACCCGCCTCGACCTCGCCGAATACAATATCCCTCCCGTGGTGACAGCATGTTGTGTGCTGCACAATTTGTGCAAGCAGAAGGGGGAAGCTTTCCTGCCAGCCTGGATGGCTGAGGCTGAGTGCATGGCTGGCCACTACACGCAGCCCTGCACCGCCACCATCCGGGAGGCCCAGCGGGGGGCCGTCCGGATCCAGGAAGCCCTGCAGGAGAGCTTCCTGGTGGAGGAGGAGGACTGAACTCTCCCTGCATGCCCCACTGGGGCCTTCTTCCACCCTCCCCTCCTTCCCCTTTCCCTTCCCTAACCCCCCTTCCTAATGTAAAATAAACACACCTGTTTTGACAACACAGATCTCTTTTATTTTACATAACTGGGGTGGGGAGGGAGGGAGAATGAGGTGGGAGAGGAGGGAAACCTGGGAGGAGGGTGCTGGAAGGGGGAGGAAGGGGAGGAAGGGAAGGAAAAGCTCAGGGTTGGGGGTCCTGCTGGCTTTCCCGTCTCGCAGCACTGCGGGTGCGGGTGCGTCGGGGGGGAGTGGGTGTGGAGGGTGGGGCAGGAGGGATGGGGGGTGCGGAGGAAGCGGGAGGGGGAGCGAGAGCTGGGGCGGCCGCAGGGGCTGGAGCAGGAGGAGGTAGGAACCTGTCCACCAGGATCTGGAGTGACCTCTGAGGGCACGGCTCTGCTCCTCCAGCACATCTAAGCTCCGCTGCTGTAGCCGCAGGTCCTCCCGGACCCAGTGCTCCTGGATGCGGAGCTGCTGCTCCAGTAGCCGCAGGCGCCACCGCTGGTAGTCCTCCAGGCTCCTGGCGTGCCTGCTGGCCCAGGTGCGGGTGGCTGTTGCAGGCAGAGTGGTGCGCCCTGCAGTCCCAGGTGCTGCGGCTGTGGTGAAACAAGAGCAGTGGTCAGTTCTCCCTGGAGACACAGTGAGTGAAACCCAGCCCCCCTCTGCAAGGTGAGGTCGGCGTGTGGGGAAGGGGCCAGGGCCCCTGCATGATACCCAGCTGCTGCTCCATGGTGGGCAAGGCCCAGGCTCACGGTCCCTGGGCTCCGTCTTCCCCCACCCACCCATACACATAAGGGGAGCATGATGGCACTCACATGTGGAGCCCTCCCTGGCCTCGGACAACACAGCTGATGTGCTCTGTGGGGTGCCTCGGGGGTCCCAGGTCCTGGGCAGGCTCCCTGCAGGCTCCTGGCTCTCGGCGTCCTCCTCCTCCGTGTCCAGGACGGGTCCCTCTGCCCCGGGGTAGATCACCACCCGGGGGGCATGCACTGCGTGAGCCCCCAGGATGCTGTTCAGGGCCTCATAATGGGGGCATGCCTCTGGGTCGGCCCCTGGCTGGGAGGCCCTGGAGTAGGCCTGCCGCAGGTCCTTGATTTTGCAGCGGACCTGCTTCCGGGTCGGCATGTGGCCTCTGGTGGACAGGCTGTCAGCCATGCGGCTGTAGACGGCCGCATTCCTGTGGCTAGTGCAGAGATAGTGGACGTTGGAGGACTCCCCCCAAACCTCGATGAGGTCCATGATCTCCGCACTAGACCAGGCGGGCGTCTGCCTCTTGCGGTCCCGGGCAGGCTCCTGTGAGCCGCCAGCCTGGTCCTGGGAAGAGGCGGAGGGCTGGGTGGCAGCGGGTGGCTGGCTCATCTTGTGCCAGGTGCAGGGTCTGTTGGCTGGGTGGTGGCAGGCTTGCAACTGGCACAAGCACTGTAGCCAGACCATGGCCCTTTAAGGGCTCCGGGGCCGGGAGGGGGGCAGAAGAGTTTCCCTGGTTGTGCCCAGAGTGGCCACCAGGGCAAGCTGGGAAGGGCTAGCCTCCAACTAGTTCAAATTAAGTGGCTACACAGCCCTTAATTCGAACTACTTAATTTGAACTACGCGTTAGTCCTCGTGGAATGAAGTTTACCTTGTTCGAATTAAGCGCTCCGCTAGTTTGCATGTATGGACGCTATGAAAGTTAATTCGAACTAACAGCTGTTAGTTCAAATTAACTTTGTAGTGTAGACATACCCTTAGATACTTGAAAGCTGCTCTCATGTCCCTTTTCAGTCTTCTCTTTTCCAAGGTAAACAAGGCCAATTTCTTCAGCCTTGCCTCATATCTCATGTTCTCTAGACCTTTCATCATTTGTGTTGATCTTCTCTGGACTTTCTCCACATTTCCTGAAATGTGGCGCCCAGAATTGGACATGATACTCCAGCTGGGGCCTAATGTAGATGGCTCATTCCCTGCCTAGGAACGTGAGACTGGGAGGGTTAATTTCCAATCCTCCTATTTATTCTTTTACTAAGCCAGGAGGGCACAGTGGTTCTGATGGGGGCTCTGCAGGAAGGCAGCCCGCACTGCCCCTGCCTGAAACCTTGTGCAGGTGTTAAACAGCTGTCCAGCCCACCCTAGAGGTGACTGCATTTCAGCGTGCCTGAAGCAACACTGCACCAGCAATGGACAGGAGAATGGCTCCTGGGCATGGCTTGCTCATGACAGCTTCAGTCCCGTTGATGGGCCTCAGCCTCTTTCCTTCCACTCCCCCGCTTTGCAATGGGGCTGTAGACTCTGGGAGAGAGAGGTGGAGGCAGGCAGAGGTGTCTCCCTGCGGCAGATGTAGACATGTCTCTGTATTAATCATTTGCTCATTGAAGTTTTTAGCTTTGTAGTGAGTCCTTTTCATGGAAACTTTGTATTACGTCTTGGTAAAATAGTCCCTAGGATAAGTGAGGCAGAGACTGTCCCTGCGGGGTGAATGAGGTGGGAATGGATAAGGCGGAAGGTGAGCACCTCTGGACAGTTGCAAAGGTTGGAGAGGGGATGGAAGCCAGACCCAAGATCAATGAGCCCTGGGAAGTGGGCCCATTGAAAGGAGACTGGACCTGTGGATGCCTTGGGGATCTGCAACAAGGGCCTGCTTTGGGAAGCCCCCTCTTTGGAGGTGAATGTGGCAGCATTGAAACACCACCCAAAAACAGGCCCCACAGACACTAACTGCAGATTCATGGGACGGCTCTCACAGATCTTGCACATGCATAAGATGATAGATCAGCAGGAGGGGGGGCAGTGGCGTAGTGAGGGGGCCGGAGGGGTCATAGAATCATAGAACCATAGAGCTGGAAGAGACCTCAGAAGGTCATCAAGTCCAGCCCCCTGCTCTAGGCAGGACCAATCCAAACTAAATGAGCCCAGCCAGGGCTTGGTCAAGCCGAGACTTAAACACCTCCAGGGATGAAGACTCCACTACCTCCCTAGGCAACCCATTCCAGTGTTTCACTACCCTCCTAGTGAAATAGTTTTTCCTAATATCCAACCTGGACCACTCCCACCACAACTTGAGACCATTGCTCCTTGTTCTGCCATCTGTCACCACTGAGAACAGCCTCTCTCCATCCTCTTTGGAACTCCCCTGCAGGAAGTTGGGAGCTATCAAAGGCTGCTATCAAATCCCCCCTCACTCTTCGCTTCTGCAGACTAAACAGACCCAACTCCCCCAGCGTCTCCTCATAAGTCATATGCTCCAGCCCCCTAATCATTTTGGTTGCCCTCCGCTGGACCCTCTCCAATGCGTCCACATTCTTTTTGTAGTGGGGGACCCAGAACTGGACACAATACTCCAGATGTGGCCTCACCAAAGCCGAATAAAGGGGAATAATCACTTCTCCAGATCTGCTGGCAATACTCCTCCTAATGCACCCTAATATGCCATTAGCCTTCTTGGCTACAAGGGCACACTGTTGACTCATATCCAGCTTCTCATCCACTGTAACCCCCAGGTCCTTTTCTGCAGAACTACTACTTAACCGGTTGGTCCCCAGCTTGTAACTATGCTTGGGATTCTTCTGTCCCAACTGCAGGACTCTGCACTTGTCCTTGTTGAACTTCATCAGATTTCTTGTGGCCCAATCCTCCAATTTGTCTAAGTCACTCTGGACCCTATCTCTGCCCTCAAGCGTATCTACCTCTCCCCCTAGCTTAGTGTCATCCGCAAACTTGCTGAGGGTGCAATCCATCCCCTCATCCAGGTCATTAATAAAGATGTTGAACAAAACCGGTCCTAGAACCGAACCTTGGGGCACTCCGCTAGAAACCGACCGCCATCCTGACATGGAGCCGTTGATCACTACCCGCTGGGCCCGGCCTTCTAGCCAGCTTTCTATCCATCTTACCGTCCATTTATCCAATCCGCATTCCCTTAACTTGCTGGCAAGAATATTGTGGGAGACCGTATCAAAAGCCTTGCTAAAGTCAAGGTATATCACATCCACTGACTTTCCCACGTCCACAGAGCCAGTTACCTCATCATAGAAGCTAATCAGTTTGGTCAGGCACGACTTGCCCTTTGTGAATCCATGCTGACTATTCCTAATCACTTTCCTCTCTTCCAAATGCCTCAGAATGGATTCCTTAAGGATCCCTTCCATGATTTTTCCAGGAACCGAGGTAAGACTGACCGGCCTATAGTTCCCTGAATCGTCCTTCTTCCCTTTTTTGAAGATAGGCACTACATTTGCCTTTTTCCAATCATCCGGGATTTCTCCCGATCTCCACGACTTTTCAAAGATAATGGCCAAAGGCTCCTCAACGACATTTGCCAACTCCCTCAGTACCCTCGGATGCATTAAGTCCGGACCCATGGATTTGTGTACATTTAGCTTTTCTAAATAGTTCCTCACCTGTTCTTTACCCACCATAGGCTGTCCATCTTCATCCCATCTTGCGTCACTTAGCACATTAGTCCGGGAGCCCACCTTGTCCATGAAGACAGAGGCAAAGAAAGCATTGAGTACTTCAGCTTTCCCCACATCATCTGTCACTAGGTTACCTCCTTTATCCAGCAGGGGCTACACACTCTCTCTGATCACCTTCTTCTTGTTAACATGCCTGTAGAAACCTTTCTTGTTATCCTTCACATCCTTAGCCAGTCGCAATTCCATTTGCGCTTTCGCCTTCCTGATAACCCCCCGGCATTCTCGAGCGATACATTTAAACCCCTCCCTGGTCATTTGTACAAGTTTCCACTTTTTGTAAGCTTCCTTTTTGTGCTTAAGTTCACCAAGGATTTCCCCCCGTAAGCCAATCTGGTCTCCTACCAATGTTTGCCTCTCTTGCTACGTGTCGGGATGGTTTCTTTCTGTGCCTTCAATAAGGCTTCTTTAAAATACTGCCAGCTATCCTGGACTCCTTTCCCCTTCATGTTAGCATCCCAGGGGATTCTGTCCATCAGATCTCTGAGGGAGTGAAAATCTGCTTTTTTGAAGTCCAAGGTGTGTATTTTACTACTCTCTTTTCTTCCTTTGGTCAGGATACTGAAATCTACCATCTCATGATTACTGCTTCCCAGGTTGTCACCCACCTCCACTTCCCCTGTTAGTTCCTCCCTGTTTGTGAGCAGAAGGTCAAGCTGCGCACGGCCCCTGGTCTGATCCTTCAGCACTTGCGTCAAGAAGTTATCCCTAGGGGTCAGTTGCCCTAATATGTCTAGGGGTCAGTTGCCCCTAGAAGGAAATAATATAAAATGGATCAAAATTATAGGTGCTTTGTGAATATGCTGACTTGAGAATGGAAAGATTTCATATTGTCATGAATGATTCCTGGTAACCCATCTCAAATATGAAAAACAAGGTTGATACCTGTTCATATCAGGAGCTGTTGAATTCAGTTCACCATTTGCAGTATCTCATTAGGATGTTTAGTGGAGAAGATATTGTTGTTGGTTTTTGTATTTATACTGTGGGCAAAGCATGGGCTCACAAGAATTCCTCCATTGTTTTACCATGAGTCTCAAAACATTTGGTGTTTTTCTAAAGGCCTGGAGTCAATTGATTATGTAGGAATCTCAGCTTTCATTTAAAATAAGTTCTCTATACTTCTGAGCCTTACAGTTAAGGAGGAAAGCTTTAAAACATGAACCCTAAATACTCAAACAAAAGGCCAATAAAAATCCAACATGTTTTATTTTTAAAATATCTTATGATTTGTAGACCATTTTCATAGCTTTGTGTAGGCGTTCCTTGTGATTTTTTGTTTGGCAATACTGCTCTTTGATTGGTGAATTTAGAGAGGTCTGGAAAGGGTGGAAAGGGAAAGTTTCCCTTTCCACCCTCCTTTTTTGTCACAGGTCATCAGAGAATCATAGAGACAATGGAGAGTAGGGTGAGTCCATGACTATGGTTAATGACTGGTCAGGGTGACTAATTATTATCAGCCAGTGGTCTGAATGAGCTATCTACTGCCATCTGTTAATCAACTGTAGGAAAAGGCTTCACGAGCAAACCTTATTTATTTAGACAACTTACTTTGCCACAGAGATCAGTAGACACACTTGCTGTGTCAAGGTCATCAAGTCTGGCTCTTTTGGGTTGAAATTCACTTAAGACTTGGAGCTGGGAGAATGAAATGTTGTTATCCATGTTGTATGATTAAAAGACCTGAACTTAATATGACCTGGCTTAGGGTCTACCATAACTTGAACAGTAAGCAGAGGATAGTGAGTCACATCTAACTGAAAGTCACAGAAGATGGAAACAGGTTTTATTTCTGGTGGTGTAGAGTCTATTTGGGAGTCCTCAATTATATCTGACACTTTACATCCAGTGTTTAAAGGTAGAGCTGACTAGAATCAATTGAGAGTCCTTGTCTTGTCTCAGTGATCGCTTGAGCAAAAATCATTGATAAAATCTCGTGTAGACTGACCTTGGACTCAACATGCAGGCAATGTGTTGAAGGGCAGTGCAAAGGAGGCAATGGTGGTGAGGTACCATATTACCTAGTGAAATCATTGGTGCTGAAATCACTAAGGACTGGAATTTGACCAGAGAACTGACACTTTCTTAACAAAGACTCCTTTTTTTGCTATTTAAAAAGTAAATCAATGTAACAGAAAACTGCAATGCTCTCTGGTAACTTTTTAAAAATCAAACTTTAAACTTTATTGAAAAAATTGGATAGTTTGCAACTGAAAATATTTGACCTACACTTAAGGCAACTGATTTAATTTTGTGTAAAATTTTGCATAATAAAGGATGACATTTTTTTTTTTGAAAATGTTCAACTACATTTTGATCAGATCTACTTCTGATGTGATATTTGTGTGTGGTTGTGGTTTGTTGTGTGGGTGCGTGTTTTGGGCTTTTTTTTTTTTTTTGCTCAACAAAAAATTCCGGGTGGCGGGCCCCGCCAAAGTGGTTCGAATTGGGCCCCGCACTTCCTAAAGCCGTCCCTGGCCACAACCCCTGTCAGAGTCCGGGGGACCCGCAGACAAGGCAAAGTGTAGGAGCATCTCATAGGATAAAAATTTCTGAGGCAGACTATGATATTCTGTTAAGAACCCCTATTGTAAATTTGGAGTCTGGGACTGGCACACAAACACAGGACATGATAGTTAAGCCCCCTTCCCCCCACTCACACACACACACATACCTAGCCCAGGGTGGGAGATAGGACATGACACATTCAGCGCTGCTAGGTACAACTGTGCCATTGTTAAGTACTCCTAATGTCTCTGCTTTAATCCCCAGATGGACCACATCCTGCAGAGATACCTTCTTGAAGCTGACAGACATATCACCACTTAACTGATGATTGATAATTGATGTCTGCTTTGTTTAAATACTTATTTTACTGGAGACACTATGTAACTTTATATTATTACTCTTATCTTGCCTTACTATTAGCATCTAGCCAGGGGGTCCAGGATCTCCCTCCCCCCCATCACTTTGATCTGCCCATTGAGCATCCTATATAATTAGTTGTAACCTATTGTTTGGCAGTGTTCACTGAGCTCAAGCAAATGATGTGGCACTCCACCCAGCGCTGTGTGTAATAAACTTCTGCTTGCTTCACATACGATGTCCAGATTCTATTCCTTCAACCTGATGCGCCAGCACGTCAGCATCCTCTGGAACATCCAGCAGACCCTGGTGTGCAGGGTCAATGCTTTCCTGGAGTGGCGGGAGTGTGCCTGGGGCGAAATGCTGGCACATTGTAACACAAAGTGCAGCATCATGTCCCATATGGCGGCACACCTGCCTGATGCTCCTCATTCCCACTCCCAGTTCAGAGTCTCCCCTCCCAGTTCAGAGTTTCCCCTTCCCTTGCCCACCTTTGCTGAATGTTTAATAAAAAAAGACTCCTTTTGTTCTGAAACCAAACAAGTGTGTTTATTGGGAGGTCAGGGAAGGGGCAAGGGGAGGGGTTGAGAGGGTAAAGGGATAGAGCAACAAGGCAGAAGCCCCTGTTGGGGAAGCCCTGGGGAGAGTTTTCTAGGGTGCTTGAGAGAACCTCTCCCTCAGGGCCTCCCGGATATGCACCCCCAAGGGATGGGCCTGGTGGGTGGCAGCTGTCCGGGGCTGCTCAAACGCATGGCTCTCACAGCTAGTGTCTGCCCCGCACCCAGGAGGAAGGCCTCACCCTTGTGCTTCACAATATTGTAGAGCACACAGCACGCTGCCATCACTTTGGGGATGTTGTGCTCCCCGACATCCAGGCGGGTGAGAAGACACCGGAAGCATCTCTTAAGGCACCCGAAGGGGCACTCGACCTGCATCCAGGCTTGGTTGAGGTGGGCATTCTACTACTTCCTGCTGGGGTGGAGGTGGCTGGTGGACGGCTTAATCAGCCAGGGCATTAGTGGGTATGCTGTGTCCCCCACTATGCACAGTGGCATGTTCATGTCACCCACCACAAAGTCCCGGCATGGGAAAAAGGTGCCCACCTCCAGCTTGTGGCATAGGCTAGATTTTCTAAAGACTCGGGCATCGTGTGCCCTGCCCAACTACCCCACACAAATGTCTGTGAATTGTCCCCGGTGGTCCACCAGAGCCTGCAGAACAATAGAAAAATAGCCCCTTCAAATAATGTACTGGGCCGCATGATGGTCCAGTGCTCTGATTGAGTTGTCCATCTCATCAATGGCTCCTCTGCAGTTGGGAAACCCCAGGGCAGCAAATCTGGCCACAGTCACATCCAGGTCTCCTACACTGATGACACTCCACAGCAGCAGGGAGTTGATTGCCCTCACCGCCCGTAGAAGGAGACAATCAAACACACCAAACAGAGAAAGAGCGAGGGAGTATGTGAGCCCTTGTGAGATGCCCATCTCCCTGTCCCCCACAAACACCCCAGGAGCCATCTCCTTTGAGGACACTCCCCCAGTAGCAGGGCTGCGTGAGGGCAGGATGGCAGAAGCTCCCAGTGCCAGGGCCTTCCCCAACCCCCACTCCACCCTCTTCAATCTGCAGCCTCCCTCTCCTGAGGGTCCCCCTTCTCCAACACTCTCCCCTCACCCTGTGCAGAGACTGCAGCCTGAGAGCTCCTTACCTCCATAAGGAGGGCCCCAGGAGTCTGAAAACAGCGGCAGTTGGAAAGTTTGAAAAGTGTGAATTGGGAGTGCTTTGTTCCAAGTGGGCCTTCAGGGACAGACTTCAGGGGCAAGGCTTTGAGCCGGGCCTAGCCTCAGCTTTATAAAAAGGAAGCCAGAGCAAACGCAGAGAGCAGCCAACAGGGCAGCAGCCAACAGGGGAGTTTGCCTGGGAGTTCATCCTAGGGGGAGCCCCATAATGTTGGGTGGTCTATTCTCCCCCCCACCCTTTTCTGCCCTTCAAGGAGGCATTTAAAAACATCTGAGGAATCTCTCTGAAGGAAGGCAGGTATGGATAGCGATAGGTCTGCTGTTGTTACCTGCACAGCATGTGCCAAGTATGTCTTCCTCCCGGAAAATAGAAGGGATTTCATCTGCAGTAAGTGCAAGCTGGTCACCATTTTGGAAGGAAAAATTAGAGGACTTGAGGCCCAAGTATCAACCCTACGTTCCATCACAGAGGATGAAGACTTCCTCAATAAAAGGCAGCACTTAATCCTGCAGGTACAGCAGGCTGAAGAGCCAGTCAGGACAAGGAAGAAAACTGGCAGCATGTAACCTCTAGGAGAAGAAGGCCAACTCAGGTATCCCCCATTCCGGTAGAGATAAGTAATCGTTTTCAGGCTCTCTACACAAGCACTACAGTGGAGAAAGCTTTGGCAGGGACGTCTAAGGGAAGAAATCAGAAAGAGACACCATCTACTGGAAGGCATAGGATGCGTAGTTTTAGGGATGGAGGTTCCACGATCACCACCTCCAAAAGAAGAAGATGGATGGTGGTGGTCAGGGACTCCCTCCTAAGAGGGACTGAGTCATCCATCTGCCTCCCAGACCTGGAATCTCGAGAAGTGTGCTGCTTACCAAAAATGATCAGACTTTCAGATCACTACCCCTTCTTCCTTGTCCATGTAGGAACCAATGATACAGCCAAGAATGACCTTGAGCAGGTCACTGCAGATTATGTAGTGCTGGAAAGAAGGATCAAGGAACTTGAGGCACAAGTGTGGTGTTCTTGTCCATCCAGGTAGGGATCATCAAACTGAGGAAGTAAATGCATGGTTCCGCAGGTGGTGTCAGAGAGAGGGCTTTGGTTTCTTCAACCATGGGACTTTGTTCCGGGCACAAGGATTGCGAGGAAGAGATGGGATCCACCTAACCAAGAGAAGAAAGAGCATATTTGCAGGCAGGCTTGCAAACCTAGTGAGGAGAGCTTTAAATTAGGTTTGTTTAGGGATGGTGACCAAACCCCTGAGGTAAGTGGGGGAAGTTGGATACCGGGAAGAAACACAAGGAGGAAGGAGCAACAAAGGAAGACCCCTAATTCGAATGGAGAAGTTAGGGCAATCAACTGATTATATAAAGTGTTTGTACGAATACAAGAAGCCTGGGAAACAAAAAGGAAGAATTAGAAGCCCTGGACCAATCAATGAACTATGATTTGATTGCAATAACGGAGACTTGGTGGGATGACTCGCATGACTGGAGCACTGTCATGGAAGGGTATAAACTGTTCAGGAAGAACAGACAGGGGAGAAAAGGAGGAGGAGTTGCATTGTATGTAAGAAAGCAGTGTGCTTGTTCAGAGTGCCAGTATATGAACAGGAGAAAAGCCTGTTGAGAGTCTATGGGTTAAGTTTAGAGGCAGGAGCAATAGGAGTGATGTTGTGGTTGAGGTAGATGAGGTGTTGTGGTTGAGGTGGATGAGGTAGATGAGGCTTTCTTCAGACAACGAAGAGAAGCTTCCAGATCACAGGCCCTGGTTCTCATGGGGGGACTTTAATCACCCTGACATCTGCTGGGAGACCAATACAGCAGTCCACAGACATTCCAGGAAGTTTTTGGAGAATGTTGGGGATAACTTCTTGGTACAAGTGCTGAATGAACCAACCAGGGGCCATGCACAGCTCACAAACAGGGAGGAACTAGTAGGGGAAGTAGAGGTGGGTGACAACTTGGCAAAGCAGAGATCATGAGATGGTAGATTTCAGGATGCTGATCAAAGGAAGAAAGGAGAGTAGCAAAATACACACCCTGGACTTCAGAAAAGCAGACTTTAACTCCCTCAGAGAACTGATGGGCAGCGTTTCCTGGGATTCTAACATGAAGGAGAAAGGAGTCCAGGAGAGCTGGCAGTATTTTAAAAAAGCCTTATTAAAGGCACAGGAAGAAACCGTCCTGATGCGCAGTAAGAAAAGCAAATATGGTAGGTAACCAGATTGGCTTGCGGGGAAATCCTTGGTGAGCTTCAATACAAAAAGGAAGAAATGGAAACTTGGACAGATAACTAGGGAGGAGTATAAATATATTGCTTGAGAATGCAGGGGAGTTAACAGGAAGGCAAAAGCACAATTAGAATTGCAGCTAGCAAGGGATATGAAGGGTAACAAGAAAGGTTCCTACAGGCATGTTAGCAAAAAGAGGGTGATCAGAGAATGTGTGGGGCCCTTACTGGATGAGGGAGGTAACCTCTGATGATAGATGATGTGGGAAAAGCTGAAGTCCTCAATGCTTTCTTTGCCTCTGTCTTCACAGACAAGATCAGCTCCCACATTATTGCACTACGCAACACAGTATGGGAAGGAGGTGGGCAGCCCTCGGTGGAGAAAGAACACGTTAGGAACTATTTAGAAAAGCTAGACATATACAAATCCATCGGTCCAGATTTAATGCATCTGAGAGTACTGAGGGAGTTGGCAAATGTCATTTTAGAGCTTTTGGCCATTATCTTTGAAAATTCATGGAGATTGGGAGAGATCCCGGATGATTGGAAAAAGGCAAATGTCGTGCCCATCTTTTAAAAAGGGAAGAAGGACAATCCAGGGAGCTACAGACCAGTCAGCCTTAACTCAGTCCCCGGAAAAATCATGGAGGGGATCCTCAAGGAATCCATTTTGGAGCACTTGGAAGAGGGGAAAGTGATCAAGAATAGTCAACATGGATTCATGAAGGGCAAGTCATGCCTGACCAATCTGATTACCCTCTGTGATGAGGCTCTGTGGATAAGGGAAAGTCAGTGGATGTGAAATACCTTCACTTTAACAAAGCTTTTGATACGGTCTCCCACAATATTCTTGCCAACAAGTTAAGGGAATATGGATTGTATAAATGGACTGTAAGATGGATAGAAAGCTGTCTAGACTGTCGGTCCCAACAGGTAGTGATTAATGGCTCAATGTCAGGTTGGCGGTCAGTTTCTAGTAGAGTGCCCCAAGGATTGGTTCTAGGGCTGGTTTTGTTCAACATCTTTATTAATGACCTGGATGGGGGGATGGATTGCACCGTCAGCAAGTTTGCGGATGACACAAAGCTAGGGAGACGTAGATACGCTGGAGGGCAGGGATAGGGTCCAGAGTGACTTATACAGATTAGAGGATTGGGCCAAAAGAAATCTGATGAGGTTCAACAAGGACAAGTGTAGAATCCTGCAATTGGGATGGAAGAATCCCAAGCATTGGTACAGGCTGGGGACCGAATGGCTAAGTAGCAGTTCTGCAGAAAAGGACCTGGGGATTACAGTGGATGAGAAGCTGGATATGAGTCAACAGTGTGCCCTTGTAGCCAAGAAGGCTAATGGCATATTAGGTTGCATTAAGAGGAGCATTGCCAGCAGATCCAGAGTTGTCATTATTCCCTTTTATTTGCTTGGGTGAGGCCGCATCCGGAGTATTGTGTCCAGTTCTGGGCCACCCACTATAGAAAGGATGTGGACACATTGGAAAGGGTCCAGTAGAGGGCAACCAAAATGATTAGGGGGCTGGAGCACATGACCTACGAGGAGAGGCTGAGAGATCTGGGTTTGTTTAGTCTGCAAAAGAGAAGAGTGAGGGGGGATTTGATAGCAGCCTTCAACTTCCTGAAGGGAGGTTCCAAAGAGGATAGAGAAAGGCTGTTCTCAGTAATGAGGGATGGCAGAACAAGGAGCAATGGTCTCAAGTTACAGTGGGGGAGGTCTAGGTTGGATATTAGGAAAAACTATTTCACTGGGAGGGTGATGAAGCACTGGGATGGGTTACCTAGGAAGGGGGTGGAATCTCCATCCCTAGAGGTTTTTAAGTCTTGGCTTGACAAAGCCCTGGCTGGGTTGATTTAATTGGGATTGGTCCTGCTTTGGGCAGGAGTCTGGACTTGATGGCCTTCTGAGGTCTCTTCCAGATCTATGACTCTATGATTTCCCTACCCCAAACTAGTTGCCCACTGACTGGTAGCTGTTTAGGGTGGTGAGCTTACACAGGGTAATTGTGACTCGCTTTTGCAGGGGAATGGCGGGCCACAGGTGGGTGTTGTGTCTCTGGAGGGTGGATGCCAGCCAGGCACAGAGCTTGAGGAAGGTGGCCTTTTGCATTCTAAAGTTCTGTACCCACTGCTGGTTGTCCCACTATTCCAGGACTAGCCAGTCCCGCCAGTCTGAGCTGGTCTCCAGCCTCCAGAACCTTCTCTTTATAGTGGGGTGCAGTTGCCAGAATGGAGCAGCTACAGCCACCGAGAGTGTCCCCAGAAGGAGCTTGGGGTCCAGGTTCTCCAGGAAAAGGAAGGTAGTTGGCAGCAAATGCTGCAAAAACTGAAGCATGGCTGTGTGAGGCCATCGTATGCCCAGGGGCAGCTCCAGCTCCAAGGCACACTGAAGAACAAAGTTGTGGCATCCTAAAAAGAACAGGGCAACCACAGCAGGCACTGCTGAAGCTTTGCTGTCCCTCAAAGAGGTCCACAAGCAGGCAGCAGAAGCAGAAAAATGGCTGTGCAGGGGGGTCCTTTTAAGCACGTGTCTCTGAAAGGCTCCAGCACCAGCCCTCGGAAGCAACTGGTGACCTAAAGCCCTGCCTGAAGTGGTTCCAGGTGGCCTTTTTTGCAAGAGAGCATCCCATGAGTCTGGACGCTCTCTTTCGCAAAAGTGCTTTTTCGATACTGTTTTGCAGTTTGGATGCTCTCTTGTGCAAGAAGCCTGCAGTCTAGACGTAGCCACAGGTGGAATACATGTGTGTCTCTGCCCACTTCTCCGGGTCAGCTAGCCCAGGACAACTAGGATGCCCAAAGCTGTCCTCCATGGCCATGGAGATCTTTGTATCTCCTCTGTCAGTCTTCTTCTCCAGCCCCTCCGTGATGGCTCTACTCTTATGCTGGTCTTCCAGCTCTGCCCCTTTCACCTGAGGCTCCACCCTTCTGCGGGCCCAGATCTGCCCTCCCCCCATGGGATGCCCAGGGGCCTGGCTCTTCTGTCAGCAGCCCTCCCTGAACCCTTAGTTCCTGTACCTGAGGACAACTCCTGGTCTGGACCAGCACGAAAGAGAAACAGGGGCTGGCTTTCAGTACCCCATTATTAAAAACATTCCAGTGCCACCGGAGTTAAGCCAAATTGAAGAATGGGTGACCACGGCCCACCCAGACCCAAGTTTAGCTCTTTTAGACATTTTTAATCTGCCCAAAAAATCAAGGTCAGATCTTTAGCAATAATGATGCGATACTATGAGTCTGGCAATCAAAAATAAAAATTAAAAATTAAAAAAAAGAAAGACAAAAAGATGAAGCTAAGCAAAAAGAAAGTTTGTCATCTTATTTTAAAAATCTTGAAACATTGAATAGAGGACATTCATCAAAAAGTATGGGTGAAGAAACATCTCAATTGTATGATTACTTGCCAAGTTGTGGGGAACACCATGAGAACTGCAAAAATTGAACAACTGGACTCTGAAGTGGCAATGGAACTACAAAATATTGGTAATTTTGTCAAAGTAGGGGAAGAAACCTACCCTAAGGACATTGCATTATGGCCAAAATCTATTTCATTGGACAGGATAGAATATTTCTTAGTAAACAAACTGAAAAACATAGATTACATAGAAAATTAGCAAAAAGGGCATAAGGTTAGAAGACAACAGCAATTTAAAGATCTTCAGGAGTCCCATTTTCTGAGCATGAAGAAAAATGGGACCACAGAAATGAGAAATTGGCTGATATTTTTTGGTAGCCTACTATTATGTTTGCAAATTATTCCCTGACCATAGTAAAGGAAAACAAACATTTGTTGATGGGCAGTCTAAGGCTACGCCTACACTACAAGGTTTTTGCACAAAACCAGCAATTTTTGCGCAAAAATCGGTGGAGCGTCCACACCTCAAATGTGCTTTTGCACAAGAAAACCGACAGAAGAGAAGGCTTTTTGCGGTAGAGTTATTCCTCTCCCCACGAGAAATATCTTCTTTTTGCGCAAGAGTTGTTGTGCAAAAAGGCAAGTGTGGGCACTCCGCAGGGGTTTTACACAAAAACTGGCCTCCAGGGAACAACACAGGTGGATGCTTGGACGTTCTGTAGCAGGCAATCACAACTCTCTTGTTCCTGTCTGCTGGCCCCTCTTAAAGGTGCAGGCACACTGCATAGCTATTCTGGCAGGAAGCATGCCCACAGCCAGCTGCCTTGCTGTGTGGCCCTCAGTCAGCATAGAGCAAGCAGGTGTCTGAGACCCCCCCTGGCCCGGACAGGGAGTAGCCACAGGGATCCCAGGGCCCCCCCGCCCAGGGGCAGCAAGCACCATGCACCAGCATGGTCATCGGCAGAAATCGCGACTCTTCTCCAATTGTTGGGGGAGGAGGAGTCGCTGAAGGAACCCCAGGCAAAACAGCAAAATGCTGAAATCTTCACCCACATGGCCATGTCCCTGATGGAGCAAGGTCACCCTGCCCAGACCATGGAATAGGTCTGGGCAAAGGTGAAGGAGCTCCGTCAGGGATCTGTCAGGGCAACGGAGCAGAGGTGGCACTCAGGGCGACAGCACACCTGCTCCTACTACAAAGAGCTCCACCACATCCTGGGGGGGAAACTCTTTCCCCCCTCCATCGTGGTGGACTTCAGGCTGCAGCAGCCCGTACTCCAGCGCCCGGAGCCTGTCCCCGAGATGGAGGAGAAGGAGGGGCAGATCCAGCTGCTGATGGAGCAGGAGGAGGAAGATGCCAACCAGGAGAGCAGGACCATCACCCTGCCCCTGGAGCCTGTCCCTGCCAGCCTGGATATTTCCCAGGCCTCTGAGGAGGCTTGGGAGGGATCCTCAGGTAAGTTGGCACGTACACACACACACACACACACACACAAACACACACAGAGGGTGTGGGAGGTGGGCGCACAGGGGGAAGGAAGCACAGTGTCACACGGGCTGCTAGGCCAGCACATGCTGCTGCAGTCTGGGCACATGCACCCATGTGCAGCGGGAGGGTGCAGCATGCGGCCACAGCAGTCAGCCCCTCAACATGACCGGGAGCCTGCTGGCAGCCTCATGCCTGGTCACACAAGTCCTGCCCCGAGGGGGAAGCAAGCAGGCTAGCCACAAGGACAGAGGCACTACCCCACCCACACTCCAGAGTGCTGCGTAAGCACACAGGCATTCCTGCACATGCGAGGCAGCAGCCGCTCCCACTGATAGCTCAGCGAGCCCCAGCTCTGTGTGCAGACCCAAGGGAGGGGAAGGATGCTCACGGCTCCTCTGCTACCCATGAGGGGATCCACTGTGACCATACACTTCCCTTGCCTGCCTGGCTGTGGTATGTGTGGGGGAGGTGTTGGGGGGGGGCAGCACGGTCCTCTGGCCACTTCGGGGTCTCTGTGACACAGGGTATGCTGTGCAGGCCTCACATGGCCTGCACCGGGACATCCCCCTCCTCCAGGTCATGGACTGGTGTGATCACCACTCAGTCAGGAGGGTACGGCCTCGGGGAATGTGTGTGCAGGGATGACTGACGGCCTCTCCCTTTTCTGTTTTCTCCCCAGCGGGACCAGCCAGGACAGAGGGCCCGGCCACACCACCGCCACAGCCACCTGCCAGAGTCTGGGGGAGCCACAGACAGGCCAGGCCTGGGGAGGAGCTATGTGCCAGCACATAGGGGTAATGCACAACATACACGCCACCCTGTCACTCCGGCTGAATGCTGACCTCGAGCAGCAGCAGCTGGAGTGGAGTGACCTCATGGTGCACTGTGACACACTGTGTGACATCCTGTCTCGCACGGGGGAACAGGCGCCTGCTGCCGCTGCTCCCACCTTCCACCCTCCTGCCCCCCTCTATGCCTATGGCCCACCTGTCTGCCCACCCTGCCATGCATTTCCTCCCTCCCCATGCCATGGAGCCAGAGCTGCCTCTGGGCATGTGATGGCTCCAAATTGCCATGATGCAGTTTCTGCAGCAGTTTCTGCAGGCTGCCTTCATGGTCCTGCATGAGCTCAACTCCAACCTCATATTTGAGACCCTCTGCCTGTACGCAGGAACAATGCCCTTAGAACTGTACCCCATGGTGGAGAGACAGTTCTGGAGGCTGGACTCCTGTTCTAACTGGTGGGACCAGATGATGACGGTGCGGTGGGGTGATCAGCAGTGGCTCTACAACTTCCAAATGAGATTCTTGGAGCTGTGTGCCTGGCTCACCCCTGCCCTCTGATGATGGGACACCCAGATGCAACCTGCTTTCCCCCTGGAGAAGCGGGTCGCCATCACAGTCTGGAAGCTTGCATGCCAGACAGTTACCAGTCCATGGGCAACCAGTTCGGTATGGGAAAGTCTACCATCAGGGCCCTCCTCATGGAGGTAAGGTACTCTCAGGCTGCAGTCCCTGGAGGGAATACTGGGAGGGAGGACCCTGGGAAAACACGGGGTTGGCAATACAGGGGGTGGCCTGGGGATGGGGGGAAAGCCCCATCCCTGGGGGCTTCTGCAGGCCTGCCCTCACATAGCTCTGGGGCAGGCCTCATGGGGGTGGCTGCTGGGGTGTTTGTGGGGGGGGGAGGGAGCAGGGGCCTCAAGGACCTCACAAAGGCTCAGGCACCCCCTTTGATTCTCTGTTTCGTGTCTTTGTTTGTCTCCTTCTGCAGGTTGTGAGAGCCGTAAACACCATCCTGCCGCTCAGGGTCATCCGCCTGGGAGATCTGGACCCCATCGTCAGAGCTGTAACAAGAGTGGGGCAAATGGGGCACTCCGCCCCAGGTGCAGTACATTTAGGGGTGCAAAATTAAAAATTAGTAAGTTAAAATATTATTTCATTTATATCTTCACTATCATCTATTTGCAATTTCAATATATGTGCAATTTACAACATGTGCAATGAATAAAATTAATACAAAAAAATTAGAATTTTATCTTTTTGGGGGGGCAGAGGGAGCGCAGTTCAGTAGCTTGCCCCTGGTGCAGAAAACCTTAGTTTCAGCTCTGAACATCATGTCCAGATTTACCACCCTGAGCTTCCCCAACTGAAGGAGGGGGCTATAGATAGAACTCATATCCTCATCTGTGCCCCAGATCACCAGGCTGTCCAGCAATGTGCGGCTGATTGAAGGCCCATTCCTCCTGGCCGGCCTCTATCCCCAACCCCAGAAGGAAGGTCTCGCCCTTCCTCTCTACAATGTTGTGGAGAACACAACAGGCTGACATCACCTGGCAGATGCTGTGCTTCCCCACATTGAGGTAGGTCAGGAGGCATCTGAACCATGCCTTCAAGCATCTGTAGGCATATTCTGCTTGGATGCGGGCCCTGCCCAGGCGGGCATTGAAATGGTCCATGCTTGGGTTCAGGTGACTGGTGCACGGCTTCATCAGCCACGGCATGAGGGAGTAGACCATATCCTCCACAATGTGCAGTGGCATCTCCATATTCCCTCCTTCAGTTGGGGAAGCTCAGGGTGGCAAATCCGGACACGGTGGACAGAGCTGAAACTAAGGTTTTCTGCACCTGGGGCAAGCTACTGAACTGTGTCCTCCCTCCCCCGCCCCCAAAAAAGATAAAATTCCAAAAGGGATATTTTTCAATGGTCCTGCAGGCCCTGGTTGAACACCCTGGACAGTTCTCGGACATTTTTTTAGGCAACTCCAGCCTGTTCCAGAAGCTGGAGGCTGGCACAATCTTCCCCCAGTGCAACATTATGGTTGGGAACATGGAGATGCCATGGAGGACATGGTCAACCCCCTCATCTTGTGGCTGATGAAGATGTACACCAATCACCTGAACCCAAGCATGGACCATTTCAATGCCCGCCTGGGCAGGGCCTGCATCCAAGCAGAATGTCCCTACAGGCGCTTGAAGGCGTGGTTCAGATGCCTCCTGACCTACCTCAATGTGGGGAAGCACAACATCTGCCAGGCGATGTCAGCCTGTTGTGTTCTCCACAACATTGTGAAGAGGAAGGTCAAGGCCTTCCTTCTGGGGTGGGGAGCAGAGGCCGGCCAGGAGGGATGGGCCTTCAATCAGCCGCACATTGCTGCCATCCTCCAGGCCCATCAGGTGGGTGTGTGCGTCTGGAAGGCCTGGAAAGATAGTTTCTCTGAAGGACCCCAGTAACTCTCCCCAGGGCCTCCCCAGTAGGGGACTGTGCGTTGCCCCTCTCTGCCTTTCTTACCACTACAACCCCTCCTTTCCCCCTACAATCCCCCTTCCTTGAAGACAAAATAAAAACAACTGTTTAGTTTTCAAAAACATAACTCTTTGTTTTTTTATTTGGGATAAAATTAACTGGGAAGGGGGGATGAGAACCTGGATATGGGGAGGAGGGGGTGGGATGAGAACCTATAGGAAAGAAGTGAGAACCTTGGAAGCGGGAGGAGAGGCTCAAAGCTGGGGCAGAGACTGGCACGTGTTTTAGGTGCTTGTTCTGCCTCTTGTCCGGAGACCTCAGCGACCTTGGGGATGGGGGGTCCTAGGAAAACAGGGGGATAAGCAGGAGGGGGAAGCTGGAGTGGGGTCAGGCATGAGAGGCAGGCAGGGCCTGGCATGCAAGGGGGGCAGGGGCTGGCATGGGAGGAAGGCAAGGGCTGGCACAGGAACTGGAGTAGGAGCTGGGATTGTTGCCGAGTACACAATCATTTCCCAGATGGTCGCACACATGTTCCGGCCCTGCTGCAGCAGCTTCATCCACAATTGGGCTCACCATTGTGCGTTGTCCTGGACCTTCTGGGCCAGCATCTGCTGCACATCTCGGAGAATGGACACATGCTCCCTCATGAGGTCCTTATGGAACCTCCAACATCTGCAGCTCCCACGGTCAGACAGCTCGGATATTGTCAATTGCCCCATAGTAATGGCTGGTCTAACTGGGGAGAATAAAGAGAGAGAGATGATCAGTCATCCTTGCAGACACTGTCCCTGAGGCCTTTCCCTCATCAGTGAGCTGAGAGCAACAGTTCTCAGGGAAGAGGATGGTGATGTCCCAGCCATGTGTGGCCTGGACAGCAGAGGTGTCCAAGGGGACCATGCTTCCCCTGCCCCCCACCATCCCATGGACAAGCAGGCAAGGGAAGTGGCCATCCACAGTGGGATCCAATGGCTGGGAGAGGGACCTTGAGCAGCTTGGCCTTCCATCGGGGCCACACACACACCTGCCCTAGCAGTGCTGTCCCCAGGAGTGAGTGGTGCCTCGAGCATGCAGGCATGCCCATGTGCCATGTGCAGTACTCCTCAGTCTGTGTGCAGTCGTATGTACACCTTTGTCCCCAGCCTGCTTCCAGCGGTGGCTGGTGATGGGAGTGGGTAGAAGTGTGTCTTGCCTCCCCAGAACCTGTGAGCAGGAGCCCGGGTGTGCTTCAGTGCTGCATGCTGGGGCTGCATGGCGCAAACTGGCACTACACATGCATCCACATGCACAGACTGCAGCACCATGGCCAGGCCGAGAATGACGAGCAACAATCTCACCACAGTCCCTCAGCACCCACCATCACTGCCCTGTGTTTATGAAAAACTAAGAGCACTCACCTGATGATCCTTCCCCAGCTGTGGAGGATGTCTAGGAGACAACCAGGCCCTGGGGTTCTGGCTCAAGGGTGATGGTGCTGGCCTTTTCTTCCTCCTCCTCCAGCTCCTCCTCCTCCACCTGGACTGGGACCTCCAGGTGGGCAATGATGGGCATTTCCAGCCCTGAGTCCACCACCAGGAGTGGGGAAGGCACTGCACCGGCTGCCAGAATGTAGTGCAGTTCATCGTAATAGGGGCAGGCATGTGGTCCTGCGCCAGAGTGAGAACTGTGTTCCTTCACCCTGGCATAGCCCTGCAAGAGTTATTTTACTTTGTTCCAGACCTATTCCAGAGTCCTGTGGTGGTCCCTTGTGGCCAGGCCATCAGCCATCCAGCTATAGATGGTCTCCTCCTTGCCCCACACCATGAAGAGGGTCAGGATCTCTGCCCCAGACCAGGACCATGCATGCCTTTTCTGGCCCCTGGCAGGCTCCTGGGAGCCCTATGCATGATCTCTGGGAAGGCCAGTGGGCTCTTGGGGGGCTTGTGGCTGGGACATGGGTGCCCAGATGTGTGGCACTGGCAGCCATGCAGTGTGTTGCAGCTTCCAGAGCTGGGTTCCTGTTACAAGCCCTATCCCTGGTGTCTGCAACTTTAATACTGCTGAGAGACAGGAACTATAGAGTTGTGATGAGTGTGGATGGAGTGGCCAGCAGGGCACCTGTGTTATTTCCTGGAGGCCTCGTTTCTCAAAATAACTCTTTTTTCGAAATAGCTTTTTGTCAAAATAACTCAATTGCAGTGTGGATGCTAGTATTATTTTTCCGGAATAATAGCCATTATTCTAGAAAAATGCTGCACTGTAGATGTACTCTAATTGGAGAAATGTTGTAAGAGATAATTGCTGATCATGAAACTTCCAAAACTCATATTAATGCTATGTGTAAGTCTGTTCAAAGATGTAAATTATCCACAAGAATTGATTCTGAGTTTTGGGCTCAGTTTGAGAAGGAGTGTTCTTATTGGAAAAAAGTGCTGGAACATATTGCCACAATGAAACTGCTGTCTTCTTTGGGACTACCTATAAGAGGACATTATGGCTGTGTCTACATTGGCACCTTTTTCCGGAAATGCTTAAAACGGAACAGTTGTCCGTTTTAAGTATTTCCGGAAAAGGAGCGTCTACATTGGTCCCGGAGTTACCGTTATAACGATGCGCTTTTCCGGAAAAGTGCGTCTACATTGGCGGCACGCTTTTCTGGAAAAGCAGAAGCCTGGAGCCATTTTGAAGAGGGCAAAGGCCACCAGACCTTTCCGGGGGCGGGGCCAGAGCGCCGTTCAGACACGTGCTTAAAGGGGTCTCCCCGGACAGCCGTTGGTCTCCTGCTCCCGTGCCTTGGGACCTCTGCCAGGGACTGGCACCCTTAGCAGGTTCGGTGGTTGCCCTCTGAGTTTTGGGGACACCACCCTTTGGCCCCCAACTGCTTTTCCCTGAGTTTTGGTTTTTCTGCCCTGCTCTGTCTGCCATGGAGCCGTGGGTGGCCGTGTGCCTGCTCGGGCCCCTGTTGCAGCTGTACAAGTGCCTGCAGCTCGTGCTGCAGGCCGGTGCCCTGCTGTTCATGGACCAGGAGGCAGAGATCGCATTGGACTTCCTCACCAGGGAGGCCCTGGCAAACCTGTGGCATCAGCACCCCACCGTGGTGAGGCCCGTCTGGAGTTTTGAGAGCAGCACCGACTGGTGGGAGTGGCTGGTCCTCGGACTATGGGACGACCAGCAATGGATCAGGAATTTCCGGATGAGAAAGCGGATCTTCCTGCAGCTGTGCACCTGGCTCACCCCCGCGCTGCAGAGAGCCACCACCCGGCTGCGGGCACCCATCCCCATCAAGAAGAGGGTCGCCATCGCGCTGTGGAAGCTGGCCACACCGGACAGCTACCGCTCGGTGGCACAGCAATTCGGAAGATCAACCGTCGGAGTGATCGTCATGGAGGTAAGTCCCAGGGGGAGTGGGATGGGGGGAGGGTGCTGCACTCCAGGCCCAGGGACAGCCAAGACTCCAGGCTGGGTCGCCCAGGGGTTTGAGCCATCCCTCCCTTGCACAGGCCCGGTGGTGGTGGCGGGGGGGGCCTTGGGGGCCCTGGTGTGTGTGTGTGTGTGTGTGTGTGTGTGCGCGTGTGTGAGGACAGTGGGAATCAAGGGGGGCCCAAGGGAGCACACACTCACCCCTGCCGTATGTGATGTGTTCCCTTGTGTTTCTCTGCACCCTTCTGCAGGTCGTCCACGCCATCAACGGCGTCCTGCTCCCGAGAGTCATCCACCTGCGGCGTGGATGATACCATGGCGGCTGCCCTCGGGTTCCCCAACTGCGGGGAGCCCTGGACGCCACCCACATCCCCATCCGGGCCCGGGCATCAAGCGGCCCATTTCATGAACCGCAAGGGTTACTGCTCCATAGTTCTGCAGGCCCTCGTGGACCACCGGGGCCGCTTCCTGGACATTTACGGGGGCTGGTCCGGCCGGGCACACGACACCCACATCCTCCGCAACTCTGGACTGTTTCGCAGGTTGGAGGCGGGCACCTACTTCCCCCGGCGGGACTTGACTGTTGGGGATGTGCCTATGCCCATCTGCGTGGTCGGGGACGCGGCCTACCCCCTGATGCCCTGGCTAATGTGGCCTTACACGGGGCAGCCGGACCAGAACCGGGCCCGGTTCAACGACCACCTCAACTGGGCCCGAAACCCAGTGGAGCTCGCCTTTGGACGTTTAAAAGGCTGCTTCCATTGTTTGCTCACCCGTCTCGAGATGGGTGAGCAGAATGCAACAGAGGTACTGGCCGTGTGCTGCGTGCTCCACAACATTGTGGAGCGCAGTGGGGAGGCCTTCCTCCCTGCATGGATGGCAGCCAAGGCACAGACGTGGGAACAGCCCGACACAGCTGCCGTCCGCCAGGCGCGCCAGGATGCGGTGCGCATCAGAGAGGCCCTGGTGGACATGTTTGCCCAAGCCCCGTAGTAGGGTCGCCTGGGTCTCCCCAGACTACTCCCTCCCATCCCCTACCCTTCCCCACCCCTCCCTTGCCTCCTCCCCAATTGTAAAGCGTCGGGTCAAAGCACATCGGCCGTCATCGTGACTGTTCTTCGGGTGCGTCGGGCGTAGTTAGGGTTTTTCTTTTTAGTTTAGGCTAGGGTTTAGGCCACCATCGCCTGTCCCGAAGAACAGCGAAGAGGATTCGGGGGTCGTGCGGAAGGCTCAAGTCAGCGTACCTGATTCCAGTCGTCTTCGAGGGATCTCCTGGCTGTTCCTCTCCCGAGGCCCGGAAGGACCAAAGGATTGAGGTGGCCAGCTTCGCCGTCATCTTCCGTCGAGGGATCTCCTGGCTGTTCCTCTCCTGAGGCCCGGAAGGACCAAAGGATTGAGGTGGCCAGCAACACTACCCAATTGTCCTCCTGAGCCTAGACTATGTTTAATAATCTGTAGTGTGCATCTTCTAACCGTTCTTGCTTGTTTGTTAGCTATGTAAATATAGTTTGTGGTTTACATTTTACTGAAAAGTCTCAGTATTTCTTTATGCGCCACAAACCAATGACCACTTACAAAGGGCCCCCCCGGTGATAGAGTAAAGAATTTGTTGTCCACAGTTTGTAACCCTGTTAAATTTAAGTGGCTAATTGGCATCTCAAATCATTTCTTACAGTTACTACAGTAACACAATAACCAACACAGAATGAACAGAAAAATAGAAAACTTTTTATTTACAAGGAGGAGACCTTCAACTGGGACGGGGACCTTCAGCTGGGACAGGGGGACCTTCAACTGGGACAGGGAGGGGGCAGTTACTGTGCAGGCGGCCCCTGCGGCGCTCCTCGGCGCTGGACCTGCACACGCTGGGCAGACTGCGTCCAGGCAGGCTGCACGGGGAGGTGGGCAGGAGCAGGAGCAGGAGCAGGAGCTGGGGCAGGGGCAGGAGCAGGAGCAGGAGCAGGAGCAGGAGCTGGGGCAGGGGCAGGAGCAGGAGCTGGGATAGGAGCAGGGGCAGGAGCAGGAGCTGGGGCAGGGGCAGGAGCAGGAGCAGGAGCAGGAGCAGGGGCAGGGGCATGAGCAGGAGCAGGAGCAGGAGCTGGGGCAGGGGCAGGAGCAGGAGCAGGGCTGGGGCAGGGGCAGAGGCAGGAACAGGGGCAGGAGCTGGGATAGGAGCAGGGGCAGGAACAGGGGCAGGAGCTGGGATAGGAGCAGGGATAGGACTAAATGTGCCGTGAGCATGTCCATAGAGGTGCGCATCCCTCTGCACTCTCTTGGGCAGGCAGCCCAGCCCTCCTGCCGCCACTGCAGGTCCCCTGCACCCGCTCAGCAATGGAGGCCTGGATGGCCTCACGGCATTCACATGGCGGCGCAGAAGCTGGTCCCTCTGACACAGCCTGCGCCTCCGGGGTTGGCCAGCTGGGGGTGCCGCTGCTGCCGCAGTGGAGGGTCTGGTGCTGGGTCCCGCTGCAGGGAAGAGAAGAAAGGATGGGTCAGTCAGGCAGGCCGTCCACTGACCTCATGCCCTCCACCCCTGAGCCCAGGTGACCCCACAGTTGTGTGGCTTGGGCCCACTCGGTTCCCCTCCTGCCCCCGTGTTGTATGTTGGCAAGGAGGACCGCCCCTGAGTAGGGTCCTCCCTCCAGTATTGTAAGCACCGGTCTGTATCCTGGCCCGTGGAGGCGGGAGGTGCTTGTGCTGCGTTCACCTGTGGAACTCCTGCTGGTGGAGACTGTGAAAAGCTTTGGGCTAATCACTGGTGTTTGACAGGGAGGAGATGCATCCCCACACAGTGCCTGGGAGCACATCTGGCAGAGGCGGTCTGGGCTCTCAGATCCTCGTGGGATATCTCCTGGATGGAACCAGAAGAGTGACTGGGTGGGGGTGTCCCATCCTTGCAGCAAAACTCAGGGCCCTTGTCCCTCCCACTAGCCCAGGGACATGTGTGGCCACAGTGGGGACTTCCCTCGGGAACCAGCCAAGGCACCGGGAGCAGGCGAGGGGCTCGGTAGGGGGCCACGGTCACAGGACTGTGATGCTGCAGTTTTCCCCAGGAGCAGCTGGCTGTGCCTCACAGCCAGGCATGGGACAGTGTGCCGTTCTCCATGCTGCACCCTTGGCGGAGGTGCGGGGCTCTGGGCTGAGTCCCTGGGGCCCTGGCCGGTTCCAGCCGGCATCCACCCTTCCCCCTGGTCCCGCCGAATGTGTGTGAGCAGCACGGTCCCAGGCGTGCCCTGCAGCTGCCTGCCGCGGCCACGTGCCGCTCGGTCACCAGGCTGCACGAGGTTGCACGTGCTGCTTGCTGCCTCATGCAACGCAGCGTGCAGCTCACGTGGCCTGAGTGACATGCTCTCCCCCTCCTCCTCCGGGCACCTGGCTCCCCACCCTTTGGGAGTGCAAACTGCAAAGACTCACCAGTGGGTTCCTCCTGGCCTCGGCCTCGGAGGAGCTGCTGGAGGGCCTGCTGGGTGGTGGCAACGCTGGCCTCCTCTCCACCGGACGCGCTGCCGCTGTCCTCTCCCTCCCCCGGCTCGGTGGGTTGGATGATGGGGGGGCGCTGGCACGTGTCCACAGGGACACCCGGGGCTTGCGGGGCTGGCTGGCCCAGAAAGGCGTTCATCCGCTCGTAGTACAGGCAGGCGTCTGGTCCTGCCCCCCTGCCCTCGCTGGCCCGGACGTAACCCAGCCGCAGCTCCTTGACCTTGGAGCGGACTTGCTCACAATTACGGGCGGGGTGTCCCTGCTGCGCCAGGTTGTCAGCCAGCCGCGTGTATATATCCACGTTCCGGCACCTGGAGTGCAGGTCGTGGAGACCCTCCTCCTCCCGCCAGAGGTCCAGGAGGGTCTCCAGCTCCTTGGGGGTCCAGGAGGAGCCCGCCTTTTGCGGCCCCTGGGGGCCTCCTCCGCTGGCGGTGCAGGGGGCTCACCGGCTGGAGGTGCCATGGTGTGGTGAGATGGGTGGCTGGGCAGCACAGGGGCACGTGGCAGAGCTCAGGCAACAGGGTCTGCGGCACGGTCCTGCCACGTGCGCCCAGCAGCCTCCCTACCAGGAAGTCCAGGGCTCCTACGGGGTCTCGCGCCGTCCAAAGCGCTTTTTTCCATTTCTTCTGCTTTTCCGGAAAAGCTGTCTACACTGGCCCTTTTCCGGAAAAGCTTTTCCGGAAAAAGGACTTTTGCCCGAGCGGGAGCAGAATAGTTTTTCCAGAAAAGCAGCTGATTTCTTACAGTAGATTGTCAGTGCTTTTCCGGAAATTCAAGGGGCCAGTGTAGACAGCTCACAGCTTATTCCGGAAAAGCGGCTGCTTTTCCGGAATAAGTGGCCCAGTGTAGACACAGCCTATGAGTCATCAGTGTCAAATCGAAAAGGTAATTTTTTAACCTGCCTTTTCATGTGGTCTGTGAAAAAAAGACTACAAAAACTATCAAGATACATTACTTTATTTTAATTTACTTCTTATTATCTATAATATAGGAGGAGGGTGAAAACAAAACAATGAAAAATGGAAGGGACAGGAAGAGTGAATGTTCTTTTTCTTGGCTGGGTCCCCAGAAGGGCCCCCCAAAATGAAGCTGAGCATAGGGCCCCACTAACTTTAAATTTACCCCTGTGGCCCTCCTTCACCTTAGTGGGCTGTAGCAGCCCGCAATCCACTAGGGCTGCACCTGTGACCCCACAGGACTCCTGTCTGAACCCCTCCCCCATGTGCCTCTTGTGCACTGGAGCGCTGGAGCCCTGCTCTTACTTGTTCCTCCCTCTCCCTCCCAGAGCTTGAAGAGCTTCAAACAGCTAATTCACAGGGTTCCAATTCTGGGAGGGAGGGGCAGGAGTGGGGATGGAGTGCAGGACTCTGGTGCCTCAGTGCACACGAGGCACATGGGGTGAGGGGGTTAGCCAGGGGTCCACAGGCCACAGGTTGCCTACTACTGAGTTAGAATCTTAGATTAAAAATAAGATATGGGCCATAACAAAAAAACACTTTGGCAAAATTGAAATTTAAGCTTATGCAACCTGATCCTCAAGGGCGCTTCCCTTTTTTTGCCCAGGGTCCCACTGAAGTGAGTGAGTTGTCCCCCTATATGGATCATCTCAAAGGATCAAGACCAGTGTACCCTGAAATCAGGGCAGTTGTGCACCACTCAGGAGATATTCAGATGCTGTCCAGCTGATTAGAAGAGAACCCACAGTTGCGTATTTTGTTTCTGCTAGTGGTGCACATTCACGTATACCTTGGTGCACATAAAAATTATTCCACACATGGGTGGAAAAATCCATACATGAATGGAAAAGTTTAGAGAGATCAGAACTTTGATATCTTGGACCACCACTGCCAGTGATAGAAAAATGGGGCATGAATAGTTTCAAACTCACTCCAATCCTCAAAGTCAGCAACACAAGTTTCATTGTAACACAACATAATACTCAGGGGGCTGTGTCTAGACTGGCCAGTTTTTCCGGAAAATCAGCCGCTTTTCCGGAAAAACTTGCCAGCTGTCTACACTGGCCGCTTGAATTTCCGCAAAAACACTGACGATCTTATGTAAGATTGTCAGTGTTCTTGCAGAAATACTATGCTGCTCCTGTTTGGGCAAAAGTCCTTTTTGCGAAAAACTGTTGCGCCAAAGGGCCAGTGTAGACAGCTAGCTAAGACTTTTGCGCAAAAGCAGGCTAAACGGAAAAAAGCCGTTTGGACGCTGGGAGACCCCGTAGCCGCCCCGGACTTCGTGGTAACCCGAGCTCTTAAAGCAGACTCAGGCTGCTGAGCGCACGTGGCAGGAGCGTGCCTCAGACCTCTGGCCTGAGGTCTGCCACGTTGCCCCTGCCGTGCCCAGCAGCCACCTCGCAGCCCAGCATGGCAGCTCCGGGCGCTCAGCCACCCGCACCCCCAGCGCAGGAGGCCCCAAGGGGCAGCAAAAGAAGAGCCCCATCCTGGTCCTCGGGGGAGCTGGAGACCCTCCTGGACCTGTGGGAGGAGGAGGAGGGCCTGCACGAGACCCAGTCCCGGTGCCGCAACGCCGACATCTTTGGCCGCATGGCCCAGGCGCTAGCCCAGCAGGGCCATCCAGCCCGGAATCTGGAACAGGTCCGGGCTAAAGTGAAGGAGCTGCACCTGGGCTATGTGCGGGCCAGCGAGGGCCAGGGGTCAGGACCAGACACCTGCCCCCACTATGACCGGCTCCACACCATCCTGGGACAGCCAGCTCCACAAGCCCCGGACGTCACAGTGGACACCTGCGGGTGCCCCCCGATCACCAGGACCACCATGACGGGGAAGGGAGACAGCAGCAGCAGTGCGTCGGAGGACGAGGCCAGCAGTGCCACCCAGCAGGCCCCCTCCGGCAGCCCCGACGTCTCCCGCGCGTCCTCGGAGGCCGGGGAAGGATCCACTGGTAAGTGTTGCACTTTGCACTCACAAGGGAGGGGAGCCAGGCACCCAGAGGGGGGAGGGGGAGAGCACGTCACTCGGGCCACGTGAGCTGCACGCTGTGTAGCATTAGGCAGCAAGCAGCACGTGCAACCACGTGCAGCCTGGTGACCGAGCGGCATGTGGCCGCGGCAGGCAGCTCCAGGGCACGCCTGGGACCGTGCTGCTCACACACATCCGGCAGGACCGGGGAAGGGTGGATGCCGGCTGGAACCAGCCAGGGCCCCAGGGACTCAGGCCAGAGCCTGCACCTCCACAAGGGTGTAGCAGGCAAAACGGCACACTGTCCCCATGCCTGGCTGTGAGGCAGAGCCAGCTGCTCCTGGGAAAACCGCAGCATCACAGCCCTGTGAGCGTGGCCCCCACTGAGCCCCTCGCCTGCTCCCGGTGCCTTGGCTGGCTCCCGAGGAAGTCCCACTGCAGCCACACACGTCCCTGGGCTACCGTGTGTGAGGATAGTGGGAGGGAGAAGTGGGAAGCGCTCTGGCCGCCCCTAGGGCTGCCTGAGTTTTGCTGCAAGGATGGGACACTCCCCAGTCACTCTCCTGGTTCCGTCCAGGAGATATCCTGTGATGGGGATCTGAGAGCCCAGACCACGTCTGCCAGACGTGCTCCCAGGCACTGTGTGGGGATTCATCTCGCTCCTGTCAAACACCATTGATTAGCCCAAAGCCTCACAGCCTCCACCGGCAGGGAGTTCCACAGGTTAACGCAACACAAGCGCCCTCCCACCCTCCATGGGGCCAGGACACAGACCGGGGATTCCAATACATGGAGGAGGACCCTACCTCAGGGTCGGTCCTCTATGCAAACATACAACACGGGGGAGGACAGGGGGGGAACCGAGGGGGCCCAAGCCACACTACCCCTGTGGTATCACCTGGGCTCAGAGGTGGGGTGGAAGGCATGAGGTGTGGGGACAGTGGCCAGGCTGCCTGACTGACCCATCCTTTCTTCTGTTCCCTGCAGCAGGACCAACCAGGAGCGGGGGACCCTCCAGTCCGGCAGCAGCAGCACCCCCAGCCGCCCAACCATGGAGGCAGCAAGTCCGACAGTGGGACCAGCTCCTGCGGTGCCACATGCAGGCCGTCGAGCGCATAGAGGCTGCCATCCACAGACGCACAGAGGCGGACCTGCAGTGGCGCCAGGAGGCCTGGGCCACCTTCCAGGGACACTGTGCGCTGATGGCGAACTCCGTTGCCAGCCTCTCTGCACACATTGCCCATGCCATACATTATGGCATGGCCTACCCCCCTGCCCCGCCATCCCACCCCTAGCACTGCCCCTGCCCCCTCCTGCCCCTCCTGCTCCTCCTGCAATGGCCCCTCCTCCTCCTGTCCCTGCCCCTCCTGCAATGGCCCCTCCTGCTCCTAACCCTGCCCCTCCTGCTCCTGCTGCCCACCTCCCCGTTCAGCCTGCTCCAATGCGGCCTGCCCCCCATGTCCAGGTCCGCCCCTGCAGGGCAGTCGCGAGGCCACCCCTCCAGGAGTAGCTCCTCCCCCTTCCAGTTCAAGGTCTCCTCCTGTTCCCAGTGCGTGAATAATTAATTTAGAATGCCAATCAACTTAATAAAATCATGAAGATGACAAATGCAGACTCCAAATTCCATATCTATCACTGGTTTTCTAAAGAAATAATTGTAAAGGTTATGAGTTGTGATGCATAAATGAATACCAACTCTGAAGATAAAATTTAACCAAAGGAATATATTTGACATGCATAAAATCACAATCAAGCAAGGGATAGATTACAAAAGAGTAAACACAACACAAAATACATTAAACACAGTCTAGGCGTGGAGGGCGATTGCGGTGACGCTGGCGACCTCGATCCTTTGGTCCTTCCGGGCCTCAGGAGAGGAACTGCCAGGAAATCCCTCGAAGATGACTGGAATCGGGTGCGCTGACTCGAGCCTTCCGTACGAACCTCAAATCCTCTTCCTGTTCTTCGGGACAGCTCGAACAGACAATGGTGGCCTAGAATATCCCTAAACCGAACCCTGAACTAAAAGAAAACCCTAGCTACGGCCGGCGCGCCCGACGAACAAACTTGACAAGCGGCGAAATGCTTTGAACCGGCAGCGATAGCTAATCTAACTAAACCTAAATCTAAACCTAATCCTAATTGGTAGGTACAAGCCTTCCGCTTGACCTGACCAAACCCTTAACAGTCAAGAGTACTCTGCTCTGAACTAGACTGCTCATACATATTTCATATAACGATCATGAACATTCTGCACAACATCCCCCTCTCCCGCAAACTGTGTTGTTGTGTATTGGCAGGTAAGGGGAGGGGAGGAGAGGGAGTTGTCCAGGGAAATCGAGGCGACCCTACTCCGGGGCCTGTGAAAACATGTCCGTGAGGGCCTCCCGGATGCGCACCCCATCCTGGTGCGCCTGGCAGCTGGCAGCTGTGTGGGGCTGTTCATAGGCCTGGCCCTCCGCTGCCATCCATGTGGGAAGGAAGGCCTCCCCACTGCACTCCACAATGTTGTGGAGCACGCAGCACGCGGCCACTACCTCCGTTGCATTCCGCTCACCCATCTCGAGACGGGTGAGCAAACACTGGAAGCGGGCTTTTAATCGGCCAAAGGCAAGCTCCACTTGATTGCAGGCACGGTTGAGGTGGTCATTGAACCGGGCCCGGTTCTGGTCCGGCCGCCCCGTGTAGGGCCACATTAGCCAGGGCAGCAGGAGGTAGGCCGTGTCCCCGATGACGCAGATGGGCAGAGGCACATCCCCGACAGTCAACTCCCGCCGGGGGAAGTAGGTGCCCGCCTCCAGCCAGCGAAACAATCCGGAGTTGCGGAGGATGCGGGCGTCGTGTGCCCTGCCGGACCAGCCCGCATAAACATCCAGAAAGCGGCCCCAGTGGTCCACGAGGGCCTGCAGAACAATGGAGCAGTACCCCTTTCTGTTCATGAAATGGGCCGCTCGATGCTCCGGGGCCCGGACGGGATGTGGGTTGCATCCAGGGCTCCCCGCAGTTGGGGAACCCGAGGCAGCGCCGGCGACGGTAAGGCCCACGCCCCGCAGGCGGATCACTCTGGGGAGCAGGACGTTGTTGATGGCGCGGACGACCTGCAGAAGGGTGCAGAGAAACACAGGGGAACACATCACATAAGGCAGGGGTGGGTGTGCGCTCCCTTGGCCCCCTCCCCGTGATTCCCTCTGTCACACACACACGCACGCACGCACACACACACCACAGCCCCTCGCCCTACACACACCCCCAGCAGGCCTGTGCAAGGGAGGGATGGCCCGAACCCCTGGGTGACCCAGCGTGGAGTCTTGGCTGCCCCTGGGCATGGAGTGCAGCACCCACCCCCCACGCCACTCCCCACTCCCCCTGGGACTTACCTCCATCATGACAGCACCGACGGTGGATCTACCCACCCCGAATTGGTGTGCCACCGATCGGTAGCTGTCCGGGGTGGCCAGCATCCAGCTGCGATGGCGACCCTCTTCTTGACGGGGATGGGTGCCCGCAGCCGGGTGGTGGCTCTCTGGAGTGTGGGGGTGAGCCAGGCACAGATCTCTATGAACGTCCGCTTTCGAATGTGGAAGTTCTGGAGCCATTGCTGGTCGTCCCATTGCCCTAGGACCAGCCGGTCCCACCAGTCGGTACTGGTGTCCAGTCTCCACAGTGACCTCTGCACCCTGGGGTGGGGGTGCCACAGGGACGCCATTGCCTCACTGGTGAGGGAGTCCAAAGCGATGTGCCCCTCCTGGTCCTGGAAGAGGAGGGCACCAACCTGGAGCAGCAGCTGCAGGCACTCGAAAATGTCCAACAGGGGCCAGAGCAGGCACATGGCCACCCGTGGTTCCATGGCACAAGAAACAAGGCAAGGAAAAAAAACCCTGGCAAAAGCAGTAGGTGGCCAAAGGCAGCGGTGTCCAAAAGTCAGAGGGCAACCACCAAACCTGCTATGGCTGTCAGTCCCTGCAAGAGGTCCTATAGCATGGAGCGGAGAGAAACGGCTGTCCGGGGAGATCCCTTTAAGCACGTGTCTGAAAGGAGCTCCAGCCCTGCCCCGGAAAGGGCTGGTGCCCTTGTGCCCTCTGCAAAATGGTTCCGGGCTTCTGCTTTTGTGGAAAAGCGCACCGCCAATGTAGACGCGCTTTTCCACAGAAGCGCATCGTTATAACACGAACTCCGCGCCAATCTAGACTCTCTTTTCCGCAAATGCTTTTAACGGAAAACTTTTCCGTTAAAAGCATTTGCGGAAAATAATGCCAGTGTAGACGTAGCCAGGAAGAACAACTTACACCAAAGTACAAGACGGTTCAAAATTCCCTGTACTATTTTCAGCAGCCATTTTTCTACTCCAATGTCATGTAAGGCTTTGTATTTAATTCCTACAAACCCACAGTTCCTCCTAGATTCTCTCACACCTCTGGGCAAAGAGGACAAGATAAATATCTGTGGCTAGGAACAAGAAATCCATAGTGATGGACAACAGTCAGATCATCCAGCTAATCTCTACCTGTCTCATTTTAATCAAGCTTTTCACAACTATCGATTTATTGTCCCAGAGACACAAATCCTCAATTAATTCTCACAGAAAAACACATTTGGTGGGAAGGGATGTTTCTCTATTAAACCAGAGCAAAGCTCAAAATTACTTCCCCGCACCCCATCCCCCTTTGCTACATCGGAAGCCATAAAACTTCTCCCTGATAAGTCAAGCACACTTGCCTTTTATTTGCATTATCCTTTGGCCTGCATGTCTCTAAACAGGATTTTGATATAAACTAACTTGCTCATGGGTGCCTACTGCCATTTCATGTTGTAGATAGGTGGGAAAGGGGGGTTGGAATGGGGTCAGGCATGGGAAGGGGGCAGGGGCTGACATGGGGGGTGGGCAGGGGACTGTGGTGATGGGGATGCAACTTACTTTCTTCTCCTTGTTCACATGTGTGTCATTTCCCTGGGATTCCTCTATAAAGATTTTGTGACCTCCCTTCACTCCGACATAATATTCTTCTTTTTTGGTGTTAAAATTAAGGTAACAATCTATGTGGATAACTCCATTTGTGTTGTCATAATATCTTCTTTGCAAGTCCCTGTGTGCTGGCACATGCAGCAGTGCCTGGCAAGTGTTTAAAGAGGGTTTTTTTATTAAGGTTTAGGGTTATCTATTTATTATTGGGGTTTAGGGTTATCTAGTTTGATAGGATTCCCTTTTCATAAATAAGAGAGCATCAGCTTCAATGAAGGGTGGGGCGGGAGATTCAACCCAGCTGTAGTATTTGTAAGTAATTTTTTCCTCCTGTACACAACTGTTTTGTTTCTTCATGACTCTAGTCACAGCACTGTTTCCATCAGTACCATGCTGGTATACAACATTTCTTGGGAGATGTTACTGGAACATCAGTTGCTGAATTCTAAAAAAGCAGTTTAAAAATATCAAGTGTTTGGGAATGATAATTTGAGATAGCATCACAGACTGCTGGAAACCCTTAGAGATCTGTCACCAGGCATGAATGTATTAGGAAGAAACATACCATTCAGGCAAATAGTTCTTGGTGATGGAAAAACAAATTAAGTAAATAATAGTGGTCCCAATTCAGCCACTCACTGGCCTGCATCACATATTGTAGCATGCAGGCAACCTCAATTTAGTGTGTATTCCTGGCCCCCTCCCCCCCCCCCCGACACTTTTCCATCTTACTGCCTTTTGATACTTGTTTATTTCCTCCATCCCTAGGGTCTATTACATTCCTTTGTTTTTATATTTCCCAGGTGACTTCCAATCCTACAATCAAATTATTGTGCCCATGCATTTGGAGTTCAGAGATCAGCCCATACAGATCTGCCTGCAGGAGCATTGCAAGCTCTTTTTGGGACAGGGTTCTATCCATAAAATGCCCACTCTATGGCTGTGTCTAGACTGGCAAGTTTTTCTGCAAAAGCAGCTGCTTTTGCGGAAAAACTTGCCAGCTGTCTATACTGGCCGCTTGAATTTGCATGAGAGCACTGACTTTGTAATGTACAAAATCAGTGCTTCTTGCTATAAATACAATGATGCTCCCGTTTGAGCAAAAAAGCCCTCTTGCGCAAATGCTTTTGAGCAAGAGGGCCAGCGTAGACAACCCAGAATTGTTTTGCGCAAAAAAGCCCGATGGCTAAAATGGCGATCGGGGCTTTCTTGCATAAAGAATGCGTCTAGATTGCACGGATGCTTTTCATAAAAAGTGCTTTTGCGCAAAGCGTCCGTGCCAATCTAAACGCTCTTTCTGCAAATGCTTTTAACAGAAAAACTTTTCCGTTAAAAGCATTTGAGGGAAATCATGCCAGTCTAGAAGTAGCCTATAAGTCTATACAGCAACTGTAAGGTTCTCAGATAACAAGGTGAAGAGCATGCCCTATGTACTGAGACAGAATGAATGCATGTAGGATTTATCCTGGCTTCACAAGAGAGAATAGCTGGGAGAAAGCTAATTGGAATTTGTTAAGGTATGTTCTTGCTACAAGGAAATGCTTTCTGCAACTGAAGAACAAAATCTGACTTCAGCAAGAAACACATTGGAATTCATACACAGCTTGCAGAAACATTATTGAATGTCGGGCTCCTGTTGGCAAAAGCTGAGATGATCTCTGGTGCCCTTTGAAGTTTTACTTAGCAATAGATAAATACAGAACACCTTCAACATCTGATTGCCCAGTACGCCTAATTGCATCATTGGCCTTACAATTAGATAGATTCTGAAGCTTCCAGAATAACTCTGCTCCTAGAATCACATCAAAATTAGAAATGGGGGAACAAGTAGTTCAGCTCATCATTCCCACAATACTCCAGCCAGCTATAAGTGGGGGAGCCCTTCCAGCATTTTCATTCCCTCTCTTGGGGCTAAGTCAGCAATGGGCAACCTAATGAGTGGGCTGCATGAGAGGCCCTTTTTCATCTCAGTGGGACACAAAATTGTTGTAACCAAGACAGTCTCCTGGGATAGGGTAGATTTGCTAACTGCTCTTGCGTACCTAGACTTTGTAGGGTGTGCTGATTAAACCGTAGTAGTACTTTGATTGGATGCAGAGGGAATGGACCACTCTCACAAGCAATTTGTGTGCAATCTGCACACACCTCACTTCATGTGCTCTTGCTTTATGTGAGTGACACTTTATTAATGCTGGTATCAAAACCACTATTCAGATAGAAACCAGTGGAAAAAAGGAGGGCCATATGAGTTTAAAAAAGAGTATGGAGAAACCGGTATATGTGTAGCCATGGCAGAAACTGAAGCGCTGAAAAAGAGTAATAGTACTAAAAAGCCTAGGATTTTGCAACTTATGTCTATGGCAGTGAGATGGCTTAAACAGCCTGCCACACTGCTAGCCTCCCTGGTAATGGAACAAATAGGGGAAGTAAAAGAAGCAACCTTGCAAAAGGGAAAAGTGCCATCCCTAGAAAAGCAACAGCCTTTGGGAACTTTCACAGTACCTGAAGCCATGGCACAAAAATTATCAGTGGTAGCCCTGAAAAATGTGAAAGATGAAACGGGGTCCACTGCATTGCAACCACAACCATATGATAAAAGCCAGGTTCCAGTTGAACTTAAACTGAAACCTATACTCAGCCACCTGAGCCAGCATCACATCAGTGGAGTAGAACAAAGACATATAAAAGAGAACCTGGCCTGTGTTTTAATTATGTTTTCTACCTCATTAGTGACAACAAACCAGTCTGACACCCGCAACGCCAGAGTGTGCCTACAATAGCTACACTAATTTCATTAGTGGTCCTCCAAACCATACCATGTCAGTGAGAGTAGAGTCTGCCCCAAAGTTCCATCAACAATGTAATATATAAAATCCAGGCCTTCCCTAGTGTTTCATTTTTAAATGTATGCCAATCTCCTTTGAGTGATGAAGGCACATGCCTATCATTAAGCTGCATTCTGGGAAACTACATCTGCACTGGCAAGTCTTGTGCAAGAACATATGCAAATGAGGCATACTTAATGAGTCGCCATTTTGCACAAGGGGCTTTTGTGAGTGACACTTTTGTGAGTGACACTCTTGCACAAGAGCCATTCACCTGAAAATAAGCGGCAGGCAGAACGGCTCTTGAGCAAGAGGGGTTTTTTGTGCAAGAAGGAGCAGTGCAAATCCCTTGTGCAAAAATGGTGGCTCAATAAGTATGCAAATGAGGCACAGCAATATTCATTGCTGTGCCTCATTTGCATATGTTCTTGTGCAAGACTGGCCAGTGTAGACGTAGCTGTAATGTATACAATATGCGATCACAGTGGGACCTTAAGAACTATAAGAGCCAATTCAATTTCTGCAGAGGGACAGTCTAAAGCAATTTCTTCAAGAGCTAATGAGTTTCCCAGGCTTCCTTTTAGGGCAAATTTCAGAAGACTGTGTCCTGGCCAGACATCTGGCAGTTTTGCATCAGTGTGCATCAGGCACTTTGCATCCTCTAGTTCCCATTTTGACTCAGCTGACTGGGCTCAAATTGTACACTGGGAAATTCAGAAGGAGCCTTCTACATTTTAACTACATTATCAGCTATTTGACTTGTTCAGTGCTGCCCATCTGACATGACTACTGATTCATTTTGTAAGCCTGACTCTTAAAAGCAGATGCATAACTCAAAACCCATGGAACCATTTGCATATGGAGACTTGCCAGGTTATTTGTAGCTGTTCTGATAGGATCAAGTCTTCAGCTCCTTCCTCCAAAGTTTACCAAGTGTTAGGGTGAAATGAATGTCTTGACATGGAATCAGAGTTGCTCTTCACCCTGACATAAATAGGACAAAAGAAGCACTACACAACATTGTGAGAAGCAGCGACACCAGACAGCATTTTTTCTTTGAAAGAAAGATGATTGCAGCGTCTGGATGACTCATTCAGAGAGCTGGAGCCCAGTCTGTTCCTTTATTTTTCATTAATATGCCAGAAGTGCCCACTCCTTCCTGAGGCCATCTATGTACAACAGAGACTTGTTGGAGACAAGCATGCCTAGCTGCCAATAGAGTTACTTTTCCCTGGTTCATTCAGAATTGGGCATATATCTAAAAACTGCTTCAATATTCTAACCATTCCATTATCTTGCCTTCTGAGTAAATGACTTGAACTTTAGAACCAGCATCCAGTTACACAGCTTGAATATTACACACATACCTTAATTACTGCAGATGCAATTTTGCAAGCAGAATTTCTTGTGGGTGCAAATAATAAGATGTCCAACTAACTGCTCTCCTTCTGAACCCAGTAGATATCTGGAATCATGCTATATAAATTATTAAGGATAATTTGTTCATTTGTTCAAGAACTCTTCCTGAAAGATAAGAGCTAGGACCACCAAACTTGGTATGCAGCTTCCTCGTATCCTAACTTTAAGCAAGGTCAGGGTTTGGTTGAGCCAGAAAAATGGCAAGTGCCTCACAGCGGATTGTTTCCCATAACATGGAAAGGGAGGGATCTGAGAATAGATACAGTGATGCTCCGCAATGACCACTGACAGCAGCAAGTGCAGGGGACAGTTATACTGACAGCAGCAAGTGACTTCAGGGGTACAGACACACCAGCTTGGGGATGGGGTACTTCATATTGCCAGCCACTGGCCATAGGAAAGTGGCCTCTCTGCCCCCAAATCCTGCACCTCAGCACAGTGCTGGTCATGGAGTAGAGAGCCCCACCTCATTACTGTAGCACACCCAGGAGTACCATGGGGGCCAGCCAGCACAGCTCTGCCCCCCCAGCAGCTGCTGGCTGGGTGAGGCAACAGAGCCCCCAAGCCGCTCTGGGAGGAGCCACTGGCTGGGGCCAGGCAGCAGAGCACCTGTTCCCCTTCATGAGGAACTATGGGCTCGGGCTAGATAGCATGGCCCTGGACAACCTAGGGATCGGAAGCAGCACTCTCTTCTCCATTGTGGGTGGCCCTAGTGAACCCCCCTACACACACCTCCCAGAACCCATCCCTGACTCCTGTACACCCCACCCTAAGTCCTGAGCTCCTGCAAGAATCCAAACAATGCTGAATAAATCCTCTAGTACACGTTGCATAAAAAAAGCCTCCACCTGAGCTCACTAGATTTATATACATGGATTTTCTAAAGCTACACCAAACTGTAAGGTCTAAGGTTTTAAACTGCAACTTATTATGATCCTTGTCAATCTTTGCAATCTGTGTAACTCTCAAACTTACTGTAAACTGCAACTTTGTAATCTTTGTAACATGCAGCCACCTTGCTTGTAACTTTCCTAAGCTGCATTCTCCCTGAGTGAATAGAGAGAGAGTGAGTGTGAGTGTGTTTGAAGGCTTGGAACAATGGACCACATTTCAATGAGTCATCACAGTCTGGGCATGCTCCTTGCTGGATAAAGGGAAGTCTGGGCATGCTCCCTGATGACAAGGTGAATGAGTCACAGGGGCCATTCAGACACAATATAAGGAGAAGGAGCACATGTGAGACTCTCTCTTTTTCCTTCCCCTGCTCCTGAGAAGCTCCCCTCCAGTGTCTCTCTCTCCTGACCAGCTTCCCCAGCCACGATGAGCAGACAGACCCTCCAGGATCCACATGCCTTCGCTCCTTCTGCAACCTATATGTCTGTGTAAGTGAGTGATTGCCTGAGGGCAGGAATGAATGGGTGTGAATGAGTGAGTGAATGAATGGAGGGGTGTATGCTTGCTTGCTTGCCTCTGTGTGTGTGTGTGTGAGAGAGAGAGTTCTATCTTCTTTAGTTTAAACCTTTGGTGGCTGCTTTCTCCTCTTTAGTTTTACCTAGTGGAAATAAACCCATACTAGTGTAACCCTGGGTGGTCTCCAGTGAGAATATTTTTAAGGTAACAGTACACACACACTAGCAAATATGCCAAGCATTGCTTGGGTCTTCAACTCTATTGGGGGGGGAGGAGAGGACGCAGGGGACAGGACAGGGAGTTGGGAGTGAGGGAGCTCAGGTCAGGGGGTGGAGGCAAGGAAGGTTAAGGAATCAAGGCAGGGGTTTGGAATGTTTGGGGGGCTGACAACAGAGGGTGAGGGGTGCAGGACACAGAGCAGGGGGTAGAGGAAGAGTTCAGGGCAGGGTGCTGGTGGCATGGAGAGGGCACGAGTCAGGATTTGGCAAGGAAGAGGGGCTAAGTGCACAGCTGTAGGATGTGGGGGACTTGGAGTGAGGGGCTCAAGGCAGGGGGCTGTGAAGTAGGGGGGCCTTACAAGGGCCACCCATAGCAGTGAAGATGATATTTCTTCAGCATCGACTCCTCCCAGAGGGCCAGGGCTATGCTCCCCAGATGGTGGCTACTGTGGGGGAGAGTCTAGAGCTGCACAAGCCAGCCCAGGCCTCCAGCATGTTGGGGAGATTAGGGTCTGTGGACTGGCTTAGCCTCTATGTATCCCACCCATCCAGGGGAAGGGGTCAGGGTTCTGTGGATCAGCCCTGGCTTCTCCTGTGGGGTGAGGGTCAAGCTGCAATTCCCAGCCTTTCCTTGCAGTAGGAAGCTGCAGTTCCTAATCTTTTTGGGGAGGGGGGCAGAGGGCAGACTGTGTTTCCCAGCCTCACCTTTGTGAAGATTGTCCCCTACAGGGGGGAGCCTGGCCCATGGTTCCCAGTGGGTGGGTTGCTCCTCAGGGGGAGAGGTGCATTTTTGACTCCAGTGTCTCCTCTGAGGGAGGGACTGGTGTGGTTGGCCCTCGGGATGGTCCTTGGGAGGCCACGGCACTGGAGCCAGTAGGCAGCAAGGCTCCCCCCCAGTCAGGCACTGTTTGGTACAAGAGGCCACTTACTTGGTCTGGTGGCTGTCTATGTGTACAGCCTTGTCCCCAGCTGGCCATTCTCTTTCTGGTGTGGCTTCCTCCCTATAGTCACTCTGCAGTATCACTGTCCCTTCTGTGAACCTCCTCCCTGTCTGTGTTATTGAAAACACTCCCATTCCAGGAACTTCCAGTTTTTCTGGCACAACCCATCCCTGACCTTGCTTTAAGTAAGAGGAAACTGCAAACCAAATTTGGTGGTCCTAGCTCTATTTAGGAAGAGTTCTTGAACAGCCAAACTCACAGATGGACAGACTCACAGATGAGTCACAATATTTCTAAAAATTACAGATGCACAAACTCTCTAAAATTTGCATTCCTCAGATGCAAAGAGGAAAGATGGTCTTGGCGTTAAGATAGCCAGTTCAGGCTCAGAACAACAGAGTTCAATTCTCAGCTGTGTCACAGACTTCCTTTGTGACCTTGGACAAGTTGCTTAGTCTCTCTGTTTCTTATTTTCCCATTGTAAACCAGAACTGATCATTTCCTTTCTCCCACCCTATATCTAGCTTGTCTAGTCAGACTAAACTTGTTGGGACAGGAACAGTATCACTACATACCTGTACAGTGCTTATAGACTCCAAGGGTATGTCTAGACTACATGCCTCTGTCGCCAGAGGCATGTAGATTAGGCTACCCGGCATAGGCAAAGAAGCGGGGATTTAAATAATCCCCGCTTCATTAAAATAAACATGGCTGCCGCCCTGTAAGTCTCATTTCACAAGGCATAAGGGATCGGTCGGCAAAGGCTTCCCCAGCCGACTGATCCGCGTCTAGACTACCGCTCTGTGCCGGATCAGCTGATCATCGGCACAGTGCGGTGGCCATGTTTATTTTAATGAAGCGGGGATTATTTAAATCCCCGCTTCTTTGCCTATGCCGGGTAGCCTAATCTACATGCCTCTGGCGACAGAAGTATGTAGTCTAGACATATCCCAAGTGTTGGTGCAGCCCTAAGAAAAACAACAAAATAGATAAGCAGGCATAAGACATAAGATCATCAGTCAGATCTTCTGGAGCTATTGCTCTAAAAATCCACATACATTGAAAGAATAGGTTTAACATTAATGGAGAACTTTGTGCTAGCAAATCTTTATCCTTGCTAAAGATTTTAAGATAAGAGAGACGTATTTTGACCTCAATGCACCTGTTAGGATCCATGCTGAGTTGCAGCCTTAATAATGTAATGTGCAGAGTCTCCATAAAATTACCCAGCCTAGATAAGAATAGGAGCATTTGTCACTCACTGTAAGTCATTCATACTGAGCAAATGGTCATAACCTATCATGGCTTTCCAGATAGTGAAATGAGGTCTTAATAATGAATCTAAGATGTAAATCCACTGACAAAGCCAGCGATAACAAAACCCAGATTCTATCTATGTAGTACTGCAATGAAAGCAGTCATTGCTAAATGAAACTGTCAATGTTGATGCATGAGTCATAGGTTTGCAGTCTACGAATGATGGCCAATGTTATCCAGACTTCAGTAAAATGACAACATCCATTGAGCACTGTCCTGACAACATTCCATGCACAGAACTCCAACTGATTTCGATGGAAGTCTCATATATGCAATGCTGAATAGGTTGGGCCTAATGTTTGATATCAGAAATTCAAGGCCAGAGGAGATCTAGACCTCATTTATCTTTCCATCCTGTATAACCTACCCCATAAAATTATCACCTAGTTACTCCCACACTGAGACCACTAACACACAGCTTACAGAGAGGTATGCAGTCTTGATTCAAAGGCTTCAGGAGATAAGAAGCCATTACTTCCTCTGTAGTTTGTTCCCATGACTCCTCATCCTCTCTGGTAAAAATCTGTTCCTTATTTCCAGCTTTAATGTATCTGGCTTTAACACAGGAGATGAAGTCATAACAAGAACCAGTTCCACAGAAACATAGAAAGACCCTTAGTACGTGGTATTTTCTTCCCAGGAAAGTACATGTTAGATGTAAGAAGGTAAGGATTTTTCATTTAAGGTAAATACCTAAGATGTAAGTTACGTATCCATCCATACACATCTACAAAAAAGGTAAGATTGAAGTAGGAAGTTTATGGAACAAGTTAGAGATCGCTGACTGCCATACTACATGGCATTAGCTTCCTTGTAATGAGCGCCAACCAACATAATAAGAAATCTAAGATATCTCCCATAGGCACCCCATTGCAAAATTAAATGGATACGGGGCAAACCAATGCCCATCAAAGGGCCCATTAATGGGTGAGGTACTTGTCCTTTAAACTCTGGTTCAGCAAAGCATTTAAGGCAGTGCTTTACAGTAAGCATGTGGATAAATCCCATCCAAGTTCATGGGAATGCTCATGTAGCAAGGTACTTTTAAACATGGGGAAGAGTATCAGAACCTAGCCCTGAGCATCTAATATTAGCAAAGTAACATATACAAAAATATCACACGTTTGTTCCCTTGTCTTGCCCATATCAAAATCCTTAATTTCTCATGCCATTCGGTTTAAAGCTCAAATCTAAGTCCTCATTGCAAAATCAATGGAAGACTACTTTGTAGTTGACTTAACTACTAGTAGTGAATAAATCATTCATTCAGATTGGACAGTTTGCACACAGCCCATGTCACTTAAATATGTTAATAATACCTGTGAGAAATCCACAGATTCCAAATGCAACTGATAATTCCTGAAAAACACAAACACACACACACATATACACACAAATCCTAGCAGGTAGTAACATGTTAAGGTGACATACAAAAAATTCCCACAAGTGTCACAAAAATACCTCACATAGTATAATTCCATTCACAAATATTCTGAATGAAACATTTTCCTTTAAAAATTAGATTTATGAAAAGCAAAACATTCAGTGGGAATGTGTCAATTTCAACTAAACTTTAGACAGAAATGGTAACCTGCCAGCTCACTAGCGTACTTGACTCACCTGACACCCACAGTGTTTCTAAAACAAAATAATATTTCACATCAGCAACAGTTTCCAAGGTTTTGAAAAATCCCAGTTCTCCCCCTCCTCTTTAATATTGTGGAAGTGAAAGTCAGTTTCCCAAACAGTTCTAATTATCACCGTGATGCAACACACTCATGATATGTCTAGACTTAGGGTATTCTGGAAAGCTCTGCTGTGTCCAAGGAACATGTCCGCTTTTCTGAAGAAAATGTTGGAAAAGTGGATGCGTTTTGTCAGCATCCGTGTAAACCTCGTTTTACGAGGAAGAAGGGAAGTTCTGAAAAAGGTTTTTTTTTCTGAAATTTAACCTTATGTAGATGGGCCAAATTTTGGCAAAGCCTCTTTTGGAAGTAAATCGGAAGTAAATTCCTATTTATCTTTGTAGTCTAGACATAGCCTCAGAGGCAGACCATTTACTCTGCAGGCCAGCATGCCCTCAGAAACATAAGCAGCATGCATCTAAGCAGGCGTCCATCACTATCCCACATATTAACACCACTTCATTATATTGTCAATTCAGAAATATTCCAGACAGAAGGACAAAAAAAAAGTCCTTTCTTGTCTCTTTTTATTTATGGTCAGACCTGACAAAGTGGTGTGGGACAAAAGGAGCAATTGCCCCGGGATCTGATTATTCTGAAGAGCATGGTGCACCTGGCCATAGCAGTAGGAGCAGTGAGGATGTTGGGAGCCTGAGACCCAGCCCCTTTAAATTGCTGCTGGAGCACTACATGAAGCGATCTGGGCAGCTCTAAGGGCTGGCGGAGGGGTGTGTGTGTGTGCGTGTGTGTGTGTGTGTGTGCTGTGGCATGCTCCAGGCGGTGATAAAAGCTGGCTGACTCTGGCTCCACCCTTTCTGCCTGAGGCCTTGCCATATCTAGGAGCATGGAGCTGCACCCCTTACTTTCCCCAGGGGCCTGGTGTGGCTGTTGGGTCCCCTGCTATATGACCCCTGTTACTGTAAATGCTTATCGTATTGTACAATGTGCAGTAACATACAATGATGTATGCCCTGTCATATTTTATTGCTTTGTTATTAGACAGAGAAAAGTGGTTACTTTTGTAAACTGACAGAAACTCAGTGAAAAGCAGCATTTGCTCTGGCAATCAACCCCAACTTTAATTTCTGTCACATGAAATATTACGTAGGGTGCATCTACATTGCACCATTTTTCCAGAATAATGTCTGTTATTCCGGAAAAACAATACAAGCATCCATACTACAATTGAGTTAATTCAAAAGAAAATCGAAATAATGGATGGCTTTTTCTGACGCTGGTAAACCTCATTCCACAAGGAATAAGGCCTCTTCTGAAAAGGCTTTTTCAGAAGAGGCTGTGTGTAGACGCAGAACAGGGAGTTTTGTCAAAAAAAAAAAAAAAAAAAAAGAGGCCTCCAGGAAATTCCACAGGTGCCCTGCTGGCCACTCTGTACACACTCATCAGAACTCCTGTTCCTGTTCCCCTAGAGCTCTTAAAGCTGCAGACACAGGGAACAGGGCTTATGGCTATAAGCTGGCCCTCAGAGCTTCCAGCCACAGCACAGCTCACAGTTCCACACATCTGGGCACCATGTGTAAGCCACAAGCATCTCCAAACCCTTTTGCCTGTTGCAGGGAGCATGCCAGGGGCTTCAAAAGGCATGCACCATCCTGGTCTGGGGCAGAGATCCTGGCCATCTTGAAGGTGTGGGGTGATGAGGAGAACATCCAGGATCTCCGCTCCAGATGGCACAACACTGACATCTATGGCCAGATGGTCAAGAGCCTGGCCACAAAGGGCCACACCAGGAATCTAGAGCAGGTTCATAGTAAAGCGAAGGAGCTCTGGCAGGCCTATGCCAAGGTGAGAGAGTGCAGCTCACACTCTGGGGCAAGACCCCACTCCTGCCCCCATTATGATGACCTGCACCACATCCTGCACCACATTCCCTACCCTTGGTGGTGGACTTGGGGCTGGAAACTCCCATTGTCGCTTGCCCGGGGGGCGGGGGGGGGGTCCCAGCCCATGAGGAGGAAGAGGAGGAGGATGCAGCCAGCACAATGACCATGCTCACTTTGGAGCCGGTACCCCATGGCCTGGATGTATCCCAGGAATCCTCTGAGGCCAGGGGAGGGATCATCAGGTGAGTAGTCTCAGTTTCCTCACACACACAGGGTGGGGGTGGCAGGTGCTGAGGGGCTGTGGGGTGATTGATGCTCGGCCTTCTCAGCCTGGCCATCACATTGCAGTCCATGCATGTTGATGCTTGTGCAGTGCCAGTCTGCACCACGCAGCCCCAGGAACCACTGCTGGGGACAAGGATACACACATTCACGCACACACACAGAGACTCTGGAGTGCTGCACACAGCACATGGGCATGCATGCACTTGAGGCAGCACCCAATCCCGGGGACAATGCTGCCGGTGCAAGTGTGTGTGTGGCCCCAGTGGAAGCCCAGACAGCTCAAGGCCCCTCTCCCAGCCATTGGATCCCAGTGTGGCCGGCCATTTTCCTTGCCTGCTAGTTCCTGGGATGAGATGGGGCAGGAAGCATGATCCCCTGGGAACATCTGGGCCCCTGTAAGACAGGGCCCACTGTCCAGGCCACACATGGCCTTGCTTCTGGGACATCACTGTCCTCTGACCCAAGAACGGTTGCTCTCAGCTCAGATAAGTGCAAGGCATCAGTGACAGTGTCTCTAGGGATGACTGACCACCTCTCTTTATTGTCCCCAGCCAGACCAGCTGTGACTGTGGAGTGATCGACACCAGCCAACCCAGCCGTCCAAGCCTGGCGGAGCCGCAGGCGCCGGAGGATCCAGGAGGACCTCATGTGGGTGCATGTCTCCATCTTGCAGAGCATGCAGCAGAAGCTAGCTCAGAAGGTCCAGGATGATACACAACACATGTGTGACTGCCCAGGAGCTTCTGACCCACCTGGAGCCAACTCCTGCTCTAGTCCCAGTCCCTGCTCTTGCCCCAGGCCCTGCCCCAATCCCTGCTCCCCCTCCCATGCCTTACCCCTCTCCCACTCCCATGCCAGACCCCACTCCAGCCCTGCCTCCTGCCTATCATTCTCCCTGTACCTCCCCACGCCCGACATCACAGAGGTCCCCGCACACAAGGTGGAGAAAGCACTTGAGCCACATGCCACCCTCAGCCCCAGCCCTGAACCTCTCCTCCCTCCTCCAAAATTCTCAGTTCCTCTCCTCCCCATTTCCAGGTTGTCAATCCCTCTACTCCCCAGTTAGTTCTACCCCAAATAAATCACCACAAAGTTCTGTTTTTCACAACCAGTGTTGTTTATTGCGTCTGCAGGGAGGAGGGGTGGAGCGGGGAAGAGAGGAGCTGTTGTAGGAAAGGTAGAGAGGGGCAAGGCACAGGCCCCGAGTGGGGAGGTCCTGGGGAAAGTTACTGCCACCCCCACCCACACCCCACACTCTAATCCCCCCTTTCCCTAGGGTCCCCCTTTCTAGTACTCCCCACCCCAGGACTGCAGCCCAAAAGCCTGCATGATGAGAGCCCCGACAGTCCACTTCCCCATGCCAAACTGTTGCCCATGGATTGGTAACTGTCTGGCGTGGAGAGCTTCCAGATGGCAATGGCGACCCACTTCTCTAGGGGGATGGTGGGTCACATCTGGGTGTCCCGTCATCTGAGGGCAGGGGCAAGCCAGGCACACAACTCCAGGAATGTCTCCTTCCTCATGCGGATGTTCTGGAGTCACTGCTGGTTGTCCCACCACTCAATCACCATCTGGTCCCACCAGTCGGAACTGGTATCCAGCCGCCAGAAGCGTTGCTCCATCATGGGGTGTGGTTGCAAGCACAGTGCTCCCACACACATGCAGAGATTCTCCACAATTCTCGGGGTTGAGTTCATGCAGGGCCATGAGGGTTGCCTGCAGAAACTGCTGCAGAAACTGCAGCACAGCAGTGTGGGGTTGTTGCGTGCCCAGAGGCAGCTCTTGCTCTATAGCAGGGTGTGCTGTGGTGTCCTGAAGTAGGACAACCAGAGCACGCAATGGAAATGCTTTGCTCTCCCTCGGAGAGGTAGGCAAGCAAGCAGAAGAACCTGAGAAACAGCTGTCCAAGAAGGGTCCCTTTAAGCACATGTCTCAGCCTCAGGCAGCAGCTCCAGGAAGCAACTGCTCACTGCATACCCTGCCTGAACTCATTCCAGGTGGCCTTAAATGTGAGATAGCATCCAATCAGTGTGGACACTATCTTTCGAAATAGCAAATCATTATTTCATTGCACTTTTTGCATGTAGACACTCTATTTCAAAATAAGCTTTTCTGGAAGATCTCTTCTGGAAAAGCTTATTCCGAAAGAAGCTAGTAGTGTGAACATACTCTTATTTAAGTAGACAAACCCGTTATGTTTTGTTGTCCTCTGAACACTCACTTTTATGCCTGAATCAGGACCAAGTCCACTGAAGTCAATTTACACTGGTATAAAGACCAAGAAATAGTTGCAACTTCCTCTGCATTTTCATTGCAACTAAGAGAAGGATAAAATATTCCATGCTAAACAAAAAGACTAACTTGTAACGGGCACAATGTTAGCTGCTGAGAATGAGCTGGCTGTTGGTTAAATATGACATCCAAAGATGTATCAAAGCCAAGACAAGGAAATCTAATTATAGCATGATTAAATACCAAGCATTCATTCTCTGACATTCCCCACACATATCCTTCCAAGAATGGCATCTTTCTACTCTGGCATTCACATGCTACCTAACATTGTGGGCCTGCCTGACATGAAAATGAAAAGAAATAACATAGAATGCCAGACTACAATCCCGAAAGGCAAGGTTTATTTTGCCTGTGACAAGGAGATGATGGTCGCTAGAGAAGACAGTTAGCAATCTGTGTCCCTTCAGCTGTAATCCCTTATCTGCTGTATTTTCCTGACACAGAAAAAGAACACTAATTTAAAATGAATAGCATTTCTTACTGGCTGATTTGTAGGCATTATTAAACAAAGACATTATTTCCCATGCTTGGTTTTCTGGCATTTCTTCTGTGGTTGTACAGCACTTAACACAATGGGTTCCAGTCTATGACTTAGGCCCATGCCTTCCGCTGCAGTACAAACAGTACAAACCTTCTTTCCATCAGAGTTAGCACTAGAGGAATACTGAATTTGTTCAGTTAACATGAATTAAAGTCTCTGGATTTACACCAGGGGTCCACATTGGGCCCAATTCTCTTCTCAGTTAGGGCCAAATCCTGCCATTTGACTCATAGAATCATAGAATCCTAGAGCTGGAAGAGACCTCAGGCAGTCTTCGGGTCCAGCCCCCTTCCCAAAGCAGGACCAACCCTAACTAAATCATCCTAGCCAGGGCTTTGTCAAGCAGGGACAGTCATAAATAGGAGCTGCTAAGGAGAATCTGACTTACCTAAAGAGTGAGGAAAGGGTTAAGCAACTGGAGATGCACCTAAGGGGGATTGGGTAGCAGCCAATAAAAATGCAGATAGGAATTTCAAACCAGGAGAGATGTTTTTTTCTCTCTCTCTTCTTTGTTTGAGATCAGACCAGTTTCTCCCAGGTATTAAGGGAGATGGGAGACACTTTCTCTCTCCAAGAACGGACTTCTTGAAATGTGTAGGTAGGGAAAAGTTTAGATAATGTCAGGGTTTATTGTTTTCCTCATTTGGGGGTTTGGAAATCATGTCTTAGCTGGCTAATTGTTTTTCTCTTTTGTAACTAAGGATGATAGCCCAGGGACTTTCCCTGAGTCTATGTCACTTCATGGCTATTTTCCACCTAGTCAATTTAATATTCTTGCAACAATAGTTTTATTTTGATAATAAAAGAGTTTTCCTTTAGTTTTGATTAACTGGTATTGGTTGAGTGCTGTGTCCTGAAATTTATGGGCCTAGTTACTCCGGCAGAGTCCATTGTTCTCTGCAGAGTCCCTCTGTTTGTTTTCCCAACTCCAAGCAAAACAGAAGTTGGGGGCAAGGGAGAGAGCTTTACCTTAGGGAAAGGATTCCCAAGTGATCTCTACCTGGAAAAGAGTTTATTTTATATATTTTTTACTCACTTGGGTGATGGCAGCAGTTTCTTTTGGGTCTCAGGGAAACTGAGACCAGACATTTGTCTCTGGTAAGTTACAGAGGCAGGCTCTTACAGGCTCTTACGGCTCTGTTAGCCAGCCCCCATCTCTATATTCAATGTGTCAGGTTGGGGAATTGAGCCATGACAGGGACTTAAAAATCTGTAGGGATGGAGATTCCAGCACCTCCCTAGGTAACCCATTCCAGTGCTTCACCACTTTCCTGGTGAAATAGTTTTTCATAATATCCAACCTGGACCTCCCCCACTGGAACTTGAAACCATTGCTCCTTGTTCTGCCATCTGTCATTACCAAGAACAGCCTTTCTCCATCCTCTTTGGAACCTCCCTTCAGGAAGTTAAAGGCTGCTATCAAATCCCCCCTCACTCTTCTCATACTGAGTAATAGCATCACAGAAGTGTAGGACTGGAAGAGTTCTCAGTAGGTCCACTAGTTCAATCCCCTGCACTCAAGGCCACACCAAGTAATAACTGCACCATTCCTGAGAGGTGTTCATCTAACCTGTTCTTAAAAATCTCCAGTAACGGAGATTCCTCAATCTCCAGAGCTTAACTACCCTGACAGGATGTTCTTCCTAATGTTCAACTGCCACTACTGCATTTTGTCCTATCCTTGGAGGTTAACAAGAACAATTTTTCACCCTTCTCATTGTAACAACCTTTTATGCTCTTGAAAAGTTGCCCCGGGGTCCAAAGATTCAAAAAGGCCCAGGGTTCCCAGCTGCCACCACACCTACCTTAGTAGTGGCAAGAGCTGGAGCCCAGGCCCTTTAAATCACTGCCAGAGTGGTCAGAGACACACTCCCAGGAGATCTAAAGCCTGGCAGTGTGGAAGGGCAGGGCTGCAGGAGGTGCCAAAGGCTGGCTGTTCTCAGCCCCACCCCCTTCCACTGATGTTCCAAACCCTTCCGGGAGCACAGAGATGGGCCTCCATCCAGTCTTGTGCAAGGGCCTGGCAAGTCTTCCTCACCCCTCCCCCACCCTGTATGCTCCTCTCTCATCCCTTCTCCAGACTGAACAAAAGTTTTTTTTCAATATTTCCTCACAGATCATGTTTTCTAGGTCTAGAGAAGAGCAACAACAGTATAAAGTAAATACTTCATTTTGTAAGTAGTTCTGATTTAATAACGACTACATGAGGAGATTACACAAGAAAAGGTGGAAGAATCTGTTCCTTGATCTTTGTAAACTGGAAAGAGTTTCACATAGCCATGATCATGTTCACTCTGGACTTTGCTTTTCCTCATAAGGCCCTGATTCAACAAAACGTGTAAATATGTTCTTAAATACTTTGCTGAACAGGGATGGATTACTCCCTAAACACTTATAACTAAGTATGTGCTTAAGTGCTCTGCCATATCAGTGCCTGAGGCAGAAAAAGAATTTAAAAATGTGCCAGTAACTTGGAAGGGGACACATTTTACATGTGTTTGTAAATTGTTTAAAATCTGAAACACCAAATTCACATACAGCTTATTTTCTCTGCCTTTTTTCTGAATGAGATTGTGTGCATGTATTTTTAAAACAATCTAATATATTCCTGACATGAAGCATTTAGTGCCTGTTGTACAAATGTGGAATAAAATTCAGTTGTGTAGCTCTTTTATTGTCAAGCAAAATAGGATGCATCTTTATCTCAATGTTCCTGACTTTGAAAAGTGATTCTGTTCCCTACAGACCAAAATGGAGTTAGGGGACTAGGAGGAGAACAATAATACAATTTTGGGTTTGTTCTTCCAGCCTATAGTTTTGGATGGCAGTGTTATGCTCTGTTGAATAGAAGAAAATAAATCTTCCTTCATAAGATTTTATTTTACAATGCATAGTAACTGTTTGGGATAAAGAAAAAGAGACTTGATTGTTTGCTAATGAAAGTGGGAAAATGGAATGGGTGTATGATGCAACAGTGACAGACCTCCCCTCCATGCTTTATTAAATTGACTAATTGACACAAACATGCATAACTGAAAGATGCTTGGGACAAATTGCCTTATGTAACCTATCAATTTTAATGTCATATTTCTCTGGATGTGTATATCTTATTTTGATGTATGAATCACTCTTCTATGTAAAGTTAGAGATATGGAATGGTTTAGGTTTTTTAAATGTGCAAATGAAAACCATCATTTCCAATGCTGGGACAGTTCAATGTCTGGGCAATCATATGTAAACACCCTCTTTTGTCCATTAAGTCTCAGCAGTGGTTGGTCTTGGGAAGTTACCTAATCTCCTAACTGGTAAGGACTGGCCAGGTAACCTCCCAGACAACAGAAAATCTATAAAACTATGGGAAGCTTAGCAGAGTCTTGGTCTTTGATTTGTTGGTGTGGCACACATATGGGAATGAACCAAAGACCCCAGGGAGAGGGAGTCCTTGCTTTGAAAACTTAGCTGGAAAAGGAACAGTTTTAGGAAAAGTTTGTAATAAGATTGTACTGAAGTTTTAGTGTTAGAATTAACTAAGCATTTTCTGTTATTTAAAATTTGTAATCTACTTTGTTCTGCTTGCTCTCACTTATTACAGCTTAAATCCTACTGCTTGTACTTATTAAAATCACTTTTATTTACTATCAAGCTCAGTGTAAATAATTGTTACCTGCGGGAGAAACCAGTATGTACATTCCCCCTTTCATTGTTAAAGGGAGCTTACCTAATTAATTCATTTGGGGTTCTGATCCTATTTGGGAGTGGTATCCCAGGAAGCTGGACCCTAAACTCCATTTTCTTTGGACCTGAAAAGGTTCAGTTTCTGTACTGCTCCTCAGGGGGCCAGTGATCTCAGTTCTGTGCCTTGGCTAGGGGAGACCCAGAGGCTGGCCCAGCAGGACAGAGCAGTAAGAAGCCCCAGAGAGCAGGAAGGCGAGTGGCAGTGGCCTTGTCAGCATCCCAGGAAGTACCCCCAAGGGGTCTTCTGTGCCCTCATCCCGTCACAGCAACAAGAACAGAGAATATCAAGAGAAACTGTTTTTAACCTAGAAGTTATCTGATTCAAGGTCAGCCCATTACCAATGTGAAGGCATAAACAAGGTAGAGAAGTGTTTTCAGGGAGCCCCTCCACTCACCCTGTTAGAAGGTGCTGCTGCAGCAGGAAATGGTTCAAACATTTCTGCTGACTCACAAAGGCAGGTGACTTGTTACTCCCTCTTGACAAATACACAGAATGGGAGTGGCTGTCTAGAAAGCACCCAGTGTATGGTCTGAGTAGTCTTTGGGGTCTCCAAGTTGGTCTTTAATGCCAAAGAGAGAACACTGTTAGAAAAAAAAAACAAGAATACACTTTTTGGATCTCTGACTCTCTAGTGTCCAATCTTAAACCTGTTACCGGTTCTGCTATGAAAGCCAGTATAGAAGAGTTTGAAATGCATCAACTTTTTGCATGACCTTTTTATATTCTGTAGGCTAGTGAAGTGACATTGAAGCTATGGCTAGCATAAACAGGCACCCATTCTCCTACACCATATTAGAGTAGAAGACCAATATTTGAAGTATTACATGAAAGTTCTCTCTCTTCTTTGGAATGGCATACAGAATATATCAGAGCGCCAACTCTCTTTCCTCCCCATAAATGCATGAAATTATCTCCCCAGGGTGGGGAGATATCGGTACCTGCATTTATACAAATATAACAACATTTATGAGAAATATATCATTATGTGGGGAAGCAAGAGTGGTAGGCTATGCAGGGGGGTATATACATTTTTTCATAGAGCTTCAGTCTCCCAGCTGCTGAATGCTCTGGTCCCAATCCAACAAAGCACATAGGCACATGTTTAATTTAGGCAAGCAACTACTTCCACTGACATTGACTGATGACTCCACAGGCTAGTTAGAGAGTTCAGCACCTCATATGAGTGGCTAGAGCTTGTGCCTACAACTTCCCACTCACAATCCAAATAGGTCATAAACTACAATCTCCATGTTGATTCCATTTTCAACATTGTTTTATCAAAAGGGCCTAGGAGTATCAGGCCAACTTCTGACTTGATGTCAACTCATGTAACTGTTCAATAGTGAGGAACTGCACTCTATTATACAAGATCAGAATTTAGTCCATTATTATGACTGTTATAGCACTGTTTTAGTAGGAGTGAGCAGCCTGCACTGCTTACACACTGATACACACGTCATTACAAATTCTTTAATGTGCAAGCAAATTTCAGTCTTTAAAAAATGCTGTAATGGTAGTTTTCTCACGCAGTCAACCTTGGAGAAAAGCTAAGTGTGTTAGAGTTTGTTTTCTGCTTTTGTATATATTTTGGGAGGCACTTCTTAAGGCAGAAAAAGTTCTTACTATGACCTGGCATTGGTTTGTTGACAGACATTTCTGGAGGAAGGGATGTCTGGGTATGTCTATGCTGCAAGGCTAAAATCAAATTAAAGCTACACAACTTCAGCTACATCAATTATGTAGCTTAAGTTGAAATAGCTTAACTTGGCTTTAGGCACTGTCTACACATCAGAAAGTCGAAGGAAGAACACTCTTCCTTCATCTTCCCTTACTGCTTGAAAAATGAGTGTTACAGGAGTCAGAGTAAGAAGTCCTCCAGCTTGACATTATTTTGAAATAAAGGCTTGTAGTGTTGACGCACACTATATTATTTCAGAATAACATCAGTTATTCCGAAATAACACTAATATGTGGATGCTGTGTGCTGTTTTGTTACTGTCTGCTCCAATACCAGTATGTGTGCAAGTTACATATAGAATATCCCCAACTCTGAGTCACTGATTGCTCTTCCCTGGGGAATCCAACCCACAAGGCCATGGACAGCTGCTAGTGCTTAGCAGAGGGCAACACTGTGTTGGAAAAGGAGCTACAATAGACTCTGGAAAAATATTGCAAAATGAGACCCTGCTAAAGCAAATGCATACATCTTTGCATAATTTCACAAAGTAAATCCACTGACTTCAGTAAATCTACTCATATCATGTAACATAAGTATGTGCATGAATCTTTGCATTAGACTGAGGTCCTACTATGCTGTTTTAAAATGCCACTGGAGAAGTGGAGGAAATAATGTTAATAAGCCTATTGTTAAAGTTATACGTAGGCAGTCCAGGAAAGGAAGAGACTTCAGTCACACGAGACCCTTAATCCCATTCTGATGTTATCTAGTCTATTTAGCTCACATTTGACTTGCTATGGAATGCCATCAATTCTAATTTAACAAACCCACAACCCAGAACATACAGTCTTAAAAATCATGTTACAAGAAAGAAGCTAATTTATGTTTCTAATTCATTTTCTAAAACTCCAATTGTAATTACATTTATGAATAACTATCATAATTATTTTACAAGAACATATTCCTTGCAGTATTCTTATGTAGCATGTAGATATAAGCAGAGAGGCAGAAAACTGTCAAAAAGTCCAAAAGGACCTTTCTCTGCTTCAAGAACAGAAAGAGGAGTATTACTATCAGACATGCATCATGCAAATATGGCATCTTGCAGCCTGTTGTGCCACTCAGCTTCTGCCTCCATCCTCTGCTGAAGGGTCCTGTTGATGTCCTGCAGGGCTACTACGTGCTCCTTCAGCAGGTCTGTGTAGACACGCCAGTGCCTGCAGGTGCCACGGGTCCAGGATGGTGGTGGGGCAGGTGTGGTGCTCCCCTGTTAGGTAGAGGTTCCAGCTGTGGAGGAAAAGAAGAGGAGAGAATCAATGTCTGTGTGCACCCCTGCTGTCCCCAAGGACATGCCGTGGCTGTCAGGGGCTATCCTTTGGACAGGAGACTCAGGGGTGGTATACATGACACCGCGTGTGAGTTGGGCAGCAGCCTAAAAGCATCAGAGGGGCCCCACAGTGGCAATGGGAATAGATGGCCCCCCACACTGCCAACCCGCCTGTGTGTGGTGACCCCTCAAAGCACTCACCTGATGATCCCTCCCCTATGTCCACAGATACCTGGGAGGCCTCTGGGGTCTGGAGGACCGGCTCCTGGGAGAGGGTCCCTGCTGCCTCCTCTTCCCCCTCGTTCTCCTCCTCTGGATGCAGCTCTCCTGCCTCTCCTGCCTAGTTGTCCTCCCTCAGAGGTCGATCCACGATGTGGTGGGGTAACCCAGACTCCACCACATGCAGTGGCGTCTGGGCTTCCCCACTGCCCAGGATGTGCTCCAACTTCTGGCAGTAAGGGCAGCTCTGTGGGGCTTCCCCAGAGCAGGAGCTCTGGTCCCAGGCCTTGGCATATCCCTGTCGTAGCTCTTTGACCTTGGCCCTACCTTGGTACATGGTGCGGGGGTGATGCCCTTTCTTGGCCAGTCCCTGGGCCATGCAATTGTATATGTCCGCATTCCTGAGGCGTGACTGCAGGGCCTACAGGGCCTCTTCCTGGGACCAGAGCTCCAGGAGGTTTTTTATTTCTGGGCCAGACCAGACTGGTGCCCCTGGGTGGGTTCTCCTCACTGTCCTGAGAAGGACCAGGGGGACCTTGAGGCTGGGACATGGCTAGCATAGCTGGCACGGGTGTGCTGGCTGGCTTCCTGACTGCAATGCCTGTCTGGATGCCTGTGCCTTTAAGAGGCTGCGGACAGGAACCATAGAGGTGCTGAACATGTAGATGCTGGACTATCCACCAGGGCTTCTTCCTGGAGGCCTTTTATTTTCCCAAAAGAACTGGCTCCCTGTGTCCACACACACCTTTTTTCGACAGATCTCTATCGAAAAAGGCGTTCTTCCTCATAAAACGAGGTTTACTGCTGTCGACAAAACCGCCGCATTCTTTCGATTTACTGTTGACAGAACGTGGTGGTAGTATAGTATAGTTTTTTCAAAAAAGGCCACTTTTTTTTAAAAAAACCCTGTAATCTAGACAGCCCATGTGAGCATCTACCCCACAAGCCCGTTATTTCGAAATAAATTCAAAATAACGAGCGTCTTATTTTGAAATCCATATTCTTCATTTTATGAGGAATAACACCTTTTCCAAAATAGTCATTTTGGAATATGACGTGTGTAGATAGCACAGCTGTGGTTATTTTGAAATGAGGGACCTCCAGGGCTTCCCACAGGTGCCCTGCTGGCCACTCTGTCCATACTCATCAGAACTCTATAGTTCCCCTTCTGAAGCTGCAGGGGAAACAGTGTATGGCACACAGCAGGCCTAGCTCGTACCGTGCCATACAGCAGCAGCCATCCCTGCCTTCCTTACTGCAATGGCAGACCAGAGCACTTCATCTGACCCTTCCACAGCTGCTAGCACAGCTACTGACAATTCCCAAGCCCTTGTCTGGGGCAGAAGAAGTGGGCACCTTCCTGGTCTGGAGAGGAGATCCTGGATCTCATTAAGATCTGGGGTGAGGAGGCAAACCTCCAGGATCTCCACACCAAACGCAGCATTCTGGCCAGGGGGTCAGTTCCTTTCTGCCATCTGGTTGTGGACTCTGGCTGGGATATGCTCATTGTCACCCTCCCGGAGGGCAAGCCTGGGGCTAAGGAGGAGGAGAAGCAGGAGAAGGAGCAGGTCACGGGGTCCACGATGCCCACCAGCCAGGATCCTACCCCCTGGAGCCACTACCACCTTCCAGAGATCGGACAAAGCAGGGGAAGGCCCATCAGGTGAGCTCCATGACTGTCCCTAGACACAACCAGGAGGAGGCAATGAGCAGCAAGGGGCTGCATGGTCCTCACTCGGCCTTCTCAGCCTTGGCATTGTGCAGCTGCCTGTGCACATCAGTGCATATGGAGCACTAGTCTGGAGCACTCAGCCCCAGGAGGCTGCTAGATAGTACCCTTGTGCTCCTGCTCACAGGGATCCTGCACAGGCCTGCTTTAGTGCTGAACCCATAGTGGGACCACCCTCCCACAAAAAGCCACCACTGAAGGCGGGGATCCTGGACACACACACAGCAGTGCAGTACACAGCATAGGCTCATGCTTGTACTTTCAGGGCAGCATCCACGGAGGACATTGAGCCCCTGCTAGGGGATCCTGCTGGGACAGGGAGGATGTGGAGGGGATCCCAGCAGCACCTTCCGTGGTAATCAGCATCTGCCACTCACACACACCTCCCCCAACACCCTCCCCCCACTCCTCCAGCAGTCAAGGAAACAAGCCCTCTCCCTGTGGGACGCTGCCACTGCCAGTTCCAACATGTACATGGCACAGAGGAAAGCTGAGTTGTCCTGTTGCCCCCCTGCTGCCCACAGGCTCCAGGTCTGGCCAGCACCTTCCCATGCCTGTTGTCCCTGGGATGTGGGAGTAGTGAGGTTCCCCTGGGGGCATCTGTTCCCTTGTAAGAAGGGGCCTGTTTTCTAGGCCACTGAGGACCTTGCTAGAAGCACATCATCTTTGTGAGACCCGAAACATTTCGGTGTTGGCTCAGAAATGAGAGAGAGGCTTCATATATCCTGTCTCCCGGAATGACTGCTTCCTTTCTGTTTTTCACAGCTGGACCAACTGTGAGTGAGGTGCCCAGAACACCTCCTGCACTAGTCTCCTGGCCCAGTGTGAGCTGCCACCACAGATGAGCCCGCAAGGAGCTGGAGGTGGAGCTGGAAAGGAGCACATCGCCGCCCTGCGTGGCCTCCAGCGGTCTCTTGACACGGACATAGACATGTGACGCAACACCTGATGGAAGCTCTTTAAGTAGGCCTGAACCATGTTGAGTGCAGCTTACAGTGCTGCCATTGACTTCCTGCTGGTCACTCCTGCCCCAGCTCCTACCTCTCCAGCTTTTCCCCCTCCCTCCTCCCGGTGTTCTGTCACCTACCACTCCAGTGAAAAGACATTTCAGTTATGGAACAAAGTCTTTATTTCTGAGTGACAGATTTACTTTGTTTATAAACAGTCAAACAGTACCAAGAGAAAGGTGGTTTATTACAGTTAGCACATTTTCTGTATTGCTACTGTTTCTAATAAAAAACCAATTTCTGTTTCCAAAGAAAACCGGATGTGTATGTATTTATGGGAAGAGAGTGAGGGTTGTGGAGGGAAAGGTAGGGGTGGGCCAGGCCAAACCCCCCATGGGGGAGGCCCTGGGAAGAGTCATTGGGCTCCTTCTGAGAATCTCTCCCTCAGGGCCTCACAGATTCTGATACCAGACTGGTGAGCCTGGAAGATGGCAGACATTCAGGGCTGCTCAAATAGTCTGTCCTCACCATCAGGACCTGTCCCTCACCCCTGCAGGAAGGCCTCCCCTTTCCTCTCCACCGGGTTATGGAGGGTGAAACATGTGGCCACCACCTCTGGGATGTTGTGTTCGCCCATCTCCAGCTGTGTGAGGAGGCAACGGAACCTCCCTTTCAGACAGCCAAAGGTGCATTCCACCTGGATGCGAGCCTGGCCAAGATGCATGTTGAAAAGCTCCTTGCTCACATCCAGGTGGCCGGTGTAGGGCTTCATGAGCCACAGCATCAGTGGGTAGGCCGCATCGGCCACTATGCACACTGGCATCTGCATGTCCCTGAGCGTGAGGTGCCGCTGGGGGAAAAATGTTCCTGCCTGCAACCTGTGGTACAGGTAGGAGTTGCGGAATATGTGGGCATCATGTGCCCGCTCCGACCACCTGACACAAATGTCCATAAAATGTCCCCAGTGGTCGACCAGGGCCTGCAGCACCATGGAATAGAGCCCTTCTGGTTTATAAATTGGGCTGCTCGAGGGGGTGGTGCGTGGATTGGGATGTGTGTCCATCGAGGGCTCCTCCGCAGTTTGGGAATCTGAGGGCGGCAAACCCGGCAATGATGTTGTCCAGGTCCCCGAGATGGACGAGCCTCTTCAGCAGCTCCGCATTGATGGCCCTCACCACCTGCAGCTGCAGACAAATAGACAGACAGAAAGCAGGGAGTTAGACATGTTACCTAAGCGCTTGGGAGGAGAACACTCCCCCACTCCCAACCCACCCCTCCCCTTGTCAGGACGCTCCCTTCCCCCGCATCAGTGCAAAGGGTGGCCGAGGAGCGGCCTCCAAGTGTCACTCCATCCCCCATTCCCTCTTGCCCTTGCCTGGCATTCCCCATTTCTCAATCAGGGCCTGTCCCCCAAAAGTGACTTACCTCCATCAAAATGGCCCACACGGTAGGCCTCTATATGCCAAACTGGTGTCCCATGGAGCGGTAGCTGTCAGGGGTGGCCAGCTTCCAGAGGGTGATTGTGACCCGCTTCTGCAGGGGGGTGGCGGGCCACAGGTGGGTGTCCTGGTGTTCCAGAGCAGGGGAGAGACAGGCACACAGCTCCAGGAATGTGACCTTCCGCATCTGGAAGTTGAGGAGCCAGTGGTCATCGTCCCAGAGCTGCATGACGAGCCGGTCCCACCAGTCTGAACTCATTGCATGCCTCCAAATCTGCCTGTCCCCAAAAAGGTTTGGCGGCAAGGGCAGAGCTCCTGCATCCCGAAGGAGGGTCTCCTCGGTGCGGTCCGGGTCCATATGGGGCAGGAGATTCATGACAGAGTCATAAAGATGCAGCAGAAGCTGCAGCATGGCAGTGGGGGACCATCACCTGCCCGGGGCACCTCAGGCTCCATGGCCTCAAATGGTGAAAAGCAGAAAAAAAACCCTGCAGATAAACTGCTGTGGTGTCCTAGGATGCAGGGCAACCAGAGCAAGCACTGCAGCAGCTTTGCTTTCCCTCTAGGTGGTAGGCAAGCCAGAAGCAGGAGCAGAGCAACGGCTGTCCAGGGGGATCCCTTTAAGCACGTGTCTCTGCAAAAGGCAGGCAGCAGCACCTGGAAATAAAGGCTGCCTCCACGCCCTGCCAGAAGCACTTTCAAGTGCCTTTTTTTTTTTCGAAAGAGTGTCCGGCAGTCTGGACGCTCTTTTTTCGAAAAAGCAGATTGCTTTTTCGATCCGCTTTATGTAGTTTGGACACTCCTTTTCTACAGAGGCTTTTTCAAAAGATACTTTGGAAAAAGCCTCTGTCGAAAAAGGCGTGCAGTCTAGATGTAGCCTTAGTTATAATGAAATAATGCTGCTATGCAGAGTACAGGGTACTCTAAGGCTATGTGCTCTAAGGCTATGTCTAGACTACAGGGTTTTTTTTTAAAAAAGTGGCCTTTTTTTTAAAAAACTTCACCTGTGTCTAGACTGCCACTGTGTTCTTTCAAAATTAAATCGGAAGAATGCGGTGGTTTTTTCAACAGTGGTAAACCTCATTTTACAAGGAATAACACCTTTTTCAAAACAGATCTTTCAAAAAAAGGCATGTGTGGACACGTGGGAGCCAGTTTAAAAAAAAAGGCCTCCAGGAAAAAGCCTTTGTGGACACTCCATCTGCACAAAACACCTTTATTGTTCCTGTCTGTAGCCATGTCTTAAAGGCATAGGCACCTTGGGCAGCCATTGTGGCAGGAAGCCAGCCAGAGCAAGCCACTGACCACACGGCTCTCCCTGCCTCTCTGACAAGGAAGCATGGCACAAGCCCAAGACCCCTGAGATCCTGAAAAACCTTCCAGGGAGCCACCCCACAACCTATCCAGGGGCTCAAAGCACCGTGCCAAGGTAAAAGAACTAAGGCAGGGGTATGCCAGGGCCCTTGAGCGCAGCTCCAGCTCTGGGGAACCACCTCAGTATTGTGCATACTATGAGTAGCTGGACACATCCTGGGGGTTGGGGAACCCCTGTGTGCATGGGTGCTCGTCGAGTCTGGGTTGGAGACACCTATCCAGCACCGCCTGGAGGTTCATGAGGACAACCCCGAAGACCAGCAGCTCCAGGACAAAGAGGAGGACCCCAGGAGTGTTGTGACCCTCACCCTGGAGCCGGTCTCCCAGATCCAGGAGGCCTCCCAGGCATCTTCTGACTCTGAGGAGGGAATATCAGGTGAGCGCTGTGAGGTTGCCACACACACAGGGTGGGGGAGGCAGGAGCACAGGGAATGGGGTGCAATCTTCACGTGTCATGCTCTGCCTGGACAGCGTGCAGCTGTCCGTGTTCGTGCAAGCACGTTCAGTCCCAGGGCACACATGGGCAGATGCTCACAGCCTGGGGAGGTCCCCACACATGTCCAACCCCAGGGAGGGCCGTCCTCTCCCTGCCAGGCATTGCAGGAAGCAGGCTAGGCACAAGGGCGCACGCACGACACCACACAGACCGCCAAAGTGTTGCACATTGCACTCGGCCATATGTGCACGTGACACAACAACCACTCCCGTAGACAGTGCTGCCATGTGCCATGTGCAGATGTAGGGGAGTGGGGGCCCTGGAAGAACCATGCTGCTACAGGTCCCTCTCCAACACCTGGGAACACACTGTGGTTGGACACTTCCCCTGGGCTGCTTGGCCATGGTAGTAGGAGAGGGTAGGATGTTGCCCTGTACACCTCAGGGCCCCTGTGAGGCCAGGGCTGCTGGACAGGCCACACATGGGCTTGCTATCAGAACATTGGCATTCCTTGTTCCAAGCACAGTTTCTCACAGCAGGGACAGTGTGTGCACGCATGATTGACCATTTCTCCCCTCTTGTCCTCCACAGCCAGACCAGCCATCCCTGAATGATGAGCAACACCTGTCCCACCACCCAGCCAGGCACATGGAAGCCACGGGCACTGGCACATGTACCAAGACCTCATGCACCAGCACATTTGGGTCCTCAAAAGACTGGAGGAGACCATAGCCAAGAGGACGCGAGCAGAGGCTTTGTGGCACGACCGCTTACTGGACAAGCTCGTCCAGTAGTGGATAACAATCTGTGCCACAATCCAGGAGGTCATGGCCTTCCCAGGTCCTGTCCCTGTTGCTGCTCCTCCTGCTCAACCTGCTCCGGCCCCACCCCTGCATCCCCTTCCCCACCCTTATCCCCTGCCATTGCAGACCCAGCTGCAGCCCACCCTCCTGCCTAGCCCCCTACTGTCCCAGGCCCCACACAACCCCGATCACATCTAGGTCCACGGACCTGAGGCAGCAGGAGTTTGTGGTCCAGGCAACATCCTCTGCTCTGAGCCTCCCTCCCCCCTCCAGGTTTACAGCCCCCTTCCCCCTCCAGGTTTACAGGCCCCCCCTCCTCCGCAGTTCAAGAAACATTTTTATATTTAAAACAAAGTTTATTTTTGAAAACAACACTGTTATTTAGTTATTGCTTGTTATTCAATGCACACTTTGTTATTAATACACAGTCTATTTTTCAAAGAAAACCTGGTGTCTGTGTTTACTGTCCAGAAAGTGGGGCAGGGATGTGTTGTAGGGGGAAAGGTATTAGGGGGGCCAGACCCAAGCCCCCATTGGGGAGGCCTTGGGGAGAGTCATTGGGCTCCTTCTGAGAATCTCTCACACAGGTCCTCCCAGATGCGCATTCCGGCCTGGTGGATGGCAGCCTTCTGGGGCTGCTTGAACTGCCTTCCCTCGTCATCAGCCCGTGTCCCCCATTCTCAGAGGAAGGCCTTCCCTTTCCTCTCCACCAGGTTGTAGCACACGCACTATGTGGCCACCACCTCGGGGATGTTGTGTTTCCCAATGTCGAGGTGAGTGAGTAAGCACCTAAACCTCCCCTTCAGATGCCCAAAGACGCATTCTACTTGCAAGTGAGCCTGGTTCAGATGCGCATTAAATTGTTCCCTGCTCGTGTCCAGGTGGCCAGTGTAGGGCTTCATGAGCCTGGACGAGGGGCTGAAGGCTGGGTTCTGAGTCCATATGGGGCAGGAGCATCATGACAGTGTCCTGGAGATGCAGCAGAATTTCCAGCATGGCAGCATGGGGCAATTGCCTGCCCAGGGGCAGCTCCGGCTCCATGGCAAAAAAAAAAGATTCAAACCCAGAAACACCAACAAAAAACCCCAAACTGCTGTGGCATCCAAGAAAGCTGGGCAATCAGGGCACACACTGCAACAGCTTTGCTGTCCCTTTGAGAGGCAGGCAAGCCAGCTGCAGCAGCAGAGAAACGGCTGTCCAGAGAGGTGGGTCTCTTTAAGCACGTGTCTCTGCAAAGGGCATATAGCAGCACCCAGAAGTAAATGCTGCCCCCATACCCTGCCAGAAGTGATTCAGGGTGCCCTTTTTTTGACAGAGCGTCCAGGCAATCTGGACACTCTCTTTCGAAAAAGCGGATCGCTTTTTTGATCCGCTTTATGTAGTTTGGACGCTCTCTTTTGAAAGAAGCTTTTTCAAAAGATAATTTCAAAAGAGCTTTTTTAGAAAGAAGCATGTAGTCTAGAAGTACCCTTAAATATTGTGCAGCCAGACAGTAAATGTTTGTCTGTAATGTCTCTGTATAAGGAATCAATGTGACATCTTCAAAAGGGAACATTCCCCCCATATCATACTGCAGTAAAGACTACACTTTCCTGCAAGGTGCTTAGTCAATGAGAATCTACTGAGTTTGGCAACTCCATGGAGTTCAGCACCATGAAGGATTCAGCAGGATTCAGCTCTCAGTGCCACAAACACAGGAGTTTCAGAGGCACATCGAAACTTAATAAAGGAAGAGCAGAGTCAGGAACCAGTGGAAGGGGTTGGCAAGTTTCTGGCAGGGTGGCTGGCCAAGTGTCATGCAAGTTATTTTCTTTCAAGAACTATAAATATAAAAGAATCAAGAGTTTAATATGATGAAGTGATACTAGTTAGGCAAATTGTTACTGCAGGAGGCTAGGTATCACTGTTAATTCAACACTTTCAGTTCTGAACCACTGGAGTGCATACCTGATTAACTTGAATCTAAAGTGAAAAGGGTCTCAGGACAGTACGGCTGTGTCTACATTGGCACCCTTTTCCGAAAAAGGGTGCCAATGTAGACACAGCCTACAAGTATATAGAAACTTGGACACACAAGGTGCATCTTCACTGCCATTAGCCTGGGTGTCTGGCTTAGCCCAAGTATAGAAACCATACTGCAAAGACACAAATTACTGTGGCCTCAATGGAGTTGCCCTCAACTGGGTGTGTCACTAGGACTTCGGGGGGTAATCCCTTTATTCTTTGTGCTGCAGTACACTGACTGAGCCAATCAGATTCTTTCCCAGTGAATTGTGAGAGAATCTGTTTATCCTGCTGAATAAAGGCATTGAATAAACTCAGAAAGGCATTGAATAAACTCAGAAAGATTGTGGGAAGGCATTGAAGGGTGATCAGTGATCCAGCATGTGTCCTCACAGGAAGATGATTATTAGCCAAAGTGAAAGCTGCTCAGAAGCATACCCTTAAGCCTTGCCAGCTACCCGGAGTTGAACACACCACCAAACATAGGCAAGAGGGTTGTGTGTGGACAAGAGCACCTAGGTAACAGCCCTACCCTAGCATTGAATATCTAATTCAGTTTTTTACCTACATTCTAAGGATTCAGATGCCTTGGCCTGGTTGGAGAGGTATAGCCTGTTTGCCTACAAGCTATGTCTGCATGCATTTTTTCCACAGAGAGAAATTCTATGAGCTTTAACTCACTCAATTCTTAGCAGTACAGTTACTAGAGAGGAAAAGAACCCTACATGAGGTGAGTACTGGCCTGCTAACACCAACAGATTGCCTAAAATCCACATAAGAAGTCAGGATAATTTCAAAGGGCAGTGTGACAGGATGTACCAACCCAGCACTGGCAGTGGAGGGGTTAACAAAGCTTGCTGGGCTGAAAAGGCCCCTCCCCCGAGGCCCTGCTGGGCATGCTCAAGTTGCCAGGTTAGTATAAAAGCTGGTGGAGCAGCTCAGTCAGGGCTGACCACCAAAGGGGAAAGAGCTCTTGCCAGAGCCCAGGAGCAACCACCCCTGCTGGACTAGCAGGAGCCACCATCACAGCCACTGTTGCACCAGCCAGAGCCGCTGCATGAGCCAGAGCAACTGCAGGCACTGCTGCACCAGCCAGAGCCACCGCAGCCACCACCGCAGCTGCCACACCAGCCATGGTCCACCGCCACTGCCGCGACGCTGACCACTGCGCCATATAGCTGCCGCACCAACCACAGTCACCTGGCCAACCGCAGCTGGCCACGCAGCAGTATTCACCTGCCCAAGTGGGGATGGGACCAGACAGCAGATGGGGGTAGGAAGCAGCCCAGAGCAGGGAGCAGGAGGTATCCTGGAGAGCTCGGCGTGCTTTGGGGGCAACTCGCTGCCGATCCAGTGATGGGAACCACCCACCGCTGATAGGGCCCTGAGCTGGGGCCTGGTGGAGAAGGGGAGGCCTGGGCCCTCCTTCTCCTACTCCCATACCTTTGCACCCCAGAGAGGGAAGCCATTCTTGTGCATTATAGACTCAGCCTTTGGGCCATATTTACCCCAGACTGGGGGAGTTACAGACTCAACCGCTGGGCAATATTTACCCCAGACCGGGGGCATTATAGACTTGGCCAATAAAGCCAGATTTGCCCCAGACTGGGGGAGTTATAGACTCGGCTGTTGGGCCATATTTACTACAGAGAGGGGACAGTATAGACTGGGCCGCTGGGCCAGACTTACCCCTTGGGGGGTGCGACCCTGTGACACTGGTGGAGAACATGGGCATGAGCGATGATCCTTCCCCTGCCATAGGGGGAGTGCAGAGTTTTTGTTTCAGTGCTGGGGAGCGGGAGAGGGTCCCCACTAGGCACAGTGGAGGCCCATGATGGACCCTGGTAAGGTGTTGGAATGGCTGGCAGACCACCAGCAGAAGCACGTGGCACAACAACAGCAATTGCAAAACCAGTTGATTCAGTAATTGGCCAATCAGCCACAGCTGCAGGTCACCTGTCAACAGGAGCAGCAGCAGCAGCTTCTGATGAAGTTATCAGCCCATCAGCAAGCCCAGCAAGAGCAGTGGATGAAACAAATGGCCATGCTTTGGAAGGAGGCCCCTCCTCCTGCTCACAGTCCGACCAGAGCAGGTACTGGCGGAGGGGTGGCCGAGCTGCCTATACGGCTTACCAAAATGGGGCCTCATGATGACCCCAAGGCTTACCTGGTGACATTTGAGTGGGTGGCCATCGCAGCCAGATGGACCCCAGACTATTGAGCCACGCTGCTGGTGCCCTACCTGACTAGCTCAGATGGCTTACTGAAACCTGGACCCCTGAGAGGCATTAGATTACCCTCGAGTGAAGGCTGCCATATTAGACCAGTCTGGGGTGAGTCCTGAGACTTATCGTCAGCGTTGCGGCAGGAGCAGTATGCACTGGGAGCTAGGGCCATGGCTCAATGAATCCGAGCTCAATGCTGGCAGTGACTGGAACCCATACAGCAGACAGCAGCCCAGGTAGCTGAGGTGGTAGCCCTGGAGCAGTTTGTACAGGTCCTGCCCCCCAGAGAGAAGGAGTGGGTACAGAGGCATCACCCCAAGACCCTGGCTGAGGCAGTCTCGCTGATGGAGGGTTATGAGACAGCTGAAGAGTTGCCAAGGCCAGGGCCCAGACCAGGGGCTCAAGGGTGACAGGCAAGGAAAAGGAGGGAGAAACATGAGGAGCAAATGCAGAAACATCTCTACTCTGACTGCAGTTGCCCGACCACCAGAGGTGGGCCAAATGAGAGAGCCCAGAAGAGATGGGTCAGCCCAGGGAGAAACAAGCCAGCACCAGGTGCTGCGAGCCCCTCCCCCCCCCCCACTTTATGGGGCCAGCTAGGGCCTGCTGTTATGAGTGCGGTCAGGAGGGCCATTTTAAAAGGGACTGTACTTTCATGGACTGCAGTTATGGGCAGATGTTAGTGGCGGGTCCATGGGCCAGGCAAAGGGATTGGGCGAAGATAGTGATCCCCGTCAAAGTTAATCGGGTCCCGGAGACAGCACTGGTAGATTCGGGGTGCAGCCTGACTCTAATGCAGGAGGACCTGGCTAGGAAGCCGGGGGGGGAGAGGAACCATGCAACTACAGTGCATCCACGGGGATGTGAGAGCCACACAGGGAGTAGTGCCAGGTGGTGGTAGCCTTAAAGCTTGCCTACCCTGTCATCCTGGGATGGGACTAGCCAGGCTTTACCAACCTCCTGTGGGACTCCTGCACGGCCAGGGGCGAAGAACCGCAACCCCCTTGAATGGTGTTGGCGAGGAGGGAGACAGTAGAGAACCCGGGGGAAGGGACGTCAGCTACCCCTAAGGCAACCGGGCCCCAGTCTTGGGGGCCAGTTGCTCCGGTTGACTCCCAGCAGGTGGGGCAAGACCTGAAGGGGGATTTCTTGCAGGAACAGTGAGATGACCAGACCCTCAGCCTCACTTGGGAGCAGGCTTAGGGGCACAACCCAGAGCCCAGGTGAACCACCACAACCCAGAGCCCAGGGGCTGCAGTTCGAGATCCACAGTGACCTACTGTACCCCGGTAGTGCAGGATCCACAGACCAAAGCCAACATATGCCTACTTCTGGTATCCCGGAAGTTCTGACAAGTCTACTCGACCTGGCCCGTGCTGTGCCACCTGGCCCATGATGTGAAAAGACATTGCTGAGGGTGGCCCAACAATTCTTTTGGCTGGGGATCCACCGAGAGGTGAGTGATTACTACACATCATGCCCAGAGTGCCAGAAGACTAGCTCGGGAGGTATCCTACAAGCCCCATTGGTACCCTTACCTGTGGTGGGCACCCCATTCGAATGCATCGGGCTAGATCTGGTGGACCTTTGGAGAGGAGTTTGAGCAACATAAATATATTTTGGTGGTAGTAGACTACGCTACCCACTACCCAGAGGCCATTCCCTTGTGAGCCACAGCAGCTCATATAATAGCGGATGAGCTCCTGAAGGTGTTTGCGAGGGTTGAGCTTCCAAACGAAATTCTAACAGACCAGGGGTATGTCTATACTAGTCCCCTAGTTTGAACTAGGGAGGCTAATGTAGGCATTCGAAGTTGCAAATCAAGCCCGGGATTTAAATATCCCGCGCTTGATTTGCATCTTCAAGCAGTCACCATTTTGAAATTTACAAGTCTGGACTAACTGCCTCGTCTACACGGCAGGACCCGGTAGTTGAAATAAAGCCCTAGTTCGAACTACCTGTTATTCCTCCTGGAATGAGGTTTAACAGGTAGTTCGAACTGGGGCTTTATTTCGAACTACCAGGTCCCCTGCCGTGACGAGGGCAGTTAGTCCGACTTGTAAATTTCAAAAATGGCGACTGGTTGAAGATGCAAATCAGCGCGGATATTTAAATCCCCAGCTTGATTTGCAACTTCGAATGCCTACATTAGCCTCCCTAGTTCGAACTAGGGGGCTAGTGTAGACATACCCCAGGGGACCAATGTGACCTCCATGGTGGAGTTATGACAATTATTGAACATCTGAGCACTGAGAACCTCAGTCTACCATCCCCAGACTGGCGGACTGGTGGAGCACTTTAACCAGACACTAAAGCCATGCTGAGGAAATTCATGGAGGACGATCCCCGACTTTGGGACAAGTGGTTGCCCACCCTCCTCTTTGCAGTAAGGGAGGTTCCCCAGTCCTCGACGGGTTTCTTGCCATTTGAACTGTTACATGGGCAATGCCTGTGGGGGATTCTGGGCCTCGTGAGAGAGAATTGGGAGAGGGAAAAGACACATGTCCAAGGGTCAGTACAGTATGTGCTGCAATGGAGAGAATGCCTTGAAGAGTTGGGACGTCTGGCTAGGGAAAATTTACAGAGGGCCCAGGTGGAGCAGGCCCATCAATATAATAAAGGGGCAAAGGTGAGGACCTTCAAGCCTGGTGACCGTGTACTACTGCTCCTTCCATCAACAGAGTCTAAGTTATTGGCAAAGTGGCAGGGCCCCTTCAAGGTCACCCAGAAATTAGGACCGGTGGACTATGAGGTATGCTTGCTGGGGTGGCGGAGGGAGACCCATGTGTTTCATGTGAAACACATGGGTCTCCTCTTAAAGGCCTGGAAAGAATGAGAGTCCATGATGATTGCCCCATACCTCTCAGAACCTGAACTTGGGCCACAACCCGGGGGCCACAAGACCCCCAGCCGGTGGACCTGAGCCCAAACCTCCAACCTGAGCAGAAAAATCAGTTGCAGGAGCTGATAGCTTGATTTCCACAGGTCCTGTCTGCCCAGCTGGGGAGGACATGGCTCACCAGCCATCATATCGCTACCATTCTGGGCCAGAAGGTGAGGAACCTCCACCGCCCAATTCCCCAGAAAATGTGGGACACCATGTGTCACAGGCCCTCCCTGGTCTTGTCTCTTAACCCCAGTGTCACAGGTCCACCCTGGTCCTGTCCCTTGACCCAGGTTTCGACTCCGTCCCTTCCGGCCTCTGGGCGGAGCCACCTGGCCACTCCCAGGCTGCTCGGCTGTGCGTCCCCACTCGGGGAGTGAGGGGGTTCCGGGCCCACCCTCTCTCCAGACCCCAGCCCAGGGCCCTAAGGTGGGGGGAGAATATCCTCTCTCCCCTCACCTGGCTGATGGGGCAAGGTGCCGCAACTCATCAGCCCGCGGGCCCTCTCTATGGCGCCTGCCCTGGGCTGCTTCCTCACCCCCGCTTACCGGGAGCCCTGCGTGCTGCTTCCATGAAGCCTGAGCCCCTTCATCAGGGGCTCTCCTTCCGGGCCTCCCTGCCTCCGCCCTTGCCGTCTTTATCAAGGGGGGGTGTGGCCCCTCCCCTCAAGGACGCCCGCCTGCGTCCTGCAGGGTGGCCGCCCCACCCTCTTTCCTGGTGGCCCCACCCTCCACGTCCTCCCCTTCCCCGCCCTCCGCGGGCACAGGGGTTTCCCCTGGGACGTCAGCGGGGCCGCTGGCCCGCCTCCTCCTCCCGGCACGCGCTCTGCGCTGCCGCCGCTTCTCCACGGCGAGAACGCCCCCTGGCGTCTCCGGGGGATCGGAGGCCCTGCCACCGAGCAGGTGGCGTATGCCGCGGCCGCCGCTTCCCCCACGGCGGGGAAAGCCGCTCCGGGGCCCTCCGACCCCGGGAGGGGGTCGGGTAAGTGCGGGGTTGCATCACCCCGTCACACACCTCCCCCTCTAAATTGGGTTCGGGTGTTTCGTCCCGTTCGTTTGTCCTTTCTGCACTCCGCGAAAGGAAGTCTGCGTTCTGATGGGCTGTTCCCGGGCGGTGTATCACCTGGAAACAGTACGGCTGGAGCGCCAGATACCACCGCATTATTCGGGCGTTCGTCCCTTTCATCGAGTGCATCCACTTTAATGGGGCGTGGTCTGTAACCAGCAGGAACCGGTCCCTTAAAAGATAATAGCGTAAAGCTTCAATAGCCCACTTGAGCGCCAAAGCTTCTTTTTCGATGGTCGCGTAGCTCTTCTCCCGGGGGAACAGTTTACGGCTCACATACAACACGGGGTGCTCCTCTCCCCCTACCTCCTGTGCTAGCACCGCCCCCAATCCCACCTCGGACGCGTCTGTCTGCAAAATGAATCGTTTCGTGAAATCCGGTTGTCTCAACACAGGGGCAGATACTAGCCGCCGCTTAATGGCGTCAAACGCCTGCCTACCCCTTTCGGTCCACTGCACCTTTTGGGGTCAGTTATTCTGAGTCATGTCCGTTAAGGGAGCTGCTAGGGTCGCGAAATCGGCTATGAAACGCCTATAATACCCCGCTAGCCCCAGAAATTGTCGTATTTGTCTTTTGGTTGCCGGCAGCGGGTAGTCTCGCACGGCACTTACTTTATCTACTAAGGGTTTCAGTCGCCCTCCTCCCACTGTATAGCCTAGGTATGATACTTCCCGGCACCCGAACCGGCACTTCTTGGGGTTCGCGGTTAAACCGGATTCTGCCAGAGTCTCCAATACCGCATGGACATGCTGCAGGTGTTGGTTCCAGGTCGTACTGAAGATGATGATATCATCGATATATGCCACTGCGTAGGGCTGATGCTTCCGCAATACGCGATCCATCAGTCACTGGGACGTCACGGCTGCCCCATGGAGTCTGAAGGGCATGGTTGTGAACTGGTACAGCCCAAACGGAGTCGCGAAAGCCGTCTTCTCTCTGGCTTCGGGGCTGAGCGGGATTTGCCAGTACCCCTTCGTAAGGTCGATCGTGGAGAGGTACTGGGCCTCGCCAATTCGCTCTAAGAGTTCGTCGACCCGTGGCATGGGGTAGGCGTCGAATCGGGAGATGGCATTCACTCCACGGAAGTCGATACAAAATCGCAACATTTTGGTCTGCTTTTGGTACTAACACTATTGGGCTTTGCCAGTCGCTCCACGACTCCTCCACCACCCCCCATTGCAACATCATCTGCAGCTCCTGTCTCACCGGTTCCCACAATTTCTTTGGTAGGGGCCGGAGCGCGTTACGTACTCTTTTCCCAGGTTCCGTGTGTATCTCGTGGCTCGCAAGGGTCGTCCTGCCCGGGCGGCTGGTCAATACCTGAGGGAATGTTTGCAGCAACCGCTCCACCTCCTCCTTCTGCGCGGGTGTCAGTTCCCCCTCTATGCGAGGCTCTTCTTCTGGTTAGCACCATGGGCCTAGGTCTAATTCGGAGGGGCGGGGGTCGATGAAGAGACCTTCTTGCGGTTTCCACTTCTTTAACAGGTTCACGTGATATATCTGGGTCTCCTTTCTTTTCCCATAAAGTCTTATCTCGTAATCCACCTTCCCGACCCTCCTCAGAACTTCAAACGGCCCCTGCCACTTTGCTAGCAGCTTAGAGTCCCGATCCGGCAGCAACAATAAGACCCGGTCCCCCGGTACAAACTCCCTCAGACGGGCTCCCTGGTTGTACCGGGCTGCCTGGCGCTCCTGGGCCTTTCCTAAATTGTGTCTTGCTAGTTCCCCCAGGATCTGCAACTTTTCCTGCAGGTGCAGCACGTATTGAACCGTCCCCTGTGCCTTCGACTACTGTCCTTCCCCGTGCTCCTTCACTAAGTCTACTATCCCCCGTGGCCTCCGGCCATATAACAACTCAAAGGGAGAATATCCCGAGAAGGCCTGTGGCACTTCCCGGACAGCGAATAACAGGACTGGCACCCATTTGTCCCAGTCCCGGGGGTCCTCCTGTATCACCCGCCTTAACATCATCGTTAGTGTCTTATTAAATAGTTCTACCAATCCGTTGGTCTGGGGGTGATATACGGAGGTGCATAAAGTCTTAATCTGCAAGATCCGACACAACTCCGTTATCACCCGGGATGTCACATTCGTGCCTTGGTCCGTTAATATCTCCCGGGGGAGTCCCACTCTAGCGAAAATCCTCACCAGCTCCCCGGCAATCGTGGGGGCTGTAGTGGTTTCCGTGAATGGGACCTGCCTCGGGTACCGGGTCGCATAGTCTATTACTACCAGTATAAACTGGTGTCCCGGCCGGATCTCTCCACCGGCCCCACCAGGTCGAAGGCTATTCGCTCAAGGGGACCCCTACCACGGGGAGGGGGACGAGTGGGGCCTTGGGGACTCCCACCGGTGCCGTTTGCTGACACTGGGGCCAAGAGTCACAAAAGTCCTGGACCCCCCGGTACACCCCAGGCCAAAAGAACCTTTGTAGCACCCGTTGCTGGGTCTTCTCCCGCCCCAGGTGTCCTGCCCATGGATGGGCGTGTGCCAATTCCAGTACTCGCCACCTATAGCGAGTGGGGACTAGTAACTGGTGCACCGTCTCGTGTCCCTCCCCTCCACTTGTTACCCGATATAGTCGGTCCCCATGTACCTCAAATCGCGGCGTCTGCCCATAGTGCCCGGGCGTCTCGTTCCTGTCCGCTGGTGCCTCTGCTTGCTCCCAGGCTCGTTGGAGGGAAGGGTCCTCCCGCTGAAGTTGGAGGAAATCTCCTTCCTCTATATCCAGGTTGAATGGTGGGCCCCCTTCCCCGACGGGGGTCTGGTCAGGGCTCGCTGCCACTGCTCGGTTGGCTGAGGTCCTGGCTTCTTCTGCCTGGGCCACCACTGGTACCGCCCCTGCACGGACGTCCTCCGGTGTAGCCACCGCCTGCCCCCACTGCTGGAGCAACGGGCCGAGGCCAGGCCAATCGTACCCCAGCAACGCCGGGTATGCCAGGTTTGGGGCTAGAGCCACCCGCCAGGTCTCGGTACACCGCCCATCCTCGATCCGGACCCAGGCCGTTGGGTGGGGGCGGATGTCCCCGTGGACACATTGCATCCAAATGGGCCCCCCGGTGGGTGTTCCCCCTTCCACCAGATCGGCCCGTACCATTGTCTGTCCACAGCCCGAGTCCACCAGCGCCTCCACTATCCTCTCCCCGACCTTTATCCTGGCCATTACCTTACTTGGAAGTTTCCCCGAGGTCTGGGCTTCGGAGGCCATCACCCTCCCGAACGTGCAATCCATCATGGGGCATTCCCGCCGAAAATGGCCCTCCTGTCCACACTGGAAGCATATCAGCTTATTCGGGGGGGTGCTCTTCCGCCCGCTCTCCTTCTCGTCGGCAGGCGCTCCCCGTTCGCTCTTGGGCTCCCTCACGGGATTACGCCATACGGGGGCTAGTCTCCTTCCCCAGGCGGGCCCCGGCTCCATACACTGCCTCCGTTCGCCCCCGCCTCTTCCGCCCGGGGTCTTACCCAGCGGTGGCGCCCTTGCGGTAGACCCCTCCTGGCATCTTCCCCTGTTCCTCCGTCCCTTCGGCGGCCATGAAGGCTTCCATCAAAGTCACTGCTTCTCCTAGCGTCGAGGGGTGGTGGCGTCGGACCCACCTTTGCCCCTCCGCTGGCAATACCTGGATAAACTGCTCCAGGATAATGGCTTCAGCTACCTGCACCCCGGTCTTGGCCTCCGGCTCCAGCCACCTCGTCCCCGTTTCCTTCAGGCACTGGGCCACTGCCCGGGGTCTCTCTCCCTGCTGGTAGCGCTCCTGCCGGAACCGCTGGCGGTACGTTTCTGGGGTTATCCCCATCTGGTCCAGGATTGCCTCTTTCAGTTTAAAGTAATGTAGGGCCTCCTTCGCGGACAGCCCACGGTACGCCAGTTGGGCTGGTCCAGATAAATAGGGGGCCACTATGGTCGCCCAATGCTCTTCCGGCCATCGCGCTGCCGTGGCCACCCTTTCGAACGTCACTAAAAGGCCTCTACGTCATCTTCTGGGCCCAACTTGGCCAGTTGAACCGGCAACTGTGTTCCGCTGTCTTCCCTTGGGAGGGAGGCTTCCCCTCCTGCTCGCCTAGTCTCCGCGGCCCGCTGATGCTCTGTAAGCTCTAGGATCAGCTGCCGCTGTTGTTCCTGAAACTGGGACACCAGCTGCTGCACAATCTGCGTCTGCTGGTGCTGCTGCTGGCTGGTTTTCCATCACCCATTCTAATACCTTCGCTGGCTCCATTTGGCGATCTCCTTACGACAAAAATACAAACTTGTCCTCTCACCTCAACTCTAGACCCTCCCTGTATCCTCCCAGTGCCCCCTTACACTCGGGGCTTTCTACCCACATTCTCCACCACGTGTCACAGGCCCACCCTGGTCCTGTCTCTTAACCCCAGTGTCACAGGTCCACCCTGGTCCTGTCCCTTAACCCAGGTTTCGACTCCGTCCCTTCCGGCCTCTGGGCGGAGCCACCTGGCCACTCCCAGGCTGCTCGGCTGTGCGTCCCCACTCGGGGGCGAGGTCGGGCCCACCCTCTGTCCAGACCCCAGCCCAGGGCCCTAAGGCGGGGAGAATATCCTCTCCCCTCACCTGGCTGATGGGGCAGGTGCCGCAACTCATCAGCCCGCGGGCCCTCTCTATGGCGCCTGCCCTGGGCTGCTTCCTCACCCACCCCCGCTTACCGGGAGCCCTCGCGTGCTGCTTCCGTGAAGCCCGGAGCCCTTTCATTGGGGCTCTCCTTCCGGGCCTCCCCTGCCTCCGCCCTTGCCGTCTTTATCAGGAGGGGTGTGGTGCCTCCCCTCAAGGACGCCCACGCCTGCATCCTGCAGGGCAGCCGCCCCACCCTCTTTCCTGGCGGCCCCACCCTCCACGTCCTCCCCTTCCCCGCCCTCCGCGGGCACAGGGGTTTCCCCTGGGACGTCAGCGGGGCCGCTGGCCCCGCCTCCTCCCGGTCGGCATGCTTCTGCCACTGCTGCCGCTTCTCCCGCGGCGAGGAACGCCCCTCCCCTGGCGTCTCCGGGGGATCGGAGGCCCTGCTGCCAAGCAGGCGGCGTATGCCGGCGGCCGCGTATGCCGGCGGCCACGGCCGCCGCTTCCCCCACGGCGGGGGAAAGCCGCTCCGGGGCCCTCCGACCCCGGGAGAGGGTCGGGTAAGTGCGGGGTTGCATCACCCCGTCACACCATGCAAAAGGAATTGGAAGAAATGCTGATGCTAGGGGTGGTGAAGGAGTCTCAGAGTAAATGGCAGAGCCCGATTGTGCGAAACAGATGGGACCGTGCGGTTCTGCGTGGACTTTCATAAGGTAAATGCTATCTCCTGGTTCGACGTGTACCCCATGCCCTGGGTAGACGAACTGCTGGAATGATTGGGGTGGGCAGAATTTATTTTGATGCTAGACCTTACAAAAGGATATTGGCAGATCCCCTTAGCCCCCACAGCAAAAGAGAAGACAGTGGATCAGTGTTCAAGTGCTCTGGATCCTGCAGGATCAAACGTTGGTAGTTATTTTGGAAAATATGCCATAATGGTGGTTAGGACAGGACAGTCAAACTCAGAAGGAAACCCCGGCATCCAATAGCTCCAAGGACCTCTCCAGAGGTCATGAATAGCCAGGATACAGAAATGGCCCTTACAAAACCCCTATGTAAGAGGGATCCCTGGGCTGCTATCTAAGATGACTTTAGCTGCAGTGCACTGCTGAAAGAACACAAAGTACCAAAAGCAGGAGCCAGAATCAGGCCCTGGAAACATTAAGAGGAAAAGAACAAATTAAAGTAAATACAAATTGTGATAAGGTGTGTTGTGTGTTGTGAGCAAGACATGAGAAGTCATTCTTCCGCTCTACTCTGCGCTGGTTAGGCCTCAATTGGAGTATTGTGTTCAGTTTTGGGCACCGCATTTCAAGAAGATGTGGAGAAATTGGAGAGGGTCAGAGAAGAGCAACGAGAATGATTAAAGGTCTAGAGAACATGACCTATGAGGAAGGCTGAAGGAATTGGGTTTGTTTAGTTTAGAAAAGAGAAGATTGAGGGGACATGATAGCAGTTTTCAGATATCTAAAGGGTGTCGTAAGGAGGAGGGAAAACTTGTTCATCTTGGCCTCTGAGGATAGAACAAGAAGCAATGGGCTTAAACTGCAGCAAAGGGAGGTTTAGGTTGGACATTAGGAAAAAGTTCCTAACTGTCAGGGTAGTCAAACACTGGAATAAATTGCCCTGGGAGGTTGTGGAATCTCCATCTCTGGAGATATTTAAGAGTAGGTTAGATAAATGTCTATCAGGGATGGTCTAGACAGTATTTGGTCCTGCCATGAGGGCAGGGGACTGGACTTGATGACCTCTCGAGGTCCCTTCCAGTCCTAGTATTCTATGATTCTATGATAAGGTCACCTGATGCTGAAACCCATTTTGCATACTGTACTTTTACACTTGAGGTGAGAAAAGATTGAACTGAGCACAAAGAATTCCTGTTTTGGGCAAAAGGGATATAAGAAGGAGGAAAAACAAACAATAGGGGCAGTTGTCATGTGCCAAGAGACACCCTCTTTTACCATTTAAGATGCCTGCTGGAAACATCTAAGGGGAAAGACCTTATGAACTTTCTTGTGTAAAACTTTTACACAGAGTTAGATGGATTTATTTGGAGGTGTTGTTCCCATTTGTGGTTTAGTTTCCTGAGTCCTGACCCATTTCAGCTGAGCCCTCCCAGAGCTGGGTTGGTTCAGTGTCTGTTTTGCTCTGCGGGGCGGGGGGGTAACTTGGGAATACCAGTACTTCTGGCCCAGTAGTACAAGGTGGTGGCGAGGCCCAAAGGAGAAGAAGGCAGTGTCATGATCCACATACTGGGGGATAATCCTAAAGGGTCTTCTGTAATCTAACTCATCACATGCAGCCCCTATTGAATTTCACTGGGGTTTTGGCATCCTTTAGACTCCTTCAAAAATACCACCAATTTTGTTGCAGTTTGCAATGTACCACATTTATTTAGGTATGCCATAGCTGTAATGTGGTTTAAATGTACATTATATAGGTTTTAATATATGAGAGATGCATTCTGCTATGCAGTGTAGAAGGCTTTTAATCATGTCACCAATTGCAGGACACTTCATAAAGAATGAGATGGACTGGAGAATAATACAGAAAATATACTTCCATTATATAACTCATTGGCACAGTCATCTCTGGAATAGTAAATTCACCTCCCCTCAAAAATGATACAGCAAAAATAGTGAGATGACCAGGCTAATCATGTGCATAGGGGAAAAAAACTCTTATAGGAAGAAAGAAAATATCTGGAATGCCCTTGGAGAGGAGATTAATTAGAGGATTTCCATACTGTTTCCTCCCTCATTTAAGAACAAATAGATTCTGAATGACATTGAAGGGTTTCATATTCAAAGCTAAAAGAAAATATGTTTTTCTACAATGCACAATGACCGTTTGGAACTCATTGCCACAAGACAGCATTGAGGCCAAGCACATTTGGCAAGTTGCCAAAGAAGACAACACATGTGTGATGGGGTGTGATCACAGAAAACCCCTTGGCTACGTCTAGACTGGCGCGCTTTTGCGCCAGAGCTATGCAAATGAGGCTCAGCGTTGGAATATCGCCGAGCCTCATTTGCATAGCTAATGAACCGCCATTTTCACGGAAGAGGCTCTTGCGCAAGATGGGGCTGTCTACACTGCCCCTTCTTTGCAAGAAAAACTCACTGCAAGCCGTTATGCCTGAAAATAATCGGCATAGCGCTTTGCGCAAAAGTTTTCTTGCGCCAAGGCGGGGCAGTGTGTAGACAGCCCCATCTTGCAGAGCCTCTTCCGTGAAAATGGCGGTTCATTAGCTATGCAAATGAGGCTCGGCGATATTCAACGCTGAGCCTCATTTGCATACTCTGCGCTATAGCGCCAGCCAGAACATAGCCCATTCCCGGAGAGTTGATAAAGCCACTGACACTTGCCACCTTGATCTGTAGGCCTTCTCTCCACCCTGTCCTACTGGGCCAGCTCACCTGTCAACAAATATGTGGAAAAGGAAGATCCAGTAGATATAATATACTTAGACTTCCACAAAGCCTTTGACAAGGTCCCTCACCAAAGGCTCTTAAGTAAAGTAAGTTATTGCGGGCTCAGAGGGAAGGTCCTTTCATGGATTAATAACTGGTTAAAAGACAGGAAACAAAGAGTAGGAATAAATGGTAAGTTTTCAGAGTGAAGAGAGATAACTAGTGGGTTCCCCCATGGGTCTGTCCTGGCACCAATCCTATTCAACTTATTTATAAATGGTCTAGAAAACGGGGTTAACAGTGAGGTGGCAAAATTTGCAGATGATACCAAACTGCTCAAGAGAGTTAACACCAAAGCAGACTGAGAAGAACTTGTAAAAGATCTCAGCAAACTAAGTGATTGGACAAAAAAAAGGCAAATGAAATTTAATGTTGATAAATGGAAAGTAATGCATATTAAAAAACATAAAACCAACTATATATACTTTATGATGGGGAATAATTTAGCTACAACTACTCAACAGAGAGCTCTTGAAGTCATTGTGAATAGTTCTCTGAAAACATCCACTCAATGTGCAGTGGCAGTCAGGCAAGCAAATAGAATGTTAGGCATCATTACTAAAGGGATAGAGAATAAGACTGAAAAACCTCTATATAAAACCATGGTGCACCCATATCTTGAATACCATGTACAGATGTGGTTGCTGCAGCTAAAGAAGATATTGGCATTGGAAAAGGTTCAGAAAAGGGCAACACAAATGATGAGGGCTTTGAAACGGGTCCCATATGAACAGAGATTCTAAAGAGTTGGTCTTTTCAGCTAAGAAAAGAGGAGACTAAGGGGGGGCTATGAGCAAGCTGTAAAATCATGACTGGCATGAATAAGGAAAATTTATTTATTTATTCCCACAATATAAGAACTAGGAGCCACCAAATGAAATAGGCAGCAGGTTTAAAACAAACAAAAGGAAGTTTTTCTTCACTCAGTGCACAGTCAACTTCTGAAACTCCTTGCCAGAGGATGTGGTGAAGGCTAAGACTTTAACAGGGTTCAAAAAAGAGCTAGATAGTGGTTAGGTCCATCAATGGCTATTAGCTAGGATGGGTAGGAATGGTGTTCCTAGCCTCTGTTTCTCTGGAGGTGGATGACAGTTGTGTTCCCTCCCTTTGGGGCATTTAGTATTGGCCACTGTCAGCAGACAGGATACTGGGCTGGATGGATCATTGGTCTGACCCCCTGTATCGTTGTTCTTATGTTCCTGGTCTTCTCCAGCCCAGGCAGAGCGTTAATATCACCGCCCCCCTCCCAAGAAGGAATATGGACACTAAAACACTTCAAATCTGAGGAAAATGCAGTTCTGGTCCCAGCTTCCAAGAAACCACTCCCCAAATGGGATCAGAAACCCAAAGAAATTATTTAGGCAAGCTTCCTTTAACAATGAAAGGAGGATGTGCACAATGATTGTTCCCCCAGATAACAATTATTTACACTGGGCTTGATAATAAATAAAAGTGATTTTATTAAGTACAAGCAGTAGGATTTAAGTGGTTATAAGTGAGAACAGCCACAGCAAAGTAGATTACTAACTTAAATGACAGAAAATGATTAGCCAATTGTAAAACCTCAGTATCAACTTATTACTCACCCTAAAATTATAATTATAAACTCACCCTAAAATTAGGTCAAAGACCAGAGAGACTGAAAAACTTTTCATCTTAAATATCCTCCCTTTCAGGTGGGAATTCTCTCTTTTACAGTCTCCCTTTTCGTGGAGGGAGTGGGTAGGTACCTGGTCAGCTCCTACCAGTTAGGGAGGTCACATGACTTCCTAAGACCAATCACTGCTAAGACTTAAAGGCCAAAAGAGGCTGCTTAGAGGTGATCACCCAGACATTGAGGAAAACACCCTTGGTGGCTTTCATTTGTACATTTAAAACGATAAACTGTCCATATCCCATATCTCTGACTTTACATGCAAGAGGCTCCCTTCCTCCCCAATGCCACCAAAATAAGAAATACAGTTCCAGCAGCTTGAGACATTACATATGATAGGTTACATGAGGTATTTTGTTATGCATGAGGTATCTTCAAGTTATACATACTGGTGTCCATAAGTCAAGTTCAAAAAGCATGGAGAGGTCCGTCAAAACATGTACATAGATGACAAAAATATCAGAGTTATAATACAAGTTTAATAACATATTTAAAAGAGGTTGGGGGGGAAAATAGCATTCCCTTTAAGCTTCTTGCTTACAGAGCTGCTCTGGAGAGCTACAAATGCCACCCAGCTGATTAGCAGTGAGGTTATTTTGTTTTGTTGTTGGTGCATATTTACACATGCTTCAGTGCATATAAAATTTATTCTACACATGAATAGAAAAAATTAGAGGGAACATTGAATACAAATCCTCATGCTTCCAGGCTGTTGGGACCAAACTTTTCACAGCAACACACCATTTCTGACAGGAAAAGTTTCTTGATTCTAGAACAGAATTTCTGGTTAGAGAGACCTAATAGGTCAGGTCAATTCTCTTGTGGCCCTCTGCCTCGCCACTAGTACGACAATCTCGTTCTAGGTAGCCAGTTCCTCCTGGTGTCAGCCTCGCCCCACTTGGATACCTATGTGAAGGTTGGCACATGTGGGGTCCACGGCCATGGTGGCAGCCTCTAAGATGTTTGAAAAGGTAGCATCCGAGACTGCTGCCCAGGAGGTGGCAGAGAAAGTTTTGGCAGTGGGAGGAGTCCACATCCCACTCAAGCCTCTGGACGACCTTGGGTGTATGGGTGATATTTTCCTCCATTACTCCCCAATGCCACCCTATTACCTTTCCTCTCCACCTGAGGAGGCGCGTGTTGGTCCTAAGTCCCCTTCCTCTGGGCTGAAAAGATCCTACTCTGTGCCACGTCCTCTCTTTCTGTCGGCAGGTAAAAGTCAAACTACTTACTGCCTGTAGGGTGTGGTGGGAAGGCTTTAGAAGGGTAATGTCTGGTGCCCCATAAAGGGGTCCAGTACTGAGTATATTACATGATGAGGGAGGCCAGGTGTTTTCTCTGTCAGGTGATGGGGCATCTCCAAAGGGACTGCCCCCTGGCCCAGCCTGGAGAAGAACTTGGGACCCCCAATGCCCATGAGGGCACTGACCTTACCATTGCTGGTGACCCTGATGGTCCGGACCCTGGGGTCTCCCCTCCTCTAATTGTGACCATTGTCAGTCCCACAAATGAGCTTTCATCTGATAAAGCTCAGAATCTCTCTTGGCTTTCAAGATAATAAAACTAAAAAGGAATATTAATTTGAAAAATAAAGATATCCAGCAATGAGCCACCCAGAAAATTCCCATAAAGCTCCTAATTTAACCTTAAAGAAAGGGGAAAAGGAAAATTCCTAATTGCCTTTGCCAGTTTTTATGGGAGCAGCATAGCATATCTCCACCTTCTTAGTACGACTCATAGTCGAAGGAGAGGATGAGTATATTATAGGGGAACTGGTAGCACCACGTATCTACTATATATTTGAGAGTTTATTCAAGAACTCCTCATAAACAGTAAGATCTAGGACCACCAAATTTGGGATACAGCGCTTGGGTTTGCCAGAAAAATGGGATGAGCCTGGCTGGCCCTACTTTTACAATAAATGGTTATCTCTGCCTTGACCACAGTGCGGATCACTAAAAAGCAAAACCTAGGCCTGGCTCAAGTCTGGGCTACATAAGCATGCAAGGCAAGGTTTGGGAGGGGGAAGCTTTGAGACGCAGGACTGATTATGCAATTATTAATGCAATCAATTAACAATTAAATGTGGTACAGCAAAACCACATCCAAAACACACAACAAGCCACCTTATACTGGTACTGCTGTTTCTGATAAGCAAAAATTACAGATGCAGTACTATGCGCAGTATGCTATGCTGCTCCCATAAAACTGGCACACCAACTGTTATGTACGCACATAGTGTTTGCAACTCCTTTGTAGCAGGAATAGGGCATTGGGCATGTTAGGTATCTCACACAATATGTAATCAATTGGTAAATAATATATTAGAGGGTGGGTGAGATTCTGTGGCCTGCACTGTGCAGGGGGTCAGACTAGATGATCATTGTGACGTAGTGTGGGTACATTGCTGGTTGCTATGCTAGGCAGTGGGCTGTGAGTGACCTCCACTGGCTGCTGTCTGCAGCACGGCCCAGCAGGGCAGGGGATGAGTCATTACGCAAGGGGGCTTCGTAACCTGTCTGACCAGTTATCTCCCAGGGAGCGGAACAATGGGAAGAAGGGGAGTGGAGCCTTGGCTGGGGGCAGGGCTGGAAGTGAGTTAGTTAGGTTTCTGGCTGGGATCATGGAGGAAGCAGCCTAGGCAATGGGCTGGGATTTAGGGGCCCAGGCTCCCCCATCTCAAGGGTGGCTGAGGCATCCTAGGCCTGCCCTGTAACCAGATTACATCTGTGCTGTGCTGTATCCTGGAGAAGCAATAAACTCCCTCTATTCTACTGGCTGGTGGAGTCTGTCCGTGCCATTACGGGGGTACAGGAGACAGGAAAACCCCAACGCGCCATCACACTGGTGTCAGAAGTGGGATGCACTGTACCCCGTGGATGGAGCTCCCAGCGGCAAGTGACAAGGCGCAGTAGAAGCAAGGGCCTTAGAGCCAGGCGTGCTGGAGACAGAGCGAAGCGGTTCCTGAGAATCGTGGGGCTCAGCAGCACTAGACTGGTGAGTCTGCACCGAGGGGACCAGCGGGGAGATGGCCTACACCCAACTCCTGAAGGCAGAGCTGGTGAAGCTGTGCAGAGAGAGGGGCTTGCCTGTGCGGAGCACAACCAAGGCCCAGCTGATTGCTCAGCTGGAAGAGAATGACCAGACACAGGGCTGGGATCCTGTCCCAGTGGGGAGCAGCCAGACCCCCCCTGGGAGCGTGTCAGGCTCTGAGGGTGGGCGGAGCACTGGAACCCACCGGAGAGACGGGACAGCCTCCCGGGGTACCCTGCAAGCCGTAGTCTGCCCAGGGGAGGGTCCAACCCAGCAGAGCTGCGGCGGCTAGAAATCCAGCTGCAGATGAAGGAATTGGAAGTCCAGGACCATAGAGAGCAGCGACAGCATGAGTTGGCCATGGCAGAGCGGAGAAGTGGCGGGGCCCCGGCTGCGCCGAGTGCGGACGGGCCCCAAGGGCCCAGGGCGGCCAGACGCTTGGAGAATCTCGTGGTGATCCAATTGAAGGACATGGGTGACATAGACGGGTTCCTCAGCTCCTTTGAGCGGGCCTGTGGACTGCAACGGTCCCCCAGCTGACTGGCTGCAGGAGCTCATCCCGCACTGAACCAGGAGGCTGCCGGGTGCTCAATCAGCTGGAAGACCTACAGCCAGGGATTACAACCGAGTCAAGGAGGCCTTGCTGCACAAGTTCGGGCTGACCCCCGAGATGTACAGGGAGAAGTTCCGGGGAGTGCAGAGTGGGCCACGGGAGACCTATGTGGATCTGGCCTCCCGCCTGGGGCAATACAGCCGCAAGTGGGTGTCTGGAGTCGGAGCCCAGACCGCAGAGGAACTTCTCAAGCTGATCATGATGGAGCAGTTCTACGAAGCATGCATACCCAGCCTGAGGCTGTGGCTCAAGGACCGAAGACCAGAGAACCCCCAGGAAGCCGGGAGACTGACGGATGAGTTCATGGAGAGCCGGTCCGGGTGTGAACGGGAATCGCGGCGAGAGAGGGAATCGCGCAGAGACCGGATCTCGGCTGAGCAACGGAGAGAGTCATCTACGAGGCGAGCCCAAGAGACAAGTCGTCTGCGCCCCAGAGAACTAGCCAGGGCCTGGACCGAGACAGCCCAAAGGGGCCTGCAGGGCCTAACTTGCCATCACTGTGGGCAAAAAGGCCACAAGAGGGCTCAGTGCACCAGGTCTCATGACCTGGGACTTTCCAGGGTTAACTGGCTGGAGCTGGAGGAAGGGCAGGCTGCCCCAGAGGCAGGGGCTGGCAGGCAAACCTCGGCTCAGAGTGGGGGGAAGGATGCTCAGTGCACCTCCCCGGGGAGGTCTGACCCTCGGGAGGCGGATTTCTCCGTGTACCGGGTGGGGGCAGGACAGCCCCTGCGGAGTGAGTGCCTCATACCCCTGCAGGTGGATGGTAGGAAGGTGACGGGTTTCTGGGACACGGGGACGGAGGTGACACTGGCCCGATCCGACATAGTGGCCCCAGACCGGGTACTACCCCACACTCATCTGACCCTGAAGGGCATAGACGGGTCCCCGTTTAAGGTGCCTGTAGCCAGAGTGCATCTGAAATGGGGGGCCAAGGAAGGTCTCAAGGAAGTGGGGGTGCACCCGCACTTGCCTACGGAAGAGCTGATGGGGAATGACCTAGAGGAGTGGCCCCATGAATCCCAGTGGGCTCTAGTCACCGCCCATGGCCAGAGCCAGCGAGGGCTGGCAACCTGGATCCAGGGAAGGACTCTGGCAGGGTCCTCAGGGTCCCATCCCAGTGGACACGGGTCCAGCCAAGCTGGGACTCGGACCTAGGCAAGGGCGGGGAACAGGTCGATCCCTGCCCCAGTGGCTGAATTCCAGGCTGAGGTACAGGCAGACCCCTCCTTGCAGAGGCTGAGGACCAGGCCGGCCTCCGGCAGCTCAGCCCCTGGGAGAGGTGGCCAGGAAAGATTCCTGTGGGAGCAGGGATTCCTGTTCCAGGAATGGCTTCCCCCCAGGAAGGTGAGGGCCTGGGGGGTCCAGCGGCAGCTGGTCGTCCCCCAAAAGTATCTCTGCAAGCTGCTGTATTTGGCCCATGACATCCCCTTTGCGGGTTACCGGGGGATCCGGAGCACACGCCTGAGGTTACTCCAACACTTCTATTGGCCGGGGATATTTGCAGCCGTGCAGCGGTACTGCCAGTCCTGTAACTCCTGCCAGAGGGGCGGGAAGGCCGAAGATGGGAGGAAAACTGCTTGGGGGCCCCTACCCCATATAGAGGACCCCCTGGGCTTGCTGAGAGAGTTATGGGAGGGGAAGACCTCCCTGGATGGAGCGTCAGGGGTGGAAGACGCCCTGGCTGTCCAGGGAAGGCTCGGTGAACTCATGGCCCAGGCCCGAGAGACCCTGGCCAGAGATCAAGGCCAGTGCAAGGGTGGGTGCGACCACGGAGGACAGGCCTGTGCCAGTCCCCCTGGAGCGGTGCAGCGAGTGGACAGGGGGAAGCCGATTCATGTGGGGCCTCGCCGCGGCCGGCCCAAGTCAAGGGGAGCATCCATGCCCCAGGGTGTGTTCCCACGCAGAGGACCCGAACTTCCCTAGGTCACGGCGGAGTGACCCTGCTCAGTTCGCTCGGAGGAGGAGAACTGTGACGTAGTGTGGGTACCTTGCTGGTTGCTATGCTGGGCAGTGGGCTGTGAGTGACCTCCACTGGCTGCTGTCTGCAGCACGGCCCAGCAGGGCAGGGGATGAGTCATTATGCAAGGGGGCTTCGAACCTGTCTGACCAGTTATCTCCCAGGGAGCGGAACAATGGGAAGAAGGGGAGTGGAGCCCTGGCTGGGGGCAGGGCTGGAAGTGAGTTAGTTAGGTTTCTGGCTGGGATCATGGAGGAAGCAGCCTAGGCAATGGGCTGGGATTTAGGGGCCCAGGCTCCCCCATCTCAAGGGGGGCTGAGGCATCCTAGGCCTGCCCTGTAACCAGATTACATCTGTGCTGTGCTGTATCCTGGAGAAGCAATAAACTCCCTCTATTCTACTGGCTGGTGGAGTCTGTCCGTGCCATTACGGGGGTGCAGGAGATGGGAAAACCCCAACGCGCCGTCACAATCATAATGGACCCTTCTGACCTGAAAGTCTATTTGTCTATGAGTCTATTAGAAGGACCAAGTCTAAAAAGTGGGCTTTGTAAGAATAATTAATGGGAGGGCCTGTGTAAATGAACTCGGTTGTATTATAGTAGATCTTCTATTAATTACTTAGCATTGCTTTGCGCTGTATTAATTGCTTTAGAACAGGGGTTCCCAAACTTTTTGACACGGGGACCAGTAAATCCATTCACGAGCTTTTAGAGGACCGGTAACATTCATTTTGCATATTTGCATATTCATTAAGCAAATGATGAATATTCAAAAATGTTTCTGGTCCTCCCAAAGCCCCAGTGCCAGCGTTAGCAAAGCTTTTGATACAGTCACCCACAATATTCTCACCAGCAAGTTAAGGGAATATGGATTGGATAAATGGACTGTAAGATGGATAGAAAGCTGGCTAGCTCAGGGTTTCCCAAGCTTTTTACTTTAGTTGGAAGCCGGTTTTTTCAGTACTGTTTTTTGCAGCCCAAAAATATAAATGCATATAAAAAAAAAAGAATGAAAAATGAATAAATGTTCAGCGTTTCACCTGGCTGCATCCTCCACCCAGCCTGGGTCAGGGCTTTGGGGACCCGGCTCTGCATGAGCATTCCAGGAGGCGGCAGCAGGAGCAGATTGGGGGTAGGGTATCTGGCTAGGAGGGAGGGTGCAAGGAAGGGTAGGGTTGCCAGGTGTCCGGTTTTGTACCGGACAGTCCGATATTTGAAGGTTTTGTCCAGGAAAGAAATTGAGAAATTACCAGACATAAAATGTCCGGTATTTTCTAATTGCGTACGTTTTATTATTATTAGGTTTATCAGTCCTTGGCTGCGAACTGCTTGGCTGGTAGATGTGCTCATGCTGTGTGAGTGTGTCTACCTGCCAGGCAGTTCGCAACTACTCGAGGAGGGTATGTGGGGAGGAGAAGCAAAATGGAATCCCCGGCCAGACTCACTCGTCTGCCAGGGTCTGCAGGGTCTGCATTTGCCCAGGTCAGTCGCTCCCCCTCTTCTCCTCCCGATCTCCCCAGTCAGCCCTGCTGCCCCTGTCCAGCCCTGCTTCCGGTGGCCGGTTCCCCCGCCCCACCAATCTCCCCGGTCAGCCCCACTCCCCGGCAGCCCCCGACCAGCCCGCAGCCCCCATCCAACCCTGCTTCCGGCAGCTGGTTCTCCCGTCCTCCTCCTTCTTATCTCCCCTGGCCAGCCCCCCGGCTCCTGTCCAGCCCTGGTTCCACCGCCTGCCCTCCCCGATCTCCACTGGTCAGCCCCGCTACCTCCAACCCTGCTTCCGCCGGCCGCCCGCCCAGATCTCTGCGGGACAGCCCCGCTGCCCCCAACCCTGCTTCCGCCGCCCGCCCACCTGCCCGGATCTCCACGGGACAGCCCCGCTGCCCCCAGCCCTGTTTTCACCGGCTGCCCACCCGCCTGCCCAGATCTCCGCGGGACAGCCACACTGCCCCCAACCCTGCTTCCCGGCGACCGTTTCCCCCCCCACCCCCCAGCCCGCCCCACTCTGCTCCCCTCCCGGCAGCCACACGGAGGCCTGGTATTTTTTTCCATAGTTTGGGAAACTCTGCTTTAGAATATATAGTAGTCAAGGTTTAAATTGTATAAAGTCTTGCAACACTTAAACAGCTATATTAACTGCTTAAAGCTTCCAATAAATATGAAAGTGGTTACATATCTTTGAAGTGTCCTGGTTTCCCTTGGCTCTAAAATAAATCGATCCTCATGACAGCTTGGATTGAAAGCCCTACAGAAAAAAGAAAGATTCACCCGGGCAGGCCTAAGGGTCTGGGTGGAGGGGAGGCGAGCGTGCACCCCTCCTCCAGTGCTAACCGCAGTCCTAAGCCTCCCACCCATGAGGCACCCTTTCGTAGATCTCTGTTTCATAGTAAGTCTTCCACAGCAATCTATTACTCTGTGCCTTCACAGTCCCTCCAGAATCCTACAAAGTTGAGAGGGTCCACACTCTGCCAAATGGTCTGTCACCGGAGGGGAGGGTTCTGTGAAAAGAACATAAAAAGCAACTCCTCAGTATTTGGGATATAAAACAGCAGTCAAGTGGCAAATATATATGCACATTTTGCTATTTTTAAGTCAGTTCATGCATGGCACTTATTCATGCCAAATGTGTTTTGTGTTCCAATAACTGAACAATGGCTACAGCATCATACATTGGAAGGGTGGGAAAGGCACATAGACTTTGAACCAGTGTGATATACAAGATACTTAACATTGCATTTACATTTGCATTCAAAAAGGGGGAGAGAAAATGTAATCAACATTCTACTAGGACTCCCTGCCAACATTAACAGAGTTGTAAGACTGAAAAAATGATGCTCCAGAAAGAAAAGAAAATATCTACATGTAGACTACTGAAAAGCACTCATTGGCTTAAGGAAAATGGATTAAATTGGCCTGTAATCCTATTTGCAAATAGAAGGTGAGTAAAAACCTTCCCCAAAACATTTCCAGCTGACTTAGCCTACAGTGGAATCTCATGATGGACTTGATCTAATGCCCACTAATATAATAGAATCATAGAATACTAGGACTGGAAGGGACCTCGAGAGGTCATCGAGTCCAGTCCCCTGCCCTCATGGCAGGACCAAATACTGTCTAGACCAGTGGTCCCCAACGCGGTCCCTGCAGGTGCTATGGCGCCCTACGGGGCATTTATGTGCTCCCGCCAAGTGATTGGAGCCGGCCCTGCCCCGGGCACACGGCGCATGGTCAATGAGAGCCTTTTCACTGATTGAAAAAAACTTTGTCTCGGGCACCACACCTGAGCTGAAATAGCAACAAATGTGGACCAAATAGATCAGGCTTCTGCGAAATGCTGTGAAATGTAAGACAGGGTATGTGCTCTACTAAACTATTTCTGAAGTCGTCAGTTAATTGCTCTTTTTGTACAGTGCTGCTGAGTCCTTAAGGGATGTAGGTGGATATTTTTAAAGTTTGTGTAAGGGCACAAAACCGTAATGAATTTTGGAGAGGGAAGGGTATCTCACTTAATGCAGTGGACGACCTTCCAGATCTATCTTTCCTTTACCTCCAATCAAGTGATCTAGTTTCAGTGAAGCTACAGCAACGTGGACTAGGGAGTAGTGTAGTCTTGGCCAAGGTCAAGATGCCGGGGAAAGCAATAGAAAAATAAATAAGTAAATAACATGAATAAAATAAAAGACAAAAATATGATAAAAATTAAAGATTTTAGTCTCCATTCAGAAGTATCAGTTTCTGTGACTTCTTCAGGGACTTAATGTGTAGCAGGGTGGTCCGAAAACAGGCTCATCTATACTGCCCTACACTCTGTTCCAACTCGATTTAACTTTCAAATCTATTTTGAAAACAAACCCTCTGAAATAACAGTGTCAATGCTATGGTTGTGGATCCTAATCTAACTCACACACTGTATGGGAATGGCGCAATGTCTCAGTTAATGGCGCAGAAACCAATTACTAAGCGAATAATGAATGAATGTTCTCTTCTGCCTTTGCGAATTGGCTGCTGACTTTTAGCTCTTGTCATCAAAGCATGAATTCTAAGCTCCAGGGCTGGCGTTGTACTAACGTTAGCTAATGAACTTTAACAAGATACTGTAGTAGAGTAAAATTCAGTCATGTCAGCTGGGGTCTAATTTATTTTTCCCCTTTGGAGTCCAAGTGCTTTTTTGACGCATAAACAAGCAGGGCCAAATAGCTTAATTTATAACCAGACTTTGCATCTCCGTTCATCTTTGTACAGACAATTATGCTGGCAATTTGATCAGGAAGTTTTCAGATAAGGTTAAGTCCAGGGCTCAACAAACTATAGAATCTACTTGCCCGTGGCGAGTAGATTTCAGCTGCGTGCCCCGTTTACCGGCGGCGCACGCATGCGCAATGCAGCTCTTGCGCATGCGCAGTGAGGGGCTGGCGAGTGGCTTTTGCTGCCGTTTGTCAAGCCCTGGTTATGTCTATTAACACATATAGGCTGTGTCTACATTGGCACCCTTTTTCGAAAAAGGGATGCTAATGAGACCAGTCGCAATTGCAAATCGCCGAGATTTAAATATCCCCGCGGTATTTGCATTTACATAACTGCGCTTTTTTCCGGCTCGGGGCTTTGCGGAAAAAGCACCAGTCTAGACGGGGATCTTGCGGAGAAAATAAGCCCTTTTCCACAAGATCTCTATGCCTACTTGCAGTAGGAATAAGAGATCTTGCGGAAAAGGGTTTATTTTCCGCAAGATCCCGTCTAGGACTGGCGCTCGGCAAAGCCCCGAGCCGGAAAAAGCGGCTTATGAATAAAATACCGCGGGGATATTTAAATCCCCAGCGTAATTGCGACTGGTCTCATTAGCATCCCTTTTCGAAAAGGCAATGCCTTAGAGGCCTTCTTAGAGGCCCTTAAGCAGTGAAAGTTGGGTTTTGCATTACTCTGCACTTGAATATTTTACCTAGTCTTAAAGTTAAGGGTATATAATAATTGGTCACATACCCAGGGGCCTGAGCAATACTAATTGAGATTTCATGTCTATGCACAGATCAAAAGGCTATCTTTCACATGGCTAAAATACAAGTTGAAGGAATTTTAAAATACACACACAGACAGCTTCCTCTTGGGAACTAATAGCACCAAGCCATCCTGTGATTCAGTTGATTTAGGGCCATCGAAAGAAAAAAATGTTTATATTACTAGAGGCATTCAGAGTTCACCAGATCTAGCCAAGAGCAGCAGTTTTCATCCTTCTGTCAAAAATTCTAGACCAGAAAAAGGGTTTATTGGTGGGGTGACAAGGAATGACATGAGACTAAAGAAAAGCTCATATTTAGGAGGCTAAAAGCACCAACAGCCTTAGCCTGTACTCTAGACTGTCAGAAAGTCATCAAAGAGGTGAAGAAGGTGATGGTCTGAGACCTAGGGTGAACAGCAAAACTAAAAAGGAATCTTACATTTTTGGAGTCCACAAATCAATATCCACGGTATCTTGAATAGCCCCCCCCCCACACACACACACACATAAATTTTGCCTGACCACCCCTACATCAAACACAGATGTGCAACAGATCTGAGCCCTTGAGCGCTGCCCCATGGCAGCGACTGCAGGGCAGGCAGCCTGCATGCTCTCAACCCTCAGGACCACCAAACTAAGTCAGGAATAGGTCTGTGGTGCTCTGGTATGGAGCTGGGTTTAAGGTGAAGACTTTTTATTGCAGAGCACCCACTGCACTGAGGAGGTCTACAGTATACCCTGACAACAGACAAAGGAACAGACTAGGTAAACCAGTGATGTTCAGTCAACCTGTGCCCCCAAAGGCTACATGCGGAGATCACTGGTGTTCCACCTGCCACTTGTGGACTCTTTCTCATTTCCCATTCATCTCTCATGAGTACTTTCAGACTGCCAGGAAACTGCGGATTCACACTTTGTCTCCACTCCTTCTTCCGAGACCTGGACTGCTATGAATCAGCGATTCATGGCTGTGCCCATGAAGCTTTTGCGGGAGGGGAGCAGACAGGAAGGTGTACATGGGCTGTAAATGAAACCCCAATGTGCAATGAGGTATGAAAGACTCTCAGATGAAAGACAGGGAGCATCCCTCACTTGTCTCAGTTGCCCATGATATTACTTATTTAATCTATTTGCAGAGATATTTATTTCTTCAAAAAGTTATTTGCTTCCTCAGTAGCCCCCGGCTCAGCTCTACTGCTTAGACTCCTCTTAGGCTCCACCTTAAGATTTCGCCTTGAAGCTCTCCAAAAAAAATGGGCTGTGTGTGGACTAATGCACATTCAACGTTAATCAACACATTTTTAACAAGAGACAAATTGGCTGAAATCCAAACAGTATTTGGAGTTAACAGAAGAAAGCCCTTTGATTTTTTTCCTCGGGTCAGTATCTCCTCCATAGATTTTTTTTTCACAATAATCTATTCATGACACAATTGAGACAATTTCATGCAGTAATTCCTGCATCTAACCCAGCTCAGAAACAAAATTTTAACTATATATAAAACCCTGTGGAATCATTTTACAAGGAATGACTTCATATAAATGCAGTATTTTTTAAAATCCTCATTAAAGGTAAAACAAAATACAAACAAAAAACAAGCAAGCTATTAACAGATATTGTTTGAGACCCAGAAATTTAAGAACAAAGTAAATAATCCTACTATGGCTTTTTCCTGCTCTGTGCTCATCACACACCTCTGAATTATAGTAATTCCCTCAATTCAGTATTAATTTTCCTGAAAATTAAAAATGTACTACTTCCATTGTGCGTAGGTTTTTTTGGGAAACAGTATATAAAAAATGTAAAGGTCATTCACTTTGAGCCAATGTAAATTTCAGTCATGATTTTACACGGTGATTATTTCAGCACAGCTGGAATTATAGTACCATGTTTCCTTGAAGTGGGTAGATTAAGCTTCGGCGCCACACCAGCTGATTAGTACAAAGAACAGGGAATAGACTAAAAAGGAGTTACAGGAAAGAATGAAAGACCATACATTTTTTAGTTGTGAAAAGCACCAGTAGTTCAAAGAATTGTGGCATAAACCCTCTAATGCAAATCAGGCTAATAATCTAGATATGGCATTAGTATCAGAAGCTATTATAAATGAAGGAAAAAGAAATCAAATCATTTGCTAAATCCATAGCAGCTGAGAGGCTAGCCACTTAGGTAAGTTCTGCAGCTGGTTTCTCCTGGAAGAATAAGCAATGATTCCACTGAAAAGCTGAACGTTAAAACATAACAAGAATAAGCAAGTATTAAACATACATTATTTTCTCAGCTATTTTATACTTCAAAAGTAAAGACAACTTGTGAAGTCATTGTGGCTTATATGAAGCACTTTACAAAGAAATAGATGCTATTGTTCTTTAATAAATCTGAGAGAGAGTTCATTGCTATGTATTGGAGATGGTATTGAAGTATGAAAACAATTTGCAATCGGGTAATTGTTCTATGTCCACATTCTTTTTAATCACTAAATTAAATTTCAAGTATGTTCTGTGTGTATACCTCAAGCATCATAATTCAGATTAAATAAAAAATTATCTGTAATATTTTACATTGGAGCTATATAGTATTTCAGTTACATTATAGTTAGTATAGGTACTTCAGGAGAATGCATGTTCTGCTAGCTAAGCAATGTGAGTGTGGTGTGATAATTCTGTTCGCGCTTCTTAAATTTCTCCAGTGATCAAGAGTCCAGAAATCTTTTGTCCCTCCTCTGTTCAGTATAGTTAATACCAAGATTCTATTCTGCAAGTCTTCTGTGGCTAACAGTTGTTTGTTTGAATGCAAAATACACTGCTTAGTCTTTCCAGTATGAAATATTAGAATACCTCATACTGCTTGGGATCCCTGATTTAATTATTTTTTCTTCAATAAAATGAAATTTGTCTGGGGATGAGGGACAGATGACCACAGCCCTTTCTCATTGCAGCTCCAGAGGGAACAGCCAAGGGCGCAGTGTATGTCCACTGGCTGGGGGAAGGTCCAGGTACGCAGGGGCTCTGAGCCTTTTGTTTTCTTTCCTTCTTTCTTCTTACCTTTGCCACTGAAAAGGGTGGGGGTGGGAGTGGGGGGGAGGCGGGCAGGGAAGAGGCCAAAACACAGGTTGGGAGATTGTAAAAAACAAAACAAGCTGCCTAAACAACCACTACTCACAATTCATACTAACTTTTCTAGTTTTAAAAAAAGTGAGCTGTTCGATTGAAAATATTTTTTGAATTTTATTGACTTATTTTGTTGTATCTATGTAAGCACATGAATGAGACTAAGCATAGTATGTTTAAGTACGTAGCTGATATGGGGGTCAGAGTAGTCAGTCCTCTCTGCTAATAATCATTATTATTATTATTATTATTATTTTATTATTAAGCAGCCAGAACAAGGCAAGGTAACATTAAAAATAGGCCAGCGAGCTGCTGTGTTTCTATAACCTTTGCCCAAGCCTGCAGTAAATATATTGCACAAATAAAAATAAAAGCTTTAACGAAGAATATTCTGAAGAGGCTTGTGGGCACTAGAAAACTTTTCTTTCACCAGCTGAAGTTTGACTAGGCCTTTTAAAATAGATTACCTATGTACCTCTGCATTAAACCAGTGATATCGTAATTTTGTTGACCGCCTCACAATTTCAAGTAATTTGGAAAATATCAATACACAAAAATAACTTATGACCTATGCCATATCTTGCCTTTCTCAATATATTTATTCATTTTATCTCTCACTATATTGCACATTCCTAAGTTTTATTAGGTACTGAATTTTTGTATGTAACCCAGTGTAAATTTAGCACTGAAATACTAAATTTATTTAAAGAGCTTAGTAAATAATCCCTGGGCTCTTTATTTACGACAGCCAATTTTATGATATCTCATATTTTCCTAAACTATAATTTGAATTGTTGTATTGTATTAAATATTGCTTGTCGTGGCCAAAGGGTGTGGTAGAAACAGATATTCTGGTCTGTGCTGCTTTTAGTGGCTCCCATTGGCCACAAACAGTTATCAGTGGCCAATGACAGATACAATCACCCGATACCCGTACAGGCACAGATAAATACAGCAGTGGTAGTGCACTAGGGACTTATACTAGACTCACCATTTTTTTTTATTGCTCACAAACAATCACACTCAGAGAGTCACTACTTTTTTTTTTAGAAGAGCTATATAGGGCAGGTGCAGTTAGTTTAATCTTACTGCATCTGATTGTTACAAATCAGTGATAATTCTTTTGTATTAAAAAAAAAGTTCCTCCAGTTTTTGACCAATTTGACCTTTACTGAGGTCATACCGTTGATACCCTTGCTAAAAAGCAAATATTAGTGTAATTTGCAATAATACTTAAAAGTCTATATAATAATTTGGAATTAATGTTGAGTTATATACTGTGTCTAAACTGAATATGTTTGAGATTAAGATTTGAGTCACTGGGACAAATTTGTAGAGTTTGATTTGCTATTGGAGTTCAAAGGCCGAAGTGCTGAAGCGACTGAACAGTTTCAACAAAGAAATATCAAGAACACTGTGTGACAAGATCATCTTCAAACGTATATTTGAATTATATATTATATATATGTGTAGTTCCTAATATCATAATTGTATTGTGTATTGTCTCAATCGCCCTGCATCAGCGGCTTCAAGTGAGTGCACAAACTATTAAAACAAGTAAAGCACTATCACAGTTCTACAATAGCCTAGCAATGGTTAACATCAACAGTGATATTTGCACCAGATTTAGATTTTTCATGAATTATAAACCAAAATACAAACAACAAAGCCAGGAAAGCATTCCTAAAATGATGACTTTTGCTTGCAATGGAAACTCATAAGTAAAGTTAAATTTTTAATCTATATGTGCTATTGGCATAATGACTTAATTGTTAAAAAAATAAAGGTCTCAAATGTTGATTTTCATATATTATTTAGTTTTAGTATGACAGTTTGGGGATAAGAAATCAGAAAAATACGAAGCTTCCCGGGTCTCTGTCATTCTCGGAGAGGGTCTGAGTATCAATAGATTGCAGAGAGAGAGAAAGCATGGGGTGAAGACCACCAATAAGGCAAACGTGGATACCCGATAACACTGACTCCAAGAAGAAAATTTTAACTCTTTATAATGGACACAAACTATTTATCTTGAGGTTATTTTGCACTACTACTTAATGGCTACTGCAAAATTTGAAGTCAATTTCAGTTTCTGATTTAGAGCTCCACCAGGACTTAGATGAGTGGTTTTAGCCTGGGCTCAATTCTCTCAAGTATCATCTAAGCATATTGCATTTCCCGAGCACCGGCTTTGGGGACAAACTGTTAGTAGCTAGATACACAGATAACTCAGGCAAGGCAGTAAGTTTATGCGCCTGTACACTTTTAAAGTCAAATCACCTACCCTGGATTGATCCCTAAGCCTGATCAATACATAGGACACTCCAGTTACTGTTTATTCCCTTTTCTCTGCTAATTGTGCCTTTGACTCAGTAGTTTAGTATGTATTTCTGAGAATTTGTTTGCTTTCTGGCTGTTTGTGTGTTCCCCATCCCTGGCTTGACCCAAGCTCCTTTTGTGAAAGAGGGTTGGGTTTGCTCTATCTCCTTGAGGTAACATGTATACTGTGCCCCCTCAGCCCAGCCAAACCCCAGCATAGTGATTTAAATGATGAAAAACAAAATATATTTCAGTTAAGTACTCAAGCAATACAGGGCGAATCTGCTAGTAGACAATAAAATAAATGAGATGCTACAAAATTTCTCTTGTATTTCCTTAGTAATAATATATAATGCTATTAAAATCAGAAATTACATCCTTTTTTCCCCTCAAACAGTCTCTGCTCATTTTATGAATCATGGACTTGGTTTAGCGATAATGATAGATTGAACTATATTAAAAATGCTGATGCACACTTTTTTTGAAATAAAACAAAAAAGAAAGGACCTTATCAAGAATTTTTAACTGCAGTCAGTCCCTTGAAAATATTTGTCACTCTGGGTTACAGAATATTCCATTCTCTCAACTGTTAAAAATAATCTGATTCTTCTTTGGGGATATGGGAATGAGAGTAAGGAAGGCATGTATCTCTAGCTCTGTGCATGTAACAACTTACAACACATGTAGATACGAAAAATCTAGATGAGTTTGATCATTCCTGGGATGCATCACAGTTGCATGGTAACTAATAATAACTGGTGTCTATTACAGCGTATTTTTCAAAACTATATACATTACTGTCATTCCTCGATGAAGTATGCGTGTCATTCCTCATTAAAGAATGGGCTTGAATCCTTTTTTCCCCTAAATTATTTAATTTTTTGGAAAACAAATGGAAATAATATAATCCTAGATATTGGAAAGAAACAAATTGCATCTCATGAGTGCTCACTTATAGTGCTGGTTTGGCTGCTATGCAGTATTGGCAATGCAAAAAAATCACATCATCCTGGTTTGTTGGTTTAAAAATATAACAGTTGTAAATATTAAGGTCCATATTTGCCCATTTCATTCCTGTATGGAAAGAAAAAAGCAACTAAGGGACAAACAAAAGAACCACTATCGAGTCAAAACTTTGGGGAGGGGGGTTCCACAGGAGCCAGAAAATTACTTATAATATTTTCTACATTGAACTCAGATGATTTCCATGGAGCTATTAGGCTGACTAAAAGTGATACTGAAATCACACCTCTAGCACATCAATTCTTAAACTTCATTGCACCACAACCCTATCTGACAACTATAATTAGTACACTATAATTAGTTGGGGGGAAACTCTCAGCCCTCTTAGACCCATTGTCTTCGGCATGAAAATCGAAGTGGGAGCCCACTGCCCCCAGCTGGGAAGAAAAAGCCAGAACCAAAGCCTGCTGACCCAGCCAGGGAGCCTGTAATCTGAGTGACAACACACAGGGCTTGAAATCCTGTCCTGACCCACAGTTTGAAAACCACAGCATATACTCTGTGTAAAGGGCAAGGCAGGAGGGTTTTGTGGGGAAGGCTAGACTAGCAAGCACAGAGTCCACTTTCGATTCCTGGTTCTTTCTAAAGTGAACTTGGGGATGATTCAATATTCACTGAGGTTTATGAAAAGATTCTTAGTGTTAAAAATGTTGCAGGACTATTACTCCATTGTTTAGTTTATGGTTTATTCACAATGCAGTATAAGACCCATCCTAACACAACTGCTGTGATCATATGATTTATGTCAACCTCTATGTACTCATCAAATACTCTGTGGCATATAAACATGCTTAACAAACATGCCTCATGAGGCTTTTGTCAGCTCATTCAACATTGTCAATGCAGACGTACACAGGCACACACATTTGGATTCAATATGCACTCAAAAACTGACAAACTAGATATAAAAGCATCTCAATACTGCTTCAATTGATGGTTTGAGTGACACCCCTAGAAGTCAAAGGACCTCTTTTCTAATACAATCTTTTCCAATTGAGCCAAATTCTGATCCTTGCCAAATCAAAACACATTTTTCCTTTGTCGTAAATGGAAACAGAATTTAATTCCTATCTGCTTAAAGATTCTGTGATGGAAAATGTCATCTTGTTAGTTGGAGTATCCTTGGGTGGAAGTATATAGAGTAACGGGTTTCACATATTTAGCAGAGATGTAACCAATCACCCACATTCAAATGCTGCTCAACTGATTAAAAGAGCACCCACATCCAGCAGCATGTGTTTCACCTGATAGTACACATCTACATATGTCTGAGTAATGCAAAACAAAATTTATTTCACACTTGGATGGAAAACATTTAAAGGACCACTGCCCGCATTGGTACTACTGTATATTTTTGGCATACAATCAGTACACATCTTCAGTGTGAAGTGAGGTGGCAGTTCTAATTTGTTTAGGCAATGAGGCATGAAGGGCAGTGCTGTTCATAGGAATTGTTTCCGTGTCCGAAAGGCATTGATGATTGCTTAGGTCCAAGCAGGGAATGGTGTCTCACTGCAGCTGAGATATCAGGACAACTAAACTCCAAGAGAAAGCAGGACTTAGGACCGCTGCCTTATCAGCAGTTCCTAGTGACTTCTCACTTACCATGCTGGGTTTTGTGGATGGCATAAGGAGCCTCTCCCCCCTTCATTGAACTGGACACGTCGGCATCTGTCTCAGGTGTTTTAGATCACAGTGCCGGTCCCGCAATTTTCTAGGCACCCGAATGTTAGGTGGCATGAGCCTTCGCCCAGAAGCACCAAATTGAGAAAACACCGAGATAGATCTCAGCTCCCCAGGAACAAAATGCTGCTAATAACACTGGCCTGCTGGAGACGGTGCTGTGAGGCCTTGTTAAACCTTGTGAGCAATATACTGGTAAATTCCCTGGATAAATGGGGGAGCAGAGAAGGAAGAGAAGTAAAAAGACAAGCAAACCTGATTGGATTCTTTTAAGTTAGGGTTCTTTTTTACACCAGTAAACAAGCATAGTGCCGAGTCAGAGAACTCCAATCCAAGTCTATCTTCTCCCTCACTCATCTCCCTCATTCCGTTTAAGTGTTTAAAACTAAATGTGAGGTAGGCGCTTTAGTGTTCTGCACAGACAGGCTCAAAATAATTTTTTTAAAAGGTATTAATAATTTATTCTTATGACGATGATGCTGAGCACTGCTGTTACTAAAGCAGCAGCTGTCTGCAGATGATTTGCTGATGGCAATGTTTTAAAGAAATCTCTAATACCACATTGTCAATAATTCTCATTGATTTGGCTCTATATGACTGGAAATTCATGCGTGTTTAAACCACGGCTTCCTCCTTAAGAGACTGTGTCCAGAAGGTAAGTTTTGTTTTTGAGGGGGTTTTTTTTTTTTGGTTTTAGTTTGTTGATAGCAGCTGGTGATGATTATGCTACACCTTGAGTGATCAATTGGACATCTGGCTTCAGAAACAATCTAGTGATGTTTTATTGACAGTTGTGTTGCATTATTTTACACAAGCATGTGCTTCTAACTCTTCTACTGAATAGAACCTACTCTATTCAGGACTTTTCAGTTTAGAAAAGAGGAGACTAAGCGGGAATATGATAGAGGTATATAAAATCATGAGTGGTGTGGAGAGGGTGAATAAAGAAAAGTTATTTATTAGTTCCCATAATAGAAGAACTAGAGGACACCAAATGAAGTTAATGGGTAGCAGGTTTAAAACTAATAAAAGAAAGTTCTTCTTCACACAGCATGTAGTCAGCCTGTGGAACTCCTTGCCAGAGGAGGCTGTGAAGGCTAGGACTATAACAGAGGTTAAAGAGAAGCTAGATAATTTCATGGAGGTTAGGTCCATAAAAGGCTATTAGCCAGGGGATAGAAATGGTATCCCTGGCCTCTGTTTGTCAGAGGCTGGAGAAGGATGGCAGGAGACAAATCGCTTGATCATTGTCTTCAGTCCAGCCCCTCTGGGGCACCTGGTGCTGGCCACTGTTGCCAGACAGGCTACTGGGCTAGATGGACCCTTGGTCTGACCCAGTAACAGCCATTCTTATGTTCTTATGTTCTTATGTTTATGTTCTGCAAAACGTGGATGACTATCCTGCAATTTTGCTGTTATTCAGTGTTATATCTGGTCATATGCTATAAAGAGACCAGTTCAGGTGATAAATTTTGCTAGAGCAATGAAAAACACATCTGTGACCCAAGTACTATTTTCCTGAACAATTTTAAATTTTCAACACAAGCTATAGAGCAGTTCTATACCCCCAAAAAGTTGCAATTTTCTTTCTGTTTATAGGAATCTAAGTTCTCTCAAAACAGAAAATGACTCTCAAACTATAGCCAAACTGTCAAATAATTTCAAAATACGTTATTTTGAAATAATAACTCCCCTAAATAACTATTTCAAAATACACATCCACACGACAAAGTATGCTGAATTATTTTGAAATAGTGAGTCCACAATCACTGGACCCCACACGAACTCCAGGGACGAAATTTAGAGAGTGAATACTTCCTGTAGCTGCTTCCTGAGACTTGTGCTCCACTCTTGGACCTGTAAAAGGCCCCCCCTCTACAGCAATGTCTCACACACCACTTCTCCAATGCCTACACCCTCAAGGGACTCTTGCACCAATCCACATTGCCTAACGTGGTGCTTCAACACCTAGGGGAAGTAGAGGTGGGTGACAACCTTGGAAGCAGTGATCATGAGATGGTAGATTTCAGTATCCTGATCAAAGGAAGAAAAGAGAGTAGTAAAATACACACCTTGAACTTCAGAAAAGCATATTTTTACTCTCTCAGAGACTTGATGGGCAGAATCCCCTGGGATGCTAACATGAAGGGGAAAGGAGTCCAGGACAGCTGGCAATATTTTAAAGAAACCTTATTGAAGGCACAGAAAGAAACCATCCCGATGCGTAGCAAATATGGTAGGAGACCGGATTGGCTTACGGGGGAAATCCTTGGTGAACTTAAGCACAAAAAGGAAGCTTACAAAAAGTGGAAACTTGAACAAATGACCAGGGAGGGGTATAAATGTATAGCTCGAGAATGCAGGGGGGTTATCAAGAAGGCGAAAGCGCAATTGTAATTGCGACTGGCTAAGGATGTGAAGGATAACAAGAAAGGTTTCTACAGGCATGTTAAGAAGAAGATGATCAGAGAGGGTGTGGGGCCCATACTGGATGAAGGAGGTAACCTAGTGACAGATGATGTGGGGAAAGCTGAAGTATTCAATGCTTTCTTTGCCTCTGTATTCACGGACAAGGTCGGCTTCCGGACTAATGCACTAAGTGACGCAAGATGGGATGAAGATGGACAGCCTGTGGTGGGTAAAGAACAGGTTAGGAACTATTTAGAAAATCTAAACGTATACAAATTCATGGTTCCGGACATAATGCATCCGAGGGGACTGAGGGAGTTGGCAAATGTTATTGAGGAGCCTTTGGCCATTATCTTTGAAAAGTCATGGAGATTGGGAGAGATCCCGGATGATTGGAAAAAGGCAAATGTAGTGCCCATCTTCAGAAAAAGGAAGAAGGAAGATCCAGGGAACTATAGGCAGGTCAGTCTTACCTCGGTTCCTGGAAAAATCATGGAAGAGATCCTTAAGGAATCCATTTTGAGGCAGTTGGAAGAGAGGAAAGTGATCAGGAATAGTCAACATGGATTCCTGAAGGGCAAGTCGTGCCTGACCAATCTGCTTAGCTTCTATGATGAGGTAACTGGCTCTGTGGACATGGGAAAGTCAGTGGATGTGATATACCTTGACTTTAGCAAGGCTTTTGATTCGGTCTCATTTCCCTTCTTCCGAGTACACTAATCTACATGGCTCCATCGACAGAGCCATGTAGTCTAGACATACCCTCAGTGTGGGGGCTCTGTCCCCCTATTTTGGAGACAAGACCTTAGATAAAGACCACTATCCCAGAGGTGTGTCTTTTACATCAGGCACTAGAGATGCAGACATGCCAACTCTGACCCCTTCTGCTCAAGACCTAAGGCGGGGGGGGGGGGGGGAAAGCTGCATTATTACACAAAGTCTCTCTCCTGACACTCAAAGACCTGGCCCAAACCAGCTGAGACATTACTTCTCCCCTCCATAGTCGCTATGAAATGCCAGAACAGGGAAACTGTCAGCCTTTAAAGGGGAGGCTTGTGCCTTCAGGAGATGGGATTATTTCAGCAACTGGGTCACAGTCCCATCAGCTAACAGGTTTAGGCATCACCAGAAAAGTGATTTCCCCAGCATGGCTTTTGCACCAGTCATAGCCAATGACATGATGAGTAAACAAACCATTCTTCAGTGCTGGAGTAGTAGGAACACTGGAGACAAAGACATATACAGTGCTGTTTCATTAGTTCACATTTGTCAGGCTTCCAACTACTACACTGCTGGGTATCCTATACAGACAGACATAGTTAGAACCACGTGTAATTTAAACATGCATTTATCATATGGATAACTCTAGTAGGGAACTTGCCAAATTAAGATTTGTCAATACGGTTTCTGTATTAAGACTGATTCACCAACTATTACAGATAATGATATTTAGTAAAGGTCTCTAAAAGAGAGTCTACATACTAAGTCAGGGATCTGATAAACTAAAGACAATGGTGAAGCTCCCACTGAGTTCTGTGAGACCATGTTGAGGGGCCGGTCCCCCCCTCAGGGCAAATGCAGCACTACAGGCCTAGTCCAAAAGTTCAGTGCCATCCAACCAGGGTAAATACAGCCTAGTCCCAAACATGGTACCCCTTATCACAGTAAATATGGCCCTGTGGACCTAGTCCCAAACTACAGTGCTCTCCAACCAAGGTAAATAAAACCCTACGGGTTTTATCTCAAACACACTCCTCTCTCTCTCAAAATTGCTCTGGACACAGGTAACGCTCCCCAAGTTGTCAGGGAGCAGAGTACCAGGTGGGGTTGCCAGATGGTTGAAACAAAAATACCGAACACCTGCCCCGCCCCCAAAAAAAACACCGGGAAAAAATTCTGTTGAAGAAAAAAAAAAGGGGGGAGACAAAAAAAAAAAAAAAGGACTCCAAGACTTATTAAGTAAAAAAAAAAAAAAAAAAAAATTAAAATTAAACAGCATGTCCCCTTTAAGAGTGAGTGCAGGGATAGGAACAGGGAAGCAGTTGACCGCTAAGACCCAGGGGAGTCATTTCTTGAGTATTTAGGATTCCTGTTTTAAAGCTTTCCTCCTTAGCTGTAAGGCCCAGAAGTATAGAGAACTTTTTTTAAATGAAAGCTGAGATTCCTACATAATCAATTGACTCCAGGCCTTTAGAAAAACACCAAATGTTTTGAGACTCATGGTAAAACAATGGAGGAATTCTTGTGAGCCCATGCTTTGCCCACAGTATAAATACAAAAACCAACAACAATATCTTCTCCACTAAACATCCTAATGAGATACTGCAAATGGTGAACTGAATTCAACAGCTCCTGATATGAACAGGTATCAACCTAGTTTTCATATTTGAGATGGGTTACCAGGAATCATACATGACAATATGAAATCTTTCCACTCTCAAGTCAGCATATTCACAAAGCACCTATAATTTTGATCCATGCATTTATTGGATAGTGAAAGAGAAAGGAGGAATTAGTGTAGATAAATGTTCAAATTAAAAAAAAAAAGCCTGAAGGAATTAGGGCTGGGCTCCTACATCTCACGTTCAGAACTGACTAGGACACTTATGACCAGATTTTCAAAGGTGTGTAAAGATCAGATAGATATCTTTGAAGATCCGAGTTGGCAACTGTCTCTTTAGGAGCTTAATTACCTTTGAAAATCTGAGCTTAGATTTCCAAGTCCAATTTTCAGAAATGACTTTAGTCACTCAAGTGCTTTTGAAAATTTTAACTGGGGGCCTAAAGAGACAAAAATAGACAAAAGGCAGAAGTTATGGTATTCCTTTTAAAAACATGTGACATCTATTTTTAACTAAATTTTATATTATTTTTCTCCCAGGCAACTGACCCTCCAGCCCCTCACTACGCCACTGCTCCCTCCTGCAGATCTATCATCTTATGCATGTGCAAGATCTGTGAGAGCTGTCCCATGAATCTGCAGTTAGTGTCTGTGGCGCCTGCTTCTGGGTGGTGTCTCAATGCTGCCACATTCACCTCCAAAGAGGGGGCCTCCCAAAGCAGGCCCTTGTTGCAGACCCTCAAGGCATCCACAGGTCCAATCTCCTTTCAATGGGCACACTTCCCAGGGCTCATTGATCTTGGGTCTGGCTTCCATCCCCTCTCCAACCCTTGCAACTGCCCAGAGATACTCACCTTCCGCCTTATCCATTCCCACCTCATTCATACCACAGGGACAGTCTCTGCCTCACTTGTCCTAGGGACTATTTTACCAAGACGTAATACAAAGTTTCCATGTAAAAGGACTCACTACAAAGCTAAAAACGTCAATGAAAGAATGATTAATACAGAGACATGTCTACATCTGCTGCAGGAGACCTCTGCCTGCCTCCACCCCTCTCCCCAGAGTCTACAGCCCCATTGCAAAGTGGGGGAGTGGAAGGAAAGAGGCTGAGGCCCATCAACGGGACTGAAGCAGTCACGAGCAAGCCATGCCCGGGAGCCATTCTCCTGTCCATTGCTGGTGCAGTGTTCCTTCAGGCACGCTGAAATGCAGTCACCTCTAGGGTGGGCTGGACAGCTGTTTAACACCTGCACAAGGTTTCAGGCAGGGGGCAGGGTGGGCTGCCTTCCTGCAGAGCCCCCATCAGAACTACCATGCCCTCCTGGCTTAGGAAAAGAATAAACAGGAGGATTGGAAATTAACCCACCCAGTCTCACGTCCCCTAGGCAGGGAATGAGCCATCTACATTAGGCCCCAGCAGGAGTATCATGTCCAGTTCTGCGTGCCACATTTCAGGAAATGTGGAGAAACTGGAGAAAGTCCAGAGAAGATCAACACAAATGATGAAAGGTCTAGAGAACATGAGATATGAGGCAAGGCTGAAGGAATTGGCCTTGTTTACCTTGGAAAAGAGAAGACTGAAAAGGGACATGAGAGCAGCTTTCAAGTATCTAAAAGAGTATCATAAGGAAGAGGAAGAAAAATTGTTCTGCTTGGCCTCTGAGGTTAGGATGAGAAGCAATGGGCTTAAATTGCAGCAAGGAAGGTTTAGGTTGGACGTTAGGAAAAACTTCCTGCCTGTCAGGGTGATTAAACACTGGAATAAATTGCCTAGTGAGATTGTGGAATCTCCATCACTGGAGATATTTAAGACCAGGTTAGACAGACACCGGTCAGGGATGAGCTAGGGCAACTCAATTTTGGAAGCCCCGGGGGCCACACTGATACTTACAGAACATGCTGAGGGCCTCAACTTAAGTGTGGTTGCATATGCAAGCAAATATATACAAATAGCTTCTCTCACACTGACAGGCATGAAGACAAAGATTAAGGCAAGACTACACAACACACAGGCCCCATTTAAGTCAGTTCTGTTGATATTAATAAAATGCAATATTTACCCGATTTCTACCCATGTGACAGCACTTTTCATGAGTAATGACAGTCCAAGAATTTATCTACTAAAACACATCTCAACAGAAGATCATTACACTGACTACTTTTTGTTTTGGCTCCCACTGCGCCACGTGTTGATCCCACATAAACCCAAACTGCACCGTGCAAACAAACTGGCCGTGGGCAGCATACCAAGTTATTAATAAATATTTTATAAACCTTTCCCTTTTCTCTCTGCCTCCATGTCTCCTCTCCTTGCTCCATCATCTCCCCTGGTGCCTGCTGCCCCCAACTCCTCGCCCTCCTCCGCTGTCCTGACTCCTGCCCTTCTCACTGCCCTCAGCCCTCCTGCGACCTGCCCCCCTCCACCAGCCGTTCTCTCCCCCCTGTGCCCACTCCTCCAGTAGCCCCACTCTGATCATGTGAGCTACCCCTCTTCTAACACCTCCCTCTACACACCTGCCCTGCCTCTCTACTTTGGTGCTGGTCCCTCCCCTGCAGGTGTCTGCCCTTCTGCTTCACTCCAGAATCCCCTGGTACCTTCATTTCCCTTAGCCCTGCACCCTCCTGGTGCCTCCCCTTCCCTTACTGCCCCTGCCCCTTTGCCTCTTTTTCCCTGATGCCCACCCCTCACCACTCTCTGCCCCGTTCCCCTGCTGCCCCTCTGTGCCCTCACACATGACTTGCTCCATCCCCACCTTTCTCATGCCCACCCCTTCTTTCAAGCCTTCTCCCAGCACCTCCCCCTCCAGTCCCCAATGCCCTTCCCCTCTCCTCTCCTGTCCCAGCATCACCCTGTCCCCCTCCCACTGACACCTCCCCTCCTGCCCTTTCCCTCATCGTCTGCACTTGGCCCCCTGCCATTTGTCTCTCCTCCACTGTGTCTCTTGATGACTTCCCCTTTCTTCCCCTTCCCCCCAAGCGCCTTCGCCCAAGCCCCTTCCCCTCCCCCTCCGCCCCTTCCCCCCCTCTTCCCTACCTTCTGCCTTCCACGTTGCAGGGCCGGAGTCTGCGCTCAGGCCCCCGAGTCTTAACCCGGAGGCAGCCAAGCAACGTGCCTCCAAGGAGTTTTACAATCCCGGGCCGTGACCTCACATCATGCCCGGGCGTCCTCCCCGCCCACCTGCAACATGCATGGCAGCAGCAGCAGCAGCCGGCGAGGGGAAGCCGCGTTGAGCCGCGCACGGCAGGGGACGGTCCGGGGCCGAGGGGGACGCTCTGGGGGCGGGGTGGGAGGACGCATGGAGGGGCGAGCGGGGGGACCGGGGCCTGCTCCAGGTAGAGCTGGGGGAGAGACCCAGCTCCACATATTGCTGGAGCAGGGTCCCCGGCTCTGTAACTCGCCAGCACTTCCGGGTTCAGGGGCGCGGGACCCCCTCTAGGTGCGGGGCCCGATTCGGCCGAATCAGCTGAATCGGCTTAAGGCCGGCCCTGGGAGGGGGCGTGAGGCAGCGGTGGGGAAGGAGCACTCTCAGCCACCCTGGCACCCCAGTAACTCTCGGTGGTTTTGTATGTCTTTCTGCAGGTAGTCAAGGCCATCCATAGAGTGCTGCTCTGCAGAGTCATCTGCCTCACCGATGTGGACGCGGTCATCGAGGGTTTGGCTCCCTGGACTTCCCCAACTGCGGGAGGGCAATCGATGGGACGCACATCCCCATCAGTCCCCGGAACTCCAGGCTTCCCTGTACATCAAAAGGAAGGGATACTTCTTGGTCATCCTGCAGGCTGTGTCTGACCACAGGGGCCAGTTCATGGACATTAACATAGGCTGGTCTGGCAAAGCACACGACGCGTGGGTTTTCCACAACTCCTCCGTTTGCCAGAGGCTGCACACTGGGACCTTCTTCCCTGACCGCCACATCAGGGTCAGGGACGTGGACATGCCTGCCTGCCTAGTGGGGGATGCGGCCTACCCGCTACAACCCTGGCTCATGAAGCCCTACACGGGACACTTCATCCCCTCCCGGCAGGCCTTTAATGCCAGGCTTAGCAGGGCCCGCATTGTGGTGGAGGGGGCATTTGGTTGGCTCAAAGCCCATTTAGATGCCTCCTCACCCGCCTCGACCTCTCTGAGAGGAATATTCTGCACGTGGTGGCAGCGTGCTGTGTGCTGCACAATTTATGTGAGCGGAAGGGGGAGGCTTTCCTGCCAGGCTGGATGGCAGAGGCTGACCACTTGGCTGGCCTGTATGTGCAGCCCCGCACGGCTGCCAGCTGGGAGGCCCATCGGGGGGCTACCAGTATCCGGGAGGCCCTGCAGAAGAGCTTCCAGATGGAGGAGGAGTGAAGTCTCCCTGGCATACCCCACTGGGGCCTTGTGCCTTATTCCACCCTCACGTCCTTCCACTTTCCCCTCCCTAGCCCCACTTCCTGATGCCAAATAAAAACATGTGTTGCCAACAACAAACTCTCTTTATTGACCATAACTGGGGGATGATGGTGGGAGAGGAGGGGAAACCTAGGAGCAGGGAGCTGGAAGGGGAGGCAAGGAGGAAGGGGAGGAGAAGCTCAGGGTTGGGGGTCTTGCTGGCCCACCTGTCTCCCAGCACTGCGGGTGCAGGGGCCTTGGCATCCCTGGGGGGTAATGGGTATGGTGCGGAGGGCAGGGGGGGAGGAAGAAGCAGGAGGGGGAGCAGGAGTGGGAGGAGGAGCGATAGCTGGAGCGGCAGCAGGCAGCAATCTCTGCACCATGGTCTGCAGGTTGTCGCGGATGGCACGGCCCTGGTCACACAGCTCCCGCAAGCTCTCCCGCTTAGGCTGGAGGTCTTCCTGCAACCAGTGCTCCTGGCTGTGGACCTGCCTTTGCAGTAACCCCAGGTGCTGCTGCTTGTAACCCAGCTGGCCTGGGTGCGGGAGGATGTCCTGGGCGGGGTGGTGCACCCTGCAGTCGCAGATGGTGCAGCTATGGAGAAACCAGAGAGGTGGTCAGTTATCCCTGGGGACACAGTGGGTGAAGCCCTGCCCCCCTCTGTGAGGTGAGGACAGTAGGTCTCCGCACCATCATGTCCTGCTACCCCCAGGAGTGTGAGCTGGCCAGGGACTGTACCCATGCCCCTGTACAGTATATAGTGTGGGAGTGGGGGGGGAAGGGGAGGAGGATGTGGCCTGCCTCTGTGTAGAGGGGGCTTGTGGAGGGAGGGCATTGTGCAGTGTCCCTCTCTGGGGTACAGAGCATGTCATGTGCCTTCATACATATATGGGTGTGGGTAACGGGCCAGGGCCCCTGTGTGGCAGCCAGCTGGGGCCACATGCCCCGGCTGGCATGGCACATGCACAGGTTGCTGTGTGATCTGTGCTCAGCAAGGCCCACATGTGCGGTCCCTGGGCTCCCTCTCCCCCACCCCTGCCCCGCATAAGGGGACAGTGATGGCACTCACATGTCGAGGCCTCCCCGGCCTCAGAAGACAGCGGTGATAGTGCTGTTGGTATGCCTCTGGGGTCCAGGGTGAGTGCCACGCTCCCTCCAGGCTCCTGCAACTCCTGGCCATCATACTCCTCCTCCTCCGTGCCCTGGTCAGGGCCCTCTGCCCCAGGGTCGATGACCACCTGGGGGGCACAGACCGTCTGGCCCCCCAATATGCGGTCCAGGGCCTCAAATTAGGGGAAGGGGTCTGGGTCTGCCCCTGGTTGGGAGCTGCCTCCTGTGGCTCTGGCATAGGCCTGCCTCAGCTCCTTATTTTCAGGCGCACCTGCTCCTGGTTGCGCATGTGGCCTGTGGTGTCCAGGCTGTCAGCCATCCGTCTGTAGACAGCCGCGTTCCTGTGTCTAGTGCGGAGATCATGGACATTGGAGGCCTCCCCCCAAACCTTGATCAGGTCCACGATCTCCACACTGGACCAGGAAGGCGCCCGCCTTTTGTGGTCCCTGGCAGACTCCTGGGAGCTGCCAGACTGCTCCTGGGGAGCGGTGGAGGGCTGGCTGGCACCGGCTGGCTGGCTCATGCTGGCAACTGGGTCGGGGCAGTGCCTGTGGGCTCTGGGCTGGCAGGCCTAGAGTTGGCACAGGCCCTGTGGCCAAACTGAGTCTACCCCTTTAAGGGCTCCGGGGCTGGGGTGGGAGCAGAGGAGTTTACCTGGTTCGGCCCAGAGTGGCCACCAGGGGACCCTGGGAAGGGCTGGAGGCCCCCTATTTCAAAATAAGCATCTACACAGCTCTTATTTCGATTTTGCTATTTTGAATTTGGTGTTATTCCTCATAGAATGAGGTTTTACTAAATTCGAAATAAGCGCTCTGCTATTTCGAATTTATTTCAAAATAGTGGTTTGCCTATGTAGATGCTATTAAAGTTAATTTGAAATAACGGCTGTTATTTCGAATTAACTTTGATGTATAGACATATCCTGAGAGTGTATAAGGGCTGGGGATAGCAAGCGATGGAGAGAAGGAGAACAGAGAGGGCGGGGCCTCAAGGAAGGGGTGGAGTCTTGGGGGAAGGAAGGGGCGGTAGATCTTGGCTTGTTCTGACATTTAAAAAATGATCTTGGGCATAAAAAGGTTGGAGACCACTGGACTAGAGCGTAGGTAAGCCATTCCTTTGTTAACAGAGTCATTATGCATACTCCTGCAGTCACATGGAACAGGAGACTGGACATCAACAATGCAGTCTCGTGCCTTCAGAATACTGGATAGCAGAGATAAATAGATTAAAACTGAACAATTAAGACCAGTCCTGCTCTCACTGAAGACAGCGAAAGTATTTTCATTGGCTCTTATTCATTTCCAGTACCTGAAGGCACTTCCTCTCAAAGGGAGAATGCTATGGATGAGATAACAAAGGCAGCTAATCAGTATTTCTATTGCTTCAGCATCACATCTGGAAGGAAGAGTGTTTTCTTGAGGTTCAGCTCCCAAGAACGGCATTAACAAAGCAGCCGCTCTGCTTCTCACATAAAAACATAAGATTATAAGAACGGCCATATTGGGTTAGACCAAAAGTCCATCTAGACCAGTATCCTGTCTTCCAACAGTGGCCAATACCTGATGCCCCAGAGGGAGGGAACACAACAGGTAATCCTCACATGATCCCTCTCCTGTCACCCCAGACAAACAGAGGCTAGGGACACCATTCGTACCCTTCCTGGCTAATAGCCATTGATGGACCTAACCTCCATGAATCTATCTAGCTCTTTTTTTAACCCCATTAAAGTCCTAGTCTTCATCACATCCTCTGGCAAGGAGTTCCAGAGGTTGACTATGCACTGAGTGAAGGAAAACTTCCTTTTGTTTGTTTTAAACCTGCTGCCTATTAATTTCATTTGGTGACCCCCTAGTTATTATATTGTAGGAATAGGTAAATAACTTTTCCTTATTCACTTTTTCCACACCAGTCATGAATTTATAGCTCTCTCTTATATCCCCCCCTTAGTATCCTCTTTTCTAAGCTGAAAAGTCCAAGTTTCTTTTTAATCTCTCTTCATATGAGACCTGTTCCAAACCCCAGGTATAACTGTATCTGCAAGCAGTATTGTGTTTGTTTATTTTAGCTGTTTTATTTTCAGGAACATATTTTTAACCCTAGTGTAGATTCAGTTGTACTGGAGTAACTCATTTGCTTCACTGAACAATAGAGGCAATACGGGCATAAATACAGTTAGGGCACATCTAGGGTACATCTACACTTGCTTCCAAGTTCAAACTAAGGGTGCAAATGTAGGTGACCGAAAATGAAAGTGCACACTGGGAGGCGGTAGTTTGAACCAAACCCCTTGGTTCGAACGAACGTTACTCCTCAATTTTTTTTCATTTTCAAAACAGCTGTTGAGCGGAGTAACGCACCGGTGAGATCATGCTAATGAAGTGTGGGATATTTAATTCCCCCCCTTCATTAGCAATTTTGGTCACCTACATTTGCATCCCTAGTTCAGACTAGGGAGCAAGTGTAGACGTACCCCTACACAGCAGCATTATTTTGAAATAACTCACCTTATTTCAAAATAACAAAGAGAGCATCTACACAGCAATCCCATTATTTTGATATAATTTAGAAATAATGGGCTTCTTATTCTGAATTTTGTAATCCTCATTCTACGAGGAATAATACCTATTCTGAAATAGTTACTTTAAAATAGGATGTGTGTAGATGGGTCAGATTGAGTTATTTTGAAATAAGTGGCCTCCAGGACTTCCCACAGATGCCCTGCTGGCCACTCTCTCCACACGCATCAGAACTCTATAGTTCCCCTTCCGTCCTAAAAGCCACAGCCACAGGGGAAAGGGCTTATGGCACAATGCAGGCCCTGACAGCCCTGTGCCACACACCAGCAGCAATCACTGCCTTTCCTGCTGTGATGACAGACACAAGCATGCCTCCGGAGCCCTCCATAGCTGCCAGCACAGCTTCAGGCAGCTCCCAAGTCCCTGCCCAGGGGCAGAAGAGGAAAGAACCATCCTGATCTGGTGCAAAAATCCTGGATCTCACTGAGATCTAGGGAGAGGCAAACCTCCAGGATTTCTGCACCACATGTAGGAATGCCAAAATCTACAGCCAGATGGCCAACAGCCTCAGCCAGAGGGGCCACATGCACACCCAGGAGCAAGTGTGCGTGAAGGTCAAGGAGTTCAGGCAGGCCTACACAAAGGCCAGGGAGTGGGGCTTCCACTCAGGGTGCGGCACCCCAGACCTGCCCCTACTTTGATCAGCTCCACCGCATCCTGGGAGGGTGGTCAGTCCCTCCCCCCTTGTTGTGGACTCTGGGCTGGAGACGCCCATAATCACCCTCCCAGAGGGCAGACCTGCAGCTGAGGGGGAGGAGGAGGAAGAGGAGAAGGAAGCCACTGACACCACCATTCCCACCAGCCAGGAGCTCAGCCAGTTCCTGGAGCCAGTACCACCCCTCCTAGGATGTCACCCACGGATTGGATGAAGCTGGGGAAGACCCATCAGGTGAGCTCCATTACTCTCCCTAGACACACACCAGGGAAAGCGGCAGGCAGCAAGGGGCTGCACTCTCCTCTTGCGACCTTTTTGGCTTAGGCATTGCGCAGCAGCCTGTGCACATGGGTGCATGTGGAGCACCAGTCCAGACTACACTGTCCCAATGAGACTGCCTCAGAGGACCTTTGTGCTCCTGTTATACAGGGTTTCTGGAGTGGCCTGCCTTACTCCCGACTCCGAGGTGAGACACCCTCCCACCACAAGCCACCACTACAGAGGACTGGGTCAGGGGGACACACACACACACAGCAGTGCTGCACATGCCCACTCTTTCAGGTAGCATCTGCTCCCAGATAAGTACAGTGAGGCAGAGGACACTGAGCCCCGGCTAGGGGAGCCAGCTGTGAGGGGAAGAAAGTAGAGGGGATGCCAGAAGCACCCTCCCCAGCAAGCAGCGTCTGTCACTCACACTCACCTTTCCCCACCAACCTTCCCCCTCTATCCACCAGGGATAGAAGTCTTCTCCATGAGGGATGCCACCACTGCCAGTCCCGGTGTGTGTGTGGCACAGAGGAAATCAAGCCACTCCATCACCCCCCTCCTGGCTGGCACCTTCCCATGCCTGTTGTTCCTGGGGCCACTTGCATGTACACAGCCCCCTGATGGGCCTGCCAGATGGTAGCCATGACAGCTGCTCAACAGCCCTTGGTGAGCTGCTCAGCCTCTACAACCTCCCCCCCCCCCCACCCCGGGCAGGAACGTCTCCCCTTTATTTTCACATATATTGTGGAGGACACAGCACGTTGACACCACTTGGAGGATGTTCCGCTCGCTGAGGTCCAGCTGGGTGAAGAGGAAGTGGAACTTCTCTTTGAGATGCCCAAGGGCACCCTTCACCACCATATGGGCCCTGCTGAGCCTGCCGTTAAACCGTTCCTTTGTGGGGTCCAGGTGTCCAGTGTAGGGCTTCATAAGCCATCAGAACAACAGGTAGGCAGCGTCCCCCATTATGCACATGGGCATATCCATGTCCCCGACCCTGATGGCAGGCATCTTTTGGAATAGGCTGGAGTTTCCAAAGATGCAGGCGTCACGCGCCTTCCCTGACCATGCAACATTAATGTCCATGAAGCAGCTCTGGTGCTCCATGATGACCTGCAGGACCATAGAAAGGTACCTCTTGTGGTCAATGTAGTTGGATGCCTGGTAATCAGAGGCCCAAATAGAGATGTGAGAGAGCCATCAATGCTCCCTCCCGCCTCCTCCACAGTTGGGGAAGTCCATGGCAGCATAGCTGGTGATAATGGGGTCCCTGTTGCCCAGGAGCATGAGCCAGCACAACAGGATGGGTGTTAATGGCCCTCACCACCTGCAGAAGGAGAGAAACAGGGAATCACAGGGTTGCCAGAGCCCTTGGGAATTCCCCAAGCCCAGCCTTCCTCCTGGCAAGGCTTTGTGAAGGTGGGACTGAAAAAACTTCCAGGGAGGGAGCTTCCACCACCATCAACTCCCCTCCTAGGGAATCCCATTTCAACACTTCACTTCTCTCCCAGTAATATAGTAAGAGTACCATACCTGCATGACCACCTTCCTGACAGCCAATCTCTCCATGCTGAACAGTAACTGTCTGGCATGATGGTATTCCACAGTGTGATGGTGACCCACTTCTGGAGAGGGATAGCAGATCACATGTGGGTGTCCTGTCACCTGAGAGCAGCTCCATGCAGCTGGCCTTCCACATGTGAAAGTTCTGGAGCCACTGCTATTCATCCCACCACTCCATGATGATCCAGTCCCACAAGTCAGAAATGGTGTGCAGTCACCAGAAGTGACAGTGTACAGTGCACAAGGGAGGATGGGAGAAGTTATGCTGTGTGAGCAGTACATGGAGAGAGGTGATGTGCCCCACAGGGAGTGTTGGGTCCAGATTCTGCAGTGCCACGAGAGTAGCCTGCAAAAACTGCACCAGGAGGTGCATCATGAGTTTCAGGAGCTGGCAACTGCTTTCCAGCAGCTCCAGCTCCATGGCGGAAGTGCTGTGGTGTCCGCAAGGGCAACCAGAGCAGGTAGTGGAATGGGTTTGCTGTCCCTCAAGGAGGTAGGCAAAAGAGAAGAGCTTGAGACACGGCTATACAGGGAGTCCCTTTAAGCACGAGCCTCAGCTAGCCGCAGGAAGCAGCTACAGGAAGTGACTGCTGTCCTGATGCTGTACCTGAAGTGCTTCGGGGGGGCTTTAAATGCGATTCAGGCTTCAATGTGTGTAGACACTCTATTTCGAAATAGCTCAGTGCTAAAATAAGCTGTGTAGCTTATTTTGAAATAAGCTATTTCGGAGTTTTTCTTCTGAAATAGCTTGTTCTGAAATAAGTGTGCAGTGTAGATATACCCTTATAGCACTATAATGGTGTTTACATTGTGAAAAATAGCTTGCTGCTGATCTTTGGCTAGCATAATTAAAGCAGCAAAACTTTTAAGTGTGGACAAGACCAGTTTCTTGACAAGTACTTGTCCATTACATTTACTGCTGGTCAGTCCTCCCAGTCTAGTCAATTATTCCTGAAAATCTCTTCTATAGATTTACTGCTGCCTGACAAATAAAAAGGTGCCCTTTCTCAGTCTGATTCCTATAGCACAAAGCAGAATAATGCATTAGATGTGGCCTAGAGCAGGGTTCGGCAACCTTTTCAAACCAAAGAGCCAAACTACATCAAAATTCAGAACATAGGGTCAGTAAAGAGCAGTACAAGAATGCCCATTTGCATGACTCAAAATTTACAACTAAATATTGATAATTGACATAATGATTAATAATAGCATAAATGAAACTTTGTACTCACAGATTTTATTTAATAGGACTTCTGCTGCTGCATCTTTTCGCACAGGTCTTTGAAGTTTCCATCACAACTGGTCAAATCCGGTTTCATGCAGGCATTCAGGCTGCCTTCCATCAATCTTATGGCAGGGGGGCTGGTGACATGAGGTGCAGGAGTCTGAGTTGGGGTGTACCAGGGACTCAGGGCAAGAGACTGGGATGTATGATAGACTCAGCACAAGCACTCGCTCTAAGCCAGTGGTCCCCAACCTTTTGGGGCTGTCGGGCACCCAGGGGTGGGGCTGCTCATGTGCCGCGCGCCCAGGGCCGGCACCGCACATGCACCACGTGCCCGGGGGCAGGAGCCATCCATGCACCGCACGCTCGGGGGCAGGGCCGCCCATGCGCCATGCGCCCGGGGCCAGCACCGCGCATGCACAGCGCACCCAGGGCAGGGCCGGCCCTGATCACTCGGCGGGCGCACATAAATGCCCCGGCGGGCGCCATGGCGCCTGCTGGCACTGTGTTGGGGACCACTGCTCTAAGCTATGTGGTAGCACAGCTTCACAGTGATTAATCACCCCACTCAGTAAGCTCTGTGCAGGGGAGCCCTGAGCCTTTGACTGGGCAGGGCTGCTTAATCACCTGTGAAGCTGTGATGCCCCACAATTTAGAGGAACAATGCTCAGGGCACAAAGTTGGGATGTGTAGGGGGGCAGGAGTGTTATGGCAGGAGACGGGATGTAGGGTTACAGGAGTTTGGGGATGTGGGGACACGAGGGGCTCAGGGCAGGGGGTTCAGGTGTATGATGGACTTAGGATTGGTATGGGTGGGGGTGCAGGAGTGTTATGATGCTACCACCAGATGGGGACTGGGGGGCTTGTTGGCCAGGCTTCATCTTATAAATATTTCTGACAGTTTGTTTGTTTGTTTGTCCCGAAAGATCTCTGAAACAGTAAGAGCTAGAAACACCAAATTTTGCACAGATGCTCCTGATTTCCTAACTTCAATCACTGGCTTGGTTATATCTCGAAATTGGTCCCCCCAGAGCCCCAAATGGGCCCACTGATAATTAGCTTTTAGTAGCACTTGATCATCGGCATTTGCTGGACTCTTCTGTTAAGCGTGTCACATAAACTGCAACTACGAGATCCTAGAGCAGTGGTCTCCAACCTTTTTATACCCAAGATCACTTTTTAAATGTCAGAACAAGCCAAGATCTACCACCCCATCCTTCCCCCCAAACTCCATCCCTTCCTTGAAGCCCCGCCCTCTCTATTCTCCCCCTCTCCATCACTTGCTATCCCCAGCCCTTATACACTCTTCACTGTCACTTTTTTTCCGATTCTTCTGTAGGAAGAGATTTTTCCAACATTTGGCCTGTCTAGACTGGACCAAATGTCAGAAAAACCCCTTCTTTCAGAAGCCCCCTTAGTCCTCATGGAACGAGGAATACAGGGGTTACTGAAAGAGCATGTTTGCTCTTCCACTAAAAAAAGCAGAAGAACGAATGCGTTTTTCCAGGATATCTCTGCATGTTGAATAGTAATAGAAAGGTAGCCGTGTTAGTCTGATCTTGCTAACTGTGTAGCGCTTTAAAGACTAACAAGATGGTTTATTAAACCGATTACACTTATTAAACCATCTTGTTAGTCTTTAAAGTGCTACAAAGGTTTTCCTTTTGTTTTAGCAGGATATCTCTGGCATTCTGTAAAAATTCCTGCTGTCTAGCCGTACCCTCACTAGGTTGAGAGAGGATGTGTGGACTCTGGGGTGGGAATGAGGGATTTGGGTGTGGGAAGGGGTGAGAGGTGCAAGCTCTGGGAGGGAATTTGGATGCAGGAGGAGGTGGAGAAGGGGACGCTGTCTCGGGAGGGAGCTCCAGGCTGGGGAGTGTTGGGGTCAGATGGAGGGTTGGGGTACTAAGCAAGCCACAGGCTTGTGGATATGAGGGTGCAGGAATTTGGTTTGGGGTATGTGAGGGGCTCAGGGTAGGGGGAGTCCAGTGTATGATAGGCTCAGATCTAGGGTCTGGGGGAAAAGGGGGTGCAATAGTGTTCTGATGCTGTGGCCAGATGGGGGCTTGGCCCCAATTGGGGGTTTGTTGGCCAGGCTTCATTTTTAAATAAAATACTATGTCAAACACAAGAAGTTTCTGCATTGTCTTTATTGATGAGAAGGGTGGGGAACCTGTTTTGAGTCGGGGTCACTGACCCACAGAAAAGTCAGTTGGGGGCCACACAAGTGAGATGCAAAAAAATAACTCCTCAAAAAACCTCCTAAGCCTCACTAATGTGGCCCCAACTGTGCTGGTGGGAGCAGGGGACATTGTACTGGGGAAGGGTGATAGTGGGTGCTGGGGCATAGGCCAGGGTGCCAGTGGGGGCAGGGGACAGGGTGCTGGGGTGGGGGCAGGGTTCCAGTGGGGCAGGGTGCTAGTGGGGGACAGGGGAGAGGGGACAGGGTGCCAGGGAGGGCAGGGGACAGGGTTCTGCAGCAGGGGACAGGGTGCTGGTGGGGGCAGGGGGCAGGGTGTTGCTGGAGGCAGGGGGCAGGGAGTCCCCCATACCCGCCTCCTCCTGGGACTCCTCCCCCCTCTCCCCTGCAGAGGAGGGAAGCCCCAGCGCATGCCTCCTCCAGGGATGACTCCTCCTCTCCCACAGAGGAGGGAAGCCTCAGCACACGCCTCCTCTGGGGACTCCCCCTCGTCCCCGCAAGTTCCCATTATGCCACAGACCTGGGGAAGGGGAGCTGCCAGTGCACTTCCAGAACCCCCGGAAGTGGTGCCCAGCTGCAGGACTTCCGTCCACCCCGCAGGAAGCCGGCACTACCTCGCAATCGACCAGTTGGTGACCACAGTCCTAGAGGATAAAGTATTTGGGCACCTGCAGCACCATCAAGGGAAAGCCCATGGGGGAGAGAATCAGCTGCAGTGGGGCAGAGAATCAGCAACCTTCCCTATACTAGTGCACCAGCAGATCTCCACGACAGACCCAAATGTGGCTGATGCTTGGTAGGGACTAACCTTGCTAATTGTGGCTGGGAAAAGCCTCCAGCTATCACAGCCTCTCAACTTCTTCACACAGCCGGGCTCTGACTGACCCCTTCTGGAAATTAAAGTTGCTTCCCTCCCCTCACACCCAAATGAGCCATCCCACCACTCGCCCTCCTTTGGGCTGCATGCGTTCTCCTGGCAGGGCTGTGTGCATTATCAGCAAGTGCCACGGGCATTATTCATTTTGCAGGATTCAGCTCACTGTACAAAGAGGAGGTTGGTAGGAGGACAAGATGTTGAGCACCATGGAGCCTGAGGAGGACCCGATACACTCAAAACAGCCTATTCTCACTAGGACAGCTACGTTCAGGTGCTGCATGTTTTGATCATCTAGATATCATTAATTGCATCTGATCTGAAGGTGTTTCACTTTGTCTGATCAATGCAACCAGTCCAGCTGCTGCTAGGAAGTCCATTCAGGTTGCCCCATGGAGCGTGCATTGAAGGCACTTGGGGAACGGCTACTTGGGGAGCAGTGATTTGCTGCTGCTGCAAAGCCCAGGAGACATCCTCCATTTCTCAGGGCTTCTGGCAAGGAGGCTGCAGGCATTGGTTTGCCTAGAGTCTTTAAGGGAAGATGGGCCTTCCTGATTTGTGGGGATTAAGAAAAGAGACCCTATGGGATTTGTCATTTTGTAAGCACATCACTAGCTATGTTAATTTCTTAAAGTAATATGTAAGAGAAAAGTATTTCCAATAAAATATGCTGTGTTAATTGACGTAGTTCATTCATCACACCTTTTACTATAATTTCCCCGAGCAACGCCAGGTATTTCTGCTAGTTTTTAAATAAAGTAAAATACTATGTCCAACACAAAAAGTTTCAACATTGTCTTTATGGCAGGAGTGGGGAACCTTTTTGGGGGCCACTGACCTGCAAAAAAATTGGTCAGGGACCACACAAGTGAGAAGCAAGAAAAAAAGTGACCACCAACTGAAACACCTTACTCCCATGGTGGTCCAGCCCCTTGGTGGGAGAAGGGGTAGGGACGACTGAGGTTCAAGGCCTCAGGCCAGATTTACTCTTCTGGGATTCCAGGGTTAGTGAATTTTGCAGGGCCTCCCAGGCTCTGGATTAGGGCCAAAAAATGTGGAGCTAAGTGTGTGGGACAGGGCTGCCAGTGAATGGGATAGGGATAGGCGTATAGGATCTGGATGGGAGGTGGGGTGTAGGAGGGATTGAGGGACCTGGCAACCGGCCCAGCTGATCCCAGTGAGGGGAGAACATTGGACGGAGGAGAGGAGGCAGAGAAGAGAGGGGCCAAGCAACCCTCTAACCTGGGGAGAAGACAATGGACTGGGGAAGGACTGTTGCTGGGGGTATTGGAGGCTCTGCTGGGAGACTGGGAGCTGTTTTTTGGGGAATCAAGAGCAAAGCAGGCAAGGCTCAGCTGGCTGCAGGAGAGACTGACGTGTGGGCTGAGGGCCCAGGCCTAGTGGCCTGAGAGATCTGCTGCTGTGTTCAAAGCTCAATAAACCCTCCTGTTTTGTACTGGCTGATAGTTGCTCTGGTCTGGAGAACAGGATGGCACCAATCCTTCTGGGAGTGGAGGCCCCGGGGGTCCAGAGGGAGTGGACCCCCCAAAGGGGCTCATGGCAGAGGCTGGTGTGCTGAAGGCCTTGAGAGGCACCGTCCCAGAGGTGGAGGGGCGGACACCCCAGGTGAGAGTGGACACCCCGATAGAGAGTGGACACTCCCTGTGAAAGGGCTATCTCACTGCCACTGGAGAGGAGTGGGCACCCCAAGAGAGGGTCGCCGCACTGGAGTGGGCTCCCTGAGAAAGGGCTGCCGCACTGGAGAGGGGTGTTCCGCCCAGGAGCTGAGGGGCCAAGTGTGGGCACGACCTGTGAACTGTGACAGCAGGGAGCCATCTTTGGTTGCTGTTGTCCTGCAGGCTGGGAGGAGGAAAATGTTGTCACACCAAACCATATCTAGCACTGCTTGTTCCCTTCATACTGGATCTGGTGGGGAGCTTCAGGGCTTTTTCCCATTGCTCCCTCCACTCCCTGCCCCCCCATAGGAAGCCGGCACTGGTGTTCCAATCTTGCGTGGGGCCATAAGGGTGTAGTGCCAGTGCAGGCTCCCTGCTGTGGGGTGAGCAAAGTGGAAGCTGAGCTGGAGCTCCAGAAATGCTATACCTGGCTCCCTAGTGAGTCATATTTGGCTCACGAGCCACAGATTGCCGACCCCTGGCCTAGAGGATGCCATGATGGTATTTCTCTATAGCTAGGAGAATCCTCTGAAATTCTGTTAGAGGGCAAATTGCATCTTTCTTGCTTAGCATTTTTCAAAACTAAGCAAAATGAACCTACATTTTCCATAAGGCTTATCTGTGGCCCCCCACACACGTCAGCTACCCTGACCATGGCTGTCTCACTACTCCAGAGCTTTGAGCCAGCTGCTGATAGAATTGCCACCTTGATGGATGCATTGCTTTCTCCAAGTCTTATGTTGATGAAAGGAAAAGAGATGCCCGAGAGCCCTCTGGCCCTTCCAGGGAACAGCCCCATTCCTCATTTTCTGCGGAAGAGCAACTTTTCGACAAGGGGGGGGGTTCACCGAAAAAGCCATATCTAAACTACTTTCACTTTCGAAAGCAGAGAATTTGCATATCCTCTTTCAACCATTCCGTGTAGTCTAGATGAGCCCTTAGAGGAAGAACGCCTTTTCTGAAAGAACTCTTTCAGAAAAAGGCTTGTGTGAAGAGGCAGTTCTCACAGATCTATAGTTCCTGTGTCCAGCCACCTCTTAAAGCTGCAGGCATCCAGGACAAGCCTTGTGGCAGGAAGCTGGCCTCAGGGCTGGACCCTGACTGCGCAGCTTTCCCTGCCACACCAACAATGAGCCGTGGCACAGCCACATGCTCCCCAAGAACCTCCCTGGCCCTTCCAGGGGAGTAGCCCTATGGGTCCCAGGACCCACCCAGGGGCACCAAATGCCGGGCACCATCCTGGCCTTCCTGGAGCGACGGGGCGAGGAGGAGTCCCTCCAGGAACTCCAGTCACGCTGCAGAGACACGGACATTTATGGCTGGATGGCCGAGGCTCTCACCCACAGAGAAGACAACCCCCATACTCTTGACAAAGTGAGGAGCAAGGTCAAGGAGCTGCAGCAAGGGTACACATGGGCCAGGATCCCACTTCTGCCCCTATTACAAAGAGCTCCACCAGATTCTGGGTGGTGGGCAAGCCCTGTCCCCAGCTGCTCTGGTAGACTCAGGCCTTGAGACACCTGTGGTCACTTGGCCAGAGCTCCTGGAGGAGGAGGAGGATGGGTAGGGACAGCAGCTGCAGGACGAGGAGGACACTGGCTGTGTCGTCACTCTCAGCCTCGAGCCGGTACCCCAGGCCCTGGACATATCTCAGGGATCATCTGATATGGATATTTCTGATGCTGGGGAGGGAACATCAGGTGAGTGCTGTCAGGTTGGCACACACACAGGGTGGGGGAGGTGGGAGCACAGGGGACGGGGTGCGATCGTCACGCGACATGCTTGGTCTGGTCAGCATGCAGCTGGCCGTGCACATGCAAGCACATAAAGCAGTAGTGTGTACCAGTGGTCTCCAGAGTCAGTCCCAGAGCACACATGGGTGCTGCTCACAGCCTAGGGGGTGGTCCCATACATGTCTGACCCCTGGGAGGGACGTCCTCCCTTGCCAGCCATTGCCGGGCACACACACAACCCCACACAGACCAACGACTGTTGCACATAGCACACAACCATGTCTGCACGCGCAAGGCATCACCCGCTCCCGCAGACAGCGCTGCCAGATGCAGGTGAGGTGTGAGTGTGGGCCCCAGGGAGGGCCGGCCACTCCAGGCCTCTCTCCCGCCCATGGGAGCCCACTCTGGTCGGACACTTCCCTGGCCTGCTTGTCCATGGCGGGGGGAAGCAGGCAGAATGGTCTCCTGGGCACCTCGGGCCCCCTGTGAGGCTCAGCCTGCTGTGCAGGCCACATGTGGCCTTGCTCTTGGGACATCACTGTCCCCTGTTCCAAGGACAGTTGCTCGCAGAGGAGGGCATGGCCTCAGCGACAGTGTCTGCATGGATGACTGACCGCCTCTCCCTCTTGTCCTTGACACCCAGACCAGTCATTGCTGAAGGGTGTGCCACATCAGCCCAGGCAGCCGACCGAAGCCGGGGGAGCTGCAAACTTTGGAGGGTCCACCACGACCTCATGCGACAGCACATTGCAGTGCTGTGAGACATGCAGCAGTCACCCAAAGATGCAGCCAGAGGGGAAAGAGTTTGTGAGACAAAGTGAGCTCTGCTTGCACTATGCCACACAGCAGCGCCTTGCTCTGCCTTCCCTGCTGCCATGGCAGAGTTCAGCGCGCCATCTAAGCCCTCCACAACTGCAAGCACAGCTGCAGCCAGTTCCCATGCCCATTCCCAGGGATGAAAGAGAAGGGCACCATCCTGGTCTGTTGTGGAGATCCTGGATCTCATTGAGATCTGGGGAGAGAGGCAAACAGCAGGCTCTCCACACCAGATGTAGGAAAGATGACATCTATGGGCCAGATGACCGACAGCCTGGGCTAGAAATGCCACAAATCCATGAAGGTCAAGGAGCTGAGGCAGGCCCACACTAAGACCAAGGGGCACAGCCCCCCACTCCGGCCCCTATTTTGACCATCCTGAGAGGGGTGGTCAGTCACATCCCCTCTTTGTTGTGGACACTGGGCTGAAGACACCTGCCATCAGCCTCCTGGAGGGCGTGGCTGTGGATGAGGAGATGAACAAGGAGATGCAGGAGGAGGAGGAGGAGGAGGAAGATGAGGAGCCCAGACCACCTGCTAGGAGCTCGTCCTGGCCCTGGCCCTGGTACTCCCCTCTCAGGCTGTCACTCAGGGATCAGACGAAGCTGGGGAAGGCCCATCAGGTGATTGTCATTACTTTCCCTAGTCTCACACAGGTGGGGGAGGGGAAATAGAGGGCAGCAAGGGGCTGTGTACTCCTTGCTTGGCTTTCTCAGCCTGGACATCACACAGAAGCCTATGCACATGGGTGCACATGGAGCACCAGTCCAGAGCAGACAGCCCCAGTAGGCTGTCCTCGACAACAATGTGGGCCCTGCTGACCTGCTATTGAAATGTTCCTTGACTTGGTCAAGGTGATTAATGTAGGGCTTCATAAACCAGATCAGAGGGTAGGCTGTGTCCCCCACAATGCACATGGGCATGTCCATGTCCTCATCCCCAACCATGGTGCAGTTTGGGGAAAATGTGCCAGCGTGCCAGTGTGCATCTTGTGTTAGAGGCTTGAGTTCCAGAATATGAGGGCATAGCTTTCCCCAACCACCCAATGTTGATGTCGGTAAACTGGCCTGCAGGACCATTGAAAGGAAGCCCTTCCAGTTGATAAAATCACTGCTCTACAGCCAAAATGCTTCTGAAATAAATGTAGTCAAACTTTACTAATTCTGGGTCACTGAGAACGAAAATGATGCTTAAAATTGTTGATTGGCTCTAGTTTTCAAGATATGCTATTGGGTCAGTATATACGACTCTTGACTTGGGAATGGCGGAGGATAAGTGAGTTATAAAGGGAAGGGATCTCAATTTAAACCAGAAATGACTAAAATACATCTTTGACTGGATCTATGAATAAATCTATGACTGGGTTTGGACAGTACTTGTTTTTAGGCAAAACAATGAATGATGCAATCTGAAGCTGGTATTCGTCATACATGATATGAATTGCATCATGTTATTCCTAGAAGTCATGGATGATGCAATCATAACAAAGCTTACATCACTCTGCTGAACAAATTGCCCTATATCAGCTCTAGAAATCATACAGTGTCGTGCTCTCTTATTTGTCAGTGTTTGATTTTGCAAAGGGACACATTTCTGTTTAGCCAAAGTGAGCAGAGATGCCTCGTACTTGTGTGAACAGTGCAGATAACTTCTGCTATGTTTGTGGTGAAGTGACTTTTGCATCACAAAAGCGCAGTATAACCACTATGGTTAAGAAAGCCTATCACCTTTATTTTGGCTGCAAAATTGGAGATCAGGACAAGAGGTGGGCCCACACATATGCTGCAACACTTGTGCAACAAATCTTCGCCAGTGGTTGAACAGGAAAAGGAAATCTATGCCTTTTGCAGTGCCAATGATTTGGAGAGCCAACAGATCATACCAGCAATTGTTACTTCTGCATGGTGCCTCCAGTTGGGAAAGGTGTGTCAAAGAAGAAAAAGTGGACTGTGCATTATCCAAACATTCCATCAGCTATACGCCCAGTACCCCACGGAGAAGGACTGCCAGTTCCTGATGCACCAGAATCATTCTCACTTGAGTCAGACGAGGAAGAGGATAAAACTTCTGGTCCTGAACCATCAATGTCACAGGACCCACATTTTCTCCCATCCTCCTCCTCTGAACCACACCTCATAACACAAGGTGAACTGGATGACCTTGTCAGGGATTTGGAACTACCCAAGAGTAAGGCAGAGCTGTTGGGCTCCAGACTACAGCAGTGGAATCTCCTGGCAGGTGATGTTAGGGTTTCCATGTTCCATGACCGTCAAAGGATCTTGTCCCATTCTTCTTCATGGAAGGTGATCTTGTAGCCTGCAACAACATCGATGGTGTGATGGCAGCCCTCAACATCGTTCACGATCCAGATGAGTGGAGACTGTTCATTGATTCATCGAAGACGAGTCTTAAAGCTGTTTTGCTGCATAATGGCAATGTTTTGCCATCAATTCCAGTTAGTCATGCAGTCCATATGAAGGAAACCTATGACAACATGAAACAACTTTTGAGGTGCATAAACTATGACCAACATCAGTGGCAGCTTTGTGGCGATTTGAAGGTTGTTGCTCTCTTGCTTGGTCTGCAGACTGGATACACAAAGTACTGCTGTTTTCTCTGCGAATGGGATAGTCGTGCAAGAGATTCCCACTACATCAAGATAGATTGGCCAGTCCGACAGTCATTGGAGCCTGGGAGGAAAAGTGTTCAGCATCCACCACTTGTTGAATCAAGGAAGATTTTGTTACCACCCTTACACATCAAGCTGGGTCTGATGAAGAACTTTGTCAAGGCCATGGACAAAACACAAGCAGCTTTCAAGTACCTCCGTGGAAAATTTCCAAGGTTAAGTGAAGCTAAGATAAAGGAAGGTGTCTTTGTTGGTCCTCAGATTCGTGAACTTCTTGAGATGATGCATTTGACCATGCACTGCGTGGCAAGGAAAAACGGCATGGAAAGCCTTCCAGTTAGTGGCAATAAATTTTCTAAAACAACAAGGCAGACAACTACAGGTTGTTGGTGGAAAACCTCCTCAAGGCATACAAAAGCCTTGGTTGCAACATGTCACTAAAGATACATTTTTGCACTCTCATCTAGATTTTTTCCACCGAACTGCGGAGCAGTGAGCGACAACATGGCGGCGATTTCACCAGGACATTGCAACAATGGAGAAAGCTATCAGGGCAAATGGAGCCCATCAATGCTTGCAGACTATTGCTGGACAGTGACAAGAGATGCTCCATTTAATGAATACAAGAGACAAGCCAAGAAGCGCCGAGTAGACACTGAATAGGACTAAACTATGTACATAATAGTTTTGCCTTTTGTTTCATAATAAATTTTATTTATATAACCCTTTTGCTGATTTTTAAAGTGTTACATAAACAGGACAGGTGAAATATTATCATGTAAAGCAACCATAAACACATGAAAAGACCTAGGTTTACAATTTATGATTAAAACTCTACTATCTACACAATATACATAGACGTAAAATGTAAAAACTTAAATATCTTGGAAACAGTAGCCAATCAGTTGTTTTAATTGTCATATTTGAATTCAGCACATCAAAATACATAATAAATAGCACATTTTATCTCTGAAGCAGACGACTCCTAAAAAATTGTAGACCAGTGTAATCAGTGGTTAGGGGCCTGGATAGGGATGTAGGTGCTCCCCCGCCCTCAGAGTTGGGGAAGCCCATGGCGTCAAAGCCAGTAATGATGGGAGTCAATGTTGCCCAGGATCAGCATCATCAATGTTGCAGGATGGTGTTGATGGCCCTCACCACCTATAGAAAGAAACAGAGAATCATGGTGTTGCCAGAGCCCTTGGGAGGTCCCTAAGCCCAACACCCCCCACCCTGGGACCAACCCCTGCTTATCCCAGCTCCTGGCAGGGCTTTGTGAAGGTAGGATTGAAAAACCTTCCAGGGAGGGAGCATCTGCCCCCCCCCCCCATTCCCTAGGGAACCACATTCCAGTGCTTCAACACCTTCCTAGTACAATAACAAGAGAGTCATACTTGCCTGAGCGCTCTCCCAATCTCCCCATACTGAACTGGTTCCCTATGGAGCGATAGCTGTCTGATATGGTGAGCTTCTAGAGGGCAATGGCAATCCACTTCTAGAGGAGGATAGCAGGTCAATGTGGGTCTCCCATTGCCTGAGGGCAGGGGCAAGCCACTCGCACAGCTCCATGAAGGTGTCCTTCTGTATGCGGAAGTTCTGGAGACACTCCTGGTCATCCCACTGTTCCAGGATGATGCGGTTCCACCAGTCAGAACTGATGTCCAGGGGCCAGAAGTGGCAGTGCACGGTGTTCAGTGGAGGGCAGGAGGGGCTGTGCCGCATGAGCAGCATGTGAAGACAAGTGCCCAGAGTAAGCTGCGGGTCCTGTTTTTTCAGAGCCATATCGGCAGCCTGCAGTAACTGCACCAGGAGGCAGCTGGTGACTGCTTTCCAGAGGGCCTGGCTCCATGGCTGGAGTGCTGTGGTGTCCACAAGGGCAACTAGAGCATGCAGTGAGATGAATTTTCTGTCCCTCAAAGAGATAGTCGAAGGTGAAGAGCCTAAGACATGACTGTATGGTTGTGGCGGGGGGAGGGGAGGGGTGTCCCTTTAAGCACATGCCTCAGATAGCCTCAGGCAGCAGCTACAGGAAGTGACCGCTGTCCTGATGTCCCATCCAAAGTCCTTCTGTGGGGGCCTTAAATGCGATTCAACCTCCAATCAGTGTGGCTGCTCTATTTCAAAATAGCTCTATGCTACAGTGTTGAAGCCTGTGGGCACTTCTCATTAATTGTCATCACAAGTGTCAGAATTGATGAGAAGCACAATCTATAGAGAGAGAGGAGAGAGATTTTTATTTTTGGAGCCATGTGGCAATTGTGAAGTCAATTTTTAGAGCAGAGTTGGAACTTAGGTAAGATGAAAATGGTCCTCTTTTGTAGGGAACCTTTCCTGGCTTCTACATAACCCCAGTAAAATGGGCTAATGAAAGGATCTGAGTCCCCATTCATACTTCCTGTATTCAGAAGTGTCTCTGACATCAAGGGCTCCTCTTCCACTACCAAGGTTACAGCCCTTGTAACCCCAACAGGTCTGGGCCCTAGATTCCTGGGAGGCTCAAACCCCCAACTTTGTTAAGGTTAGCTAAGGCAGGGACTAGGATGCCCCCACCCTTATTATAATATCCTGTAGGTGATTCCTACATTGCAGGGTGCATTCAACATCCTTTCCTGAAGAATATGATAAAGGCTCCAAAACCAGAACAATTTCTAATATTTTTAAAAGATATTTAAAAATATCTTTCCCTTTAAAAGCTCATCTGAAAGGTGGGGTTTTCCCATGAAAGCTCAAGCCACAGGAATACTCATTTTTAAAGTTACAGACTAACATGGCTTGTCCTCTGAGACTTTTTAAGATGGCATGGTACTGCATTAAGTGTATGAAGTGGAAATCCACCTTTAAAAACTATTGATGTTTAGAAGTGGATACTGGTCATTTATCATCTCTTACTAGAGATACACATTCATCAACTCACATGACTTAGATGTTGCACCTCTTTCCTACATCCTTGATCTACATTTTACCTAACTTGCTTGCAGGGTTTTTGTTTTTTGTTTTGTTTTGTTTTTGTAACAGGAAACAACCTGTTTTCACATTGTGAAGTTTGCTCTCGATTTGTGCTCTGAAACAGAAAGTGAAGAAAAATGGCTTAAAGATCTTTTAAGCTTTATTCACAGTATTCATGGAAATCATGTTTTCTTCTGGTATCCACTGATTAAATATTAAAATGTGAAATGTACAATTTGACTGCAAATAAATACTTGCAGATTAGCAAAAATAAGTCTTATGTTTGCAGGAAAAAGGACTTTTAGTTGAGTCACTGTGAGTAAACCTGACAAGCCATTTAAAAAAATTAAAGATAAAATTCAAACATTACTCTAGTTTTACCTACTTATAGAGGTAAAAGCCAATTAAATTTCTGTACTGTTGTCTGTTATATAAGTAAATACATATCATGATGATCCAAGTCTTGCTGACTATTTTAATACATGGGTATCCTCTAATTCAGCGGTGGGCAAATACCAGCTTATAGGCCAAATCTGGTCCACCAGGGTTAGCCCCTGCTGGGCCCCTACCACTATATTTACCTGCACCTCTGCAGGTATGGACAAGTGCAGTGCCTGTTGGCTGCAGATTGCTGTTACCAACCAATAGAAGTTCAGGTAAACCAACAGAAGTTCAGTGAGCAGCAGCCCACTCGGGGCTAACCCTGGTGAACTAACACCATTTTATTGCTCATGTCCTCTCTAATGTGTACTGTCAACAATTCTGTTCATCTTCAAGAAGTTGGTAACTGAATTACATGGCAAGATATGGAAGGATAAGGCTTCACAAAGAAATTAATAGCTATTTTGGTTTCACCTACCACAGTGGAACTGCATTTTTCACTCTTATTCAATTTATGTCAGCCATTAAATTGGCTTGAGAGGGGAGTTCAGCAATTCCTGTGTACTCTAGGCCTGTTTCAGAGAATGCGATGTTCCTTGCTGATTAGTAAAGCCCAAGAAACTGAACAACCAATGGACCATCTTGCCTCAAGTAGTGCAGAAACTCTACTAATTAATGGTAAATTACATCCCTTCATTTTACACTCCACAAAACAACAGAAAATAAGAAGAAGGGGAAGTTGCAATGCTGGGACTGAAATGTTACATTCACAATTCTTCTGTAGCAGCTACAAGATGCTCTATAGTTGCATTTAAAGAGGAGCTCTAATATCCTTAAGTATCACTGAGTGCAGTTTGTGGAGAATGCTCTCTCAGCCTCTGGCTCTGTATTCAGCAGTATGATTAAAAACAAGCAATGGGCAACAAGGATGTAATGAGCAGGCTGTACAGCACTGGAATGCTGAGCAAGGTATGAGGGACACATGTCCTTGTAAATGAAGCATCTTTCTGTAAAGTGAAAAATAATAAGATCCCTCATGTAGGCCAAGATATTTTTAAGAAGCCTTTTTAATTCTATGCCCAGGATATCAACCAAACCTCAGCAGTGCTCTCAGATGTGACTTGGGGGCATGACATGAATGGATGGAAGTGCATGCTTTGTTCTAAATGTACCATGTTAGTAAATAGTTTGGGTGTTGAATTGCTGTTAACTCTTGTTTGTTTCATTATTAGATCCAGGAACCTCTCATTATTAGTTCAGGGCTGCCTACCTCCTTCTGTACAACCAGATGAGCTGCACCATCTATTTAAAATGTGAACATGCAATCTTGTCAGTATTTCCACTGGAGACTCCCATCCTGAACCCCTGCCTGTGGCTTGGCTTCCCTCAGGGAGCTTTGAGCTCATTTGTTACATTTTATAGCTTTCCTCTCAGGTTTCTAAAACCTTTCTACTAGGTTGGTCCTGCTCGCTTGTTTCCAAATATTTTCTTCTCTTCTGTGTATACATGCCCAGCAATTTCCCTCAGGCTCTCCCTGGCCTGCTCATTGGTTTCTGCCTTAGGCCTGGTTAGGATATGTCTACACTGCAGAGTTTTTCTGGGATACCAGAGGACATTGCTCAATCCATTTGAACTAGGAGAGTTACTTGTGGGTGAGTTATAAACTCTGATTGTGGTATTTTTCCCAAGCTAATTATAGAACATTAGAACTGGAAGGGACCTTGAGAGGTCATTGAGTCCAGTCTCCTGCTCTCAATGCAGTACCAAGTACCATCCCTGACAGATTTGCCCCAGATCCCTAAATGGCTCCCTCAAGGATTGAACTCACACTCCTGTGTTTAGCAGGCCAAGGCTCAAACCACTGAGCTATCCCCCACCCCCATGCCATGTGTCATGATCATGAGGGTTAGCCAGCAGCTGGAGACTAAGGGGGTTAACATAGGTAACCCAGGTAGAGTTGGCCAATAGGAATGTAGGTGGGAATTTCAAACTAGGACAAAGGAATGTTTGGTTTCTCCCTCCTTGGTCCTGGGCAGTTTTCTCTCCAGCTACTGAGGGAGTCAGACAGAATGTCTCCCTCCAAGAATAGACTCTTCACTCTTCTGTAAGTAGGGTAAAGTTTAGATAAATCCATTAGGTTTTATGGTTTGGGAAATGGATCTGATGTCTGTGCATTTAAAAATGGGTTTTGCTCTCCTTTGTAACTAAGCTCCTGTCCTATGGTAGGTTTCCCCTCCATGAGTATATTACTTCTTTACTTTTCCATCTAGTCATTATGCTTGCAACAGGAATATTGTGGTGATAATAAAAGTGATTTCTCTTTCCTTTTTATTAACCTGGTATTGGTTAATTTTTGTGTCCTGGTTTGTACTTTAGGGGTGAGATTTCCCAAGTGATCTCCTCCCTGATTTTCTTATCATTACTTGGGTGGTGGCAGCAGAGTTTTTATCCCCAAAATCTAGGTTGTAAGATTTTGGGGGGAGGTTTTACCAAAGCCTGGAAAGATAAGGTTTTGGGGTACTTTTGCAGGTCCCCACCCCTGCATTTATCATGCCAGAGTGGGGAAGGAGCCATGACACCATGTGACTTCTCTCTCTCTTTCATTAAAAGTTCTTTTTCTACACTCAGACTCTGTGCTTGTGAGTAGGGAAGCATTGCCTCTCAGAGGCGACCAGGGGTGTGTGAATTTCCCAGGCTACTGGTGGTGGCGGGGACTTGAGCCGGTTCTGTGTAAGATGGATGAAAAGGAACCCCTAGATATTGGACCTGGCCCTGGCTGCTGCCAGCACTACCTGGCATAAGGGTTACATGAGGAAGAAGGGTTGTTCCCAAAAAGGATTTTTTTCTGACATTTGGTCCAGTGTAGATGGGTGTGACATAGTGGGTGTCGTACCTCGGTGTTTTCGTACCTCGGTACCTTCGGTGGTCTGGACTGTCAGTGTCAGTGTGTCGCCTGGTCAGGGTCGCCCTGGCGCGCTCCCTGACAGGACCTCTACTCCGTCGGTGATAAACTTTTGGCTGCGTGCGTAACAATTGGTACTCCCTTTATGTAGAGTGTTAGACCCCGTGCACTTGGGTCAACACAGGAGATCTCTGAGAGGCCCCGGAAACGACAGATGCAGGCAAGGTTTGAAATCAATCGAGCAGGTTTATTGTCAAATGCGAAGCTCTACCAGTTGGTAACAGAGATCAGTACAATGTTACACCACTGGGCACTATGGCCCGCGTTGACAAGGTACCAACACCAGGCAGGCCTATTGCCATATAACAGATATTAACAGCAGTTAGTCAAAGTTAAGCTACTGTGCGTTCTGTAAGTTCAGGCAATGACACCTGCCGTTCAGGCGCCTAGTGCGCCCCCCCCAAGGTCGGCCGGAGAGCACCCTTTGCAGTGTCCTTTTATAGACAGGTACAAACAACTTACATCATTTCTTTACGTACAGGTTACCACCCTCTGTTGCTTAGATACCACCCTTCACCTTACGGAAGGGGGGCTTACTTACTATCCTTCATGCTGTCAATTCTGACCTGGTCCTGAACCTAGATCGGTATGTACATTAGTTTTTAGGGAGTCTTTGTACCAAGACATTTCTTAAGATGTTCCGTTACTCCCTTTGGCTTACAGTTTGTACCCAGTGCCTCCCTGTGTCCTTCCATGCTCTACCTAACTTACACAATTACACAGTTATCAATAGGGCCTCTTTCCTGGCTCCTGTTACTGAACCAAAGTCTTGCTCACTAGACTGCAGGCCTGTTTCTATTTTCATGTTACAGGCCTCTATTTAGGCCTGCTGACTCCATGTTACTGACCCTCAACTTACTACAGTGGGGATGCTGTCTGCTCTGTATCCTGGGGTTCCCCTGTGCTGTGATGTGTGATTCCCACTGACTCACCCACATGTGTATTGGCCCAGACAGCTAGTCCCAGCTTGAGCAGATAACAAATCTCTTCCCAGAGAGATAGACAAAGGAAGGGAGGCAGAGACAGCCACCAGGCTGGGGGGCAGGGTTTGGGAGCGAGGCAGTTTCTGGCTAGGAAACATGAAGGGAACAGACTAAGCTGGGTGCTGAGGGTTTAGGGGGGCAATGGACCCCCTAACCCAAGGGGTCTGAGGCACCCTGGCCCTGACTCCTGTAACCATATCATGTCTATGCGATGCTATATCCTGGAGAAGCAATAAACCATCTCTATTCTACTGGATCACGGAGTTTGTTCTTGCTGCTATGGGGGTGAAGGATCGGGGGGAACTCCGATGCACCGTCACAATGGGTCAAATAAATAAGTGCTAATAAATAAGTACAATTATGCTAATAAATAAGTGCTAATAAATAAGTACAATTATGACATTGTTGGCATCACAGAAACTTGGTGGGATAATACACATGATTGGAATGTTTGTATGGAAGGGTACAGCTTGCTCAGGAAGGATAGACAGGGAAAAAAGAGAGGAGGTGTTGCCTTATATATTAAAAATGAACACACTTGGAGTGAGGTGGAGATGGACATAGGAGACGGAAGTGTTGAGAGTCTCTGGGTTAGGCTAAAGGGGGTTAAAACAAGGGTGATGTCATGCTAGGAGTCTACTACAGGCCACTTACCCAGGTGGAAGAAGTGGATGAGGTTTTTTTTAAACAACTAACAATATCATCCAAAGCCCAAGATTTGGTGGTGATGGGGGACTTCAACTATCCAGATATATGTTGGGAAAATAACACAACGGGGCACAGACTATCCAGTAAGTTCTTGGACTGCATTGGAGACAACTTTTTATTTCAGAAGGCTGAAAAAGCTACCGGGGGGAAGCTGTTCTAGATTTGATCCTAACAAATAGGGAGGAACTGGTTGAGAATTTGAAAGTGGAAGGCAGCTTGGGTGAAAGTGATCATGAAATCATAGAATTCACAATTCTAAGGAAGAGTAGAAGGAGAACAGCAAAATAGAGACAATGTATTTCAGGAAGGTGGATTTTGGTAAGCTCAGAGAGCTGATAGGTAAGGTCCATGGGAATCAAGACTGAGGAAAAACAACTGAGGAGAGTTGGCAGTTTTTCAAAGGGACATTATTAAGGGCCCAAAAGTAAGCTATTCTGCTGCGTCGTAAAGATAGAAAATATGGCAAAAGACCGCCTTGGCTTAACCATGAGATCTTTCATGATCTAAAAATAAAAAGGAGTCATATAAAAAATGGAAAGTAGGACAAATTACAAAAGATGAATATAGGCAAACAACACAGGAATGCAGGGGCAAGATTAGAAAGGCAAAGGCACAAAATGAGCTCAAACTAGCTACAGGAATAAAGGGAAACAAGAAGACTTTTTATAAATACATTAGAAGCAAAAGGAAGACCAAGGACAGGGTAGGCCCACTGGTCAGTGAGGAGGGAGAAACAGTAACAGGAAACTTGGAAATGGCAGAGATGCTTAATGACTTCTTTGTTTCGGTCTTCACCGAGAAGTCTGAAGGAATGCCTAACATAGTGAATGCTAGTGGGAAAGGGGTAGGTTTAGAAGATAAAATAAAAAAGAACAAGTTAAAAATCACCTAGAAAAGTTAGATGCCTGCAAGTCACAGGGCCTGATGAAATGCATCCTAGAATACTCAAGGAGCTGATAGAGGAGGTATCTGAGCCTCTAGCTATCATCTTTGGAAAATCATGGGAGACAGGAGAGATTCCAGAAGACTGGAAAAGGGCAAATATAGTGCCCATTTATAAAAAGGGAAATAAGAACAACCCAGGAAACTACAGACCAGTTAGTTTAACTTCTGTGCCAAGGAAGATAATGGAACAAGTAATAAAGGACATAATCTATAAACACTTGGAAGGTGGCAAGGTGATAGGGAACAGCCAGCATGGATTTGTAAAGAACAAATCATGTCAAACCAATCTGATAGCTTTCTTTGATAGGATAAGCGAGTCTTGTGGATAAGGAGAAGGCGTGGATGTGGTATACCTAGACTTTAGTAAGGCGTTTGATACGGTCTCGCATGATATTCTTATCAATAAACTAGGCAAATACAACTTAGATGGGGCTACTATAAGGTGGATGCATAACTGGCTGGATAACCATACTCAGAGAGTAGTTATTAATGGTTCACAATCCTGCTGGAAAGGTGTAACTAGTGGGGTTCCGCAGCGGTCTGTTTTGGGACTGGCTCTGTTCAATATCTTCATCAATGATTTAGATATTGGTATAGAAAGTATGCTGATTAAGTTTGCTGATGATACCAAGTTGGGAGGGGTTGCAACTGCTCTGGAGGATAGGGTCATAATTCAAAATGATCTGGACAAATTGGAGGAATGGTCTGAGGTAAACAGGATGAAGTTTAATAAAGACAAATGCAAAGTGCTCCACTTAGGGAGGAACAATCAGTTTCACACATACAGAATGGGAAGCGACTGTTTAGGAAGGAGTACGGCAGAAAGGGAACTAGGGGGTATAGTGGACCACAAGCTGAATATGAGTCAGCAGTGTGATGCTGTTGCAAAAAAGCAAACATGATTCTGGGATGCATTAACAGGTGTGTTGTGAGCAAGACACGAGAAGTCATTCTTCCGCTCTACTCTGCGCTGGTTAGGCCTCAGTTGGAGTATTGTGTCCAGTTCTGGGCACTGCATTTCAAGAAAGATGTGGAGAAATTGGAGAGGGTCCAGAGAAGAGCAACAAGAATGATTAAAGGACTAGAGAACATGACCAATGAAGGAAGGCTGAAAGAATTGGGTTTGTTTAGTTTAGAAAAGAGAAGACTGAGGGGGGACATGATAGCAGTTTTCAGATATCTAAAAGGGTGTCATAAGGAGGAGGGAGAAACTTGTTCATCTTGGCCTCTGAAGATAGAACAAGAAGCAATGGGCTTAAACTGCAGCAAGGGAGGTTTAGGTTGGACATTAGGAAAAAGTTCCTAACTGTCAGGGTAGTCAAACACTGGAATAAATTGCCCTGGGAGGTTTTGGAGCTCCATCTCTGGAGATATTTAAGAGTAGGTTAGATAAATGTCTATCAAGGATGGTCTAGACAGTATTTGGTCCTGCCTTGGGGGCAGGGGACTGGACTCGATGACCTCTCAAGGTCCCTTCCAGTCCTAGCATTCTATGATTCTGTGATTCTATGAAATGTCAGAAAAGCCTCTTCCGAACAAAGAAGTGGAAAAAGGTACGCAAATTGAGGTTTGTAATTTGCGTAGCTTTTTCCAGAACAGCAGTGCAGTATAGACATTTAGCTTCCTTCTAACAGCTCTTGCTAGGAAGAGCTAAGCATCTATTAACCTCTAGCAATTCCTGCTTCCCTACAATCCTCTTCCAGACTGAGCGCTGGGCCTTTTTTTCCTGCCTTGCACTCAGAGTCACATGACACCTTCCTCAGACTATAGCCTAGTACTGTGTTTCCCAATTTTATTTGGCCGAGGAACCCTTTTCAGCTTTTCAGAATTTCAAGAAACCCCTAGGTTTGTCAAGCAAAAAAAAAAAAAGGGGGGGGGGGGAGGCGGGAGGAGAGAGGGACCCACCAATTCATGAAAATCACATTCCTTCCCCAAGACTCCCACCTCCCTTCCGTGAGGCCTCATCCGCTCTGTTCCCCTCCTCGCCATCACTTGCTATCCCCAGCCATTATACACTCTCACTAGGTTGAGACAGGAGGTGTGAATGAGGGATTTGGGTGAGGGAAGGGGTGAGAAGTACCAGCTCTGGGAGGGAATTTGGATGCAGGAGAAGGGGCTGTTGGCTCAGGGAGGGGGCTCTAGGCTGGGGAGTGTTGGGCTCAGGTGGAAGGTTGGGTGCTGAGCAAGCCAGGGCTTGTGGATGTGAGGATGCAGGAGTTTGGGCTGATATGTGAGGGACTCAGGCAAGAAGGTTGTGAGTATGATGGGCTCAGGACACAGATTTGTGATGTGTGGATGGTGGAGGAATGTTGTGGCAGAAGACTGAGGATGTGGGGATGCAGGAGTTTGGGGATGTAAGAGGCTCAGGACAGGGGGTTCCAGTGTATGATAGGCTCAGATTTGGGGTCAGGTGGTGCAGGAGTGTTATGATGCTGCAGTGAAATGGGGGTTTGGTCCCAATTGGGGGCTTGTTGTCCAGGCTTCATTTTCAAATAAAATATTATGTCAAACTCAAAAGGTTTTAGCATTGTCTTTATATATGAGAGGGGTGAGGAACCTGTTTTGAGTCAAAGGTCACTGACCCACAGAAAAGTCAGTTGGGGCCACACAAGTGAGATGCAAAAACCAAAAAAAACCTCCTCCAAAAACCCCCAAGCCTCACTAATGTGGTTTCAAATGTGCTGGTGGGGGTAGGGGACAGAGTGCTAGTGGGTGCTAGGGCTGGGGAGAGGGTGCTGCTGGGTGGAAGGATGCTGGCTCAGGTAGTGGGGTGCTGGGGAAAGGTGCTGGGGCAGGCAGGTGGCAGGGTGCTGCGGTCAGGGACATGGTCCTGCTGGGCACTAGGGTGACTGGCAGGGTGCTGGGACAAGGAACAGGGTGCTGCTGGGTGCTAGTGTAGATGGCAGGGTGCTGGGGCCAGGGCCAGGGTGGTGCTGAGTTCTGGGGTGTGAGGCAAGGTGCTGGGGCCAGAGTGGTGCTAGGTGCTAGGGTGGATGGCAGGGCTGCCAAGGAGCGGGATAGGGATGGGGTGCAGGATCAGGGAAGGAGGTGGGGGGCGGAAGGGGTCAAGGTCTGGGTGGTAGGTAGGGTGCAAAAGTAGGCTGGATGTAGGGTGTCTGGCCAGGGGGAGGGAGCAGGAGCAGATTGGGGTTAGGGTGTCTGGCTACGAGGGAGGGTGCAAGTAGGGGACTTGGGTAGGAGTTGGACCTCCCTGATCTGGCACCCTCTGGACCTGACTGGTCCCAGATGAGGAATTTTTGGACCAGGGGAGGTCATTTCAGGGCTCCTAGTTCCCCTCCCCCCTTGGCTTCTTTGCACCTCTATCCTCTGCAACCCAGCTGAGCTGCCCACCCCTGCTAGTTCCCTGCACTTCCCCAAATACCATCCCCCACAATCCAAGGGAGTGCAGCACCAGTTCCCTGCAGCCCCTCACAGCCCAGCTGAGCTGTCTGTCTGTTCTGTATGCCCTCCCCCATCCATCTCAGCCCAGCTGAGCCCTGCACTGGATCCCTGCATGCCTCCCCCACAGCACAGCTGAGCCCCATTTCCCTGCACGTCCCCCAAGCCCCACAAAACTGCTGAGCCAAGAGCCGATTCCCTGCCCCTCCTCCCTTGAGTCTAGCCCCGGTTCCCAGCACCTCCCTCCTCCTGCAGCCAAACTGAGCTCTGAGCTCAACACACACACACACCCCACCCCACAGCCCAACCCAGCCCAGCTCCCCGGACCTCCCCACTCTGCAACCTAGCTGAGCTCAATTTCCCTGCACCTTCCCCCAAACCATGCAGACATGCTGAGCCAGTGCTGATTCCCTGCCTCTGCCTTCCTCCCTCCCCTTGGCTGCGTCTACACTGGCACGATCTTGCACCAAAGCGGCCGCTCTTGCGCAAAAATTTGCTGCCTGTCTACACTGGCCGTGTGTTCTTGCGCAAGTACACTGATGTTCTCATGTATGAAATCAGGGCTTCTTGCGCAAGAACTACAATACTCCCGCTCAGGAATAAGCCCTTTTTGCGCAACTATTCTTGCGCAAAAGGCCAGTGTAGACAGGCAACATGAATTTCTTGTGCAAGAAAGCCCTATGGCTAAAATGGCCATCGGCACTTTCTTGGGCAAGAGAGCGTCCACACTGCCATAGATGCTCTTGTGCAAAAGCACAGCTCACACATGGCAGTTCTTGAGCAAGAAACAACCAGTGTAGACATAGCCTAAGAGTTCCCTCACATGAGCAAAATTAATTTTGTGCTGTGCACCAGTACTGAGTTAATTTGGCTTGTTTGGATGTGCCACCCAAGTTATTAATAAATATTTTTAAACCTCTACCTTTTCCCTCTGCTGCCATGTCTCCTCCCCTTGCTCCATCAGCTCCCCTGGTGCCTGCTGCCCCCACTCCTCACCCTCCTCTGCTGTCCTGACTCCTGCTCTTCTCACTGTCCTCAGACCTCCTGCAACCTGCCCCCTCCACCAGCCCTTCTCTCCTCCCTGTGCCCACTTCTCCAGTAGCCCCACTCTGATCATGTGAGCTACCCTCCTCATCCTCCTTCTAACACCTCCTCTACACCTGCCCTGCATCTCTCCTCTGATGGTGGTCCTCCTGCAGGTGTCTGCCCTTCTGCTTCACCCCAGAATCTCCTGGCACCTGCACCTTCTCTACCCCTGCACCTCCTGGTGCCTCCCCTTCCCTCACTTCCCTGCCCCTTTGCTCCCTTTTTCCCTGATGCCCACCCCTCACCACCCTCTGCCCCCATTCCCTGTGCCCTCTCACATGACTTGCTCCATCCCGGCCTTCCTCATGCCCACCCCTTCTTTCAAGCCTTCCTCCAGCACCTCCTCACCCTCTAGCCCCTAATGCCCTTACCCTCTCCTCTCCCAGCATCACCCTCTCCCCCTCCCACTGACACCACCCCTCCTGCCCTTTTCCTCATTGTCTGCACTTGGCCCCCTGCCATTTGTCTCTCCTCCACCCCTGTCCCTTTGGTGCCTTCCTTCCCCTCCGCCTCCGCACAAGCACCTTCCTCTCCCAGCCCTTCCCCTTTCCCTCTGCACAAGCCTTTCCCTTCCCTTCCCTTCCCTTCCCTTCCCTTCCCTTCCCTCCCTCTCCCTTTCCCGTACCTTCTGCCTTCCACTTTGTGGGGCTGGAGTCTGTGCTCTGTCCCCGGACTCCGAACCCGCAACTCAGCCATGAGGCGCAACACAGCGCCCAGCAGGTTTAAAATCCCGGGCCGTGAAGTTACATCACGTCCGGGCGTCTCCCCACCCACTGGTTTGAGCGCGCTGCGCAGGGCAGCAGCAGCCAGCAAGGGGGAACTCAGAGAAGGTTGCGCACGGCAGGGACGGGGACGGGACCGGGACAGGGACAGGGGAGAGACGCTCTGGGGCCGGGGTGGGAGGACGACGGGGTTGGGACCCACTCCAGCTCCAAATATAGCTGGAGCATGGGCACCACGAGCCCACACAGCTCGCCACCCATGCCTCTGCTGGCTAGCCGGCTCTCTCTCTCTTTTTCAGAGGGGCCGGGGGAGTGCCGGCTCCTCGCGGAACCCCTCATTTTGCTCCTCATTTGCCCCAGGGTTCCGCGGAGCACCAATTGGGAAACACTGGCCTAGTAGGTCCCAAGATGAAAATTGTGAAGCTCATAGGCAAGCCGCGTTGCACTTCGACTTTAATAGCCATGCAGCATTGCAGGAACAATAATAAATAAAATTCACAAAAACAGAGCACTAAACACCCTCCTGGGGGAAAAAAATGAAGTGACAAACTCCTGTGAGAGTCTTAAGTTCTCCCAAGATCATGACTTAGGCAGATGCAATTCAGGCACATCAGTTTCATAGTAAACACTATGGAAGGAAGTGATGTTGTGACTGACCTAACCTCATGAATTAGGTACCCATTTTGCAGTTAGACTTTCAGGGAAACTGAGCAAGACTCAAACCCAAGCCGTTTTGTGTTAGCCCCTTAGCTACTTAACTACCATACCTCCCTCTGAATTTCAAGGTGCAAAAATAACCACAATAGACCACCAGACTAGAGAAATGTATGAAACTTTGGCAGAGCAAATAGCAATTAAAAACTGTCTAATAGAGCTATAAGAAAAAAATTTCCAGCCATAACACATCCCTCAATCAGTACAGCTAAGGCAGGGGTGGTCAAAAGCCTCTCAGCGGACATCCCGCATTGGGCTTTGATCTGGCCTACAAGGCAATTACAGGCCCCACCCCCAATAGGTGTGCGCAGAGTGGGGGAAGGAGCTCAGCCCCGCACCTCCACCCCTTCACATGTGCTGCAGAGGAGGCAGCGCTGGGGCTGAGGCTCCTCAACAGGGCTGGCCCCAGAGGCACCACTACTGTGGCCTCTGGGCTGGCCATGGGATGCCTGACTGCAGCAGCGGCGCCTCTGGGGCCAGCCCCGGACCGTGTGTCTGCAGTAGCAGCACCTCTGGCCTCCAGGGCAGCCTGTGGCCATGGTGCCTCAGGGCTGGCCCCAGACCTCGTGGCTGCAGCAGCAGTGTCTCTGGCCTCTGGGACCGCATGGCCGTGGCAGCGGGGCCTCTTTCCGGGATGGTTGTGACAGAGTGGCTGCAGCTGTTGCTTCAAGACAGCACGAAGCCAACTAAGGTTCCTCATGTCCAGACCCCCCCCCATCCCAATCCCATCACTTCCTTCCCCCCAAGATCTGGCAACCCCCACCTTGCTTCCATACCCTCCCTTGTTCTTGCACCCTCTCTTCTGGCCACACGTGGCACCCTCCTTTTTTCCTGCGCCCTCTACCGGGCCAGACACCCTACTCCCAGCCTGCTTCTGCATCCCAGCTCCCTCCCAGCCCATCCCTTTCCTAATTGCTGCGCATTGTACCTCTCATTTTTGTCACTATCCCAGAGCCTAAGGAGGTCCATAAAATTCTTTAACTCCAGAACCCCAGAAAAGTAAATCTGGTCTCTGGGAAGCCCTGAACCTCAGTTTCCCCCTTCCTGTCTCCTCACCCTGTGAGGCTGGAGCACCAGAGGAGTGATGTGTCTCAGTTGGGGTCACATCAGTGTGCATTGGGGAGTTTGGGAGGAGATTTTGCTTCTCACTTGTGTGGTCCCCAACTAAGTACTCGTGGGGGTTACAGTGGATGAGAAGCTGGATATGAGTCAACAGTGTGCCCTTGTAGCCAAGAAGGCTAATGGCATATTAGGTTGCATTAAGAGGAGCATTGCCAGCAGATCCAGAGTTGTCATTATTCCCCTTTATTCGGCTCTGGTGAGGCCACATCTGGAGTATTGTGTCCAGTTCTGGGCCCCCCACTACAAAAAGGATGTGGATGCATTGGAGAGGGTCCAGCGGAGGGCAACCAAAATCATTAGGGGGCTGGAGCATATGACTTATGAGGAGAGGCTGAGGGAGTTGGGTCTGTTTAGTCTGCAGAAGCGAAGAGTGAGGGGGGATTTGATAGCAGCCTTCAACTTCCTGAAGGGAGTTTCCGAAGAGGATGGAGAGAGGCTGTTCTCAGTAGTGACAGATGGCAGAACAAGGAGCAATGGTCTCAAGTTGTGGTGGGAGAGGTCCAGGTTGGATATTAGGAAAAACTATTTCACTAAGAGGGTAGTGAAGCACTGGAATGAGTTTCCTAGGGAAGTAGTGGAGTCTCCAACCCTGGAGGTGTTTAAGTCTCAGCTTGACCAAGCCCTGGCTGGGTTGATTTAGTTGGGATTGGTCCTGCCTAGAGCAGGGGGCTGGACTTGATGACCTCCTGAGGTCTCTTCCAGCTCTATGGTTCTATGATTCTATGATTCTAATTTTTTTGTTGGTCAGTGACCCCAGATCCAAAAAGGGTTCCTCACCCCTCCCATAAATAAAGGAAACATTGAAACCTTTTGTGTTGGACATAATATTTTACTTTATTTAAAATGAAGTTTTGTAAATTAACATAAGAAAGTTAAAATGCTTAGTCTGCTTCATAATTTAAATTAAACTGTTCTTACTAGCTGCATCTGGTTCAGAAAATAAGGTCACTGTACCCAGCATGGTAGTTCTCAACCTCACCCCTTCCACCTGAGGCCCCGCCCCTTCCGGGTCGGCCCATGGCCACTTCCAAAATTTGTGAGGTGCAAGAACAAGGGAGGGTGTGGGAACAAGCTGGGTTTGCTAGGTCTTGGGGGGAGGAAAGTGATGGGATTGGGATGGGGGGATCTGGGCACGAGGGGGAACCTTACCTGCTTCGTGCCCTCTTGAAGCAACAGCTGCAGCCATGCTGTTGCGACAGTCCCAGAGGGAGGCCCCGCTGCCACGGCCACCTGGTCCCAGAGGCCGGAGACACTGCTGCTGCAGCCATGCAGTCCGGAGTTGGCCCCAAGGCACCATGGCCACAGGCTGCCCTGGAGGCCAGAGGTGCTGCTGCCATAGCCATGCGGTCCAGGGCCAGCCCCAAGGTATCACGGCCAAAGGCCACCCCAAAGGCATCGCTGCTGCAGCCACGAGGCCTGCTTCCAGGGCCAGTGGCCACAGGCTGCCCTGGATGTACTGTGGCCCAGAGCCAACCCCAGAGGCACCACTGACATGGCAACGCAGCTTGGGGCAGGCCCCGGAGGCAGTGCGGCCACAGGCCACCCATGAAGGCGCTGCTACTGTGACCTGGGGCTGGCCCCAGAGGTGCCACTGCCGCAGCCAGGCATCCCAGGGCTGGCCCTGAGCTGCCACTACCATGGTCTGCAGCTGGCCCCAGAGGTGCCACTCTTGTGGCCTGGGGCCAGCCCCAGAGATGCTGCTGCTGTGGCCAGACATCCCAGGGCCACCCTGGAGGTGCTGTGGTAGCAGTGCCTCCAGCTTCTGGGTCACGTGGGGGTCGACCCTGTTGAGGAGCCTCAGCCCCAGTGCTGCCTCCTCTGCAGCAGCTGTGTGGGGGTGGAAGGGTGGGGCTGAGCCCCTTCCCCTACTCTGCACATGCCCATTGGGGCAAAGCCTGTAATTGCCTCGTGGGCTGGATCAAAGCCCAAGATGGGCCAAATCCGCCCACTGAGAGGCTTTTGTCTACCCTTGCTCCACTCTCTCCCCAGTTACTTCTATCCCAAATTTAAAAAACCCAGTTTTTTCCAAAAACAAAAAGTGTGTTTTATTGTCTCTGCAGGAGGAGGGGGGAAGGGAGGGATGTGGGAGGAAAGGCAGAGAGCAGCAATGAACAGGCCCCTAGTGGGGAGGCCCAGGGGAAAGTGTCAGGGCCTCCTGGATGCACATGGCCCATTGATGGGTCTGCTGGTTGACAGCCATGTGCAGCTGCTTGAAGGCCCTGCCAATCCAGTCAGTCTCTGCCTCCCATCCTGGCAGGAATTTCTCCCCCCTTCCTCTCACAAATATTGTGAAGCACACAACATGCGGCCATGATATGTGAGATGTTCCACTCCCTGACATCCAGCCAGTTGAGGAGGCATCAAAACTGCACCTTCAAACACCCAAAGGCACCCTCCATAACCATGTAGACACTGCTGCGTTCCCTGGAGTGGTCAAGGTGGGCTATATAGGGCTTCATTAGCTGAGGCAAGAGAGGGCAGGCCACGTCCCCATCATGCAGATGGGTATGTGTATGTCCACGAGCCTGATGGTGCAGTCAGGAAAAAGTTCCAACGTGCAGCATCTCAGACATGCTGGAGTTGCAGAAGACATGGACATCATGCGCCTTCCTCAATCACCCAAAGTATATATCTATGAACTGCCCGCAGTCCATGATGGGCTGCAGCACCAGTGAGAAGTATCCCTTCCAGTTGATGTACACAGATGACCAGTGGTTGGGTGCCCGGATGGAGATGTGGGTGCTGTCAAGAGCTCCCTGCAGTTGGGGAAGCCCATGTCAGCAAAGCTAGCAATGATGTCATGCACTTCACCAAGGTTGATGACCCTGCTCAGCAGGATGGTGTTGATGGCCTTCATCACCTGTAGAAGGAGGCAAACAAAGAAACAGAAAATCAGAGGGATGCCAGGGCCCTTGGGAAGACCCCAAGACAATCCCCCTTCCTCACTCACAGCAGGAGCAACCTCCCACTTACCCCATCCCCTAGGTAGGATCCAGCAGCATGAGCCGCGCCCGCAGAGAAACAATGGTGGGGGGTCTCCAAAATGGTCAGAGGGTTGGGTTCCTGCAGGGCCTGTGAAGCGGCCTGCAGAAATGGCTGCATGAGGTGCAGTGCAAACTGCAATAGTTGTCAACTGCCCAAAGGCAGTTCTGGCTCCATAGCTCACCTGCTGAGGTATCTGCAAGAGCAACCACAGAAGGCAAAGAAAAGGCTTTGCTGTCCCTCAATGAAGTAGGCAAAGGAGAAGAATCTCAGACACAACTGTACAGGGGAGGGGGTCCTGTTAATCAGGAGTCTATGGGTATGTCTACACTTGCAGCCTAATTCGAACTAGGGCTGCAAATGTAGGCATTCGGAATCGCAAATCAAGCCCGGGATTTAAATATCCCGCACTTGATTAGCAAGTTCCAAGCCCGGCCGGGCGCCATTTTTGAAATTTACAAACCCAGACTAACTGCCCGCAGGGAAACAGGCGTTCGAAATAAAGCCCTATTTCGAACTACCTGTTATTCCTCCTGCAATGAGGTTTAACAGGTAGTTCGAAATAGGGCTTTATTTCGAACGCTCGTTTCCCTGCCTCGTGTAGATGCGGGCAGTTAGTCCAGGCTTGTAAATTTCAAAAATGGCACCTGGCCGGGAACATACCCTTAGATAGCCTCAGGCAGCAGCTCCAGGAAGTAACTCTTGTCCTGATGCTCTGACAAAAGTGCTTCTGGGTGTCCTGAAGTGCGATTCAGTGTCCAATCAGTATGGATGCTCTATTTCGAAATAACTATTTCGATGGGCATTTGCTGTGCAGATGTGCTATTTTGAAATAAAATATGTCAGATTATTTCTTCTGGAATAAGTGTGCAGTGTAGACATAGCCTAAGAGAATAAACTTTAATGCAAACGGTTTTCATTTAATAGGCTTTTGCTTTGTGCCATTTTTCTGACGTCCAGTATTGCAGAGAGCTTCCACAGAGCTTTTGTAGTGGCAGGCAACATAAGAATAAAAATACTTGTTCAAAAATCAAAATTTCATCCACTCTTGTCTGTCTGTAATGCTTCTTTCCACTTTATTAAAGCAGCTACTTGCAAAGCATCAGTGTTCCAGGAGTTTAAAAAAGAAATCCAACTAAATTGAAAGGGGGAAAATGTGCTACATGAGAGAATGGCTTTTTCATGATAAAATATTGCTTTAGGTGAAGAGCTACACTAATCAAAATGTAAGATGCATGATTCATGGCAGCCTTGATGCTAATGCTGGCCAGCATGAATGTTAGAAAGACAATAGTGTCATTAAGTACCAGATTTATCACCTGATATATATACATTTTAGGCCTTGGCAAATGAATCCTAACGATCCATAAACTATGAAAATGAGTGAGGAACCGCACAGGTTGGAGGTTTGTGAAATGCAGGGAATTATTTTCAATTGTATTTTATCTGGACTAAATAAAACCTGAAGAGAAGAGCACAGACACTTCTGAGTTAAGAGATTCTGCATTTTAAGGATAAAATAAAATTTGGGAAGCACAGTCTGCCTTAGTCAGAGACCTTACTGTGTTGCTCTCTGGACTCGAAGCTCTAGCCTCCACATATGCTTGGCATACAGTGGATTACTATGTATTATTTACATTATAGCAGCACACTGATTGTGCACTAAAGAGCTTGCAATCAGAGAAGGCAGAGTGTGAGAAAGGAAGTTTTGTTACCATCCACATTACAGATGAGGAAATACAATAGCCAAGAGATTGAGTGACCAACACCAAGGTCGCAAAAGGAGGCAGAGGCTACATCTCAATGCCAAGTAATATCTGATGGAGGCAATGAATACTGACACATATGGTTCTCCAACCCAGTTCTCTGTCAATAATGACTGACCAAGATTGATGAGTCTAGTACCAAAGCAGGTGGTTTGTTTGTTTCTTCTATAAGATTCATTTTTCAAATTAGACTCAGATTTTTCTCCCCGGGGAAGAGTTACAGGGTAGAGATAGAAGTTCTGATGATTAAGGAGTTAACTACAACTGCCCAATATAATTTCACATCTGTCTTTTTCCCCAAACCATGGGAGACAGAGGACAGATTCACCACTGCATTACCCCAGTGTAATCCAATGGAGTTACATTGGAGTAAAACTGGACCAAACCAGTGATGAATAAGGGGAGTGACTCTGTGCTGGTCAACACCTTGCACTCTTATTTGTGCAAATGAGTCCAAAGTGTATGTAACTTACAAAAAATTCAAGACAGAGAATTATACCTAGGAACAAAAAGATGAAATCAGATCCATGCACAATAACTGGTTAGTTGTAGAGACCTATCCATTTCACAGCCATGAAAAAAACATAACAGATCTGATATTAGCCAGTTGGTCCACAGCTTGTAACAGTGCTGGGCTGTGTCTACATTGGCACCCTTTTTTGAAAAAAGGATGCTAATGAGACCAGTCGCAAATTGCTGGGGATTTAAATATCCCCGCGTATTTGCATTACATAACTGCAGCTTTTTCGCGGCTCGGGGCTTTGCCGAAAGCGCCATAGACGGGATCTTGCAGAAAATAAACCCTTTTCCGCAAGATCTCATGCCTACTTGCAAGTAGGAATAAGAGATCTTGCGGAAAAAGTTATTTTCCACAAGATCCCCTGACTGGCGCTTTTTCCGCAAAGCCCTGAGCCGGAAAAAGCGCAGTTATGTAATCAAATACCGCTGGGGATATTTAAATCCCATGGATTTGCGACTGGTCTCATTAGCATCCTTTTTTCGAAAAAGGGTGCCAATGTAGATACAGCCCTGGGGTTTTTTCATCCCAAGTGCACTTGTCCTTGTTGAACCTCATCAGATTTCTTTTGGCCCTATTCTTCAATTTGTCTAGGTCGCTCTGGATCTTATCCCTATCCGCCAGTATATTTATCTCTCCCCTTAGTTTAGTGTCATCCGCAGACTTACTGAGGGTGCAATCCATCCCCTCATCCAGGTCATTAATAAAGATGTTGAACAAAACCAGCCCTAGAGCTGACCCTTGGGGCATTCCGCTTGAAACTGACCACCAACCAGACATCGAGTCATTGAGCCCTACAATCTAGGTAGGTTTCCAGCCACCTTACAGTCCATTTATCCAAACCATACTTTCCTGACTTGCTGGCAAGAATATTGTGGGAGACCATATCAAAAGTTTTGCTGAAGTCAAGGTATATCATGTACGCTGACTTCCACGGAACCCAGCATCAGCTGGGGAGTCCTGAGCTGATCCTGGGCTCTGTGCGGTGCTGCCACTTTGAAATGCTGCACAGAATCCCCAGCTGATCCAGGGCTCTGTGCAGCATTTCCACGGAACCCGGAGTCATCTGGGGACAGCCCAACTGACCTGGGGTTCCACGCACTTTGAAATGCCATGCACAGAGCCCAGGATCAGCTGGGAAGTCCCCAGCTGACCCCAGGTTCTGTGGAAATGCCACATGGAGCCCTGGATCAGCTGGGGATTCTGTACAGCATTTCAAAGTGGCAGCACCACACAGAGCCCAGGATCAGCTCAGGACTCCCCAGCTGATTCCAGGTCCCATGGATATGTCACATGGAGTCTGGGGTCAGCTAGGGAGTCCCCAGCTGACACAGGGCTCCATGAGGCACTGCTGGTTGGAAATGCAGAGGCGGCATTTCAAAGGGGCAGCGCCACAAAGAGCCTGGAATCAGCTGTGTGGTGCTGCCCCTTTGAAAGGCTGTCATGGCATTTCAAAGTGGCAGCACCACACAAAGACCTTACTGGGCTCCATGTAGTGCTGCCACTTTGAAGTACCCCCTCTTCCCTCCCACTTTGCTGCCTCTATCTGATAGAGGCAGCAAGGGGAGGGGAGTGACTAGTCAACTGGACTATCCGATAAGCATTTGCTTATTCAATAGTCAACTAGTCAACTAATCCCTAACATCCTTATTCAGTACCTGTAGGTGGGGGGCAGCACATGGCACCGAGGGGCCACTTCAGTACATGCCAGCTGCTTTCAGGAGTGGTGCAGGGCCAGGGCAGGAGTAAGCCTGTCTTAACCCCACTGCTCCATCACCCAGAAGCCATCTCAATTAAACATTGTCCAGTCAGAGCCTGTTACCTGAACCTCTGGCCCAGCATTGAACCTTCTCCTGCACCCAACCTTCTGCCCCAGACGTAAGTCTTCCTGCACCCAAACTCCTTCCCAGAGCTTGCACCCTGAAACTCCTCCTGGACCCCAATCTCCCACACTGGGCTAAGCCCAGAGCCCCTTCCACACTTCAAACTTCTGGCCCAAGACCAGAGCCTGCTCCCCAACCTCCTACTCCAGCCTGGTGAGAGAGAGTAAGAATGGGAGAGGAAGGGGGATGGAGTGAGCAGGGTGAGGAGGCCTCAGAGAAGACGTGGAGCAGAGGCAGGGCCTCATAGAAGGGGCGGGAAGGAAGTGGGGCAAGGATATTTGGGTTTGAGGTAGATCTTATGTTGCACTTAAATTCAAAAGGTAATCTTATGGTTAAAGAGGTTGGAGACCACTGGTGTAGACAAAGTCTCAGTGTTCGTCACCACTTGGTAAAAATTAGATTATGAGCTGTTTGATGCAGGAAATGTTTCTGCCTATTTGTCTGCACAGTGCCCACCCAGTTCAAGGTGTCCTTTGGGCTCTGCCACAGTATCACTAATAATCTGCCTAATGATAGAGAATGCATGCTGCACACGTACAACACATATGAGCCAGTGTGTGCAAACGGCCATGGTATAGCACGGAAACCACACAACCAACATTCCAGTGGCTTAGAGAAGACTGAAAGGGGACAATAGCAGCTTTCAAGAACCTAAAAGGAGAAAAATTATTCTCCTTGATCTTTGGTGATAGGACTAGAAGCAATGGGCTTAAATTGCAGCAAGAGAAGAAGTAAGGAAATTGCAAAAAGGGAAGAAGGATGATCCAGGGAACTATAGACCGGTCAGCCTCACCTCTGTCCCCAGAAAAATCCCCCAGGAGATCCTCAAATAATCCATTTTGAAGCACTTGGAAGAGGGGAAAGTGATCAGGAATAGTCAACATGGATTCACCAAGGGCAAGTCATGCCTGACCAACCTGATTAGCTTCTAAAATGAGGTAACTGGCTCTGCGGGCCCCGGGCAGGATTCCCCAGCTGACCCCAGGCTCCGTGCATGTCATTTCAAAGCACGCGGAGACTGGGATCAGTTTGGGAGTTCCCAGTTGACCCCAGGTTCCACGGAAATGCGGCTCAGAGCCCAGGATCAGCTGCAGAGTCCGTAGTTGACCCTGGCTCTGCACGACATTTCAAAGTGGCAGCGCTGCATGGAGCCTGGGGTCAGTGGGAGACTCTGAGTCCCCTGCTGACTCCAGGCTCCACGTGAGCACTTCCGCTTGGAAATGCACAAGAGCCCCCTCTGGGGACTCTTGTACATTTCAAAGCTGGCATGCTGCATGCAGCCTGGGGACAACGGGAAGTCTCACTGACTCTGGGCTCCATGCAGGTGCTTACGCTTTGAAATGCACAAGAGCCCTTGGACTTTTGTGAATTTCAAAGCATGTGGAGCCTGGAGTCAGCAGGATTTCCTGCTGGCTCAGGCTGCATGGGGAGTTTCAGCTTTGAAATGCAGAAGAGCCCCCGCTGGGGCTCCAGTACATTTCAAAGGAGGAACACAGAAGTACCTATCGACTGCCAAGTAATCGATGGAAATTCCATCAACTACTCGACTAGTAACTTAACAGATATTTAACATCCTTAGTACTGAGCCCGCAGCTTCCACTGGTCAGGGTTCCCTGCTATTGATCAATGACAGCTGCAGTATTGGTGTCTGCAGGCAAGGACAGCATGTGGAGACCCCCTGTTCTGCCTTTCTCAGGGGCTGCAGGGACATACCAGCCACTTCCATGAGCAGCAATTACCACAGGGATAATTACTCCAGCCACAACAGGTTAGACATTTGAGAACTCACTACTCAAAGAATTAAATTTAAGCGTAAGAGAAAGATGAAAATTATGAAATGCAGACCAGTCAAAAACCAAAAATAACTCATTTTGAAAGCATTAAAAAATGTAACAACAATGCTCCAGGTATGTGTTGGGACGGGAGATGAGAATGAAGGACAGTTTGTGTGTGTGAGAATGACAGACACACACACAATGTGTGAGAGAGACAGAGATTTACATTGTCAAGCTCCCTCCATCCCCTTCTTTATGTGTGGAGATAGGGTACTGAAGTGCGGGGGTGGAGGAACACCCTGACATCAGCACCCCCCCTTCTCCCTCCCCCACTCTACACAGTAAACAGGAGGCTCTGGGGGGCAGCTCCAAGGCAGAGGGCAGGAGCAGAATGACAGTGGGTGGAGGGGTAATTGAAGAGCCAGTGTTCAATAGCTTCCTGGCCAAACCAGTCAGGATTACCTGTCAGAGGCTCCAGGATCTTCCAATAGATCCTGATCTACTGGTTGGTGACCACTACTCTACACTATGCAGCTTTTAGTGTCACAGCCATGTTGACATGTCCGTGTCACTAAAAGTCTGGTCATGTGAATGCTATTTGTCAGCACTTTTGCTGGCAAAATACTTCCATCCTCTACATGTAGGGCCTGGGGGGGCCGACAGGATTGCTGGGTTGTGGGCAATGTGTGTGTGGGGTGGTGGCTTCAAGCTCCCTGGAAGGGGTGGGACTTTGGGCAGAAAGGGCAGGGCCAACTGAGGCCAGCATCCAGTAGTGCCCTGATTGGGCCTTGCCCTCCTTCCCCCCCACACCTGCCGATCCTCTGAACTGCCCAGATTGCACAGTGTGGGGCTGTGGAGTGAGCAGCATGGTGCTCCCGCAGCAATTTAAAGAGACTGAGACTCCAGTCACTGCTGCTGTTGCCATAGTTCTGGGCCCTTCATAATCACTGCATCCCAGGGCAACTGCCCCCTTAGCCTCCCCATTGGTGGGCCTGTTGCGGGGTTCACAGTGTCCACAGGAGAGCACTCCTGCTCACAATAAGCCATCAACACTGCCGCTTGCTGCAACACAACTTTAGTCTTTTGAGAGAGGGCTTTTTAAGTGCCTGTCATTCAACTGGCAATGAAGACAAGCCTAAGTGGGAAGAGTCCTTGAGAAGCCAAATATAAGATCATGCTGCACTGTAGCTGTGTGCGCAACTTGATGGGTCTGAATCATTTGAATTCTCTTTTCTTCATAAAGTCTAGCCATAGGCAGCAATGGCTCAGCAGAATGAAGTCCTCATTAACTGGCCAAAGCCTGATAGGTATGTAATATATGACCTTTGTTACCAGCGTAGGGAGTTACACCAATCTGGTTCTATGCCATCTCCCCTTATTTCACTACATCTAATTCAGCAGTTGTCAAGCCTTATTATGACTCAAGTTCCCTAGCCAGCTCATAGGTAATCTGTCCTCTTCAGGGAGAGCAGTCAGAAATGCCATGGAATTGGAGGGGCTAATTATCCTCAGGTGTCCTGGGTTTAAAGCTGTGATGGATAGGAGGAGTGCTGGCCAGTACCTGGTGACAAAGGGGTTAAACTCAGGTAGCTAACAAGGGTGTTGGCAGGGGGCCAGAAGAACCAATGCAGAGACATGCTGAAATTTGAATTGTATAAGATACCTTGCCTGCTTTCTTCATGTGGGAGAGTTAAGACACAGGATGATTTAAACCTAGGCACGACTACCTGACCTCCAAGAAATTTGGGGCATGGGAGTGGACAGGAAGGGATTGTGAGTAAATAAAGGGGGGAAATATGTATCTAGTAATGATCAGGGTATTTTTCTTTATTTTTGTGGTTTGGTTTGAACTTCTCTGTGTGAATCCATGCCTCCCCTCCCCATTTACCATCTAAGAGTTGTTTCCAGAGATTTTCTGTGTTTTAATTTATTTTATCTAGCAACGTATGCCTTATCAAGTATAACAAATATATAAAAAGTATTTTGTTTTGTAATAAAAATCACTTTTTAAGGTAATAAGTTGATCCGTGTGTCCTGGAAAAGAACAAAGGCTCTGTGTGTGTATGACTGCCTGCCTAAATTGAGCGGTCAGCTACCAGAGACTGCAGCTTGTTTTTCTCTTTTCTTTTTTCAAGCTATTTTGGAGCAAAAGAGCTTGGGGTACCCCTGGGGAAGGAATTCAAGTGTTTCCTCCTGGTTTTTTTAGGGTTAAATGCCTTTGATGGTGGCAGCATTTGCTCACTTCTCAGAGCCAGTACATCTGTGACTCTGGGGGCTTTTTGTAAGCAGAGTGTAGGGGCAAGGTACTTAAGGTCTTTGTAGGCCTCCATCTTCTGCTCCCAGAGTGCCAGAGTAGGGAACAGCCCTGACAAAAGCCTTCTCTAAAAGCTCCTGCCTAGAGTAGGTAGAGAACCCAAACACACCCATTTCTCTGGATTCCAGCTCAGCACCCTACTTTGGAAAAGCCAGAGGTGTCCTTCTCAGTCCTGCTTCTCCCTAAGCTACTGACTACCTCTTCTCCTCTTCTATCTCTTTGGAAGGCCAGTTTGTCCAGCTATTTCTCACCAGACTGTCAGGGAGATCTTACTCCATGCTCCTCTCCTGCAACCCTTTTATCCTCACAGCTATTGTGGTGCGGCCAATCAGCTTTGTCTAAGCAGGCAGGTAAAATAAAAGTTTTGTTATCTGGCACTCATGAGGAATGGGGGTTCAAAGTTAATTGAATGTGCTGGATAACAAGGCTTATTGCTCTGCCCCCATCATACAGGTAGATCTGGCTCCCAGCAGCATATGGCAGGCTGAGATGGAAGGAAGCACCTACTAATGATGTCATCTGGCAGTGCCAGCTGACAGAAGCCCTCAATGGCCAGCTGGACAGGCAGGAGTCAGGTGCATGAGCCTGAAGACACAGAGGTATTGCAGCTAGGGGCAATGCCAGTTAATGAAGTTTTCTGGTTAACAGAGTGCTGGATAACAAAGCTTTCACTGTACTTTGTTAACCCTTTGGCTGCTTAACCAGCAGACCACATGACAAACTGTCAGAGTGGAGGCAGGACTTGAGCCAAACACTATAATAAAAAAAATATAAAGTGCTTATGCAGTGTAGGGGATACTGTTGATGTGCTAGGTTACTTTGTTCTAGATCATCAGATCCTATAAGTTTTCTCCCAGTTGACTTGGCAAAATAATCCTATACATCTACACTGTAGGCTTCTTGAGCAAAAACTTGCGGAGTGTCTACACTGCACACGCGTTTTTGCGCAAGTAAATTTACAGTAAAGTGTCGGAACAGAGGGCTTCTTGCACAAGAGTTATTCCTCTTCCCATGAGGAATAAGCCCTCTTGTGCAAGAGCTCTTGGGCAAGAAGGCAGTGTGCATGGGCAACAGGGGTTTCTTGTGCAAGAAACTCTTATGGCTAAAATGGCCATCAGAGCTTTCTTGCACAAGAGAGCATCCACACTGCCATGGACACTCTTGGCAAGCCCTTTTGCACAAGAATTCTTCCACAAAACAGTTCTTGCACAAGAAGCCTGCAATGTAGACGTAGCCCTAGAGTATATGCCAAGCTATCCCAATTTTACTCCATGGGATCACTCTGTATGGTTTAGGACAACTGATGATACATCACTGGGAACTGTAACTCACTGTCTAAATGATGTCCCCCCTTTGAAATGATGTGCTTAATCTTGGGACAGTTGTTAAAAGCCCTTGTTACATGATCCACAACCTGCACTGAAGCTAATCAATAACTGGTTTTCCTGTTCTTTCAAAGCACAGTCCCGTTGCCAACACATCCCTCTTATTTTAGTTTGTAGAGCATTTTGTTGCCTCCCCTGCTGAATCTTGACTTTCCATGAACTTATTTGACAAGCTTTCTCAGCTGTTTCTGGGCTCTGAATGTGAATGGTGTGAAAATATATATACCCTTAGAGGATGAGAGGGAGAGAAATGTGTGTATGTTCATCTCCTACAGAGCACGTCAATGCAGAATATCAAGATGTCCCGTGACAATGTAGTAAAATACAATTCTGAATGTCTTTCACTGTTGAGCCTATTCACTAGTATGGATGCATTTAATATGTCTGACCATGAAAAATTATAATGCTGACTTGGCTTCCCATTATTGAATCACCACCAGCAATGTGTGTATTTCTCCAGGGCTTTGCACTGACTGTTTAGGGTTATGAGTTCTTTGTGTTCATTAAGATTCCACCTTGGACCTATTACTATTTTGGCTTTAATGTTGATAGTAAAGTAGACTATTAGAATCACATTCCTTGTCATCTGTTTGCCAGTGACATGTAAACATAGCGCTCTGTGCATCTGAATAGTGTTGTATGGGGGACTCTCAATCTGCTGTCTAGCCCTCCTGGTTAACTTTAGTACATCAGGGAGATGCACCATGCACAGGAAAGGTGCATGGTGAATCCTAATTTGGTTATGGCTCTGGGCAAAACAAGCCCCACTGAGAACACTAAACAACAAGAAGCCATCTACTTTTTCATTTTTGCTAGTCTTCAGGGTCCTCGCAGCTGGCTTAGGCAAAGGCTGGAGCTTGGGAACCATGATACCACTGATCACAAGCATGAGCACATCATTTGAATTTCAATAGACAGAAGTCTAACAAGCTGAGAATTCAATCCAGCCTAGAGACCCACCCAGTTGTGCTCTGAGATAAGCAAACATGTGGGATGGGAGACGATGGGATATTCTCAGACCCTTACAGTGCCTAAGACCAACCAGTTAAGTAGTAGTTCTGCAGAAAAGGTGAACTTAAGCACAAAAAAGAAGCTTACAAAAAGTGGAAACTTGGACAAATGACCAGGGAGGGGTTTAAATGTATAGCTCGAGAATGCCGGGGGGTTATCAGGAAGGCGAAAGCGCAAATGGAATTGCGACTGGCTAAGGATGTGAAGGATATCAAGAAAGGTTTCTACAGGCATGTTAACAAGAAGAAGGTGATCAGAGAGGGTGTGCGGCCCCTACTGGATGAAGGAGGTAACCTAGTGACAGATGATGTGGGGAAAGCTGAAGTACTCAATGCTTTCTTTGCCTCTGTATTCACGGACAAGGTCAGCTCCTGGACTTCTGCGCTAAGTGACTCAAGATGGGATGAAGATGGACAGCCCGTGGTGGGTAAAGAACAGGTTAGGAACTATTTAGAAAAGCTAAGCGTACACAAATCCATGGGTCGGACTTAATGCATCTGAGGTACTGAGGCAGTTGGCAAATGTCATTGAGAGCCTTTGGCCATTATCTTTGAAAAGTCGTGGAGATCGGAGAAATCCCGGATGATTGGAAAAAGGCAAATGTAGTGCCCATCTTCAAAAAAGGGAAGAAGGACGATCCAGGGAACTATAGGCCGGTCAGTCTTACCTCGGTTCCTGGAAAAATCATGGAAGGGATCCTTAAGGAATCCATTTTGAGGCACTTGGAAGAGAGGAAAGTGATTAGGAATAGTCAGCATGGATTCACAAAGGGCAAGTCATGCCTGACCAATCTGATCAGCTTCTATGATGAGGTAACTGGCTCTGTGGACGTGGGAAAGTCAGTGGATGTGATATACCTTGACTTTAGCAAGGCTTTTGATACGGTCTCCCACAATATTCTTGCCAGCAAGTTAAGGGAATGTGGATTGGATAAATGGACAGTAAGATGGATAGAAAAATGGCTAGAAGGCCGGGCCCAGTGGGTAGTGATCAACGGCTCGATTTCAGGTTGGCGGTCGGTTTCTAGCGGAGTGCCCCAAGGTTCGGTTCTAGGACCGGTTTTGTTCAATATCTTTATTAATGACCTGGATGAGGGGATGGATTGCACCCTCAGCAAGTTTGCGGATGACACTAAGCTAGGGGGAGAGGTAGATACGCTTGAGGGCAGAGATAGGGTCCAGAGTGACTTAGACAAATTGGAGGATTGGGCCACAAGAAATCTGATGAAGTTCAACAAGGACAAGTGCAGAGTCCTGCACTTGGGACGGAAGAATCCCAAGCACAGTTACAAGCTGGGGACCAACCAGTTAAGTAGTAGTTCTGCAGAAAAGGACCTTGGGGTTACAGTGGATGAGAAGCTGGATATGAGTCAACAGTGTGCCCTTGTAGCCAAGAAGGCTAATGGCATATTAGGTTGCATTAAGAGGAGCATTGCCAGCAGATCCAGAGTTGTCATTATTCCCCTTTATTCGGCTTTGGTGAGGCCACATCCGGAGTATTGTGTCCAGTTCTGGGTCCCCCCACTACAAAAAGGATGTGGACGCATTAGAGAGGGTCCAGCGGAGGGCAACCAAAATGATTAGGGGGCTGGAGCATATGACTTATGAGGAGAGGCTGAGGGGAGTTGGGTCTGTTTAGTCTGCAGAAGCGAAGAGTGAGAGGGGATTTGATAGCAGCCTTCAACTTCCTGAAGGGAGTTTCCAAAGAGGATGGAGAGAGGCTGTTCTCAGTAGTGACAGATGGCAGAACAAGGAGCAATGGTCTCAAGTTGTGGTGGGAGAGGTCCAGGTTGGATATTAGGAAAAACTATTTCACTAGGAGGGTAGTGAAGCACTGGAATGGGTTACCTAGGGAAGTAGTGGAATCTCCATCCCTGGAGGTGTTTAAGTCTCGGTTTGACCAAGCCCTGGCTGGGTTGATTTAGTTGGGACTGGTCCTGCCTAGAGCAGGGGGTTGGACTTGATGACCTTCTGAGGTCTCTTCCAGCTCTATGGTTCTATGATTCTATGATTCTATGAATAGGGTTTATTAAGGAGGTGTTTTCTACTCAAGGCTGTGCTCCCCACGCTTGATGGACTTATCTTCTGGTTGATCCCACTTTCATGATGCTGGCCCCTGCTAGGACCCTGCATGAATACAAAATTTGTATCAGCAATAATGAGCTGCAGCTATTTGCATTCACATCTGTGGATACCCATGTATATAAAGCAAATAACAGCAAATTTGCAGGGCTCTGCCTTTTGCTGAGGGTTCGGAGACAGTGATTAGGAGGACTCCAGTTACAAGCAGGTGGCTGGAAACAAGGATCCTTCTAGTGTGAGGTGTGGATCCTTCTAGTGTGGAGGTTGCCCACAAACACTGCTAAGTGCCACCCGTATATGAGGACAAAGAGGAACAGCGACAAAACAAAAAGGCTCATTCAATACAGCATGCTACTCTAGGGCTGAGTCCTCTTTTGGGCCCAGTTCTTCTGTGCTCACACATGCTGTAAACCAGTCCAGTGTAGCGTAAGACAGCCAGTATGTCTGTAGGACAATTACACAAGGATCTGATTCTGAGGAAATCAAGGTACCTCTGGATATTTTTGACTCATTGCTTTTTTGGTGGATAACTGTCTGAGCAAGGAGATCTGGGGGAAAAGGCACTGGAAGCAAAAATATCTGCTCCTCTGAGCTGAGTCACCTTATTCTCTGCTCTTCCAGACAAGTTTTCCTACATACCTGTCTGGTGCTGCTGAACCCAGCTTCCTCAGGTGACAAGCTGCTCATGTGCAACCTTATCAGCTAGGCCATGGTATTCCCTGCTGGTCAAAGGAGGCTGTCTGGATACAGTAGGTAGGCCAGAGCTGACAGGAAAAGCACGATTAAAGGGAGCAATTCATTTAGTGGCAGCACCCTGAAAGTAAAAGCCTGGACAAAACTGAGGAAAAGAGGGGGCGGGAAAGAAGAAGGGAAGACTGAGAGAGCTTTTATTCTTTTAACAAATTAAATAAAAAAAATCTAAAAAGACTACTGTTTGCATAATTTAACACTTCTGTAAACATGGGACATGCATAATCAATATCAAACAACATATTAATCGCCTGATAATGTGAGCATAGAGGAAAACAATTCTCAGTTCATGTATAAGTAACAAGATGGAAGCCCACTGAGTGCTGTATAGGAGGTTTTTTTCTTTTTAAATTTGTGTGTCTCAGCACGATGGTAAAGCATGGCTTACGCAGGAATTAGGAAATTTAATGTTTTATTTATGTTAAGACTTGGACTGAAATACTTTGTTTCCTTTGCACTTTAATAGAAATATGTAAAACCCCTACAACACACGCACAAAAATATGGCATGCTCTGTCAGGACACTGAAAGGACAAGTCTCCTGATATTAGTCTAGGACAGGTGTGGCCAACCTGTGCCTAAGAAGAAGTCACAGTTTACCAATGTACATTGCCAAAGAGCTACAGTAATTTGTCAGCAGACCCCCTCAGGTGCCTCCTCTCCCTTCTCCAGCATCTTTTGCCCATCAGCAGCCCCACCAATCAGTGCCTCCTCTTCCTTCCCCATGCCTCTTGCTCACTGCAATCAGCTGTTTCATGGCACTCAGGAGGCTCTGTGGAGGAGGGAAGGAGCAAGGGCGCAATATGCTTGGAAGAGGAAGTGGAGCCAGGAGTCGAGCACTGGAAATTTGGCACCTGTAGCTGCAGCCCCGAAGTCGGTACCTGAGCAAGGAGCCGCATATTAACTTCAGAAGAGCCACATGTGGCTCTAGAGCCACAGGTTGGCCACCCTTGGTCTAGAAGGCTACCTCCACACTGCACACTGATTTCAGAATAAACTATTCCAGAAGAAATAATCGAAAATAGCTTATTTTGAAATAGTGCATCTACACACCAAATGCCTATCAAAATAGCACTTAGCTATTTCAAAATAGAGCAGCCACACTCACTGAACACTGAATCACATTTAAGGTCACCCAGAAGCATGTCAGGTAGGGCATCAGGACAGCAATCACTTCCCGTGGCTGCTGCATGAAGCTATCCAAGGCTCGTGTCTTCTCCTTTGCCTACCTCCTCGAGGGATTGCAAAGCCTCTTCTCTGCCTGCTGTGGTTGCTCTTGTGGACACCTCAGCAATCCAGCTATGGAGACAGAGCAGCCTCTGGTCAGTCAACATCTATTGCAGCTTGTGCTGTAGTCCTCATGCAGCAGTTTCTGCAGGTGGCCTCCCAGGCCCCACAGGAATCCAATCTCCTGCTCCATTTGTAGACCTTCATCAGCTCTCTGTGGGCGTGGCTCATGCTTTTGTGTTCTACCTGCCATCTTCTGCACACTGTGCTTTGTCACTTCTGGCATCTGGACACCAGTTCCGAGTGGTGAGACTGGTTCATCATGGAGAGGTGAGACGACCAGCAGTGGATCCAGAATTTCCACATGCAGAAGGACACTTTTCTGGAGCTCTGAGTGTGTCTTGCCCCTGCCTTCAGGTGACTGGACAATTACATGAGACTCACTATCCCCCTCCAGAAGCAGGTTGCCATCGCCCTGTGGAATCTCACCATGCTGGACAGATACTGATCCATTGGGCACCAGTTTGGTGTGCGGAGATTGACTGTTGGGGCCCTGGTAATGCAGGCATGGTGCTCTTGGGCTATTGTCCCAGGAGGGGAGTGGACTGCTGGAATGGGGTTCCCTATGGAAGGGGATGATGGTGGTGGAGGAAGCCCCTTCCCTGGAGAGCTTTCACGCCCATTTTCACAAAGCCCTGCTGGGAAATGGGGTAAGAGGAGGGTTTCTCCTTCTGTGGGGTGAGGAGTGGGGCTCAAGGACCTCCTGAGGGATTCTCTGCTTCTTTATTTGTATCCTTCTACAGGTGCTCTGGGCCAACAACACCATCCTGCTGTGCAGGATCATCAGCCTTGTCTATTGTCACCAGCTTTGCTGATATGGGCTTCCCCATCTGTGAGTGTGCTATTGACAGCCGCCATCCATCTGGGCTGCCAACCACCAGGCATCTGTGTACATTAACTGGAAGGGGTACTTTTTGATGGTCCTGCAGGCAGTCACGGGCTACCACAGCCAGTTCACAGACATATGTCAGGTGGTCAGGAATGTGCACAATGCCTGCATTTTCTGCAACTCCAGCATGTTCAGAAAGCTGCACACCAGCACCTTTTCCCCCAACCATACCATTAGAGTCAGGGACATGGACAAGACCATCTGCATGTTGGGGGATGCAGCCTACTCACTCTTGCCCTGGCTAATGAAGCCACACACTGGTCACCTTGACCACTCCAAAGAACAGTTCAAGGCCAGCCTCAGCAGGGCCCACATGGTTGTGGAGGGTGCCTTCGGGCGTTTAAAGGCATGGTTCTGTTGCCTCCTCACCTGGCTGGACATCAGGGAGCAGAACATCCCACATATAGTGGCCACATGTTATGTCCTTCACAATATTTGTGAGAGGAAAGGGGAGGCATTCCTGCCAGTGTGGGGTGCAGAGGCTGACTGGATTGGCAGGGCCTTTGAGCAGCTGTGCACGACAGCCATCCAGCAGGTCCATCAAGAGGCCATGCACATCCGGGAGGACCTGAGAGTGACACTCTCCCTTGGGCCTGCCCCTCTTAGCCTTTCCTTGCACATTCCTCTTTTCCCCCTACCACCTCCCTTGCAGACTTTTTGTTTTTGAAAAAACAAACTCTTCGGTTTTTTATTTGGGGGTAGAAGTAACTGGGAGTGACTGGGGAAAGTACCTGGGAGAGGGGAGGAGAGAGAAGGGAGAGGTAGGAAGATGGATGAGAATTGTGAAGGTTGGGGGGAAGGAGAAGCTGGAAGGGGGATGAGGGTGATGAGAGGCTCAGAGCTTTGGCTGGAAGTAGCGCCTGGCTCTGGGCATCCCACCGCCGTGGATTCAGGGACCTTGGTGGCCATGGAGGAATTTTGGGGAGAAGCAGAAGGGGCAGGTGCAGGGGCAGGAGCAAGCAGCATGCTGGCGATGAGGGACTGAACTGCCATGCACATGGTGCAGCCCTGATTCAGCATCTCCTGCCAGGTGTCTCATTGCAGCTGGCTGTCTTCCTGCAGTCTCCAGTCCAGAGTCTGCTCCAGAATGCTGTGAGGTGCTCCCTCTGGAACTCATTCATGGGTCTTCTATGCTGGTGGATCCCTCAGGTTTGGGAGGTTGCCCTGGTTGGTGTCAACCACCCCTCTCTTGCAGTGGGTCTGGCTGTGGAGAACAGAGAGATGGTCAGTCATCCCTAGAGACACTGTGCCTGAAGCCTAGCCTTCATGTCTGAGGTGAGATCGAATGGTGTCAGTTGGGATGACGGCAATGTGCTTGGAGGTAGGCCATGTGTGGTCTAGCCACTGGGCCCTTTCCTGCAGAGGCCCAGATATCCAAGGGGGAATCCTCACTACCCCCATGTCCTGGGGACAAGCAGACATGTGATCCCACCAAACTGGGATACTGCAGGTGGGAGGGGGGCCACGTGGTGGCTGGGCTTTCCTCCATACTGCACACATGCTGGGTCTGGTGATGTTGGCATCCCGCAGGGATGTAGCCCTGCTTGCTGGGGGAGAGAGAGCAGGGTATTGGAGGGAGGTGTGTGTGAGCAGCAGATGCTCCTGCGACTTGCCATGCTGTCCTCAGGAGTGGATGCTGCCCTGAGAGTGCAGGCATGAGCGTGTGTGGCACTGCTGAGGGTGTGTGTGTGTGTGTGTGTGTGTCTCCATGTCCCCTGCCTCCTTCTAGTAGTGGCTTGTGGTGGGTGTCCCCACTCCCATGTCAGGAGTATGGCAGGCCTCTCCAGACACCTTGTGGCCAATGTCACAAAGGTCCTCTGGTCCACAGGCTGCTGTACAATCCCCAGACCACCTACCACCTCCACCCTGTGTGTGTAGGGAATGTGATGGCACTCATCTCATGTGTCTTCCCTAGCCTTGGATGATGCCTGGGACACATCCAGAGTGTGGGGTACTGGCCACAGGTTCAGGAGTGTTGTTGTGGCTCAGGGCTGTCAGGGCCTGCTGTCTGCCATGAGTCCTTTCCCCTGAGGCTGCAGCTTTAAGGGCTCCAGCGGGAGCGGGGACTACAGAGTTTTGATGAGTGTAGACAGAGTGGCCAGCCACCGTGGGAAGGGCTGGAGGCCACTTATTTTGAAATAACTCCAGCCACCCTGTCTACACTGGCACTCTTTTGAAATAGCTATTTTGGAAGCAGCATTATTCCTCATGGAATGAGGTTTACAAACACCGAAATAAGCCACCTGTTATTTCACAATTATTTTGAAATAATGGGCTTGCTCTGTAGATGCTTGCAAATTTTTTTTAATAACACCCGGAGGGACTCGGTAGATGATAAGTATAATATAATGTTAATGGGAATGAAGGTTAATTCCGGTATCTAAACCGTAGAACTTGGTGCAAACTAGGTTTTTCATTTAATAGAATATTCTACAATCTTGCATTTTTTTAACATTCTCAAATGGAACACAACCATGAAATTTTGAAATTTCCCACAAAATGAAATTCTATTTTTTAACTTTATGTTGGCTTGATGTAAATGCTTCATTTTCATTTTAAAAAGTTTCCAGTCTTGTTTAGTTTAAGCTTAAAATTTTGTTTAGATTTTGACTATTAAAACAAATGAACTTCTGTCCAGAAAGTTGTATCAAAATGAAAAATCAAAAATATTCTGTCAAAATGGAGGATGTCTATATTAGTAACCACTTGATTTAGGTATTTTCTATCTTTCTTACTATACTTTAAAAAGGTTTTTCCTTGCAGCCCCTCCCCCTCCATCCTTAGCCGTGTGGCCATGCAGCCTTCTGCATGCCTCACTGAGACCTAAGGTTGTGGGAGCCGCGAGCTGTGTGGCTTCCAGGGCATGCAGTTTCCCCCCTCTCCTACCCTATTTTGTTTCCTCTCCCCCACCGTGATTCCCTATTGGCTCCACATCACATAGGTTGGGGTTCACTCTGGCACATGGTCAGATGGCTGCCAGAATTTAAATTGAACCATGCAGCAACTCCAGTGTCCAGAGCAGGGGAGGAGAAGCAAGCAGGAGCCAGGGGAGAACGTGGGAGCTGCAAGGGTTTGGCTGGAGAGAGGGGTGGGGTGGGAGCTGCATGATCTCTTGGGGTTTGGGTGGGGAGGAGGGGTGTGGGATCTGTGGGGTTTCTCAGGGGCACAAGGGATCTGCAGGGGTCAGTAGGGGGTGCATGAGAGTGGTGGGAGTTTGCCTGGGGGCAGTGGGTTGCTCAGGAGCTGTTCAAGGATCTCAGGAGCTCGGGTGGGGCATGCAGGATCTGTGGGGGTTCAGATGGGGGGGCAGCATGCATGATCTGCAGAGACTCTTTGGGGTGCACACAGGATCTGTGAGGTCTTGAGTCAGGGGCAAATGGGGAGCCAGATGACCTCTTGGGGGCTTGGGTAGGGAGACGGCTGGCATGCAGGAGCTGCAGGGACACGGGTGGGAGTAGGTGGGGGCATGCAGGAGCCATATGGTCACAGGTGGGAGGAGGTGGGGGGACAAGGTGGCTCAGGTTTGGGGAAAGAGGGTGCTGGAGCTACAGGGAAAGGGGAGCTTGGGGGGCTGGGGCAGGGGACTTGCAGGAGCCACAGACCCTCACGGGGGCTCAGGTGGGAGGGGGCATGCAGGACATGTGTGGCATTGCTGGTGGTCCGGGGAAGGGGGTGCATGGGAGCCGCATGGCCTTGTCCCTCACCAGCGGGAGGCCAGAGCCATGTGGCCTCCCCCTCATGACCAGAGGGAGAGGGCCAGGTGCTGCGCTCCCTTCCCCCTTCCCCTGCATGTTTCCTCCTGCCTCCCAGAGGGAGAGGGCCAAGCCAGCAATGGCCTCGGCCCAGCCCAACCCCACAGTGGCCAGAGGGAAGAAATCTGGGCCAGCCTCGGGCCACCCCAACCTCTTCCCACTTTCCCAGGTAGCAGGAAGGAGAGAACTGGGCCAGCCATGGCCTCGGTCCTGCCCAACCACTCCAATCCCACCCCCTCGGCGGGTGGACAGCTGCTATGCTATGCCTAGACTTGGCTCTTCCTGGTAGATGGGGGGAAAGCCTAGGCTGCCTACCCCCTGGAGAGAGGGGTTGGCGAGCATAGCGAGCAGGGGTCACCACCCCGCCTCCTCCTTTCCTCCTCACAGCTAACCCAGCACGGATCGGCAACCCATGGCTTCCGGACCCCAATTTCTTTCCCGGACAAAACCTTCAAATATCGGACTGTCCGGTACAAAACCGGACACCTGGCAACCCTACCCTTCCTTGCACCCTCCCTCCTAGCCAGATACCTTACCCCCAATCTGCTCCTGCTCCCGCCTCCTGGAATGCTCATGCAGAGCCAGGTCCCCCAAGCCCTGGCCCAGGCTGGGTGGAGGATGCAGCTGGGTGAAACATTGAAAATTTATTCATTTTTCATTCTTTTTTTTATATGTGTTTATATTTTTGGGCCACAAAAAACAGTACTGAAAAAAAAATGGCTTCCAATTAAAGTAAAAAGTTTGGGAAACCCTGAGCTAGCCAGCTTTCTATCCATCTTACAGTCCATTTATCCAATCCATATTCCCTTAACTTGCTGGCAAGAATATTGTGGGTGACTGTATCAAAAGCTTTGCTAATGCTGGCACCGGGGGCTTTGGGAGGACCAACTTATTTGAATATTCATCATTTGCTTAATGAATATGCAAATATGCAAATGAATGTTACCGGTCTTTCAAAAGCTCGTGAATGGATTTACTGGTCCCCGTGTCAAAAAGTTTGGGAACCCCTGAGCTATTGTGTGTGTCATAAGGATACATTGCTGTCAAAGGAGGATCATAGTCACTATATAAAAGTGTGTCTACACACCTGTCATCAATGGCCAGAAATCATGGAGAGAGGTGCCTTAGCAATGCCTCAGTAGTGGGCAGATATCTAGATACTTCCACCAAATTAAAGATAACAACAAGTGGTCATGATCATAGGTGTGAAAAGACTGCAAAGACTATAAGCATCTGGTATTATCACAGTTCCAAACCTTGAGGTCCTCCTTTCTCAGGACCTCACAAGGGAATGAAGTCTGAGCAACAATTTGAGCATGACACTCCAGGATGAAATGATTTGTCAGCAGAACTCTGCTGACATCACTGGAGATAGGCCAGTAAAGAATGTGCTTGGGGCCCAAGTATAGAAACCCCCAGCAGTGAGATCAGACTATCTCCCCCAATCCACATATTTGGCCACTGAATAGTGGGGTGGGGTGGCAGCTGATAAGCCTCCCAAAATAGAGCTTTGTTGCTTGACCAAAGGAAAAGGGAGATGTGCTGGGCATGTACAGAAAGAAAACTGTGAGAGAGGTTGAGAAAATAATGCAGAGTGATAAAGAATCAAGGAAAGCAAAGCAGGAAAAGGAATGGTAGGAGGCAAAGAAAGAGACACATTTGTTGTGTTTAGGTAGAACATTGGAATTTACAGGGATCCTAACAAAGTCCATGATCATGTGTCTATTGAAATCTGTGGCAAAACTCCCTGTGACTTCAGTGAGAGCCAAGGCCAGAATGAAAAGAGATGAATTCCTATGACTTTCATTATGACATCTGCTCCCAAGACAAAAGGAGATAGCGGCAGGATGGTGTGGTGGAGAATCTATAAGTAGTTTGCTGTGCTCACACATTTGCTGTCCAGACTTTAGCTAGCACAGTAGGACCAATGTTTGCCTATCAGCCTTTTTAAAGATGCTTGTTTAATTAAAAAAGTCACTCTTAAATTACTTGTTTGGCATTTTATTACCTTATGTCGGGCTAAACCAGGGCATTACTAATATGGTTTGATGGCTACTGGGTAATGACCATGATTCCAAGATCACAAAAGCAGATTTTCTTTCCTTCCAAAAACTATTTAAAAATAATAACAAAATATTTTTAACTTTACTCTGTTCAGGCTAACTGTCTCCAATGGTATTCACTGGTCAGGTAACTAAGACATAGAAATAGCCAATATAATCAGCCATGAGTCATTCTGCGTAATCATGAATCTATTCTAACATGAGCTTAATAGTTACACATGAACTTCAGTATTACTGGGAGAAGAGAGTGAGAGGAAAAACAGTAGCTGGAGAAGGGAAATCTTGAACTGAAAAAAGAAAATAATGGAGCAGAGTGAAAAACAGGCTGTGAAAAAAATAACAGGGCTGAGACGTCACTGTTGCTGTTACTCAGTTAACTTTGCTTCGCTAAATCAACTGCTATGTGCACTTACCCTATACTGCACATTGCACATAGGAAAATATTGGGTATGTCTACACATCAAAGTTAATTCGAAATAACAGCTGTTATTTCGAATTAACTTTAATAGTGTCTACACAGCCAAACCACTATTTCGAATTAAATTCAAAATAGCGGGGCACTTCATTCGAATTTGGTAAACCTCATTCTACTAGGAGTAACATCAAACTCGAATTAACTAATTTGAAATAAGTGCTGTGTAGACACTTATTTCAAAATAGGGGGCCTCCAGCCTTCCCAGGGTGCCCTGGTGGCCATTCCAGCTTCAAGTAAGAACACCTCTCCCCCGCCTCCCCAGAGCCCTTAAAGGGGTAGACTCTGGCCACAGTGCCTGTGCCAGCTCCAAGCCTGCCGGCCCAGAGCCAGTAGTCACTGCTCCTGACCCAGTGGCCCCAAAACATGAGCCAGCAAGCCACTGGCAGGCAGCCTTCCACAGCTACCCAGGAGCAGTCTGCCAGCTCCCAGGAGCTTGCCAGGGCCTGGGGAAGGTGGGCACCTTCCTGGTCCAGGGAGGAGATCAGGGTGGACCTCACTCAGGTTTGGGGGGGATGCCCCCAATGTCCATGATCTCCATACTAGATGGAGGAACGCAGCCGTCTATGGCAGGATAGCTGCCAGCCTGGCCACCAAAGGCCACATGCGATCCCAGGAGCAGGTTCGCATGAAAATCAAGGTGGTCCAGTGAGACCCCTAACCCTGAGCCCTCAGCTTCCCCTCCCCCTTTCCCCCCTTGCTTCCCCCTTCCAGCTCCCTCCTCCCAGGTTTCCCCCTCCCCTCTCCCACTCTCTCTCTTCCCCTCTCCCGCCTCCTTTCCCCAGTCTCACCAGAGTTTCATCCCTCCCCCCCCCCCCAGCTTTGTTAAATAAAGAGAGTTTGTGTTCAGGAAAATACGTGTATTTTATTTTACATCAGGAAGCGGGGTTGGGGGGAGGGGTAAGTGGAAGGACGTGAGGGAGGAATGAGGCACAAGCCTCCAGTGGGGCAGACCAGGGAGGCTCTGAGTGCTCCTCAGGGTGGAAGCTCTCCTGCAGGGCCTCCTGGATACTGACAGCCCCCCGATGGACTTCCCGCATGGCAACCTGCAGAAAGTGCAGCCAGGCTCACAGCAACATGTTCACGAGAAGCAGCAGAGTGCCCAGGGGCAGCTCTGGCTCCATGTTGCAGAGTGCTATGGTGTCCTGAGTAAGGGCAACCAGAGCACTCCAAGATACAAATGCTTTGCTGTCCCTCAGTGAGGCAGGCAAGCAAGTAGGGACACCTAGGAACCGGCTGCCAGGGTGTGCGTGTGTGTGTGTCCCATTAAGCACAAGCCTCTGATAGCCTCAGGCAACAACCACACAAAGACACTTCTGACCTGATGCCCTACCCCTGACCTGGTTCCGGCCGGCCTTAAATCCGAATCAGTGTGGACGCGGGATTTTGAATTAGCAAATCGCTACTTCGAACTGCATTTTGTGTGTAGACGCATTAATTCGAATTAGCTAAATTCAGATTAACTATTTCGAATTAAGATAACTCAAATTAACGTTGTAGTGTAGACATACCCATTCATAATAAACCAAATTCAGCTCTGCTAATGACCTTTACCCAACTCTGGTGATACAAAGAGAGAGTAAATCCAGGTTAATGCATTGCTTGGAGATTCTCCTTCTGCACAGAGAATCCCTGGGTAGTGTAAAATAGGTGAAGTGATTTTAATCACTGAGGAAAGAAAAAGGGTATGTGACCAAAGCACTTTTATACCCTTGCAATTCCTGGCTCCTAGACCAGCCCTTCTAAATGGTGCAGAGAGAAAAAAACAGCCTCAGGCAAAAGAAATTGCTTTCCTTTCTACGGTTTCTTCCAATCTTGCACTCAGTGCCAATCTGTCTGGATCCAAGTGTGGGCCAGCGTGTTTAGATTGAAAACAGGTTTGTTTTATTTTTTCAAACTGAATCATCTTGAGACATTAAAAGGGTTTACAAGTTCAGCAAAAATAGAATCTCAAAGTAGTTTTGCAAAAGTCAAATTAGACAGTTTTGGAAAAAGTTTGAACAGAATGGGATTTGCACATCTTCAATTATAACTGGGCCACACCCTCTACAGCAGTGGTGTCCAACATGCTAGCCACTAGCCACAAGTGGCTATTTGATTGGCTGAGTGTGGCTAGTTGTCTTGAACAATGCGGCTATTTGGCCAGTTGAATGTGGCTAGTTTGCTATAGTTATGCTGACCATCCGTCCTGGAAAATCTGGGATTATCCCAATTTTTAATCTCCTGTCCTGGTGTCGCCATGAAGCACTGGAATGTCCCCAAAATGCTGCTGTTTCCTCTCCATCCTACTTCACTGGAGGAATTGGAGTCAGGGACACTTCTTGCTCAACAGGGGTATGTCTACACTACAAAGTTAATTCAAAATAACAGTCGTTATTTTGAATTAACTTTAATAACATCTACACATACAAACCACTATTTCGAAATAAATTCGAAATAGTGGTTTGTATGTGTAGATGTTATTAAACATCTACAGATGAAATAAATTTGAAATAGTGGTTTGTATGTGTAGATGTTATTAAACATCTACAGATGAAATAAATTCGAAATAGTGGAGCCCTTATTTCGAATTTGGTAAACCTCATTCTACGAGGAATAGCACCAAATTCGAAATAGCTAACTGTGTAGACACTTATTTCGAATTGGGGGCCTCCAGCCCTTCCCAGGGAGCCCTGGTGGCCACTCTGCGCACAACCAGGAAAACTTGTCTGCTCCCCTCTAGCCCCGGAGCCCTTAAAGGGGCAGACTCTGGCCATAGTGCCTGTGCCAGTTGCAAGCCTGCCAGCACACAGCCAGCAGACCATGCACCTGGCACAGCATAAACCAGCAACCCGCTGGCACCCAGCCCTCCACCGCTCCCCAGGACCAGGCTGGCGGTTCCCAGGAGCCTGCCAGGGGCCGCAAAAGGTGGGCGCCTTCCTGGTCTAGTGCGGAGATTGTGGACCTCATTGAGGGTTGGGGGGAGGCTTCCAATGCCCACGATCTCTTGCACTAGGCACAGGAATGTGGCCGTCTACAGCCACATGGCTGCCAGCCTGGCCATCAGAGGCCACATGCACAGCCAGGAGCAGGTGCGCAGCAAAATAAAAGAACTGCAGCAGGCCTATGCCAGGGCCTTCCAACCAGGGGCTGACCTGGAGGCCTGCCCGCACTATGAGGCCCTGGACCACATCCTGGGGGGTCAGACGGTCCGTGCCCCCCTGGTCGTCATCGGGACAGAGGGCCCTGCCTCTGACACAGGGGAAGAGGAGGAAGAGGAAGAGGACAGCAGCCAGGGAGCCTGCACGGAGCGTGCCCTGCACCCAGGACCCCCGAGCCAAACCGGAAAGCCCGTCAGCAGCCTCATCTGAGGCCGAGGAGGCCTCCACATGTAAGTGATATCACGGTCCCCTTATGCGGGGCAGGAGGGACAGGGGGAGCCCAGGGACCGTACGCGTCGGCCTTGCTGACCACCGAGCAGGCGGCAACCTGTGCCTCTGCCGTGACATCCAGGACATGTGGCCCCAGCTGGGTGCCATGCAGGGGCCCTGGCCTGTTCCCCACACGCGTCTATGCGTGAAGGCACATGACAGGCTCCTGACACCGAAGAGAGACACTGCACACTGCCCTCCCTCCAAACGCCCCCTCTACACAGAGGCAGGGCACATCTCCCCCCCCCCCACACACACACTACACTATAGGCAGCACAGGGGCTGGGGTGCAGTCCTGGGCCAGCTCACACTCCCGGGGATAGCAGGACGTGATGGTGCGGAGAGCTGCCGTCCTCACCTTGCAGAGGGGGGCTGGGTTTCACCCACTGTGTCCCCAGGGGAGAACTGACTACTTCTCTTGTTTCACTGCAGCTGCAGCACCCCGCCTGGACCATCCACCCGCACCCGGGCCAGCAGGCGCACCCGCAACCTGGAGGAGTTCCAGAGGCAGCAGCTGCGGTTACAGGGATGGCAGGTCCAAAGCAAGGAGCAGTGGGTGCAAGAGGATCTGCAGCTGCGGTGGGAGAGCTTGCGGGAGCTGCGGGAGCAGGGCCATGCCCTCCGTGAGCACCTGCAGGCCCTGGCGGACTGATTGCTGCCTCCTGCTGCTCCAGCCCCTGCGGCCGCCTAAGCTATCGCTCCTCCTCCCACCCCTGCTCTGCCTCCCACTTCTTCCACACCCCAATCCCTCCTGCCCCACCCTCCATACCCACTCCCCCCAGGAACGCCGGGGCCCCCGCACCTGCTGTGCTGCGAGACGGGAGGGCCGGCAAGACCCCCAAGCCTGAGCTTCCCCTCCCCCTTCCTCCCCTTGCCTCCCCCTTCCAGCTCCCTCCTCCCAGGTTTTCCCCCTCCCCTTTCCCACCCTCATTCCTCCTCTCCCCCCACCCTGGTTATGTTAAATAAAGAGAGTTTTTTGTGGCAACAGAGGTGTTTTTATTGTATATCAGGAAGGGGGGTTAGAGAGGGGAAAGGGGAAGAAGATGGGGGTGGAATGTAAGGCACAAGGCCCCAGTGGGGCATGCCAGGGGGACTTCAGTCCTCGTCCGCCTGGAAGCTCTCCCACAGGGCTTCCCGGATGCGGACAGCCCCCCCGAAGGGCCTCCCGGCTGGCAGCCGTGCAAGGCTGTGCGTACTGGCCAGCCAGGTGGTCAGCTGCTGCCATCGAGGCTGGCAGGAAAGACTCCCCCTTCCGCTCACATAAATTTTGCAGCACACAGCACGCTGCCACCACGTGTGGTATATTGTGCTGGGGGAGGCCTAGGTGGGTGAGGAGGCATCTAAATCGTGCTTTCAGTTGGCTGAAAGCCCCCTCGACCACAATGCGGGCCTTGCTGAGCCTGGCATTGAAGGCCTGCCGGGAGGGGTTGAGGTGTCCCATGTAGGGTTCATCAGCCAGGGCTGTAGGGGGTAGGCAGCATCCCCCAGCAGGCACACTGGCATGTCCACATCCCCGACCCTGATGTGGCAGTCGGGGAAGAAAGTCCCGGAGTGTAGCCTCTGGCTCATGGAGGAGTTGCGGTACACCCGCACGTCATGTGCCTTGCCGGACCAGCCCACATTGATGTCCGTGAACTGGCCCCGGTGGTCAGACACGGCCTGCAGGATCACGGAGAAGTACCCCTTCCTGTTGATGTAGAGGGAGGCCTGGTGGTCTGGGGCACGGATGGGGATGTGCGTCCCGTCGATTGCCCCCCTGCAGTTGGGGAAGCCCAGGGCACTGAACCCCTGGTTGACCGCATCCAGGTTGGTGAGGCGGATGACTCTGCAGAGCAGCACCCTGTTGATGGCCTTCACCACCTGCAGAGAAACGCACAAAACCGAGGGTCACTGGGGTGCCCGGGTGGCTGGGAGTGTTCGTTCCCTGCAACTGCCCTGCACCCCACTCCCAGGAGCAACTGCTGCTGCAATCCTGGCCGCTGCGGGCGGTCTGTAGTGCGGCCGGGACAGACCGAACTCTCCCGGGGAGGGCACTTACACCACCTTCCCCCCGGTTTTTCCTGGGGCAGCCCATGTCCTCCTTGCAGCACCCCCTCCTGCCCAAGTGGCCGGTGAGTGCCGTACCTGCATGAGCACAGTTCCGACGGTGGATCTCCCCACGCCGAACTGGTTCCCCACGGATCGGTAGCTATCTGGCGTGGAGAGCTTCCAGAGAGTGATGGCCACCCACTTGTGGAGGGGAATGGCGGGCCTCAAGCGTGTGTCCCGTGGCCGCAGATCAGGGGCGAGCCACTCGCAGAGCTCGAGGAAGGTGTCCTTCTTCATCCTGAAGTTCTGGGTCCACTGTTGGTCTCCCCAGCACTCCGGGACGATGTGGTCCCACCAGTCGCTGCTGGTGTCCAGACGCCAGATGCGGTGGGGCACGCTGGCATCCGGGCGCCACTCCTCCAGGGCCCCAAGGGGGGGCAGGGCCAGGGGGCTGGCATGGTCCTGGGACTCCTACTCCCTCCCCACCACTGCGCGCAGGCAGGCAGCAGGGGAAGGAAGTCCCCGGCAGCATGACAGAGCCAGCATTTCAGGCAACGCACCAGCTGTTTGGGGAGGTGGAAAGGAGTGCACGTGCTTCCTGAGACCCAGAGCTGCTGCATAGCTGTGGGATCTCCAGGTACCAGCTGAGCTGTCCCTATCCCCTCCCCCCCCACCCAGACCCCACAAGTACTCTGCCCCCATGCCCAGACCTCCATGAGTACCCTGCGCCCCTTCCCCCTCTTCCCAGACCCTCACGAGTACCCTGCCTCAGGCCCCACCAGCAACCTGCCCCAGGCCCCACCAGCACCCTGCCCCCTGGCCAGACTCCTGCCTGCACCCTGCCCAGGGCCCCACCAGCACCTTTTCCCCTGTCCTCTGCTCAGGCCCCCACCAGCATCCTGTCCCCCTGCCCAGGGCCCCACCAGCACCCTGCACCCTGCCCAGGGCCCCACTTGCACCCTGCTCCTGTCCCCGTCCAGACCCCATCCAGCACCCTGCTCAGACATTACCAACACCCTGCCTCTACCTCGGGGCCAGACACCCACTGGCACTCTGCTCCTGCCTCCTAGCCAGACACCCACCAGCAAGTTGATCCTGCCCCCTCCCTTTTGGCCAGACACCTACCCCCAGCTTGCTCCTGTACCCTATTTTCCACACATATTTTGCACCCCATCCCTATCCTACTCACTGGCACATTGGAACCCCTATCCTGCACACTGGATCCCTCATTTTTGGCCCCATCTCAGAGTGTAGAGGGGTCCACAAATTCCACTAACCATGGAACCCCAGAAGAGTTAATCTGGCCTGAGGCCTTGAACCTCAATCCTACCTACCCTCCCCCTATGGGGCTGGCTACTGCTACCGCTTCAGAACTGGTTGGATAAACAGCTCTAGAGTAAGACAATCAAATAAGAGAGGACAATGGACTGGTTTGCAATTCAATTTCCTTCTTAGACAATGCTGTTTCCAAGTGGCAGAGCTTGCAGGTAACAGGGAGGCATGAAAGGGGAGCTCAAAAGGTACAGCAAAAGCTCCGTTTTACAGCAACCTTTTTGTGTTTATGAATAAATGAAAGAATAACTAACTCTGTATGTGTGAGCAAGTGAGAGAGAGATGGATTATATACAGTGAAATAGGAGCTAGCTATTAGGTTTCTAGACAGCAGATACAGTACAGTTTGCCTAGAAGTCTTATCTGTGATTTCTAGTAAGTTTATCTGGCTAATGCTCAAAGGAAATCCTTTGAGCAGATAACTTAGAAGCACTCTTGTGCCTGTGCTTGCATTTTGTCATTCCATGCTAATCAGGTTGTGATTTAACCTGCTGAAAAATGTATTATGTGGAGAAAACAGTCAGGCCTAGGATCTCAGCAGTCCTCAGCTAATCAATACTAAAAATCTGTATAGCAAAGCCTGCTAATTTCTGCACAGCGATCTCTAGAAACTAAGATTTTGATTCTCATCTACACAAAGGATATTTTACATTGCTCTGACATTGAGGTAGAGCCTCCGAGTGGGAGTAAACTACATTCATGCTCATGTTACAGCCCTATGACACTGTCAGTGTGATGCAAAGCATAAAAATCATGAGGAGTAACGGTAGTCCGAATTAGGGGCTTTAGTTCGAACTACCTAGCCCATGCCGCATGTAGCCGCGGGCATGGAGTTCGAACTACCGGGCATTTAAAAATGGCGGCGCCCGGGAACATGCAAATGAAGCCCGGGATATTTTAATCCCAGGCTTCATTTGCAAGTTCGAATGACTACATTAGCCACCCTAGTTCGAACTAGGGTGGCTAGTATAGACATACCCATAGAATCATAGAATTCTAGGGCTGGAAGAGACCTCAGGAAGTCATTGAGTCCAGCCCCCTGCCCAAAGCAGGTCCAAACCCAACTAAATCATCCCAGCCAGGGCTTTGTTGAGGCGGGACTTAAAAACCTCTAGGGATGAAGATTCCACCATAAAAGAGAGTATTAATCTCAGTTCTATTACTCTCCCTATAGAATGCTCAATACATTCTTCCTTTCAAAGGTACCAGGGTACAAAAGTATTGCAGGGCAGACACAGGGCCACAGACTACTATAATTCTTTGAGAAACCATGGTCATCAAATCCTCAGCACTGGTCACTTAGCTCAGCAGAGGCAGGGGAGGAGAAGCTAGCTGGTTATTAGACTTCTTAAAAAATTGCAGAAGGTTATTTCAATAGATTTCCTATTGTTTCATTTTACCCATTTTTGTGGCCCTGCTGTGTTTCTTCAAAATACTGTAAATACTGCTGCCTGTCTGGCCAAAAATATTCTATGCTGCCTGATTACACAGTAAAAATCAATTCAGCTCCAAGCTGCCCCGTTTTCCATAGGGCTGGTTCCAGCAATTTTAAATGAGGAAAGTGAAAAAAGTGATCCCAATTCACACTACACTGGATGAAATTCAGCACTGTTCAGGAGAATAGAACAAGTCCAGTGCATTGTCTGGTCTGTGAATCACCATTTAAGTATGTGTAGAGTCTAGAATGTAGGATTAACCTCACATCTCTTTAGTCAGAAACTATGAAAGATTGATACCGTTCAGTTAAACACAGGATGAATAATAGCCTCCAGTTTATTTTCTACCATGAAAACTGTTGCTTTTTGCAGAAGCAGAGAAGAAAATATAGACCAGGACTCTGAAAAGGTCAGAAGGAAAATAAGATATTTTATCTGTTTCTATCCATTTTCCTTCCCAGAAAAATGATTTAAAAAGGAATTTTACAGTCCTCATCCCATACCAGGACTGAATTTGGTTCTATGAGTTGAATAGGAAAGATTCAGTTTCAAACCACAATGGCTGGGATGCAGGCTATTAATGTTCGTGTGATAGTACCAACATCTAGTGGAGAAATACAGCAAGTGCACACATCTTGCTCCATCAATGAGGTTACATCTATATTGCAAGCTTTTTTTGAAAGAAGCTTTTCCGGAAGAGAACCATCATCAACTTCAAATAAATAAAAAATGTTTACACTTACTTTACAGTATTAAATCCCTGCCTGGCCTCTTCCTTGCCTCCTCTCCCAAGCACATCCCATCTCTTCTCCTCTCTGCACTATCCCAGCACTTTTGAAGTGCCATGAGTTGGCTGATTTGCTCCCCGTCCCTGCATGTCTCTCTCAAAACTTAAACACCACAAGATAAATGATTCATGGTGCTACGGAAGTGCTGAGAGGGGGAGGAATGGGTAAGTACAGGACCCCGAGGGCAAAAGAGGCATGGAGGGAAGAGGTCAGAGAGAGGGTATGCAGGTCACACATGGAACCCTAATGGGGCAGGCTGCAGGTTGCCCAGAACTGATCTAAACTATAGGTTCTGAACCTGGGGCCATGGATATTCATCTTCTATCACTAAATGGAAGGGATCCTGACACAGCAGCAAGAAGCATCAAGACCTTAATTCTTGTGACATGGGGTTATGCTAAACAATTTAGAGCTCCTGTCCTAAAAGTTTCTTCTGAGAGCCTCCTAATTGTCTTGCTTGGGACCACTAGATGTCAGAATTGGTCTTTCATTTGAGTTTATCTTTTATGGATTGTGTCAGTTGCCACAAAGAATGAAAAATGAAAGCCCTCATTTTATATCTTACTTTAATGGTGTGATTCTGCATGAATATCATGGGCATAGTGAGTATGGGGAAAATGCAGGACAAGCTCTCTCGCTATGTGAATGGGAACTACTCTGCTTCCAATGCAGCTGAGTATTTTATCGTCTTAAAAGGAACAATGTCAGGAAGTTTTTGTTTAAATATCAATTTTATAAGCTGCCTCGTTAAGTGACTTCGGAGAAGCAAGAAAATGACACTTCCCTTTTAACTGATCTTTTTTGTCTTTTTCCATTACCAAATACAAAGTTGTTGGTCCAAGAACATTTGAATGAGAGGGGCTCTTCAGGACGTTCATGGCGACCACTACAAAATCCTTTTCCACAAAGAGCAGATTTCTTTCCAACTTGCTAGAGAACTACACAGTGGGGTCAACAGACCCATTGGGCTCCTGGAGAAAACAGGGGGAAATGGCTCTCTATTGTACATTTGTAAATGGGGGTATAGTGCTTTCCCACCTCACATGGATGTTATGGACAAAACAAATTCATTCTGTTTCCTAAAAAAAATCTGTGACTTTTTTGCTGTAATCTCAGTGGGGGCATTTCACTCCATAAGATTAAGTCTTAGCAGAACTGCAAGCACTTCATATTTTCCTCTCTCTTTCAGGGGATTTGAAATTAATACATGCATTTGTCAGGTCTAAGTTCCCATTCCTTTCCACCTAAGATGTCAAAAGTTCCCACTTTCCACTAAAATGTTATGCAAAGCAACATTCACTAAGCTATCGTGAACATAGTAAACATGTAGGATTGGCAAAGCCTGATCTGTCTGTCATACTGGACATTCCTTCCAAGCAGATAGGCAGTTAGAAGCCTTCTCTGGTGACTAAAACCACAAAAGTGTGAGCTGGTTATGACATACATAGGACAGTAGAGCCTGGGGGAACTGAAGAAGCAGAGGACCATGACGGATTAAAGGAACAACAGGAATCATCTAATCTATGAAGAGGGAGGAAGATAGGAGAGTATCCTTGGAAGATGTAGTGTAGTTGTGGGCATGCCAGGGAGCCAGGGAGCCAAACAGACTTGCCAGGCCCTGGCAAGTGGGGGCACCTCAGTGCTCTCAAAAGGGGTAGGACCTTGAGTGGAAGGGGTGGGGCTGGAGGCAGCACCATGTAGTGCTCTGGCAGTGTTTTAAAGGGGCAGGTGTTCTGACCACTGCCACTCCTGCAGTAGCAGCAGTGGTTGGGAGCCCTGGGTCCTTTTACAGTTCTGGGCTCCAGGGCAACAGCCCCTTTTGCCCCCTCTGCCCGACGGCAGGCTTGCAGGGAGCTGCACATTGGAAATGGAATCTGTGGGGATGGAGAAAGGATCATGGAGCACATCAGCTAGAGGGGGCAGAACCAAAAAGAGGAATTTGTAAGAAGAGAAAATATCAAGGAACATTTTTTGGAGAAAAAAATTGAATATGGTTATTTTTCACAGCCAGATCCGATATGTGAATCCATAGGAGAATATATATTTAGATCCACAACATGTGCAGTGATAGTTCCACATTGGCTCGGAAAATCTGGATTAATTCAGATTGTGATATCATAACATCTATCAGAATAGATAACTTTATTCTTACTTCAGGACCACACAACACCTGTTTAAAAGTCCACAAAAATCTGTGCACTGATTCATTTATCTGTATGGGCAACTCAGAAGAGCCCTTAACTAGAGATCCCTTTTTCTCTAGCTGGGGAGTAAGAGAATGGCAGGGACATGGTTCCCCACACCCTCACATAGCCAAATCAGAGCTATGACAATCTAGCCCATAGTGAAGCCTTCACTGTCTCTCCCCACATAAATTTCAAGTGTCAGGAACAGATGCTATGCATGACACATGTCGTCCTCTTCTCAGGAGAGTGCATAGGAGAGAGTATTCTTACTGAAGAAGAATGAGCTAGGTATACAGTACAAGTGAACACCGACATTCATGTTCCATGGATATTCATCTGAATATAAGCCAATTCAGTTTGATTTTGTTCATGCAGCTTTAGATTTACAGCATAAAAGATTGTTTCAGAAAAGAATTTTGTGTAGCAGTGACTATTCACGATGAAATATTGGAAAGTTTGTAAACAAGGAAATTCATGCTGCAAACTTGATTTGAAGAATTATGGACATAAGAACATAAGAACGGCCATACTGGGTCAGACCAAAGGTCCATCTAGCCCAGTAGCCTGTCTGCCGACAGTGGCCAGCACCAGGTGCCCCAGAGAGGGTGGACCGAAGACAATGATCAAGTGATTTGTCTCCTGCCATCCTTCTCCAGCCTCTGACAAACAGAAGCCAGGGATACCATTTCTATCCCCTGGCTAATAGCCTTTTATGGACCTAACCTCCATGAAATTATCTAGCTTCTCTTTAAACTCTGTTATATTCCTAGCCTTCACAGCCTCCTCTGGCAAGGGGTTCCACAGGTTGACTACACGCTGTGTGAAGAAGAACTTTCTTTTATTAGTTTTAAACCTGCTACCAATTAATTTCATTTGGTGTCCTCTAGTTCTTCTATAATGGGAACTAATAAATAACTTTTCTTTATCCGCCCTCTCCACACCACTCATGATTTTATATACCTCTATCATATCCCCTCAGTCTCCTCTTTTCTAAACTGAAAAGTCCCAGTCGCTTAACCTCTCCTCATATGGGACCCGTTCCAAACCCTAATCATTTTAGTTGCCCTTTTCTGAACCCTTTCCAAGGCCAAAATATCTTTTTGAGGTGAGGAGACCACATCTGTACACAGTATTCAAGATGTGGGCGTACCATAGTTTTATACAGGGGCAGTAAGATATTCTGTCTTATTTTCTATCCCTTTCTTAATAATTCCTAGCATCCTATTTGCCTTTTTGACCGCGCTGCACACTGTGTAGAAGTTTTCAGAGAACTATCAACGATAACTCCAAGATCTCTTTCCTGATTTGTCGTAGCCAAATTAGCCCCATCATACTGTGCATAGTTGGGGTTATTTTTCCCGATGTGCATTACTTTATACTTATCCACATTAAATTTCATTTGCCATTTTGTTGCCCAGTCACTCAGTTTGGTGAGATCTTTTGGAGTCCCTCACAGTCTGCTTCTGTCTTGACTATCCTAAACAGTTTGGTATCATCCATAAACTTTACCTCACTGCTTACCCCTTTCTCCAGATCATTTATGAATAAGTTGAACAGGATTGGTCCCAGGACCCTTGGGGACACCACTAGTTACCCCTCTCCATTCTGAAAATTTACCATTTATTCCTACCCTTTGTTTCCTGTCTTTTAACCACTTCTCAATCCAAAAAAGGACCTTCCCTCTTATCCCATGGGAATGTAATTTACACAAGAGCCTTTGGTGAGGGACCTTGTCAAAGGCTTTCTGAAAATCTAAGTATACTATATCTACTGTATCCCCCTTGTCCGCATGTTTGTTAACCCTTTCAAAGAACTCTAAGGGTATGTCTACACTAGCTCGTTAGTTCGAGCTAGGTAGGCAAATGAGGGCAACCGGATTTGCAAATGAAGCCCGGGATTTAAATATCCCGGGCTTCATTTGCATGTTCAGCGCGCCATTTTTAAATCCCCCTTAGTCCGAACTCCGTGCCCACGGCTACACACGGCATGGAGTAGGTAGTTCGAATTAGAGATCTTCGGAACGAGGAGTAACGGTAGTGGAATGAGGAGTAACGGTAGTTCGAATTAGGATCTCTAATTCGAACTACCTACTCCATGCCGCGTAGCCGCAGGCACGGAGTTCGGACTAAGGGGATTTAAAAATGGTGGCACTCGGGATCATGCAAATGAAGCCCGGGATATTTAAATCCCAGGCTTCATTTGCAACTCCGGTTGCCCTCATTTGCCTACCTAGCTCGAACTAACGAGCTAGTGTAGACATACCCTAATAGATTAGTAAGACATGATTTCCCTTTACAGAAACCATGCTGACTTTTGTCCAACAAATTATGTTCTTCTACATGCTTCACAATTTTATTCTTTACTATTGTTTCAACTAATTTGCCCGGTACTGAAGTTAGACTTACCGGTCTGTAATTGCCAGTATCGCCTCTAGAGCCCTTTTTAAATATTGGTGTCATGTTGGCTACCTTCCAGTCATTAGGTACGGAAGTCGATTTAAAGGATAGATTACAAACCACAGATAATAGTTCAGCAATTTCCCATTTGAGTTCTTTTAGAACCCTTGGATGAATGCCATCCGGTCCCGGAGATTTGTTAACATTAAGTTTTTCTATTTGTTCCAAAACCTCCTCTAATGACACTTCAGTCCGGGACAGTTCCTCAGATTCATCACTCACAAAGGACGGTGCAGATTTGGGAATCTCCCTAACATCCTCAGCCGTGAAGACTGAAGCAAAGAAATCATTTAGTTTATCCGCAATGGCTTTATCGTCCTTGATTGCTCCTTTTATATCTCGATCGTCTAGGGGACCCACAGGTTTTTAGCAGGCTTCCTGCTTCTAATGTACTTAAAAACATTTTGTTATTTCTTTTGAGTTTTTGGCTAGCTGTTCCTCAAAATCTTTTTTGCTTTTCTTATTACATTTTACTCTTTGTTGACAGTGTTTATGTTCCTTTCTATTTATCTCACTAGGATTGAACTTCCACTTCTTAAAAGATGCCTTTTTGTCCCTCACTGCTTCTTTTACATGGTGGTTAAGCCATGGTGACTGTTTTTTAGATCTCTCACTATGTTTTTTAATTTGGGGTATACATTTAAGTTGGGCCTCTATTATGGTGTCTTTAAAAAGTTTCCATGCAGCTTGCAGGGATTTGGCTCTAGTCATTGTGCCTTTTAATTTCTGTTTAACTAACCTCCTCATTTTTGTGTAATTCCCCTTTTTGAAATTAAATGCCAGAGTGCTGGACTGCTGAAGTGTTCTTCCCACCACAGGAATGTTAAATGTTATTATATTATGGTCACTATTCCCAAGCGGTCCTGTAACGGTTATTTCCTGGACCTGATCCTGCACTCCACTCAGGACTAAATCGAGAATTGCCTCTCCCCTTGTGGGTTCCTATACCAGCTGCTCCAAGAAGCAGTCATTTAAGCCATTGAGAAATTTTATCTCTGCTTCTCTTCCTGAGGTGACATGTATCCAATCAATATGGGGATAATTAAAATCCCCCATTATTATAGAGTTCTTTATTTTGGTAGCCTCTCTAATCTCCCTCAGCATTTCAATGTCAGTATCGCTGTCCTGGTCAGGTGGTCGGTAATATATCCCTACTGCTAATTTCTTATTATTGGAGCATGGAATTACTATCCATAGCGATTCTATTGAATGTGTTGATTCATTTAATATTTTTATTTCATTTGATTCTACATTATCTTTCACATACAGTGCCACTCCGCCACCCACCCGGCCTGCTCTATCCTTCCCATATATTTTATATCCCGGTATGATTGTGTCCCACAGATTTTCCTCATTCCACCAGGTTTCAGTGATGTCTATTATGTCAATCTCCTCCTTTAATACGAGGTACTCTCCAATTCACCCATCTTATTAGTCAGACTCCTAGCATTTGTGTAGAAGCACTTTAAAAAGTTGCCACTGCTTATTTGTCTGCCCTTCCCTGATGCATTGGATTCCTTTATATGCGGTTGTTTGTCTGCTCTGGCCCATGGTTTGTCCTCCTCCTCCTTTCTGACTACAGCTTAGAGAATCTCTATCAATGGATTCTCCTCTAAGAGAAGTCTCCCCTCCGATTTACGTGCATCTCCGCACCAATCAGCTTTCCCCCATCTCTTAGTTTAAAAACTGCTCTACGGCCTTTTTAATGTTTAGTGCCAGCAGTCTGGTTCCACCCTGGTTTAGGTGGAGCCCATCCTTCCTGTATAGGCTCCCCCTCTCCCAAAAGTGTCCCCAGTTCCTAATAAAGCCAAACCCCTCTTCCCTACACCATCGTCTCATCCACGGATTGAGACTCTGAAGCTCTGCCTGCCTACCTGGCCCTGCGCGTGGAACTGGAAGCATTTCTGAGAATGCCACCATAGAGGTCCTGGATTTCAGTCTCTTTCCTAGCAACCTAAATTTGGCCTCCAGGACATCTCTGCTACCCTTCCCTACATCATTGGTACCTACATGTACCACGACCACCGGCTCCTCCCCAGCACTGCACATAAGTTTATCTAGATGCCTCAAGAGATCCGCAACCTTCGCACCAGGCAGGCAAGTGACCATACGGTTCTCCCGGTCATCACAAACCCAACTGTCTATGTTTCTAACGATCGAATCACCCACTACTAACACCTGCCTCTTCCTAACAATTGGCATTCCTTCCCCCTCAGAGGTATCCTCAGTGTGAGAGGATACCGCAACATCCTCTGGAAGGAGGGTCCCTACTATGGGATGGTTTCCCTCTGTTCCCATTGAATGCTCTGTTCCCTTGAGACTTTCATCCTCTTTAAGAGCACTGGGGCTCTCAGATTGGAGGTGGGACAGTACTACAGTGTCCCGGAAAGTCTCATCAACATATCTCTCTACCTCCCTTTGTGCCTCCAGTTCAGCCACCCTGGCCTCCAAAGCCCGAACTCGGTCTCTGAGGGCCAGGAGCTCCTTGCAACAGGTGCACACATACACCACCCACCCACAGGGCAGGTAATCATACATGTTACACTCGACGCAATAAACAGGATAGCCCCCACTCTGCTGCTGGGCTTCTGTCTCCATTTTTCTTATGAATAAGATTAAGTCTAAACTGGGCTTATTAAATGTCTAGAATATAGATTATAAAAGGTATGTTTAAAAAAGGTCAGAAGTCACTAGTGCCATCTAACCTCCCCCTCTAAACTCCCTCCCCAAACTCCCTGTTAGCTGCTCCTGGTCGCTGACTCACAGGCTTATAAAGCTCTGGTAGCCCCTCCCCCTGACTGAGGCTCAGCCAATTAACAGAGGCTTCTAGATTTCAAACCTTTTAGAAGCTCCTTCAAACAAACAAACCAAACAGACAAACAGAAGCTCAGCACACAGCAAATAACCCCCCCACACACTAACACACACTCCAGACAGCCACTTACCACAAGGGTCCCATATTTACTCCTCTTTTACCTGGACAACTCCCTCTCCAAATTCCCTGTTAGCTGCTCCTGGTCGCAAGCTCCCTGGTCGCTGACTCACAGGCTTATAAAGCTCTGACTCCCCTCCCCCTGACTGAGGCTCAGCCAATTAACAGAGGCTTCTAGATTTCAAACCTTTTAGAAGCTCCACAAGGGTCCCATTTTTACTCCTCTTTTACCTGGAGAACTCCCTCTCCAAACTCCCTGTTAGTTGCTTCTGGTCGCAAGACAGAAACATACCACACCATGTGTCCCATGTATTCGATCAAAATAGCCTAGTTACTGTATACTTGGAAGAAACAATCTACAGCTAAGAATTATTCATAGAAATTTAGGGAATAACACCTAAATCTGAAATATCTGTAGTCTGTTCATAGACACTGAAATGGAAGAAAAAGTATGAAAATCATTCATTGTTCTCTCAGATATAAAGATAAATTCCATTTCTATAAAAACTCAGAGGGTTTGTATTTCTGTAACTTTAAAAACAATGAGTAGTTCTGTGACACCTTAGAAGCTAACCAAAAAATATAGAATTATGAGCTTTCATGGACAAAACCCACTTCATCAGCTGAATTGGAGAGGAAATAACAGAAACCAAGATATAGATATAGATATAGATATAGATATAGATATAGATATAACATCGGAAGAAGTAACTGTCAATTGCATGACCCATGCTAATAAGGCTAATTAATTGGGCTGGATGTGTTCCATTCATTGCTTTTCATGTGGAAATGCAGATGGAACAGGTGGGAAAAATTGGTTTTGTAATGAGCGAACCAGTTAATGTCTTTGTTCAAGCCCAAGTTAAAAGTGTCAGATCTGTAAATGAATTCCAGTTCTGCAGATTCTCTCTGTAATTGGTTAGTGAAATTCCTTTGTAGAAGAATGGCTAGTTTTAAATTCATGACTGAGTGACCAGGCAGATTAAAATATTCACCTGAAGGTTTATGTGTGTTATTTCTGATGTCTGATGTGTCCAATTGTCCTTTGTCAGAGACACTGTCCAGTTTGGACAGTATACATTGCTGGCACTTGATGGCATTTATCACATTTCTATAAATACCTTGCTTCTGAAGCGTTTATAAGCACTTTAAAAATGTTTATACATGATGGAATTGCTCCTTTCATATCATTAAAGTGCAGGCACCATTGCAATGGAGGACTGGGTGGCTATTTAACAGCATTACTATAATATAGCTTAGGACAGAAGGTGAAGGAGGACATTAATTTAACACAGGAGAATATTATTATCTCAGTTAGAATGTGCCCAGAACACTCTATTTTCTAACAAAAATTATGTGTTGCTGTAAATATCGCTCACTAAGCAGTCACTGTTGGTAGTCTTCATTCAATCACTGCTTATATATTCAGCGGCTCCTTATGCAATCACGATAGTATGTATAAATAGTTCTTTCTTTCACTATAGTGGCTAGCCCACCAATACAGAAATTCTTACACCTCAGCATGGTTTGGACTAAGTTTTCTGCTCCAAACCTGAGAGCAATCACATTCAAATGGAATTCCTGGTCTCTGCTTTGCTGGGATTTGTCCAAAAGAGAGGAGCTGCCTTTATGGAGATTCACTGTACAAATGAGTCTTGTACTATGCTCGGAAGAAGGCAAGCTTTCCTGAAGCAGAACAGTCAGGCTTTGGGGAATATACCATTGCAACACAGACCTCACATCTGAATACTGACAAGGTCCAGTAGAAAACTAGTGTGTTCAAATACAAACATAACCAATCAGTGCAAAATCTCTGACAACTTTTCTACAATCTCTTCCTGGCATTCAGGACACTGTGCTATACACATTACATAAGGTTATTAAAGTTCTGCTCCCACTCCTCTGCAGTGGGAATAAATGTGCCCAGTGTCCTGGCAGAATGATAGGCTGATTAAAGGAGTTTTGATTTGTGTCAACACTAAAGCATAGCTACAATAAATGGGTCCCTAACAGGATGATCCTGTACAATGAGCGGCATTTGAGGAATGAGTGTCAGGAAGGTGCTTTTTGGGATTTATAATCCAAATTTGTATCCTGTAGAAACCCTGTAACTTATTTGAAATGGGCAATCTATAAATAACATGAGACATGAGCTGGTCCAGCTAACAGAACATTCCCACTAAACACCACACTTCTAACATGCATAACATAGGGGAAAATAATTTTTAGAGAGTTTGAAGTGGTAATGGGCCATGAAGCACATGGCAGTGTTCTGGTATCTCAAGAGCCATATGTACAGGCATACAAACTGTTGGGATGTGATACAATACAGATAATATCCATGATAAATTATTCACTTACCCAAAAATTGTGCATCAACCCTCAACAGCTGGTAAAAGCTGGATCCTTGCTCAGTACATTAAGGAAGTTTGTTTCCTCAAAGCTGCACTGGTTCTTAGGGGGAGATTTGAATTATGCATGTTGCCATGAAAGCTAATGCTGTACATATGCATTCAAAGTTATTATTAACCTCATCAGGCAGAGAAGGGGTAGAGAAGGCAGCTGTTTTTTCAGCTACTGTGCTTTCACTCAGAACAAGCAGCCACATGCATTGATTATACATTTGGGCCTTTGAGCTTCAGATGTTGGGACCACATTTGTAGTAGACAATGGTCCCTTCTTCAGGGCGTAGCTTCAAGACCTGGATTTTTGCACAACTGGTGATGTGAATTTACATCTCCCTGGATATTCCCCAGGCAAACATCAAAACTTTTCTGGTCTTTTGGTCTGTAGCATCCTTTTAAGTTTGTAACACTTGCCAGGGCTCATTGTAATACACACCTTTTTGCATTTAATACAGTGGACTCCAAAGATACTGAAACTCCATGCAATAATGGTTTTTAAAGATATTACTGGAAATTGCCAACTCTGTCATAGTACTAGCTAAGGCCCAGTTCTAGAATTAACTAGTCTTTCCTACCAGCTGTTAGACCAATGATCTTTGAACATGTTGAACTTCTTGACTATTTGACATCCTTCCAGTATGACAATCTAATTAAAAGAGGATGGAAAGAGATTATGTAGACTCAGAAGATTTCAAATGGCACAATGGACAGCTAGGCAGTCAGCTCTCCTTGAAAGTCAATGGGAATCAAACCACTATATCCCTTTTGTGCAGAGCTATTGGTGCTGTTCCACAAATGGAAAATAAAGTGCCAAGAGGGAGAATCTGGAGATGCAGGTTTTAGTCCTCCAGCAAAGTTCTTCTGGGGAAACAGCCTATTTGCAGGGCCTGTTAAGGAGCAGTGTTCTGTGAGTACTCAGCTCTAGAAAAAACAACAGCACGGTCCTGGGCCCAAGACAGTGACAATATAAAGGTTGTGTGGTAGGATTTCAGGGCTGGTGATAAAGCAAAAACAACCTCAGCCTTACCCCTCATGGCTCCAAGAACTGTAATATTACCAAAGCAATAACCACCTGAAAGGGAGTGGGAAGAAGCAAACTGCATGTAAAGTTATGGCCCTCTCCCTCTCTACCCTGGAGAGCAGCACTGATGTGGGATTGTATGGAAGGGAACAAGAGCAATAGCACTCCCTTGGATTCCCAGCAGTAATTAGCAAGCCTATGCAGAAGCCAAAATCTCATCAAATGTCAGTGTGATTTGCACAGTAAATGCCACTGGAAAACTAATGCCAGAGGCAGCTTGCTGGGGAAACTCAGCTGAAAGAGGAAAGAGATGCCTAGCAGATATTTCCCCTGTCTGAAATGGACATAGCCTCTGACAGCATTAGAGTTAGGCACAGCCAATATACCACCACCCAGTCATACACAGCCTACTTCTCAGATCATGGATTCTTTACTAAAAATGACCCTTATGCTTATCCTGGACCTCTTTGCTCTGACATGGGTGCCAGCTCTAGACAAACTTGTACACGAAGAACTGGACTGAGTTTCACTGACTCATTCCATGTCCTCCACCAAAGCCTAGCCCAATTGCAAAGATTGTGAGTCACTCCATGACTGGTTCAATGGGGACTAATAATGAGAAGTAGAGCTTCTTTCTGACAATCCTTTGAGCCTCTCATCCTTACCTATATACCTTGACAGGTTAAAAAAAGCCCAATAGGTGAGCCCTGGGTAACAAAAGCCATCTGCACTTCTGCTTTGATTTTAATTCAAGAATACTGAGCTAAGGCTTTGTGGGATTTGTGGGTTAGGCAATAGAAGATTGCAGGAGTGGGGTGTTGGCTGTGATGGCTGGACAGAGTCAAGGTAAGCTGTAGGGGACACTGTGGACACTGATGGCCTATACCTTTTGAGAAGGGGGCCAGCTTCTCTAAAAGGAAGGTATTTTAGATCCTTACTCAATTAGCCCTCAAGGCTCCAACTACGTGTAGGTATAGAATGGAGATTGCATTTGGTTGAAGGTGGCATTTTCAGAGAGGGGTGCTCAGGTTTGGAACTCTCTTTCTCCTTGGCCTGCCAGATCACCATCATAGTGGTTTTTTGAGACACCCTGCAAAGCACCTGCAGGTTTTTTCAGGTGGGTTTGTTTACTGGGAAGGTTAGGGCTGATGTGGAGGTAGAGAAGGCATTTCAAAAGAACAGTCAGTTTCTAACCTCTATGTGATATATTTTGTTTATTGTTGATGTATTCAATTATTGTAATGTGCCCAGAGACCGATAGATGCAAACCAAATGTCTATCAATTGGCATTAGCTACAGTAATAAGCAGTATACCGTTATCATGTAAACACAGATCAGAGTGTTCATTTTGTCCTTTCTTGATATAATGCAGCTGCCTTGAATAGAGATATAATGCGGGGGCCTCATGAATCCTGAGCCGAATGCAGAGAAAACAGGAGCAAATAAATATTTCACATAGAGTTAGTGCAAGATACAACATCATAAATAAAACAGAAGCGGGAGGGTAACTGCTCCAAATGCAGTTTGGTTTAAGTCATCTAAGCTTTCCAAAATAGGAAGATGATGGGAGATTTAGTTCAAAACAGAAGCATGGGGAGGGAAGCTGACTATTTTTTTAAGTCATCTTTGACCTTTATGCAGCAGAGAAAAGGGGGAGCCAGTACGTTGCAAAAGGAAGGTGAGGAAGCTGGTCTCCATTGATTGATATGGCATGTAGGTTATTATGAAAGTCAGGGATGTTGCAAAAATTATCTCTCAGTTTCTTACACTGAGATTTGACATACATCTCTACTTCCCCATGTCCCTGACAGTGGAGGAGCAGTCAGAAGTCAAAACCCAGAGTCTGACAGCAACATAGATAACCATTATATTGATACTAGCCAATTAGCCCATCGTAAGACGGGATTTTCAGGTCTGTCCTCCACGCCGGTCTTCTCTCCTGAGCCTCCCGTCTCTCGCTCCGTCTCTCTCTCTCTCTCTCTCCTTCTCCTATTGCCTCCCCCTCTCTCTCTCTCAGCTCTACTCCGCCTCCTGCCTCTCTCTCTGTCTCTCTCTTTCTCTTCTCTTCCCCCTCCTGCCTCTCACTCGGGGGACCACGGAGCCCAAACGTCTGTTTGGGCTCCACACTCCCCGTGCTGCATGGGGAGCACGGAGCCCAAAGGGTCGCTTTCGCCACTTGCTCCCATGCAGCAGCCTGGCTGAGCGGTGCAGAAGTCAGCCGAGCACCATGGGGGGAGGCGAAGAGGGGCAGGGCAGTGACGTTCACGGCCAGGGGGCGGGGCCTGGAGCCGCTCTCATGCCGCCACCGCCCAACCCCCCTTCGCCTCCCACCATGGTGCTCGGCTGACGTCTGCGCTGCTCAGCCGGACCGCCGCGGGGGAGCAAGCGGAGCAAGTGGCCGTTTGGACTCCACGGCGGCGGCCCAGCTGAGTGGTGCAGAAGTCAGCTGAACTCCATGGCGGGAGGTGAAGGGGGGCAGGGTGGTGATGTACATGGCCAGGCCCCACCCCCTGGCCATGTACGTCACCGCCCTGCCTCCCTTTCCCTCCTCCATGGCGCTTGGCTGACTTCCGCGCCGCTCAGCCGGGCCGCCACGGGGGAGCAAGTGGCGCAAGCAGCTGTTTCAGCCCCGCACTCCCCATGCAGCACGGGCTGCCCAGAGGGAACAGCCAGCATTTCAGCAACAGCACCGCCCAGAGGAACAGCCAGCATTTCAGCGTTACAGACTCACAGACACTGGGCTACTATATATATATGACTAGCCAATTAGCCCGTCATAAGACGGGATTTTCAGGTCTCTCCTCCACCTTGGTCTTCTCTCCTGAGCCTCCGGTCTCTCGCTCTCTCTCTCTCTCCTTCTACTGCCTCCCCCTCTCTCTCTCAGCTCTCCTCCACCTCCTGCCTCTCTCTCCGTCTCTTTCTTTCTCTTCTCCCCCTCCTGCCTCTCACTCTCCCTTTTTCTTCTCCTCCTCCTCCTCCTCCTGCCTCTCGCTCCCCTCCGTCTCTCCCTGCCCCCGTTCCCCTTCCCCTTCCCCTCCCGCAGTGGTGCTCGGCTGAGTGCTGCCTGCTCAGCTGGGCCACCGCGAAGGAGGGGGGCATGGCGGTGATGTACACGGCCAGGGGGCGGGGCTGTGTATGTCACCGCCCCGCCCCCCTTCCCCTCCCACCACAGGGGAGCCCAAATGGCCCCTTGCGCCGCTGGCTCCCCCGCGGCAGCCCGGCTGAGGGGCGCAGCACTCAGCTGAGCCCCACAGAGGGAGGGAAAGGGGGGGTGACGTACACGGCCCCGCCTGCTGGCCGTATACATCACCGCCCCGCCCCCTTTCCCTCCCTCCGTGGCGGCTCGGCTGAGTGTTGTGCGCTCAGCTGGGCCGCCGCGGGGGAGGAGGGGCGGGGCGGTGATGTACATGGCCAGGGGTGGGGCCGGGTATGTCACCGCCCCCTCACCCCTCCCACTGTGGCACTCAGCTGAGTGCTGTGTGCCCCTCAGCCGGGCCGCCGTGGGGGAGCCCAAATGCTCCCCCGCGGCAGCCCAACTGAGGGGCGCAGCACTCAGCGCCATGGCGGCAGGGATGGGGCGGTGACGTACATGGCCATGCCCCCTGGCCATGTACATCAGCACCCGGCCCCCCCCTTCCCTTCCTGCCGTGGGGCTCCGCTGAGTGCTGTGCTGCTCAGCTGGGCTGCAGCAGGGGAGCAAGTGGCCATTTGGGGTCCATGCTCCCCATGCAGCACGGGCCGCCCAGAGGGAACAGCCAGCATTTCAGCATAACAGACTCTCAGACACTGGGCTACTATATACATGATACTGGCAGTATCCCAGAAAATTCAAGCCCAAGGGAGCATCCAATAAAGGGAAAAACTAATATGTTTCATACATTATATATAACACAGGTCAGTGGCATCAACCTAACTGGCCTGGTTTCCTGTAATGACGAATGCAGTGTCTGGTAGGGAATCGAATGTCTGAAAGAGATTATCTAAAGATGGATCTGAGCCCATTCAACAGGCTAGAACCCCAACCACTTTGGAGGGAGGGGGCTCAGAACCAGAATCCAGAATCTATGGCTCTGTCTAGACTGCAAAGAAAAGTGAGGAAAAGATATGCAAATTGCAAACTGCAATTTGTGTATCTTTTCCTACTTTTTTTTTTTTTTTTTTCAGAAAAGGCTTTTCCAAAATTTGGCCCATCTACATGGGGCCAAATTTCAGAAACACCACTTCTTTCAGAACATCCCTTCTTCCTCATACAATGAGGAAAACAGGGATGCTGAAAGAATGCGTCTACTTTTTCAGACTGTTCTTGGACGTGACATAGCTTTTCCAGGATACCTCTGGTATCCCGGAAAAGCTCTGCAGTGTAGACAGCTTTACTCTTGACTTCCCAATGCTCCAGTGTATGTACCCAAAATGAAGGGAAAAGGGGAGACTACTGGAGATGTGGGAAAGGATTCCTCACTCTTACCCTTATTTATGGCTCTTTATGTCCCCATCACTCCTGCAGGCCAATATTCATCCTTTTCTCAAGGTCCTCAACTGGGAGCAGCTGGAAATCCAAACAGTCACTTACCATAAATCCCTCGTATAAAGAAAAGAACAATAAAAAAATTGGTAATGTTGAGCAGTGTGGAAGGGCACTTCCTTCATCTGCTATATTTCAACAGTCCTCCTTCTGGTAGGGCATGGGAGAAAGGGGCCTGGAAGTAAATCAGTGACTCCAGAGGGTAGTTCTCTTCATGCTGGTTTGGTTTTTCCCTATTTACATTAGGGATGTTAGATATCTTGTAATAGCAAACAACAGCAGTGATGTTGTGGTTGGTGTCTGCTACAGGCCACCGAATCAGGTGGATGAGGTAGATGAGGCTTTCTTCGGACAACTGAGAGAAGCTTCCAGATTGCAGGCCCTGGTTCTCGTGGGGGACTTTAATCACCCTGACATCTGTTGGGACACCAATACAGCAGTACACAGGCAATCCAGGAAGTTTTTGGAGAATGTTGGGGATAACTTCTTCACACAAGTGCTGAAGGATCTGACCAGGGGCCGTGCGCAGCTTAACCTTCTGCTCACAAACAGGGAGGAACTAATAGGGGAAATAGAGGTGGGTGACAACCTGGGAAGCAGTGATCATGAGATGGTAGATTTCAGGATCCTGACCAAAGGAAGAAAAGAGAGTAGTAAAATACACACCTTGGACTTCAGAAAAGCAGATTTTCACTCCCTCAGAGATCTGATGGGCAGAATCCCCTGGGATGCTAACATGAAGGGGAAAGGAGTCCAGGACAGCTGGCAGTATTTTAAAAAGCCTTATTGAAGGCACAGAAAGAAACCATCCTGATGCGTAGCAAGAGAGGCAAACATGGAAGGAGACCGGATTGGCTTACAGGAAATCCTTGGTGAACTTAAGCACAAAAAGGAAGCTTACAAAAGTGGAAACTTGGACAAATGACCAGGAGGGTTTAAATGTTTAGCTCGAGAATGCCGGGGGGGTTATCAGGAAGGCAAAAGTGCAAATGGAATTGCGACTGGCTAAGGATGTGAAGGATAACAAGAAAGGTTTCTACAGGCATGTTAACAAGAAGAAGGTGATCAGAGAGGGTGTGCGGCCCTACTGGATGAAGGAGGTAACCTAGTGACAGATGATGTGAGGAAAGCTGAAGTACTCAATGCTTTCTTTGCCTCTGTATTCCACGGACAAGGTCGGCTCCTGGACTTCTGCGCTAAGTGACTCAAGATGGGATGAAGATGGACAGCCCGTGGTGGGTAAGAACAGGTTTTAGAAAAGCTAAGCGTACACAAATCCATGGGTCGGACTTAATGCATCCGAGGGTACTGAGGAGTTGGCAAATGTCATTGAGGAGCCTTTGGCCATTATCTTTGAAAAGTCGTGGAGATCGGGAGAAATCCCGGATGATTGGAAAAGGCAAATGTAGTGCCCATCTTCAAAGGGAAGAAGGACGATCCAGGGAAGTATAGGCCGGTCGGTCTTACCTTGGTTCCTGGAAAAATCATGGAAGGGATCCTTAAGGAATCCATTTTGAGGCACTTGGAAGAGGAAAGTGATTAGGAATAGTCAGCATGGATTCACAAAGGGAAAGTCGTGCCTGACCAATCTGATTAGCTTCTATGATGAGGTAACTGGCTCTGTGGGCGTGGGAAAGTCAGTGGATGTGATACCTTGACTTTAGCAAGGCTTTTGATACGGTCTCCACAATATTCTTGCCAGCAAGTTAAGGGAATGTGGATTGGATAAATGGACAGTAAGATGGATAGAAAGCTGGCTAGAAGGCCGGGCCCAGCGGGTAGTGATCAACGGCTCGATGTCAGGATGGCGGTCGGTTTCTAGCGGAGTGCCCCAAGGTTCGGTTCTAGGACCGGTTTTGTTCAATATCTTTATTAATGACCTGGATGAGGATGGATTGCACCCTCAGCAAGTTTGCGGATGACACTAAGCTAGGGGAGAGGTAGATGCGGCTTGAGGGCAGAGATAGGGTCCAGAGTGACTTAGACAAATTGGAGGATTGGGCACAAGAAATCTGATGAGGTTCAACAAGGACAAGTGCAGAGTCCTGCACTTGGGACGGAAGAATCCCAAGCACAGTTACAAGCTGGGGACCAACCAGTTAAGTAGTAGTTCTGCAGAAAAGGACCTGGGAGTTACAGTGGATGAGAAGCTGGATATGAGTCAACAGTGTGCCCTTGTAGCCAAGAAGGCTAATGGCATATTAGGTTGCATTAAGAGGAGCATTGCCAGCAGATCCAGAGATGTCATTATTCCCCTTTATTCGGCTTTGGTGAGGCCACATCTGGAGTATTGTGTCCAGTTCTGGGCCCCCCACTACAAAAAGGATGTGGACGCATTGGAGAGGGTCAGCGGTGGAGGGCAACCAAAATGATTAGGGGCTGGAGCATATGACTTATGAGGAGAGGCTGAGGGAGTTGGGTCTGTTTAGTCTGGAGAAGCGAAGAGTGAGGGGGGATTTGATAACAGCCTTCGACTTCCTGAAGGAAGGTTCCAAAGAGGATGGAGAGAGGCTGTTCTCAGTAGTGACAGATGGCAGAACAAGGAGCAATGGTCTCAAGTTGCGGTGGGAGAGGTCCAGGTTGGATATTAGGAAAAACTATTTCACTAGGAGGGTAGTGAAGCACTGGAATGGGTTACCTAGGGAAGTAGTGGAGTCTCCATCCCTAGAGGTGTTTAAATCTCAGCTTGAGAAAGCCCTGGCCGGGTTGATTTAGTTGGGATTGGTCCTGCCTAGAGCAGGGGGCTGGACTTGATGACCTTCTGAGGTCTCTTCCAGCTCTATGATTCTATGAATAGTCATGTAACTGCATGAAATCTTAACAGTTACATGACTATTCGATACTGCCTGGGGCCGGGGGGGGCCAGCAGCCAGTACACTCCTGACTCCACTCTTAGGGAGCCCCCAGCCACCTTGCTCTGCTGTCTCTCTATTAGAGGCCGCAGCACAGGATGGAAGGCAGGATCCAGTTTAAAAACCAGCTCCCTGCACAGTCAGGCTCCATGCTCCCTGTGTACAGAGGCTGGTCCACAGCAGCAGCCTCAGTCCATGGGGACCTCAGACCCACCGTGGACAAGGCCTGCTGCTGCGGACGAGCCTCTGTTTATGACAGGTGCAGGCTTGCTGCCAACAGTTGTGGAACAACCTCCATCCTCAGGGAGTTTGTATCACGACCCCCAATGGACAGGGGCTGCTGCTGCAGACCAGCCTCTGTCCACGGTGAGCCTGAGCTGTTGTGGACAGAGGCTGCTTCACAGCAGCCTTCTCTGTCCCGCCCCTGTGCTGCTGCCTCTGATAGAGACAGCAGTGCAGGGGTTGGGGGAAGTCACCACTGGGGAGCTCATGCTGGTTTTTAAGGTGGCTCCCCCCAACACCAGCTCCTGTCTTCCCCACCTCACTTCCTCTGTAGCAGGCGGCAAGGTGGGGGAGCAGGTGAGTCCGTGGAGCTGGGATGCATGGGGAGCTGCTTGAACGCTGGTTCCTCACATGCATTGGCTCCAGCCTGTTCCCCTCACCTTCTGTGCTGCTGTCTCGCTGTCAGAGGCAGCAGTTTGGGGGGACAGGCAGATCCAGTGCTCATGTGTGTAGTAAATTGAGGGTCGGTAACATAAAATCAGCAGGCCTGAAATCTAGTGAGCAAAGACTTTGGCTTAGTGAAACTGCAGGCAGGAAAAAGACTTGGCTAAAGAGAAATAGTATAAGCTAGCTCAAACATAAAGAATAGCAAAAGGTACCAAGCATAGGCAGTAAGGACATTCCAGAGGATCTGTAACAGAGCTCCTCTGTAAAAATTGTCTTGATTCCAACCACTTCCCTATAAATAATGTACATACCGACCTAGGTTCAGGACCGGGTCAAAGTTGACAGCATGAAAAATAGTAAGGAAGCCCTCCTTCTGCGAGTTAAAGGATGGTAACCAGGTAACAGAGGGTGGCAACCTGATACATCTGTGATGTGTGGCTTGTTTGTAAATGTGTATGAAAGTGCACCTCGAAGGGTGATCATCGGCTGGCCTGGGGTAGGTGGGGAGGGAGTGCTATATGGCACTTAAGGACTGTTAGCACATTGTCACGGCTTACATAAGGTGCAGTGGCAAGTCTGTTTGCTGACAACTATTAGTATATGTCATTTGCCAATAAACGTGCTCGGGTGCTTTTAATCCTTTTCCAATTTGTGGTCTCTGGGGGCTCTCTTGGGATTCTGTTGTGTTAACTAATTGTGCATGGTTAATGCACTAGACAGGAAGCAAACACATGCATGCACACAGACAAAAGTTTATCATCATTGACGGAGTAGAGGACCTGTCAGGAACCAATTGGGATGAACCCCGACACTGACTATACAACAGTGGGGAGCCTGTTTAAAGCCAGCTCCACTCAGGAACCAGCTCCCACCTCCACCCTTGTTGCCTCTGATACAGAGGCAGTGAGGAAGGAGGGAGTGTGTGTAGTCGACCAGATTAACCGATAAGCCCAGGCTTATCGGTTAATCGTACAGTTGATTGCACGATGATATCCCTAATTTACATGATGGGCCTGTCAGCTGGTGGTCAGGGCAGTGCGTGGTGTATGTTGTACGCCCGAGTCTTCAACTGCTAGGACACAAGGTCCCATCACAGCGGGCGGCCTTAGGGAAGGCCGACGGGCACCCCAAGAAGTTTTACGTCCGTGTCTTTGACCACTAGGACCGGTGTCCCTTCGCGGTGGGCAGCCAACAGGCTGACAGAAGCCCCAAAGTTTACAGGGAGAGCTTATTACACCTCAGACTTTAATTGCTAGGACACAAGGTCCCGTTGCAGTGGGCAGCCTAGCGAAGGCTGAGAGGTGCCCCACAGATCTGTCCCCTGGAGGCGACATGATCCAAACGCCCAGCTCTCCCTCTATCTGTCCCTTATGACCGGCTGGAGTTCTTTTTAATTGTGTCTGGTTCTGTTACAGCAACAGGAGGAGTCAGGCTAAAGCTTAAACAGTTACTATTTTATTGTTACAAGGCAAACTTAGCTGTCAAATGTTACTGCTGTGTTACAGATAACACAGCCACTACAAAGGACAAGACAGAAATTACACTAAAAAGTCACTTACAGGTACCATGAAACCCTTTTGGTTCTCTGAGCTCTTATTAAATGCATGCAAAATAGACACCTAGCAGGTATATTCTCACCCCTGCGATCCTTACTCCGGCGCAGCCAGGTTTCTCTCAATCCCAATGGGAAGCAGTCAGTACGAGACTAAGGCATCCCTAAAGTCTCGGGGAGTCCAAGACCGCCTGACCAGCAGGTATGTGGGTGGATCTCCAATTTGAGTGGGGCACAGGGCCCTACTTTATACCCCTGTGGTCACGTAGACGCTTCTCTTGTCATTAAAATGCCAATTAAGTTGGAACGTCTTTGTGACGCCCATTCCCACAGGGATCCAAAGCTTAATTTGCACCTGAGGTGGAGGTAACTAAATCATTAGGGCCAGACATCCTTTTTCTGATGGGGCAACAGATTCCTCTTCTCTGATGGTGTGTGTAGGTGTAATAATACTGGTACCAGCCATGGGTAGCCCAAGGCCCCCGACCGCCTGCTGGCCCAATTGCCGCTGTTATCTGGTTCCTGTCTAGCATCCAGGGTCATTGTTATTCCAGCACCTCTGGAGGCCCTGGAGCCTTTTGAAGGCAGAGTTTCGCTCTCAAGGATTTTCTCTCCCCAGGATGTCGGGGGGGGGGGAGGGAGGGGGAGGGTCTTCTCTGGCTACAGGGCCTCAGAGTAGAATAGACAATAGTATAGAATCATAGGGCTGGAAGAGACCTCAGGAGGTCATCAAGTCCACCACCTTGCCAAAAGCTGGACCAATCCCAACTAAATTAACCCAGCCAGGGCTTTGTCAAGCCGAGACTTAAAAACCTCTAGGGATGGTCCATCTCCCTAGGTAACCCATTCCAGTACTTTGCCACCCTCCTAGGGTATGATTAGACTAGATGGCTCCATCGACGGAGCCATGTAAACTAGTTTATCTAACATAGTCAATGAAGCAGGGATTTAAATAAAAATGGCCACTGCGCTGTGCCGACAATGAGCTGATCCAGCACAGCGCGGCAGTCTAGACGCGGATCAGTCAACAAGGGAAGCCTTTGTTGACCGCTCCTGTAAACCTCGTTTCATGAGGCATAAGGGAGTGGTCGACAAAGGCTTCCCTTGTTGACCAATCTGCGTCTAGACTGCCTCACTGTGCCGGATCAGCTGATTGTCGGCACAGCATGGTGGCCATTTTTATTTTAATGCAGTGGGGATTATTTAAATCCCAGCTTCATTGACTATGTCGGGTGAACTAGTTTACATGGCTCTGTCGACGGAGCCATGTAGTCTAGACATACCCCAATGAAATTGTTTTTCCTAATATCCAACCTAGAACTCCCTCGTGGCAACTTGAGACTATTGCCCCTTGTTCTGCCATCCATCTCTACTGAGAACAGCCTCTCTCCATCCTCTTTGGAACCTACCTTTAGATAGTTACAGGCTGCTATCAAATCCCCCCTCACTCTTCTCTTCTGCAGACTAAATAAGCCCAAATCCCTCAGCCTCTCCTCATAGGTCATGTACTCCAGCCCCCTAATCATTTTGGTTGCCCTCCGCTGGACCCTCTCCAATGCGTCCACATCCTTTCTATAGTGGGGGGCCCAGAACTGGACGCAATACTCCAGATGTGTAGTGGGTAGGCCCAAGAAGTTCTCTTAAGCAAAACAAAAACACAAACAACCCACAAAAACCCACACAAAGAAACACAAACAAACAAACAAAATAAAAACAAAGAACTCCTCCAACTCACAATACAAAACAGAAATACTTTTTGCTTCCCCCTCTCCTGGGTGTTGCGTTACTATGCTAATTCCTCATTTCTATCACTTCCCCAAGCAGCTATTAATAGTTTCTTTCTCTGTAGGAAGGAGAGAGTCTTCCTGTTCCCTGTCTTATCTCTCACCGTACCAGAAGAGGGTTTTTTTAAGGTTAAGTCTACACTACAGAGTTTTGTTGGAAAAATGGCTGTTTTCCAAAAAAAAACTTGTGGAACGTCCACACTGCAATTGCATACTTCTGAAAGTAAATTGAAAGAACAGAGGGTTTTTTCTGATGTTGGTAATCCTCTTTTTATGAGGAAGAAGCCTTTTTCCAAAAGAACTCATTTGGAAAAAGGCATGTGTGGACAGGGAAGAGGGCTTTCTTTTGGAAGAAGAGACCCCCCGGTGGCCACTCCATCCAAAGTAATCAGGACTCTATAGTTCCTGTCTCCTGGCCCCTCTTAAAGCTGCAGGCACCCTGGACAAGCCTTGTGCCAGGAAGCTAGCCTGAGAGCAGCACCTCACTCTGTGGCTCTCCCTGCCATAGGCCTTACCCACCATGTCAGAGCTCAAGCCCTCTGTGACTCCCCTGGCCCTCGCTGGGAGCAGCCCCCAGGGTCCTAGGACCCACTCAGGGGGACCAAGAGGTGGGAACCCTCCTGGTCCAGACCGGAGATCCTGTCCCCCCTCGAGCTGTGGAGCAAGGAGGACACATTGCAGGATCTTCGCTCCAAGTGGCGGAACACCAACATATATGAGTGCATGGCTGAGTCCCTGGCAGAGCACGGAAACCCACCCCAGACTTTGGAACAGGTCCGGAGTAAGGTCAAAGACCGTCAGGGATACATCTGGGCCAGAGGTTCCAGCTTGCACTCAGAGGCAGGACCCCACACCTGCCCCTATTACCAGGATCTCCACCAGATCCTGGGGGGATAGGGAAATGTCTTCCACACCAGTCCTCATGGACTCCAGCCTGGAAACCCCCATCATCATCCAGCTGGAGGTCTTGGCAGAGGAGGAGCAGGAGGACCAGGGCCAGCTGGAGGCAGAGGAGGAGTAGGAGACGGAGACCGTGACCCTGTCCCTGGAGCTGATGCCTGTGAGCCAGGATGTCCCCCAGGCTTCCTTGGGTGCCTGGGAGGGATCTTCAAGTGAGTGGTCTCACTTTTTCACACACAGGGAAGGGGAGGTGGGTGCACAGGGGGGCAGGGGGCGAGTGTTGCTTGGGCTGGACATCATGCTGCATGGAACCACATTCAGTATTAGTGTGTGGCATGTGGATGCAGCAGGCAGTCCCTGAGCATGGGTGGGATCCTGCTGCCAGGCTCAGGGAAGGCCACACATGTCCTGCCACGGGGGGGGGGAGGGGACGCCATGGCTGGAAGCAGGCTAGCCACAAGGCCACAGGCATGACCCCACACAGATCGAGGAGTGCTGCACACAGCACACGGGCATGGCTGCACATGCGAGGCAGCACTCGCTCCCGTAGAGGGCACTGCAAGCTGCAGCTGTGTGCACACGCACCAGGGGAGGGCCAGGCTGCACCCAGATCCTCTGCTGTCCATGAGGGGATCCCATTGTGGCCAGAGACTTCCCTTGCCTGCTTGTCTGTGGGCTGGGGGAGAGGGGAAGCAGGCAGCATGGTCCCCTGGGAACTTTGGGCCACGCATGATCTTGCTCCCGGGACATCCCCCTCCTCTGCCCCAAGGACTGTTGGTCGCTGCTCACAGAGGAGGGCATGGCCTCAGGGACAGTGTCTGCATGGATGACTGACCTCCTCTCCCTCATCTGAAGAAGTGGGCTGTGCCTACGAAAGCTCGTGATACCGTCTACATGTATTATTAGTCTTTAAAGTGCTACCAGACTATTTGTTGTCTTTTTAAGTTCTCCCTCTTTGTGTTCTCCATGCCAGACCAGCCAGGACTGAGGGGCGAGCCATGCCACCAGAACCAGCCATCAGAACCTGGGGGAACCAAAAGTATGTGAGGGTCCAGGAATACCTCATGCACCAGCATGTCAGCATCCTGCACAACATGCAGAAGACCCTGGAGCAGAAGGTCAGCGAGGACTCGGAGTGGCGGAACCACACATGGGATCAGCTCATGCAGAGGTGTGACAGCATGTGTGCTGTCATGTCACGCATGATGGCACACCCACCTGATGCTGCTGCTCCTGGCTACCACCCTCCTGCCCCCTGCTATGCCCAGTCCCCCTCCACCTGCTCCCTTGCTATGCCTCTGCTCCCTCCCCAAGTGATGCCCATGTCCCTTCTCCATGCCATGCCCATGTCCCTTCCCCAGGTGATGCTCATACCCCATCCCCCATCCCTTCTGCCCTCCTGCCCTGCTCCAGCCCCCCCTACTGCCCACCCCCCGTGGTCCCTGGACCCACCCAACCCCAAGTCCAACAAGGTCCCCACACTGGAAATGGCACATCTAGCTGCCCCCCATGTCCTCCCAGCCCTGAGCTCCCTTCCCCCTTCCAGTTATGAGCCCTGCTCTCCCCCTCCAGGTTATGACCGCCCCCTCCCACCCACCTTTTCTGAATGTTAGATAAATACAGACTTCATTTTTTTCAAAACCAAAGAAGTGGCTTTATTGAGAGAACAGGGAAAGGGCAAAGGGAGGGATTGTGGTGGGGAAGGGATAGGGCTTCAAGCCAGAGCCCCCTAAGGGAGAGGCCTTGGGGAGAGTTACTGGGGTCCTTGAGAGAACCTCTCCCTCATGGCCTCCCAGATGTGCACCCCAGCCTGATAGGTCTCTCAGATGGAAGCTATGCTCAGCTGCTCAAACACTCCCCCCTCATGGCCAGCATCTGCCCCCCACCCCAGAAGGAAGGCCTCCCCTTTCCTCTCCACAATGTTGAGGAGGACACAACATGCTGCATCACCCAGGGTATGTTGTGCTTCCCCAAGTCAAGGCAGGTCAATAGGCACTTGAAATGTGCCTTGAGGTGGGCGAAGGCACACTCCACCGGGATCCAGGCACAATTCAGGCGGGCATTAAATAGGTCCCTGCTAGGGTCCAGATGGCTGGTGTATGGGTTCATCAGCCATGGCCTGCATCCCCACAATGCACAGTGACATCTGCACATCCCCAACTGCAAAGTCCTGATGGGAAAAGAATGTGCCCACCTCCAGCTTGTGGTGCAAACTGGAGTTTCTAAAGACTTGGGAATCGTGTGTCCTGGCAGACCACCTGACAAAAATGTCCATGAAGTATCCACAGTGGTCGACTAGACACTGCAGAACCATAGAAAAGTAGCCCTGGCAATTAATGTACTGGGCTGCTTGATGGTCAGGTGCAGATTGGGATGTGTGTCCCATCAATCACTCCGCCGCAGTTCGGGAACCCCAGGGCAGCAAATCCAGCCACAATTGAGTCCAGGTCTTGCAGGCAGATGACCCTCCGCAGCAGGATTGAGTTGAGGGGCCCTCACAACTTGCAGGAGACAAAGAAACACACAAAACAGAGAATGAGAGAGGGAGTACCTGAGCCCTTGGGAGGTGCTCGCTCCCCTACAATCTCCTCTCCCCCTTCAAATACCACAGGAGCTACCCCCTATGAGGCCCCCCCTCCAGCAGCAGGGCTGAGTGAGGGCTGGATGGCACAACCCTCCAGAGATGGGGCTTCCCCCCACCCCCACTCCATCCCCACAGCCTCCAACCCCCCTTTCCTGAGATTCCCCCTTATCCAGGACTCTCTACCACCCTATGCAGGGACTGCAGCCCGAGAGTGCCTTACCTCATAGACTCATAGACTTTAAGGTCAGAAGGGACCATTATGATCATCTAGTCTGACCCCCCTGCACAATGCAGGCCACAGAATCTCACCCACCCTCTCCTAGAATAATCCTCTCACCTATATCTCAGATACTGAAGTCCTCAAATGGTTTAAGGACCCCAAGATGCAGAGAATCCTCCCACTAGAGACCCGTGCCCCATGCTGCAGAAGAAGGCAAAAAACCTCCAAGGCTCTGCCAATCTACCCTGGAGGTAAATTCCTTCCCGACCCCAAATATGGCGATCAGCTGAAGCCTGAGCATGTGGGCAAGACTCACCAGCCAGACACCCAGGAAAAAGTTCTCTATAGTAACTCCTATCATCCCACCATTGGCCTATTTACCACTGATAGTGAAAGGTCACTTAGTTGCCAAGATCATGTTACCTCATCAAACCATCCCCTTCATAAACCCATCTAGCTTAATCTTGAAGCCAGATAGGTCTTTTGCCCCCACTACTTCCCTTGGAAGGCTGTTCCAGAACTTCACTCCTCTAATGGTTAGAAACCTTCGTCTAATTTCGAGTCTAAACTTCCTAATAGCCAGTTTATATCCATTTGTTCTTGTGTCCACATTGGTATTAAGCTTAAATAATTCCTCTCCTCCTGGTATTTATCCTCTAATATATTTAAAGAGAGCAATCATGTCCCCTCAGCCTTCTTTTGGTTAATGTAAACAAGCCAAGCTCCTTGAGTCTCCTTTCATAAGACAGGTTTTCCATTCCTCGGATCATCCTAGTGGCCCTTCTTTGTACCTGTTCCAGTTTGAATTCATCCTTCTTAAACATGGGAGACCAGAACTGCACACAGTATTCCAAATGAGGTCTCACCAATGCCTTGTATAACGGCACTAACACCTCCTTATTTCTACTGGAAATACCTCGCCTAATGCATCCCAAGACCATATTAGCCTTTTTCATGGCCATGTCACATTGGCGGCTCATAGTCATTATGTGATCAACCAGGACTCCGAGGTCCTTCTCTTCTGCCGTTACTTCCAACTGATGTGTCCCCAGCTTATAACTAAAATTCCTGTTATTAATCCCTAAATGGATAACCTTACACTTCTCACTATTAAATTTCATCCTATTGCTATCACTTCAATTTACAAGATCATCCAGATCTTCCTGTATGATATCCCGAGCCTTTTCTGAATTGGCAATACCTCCCAACTTTGTGTCATCCAAACTTTATTAGCACACTCCCACTTTTGGTGCCGAGGTCAGTAATAAAAGATTAAATAAGATTGGTCCCAAAACTGATCCCTGAGGAACTCCGCTAGTAACCTCTCTCCAACCTGACAGTTCACCTTTCAGTATGACCCGCTGTAGTCTCCTTTAACCAGTTGCTTATCCACCTCTCAATTTTCATATTGATCCCCATCTTTTCCAATTTAACCAATAATTCCCCATGTGGTACTGTATCAAATGCCTTACTGAAATCGAGGTAGATTAGATCTATTGCATTTCCTTTATCTAACAAATTTGTTACTTTCTCAAAGAAGGAGATCAGGTTGGTTTGTAAAACCATGTTTTTTGTAAAACCACGATCTACCTTTTGTAAAACCATGTTGTAATTTGTCCCAATTGCCATTAATCTCAATGTCCCTAACTACTTTCTCCTTCAAAATTTTTTCCAAGATTTTGCATACTACAGATGTCAAACTAACAGGCCTGTAGTTACCCGGGTCACTTTTTTTCCCTTTCTTAAAAATAGGAACTATATTAGCAATTCTCCAGTCAAATGGTACAACCCTGAGTTTAGAGATTTATTAAAAATTTTGCTAATGGACTTGCAATTTCATGTGCCAGTTCGTTTAATATTCTTGGGTGAAGATTATCTGGGCCCCCGGATTTACTCCCATTAAGCTGTTGGAGTTTGGCTTTTACCTCGGATATGGTAATATCTACCTCCATATCCTTATTCCCATTTGTTATGTTTCCATTATCCCTAAGGTCTTCATTAGCCTCATTAAAGACTGAAGCAAAGTATTTGTTTAGATATTGGGCCATGCCTAGATTATCCTTAACCTCCACTCCATCCTCAGTGATTAGTGGTCCCACTTCTTCTCTTTTTGTTCTTTTCCTATTTATATGGCTATAAAACCTTTTACTATTGGTTTTAATTCCCTTTGCAAGGTGCAATTCTACATGACTTTTAGCCTTTCTCACTTTCTCCCTACATGCTCTAATCTCAATAAGGTAGCTTTCTTTGCTGGTCCTTCCCATCTTCCACTCCTTATATGCTTTCTGCTTTTTCTTAATCACCTCTCTGAGATGCTTGCTCATCCAGCTTGGTCTAAAACACCTGCCTATACATTTTTTCCCTTTCTTGGGATACAGGCTTCTGATAGCTTCTGCAATTGTAACTTAAAATAATCCCAGGCCTCCGCCTTTAGATCCATAAATTCTTTAGTCCAATCCACTTCCCTAACTAATTTCCTTAATTTATTCAAGTCAGCCCTTTTGAAATCAAAAACCCTAGTCTCAGATTTATTTTTGTTTATCCTTCCATTTAGTTTGAACTGAATTAGCTCATGATTCTGTGTGCCTGGCTCACATTTATCCAATCCACATTCCCTTAACTTGCTGGCAAGAATATTGTGGGAGACTGTATCAAAAGCCTTGCTAAAGTCAAGGTATATCACATCCACTGACTTCCCCATATCCACAGAGCCAGTTACTTCATCATAGAAGCTAATCAGATTCGTCAGACATGACTTGCCCTTCATGAATCCATGCTGACTATTCGTGATCACCTTCCCCTCTTCCAAATGCTTCAAAATGGGTTCCTTAAGGATCCCCTCCATGATTTTTCCAGGGACTGAGGTAAGACTGACAGGCCTATACTTCCCTGGATCATCCTTCTTCCCTTTCTTAAAGATGGGCACTACATTTGCCTTTTTCCAATCATCCAGGATCTCTCCTGATGTCCACGACTTTTCAAAGATAATGGCCAAAGGCTCCTCAGAGGCACTGCTAAGAGGGACTCCCACGAGGCATAACGGGGCGGTCGACAAAGGCTTTTGTTGTCGACCGCTGAGCATCCAGACTACCGCACTGTGCCGCCAAACAGCTGATCGGCACAGCACGGCAGCCATTTTTATATAAATGAAGCGGCGTTTATTTAAATCGCTGCTTCATTTTGCTATGTCTACAAAGCTCCTCTACATGGCTCCGTCGATGGAGCCATGTAGTGTAGACATACCCTAAGTGATGATTCGACCCTGAAGTGCTTACAGTCTAAATAGACAAGGCAGACAAAGGGTGGGAGAAAGGAAATATGTGAATTACAGCTCTAAATGACATACAATTTACTCAAGAGATTTCTAAAATAGTCCACCCAACAGGTACACTAACAAACAAACCAGAAACCCCGGGGGTGGGCAATAAAATGGCAATGGATCACTAAGGTTAGCCACTGGTGAGCCACTGCTGCTATGTTTACCTGAGAAATCCAGTTCCTCTGGGCAGCAAAGAGAATACCTGGCTAAAATATCTTAGCCCCAGCTCTGCTTTTACCTAAATAGCCCAGACCAGAATTTTAACAGCTGCTGGAGAGAAACATTTTAACCACAGCTTACAATCGGAGGGCTTAAGGTCTATGGTAGTACCAGAAGGCTCAAGGTTTGTTTTTTCAACAAGTGCTGACACAAAGCTCTTTGAGGTATAAGCCAAATCTCTGCTCTGCAATAGCTTTGTCGTCCTTCTTTTCTTTTTAAGTTCACAAGCGTGTCTTTTCTTAAAAAAAAAAAAAGATTCTATTATTCTTCAAAGGCCTAGTTGTGTCCTTCATTTACTGAAGAAGGAAGAGACTATTATGGGTCATTTTGTCTCCATGGAAACCACAAAGCCTTCAAGGATTTGGAGAAGTTCTATTAGGCCATGTAGGGTTCTCTGATGGAAAATAATAGGGACAGCAAATCAATGAGACCTTTTATATGGACTGTGATACCCTCTGGGTTTCACAAACATAATTTCTCTGCCACCATGCACTACTCCATGCAGCAGTTTAATGTGGCATCCTTCTGACAGCTGAGCCCAAATGGAAAATTAATGAGGCAGCATGATATATGGATCTTTTTTAAATCACATAACCAGCCTCCTTTAGAGAATAAAAATGGCCAAATCAGTTTAATAAGAGCAGAGATGTTCTCTGTGTATCTATTTGCTAAGACTTGCCAATAGACACAGGAGACAGCTTTGTTTTAGACTGAGAGTCTAGCCCTTTTCAAACCTTGCCTTCTTTAAACTATAATAATCCTGAACGAGGTGGAACAAGGTGTACCGGTAGTTCGAATTAGAGATCCTAATTCGAACTACCTACTCCGTGCCGCGTGTAGCCGCGGGCACGGAGTTCGGACTAAGGGACATTTAAAAATGGCGGCGCTCGGGAAGATGCAAATGAAGCCCGGAATATTTAAATCCCGGGCTTCATTTGCAACTTCGAATGCCTACATTAGCCTCCCTAGTTCGAACTGGGGGCTAGTGTAGACATACCCTAAGAGAACCAAAAAAGTGTCATCGTGGCTTAACACTCAAGTAAAAGAAGCAGTGAGAGATAAAAAGACATCTTTTAAAAACTGGAAGTCAAATCCTAGTGAGGAAAATAGAAAGGAGGATAAACTTTGTCAAATTAAGTTTAAAAATATAATAAGAAAAGCCAAAAAGGAGTTTGAAGAGCGGCTAGCCAAAAATTCAAAATGTAATAGTGAAATGTTTTTTAAATACAGTTTTTTAAGAAGGAGGAAACCTGCTAAACAACCAGTAGGGCCACTGGATAGTCGAGATGCTAAAGAAGCACTCAAAGACAATACGGTCATTGTGGAGAAGATAAATGAATTCTTTGCTTCCGTCTTCATGACTGAGGATGTTAGGGAGATTCCCAAACCTGAGCTGTTCTTTTTAGGTGATAAATCTGAGGAATTGTCCCAGATTGAGGTACCACTAGAGGTGGTTTTCTAACAAATTGATAAACTTAACAGTAACAACTCATCAGGACTGGATGGCATTCATCCAAGAGTTTGAAAAGAACTCACATGTGAAATTGTGAAACTTAACTGTGGTTTGTAATCTATCCTTTAAATCAGCTTCTGTACCTAATGACTGTAAGGGCATGTCTACACTACATGGCTCTGTCGATGGAGCCATGTAGATGAGGGTTGTAGACATAGCAGCGCGATTTAAATAAATGCCGCTTCATTTATAGGGCTGCGCTGTGCCGATCAGCTGTTTGTCGGCACAGTGGAGTCTGGGCGCTTGGCGGTCGACATCGAGCCTTTGTCGACCGCCCGCAAACCTCATCCTACGAGGCATAACGGGGCAGTCGACAAAGGCTTCTGATGTCGACCGCCGAGCGTCCAGACTCCCGCGCTGTGCTGACAAACAGCTGATCGGCACAGCGCGGCAGCCATTTTGATATAAATGAAGCGGCGATTATTTAAATCGCCGCTTCATTTTGCTATGTCTACAACCCTCATCTACACGGCTCCGTCAACGGAGCCATGTAGTGTAGACATACCCTAAGATAGCTAAGGTTAGTGTAGTGTAGTGTAGACATACCCTAAGATAGCTAGAAGTGATCCTGGCAATTACAGTCTGGTAAGTCTAACATCACTACAGGGCAAATCTTTTGTATGTAAATTTGCTCCAGTGGTTGCTGGAATCTCTTGTGGCTGGACTGTGCTTTGGGCCAAGAGCTGAAATCACTGAGAGCCCAGGGGTATTGTGTGAATTTCCCAGGTTACTTGGTGGGGATCAAGCTACTTCTGTGATGGATGGATAGAAAGGAACCACTAGATATCGAACCTGGCCCTGGTTGTTGCTGGTGCTACCCGACAGAAGGGTTACACAAGCTATGCAGTATCCATAACTTCCTGTTGTTCACACAGAGGGAACAATGGAAGCTTGCTGGACAGAGTGCTTTGTCAAAATTAAATCCTCTACAACAGGAATTAGAATTCAAAATGTAGCAAGTGAAGGAAATTGCTTTGGGCTCCACATTGTGAAAGAACATAAGAACATAAGAATGGCCGTACCGGGTCAGACCAAAGGTCCATCTAGCCCAGTATCCTGTCTGCCGACAGTGGCCAGCACCAGGTGCCCCAGAGGGGGTGGACCGAAGACAATGATCAAGCGATTTGTCTCCTGCCATCCCTCTCCAGCCTCTGTCAAACAGAGGCCAAGGACACCATTTTATCCCCTGGCTAATAGCCTTTTATGGACCTAACCTCCATGAAATTATCTAGCTTCTCTTTAAACTCTGTTATATTCCTAGCCTTCACAGCCTCCTCTGGCAAGGAGTTCCACATGCTGACTACACGCTGTGTGAAGAAGAACTTTCTTTATTAGTTTTAAACCTGCTTCCCATTAATTTCATTTGGTGTCCTCTAGTTCTTCTATTTAGGAACTAATAAATAACTTTTCTTTATCGGCCCTCTCCACACCACTCATGATTTTATACACCTCTATCATATCCCCCCTCAGTCTCCTCTTTTCTAAACTGAAAAGTCCCAGTCGCTTTAACCTCTCCTCATATGGGACCCGTTCCAAAACCCTAATCATTTTAGTTGCCCTTTTCTGAACCCTTTCCAAGGCCAAAATATCTTTTTTGAGGTGAGGAGACCACATCAGTACACAGTATTCCAGATGTGGGCGTACCATAGTTTTATACAGGGGCAGTAAGATATTCTGGGTCTTATTTTCTATCCCTTTCTTAATAATACCTAGCATCCTATTTGCCTTTTTGACTGCTGCACACTGTGTGGAAGTTTTCAGAGAACTGTCCACGATAACTCCAAGATCTCTTTCCTGATTTGTCGTAGTTAAATTAGCCCCATCATACTGTACGTATAGTTGGGGTTATTTTTCCCGATGTGCATTACTTTACACTTATCCACATTAAATTTCATTTGCCATTTTGTTGCCCAATCACTCATTTGCCATTTTGTTGCCCAAAGCTCCTCTTCAAAGTATTAAATTGCCCTGTGATTTTAGTGTGCTTGGATGTGGTATATTTCTTATTACATTTCTTCTTTCCCAATCTATGGTGATGTTGGGAGTCTCTTGTGATGAGATGCATTGTGAAAGGACTTAGAAAAACACAAGAGTCTTAGATTCTTACGACCTGGAGAGTAGGGACACCTGCCTCCTGGAATCCAATCCAGGATCAGCACAACTTTCCAGAAGCTTTTCTGGTTTCTGTCCCTCTGGGCTCCACAATCAGAAGGGCCTAATACAGGGGTGGCCAAGCCGTTAGAGATTAGGAGCCAAAATAGCAGTGGATAGTATGTGAAGAGCCACATACCGGGGGGAGGGGAGAGGAATTGTTGAGAGAAAAAAAAGCTGTGCTGGGGGAAAATCGGGGAAAATAGGTGCCATCCCAGGGCATACCATCACCAAAAAGGGGAAGGGGTGAGAGGGACAAGCTCTGGGAGGGAATTTGGGTGCAGGAGGAAGTAGAGAAGAGGATCCTGGCTCAGGGAGGGGCCTCCAGGCTGGAAAGTGTTGGGGTCAGGTGAAGGGTTGGGGTGTTAAGCAAGCCGCATGGTTCAGAAGTTTGGGCTGGAGTGCCTGGGGGGCTCAGGGCAGGGAGGCTGGGAGTATGATGGGCTCAGGACACAGATTTGCAGTGTGTGGATGGTGCAGAAGAGTTGTGGCAGAAGACTAGGGATGTGGGGGTGCAGGAGTTTGGGGATGTGAGACGCTCAGGACAGGGTGTTCCAGTGTATGATAGGTTCAGGTTTGGAGTCTGGGAGTGGTGGTGGTGCAGGAGTGTTATGATGCTGCGGTCAGATGGGGGGGGTTGGCCCCAATTGGGGGCTTGTTGGCCAGGCTTCATTTTTAAATAAAATATTATGTCCAACACAGCATGTTTCAGCATTGTCTTTACTTATGAGAGGGGCGGGGAACCTGTTTTGAGTCAGGGGTCACTGACCCACAAAAAAGTCAGTCGGGGCCACACAAGTGAGATGCAAAAAAACAACCCCTCTAAAACCCCCTATAGTGAATTCCTATTTGAGGCCATGGGAGGGGTGGGAGGGACAACTAGACCCAGGCTCAACTGATCACAGGGGACAAATAATGACTAAAGGGACAGGGGGTGCGGGTCACAGGTTTAAAACGAGGGAACCGGACAGGGACACCGAGCAGAAAACCCCCGGACAGCACCCACTGCTCTTCAAAGCTGTTGATGGAGCCAGTGGACACCGCCCAGAAGAACTCTGCCCGGATATGTGACACAAGGGAGGAATGGAAGTAGGCCCCAAGTCTCAGAGAACCCCCTCGTCCAGCATCCTCCTCTTGGTATTATATATGGCAGCTTTAGCCAGGGCCAGGAGAAGGTTGATGAGGAGGTCTCGCGACTTTGTGGGGCCACAGATAGGGTGTGCATAAATGAAGAGGTGTGAGGAGAAGTGCAGCCAGAACCTCAGCAAGAGGTTCTGGAGGAGTTGGAATAGGGGCTGCAACCTGGTGCATTCCAGAAACGCGTGCTCCAGGTTTTCCCTCACACCGCAAAAGGGACAGGTATCCCGGATAGGGGTGAACGTGCCAAATACACACCCGTGCTCACGGCTCCATGAAGGAGCCACCAACTGATGTCCCCGATGGACCGTGGAATTAAGGTGGAATATACACTGTCTCATCGGGGTTCCCCATCCTCTATAGACACGAAGGTGGGGAAATGCAGAGTGTGGAGCACGAGCGGGTACAGGTGTTCTCTTGGTGCGGCTTGGAAACAGACTGGCTGCAAATCCTGCACCCGGCTGGGGGTCCAAGGATGGGGAGGCTGGGGGGGCCCGTGGAACAGGGGCATGGTAATGATAGACAGAGGGTTTGCAGGAACTGAGGGGCGAGGCATACTCTCTTGCAGTGCTCACTGCAGGAAGTCGAGAATGGGCCACGGCAAAGCCACCTTCACCTCCAGGAGTAGGCGCAGGGGGGTCAAGGGTTGGAGAGCCCCATGCGCTGAGCGAGCGCTCGGGGATCCACCCAGTCCCCTGTGTTGTAGTCCAGGAGGTCTCCAACCTTAGTGGTTTCTGCTAGGATCAGCCTCCGGCGCACCGAAGGAGACTCCGCCACCTGCACACACAAAGCTGGATTGTGGAGCAGGGGCTCAGCGAGGAGGTCTGCTCCCTCGGTGGCCACAACAGATCTGGTCGCTGAAAACAGCTCCCAGGTCTGGAGGAGTTCCTGGTAGAATTCCGGCAGCTCTGAAAGGTCTCACGGAAGACCTCTCAGGTGATTAAAAAAGAGCTGCAAGTCATATTGGAGCCCTCGGAGGCGGCAGAGGAAGGCTAACCCCAAAGTGCTCCACGCTAGACTACCTGCACTAAAGAGGAGTCTCTGCAGGGCCTAGAGGCAGAAGGTCCAGACCTGGCTGTGCACGCAGACCAGGCCCTGGCCCCCCTCCTCCAGGGGGAGAGACAGAACCCCTGCAGAGACCCAGTGCAGTCCTGGCCAAAAGAACTTCAGAGCTGTCCTCTGGAGCTTGGCCAGGACCTCCGGGGCTGGCCATAGGATGTTGAGCCAGTGCCAGAGCATGGACAGGACCAGCTGAATTAACACCAGTGCCCTCCCGCAGAGAGAAGAGACACCGAAACAGTCCTGTCCACCTCCGCAGCCGCTCACCCACAGAGTGCTGGGACAAGGTGCTGGTGGGTGCTGGGGCAGAGTGCTGGTGTATCCTGGGGCAGGTGGCAGGGGACAAGGTGCTGGTGGTGGGGGTCTGGCCGGGGAAGGGGACAGGGACAGCTTGGCTGGTACCTGGGGATCCCAGGTCTAAGCAAGTGTGCGGGCTGCTCTTCCCCTCCCCTCTCCTCCCTTCCCCTCCCATAAACAGCTGGCGCACTTCCTGAAACACCTGGTCTGTTGCTGAGCTGGGGACTCCCCCCCCCTTCCACCGCTGCCTGCCTGTGCAGGATGTGTGTGTGTGTAGGAGTCCCGGGACTGCATGTGAGTTCCAACTTCTCAGGAAGCGAATGCTCTTGCTCTGCTCCCCACAACAGCCGTGTGCTTCCTGAGTTGGAGCTGGCATGCAGTACTGGGATTCCTACTCTCTCTCCGCTCCAACCCAATCTCCTTCCCCTCCTCTTCCCCAGAGCTAGCCCCCTCCCCTCTAACCAATCCCTCTTCCTCCCCTCCCCAGAGCCAGGCACCCCCCCGCTCTAACCCAGCCTGCCTCCTCCCCAACCTAATGCCCAGATCCCGGAGCTGCCATGTGCATCTCCTTTCAGGCGCTGGGGCACGTATGCTGAGCAGCCAGCTTTGAGGAGCATGTGGTGGCTGGAACGCCATGCACACCCCCTCCTCTTCCTTTCTCCAGTGCCAGGCACTTCCCCCCGCACCACTCTAACCCAATCCTTCCCCCGCCCCCAACCTTATGCCCAGGTCCCGGAGCCAGAGCCACTGCCGCCACTGCTACCGCCACATGAGTCTCCCTCTAAGCGCTGGGGTGCGTATGCTGAGTGGCCGGCTTTGAGGAGCATGTGGTGGCTGGGATGCCATGCGCACCCCCTCCCAAACCAATCCCGCTCCCCTCGTCCACATCCAGGCACCCCCCGGCTCTAACCCAATACCCTTCTCCCCTCTCCGAGCCAGGCACCCACCACTCTATTCCAATCCCCCACCCAGCACCCCCCCAGTCACTGTCACTGAGGAGAAGGTCCCTGCCACCCAGAGCCTGAATGAGTGTAGTCACCACGAGAGCCAATGTCCAATCCGTACCATCCCTGTAGCACTGCCAGGGCCTGGGAAGGAGATCTGGGACCTACGAGGATCTGCCCTTACATTCCAAAGTTGATGTTTGTGATGTCACCCTGCCACAGAGAAGAGTGAAGTATTTTCCTTTAACCTTTCCCATTTTTCCTTATTTTCTTTAATTGATTGCTGTTTAATAAAAGGTATTTCCTTTGAACTGTACATAATGGTCACCGTGTCAGGGAAGTATCCTGTGCAGAGAGAGTACCCCAGAGTGGGGACACCCTAGTGTCTGTGTAATGTTGACAGGCAGAATTGAACAAGGGGTCTCTGGAGCTTAGTACATGAGTTAGAAGCCAGCTGGCTTTCAGCTAAACCTGTGGAACACTCATTATTCTCTCTCTAAGTGGTCTCAGTGCCCCTATATGGGGCAGTACATCACATCCACTATGTGTATGGGTTACACCTGTGCTAGGTGTCACCAATAAGGTAGGGGGTTGAGCCCTCTCAGGAATCCTGAGCCAAGCCTTGCTGGGGTTATGAGGACTGCCACACAGGAATGGAAGGGGAGCCTCAAAGTCAGAGAGGCCTCTGGGTAAAGGAAGCAGATCCTTTCACTAGCCCATTTCACCAGGGTAGTGTAGAAGCCAGGTAAGTTCCCCTCAATAACAAGACCATTTCCGACCTCAGCCCCACAGCAATCACATACTACCGTGAGCTGACCAGGGTTCTGGCCCCAGTCTCATGCTGCTGCAGGCTGCCAAGGGCTTGGACTCCTGCCACGCAGGCTCTGGCCCTACTTCTGCAGGCTACCCGGGGTTCTGGCTCTGGTACTGTGCTGCTGGGGACTGCCTTGGATCCACTTCCAGTACTGTAGTCTGCTGGGGGCTGCCACCAGCCCTAGTCCTGCTGTTTCAGTCCTGCCCAGATCCTGTATTGTCCTCCTGCCACTAGGCTACTAGGCTGTCTGATTCAAGAACATCTGTGTTCCTGCCAGACCACAGATGTTACTGGACCAAAGAGTGCTGATTTTGGGAGGTGAAAACTGAACAGTATATATGCCAACATTTGCCATCTTCACTAGTGTAGGTTTTTCTATTCTTTCTTGTATTACGGGGCTTAAAAAAAAAAAAGAAGAGAAGATGATGGATGATGATTTCCGTTTTCTGATTGAGTCTCCTACGGAAAAAAACAAATACAGTTTTAACTCCAGACCCCTCTCTTTACACCTTCACTCTCTACTTCCACAAATAAACAAGAGTGAAATTTGAAAATCCAGAGCTTCAGGCTCCATGAGTCCTGACTGTTCTTAACTGCAAGATGGCAATATTATCCTAGCATAGTATATCACGAATGGTATCATGATGCGGCAGCTCAGTGTCACAATGGAGTTATCCTGAAGGTCAAAATCTGTCTGATTGTTCATGCAGCAGTTGGCTCCTTTGATTTTGCCTGTACACCAAAGACATTCTCAGAAGCTACCAAGATGATTTGGGCCACCCTGAGAGATTAAACTAAATGTCATTTGTTTTCTTCAAAAGCGGCGAGGAGTCCTGTGGCACCTTATACACTAACCGAAGTGTTGGAGCATAAGCTTTTGTGGGCAAAGACCCACTTCATCAGATGCATCTGACGAAGATGCATCTTATGCTCTAACACTTCGGTTAGTCTATAAGGTGCCACAGGACTCCTCGCTGCTTTTGCAGATTCAGACTAACACGGCTACCCCTCTGATATTTGTTTTCTTATAAATGTTCACTATTTGGTACAGATTGAACCTTTCTAGTCTGGCACTCTCCGCTCTGGTAACATCTGTGGTCTGGCATGATTTTAGTTGACTGAATGTCCATTTATGGGTGTGTCCAAGTTTCCTGTGGTACCATAAAGTTTGTTTACAGCCACCTGGCCTGGCTTTCACTCTTATGTGCTATTATTTTGCTCTAATTTATCCCTAAATGTCTTTTAAGAGCCCAGCAAGCAGTATTAGTATTAGTGTTGGTAATGCTGCTAGACAATATTAACCTCCTGTGGTCCAGCAAATTCTCTGGTTCAGCACCAGTCAGGTCCCGAGGGTGCCAAACTAGAGTGGTTCAACCTGTCGTAAAGAGACCACTTACTTCCATTTTTAAGAAAGTGCCTAGATAAAGAGCCCTACCCCTTCCAATACCTAGACAGACTGTTTTACTAGCTGCCTTTATTTTGTTTATTTGCAAGAGGGAAAATGACATGTACATAGAAGCTGGGCAAAAAAACTTTTCAGCTATATATTTTCCTTTTTTCTCCCCCCCCCCCCCATGTGCATATTCAGGTCAACCACAATATTTCACAAATTGCCAATTTTGACAATGCATTTCAGTTGAATCAAGAAAACATTCTAGGAATGTTCAAAAAAATCAGCATTATTGAAGCTAAACATTTTGAAATTTTTAGGCTAGATTCACAAGGGAATTTAGACATTATTTGCGAAATGGGAGGAGGCAGTGGCCATAGATCCCTAGGCCAGAAAGGACTTTTCTGATCATCTAGTCTGACCTCATGCACAATACAGCCCAGAGAACTTCCCTAAAATAATTCCTACAGAAGATCTGGATTGTCCGAGATGGAGAATCCATCACAAACCTTTGTTGATTGTTCCCATGGCTCATTGCTCTCGCCATTAAAAATCTGTTTTATTTCCTGTCTGAGTTTGTCTAGTTTCAACTTTCAAATTTGGTCAAACCTTAAACCCTCAGTTAGGATCTGAAACCTTAGTTTGAATTCTCACATGAAGCTGGAACAAGGTGCCCAATCTCAGATGAGTGACTCTATAGCCTGCAGCTTAGGGTATTCTCACTTGCCCCCTCTCTGTCCGGTGACAATACAGGGCCCTCCTTTAGGAAACAGGAATTGTGGATTCAACTTCCTACTCAAGAGCTGGGATTGAAACCTGGGTGTCCCACCTCCATACCGCACCCACTGAGATAGAAGGCATATGGGGGGAGGAGCATCACTACTTTCTTCTCCTCAATTTTGTTAATTTAGCCTTTCAATTTCCTTTGCTTTTATTTTTTTTTAAAGGTTAAAAACGCTCAGAAGAAAAGTCTTTTCTTTTAAGTCAAAAAATGTTTTGCCTGACCCAAGCCAATATTTTTGGTTCACTGGAAATTCAGACACATTTGCATTATTGCATTTTGATGTGACCCAAATAGAGTTCTTTTGACTGGTCCATGAAAACACACACACACACACACTTTAGAATTGAACAAAGTCCCTGGCCCTGAAGAAGCTGCATGCCTTTCCCATCATTAACAGTGGGGGCAGTATGCACCTTTGGATTCCATCTGATAACACTGCAATAGGCATAATGAAGGGGAAAGGGGGGGGAAAAAGTCTGTTCTGCACAGATTGTTTGCTTTCTTTGTGTCTAAAGCTGTACTTGTAAATCAGTGCCCCTGCCCATTAAGGAATTCAGGTTAAAGAGAAAAATCTGCCATCTGCTTTGCACAGACTATTCAAGGACTTCAGTTTCTTTCCTTGATCAGTAAATACCAACACATGGCAAACTGACCAGTAAAGAGGAGCTGTATCATTTTGAAAAGATCTCAACATCTTGAAATGGGCCAGTTTATCCCATAAGCCCATAATGCAGAGAACTCCTAGGGAATGCCAATCGCTGAGGGCACATCTATACAGCAGTGCTATTTCAAAATAACTCAGATTATTTTGAAACAACTGAGTGTCTACACAGCAAGCCATAGCCATAATTTCAAAATAATGGGCTTCTTATTTTGAAATCTGTAACCCTCATTTCATGAGGAATAACACTCCTAATAATAACTCACTTCATGAGGAATAGTAAAAGCTATTTCGAAATATGGCATGTGTAGATGAGGTTATTTCAAAATAAGTGGCCTCCAGCTTCTTATAGCTTCCCTGGTGGCCACTCTGTCCACACTCATCAGAACTCTATTGTTCCTCTTCCTTGGAAGACCATAGAGCTGCTGACACAGGGGAAACAGTTTGTGGCACAAGAATGAGCCCTGCTAGCTCCGTGCCACACAGCAGTGCCCAGCTCTGCCTTCCCTGCTGCCATGGCAGACACCAGCACGGCACTTGAGCCCCCCATAGCTGCCAGCAGAGCTGCAGGCAGCTCCCAAGCCCCTGCCCATGGGCTGAAGAGGCAGGTTACGTCTTGGTCTGGTGCAGAGATCCTGAATCTCATTGAGATTTGGGGAGAGGAGGCATAAATCCAGGATCTCCACCCAAGATGCAGGAATGCCAATGGTTGGATGGCTGACAGCCTGGGCCAGATGGGACACATGTGCACCTAGGAGCAGGTGCTCATGAAAGTGAAAGAACTTAGGCAGTACTATACCAAAGCCTGGGAGTGCAGATCCCACTCAGAGTAGCACCCCAGACCTGCCCCTACTTCAAGCAGCTCCACCACATCGGGGTGTGGGGGGGGGGTCAGTCCCTTCCCTCCTCTTGTTGTGGACCCTGGGCTGGAGATGCCCATTGCCACCCTTCTGGAGGGCAGGCCTGGGCTGATGAGAAGAAGGAGGAGGAGCAGGACCAGGCCACTGAAATCATGATGCCCTCCAGCCAGGAGATCAGCCTGTCCCTGGTGCTGGTACCCCCTTCCCAGGATGTTGCCTAGGGTTCAGCTGAAGCCAGGGAAGGCCTGACAGGTGAGTTGCATTATACATGGGTGGAGGTGGTGGGAGGCGAGGGGCATCTGCATGCTCCTCACTTAGCCTTTTCTGCCTGGGAATCACACAGCAGCCTGTGCACATGGGTGCTCATAGTACATCAGTCCAGAGCGCATAGCCCCAGGCGGCTTCCACAGAGGACCTTTGTACTCCTGCTCACAAGGTTTCTGGAGAGGTTACTTCTGACTCCTTGGTGGACACTCTCCCATCACAAGCCTCCACTAAGGAGGCTGGAGTCATGGAAACACCGACACAGCATTGCTGCATACAGCACTTTGTCAGGCCTGCACTCTTGAGGCAGCAGGCACTATCGAGCAAGTGCGGTGAGGCAGAAGACACAGAACCTCTGCCAGGGAATCTAGTGGGAGGGGAAGGAAGTGGAGGGCACCCTAGTAACACCGTCCCCAGCCAGCAGAAACTGCTGCTCACACACACCTTCCCCATCATCCTCTTCAGAGGGCAGGGATACAAATTCTCTCCTTGTGGGACACTGCCACTGCCAGACCCAGCATGTGCATGGCATAGAGGGAAACTAAGCCCACTCCTGCAGACTCCTGGCTGGCCAGCATCTTCCCATGCCTGCTTGTCTGGGACATGGGGGTAGCAAGGCTCTGCTCCAGGACATGTGTGCCCCTGCAGAAAAGTACCCACTGTGTAGGCCACAGATGGCCTTGCTCCAAGCATATCACCATCACCTGACCTTTTGGTGTCAGCTCAGAGATGAGGGCTAGGCTTCAGGCACCCTGTCTCTTGGTATGACTGCCCTTCTCTTTGTTTTTCACAGCTACATCACCTGCGAGTGAGGTGCCTGAAACACCTCCTGCACCAGCCTCCCAACTTTGGGAGAGCTACTACCACAGATGAACCTGTGATACCTGGAGCAGGAACACTTCGCCTGTCTGCGTGGCCTCCAGCAGTCTCCAGAGCAGCAGGACCTGTAGTGGGAAGTGGACCAGAAGCTGCATTGCACCACCTGTCGTGAGCTAGCACAAGCTAGCATGTGAGACCTGCAGCATGTGCATGGCATTCACAGCCACTGTCGACCACTCCCATTGAGCCCCCCACCCACTCCCACATCTGCTCCTGCTCCTTCCCTTGCCCCACTCCTGTGCCTCTGGCTTCTCCTTCTAGCAGTCCCCCTGGCTGCTGAGGGCCCTGCCCAAGAGGGAATGTGACCATGCAAGGCAGGCACACTTCCCAGCCCCAGCCCCAGCCCCAGCCCCGAGCCCCACCTTCCCACCCTTCCCCCCTCTACAATGGCCTGCAGAACCACAGAATAATACTCCTTCTGGTTGATGTAGTTCACAATGATGGGGTCCATGTTGCCCATGACCCCATCCTACATAGCAGGATGGTGTTGATGGCCCTCATCACCTGGAGAAGGAGACAAAGAATCACAGGGTTACCAGGTCCCCAAGCTCAACCCTCCCCCCCCCCACCAGGTCCAACCCCAACTAACCCCATCCCTTGATCAGGGCTGGCCTTACCATGAGGTGAACAGAGGCGGCCGCTAGGACCCAGAGTGTAGAAAATTGTGTCTGCTGCTGGTGCATATGTATTCTCTCTGCAGTACCATGAGAGGAGTAGAACAGAAAGAAGGCAGAATTGAGACCTTTCAAAGTTTTGGCCCACGCATGGGGGCGTCATTTGAGCTCCCCGCCTCAGGTGCCAAAATGCTGTGGGCCGGCCCTACTCCTGGTAGGGCTTTGTGAATCCAGGACTGGAAAACCTCTTGGAGAGGGAGTTTCTACTCCCCACCCCGATTCCCTAGAGAACCCCATTCCAGCAGTTCAGTTAATTGTGATTGAGGCTCTAATCAGTGTGGATGCTCTATTTCAAAATAAATCAGCACTATTTCGATGGGCATTTGCAATGTAGACACGCTATTTTGAAATAAGCTATTTCAGAGTTTTTGTTTCAAAATAGCTTATTACAAAATAATACTGCTGTGTAGATGTACCCTGAGTGAACTAGCCACTTACAAGTCAATTAGCAGAAAAGAGGGGTCACAAAATGACCATTGGCTACAGAAGCAATTGACTGGGAGATGTAATCTGTCCTAGATCTCATAATAGTAGGTCAGCATTATTATTGACTTTGTACAGAGAGGATAATGGAAGCAGAGAGCAATGGAGTGATTTATACAAAATAACACTGCAAATTGGTGATTGGACATGGAATCTAAAGACCTCCATTGGATCACATTTAAGCCAGTGAAAATCTGAAATATACTCCCATGAGCTGGTGGAGTTACACAGCTTTAAGACCAGTGAGAGAGCAAACTCAGGTTCCAATCCCCCTGACTCACAAGGCTGTGCTTGGTTCACTATTAGGCACCTCTCCTGCAGTGCCTTTGCTTAGTGGGGCTAAACTAAAGGTATTGTGGGTGCCTCTCTGAAGAGCATCATTAGCTATAATGTCACAACAATACTGTGACCAAGTCTTCTATCTAATACGTACACCATATTTAAGTCAATGCAATTTTTTTTGTACTTCATCAGGATCAGACTCTAACTGCAGATCAGGCAGGCAAGTGAGTCATTTGGCTCATGTGTATCTTGCCCAGATGATGTGTCCTGCCACACTTTGTTCAAACATCATTATCTCCCTTACACTGGCAGAATACTAATAACAAGTTTGTGCAGTTCTTAAAAAATATTGGGCAATCCAGTCCATATGAAGTCTACTAAACTGATGGCATTGTACTGAATTACACAGAGGAAGAAAGAAATACCAGTAATACTATCCCTCAGATCTGAATGCATGAAGGTCTCGTTTAACACTGTCAACTTGGAACACATGCACTAGGTAAAGCTCAGCTTTCATTGTTCCATCACAAATCACTAATTTGCCTTTAAGAATCATTCCCCAGTTTTTTCTTCCCTCTTTCCTCTTGCAATTCTTATAAATACCCAGAGTTTAGTAATTTAATAGAGAAAATATTATGGTGAGATAATGATCTATGCAAGTAATATAAGGTAGACATTCATGCCTTATGCTCTGTTTAATTCTGTTTCATAAGCAACAAATGCACTGGATATAGTTGGTTCCAAACCTTAAGGCTATGTCTACACTGCAGGCTTTTTGCGCAAGAACTGTTTTGTGCAAGAGTTCTTGTGCAAAAGGTCTTCCACAAGAGCGCGTCCACACTGCCATGTGCTTTTGTGGAAGAGATGTGCTTTTATGCAAGAGCATCCATGGCAGCTCTGATAGCCATTTTAGCCATAGGGCTTTCTTGCTCAAGAAACCCCTGTTGCCTGTCTACACTGCCTTCTTGTGGAAGAGCTCTTGTGCAAGAGGGCTTATTCCTCGTGGGGAGAGGAATAACTCTTGTGCAAGAAGCCCTGTTTTCTGACGCTTTACTGTAAATGTACTTGCACAAGAACGTGCGTGCAGTGTAGATGCTCTGCAAGTTTTTGTGCAAGAACGGCAATTTTTGTGCAAAAAGCCTGCAATGTAGACGTAGCCTAAATGTGTGTGAAAATCATTAAGCTAGCCCCTGCAGGAGTGCTGTAACTGTATTATTAGGAAGTTTTAGATCATTTTACACTGCCCATACAATTAATCCTCACCTGTGTCTGTCTATTAGTTATAAATTAAGACTGAAATAGTATATTAGTTCCCAGTCTTACCTCTGATACAATTGATAAAATAGATAGTAATGACTACATACATTATATAGATTTCCCATTGGTTTATATGAATATCAATCAACATGGCTAATATGAATATCAAGGAACCACCATTCCTAGAAGCTGAAATCCTTGGTTATATATTTCTTCAGCCAGGTATTGTAGAGATAAAGATGACAGCATATTTGTTCATGCTGCTCTTCCAATCAAATAACTTTAAGATCATTATTCCGGTAGGAAAGATTATCATTTGTATTAAAGGAAGATAATGAGAAAGACCAATGGAGCTGACAGTTCACTGACTCATTGGAATGGCTCCAAAACACTTCAGTAAACAAGTCTTACCTTCTGCTTGTGTATATAAAGTTGAAAATATGTTTGTCTGAGTTATTGCCTTGATTCAAGGCAATAGTTGGGAAGGTAAGTGAGCAAACAAAGCCAAAGAAAGAGCAGACTTAAAAGCTAACATGTTTTTGTTCTAGCAGTAAAAATAAGAGGGAAAGCCATTTACCAAACAATTTATTGAAAAGCCATGGTACATCTTCTGCTACTTGCATAAAGGAATATGCTTGGAAAATCAGTTTCCAAATTTCTCATGTACTGTTATGAGCACATGTGAATTTAATATCATGGATAAAATGGTTAATTAGACAAGAAAAAATGTGCCTAGAGTTTGTAATATCTTGTGATCTGGTACATTTTCCTCTTTCTCTCATTCTGTGATCAGTACAGGCCCATTGATGGGGGTGGAGAGGGCAAAGGGGGCAACTTCCCTGGGGCACAGCAAGTCAAAAGAGCCCAGGACCCTTAACTGCAGCCCTTTAAATTGCCACCGGAACCCTATGCAGCACAGTCCAGGCAGCTGTCCCATGGGATTGGGAGGCAGTGGAGCTGAGAGTAGGGCTGCCACCCACCGGCATATCCAGAAATCTGGCAGTCGTGCTGCTGCCCTGCGGAGCTGCTTGGAGAGGCTGCCACCTCCTGGCACAGCTGAACCCCAGCCACAGGGCTGTTGCCTGGCAGTGCAACATTTAACCGACAGGGGGCTGGAGCAGCCCATGCCCACAGCAGGGCTGGCTCGATGTGCTGTGGTGTGGGCAGGGGTGTTCCAAACTGGTGTAGCTGGAGTAGAGCACTGCAGGTGGGGCACTCCAGCCCCCTACTGTCCTTGTTTAAACCAGTTAAACATAATGTTTAATGGGTTAACTGATTAAACAGGATTTACATCCAGTGCATTTTAATATATACCTTCCTCCAAACATCCAGCAGGAATTCAACTATAAGTCCCATAGTCAGACTCTGACATTCTCATGGCCCCTTCCACTGGAGAAGAACTGGCCCTGAAGCTAGCATCAGTGGAAGAACCCCCACTCCCATAGCACCAGTGGAGTCATGCTGCCAAGCCACTGGACACAGCTAGAGGGAGGGAGTTGCTGCACATGCCCTTGCCTTCTATCCACCTCCACTGCTTCTTCTTCATGGGGGAAAACTGACTATGGGAGAGCATGGCCTCATGCAGCAGGAGTCTTCTGTGGGTAATAATAAACATAAGCTATAGCAAAGACTAATCATTCACAAGGGTTTAACTCAGAAGTGGGCAAAAGGGCCTCCGTGGGCTGGATCTGGCCTGCCAAGTGGGTGGATCAGGCCCACAGAGGTCCTGCTGCTCCTCCACCCCCAGGCCAATTAGGGCAGGGGATCGTCCGAAGCTGCTCTCAGGGTGGGAGCAGAGAGAAGGCTTCACATGCTCCACCACACCCAGGCCTTAATTGGCCTGGGATCAGGGGAGCATGGAAAGCCTCCTCCTGCCCTGCCAGGAGCATGTGGCTCTTTGAAGTGCCACGCGTTGCTTGCAGGGCAGGAGGGGAAGAGCAGAGGAGGCGTTGAGCGCCCTCCCACCCCCAGGCCAATCAGGGTCTGGGGGTGGGGAAGCTGCGTGAAGCTTCCTTCACCCTGCCCCAGCCCTGCGAGGAGCGCGTGTCACTTCAAAGTGCCACATGCTCCTCGCAAGGCAGGAGGAGGCTTCCCGTGCTCCCCCGCCCGCAGGCCTGATTGGCTTGGAGATGGGGGAGTGTGCCAAGCCTCTTTCAGGGCATGGGTGCTTAGTGGAAAGTGTGGGCAAAGGGGCTCCCCTATCCCCAGAGCAATCATGGTCTGGGCGGTGGGGTAGCTCCGCCCCTTCCAGGGTGGCCTGGGGCTACTTCCAAAATTTTTGAAGTGGCCCCTGGGCAAAAATTATTGCCCACTCCTGGTTTAACTACTGTCAGGGCTGGCCTTAAGCCGATTCGGCCGAATTGGGCCCCGTGCCTAAGGGGGCCCCGTGCCCTGCACCCGGAAGTCGGCTCCCTCGGCTCGGCCGGCTGGGCCCCCGCTCTTACCTGCGCACGCTGCCGGATGCTGCTGCCACCATGCAGGTGAGCGGGGAGACACCCAGGCATGACATGACGTCACGCCCGGGATTTTGAAACTGAAAAGGTGGCGGCGCACGTGGTTTGGAATCCGGCCCCGCAGAAGGCAGAAGGTAGGGGAGGGGGAAAACTAGGGGGAGGTGTGGGAGAGGAAGAGGCTTGTGCGGAGGGGGGAAAAAGGGGAAGGCACCAAGAGACAGGGGTGCAGGAGAAACAAATGCCAGGGGGCCAAGTGCAGACAATGAGGGAAAGGGCAGAAGGGGAGGTGTCAGTGGGAGGGGGGACAGGGTGATGCTGGGAGAGGAGAGGAGAGCGAAAGGGCATTGGGGGCTGGAGGGGGAGGTGCTGGTAGAAGGCTTGAAAGAAGGGGTGGGCATGAGGAAGGTGGGGATGGAGCAAGGCATGTGTGAGGGCACAGAGGAATGAGGGGAATGGAGGCAGAGAGTGCTGAGGGGATGGGCATCAGGGAAAAAGGAGGCAGGGGCAGTAAGGGAAGGGGGAGGCACGAGGAGGGTGCAGGGCTAAGGGAAGGTGCAGGTGCCAGGGGATTCTGGGGTGAAGTAGAAGGGCAGACACCTGCAGGGGAGGGACCAGCACCAGAGGAGAGAGGCAGGGCAGGTGTGTACAGGGAAGTGTTAGAAGAGGGTAGCTCACAGATCAGAGTGGGGCTACTGGAGGAGTGGGCACAGGGGGGAGAGAAGGGCTGGTGGGGGAGTAGGTCGCAGGAGGGCTGAGGACAGTGAGAAGGGCAGGAGTCAGGACAGCAGAGGAGGGCGAGTAGTTTGGGGGCAGTAGGTACCAGGGGAGATGATGAAGCAAGGAGAGGAGACATGGCACCAGAGAAAAAAGGTAAAGGTTTATAAAATATTTATTAATAACTTGGTATGCTGCCCATGGCCAGTTTGTTTGCACCCCGCGGTGCAGTTTGGGTTTATGTGGGGATCAACACGTGGCCAGCGAGTGGGAGCCAAAACAAAAAAGTAGTCAGTGTAATGAACTTCTGTTGATATGTGTTTTAGTAGTTAAATTCTTGGACTGTCATTGCTCATGAAAAATGCTGTCACATGGGTAGAAATCGGGTAAATATTGCATTTTATTAATATCAGCAGAACTGACTTAAATGGGGCCTGTGTGTTGTGTAGTCTTGCCTTAATCTTTGTATTCATGCCTGTCAGTGTGAGAGAAGCTATTTGTATATATTTGCTTGCATATGCAACCACACTTAAGTTGAGGCCCTCAGCATGTTCTGTAAGTATCAGTGTGGCCCCCGGGGCTTCCAAAATTGAGTTGCCCTAGCTCATCCCTGACAGGTGTCTGTCTAACCTGGTCTTAAATATCTGCAATTTAAGCCCATTGCTTCTCATCCTGACCTCAGAGACCAAGCAGAACGATTTTTCTTCCTCCTCCTTATGATACTCTTTTAGATACTTGAAAGCTGCTCTCATGTCCCTTTTTGGTCTTCTCTTTTCCAAGGTAAACAAGGCCAATTTCTTCAGCCTTGCCTCATATCTCATGTTCTCTAGACCCTTCATCATTTGTGTCGGTCTTCTCTGGACTTTCGCCAGTTTCTCCACATTTCCTAAAATGTGGCGCCCAGAACTGGACACGATACTCCAGCTGGGGCCTAATGTAGATGGCTCATTCCCTGCCTAGGGGACGTGAGACTGGGCGGGTTAATTTCCAATCCTCCTGTTTATTCTTTTCCTAAACCAGGAGGGCACAATAGTTCTGATGGGGATTGGAGAGGAGATGGAAGCCAGATCCAAGATCAATGAGCCCTGGTAAGTGGGCCCATTGCAAGGAGACTGGACCTGTGGATGCCTTGGGGGTCAGCAGCAAGGGCCTGCTTTGGGAAGCCCCCTCTTTGGAGGTGAATGTGGCAGCATTGAGACACCACCCAGAAGCAGGCACCACAGACACTAACTGCAGATTCATGGGAGGGCTCTCACAGATCTTGCACATGCATAAGAGGATAGATCTGCAGGAGGGGGAGCAGTGGCATAGTGAGGGGGCTGGAGGGGTCAGTTGCCCCTGGGAGAAAAATAATATAAAATTTAGTTAAAAATAGATGTCACACGTTTTTAAAAGGAATACCATATCTTCTGCCTTTTGTCTATTTTTGTCTCTTTAGGCCCCCAGTTAAAATTTTCAAAAGCACTTGAGTGACTAAAGTCATTTTGGAAAAAAAATTTTTTTATTTATACTGTGGGCAAAGCATGGGCTCACAAGAATTCCTCCATTGTTTTACCATGAGTCTCAAAACATTTGGTATTTTTCTAAAGGCCTGGAGTCAATTGATTATGTAGGAAGCTCAGCTTTCATTTAAAAAAAGTTCTCTATACTTCTGGGCCTTACAGCTAAGGAGGAAAGCTTTAAAACATGAACCCTAAATACTCAAGAAACAAAAGGCCAATAAAAATCCAACATGTTTTATTTTAAAAAAATCTTATGATTTGTAGACTATTTTCATAACTTTGTGTAGGCGTTCCTTGTGATTTTTGTGTTGTCAATACTGCTCTTTGATTGGTGAATTTAGAGAGTCTCTCCTTCAGTTTCCTTTCCACCCTCCTTTTTGTCACAGGTCATCAGAGAATCATAGAGACAATGGAGAGTACGGTGAGTCCATGACTATGGTTAATGACTGGTCAGGGTGACTAACTATTATCAGCCAGTGGTCTGAATGAGCTATCTACTGCCATCTATTAATCAACTGTAGGAAAAGGCTTCACGAGCAGACCTTATTTATATAGACAACTTACTTTGCCACAGAGATCAGTAGACACACTTGCTGTGTCAAGGTGATCAAGTCTGGCTCTTTTGGGTTGAAATTCACTTAAGATCTGGAGCTGGGAGAATGAAATGTTGTTATCCATATTGTATGATTAAAAGACCTGAACTTAATATGACCTGGCTTAGGGTCTACCATAACTTGAACACTAAGCAGAGGATAGTGAGTCACATCTAAGTGAAAGTCACAGAAGAGGGAAACAGGTTTTATTTCTGGTGGTGTAGAGTCTATTTGGGAGTCCTCAATTATATCTGACACTTTACATCCAGTGTTTAAAGGCAGAGCTGACTAGAATCAATTGAGAGTCCTTGTCTTGTCTCAGTGATCGCTTGAGCAAAAATCATTGATAAAATCTTGTCTAGACTGACCTTGGACTCAACATGCAGGCAGTATGTTGAAGGGCAGTGCAAAGGAGGCAATGGTGGTGAGGTACCATATTACCTAGTGAAATCGTTGGTGCTGAAATCACTAAGGACTGGAATTTGACCACAGAACTGACACTTTCTTAACAAAGACTCCATTTTTGCTATTTAAAAAGTAAATCAATGTAACAGAAAACTGCAACGCTTTCTGGTAACTTTTTAAAAATCAAACTTTAAACTTTATTGAAAAAATTGGATAGTTTGCAATTGAAAATATTTGACCTACACTTAAGGCAACTGATTTAATTTTGTGTAAAATTTTGCATAATAAAGGATGGCATTTTTTTTTGAAAATGTTCAACTATATTGATATACATTTTGATCAGATCTACTTCTGATGTGATATTTGTGTGTGGTTGTGGTTTGTTGTGTGTGTGTGTGTGTGTGTGTGTGGGGTTTTTTGGTTTTTTGTTTTGTTTTGTTTTGTTTTTTTGCTCAACAAAAATCCTGTGGGGAGGGGGCCGCCAAAATGGTTCAAATTGGGCCCCGCACTTCCTAAAGCCAGCCCTGACTACTGTGATTAGCTGTTTAGGCATGAAGGAAGATTGAAGATTAGCTCTGTGTTCACAAACTGGGACAGACCCAGGGTGGACCCAGGCGAACAACAGCATTGCAGGCAGGCACTCAGAGGGACCTTAAAACATAGATAACATACAATCTCTATTTTAAATGCATGTGACATTGGTGTTAGTTGCTCAGCTCACATGCTAGCCTCCACTGCCAAATCAGAGCTACTTGGCTTTGAAGGAGAGACAAACCAGCATCAAATAGCTTTTGCTATATCCAGCTTTATCAAATAGCAGCTCTTTACTGATTTCACATGAGGTGGTTCAAACCCCAACAACAATGCTGTGATGCAGCAATGCCCCTGCACTGATTGCTAGTGAGTAGAACATTGTATCCATTGGAGGCCAATGATTGTTTAAGAAACCCCTTTTATTTGAAACCCTTGCCTCTTATTCTTCTGTCTCTAGTTACAGCATTTGGGACTTACAAAGAGGAAGCAATGTTTGAATGGTTTGTAACTCAGTCCTGATTGGCCATATAGTAGAATTTGCCTTTGTTTTTAGATTTCTTTGGGACATGTATTTTTTCACTCATGAGAAAGTGAGGCTCAGTGAGGCTCAGCACTGTCTACTGCTGCATAAGTATCTCCCAACAGTCCTGTAAACACTCTCCCCCAAATCAGCCTGCAACATCTGCACTACCACACTATTCAGGAGCCTCTCATGAGCAAAGATTGATGGTTCTGCCAAGAGTGCAGTGGCTTTGTCTTCTCCCGCCACAGCTGTACTGTTCTGCTGGACCAATCAAAGCATGGTGCAACAGTGGAAGAGTTGTGAGTGCAGGACACACTCAGAAGAAGAGAAGGAGGATTAGAAGTATCTATCACAAGTAGAACCAATTGTCCTCCCTCTTGAGGAAGGAGTAGTTCTGTGATCACTGCATATAATCTGCATGATTTCGACTCCATTCTGGATATAAGTTTAGAACCCTGTGATTCCCTGTTTGTTTCCTTCTGCCCTCTCTTCCCACCTTCCAGCCTCTCTCTCCTCTGCCCTCCAGATACAATGAACCACACTTTTTGTTTTGAAAAACTGAACTGGTTTTTTTTAATTTGGGGGAAATATAAGGGGAGAGAGTGCGGGGATAGAACCTGGGATGGGTAAGGAGGAAGGGGGAGGAGGGACTCAGGGATGGGGCCAGGAGTGATGCCTGCCTTGGCTGATCCCAGTGCCTTGTGTGTGAGACCCTTGGCAGCTACTGGGAGGTTAGGGGGAGAAACCAGAGGAGCAGGAGCAGGAGCAGGAGCAGGAGCAGGGGGGACTTGGGAAGGAGCAGATATGCGGGGGCAGCTGCTGAACCACTCAATTGCTGTGGCCATGCAGTTGGCAGCAGCACTGTGTGCCACACACATGTTCTGGGCCTCCTGGGACAGTTCCCACCAGGTGGAGCAGCACAGCTCCCAGTCAGCATGGTGCTCCTTGGGTCCAGTTCCATCCTATAGACCTGCCACTCCAGGGACTGCTGACGGGAATGGAGGGAAGCTATTTGCTCCTGCTCAAGGTCCTAACGGGATTGGTGGTGCCTGCAGGTCTCGTGGCAGATATAGCTTGCTCCCCACTTGCAGTTGGCCCAGCTGTGAAGAACAAAGAGAAGGGCAGTCATCCCAAGAGACACTGTGCATGAAGCATAGCCTTCATCTCTGAGCCAACACCGAAAGGACTAGGGTCAGATGATGATGCTGTGCTTCAAGCAAGGCTATCTGAAGCCTAGACAGCAGGCACTTTCCTGCAGGGGCACAGATGTCCCAGGGGGATCCTTGCTACCCTCATGCTTTGGGGATAAGCAGGCATGGGAAGGTGCCAGCCAGGCTGGGAGCCTGTGAGTTGGTGGGGGGTGATGGGGCAGCTTGGCTTCCCTCCATGCCACACACATGCCAGGTCTGGCAGTGGCAGCATCCCAATGAGAATCCCTACTCTCTAAAGGTATGTCTACACTAGCTCGTTAGTTCGAGCTAGGTAGGGTAATTAGGGCAAGCGAAGTTGCAAATGAAGCCCAGGATTTAAATATCCCGGGCTTCATTTGCATTTTCCCGAGCGCCGCCATTTTAAATCTTAGTCCGAACTCCGTGCCCATGGCTGCTACACGGCGCGGAGTAGGTAGTTCAATTAAAGATCCTAATTCAAACTACCGTTACTCCTCATTCCACGAGGTGTACTGGTAGTTCGAATTAGGATCTTTAATTCGAACTACCTACTCCGTGCTGCGTGTAGCCGCGGGCAGGGAGTTCGGACTAAGGGGGATTTAAAAATGGCGGCGCCCGGGATATTTAAATCCCGGGCTTCATTTGCAACTCCGCTTGCCCTAATTACCCTACCTAGCTCAAACTAACGAGCTAGTGTAGACGTACCCTAAAGGAGGAGGAAGGGTGTTGGGGAGGTGTGTGTGAGCAGCGATGCTGCTTGTTTGGGAGGGTGCTACTGAGGTCCCCTCCACTTCATCTGTCTTGCCAAGCTGGCCCAGGAGTGGATACTGCCCCAAGATTATAGGCATGCCCGTGTGCCATGTGCAGCACTGCTGTGTATGTGTCCATGACCCCCCCCCCCAACCTCCTTAATGGTGGCTTGTGGTAGGAAGGTGTCCCACCACAGGCTTGGGAGTAAGACAGGCCTGTGCAGAAACCCTGTGAGCTGGAGTGCAAGGTTTGTGTGTGGGAGCCTCATTGTGGCTGTGTGCTCTGGACTTGTACTCTATGTGCACCCCACATGCACAGGCTGCTGTGAATTCCCCAAGCTGAGAACACCAGGTGAGGAGCTGCATGCAGCTCATCATCTGGTATGAGGGGGCAGCTGCTGGACCTCACTGCCCACCACCTTTCTCCACCCCATGTGTGTCTAAGGAAAGTAATAGAACTTCCCTATGGGGCCTTCCCTGGCCTCAGGGTGACATCCTGGGAGTGGGGGGATCACTTCAGGGACAGGATGAACTCCTTGCTGTGGTGCGCATAGAGTTGGTGCTGGCCTCCTTGTCTTCCTCTTCCTTCACCTTGTCCTCCTCCTCCACCCCACCACCTTCTGGGAGGCTGATGACAATTGTCTCCCATCCAGAGTCCACAATGAGGGTGGGGGAAGGAACTGACCCCCCCCCAGGATTTGGTGGAGCTGGTCGTAATACTGATAGGAGTGGGGTATCTTCCCTAAGCGAGAGCTGCACTCCCAGGCTTTGGTGTGGGCCTGCCACACCATCTACCTTCATCCACACCTGTTCCTAGTATGTCTGTGTGCCTTCTGACCCAGGCTGTCAGCTATCTGCCCATAGATGTTGGCATTCCTGCATCTGGTGTGGAAATCCTTGAGGTTTTCCTCCTCTTCCCAGACCTGAATGAGATCCAGGATCTTCACACCAGATCAGGATGGTGCCCTTCTCTTTCACCTCCATGCAGGGTCTTGGGAGCTAGCTGCCAGCTCCCTTGCAGCCGTGGAGGGCTTGGTGGGAGCACAGGGGTCTCTCAAGGCAGCAGGGAGAGAAGAGAAGGGTGCTGCTACATGGCACAGGGCTAGCACGGCTTTCCTTGTGCCACAAGCTCTTTCCCTTCTGTCTGCACCTTTAAAGGCTGCATGGGAACAGAAGCTGTAGAGTTCTGATGAGTGTGGACACTGTGGCCACCTGTGAGAAGCCCTGGAGGCCACATATTTCAAAATAAGCACAGCTGCGCTGTCTACACATACCCTATTCTGAAACAGACATTATTCCTCATGAAATGAGGGTTACAGATTTCGGAATAAGAAGCCCATTATTTTGAAATAATGGGCTTGCTGTGTAGACACTAACTTCATTATTTTGAAATAATGCTGTGGTGTAGACATGCCCCTAGAGAGCAGCTCTTGAATGACACAGTTCAAAGCCCTGCAAGTACTTAGATAAAAGACAAAATAGTCTGAATGCTAATCCAAACTTTAACCAGCTCAGCTGAAGGCATGGCATTCTACCAAGAGTGTGTGACCTTGCTATCATTTATGTCAATTCAAATTTCTGCTCAGCAGCTTGGGTTAGTGCACAGTAAACTAATCAATGAGCCCAAGAAGCAGGGCTCTCTTTCTAGCCCTGTCACCATAGCCTGTGGTGTAACAGTTCACCTCACTACATGCAATATATAACTGTGTGCTGCCCTTCTTTCTTTGGACCATAAATTACTTGGTTAATGGAACCCTAAGTTGGTTGCAATGCCAGAACAAAAGTGTGGCCACAAGTAAAACACACAAGACATTTACCTAATAGAGTCCTCAGAGGACAGAGTCACACTGAGCCTGATCCACAGTGGTATTTAGGTTCCTAACTAACTTCCACTGAAAATATCTGAGCCATTGCTCTTCTCAGCACATGGGAGCTTGTTCATTGGTATTCAAAAGAGAAATCTGGGCCTATGGAACTTAATGGGAGTTTTGCCATTGACTTCAATGTATATTGGATTTCTTCCCAAGTCTCTGGCAAAACTTAACACCACTTTATTTGGTATCTCAAAGTAACTTTTTGGCATCATATTCTGGGATTTCTACAGACTTGGAAGCTAAAAAATGATTAGCATGGAGTTACAGATTCTTCAAAATGAATGACAGTTGTGTGAAAAATTAAGTAATTATACAGATGCTAATATAAAGCATGTGTTAGGCTTCAAACATGATGCCACAGTAACATTACAGTTTCAGACAGCCAGTCCTCATTACAGCTTTAATAAAACAAAAGACAGAGGTAGACAGCACCATAGCCTTTACAATATATAGATTATATATGATATATATAGATAGATAGATTATATATGATATAATCTAGTATCTAGCCAATGCAGGAGAAGGAAAGCAGGGCACAAAGGGCATTGTAACTTCCCTTGTAGAGTAAAAAAGCCATGCAGGATTTAAGGCTCTAACACAGTGGTCCCCAACGTGGTGCCCGTCGGTGCCATGGCACCCTCCGGGCCATTTCTGTGCGCCTGCCGAGTGATTGTGGCTGGCCCCGCCCCCGCCCCCGGGCGCGTGGTGCGTGGGCGCTGCTGGCTCCTGGGCGCGCGGCACAGGAGTGGCGCCGGCCCCGGGCATGCAGTGCATGGGCTGTTCTGGCCCTGGCATGCGGCGTATGGGTGGCCCTGCCCCGGGCGCGCGGCACAGGAGCGGTGCCGGCCCCGGGTGTGTAGCATATGGGCAGCCCCACCCCGGGCGTGCAGCACAGGACTGGTGCCGGCCCTGGGAGTGCTGTGCATGGGTGGCACCAGCACCGGGCACTCGGCGTATGGGTGGTCCCACCCCCAGGCGTGTGCACGACCCCGCCCTGGGGTGCCCGGCGCGTGAGTGGCCCCGCCCCCGGGTGCCCGGCAGCCCGGAAAGGTTGGGGACCACTGCTCTAACACCTGCTTAAACTGCTGCTGAACCCAGGGCTGGGACTGCCTTGTTTATTACCATTTCCAGAAGCACTACCCCAAAAAGAGTACTGGTACTGGCATGCTGTTGTATCACTCTTCAAGGACAATTTCTCTTTAGGCATGACTTGCCTGAATGTTCCCAGAGAGGGCTTTTGTCTGGCCTATATTACAATACATGTGATTCTGACGGGGTGTGGTCACAGATGACCCCATGGGTGTGCCTCCTGGGGTGCTGACACGGCTGTTGCCACTTTCCTTCCCACTCTCTGGGGCTCCTCACTGCCTGGTCCTGCTGGGCCAGCTCCGCTGGTCTCCCCCAGCCAAGCCCCCAAACCCACACTGAGAAGCAGTACAGATACTGAACCACTTCAGGTCCAAGGAGAGTGCAGTTTAGGGCCCAGCCTCCTGAGAAAGCGTTCCACAGATCGGATCAAACGCCAAAGAATTAGGTAAGCCACTTTTAAGAATGAAAGGGGGGAATGTGCACACTGGTTGCCCCCCCAGGTAACAATTATTTACATTGGGTTTGACAGAAAATAAAAATGATTTTATTAAGTGGAAGCAGTAGGGTTTAAGTAGTAATAAGTGAGAACAGGCAGAGCAAAGTAAGTTACAAATCAAAAGAAACAAAACGCTTGGCTAATTCTACACTGAAACCTCAGTACAAACTCTTCAAACTCACCCTAAAACCTCTTTTCCAGCTGCCACTCTAAACCAGGGCTGTCTTCCCCACCCTGGGGTCTTTGGCTCCTTCCTTCAGGTGCAGCCCAGCCAAAAAAACCCAGGCCTCTGCTTTCCTATTCTTTTTGGTAAGGAGTTGAGGCCACTCCCTACCAACCACTGCTCAGACTTAAGGATTGTTTAACAGTGGCTCATCATGAAATTGCAGGTAACACTCTCCATGTCTTCCATTCACACATTTGAAGCCCCCGAAGTATTTCCCACTCCACATGTCTAATTTTATACACACCAATGATGCATACATCACAGTAAGATAAACAGAACCAGCGGATCATGACATACAGATGATGGGTTACATGAAATAATTCACTCAAAGCACCTTTGAGTTATCTATATTCATGTCCATAAGTCCATTCATAAAGCATGGGGGAAGGGGCTTTATGAATGGACTTATGGACATGAATATAGATAACTCAAAGGTGAGTATTTCAGTATTTGAGAGGAACCAGTACGAAGAACCCAGATTTGAGTGGTTTTTCATCCCTGGCCAATGTGGCACTGTCATAACCCAGTAAACATGTGTGGCTTTTGAAGCTCAAAACTCTGGAGTTTCCAGTTCTTTTTAGCTCTCAGAATACTAAAATCGGGGAGGCTGCATTTCTGACCTCCAACCCCACTTTCTTTTTCTAGCCTAGACACAGGGCAAGACCCACTTGCAAAGAATAACCATTGCTGTTTGCATAGCATAATATTCCACTTGCTAGAAAAAAATTAACTAAGTCTTCCTGAAAAAAAGTGGTTTAAATTAAGAAAAAAAAATTTTTTTTTGAAAAACTGAAAAAAAAAATGTAATGAAATCCAGGGACTGGGGCAGGGTTGTGGGAGAAAGTTTAAGAAACCCCGAAGTATTAGTAGCACTTAATTTAATAAATCTAAGTTGTATATTAAAAAATACCCCCCAAACATCATGAATATTTAAAATTACCAATTTTTTTGTACACAATGGCATTTAAAACAAAAATTATTCTACACTAACCCATTTCTTATTTCCATATTCTCAATCTCAATCCCAATAAAATCAGTCCACAAATAATGAAATCTATGCCATGTTTACACCAAAGCCATCATGGGGTCAGTACTGCTGACTGCTTTATGAGGAGAGGAAAGGTTGATGGCCATCACTAATAGCATTTTGAGATTAATGTTTGCACAGACCATAACAATAGCAATAATGTCTCTTGTCTCTAGTATGCAGAGCCACTAAGACTAATGAGCTCATTTATAGCCCTGATGGGAATAATTAAATCTGAAAAATCAAAGCACAACATTCTTATTTAGTGCTCTTTGAAACCAATATTCTAATGGAATTCTATCAACAGCTAATTGAAGTACTAATCTTACCCAGGGTTGGGCCCCTGGACAAGATGGCTAATATATCATGTTCTTCTTTGGCAAGTAACATATTGCTCAGACAGGATAGCTCTGAGATCAGATATATCTGGGTGATACAAAGGAAGTGTAATAACCTTTTCAATCAATATTTTGATAGCATATACATTAAACGTCAATCATACTGTAAAATGTTTTGCTGAGGTACAAGGGCATGTCCGTATATTTATAAAATGATAAATCTGCTGCCATCTGCAAATAAAGGCCTACCAACTGGATATAAATGGTGATACAGTAACATTAGTCAGACAGATGCTCACTGACTGCAGTAAGCAAAATTGGGAGGCTAAAGAGCTTACCTTTACTTACCTTGTTAAACCACTTTATGCATAAAGGTCACAATTTTGCAGGAAAAATCCCTTTTAAAAGGCTTTTACCAGTTGTGTGCCTTGTCAGTGGGAGAATGTAATTATATGGAAGATTCGTTAGACAGGGATTTATGATCAATTTCATAGATAGGAGGATTTCACCTTATTAAAGATGATTATAAGGTAGTTTCATTAGTCTTAGTATTTGGGAAAGCAGTCTTGTGTTATCCAGACCTGGAAGTTAAAATATTACCAAAACTTAGATACCAGTAACATATCTAATTGGATATTAAATTAATAGATTGAATTTTAAATGGATTCTTTCTGGAATCTTTTTTATTCTTTTTTAGCTAAATAAGAGGGAGGCATTCATGTTAAATCCTAAGCAGCTGTGGTCTCCAGTGTTAACTTTTATCCACCATGCGTCCTTAGATATTTTCATCCAATCATATGCAGATTCATTTTGCCAGTTCCTGGGCTGGTGTCAAATCAACCCATCTCTGGACATTAGTGGAGCTGTGTTAATTTGCTCCAGCAGTAGATGTTTCTGATTGTCGAGATGTCCTCTGCAAGAACAGGGAAGTAGGAGACAACGAAGTAGGATTCCTGGAAGAACATCCTTAGGGAATTCTAGGATCTGTGTCTGTGCTCCCCAAAAATGCAGTTTGCATTTCATCCTTGCTTAATTCATGGTCCAATGTTTGCAGCACATATTACCTCTTGTTTAAAACTGCTTGAATCAAGGAGTCTGGACTGCATAAAAGCCGATGAATGATTGTTTATTTTTATTCATGAAAGCAATTGTAGCAGTGCTGCTATCTATGCAAGCATCTACAGGCAAAACTATAAATAGCAGCCAAACAGGTAATTCATGAGTCTATCTAGTCCTGCAAGGGTCTGGTTAGATTTTGCATGCTGTCTTGGTCATCCTATGGGAGTTATATATGGTTCCGCACATGTTGGTGACAGACGAAAGAGGATATTTTAAAAAGGACTCCAATTGAAATTCTCACAAGTAAAATACTCAGACTTCCATTGCCATTCCATCTTCTCTCCGGCTGGGCATGTGCAGCAGCAGTGGCCAACCTCTATCAGAATTTTTTTGGACAGCATTTTGCTGCTTACTAAAAAAAATAGGCGTACATCATTCAGGGTGCCTCAGATAAACAACATGCACAGAGGAACATGTGGCACAACAAGGGAAAGCTTGCAACTGTCCAGCTTGCTATCAATACACCCTGTTATGGCTCTTCTCCCCTTGAAGCACAATGCACCTACCAAAACATAAGGCAGGATTTACTTTTCCAGGTGGCAGCACTACTCTTTACTGTATATGCTGTACCCTTCCCAGGGGCAGATCTTCCATTCACATCACAGCAAGAATAGGGAAGATAATTTAATAACAGATGATGAAGAAAAAGCTTAAGTACTCAATGCTTTTATGCCTGGGTCTTCACAGACAAGGTCAATTCCTAGACTGCTGACTAGGCAGCACAGTAGAGGGAGGAGGTGAGCAGTCCTCAGTAGAGAAAGGAAAAGTTAAGTATGATTTAGCGAAGCTGGACATGCACAAGTCCATGGGACTGGATGTAATGTATCTGAGCGTGCTGAGAGAGTAGGCGGATGTGATTGTAGAGCCACTAGCCATTATCTTTGAAAATTCGTAGTGATCAGGAGAGGTCCTGGACTATTAAAAAAGGCAAATGTAATGCCATTTTTTTATTAAAGGGAAGAGAATCTGAAGAACTACAGACTGGTCATTCTCACTTCAGGTAGGGATAGGGTCCAGAGTGACCTAGACAAATCGGAGGATTGGGCCAAAATAAGGTCTGCATTTAGAACAGAAGGATCCCACGGATAGCTACAAGTTGAGGACTGACTGATTAAATGACTTTTGGCAGAAAAGAATCTAAGTGGATGAAAAGCCTACAGTGAGATCAAATCTGGACTACTACATCCAATTTTGGGGCCCTATCTACAGAAAAAATGTGAATAATATGGAGGGAGTCCAGTGAAGGGCAACAAAATTCACTAGGGGGCTGGGGCACATGGCTTATGAGGAGAGACTGAGGAAACTATGCTTATTTAGTCTACAGAAGAAAAGAATTGGATGGTGTGTGGGTGGGAGGGAGGGGTTGAGAGCAGTCTTCAACTACCTGATAGGGGGGTTCCAAACAAGAGGAAGTCAGTTTATTCTCAGTGGTAACAGAAGACAGAACAAGAAGCATTGGTCTCAAGTTGCAGTGTGGGAGGTCTAGGTTGGATATTAAGGATATTAAGGAAATAGCTACCCCATGTCTACATAAGCTACCCATTATTTTGAAATATTTTTTTGAAATAATGGGCAGACTGTTTCGCCATCCTGGTAAACCTCATTGCATGAGGGGTTAAGGGATGGCTCGAAATAACATGTTATTTCAAAATTTGGTGCTGTGTAGATGCACCAAATTTCAAAACATGCTATTTTGAAATAGATTTGAAATAAGTTGTGGGGTTTTTTTTTGCGCAGTGCAAATTGTGTATCTTATTTTGAGTTTAGGGTGCTCTGTAGAAAAACCCTTAGGAAAAACTATTTCACTTGGACAGATTAAGCACTAGGATCAGTTTCCTAGGGAGTTTGTGGAATCTTCATATTTAGAGGTTTTTAAGGTCTGGCTTGTCAAAGCCTTGGCTGGAATGATTTAGTTGGGGTTGGTCCTGCTTGAGCAGGGGGTTGAACTAGATGACCTCCTAATTCTCTTCCAACCCTAATCTTCTATTATTCTATCTGGTGCAATAATTTATTTCAAATATAGAAAATAAATCATGCTTGCTGTTACTTTATTTGTTACACATAGTTAAGAAGTAAAGGAAGCAAATCTAAATGGGAGTAGGCAGGAGAACTAGAACGTGCCTTATATTTTGGCTTTGCAGAATTCAAGTTTTATTTGTTATTGTTCTGATGGATAATATTGATGTCTCTTTTTAAGCTTTCTTTTAGATTTGTATTAATTTAAATTCTCATAATTGCAGGAAATTATGAAGGGTCAAACAATGATTATTTAATGACACTGGCTGCTGAAATTGTGTTTTAACCATTATAAAGTTTTAAATTTTTCAAATTGTCAACATCACATGTCAGAATTTTCAAAGTAAATATCCTTAAATCAAATGCTAATAATTTCTCAAGCTACATTTTCCTGATTTTACCATCTGAACATTTCTATCATTGGACTCATTTTTTTTCATCAGTTAGTGTGGGTAAAGTTTTATTTTACTATATCAACACTTTCAGAAAAAAAATCCCTAATCCTTCAAAGCCTTTTTATTTTCTACCCAATGGGATATTCCGCCCAATGGTGTGTTAGTAATTACGGTGTTAGAACCCAAAATATGGAGGCAGGCTGAGAAGACATTTTAATGTAATAGTTATGTTAAGTGCCTTAGAGGTGTTCGCTTGTTAAGAATAATGAAACTGACCTTGTCAAAGTCCATCATTATTGATAATAATAAAGTTCAACAGCATTATTATAGGATTTCACAACAGTTAACCTTTATTGCTGGATGGCTAATTGTAACCCTCTGTGTCTCCTTCATGCCTAATTAGGTTTAATTGCAAAGAGATAAAGACTGTTTATAGCAGAAGGCCATCTTTTCTGCAGCTGAGCAAATTCATGAAAGAATGGGATTGTTGAGAGAGAGAAGACAGGAAAAGGCAGGAGGCCTTAATACACTTTAGCATAAAATCCTGACAGATTCAAATTGATTCTGCTTCTAGAGAAAATTGAGTGCAGAGGGAATTAGATTTATGCACTGTTAAATGTAACTGCCTGGCAGTATTCATACAGAAAGCTGTTAAAATGGTAATCTTTAGAGATGTATGAAAATTGTGTGTGAACAGACCAATGAACCATTACTGGGAGCATGCTTCTTATATCTGAATAATACAAGACAATCTTATTATTATTAATAACGTATTACGAACACTATGCATTATGGATGTAATTTAATCACAGCATCTAAATGTATAAACAACTGCCAAGGCTCTTAGTAACTATTTTGGTGCATGTAGTTAGACATTAAGTTTTTCTCTTTTGGATCCTAACAGAAATTAAGTATATTGTAGGCAATACTGCTTAGCTTATTAACAGCATGTGTTTGACTAGCAAGTGTTGTATGAACTGACATGCAACAGACAGAGGCTGGATTTCTGTTCTTCCTGTGATCTTCAGGAATTGGGATGCTTTGGATGCACCTCACTGCACTGCATGGAGGAAGCATCTTATGGCATTCCTGAGCCGGAACCCCATGTGGAGCAACCCTGGCAAACTCTCAAAAGAAGTCCAATTCATTTGATGTCTGCCAGAACATGTGGTGGCAACATGCGGAGTTAGAGGGATGAAAGCACCCCAAGTTTCCAGCAGGAACATAGAAGATCCACTTTTCCCCAAATCCATCTTTTTAAAGTATTTATATTGAGCATGATAACCTCAGGGTGGTGAATTGCCAGGTAGAGGGTTTCCACCAAAGCACACTTAAAGTCAGTAGGCCAGCCATGGCCAACCCACAGCTCATGAGCTGCATCGGCTCTTGCACCCCAAAAGTGCAGCTTGCGAAGCCACTTCTGCATCCCGCCCCACCCCGGCTCCCGCCCCTCTCCTGCTGGCTCCCGCTCCCCCCGGCCCCCGGCTTCCCAGTGCTTACCGGGTCAGAGCTGCGGCGTTTTCAAAATGGTGCCCAAGATGGCTGCCATCTTAAAGGGGCATCCTCCTTTTAAAATTAAAAATATATATATATTTTTTTGCTCGACAATTCTGGTGCGGCTCTTTGCATTTTTTCCGCTGCTGTTTTGGCTCTCTTTGTTAAATGGGTTGGCCACCCCTGCAGTAGGCTTTGCATGGAATTCACTGGGCTTCAGTCCATAGTTAATGTTTCCTCAAGTCCAGATGTGCTAGATTGCTTCCAGAGACTCCGCACACCACAGTCCACCCATACCTTTTACACCCCCCCGATACTGATGATGTTTGGATTCAGATTCTAATTCCCAGTGTATGTCTCATCTCAGACTCCTCAGCAACCAAGAGTGATGTACTGTTAGGCTACATCTATCCTGCAACGCTATTTTGGGATGCCAGAGTATCCCGAAATAGCTATATCACCTCATCACAGCAAGTCCATTATTTCGGGCTCACTATTCCAACGTCCCTGTAAAACTCATTCTATGAGTAGGAACATCCCATCCTTTACATTAGCTGAAAACTCTTTCCTAGGGGAGTGGAACTATTCCGTCATCAACCACAACTCAGTGAACCCCTAACACAAGTGGCAATTGAAATGCCTAGGGAATACATAAACGACAATGAACTTTTTAAACAAAGGGTCAGATTTAGGATGGGGCTCACCACTGAACATGTCTGTCACCATGTCAGAACCTTAAGGTGGAAACCGGGTATGACAGTGCCCCAAATTATCTATCAGATTAAAAGGAACTGAGAATCATGGGTGTCAGCAGCAAATGTTAAGACTATTGAAAAGCTAGCTCTCCTGATGCAAATGGAACACCTCCTAGAGAGCCTCCCCATAGAACTCCAGAGATACATCTGAGATGGGAACCCTAAGGACATAAGAGAGGTGGAAGATATAGGCGCCAAGTGGATGGAGGTGATGGAGGAAAATAAAATTAACAGCTAGTCAAGGGAGTATCAGAAGGGGTGCCCACAGATGGCATCCCAGAACAGGGGGCCATCCAAGAACCCACCTCACAGGGAAAGGCCCTATCCACCCAAGGGAGACCACAGACATCCCCTTGTCCCTCCACCTAGTCCTCTGGAAACCCACCTCGCTCCAGTGATACACTAGTCATGCAAAGTTTTAAATGTAATGAACCAAGGCATATAAAGGCCAACTGTCCCAAGAGCACCAACAAACTACACCTCATCATACCAAGAACCCTCAGGCCTGAATGCCTCATGGTTACCCCCAGAGCAAAGGGAGACTGTGAGTGTGGATGGAAGGGAGGTTGTTGTGTGGAGAGACACCGGAGCGAAGGTGTTATTGATCCACCAATTCCTAGTGGACCCCACTCTCATTGACCCAGAGACTTGAGTCAACCCTTCAAGGTAGATCCTTTTGACCTGGCTATCACTGAATTACCAATTAAGTACAAGGGCTGGTCAGGAAATTGGACTTTTGCAGTCTTTGATGACTACCCCATTTCTATGATGTTGGGAAAAAACTTAGCCAACCATGTGAAACAGGCTAAGAAGGTGGGAGTGGTCACTCGCAGCAAGGCTAAGCAGGCCTCCATACCTAAAACCATTTCTGAGCCTCCTAACAGGGACCAGTCTGTGCATCCAGACACCGCAGCACCAGAGACCCAGATAGAGATGATGGAGCCAGACCCCAGACCAGTGACTACAACAGCAGCAGTGGATCCAGTTCCTGAACTCCAGGTGGAACCAGCCGAAGAACTGGAACGGGTGGAGTAGCCAGTGTCATGATTGGAACTAGCTGCAGAGGGTGCCACGGAGCCTGAAGCTGAATCTGCGCAGGAAGCCCCACCTGCACCTGCAACACAACCGAGTGCACCAGCAGAAGGTGGTTCCCCACCTATAGGAATATGCACCGCATCTGCATTGCTTCCAGGGGGACCAAGACCAAGTCCACAACCCAGAGAAGAACCGACATCTCCATCATCCAAAGAGCAGTTCCAGGCAGAGCAGGAAAAGATGAAAGCCTCAAGGGAGCTTGGATGTCAGCCAGCAGCAAACCACCACCTCTCAGCTCTTCTAACAGGTCCAGGTTTGTGGTATAAAGAGAACTTTTATACCAAGAATCTCTTTCTGGTGGACACAAAGAGGACTGGTGTCCTCAGAGACAGTTGGTAGTTCCAACTAAGTACCAGGAAAAATTCTTGATCTTAGCCCATGATCACCCTAGTGACCATGCTGGGATGAACAGAACCAAAGACCGGTTGGGAAGGTCATTCTACTGGGAATGAATGGGCAAGGAGGTGGCTGGCTATGTCCAGACTTGTGAGGTGTGCCAGTGGGTGGGGAAGCCTCAAGACCAGGTCAAGGCACCTTCCAGCCCCTCCCCATAATAGAGGTCCCATTTCAGCGTATAGCTTTGGGTATTATGGGTCCTTTCCCTAAAACACCTCCAGAGGGAAACAGTTCATACTGACCATTGTGGATTTTGCCACCTGATGACCTGAAGCAGTAGCTCTAGGGAGCACTATCACCAGGAACGTATGCCAGGCACTAACAGATATCTTTGCAAGGGTAGGTTGGCCCTCAGAGATCCTCATGGATTCAGGGACTAATTTCCTTACAGAGACCATGAAATGCCTCTGCGAAGCTCATGAAGTGAAAAGCTAGTTGCTACCCCCCTACCACCATCAAACAAATGGCCTGAAGGAAAGATTTAATGGGACTTTGCGAGACATGATACGCAAATTCGTGAATGAACGGTCCAGTGACTGGGACCTGATTTTGCAACAGTTTCTATTTGTCTATAGAAATGTCCCACATCCCAGTTTGGGATTCTCACCCTTTGAACTGATGTATAACTGTGAAGTTAAGGGTCCCTTGCATTAATAAAGCAGTAATGGGAGGGGGGGCCAAGCCTCCTCCAGGAACTAACATTTTTGATTTTGTATGTGTAGGGTAAACTGAGGCAACCATAAATGTGCTAGTAGGCCTCTTAACAACGTGACTCCATCCTGAACTTAGGCCTGGGAACACCACAGCCAGGATAAGAACTGCAGGCAGTGAAATGACCCTGGGCACCATAGCAACCACCTTCTAAGACACTCGAACAGAACTTTAGTTAAGTAATGTAACACATTTTGCTTAAGATAACATTCATAAATGTGCTCAACTGTCTTGCTTCGCTCCTAGATAATGAGCCTGAGAACCAAGCGCTGCACCAACTCAAGGCCGTACCATACCCTCCTGCTATAGAAACATCATCATCATCATTTATGCAGACTAAAATGTTATTACTGTTTTGCTGACATGCTTTGGTATTTGAACAGTAACTACCTGTATATTAATTAATGAGTTGTTACTTTGCAAGGGGCGGAGATATTATGTAATCTTTAGTAGTTTGATTGGCTTATGTGATCATTTCGTCTTGCTGCTAGACCTATCAAATCATTTCCCCTCCGTCCATCTGCTGACTATATAACCTATTGTATTGTTTCAATTAACCAGTGCTCACCAGGGTAACCCCTGCGTGTCACTCCATCAGCTGGTGTATAATAAATCCTCCGCTTGTTTTCACCTGCATCCAGAGTGTCCTGGATTATTTCCAACAGTATGCAACCTACAAAATACCATTAGAGACACTCTAACTCTTGTGCAAAAGAACTTACAGGATACTCAGCAAGAGAAAAGGCCTAGTATGATAAGCATGCCAGAGAGCAGTCCTTCAAGGTAGGTGAGCAAGTCATGGTCTTGAAGGTGCTCAAGGCCAATAAGATGGAAGCATCCTGAGAGACCATTCACAGTCCAAGAGCACCTAGGAGTGGTTAATTACCTCATAGCTTTTCCTGACTCTGACCATAAGCCTAAGGTATATCACTTTAATTCTCTGAAACCCTTTTATTCCCAAGAATTCAAGGTTCTGCAGTTTACTGCCCAGGGGAAGGAAGACGTGCAGTGGCCCAAGGGTGCCTACTATGATGGAAGAGGCAAGGGTGGAGTAGAAGAGGTAACCCTCTCCATGAGCCTCAGCCGTATGCAGCAACAGCAGATCGTGAAACTGTGCACCAGGTTACGCAAATGTTCTCAACGATGCCAGGGTGGACCGAATGGGCATTTCACTCCTTTGACACAGGTGATGCTCGCCCAGTCAGAGCCCAACCTACCGAATAGCTCCTTCAGCCAAAGTGGCTATAGAGAGGGAGATCAAGCACATGCTAGAGATGGGTATAATTTGCCCTTCTGAGAGTGCATGGGCTTCTCCAGTAGTCCTAGTTCCGAAACAAGGGACTACCATAAACTAAATGCTGTAACTTGCCCAGACAACTATCCAATGAACAGATGAGCTATTGGAGAAACTGGGGCATGCCCGTTCATCTCTACCCTAGACTTAACCAAGGGGTACTGTCAGGTACCTCTGGAGGAAGCAGCCAAGGAAAAGTCAGCCTTTATTACACATGCAGAGTTGTATGAGTTTAATGTTCTCCTTTTTGGGCTGCAACCTTCCAAAGGCTTGTGGATAATCTACTAGCTGGATTAGGGGATTTGCATTGGCCTATCTGGATGATGTGGCTGTATTCTCTGATTCATGGACAGAACACCTAGAACACCTCCAAGTTGTCATCCAATGTGTAAGGGAAGCAGGGCTAACAGGTAATGCCAAAAAAATGTCAAATTGAGATAAACAGGGTGATTTACCTTGGACACAAGGTAGGTCAAGGGACTATCAACCCTCTACAGGCTAAGGTAGAGGCTATCCAAAACTGGCCTGTTCCTAAATCAAAGAAACAGGTCCAATCCTTCTTAGGCTTGGCTGGGTATTACAGGTGATTTGTATTGCACTACAGTGAGATCGCTGCGCCACTAACTGACCTGACCACAAAAAATCAACTCAATGTGGTCAAGTGGACTGACAAGTGCCAACAAGCTTTTAACCAGTTTAAGGCTGCCAAGTTGACTGACCCTGTACTAAGGACCCTAGACTATGAAATGCCTTTCGTTGTCACCACAGACGTGTCTGAGCATGGTATGGTGGCAGTTTTGATGCAGGCAGGGCCATATCAACAACTTCACCCTGTCATGTTTCTTAGCAAAAAACTCTGAAAGAGAAAGCCACCGGTCTGTCTCAGAGAAAGAGTGCTATGCTATTCTGTGTGCTATAGAGAAGCTATGACCATATGTGTGGGGACTACGCTTCCATCTGCCAACTAACCACTACACACTCAGGTGGTTTCCCACCATCAAGGAGAATAACAAGAAACTCCTTCAATGGAGCTTGGGTCTCCAAGACTTTGACTTTGACGTAAAACACATTTCAGGAGTTTCTAACATAGTGTCTGATACACTCTCCTGTGAAAGTTTCCCAGACTAAATCACATCTGCCCCTTCCAGCAGGGAAAGGAACAGAACTCCCAGCCTCCTCCCCCAGCTCTGTACACAAATGCAACAGCTCTATAGAAGGGCTGGAGGTGGGGCTAAGGGTTCTGATCCTTTCCCTGTTGGGATAGGCTGTGGGAAAAGCAGCAGAACTGCCAGCAGCTCCTCTAACTGCCATAGTATTCTCAGCCCATCTTCTTCCAGGGGAGGTGAAGAGCATGGGGGTCCCAGGCTGGGGGCAAGACAGAGTGATGTGGGGGTCATGTGCCCCCCTGCTGGCATGCCCCACCATATCATTAAGAAATGTTGTTTACTTACACATCTAGTCTTTATACTGTACATGCCATATTTGTACTTTTGATTGTTTAACTGGTTAAGATACCTTTATCAGGAGTTACACATAACAGCTCCCCCAGCAGGGACTTTGACTATCACAGCTATATATGGGACAGCTTTCCCATTGTGCACCAGTAGAACAGAGTCTCCAGAGGGCATACATAAGCAGCAGCATGTGGGGAAGTGTATTCTGAGCTGTCCCCAGTGATCTTGAAAGACTGGCTAAGTCAGCAACATATGCTTATGGTGTCCTTTCTACATGGGGAGAAGGCACTTAATTACAGGAAACCACCATGTGATGGCTTAAAGCTCTGAGATCCATTGTGACAATTATGCCAGGAAGTGTACATATAAATATAGCAAGAGACAGTCTGTGTCACAAGGAGCTCACACGTTAAATAGATTTGACAGGCAAAGAGTGAGAGGAGGAACAAGAGACACAGAAAGACTTAAGTGCCAGACCGCAGGTCACACAGAAGCTCAGAACAGGGAATAAAACACAATTTCCTTGACTCCCAGTCATTCCCCTATCTTCACATGGTCTCTTAAAAGATCCAGTTATGCCAGCATCTGGTTACTCACCTAGATGAAAGTGCTAATGTGGATACAGCCTTAACCAGGATTGAGCAGTCTACTTGCTACTCTTCATGAGGCAGCATAGAGAATAACCTGTTTAACATGTAACTTACTACATCTAGACTACAGGATTCTTTCGGAAGAAGCTTTTTTTGGAAGAGATCTTCTGGAAAAACTTCTTCCGAAAGAAAGCTCCCACACACAAAAGCACATCGAAAAAGTGATGCGCTTTTGTGAAAGAGAGTGTCCAGAATTATTGGACTTTCTCTCGCATAAAAGGCCAACAGAACCACTTCAGCCAGGGCTTTAGGTTACCAGTTGCTTCTGAGTGCTGGTGCCGGAGCCTTGAAGAGATATGCGCTTAAAGGGACGCCCCTGGACAGCCATTTCTCTGCTTCTGCTGCATTTTTGCTACCTCTTTGAGCAACAGCAAACTCTCGCAGTGCCTGCTGTGGTTGCCCTGGGTTTTTTTGGATCCCACAGCTTTTTCCTTCCTGCCATGGAGCTGGAGCTGCCCCGGGCATGTGATGGCCCCACACGGCCATGCTGCAGTTTTTGCAGCACTTTGTTCCAGCTGCCTTCCTGGTCCTGCATGAGCTTGATGCTGAGCTTCTTCTGAGGACCCTCTCCATCAGGGTGGCTGCTACACTCTGGCAACCGCAAGCCACTGTGGAGAGGTATTCTGACTGGTGGGACCAGCTGGTCATAGAGTGGTGGGATGACCAGCAGTGGCTCCAAAATTTCTGCATGCAGAAGGCCACCTTTTTGGAGCTGTGTGCCTGGCTTGCCCCTGCCCTCCAGAGATGTGACACCCACCTGCATCCCGCCATCCCCCTGGAGAAGCGGGTCGCCATCGCCATGTGGAAGCTCACCACCTCAGACAGCTACCAGTCAGTGGGCAACCAGTTTAGCATGGGGGAAGTCCACCGTCGGAGCCCTCCTCATGGAGGTAAGGATGCAGTCCCTGAACGGGGTGGCAGGGGGAGTACTGGAAAGGGGGACCCTCAGGAAAGGAGAGTTGGGGGCTGTGGAGGGTGGAGTGGGGGTGGGTGGAAGCCCTGTTCCCAGGGGGTTGTGCCGTCCCACCCTCACACAGCCCTGCTGCTGGGGGGGGGGGGGAGTGCTTCATAGGGGGTGGCTCCTTGGGTGTTGGAGGGGGTATGGGGGAGCAGGGCGGGCACCTCCTGAGGGCTCAGGCACCCCCTCTCTCATTCTCTATTTTGTGTATTTCTTTGTCTCCTTCTGCAGGTGGTGAGGACCATCAATTCTATCCTGCTGCTGAGGGTCATCTGTGTGGAGACCTGGATGTGACTGTGGCTGGAATTGGGTGGGTCCCCAGAGCAGAGAGGGCTGGATAGGAGGGGGGACTGGAGCAGCATCAGGGTTTGCGGGGGAGAGGGGAAGGGGCCATAGGCATCACTTAGGGAGGGGGCATGGAATTGCTAGGGGAGGGAGCAGAGGCACAGCAGGGGGCAGGCAGAGGGGGAATGGGCATATATTAAGTATTCAGATTTGTATCCTTGATTCATTTGAATTTAAAGAGTTGGCAAGTTTTGGAGTACTCGCTGCACCCACAGATGTGGTTGACAACTTGCACTCTTATTACTAGGCAACAGCAGTAGCATTTCTGAAGCATCTAGAGACTCCTGCTGAGATCAAGAGGTTGATGTCCTGGGTGCTGTACAGAGAGAGAGAGAGAGAGAGAAAGGGTATGTCTACACTACAGAAATAGCTTATTTTGAAATAACGCTTCTACACACAAAATGCATTTCAAAATAGCATTTTGCTATTTCAAAATAGCGCGTCCACACAGAGTGGACGTTGAATCGCATTTAAGGCTGGCTGGAACCAGTTCCGGCAGAGCACCAGGTCAGGACTTACTGTTCGGGGATGCTGCCTGAGGCTAACTGAGGTCTGTGCTTAAAGGGCTCCCCCCACCCCCCAGATAGCCAGTTCTCAGGTTTCCCTGCTTGCTTGCCTATGTTGCTGAGGGACAGCAAAGCATTTTTGTCTCAGCACTCTGCAACATGGAGCCAGAGCTGCCCCTGGGCACTCTGGTGCTTCTCTTGGACATGTTGCTGTGAGCCTGGCTGCGCTTTCTGCAGGCTGCCATCCAGGAGGTCCACTGGGGGATTGTCAGTATCCAGGAGGCCCTGCAGGAGAGCTGCCACCCTGAGGAACACTAACAGTCTCCCAGGTGTGCCCCACTGGGGGCTTGTGCCTCATTCCTCCCTCACGTCCTTCCACTTACCCTTCCCTAACCCCCTTCCTGGTGTAAAATAAAATACATGTTTTTTCATAAATACAAACTCTCTTTATTTAACAAAACTGGGGCAGGGGGGGAATGAAACTCTGGTGAGACTGGGGAAAGGAGGTGGGAGAGGGGAGAAGAGTGGGTGGGAGAGGAGGAAACCTGGGAGGAGGGAGCTGGAAGGGGGAAGCAAAGTGAAGTAGGGGGAGGGGAAGTTCAGGGCTCAGGGTTGGGGGTCTCTCCAGGCCAACTGTCTCCCAGAACCACGGGTACGGGGGCCTCGGCGTCCCCGGGGGATGGGGAGGAGATGGAGGGTGGGGAGGGGGTAGAGGGTGTGGAGGAGGTGAAGGGAGAAGTGGGAGGGGGAGAAGAAGTGGGAGGAGGAGCGGTAGATGGGGAGGCAGCAGGCGCTGGAGCGGCAGGAGGCACCACTCTGCACCAGGGTCTGCAGGTGCTGGCAGATGGCACGGCCCTGGGCAAACTGCTCCTGCTGGAGCTGCAGGTCTTCTTGCACCCAGTTCTGGAGGGTGCGGTGCAGGGCTTGCAGTGCCCCCAAGTGCTGCTGCTGGTACCCCCCCACTGCACGGGTGGTTCTGAGGAGCCCTCGGGTGCGGGAGCATGTCCCGGGAGGGGTGGTGCGCCCTGCACACACAGCTGGTGCGGCTGTGGAGAAACAAGAGAAGTGGTCAGTTCTCCCCTGGGGACACAGTGGGTGAAGACCAGCTCCCCTCTGCAAGGCGAGGATGACCGTGCCCTGCACCATCAGAGCCGATGTGCTTGCACAGAAGCCATGTTTGGAATGTCTAGCTATCCCCATGAGTGGGAGCTACCTTGAGACCACACCCAAGCCCCTGTCCTATATATAGTGTGTGTGTGGGGGGGGGGGGAGAGATGTCCCCTGCCTCTGTGTAGAGTGGCCTTGTGGAGGGAGGGCGTCCTGCTGTGTCCCACCTCGGGAGTCAGGAGAATGTCATGTCTCTTCACACATGCGTGTGGCTAACAGGGTAAGGCCCCTGTGTGGCAGCCAGCTGGGGCCACCTGCCCAGGGGTGGCATGGCACAAGCTCGCACATGCATGGGTTGCTGCGTGATCTGTGGACAGCAAGGCCCACATGCGTAATCCCTGGTTTCCATCCTCCCCCTCCCCCCGCATAAGGGGACAGTGATGGCACTCACCTGTTGTTGCCTCCCTGGCTTCGGATGACACCGGTGATAGGCCTGCTGGGGTGGCTCAGGGGCCCTGGATGTTCAGCGCTCTCCGCCTGGTCTGCTGTGGCTCCTGGCTCGCCTCTTCCTCCTCCCTGATGCCCTGGTCAGGGCCCTCTGCTGCAGGGTTGTCGATCACCTGGGGGGCCCAGCCCGTTCCGCCCGCCAGGATGCAGTCCAGGTCATTGAAATAGGGGCAGGTGTCTGAGTCAGCCCTTTGTTGGGTGCTGCCCCCCATGACCTTGGCATAGGCCTGCCACAGCTCCTTGATTTTCATCCTCACCTGTTCCTGGGTGCAGATATGGCCCTTGGTGGCGAGGCTGGCAGCCATCCAGCTGTAGATGACTGCGTTCCTGCATCTAGTGCATCTAGTGTGGAGATCATGGACATTGGAGGCCTCCCCCCAAACTTCAATCAGGCCTTCTGTGGCCCCTGGCAGGCTCCTGGGAGCTGGGGGACTGGTCCTGGGGAGCGGTGGAGGGCTGGCTGCTGGTGGCTTGCTGGCTCATGTTGGGGCCACTGAGTCAGGGGCAGTGACTGCTGGCTCTGGGCTGGCAGGCCTGGAGCTGGCACAGGCACTATGGCCAGAGTCTACCCCTTTAAGGGCTCCAGGAACAGGGGGAGAGAGAGGAGTTTTCCTGGTTGTGCCCAGAGTGGCTACCAGGGCACCCTGGGAAGGGCTGGAGGCCCCCTATTTTGAAATAAGTGTCTACACAGTGCTTATTTCGAATTAGCTATTTTGAATTTGGCATTATTCCTCATGAAATGAGGTTTACCAAATTAGAAATAAGCGTTCTGCTATTTTGAATTAATTTTGAAATAGCGGTTTGGCTGTGTAGATGCTAGGAAAGTTATTTCAAAATAATGGCTGTTATTTCGAAATAACTTTGCTCTGATGACATACCCAAAGAGAGAGAGAGATCCTGCAATGAAGAGCTTTCAGCCTAAACAGAAAAGAGAAACAAAGGTGGGATAGGAAACTAAGGTATAGAGGGAAAGTGACTTACTGAACATCAGATTACTAGGCCATGGTGCCCCATTTTTAAAAATACCCCAATAACCAAGCTACAGAGATGAATGGACTTTAAAAAAAGAGGTATACTGCTTTCTCAGAGTTCAGCATTCAGGAGGTGCACATATCAGTTTCCACAGAAGGTGCAAATGCCAGTTTTAGCAATGGCTTTGAAGTGGGGGGGAGGAAGGGGAGGAAATCAAGACTAGACTTGTGCTCATAAGATAAGTGTATGATTTGCACCAATATCATATCTGGGGCAGGGGCACCCTACTCTTAGCATATGCAGGCTTGCACATGAGACCTAAGTGAGACCTAACTCTCAAGGAATGCATACGCAGAAGCCTTGAGGTTACCCACCAAATTCATTCTCATGTAAGCAGGGTCAGGGTAAACTCTACCCTGACATCTGGTGGTGAACTGTGGCAAGTGGTGCAAAGAGACTTCAGGGGCTGATCCCAATTTGCATAGACACACCCACCCTGTCTAGTATGTGCTCACAGCAGCCCAAATGGTCATTTTGGCCACTGTGGGATCCCCAGTCTCTCTGTTATTGAGGCAGGGGGGATAAAAGTGTTGTTACCCTGTTATGCGAATCAAGGACAATGGAATGGTGGAACTGTTTATGACAGAGGGATTCGCCATAAACTAAGTAGCACTCGCTAGACAAGGGGCATGGGTTCCAAACCCAGTCAAATGGAGAGAGGCTGGGGATAGGTCTTTGTACCTGGTGGTGGGGCCCTGTCTGAGGGCCTAAACAACACTGATTGCACCCCCTCCTCTCTCCACTGTGGAATATCAGAGCTAATTTGGATTCCATTAGGAGTCTAGTTGTGAGCTGTGGTGTTAACTTCACTGTGGGCCAGTAGAGCACTAGTGCGAGGCTCCTCTGTTCTAAGCTGCTGAGCTGAAATCACTGTGTGCTGAGGGGAGCCTGGCGCTATACTGCGGACAAGCTGAAATCACTGTGTGCTGTGGGGAGCCCGGCACTAAGCTGCTGGGCTACTAGCAGAGCAGCTTGCAAGGGACAACCAAGAAGCGCAGGCGGACAGCAGAGCGGTTTGCCGGGACGACCAGTGGGTGCAGGCGGACAGCAGAGCAGCTGGCGGGGACGACCTGCGGGTGCGGGCAGACAGCAGAGCGGCTGACGGGGACGACCTGCGGCTGGTAGGAACGGCGGCTGGTAGGAGCGGCAGCAGACAGCCAGTGGAGCAGTGGCAGGAGCAACCAGCTGGCAGCCAGGGGCGTCGACCGAGACGGCTGGCGGAGCCAGACAGTGGAGGCAGCTCACTGGATGGCAGGTGGAGTGTGGCAGAGTGACTCGTGTCGATGGCGGCAGAACCCCACGGAGAGGTGGAGCCATCGGCGGACACGTGGGTGTATCGATCCCGCCCCTCCAGGTTGGGATGGTGAAACCCTGCCGGGTGAACTTTTGAACCCTGGGCGGCACTGACCCAGGGCAGAGACTTTTGGGGTGTTGGACTTTGGGTGATTTTGGGGATTTGTGTTGAGGAGGGCCTTTGCTCATGTTTGGTCTGTAAATCTGAGTTGTGGTGTTTTCCCAATTTAATGCTGATGTCGGTTACCTCATGTTATAAAAGGTTTTGCTGCTATACTGAGGCTCTGTGCTTGCGAGAGGGGAAGAATTGCCTCTTTGAGGCACCCAGAGGTGTATGAAAGATTTCCCAGGTCACTGGGTGGGGGCTCGAGCCGGTGTTGTATTACCTTGTTGGGAGGAGACCCCTAGATACTGAACCCGGCCCTTGCTGCTATTTACTCGGCCTGGCAGAAGGGTTACACTCAATTTAAAGAAAAAGCGATAACATCATTCCTACACAGCTGGATGAAAATGAGCCACAGAGGGAATTCCATTTGGTTCGGCATTTCACTTTTGTTGAGCAGATGTTTCTTGGGCACCACAGATTGTTGCTTTAATTTGTCTCATTAATAATATGGAGCAAAAAACCTTGATTAACCAAATAATTAGCAAGCTTTTAAAGTCCTTCTTTTCCTGTAGCATGTTTCTTATTACAGCAGATGCTGTAGGTTGAATCCTTGAGGCAGAGAAATACAATAATGATATTTATGAGAGCTATAATATCCCTTGAACAGCAAAGAGGCACAGGGACCTCAACACAGCCCCCTGAAACCTCCACACAGCTTCTCTGGGCTTTGAGAACAGGAATACAGGCATAAATGTGTTTCCCATGCTTGTCACTCCTCTCACCGCCTGCACAGTTCTGACAAGTCAGTCCTATGAAAACAATTGGCTTAGTATGGGTATAGGCATATATAATAATGTGTTGATACAAATATATGGAAAATACATTCTGGCTACGTCTAGACTGGCATGATTTTCCGGAAATGCTTTTAACGGAAAAGATTTTCCATTAAAAGTATTTGCGGAAAAGAGCGTCTAGATTGGCGCGGAGTTCGCGTTATAACGATGCGCTTTTGCAGAAAAGCGCGTCTACATTGGCGGCGCGCTTTTCCGCAAAAGCAGAAGCCTGGAACCATTTTACGGAGGGCACAAGGGCACCAGCCCTTTCCGGGGGCAGGGGCTGGAGGCCATTTCAGACACGTGCTTAAAGGGACCTCCCCGGACAGCCGTTTCTCTCCACTCCGTGCTTGAGGGCCTCTTGCAGGGACTGACAGCCATAAGCAGGTTTGGTGGTTGCCCTCTGACTTTGGGACACTGCTGCCTTTGGCCACCTACTGCTTTTGCCAGGGTTTTTCTTACTTGCCTTCTTTCTTGTGCCATGGAACCACGGGTGGCCATGTGCCTGCTCTGGCCCCTGTCGGACATTTTGAGTGCCTGCAGCTGCTGCTCCAGGTTGGTGCCTCCTCTTCCAGGACCAGGAGGGGCACATCGGTTTGGACCCCCTCACCAGTGAGGCCATGGCGTCCCTGTGGCACCCCCACCCCAGGGTGCAGAGGCGAGTGTGGAGACTGGACACCAGTACCGACTGGTGGGACCGGCTGGTCCTAGGGCAATGGGACGACCAGCAATGGCTCCGGAACTTCCGCATGCGAAAGCGGACGTTCATGGAGCTCTGTGCCTGGCTCGCCCCCGCGCTCCAGAGAGCCACCACCCAGCTGCGGGCACCCATCCCCGTCAAGAAGAGAACAGCTACCAATCGGTGGCACACCAATTCGGGGTGGGCAGATCCACCGTCGGCGCCGTCGTGATGGAGGTTAGTCCCAGGGGGAGTGGGGAGTGGGGTGGGGGAAGGGTGCTGCACTCCATGCCCAGGGGCAGCCAAGACTCCATACTGGGTCACCCAGGGGTTCGGGCCATCCCTCCCTTGCACAGGCCTGCTGGGGGGGGGTGTAGGGCGAGGGGCTGTGGTGTGTGTGTGCGCGTGCGTGCGTGAGGACAGAGGAATCACGGGAGGGGGCCAAGGGAGCGCACACCCACCCCTGCCTTATGTGATGTGTTCCCCTGTGTTTCTCTGCGCCCTTCTGCAGGTCGTCCGTGCCATCAACAACGTCCTGCTCTCCAGAGTGATCCGCCTGCGGGATGTGGACGCTACCGTCACCGGCTTCGCTGCCCTCGGGTTCTCCAACTGCGGGGGAGCCCTGGATGCAACCCACATCCCCGTCCGGGCCCCGGAGCATCGAGCGGCCCATTTCATGAACAGAAAGGGGTACTGCTCCATTGTTCTGCAGACCCTCGTGGACCACCAGGGCCGCTTCCTGGACGTCTACACGGGCTGGTCCGGCAGGGCACACGACGCCCGCATCCTCCGCAACTCCGGACTGTTTCGCAGGCTGGAGGCGGGCACCTACTTCCCCCGGTGGGAGTTGACTGTCGGGGATGTGCCTATGCCCATCTGCGTCGTCGGGGACGCGGCCTACCCCCTGCAGCCCTGGCTAATGCGGCCCTACACGGGGCGGCCGGACCAGAACCGGGCCCGGTTCAATGACCGCCTCAACCGGGCCCGCAATTAAGTGGAGCTCGCCTTTGGCCGATTAAAAGCCCGCTTCCTGTGTTTGCTCACCCGTCTCGAGATGGGTGAGCAGAATGCAACGGAGGTAGTGGCCGCATGCTGCGTGCTCCACAACATTGTGGAGTGGAGCGGAGAGACCTTTCTTCCCGCATGGATGGCAGCGGAGGGCCAGGCCTACGAACAGCCCCACACAGCTGCCAGCCACCAGGCGCACCAGGATGGGGTGCGCATCCGGGAGGCCCTCACGGACATGTTCTCACAGGCCCTGGAGTAGGGTCACCTTGGTTTCCCTGGACAACTCCTTCCCCTCCCCTTACCTCCCAATACACAACAACACAGTTTGCGGGAGAGGGGGATGTTGTGCAGAATGTTCATTATTGTTATGTGAAATATGTTTGAGCAGTCTAGTTCAGAGCAGAGTACTCTTGGTTCTGTTAAGGGTTTGGTCAGGTCAAGCGGAAGGCTTGTACCTACCAATTAGGATTAGGTTTAGATTTAGGTTTAGTTAGATTAGCTATCATTGTTGGTTCAAAGCATTTCGGCCGTCGTTGAGTTTGTTCGTCAGGCGCGTCGGCCGTAGCTAGGGTTTTCTTAGAGTTCAGGGTTGGGTGTAGGGATATTCTAGGCCACCATCGTCTGTTCGAGCTGTCCCAAAGAACAGGAAGAGGATTCGAGGTTCGTGCGGAAGGCTCGAGTCAGCGCACCCGATTCCAGTCATCTTTGAGGGATCTCCTGGCAGTTCCTCTCCTGAGGCCCGGAAGGACCAAAGGATCGAGGTCACCAGCGTCACCGCAATCGCCCTCCGCGCCTAGGCTGTGTTTAATGTATTTTGTGTTGTGTTTACTCTTTTGTAATCTATCCCTTGCTTGATTGTGATTTTATGCATGTCAAATATAGTCTGTGGTTAAATTTTATCTTCAGAGTTGGTATTCATTTATGCATCACAAACTCATAACCCTTTACATTTCCCTTTTTTTTTTAGAAAACCAGTGATAGATATGGAATTTGGAGTCCGCATTTGTCATCTTCATGATTTTATTAGGTTGATCGGCATTCTAAATTAATTATTCACGTTACCTCGCGTAACAGGGAGGAGACCTTGAACTGGGAGGAGGAGCTACTCCTGGGAGGGTGGCCCCTGCGACCGCTCCTGCGAGGCGGACCTGGACATGGGGGCAGGCTGAATGGGGAGGAGGGCAGGAGGAGCAGGAGCAGGAGCAGGAGGGCCATTGCAGGAAGGGGCGGGGGCAGGTTCACCACGATGGGGTGCGCATCCAGGAGGCCCTCACGGACATGTTCTCACAGGCCCCGGAATAGGGTCGCCTCGGTTTCCCTGGACAACTCCCTCCCCTCCCCTCCCTTTACCTACCAACACACAACAACACAGTTTGGTTTCACCAAAAAAACTTGTCAGTTTTTATTTACAAAGGGGGGAGGGGGAAGGAGACCTTGAACTGGGAGGGGGAGGAGACCTTGAACTTGGAGGGAGAGGAGACCTTGAACTGGGAGGGGGAGGGGAGCTACTCCTGGGAGGGGTGGTCCCTGCGACCGCTCCTGCGGGGGCGGACCTGGACATGGGGGGCAGGCCGCATTGGGGCAGGCTGAACGGGGAGGTGGGCAGCAGGAGCAGGAGGGGCAGGAGGGGCCATTGCAGGAGGGGCAGGAGCAGGAGCAGGAGGGGCCATTGGAGGAGGGGCAGGAGGGGGTGGGGGCACTGCTAGGGGAGGGATGCCGGGGGCATGGGGTAAGGCCATGACATAATGTATGGCATGGGCAATGTGTGCGGAGAGGCTGGCAACGGAGTTCGCCAACAGCGCACAGTGTCCCTGGAAGGTGGCCCAGGCCTCCTGGCGCCACTGCAGGTCCGCCTCTGTGCGCCTCTGGATGGCAGCCTCTACTAGCTCGATGGCCTGCACATGGCGCCGCAGGAGCTGGTCCCGGTGTCAGACGCGCTGCCTCGGTGGTTGGGCGGCTGGGGGTGCTGCTGCTGCCAGACCGGAGGGTCCCCCGCTCCTGGTTGGTCCCGCTGCAGGGAACAGAAGAAAGAATGGGTCAGTCAGGCAGCCCGGCCACTGTCCCCACACCTCATGCCTTCCACCCCACCCCTGAGCCCAGGTGACACCACAGGGGTAGTGTGGCTTGGGCCCCCTCGGTTTGCCCCTTGCCCCTCCCGTGTTGTATGTTTGCATAGAGGACCACCCCTGGAGTAGGGTCCTCCTCCATGTATTGGAACCCCCGGTCTGTGTCCTGGCCCCGTGGAGGGTGGGAGGGTGCCTGTGTTGCGTTAACCTGTGGAACTCCCTGCCGGTGGAGGCTGTGAGGCTTTGGGCTAATCAATGGTATTTGACAGGGAAAGCGAGATGAATCCCCACACAGTGCCTGGGAGCACGTCTGGCAGACGTGGTCTGGGCTCTCAGATCCCCATCGCGTGGGATATCTCCTGGACAGAACCAGGAGAGTGACTGGGGAGTGTCCCATCCTTGCAGCAAAACTCAGGCAGCCCTAGGGGCGGCCAGAGCGCTTCCCCCACTTCTCCCTCCCACTATCCCTCACACACGGTAGCCCAGGGACGTGTGTGGCTGCAGTGGGGACTTCCCTCGGGGAGCTTGCCAAGGCACCGGGAGCAGGCGAGGGGCTCAGTGGGGGCCACGCTCACAGGGCTGTGATGCTGCGGTTTTCCCAGGAGCAGCTGGCTGTGCCTCACAGCCAGGCATGGGACAGTGTGCCGTTTTGCCTGCTACACCCTTGCGGGTGCAGGCTCTGGCCTGAGTCCCTGGGGCCCTGGCTGGTTCCAGCCGGCATCCACCCTTCCCCCCCCCCGGTCCTGCCGGATGTGTGTGAGCAGCACGGTCCCAGGCGTGCCCTGGAGCTGCCTGCCGCGGCCACATGCCGCTCGGTCACCAGGCTGCACGTGGTTGCACGTGCTGCTTGCTGCCTAATGCTACACAGCGTGCAGCTCATGTGGCCCGAGTGACATGCTCTCCCCTTCCCCCCTCTGGGTGCCTGGCTCCCCTCCCGCCTGCCCTTGTGAGTGCAAAGTGCAACACTTACCGATGGATCCTTCCCCGGCCTCCGAGGATGCGTGGGAGACGTCGGGGCTGCCGGAGGGGGCCTACTGGGTGGCAGTGCTGGCCTCGTCCTCCGACGCACTGCTGCTGCTGTCTCCTTCCCCCGTCGTGGTGGTCCTGGTGATCGGGGGAAGCGCGCAGCTGTCCACCGTGACGTCTGGGGCTTCTGGAGCTGGCTGTCCCAGGATGCGGTGGAGCTGGTCATAGTGGGGGCAGGTGTCTGGTCCTGCCCCCCGGCCCTCACTGGCCCGCACATAGCCCAGGCGCAGCTCCTTCACCTTAGCCCTGACCTGTTCCAGATTCCGGGCTGGATGTCCCTGCTGGGCTAGCGCCTGGGCCATGCGGCCGAAGATGTCGGCGTTGCGGCGCCGGGACCAGGTGTCATGGAGGCCCTCCTCCTCCTCCCACAGGTCCAGGAGGGTCTCCAGCTCCCCCGACGACCAGGATAGGGCCCGTCGTTTGCGGCCCCTGGGGGCCTCCTGCGCTGGGGGTGCAGGTGGCTGATCGCCCGGAGCTGCCATGCTGCTGTGATGTGGCTGCTGGGCACAGCAGGGGCACGTGGCAGACCTCAGGCCCAGAGGTCTGAGGCACGCTCCTGCCATGTGCGCTCAGCAGCCTGCGTGTGCTTTAAGAGCTCGGGTTACCAGGAAGTCCGGGTCTCCTACGGGGTCTCCCGGCGTCCAAACCGCTTTTTTCCGTGTAGCCTGCTTTTGCGCAAAAGTCTTAGATAGCTGTCTACACTGGCCCTTTTGCGCAACAGTTTTTCACAAAAAGGACTTTTGCCCGAACGGGAGCGTCAAAGCTTTTCTGCAAGAAGCACTGATTTCGTACATGAGAACGTCAGTGCTTTTGCGGAAAATCAAGCGGCCAGTGTAGACAGCTGGCAAGATTTTGCGGAAAAGCGGCTGATTTTCCGGAAAAACTGGCCCGTCTAGACACAGCCACTCAGTATAGTTGTCTGTGGAGCTAAGTATGGTAGAAAAAGCAAATGCATGTTTTATTCACCAGATAGACTCATTTTCAGGCTAGTTTTCTGTTGTAAAAAGAACTTAATATTGTTGAAGGCAGTAAGATAGCTATCTATAAATAGGACACAAGCACAGTCTATGGTACTTTACATGACATTTTAACGGCAAGAGAAGCAATGTTCATGCACTCCACTTGGCAAATTTTTGATGCCATTCCTAGCTCATCATGGAAATACCCCCATGAAAGGGTTTATGTGAATTCATGTTTTGGTTTTCTGATCCCCCTACCACAGGACCCAGCCTGGTATGGGGCTCACATAAGTTCTTCACCGTTCTTCACCATTGGGCCACAGGTGCTACCACACTGTCTATGTTAGGTGTAATTGTAGAAGGGCCCAGCCCTGGGAATGAAAAACAAACAACACTCTTTGCTTTACTGCTTCAGTGCCACTTCCAATCTCACTAGTCTCTTTTTCAGGCATCTTCCCTGATGTTTTAGCACAGCCCACTTGGGCTATGTCTACACTGGTGGTTTCTTGTGCAAGAACATCTTGCACAAGGGTTCTTGTGCAAGAACTCTTGTGCAAGAACACGTCCACACTGCCATGTGCTTTTGTGCAAGAGCATCCATGGCAGTGTGGACGCTCTTTTGCGCAAGAAAGCTCAGATGGCCATTTTAGCCATAGGGCTTTCTTGCACAAGAAACCCCTGCTGCGCATCCACACTGCCCTCTTGTGCAAGAGCTCTTGCGCAAGAAGGCTTACACTTGTTAGAAAAGAGTTTAGCTCTTATGCAAGAAGCCCTGTCTTCTGACGCCGTACTGTAAATCTTCTTGCGCAAGAACGGGCAGGCAGTGTGGACGCTCTGCGGGTTCTTGCTCAAGAACGGCCAGTGTAGACATAGCCTGAGGCTCCTCATAGCTCTTGCAGCTGAGTCAGGCATCTTCCCTTAAACAAACTTTCCTATGAAGAGATTTACCACAGCTGCTGTGGTTTCTACAATTCCTCTTCCTGATCCTTCATGCCTCACATCATGTCCTACCTCAACAATGGCTTCTTCAGACTCAGTACAATTGCTTGCCTTCTATATATATACCTGCCACAATCTCCAAGCAAGCTTTGCTGAACCTGCCAGGGCTTTACAGGTCTCACAATACCTGTCTGTAAAGGGCTACACCTTAGAGCTGGGATGGGCTGACCCAAGCCTGCTCTTATAGGGGACAGGATGGCCATTTAAAGAAAGTAATAAGTGATTCAACTCTTCATTGTCATTGTTGTTTGTGTTGCAGTAGCACCTATTGCTTATCTAGTCGCTACTGCAAATTATTTTCAATCCAGGGTAGAAGATTGGGGTTAGGATTAGGGTTAGGGTTATCCCGATTTCACAAATAGGGAACTGAATTGAAGAGAGATTCAACAATTTGACCAACACGGCACAAATTTTTACTCATTTCTATATTTCTTGCTGGTTACTGGATACAGAAATACCAAAGTATTTTGAGAATGGATATGTTGGGCCAAATAGGAATAGAAAGTACAGAACTGTCCAACCCAGAGGCTGAAAAACTATGACTGTCTCTCCTCTCCCCAAAATCATGAGTCTGGCATGATATTATTTTTCAAGTGATAAATATTAGGTGGTTTTTATTTGCTGTTTTGTGAGCCTGTGGGATACAAATGAGTTACATTTTCAAGCTATACTCTGCAACCATTAATCTTACTTTTTAAGCAATAAAAGCTGAACATTTCCTGTAATCACATGAACCAGGGAGCTGGAACTTCAAGAAATCACCAACTATTGTGAGATTGTTAGCCACACTGGAAGTATACTGGGAACTTTAGCATATTGTTATGTATTATTTCTGAATCTGCAATAGTTGATTTTCCAGGAAATTTAAAATTAAGTTTAAATTGCAGGAGTAGGGCAATTTTAAGTTAATTTTAGTGCTTGTGCATGAAGTCAGGTTGACAGTCCTACCCACCAAATCTTCCCTTTCCCTACAGGATGAGTACATGTCACAGTAACAGTGGTGGCAGCTGGGAGCCCTTTAGAATCACAGAGCCCACCTCCCAACCCCTGGTCCACCAACCTTAATGCCAGTAACCTTCCACTTACTTGGCCAAGATGTCTCCACCTTAGCCTGAGGAGCTGATTTGGGAGGTGTCCATCTAGAAACTGCAGTGTAGAATGAAGATTTTTTTGGCCTGGACGCTATTTGCCTTGCACAACAACAACTTTATTGGTCCTACAGTGTTGTACTGTCTGATTCATGAGCAGAAAATAGGCTTTATATTAACTACCTTTACACTGACTACTAATATGCTTTATATTAACTACCTCCATAGCTATATAGCTGTATCTCTTCTCTATAACACCTGCAATAGATAGTGAAATCAGTCCTTACATTTTACATCTGTGTTCCAGTCCTCTTAACAAGGCTTTTGTGTGCTAGATGAATAATTAAAACAATTACTATCCTTCAACATCACAGGGCATGAACAATACAGGTGAGGAGGCTGGCTGTCAGGCTAGTAATCACTTCTAACATTCTTTATTGACCTTTTCTAACCAAAAAGATCTTTATGAGTGAACAGCCTCAATCATCCACTGCACAATGACAGCTTCATTTCTATGCCATCTAGCATTCTTATCCTTGGCTAAATATGTCCACATACTGCAGCTCTTGTAAAACCTACCATTTCATCTCCCTATTTCTGTTTCCTGTAGTCTTCATTATATCTAATATACATTGGGTCTCCAGTCTATCCTAAATGGAATCCATCTTCCATGCCTTCTTTAAAGATTTAATCTTCCTGGTCTGCAGCATATATAGTGCTACTTAAAAACCAAAGGGATTACCTTTTGATTGGCTTTTGTGCATTTCAAATAATGCATAAAATCCACTCAGAATTCAAGGTGATAAATTATGTTAATAAACAATGATACTTTGTAGTGATATCTGCTAATTTCTGTCATAATAAGTGCATTAATGTACATTGAATATCAATTTTCATATGTTTATAGCTGGTGCAGTGCATAACAAAGCTGCTTAAATCCCTCTTTTATCATTCTTCTTCTATTGCTTTAATTACTTACTTTTGAGTATTAATTATATGGTGTTGTGTATTGGAATACCCCATAGTTTTTCTCCCTTCACCCACATCAAACATTCTCCACTGCACATGTAATAAAAGAAAAATCAATGTGCCTATCTTGAGATTGCTCAAAAAGCTTCCAAAGCTGTATTTCTACCACTAGATGCTGTGTGTGTTTATTTGGCTTCCTGAGAAGGATTATAAATACCTCTGCCTTTAGTTGTTTGATTTCTTAGCATAATAAGAATATTCCGCTGTCACAGCTCATTTGTCAAGCATTTAGATGTCTTAATAATGTGTACGTCCATAATTGTGTTCCAAGTGGTTTTTTAACCCTATTCTTATGAAACTGGTAGTATAATAATCTGACAACACTTATTTTTTTTACAATTTTACAAAGTTAAACAAGGCTGGGATTGTCAAAAGAAGTCAAATAAGAGAGTTGTCTTCCCAAGTCCCATTGCTTCAAAATATGTTTGTGACCGTTAAGCTCCCAGTCTAAAGCAAGAGAAGTGTATTTTGTGCAGTATCTTTCATACCACTTTTATCATAAAATATTTCACAGTTTGTATAATATAACAAGGAGTTAAATAATAAATCGCAAGAAGAGAGGTGGACACTTTTTGATTTGCAGCCTTCATATTATGATACTATTATAGGCATGGTTAAACCTCCCTGAAACCGGGGAGTCTAACATCCTTCAGGATAAATGTAAAGAACTACAGGGATTTCAAACCACACAGGCACATGTGACTCTAAACAGGAATTAGAACTAGGTGGATGGAGGGTATTTGTAGGGCATTGTTTAGTGGAGTTATGTGCAGACCTACTGACAGGGAGATCAGAAGGGGCAAATGCCTTGAGGCCTAGCAATTCAAAAGGACCTGGTGGCCACCGCCATTGCATCAGCACCTGCAGCTGGCTTTTAAACTCACCACCAAAGTCCCATGCAGCTTTGGGGGGCTGAGTGCTGAGTGAAAGAAGCTCAGAAATGTGAGCAGAGAAACTGTCTCCTGCAGTTTGATTCCTGATCTGTTTGGGAAGCCAGAGGACTGTATCAAAGATATGTGACTCCATCATCAATTTCTGATCTTAACAGAAACAACTTGCCGAGGCCTGAACTTAGTTTCCTCTTTATAGCCTGAATGGTTAACTAAATTGCAACCCCAGCTGAACTAACTGGTTACAGCTTTCAAAACTGGGGGTGTGTCTAGACTACATGGCTCCATCGATGGAGCCATGTAGATGAGTTTACTAGACAGCAAAATGAAACAGCGATTATTTAAATCGCCGCTTCATTTTGCTATGTCTAGTAAACTCATCTACATGGCTCCGTCAACGGAGCCATGTAGTCTAGACACACCCTGGATGTCTAAAAGGAGTTGTTCTTTCCTTGTACTCCTAATTCACTTAGACTCTTTTGAAAATCCCACACTTTAATCCACATTTAAGCACCTACGTAAGTAGCTTAATTTTCAGCGATGCAGAGTATTGATTTCAGACCAAGCATCAGATAACATTACAACAGCCATACTGGGTCAGTCCAATGGTCCAGCTAATTCAATATCCTGTCTCTGTCACTGGCCAATACTAGTTGCTTCAGAAGAAATGAATGTAACAGGTTGATTCTGTGTGATCCACCTCTGGTCATCCAGCCCCAGCTTCAGGCAATTCAGTGATGTAAAGACCTCAAGAACAGCATTATGACCTTGACCATCTTTGCCAATAGCCATTGGGACCTATCCTCCATGAATTTACTTACCCTTTTTTGAACTCCGTTGTATCTTTTGACCTTTACAACATCTCCTGGCAATGAGTTCCAGAGATTGACTGTGCATTGTGTGAAATACTTCCTTTTATTTGTCTGAAACAGACTGCCAATTAATTTAATTGGGTGTCCCCAATTCCCATATTATTTGAAAGGGTAAAGAACACTTCCTCATTAATTTCTTAATGAAATACATGATTTTATAAACCTCTATCATATCCCCCATCAGTAGGTTCTTTTCAAAGTTAGAAAATTCCAGGCTTTCTAATCTCTCCTCATACAGAAGCTGTTCAATATTCTTAATAATTTTCATTGCACTCCCCTGCTCCATTTTCAATTCTAATATAGCTTTTTTAATAGGGTGAGGCCAGAATGCATTATCGAAGGTGTGGGTTTACTGCAGATGTATGTGGGGGCATGATGATATTTTCTGTTGCTCAACATTTCTGTAATTATAAGAACTTAATGGAGGTCTCTAAATTGGGATTTAAATGCCTAGCTTTAGACCCTTCTCTTTTAACATTTTGGCCATTATCCATTGGAAATAATATTCATTTCAAGTTTGGCAACTTTTCCCCTTCATACAAAACATTCTCAGACCAAACCCAAATGTTGGGAATGTGTGTACTATTTGCTGAATGGTAAGTTAATTTAACTGAGAGTGAGAATTAGTTAAATTGAGAGTGAGAATTTTCAGAGGTTCTGATATGGATGAGCAAAGGTGATCCAGGATTCAATTCATCATACATCCAAAAGACAGTCCTGAATTTTCAGGATGTTACAGCATGAGGGCCAACAGTGAAAAAAGAACCAGACAAATCTGCAGTATTTGAGAAAATGCAACCCTGATGTTCATTTTATATGAAGTAGCCTGCAAAATCAACACCCTGCATGTGTGAATTCAATCAACACAAATCTCCAAAAAAGCATTGCCCCCCATCTCTGCACCAGAACGGAAAAACTATACAATGTCTAGGTCTCTTGCAGTCACATAACTGGAGGGTGTTTTCACAGGGGATCTAGTAGCATCCATTTGCCTCCCACTGCCTCTTGAATGGTTTCTTCCCCAGACATTCATGCTACAGAGAATAATTTATTTATTTATTGGAAAAACATTTCCTTGCTTTTGATCTATCTGGGCTGCCAGTTTTGAACTGTGAATGTTAGGAATGATTAGGAATGAGTTTGATAATAAAACAGTAAATACCATAATGCCACTATAGAAATTCATAGTATACACACACTTTGAACACTATCCCACCTCAAAAAAGATATATTAGAATTGGAAGAAGTAGAGAAAAGGGCAACAAAGATGATTAGAGTTATGATTAGAGATATGACAGGAGATTAAAAAGAGTGGGCTGTTCAGTTTGTGAAAAAGACAACTCAGATGGTAAATGATAGATGACTATAAAATCATGAATGCTGTGGAATAAGTGCATAAAAAAGTGTTATTTATCCCTTCACATAACACAAGAACCGGGATCACCCATTAATAGGAAGCAGATTTAAAACAAGGAAAAGAAAGCACTTCTTCACACAAAGCATGATGAACCTATGGAACTCAATGCCAGGAGATACTGTGAAAGCCTTCAAAAAAGAATGAAGTAAGTTCATGCAGGATAGGTCCACCAATGACTATCAGCCAAAATAGTCAGGGATGCAACCCCATGCTGGGAATGGTTGACAGGATGAATCACTCAAGAATTGCCTTGTGCTGTTCATTTTCTGTGAAGCATCTGCCCCTGGCCAATGTGAGAAGACAGAATGCTGGGCTAGATGGACCATTAGCCTGGCTCAGTATGGCCTTTCCTATGTGATGAATGTTGGGTTCAAACTAATCTAAAATCTCAATGAAAACAAGTAAGTTTCACCTGGTTTCATGTCAAAATTGTGCAGAAGGGAAAATTTTGCTTGATTTTGATGCAAAACCAGGAATTGCTCTAATGTGGTCAAAACTGTGCCCAAGTTTGTCAGCTTTAACCAGGTAAGATACTAACTGTTTTCTTTAGCTGAGACCCTGTCGTAAACACATAGGGCTGTGATGGACCTTGACAGACCATCTTGACTATTCCCCTGTACTGAGGCAGGATCAAGTATCTACACCACCCCGACAGGTGTTTTGCACTCACAGTCTCTCCCACTTTGGTGCCATTAGCAAATATTAAGTAGGCTCTCCAGTCTATTATTTAAATCATTAATAAGAAAAGTGATTGACAGACTCACGGAGAACCCTTTTGGCCCTGTCCTCTCAGTTTGACCATGAACCAGTGAAAAATACTCTTTGAGTAGGCTTTTTTCAAATAGTTGTGCACCCATTTTAGAATAATTTCATCTAGACCAGGTTAGCTTATGAGAAAATTGTGAGGAAATGTGTCAAAAGCCTTACTAAAATCAATATATATCATGACTTCTGCTTTCCCCTATCCTAGTGATGGGCAACTTAGGCTAGTGAATGAGCTGCATGAGTGGCCCTCTTTCATCTCAGTGGGCCACAAGATTGTCATAGCCAAGACAGTCTCATTGCATATGGTAATTTTGCTAACTGCACTTATATGCCTAGAATTTGCAGGGGGGGGGAAGAGGTGCTGATTGAACCATGGCAGTGCTTTGATTGGATGTGAAGGGAGCGCACATCTCTGACATTTAATGTGTGAAATCAGCACGAACTTCACTTCATGTGCCTTTGCTTTATGTACATGTCACTTTATTAAAACGGGTAGGAAAAAATCTACAGACAGAAAGCAGTGGAATCTGGCAACCCTATGTATGTGCAACAGTAAACAAGATGTCTCATGGGAAACACATAGAACCCCAATGGATCTCATGCAGTCTGGGGCTGCAGATTGCCCACCTCTGCCCTGTCCATTAGACCAGTAACTCGGTCAACAAAGCTATGTCTCTTCCCAGGGGCTAGATTGTAACTTGGCACTAAGAAGGGCTGGTAAAGAAATTTAAGGCCTTGTCTCCACCCACCTCCCGCTTGCACTCCAACTCTAGGGCTTGAGAGTTACTCCTGATTTAGGCTCTCATTATGCAAGTGCCTACTTTTAGGTACACAAGTAGTCTACTAAAGTCTACTTTAGACTACTTTAGTCTACTTTAGACTACTCATCTAAAATCAGACCTCAGTAAATTGGGGCCTTTGTAAGCAAGAGGGTGTCATTTAATCCATGAAAGTACACTCCTTTAAAGAGAACCTTCTTCCACATCAGCTAGGGCCCACGATGTAGCTGTTAACTTGCAACACATTAAAAGCCAAAGACAATTAAAGATCAAGCCACCACAGAGGTTAAATCACTGCATCATTTGCCAGAGAGCTGTGAGCCACTAATCTTTCCACTGGCAGGCAGAACTAAGAGCTGGAAGATAAATCCATTGGTCAGGAACAAATTGATTCATTCAAATGTTATTAATGTGTACACCTTGGAGGCCACATTTATGCTTTTGGAAAATTACAGATTCATATATAATGAAGTGGAATATAGCTGACAGATTACCATCAGATACAGAGCCCCATATTAGGATTTATAGCAGGCACCTAATTCATAGAATCATAGAATCCTAGGGCTGAAAGAGACCTTAGGAGGTCATCAAGTCCAGACCTCTGCCCAAAGCAGGACCAATCCCAACTAAATCATGCCAGTCAGGGCTTTGTCAAGCCAGGACTTAAAAACCTCAACGGGTGGAGATGCCACCACCTCCCTAGGTAACCCATTCCAGTGATTCACTACTCTCCTAGTGAAATAGTTTTTCCTTATATCCAAACTAGACCTCCCCCTCTGTAACTTGAGATCATTGCTCCTTGTTCTGCCATCTGTCACTACTAAGAACAGCCTCTCTCCTTCCTCTTTGGAACTTCTCTTCAGGAAGTTGAAGGCTGCTATCAAATCCCCTGTCACTCTTCTCTTCTGCAGACTAAATATGCCCAAATCCCTCAGCCTTTCCTCATAGGTCATGTGCTCCAGCCCCCTAATCATTCTGGTTGCCCTCCACTGGACCCTCTCCAAATGCATCCACATTCTTTCTGTAATGGGGGGCCCAGAACTGGATGCAATATTCATGATGTGGCCTCACCAGTGCTGAATAAAGGGGAATAATAACTTCTCTAAATCTGCTGGAAATGCTCCACCTAATGCACCCTTATATGCTATTAGCCTTCTTGGCTACAAGGGCACTCTGTTGACTCATACCCAGCTTCTTATCCACTGTAATCCCCAGGTGCTTTTTTCCTGAATTGCTACTTAGCTAGTTGGTCTCCAGCTTGTAACAATGCTTGGGATTCTTCTCTCTACTTGTCCTTGTTGAACCTCATCAGATTTCCTTTGGTCCAATCCTCCACTTTGTCTAGGTCACTCTGCACCCTATCCCTACCCTCCAACATATCTACTTCTCCACCTAATTTAGTGTTATCCACAAACTTGCTGAGGATGCAATCCATCCCCTTATCCAGGTCATTAATAAAGATGTTGAACAAAACTGATCCTTGGGGCACTCTGCTTGAAACCTACCACCAAACAGACATAGAGCCGTTGATCACTACCCGTTGGGCCTGACAATCTAGCCAGCTTTCTATCCACTTTACATTCCCTTTATCTAATCCATACTTCCTTATCTTGCTTGCAAGAATATTATGGGAGACAGTATCAAAAGCTTTGCTAAAGTCAAGATATATCATATCCATTGACTTCCCCATGTCAACAGATCCAGTTAGATGCTAATCAGGTTGGTCAGGCATTACTTGGCCTTAATGAATCCATGCTGACTATTCATGATCACTTTCCCCTCTTCCAAGTGCTTCAAAATTGATTCCTTGAGGATCCCTTCCATGATTTTTCCGGGGACTGAGGTAAGGCTGACTGGTCTGTGGTTCCCTGGATAGTCCTTCTTCCCTTTTTTAAAGATGGGCACTACATTTGCCTTTTTCCAGTTGTCCAGGACCTCTCCCAATCTCCATGAGTCTTCAAAGAGTCAAAGGCTCTGCAATTACATTTGCCAACTCCCATAGTACCCTTGGATGCATTAAATCCAGCCCTATGCATTTGTGTATGTCTAGCTTTTCTAAACAGTTTTTAACCTGTTTTTTCTCCACCAAGGGCTGCCCACCTCCTTCCCATACTGTGTTGCTTAGTGCAGTAGTCTGGGAGCTGATCTTGTCTATGAAGACAGAGGCAAAAAAAGCATTGAGTACTTCAGCTTTTCCCACATCATCTGTCACTAGCAGGGCCAGTCTGAGGCATGGGTGAGCTGGGTGAGGGGGGATTTGATAGCAGCCTTCAACTTCCTGAAGGGAGGTTCCAAAGAGGATGGAGAGAGGCTGTTCTCAGTAGTGACAGATGGCAGAACAAGGAGCAATGGTCTCAAGTTGCGGTGGGAGAGGTCCAGGTTGGATATTAGGAAAAACTATTTCACTAGGAGGGTAGTGAAGCACTGGAATGGGTTACCTAGGGAAGTAGTGGAGTCTCCATCCCTAGAGGTGTTTAAGTCTCGGCTTGACAAAGCCCTGGCCGGGTTGATTTAGTTGGGATTGGTCCTGCCTAGAGCAGGGGGCTGGACTTGATGACCTTCTGAGGTCTCTTCCAGCTCTATGATTCTATGATTCTATGATTCTATGGGCAGCTGCCTGGGGCGCCAACCGCTGGGGGGCACCTGCGCCCCGCAGGTGCCGCACGCCCGGCTCCCGCAGTTCGGGCCCCGCAGCGCTGGCCAGCAGCGCCCTTCCCCCCATGGCCGCGGGGCTCTGCATGGCCCAGTGCGCACGCCAGCAGCTCTGGGGGGGTGGGCCCTCGCACTCTGGGGGGGGGCGGGCCCGTGCATGCGCCACCAGCCCGGGGGCAGTGCCGTGCGCCCGGGCCCAGGGCGCCAAAAGGGCTTGGGCCAGCCCTGGTCACTAGGTAACCTCCTTCATCCAGTAAGGGCTCCACACCCTTTCTGATCACCCTTTTATTGCTAACATGCCTGTAGAAATCTTTCTTGTTACCCTTCACATGCCTTTTTAGCTGCAATTCCAATTGTGCTTTCTCCTTCCTGATTGCTACCCTGCATTCTCGAGCAATATATTTATACTGCTCCCTAGTCACCAGTCCAAGTTTCCACTTCTTATAAGCTTCCTTTTTGTGTTTAAGCTCACCAAGGATTTCCCTGCTAAGCCAATCTGGTCACCTACTATATCTGCTTTCCCTACACTTTTACCAATTAAGCTTTTACAAGTGTAACTCTTCACAGTTCATTGCTATCTTTGGTTTCCATCATTTGCGTTTTCATTGAAACTATGCCTCCATGATCTTGATGTATGATTTACTGAGGTTATTATTTCCATCACAGCAAAACCGAGTGGCCTCATTTATGTTAGCTCCTGTTCAAAGACATAGGCAGCAAAAAACAAGAGTGTTATTTCCATTTTGCAGATGGGGAACTGAAGCACAGAGATTAAATGAAACAGAAGTCCGACTATGACCAGGAGGCAACTAGAGAACGCTCCAACACCACATTTTACAGACCTCTCTCCTCTGATCCCACTTCAGAATACCAAAAGAAACTACACTGTCTCCTTAAAGAACTCCCTACCTCTACTCGGGACCAAATCCACACAGAAACATCTTCTGAACCCTGACCAGGATTGTTCTATCTGCTTCCCAAAATCCATAAACCTGGACACCCCGGACGTCCCATCATCTCAGGTATCGGCACACCCACTACTGGATTATCCAGCTATGTAGCCTCTCTTCTCAAACCCTACGCAACCAACACTCCCAGCTATCTCCGAGATACTACTGACTTCCTGAGAAAGCTACAAAACATCGATAACCTCCCTGATAACACCATCCTTGTCACCATGGATGTAGAAGCTCTCTACACCAACATCCCACATGAAGACAGATTACAAGCAATTAGAAACACTATCCCAGAGGATACCACTGCCAATCTGGTAGCAGACCTATGTAACTTTGTTCTCACCCACAATTATTTCCAATTTGGGGACAATTTATACATCCAGATCAGCAGCACAGCCATGGGTACCCGCATGGCTCCACAGTACGCTAACATCTTTATGGTTGACTTAGAACGTTTCCTCAGATCCTGTCCCCTTTTACCGCTTCTCTACTTACGCTACATCGATGACATCTTTATGATCTGGACCCATGGCCAAGAAACACTGGATGCATTCCACAGAGATTTTAACAACCTACACCCCACCATCAATCTCAGCCTGGACCATTCTACATGAGAGATCCATTTCCTGGACACCACAGTACAAATCACCAATGATAAATTATATACCACTCTCTACAGAAAAACCCACTGACTCATACAGTTATCTACATGCCTCCAGCTCCCATCCAGAACACACCATACAATCCGTCGTCTATAGCCAAGCCCTTAGATACAACCACATCTGCTCTAATCCCACTGACAGAGACCAGAAACTTCAGGATCTCTACCAAGCATTTATAAACCTCAATTACCCACCTGGAGAAATAAAAAAACAAATTGAAAGAGCCAGACGAATTCCCAGAAACCATCTACTTCAAGACAGACCCAAGAAAACCAACAATAGAACACCACTTGTCATCACATATAGCCCCCAACTTAAACCCATCCAACGCATTATCAATAAACTACAACCTATACTGGAACAGGATACTACACTCCGAGAGGCTCTGGGAGACAGACCCATAGTCTCCTATAGATAACCACCTAACCTCAGGATGATTCTCACCAACAACCACAGGACATACCACACTAATACCAACCCTGGAACTTTCCCTTGCAACAAACCCCGGTGCCAGCTTTGTCCACATATTTACTCTGCTGACAGCATCATTGGACCCAACCATGTCAGTTACAAGATCAAGAACACATATTCCTGTTCATCCAGAAATATAATTTATGCCATCATGTGTCAACAGTGTCCGTCTGCTATGTATATTGGACAAACTTCTCAGACACTTCGCCAAAGAATCAATGCACACAAAACAGACATCAGACAGTTTCACAAAGAAAAAAGTTTCTTGCCATTTCAACCAGACTGGCCATTGTCTCAATGACCTTACTACGTGCATCCTGCTTCAAAGAGACTTTAACACCAGACTACAAAGGGAAGCCTCAGAACTGTCATTCATGCTTCAATTTGACACTTTATGAATGGGCCTTAACAAAGATATTAATTATCTTATCCATTACAAAGATAGCTTCCCCAATTATCACCCCTAATATCATTATCTCATAAACACTAACCTCCCCCCCTCACACACACACCCCGTTCTAAACTCTGATTTGTCAATTTTATGTGTGTTCATTTTTTTTGATTGTATCACTTTGGTATATATGGTCGTGCCAATTTTCTTCCACAATTTGATCTGAGGAAGTGGGTCTGGCCCACGAAAGCTCATCACCTAATAAACCATCTTGTTAGTCTTTAAAGTGTTTCATAGTCCTGCCTTTTGTTTCAGCAAGACCAGACTAACACGGCTACATCTCTATTAGGGGTATGTCTACACTAAAAAGTTAATTCGAAATAACAGCCGTTAGTTCGAATTAACTTTAATAGGGGCTACACATGCAAATATCTAGTTGGAATTTAAATCGAACTAGCGGAGCGCTTAATAAGAACTAGGTAAACCTCATTCTACAAGGAGTAACGCCTAGTTCAAATTAAGTAGTTCGAATTAAGGACTGTATAGCCACTTGATTCGAACTAGTTGGAGGCTAGCCCTTCCCAGGATGCCCTGGTGGCCACTCTGGGCCAAACCAGGGAAACTCTTCTGCCCCGCTCCCGGCCCCGGAGCCCTTAAAGGGGCACGGTCTGGCTACAGTGCTTGTGCCAGTTGCAAGCCTGCCAGCACCCAGACAGCAGACCCTGCACCTGGCACAAGATGAGCCAGCCACCCACTGCCACCCAGCCCTCCGCCTCTTCCCAGGACCAGAATGGAGGCTCCCAGGAGCCTGGCCGGGGCCGCAAAAGGCGGGCGCCCGCCTGGTAGAGTGTGGAGATTGTGGACCTCATCGAGGTTTGGGGGGGGGAGGCCTCCAACGTCCACGATCTCCGGGCTAGCCACAGGAACGCGGCCGTCTACATCCACATGTCTGCCAGTTTGGACACCAGAGGCCACATGCGGACCCGGAAGCAGGTCCGCTGCAAAATCAAGGACCTGCAGCAGGCCTACTCCAGGGCCTCAGCCAGGGGCCGACCCGGAGGCATGCCCTCACTTTGAGGCCCTGGACCGCATCCTGGGGGCTCACGCAGTCCATGCCCCCCGGGTGGTGATCGACCCCAGGGCTGAGGGACCCATCCCTGACACAGAGGAGGAGGAGGAGGATGCCGAGAGCCAGGAGCCTGCAGGGAGCCTGCCCAGGACCCAGGACCCCTGTGGCATCCCACAGAGCACATCGGCTGTGTCGTCCGAGGGCGGGGAGGGCTCCACATGTGAGTGACATCATGCTCCCCTTATGTGTATGGGAGAGGTGGGGGGAAAGGGAGCCCAGGGACTGTGCGCCTGGGCCTTGCCCACCATGGAGCAGCAGCTGGGTGTCATGCAGGGGCCCTGGCCCCTTCCCCACATGCCGACCTCACCTTGCAGAGTGGGGGTGGGTTTCACCCACCGTGTCCCCAGGGAGAACTAACCACTGCTCTTGTTTCACCACAGTCGCAGCACCTGGGACTGCAGGGTGCACCACCCCGCCTGCAACAGCCACCCGCACCCGAGCCAGCAGGCGCACCCGCAACCTGGAGGACTACCAGCGGCGGCACCTGTGGCTACTGGAGCACCAGATCCGCACCCACGACCACTGGGTCTGGGAGGATTTGTGGCTGCGGCAGCGGAGCTTGGAGGCGCTGGAGGAGCAGGGCCATGCCCTCAGAGGTTACCTCCAGACCTTGGTGGACAGGTTCCTGACTCCTCCTGCTCCAGCCCCTGCGGCCACCCCAGCTCTCTCTCCTCCTCCCACCCCTGCTCCCCTTCCCTCTCGCCTCCGCACCCCCATCCCTCCTGCCCCACCCTCTACACACCCACTCCCGACGCCCCTGCACCCGCAGTGCTGTGAGATGGGAGAGCCAGCAGGACCCCCAACCCTGAGCTTTCCCTTCCCTTCCTCCCCTTCCTCCCCATTCCAGCTCCCTCCTCCCAGGTTTCCCCCTTTCCCTCTCCCACCCTCATTCCTCCCTCCCCCCACCCCAGTTATGTACAATAAAGAGAGGGGTTTATTTGCAAAACAGGTGTTTTTATTTTACATTAGGAAGGGGGGTTGGGGGGGAAAGGGGAAGGAAGGGAGGGTGGAAGAAGGCCCCAGTGGGGCATGCAGGGAGAGCTCAGTCCTCATCCACCTGGAAGCTCTCCCGCAGGGCTTCCCGGATCTGGACGGCCCCCCGCTGGGCCTCCCGGATGGTGGCGGTGCGGGGCTGCATGTACTGGCCAGCCATGCGCTCAGCCTCAGCCATCCACGCTGGCAGGAAAGCCTCCCCCTTCCACTCACATAAATTGTGCAGCACACAACATGCTGCCACCACGGGAGGAATATTGTGCTCGGCGAGGTCGAGGCGGGTGAGGAGGCATCTAAATTGGGCTTTCAGGCGTCCAAAGGCCCCCTCGACCACGATGCGGGCCCTGGTGAGCCTGCCATTGAAGGCCTGGTGGGAGGGGTTGAGGTGCCCCGTGTTCGGCTTCATGAGACAGGTCTGTAGGGGATAGGCCGCATCCCCCACCAGGCAGACGGGCATGTCCACGTCCCCGACCCTGATGTGGCGGTCGGGGAAGAAGGTCGGCGTGCAGCCTCTGGCATGCGGAGGAATTGCGGAACACCCTGGCGTCGTGTGCCTTGCGGACCAGCCCACATTAATGTCCGTGAACTGGCGGTGGTCAGACCACGGCCTGCAGGAGGGCGGAAGTACCCTTGCGGTTGATGTACTGGGAGGCCTGGTGTTCCGGGGCATGGATGGGGATGTGCGTCCCATCGATGGCCACCCCACAGTTGGGGAAGCCGAGGGCGCAGAACCCCCGGATGACCGCGTCCGGGTCGGTGATGCGGACCACCCTGCGGAGCAGCACCCGGTTGATGGCCTTGACCACCTGCAGAGAGACACACCAAACCACGAATCACTGGAGCACCCGGGTGGCTGGGAGTGTTCGTTCCCTGTCACTGCCCCACCCCCACTCCCGGAAGCAACCCCCGCGGGCAGCGTGTAGTACGGCCGGGACAGACCGAACCCTCCCGTGCGGGGCACTTTTGCCTCCTCCCCCCTGCTTTTTCCCTGGGGCGGCCCATCCCCTCCTTGCCGGCCCCTTCCCCCCCGGCCCAGTGGCCGGTGGGTGCCGTACCTGCATGAGCACTGCTCCGACGGTGGATTTCCCCACGCCAAACTGGTTCCCGACGGATCGGTAGCTGTCCGGCGTGGAGAGCTTCCACAGGGCGATGGCCACACGCTTCTGGAGGAGGATGGCGGGCCTCATGCGAGTGTCCCGTCGCCGCCAGAGCAGGGGCGAGCCACTTGCAGAGCTCAGGAAAGGTGTCCTTCTTCATCCTTAAGTTCTGGGTCCACCGTTGGTCTCCCCAGCGCTCCAGGACGATGCGGTCCCACCAGTCGCTGCTGGTGTCCAGACGCCAGATGCGGCGGGGCACGCTGGCGTCCGGGCGCTGCTGCGGCTCCTCCACGGCCCCCAGGGAGGCGAGGGAGAGAGGCAGGGGGCTGACGTGCACCAGATGGTGACAGGCAGCCTCCAGCCATTGCTGGCAGGCTTGCAGCAGCAAGTCCAAAAAATGGAGCAGCATGCCCAGGGTGAGCTCTGGCTCCATGGTGCCAACTGCGTCGGCGTCCCCAATGGGAACCACCGACACAGGCAGGAGGAGAGGAAAATGTTTTGCTGTCCCTCGGCGAGGTAGGCAAGCAAGCGGAAAAGCTGAGAACCGGCTGTCCAGGGGGGTCCCTTTAAGCACGAGCCTCAGATAGCCTCAGACAGCAGCCACACAAAGCAACTACTGACCTGATGCCCTGCTGGAACCGGTTTCAGCTGCCCTTAAATGCGACCCAGCGTCCAATCAGTGTGGATGCGCTAGTTCGAATTAACAAAACGCTAATTCGAATTAGTTTTTGGGTCTAGATGCGCTAATTCAAATAAGCTTAGTTCGAATTAACTAATTCGAATTAAGTTAGTTCTAATTAGTGCTGTAGTGTAGACATACCCTCAGGGTGGTCAGGTTGGCATGCCAGGCCTTCCTTCCCCAACTGGAGAGCAGTGTAGTTTCAGTGCTGTATTATATCAGGAAACAGGGTGGAGCTCTTTCCTCTCCCGTCTGCAAGGAACCCCGTAGGGCTGTGGGAGTTGTGCATTGCCCTCCACACAGCTCCCATGCCTGCCCCACCCCGGCAGCCTGCAGTGGTGTTTGCCTCGCCCTCCTAGCAACTGCTTTCCCCTGCCTTGCCCCCTTCTTACCCAGCATTTACTCCCTTCCCCCAGCCTCCCACCAGTCCTTTGCCATTACCCAGTGTACCCTGGTTCCCTCCCCGAGCATTTGTGTCCCTTCCCTCCCTTTTTATTTAGTACCTCCCATACACTGCACCCTCCTTGATGTCCCCATAGTTTTCCCTTTTCCCCAGTGCAGCCAAAGGAGCCAGCATCCTGCCCTTCACCTGTAACCTTGCCACCTGTCCAGTCCTGCTAGCTCCCTCTTCCTCTGCCTCCAGCTTTGCAGGGAAGAGTGGTTGCTGGCTCCCATTCCCTTTGGTTTCCCCTTCACACCCTGCCTCCACTTATGCCTTCCCTCCCTATCGCCATCTCCTCCTTCCCCTCCAAATGCAACCCCCTTCCCTTTACGTCCCTGCACCCCTCTCTGGCACCCTCCCCCTATGCCTCCAGCCCTGCAGGGAGGAGTGGTTGCCAGTTCCTCTTTCCTTGGTTTCCCATCCATGCCCTTCCCCCACTAGCATCCTCCCTCCCTACAACAATCCAATAGAAGGGAGTGGTTGCTTTCCCCATCTCCACTCCCCCAATTGTGACCCCCATCCCCTCGTGACCCTGCCCCACTTCTCCTCTGCCTAGCTAAGCAGGGAGGAGTGGTTGCTGTCCCCTTCTCTCAGTTGTCCCCCTTCTCCCCAAACTCTGTTACCTCCTCCTCAGCCTCCAGTCTAGCAGGAAGGAGTGGTTGCTGTCCCTGCTCCCTTCAGTCCCAACCCATCCCCCTTTCCCTTCACCCCTTTCCTTCTATTGACACCCTCCTCCCCTGCCTGCTGTTTGTGGGGAGAAGTGGTCAATCTTTGTCTCCCTTCCCTGCCATCTGTGCCCCCTACAACCTTCCCCTCACAATGGAGGAGGCCTTTGTCCCTGCCCTTGATCCCATCAACCCCATGGTCCCCCCATTACCATCGACCCCAAAGACCGCTGTGGCTAACCTCCTGACCCCCAGTCTTGCCTCTGCCACTGCCATGGCTGACACACCCCCGACTCTGGAGGGGCTTCCTCCTCGGCTGGTAAGAAGGGCCAGGGGAAGAAGAAGGGCAAAGGCCCAGTCCGGAGGGTCAAACTTCCCACGGCCGAGACTGCCTTGCCCACTGTGGCCCCAACATCCACCGCAATCCCTCCTTCCCCTGCCATTTCCCCCACCAGCTCTGGGAGCATTCCATCCACGGCCCCCAGAGCGTATGCCCAGGTGGCCGCTGCTGTCCCACCATGTGCCACTGCATCTTCTGCCTTGACTGCCACCTCCAGCTCCATCCCTGGTAGCCAAGGCCCCTTCCCCACCGTGACCAGGAAGCACGGCATCCATTGCTTCCTCATCCCTGCTTTGCCCCACATCGAAACGTACGTGCGGGCATTGGCGAGGGTGGTGGTGTACTCAGCCATGGTGGCAGACTCCAAAATGTAGGGGAAGGTGGTGTTCTTCCTTTCCTCGGAGGCCACCACCCAGGAGGCAGTGGAGAGGGGCCTGACAGTGGGGGGTGTGCACGTGGATGTGCGGGTGGTCCTAACCTCCGTCCCTCCCTTCCTCCGCAATGCCTCCTTGCTACCTGCCCTCTCCACCCTGGGGAAACCCATATCCACCATCAGCCCTCTCCCTTTGGGCTGCAAGAAACCCACCCTCCATCACGTTTTGTCATTCTGCCAGCAGGTCCAGTTACAAATGCCACCAGTGGCACATGATGCGGTGGTACTAGAGGGGTCCTTCCTGGTGCCCTACCAGGGGACCCTTTACTGGGTCCATTACTCCTCAGGAGAGATCTGGTGCTTCCTCTGCCAGGCTATGGGGCACATCTGGAGTGACTGCCATTTGGCCCAGTCTGAGGAGGTATCCATCCTGAGTCCATCCCCATAGCCCCAGAGTCCTCCCCACCAAGACAACAATTGCCTTAGTGGTGACGACAGGGGGCACAGATGGTGAAGGGGCCGGGGGAGCTCCATCCGAGGAGCGGACGGTACCATCCCCCTTCACTGCCATGGCATCCTCAGCCGGCACCTCCTACTGATGCTCATTGGGAGTGATGTCAACAATGGTGGCCCCCTCAGTATTTTGTGGGGGGGCCTTCCTACACTCCTCATCGGAAGGGGAAATTGAGCCTGCACACCGCGGGCTCTGTGGACCCCTCCCAGGAGGGCACTGGCCCTGACACTGCTGGTCCCCCTGGCAGACCGGCCTCTATGGCTGCCCCTCCTCCTATTACCAACAGCTCTTCTTGGACAAAGGGGACACCCCCCCCCAATGTGCCCAGGCAAGCAGGCAGACCCCAAATATGTGCAACCAGATCTGGCGAGGCCTGAGGAAGAGAGGGTGGTGCAGTTGCTGCTGGGCGGAAGAGGGCTCACCCCAGGGGAGATTTCCCTGTCCCCTATTGTTCCTGCCTTGCCTCCCAGACCCCCCTCAATACCATCTGTGCCCCCTGGCCCTTCCCCTGCTGACCAGCCCTCCACCTCCACCTCAGAGGGCTGGACGTTAATTCGGGGGAAGTGCAAATCCCGCGGTATGAAGGCTCAATTTCCCCCTCTGATGAGGAGTGTGGTAAGGCTTCTCACAAAATACTGAGGGGAGCCACTGCTGTCAACATCGCCCCCTGACACAGGAGGCATCAGCTGAGGATGCCATGGCAGTGAAGGGGGACGGTGCCGTCCCCACCACAGAGCCCATACCTGAGGAGGCATCAGATGGAGCTCCCCCGACCCTTTTACCATCTGTGCCCCTCGTCGTCATCGTCAAGGCAATTGTTCCCTCGGCAGCCAGTGGGGAGGACTCTGGGGCCGTGGGGATGCATTTCAGCTCCATCTTTGAGGCGATCGAGGCCCTGGGTCTGACCCCGCTTGCCAATGGGGAGGATGATCCCTCACCAATAGGCGTTGGTCTGGGTGGCAACTCAGTTGCACCACCCCCTCCTCCTTCTCCTCCTTCCCCCATACTCCAGGCAGCCACCTCTGTTCTCACCCTCAGGGAGTTAGTTTTGACTAACTCCAGGGTCACTCAGGACTGGCAGCAGCATCCAATACTAGCCATGCCCTGAAGCAATTTTTGTTGTTGTTGCTGCTAGAAGTCTTCAGTATTATCAAATAAGAACTTGACCCTCACAGATTAGATCAGAATTTCTACTAAACAAGAAGCAAAGCTGACTAGAGAAAGGTGACTTAGGAGCTGGATTGGACTCAGGCGATCTGGATTCCTAGCTCTGCCACAAATTCCTCTGTGACCTCAGGCAATCCATTTAATCTCGAGGGCTATGTCTAGACCGGCGCGCTTTTGCGCCAGAGCTATGCAAATGAGGCTCAGCGTTGGAATATCGCCGAGCCTCATTTGCATAGCTAATGAACTGCCATTTTCACGGAAGAGGCTCTTGCGCAAGACGGGGCTGTCTACACTGCCCCTTCTTGAGCAAGAAAAACCCTTTTGCGCCAAGCCGTTATGCCGATTATTTTCAGGCATATGACGGCTTTGCGCAAAGGGTTTTTCTTGCAGAAGGGGCAGTGTGCTGATCCGTGTTGCTGAAACTCTTCCGCGAATATGGCCGGTTCATTAGCTATGCAAATGAGGCTCAGCAATATTCCAACGCTGAGCCTCATTTGCATAACTCTGCGCCAATCTAAACGTAGCCTAAATATGTCACTACAGCGCTAATTCGAACTAACTTATTTTGAATAAGTTAATTCGAAATAAGCTAATTCGAAATAATGCATCTAGACCCAAAAACTAATTCGAATTAGCGTTTTGCTAATTTGAACTAGCGCATCCACACTGATTGGACGCTGGGTCGCATTTAAGGGCAGCTGAAACCGGTTCCAGCAGGGCATCAGGTCAGTAGTTGCTTTGTGTGGCTGCTGTCTGAGGCTATCTGAGGCTCGTGCTTAAAGGAACCCCCCTGGACAGCCGGTTCTCAGCTTTTCCGCTTGCTTGCCTACCTCGCCGAGGGACAGCAAAACATTTTCCTCTCCGCCTGCCTGTGTTGGTGGTTCCCATTGGGGACGCCGCCGCAGTTGGCACCATGGAGCCAGAGCTCGCCCTGGGCATGCTGCTCCATTTTTTGGACTTGCTGCTGCAAGCCTGCCAGCAATGGCTGGAGGCTGCCTGTCACCATCTGGTGCACGTCAGCCCCCTGCCTCTCTCCCTCGCTTCCCTGGGGGCCGTGGAGGAGCCGCAGCAGCGCCCGGACGCCAGCGTGCCCCGCCGCATCTGGCGTCTGGACACCAGCAGCGACTGGTGGGACCGCATCGTCCTGGAGCGCTAGGGAGACCAACAGTGGACCCAGAACTTCAGGATGAAGAAGGACACTTTCCTGGAGCTCTGCGAGTGGCTCGCCCCTGCTCTGCGGCGACGGGACACTCGCATGAGGCCCGCCAACCCCTCCAGAAGCATGTGGCCATCGCCCTGTGGAAGCTCTCCACGCCGGACAGCTACCGATCCGTCGGGAACCAGTTTGGCGTGGGGAAATCCACCGTCGGAGCAGTGCTCATGCAGGTACGGCACCCACCGGCCACTGGGCCGGAGGGGAGGAGGCCGGCAAGGAGGGGATGGGCCGCCCCAGGGAAAAAGGGGGGGGAGGAGGCAAAAGTGCCCCGCACGGGAGGGTTCGGTCTGTCCCGGCCATACTACACTCCGCCCACAGGGGTTGCTTCCGGGAGTGGGGAGTGTGGCAGTGACTGGGAATGAACACTCCCAGCCACCCGGGTGCTCCAGTGATTCGTGGTTTGGTGTGTCTCTCTGCAGGTGGTCAAGGCCATCAACCGGGTGCTACTCCGCAGGGTAGTCCGCATCACCGACCAGGACGCGGTCATCCGGGGTTTGGCGCCCTCGGCTTCCCCAACTGTGGGGGCCATCGACGGGACGCACATCCCCATCCATGCCCCGGAACACCAGGCCTCCCAGTACATCAACCGCAAGGGATACTTCTCCGTCCTCCTGCAGGCCGTGTCTGACCACCGGGGCCAGTTCACGGACATTAATGTGGGCTGGTCCGGCAAGGCACACGACGCCAGAGTGTTCCGCAACTCCTCCGTGTGCCAGAGGCTGCATGCCGGGACCTTCTTCCCCGACCGCCACATCAGGGTCGGGGACGTGGACATCCCCGTCTGCCTGGTGGGGGATGCGGCCTATCCCCTACAGACCTGTCTCATGAAGCCGTACACGGGGTACCTCAACCCCTCCCGCCAGGCCTTCAATGCCAGGCTCACCAGGGCCCACATCCTGGGCGAGGGTGCCTTTGGATGCCTGAAAGCCCGATTTAGATGCCTCCTCACCCGCCGAGCAAAATATCCTTCCTGTGGTGGCGGCATGTTGTGTGCTGCACAATTTATGTGAGTGGAAGGGGGAGGCTTTCCTGCCAGCCTGGATAGCTGAGGCTGAGTGCATGGCTGGCCAGTACGTGCAGCCCCGCACCGCCACCATCCGGGAGGCCCAGCGGGGGGCCGTCCAGATCCGGGAAGCCCTGTGGGAGAGCTTCCAGGTGGACAAGGACTGAACTCTCCCTGCATGCCCCACTGGGGCCTTCTTCTACCCTCCCCTCCTTCCCCTTTCCCCTCCTTCCCCTTTCCCCTCCCTAACCCCCCTTCCTAATGTAAAATAAAAACACCTGTTTTGCAAAAAAACCCCTCTCTTTATTGTACATAACTGGGGTGGGGGGAGGGAGGAATGAGGGTGGGAGGGGAAGGGGAAACCTGGGAGGAGGAGCTGGAAGGGGAGGAAGGGAGGAAGGGAAGGAAAGCTCAGGGTTGGGGGTCCTGCTGGCTCTCCGTCTCACAGCACTGCGGGTGCAGGGGCATCGGGGAGTGGGTGTGGAGGGTGGGGCAGGAGGGATGGGGGGTGCAGAGGAAGCGGGAGGGGAAGGGGGAACAGGGGTGGGAGAAGGAGTGAGAGCTGGGGCGGCTGCAGGGGCTGGAGCAGGAGGAGGCAGGAACCTGTCCACCAAGGTCTGGAGGTGACCTCTGAGGGCACAGCTCTGCTCCTTCAGCGCCTCCAAGCTCCGCTGCCGCAGCCGCAGGTCCTCCTAGACCCAGTGGTCGTGGGTGCGGATCTCGTGCTCCAGTAGCCGCAGGTGCCGCCGCTGGTAGTCCTCCAGGTTGCGGGTGCGCCTGCTGGCTCGGGTGCGGGTGGCTGTTGCAGGCGGGGTGGTGCGCCCTGGAGTCCCAGGTGCTGCGGCTGTGGTGAAACAAGAGCAGTGGTCAGTTCTCCCTGGGGACACGGTGGGTGAAACCCAGCCCCACTCTGCAAGGCGAGGTCGGCATGTGGGGAAGAGGCCAAGGCCCCTGCATGACACCCAGCTGCTGCTCCATGGTGGGCAAGGCCCAGGCGCACAGTCCCTGGGCTCCCTGTCCTCCCACACCCCCATACATATAAGGGGAGCATGATGTCACTCACATGTGGAGCCCTCTCTGGCCTCAGACGACACAGCCGATGTGCTCTGTGGGGTGGCTTGGGAGTCCTGGGTCCTGGGCAGGCTCCCTGCAGGCTCCTGGCTCTCGGCGTCCTCCTCCTCCTTCACCGTGTCAGGGACGGGGCCCTCTGCTCCGGGGTCGATCACCACCCGATGGGCATGGACTGCGTGAGCCCCCAGGATACGGTCCAGGGCCTCAAAGTGAGGGCATGCCTCCGGGTCGGTCACTGGCTGGGAGGCCCTGGAGTAGGCCTGCTGCAGGTCCTTAATTTTGCAGCGGACCTGCTCCGGGGTCCACATGTGGCCTCTGGTGGCCAGGCTGGCAGCCATGCGACTGTAGACAGCTGTGTTCCTGTGGCTAGCGCAGAGATTATGGACGTTGGAGGCCTCCCCCCAAACCTCGATGAGGTCCATGATCTCCTCGCTAGACCAGGCGGGCGCCCACCTCTTGCAGCCCCGGGCAGGCTCCTGGGAGCCGTCAGCCTGGTCCTGGGAAGAGGCGGAGGGCTGGGTGGCAGTGGGTGACTGGCTCATCTTGTGCCAGGTGCAGGGTCTGCTGTCTGGGTGCTGGCAGGCTTGTAACTGGCACAAGCACCCTAGCCAGACCGTGGGCCTTTGAGGGCTCCAGGGCCGGGATGGGGGCAGAAGAGTTTCCCTGGTTTGGCCCAGAGTGGCCACCAGGGCAAGCTTGGAAGGGCTAGCCTCCAACTAGTTCGAATTAAGTGGCTATGCAGCCCTTAATTCAAACTACTTAATTCGAACTAGGCGTTAGTCCTTGTATGAGGTTTACCTAGTTTGAATTAAGTGCTCCGCTAGTTCGATTTAAATTCGAAGTAGCGGTTTGTATGTATAGACGCTATTAAAGTTATTTTGAACTAACAGCTGTTAGTTCGAATTAACTTTGTAGCGTAGACATACCCTGAGCTCTTTGACATTTATGTGAAGGGAGCTCTCCCAGGGGGACCATATACCTTGAGTCCTGAGGGTCCCTGTATGGGCACCCCATTCCCTGTGTGATACATTCATAAAAAGCTGCACCGATGGGCTCTGTTTGTCAAACGGGACCCTTGCACAAACTATTTCCTCCTGCCACCACCAGTCCAGCGAGCAGAGCACTGACTCCAGCAACGTGGCCACTGCATCCAGTGGTGTTTATGCCAGGTTGTTGATGCTCAACAACCACCTTTGTAAAGGTCGGATCTTCAGTCTGGTGTACCTCACCATGTAGGTGCAAGCCTCCATTTGGCCCAGCAGTTTCATACATGTCCTTGCTGTGGTTATAGGGGACCTCTGGAGGTCTGCTATCATCGCACTCATGGTCAGGAATCTGGTCCTGGACAGAGATGTCCTTTTGACTGTAGAGTCTAGGTGAGCCCCCACAAATTCTATTTTCTGCGTGGGGTCAAGCATGGACTTCTTGTTTATGAGGGGACCTTGATTGGAGAACAACCTCCTGGTCACTACAGTGTGGTCTAGCACATGTTTTTGGGATGACCTTCTTATTAGCCAATTGTCTAGGTAAGGAAAGACCTGGACCCTCTGCTTTCTCAGGAAAGCTGCTACTACGGCCATGCATTTGGTAAAGACACTTGGGGCTGTAGAGAGGTCAAATGGTAGGACCAGAAATTGGAAGTGATCCCAACCTACTGTAAACCTGAGAAACCTTTTGTGGGCAGGGATCACTGAAATATGAAAAGACGCATCCTTCGGGTCAAGGGCAGTATACCAGTCTCCTTTCTGCAGGAATGATAGATGCTAAGGTAACCATCCTGAACTTTGTTTTCTTTACAAACGAGTTCAGCTCCCTTAGGTCTAAAATAGGATGTTGTCTCCCCTTTGCATTGGGGATAAGAAAGTATCGGGAATAGAAACCCCTGCCTTTGAACCTTTCGGGAACAGGCTTGGCTGCCCCCAGCTGCAGAAGTGCAGACACTTTCTGTCTTAGCAGGATCTCTTGAGAGGGATCCCTGAAGAGGGAATGGGAGAAGGGGTGGAAAGAAGGGATGGAAAGGAAGGGAATAACATAATCTTCCCCTATTAGGTCTAGAACCCATTGATTGGACATTATCTGGGGCCAGGCCCGGTAGAAAAGGGATAGACAGCAACCAAAAGGGAGTGACGGAGTGGAGATTGCAAAGCTATCCTTGAGCGTACTCTCAAAATGAGGGTTTAGGCTGCTTGTTAGGTGGTAGGGCAGAGCCTCTGCCTGAGTCCAATCTTGAACCCCTGCACCTGCTCGTATTGGAGTAATTCTGGTCATTATTATGGCCTCTTCTCCTTCCCCGATCCAGGCCAAACACACATTGGAATGGCCTAGCGATCAGCCTGGGTTGAGAGTCCTTGTCTGCAGGGCCAGGGTAATGGATCCCCAAAGACTTTAAAGTAGCCCTAGAGTCCTTAAGACTGTGCAGCTTAGAGTCGGTTTGGTGCGAAAAGAGGCCCGATCCTTCAAAGTGAAGGTCCTGTAAGGTGTACTGGACCTCAGGAGGGATGCCCGACACTTGCAGCCACGCGCTCCTTCTCATCACTATGGCTGTTGCCATTGTTCGGGCCACTGAGTCCACAGCATCCAGGGCTGCCTGCAGCGCTGTTCATGCCACTGTTCTGCCCTCTTCTGTTTTGGCACCAAACTCTTGCTGTGGGTCCTGGGGGAGACAGTCTCTAAATTTGTCCATGGCCACCCAGATACTGTAGGCATATCTTCCCAGCATCACCTGCTGATTGGCGATGCAGAGTTGTAGACCTCCCATGGCATAGGTCTTTCTCCCCAGGAGATTGAGCTTCTTGGATTCCTTAGATTTGGGGTGTGGATCCTGGGGGGCCTTGGTGCTCCTTCTGGCCCGCAGCCTGCACCACCAAAAAGCCCAGGGGAGGGTGCATAAAAAGATGTTCATGCCCCACTTGTGGGACAAAATAATGCCTTTTCACCCCTTTTTGTGTGGGAGGGATCAAGGCGGGGGTCTTCCATGAAGTTTTATACAACTTGTTCATGGTCTTATTGAGTGGGAGTACCACTCTGCCTGGAGTGGTTGCCAAAAGGATGCCCACCATAATGTTCGACTCCTCCTGGACCTCCGCCGCCTGCACCCCAGGATGACTGCCAACTTCCTGAGCAAGTCTTGGTGTGCCCTGGCACCCATTGATGGGAGTGGTGGGGTCTGCCAAGGCCTCATCAGGCGAAGAGGATGATGACTCCCAGGGTGTGTCTAGACCACAGGGTTTTGTTGACAAAAGTTCACTTTTGTCGACAAAACTATACCTGTGTCTACACTGCCGCTGAGTTCTGTCGACATAACGTCGCCAGAACTCAGCAGTTTTGTTGATGGCTATAAACCTCATTCTATGAGGAATAACTCCTTTGTCAACAGAGTTCTGTCGACAAAAGGCAGGTGTGGATGCAGGGGAGAAGTTATGTCGACAGTAAAGGCCTCCAGGAAGAACCCCTGGTGGGCACTCCTGCCACTGCTTTCCACTCTATTGTTCCTGCCTGTAGCCATCTTTAAAAGGCACAGGCACCCAGGATTACCAGGATTCTGGCAGCAAGCCAGCTCCAGAGCAGACCCTGACGGCGCTGCTCTGTTTTTGGTGAGCCTAGTAGGAGCCATGTCGTAGGGATAAGCCCCCCCGTACCTCCCTGGCCCTTCCAGGGACACATCGCCCTGGGAAGCCAGGGGCACTAAACGCCGGGCACCCTCCTGGTCTGGGCCAGAGATAAAAGCCCTCTTGGGGCTCTGGGCTGAGGAGGAGTCCCTCCAGGCCATGCAGTCCAGCAGGAGGAGGAAGGACATTTATGCCCGAATGGCAGAAGGCCTCGCTACAAAAGGTCACCACCCCCACACACTGGAGCAGGTCAGGGCAAAGGTCAAGGAGCTGCGGCAGGGATATGTTAGAGCCCGTGAGCGCAGCTCCCACTCTGGGGAAGCACTGCACTACTGTGCATATTATGAGGAGATTGACCAGATTCTGGGGGCAGGGGAACCCCTGCCTCCCGAGCGGCTAGTGGAGTCTGGGCTGGAGACCCCTGGTCAGGAGCAGCCGCAACAACAGCCAGGTGACCAGGAGCTCCAGGAGGAGGAAGAGGAGGAGGAAGACAGCACCCGGAGCACCCAGGAGCCAGGTGCTGATGCTCAGAAGGCCTTGAAGACCACCTCGGACACCGGGGAGGGTACATCAGGTGAGTGCTGTGAGGGTCCCCCACAACACAGGGCAGGGCAGGCAGGAGCAAAGGGGATGGTGCAGTGCTGTGACATGTCATGCTGATCACAGCGAGGGGTAAGGGGGGCACACCCATGACCACCCTCAGGGAGGGCCATCCTACCCCTGCACCTGCATGGCTGCTAGGCACCACGTGCTCCTGGGCAGTGATGCCAGGTGCAGGCATGGGTCAGGGACACAGGGATTGCCTCACAACTGCAGGCCTCTCAGAATTCTGCGGGAACCCCAACCATGGCCTTACACTTGTCTATGCTGCTCGGCCATGGGGTCTGTGTGAGGGGGGGCAGGATGGTGGCCTGCACACCTTCTGGGCTCCGGGGAGGCCGTGGCTGCGGGCCAGGCCACCATGCCTTACTGAGATGCACATGAGCAGCCTCTGACTCTAGGACAGGCACTGCCTGCTGAGAAGAAGGAGAGCATGCCCTCTCAGGGAAAGTGTGAGCATATATGACTGACAACTTTTCCCTCTTGTCCTCCACAGCCGGACCAGCTGACCAGGACAGGGGCGCCACACCTGTCCCACCACCCAGACAGCTGCAGGGAACCTGTTGGCACTGGCACACCTATTTAGAGCTGGTGCGCCAGCACATCGCAATCCTGCAATGGATGCAGGACTCAATGGACAAGAGGCTGGAGGCAGAGGCCGAGTGGCGCTGGCGTTTTGCTGGATGAATTCACCCAGCAGTACAGATGTCTGTGATCCAGGAGGCCATGGCCTTCACCGGTCCTGTGCCTGGTCCTGCTCCTCCTCCTCAGCCTGCACCCCCCCCCAGCCCCTGCCATCCCAGACCCAGGTACAGCCCCACCTCCTGCCCAGCTCCCTGCTGTCGCAACCCACACACGCAGCCGGGTGCGAGAAGGCCTCCGCAGCCATACTACCAGAGTTATTTATTTTCTCTTTAAAAAAGAGTTATTTATTTTATTTTGTCCAAAAAGCAACAGTGCAATAAACAGTTGAAATGTTTTCACCCAAACCTGTCTCTGTTCTCGGGTGTGTGAGGAAAGAGTAGAATGTGTGAATGTGGGGCCGGGACAGGTTTTGGGAAGGAAGGCACTGGGGGCATGGGGCAATCCCACATTTGGAAGACCCTGGGGAAACTCATCGGCCTCCTTGGGAGAACTGCTCCCTCAGGGCTTCTCGGATTTGCAATCCCAAATGGTGGGCTTGCCGGATGGCAGCTGTCCGGGGCAGCTGTCCGGAGCTTGCCGGATGGCAGCTCAAAGTGCCTTCCCTCCACATCAGCCTGTGTCCCCCACGCAGGGAGGAAGGCCTCCCCTTTCCTCTCCACCAGGTTGTGCAGCACACAGCATGCTGCAACCACATCAGGGATGTTGTGTTCCCCCATGTCCAGCCGAGTGAGCAGGCATATAAATCTGCCCTTCAGACGGCCAAAGGTGCACTCCACCTGGTAGGGAGCCCAATTCAGGAGGGAGTTAAAGAGTTCCCTGCTCGCATCCAGGTGTCCCGTGAATGGCTTCATGAGCCAGGGCATAACGGGGGAGGCCGCGTCGGCCACGATGCATATGGGCATCTACACATCCCCCACTACCAAGTTTCTGTCCGGGAAAAAGGACCCAGCATGCAGCCTGCGGTACAAGTACGACTTCCGGAATACACAGGCATCGTGTGTCCGGCCTGACCACCCGACACAAATGTCTGTGAATTGTCCCCGGTGGTCAACCAGGGCCTGCAGCCCCATCAAAAAGTAGCCCTTTCGGTTAATGTACTGTGCTGGTTGATGGGGTGGTGCGCGGATGGGGATGTGCGTCCCATCGAGTGCTCCACCCCAGTTGGGAAATCCTAGTGCTGCAAATCATCCGGCCACGATGGCATCCAGGTTTCCCAGGCCGTGAAGGTCCTGTGAAGCAGCTCCAAGTTGATGGCTGTCACCACCTGCAGAAAGGGACTAATAGAAACACACAGAACAGGACATTAGAGGGCTTGTATCAGCTGATGAGAAGTGCTCCCCCCCCCCGGACCCCAAGAGCCCCCCCCTCAGGCAACCCCTCCGTGTCCCACACACTGCCACAGGGTGAGGCCAGGCAGGCTTCCACCACTCCCACCCCATCCCCCATTCCCTGTGCCCGGTCCTGACCGTCCCCCTTCTCCGCCCGCTCCCGCCCCCCTGGACTGTCCCCCGAGGGTGACTTACCTTCATCAAGATGGCCCCAACAGTAGACCTCCCCATGCCGAACTGATGTCTCATGGAGCGGTAGCTGTCGGGGGGGTGGCCAGCTTCCACAGGGCAATGGCTATGTGCTTCTCCAGGAGGATGGCAGCCTGCAAGCGGGTGTCCTGGCATTGCAGGGCAGGGGTGAGCCAGGCACAGAGCTCCTGGAAGGTGGCCTTCCGCATCCAGAAGTTTCAGAGCCACTGGTCATCGTCCCATTGCTGCATTACTAGCCGGTCCCACCAGTCAGAACTGGTGTCCGGCCTCCAAACTCGCCTCTCCATAAATAAGTTCAGGGGCAAGGGCAGCAGGGCTACAGCCTGAGTGAGAGGCTCAAAGCTGGGCTCAGAATCCAGCTCTGCCGCAAACGTCATGATGCTCTCCTGAGCATGCAGCAGAACTTCCAGCAGCACAGTGTGGGGCCATCGCCTGCCCAGGGCCAGCTTAGGCTCCATGGCCAAAAAAGCCCAAAAAGCCAAAAAACAAACAAAAAAAACCCCCAAAAAACAAACACACAAGCAAAAAACCAAACCTGAAAATAAACTGCTGTGGTGTCCGAGGAAGCAGGGCAACCAGAGCAAAAACTGCAGCAGCTTTGCTTTCCCTCGAGGAGGTAGGCAAGCCAGAAGAAGGAGCAGAGCAACGGCTGTCCAGGAGGATCCCTTTAAGCACGCTTCTCTGCAGAGAGACGCTCTTTGTTGACAAAGCTTCTGTCAACAGTTTCTGTCGACGGAAGCTTTGTTGACAAAAGCCTGTAGTCTAGATGTACCCCCAGAGCCCCAGCTGTCCCACCACCAGTTCCTCAGCCAGTGTCTGGGCTGCTACAGAAGGGCCCAGTTGGCCTGACTCTGACATGAACACCACGGGTCTAAGTCCCTCCCCTATGACAGGGGTCTTGTCAGTTCCTTGTCCCCTGAATGGCCCTCCAATGAGAGGTCCCTGTGGAGAAGGGTCACTGACAGGACAATCCCCTGACACGACGACCCTGACAGTGACACCAAGGGAGGTGGACCCTGGGCTTGGTGGTAAGTCCACGGGGTCCAGAATGGGCACTGAGGTTGTTTCTGCCACTTGGGTGGCCAAGGGCGAGTATCCGAAGAGGCTGCATGCCAGGGGCCTGGGCTCTGATGGGAGCATTTGCATTGCTAGGATGCTTGTCCCTGCAGCTTGCTGGCTGTGCAGCACTGGATCTGGGCCTGCTGGTGTTTGTGACTGCCAGCTCCCAGCCACACAATGCCCCATGCTGCACGGCAGCTCCTAGCTGGCTGTGACTTGTGTTCGGAGCGAGAGCGGTGCCGGGATCCAACCTATATGAAGGTCTCCTCGAGTGCACTGATTTAGCCTCTGACTCAGACCAATAATCAAAGGCCAGCCACAGTGGAGCCATTGACCTCTGCTTTCGCTGATGCTGGGCCATGGCTGTCAGTTTCCCCCTGTGCACCAGGCCTGGTGCTGGTGCCAGTGGAGGCATCAACGGTGTCGGGGCCAGATGCAGCAGTTCCAGTGGCACCGACTGGTATGGTGCCGCTGGAGTTGTGTAAGCTAGCACCAGAGGTCCAGATTTGGCAGCCACATATCCAAGTTGTGTCAGAGGGTGCCTTCCAAGAGTGCATGGGTGCCGGCCATTTCGCAGGTCCCAGTGCCTGTGCCTGTGCTGGTGCTTGTGCTGCCCATGGCCCCAGTACCAGTGTCAGTGCCGGTTCAGGCAGAACCGGAGCTACCTGCAATACCAGAACATTAAGAGGACCCTCAGGCCGTGCAGGGGATGGTGCTCTGGGCACCGGCAGTGCTGAGTACTCGGCATGCGTGGAGGTCAACTCGATGAGCTCCTGTGCCGCGTTGAAAGTCTCCACGGTCGATGGTTGGTGGAGTTCATCAAAAGTCCCCTCCAGTACCAGACTCTGTGAAGGGCTGTGCCATTGCCTTGGTGGTACTGAGACATCCCGGAGCACCTTTGAAACTGAGTGCCCTTCCTTAGGGTGCACCTTGTGGCCACACCTCTCCGGGGACCTGCCCTTGGGGTCATTTGCTCTCCTTGGTGCCAGGGACTGTGACGGGTGTCTCAAGGACTTCAAGGAGGTGATCAGATGCCTGGCTGTTGCTGATGAGGCCTCTTGCACCGAGGCCGGTGCACTGTACACCAACGATGCCTGCTCTGGTGCCGGCAGCTGCAAAGAGGATTCCATGAGGATAAGCTTGAGTCTAGAGTCTCTCACACTTAGTCCTTGGCTTGAAACTCTTGCAGATGTTACAGTTGTCTGTATGATGGGCCACTCTCAGATACTTTAAGCAAGAGTAATGTGGATCACCACAGGGCATAGGTTTCAAGCACTTCACACACAGCTTGAACCCCTGTGGCCCTGACATCCCCTCCCTAGCTGGGGAGAGGCCAGAAGGGAGAAGCCTCCCTTATTTACAGAACGATTTACACTAATTAAGCTAAGCACTAAAAGTAAATATGGAATCACCCAAGAGATAAAGTAACTATATACACTACTAAGGGTAAGAACTAGCAGCATAGTCAGCACTCCAGCTACTGTCTCGAGCAATAAGAAGGAACTGAGGGGGTGGAGGGCAAGAAGAGGTAAAAATGCGCCAATATAGTGGTGCCACTCCAAGGGGCTCCCTGGCTGGTCCACTGGATACTGCTAAGGGAAAAAGCTCTGGAATCCATGCATGCAATGCGCATACACCTAATTGGAATGGACATGAGCAAGCACTCAAAGAAGAACCTGGAGTTAATTAGGAGCCTTCCAGAGCAAAGGAAGTCAGGCTAATTAGACTACCTGGGGCCAATCAAGAACCAGTTGATACTGGTTTAAAAGTGCTTCTCTGCTGTTTAAGTGGCATGCTAGGAGGAAGGAAAGAGCCAAAGTGCTGAGAGTGAGAGGAGTTTGGGTGAGAGTTGAGACCTGCAAGGCAGGAAGAGAGTGTTGGAGGATCAGGTACCAGAGGAAAGGTACTGGGAGGGATCGTTTTGGGAAGTGGCCCAGGGAAAAAGCTGCCAGACCGGGACAGGGCGGGTAGAACAAACTCCATCTGTTGCCACTGCCTTAGGCTATGTCTATACTGCCCCTGTTTTGTGCAAAAAATATGCAAATGAGGTGAAGTGTGGAATATTGCTGAGACTCATTTGCATAATTAATGAAGCTCCATTTTTGCACAAAACCCCCCTCTTGTGCAAGAGCCATTCTTCCTGAAAAAAAATGTGGAAGTGGATACCCCTGGGTAAAAAGTGGATATCCATGGATTTGCAGGGCTCAAGCTTCAATTACTTCAATTGAGGCTACAAGAGTTGACATCTTACAGTTCTGCTCCAGAAAACTGGCAGTCCCTTCAGAACTGTGGGACAGAATGTAGTGGCCTTATGCTAGGAAAATGATGGTAGATACCTTTTTAGAAAGATGGCCAACCTTGAAGATGTAGGGTGATATTTGTACTTGGAACACTCATTTATTCTCCATATAAAACTTGTGGGCCTCAGTTGGGTGTATGTGGGAATTGTTTTGGTTTGTTTACCATTTCCTGTTTATATTGCTGCATAAAACCAATGATTCTACATGAAAGCCCAGAGCAACAGCCAGCACAAAAACAAACATGGTGCCTTTAATAGTCCCTCCCCCAAGTATCCTGCTACAGCTGCTGTGGCTTGGCCAGATCACAGAGAATTGCCTGTTTGTTTTGGAAGATGCTCAGGTCCCTCAGCTACTCTCTATATAATGGGAGGAAAAGATGGAGGAAGGTTTTGAGTTTCCACTGTACTACTATTTTAAAATGTGACATAAACAGCTCTCAGGAGGAGGAATGGATGAAATCAATTACACTGGTACTCTCCCTGAAGGTGCAGAGAGCACATCTGCTTTCCTAGATGAGAAGGAGTATGCCCTTCCTTTTTGGGCCCTGGTGGCCAGCTAGTTATGCAGTCTGTCACCTCATGGTGGCCACCTTGCAATTCTCTCAGGCCAGAAGATCAATCATTCTGTAATGAAGCACACCAAGGCCACTCTTCTTTAGCTCTGATGAGAAGCCTCAACGCAAGGGAGCAATCAATCTCCAGCAGATATATACAGCTGTGACAAATACTGCTGTACTTCCAGAGCACTCTTCGTGTGGAATCCAGTTCCCATATTCCCTCTCTGTGACTTAGATGGAATTATAGCCCCATTAGATACTCAGAGGAAACTAATGCAGTCTGCTTGTTGGATTCGGGTCAAATACTGGGGCAAGAATTATAGTATTGTTTTCTATAGCTGTGTCTCCACAATCCCCTGCCAGTTTCTCTCCATCTATTAAATAAGTGGGGTGGGGAGTATCAATAAACAGTTAGTCCTGCTGGGAAGCACAAGCTGACCCAAAGCTAATGAGTTTAGGCCCACTAACAGAGGAGGGAAAAAGGAGGCAGTTGCCCTGGGGCCCAGAGATTCACAGGGTTCCAGGGCCACCACCACTGACAAACACAAAACATGCTCTCCCATTGCATTCATGCTCACTGAGTTGATTGGAGAAAAAATGTTCCAGTCTTGCATCTCCATCGGATTTAAAAATTAAAGCTTCCGCTCAGTTGTGTGACTGACTAGCCAGCCCAGTCTGATGAACAGAAATACCAGTTAGACTTTTCCCCCCCAACTATAGGTTTTCCTACAGCTGTCCATTATTTCTAAGCAGGCCCTCCTTATGATGCGGCATAAAGCCCAAAAGTGCAAGATTGGTGCTGCTTCTGGGACTGTGCAAATTAAACAGGAAAAAATCTCCTATTTCATGTATGCTGGAAAGCTAATACAACACTGACATTGTGGGGAAAATCACTTTGCATTCTAATTCATGGAACTGGAGAGAGAAAGGCAGTCAAGTACTTAAGCTGTCCTCCAGTTGACATTTATTCAGAATGTGTTTCCTTGTGTAGCAGGGGATGTAGTTAATAATCAGTGAATAAACCTGCATCATAAGAACTTAAAAAGAAAAGGTTACTTACCTCGTAACTGTTGTTCTTCAAGATGTGTTGCTCATGTCTATTCCAGTTCAGAGTGTGCATGCCACGTGCATGCATTCTGGAGCTTTTTCCCTTAGCAGTATTCATCAGGCCAGCTCGGGAGCCCCCTGGAGTGGCACCGGCATATCAGAGCATGTATACCCCTGCTGGCCAATGAGGGGAGGTGGGTGGGATGTGGAATGAACATGAGCAACACATCTTGAAGAACAACAGTTATGAGGTAAGTAACCTTTTCTTCTTCGAGTGCTTGCTCATGTCCATTCCAGTGAGGTGACTCCCTAGCAGTACCACAGGAGGTGGGATTGGAAGCCTAATCTGCAATAGACTGCAACATAGCCCTACCAAAGGCTGCATTGTCCCTAGCCTGATAAGCAATAGCGTAATGGGTTGTAAACGTGGATAGAGGACCACGTGGCTTCCTTGCAAATTTTGAGAATGGGTACCTGCACTACAAATGCCATCAACAAGGTCTATGCACTTGTGCAATGATCCATGAGTGGGGGCTTTTCTCTCTCTGCCATCTCATAACAGGCCCTGATACAGGAGGTGATCCACGAGGACAAGCAAATAAAGAGTTGTGGTAACCTTCTAAATTCCCTTGTCCTATCAATGTAAAAAACTAAGATCCTCCTCACATCTAAAGGGATTGTCCCTAGGTGTTGCGTGTGGTTTGGGGCGGGAGATAGATATCTTGGGACATGTGAAAATGTGACACCACTTTGGGCAGGAATGATGGGTGGGGGCGGAGCCTAACCCTGTCCTTGAAGAATACTGTATAAGGGGGCTTGGAAGTGAGGACCCTCAGCTCTGACATTCTCCTGGCTGAGGTAATAGCCATAAGAACACAACCTTCCACAAGAGATGTTTCAAGGAACAGGTGGCCAGGGGTTCGAACAGGGGGCTCATGAGCCTCATAAGGACCAAATTGAGATCCCATGTGGGTAAGGGCTGTTGCTCATGCAGGTATAGCCTATCTATGCCCTTGAGGAACTGCTTAATTTGCACATTTACAAATACTGATCCACCCCCTTCACCCGGGTGGAACACTGCAATGGCTGCTAGGTGGACCCGAAGGAATGAAGTTGATAGGCTTTGCTGTCGAAGATGAAGGAGGTAATCCAGAATAGGGGCCCTCATTGGGTTGACTCCTACCCCATTTGCCTAAAGCGAGAAGCATTTTCATTTGACCTCATATGCTGCCCTTGTAGAGGGTTTCCTACTCTCCACCAGAACCCTCCTGACTGCATCCGAGCACAGTTGTTCCTGACCCACTAACCACGAAGGTTCCAGGCCACCAGGTGGAGGGATGGTAGGCTTGGGTGACACAACCTCTCCTCTCCCAGGTTCTGAGTGATCAGGTCTGGGACCAGCGGTAGTACGAGGGGCTCCTCCACTGCCAGATCCAGGAGCATGGGATACCAGTGCTGGCGTGGTCACACTGGGGCTATTAGAATGACCAATGCTGCATACCTCCTGACCATCAGGAGTACTTTGTGTAGCAGAGGGAAGGGTGGGAATGTGTAGAGGAGGTGTTGGGGCCATCGTACCAGTAAAACATCCCCTAGTGACTCCCTCCCTTGCCCCAGATACAAGCAGTAGCTTGGGCACTTGGAATTCCCCTGGGAAGCAAACAGGTCAAGAGGGGGATAACCCCACCTCTGGAAGACAACCCCCAAGATGTTCTCCCTGATGGTCCATTCATGGGACTTGAACGATCTGCTGAGCCTGTTTGCTAGCACATTCTGATTCCCTGGGAGGTAGGACACCTCCAGGTGGATCCCACGCCCAAAACACAGGTCCCATAGGAGGAGAGCCTCCTTGCAGAGGGAAGAAGAATGAGCTCCACCTTGTTTGTGGATATAATGCATGGCAGTAGTGTTGTCTGTTAGTACTGACGCAACTTTGTCCTTCAAGTGGGGCAAGAATGCTAAGCAGGCCAGCCTGACCACCGTGAGCTCTTTGACATTTATATGTGGAGTACTCTCACTGGGGGGACCACATACCTTGGGTTCTGAGGTTCAGTAGTTGGGCTCCCCATCCCGTGTCTGACATGTCAGTCACCAACTGCAGTCACAGGGTTCGCCTGGCAAATGGGACTCCATGGCACACCCACTCCTGCAGCTACCAATCTAGAGACCAGAGAACATCTTCCAGCACCATGAGGAGTGCATCCAGTCGTGCTCGAGCTCGGTTGTGAGCAGAAGCCAGCCATGCTTGAAGGTGTTGCAGGCGCAGCCTGGCATGTTGTACCATGAAGGTGCAGACTGCTATGTGACCTAGCAGTCTCATACAGGTAGGGGACGTTGTGAGGGGTGAGGCTCTGAGGCCTTGCATTCTTCACGAATGAGTTTAGATTCCTTAGGTCCAGAACAGGACGAAGTCCCCCCTTGGACTTGAAGATATGGAAATAATGGGTGTAAAATCCCCTCCCTTCGAAACCCATTGGGACGGGCTCGACTGCACCTAATGTCAGGAGGACAGATACCTCCTCTCTCAGCAGTATCTCATGAGAGGGGTCCCTAACAAGCGATGGGGAGGGAGGGTGAGTGGGTGGGCAGGACAGAAAGGGGATAGCATATCCTCTTTCTACCAGGCTCAATATCCAATGATCCGAAGTAATCCGGGAACAGGCAAAGAAGAAATGGGAGAGCCGGGACCCAAAGGGTGGGGTCATAATGGAGGCTGGGACACTGTCCTCGAGTGTGTTTTCAAAACGACATCTTCGACTGTTGGTTAGGGGGTGGAGCTGATCCCCTTTCTGAGGCAGACCTAAAACCCTTATGCCTATTTCTGTTGTTGTTACCATTGTAACTATGGCCCCTCTTTCTACCCTGGTCAGGTCTAAACTACTGTTGGAAGGGTCTTGGGGCAGTTCTAGGGTGTAGGGACTTTCGCTGAGGGGTTGGGGTATGGATTACCAGTGATTTTAGCATTGCTCTGGAATCCTTCAAGCTATGCAGCTTTGAGTCAGTTTGCTTGAAAAATAACCCAGTGCCTTCAAACAGTAGGTCTTGCAAAGTGTTTTGGACCTCAGGCAGAATCCCTGACACCTGGAGCCAAGCACTGCACCTCATGATTACTTCTGTAGCCATAGTACAGGCAGCAGAGTGAGCTGCATCCAATGCTTGCTGAAGAGCTATATGTGAGACCACCCTGCCTTCATCCAATAAGGCCCCAAACTCTTGTCTCTCCTCTTGTGAGAGGCACTCCTTGAATTTGTCTATTGCAGACAGCGTATTATATGTGTATTATATGCTCAACATGACTTGTTGATTCACTATATGGAATTGGAGTCCCCATGTCGCATAGGCCTTTCTGCCCAGCAGGTCCAATTTCTTCGGTTCCCTGCTGTTGGGCATGGTCCCTGAGGGTCCTTGCCTCTCTTTCTGACCTGCCACTTGGACTACCAGTGAGCATGGGGGTGGATGGGAGTATAGATGTTCATGTGCAGTTTGCGGGATGAAGTAGTGCTTCTTTACCCCCTTCTGGGTGGATGCAATGGAGGTGGGCATGTGCCACAGGATCTTAGCTAGCTTGGACACAGTCTTATTAAGTGGCAGTGTGACCTTGGCTGGCATATCTGCCATCAAAATGTCCATCATGGGGTCCAGATCTTCAGTCATGTCCTCCGCCTGCACTCCCAAGTTTGCCACCAGCCGGGGGAGCAGGTCCTGGTGTGCCCTGGCATCCATGATGGGCATGGAGAGTGCTGGGTTAGCCAGTGCCACATCTGGCAAAGAAGAGGAGGACTCCCTCAGTGGGGAGGGGGAATGCCAGTTGCTGGTCTGTGGCTTGCAGTGGTGGGGCCAATTGTGCTACAGGTTAGCACTCCACCCCTGCCCTTCTGTGCCCGGACTGGTTGACTCTCTGTACAAGGAGTGTCCTGCTTCTGACATGGGTGCCCTGGTCAAAGGGGTCACAGAGGGAGTGCTCCTGGACTGAGCTATCACTGAGGTGTGCCTGGATGTCTGAGGCCCCTGGGCCTGATGGTATGTCCAAGGAGTCCAAAAGGGCCACTGCTGGTGAGGCTGCCATTGTGGTGGCCAAGACTGGTGGGAAGTTGGGCTCGGTTGTCAGGAACAGTATCTAGACCAGAGACGGTGCTGAGACTTGGATGAATAGGATGAGATCTGGGAGTGTGCTGAGTCAGCGTCCTACTCCGAGGAGTAGTTTGAGGCTGAGCAGGGTAGTGCGGACGGTGGCACCAGGGAGCAACGAGATGACATATGCCTGGCCATTGCTGTTGGCTTCCCTCTATGGGTTGGTGCTGGTAACAAAATCAGCAGTGTCGGTGGCAGCACTGGGTGCAGGTATTGACCCTGCACCGGCAGTACTGAAGAATAGGACAGCCCCGTCATAGTCTGTACCAGGGCATGTGGTGCCATGGGAGGTGGTGCCGATGTCATCAAGGCCCTGGAGTCTGACAAGGCAGGTGCCGGTGGTGCAGGCAGTCCCGCGTTTATTGGTACTGTGGGCTGGTGTGGTACTAGTATCAGTACCGATATCAGTACTGGTATCAGTGCTGGTGCAGACCCTGAGCCCGGTGAGTGTTCCTGACATTTTGGCCGCACCGGTGAGATGCCTGACTCTGGTGCCCAAGAAGGTAGGTGATCGTCCGCAATCATGACCGGTCCCAAGGATGAAGTGAGCTCCATAAGCTTGTGTGTCGCATCAAAGGCCTCCAGCGTTGACAGCTGCTGAACCTCCTCAATGTCCACATCTGGTGCTTGTACTCTCTCTGTGCATCAAACTTAACCGGTGCCACCTTGGTCCAGGAGCCTCCTGACAAGCCGTGTTGGCTGAGTGTCCATCCTTGTGACACACCCTAAGGCTGTGTTCCATTGGGGATCTCCCCCTATGCTGCCTCTTCCGTGACTGCACTGGGGATTTACACCTGTGCCTCGATGATGAGGGCTTTGTCGGTGCTGTGTGCTTTGGTGCCTCTAGATGGTTCTCTAAAGGAAGCTGGCATGCGTATGCTCAGTGCCACTTCCAGTGCTGCTGGTCGAAGTGTGTACTCCATTAAGAGGAGCTTCAGGTGGGAATCGTGCTCCCGCTTCATCCTTGGCTTGAAGCTCTTACAAATTTGACAATTGTCAGTGCGGTGGCTCTCTTCCAGACACTTCAGACAGGAGTGAAGTGGATCACACAAGGTATAGATTTGTAGCTGTGTGGCCCAGGCATCCTCTCCCCAGGAGGGGAGAGATAAGGAGGGGAAATTCCCACCATAAGAACAATAAACTGTAAAAACTATTTACACTACTAACTAATCTAAACTACAAACACTAAGAACTTTATAACACTAAAGGATAGACTAACTATGCAGTCAAGTGCTCTAACTACCATCACTGGTGGCAAGAAGGAACTGAGGAGGTGGAGAGCCAGCTGATATGCTGGTGCCACTCCACGGGGCTCCCTGGCTGGCCGAACAGATACTGCTAAGGGAAGAAGCTCCATAATCCGTGCATGCAGTGCGCACACACCTAACTGGAATGAGCACTTGAAGAAGAAACAACGAATAGTTTAGCAGCACCTTAAAGACTAACAGAACATGTAGATGGTATCATGAGCCAACCCTTCAGATGACCCACGAAAGCTCATGATACCATCTACATGTTTTGTTAGTCTTTACGGTGCTGCTAAACTATTAGTTGTTTTTTAAGTTTCCAGTTATAGACTAACTCGGCTACTCTCTGAAGTTTTGAACTGGATCATAAGGTATAGCACAACTGGCATTTGTATAGATTAATGTGAGACTCTTCATCCAGAAGAAACAACATCTACTTTTCCCTGGGATCCTGGTATTTTTATTGAGACTCTCAGTGCTACTCCGCTGGGGTGTGATGGGATGTTGCACCAGAGAAACATTTTGAAAGCTCTCTTGTCCCTGCCTGAAAGATGACCAAAAGACCAAATATACTCTGGTTGTTCATTATTGTTCTTAGCCCACAATTGCTATTCTCCCTCCATCACTAAGAATTTGTGAACCCTGGAAAAGACAAAGAAACAAGCAAACAAAAGGATGGGATTTTCAAACATCATCTTGATTTCAATGGGAGCAGTGTTAAGCCAACACTGGGCACTTCTGAAAATCCACTGCCCTCCCCCCATCAGCTGTGGCTAACTTAGAGGCAGGAGAACAACTAGGAAGATACTAGATGCAACACCTATAGGATTCTTACATAAACCAAGCAACCACTGAACATGTTCTGTATCATTATTAGATACTCAGTGATATATTGATGGGCATCGTAACCCCATGATGCTGTGACACCAACCCACAAAGCATTTCTTCTCCTTGACATATCCTTTTTCAATCAGTTGTGCCTGGAAGCCACCCTTCCCCATTTCTGGGCTGCTATTTTCTAGTAGAGTCCTGTTCTCATGTTTTCCTCTCACATTATACAAAGCTTAGGGCAACATCATGCCTGTACTCTAACTGCTACATGCTGAATCTGCTTGGGAATGAATGGATGCACAAGAAGCCCCCACTGCCCCTATCTTGTGTATCTGTTCAATGAAAGCACCCCAAAGCCTGGATTCTGGGGAGTGCACATATTGATTGTTCCTGTTTCAAAGCAAAGTAGCCCTAACAGGGTGCAGCGGGCAGGGAAGTGGTGAAACCATGTCCCAGTCTCCAACATACACAGAATATGAGCAATCAGCAGGATGTAAATGTTAGGTAGGTGGCACAATCTAGCCCACAGCTGGGTTATGGCATAGAATGGGCTTCATTATGGAGCTCTTATCCACACTTCACTGGGAATACTTGTGCAAATAAATGCTTGCCATGATGACGAAGGCCTCCACCTAAACTCATCTCAGTCTAAACTCATCCCAAAGACTAGACAGTGATAAGGACTTAGGTATGAGACTATGGGGGACACATAAAGAATTCCTCTTGCTCTTTGCACAGTCTGCACAAGGATCTGTCACAATTGCTTAGAGGAACATAAGGCATGGTCCTTTAGTACAGGCCAGAGAAGAAGCTTAAAGGATGATGCAGCCTGTGCTATCCTGACTGCCAGGCTGATTTGGGAGGAGTTACACCTGCCTAGGGCCCACTAGCTCTTCCATCTCCTAGGCTTTGTCTATACTGCAGGGTTTTTGCACAAGAAGCCTTTTGCGGAAGGGTTCTTGCGCAAAACTTCTTGCGCAAAAGCGCATCCAGACTTCAAAGTGCATTGCAAAAGTGATGTGCTTTTGCGCAAGACAGTGTCCACACCATGTGGACACTCTTGTGCAATAAAGCCCTGATAGCCATTCACAGAATGGCCTTGAGAGCACCTGTGCTTTTTCCAATAGGGTTTTCTCATGCAAAAACCCCTCTGGAGCATCCACGCCTGCCTTTTTGCGCAAGAGCTGTAGCTCCAGCAAAAGCCCTCTGTTCTGTCAATTTTCTTGTGCAAAAACCTTGGGCTACGTCTACACTGGCATGATCTTGCGCAAGAACTCTTTTGCAGAAGAGTTCTTGTGCAAAAACTCTTCCAGAAGAGAGCGTCTACACTGGCATGTGCGTTTGCGCAAGAGATGTGCTTTTGCGCAAGAGCATCCATGCCAGTGTAGATGCTCTCTTGCGCAAGAAAGCTCTGATGACCATTTTAACCATAGGGCTTTCTTGCCCAAGAAATTCATGTTGCCTGTCTACACTGGCCTCTTGCGCAAGAATAGTTGGGCTGTGTCTAGACTGGCCAGTTTTTCAAGAAAATCAGCCGCTTTTCCGGAAAAACTGGCCAGCTGTCTACACTGGCCGCTTGAATTTCTCAAAGCACTGACTTCCTACTGTAAGAAATCAGTGCTTTTTGCTGAAATACTATGCTGCTCCCGTTGGGCAAAGTCCCTTTTGCGCAAAACTTTTGCGCAAAGGGCCAGTGTAGACAGCTGAGATTTGTTTTCCGCAAAAAAGCCCCGATCGCGAAAATGGCCATCGGGGCTTTATTGCGCAAAAGCGTGTCTAGATTGGCCACGGACGCTTTTCCGCAAAAAGTGCTTTTGCGGAAAAGCGTCCGTGCCAATCTAGACACTCTTTTCCGATAATGCTTTTAACGGAAAACTTTTCCGTTAAAAGCATTTCCGGAAAATCATGCCAGTCTAGACGTAGCCTTGCTCAAGAGGGCTTATTCCTGAGCGGAAGCATCAGAGTTCTTGCGCAAGAAGCACTGATTTCATACATTAGAATGTCAGTGTACTTGTGCAAGAACTCGCGGCCAGTGTAGACAGGCAGCAAGTTTTGGTGCAAAAGTGGCCGCTTTTGTGCAAGATCACGCCAATGTAGACACAGCCTTGTAGTGTAGACATAGCCCTACAGGTCAAGGAGTTCATTGCTGAGACTGAGCCTTTATGCTGGAGAAGTTTAAAAGTTTCTGGTGGCCAAACAAAGACCTGGCTTTAGTGCTCAGAAGAGCCTCAGGCTTTGTTTATACTGTAGGGTTTTTGCACAAGAAGCTTTTTGCAGAAGAGATCTTCCTCGAAAATTTCTTGCACAAAAGTGCGTCCACACCTCAAAAGCATATCGCAAAAGTGTGGATGATCTTGTGCAAGAAAGCTCTGATTGCCATTAACAGAATGGCCATCAGAGCAGCTGTGCTTTTTCTTATAGGCTCTTTTTGCGCAAAAAAACCCCTACTGAGCATCCACACATGCCTTTTTGTACAAGAGCTGTAGTGCAAAAAGGAGTTATTCCTCGTGGGGAAAGGAATAACTCTACCGGCAAAAGCCCTCTGTCCTGTTGATTTACTGGGTTTTTTTGGCGCAAAAACACGCTTGAGGTGTGGACGCTCCGCTGGTTTTTGTGCAAAAACCTTGTAGTGTAGACATAGCCTCAGGGTTGAGAGGCTGAAGTGTGAATTTTTATTACCAATAAGAAGAAGCCAACAACATCATTTTTTGTTTAGCAAGGAAATGTGGAGGTCCAAAACACTGTTTTATGTCTACACTGCCCCCTCTTGTGTAAAAAAATGCAAATGAGGCGAAGCGTGGAATATCACCGCACCTCATTTGCACAATTAATGAGGCTCTGGTTTTGTGCAAAGAGCCCCTCTTGCACAAGAGCCGTTCTTCCTCTTTTTTTCAGGAAGAACAGCTCTTGCACAAGAGGGGGTTTTTGCGCAAGAAGGAGCTGTGTAGATGGCTCCTTTTTGCACAAAAGCCTCTTGCACAAAAACAGAGCCTCATTAATTATGCAAATGAGGCGCAGCAATAGTCCACACTTTGCCTCATTTGCATATTTTTTGCACAAGAGGGGGCAGTGTAGACATAGCCAAGGAATTCTGTTTGCTCATAAAAGAGATGCTAAATCAAAGCCATTTGCCGCAGTTCCTTTTGAATGTAAAGAGCAGAGGAACAAATAGGGTGTTTCTTTATTTCATGGGAAGCAAATGAACTGGTCACACATTTGTGTGATCCATTGGTTAAGAATGCTGAGGTGCCTATGGAGAGAAAGAGACTGATTTTAGCTGAATATGGGACAAGAGAGGGGTAATGTATGTGTAACCCTTCTGCTGGGTAGGCCTGGCAGCAACCAGGGCCGGGTTCAATATCTTGGGGTCCCTCTCACACAGAACCGACTTAAGCCCCCACCCAGTAACCTGGGAAATTCACACACCCCTGGGTGCCTCTGAGAGGCAATGCTTCCCCACTCGCAAGCACAGAGTCTGAGTGTAGGAAAGAAACATTTAATGAAACAGAGAGAGAAGTCATACGGCATTAACTTTTCGGAAAATACCAAAAACAGAGTTCATAACCCAAACATGAGCTAAGCCCCCACCCCCCAGCCAAGAATCACCCGAAGTCCCAAAGTCTGACACCTCAAAAGTCTCTGTCCCTGGTCAGTGCCACCCAGAGTCGAAAAGTTCACCCGCAGGGTTTCACCTCCCAACCTGGGTAGAAATGGGGGTAGGGTGATAGATAGGGGGCACCTTACAAGCCACTCCGCCACGCTCCACCAGCTGTCTCATTCCATGCCACCGGACGCTCTGCTGGTCACCTGCCGCCGCTCCTACCAGCCACGCCGCGCCACTGGTCACCGCTCCTCGCCTGCCGCCACTCCTCGCTGCTGGTTGCCGCTCCTACCAGCCGCGCCATGCCGCTGGTCACCACTCCTCGTCTGCCACCGCTCCTCGCCGCTGGTCGTGGCTCCTCGCCTGCCGCCGCTTTTACCAGCCATGCCACGCCACGCCACCCCACCAGCCAGTGATTCCCACCAGCCACTCTGCTGGCCGCCGCTGCTTCACTGGCTGCAATGGGTCTGGCTCCCAGACAAACCAGTGATTTCAGCTCTTAGGCTGTGTCTACATTGGCGCGATCTTGCGAAAAAGCAGCCGCTTTTGCGCCAAAACTTGCTGCCTATCTAGTTGCGCAAGAACACTGACGTTCTAATGTATGAAATCAGGGCTTCTTGCGCAAGAACTCTGATGCTCCCGCTCAGGAATAAGCCCTCTTGCGCAACTGTTCTTGCGCAAGAGGCCAGTGTAGACAAGCAACATGAATTTCTTGGGCAAGAAAGCCCTATGGTTAAAATGGCCATCGGAGCTTTCTTGTGCAAGAGAGCGTCTACACTGGCATGGATGCTCTTGCGCAAAAGCACATCTCTTGTGCAAACGCACATGCCAGTGTAGACGCTCTCTTCTGGAAGAATTTTTGCACAAGAACTCTTCCGCAACAGAGTTCTTGCGCAAGATCATGCCAGTGTAGATGTAGCCATGGAGTCTTCTTTAGGTCTGTCCTTAACACAAAGGAGGAAAGGGGCAGACTGGGCCAGTCTTACAGCTCACACCTGGCTGGTGTGAAGCAGGCTGACTCAAGCCCTTTAACCCTTCCCCCCAGCTCTATCCACTCAACTCTGGAAGGGGAGAGGCTTGTTCCTCGGAGACGTCTTACAATGATGGTGGTGTCTCTCCTGCAAGCACTGGTGGCATGTTTTACAGTTCCCACATTTAGGGGTAGCATGATTTGTGACCCTCCACAACAGCCCCAAATTATTTACAATACACCACATTCCATTCCAACACTGATCCTCCATCAGCCCTGGCTGAATTGGATTTACATAGCCACACCTCGTATTCCCTCCCCATCCTGGCATGAGCTGTATTTACATATCAACAGTTAACAGTTAATTATCTTGCAGAGCTAAACAATTGTAGTGGGCTCACCCACTCCAGGGCAGCTCTCTCCTGTTAGCTGGCTGATAGCAAGCAGCAGTTCAGCCCCTGCTTACATATGGATACTGTGAATAAGGCTAAGGGCTTACAATACTTCTCTGAAGAGTGTCAGAAAGGGGGTTGGATGAATACCAACATAGGGGCAGATGGGGATTAGTTAAAAGAGACAATGTAAAGGAGATGTTCCTTTAGCCCAAGTAGTAAAGACCAGTGTTCTCTGTAAACTGAGTGCATAGGCGGCCACTCAGGATTGATTGAGATGCCACCCTGCTTATTAGCACAATGCCCACAGCCAGTAGCATGTTCTTCTACTGGTGGTGCACAATCCCAGAGAGGGATAAGGATCTTGCGCAAAAAGGGGGTTTTGGGCAAAATGGACACATCCACACTGCTTGTTTTTGCGCAAAAACCCCTTGTGCAAAAATGGCTTGGAATAGATTATGCAAATGAAGTGTGACAATATGCTAATCAGCACTTCATTTGCATTGCCTCTTCCAGCAAAAACTGATAGGCTGTGTCTAGACTGGCAAGTTTTTCCGCAAAATCAGCCGCTTTTCCAGAAAAACTGGCCAGCTGTCTACACTGGCCGCTTGAATTTCTGCAAAAGCACTGACTTCCTACTGTAAGAAATCAGTGCTTTTGCGGAAATACTATGCTGCTCCCGTTAGCAAAAGTCCCTTTTGCGCAAAACTTTGTGCAAAAGGGCCAGTGTAGACAGCTGAGATTTGTTTTCAAAAAAGCCCGATCGCGAAAATGGCCATCGGGCTTTTTATGAAAGCACGTCTAGATTACGGGCGCTTTTCCACAAAAAGTGCTTTTGCGGAAAAGCGTCCGTGCCAATCTAGACACTCTTTTCTGAAAATGCTTTTAACGGAAAACTTTTCCGTTAAAAGCATTTGCGGAAAATCATGCCAGTGTAGACACAGCCATAGTGTAGACATAGCCTTACACTGCTGTGGCCTTTACGTGGAAATAAAATTCCTCTAGACACTAAAAAAGACAAGCTTCTCTGAATGGTGTGTTAGTGGAGAGAGTAATGCACTGGCCAAGCAAGCCTCTTTATTCACAAAGTGGATGACAAATCTACTACTGCTGCTACCACCTCCTGAGGCTATTCCTTTAGCCCAACTAAGAGAGGCCAGTGCATGAGGCCTCATGTTCAAAGCTTGCTGACAACTGATGCTAGCAATCATTATGTCAGGCTTTAGTAGAACTGAAAAAAATAACATTATTGTCACTGAACCACAGGAAACATTACATTTGTCTGGATTTAATGTACTAAATTCTGTCATGTGCCAATTCCCATTGTGCAGCTTTGCTTTTCTCCCCCATAATAAAGCTTCACTTAGATGGGTTAAAAAATGAAAGCAGCAGAAGCAGAAAATAAAGATATTGATTTGAGCTTCCTTCTGCATTTGCAGATAAATGCTGGGATGGACTAGATGAGCCCAGACACACCCCCAATTAGCTCATACTTCAGCTGTACTCTCTAGAGAACTGTACTGCATGGAAACACGTACCCATCAGGAAACAAGACACAGCCAATTCAAATGGTGAAAGGCTTTGCTGACAAATGGGTTTGTTTCTCTTCTTTCCCCTGCCGCTTCTTCAGCTAAAAAACAATGGAGGAAACTGGTACAAAAGTCTAGGCACAAAACCACCCCACATCTCTGCCAAACAGAAACAGCTGTCAGTACAAGCCAGGCTCACTATGGCAAGAATTACATCTCTTAATTATTAGCAGCCTGGTTCCTGGAATGTGCACATTTTTTCACAGTTACTAATAAGTTAATCACTTCATGAACACGGAAATCTGCAGATGCCTTTGAGGCTTTGTTAACATAGTCCCTAAACCAGCTTTACACTCCCTTCTAATCCTCTTTAAGACAGTATGAGGCAGTGAAGTAGCCTATAATCAGTTTTTAAGGTTATAGACAATATCCCCACTCAAGCTGGTTGCCTAGAGCAACAGTGCAAGAACTGAATACTAGCAATGAGATTGGATTACTTGCCTTGTTTATTCATCCATATATATTTATCCCCTGCTCTGCCTACAGAAAATAGAGGGATTTAGTAGCCTGTTCCATACAAGTACAAATGCAGAGTAGAATTTATGTGAAAAATTCAGACAGCCTTCAGAAATTAATCTGCTTGCCTTTCTGATTCCTTTTCCTCCCTGCTCCACATATCTGAGTTCAAAATGTTCCAGAAGCCACCTATCAGAGCAGTAGGTTTCACCAAAGGGCTGGAGTATGTCAGTGTTAAAGTATGCAACATTCTTTGACAGGTGTCTGAGTCACAAACACCACTCACAGACATTGTTCCAGCTCCTCAGCCAGTGGAAACCAGTGTAACTCGACTGTAAGCCAGTGGAACCAGCTACTTTACACCCACTGACACGCTGGCTCATTAAGTCCAGCAAGGTCCAAGGAACCACATACACAGTAAATTGCACTTTAGTTGAAATCCACACACTATTATTCAGCCTAGTACCATTCCACGCCTAAATATGGGTATTTTAGCTCCATTCTTCTGTAAAAAAGGGTAAATCTGGGTGAATTTGTTAAGTAATTTAACCCCCTTTCTCACTGTTCCCTAGATTTAGGCACAATTTCAGCAGATCTTAAGAACAAGGGTGCAACCCACCAGCACAGCTGCTTAAGATGGCTCTAGGGTCTGACCTGGTGGAACTGGTGAGCTAAGACTCTTTAATGTGATGTGAGTAGTGACTGGAGACATAGAGCTTCCACAAGCAGCTGATCATGGACATAAAAAATATGTTGATGTAGCACTTACAAATAACATAGTTTTTCCTTTTGTTTTATGCTAGACATAGGCTATGTAGCACTTTAAAGACTAACAAGATAGTTCTTTAAAGTGCTACATAGTTTTTCCTTTTGTTTTAGCAAGATCAGACTAACACGGCTACCTCTCTACGACTATGTCTAGCAAACTCTGACAGCAGGGGACCCAGGGGAAATGTAAGAAATATCCAACAATCAGGAATTTGAATCCACTCTTCCCAGGAAAGGGGATAGCCATCACATTCCTTTGGAAAGCCCATCCCTGTATATAGGAATGCAGAGGGATAAATATTCCTCATATCAAGTGTATGCAGAGGATGTGGTTGGAGGTGGGGGGTGTACTTACCCATAAAGGTTTTAGATCCACATACCTAAATGTTGTCAAAGTTCAAGGAAGCTTAAATACGGGCATCTTCTTTTTGATACTTTATTAATGAATTAAAGAGCGAGAGATTTAAAAAAATGCTGTATAATTTTAAGCAACTTTTATTACTGTACAATGCAAACAAAGCTCGCAGCATAATAATGACTAGCTATGGGTAAATCTCAAGAGTGTTGGAACTTTGGATGTATTTGAATAAGCAACCAAGAGTTTTGATTCTTTACTGAAGCTTAGCCACAACTGGTGTCTATGAAATCAGTCTGAATATTTTCTGAGAAAAGATTTCCTCCTGAGATTTCCCTTGTGCAGTCAAGCCAAAATGACTTCCCTTGCAGTATTTCAGAAGTTCTGATTCCAGTCCCAGAAGTAATTTAGTGACAGAAAGGTGTGAATATGAATAATAGAAGGTGAAGGATATTTAAGAGATTCCATTCAGGTTCAGATGTGGGGTTTGTTTTGTGATCTGGTCCAGTTTGCTTGTTCCTAATGATGGCACAAATTGCTAGATAACCACACAACCAATCAGTCAAATATCTCTGGACACAGGGTTGATCCACATGCATTTAGATTTATGCTAAGTTCCTCCTGGAAACAATTTGCTGACTCATGAAATGGAGTGGTGCAAAACTAACAGTTTCACTATTCTAGAACTTCGTCATGCATCTGATGAAGTGGGTCTTTGCCCACAAAAAGCTTATGCTCCAACACTTTGGAGCTCAAACGCTTTTGCAGATCCAGACTAACACGGCTACCTCTCTGATATTCTAGAACTGATGCCATGACCACTTTATGGAAGTTCTCACTTCCAGATTTTGTTTTAGGGTTGGAGTGTAAACTCACCAAACCTCTTATAGTGAAGCAATCAAATGTGTCCCACTTTCACTCCAACTAATACTTCAAAACGTGCAAACTGTGTGCAACTGATGCAAAATCATATTTCAGTGTTGTAGGATGAAAATTGCTGAGGCAGGCTATGATATTGTTAAGAATTCAATCTAAATTCAGACTCTGGGAATGGCACATAAACACAGTACATGGTTATTCCCCCTTCCCCACCAGTCTAGCCCATCAAAGGAAAGCCATCACCCAGGATGGGAGGCAGGACCAGACACATTCAATGGTGCTAATGTCTCTACTTTAATCCCCAGATGGACCACATCCTGCAGAGATACCTTCTTGAAGCTGACAGACATATCACCACTTAACTGATGATTGATAATTGATGTCTGCTTTGTTTAAATACTTGTTTTACTGGAAACACTATGTAACTTTATATTATTGCTCTTATCTTGCCTTACTATTAGCATCTAGCCAGGGGGTCCGGGATCTTCCCCCTCTCCCCCATCACTTTGATCTGCCCATTGAGCATCCTATGTAATTAGTTGTAACCTATTGTTTGGCAGTGTTCACTGAGCTTAGCAAATGACATTCCACCCAGCTGTGTGTGTAATCTCTCCTGCTTGCTTCACATACGGTGTCCAGATTCTGCTCCTTCAAGTGTTCATTGCTTTGAGCTTCTCAATAGTTTTAATTCTGAAAGCCAGTCCCAGCAGGCTACATTCTATCTTCACAGGTTGATTGGTGCAAATCCAGAAAAATGTTGGCTGTGCTAGTGTTTTCACCTTTTCTGTTTGTAAAGCAGCGGAAGAGAACTTTAAAATTTGCCTGTTCATTGCTTGCTCAGTCTTACACACAACAGCAAAACCTGAAGGCTTTGACCCTGTTGTATTTGTGAGTATTTCACTGAAGTACCATACATTAGTTCTGACTTTCAGGGTTTGTCTACGTTGAAGATGGGAGATATGATTCCTAGTTAAAGTACACATATCCATGCCACTTTTGCTCACAGAAGTATTCTCTCTATTCAGAAGCCTGATTCTTTGTTTCTCCTGTAAATCCTTTTTAAACCCTTGCTTCCTCCCTTTTATCCCTTTGTTCTGCTGCTGTTGATTTTCTTTTCTCAAAACCACAACCTCCTGCAGAGAAGCTGAAGGATCTAGTTCTCCTAGCTTTGGCCAATCCCTTCTCCTGTGTTCCCTGAATACTGAATGGGTGGGCTGCTATCCCGGAGAGATTCAGGTGCTTCCCAGCTGATTAGAAGTGTGCCCACAGCCACCCACAACTGGCAGCACACCCTCAGAAGGGGCAAGGCCTCAGTTAGAAGTAGTAGGGCTGGTCAGCCAGGCCATCCAGAGCACAGCGTGACCCAACTAGCCCTGAGAGCTGAGGTGAGTGTATGGCACTCTTGCGATAATTTAAAGGGCCCATGGGGACTCTTTCCTCCGCTGCTACCGCAGAAGCTGTGCTGGCAACCAGGAGGTCTGAGCACCTTTGAATTGCTGGGCCCCAGGGCAACTGCCCCCTTTGCTCCTCCTTTCTCCCCCCTCCCCTCCCCCCCAACCAAGTTGGTGGGTATGTCCTTGGCAGATTCACTACACACTGAGATGAGGTAGGTGAAATAAGATCTTTTGGTGGACCAACTTCTGTGAGTGAAAGAGGTGGGCTGACATTGCTACAACAGCATTCACTATACACTGAGGTGTACGATATAGCAATTTCATAACAGCAACCAGACTTGTACTCAGATTCCCCTGCCATCCAGGCCAGCTGGAAAGAGGCAGTTCTAAAAATTTCACAAAATTCCCAGCCTAGGTTTGTAGAACAAAGTGGTGAGTTTGATTTCTGTGAAAGACTGATAAACACCTGCCAGCCCTTTGAGTCATGTTTATCAATAGCAATTAACATATTGACACACCAGAGAAGTAGGTGAGTTTGCAGTAGTTATGGTAGCAGTCACTAGATCGCTGCCTGTGTATTTTCTCTCTTGTGCATCTCTAACAAAAGCCATGTAAACCTTCAAAGTGAGGGGTAGTAGTATAGAACAATCTGCAAGATGCTAATTGCTATAAGATGATGACCTATTTCTGCAGTAAGGATGATTTTCAATGGGAATTTAGGCCTCTTTGGAAATCCCAGTCACAGTGCAGAGGGCTTCACACATGAAAATGAAAAACAACCTCTTCTCCAATCCCAACTTCTAATCTTTTTCTTTCTGCTTCAAAGCTACATGTGTCTCATCAAGGTCATATCTTCTGTACAAACCCCATATCTGCCTCCACACCCCAGACTGAATAAAAACCTTGTGTGCTTTGTCCAGCCACAGCTATAAACAGGGCTACCTGCCTTTTACAAATTGAAATTAAGACATTTTAAAAGGACCACTTAGCTGTACATAAAGGGCCTCAGATGCTTTGATACTCATTGCAAATAATGTGTTTTATTGTTTACTGCCCAGAGTCAGTCATTTAGTAATGCATCCTCTTACAATGAAATAACTTAATGCTTCCCTTTGTACAATCAAAATGCTCTGTACCTCTGCATACAGTCTTTGAGTGACACATATAACACAGCTTCAATGCGGTCTTGTAGAAGTTTTGAACTGTTGAGAAGGATGGCCTTGTGAATAAGGTGCTGGCATTGGACTCAGAACGTGTGCCACAGATTCCTTGTGGGACTTTCCACAAATCACAGTCTGTATCAGAGAACCCTACAAGTAAAATGGAGATATTAATACTTCCTGTCTCCCAGTTGTCTGGCTCTCCACTAGTACTTTAGGATAGGGACACTTATGACATATTTGTGTAGCATCTAATACAAATGGGTCTCATAATCAATGAAAGCCTCTAGGCCTGTGGTTCTCAACTGGTGGTCTACGGACCACTGGTGGTCCATGGTGACTTTTTCGGTGGCCCACAGGAACATAGTCCAAAGTCACACGGCGTGAGCAGGTGCCGCCGTTAGGCTGTTTTACACCGTGCGTCATCCATAGTGTCACCTAGGGCGCAACCGCGTTGTGTTGCCAGTAACTTCCGTCTGAGGCTCTGAGCATCAGTGTAGCTGCTGCCGTCGTGCTGAGCTGTGTCATTCATCCTGTGTTACATGTGCTGGAGGCGGTCCACAAAACCTTTTTGATTGGCCTGGTGGTCCGTGGACTGAAACGAGTTGTGAACCACTGCTCTAGGCTTTGCTGAAACACTAGTAATAATATTGATTGGTTTCATTGTTTACCGTCTGGGTGCTGTGTTGACAAATCAGGACCATCCTCATCATTGGCTGATGTATCTGTTGCTCTGGTCCCAAGTTTACATCTCTTGCTCCCTTGTTTAGCATTTACTAGTCCAGGTGGTTTTCAATGGAATTAAGGATGTGACTGGGTATGAAAATGGACTTCAGAGATGGGCCTACAGCACTTCTCATGTCACCTACAATCAGTGGCAAATTTAGAGTTGGGGGGGGGGCCCTGTGCTCAGCTTCATGGGCAGGAGAGGGAAGAGGCTGAAAATCTAGCCAAGAAAAAGAACTTTCACTCTTCCTGCCCTTCCATGTTTCATTTTTTGTATTCATCCTCCTTCTATAAGTAATAAGAAGTAAATTCAAATAAAGTAAGGTACCTTGATTGTTTCTGTAGTCTAACTTCCCTCTGCCCCACACACACACACAGACGACTTAAAAAGGCAAGTTAAAAAATTACCTTTTTGATTTGACACTGATGACTCATCGGGTCCTCTTAGAGGTAGTCCCAAAGAAGACAGCAGTTTCACGGTGGCATGTTTCAGCGCTTTCCTCCAATAAGAACACTCCTTCTCAAACTGAGCCCATAACTCAGAATCAATTCTTGTGGATAATTTACATATTTGAACAAACTTACACATAGCATTAATATGAACTTTGGAAGTTTCGTGATCAGCAATATCTCTTGCAACATTTCTCCAATTAGAGTGCCCGTCGACAAATGTTTGTTTTCCTTTAAAAACCAAACGAAAAAACAAAAAAAGATTCAACCAGTGTCTCATTTCTGTGGTCCCTTTCTTAATTCTCAGAAAATGGGATTCATGAAGATCTCTAAATTGCTTTTGTCTTCCAACCTTACTCTCTTCTCAAATTTTCCATATTACCTATATTTTTCCATTTATTTACTAAGAAATATTCTATCCTACCCAATGAAATAGACTTTGGCCATAATGTAATGTCTTAAGGGTAGGTTTCTCTCCTTACTTTGACAAAATTACCAGTATTTTGTAATTCCATTGCCATTTCACAGTCCACTTATTCAACTTTTGCAGTCATCATGGTATCCCCACAATGAGGCAAGTGATCAGATAATTGAGATGTTTCCTTGCCCATACTTTTTGATGAATGTCCTCTATTCAATACTTCAAGATTTTTAAAATAAGATGACAAACCTTCTTTTTGCTTAGCTTCATCTTTTTGCCTCACCTTCATTTTTTTGCATTTTTGACTGCCAGACTCATAGTATTGCTTCATTATTGCTAAAAAAACAACCTTGATTTTTAGGCAGATAAAAAATGTTTGAAAGAGTGGGGATGTAGCTACAGGTGGGCCTTGGTGTGCCATGGTCTGGACCACCCATTTACCACTTTGGTTTAACACCAGTGGCACTGGAATGTTTTTAATAGTGGGGAGCTGAAAGCCAGCCCCTGCCTCTCCTAGGCACAGGTCCAGACCTGGGTGTGGGCTTACAGGTACAGGAACTGAAGATTCAGGGAGGGCTTCTGACAAAATAGCCAAGCCCCTGGGCCAGGTGTGTGGGGGCAGGTCTGGGCCCCCAGAAGGGTGAAGCCTCAGGTGAAGGGGCAGAGCTGGGGGCCCAGCGCAACAGCAGAGCGGTCATGGTGGGGCTGGAGAAGGAGACTGACAGAGGAGATACGAAGATTTCCATGGCCATGGAGGACAGCTTCAGGCATCCCAGTGGCTCTGTGCTGGCTGGCCTGGAGAAGTGGACAGAGACCCACATGTGCTCCACCTGAAGGTGAGGGAGCACTGTTCAATCAGCCACCTGAGTACTCCTCACCCCTGCCTGGGCTCTGCATCCCCCAGCCACTCTCCCCTTCACACATGGGCAGCAGCCACTCAGCAGATGACAGCCAACAACAGCACAACATTACAGGGACTGGAGGACTCAGGAGAAGGGGGCAGCGCAGCCGCACAGCCAGTGGCCAGAGAGAAGTGGCACTTTCCCACTTCAAAGTGCAGCTTTTTCCTGCTGGCTGTGCAGCTTATGGACTCTCCATCCCCCAGCCACCCCCACACCATGCCGCGGGCAGCCTTAGCTAGCTGCCCTCCCCACTCTACGGGTAGCCACCACTCACCAGGAGCAGTCAGCAACACAAACACAGGTTGGAAGGCTCCAGTGGAGCACCGGGCAGCTGCACAGCCAGCAGCTGGAGAGAAGAGTCGTTTTCTCCCACTTCAAAGTGCTGCTTTTCTCCAGCCAGCTGTGTAGCTGTCCTGTGCTCCTCTGAAGCCTTCCAGCCCATGTTCATGCTACTCACTGCCTCCTGATAGCTCTTCTGAGGCTGCAGCCTGCAAGTGAGCTTTTTTGCTCTCCTGCCATCCCCCCCTTGCAGAGGGACTGGCCCCCCTGCAGAGCAGCCACTCCCAGTACATGGGAGGGAGAGGGTGCTGGATCTATTGCTGGACTGCACAGCCCTGCAGACTTCTTGTCATTGGTGGCTCCCCTGTGCCAGAGCACATGCCTACAATGCTCTTCAAAACACAGAGCCACCGAAGTCCTCTGTTGAGTATGTTATTCCTTTCAGCTAGCCTATAGATGGCACTGTGGTAACACCTTACCAACCACACAGGCTACTCTCCTAAAAACAGCATGAAAAAGAAGGCTCACATGTCCTGCACTTCCTGCATTATCTCCTCCACTAAAATCATTTCCTTGGCCTACTTTAATTTTTTTTGTCTCCCAGAGAAATTATTTATCATAGAGGATCGCGAGCACTTAATAAACATCCCTCCAAGAATAAATGTATTTATCTAAGGTATTTTATTATGCTGTGTTGGGGGGTGTTTACCCCCTTAGTGTTGGGACTGCCTTGGCAGTTACTGTCCCCATGCATTGGCCCCTCCATCAGGTCTATGTGGCCCTCTATGAGGGTCTCTATAGCCCTTGAGGCCCAGCTCCCAAAGTACATGTCCCTCTATTAGGGCATATACAGCCCTTGAGGCCTAGTTGCCAGGAAGCCTCTCCTGGCCAGGAGTGATTAGTCCAGGGAAGGAAAAAGGGTGGTGGGGGGACCTGGGCCCTCCCTCTCCACCGGGTCCCAGCCCAGGGCCCTGTAGGCAGAGACAATCGCTCCTGCCTGCTCTGGGGGGGATTCCTGCCACTACACACTGGGCCCTTTGGTTAGTCCTTTGCCCTGGGCTGCTTCCTGCCACGCCCTGGCACCCCTGTGGTCTACTTGCCTCCAGGGCTGGTCCTTAGCTGAGGCTGGCACTGGGGTTGTGGGTGCTTCTCCCCCAGGCAGTAGTGGCTGCTGGCGTTGCTCCTGGGATGGCTGTGGGCTGGGGCTGCTTGGCCCCGCTGCAACTGTGAGGGCAGTGTCAGCTGTTGCAGGAATACTGAGGTCAGGGCAGACAGACCTCCTCTTTCCCCTGCTGCCTCCCCTAACTGCAGGGATCCCTCCGCTTTTATGCTCTGGCTCTACTGGGAGCATGCCCAGCAGGGCTGGATGGGCGGGGCCTTCTCAGCCAGCTGGGCCTGGGCTACTCTCTGCCCTCCAGTGCGGTGCCTCTCTGCCCCGTCACATGCTGCCTCAGATAAAAGGGGAAAAAATCCCTCCCCAGAACATTTCTGACTTAGCAAACAGCAAAACACAGCATCCTTGAGCAGAATTTTCAGCGGTGAGGTTTGTCAGATGCCATTTCTTAGACATTAGGGAACAAATTATCTTCCAAATGAACAAAAGTAGCAGAAAAGTAGCACTGGCAATTGGTCAGTTATAACTTAGGCACAGAGCCATCTTTACCAGATACAGAATATGCAGCTGCATAGGGCACCCAAAAATTTGAGACCCCACTAGATTTTAATGTCTACCCACCCACTCTTCCTAGCTCTGCTTCTTCCAGAAAGGATCTAGTTAACTTAAAAGTGGAAAAGTTTGCCAGACCTATTAGCACAGTGGTCTCCAACCTTTTTAAGCATGAGATCACTTTTTGAATTTAAGTGCAATCCAAGATCTATCTCAAACCCAAATACCCTTCCGCTGCCTCCTTTGGGCCCCTTCTCCAAGGCACTCCCCCCACTAACTCCATCCTCCTTCCTTCCCTGATCTTCCCTCCCTTTCATCAGGCAGGGGCAGAGGGTTGGGGTGCAGACTCAGGTCTTGGGATTTGGAGTGTGTGGGGGGCTCTGAGCTTAGCTTGGGGCATGCAGTTGGGGTGTCAGAGGGGGTTCTAGGTGCAGGCTCTGGGAAGGCGTTTGGATGCAGGGGTGTTCGGGGCTAGGGCAGGGGCATGAGATGCAGGAGGGGGTTCATGATTGGGGTAGGGTTTCAGGATGTGGGCTCCGACTGGGCACTGCTTACCTCAGGTAGCTCCTAGGTGGTGGTGCAGTGGGCCAAAGGCAGGTTCACCCCTACCCTGGCCCTGCATTACCTCCAAAAGCAGCCAGCAAATTCCATCCCAAGTCCTGTTATATCTCCCCCACCACCGGCTCTGTGGAGATAGGATACCGAGTGGGAGAGGGGGAACCCTGACATCAGCACCCCTCTTCTATCTCCCCCGCCCTGCACAGCAAGCAGGAGGATCTCGGGGCGAGGGGCAGCTTCAAGGCAAAGGGCAGGAGATGTGCTGCAGTGGGGAGAGGGGCAGCTGAAGTGATCCAGTCAGGATCACCTGTCAGAGGCTCCAAGATCTACCAGTAGATCCCAGTCTACTGATTGGTGACCATTGTATTAGCAGAACATTGAACCTGTGAAAGAGCCATTCATGGTAATGAAGCCATTTAACAGGCATTTGCCAATCCAAGGTATATGTTGACAGTTTCTCAATTTACTGTGTTAGTCTGAAAGACCTTAGTTTAAAATTTGCTTTAAAGTATTTAATTATTGTGTTGCTGAAGATTATAAAATCACATCTCTAAAAAATCATCACCTCCTGGTGGTCGTTGGGTATACAGCAGAGCTGGGCAAAATACTGCCCAGGGACCAGATCTGGCCTGCCAAGCCACAGGATCCAGCCCACAGACCACCTTGCCGGGGCCTGCAGGCACACGTAGCTGCGGTGTTTAACATAGACCCAGCGTTTCTCTGCTCTGCAGGGAGGGGGAGGCTTCATGCAATCTCCCTGCCCCCAGCCCAATCCTCAGCTCCTATTGGCCAGAAACAACTAGCCAGTAAGAACTGACCTCAGCCAATCTCTCAGCTCTTGTTGGTTGGAAACAGCCAGCCAATCAGAGCTTAGAGATTGGCCTGAGAGACTGTGGCAGCCAGAGTTGAGAGCCATGTGGACAGAACATCCTGTATTTTCAAGCAGGCTGGGGGTGCTGGACAGGAGACAATTAGTAAACTCCTCCCAGCCAACACCTGCCTCTGGCACCCCAACCCCTCCTGCACCCCAACTCCCTCTCCCAGATCACCATCCAAACCCTCTGCACCTCCTGCCCCAGGTGACAACTCCCTCCCAGACCGGAATCCTCTCTTGCACCCACACCCTCTCCCTGACCCTACACCCCAATTCCTTGACCCGGCTCATAACCCCCTTCTTCACCCAAACACCCTCTGAAACCTCATGTCTCTCCTGCACCCCAATACCTTACCCCGTGAGCCCTTCTGCACCCACCCAAAACCCTGCACCCACCTCCACAGAAAAGTGTGGCCCTTGACCACTTACCAAAATCTTGGAGTGGTTCCCCTCCAAAAATTATTGTCCACCCCCGGTATAGAGGCACCAATTTAATAGAACTGTGCGGTACCCCATAAATCCTAAAGACAGTTTTCTTAGACAGATTTAGAAACCTCAGAGTATTTTGTTCCAGTATCTGGGTCAACTTCTCTAGTGCAGGGGTCCACAACCCCTGGCATGCGTGCCATGAGCGGTATGTGAGCTGATTTTGAATGGCATGTACAGCCTAACCCAGCTGCAGCAGGTTCAGAAAATTAGGTCACAGTACCCAGCCTGCCCTTGCCTCCCCTCCTTCCTCCATCCCCCCAGCACACAAATCTGTGAATAAGTTAAATCTTGGTACGCCATTTCTGAAAGGTTGCCAACCCCTGCATCTTTATTTATTAATGAAACTGCTGTAAGTAGAACTATTATTGACTTTAAAAAGTATCACCGGCACTTGGACCCGTACATATAGGTGAATAAGTCAAATCTCATCACTCCACTTCTGAAAGGTTGTTGATCACTGCTCTAGTGTTTTTCACCTTATTAAAACAACAAGGAGTCCTATGGTACCTTAAAGACTAACACTTTTAATAGGGCATAAGGTGCCACAGGATTCCTCATTGTTTTTGCTGAACAGACTCACATGGCAATCTCTCCAAAATGTTTCACCTGGGGTTATCATTTATACCTGGGCAAGACAGTAGCATTTTATACCCAGCTTTGCAGAAGTTTAAATAGCTACACAATATAACAAGAGGTACTGAATCAGGCCATGACTTTTTTACTTGTGTCATCCTACACCTTGCCCCTCTTTTTATTGATTTAAGAGCCCATTTGTCAGCACTGCTGACTGATGTGCAAATTGGTGGATCTGCTATACCAAGAGGATTTTGTATGACACAAAGTCATTAAGTAATACCAGCTGGGTCCTTGACAAGAGCAGCCCTGAGTTTGGGAGACAATTAAGCTAGATGAATGATTATTAGAAACTGGAAGCATGGTAGTACGATTTCTCATCCCAAATAAAAGGTTTTCATTGGCATAAAATACATGTAATTTCCAGAACTCATAAATAAAGTAGGTTAGCCACTTTCTGTTCCCTACCCCCTTCAGTTGCATAACAGTGGCTAGCCCCTTCCCCAAGAGGAATGGCCTGCCTGCTCCTTCTAAAGCCACATGGAAACTGTAGTGTGTCAGGTCCTGCACTGTTCTGCAACAGACTCTGTACCTTTTGACTCCCCAGTGGCAACAGCAGCACCCTACCTCTTCAACAATGAAAGAGCAGAGGTGCCCCAGAGTTCATTGAGCCTCAGTCTCTAATCCCCAGTCTGACACAACCCTATGAACTTGTGAGCTAACTCGACAACATGGCCAAAGAACACTCTTCACCCCCAGGATTCCAGCCACCTTTTCTTCAGGGTTTGAAGTTTTCTTTCTTCGGTGTCCCCCAGATTCAATATTTGCAATATTCTCTTTGCTCCTTGACCAGTGTCTTCTGTGCCATCCTATCTACTCTCTACAGGATTACACTCTGCAGGCCATTTAACCAAGAATTATATATAGACTAGGTTCTTTCCTCTCACCCAGGGACTCCCACAGGCTACCAACCTATGTACTTAGTGGTTTTTATGAGGGTCCCTTTGAATTGTTGAGCCCTGGGCAGTTGCCCCCTTTGAACCTCCTTCCTGTGGGCCTGAGTCCAAGTTGGGTGGGAGCTGAAGGTATAGAGCGTGTCAGGAGAGCTGCTTCACTTTTCCTAGGCAATCCACATCGGTCAGTACAGATAGTACATGAGCCAGAGGCAACTTTCCTCTTAGCTGAATTGTGGAGAATGGGCCTTATCAAGGAAGAGGCAAGAGAGCAACCCCTTAGTTAGCTCTATGCAGATAGGTTACAATGCCTGATGCCTCCTTCTCCATGTTCCAGAGGTAGCAATGGAAATCTTACTAAGAAGAAAGATGGAGAGAGGACATAGTTTTCTCAATTGAAAATACCAATTGCCCTGCAATTTGGCATTGGTTCTGGCATCTCATTTTCCTTTGCTGTTGTCCAGTGATTAGTAGAATCAGCCAACAGTATGAAGGACCTGTGCTAAGGAGAAAAGATAGGAAAAGGGGGAAAGACTGGGCAAAATGGCAGCTCTAAGGCAGGGCATGCAAGTGCCAGGAAGCAGGATTAAGGAAGAACAGCATCCCAGAAAGCAACTCCAAGAGGTGTTGAGAGAAACTCAAGTTCACACTTCAGGGAACACATGGCCCACAGACATACGTGTTACACCTGGTACAGCAGATGTTCTTTTCATATGCTTCCCTCGGGAGGAAAGGTCTGCCCTGTCCACTTTGGAAAGGCGAGTTCTGCAATCAACCCTGGCCTCACACTGGCCTTGCACTTTGAGCTGCTATTCTCCAGCACTGTCAATGACAATGGGAAGGATAGGTATTGTGGCATGACAATTCCTGACATTTACACAGCATTTGGAAGGACTACAGAATCCAATTGATCCCAGTTCCAGGTGAGTCCATCCATTGAACATAAGAACATAAAACCGGCCATGCTGAGTCAGACCAAAGGTCCATCTAGCCCAATATCCTGTCCTCTAAAAGTGGCCAATGCCCGATGCCCCAGACGGAATGAACACAACACATAATCATCAAGTGCTCCCTCTCCTGTCATCCATTTCCAGCCTCTGACTAACAGATAGGGACACCATTCCTACTCATCCTGGCTAATAAGTATTGATGGACCTATCCTCCATGAGTAGATCTAGTTCTTTTTTAACTCAGTTAAAGTCCTGGTCTTCACAACCTCCTCTGGCAAGCAGTTCCACAGATTGACTATGTGTTGCATGAAGAAAAACTTCCTTTTGTTTGTTTTAAACCTGCTACATATTCATTTCATTTGGTAAACGTTCACTTGTTAAAGCTGACCTTTTCAGGGGCCTGATGAATTCTGATTTTCCTGACTCAGGCAATGGGGTACCAGAAACCTGATGTGGTTGGCTGGATATACTCTTTGGTCAAGGACAGCAAATACTCTTTTCAGAAACTGTTCCCCAGAACTGCAGGCATAACACCTTCTGCAGTTCAATTTGATGTCTTCACTCCTTGTTGTGGGGAAAAGTCATCCAATTTCCTTGCCTCTTAAAGGCTTAATTCCTCACTCTGTCCCGCTTACCTTACATTACATGCTCCTGGTTCTGGATAGAAGGTCAGTATAAGCCCTAGGTCTCACTTAAACCGTAACAGAAAGTAAATGGCACATAATCTTTGTACAAGTCCTCTGTAAAGGAGTGGATCACTCATAAAGACTATTTCCTAGGATACCTTGGGAAGTTGCAGCTGAATACATCCCCCCATGTTCAGCAGTTTCTTTCACAGCACCTTCTGTCTGCTCCATTGGAGCTATTGATTACCAAGCAGGTGTCTAAAAAAAATGATGAGTTGCACAGTTCACTTTCCTCTGTTCCTTAGTGCTCAGGGCATCATCTTACAAAGCTCCTAGACTTAATTGGATTAGCACTTTAAGATGCCTAAATCTTGAATTCCTGCCAGAATCACACACTTGACCAATGTACTAGTCACTGTAACCAAGCCTCAAGAAAGCAGGGAAGACACGACTTGGAGTAGTTTGCTGGAAAACTCCCCTTCCTGCTCCATAGCCCAGCTGAAAAATAATATACTAACAGCAGCTGTCTAGAGGCAGAATGATTTTACAGAAGGGATGTGATGCCTTAGGCGTTCTAAATGGAGTGAAAATTCAAGGACAGACACTTTCTACTAGTAAACATAGGTAAATTCTCTTTCACCTGAATGGCTAAATCCAAGCAATGTCACTGCTTGGCATCCACTCTCTGTAACACATGACACTCCTTAGACATAACCAGAGGTGAAAGTAAGCCAGTGCATCTTGGTGCACTGCTCTGGCAGGAAGAAGACAGTCGTCTCAGGCACTCACTGCAGGAGGAGGTCGGCACTCTCTCAACTGGGCTCCTAGGGCTTCCAGCAGGCTGCCACACTAAGCAGCAGGTAGGCAGGCAGGCTAACGGGACCAGCTGGGGGTATGCACTCCCATTGGTCTGCATCAGTCTGAGCCTTCCCCAGGGCACCGTTTAGGGAGGGTGGAAGGCAGCTGAAGCCCCCCATGCCTCAAGATTCGTAAGGGGATGCTGCTTGCTGTTCCCCTTCCCATAAGGAGTGAGAGGAAAGCACACAGTGCATTCCTTTCTCCCCTGTCTGGGGAAGGGTTGTAAGGGGCCAGAGAAGTGAGTTATTTACACTGTGAGCTTTCCTCTCTCTCCCTGAGAATGACAAAGGAGAACAGCAAGCAGCCTCCTGGTATGAATCTTGGGGGGGGGACTCCCCCATATCCACACATACCCCAACCCCCCACCCTGAGCCCCTTCTTACACCCCCAATCCTGTCTTCTACACCCATCACACACACATAACTCCCTTCCTGGACTCCACCCCCAAATCCTGCCCTGACTCCTGCAACCCCCTCCCACATATCTCTACCCTTCCTTGAGCTCCCCCACAAACCACAGTCCCCAGCCTCCCATACTCAACTCCACACTTATAGGTACTGTCATACCACAACTGCCCCCCAACCTGTTGCCCTGAGCCCCACACACAATGGTGGGATGCAATACAGCAGTACCTGTAAGAAAGGTAAGTTATTTTCACCTCTGGAACAACCTTCAGCACAAACCAAACAACTAAACTGCAGTCAGTACTTTAGAATTCTCTGCATTTGCCCAACAGCAAATTAAGCAATGTAGTTATAATCATTGTTCCAGAGGGCAGCATGCACTTTCTAACCAGACAAAGGCCATTACATTACCAGAAGCAATCCAAATAATGAAGCCTCCCCTTCAGACCCATCCAAATTCCAGCTCCCTGTGAAAACCCATCTCCTGCCCCCCAGCTCCAATCATCTGGCTAATCCCACTAGCAATGAAGACAGGGCAGCACTGTTGGAATGCTTCTTTGCTAAAACGTCTCTGTGCATGTCAGCGATGGTCTCCATAATGGTGTTACACTAAAAATGTTAGCACTCACAAGCCTGCTATATTCTGCATTTAATTCTGATCACCATGAACAACTTCCAGCTCCCCTGTTTTAAATGCAGAGGCCTTTTGAAAACACTAAAACAACATAAAAATGTTCCCTATGGAAAGTTAAGTATGAAGCAAACAACTGTCTCAAACAATCACTGTATGCATGAAAGGGCACATTTTCTTATATACAGCACCAAAGCTTTCACTCTTGTTGGACCATGCATATGTCTTAGTAAGGGTTTTAATGGAATGAGTATTCATTCTGATGGATGAATTGGTCTGCTACCTCAGACAAGATAATTTCTTCAGTGTGCTAGTTGGTACAGCTGTCAGCATTGAAGGAATTAAAATCTATCACAGCTGGGGTTATCCCAAGAGTAAAGTCTCTTATAAGCATGTGGAACAATTTGACATTAGATATCCTGAGACTCCCCCTATCTGGCTTCCTGTCTACACTGACTCCAGTGTTGGACAGGAGTCAAAAACACAGTAAGGATCCAGAAAAATCCTCTTGGAGCTGCCTTTTTCACATAGAAACAAAGCATCTATTTAAAACTTTATTCTAACATCACTTTTCCAGGATGGGATCCTATAGAGAAAAGCACTTTCCAATTTGCTTCTCACTGAAAAAGTTCCATAAGAAGCAAATGGAACCAACAGAGCATTTTATACAGATGAGTCCCAGATACCCTTCTCACTTTCTCATATTCCTACTTTAAGGTCAGAAGGCTCAGCATGAAAAAGATTAGGACACGCCACATTACATTTCCCAGGTATTTTTATGCCACTACAAACTAGGAATGGACAAACCTGATCTAAGACTTTGCCCAAAACACAAAATCGGACTATTGTTATTTAAAAAAAGATTTGACCAAAGTTTTCAGATTTCTCTGGAGTGCACCACATTGTTTTCTGCCAGAGAAAAAAGAGGAAATGCAGCAGAGAAAGCTGTTTTCAGTGGATCACACTCTCAGATGGACCAAATCCATTCAGGATTTGCTTAAAGTTTATGGCTTGTCAATAGAAGATTGAGACTAGATTTGCAGCTGGAACTGAGAGAATATCTCATAGTTGAAATATGCCCACAACTGCATGTCCAGCATGAGGGATCAGCAGCCCCAGCCTTACACACCTGTTGTCTCTAGGCCCACAGGATTAAGCAGACACCCAGAGAATGACAAGAACTACAGGTATGAGCAAACCTCCCAGCCTTGTCAGATAGAATTGTGGAAATTGCTCAAGCAAGTGTGCTGAAAATAACAATGTGGAAGTTGGAGCTCAAGTTCTGAAGCCTGCATAGATGGGGGCAGGGCCCAAGTTTTCACCCAAGTGGGAGCATCCGCACAGTTTGCTAATGCGAGCCCTACTAGCATGAGTCTATCTTTTTAGGCAAGGAGGCTTGCTCCCAGCTACAATGCAGACCAGACCCTGATGAGGGTGGGGTAGGCATGGGGGGACAATTGCCCTGGTGCCTGATGATTCAAAGGGGCCCAAGATGCCACTACTGCAGCATCAGCAAAGGCCAGAGCCATGGACTCTTTCAAATTGCTGCTGGAGCACCATTAATTCTGCACAGCTCTGTAACTTTGGGGGGGGGGGGCAGGTCCAGCTCTGTGATTTGGGGAGCACTGAAGGCTTGTTGTTATAGTCCCATCCCTTCTACCCAAGACCCCACCCTTTCCAGGGGCACAGAGGGGGGCCCCCCACATACCTGGCTGAGGGCCCATGGAAGCTGTCAGCCCCCCCCGATGCAGACATAGCCCAAGTTACCATACCTTTCTTAGTAGGACAAGGTGGGCAGAGTCTCCAAAGTGAGCCAGTGTATGGGGGATTGTCCTGATTAATGCATTCCGGGAGAACAATGCCCAGGATTAAAATTAAGCACCCTTGAGTGACCAGCTAAATCAAGAACTATGTAAATAGCAGAGGTTAATTTGTTCATTTGGGGGCCAGAAAAATCAGAAACTAGAGTCTGAAAATTTAGATTTGTTTGGAATATATTTGCAATATGTGTGCTAGAATTTAGATATCACTTCAAATAGATTTCAGTGTACTAAATCTTCCTGCACTAAAATCACCCACAGCTAGTTCTAAAAGCAACCAGTTGGTTGGCTTGTTTCTACCTACGGATTTTGTATATTGTGGGTAGGCACCCTCTCTTTGCTTATGTTTTGAACAGTTTCTAGCAAAACAGGTCCTGACAGGAGCTTCTGGATGCTACTGTAATATAAATATTAGGGAGAAAGAGGATAATCTTGTAATTATCCTGAAGATTTGGGTTTAATTCCTGGTTCTGTCACAAACATACCTTAGCATACATCTAGACTATGCTAGACTTTCGAAAGAAGATATGCAAATTCCCGTGGAATTTGCATATCCTCTTTCGAAAGTCTAGCGTAGTCTAGACATAGCCTCAGTGGCTTTAGATATGCCAATAAATCCATATAATGGAGCCAATAGCTCCCCCACAAGCCCTCTGTCTTGTGTATTTAATGCTGTGAGCTATTTGTAACAGGACTGTCTCTTACAATAGGTGGATACCATGCTTAACATGATGGTTATCACTTATACATTAACTATGCTGGAGTTGCAATGTTCTGGGAAACACATATAATAAGTTACATTAAAATACAAAGTCAGCATAGTATCTAAACAAGGGCACTTCTACACAGCAGGGCAAAAGTTGAATTAAGCTATGCAATTTCAGCTATGTCAATTGCATAGCTTAAGTTGAAATAACTTAATTCCACTTTTGGCACTGTCTATACAGCAGGAAATCGAAGGAAGAACACTCTTCCTTTGACTTCCCTTACTCCTCATGAAATCAGGGTTCTTGGAGTAAGAAGTCCCCAGCTTGACATTATTTTGAAATAAAGGCTTGTAGTGTAGAGGCGCAGTATGTTATTGCAGAATAAAATAATGCTGCTATGGAGACATACCCTAATAGTTTAGAAGCATAATTTGTAATATCAGGATTGAATCTATTTCCCAGTGCAGATTTAAGTGCAATCATGTTAAGATCATATCATACAGCAATTGAATATCCAATGAAGATTTCACAATAAAAATGTCATGGGATTTTGAATGAGAAAAAAAATCCACAAGGAAGAAAACAGAGCTTTCTCAGATTGTAAAATTCACCACTGGTGAGAAGACTTGCTTTATATTTATTCCTATTTGTTGAGAGAGCTAATTTATTCTGGACAAAGTCAGAATTTTTGTATTTAGTAGAACAAATGAAGCACTAACATTAAAATTGGCCATTTAGTACCGTCCTACAGTCAGTGGTAGTGTGGTGAGGTGTGCTGACTGGCTCATTACAGAGTAGTTGCCTTGCATGCCCTACAGTGCTCTGAATTGAATGCAGTAATTATATCACTTCCTTCCCATCTGGGATTCAGTCCAAAGACACTTTACAAAGTAACAATACATTCTCTATTCTCTCCTTCAGAACAGAATGATATTGTTTAGTCTACAATAGCTTAGGTGGGCTTCCATCCAGAAGAAGGTGAATCATAACAAAGCACTGACATTAAGATAAAGGCTAAAACCATAGGCTATGTCCATACGCAAAAAGATATTCAAATGAGGCTTTTGCACAAAAATGGAGCCTCATTAATTATGCAAATGAGGCACGGCGATAGTCCACGCTTTGCCTCATTTGCATATTTTTTTGCACAAGAGGGGTCTAGACATAGCCTCTGTGTATGAACAATATCCAATCCTTGACAGTTGGCACTTGAGTGACTAATTCATACCAGGAGAATTTTATGTGCTTAGCTTTTTGTAGTGTGGGTTGTTCTCTATTACACATTTTTATTTAGGGGTTTTTTTATTATCAAAAAAATCACACTGTAGGTGTAGGGCAATTTTCCACCAAAGAAAATCTTAAGTTCTAGTGCAATGAAGAAAACAAAGGTAATTTTTAACTTATATTTTACAAGAAATATTTTCTTATAAGGGTGCCATTCTGCTTGTTTACCATTTATGGTCTAAGGCATTTACTCAATGGTCCTATATATGGGAATTTTGCTGTAGGTAATAGTTGGCATTGACTGGTGTCCGTTTTGGTAACACTTTCACAGAAGTGTATATTTATCAAAGCCGTTGGAGTGTATGTAAGCCCTAGCATCAGACACACAAATACTGGCATTTGTTCTTTTGCTTCCTATAGTGGGGGCATCATTCACCTCACTTGTGTGGCCCCCTTGGCCAAATGCATGTACCTCCACTCCCTGCTATGATGACTCAACTATAACCCAGCTGTCCAGCTGAGTCTGAGCCTCTTGAGCTCTGAGGAGGAATTGCCTCACTCTGGCCCAGCGGCTTCCTTTTAATTAGATTGCTGGATCCTGACTGGCTGGTTTTTTTGTGCTAGTCTAGCTTGCCTGGAGGACTTCTCTAAGATTTGGTGGGCAGGGTATGGCCACAAGCCTCCAGCAGGGAGTCTTGGGGTCTTGTCCACCCCATCACACTTCCCTTTCTTCTTTCTCTCTAACTTTCTCCCTTAACATCCATTCGGTCTAAACTCCTCTTTATGCTTTCCTTCTCTACTTTGATACTTTCTCCTTCCTGTGGTTCTGCTTCTCTCTCAGAGAGTCCCATATAGTCTCCTCAGTTCAGCATTCACGTGAGGTCATGATGCTTCTCCTCTTTCCCTCATTCTCCCTCTGGGTATGTCTATACTACAGAGTTTTTCCGGGATACCTCTGATGTCCTGGAAAAACTCTGCCGCCTCCAGGGAATCTGCTTTTTCGAAACAGTTTCTGAAAAAGTGGGCACATTCTTTCGGCATCCCTGTATTCCTCATTTTATGATATATAGTAGCCCAATGTCTGTGACTCTGTAACTCTGAAATGCTGGCTGTTCCCCTCTGGGCGGCGTTGTTGCCTCCCTGGCTGTTCCGTCTGGGCGGTGCTGTTGCCTGAGTCACGTCCTTCACCTCCCACCGTGGCGTTCAGCTGATTTCTGCGCCACTCAGCCGGGCCGCTGCGGGGGAGCAAGTGGCGCAAGCGACCGTTTGGGTGCCGCGCTCCCCATGCAGCACCCCCGTGGTGCATGGGGAGCGCGCCCAAACGGTCGCTTGCGCCACTTGCTCCCCCGCAGCAGGCCAGCTGAGCAGCGCAGAAATCAGCCAAGCGACACGGCGGGAGGGGAAGGGGCCGGGGCAGTGATGTACATGGCCGGGGGCGGGGCCTGGCTGTGTACGTCACCGCCCTGCCCCCCTTCGTACCCCCCTTCATTTCTCGCCGTGGTGCTCAGCTGACTTATGCGCCGCTCAGCCGGGCCGCCATGGGGAGCCTGGCTGAGCGGCGCAGAAGTCAGCTGAGCGCCACGGCGGGAGGCAAAGGGGTGGGATGGTGACGTACATGGCCAGGGGGCAGGGCCCGGCCGTGTACGTCACCGCCCACCCCCCTTCGCCTCCTGCCATGGTGCTCAGCTGACTTCTGTGCCACTCAGCCGGGCCACCGCGGGGAAGCCCAAACGGCTGCTTGCTCCGCTTGCTCCCCTGTGGTGGACCAGCTGAGCGGTGCAGAAGTCAGCAGAGTGCCATGGTGGGAGGTGAAGGGAGGCGGGGCGGTGATGTACGTGGCCGGGGGCGGGGCCTGGATGAGCATGTATCCCCGACGGAGACAGAGGAGAGCGGAGAGAGAGTGAAAGGCAGGAGGGGGAGAAGAGAAAGAGAGAGACGGAGAGAGAGTCAGAGGGCGGAGGAGAGCTAAGAAAGAGAGGGGGAGGCAGTAGGAGGAGGAGAGAGAGAGAAAGAGACATGGAGCGAAAGACCGGAGGTCTCAGGAGAGAAGACCGACGTGGAGGAGAGACCTGAAAATCCCGTCTTATGACGGGCTGATTGGCTAGTTTTATGAAGAATAAGGGCTCTTCCAAAAGAGGAGGTTTTCCCCACATTTGGCCCTGTGTAGACAGGCCAAATGTCAGAAAAGCCTCTTCCAAAATAAAAAGTGGAAAAAGGTACGGAAATTACATATCTTTTTCCAGGAGCAGATCGCATGTAGACATAGCCTCATTCTTCTCCCGATAGCTCTGATCTGGAGTGTTTTGTGCATCTCTGGTTTGTCTAATTTTTCAATCTGTTCTAATATCATGGATTTGAAATTCAGATCCAGGGGGACAGATGGTCACATGTTTAAGGCACTGGACTGGATCACATTCAAATATTCATTTAAAAGGAATCTGTTATTGCTGTTTTGAATCCCACTCTGACTGATGGCAACCATCTCATAGCTCTTTTTCTACCATCAGATATGAATTTGGTGGTTTCATGTTAGCTTCGCAGAGGCAAATATCCACATCCCTATTATCACCTTTGTTGACAAGTACTGGAGTGAAGAATCCAGAAATGCTCCACTATCCACCAAAGTCTAATAACAGCCCTTCCAGATTCAAAGTAGAGGTCGACTGAGGAAGTGTATGTGAATCCTCAAGAACTGCTGCCTGGAACCCACAGCACTTGGGAAAAGAGGTGGCTTTATTCTGTAGCCTGATTGATTTTATTGCTGACAAAGAGACCAGTTTAACATACATACTCTCCTCAGCATCTTAATTTGCTCAACTACACAGTTCAACCTAGATAATCCTAACTTCAACTACCCAAAGCTCCCTGGTATCAAAACAGGATCAAGTCTTTGGACACTACATTCCCATTCACCACATTTAAAAGTCCCCCCATTACCAGAAAGCTCATTGCTATGAACTTTGTGTATTTGGTGGCTTTCTGATTTTTGAAGGTGAATGCCACTAAAGTTTTGATTTCAGGATATTTTGACCAATAATTGATATTTTAGGAGAGATGAATCATTTCAGAATACACTTTAAAAAAAAAATCTGTCTTGAGAAATTTTCTGTTTTCCAAACATTCAAATTTTGGGTAAAAGATTCCTGTCCCAGCCTCATAATACAGGTTCTCAGGCCACATGTTGACATTAGTATAAATCCAATGAGATATTATAGCAACTCCTAAAGGTGCTATGTGAGATTGGAAATGCATTGTGCTACATGCAGTATATACACAGAGAAGAGAGTCCCTGCCCTGAAGAGTTTATAGTCTAAATAGTCCAGATAAAATGGGAGAGAGGCAAGAGCTGAGGTATAGTAGATAAAGGCCTTGATCCTGCAAATGCATGCACTTAACTTTACTGTTATGACTAGTCCCACTGAAGTCAATAGGATTACTTCAGTAGTAAAATTAAGCCCATGCATGAGTATACTGGATCAAGGCCTAAGTGACTCACCCAAAGGAATGAAAGAAGTCTCAGGCCCAGTTGGAAATTGAACCCAAATCCCTTGTTCCCAATTTAGTACATTGTATAAGCCCTTTCTTCCTCTTATTTGCTGGCATTTACACAGAAGTACGTACATTGGCATAAACTAAGGGCAAAATCTGGCTCCTTTTACAACATACTTTGTATAAAAGAGAACATTGGCATGAATGGATATTTTGTGCAGTAAAGAGTTGCTACAATGAGATTCAGAGCTACCTCACAAACAGGATGGGACCAGGGGGTGAGTTGCACCTAAAATATATCAAAATCTTTCCAAAGTAGAAATCAATGGTAACAATTTGATGAATATGAAATTTAATTACCTATCGAGTATCAGGATTCCATAAACATTGCAAGTTGACTATTTGCTATTACAACTCATTAAAATTTACATTCCATGGGTTTAATTAAAGCAGATACATTACAATCAGTATTGGCACTGCAAGGTACACGTTTTGCTCCAAATGTTCTTACCAGTTTTAGTGCCTCTCTGCTACCAACATGATGAATAATGTATGAGCTAATGATATTGATGCAAAGAACGCTTGACTTGCACTACATATCCAAGGGTACGTCTACTCTAGCTCATTAGTTCGAGCTAGGTAGGGTAATGAGGGCAAGCGGAGTTGCAAATGAAGCCCGGGATTTAAATATCCCGGGCTTCATTTGCATGTTCCCGGGCGCCGCCATTTTTAAATCCCCCTTAGTCTGAACTCCGTGCCCTTGGCTACACATGGCACGGAGTAGGTAGTTCAAATTAAAGATCCTAATTCGAACTACCATTACTCCTCGTGGAATGAGCATCCCATGTGACATCCCAGCAGTGATTTAAGGGGCCTGGGGCTGAATCACTGGGCCCAGGACTAACTAATCCCTTTGTCCCCCCTGTTGGCAGACCTGAGTGCACCTGATGCAGGCAGCTATCTGCTCTCCTCTATATATGGGTGATACTGTTAATGCTGAAAATAGACCGGAACTGCTGTCTTGTTGGCCCCCTCTGCTCGGATCTATTAACATCTAATGTCCTGAATCACTTTGAAAGAACTTACTAGTGCAAACACTTGCTTGGATGAAGTGCCAGAGCTATCTACAAAACCATTTACAATCACTCACAATAAATGGGAAATGATTAATTATTTCTATTAGCAATACTTTTTTTTAGGAAAATACAGAGCTTATACCGTCTAGTTCTTTGAAGCATTCTGCCATCTTTTTCTGGTCAGAGACTGATACTAAGCTCATAATGTAACTTTTGATATAGTGGGCTTTGTGCTAAGACTAGTACATTTTGACTCCCATTTCAATAAAGGATATCACATTTGATAGACCACCCCTCTGCAAACCTTCAAAATTCTGAGCTTTATCTCTTCTGATCACCCTCACAGTGATCTGTGCATGTGGTGTGTGCAAACCAAGCATGAAGTGGAGATTGATGTGCACCAGGAACACAGCACTACACCCTAAATGAACTCTTTAGGCTGTGAAGGAGGAGATTTTTACAATTGGTAAACATTGATTTCACACACAAACTGATCAAAAATAATTTCCATTCATGATCATAGAAATTTACAGATGGGCAAAGAAAGAAAAATTCTGTTTGAGAACTTAGAGCTTTATAACTATTAAAACACAAATTGTCACCATTACATAACAAAATAAACAAACATCCTTAAATAATAAGTTTTTTAATCTCAACATCTACTGTCATTAAATAAGTACTGTCTGACCCCCATATACATTCTCACAATTGCAGGACATTAAATGGATTAAAAACTGACAAATACTTAAAGCCCATAAATTCGTGCAACTGCAAAAAATTAAATCAATACAAATAAAATTATAAATAAACATTGATATAATTGAAATCATTATAAATGTTTCTTAGTAGCAGTTACTATTGTGCTGCTCATTGATACTATGTAGAAATGTGATTGAGAATGAAAGCTAATACCTGCAAGCACCAACTGTCAGAATTGGCACCTTTTAGGAATAACATCATGAAGCTTAACATGGTTCAGAGAGTTAGAAGATGGTGGTGTTGGGAAATATTCTCAAGTAATCAGAAAAACAGGTGGACAGCTGAGCAGCTGTCCCAGAAAGCAAATCAAAGTGTTAAGAAACAATCCAGCTCTGGCATAGCTCCATTGAACTTAATGTCCACTAAAATTACACCAGGTGAGAATCTGGGCATCTGCACTGATGGTATCCAAAAACATTTCCTATATCCTATTTCTTGTGTAGCCCTCAGGAAAGAGGATACAAAGCACAGAGGTTTTCTGACCGCTGGGTTTATCCAGGTAGAATCACATGGGATACCCCTTACTCACAATGGATAGAAGACATCAGGACAATCTGGCCCTTTGTCACTGGGACAGCTCACCCAAGAAAGAGTAAGAGTTGTGGGAAAAGCCCTGTTCTACAATTAAGAATAGTGAAAACCGAGCTATGTTTAAAAAAAAATCAGGATTCCAACCTTAGTACCAATGTTCAAAATGCTACCCACTTCTGAAATCTATGAAAGCAAACAATTAAAGATATTTTAGCATTATCAAGTGAACTTATTTTCTACCCCACTGATACAGCTGTGGAAGCAAGTCAACAGTTCAAACGCCATGGCCCCATGTGCATGCCTATGGCAACCACATTATCCGCAAAGCATGTTATATCTTGTAAAGCTGTTAAGCTCCGAAGTGTTCCATTCAGCATGGTAATAACAACGCTGAATGATAAAGCTTTCAGTGGGTAGAGAAATAGCAGTAGAGATTTCCTTTGAAGGGGCCATGCAGTCTGTTTTCTTTACACAGATTTACCAGGATATGCCAATGCAGAAATAAATCAAATTCCATAAACTGGATAATGCCAAGTGTATAAGACAGACCAACAAAAGCTAGGAGTTCAGAGTTAAATAATAACTCGTGATTTAGATTCTGCAGTTGACATGTCAAACCTGCTAAGAAATATCTTCCAGATATTAAATAACTAATAAAATAAACCACCCCATTTAGGTGCTGAGAAATGTTAAATACAAGAAAGAATGATTGATGTCCCCTGCCTTAGCGGGAGGCTAAAATACACATCACTGGGAGTTGTGTCTGTTTGTAGTGTGCCCCTTACTGTGTTGTTTTTTTGTGGGTTTACATGTCAGCTGTGCTCTTGCAGGATTTATCTTTAACATGAGAAATTTTGTCCAGCTGGCATGTGTTCCATTTCTTTATTGTTACGGCCTGATGTGTCAGGCATCTTTCTGGGGTCTATTATATTGTCAAAACAAGACAGCGAAGATAAAGTAAATTGTTCATTTTTATCCATCAGTCAAGTGAAGTTGATGAAAACGGGAAGCGATCAGGCCTCTTCCTAAGGCAACAGAAGATGTTTAGCAAGTTCTTTATAAGCATTTTTAGGTTTTGCTAACAGTTTAACACAACTATGTTCTTGCTCCGTTTCTTTCCATTCACACTCCCCAGTCATGCACTCTGGTTCCAGTTCAGAGGCCCTTCAGAAGCATGTGTTCAGCTTTAAACCTGTGCGTAGTCCCCATTCAGGAAATCACATCCTTATGTGGCTAAAATTAGACAAAGGAAAGAATATGAACAAAACATTGACTTTTCACCTGGGCTGTCATTCAATTTTCTGAAGCAGATATTCTAATAGACCAAGGCAGAAAACAAAAGACATCATGATCATGAACTGGTTTGCAGATTACAGCTCTGTAAATAGCATAGATTTCCATCTCCAGTATTGCTGGCCTTTTCCTTTCCAAATAGAGACTCCATCAGCTGCATTTCTCTTAGAGCATACATTCTGCTTGAATCAGTCTCTGATGACAGGCAAATACTCTTGAGCTCCCACCCTTGTTTCACAGGCAGTAATGCAGACCATTCAGGAAGAGAGCTTCAAATGATGGAAGATATGGGGAAGGTAATGTTGGAGCAATCTTTAGATTATGTAAATCATCATAGTTTTGTTGACTATCAGAATTCCTAATTTACCTCAGCTGAGGATCCAGCCTGCCATGCTTTGCAGCTGCCTCCTTTGTGCATTTTATTTCCATGTAAGGAAAGATCTTGGGCACCAGATGGTGTGTCTAGACTACAGGGTTTATTTGGAAAAAAAGCAGTTTTTCTGAAAAAAAATTCACCTGCGTCCACACTGCAATTTCATTTTTTCGAAAGAAAATCGAAAGAATGCAAGGGTTTTCCCGACATTGGTAAACCTCATTCTACAAGGAAGAATGCCTTTTCCAAAAGAGCTTTTTTTGAAAAAGGCATGTGTGGACATAGAAGAGGGAGTTTTTTCAAAAGAAGAGGGAAGAAGAAAAAGCACAGGTGCTCTGGTGGCCATTCTGTCCATAGCAATCATTGCTTGCATGCGAGATAGCATCCAAGCAGTCTGGACCCTATCTTTCAAAAAAGCGCATCACTTTTTCGATGCGCTTTTGCAGTGTGAATGATCTCTTCTGAAAAAGCTTCTTTTGAAAGAAGCCTGCAGTCTTGACGTACCTAGAGGGCTTGTCTAGACTACGCTGAAGTTTCGAAAAAGGATATGCAAATTCCTCGGGACACAGGTTTTTCGGCAACTCCCCCCCTTTTTCAAAAAGCTGCGTAAACCTCGTTTTTTGAGGAAGATCAGCTTTTCAAAAAAAGGGGGAGGGATTGCCAAAAAAACGTGTCCCGACTACTTTCACTTTCAAAAGCTCCACTTTCGAAAGTGAGATTGAAAGAATCCTGTGGAATTTGCCTATCCTCTTTAGAAACTTCAGCATAGTCTAGACATAGCCAGAGAGTTGAATGGATCAGACTGGAGCCTTGTTGTTGGTAGTAGAAAGATATAGATACATACGGTGACCATATTTTCTGAACCAAAAGTATGGACATGTCAGCCATGCTCCCTGACTCCATTAACAATGCCCCCTTATCCCTTAGGCCCCACCCACCTTCCACAGGAGGTAGTATGTCCAGGGTCAAGATGGATACATGATCAGAAGTAAAAGGTGCTGTGTTATCCCTCTAAGAACTTCTCTCACCATTGCCCCATGCAACTGTACTGCAATTGCATTAACCCAACTTGTATGGCATCAGTTTGAGGGGAGAGGCCAGGGGTGCCTCTATTTCAGTGGTTCTCAAACTTTTTGGTCCATGAATCACCTGGCTCAATATAAAGACCTTTCTGCGGACCACCAGATGCTAATGGAAATTTGCCGTTAATTACATAATTACGTGAGAGCCATTTTGCTAGTGCTGCAGCTAGAGAGAATTGTTTAATTTAAATTATTAAACAGATTAAACATTTTAACTTTCTCATATTAGTTTCTTAGACTACATTTTAAATAAAGTAAAATATTAATTTATGTCCAACACATAAGGTTTCAATGTTTTCTTTATTTATGGAAGAGGTGGGGAACCTTTTTTGGGTCAGGAGCCACCGACCCACAAAAAAATCAATTGGGGACCACACAAGTAAGAGGCAAAACAACTTCTCCAAAAGCCCTCAACCCCCACTGATGTGGTTCCCAACTGAGACATTTCACTCCTCTAGTGCTTCAGCCCCCCAGGGCAAAGGAAAGGGACAGGGAGGATTGAGGTTCAGGTCTTCCCATAGGCCAGTTTTACTTTTCTGAGGTTCTGGAGTTAGTGAATTTTATGGACCCCCTTAGGCTCTTGGGTGGGGACAAAAATGAGGAGTTCAGTGTGCATGACAGGTCTGCCAGTGTGTAGGATAGGGATGGGGTGCAGGATCTGGGTGGGAGGTGAGGTGCAGAAGGGGGAGAGGTTTCAAGGAGTTAGGGTGCAGAAGCAGGCTGGGGATAGGGATTCTGGCCAGAAGGGAGATTGTCTGGCCTGGAACAAGGGTGCAGGAGGGTCTTGGGGCAGGATGTTGGGCCAGGAGGGAGGTGCAGGAGCAAGAGAGGGTGCTGGAGCAGCTGGGGATGCAGGGTCTTAGCAGGTGAAGGGGAGTGAGGGGGTTTGGGGGTTTGGGCATGAAGAAGGACACTTACCTGGGTTTGCATCCACTTGAAGTGGGGAAAGCCTCCAGACAGGGTGCTGCCATTCCACCAGCAGGTCCATGCAGTAGGGAACCTACTATTGTGAGACTGCAATACCAGCTCTGGCTATCCTCTCAGAGGGCATGGGGTTGGGGGATGAAAAAACCCTGACCTTCCCCACCAGACCAGGCTCACTGCTGTTCCCCCAGGAAGGTGGGAAGGGAGCTCAGTCCCCCACTCCCTTCCACCCTCCATGCAGCAGGGATTCTGGCACAGCTGCGAGACTGCAGTGCCAGCTCTGGCTCCCCACTTGGAGGGAGAAGTTGGGGTGAAGAAAACCCACCCTTCCCTGCCAGAACCAATGGGGTTGGGAGGGGCAGGGGGAGAGAGAGCAGCACACATGGAGCACAACTGCCGAGCCTGAGTGTGTCCTGCTCCAAAGTGCCCCAGCCAGGCTCCATGCAGCCCCTACCAATGCTGAGGCTAGGAGGCCCGGGAGCAGGTCCACTGGGTTTTGCCTTGGACCTGCCTATCCCCCACAGTGACAGCAGCGGCCACTGTACCAACAAGTGGCCTGGAGGAGGAAGAGGTGGTGTGGCCAGACCGGGAGCCTTATGCACCAGAGGCAGTCCCACTGTGGGAGGGAAGGGGCCGTGTGGCATGCGGTGCTGGGGCAGTGGCTGGCAGTGACTAAAAACTACACTACACCAGAGCTGCCCACCGGGAAAGCTCCAATGGGGTGGGAGAGAGGCTGTTACTGCTGCACTGTGCTAGGGGAAAATGGCAGTGCATAGAGCCATTATTCAGTTGCTTCTTAAGTTCTTCCCCACAAGCCAGTGTCCCCATCAAGTAGTGAAATGTCCAGCAGGGCTTTCTGGGTCATTTCTCTACTTGATGGGGCACTGGGACTGAGTATTTAAAATCAGGACAGTCCTGGAAAAACTGGGATGTATGGTTGGCATATACATACATGAAGTGACCAAGGGTACACTGACACTAGCAGCTGTACACATATTCATGCACACAGTTGTGCTGAAACTCAATCCCCCATATCTAAACCCCAGAAATAAGCTAGTATGCCTGAGGGTTATGGGTAAGTACACACATCATGCTGTGACATACCCTGTGCCCATCCAGTGTGCAGGGTGGATGTGGGTAAAGGCACAGACCTGCAACCCTCACCCCTTTACATCCTGACCCCTAAACCATCTATAAATGTCCCCGTCCCACATTTTCACCAGTGGGAGTGAGCTACACTGACAATATCAGAACAGCTTTTCACTACATTTGTTCGATCAATACAAGTGATCATGGATCCTGTTCCAAGACCAGCCACCTGGCTGCCAACCACACCTAGGTTTTGCAGCAGTGGCAAAAACATTCACCTGTATTAGAGCAGGCAGGTACGGAATAGACTCCAGCCCAGTACTTGAAGCTCCTGTATAGGAGGACAAAAGACTCAAAGAGTTACTCCAGGAGAGCTCATCACACGTGCCCCTGCTATAGCAAGCTGGACCAGGAGGTGTCAAGGGCTCCCAGTACAGATCCTGAAGTGAGTCACTGGTGACTCCTGGCCTTATTGTCCAGTGGGATGCTGATGAAGCCTAAGGACCATGGAGGAAGCCATGCAGTATAAGGAACATGCAATTTTAGATCTCTACCTGGAGGAGCCATTTAAGGAAGTATCTCCAAGGAGGACCCCCTGGCCATGGCAAGAACCAATAATTTACAATGGACTCCCACTCTCCCTCATCAATATCCCCTCTTACTCTGCTAATAAATTCCTGATTTTAAGTCTAGCCCTTGCTCTGTTCCACCCTGAAATATCTGAAATGATCCCCTGAGCAAAACATGGCTAGAAGTTAATGATTTAATTGATTTCTGGAGAAACACACCTATGCATTTGGCTATGTCTGATAAATGGATTAACAATGAACAATTATTGTTCCTCTGTCGCTGTGCATTTCTTGGCCAGCACACAGACAGCAACAGACCCAGGGCCATGCAGACTGGTGTAGTGGTAATTCTAGATGCTCTTCAGAATCAACAGTAGCACAAATATACTTGGTTTACCTTCATAACTGATCAACTCCTCCCTCCCCATTCAGCAGTATGCAGGGAAACATTAGCAGAAACATCTCTCTGGAACTGATTGTTCAATCTCCTTCACAGAAGTGGGAAGCTATGTCTCTTTTCCATTCTGGTACCTTGACATCACAATGGTCCCCAAAGCTTGGCAAGCTTTAAAGAAGAAACACAATTCTGGGATGCATGAACAGGAGTGATATGAGCAAGACAAGTCATTCTTCTGCTCTACTTTGCACTGATTAGGCCTCAATTGGAGTATTGTGTCCAGTTCTGAGCACCACATTACAAGAAAGATGCGGAGAAATTGGAGAAGGTCCATAAAAGAGCAACAAAAATGATTAAAGGCCTAGAAAACATGAGCTATGAGGGAAGACTGAAAGAACTGGGCTTGTTTAGTTTAGAAAAGAGAAGACTGAGAAGGGACATGATAGAACTTAACAAATACATAAAAGGGTGTTATAAGGAGGAGGGAGAAAAATTGTTCTCCTTGGCCTCTGAGGGTAGAACAAGAAGCAATGGGCTTAAATTGCAGCAAGGGAGGTTTAGGTTGGACATTAGGAGAAATTTCCTGTCAGGGGGGCGAAATACTGGAATAAATTGCCTAGGAAGGTTGTGGAATCTCCATCTCTAGAGATATTTAAGAGCAGGTTAGATAGACATCTATCAGGGATGATCTAGATCAGGGTCTGCAACCTAGGGCATGTGAGCCAAATATGGCTAACTAGGGAGCCAGATATGGCTCTTCTGAATACCCAACTCCAACCCCCAGACCCCACGCAGCACAGAGTCAGCTCTGGCACTACAGCTTTAAGGCTCCTGGCAAGATGGAATGCCAGCGCCAGCTTCCTGCGGGGGGGAGGGAAGCGGGGGGAGAAAACACTGAGTCTCCCTATTGGATCCAGCATTCAGGAAACAAGCCCCATCATTTTTAGCTCTGTGCACTGTCCTTTTCCTTCCCCTGTGTGTGGGAAAAGCAGAATCAAAAATGCACTCTGCCATTTCCCTACCCCTGGGATGCACTTCCTGGAGACTTCCCCTGCAAATCCTTCCAGGTGGCTTCCTTCTGGCAAATGGGAGCAGCGAGAAGTCATATTATATAGTGCCTGTAATGCAGCAGGAAAAAAAGTAAGTGCCCCCCACCCCTTCATGCCCCAACCCTGCACCCTTACCCCTTCACTCATCCCTCCCTCCCTCCCCCGGCCAGACAGCCTGCCCCCTAGCCAGACACCCTGCCCCAGCCCACTCCTGTCCTCTGACACCTAGCCAGAAACCTTAACCCCAGACACTCAGCCTGCCCCCAGCCCACTCCTGCCCCCTGCCTTCTGGCCAGACACCTTGCCCCTTGGCCAGACAGCCTTCTCCCAGCCCTCTCCTGACCACTGATCCCTGGCCATACACCCTACTCCCAGCCTTCTCCTACAACCTACCTCCTACAAAGACCTCGAACCCTCACCCCCTCCTATATCTCACCTCCTGCCCAGATCCTGCACTCCCATCCCTATCCCATTCACTGGCAGCCCTGTCCCACACACTTAGCCCTTTATTTTTGGCCCCACCCTAGAGCCTAGGAGGGCCCACAAAATACACTAACTTGAAACCCCAGAAGACTAAATCTGGCCCGAGGCCTTGAATCTCAGTACTCCCTGGCCTTCCCCCCCCACCATGGGGCCAGAGCACCAGGGGATTGAGATGTTTTAGTTGGGGGCAACATCAGTGAGAGTTGTGGGGGGAGGTCGGAGGGGTTTTTTTGGGGGGGGGTTGCTTCTCACTTGTGTGGTCCCTGAATGATTTTTCTTTGGGTCAGTGGCCCCCGAACCAAAAAAGGTTGCCCCACTCTTGCTATAAATAAAGACAATGTGGAAACCTTTTTTTGTTGAACATAATATTTTATTTAAAAAGGAAGCCTGGCCAGCAAGACCCCAAATGGGGCCTAGCCCCATCTGGCTATGGCGTCACAATACTCCTGCACCCCCACACCAACCCTGAGACCATCATATACCTGAGCCCCCTGCCCTGAGCCCCTCACACTCCCACATCCCCAAACTCCTGCACCCCACATCCCCAGACTCCTGCACCCTCACATCTCCAGTCCCCTGCCATAACACCTCCCACACACCCCAACCTTGTGCCATGAGTCCATCATACACCCAAATCCCCTGTCCTGATCCCCTCATACATCCCAACCCAGACTCCTGCACCCCCACATTTCCAGCCCCCTGCCATAAAATTGACAGAAGACAGCCTGAATGTGTGCATGAAGCTGGATATGACCAGTTACAATGTAATCTTTAAAGAAATGTGTGAAAAGATGCAGCAGCAGAAGTCCTATTAAATAAAGTCTGTGAGTACAATGCTAATTTATGCTATTATTAATCATTATGTCAATTATCAATAATATTAAGCTGTATATTTTCAGTCATGCAAATTGGCATTCTTATACGGTTCTTTGTTGAACACTTGTTCTGAGTTTTGATGTAGTTCAGCTCTTCGGTTTGAAAAGGTTTCCGACCCCTAGTCCAGAGGGTGCTTGGTCCCGCCATTAAGGCAAGGGACTAGATTGATGACCTCTCGAGGTCCCTTCCAGTTCTAGTATTCTATGAGTCTATGATTCTATGATTAACAGAGACTGAGTACCCCGATAGTAGAGGGCTTACAAACAAGCAGGAACAGTAAAGACAAAAGTATTTCCCAGTGACCACAGCTAAAGTCAGCCACCACCCTCTACAGCAGGGGTGGGCAAAAGGGCCTCCACAGGCTGAATCCAGTCTGCTAAGCGGGTTGATCTGGCCAGCGGACGCCCTGCCATTACCCGGCCCCCAGGACAGTCATGGCCTGGCAATGGGGGAGAGTGTGAAATCTCCTCCATCACCAAGGGCATGGGGTGCTTTGAGTCAACTGCCAGGGTTGACTTTACGCACCATGCACCCTTGCAGGGTGGGGGCAGGGAGCAAGAGACTTTGCATGCTCTCTCCACTCCTAGGCCACTCAGGGCCTGGTGGTGGGAGGAAGCATGCAAAGTCTCCTCCCACCCTGCCAGGGGTGCATGGCATTTTGGCTCTAAGTGCCGCGCACCCCTTGAAGGATGGGGGCAGGGTGGGAGGAGATTTCATTCTCTGATTGATCTGGGGGTGGAGAAAGCATGCAAAGTCTCCTCCTGGCCTGCAAGAGGCACGCAGTGTTTAGAGTCAAACGCCAGCTGCTGCTCAGCTGGTGGTTGACTCTAAGCGCAGCACCCATTTGCAGGGCAGGGTGTGAGAGATTTCTTGTGCTCCTCTGTCCCCAAAGCCCTGATTGACCTGGGGGTGGAGGGAGTACACAAAGTCTCCTCCCATCGCCAGGGGCTTCGGTGCCTAGAGGGAACCATCAGCTGTTCAGAACAGCTGGTTCTCTCGGGGTGGGGGAGTTGCAAATATTTCACGTGCTCCCACTGCCCCCAGGCCAATCAGAGCCCAGGGGATGGGGGAGCACCAAAAGTCTCTTGCTCCCTGCCCCTGCCCTGCAAAGGGGTGCTATGCTTAGAGTCAACCACCAGCTGAGCAGTAATTTAAAAAATTTCTGAAGTGGCCTCTGGTCTAAAATTATTGCCCACGCCTGATCTACAGGCCAGACCTACCCTGTCCTTGATATTTGAAATGTCACAGAAACCAACAACTAATGACTTTCAGCTGGGGAATGGAAGAGGGAACTCTTACAAAGCTACATAGCTCCACTAGTATATGCCTGTGCCAATGTTCCATTAGGGGCTTTTTCTGCAGCTACATAAGATGTAAAGATGACCATAGGCACAGGCAGATGTCACCCTTCCATGCCTACATGTGTGCACATACAGAATCCCTAATTTCCCTTGACCACTGAGAACCAAGAAAGACCAGTGTCCACATGGGTGGGATTTGATTGCCCCACAGAGTCTGTAGGCCAGCCTTGTTCTGAGCCCACTCTGGATGGAAGCACTCCTCCTTACCCTTGGACGTGTGAATTACAGAGTACACAGCAGGTGATGATTTTACAAATGGCATTTGCATCTAAATGGGTGACAACAAGATTTCAATTGATCACAGGTCCACTCCATGAACATTTCGAAGCTACTAGGTTGTAACTGAATTCTCTTTTTTCCCAGGGATCTCTGATACCAAGGTATAGTTGCATGAACCAAGCTAGGAGCAGGTATGCAGGGTCCCCCAAAATAACAGTTGGCTCAGACACACAACAGAGAACCGTAATTGTGACTAGGAAATAAAGTCCCAGGTTTCCTCTTCAAGATCATCTCCCCAGCACCCTGGTGTCATGAACCTTTCCCATGTTTCCCATATTTGCATCCAGGAATGCCTGTCATCTCTAAGCCTAGCAGAATGAGTCAATAGAAACCTTCTGGGTTCACATTTTCACTTGCCCTTTTTGGTGGGCAAAGCATTGTGCCACGGATGCCACCAACAATCCCTGCAGAAATACCACCCTCTCAAATATAGCTATTATTTCTGGAACTCATAGCAACCGCCTGTGGGTAGACAAGTGTAAATTACCTCACTGTACCTGTGGAAGCCAGTGGTGGTCACTCAGTTAGGATGAACTGAAAAAAGAATGGGGTGGACAAAGCTGGTGGATAGTCCAATATTTAAATTTACGAAACCAGCTGTCATGAACAAGAGGAGGTGACTAAGGGGCTAACTCAGATAGCTAGCAAAGGTGTGGGCCAGGGGACCTGGAGAGCCATTGAAGATAGAGGCTTGGAATTTGAATTGGAAATAGATTCCCTGCCTGCCTTCTTTGTGAGAGAGTAACACCAGGGATTGAGACAAACAGAATAATTTAACCCAGACAAGACTACCATCCCACTCCCCTACCTCCATGGAATTCAGGTGAGGGGAATGGACTGAACAAAGAGAAAAATTAGAAGTGAGTACCAGGGGAAATATGAGTCCAGTTGGGTTCAGGGTAATTTTTTTTTATTTTGTGATTTGGTTTGAACTACTCTGTGTGAATCTATGCCGCCCCTCCCCCCATACCATCTAAGCATTGTACCAAGACTTTGTTCTCTGTTTTTTTAAAATTTGTTTTCCTTAGTTGCTCTGTACATCTAGCAACCAACTATGCTTTATCAAGTTTATCTTTTGTTTTGTAATAAAAATCACTTCTTTTAAGGTGATGATTTGATTCTTGTGTCCTGGAACGTCGGTCTGTGTATATCTGCATGCCTCTGATTGAGGGGTCAGCTACCAGAGACTACAGCTTGTTTTTCTCTTTTCTTTTTTGCAAGCTCTTTTGGGGCAAAAGAGCTTGGGGTACCCCTGGGGGTGATTTCAAGTGTTCACACCCATTTTGGGGGATCAAAAAGCACTTGTGGTGGCAGCAAATACCCCAAAATCTGGGTATTAGGATTTGGGGGGGAAGTTTTTGTAACCAGTGCATAAAGAGGCAAGGTTTTGAAGCTCTCTTGTGGGCCCCCACCTTCTGCATTTGTAGTGCCAGAGTGGGGAACAGCCTTGACACCAGCACAAAACAGCATCTGTATTAGCTTAGTGGTTACTTAGAAGTCTAAACCATGCAGTTCCCTTAAAGTACCCAACCTCAGGCCTCCATCGAGGTACCCAGGTCAAATATGATGACAATTACTGAAAATCTTATGTCATCATATAAAAAAAAATCTTCTGAGCCGAAAGGACCAGCCACACACCCAAGGTACTATATTACTCAAAATATACACTAAGGCTGTGTCTAGACTGGCCAGTTTTTCCGGAAAATCAGCCGCTTTTCCGGAAAAACTTGCCAGCTGTCTACACTGGCCGCTTGAATTTCTGCAAGAACACTGACGATCTCATGTAAGATTGTCAGTGTTCTTATGAAATACTATGCTGCTTCCATTCGGGAGCTTTTGCAATAAAAGGGCCAGTGTAGACAGCGGTATTGTTTAAAAAGCCCCGATCGTGAAAATGGCGATCGGGGCTTTGTGCAAAAGACGTCTAGATTATACGGACGCTTTCCACAAAAGTGCTTTTATGAAAAGCGTCTGCGTTAATCTAGACACTCTTTCAAAATGCTTAACGGAAAACTTTTCCGTTAAAAGCATTTGCGGAAAATCATGCCAGTCTAGACGTAGCCTTATAGCTAATTTTTATTACTTAAACTAAAATTTATTAAAATTAAATGGGTTAAAAGATCAATATGCATGCTGACATGAGTACAATTCTTGAACTTGTTGAGCTTTGTAACTGCAGATGGATCTTTTAAGATCAGTTCAGACTTACTGAGTCAATGTCCATTTTAGGGGTACCATGATATCCTGGGATCTCATCCCTTATGATTTGCAGATTCCTCCATGAGCACCCAAGTAGATATAAGATGAAAAAAAGATCCTGTCCAAAGGGACTTTAGACATTTGCTGCAGCCTCTTGGTCTGGGAGAATACAATAGTCTTTTGATGTCACTTTCTCCCTCCCAAACATTGTGGCAATTAAACACAGGATAATTTTTCATTAAACTGCTCATATACAGTTTACCACAACCTGCAAAGAGACATATAAACAGTAAATACTACTTCAATAAAATTTCATCATAAAAGTTAAAATTTCCTTCTGATCTTGAATCAAAGCTATAGTAACAGACAAAGATTCTTAGCTCACAGCATAAGGCCTAAGCAAACACCTGCCATCCTACTGCTCTGATAATGCAAGGTTGCATTTCAGAATTCTACTATAGCCTAATGTAGTAGCCCAATTGTCATTTACACATCTTCCTAACTAGTTTTTAAAGAGCTACCCTGAGACAATCAGCCTATACATGGGAATAATTTTGGCAGGGGGCCACTTCACAAATATTGGCTGTGGTTGCGGGCCTCCTCTGCCCCCAGAAGAGGCAGGACCTTGAGCAAAAAGGGGAAGTTTTCTATAGGCCCTGCACACCCATAGTGGAGTAAGGAGATATCATGCACTCCTCTTCCCCAGGCCAGCTGGAATCGGGGGGTAGAGGAGCACACAAAGTCTCTTGCCCCTGCCCCCACCATGCAATAGGTGTGCAGTGCCTAGAGGGAACCACTAGCCATTTTGAAAAGCTGGAGGTTCCCTTTAGGCGCCATACGCTCCTGGCTGAGGGAGGAAACTTTGCACACTCTCCTGCCCTCGGGGACTCCCTGGGGTCAGGGAGTGCACAAAGTTATTCACTGTTCAAAATGGCTGGTGGCTCCCTCTAGGTACCGTGTGCCCCTGGTGGGAGAAAAGAGCACTCAGCCACTTTGAACAGCAAATGATTTTGTGTACTCCCCCACTCCCAAGTCTTGATTGGCCTGAAGGTGGGGGAACAGCAGGGTGTCCATGGGCTGGATCCAGCCTACAGGCCATATGTTCCCAAGCCACTTCCCCTTTCCCCTCCCCCTCTCCTTCATGGAGTGTGTGCTGTGAGTGGCAGGTGGAAACTGTTGGCTTCTAATTAAAGTTTGAATTCTAGAAGCCTCTGCTGATTGGCTGAGCCTTGGTAGGGGAAGGGACTTTCAGGCAGTCCAGGGCTTTATAAAGCAGTGGGCAAGCGACCAAGGAGTTTGAGAACAGGTGAGTGCTAACAGGGAGTTTAGAGAGGGAGTTGGGAAGGGGAGAGGGAAGGATGCGAGGTTCTCTTGCCTTTCTTTTAAATCCTTTCTCCAGGACAGCAGGGATGGATGGTGATAGGTCTGCGGTTGTCACCTGAACAGCGTGTGCCATGATTGTCTTCCTCCCGGAAGAAAGAACGGATTTCATCTGCACGAAGTGCAAGCTGGTCGCCATTTTGGAAGAAAAAATTAGAGGACTGGAGGCCCAAGCGTCAACCCTACGCTCAATTAGAGAGGATGAAGACTTCCTCGATAGAAGGCAGCATTTAATCTTGCAAGCACGGCAGGCGGAAGAGCCAGAGAGGGCAGTACGGGACCAGGAAGAGAACTGGCAACATGTATTTTCTAGAAGGGGAAAAAGGCCAGCACAGGAATCCCCTAATGCTATAGAGGTAAGTAATCGCTTTCAGGCTCTCTCCACAGGCTCTGCAGTGCTGAATGCTTTGGAAGGGACCTCACAAGGAAGAAACCACAAGGGAACACCATCTACTGGAAGGCATGGGATGCGTAGTCCTAGGGATGGGGTTCCACGGCCACCACCCCAAAAAGCGATGGGTGGTGGTGGTGAGACTCTCTCCTAAGAGGGACTGAGCCATCCCTCTGCCATCTGGACCTGGAATCTCGAGAGGTGTGCTGCTTACCGGGAGCTCAAATTCAGGATGTGACTGAGAGGCTTAACAAACTGATCAAACCTTTGGCTCGCTACCCCTTCCTGCTTCTCCACGTGGGAACTAACGATACGGCCAAGAATGACCTTGAGTGGGTTACTGCGGATTATGTAACACTGGGAAGAAGGATCCACGAATTCGGAGCGCAAGTGGTGTTCTCGTCCATCCTCCCTGTTGAAGGGAAAGGACTGGGCAGGGATCGTCGAATTGAGGAATTAAATGCATGGTTGCGCAGGTGGTGTCACAGAGAAGGCTTTGGTTTCTTCGACCATGGGACTCTGTTCCGGGCACAAGGGTTGTTAGGAAGAGATGGGATCCACCTAACCAAGAGAGGAAGGAGCATCTTCGCGGGCAGGCTTGCAAACCTAGCGAGGAGGTCTTTAAACTAGGTTCATTGGGGGACGGTGACCAAAACCCTGAGGGGAGTGGGAAAGTTGGATACCGGGAAGAAATCCAAAGAGGAACGAGCAAGAAAGGAGGACCCCTGATTCGAATGGAGAAGATAGGGTGATCAACTGGTTATCTGAGGTGTTTGTACACTGCGAGAAGCCTGGGCAACAAACAGGAAGAAATGGAGGCCTGGCCCAGTCCAAGAAATATGATTTAATTGGGATAACAGAGACTTGGTGGGATGACTCGCATGACTGGAGCGCTGTCATGGAAGGGTATAGACTGTTCAGGAAGAACAGGAAGGGGAGAAAAGGAGGAGGAGTATTGTGTCCAGTTCTGGGCCCCCCCACTACAAAAAGGATGTGGACGCATTGGAGAGGGTCTCGTGGAGGGCAACCAAAATGATTAGGGGGCTGGAGCATATGACCTATGAGGAGAGGCTGAGGGAGTTGGGTCTATTTAGTCTACAGAAGCGAAAAGTGAGGGGGGATTTGATAGCAGCCTTCAACTTCCTGAAGGGAGCTTCCAAAGAGGATGGAGAAAGGCTGTTCTCAGTGGTGACAGATGGCAGAACAAGGAGCAATGATCTCAAGTTGTGGTGGGAGAGGTCCAGGTTGGATATTAGGAAAATCTATTTCACTAGGAGAGTGGTGAAGCACTGGAATGGGTTACCTAGGGAAGCAGTGGAGTCTCCATCCCTAGAGGTGTTTAAGTCTCGGCTTGACAAAGCCCTGGCTGGGTTGATTTAGTTGGGATTGGTCCTGCCTAGAGCAAGGGGCTGGATTTGATGACCTTCTGAGGTCTTTTCCAGCTCTATGATTCTATGATTCTATGAACCTTTTCTGGCCATGTGCCATATTTTAATCAAATGTCTAATATATCAATCACATAACATTATATTCACATGCCGACGCATCCAGAACCCAGTGGACTTTTCAACCCAAAAGTGGTTTGCAACATATTCCAAAGGGCACTAGGCACACACTTCAGTATTGAGATGGCTTCACTGAATCATGTATTCTGGAGCAAGTACCTCACATAGGGTATGTCTACACTAGCTCGTTAATTTGAGCTAGGTAGACAAATCAGGCAACCAGAGTTGCAAATGAAGCCCGGGATTTAAATATCCCGGGCTTTATTTGCATGTTCCCGTCTGGCAGCCTTTTAAATCCCCCTTAGTTCCAACGAACTGCCCACGGCTACATGCGGCAGTTTAAAGTTAATCGAACTCAGTCCTTAGTTCGGATTAACTGTTACTCCTTGTGGAATGAGGTGTAACAGTTAATCCGAACTAAGGACTTAGTTCAGATTAACTTTATACTGCCGCGTGTAGCCTCGGGCAGTTCGTTCGAACTAAGGGGGATTTAAAAATGGCAGCTGGACGGGAACATGCAAATAAAGCCCGGGATATTTAAATCCCGGGTTTCATTTGCAACTCTGGTTGCCTGATTTGCCTACCTAGCTCGAATTAACGAGCTAGTGTAGACATACCCATAGCTCCATGCAGGTCTGTTTGCTCATTCAGAAATTCTGTTGTTATTGCTCATCAGCCCATGTTTCCAAAACAATGTGACTTCTGGGACATTGTGCTGGTTCTCCTGAAGTAATGCTCCACCCATGAGCAAATCCTAACAATACCAGCATTCACCAAATCTCTACCAAAGAAGCTGGTAATCACCCAGCATTCACTATCAAGGTCAGGTATCTTTGATATATTTGAATGTTCCTCCTAAATGCCTTCCATTATCTCACCAATCACCCACTCCACTGCATAAATGTTTGTTTCCACAATAAGAAACAGGAGAAGGAGCAGATAGATCATCTTTCCATTGCCTCATATCTTACACCCAATTTGGTGGTGCAGGGGGAGACAAAGTAAGAATTGCCATTAGCAAATATGCAAAGCAGGGGACAGTACCAATGCACAGCAAAAGCAGTTTCTACGGTGTCTCCCTGTGATTCACAGAACCTGAGGCACCGTGTTCTCTATAAGCTGTGCATTTGTGCAGCCATGCAGGAGAGATTCAAATGCCACCCAGCCGATTAGCAGAACTACCACAGCTAGGTTCTTTGTTTCTATTGGTGGTATACATTCACACTTGCCTCAGTGCACATAAAATTTATTCTGCACATGGATGGAAAACATCTGCACCTGGATAGAAATGATTAGAAAGAAAATTGCCAAGAATACCACCCCTGAAATAATATCATTAACCTTGTGTAATGATAGGGGCAATGTGGATGTAACTATGCACATATACACAGTATTATAACCATGTCCAGCACAATATGTGGGGACACTAGGCACAGTTATGTGGAGCACACAAAAGCATATACATGGCCCAGTAACCAGCTACACACAACAACACATACTTAGCTTAAATGTCCAGAATTTTTGAAAGTATAAAGAATTTACCCTTGGTAAATGCCATAACAGACCACCCGAACAAGTGACGCATACACATATTTGACTCTCATGGTTTAAGAAAAAGGAGGTAGGTAGTTTTTATGATCTAGCAGTCTGTTTTTTGGTTTACTTATAGAAGTTCTGCTCTTTTATTTTATTTGAGACCTAACTGGTTTTAGAAGTTTCATTCACACTGATGTGTGATTTCCCAGGATGCAGACTATATTTAGTTTTTAATAAATAAAATATAGATGTTATGTATTTATTTGGAGCTGTACATTTTTCTTTTGTTTTATTTCATCATGTCTTCAGAATTTGGTATTTTTTAGCTTTTTCTGGAAGGCTTCATTTGTGTAGGAGCAAGTTAGATTTTCTCTGAAAATTGTATTTGTTTAGTAATTGAGAGAGTAACTAGATTATCTAGTAGTCTTGATTTCTAGACTGTGACTATTTCTATTTTCTAAAGGTAACTTCAAAGAATTTCAACAAGCACTTGTGGCAATAACTTGTCATAAAGTATCAAACAGAAATAATCTCCAAGTTCTAATGTGCTGCTCAGCAAATATAGATAAAATTTGTATTTACAAATCATAATGGAACTAAGCTAATGCACACTGTCATTTAACTAAGAAATCAGATTAGAAGCTCCTGCTTCACAATAGCCATTATGGACCACTGAAGAGGTTGTGAATCCTTGACAATTATTTCTGCACTACTGAAGGAATCGCTAGGCATCCTTTCTAAAGGAAATACACTAGCTCAGCTTTCCTCTTGACTTCCCTGTTGGAAAGTGATGTCATAGGAAAGTTGACATTTGGCATTTCACATTAGATTCCTATCCTTAGTTGATACTGGCAAGAAACCATGGATCACACCGTATGCTGATGTAAATTGTTATAGTCCCTGACAAACATGCTGTGCACACACACAATGTGAGCAACAGTATTAATTGTTATAATTATTCCACACACACACACCTCAGGCAAATATCTAGACATGCATTCAAGTGTCCTGGACAAGATGCAATTGGGTGAAGGTCACTGGGTATTCTACCAGTGACCAGCTCCTAAGGAACTGCAGTGCTATTTCTCTAAGTGGCATTTGGGAAAAAAACCTGAAGGGCTGTGTTCTAGGGAGTTCACTGTGCCACTGACCAAGAGAGCAAAACAAAAGCCGCCCCCCTTCCCCAACTCTCCTTACACACACAATTCGGGAGAGTGACCTATTCTGAAATAAGAAGTGAGCCATCCATTGTTGTGAGCAGAATATATAAATATGCAGCCCAAGCAGAACTGTTCAAGCTTAAGAAAAGCCTGGTTTTATCTTCTCTCTGCCACACTGTTACTGCATTCACAATTTTCTTTGCACATTTTTACTTCCGTTTTTCATTCTGCTGAAATGAGCTTGGGCCACAAAGGACTCCTTCAGGCTGAGCTATTTCATTAGTAGGATGCATATTCAGCTGAAATTGAAGGGAATTTTGATGAGGGCTCTCAGGACTTCCCAGTGAATGGGGAGGACACTAGCTGTTATTTATTAGAGACTTCCATCAATCTGTTTCCTGTCATGAATGCTAGGCCAGAAGAAGGGGGAGACATTGACTGATAAGATATTGTAGCCTAAATTCACCAATATGTTAGAGAAAGGGGCTGTGCAGGTGAGACAGTTCTAGGCAACTAAATATTCACGTTGCTCAGGCATGGGCCCACTGCCTTCCATCAGATGCTGAGATACAGTGTTAGCATGAGCTACTGATCATTGGTTTCCATGTACTTTGTAACAAACTCCTGAGGAGCTCAGGTATTTGTGTCATCTACCCATGCCTCACAGTCCTGAAAATAATTAAACTGAGTTTCTGGTGACAGAGGGCTTTGGTAGATTTCTAGTACCTCTGCCTGGAAATGCCATGAGAACAACCTTTCTCAGATATAGAATTCATATGCAGAAAACAATTATTCTAATCTTTGAGAACTTCATCAATAATGTTCCTATCAGATTTGGGGTAAAAAGTTCAGATTAGTGGCCAGTGTTCCCTATAAGCTGTTTGAGTCAGGAGATTCAGATGCTGATCGGCTGATTAACAGAGTGCCCACAGACTGTTTTTTTGTTTCTGCTGGTGGTGCACATTCGCACATACCTCAGTGCACATACAATTTTATTCTGCCCATGGCTAGAACCGATAAGAGGGAATGTTATTGGCTGCATCCTCAGGGTCAGGGTGCCATGAGGAGAAGAGGGTAAGGTGGCAAAGGTGGCAAGGGGCAGGAAAATGGATCTGACATGCCCCCTGGTACTCCCAGGTTGGATTGCACAATCACTCTGGCTGGGGGTGGCCCATGAGCCAGACGTCTGAGACCCCCTGGTATAGGGAAACACCCATCTATTGCTGTAATGGCATTAATAGATCAGCAGCTAACACTCTTCTCTGCTTAGCAATGTTGCAGTACTGAAAAGCCCAATCTTCAAATGAGGTGGAATTTGGTCCCCCATAGTGATTTTAAAATAAATCCCTTTTCATAATGCTTGGGGATGTTAAATGCTAATCCTAATATCTTGGCTAAATTCCATCTTGGGAGTTAGTCTGCCTAGCTTCTTCTTCTTTCAACTGGAGGAATATCTTCTGAAAATAAAACAAAATAAGTCTGTAGGGTTAATGACAAAATAATAGCTGGGCAAGTGATGACTGCTGTTCTTCAGCATGAAAGGGGTTCTAGAAATATAAACTATCCATTGGGCTTGATGTTTTCTCCAATTCCCTCCTTTTGTATCCTCCACCTGAATGCAGTTCTTCCCTCTAGGCCCCTCAGGGTACTGTCTCCTTGCTACTCAGCTCTGATGTCTAATAGGTCCACCTTTTCTCTGTGGTAATGCAAGGTGAGACCTTCAAGTGAGAGGTGCTACAAAGATGTGCTTTGAACAAGGAAATTCAGTAAACAGGAGAGCAGCTGGGAGCTGCAGGAAATGATTCAGTGCAGGTTGAAGTGTGTCATTTGTGAGGCTGACACACCAGAAGACATGAAGGGTTACAGAATGGGTCAAAAGTTAGCCTTCTCCTGCAGAGATGTGCCTTAAACTCTGCTGCAGCTTAACAACTAGTGACTGTAGTGTATATGCATACCAGTGCACACAGCATGTGCTGCACCCAGATTACTCCCTGGGTAATCAGCTGAATTTTCTTTGCCTTCTCCCATGCCTGGATCCAGAGTGGGGATGTGGCTGCTTTGCAAGACTCTGGGATGAAAATGCTAAGAGGTGTCAAGTGTCTGCTTTTGATTTGTCAAACACAGTAGGACGTTTGGCTGTCAGTGAAGGAGGGTGGGAACCAATGAACAAAAAAGAAAAAGACTAGCCTGAAACTTTGAGGAGGCCAATATTAACTATAAACCACTAACTGCAGTGACCCACACCTCCCATTTGGAAAGGGATTAAAACCTGAATCCCAAAAAACTTTGGGAATTTGTTGGAGCAGGTAGCATCTGGTGTCAAATTAACTAAACTTGAATTATCACAGTCTGATCAGAAGATTATGCTGGATAGCATCTTAAAGCCATATTTGATTATTAATGCTCACAAGTGGAGGTAGATCTAAAAATGGCTCCTTCTATGGTTGGAGGTCAGTACAATCCTGCTGAGTCCACTTTGCTACTGAGTTTTCAAATCCATGAAAACTAAGGATTTGGACTTAATCATGGGATAATTGTAGATATATAGTAGGAGCTTACAAACTTCTAAGGGTAACTTGCTATACAATAGGAAGTCCTGAAGATTACATACTCCAGAAGGGACCACCTCAAAGCAGAAGTAATCACATAATCCTGAAGATTGAAAGGAGAAAACAAATCAGTAAATCAAACCCTCAATACATCTTCCAACCAAAACATGAAAATAGAATCAACTACAGCTCCACAACTCACAGACTCTTATAGAAGAAACCATGAACAAAGACCCACCATCCAGACATTACATGACACCCCAACATCAACAGTTTACCAAGACTATCCCTTACAGGATCTGAATTATCTGTACTATCCAAGGGACTGATCTTCTGCTCTTCACAGAACCTGAAACCATGCCAACATGAGGAGAAACAGACAAATTCTCTTGCCTACTCTACATTAAAGAATTATTTCACAACAATGATGGCACCACCCACAACTACTATATCCCCACCAACAGTTATAAGAATTTCATAACTAGACACCCAACAATGGATGAAACCACACACTTCATCATTACACAGATTGCAGGAAAAAATACTTTGAAATCCTTACACATCACATCAAATCTTTCAACTGCTAAAAGAACAGCTGTATAATACAACCATTAGTTAGCATCACACCAGCAGAAAAAAGGGGTGCCATGGTTCCCAACCATTATGATCACCATCATCTACTATAAAACTAAAAAAAAATCTCACCCAAGATAACATCAAATCCCTCCCCAACAACTCCAAGAGAAACTGTACATTACAGGGGTAGGGAATCTTTTTTTGTTTAGAGACCACTGAAACACAGAAAAATCAGTCAGAGGCCACACACAAGTGAAAAGCAAGAAACAAACAAACAAACAAACAAACAAACAGCTCACTGACTTGACTTTCAATTGAGAAGCAAAAGAATAATCAAAGACACTCACATCACTCAAAGCTCCAAGCTTTGCTTGCACTCCAACCCATGGGGGGAAGAGGGAGACATCAAGGCTCAGGACTTCTCCCATCGGGGGCCAGCCAGCACTAATACTCTAACCTCGCAGGGAGGCACCAAAGTTCAGAGACTTGCTGTGGGGATAGAGCATAGTAAGAGTAAGAGTAGGAGATTACTCAGGGGAGTAATCAGGAAGGAAAAAGCACAATTGGAATTGCAGCTAGCAAGGGATGTGAAGGGTAACAAGAAAGGTTTCTACAGGCATGTTAGCAATAAGAGGGTGACCAAGGAGGGTTTGGGGCCCTTACTGGATGAGAGAGGTAACCTAGGGTATGTCTAGACTGCATCTCTCTGTCGGCAGAGGGATGCAGATTAGACAGGTCGAAATTGCAAATGATGCAGGGATTTAAATATCCCGCGCCTAATTTGCAAATTAGGCATGGGATATTTAAATCCCTGTCTCATCTGCAATGTTGACCTGCCTAATCTGCATCCCTCTGCCGACAGAGGGATGCAGTCTAGACATACTCCTAGTGACAGATGATGTGGGAAAAGCTGAAGTACTCAATGCTTTTTTTGCCTCTGTCTTCACAGACAAGGTCAGCTCCCAGACTACTGCACTACGCATGCAGTATGGGAAGGAGGTGGGCAGCCTTTGGAGGAGAAAGAACAGGTTAAGAACTATTTAGAAAAGCTAGACTTACACAAATTCATGGGTCTGGATTTAATGCATCTGAGGGTACTAAAGGAGTTGGCAAATGTCATTGTAGAGCTTTTGGCCATTATCTTTGAAAAATTGTGGAGATTGGGAGAAGTCCCAGATGATTGGAAAAAGGTGAATATACTGCCCATCTTTAAAAAAGGGAAGAAGGACAATCCAGGGAACTACTGACCAGTCAGCCTTACCTCAATCCCTGGAAAAATCATGTAGGGGACCCTCAAGGAATCCATTTTGAAGTACTTGGAAGAGGGGAAAGTGATCAGGAATACTCAACATGGATTCACCAAGGGTAAGTCATGCCTGACCAGCTTGATTAGCTTCTATGATGAGGTAAGTAGCTCTGCAGACATGCGGAAGTCAGTGGATGTGATATACCTTGAGTTTAGCAAAGCTTTTGATACAGTCTCCCATAATATTCTTGCCAGCAGGTTAAGGAAATATGGAATGGATAAATGGACTGTAAGGTTGATAGAAAGCTGGCTAAATTGGTGGGCCCAGCAGGTAGTGATCAATAGCTCTATTTCTGGTTGGCAGTCAGTTTCAAGCAGAGTGTCCCAAGGATCGATTCTAGGGCCAGTTTTGTTCAACATTTTTATTTATGACCTGGATGAGGGGGTGATTGCACCCGCAGCAAGTTTGTGGATGACACTAAGGCTACGTCTAGATTGCACACCTTTTTCGACAGAGTCTTTGTCGACAGATGCTGTCGACAAAGCCTCTGTTGAAAAAGAGCATCTAGATTACATTATGCAGATCAAAAAATTGATCTGCTTTTTCAAAAAAGCACGTCCAGACTGGCGGATGCTCTGTCAACAAAAGAAGGCACCCGGAACCGCTTCTGGCAGGGCATGGGGGCAGCATTTACTTCCTGTTGCTGCTGCTGCCCTTTGCAGAGACGTGTGCTTAAAGGGACCCCCTAGAACAGCCGTTGCTCTGCTCCTGCAGCTGCCTTGCTTACCTCCTAGAGGGACAGCAAAGGTTTTGCAGTGCTTGCTGTGAGTGCTCTGCTTCCTGGGACACCACAGCAGTTTGGTTTTTTTGGAGGTTTTTCTGATTTTGATCCCTTTTTTTGCCATGGAGCCAGAGCTGCCCCTGGGCAGGCAATGGCCCCACACCATCATTCTGCAAGTTCTGCTGCATCTGCATGACACAGTCATGATGCTCCTTCCCCATCTGGACCTAGACCAGAGATATGAAAGCTTCACCCGGGATGCAGGACCAATGCCCTTGCCTCCAAACTTCTTCCTGGAGAGGCGTTTTTGGAGGCTTGACACCAGCTCTGACTGGTGGGACCAGCTTGTTATGGAGTTGTGGGATGACCAGCAGTGGCTCCCAACTTCCAGATGCGGAAGGCCACGTTCCAGGAGCTGTGTGCCTGGCTCCCCCCTGCTCTCCAACGACAGGACACGTACCTGCACACCAGCTTCCCCCTGGTGGAAGCTTGCAACGCCCGATAGCTACCACTCCCTGGGACACCAGTTTGGCGTGGGCAGGTCTACTGTCAGGGCCGTCTTGTTGGAGGTAAGTTATTCTAGGGGGACAGTCACTACTGGGGAGTGAAAAAGGGGGACTGTCAGGAAAGGGCAAGGAGGAGTGTGGGATGGAGTGGAGTGAGAGTGGGAGGGAGCTCCTCCACTCACCCTGTGCTGCTCTCGGGGGGGTCCTGAGGAGGGGATTCCTGGGGTGTTTGGGGGAGCAGGTTGGGGGTGTTCTCCTCCCAAGGGCTCAGGCATCCCGTCTAACATTTTTTTTTACTGTCTATTTGTCTCTTTCTGCAGGTGGTAAGGGCCATCAATTCTGAGCTGCTGAATGGGCTCGTCCATCTGGGAGACCTGGACACTGTCATGGCCGGCTTTGCTGCCATTGGCTTCCCAAACTGTGAAGAAGCGCTCGATGGGACACACAACCCAATCCGTGCACCGCCCCATCGAGCAGCCCAATTCATTAATAGGAAGGGCTACTTTTCAATGGTGCTCCAGGCTCTGGTCGACCACCGAGGACAGTTTACTGACATTTGTGTTGGGTGGTGGGGGCAGGCACATGATGCCCGCATCTTCAGGAACTCCTTTTTCTACTGGAGGCTGCAGGCAGGAACATTTTTCCCACATCGGGACCTTGCCCTTGGGGATATGTACATGTTGGTGTGCATTGTGGCTGATGCCGCTAACCCCCTGATGCCATGGCTGATGAAGCCCTACACCGGCCACCTGGATGCGAGCAAGGAGCAGTTTAATGCTCATCTTAGCCGAGCTCACATGCAGGTGGAATGCACATTCGGATGTTTAAAAGGGAGATTCCATTGCTTGCTCACGCGGCTAGAAATGGGGGAACGCAACATCCCTGAGGTGGTGGCTGCGTGTTGCATTCTCCATAACCTCGTGGAGAGAAAAGGGGAGGCCTTCCTCACAGGATGGGGTACAGGTGCTGATGGCACGGGGAGGCAATTTGAGCAGCCTAGGACAGCTGCCATCCGCCAGGCTCACCAGTCTGGCATTAGCATCTGGGAGGCCCTTAGGAAGCAATTCTCTGAAGGAGCCCACTGAGTCTCCCGAAGGTCTCCTCTATGGGGGCTTGGCCCTGGCCCAATGCAACCTTCCCTCCATAACCTTCACCCTGACCCTCTTTCTAGAAATAATAAACACCAGGTTTTGTTTGAAAAGAGTAAGTTCTGTTTTATTGTTATCAATATCATTAACTGAAAGCATCTAGAAATGTTGCTAAAAAATAAAATCTTTTGCTCATTGTACATAGTTTACTCTCAAAGCATAGTTTCTGATTCAAAAATAAACGTTTTCTTAAATAACCAACATTGTCTGTAACTGGGGTGGTGGGGGTGCTTAAAACCTGGAGGGGGAGGGGGCTTAGAACCTAGACTGGAGAGGGAGTTCAGGTGTGACGGTGCTTCCCTGCTCACAAGCTCCTGCTGCCTCACGTGTGGGGACCATTATGGCCTCGGTGTCGGGTGGGGAGACTGACAGAGTGCTGGACAGAAGAGGGGAGGTGCACTTGGGTCTGGGAGGTCTGGGGGAGAGGAGGGCCAAGGGGAGAGAAGGGCTGGATGACAGGGGGGCTGGGGGAGAGGGAGGTGCAAGGGGAGAAGGGGGTGGTGGTGGGGAAGGAGGGTTTGGTGGAGCAGGGTCATGGCGTGCCGGAGGAGCGGTACCAGGGACAGGAGAAGGCAAGACACAGACCTCATGGATTGTGGCACAAATGGAAGTGCGCTACTGTACAAGCTCTTCCAGCAGGCAATCATGCCACAGAGCCTCTGCCTCCGTCCTCTCTTTTAGGGTCTTGTTGAGATCCTGCAGGGCTGCCACATGCATCTTCAAAACCTCTGTATAAGCACGCCAGTGCCTGCGGCTCCCGTATCCCCGAGATGGAGGTGGGGCTGGAATGCTGTGGCTCTCTTGCACAGGTGGTCCAGCTATGGAGGAAAAGAGGAAGAGACAATCAGTCAAGTGTGCAACAGCTGTCCCCAAGGGCATGCACTCACTGTAAGGGACTCTCCTTCAGACAGGGGACACAGAGGTTCTGAAAGTAACACCATGTGTGAGCTGCGCTGCCTGAGCATCACACGGGCCCCAAAGTGCCAATGGGACCATATGCCCCCCTGCACTGCCAACCCACCTGTGTGTGTTGTGGAAATGGCTCCTGGCACCACATGGCACACACCCACGTGTCACACTCTACCGCTGCACATGTTTGCACATGCACAGCCAGCTGCATGATGTCCATGCTGAGCATGACACGTTTCCCTTGTGCATCACCCACTGTGCACCAACCTCCCCCACCCTGCGTGTGGCACAACCTCACAGCACTCACCTGCCAGTTCTTCCGTGATGTCCGAAGACACCTGGGAGGCGTCTGGGGTCTGGGTGACCAGCTCCAGGGTGAGGGTCATGTTGTTGTTGTCGTCCTCCACCTCCAGCAACAGGTCTCGCTCTCCAGATTCCCTGGACTGCTCATGCTTCTGCTCTGGTTCAGCCACCACAGGCTCCAATAACCCAGACTGCACGAGACACAGTGGAGTCCTGGCTTCCCCACCACCGAGAATGTGTGCCAGCTCCGCGTAGTATGGGCAGTAGTGTGGGGCTGCCCCAGAGCGGAAGCTCTCATCTCGGGCCTTCACATACCCCTGGTGCAACTCTTTAACTTTGGCCCACACTTGCTTTAGGGTGCGGGGTTGGAGCCCTCTCCTGGCCAGTCCCTGGGCCATGTGGCTATAAATTTCCACATTCCTGTGGCATGTGGAGGGCTTGTAAGGATTCCTCCTCGGACCACAGCTCGAGAAGACTCTTTATTTCTGTCCCAGACCATGCTGGTGCCCAGGGTTTGGAGCCCCTGAGTGGGTCCTCAGAATGGTCTGTGGAAGGGCCAGAATGGTCTTTGGGCTGGGACATGCCTGGGATCCTGTGAGACAGGAATAGCCGGGTGCTGTGGCTGGTTTCCTGCCACTAATGGCTGGCAGGGTGCCTATCCCTTTAAAAGATGGCTGCAGATAGGAACAATAGAGGTGCCAGGCATGCAGATGGACTGTCCACCAGGGCTTCTTCTGGAGGCCTTTTTTTTTCAAACAGAACTGGCTCCCTGCATCCACATACACCCTTTTGTCAACAGATCTCTGTTGACAAAGGTGTTCTTCCTTGTAAATCCAGGTTTACCGCTGTCAACAAAACTGCCATGTTCTGTCGACTTACTGTTGACAGAACGCGGTGGTAGTGTAGATGCAGGTATAGTTTTTTCGACAAAAGCCAACTTTTGTCAAAAAAACCATATAGTCTAGACACACCTTAAGATGGGGGAGAGGTGGATACATTGGAGGGTAAGGATAGGGTGCAGAGTGACCTAGACGAAGTGGAGGATTGGGCCAAAAGAAATCTGATGAGGTTCTTTTGGAAAAGTGCAGAGTCCTGCACTTGGGATTGAAGAATCCGAAGGATTATTACACGCTGGGGACCAAATGGCTAAGTAGCAGTTCTGCAGAAAAGGACCTGGGGATTACAGTGGATGAGAAGCTGGATATGAGTCAACAGTGTGCCCTTGTAGCCAAGAAGGCTAATGGCATATTAGGGTGCATTCAGAAGAGCATTTCCAGCAGGTCTAGAGAAGTTATTATTCTCCTTTCTTTGGCACTGATGAGGCCACATTGGGAGTATTGCATCCAATTCTGGGGCCCCCACTACAGAAAGGATGTGGACACATTGGAGAAGGTCCAAAGGAGGGCAACCAGAATGATTAGAGGGGCTGGAGCACATGATCTATGAGGAGAGGCTGAGGGATTTGCGCTTATTTAGTCTTCAGAAGAGAAGAGCGAGGAGGGATTTGATAGCAGCCTTCAACTTCCTGAAGGGAGGTTCCAAAGAGGATGCAGAGAGCTTGTTCTCAGTAGTGATGGATGGCAGAACGAGAAGCCATGGTCTCAAGTTGCAATGTGGGAGGTCTAGGTTGTATATTAGGAAAAATTATTTCACTAGGAGGATGGTGAAGCACTGGAATGAGTTACTTAGGGAGGTGGTGGAATCTCCATCCCTAGACGTTTTTAAGTCCCAGCTTGACAAAGCCCTGGCTGGGATGATTTAATTGGGATTGGTCCTGCTTTGGGCAGAGGGCTGGACTCAATGACCTCCTGAGGTCTCTTCCAGCCCTAGGATTCTATGATTCTAAGATGGGGCTGGATCTGACCCATGGGCCATAGGCTACCCACTATGTTCTATGATTTCATCACACATAAACCAACGCCACAAACTTTCTACATGTTTTCCAAGATACCCAAACAAGGGAATCCAGGTAGATCCATCATATATGGCCGTGGCACTCTTACTGAGGGAGTGTCAGGGCTCATGGAAATAATCCTAAAACCACTCACCACAAAAAGATCAGCTTCTTTCAAGACTCCAGAAACTCCACCATACTTCCTACCATGGATGTCACCTCCCTATATACGAGGAGCTTCAGGGGGTAGCCGAGTTAGTCTGTTACAGAAAAAAAAACAGCAAGCAAATGGTCTGGTAGCACTTTCTGAAAAAGTGGGCTGTGCCCACGAAAGCTCATGATACCATCTACATGTTTTGTTACCCTATATACCAGAATCCCTCACACTAACAACGTAGCTGCCTTCCTCAAATATCCACAAGACTATGGGCAACACACAGATATCCACCCCAAAACACCTGCAGATTCATCCATTTCACAATTTTACATTCAACAAACACTTTATCTAAACCAAGAATAGGAATATGCATAGTTGTTAGGATGGCTTTTCTTCGTGGACCACTTCAAGGAAGAATTTTCAGACAAATGCACACTGAAGCCAATGAAATACATCAATAATGACTTATCTTTTATCTGATATCCACCCTAACTTAGACAACTCCCCTCCAGTCCATCAAAAATTCTTTAGAACACTCGCACATAAACATCAGCTTCCTGGACACTACAAACAGTTTGAACAATGAAACTCTGCAGACAACCATATACAAAAAAATTCTTTAATCCCACAGCCCATAATTCTGAGAACAGTTATCCAGCCAGATATGCACCTACCATATAGTTATATTTGCACATCTAAGTTATATTTCCTTAGTTTATTGATAAGAAGGTCATGCGAGACCTTATCAAATGCTTTACATGGTTTGTTCTTTATAAATCCATGCTTACTGTTACCTATCACTTTATTATCTTTATTATCTTCCAGTTGTTTGCAGATTAATTCCTTAATTACTTGCTCCATTATCTTCCCTGACACAGAAGTTAAACTTACTGGTCTGTAGTTTCCTCGGTTGTTCTTATTTCCCTTTTTATAGATGGGCACTATATTTGTCCTTTCCCAGTCTTCTGGAATCATTCCTGACTTCCATGACTTTTCAAAGATGATAGCTAAAGGTTCAGATGCTTCCTCTACCAGCTCCTTGAGTATTCTAGGATGCAGTTCATCAGGCCCTGGTGACTTGAAGACATCTAACTTTTCTAAGTAATTTTAACTTGTTCTTTTTTTTTAATTTTAGCTTCTAAACCTATCCCATTTCCACTAGCATTCACTATGCTAGGTATCCCATCACCATCAATCTTCTGGACAAAGACTGAAATAAAGGAGTTTTTAAGCACCTCTGCCCTTTCCAAGTTTCTTATTGTTTCTCCCTCTTCACTGAAGCTATGTCTAAGATCACAGGCTTCTTGTGCAAAAGATCTTCCGCAAAGACTTCTTGCTCAAGAGAGCCTCCACACTGCAAAAGCGCATCGAAAAAGTGATGTGCTTTTGTGCAAGAGAACATCCAGGCTACTAGGATGCTCTCTTACAAAAAAACGCCACCCAGAACCACTTCAGGCAGGGCTTTAGGTCACCAGTTGTTTCCGAGGGCTGATGCCGGAGCCTTGCAGAGACACGTGCTTTAAGGGATCTCCCTGGACAGCTGTTTCTCTGCTCCTGCCACCTGCTTGCAGACCTCTTTGAGGGACATCAAAGCTTCAGCAGTGCCTGATGTGGCTGCCTTGTGCTTTTTGGAGATGCCACAGCTTTGTTCTGAGTGTGCCATGGAGTCAGAGCTGCTCCTGGGCAGGCAATGGCCCCATACAACCATGCTGTACTTTTTGCAGCATTTGCTGCCAGCTGCCTTCCTCTTCCTGGAGAACCTGGACCCCGAGCTCCTTCTGGGGACCCTCTCGGTGGCTGCAGCAGCTCCACTCTGGCAACTGCACCTCACTATACAGAGAAGGTTCTGGAGGCTGGAAACCAGCTTGGACTGGTGGGACCACCTGGTCTTGGAGCAGTGGGATGACCAGCAGTGGCTGCACAACTTTAGAATGCACAAGGCCACTTACCTAGAGCTCTGTGCCTGGCTGGCACCCCCTCCCGCCTCGAGATGCGACACCCACCTGTGACCTGGGAAGGGAGAAGGAGGAGAGTGTTGGATAAGGGGGACCCTCAGGAGAGTGGGACTGGGGACAGTAGGGGGTGGAGTGGGGATGAGGGGAAAGTCCTGTCCCTGGGAGGCTTGTGCCATCCCACCCTCACACAGCCCTGCTACTGGGGGAGTGGGTTCATAGGAAGTGGCTCCTGAGGAAGTTTGAAGGGGGCACAGGAGGGAAGGGGAATGAGCACCTCCCACGGGCTTAGTCACCCCCTCGCTCATTCTTTTTTTGTGTGTTTGTGTGTCTCCTTCTGCAGGTGGTGAGGGCCATCAACTCCCTGCTGCTGCAGAGAGTCAACTGTCTGGAGGACCTGGACATGACCGTGGCTAGATTTGCTGCCCTGGGGTTCCCCAACTGCAGGGGAGCCATTGACGAGACTCAAATTCCAATCAGAGCACCAGACCATCAAGCCACCCAGTTTATAAATAGGAAGTGCTGCTTTTCTGTTGTCCTGCAGGCCCTGGTAGACCACTGGAGACAATTCACCAACATTTTTGTGGGGTGGTCAGGAAGGACACATGATGCCCAAATGTTTAGGAGCTTTAGCCTATGCCACAAGCTGGAGTTTTTCCCATGCTGGGACTTTGTGGTGGGCAACGTGAACATGCCATTGTGCACAGTGGGGGATGAGGCATACCCTCTAATGCACTGGCTGATGAAGCTGTATACCAGCCACCTTGACCCCAGGAGGGAGCAGTACAGTGCCTGCCTCAACCAAGCCCAGATGCAGGTCAAGTGTGCCTTCAGCCACCTCAAGGCATGCTTCTGGTGCCTCCTCACCCGTTTGGACATCAGCGAGCACAACAGCCCCAAGGTGGTGGCAATGTGCTGTGTGCTCCACAATATTGTGGAGTGCAAGGGGGAGGCCTTCCTCCCAGGGTGGGGGGCAGATGCCGGTCATGAGGTCCGTGTGTTTCAGTAGCCCCAGACAGCTGCCATCTACATGGCCCATCAGTTGGGGGTGCATATCTGAGAGGCCCAGAGGGACAGGTTCTCTGAAGCACCCTGGTAACTCTCCCCAGGGCCTCCCCAACAGGGGCCTCTGCCTTGTTACTCTATCCCTTCCCCCTCTCAACCCCTCCCCTTGCCCCTTCTCTGACCTCCCTATGAACACACCTGTTTGGTTGCAGAACAAAACAAATCTTTTTTTATTCAACATTCAGCAAAGGTGGGCAGGGGAAGGGGGGACTCTGAACTGGGAGTGGGGGTCAGGACTGGGAGCAGGAGTGCCCCCTCGAGGTGCCCCCTCAGGTGCGGATACCTCTTTGGGGTTGTACTGGTCTGGGGATCACAAAGGGCTGGAGCAGGAGGAGGGACCATAGGCATCACTTGGGGAGGGGGCATGGACATTGCTAAGGGAGGGAGCAGAAGCATGGCATGGGGAGGGATCAGAGGCATAGCAGGGTGGGCTGGCGGATGGGCAATGGCCATAGGAGGGGTGCCAGAGGGTGGAACCCAGGAGAAGCAGCATCAGGCAGGTGTGCCACCATGCGGGACATGATGCCACACATCATGTCACAATGTGACATCAGTTGGCCCCAAGCATGATCCCGCCACTCCAGGTCAGCATCAATCTTGCCCACCAGGGTCTGCTGGATGTCCCGGAGGACACTGATGTGCTGGCACATTAGGTTGTCCTGCTCCCTGGCTCATCTGTGGGTCCCCCAGACTCTGGCAGGTGTCGTGATTCGGCCCTCTGTCCTGGCTGTGAAGAACACAAAAGAGGGAGAGGCGGTCAGTCATCCCTGCAGACACTGTCCCTGAGGCCATGCCCTTCTCTGTGAGCAGTGACCACAACAGTCCATGGCCCACAAGAGGGGGATGCCCTGGGTGCAAGTCCATGTGTGTCCCTTTCTCACAGGGGCCCCAATGTGCCCAGAGGTCAATGCTGCCCACTTCCCCCCCTCACCCCAACACACCCTGAACAGGCAGGCAAGGGACGTGTCCTGACACAATGGGATCCCCTCATGGGCGGCAGAGGAGTTGGGAGCAGCCTGGCCCTCCCTGGGATCTGTACACACAGCTGCAGCTTGCTGTGTTGTCGGTGGGAGTGGTTGCTGCCTCGCATGTGCATGCATGCCTGCGTGCTGTGTGCGGCACTCATTGGTGTGTGTGGGGTCGTGCCTGCACCCTTGTGGCTAGCCTGATTCCAGCAGGGTGCACCCTCCAGCCCAGGGGCAAGATGTGTGGCCTCCCCCAAGCCTGGCAGCAGGATCCCAAGTATTGTCCTGACTGCCTGCTGTGTCCGCATGCCAAACTAATGCTGCATGTGGTCGCATGTGCATGGACCGCAGCACCATGTTGCAGCATGAGCAGCCCAAGTGACATTTGCCCCTGCACCCTGTGCGCCCGCCTCCCCAACCCTGTGTGTATGACAACTTACCTGAAGATCCCTCCCAGGTGTCCGAGGAGGACTGGGAGTCATGCCATTTGGAGGTCACCGGCTAGAGGGACAGAGTCACAGTACCTAGCTCCTGCTTCTTCAGCTGGGGCTGGCCCTGGCCCTCCGGCTCATCCTCGGGGGCAACCTCCCGGTGGCAGAAACCGGGGTCCACCACAATGCATGGGGAAGAGATTTCTCCACCCCCCAAGATGTGTTGGAGTGCCGCATAGTAGGGGCAAGTGCGGGGTCCTGCCTTTTAGCGTGCGCTGCACTTGGTGGCCCTCACATACCCCTGACGAAGCTCCTTGACCTTGTTCTGGACCTGCTTCATGGTCTGGGCAGGGTGACCTCACTCTGCCAGGAAAATGGACATCTGAGAAAATATTTCTGCATTATGCTGCTTGGCCTGGGGATCTTGGAGGGACTCCTCCTCGCCCCACAATTCCAGGAGGGTCACAATCTCTGGGCCAGACTATGTTGGGGCATGCCTTTTGGTCCCCCTGAGAGGGTCCTGGGGCTGCTACCTGGAAGGGCCAGGGAGGGTCTCGGGGGCTTTGTGGCTCTGTCATGGGTGGCAATGGCAGTGGAAGAGAGAGCCGCATGGTAAGGGAACTACTCTCAGGCTGGCTTCCTGCCATAAGGCTTGTCCAGGGTGCCTGCAGCTTTAAGAGGGGCCAGCAGACAGGAACAATAGCATTCTGATTACCTTGGATGGAGTGGTCACCAGGGCACCTGTTTTTTTCCTGGAGGCCATTTCTTGTGCAAAACCCTCTGTTCCCTGTGCAGACACACCTTTTTACACAAGAGCTCGTATGCAAAATGGCATTCTTCCTTGTAGAAAAAGGAATACCAATTGCACAAAAAACCCTCTGTTCTTTTGATGCTCTTGTGCAAAAATGCGCTTGAGGTATGGATGCTCCGCAAGTTTTTGCACAAAAACGGCCTGAGCAATGGGCCTACCCTGTCCTAGCCTACAGTGTGAGTTACTCACATGCATAGAGTTCTGCACATGCCCAAGGACTTTGCTAAAGTTTAGGGAGCTTGCACTAGACATGACAAGATAAGTAGCAAACAACACTGAATGGGAGAGAGAAGTGGGAAAAGATATGCCTGGTCTCAAGCTTTAAGATTTGATGGGCTAGATGAGAGATCATATATAAAGAATATTACATTCCTCCCTGCCTCATCCTTAATATTTAAGGTTATGTCTACCCTACAAGGTTTTTTCGAAAAAACCGACAGAGTGTCCACACCTCAAGCGTGTTTTTACACAAAAAAAACCAAAACAGTAAATCGACAGGACAGAGGGCTTTTGCTGGTAGAGTTATTCCTCTCCCCACGAGGAGTAACTCCTTTTTGTGCTACAGCTCTTATGCAAAAAGGCATGTGTGGACATTCCACAGGGATTTCTTGCACAGAAAGAGCCTACCAGAAAAAGCACAGGTGCTCTGATGGCCATTCTGTTAATGGCCATCAGAGCTTTCTTGCCTTGCGTAAGTGTGTCCATGCAGCATGGGTACTCTTTCCTGGCTAAAAGCACACCACTTTTGCAATGTGCTTTTGAGATGTGGATGCACTTTTGTGCAACAAGTTTTTGTGGAAGATCTCTTCCGCAAAAAGCCTATTGTGCAAAAAACCTTCAGTGTAGACAAAGCCTAAGTGAAAATGCTGAGTGGCTGAAATAGCCATGGCTGTGACCTGTGTCCTCCTCCACAGTTACAACCATGATGCATTGTCTTATGCAAATAGCTCCTTCATGAGCCACTAAAGGGCTCTTAATAATGGATATTACACTTCAGCAAGGATCGCAGTGGAAAGGGCCCAAAATTACAAGCTTTCCTTGAAGAGTAATTTGTTATTTTAATGCTGTCAACCTACAGGAATAGATTTATTGTTATTAATAACAGTGATTTGGCACATTTTGCTAGTTAAATTACAGTGCTGTATAGTTAGTTCCACAATAAAGGACTGGAAGAATGCCAACAGATTGCTCATAGCTGAGTGTAACAGCAGTTGGCACCATTCCCATTAAGGCATTAAAATTTAAGTCAGAAACATAACAGATGCAAAACAAAACATGAGGTTGCTTGCGGGGATTCTATAAAAACAATTAAAACAAATTAATTACCAGTTATGTAAACGTTACTTCATGTACATGTAGAATGATTACAAATCCATGCAGAGGTCTTTTAAAGACCATAAAAGTCAATAAAGATCCCTGAGGGACTGAAGGGAAGTTTTGGATTCCAGTACGCCAATATGTTTAAGTAAAAGAGATAAGGATAAACAAACCATACACTGGCAGGCAGAGTGCCACAACAACCAGCATTAGAGGCAAGGAAATGAGGAAAAGGAAAGGCAGTTCCATTATTGGAGAGAAGGAAGTTTACCTTCAAAGAGCCTGACCCTGAGCACTCTGGTTTAAGCTGCAGCGTGCTCAGGCTCTGAATCAGGAGAGTTCTTAAGTATATTCATAAATCCCATTAAACTGCTTTCCTGAATCATACTCTTAAACATATGTTTTATTGAAGCACAAGAATTATTGAAAGGGATGTTGTGAAATTCCTATCAGTCCTGCTCTGGGCAAAATTGTGAATTTCTGTCCAGTGGGAAGTCACCATTTTCTAAAATACATAATAAGCAGGCTTGCAAACCTAGTGAGGAGGGCTTTAAACTAGGTTCATTGGGGGACGGTGACCTAAGCCCTGAGGTAAGTGGGGAAGTCGAATACTGGAAAGAAACACAAGGAGGAATGAGCAACAAAAGAGGACCCCTGATTCAAATGAAGAAGGTAGGGCAATCAACTGGTTATCTAAGGTGTTTGTACATGAATGCAAGAAGCCTGGGAAATAAATAGGAAGAATTAGAAGCCCTGGCCCAGTCAAAGAACTATGATTTAATTGGAATAACGGAGACTTGGTGGGATGACTGGCATCACTGAAGCACTGTCATGGAAGGATATAAACTGTTCAGGAAGAACAGGAGTGGGAGAAAAGGAAGAGGAATTGCATTGTATGTAAGAGAGCAGTATGATTGCTCACAGCTCCAGTATATAGAGGGAGAAAAGCCTGCTGAGAGTATATGAGTTAAGTTTAGAGATGGAAACAAGGGTGATGTTCTGGTTGGTGTCTGCTATAGACCACCAAATCAGGTGGATGAGGTAGATGAGGCTTTCTTCAGACAACTGAGAGAAGCTTCCAGATCACAGGCCCTGGTTCTCCTGGGGGACTTTAATCACCCTGACATCTGTTGGGACACCAATACGGCAGTACACAGACAATCCAGGACATTTTTGGAGAATGTTGGGGATGACTTCTTGGTACAAGTGCTGAAGGGACTGACCCGGGGCCATGTGCAGCTTGACCTGCTGCTCACAAACAGGGAGGAACTAGTAGGGGAAGTACAGGTGGGTGACAACCTGGCAAGCAGTGAACATGAGATGGTAGATTTCAGGATTCTGACTAAAGGAAGAAAGGAGAGTAGCAAAATACACACCCTGGACTTCAGAAAAGCAGACTTTAACTCCCTCAGAGAACTGATGGGCTGGATTCCCTGGGGTTGCTTACATGAAGGGGAAAGGAGTCCAGGACAGCTGGCAGTATTTTAAAGAAGCCTCATTGAAGGCACAGGAAGAAACCATCCCGATGTGCAGTAAGAAAAGCAAATATGGTAGGTGACCAGATTGGCTTACTGGGGAAATCCTTGGTGTACTTAAACACAAAAAGGAAGCTTACAAGAAATGGAAACTTGGGCAGATGACTAGGGAGGAGTATAAATATATTGCTCAAGAATGCAGGGGAGTTATCAGGAAGGTGAAAGCGCAATTGGAATTGCAGCTAGTAAGGTATGTGAAGGGTAACAAGAAAGGTTTCTACAGGTATGGTAGGAATAAGAGGGTGATCAGAGAAGGTGTGGGGCCCTTACTGGATGAGGACGGTAACCTAGTGACAGATGATGTGGGAAAAGTTGATCTACTCAATGCTTTCTTTGCCTCTGTCTTCACGGACAAGGTCAGCTCCTAGACTACTGCACTAGGTAACGCCGTATGGGAAGGAGGAGGACAGCCCTTAGTGGGGAAAGAAAAGGTTAGGAACTATTTAGAAAAGCTAAACACATACAAATCCATGGGTCCAGGTTTAATGCATCGGAGGGTACTGAGGGAGTTGGCAAATGTCATTTGAGAGCCTTTGGCCATTATCTTTGGAAAGTCATGGAGATCAGGAGAGATCCCAGATGATTGGAAAAAAGGCAAATGTAGTGTCCATCTTTAAAAAAGGGAAGAAGGACAATCCAGGGAACTACAGACCAATCAGCCTTATATCAGTCCCTGGAAAAACCATAGAGGTGATCCTCAAGGAATCCATTTTGAAGCACTTGGAAGAGGGGAAAGTGATCCGGAATAGTCAACATGAATTCACAAACAGCAAGTCATGCCTGACCAATCTGATTAGCTTCTATGATGAGGTAACTGGCTCTGTGGATAGGGGAAAATCAGTGGACTTTGCTTCTATCTTGACTTTAGCAAAGCTTTTGATACAGTCTCCCACAATATTCTTGCCAGCAAGTTAAAGGAGTACGGATTGGATAAATGGACTGTAAGATGGATAGAAATCTGGATAGAATGTCAAGCCCAACCGATAGTGATCAACGGCTCGATGTCAGGTTGGCAGTCAGTTTCTAGCGGAGTGCCCCAAGGATCAGTTCTAAGACCAGTTTTGTTCAAAATCTTTATTAATGACCTGGATCAGGGGATGGATTGTACCCTCAGCAAGTTTGCAGATGACACTAAGATAGGGGGAGAGTTAGATACGCTGGAGGGCAGGGATAGGGTCCAGAGTGACCTACACAGATTAGAAGATTGAACCAAAAGAAATCTGATGAGGTTCAACAAGGACAAGTACAGAGTCCTGCACTTGGGACAGAAGAATCCCAAGCATTGTTACATGCTGGGAACCAAATGGCTAAATAGCAGTTCTGCAGAAAAAGACCTAAGGATTACAGTGGATGAGAAGCTGGGTATGAGTCAACAGTGTGCCCTTGTAGCCAAGAAGGTTAATGCCATATTAGGTTGCATTAGGAGGAGCATTGCCAGCAGATCCAGAGAAGTGATTATTCCCTTTTATTTGCTCAGGTGAGGCCGCATCTGGAGTATTGTGTCCAGTTCTGGGCCCCCCACTATAGAACGGATGTGGACACATTGGAGAGGGTCCAGTGGAGGGCAACCAAAATGATTAGGGGGCTGGAGCACATGACCTATGAGGAGAGATTGAGGGATATGGATTTATTTAGTCTGCAGAAGAGAAGAGTGAGGGGGGATTTGATAGCAGCCTTCAATTTGCTGAAGAGAGGTTCCAAAGAGGATGGAGAAAAGCTGTTCTCAGTAGTGACAGATGACAGAATAAGGAGCCATGGTCTCAAGTTACAGTAGTGGCTGTATAGGTTGGATATTAGGAAAAACTATTTCACTAGGAATGTGGTGAAGTACTGGAAAGGGATACCTAGGGAGGTGGTGGAATTTCCATCCCTAGAGTCTCGGCTTGAGAAAGCCCTGGCTGGGTTGATTTAGTTGGGACTGGTCCTGCCTGGGGTAGGGGGCTGGACCTGAGGTCTCTTCCAGATCTATGATTCTATGAACATTCCCCACCCTCCCATCCCCCACACAAACAACAAGGGCCATCTTCCAGGTGTGGTCTCTCTACTAGTGAAAACTTGTCTTTGTTTAAAAAAATAGTTGAGAACAAAGTGCAATATTTTCAGAAGCCTGCAGAACTGGCCTAACTTTGTTCCATTATAAGACTCTCAATAACTTCTAAAAATCTTGCCCTGAGTATTTTGCTGTTTCTCAAATCTACTTTGGACCCAGAGGAAGCCATGCACTTATAATGTGCCAAATGCTATAGAATCCTTATTTTGAATGAGGCCACTTCTGAAGTAGACGTGTTTTCGCTTTTATTATGCAAAGTTTTGGGTAGGGAGTGTGGTATGAGCCACAGGAAAGGTTGTTCTGTTCCTTGGTCTCTGATCATAGTCAATACTTGAAGCAGAGTTGCCCTGGGAACTTAGCGCTGGTGCTGGACTAAGTTTCCTGAAAGAAGAGATCAACCTGCATATTGCTTAACCATCTCTGTTACAGGTCTGATGTATGTATATAAATAATACATTGAGAACATACAAAGACTCCACAGCACTTACTTCCTCTCCCCTGGGAACCTAACCTACAAAGCCCTGGCTATCTACTAGCATCTGGCAGAGGAGTAACTATGATGAGTTCAGTCTCAGAAGTCCTCTTAAGGTTGTCACCGGGTATGCTGGTCATGCTATTGAGCCTGCCTACTCACCCTCAGAGGCGCCTCACCACTCTGTCCTACTGGGCCACAAGCTCTGGTCTCCCCCAGTCAAGGGACAAAGTTGGGGTAACAGCCCCTCAGCAGAGCAACACAGATGCTGAAACAGTTCAGCTGTGGTAGGGTTCCACTATAAGGCCATTGACAGCACCCAGAAACAGAGTCCCAAAGAGGGCTAAACTTCTAAATAACTCTGTCTTACTCTGTATAAAAGTTTTACATGGAGAAAGCTCATAAGGTCATCCTCCTTTGTCAATAAAAGAGAAATATGCACAGTGGATGCCCTCCCTTAGTAACTATTGTTTACAGGGGGCTTGATAATAACCCAAAGTGTTTTTATTAAGTATTAAAAGTAGAATGTAAGTGATTGCTAGTGAAAACAGCCAGCTCAAAATAAGTTACTAAGCCAAAATAAAAAAAAGTGCTAGCTAATCCTAGTACACTAAGAAACTTGTTACATGCAAATTCTTACCCTAACACTTGTTCTAATCAGCCTCTTAGTCTAATTCTTCCCCCTGTTCAGTCTTAGCTATTTCCAACAGGCATCTTGGATGGTAAAAAGGAGGGTCTTCTGGTGTCTGGCCTCAACTACTATTGTTTGGTTCCCCCCTTTTATATCTCTTTTCCCAAAATCAGGAAGTCTTTGTGCTCAGTTCTTTCCTTACCTTGAGTGGGAAAGTACCAGATCCATAATGGGTTCCAGCATCAGGGGGTCTGGCTAGCCAAAAACTCAAAAAGAAATAACAAAATGTTTTTTAAGTACATTAGAAGCAGGAAGCCTGCTAAAAAACCTGTGGGTCCCCTAGACGATAGAACTATAAAAGGAGCAATCAAAGACGATAAAGCCATTGTGGAGACACTAAATGATTTCTTTGCTTCAGTCTTCATGGCTGAGGACGTTGGGGAGATTCCCAAATCTGCACCGTCCTTTGTGGGTGATGAATCTGAGGAACTGTCCCGGATTGAAGTGTCATTAGAGGAGGTTTGGAACAAATAGAAAACTTAATGTTAACAAATCTCCGGACCGGATGGCATTCATCCAAGGGTTCTAAAAGAACTCAAATGGGAAATTGCTGAACTATTATCTGTGGTTTGTAACCTATCCCTTAAATCGGCTTCCGTCCTAATGACTGGAAGGTAGCCAACGTGACACCAATATTTAAAAAGGGCTCTAGAGGCGATCCGGCAATTACAGACCGGTAAGTCTAACTTCAGTACCGGGCAAATTAGTCAAACAATAGTAAAGAATAAAATTGTGAAGCATGTAGAAGAACATAATTTGTTGGACAAAAGTCAACATGGGTTCTGTAAAGGGAAATCCTGTCTTACTAATCTATTAGAGTTCTTTGAAGGGGTTAACAAACATGCGGACAAGGGGGATCCAGTAGATATAGTATACTTAGATTTTCAGAAAGCCTTTTGACAAGGTCCTCACCAAAGGCTCTTGTGTAAATTACATGGCCATGGGATAAGAGGGAAGGTCCTTTCTTGGATTGAGAACTGGTTAAAGACAGGAAACAAAGGAGTAGGACTAAATGGTAAATTTTCAGAATGGAGAGGGTAACTAGTGGTGTCCCCAAGGGTCAGTCCTAGGACCAATCCTGTTCAACTTATTCATAAATGATCTGGAGAAAGGGGTAAGCAGTGAGGTGGTAAAGTTTGCAGATGATACCAAACTGTTTAGGATAGTCAAGACAGAAGCAGACTGTGAGGACTCCAAGAAGATCTCACCAAACTGAGTGATTGGGCAACAAAATGGCAAATGAAATTTAATGTGAATAAGTGTAAAGTAATGCACATCGGGAAAAATAACCCCAACTATAATGCACAGTATGATGGGGCTATTTTGGCTACGACAAATCAGGAAAGAGATCTTGGAGTTATCGTGGACAGTTCTCTGAAAACTTCCACACAGTGTGCAGCGCGGTCAAAAAGGCAAATAGGATGCTAGGAATTATTAAGAAAGGGATAGAAAATAAGACACAGAATATCTTACTGCCCCTGTATAAAACTATGGTATGCCCACATCTTGAATACTGTGTACAGATGTGGTCTCCTCACCTCAAAAGATATTTTGGCCTTGGAAAGGGTTCAGAAAGGGCAACTAAAATGATTAGGGGTTTGGAACGGGTCCCATATGAGGAGAGGTTAAAGCAACTGGGACTTTTCAGTTTAGAAAAGAGGAGACTGAGGGGGGATATGATAGAGGTATATAAAATCATGAGTGGTGTGAGGAGGGCTGATAAAGAAAAGTTATTTATTAGTTCCCTAAATAGAAGAACTAGAGGACACCAAATGAAATTAATGGGTAGCAGGTTTAAAACTAATAAGCCTTCTTCACACAGCGTGTAGTCAACCTGTGGAACTCCTTGCCAGAGGAGGCTGTGAAGGCTAGGACTATAATAGAGTTTAAAGAGAAGCTAGATAAGTTCATGGAGGTTAGGTCCATAAAAGGCTATTAGCCAGGGGATAAAATGGTGTCCTTGGCCTCTGTTTGTCAGAGGCTGGAGAGGGATGGCAGGAGACAAATCGCTTGATCATTGTCTTCGGTCCACCCTCTCTGGGGCACCTGGTACTGGCCACTGTCGGCAGACAGGATACTGGGCTAGATGGACCTTTGGTCTGACCCAGTACGGCCGTTCTTATGTTCTTATGTACATGTCCTAGCATGACTAAGTACAATCCAGGTTTACAGGAAAAATGAAACCATTCACAGATTGTTACCTTGAGCACTGGGCCATTAAGTTTCAGTAATGTTCCTTATTAGGACATTTAAAATTATAAACAGATACATGCTTCATATTTCTAACTTCATATACAAGAATGATACATGCACAAAAAGATACACATTCACCAGATTGTAACTTTAAAACTGATGTTACATGTACTTGTTATAAGTCATGTATATTTGTATTCATAAGACAATTTTCATAAAGCATAGGGGATCCTGTGACAAAAGGAACATGCAGATCAATTCCTTTAGGTCTATTTAAACTGTGCATGTGACCAGTCTTGGCTGTCACAGTCAGCTAATCATAACTTTAAAAATTAAACTTTAAAAAAGCTTGCTACTGCTTCTTCTTGGGCCTTGCTTTAGGTCATCGTCAGCTTCTGGCAACCCTTACAAGAGCGTAGACTGTAAGGTATTGCAGGCTGTTCCTCTGCGTCTTCTTCTGGAGTCAAAGTGACTCTGCGAGGTCCTAAGGTTGATGGTTGATTCGCTGGGGGCGGTGCCTTCTTACACTGCGAGGCATGTTTCCATGCTGTGATGCCAGATAGCTTAACAGCCATCTGGGTAGTAAGCAGTACCTGATGAGAGTACTTCCACCGGGGCTCCACGGCGTGTTTTTGATGGTGGTACCGTATGTAGACCCAGTCACCTGGCTCGAGGTCATGGCAAGCGTCAGAGGTGGGTTCTGTCAGCCAGGCGGCTCTGACCTGTGAATGGAAGTTGCTAACAGTCCTTTGCAATATTGGAGGAGTGTACTGTGGGTCAGGTTCAGGTCTGGGACTGGAGTAATGGTGGCCATAGCTCGCATAGGGCGTCCCATAACTATTTCAAAGGGACTCAAATTATGCCTTTGGGATGGGGTGGATCGCATTTCCATAAGGGCCAGTGGTAAGGCTGCTGGCCAGCTTAATCCTGTAGAGTCACAAATTTTAAGCAAGCTTATTCTTTAGTACACCATTTGTCTTTCAACTGCACCTGCACTCTGAGGATGGTAGGGACAGTGCAACAGATGTGTGATATGTAATACATGGTCCAGGTGCTGAATAATTTGCCCAGTAAAATGTGTACCCCGTCACTAGACAGAGTGGCAGGAATTCCCTTGGCAGGCATAATATGATTCAACAAACATTTGGCAACAGACAATGAGTCAGCCTTGTGACAAGGAAAGGTTTCAATCCAGCCAGAAAATAAACATACCATAACCAAAATATATTCATATCGTTGGCACTTAGGTACTTGTACAAATTCAAGTTGCCAATGCAAGAATGGTGCTTGGGGCAGGCCCTGGAACCCCTGAGCCACTTTTACAGGTTTACCAATATTGTGGCTTTCGCAAGTGGCACAGGCTGCACAGTGACGGGCTGCAAAAGAGCTGAAATGAGGGGCCCTCCATCCTGCCTTAGTTAAAGCAGATATCATCCCCTCCTTTCCGACATGCGAAACACCGTGGAGCAGGACGGCCAGAGACAGGTAGAGTGAAAAGGGGGCCACAAAGGTGCCAGTAGGTGAGCGCCAAAGGGAATCAGGATGCGGAATGCAGCCTCGGGCAGCCCAGGAATCCTTTTCGGCTTCTGGGGCAGAGTCTTGGAGCAGGGCGAGATCAGCGAGGGACTGTAGTGGCATAGAAACAGAAAGAGAACCTAGAAACGCATCTGGGGAGGGTTTTATGGCTGCGGCACGCTTAGCAGAAGCATCAGCCAATGCGTTGCCCTTAGCAACGTCTGTATCAGCTGTCGAGTGGCCAGAACACTTAACAATAGCTAGGGCAGATGGAAGTAAAACTGCACACAGGAGAGCCGCGATATAGGGACCATTCTTAATAGGGGTGTCGGCAGAGGTAAGGAAATCCCGAGCTTGCCAGAGGGTGCCAAAGTCATGGACAACCCCAAAAACATATCGAGAATCAGTATAAATGGTGGCGGAGCATCCCTCAGCCAAATAGCTAGCACGGGTGAGGGCAACTAATTCAGCGACCTGCGCTGAGGTGACAGAAGGTAAAGGCACAGCTTCTAAGGTTCCAGAGAGAGACATAACAGCATATCCTGCAAGGAGACGACCTTGGTCATCTCAAAAACAGGAACCATCAGTAAGCAAAACAAGGTCAGAATTAGGGAAAGGGACATCAGAAAGGTCGGGGCGTGGGACAGTGACAGCAGAAACGGTTGCAAGGCAGTCATGGGGTTCACCGTCATCGGGCAGAGGAAGGAGAATGGCAGGGTTTAACTGAGAACAACGCTTTACAGTAATATGCGAAGCTGACAGCAGTAAAAGTTCGTACCTAGTGAGGGAAGCGGAGGAAAGGTGGGCTGTGTTACGTTGTAGCAGGAGAGTTTCTACAGAGTGGGGGACCATGAGGGTAAGAGGGGAGTGGAGGACAAGGAATTCTGACATTTCGACTAGGCACGCCGTGGCAGCCACAGTACGCAGGCAGGGCGGTAAACCCTGGGCAACAGGGTCCAAAGTGGCAGAGAAATAAGCCACTGGGCGATTTTTGTCTCCGTGCACCTGAGTAAGAACTCCAAGTGCACAACCAGATTGTTCGTGGCAGAAAAGGGAAAAAGGCTTACAATAATCAGGTAACCTTAAAGCGGGGGCAGAAGCCAAACCTTGTTTGAGAGACACAAAAGCTGAGTCGGCCTCAGGGGGCCATGGCATGGGGTCAGGCACAGAGAACCGAGTGAGTTCCTGGAGTGGCTTGGCGAGAGAAGCATATTGGGAGATCTATTGCCAGCAAAATCCAGCCATGCCCAGAAACTTTCGGACCTGACGTGGAGAGCGTGGTCGGGGAAAGCTAAGGATAGTTTGGATGCGGGCGGGAGAAAGTATATGGGAACCATGGGAGAGGAGAAAGCCAAGGTACGTGACAGAGGGTTGACAGAGCTGTAGCTTTGAGTGAGAAGCCTTGTGGCCCTTGTTTGCTAGGGCAGTCAGGAGCACTAAAGAATCCGTTTCTGAGGCAGATAACGAAGGGAACAGAGGAGTAGATCATCTACATATTGGACCAATGTGGACCCGGAGGGGAAGACAAGGTCAGCGAGGTCTCGGGCAAAGGCTTGAGAAAAGTAAGATGGGCTTTCCTGTGGGAGTGTGGTCCATGTATATTGCTGCCCCTTGTATGTAAAGGCAAAAAAGATACTGGGAGTCAGGGTGAACCGGGACAGAAAAGAAAGCAGAACACAGATCAACAACAGTAAAATGAGTTGCATTTGTTGGGATAGAAGCCAGAATGGTTGCTGGGTTAGGGACAACAGGAAAGGTGGGTATAACAATGTGGTTAATGGCGCGAAGATCCTGAACAAAATGCCACGATTTTGCATCAGCCTTCAGAACTGGGAGGGGTAGAGATGTTACTGGGGCTGCTGCAGGGGACAATAATGCCTTGTTCCCGCAGGTCTGACATGACTGGAGCAATGCCGGCCTCTGCTTTGGGATTTAAAGGGTATTGAGACAGGCGAGGAAGGGGTTTGGAGGAGTCAACAGTAATGCAGACGGGATCGGTATTTAAACGGCCCACTTCTGATGGGTGGGTTGGCCACAGAGAGGACGGAACCTGCAAAATTAAGTGTTCAAGGGATGGGATCAATGGGCAACAGGGGATCAGAGAGGAAAGGGGAGTTTTGGACAACAGGGAAGTCATAGAATCACACAGAGAAGACTGGGGAATTTGCAGGTAAACACCATCCGGGGAACAGTAGATGGTACAGCCAAGTTTACATAACAGATCCCGACCCAAAAGGTTCACGGGAGTGGAATCAGAGAGGAGGAAGGCATGATCTGCAGAAAGGGGACCAACCTGAACTGATAAAGGTTTTGAAGATAAAGGGATAAGGGGTTGAGACTCCCGTAACGCCCACAGCGGACACGGTTTTTCCGGAGCGGGGAACCGCAGGCAGGTCGGCGGTACGAACTGCAGAGAGTGAAGCTCCCGTATCAACAAGGAAAGGGAGAGAAAGATCATTGATAGTCAAAACACACTCACCCATGGGAGTGAGAGGTAGTAAGGGAGCTAAAATTTCCTGAGGTTCCCCAGTATCCTGTCATTGTTGTGGGACAAAGTAAGGCTGGGGACCAGCCAGCTGTGCCAGCAGGGGGTCTAGCTAATTGCTTACAGGGTTATTAGGCCAATGCGGACACTCATTCTTCCAGTGTCCAGGCTGCTTACAGTAATCGCAAACATACCCAAAACCTGAAAACCCAGTTCCACGACCCCTCCTTCGACCACGTCCTCTTCCTTGAGACCCTCTCCGTCCTCGATATTGTCCGCCCCACCCCGAATAAGGTTGTATATGCAGGGCCATTAACCTTTGGGAGGACTGTTCCTCTTTTCCTTTTAGAGTGTGGTGGCAGTGCTCTGCCACTGCTTGCAATTTGTCCATAGTCTCAGTCTCCCATCCAACACTTATTCGCTTTAGCATACTGCCAACAGCAGGGAGGAGACCATTAACAAACGCATGTGCCAGGGCGCCATGTCCATTTTCGCCCGGCTGCTGTATACCAGAATGTTGTAGAAAAACATCAGTCAGCCAGGTGTTAGTCTCTTGGGCTTTCTCCCTGTCGCTGTTTACAGCAATGTATGGCCGTCCAGTTGGTTTTTGGAGTCCATACTCGAGGAATGGCCTCATGTAGGCACTTAGCTCGGTCTTTACATTTGTTCTGGTAGGCAGCGTCAGGACCAGTGTCTGGCAAATTAGAATGATGCTCAGCGGTGAGCCAATTTGCTGTCGTGAGCCATTTCTCATGCTCGCTAGAGGTTGCAAGTAGCTTACACAGTTGCAGGAGGTCTGTCTCAGAGGGTTCATAAGTGTCGCACACTCGCAAAAATTCCTCTGCAAATTTGGTAGGGTTTTCCTGGGGCTTCGGAAAGCCTTTTACAATTGAATCGAGCTCCGTACAGGTCCAGGGTTTATAGCTCCAAGTGGGACCCCCTTCTTGGCCCCCAGTATGCAGGATTCGAAGGGGAGCATGGATAATCTTAGAGCCAGAGCGCAAGCGCTGAGTCCAATCGTTATCGGGGCTTTTCTCTGTGGAAAGTGGAGTCAGGCAAATTTGAAGATTCTGAGAAAGAGGCGGGCGGAGTGGGGGTGGGGAGTTCTTTAGGGCCTGAGCAGCTCCGGAAGAATAGGCCTGGTTGGCACCAGACAATCTGGACTGGTCTGACCTGGAGACCGAGGAGGTTGGTGGCCGTCTATTGATCCGACGCAAGGCTGCCAAGCCAATTAATGCGTCTTCCTCATTGTCCTCACCAGAAATTAACAAGGGGTCTCCTTCGTTATCTTCCATAATGGGATGCGGGTATGAGGGAGGTTGGGACCGGTCTGGGGTTTCTCGGAGGACTGGGTAAAGGGGAGCGCTCAGTCTGATGGTGAGAGAGGAGGCTTCCAATAAAGCTTTTAACTTATCATTGCTATCTTTGAGAGAGGTGAATTTCGATTCTGTCCACCTATGATTTGCCTCTTCCCACCACTGCATGAAACAATTGACCTCTCTTCTAGCCAATTTAGTTTTGGGTTGGCCGAATTTGTCTTTTAAGACATCCACTCGGTCTTTGTCCCAACATCCTAACAGTGGCCACTGAGTTTTGGGATCCCCCTGAGTTAACCTAGACCATTTTTCCAGAAATTTACAGGAGTCCAGACCCTTCCTAAAATACATAAAATGAGCCGGCATTCTTTAGGGAACTGTCCCGACTTAGATGTCTGATTACCCATACAGGAGGACTTTCTCACACACTGACAACACAAGAAGGAAATTCAGGTTCGTCAGAGCAGTGCCCGGTGCAATACACAAAAAGGAGCCCACAGGCTACTGCCTCAACCGCCCTTGCTTTCACACCAGAGGTTTTACCCAAAGTGCGGTGCGTCTGGATTGTGCAGACTTCACTCACTCAGACCGCGGGGGCAGGAACCCCTTGGTCGACCGATCCCTGGACGGAGACGGCGCCCAGACTCAAACACTCCAAAGGGCAGACAGATAGACACAGAGACAGGACAGTCCTCAGTCCGGACCAAACACAGAAAAAATTACCTGACCAGATTCCAGATATCAGATCCCCGGATTCACCAGAACAGAGTGGGAGCCAACAGGTTCGATGGTGTAGACTTCACAGCATTTGCGCACCTTTCTGTTCTGGCGGAGGAATGTTCAGGCCAAAGAGCCCGGGTGCCAGCTACCATGGTCATCCTGCAAGATGGTCAGGAATTACACGGCCTCAGTGAAGACGGTTGCCATCTTATTGGGACCTCCAAATTGTCAAAGTTAGACTCAGGACTCACAATTTCGTAGACCACTCTGTTTTATTAGCAAAGCGCTTCGCCAATACAACCAGAAAAGTGAGACACCATCCCAAACCTAAGCCACCTTATTTATACAGATAAAAGGAGAGTGAAACAAAGGATTGCAAAAGGCCGCGAACTGACAAGGTTACCTGGGGTCAGTCACGTCCCCTATTTCCTTATTAACTCTCACCAATCTCCTGTTAATGTCTCACTATCACCCTTAAGTGACCTTTGTCCTTTGCCTTAACATCCTCCTTCCTGCTTACACACAAACAACTTTACCTTAACATCTCTCTTCCTGCAAAAGGAACAAACAATATTACTTTAATTCATTCTACTTTTACAGATGCATTAAGTCCGGACCCATGGATTTGTGTACGTTTAGCTTTTCTAAATAGTTCCTAACCTGTTCTTTACCCACCAAGGGCTGTCCATCTTCATCCCATCTTGCGTCACTTAGCGCATTAGTCTGGGAGCCGACCTCGTCCATGAATATAGAGGCAAAGAAAGCATTGAGTACTTCAGCTTTCCCCACATCATCTGTCACTAGGTTACCTCCTTCATCCAGTAGGGGCCCCACACCCTCTCTGATCACCTTCTTCTTGTTAACATGCCTGTAGAAACCTTTCTTGTTATCCTTCACATCCTTTGCCAGTCGCAATTCCAATTGCGCTTTCGCCTTCCTGATAACCCCGGCATTCTCGAGCTATACATTTAAACCCCTCCTGGTCATTTGTCCAAGTTTCCACTTTTGTAAGCTTCCTTTTGTGCTTAAGTTCACCAAGGATTTCCCCTGTAAGCCAATCCGGTCTCTTACCATGTTTGCCTCTCTTGCTACGCATCGGGATGGTTTCTTTCTGTGCCTTCAAGCTTCTTTAAAATACTGCCAGCTGTCCTGGACTCCTTTCCCCTTCATGTTCAGCATCCGAGGGGATTCTGCCCATCAGGTCTCTGAGGGAGTCAAAATCTGCCTTTCTGAAGTCCAAGGTGTGTATTTTACTACTCTCTTTTCTTCCTTTGGTCAGGATCCTGAAATCTACCATTTCATGATCACTGCTTCTGAGATTGTCACCCACCTCTACTTCCCCCTATTAGTTCCTCCCTGTTTGTGAGCAGAAGGTCAAGCTGTGCATGGCCCCTGGTCGGATCCTTCAGCACTTGTACCAAGAAGTTATCCCCAACATTCTCCAAAAACTTCCTGGATTGCCTGTGTACTGCCGTATTGGTCTCCCCACAGATGTCAGGGTGATTAAAGTCCCCCACAAGAACCAGGGCCTGCAATCTGGAAGCTTCTCTCAGTTGTTCGAAGAAAGCCTCGTGTTTTTTCATGCTATCACACAGAGATAATCTACATGAGAGTTATGAATGTAAGAGATTAAAATACCTGTTAAAATAAAACTCAGAAACACTTTTAAATAAAACTAACACACAACATGAGAATCACCCTCACTTTCTTGAAGGCACTTGAAGCAACAAATAGCCTAAGGCTGAGGATACACTGCAAGCATGGCTTTCTGTCTGCCATGAGGACTTTTTCCTTCAGGATGCCGTGAGATTCTATCCTTAAGTAAAGGAGAGAGGTCTCTCCGAGCTGCTCTTCCAAATTTCACACAAGCCATTCAACTGAAACCATAGATATCAAGGTTCAAGGCCAGCCTTGCCTTGAGCAGACTGCCTCAATAAGTGTTCACAATCATAATGTCTGAACACGTATACGTCTTTTAGTTGAGAAAGCCATGTTAATCCCAAGTCTCTGCTAGGACCGGGAGATGTGGGTGACCTATAGAAAATATCAGTATTTTGTTTGGAAAATCCACAACAAAATGTGTGTGTGTGAGAGGGAATCTATTACCTCAGTAATGTCAACTCCTTTAGAATTGAGGCTCTGATTATCCAGCACCAGCTGAGGTAGAGTGGGCACTGTGTGCACATGTCTGATATATTTTTACCAAAACTCCTGTCTGCCCAACTCACCAAAGGAGAAAGGAAACAGGGAGGCCAAAAGGAATGGAGCAGCCTGGGCTGGGAAGCCAGGGGAAAAGAGCATGGCCGGGGGGGGGGCAAGGGTCGGGGGAAAGACCTGGGGCTGGCACGGCCTAGGCTGGGAGAGAAGAGCCAGGGATGGTGTGGCCTAGATAGTAGAATAGAGGGCTAGGATGGAAAAGCCAGGGCTGGCAGGCTGGAGGAAAAGAGCCAGGCCTGATGTGGTCTCAGCTTGGCCCACCGCAGTGTCTGGGTGGAGAGCCAGGGCTGCCTACCCCCCGGGGGGCAGGAGGAGGGGGGCGGTTGATGAGAATAGCAAGCAGAGGATACAGCCCCCTAGTTCTCTTTTAATTTAACTAGATCCTCTTCAGAAGAAGCAGAACCACAAAAAGGGATAGAAAGAGATAGGTGGGTGGACAATAAGACCCAGTGGTGCCCCAAATTTTTAGGTGCCCTATACAGCTGCATATTCTGGCTGTGTCTAGACTGGCAAGTTTTTCCGCAAAATCAGCCGTTTTTGTGGAAAAACTTGCCAGCTGTCTACACTGGCCGCTTGAATTTCCTCAAGAACACTGACGATCTCATGTAAGATTGTCAGTGTTCTTCTTGAAATACTATGCTGCTCCCGTTCGGGCAAAAGTCCCTTTTACGCAAAACTTTTTGTGCAAAAGGGCCAGTGTAGACAGCTGAGATTTGTTTTCCGCAAAAAGCCCGATCGCGAAAATGGCGATCAGGGCTTTTTGAAAGGCTTTTTAGATTGGCACGGACGCTTTTCCGCAAAAAGTACTTTTGCGGAAAAGTGTCCATGCCAATCTAGACGCTCTTTTCCGAAAATGCTTTTAACGGAAAACTTTTCAGTTAAAAGCATTTCCGGAAAATCATGCCAGTGTAGACACAGCCTCTGTGTATGGGAAAGGACAGCCTTATCAGCACCAGTGTTTTAGAATGGGGGAAAGGGAAAGAAGAAAAGATAAAAGAGGAAAGCTGTAGAAATTCGTTGGTCTTTGATTTCCTAAAAATGAAGATCACAGAAATGAACTTGGGAAACTTATTTCCAAAGTGAGCTTAAAATAGGAGACACAATCAAAATTAACACAATTACATGTCATTTACAGTCACAAACCCTGTTGTGAAACTGTATGCTATGTTTGATAGAACTGTATTTACTGTAATGGCATTAAGTGCAGGTGCGTTTAGATGTAACTCAATTGTAGTTAATACTCAATTATTAACCATCATCTACTACACTAATAGTGTGGTCTACTTAGGTAGGTAACATACTGCACATTGACATTCCTGGAAGCTGAAGTCCTTTATATAATCCTTGTTCTACTTGCCTGAGATTGGATAATGAGGGGGCTAGTTACTGCTAAAATTGGGTGTTAGTTTTGTCTTATGCCCAGCCTGTTATTTGTAGGGGTAGGGATGAGGGTGTGACTGCAGACCACTAGCACTCTGGAGAGCGCAGTTTGAGAGCCACTGTACTATACCCTGCTGCTTCTTGATACAAACTGGACAGCAACCAGTTAAACTCAGACAGGCCTTTAAAAAAAACCACACATATTAGTTGATTAAAATTTTTCAACTGTGTTGGATTGGGGTAAAGATTCTCAATGCCCTATTTACCAATACCCTGAGCCAACCAGTATCCCTAGAGACATGACTTACGCAACATTAAAATGTCTTATTCCAATACCACAAGCTAGAGGTTAGTGTTCTGCATTTTATACAGGGAACTGTTTATTACTGTATCATTTTCCAAACTGTCTTGAATATAAGTACTGTCAGTAGAATTAAAAACTGGCAGAAGGACCATAAACAAAGGGTAATGATAAACAGGAATGTATCAAGTTGAAGAGATGTGTGCATTGGTGTGCTACAGAGCTCCAGTTTTGGCCTGGTTTTATTTAACGTTGTTATTAATGATCTGTCCATAGAAAAAACGGACAGATGAATTAAAATCACCTGCTAGCAAATGGCACATGAATTAAATTCACAAAGGACTCCAACTAGGGAGGTGTTTCAAGCAGTCAGGGCAGAAATAATAGAGACCTAGAAAGTTAGAAATGGGGGCAGGAAATAGTAAACTTAAATTCTGGCCATCAAAGTGCAAATCTAATGTTCATTGTGGGAATTAGGAGGGGAAAAAATCCAAAACATAGATAATTCACTGGGAGGGAGATACTTGCAGACAAAGGTTATGCTGGATTAGACATTGGCTTGATAGTGGCCACCACATTTAACACAAGCCATCCATACAACTTGGCTGCTAATCAGACAAATCTGCAGTGTTTCTGTAGCCATATTGGGCCCAGGATATTGGAGCGACAAAATGAATATTGCCTCCCGTCTTCTCTCTTAAACAAACAAGTGTGATTTAGAGCTATTCGTACAAAGCAGTGATTCTCAAAGTGTGGTTAGTGGACCACTAGTGGTCCATGAGTATCTTACAGGTGCACCGCAGGCTCAGGGCTCACCCTCTCTCATGCAGCAGGGAGCCTGAACTGATACTCCAGCCCCACAGCTTGCCCTTTCCTGTGAGGCTGGAACACCAGCAACATTTTCACACTGAAGGTGAGGAAGACAGAGCCTCATGGTCTGGAATCACAGCCAATGGGAGTAGCAAGAATTGGTGCCTGGGAGTGGCACAAGATATGGAGCCAGGTAAGTGCCCCCATCCTCCTTATGCCCAGACCTTGCACTGCATTGCTCTCATGCACTCTCCCCTACAAGACCCTGCACCTCCATCCTGTTCCTGCACACTTCCTCCCACCCAGGACCTCCAACTTCAACCTGCTCCTGAACCCTACTTCCCACCTAGATGCCCCCACCCTCAGGCTGCTCCTGCACCCCATCCCCTGACTGCCCCCCCACCTCCAGCCTGCTCCTGCACTCATCCTCCCTTCCAGACCCCCACTCCCAGCCTGCTCCTGCACCATTTTGTAATCATGGGTGTTTGGCCAGTGATCTATGGGAAGGTTTGTACTGAGCAGGTAGGCCACTGGCCAAAAAGTTTAAGAACTACTGGTACAATGTCACCCAAGGTATCTGGACTACAGCAAGGTTTGAAAAGCCACCGAGTGTTTTGGAAGGATATGAACTCCCATGGTATAAACCAAGCTCTAATTCACAAGGGTTCAGAGGAAACTCAGAGGCTACGTCTACACTGCCCTCTCTTGCGTAAAAAATATGCAAATGAGGCGGAGCATGGAATAATTTGCATAATTAATGAGGTTCCATTTTTGTGCAAAACCTCCCTCTTGCGCAAGAGCCAGTCTTCCTGAAAAAAGCAGAAGTAGCGTAGACAGCTCCTTTTTACGCCAAAAATTGGCCTAGTTAATTATGCAAATGAGGTGTGGATATATTCCATGCTTCGCCTCATTTGCATAACTTTTTGTGAAAGAGAGGGCAGTGTAGATGTAGCCAGAGAGTTTCACTCAAAATATTAGTATGCTTTGTAGTTTCTAGGACAACAGTCTCTAAAGCCTCAACCATGTTCAGGGTTCCATTGTGCTAGGCACTGAGCACAGAGTCAGTACTGTGAAGAGCTTATGGTCTATAAAGGAAATATTGTCACCCCCATTTTATTTATCAGACAGAAGGGCAAAATGACTGGCCCAAGGTTGCACAAAAAATCTGTGTCAGAGCAAGGAATTCCTCCCTCCTGGCCCCTCTTGAAGCTGCAGGCACCCTGGACAAGCCTTGTGGCAGGAAGCCAGTCTGAGAGCAGCAACTCACCGTGTGGCTCTACCTGCCACAGGCCTTGCCACTCATGGCTCAGCCTTAAGCCCACCCGCTACCCTCCTGGCCCTCACAGGGAGCAGCCCCAGGGGACTCAGGACCCACCCAAGGGGACGAAGAGGCAGGCACCCTCCTGGTCTGGACCAGAGATCCTGTCCCTCCTCAAGCTGTGGCCCTCCTCTGGGCCAAGCGCCACAAGGTGGGCATATGTGGCTGGATGGTCGAGTCCCTGGCGGGGCGCGGACACCCACCCCAGTCCTTGGAACAGATCTGGAGTAAGGTTAAGGAGCTCTGCCAGGGATATGTCCGGGCAAGAGACAGTAGCTTGTGCTCAGGGGCAGGACCCCACACCAGATCCTGGGGGGTGGGGAAATGTCTTCCCCACCCATCCTCACGGCCTCCAGCCTGGAGACCCCCATAATCACCCAGCCATAGGTCTTGGTGGAGGAGGAGCAGTAGGACCAGGGCCAGGCAGAGGCAGAGGAGGAGGAGGAGACAGACACTGTGACCCTGTGCTGGGAGCCAGTGCCTGTGAGTCGGGACATCTCCCAGGCCTCCTTGGATGCCTGGGAGGGATATTCAGGTGAGTGGTCTCACTTTGTCATACACACAGGGCAATAGAGACAGGTGCACGGGGATGGGGGGCAAGTGTTGCTCGGGCTGCTTGGGCAGGACATCGTGCTGCAGGCCGTGCATGTGCAACCACATGCAGCGTTACTGTGAGGCACGTGGATGCAGCAGGCAGCCCCTGAGCATCCTGCTGTCAGGCTCAGGGGAGTCCACACACATCTTGCAACGGGGGGAGGGGCCCCATGGCTGGAAGCAGGCTAGCCACAAGAGCGCAGGCACGACCCCACATAGACCGTGGAGTGCCGCATGCAGCACAAGGCAGCACCTGTTCCCACAGATAGCGCTGCAAGCTGCAGCTATATGTGTGCACATCAGGGTGGGCCAGGCTACTTCCAGCTCCTCTGCCCCCCATGAAAGGATCACACTGTGGCCAGACACTTCCCTTGCCTGCTTGTCTGTGGGCCGGGAGTTGGGGTGGAAAGTGGGCAGCATGGTCCCCTGGGCACATCGGGACCCCTGTGAGGCTGGGCCTGCTGTGAAGGCCACACATGGTGTTGATCCCAGGACATCCCCCTCCTCTGCCCCAACATCTGTTGGTTGCTGCTCCCAGAGGAGGGCACAGCCTCAGGGACAGTGTCTGCAGGGATGACTGACTGCCTCTCCCTCTTTGTGTTCTCCACAGCTGGACCAGCTGGGACTGAGGGGTGAGCCACACCACTGCAGTCAGCCGCCAGAGCCCAGGGAACCCAAAGACATGCCAGGGTCCAAGAAGACCTCATGCACCAGCAGAGTCCTGAGCGACATCCAGCAGACCCTGGTGCTCAGGGTCCATAAGGACTCCGAGTGGCAGAACCGTGCATGGGACCTGCTCATGCAGCGGTGTGACAACATGTGTGACATCATGTTGTGCATGATGGCACACCCGCCTGATGCCACTGCTCCTGGCTTCCATCCTCCTGCTCCTATGCCCATTCCCCCTCCTCCTGCCCCCCGCTATGTCTCTGCTCCCACCCCAAGTGATGCCCATTGCCCTTCCCCCCACTGCCATCCCTGACCTTGCTCCTGCCCCCGCTGTCTACCCATCTGTGGTCCCCGGACCCACCCAACTGCAACTTCAACAAGGTCCCCACACCCAAGGTGGCACAACTAGCTGCCACCCACTCTCCTCACAGCCCTAAGCCCCTCACACCCCTCCAGGTTATGAGCCCCCTTTCCCCTCCAGTTTATGAGCCCTTCCCCCCTGCCCACCTTTTCTTAATGTTTCATAAATACAGACTTTGTTTTGTTGAAAACCACACAGGTGTCTTTATTGTGAGGTCAGGGAAAAGGCAAAGGGAGGGGTTGTGGTGGGGAAGGGATAGGGCTGCAAGTCAGAGACTCCTAGGGAGGTGGCACTGGGGAGAGTTACTGGGGGTATGTCTACACTAGCTCGTTAGTTCGAGCTAGGTAGGCAAATGAGGGCAACCGGAGTTGCAAATGAAGCCTGGGATTTAAATATCCTGGGCTTTATTTGCATCTTCCTGGGCGCCACCATTTTAAAATCCCCCTTAGTCCGAACTCCATGCCTGCGGCTACACGCGGCACGGAGTAGGTAGTTTGAATTAGAGACCCTAATTTGAACTACCGATACGCCTCATGGAACGAGGATCTCTAATTCGAACTACCTACTCCGTGCCGTGTGTAGCCACGGGCACGGAGTTCGGACTAAGGGGGATTTAAAATGGCGGGCGCTGAAGATGCAAATGAAGCCTGGGATATTTAAATCCCGGGCTTCATTTGCAACTCCGGTTGCCCTCATTTTCCTACCTAGCTCGAACTAACGCGCTAGTGTAGACATACCTTGGGGTCCTTGAGAGAACCTCTCCCTTATGGCCTACAAGATGAGCACCCCAGCCTGATGGGCTTGTTGGATGGCAGCTGTCCTTGGCTGCTTGAACACTATCTCCTCATGACTGGCATTTGGCCCCCACCCCAGGAGGAAGGCCTCCCCCTTCCTTTTCACAATGTTGTGGAGGACACAACATGCCATGACCACCAAGGGGATATTGTGCTGCCCCATGTTGAGGTGGGTCAGTAGGCACCTGAACCACACTTTGAGGTGGCCGAAGGTGCACTCCACCTAGATACGGGCACGGTTCAGGCAAGTATTAAATAGGTCCCTGCTGGGGTCCAGGTGGCTGGGGTATGGCTTCATCAGCCATGGCATGAGGGGGTAAGCTGCGTCCCCCATGATGCACAGTGGCATCTGAACATCCCCAACAGCAAGTTCATGGAGGGGGAAGAATGTGCCCACCTCCAGCTTGCAGTACAGGCTGGAGTTTCTAAAGATGCGTGCATCATGTGCCCTGCCCGACCACCCAACAAAAATATCTATGAAGTGTCCATGGTGGTTGACCAGTGCCTGCAGCACCATAGAAAAGTAGCCCTTGCGATTAATGTACTGGGCTGCTTGAAGGTCCAGTGCGCGGATCGGGATGTGGGTCCCATCGATTGCTCCCCTGCAATTTGGGAACTCTAGGGCAGCAAATCTGACCACAATTGGGTCCAGGTCTCTGAGACGGATGACCCTCCACACAGGGCTGGCCTGAGCCATTTTGGTGCCCCAGGCCTGGGTGCGCGGGGCACCGCCCCCGGGCGCACGGCACATGTGCTGCTCAGCCTGGCCTGGCCTGGCCACCGCTGCTGGCGCGCAGCCCGGGGTGGGCCACGCCTGGCTGTGCAGGGCCCCGCGGCCATGGGGGGAAGGGTGCTGCTGGCCGGCGCTGTGGGAGCCAGGTGTGCAGCACCTGATGGCAGCTATAAGGGACACCGCGCGCCCCTTACAGTTGCCATCAGGCGCCCCCCCATCGGTTGGCGCCCCGGGCAGCTGCCCAGCTCACCCACCCCTTAGTCCGGGCCCTGCCTCCACAGCAGGATCAAGTTGATGGCCCTCACCACCTGCAGAAGGAGACAAAGAAACACAAAAAACAGAGAATGAGAGAGGGGGTGCCTGAGCACCTGAGCGGTGCCTGACCCCCTCCCCGCCACCCCCCCCACCAGAAACCATCACCTATAAGGCTGCCCTCCCAGCAGCAGGGCTGTGTGAGGGTGGGATGGTACAACTCCTGAGGGACTGGGTTCCCTCCACCCCATTCTACCCCCCACAACCGCCAACCACACTTTCCCTAGGGTCCCCCTTTTTCCAGGACTCCTCCCCCTCTGTGAAGGGACTGCAGCCCCAGAGTGCCTTACCTCCATGAGGAGGGCCCCGATGGTGGAATTCCCCACGTCGAACTGGTTGCCCACTGACCGGTAGCCATCTGGGGTGGTGAGCTTCTAGCAGGCGATAGCAACCTGCTTCTTTGGGGGGATGGTGAGCCACAGTGGGTGTTGCATCTCCAGAGGGTGGGGGCGAGCCAGGCACAAAGCTCCAAAAAGGTGGCCTTCTGCATGCGGAAATTTTGGAGCCACTGCTGGTCATCCCACCGCTCCATGACTAGCTGGTCCCACCAGTATGAGCTGATGTTAAACCTCCAGAAATGCTTCTCCACTGTGGGATGTGGTTGCCAGAGTGTAGCAGCTACACCCAGGGAGAGGGTCCCCAAAATGAGCTCGGGATCGACCTCATGCAGGACTAGGAAGGCAGCTGGCACAAAGTGCTGAAAAAAAAGCAACATGGCCGTGTGGGGCCAGGACATGCCCAGGGGCAGCTCCGGCTCCATGACACAAAGAACAAAGCTGTGGCATCCAAAAAAACCCAGGGCAACCAGAGCAGGCACTATGAGAGCTTTGCTGTCCCTCAAAGAGGTAGCAAGCACACAGGAGAAGCAGAGAAATGGCTGTCCAAGGGGGTCCTTTCAAGTGCATGTCTCTGCAAGGCTCTGGCCCCAGCACTCGGAAGCAACTGGTGACCTAAAGTCCTGTCTGAAGCGGTGCTGGGTGGCCTTTTATGCGAGAGATTGTCCAATCAGTGTAGATGCTCCCCTTCAAAAAAGTGCATTGCTTTTTCAATGCGCTTTTGTGTGTGGATGCGCTCTTTCAGAAGATCTCTTTTCTGAAGATCTCTTCCAAAAAAAGCTTCTTCCAAAAGAAAGCCTGCAGTATAGACATAGCCTGAGATGCCTTCATGTCTCTGAAAACCTGAATAATTCCATGTTCTTGCTCCATGGAGCTCTTTTCAGGCCTCAGAACAATAAGTTCTGGCCTTCAAGGTATTTCCACCATCACCAACTCAAATGCCACGAGAGGACAAAACGTTGTTAATTTACCTTCATAACTGGTAACAAAAGAACAACTGCAGACATTAGATGTGGTTAGCTTGGGGGGGAAGGATAGCTCAGTGGTTTGAGCATTGGCCTGCTAAACCCAGGGTTGTGAGTTCAATCCTTGGGGAGGCCATTTGGGGCAAAAATTTGTTGGGGATGGTACTTGGTCCTGCTGTGAAGGTAGAGGAGTGGACTTGATGACCTTTCAAGGTCCCTTCCATTTTGAGGAGATAGGCAATCTCCATTAATTTATTTTATTTTATCTCATGCACAACTCTTGTATTAAGTCTATGATGCAATCACAACCCCAAAAAAGTGCATTATGGCAGGGATCTGAAATGAAATTCTGACCCCATTAAACATTCCCAAGGTTCTTCCATCATTAATTCTGAAACCATTTGTGTATAGATAGGGTTGTGCACCCTGTCTTGGGGCCTTATAACAGCTCTGCTCTGCACAACACTGATTGTTATGCTTAAAGCCACCAGCAGAACACCTCCTGAGATGGCACCACAAAGATTCATACCAAGTCCTTAAGAAACTACACTTGGTAGGAGATATTTGCCTACCTGCCTTTTTTATTATTTGCGAAGCCATTTTGTGTCCCTCCTCCAAGCACCCATTCCATAGCACCAAGTCTTAAATAGAGACAAGACACATGAAAATGACAGTTCACAATACCAGGGGGTCCCTTCTGGTAAGTGGTGGGTGGAGAGGTAAAAGCTCTGTGATTAATTCTGGTAACTTAGCATTCTTGCATCCAGCTGAACAGGAAACAGACTCTGGTTGAACGTTAGCAGTTTGGGCCATTTCAGCAAAAGCACAGTAGGCTATAAACCATCTGACTATGAGCAGCTGAGATGGCTGCACCCCTATCTACAGTGTAGCTGTCACAGGGGTTTTACCAAATCCTTGAGATTCCCAAGTATATAAACCTCCTTTCCAAGTTTTCTCAGGAGAGGCTTCCCCCTAGTTCTCATTCACTATGGCTCTTTTTATTTATTCTCATCCTAAACACTAGACAAATTCTCTCTCTTAAATGAGTTACTAGTTCCCCATATATACTGAGGTTGGTCACCTGACTACCCCTCCCATGACTTGCTTTCCTAATCCCTGAAAGCAACACCCTTAAAGGGCCATCCTTGGAATAGACCCACAAGCCTGTGCATGTCTTCTGTGATCAACACAGTGTTGGAGTAGTAGAAAGCATTTTTTTCCTCCATCAGGGTGCACATTCTCTGCTCAACCCTGTGGACACAGAGGGCCTTCTGAGAACAGAACCAATGCTGGTCTGATGGCAAAATTTGTATGCAAGGGGCAAGACAGAACCAGTGAAGGAGGTGGTGTGCAGTATCAGTGCTAGAGGGGATGATGAAAGGCTGAAGGAGCCAGCTCTTCAGTCATCCTCCAGCCTTAGCTTTTGCATACAGGTGCTGTTGTGATAGGGTATTAGACTTGTGGAGTCTAATGCAGCCAGTAGGCTGGGCCTGGACCCACTCCTGAGCCTCCCTAGAATACAGCCTTGTTGCTCTGGCCAGGTTTCAGAGGAGGGGAGTGGGGGGGAACATTTGCCTCCAAACAATCAGACAAGTATTGTGGAGCTGCCCAAGCACTGACACTGGCTAAATGCTGTCACCAAGCCAACAGCAGAGTCAACAGGGGATAAAGAAAGAAGCAAGTGTTTGTAATCAGATCTGCAGCAAACTCACTGGTTCTTTGCTAAGCCCTAAGAAAAACACCAAGATGAAAATTGGCTCCTGTTTTTTTCAGCAGGCACTGGAAATGCCTTGCTACTGTGGAAACCAGTCATGTTTACATAGTGTCCCCTCTGCATTCATTCTGTGTGAGTACGTCTACACTTGCTCCCTAGTTCGAACTAGGGATGCAAATGTAGGCGACCGAAATTGCTAATGAAGCGGGGATTTAAATATCCCATGCTTCATTAGCATGATCTTGCCCGCGCGTTACTCCGCTCAAACAGCTGTTTCAAAAGTGAAAGTTCACACCGGGACGCGTTAGTTCGAACCAAACCCCTTGGTTCGAACTAACGTTACTCCTAAAAAAATGTTACTCCACAACAACAAAAAATGAGTAACGTTAGTTCGAACCAAGGGGTTTGGTTTGAACTAACGCGTCCTGGCATGCACTTTCACTTTCGAAACACCTGTTGAGCAGAGTAACGTGCCAGCGAGATCATGCTAATGAAGCGCTGGATATTTAAATCCCCGCTTCATTAGCAATTTCGGTTGCCTATATTTGCATCCCTAGTTCGAACTAGGGAGCAAGTGTAGACATACCCTAAGCTACTTCTGTTAACAAGCAGCAGGGCAGGGGGTCTCTGTCCTTGGAAAGGTATGATGTCAGGGTTAATCAATCCCACCCAAGGTGACATAGCTAGTAGCAGCCAGTGCCTCTCTCAGCTGGGAGAAGCTATATATAAATGCATAATGTATCAATCACAGCACAAATAAAATAAAAAGGCACTTTGATTTTTCAGCAAATTCTATTTTAAGAACCCAGGAATACTCACCAGCTGAAATGGTGCATGAAAATCGACTACTGTGCAAAATGTATTTTCAGACACAGCTTTTATAAGCAATTTCAACTTTGAAAAAGGGGACTTTTAGAAGATCTGTGTGTTGTTAAATGGGAAGATTTCCTTATTTGTAGAGACTGCAGCTGTGCACAAAAGCCAATGACTCTATCTCACAAGAGGGCACATAGACTTTTTGGTGTGTTTTGGTCCTCCTAGGTCATCTCTCCCTAATTTAACTTAGAAATCTGTCTGAACCCCAAACTAAAAGCAAAACTCAGCCAAACCAACAAAGCTGCAAATTTCCCATCATTCATGGCAGGAAACAATAAATCAACCTTGACTTGCCCCAAAATGTTTCTCAAACACTACTGGACTTTGTAGCTATTCTTCTGAGTTTCAAAAACTGAACAGCACTGAGCTAAGTCAGTCTCCTGTGGTATCATGCTGGATTATGACCACTTTCAACAGCTCTGGTGGAAAAGGCCTGGAGGCTTGAGAATGTTTGGGTATTCTTTTTCACTAGTCACTGTACCATAAACACAATGCAACTGCCCAGCAATGTTCACCTGTACCTTCTAGTGGTACTGCCAATAATGAGTTGATGGGATTGGACAATACAACAGCATTGGTTTCATGTAACACAATACCATTTTTCTTTAATGTTTGTATGGTGGTAGCAGCTAGACCTTCCAATCAGTGATCAGGCCCCAGTGTTTTAGGAGCTGTAAAAAAACCCCCAGACATCAGAAAAAAAAGGGCCCCTGCCGCCAAATTCAAGTATAAGAAGAGACAACAGATGGATACAGGAAAAAGAAAGGGGACATGGTAGGTAATAATACAATAATAATGATTATGGTTTGAGTAATAATTAGTAGTCACACTGTAACCCACTGGGTGTTTCAGGTTCTCTTTTGTACCTGATCTACAGAGGATATAAGCCTGTAACAGCCCTGGCTACAAAGCATGGCTCTTTAGCTCAACCTATAGTAGCAGGTATTAGGGATGTATACTCCCGTTCATTGGTTAACCGGTTAAAAATAATGTTAACCAGTTAACTATTCACAACCCTATTTATTGGGAACTTGAACCCCTTAAACTCGATTCACCTGAAGAAGTGGGTTGTGTCCAAGAAAACTCATGATATTATCTACATGTTTTGTCAGTTTCTAAGGTGCTGCAGGACTATTTGGGTATGTCTACACTACAAAGTTAATACGAACTAACAGCCGTTAGTTCGAATTAACTTTCATAGTGTCTATACATACAAACCGCTAGTTCAAACTTCATTCAAACTAGCGGAGTGCTTAATTCGAACTAGGCAAACCTCATTCTATGAGGACTAATGCCTAGTTCGAATTAAGTAGTTCGAATTAAGGGCTGTGTAGCCACTTAATTCGAACTAGTTGGAGGCTAGCCCTTCCCAGCTTGCCCTGGGGGCCACTCTGGGCCAAACCAAGGAAACTTTTTGGCCCCCCTCCCACCCCCGGAGCCCTTAAAGGAGCACGGTCTGGCTACAGTGCTTGTGCCAGTTGCAAGCCTGCCAGCACCCAGATAGCAGACCCTGCACCTGGCACGGCATGAGTCAGCCACCCGCTGCCACCCAGCTCTCCACCTCTTCCCAGGACCAGGCTGGCGGCTCCCAGGCGCCTGCCCGGGGCCGCAAGAGGCAGGCGCCTGCCTGGTCTAGTGCGGAGATCGTGGACCTCATCGAGGTTTGGGGGGAGGCCTACAACGTCCATGACCTCCACACTAGGCACAAGAACGTGGCCGTCTACAGCCGCATGGCTGCCAGCCTGGCCACCAGAGGCCACATGAGGACCCAGGAGCAGGTTTGCATGAAAATCAAGTTGGTCCAGCGAGACCCCCAACCCTGAGCCCTGAGCTTAGAACATAAGAACATAAGAATGGCCATACTGGGTCAGACCAAAGGTCCATCTAGCCCAGTAGCCTGTCTGCCAACAGCGGCCACCACCAGGTACCCGGAGGGATGGACAAGACAATGACCAAGAGATTTGTCTCGTGCCATCCATCTCCAGCCTTCCACAAACAGAGGCCAGGGACACCGTTCCTACCCCCTGGCTAATAGCACTCCATGGACCCAACCTCCATGAATTTATCTAACTTCTCTTTAAACTCTGTTATAGTTCTAGCCTTCACAGCCTCCTGTGGCAAGGAGTTCCACAGGTTGACTACACGCTGTGTGAAGAAGAACTTTCGCTTATTAGTTTTAAACCTGCTGTCCATTCATTTCATTTGGTGTCCTCTAGTCCTTCTATTATGGGAACTAATGCAGAACTTTTCTTTATGCACCCTCTCCACACCACTCATGCTTTTATAGACCTCTATCATATCCCCCCTCAGTCTCCTCTTTTCTAAGCTGAAAAGTCCCAGTCTCTTTAGCCTCTCTTCATATGGGACCTGTTCCAAACCCCTAATCATTGTAGTTGCCCTTTTCTGAACCCTTTCCAAGGCCAAAATATCTTTTTTGAGGTGAGGAGACCACATCTCTACACAGTACTGAAGATATGGCGTACCATAGTTTGATACTTCCCCTCCTCCTTCTTCCCGAGGCTTCCCCCTTCCAGCTCCCTCCTCCCAGGTTTCCACCTCCCCTCTCCCACCCTCTCTCTTCCCTTCTACCACCTCCTTTTCCCAGTCTCCCCAGAGGTTAATCCCCCCCAGTTTTGTTAAATAAAGAGAGTTTCTATTTTTGAACACATGTGTCCTTTATTTTTTACATCAGGAAGGGGGGCTAGGGAGGGGTAAGTGGAAGGAGGTGAGGGAGGAATGGGGCACGAGCCCCCGATGGGGAGGACTGGGGTGGTTCTGCGGGCTCCTCGGGTGGAAGCTCTCCTGCAGGGCCTCCTGGATCCTGACAGCCCCGATTGACCCCGGATGGCAGCCTGTGGCAAGTGCAGCCGGGCTGATGGCCAAGTGCTGTGATGTGGCGAGTGTGGGCACTCAGGGCACTCCAAGACAGGACTGCTTTGCTGTCCCTCATCGAGGTAGACAAGCAAGCGGAGAACCCTGAGAACTGTCTGTCCGGGGTGGGAGTCGGGTCCTTTAAGCACAGCCCTCGGCTAGCCTGAGGCAGCAGCTCCACACTCTAAGTCCTAACCTGATGCCCTGCCGGCACTGGTTCCGGCCAGCCTTAACTTCGGTTCAGGGTCCACTCAATGTGGACATGCTAGTTTGAATTAGCAAAACGCTAATTCAAATTAGTTTTTAGGTCTAGATGCGCTAATTCGAATTAGCTTAGTTCGAATTAACTAATTTGAATTAAGTTAGTTCGAATTAGTGCTGTAGTGTAGACATACCCTTTGTTATTTTTTAAGTTTTTCTATCAGGTATTAGCTCTGGAGGTCCCAGAACCAATCCCTGCTAAAGCACCATTAATTCAATAGGCATTTGACTCCAGTGGGCCACAGGTATTTGAGACTCATTTCTTGTGTGACGGGAGGAGGAGCTGTAACACAAATTTATCAGCAGGCTCCATCTGCCTAGCCATTTTCCTTATGCATCATGCCAGAGCAGAGATTTGAAGGAAGATGATAGCAATAGAATCCCACTATAAGTCTTAGACACAAAAGCAATGGCAGTTCTTGTTAAAATGCAGGTGTGTGAGCTACAGCATGCTCTCCTGTGCAGAACAATAGGACCATTTGAGGCCTGCTAAGAGAGTCACACACAGGAGTGGCCTGGTCAGGCCCATGCAGTTAATAAGGACAGTTTAACACTAAAGAGGTCTCTTAGGAACTATAGTGTCTGAGTGTGAAGCCATCAGGACGTGGGGCTTGGAATGATCCCTGGAAGGAAGCAGTCTGCACTTGGCTGGGAGTTGCTGTGACTCCCCTTCAGGCAGACCAGGTGTTCATTACGATGTGATTCCTGTGAAAGGGAATTGCCTGTGTGCAACTTGTCACCTTCCCTATAGAGACCTGGCTATTTTGTAACTAAACCCAGTTTCATTAGGAAAACACCTGACTCTGGCACTCCAATCTCTGCTCCAATCAGGTAAATGACTTGCAAAGCACCCATTTTGGCCCAGTGGGCAACAGCGTAAAATTGATTAGTCAGCCCTGACAACTGAATTCCTCCATTTATCCACAGTACAACTAACAAGTTGTCAGAGTAAGTTCCCTGGCACTCTCCTGCCATATGGGCCTCATCCCTGGCCGGAGGAGAACACTAACAACTAGCACATTTCATTAGGTGCTGAAGTGCACTTTACAAGGAAGCCAGTATCAGTAGCCTCATTTTACAGCTACACAGAGAACTGATACAGCATGTCCAAGGTCACTTACCATGGATTAGAACCCAGCTCTTCCAGTCTAATATTCTATCCCCTGGTCCATACAGTCACTCAGCCTATGTGTAGTAGTCATACCGTCTTCAACCCATCTGCTGAGCTTGCTAACTAACACCTGCTGAGCTAAGTGTTAATCCGGTCAGGGCTTTTCACCTGCAATTTTTCGGCCACTTTGTGTGCGATTATACGTGGCACAAAAACATAGCTGCGACATTGGGAATTGATCTCTCTTCTCCTTGTCTCCCCAGCAGATAAATAAAAAAAATCTAAGGAAGGCCCGAATAGGTGAGTGCAAAAATGACATACTGAAGCAGGGATCTATCAGTGAAAAACATAAGCAAGGAGATTGTATATTTATGCTGTACAACACTGTGAAAAAAAAGATGCTGTTGGTACAGTGGTTGGTTGAAGTCACACTAAAACTGCCCATGTATCAGTACAGTTTGACAGCTGTGTATTATTTAAAGCGGTTTTTCCAACCAGGTAGACATTTACAAATCAAAATAACTGTCATCTCTGTTGTCTGAATGCAATTTTTGGCATGTTTTCTCTTCTCCTTTTCCCCACCTACTGTATTATTAACAACCTTCAGCCTCTCCTTGTCAGTCTCCAGCACCAATGATATTCTTTCCATTAAATTATAGCCATTTGAGAGGGAAAGACTACCCAGTAGATGGCACTTTTATCAAGCTATTATTGAATCACAGAAAACCAATACATTAGATAAACCCCAGCCATAAGTGCACACAACAGGATAATTGAGATTTTGGTTTAGACAACCATTTTCAGGACACAGAACCAGAAAGGCCCAAGGCTTCTGCTGCCATGTGGTCTCTTTGGGGGAAGCCCTGCCACATAAGTGGCTTTTTGCTGAGAGCTGATAATGTTACTGTTTTGAGAGCAGTGATAGGCAGAGGTTCAAATGGTAGCCTCATGTGTAGGGGGCTGGGAATTTCTATTACTCCATGGGCATTCTGAGGCCTCAGTAGAAATGTCAGGGCTTCGAAGGGCTTGGAAACAGAATTAAATAAACACCCTGCCTTCTAGGCCAGGGATCTAAGCAGGCTAAACCGCATCTGTGGCCCCATGCACTAGGTGCTGCCCAGACACAGAGTTAAGAGGCAATCCCTGCCCCAAGGTGACTGCAGTTCTAAGTAGATATGACCAGTAAAGGGGAGAGCAGAAATGACATGAGTAGGGTCAGTGGCAGTGACAGGAACAGGACCCAGGTTTTGTATGCCCCAAACCAGTTCCCTATCCCCTAAAATGCACCATGCCTCATATATATAGTCCCATAAGGGCTCTATTTTAACAATTGTGGCTATGTTGGGTGGGACAAGATGTGTGCCTGGACGCCTGATGTTTTAACATAAAAGGAGATTCTGAGTACAACAGTGGTGATATTGTTTAGTTGGAGATTCTCTATCCACCCCCTTGCGGCAAACCCTTGCTCCTAAAGAATAGACAATGGTGGTGCCTCCACCTGGCTGGCCCTGTACACACTTATCGTGTGCCTTGGGAGCCTCCAGGAATAAAATTATTCCAGTAATAACCTGGAACTAACTTCAATACAACAATTATGAATAAGATAAATCTAATTGATTACATTAGAATTATCACACCTTTACTTAACAACTTAAAAAAACAGGGTTGAACATATTAACAGTGAATAAAATCAATTAAGAAGTACACAGAAGTAATAGGAATTTATCTAGCTGGCCTTTGCACTCCCACCATTTATCCCACCCCAGAGTGTGCACTCCTCTGGATTCAGAGTCCCAGACACTTGCTGACGTGGGCACTCTTGAAGGTCTATAGCTGGAGTGGAGACAGCACTGTGCAGGTCCTGTGCGTGTTAGTCCAAGCTGAGCAGTCAGCTGCAAAATCCCTCTGCCACTGGAGCAGGCTCCACCAAATGCCAGCAGCTCTGGTTCACTGGGCAGGTCAATCTGCCTCTCTTTGGACCCAGAGTTAGTCTATATCTCTGATGTCTGTCCCAGGCAGCATGTTCCCAAAGAGCCCAGTTACTCACAGTTTCCTCCTGTGTGCAGGTTTGTGTAGCCCTTCTCAGCCACAGGCACAGCCAGAGTTTCTCCCCTCTAGGGACTATCAGTAGCCCCTGAAGTAGCCTGTTATAACCAAGCCCCGTACACAGATAGTCACCAATCAGTAGATAAGGATCTACCAGGAGATCTTGGAGCCTCTGACAGGTGATCTTGACTGGGGTTTGGCCAAGAAGCTATCAAGCGCTGGCACTTCAGTTGACCCTCCACCCACTGTCATGCTGCTCCTGCTCTCTGCTTTGGAGTTGCCCTCTGGGAGCCTCCTGCTTGCTGTGCAGGGTGTGGGAGGGTGAAGGGGGGGCACTAATGTCAAGGTGTTCCTCCTCCCCCCACTTCTGTACCCTATCTCCACACAGAGAGAAGGGGACAGAGGGCGGTTGGCAATGCAAATCTGTCACTCACATACTGTGTGTGTGTCTCTGTCATTCTCACAAACACACAGTCTGTTCTTCAGTGCCTTTAGATGAGGGGCAGGCAGCACATGGTGCCATCAAGCCATAGCTGTACATGCCAGCTGCTTTCAAGAGTGGTGCAGGGCCAGGGCAGGAGGAAGCCTGCTTTAACTCCACTGGTCCACCACCTGGAAGCCATCTCAGTTAAACAGTGCCCAGCCATAGCCTGCTTCCAGAATCCTTGTCCCAGCCCTGATTCACCTTCTGCCCCCAGGCTCCTGCCCCAGATGTGAGTCCCCTGTACCCAAACTCCTTCCCAGAGCTTGCATCCTGCAGCTCCTCCTGGACCCCAATCCTCCACCTTTGGCTAAGCCTGGAGCCCCTCCCAAGCTCCAAATCCCTTGGCCCAAGACCAGAACCTGCATCCCAACCCCCTACCCCAGCTTGGTGCAAGTGAGTGAGGATAGAGGACATAGAGGGATGGAGTGAGCTGGGCAAGGCTTCAGAGAAGAGATGGAGCAGGGGTAGGGCCTCAAAGAAGGGGTGAGAAGAAAGTGGGGCAAGGGTATTTGGGTTTGAGGTAGATCTTACATTGCACTAAAACTGAAAAAGTGATCTTGTGGTTAAAAAGGTTGGAGACTACTGCTGTAGGCTCTCAGTCCCAGGCTCTAGTTGCAACACAACAGCTCCTGGACTGGACAAAAGCTCCTCCACAGCAGCCTGGCTCCTCTCTCCCAAAATGGAGAGCCCCTCTCTCTCCCAAAATGCCTGGGCAAGCCCCTGTTTCCTCCTTTTTCCCAAGGGTTCATGGGAGTTGTAGTCTCAAGGACTAAACTGAAGTACAAAGGTTCCTCCCAGAAAACGTCAGAGGCTCCTTTAATCAAACCACGCTGTCTACCAACAGGAGAAGTTGGTCTAATAAAAGATATTACCTCACCTTCCTTGTTTCACTAATAACCTGGGACCAATATGGCTACAACTACACTTCATACAAACTAGGTTAAGGGTATGTAAAGGTGACAGGCCTTGTACCAGAATCCTATGTAACTCAAAAGCTAAATGTGGAATGGCAGGAGATGGAATGAGACCTGAAATTGCAGCCATAGAGTCATGAAACATTTTCAATATGGGCATTTTTTCTTTAAAAAAAATTCTAAACATTAAACAGACAAGTATAATTTCCCTTTAATTCTGATTCATTTTCCATGTGCCAGACATGCAGAAGAATGAGGCCCGGTGGGACTGTGGGTCACAGCTAGCTTCTCACATGGTGAAGATGAAGGTAAATGAAATAAGCACCTGAGATTTAGGGTATGTCTACACTACAGAGTTTTGTTGGAAAAACAGCCGTTTTTCCGACAAAACCTGAGTTAGGTCCACACTGCAATCATGTGCTTCGGAAAGTAAATCAGAAGAACAGAGGGATTTTCCCAGCGTTGGTAATCCTCTTTCTACAAGGAAAAAGCCTGTTTCCAAAAGAGCTCTTTAGGAAAAAAGTGTGTGTGGATGGGGAAGAGAGAGTTCTTTTGAAAGAAGAGAAAAGAGGAAAAAGCACAGGTGCCCTGGTGGCCACTCCATCCATAGTAATCACAGCACAAGTGAGAGATAGCATCCATTTAATGTGGATGCTATCTTTCGAAAAACCAGATCATTTTTCGATGCGCTTTTGTGTGTGAACGCTCTCTTTTGGAAGACTTTTTCCGGAAGATCTCTTCCAAAAAAGGGTTCTTCCAAAAGAAGCCTGCAGTCTAGACATAGCCTTAAAAATAGAAGACCAGATCTACAGGTACGGGATCAAGTCTTGCCCATCTGGGGAACAGGGTATAGGAGGCTTTCACCGCCCTTTTGCTTTCTCTTGTCCCTTCAATCCTGGGGCAGCAGGGGTCTGATTTAGTCCTCAGCACTAATGGTTGATAAGGGGCTGTTATGGTATGATCATCTATAGAAGGGGAATAACAAATTAAGTCACTCTAATGCCAGTAAGGGGTTAAGGTGGACCAAGCACCTGGCTCTGGAATGTCAGCATTATGATTCAGTGATCTGTACCCATGGGGCTTTCCTTCTACATTAGGGGTGGGGCAAAATACAGCTCAAAGGCTGGATCTGGCCCACCAAGCCACTGGATCCAGCCTGTGGCCAAGCAGGAACCTGGGGCAAGCTCCCTGTCTGTCCCATCCCCACATGCCATTCAGAGTGGCCAGATATGAGGGCCATGTGCCTCTTGAAGCACTGCCATGAGCCAGAAGAGGGAGGGGCTTCACACATTGCCCCTCCCTCAGCACTATCTCACAGCTCCCGTTAAGTGGAAACTTGCCAATGGGAGCTGCCTGTTTGCAAAACAGCATGCAAAGTATCCCCTTAGGGCTTGTGGCACTCAGAGCAGCACATGGCCCCTGCAGCCTGCCATTCTGAGTGGCATCTGGGTGTGTGGAAGGCAGGGACCCTAACTGAGAGACCTACTGGGCTGCTGGCTGCGAGCTGCCTAGGTAAGTGACTCTTGGCTAGAGCTCTCCCCCCAACTCTTAGCCTCCTATGCACTCCTACCCTACATAACACAAACCCTCTCCACACCCGCTCCTGCACCCATACCTCCTCCCACTCCTTCCATCCCCTCCTGCATCCCTCCTCCAAGTCAGAATCCTCTCCTGCACTCATAATCATACCCCCTCCTGGATCCTGCCTACACCTCAATCCCCTACCCTGAACTCCCTTCAGCAACCAACCTCCATCCCAGACCCCATGGCTTCTCCATTAATACCTTGATCATTTACCAAATTCTTGGAATGGGCCCCCATCAAAAAATTATTGCCCACTCCAGTTCTACTGCCCCGGGCTGAACGTTTTCAAACAAACTCTTGCCTCAGGACTTGAGCTGACCTGGGAGTCAGGAGAAAACTTCCCCTGTGGACAGATTGGCCCATTACTGCCTGCTGGGGGTCTTTGGCACCTTATGCTGAAGCAGCTAGTATTGGCACTATTGGACCATGCTGGGGTGTGTCCAGTTCAGCAGTTCATATGGAAATCTATTGAAAAGCAAATGAAGCTGAATACTTTGTTCCATTCTTTTTCATAGCACTGGCTATTCTGTTTTCCAACTGCTGGGTGTCTTCTGGCCAAAACTAAAAGTGTGTTGCATGCTGGCTGCATTTGATACCCAACTAACAGAAACAACACACTCAGAAAACAGAAAAAAAAAGACAAACATTTTGCATCTAAATAGCAGTGGCAGGCCTATGCCAACAGGCTGAGTGGTTCAGGGCTGTGTGTCCCTCTGTCTGTTCACTCAGGTGCTGCTAACCCAATTGGAAAACATATCACAGTGCAAAAATTAATTTCTTCTTCCATGTGTATATTTATCTGGAGGCTGCAGTAAAGTGTAATGAGGGCTCTGTTTGCTCAGTCAGATAATTTTCTAGCACATGCAGACTATAGAGACGAAAAGTCAGGACCCCTTCCAGCACTCCTGCTTCCAAAGCCCAAACTGACTAAGCGCTCTACACAATTAACACAGTCCCTGTCTCCTTCACTACCAGTGGTACTTAGCATGGACGTAGCTCCAGTCACCTGAGGATCTCAAAATTTTCTAAGAAATATTAATCATTCTTAGCACCTTGGGGAAGCGGTGAAAGATTACACTGATATCACTTCCGCCATCACTGACATGCAGCTGTTTGGCACCATCACTCAATGTTTTCAGATAGGAGGAATCTCCCAATGGGAATTCAGGATTTGATCCTGCAGGGTCCTGAGCATTCTGGCCCTCGTCCAGCAAAGCCCATCTTTCCCTGTAAGCACACAGATAGTCTCATTGACGTCAAATGAAATAAAAGGGATCTAAGTACAGATCAGGTGAATTACAGGTCACAGCTCAGGCACTCTATTTCTGTGCACCCCCCAAGACAGCCACCATATTGTCTCAGCACAGAGAGGGAAAGGTGTAAACTGAGCTGCCAGCACTGTTTCCTACAACACCTGTGATCCCTGGACAACCCCAAACATCCAAAATTCATGAGTCACAACCTCCCCCCACTCCCCAAAATACATTAAAATAAACCAGGCAAATTAATGGGGAAAGGAGTCCTCTCTATGAATCTTCTGGTCTCAGAGCCTTCACACCATGCTCACCTTTTCAAGCTTTTCTCTGCAACCATGAAAGCTTGACATTTGCTTTTAAATAGCTGTCTATGAAAGCTGAAATTCTCAAATATGTGACTCTAGTACCCAGCACATTAAGCATTATCTAGAGCAGGGGTGGCCAGCCCATGGCTCGCGAGGTGCATGTGGCTCTTCAAGCTAAAAATTGCGGCTCCCGCACCCACACCCGTGGCTCGCGACTGTGAAGGGGGCAGCTTATTTCTGTCTGCATGGGATGCCAGTGTATACTTCAAAATGGCTGCCTTAAAAGGGCAATGCCTGCTCTGCTCTTAAAAGAGCTGTGACCAAATGGCAGCCGGGGCTTTTTTTTGCTCAGCAACGTTTTTTCCTCCGCTTTTTGTGCTGTATCCACCACTATTTTGGCTCTTCATCTGTAACGGGTTGGCCACCCCTGATCTAGAGACTCAAACCTAATTAGAGTTGGCTACGTTGCATCCATGTGTCCTTTGCTGGTTTCTTTCTCCACCACACAATGGCCATATCTGGCCCTGCTTAGCACATGAAAGTGGACAGAGAGACAGCATATACTGTGGTTTAAGATACATAGAAGCATAAAAACCAACAGGGCTTTAAGATGGGGAACTACCCTGGGTACAAAGGGTGGAGCTGAGCCCATCAGTGCACTAAAATCTGAGACTCTGTTCTATCAGAAGAGGATGTGGAGGAGATGATTCTGAACTCAGAATTCCAGGAGGGTGAGGCTTTGTCTAAACTACACAGCTTTTAGCAACATGACTGTGTTGCTAAAAGTCAAGCAGTGTAAATGCAGTTTATCGGGCCTTTTGCTGACAAAATGCTTCCATCCTCCATGAGCTGGTTTCATGCCATCAACAGGAGAGCCCTCCTGCCAACTGCATGCTGTTTACATTGCCATTTGCTGCAGCAAAATGTCTGTCTTTCAGGATGGGGGGAGAGGGGAAGCACCCATGAACAAAAGTTTTGTGGCTCATTGGTGGTGTAGACAAAGCCTAAGGGACTTCAACTGAACGCAGAATTTGGCCTGTAGCTTCTTAAAAAGGACAACAGCTTTCACAGGCCAGTCCTGTGTGTTTGAACCTCTCACGGCTAATCTGCAGCCAGCAATTGGAGTTTATTTTGGAATCAGTGGTGTGTAGAGAGGCTCCCTCCTATGTTTCACCGCATAGCTGCACAGGAGCAAAACCTGGTGATAATAAGGCTGGATTTTGCCTGGAGTCCTTTTTTCTCCCAGTTTATTTCCAACAGAGGAATAAAAATAAAAATTCCCTCCTAAGTCAGTGACCGCCAGAAGAATGTATAGCATGTTAGTGACATTATACCATCCCCTTCATTGATGCTGGTACATGCCTGTGTCCTGAAATCAGTTTCCCATTGGATAGCTTTTCCAAGGAATACAGGATGTTGGGATAAAACCAGTTTGGCAGGGATAAAGGCTGCGACAGGGTACAGGACATAGATGGTACATCAAATGCACCTGCTGAGAAGATAATGGATCCAATGATGCCTTTGGTGTGAATTTTCCCTAATTGTGTGTGTTCGTGTGTTTAGATTAGTGGTTCTCAAAGCATGGCTCATGGCAGGGAACCTGCATTAGCACTCCAGTCCCAGAGTCCCCCTCCCACAAGGTTGGAACACCAGCACCAACTTCCCATTGTGGGTGAGGAAGGTCAAGCCTCATTTGTGAGGGGAAGAAGAGGCGCCATGTACTACAGCTTCCCTTCCCCCTCCACTGGCTGTGGGAATGGCAGCACAGGACACCACTCACCTGGAGGCTTTCCCCTGCTGCTCCCATTGGCCAGAATCATGGCTAATGGGAGCAGTGATGGGAGGTAGCTAGGAGTGGCATGAGGTATGGAGCCAGGTAAGCACCCCCATCTTCCTCATAACCAGAACCCACACCTCCATCCCACTCATACACACCCTCCTACTAAGACCCTGCACCCCACCATTCTTCTGTATCCTCTCTTCCTCCCAGTACCCCCATCTCCACTCCAATCCTGCATCCTCCTTTCCACCCAGAACCCCCACCTGCATACTGCATCCTCCCTCCCATCCAGACCTCCCCTACTCTCAGCCTGCTCCGAACCCAACTTCTTGGCCAGACACTCTCCCCCCAGACTGCTCCTGCACCCATTTTGTCATTGTGGATAGTTAGCCCATGGTCTGTAGAAAGGTTTGCGTTGAGCAGGGTGGGCCATGGGTCAAAAAGTTTAAGAACCATTGGTTTAGATCTAGTGAGTAGAGTCAGCTCTAATTTGGGCGGGGGGGGATGGGAGACAAGAAGGGACTACTGCAGTTATCTAATCTGACCTCCTGCATAGCCCAGGCCAGAAAATTGCAGACCCATGATTCCTGTGTCAAGTTTGTAACTTTTGGTTCAGTTAGTGCAGGGCTACTTAACTTTAGCAGCCCCGGGGGCCACAACGATACTCTCAGCACCTGCCGAGGGTCGCAATTTAAGTGTGGTTGCATATACATGCAAATATATATGCAAATAGCTTCTTTCACACTGATGGGCATGAATACAAAGACTAAGGCAAGACTACACAACATGCAGGCCCCATTTAAGTCAGTTCTGCTGATATTAATAAAATGCAATATTTACCCGATTTCCACCCATATGACAGCACTTTTAATGAGCAACGACAGTCCAGGAATTTAACTACTAAAATGCGCATCAACAGAAGACCATTATATTGACTACTTTTTTGTTTTGGCTGCCATCCATGGGCTGCGTGTTGAGTCCCATGTAAATCCAAACTGCACTGCAGGTCACAAACAAACAGGCTGCGGGCCACATGTGACCCACGGGCCGCATGTTGAGTAGCCCTGAGTTAGTGCATATTTTAAAGAAAGCCTCCCAATCTTGATTGAATACAGCAAATAACAGAAGATCCATGACATCCCAAAGTTAATTGGTCCAATATTCTCTCACACACTCACTCTCTCTTTCTCTTACCAAAGGTTTCATTCTTCCTATCTTCTTTGCTACCAGTGGTACTGATAATACTTTGTGTGTACATATCACTAGTCACCTCAGGATCTCAAAGTCTTCTAATAAATATTAGTATCTTCCTTGCCACCCACACACACACACACACACACACACACACACAGAGGCGCACTTGCTTTCATATCTGCCTTTTCATATGGATTTTTTCTATTCAAATTGATTTGTAATTAATTTTTTAAAATAAAAAGAATAAGACTTTCTTTGCACCATGAACAAGCTTACAATCTCCAGCTGCACTACCAAGGATAAAAATTGATAAAGGACACCAACTATAGTAGACTTCTGATAATCCAGAACCTTTGGGACCTAGGTAGTGCTGGATTATCAGATATGCCAGACTATCAGGAGGTACTATAAGTATATACTATATATAAAGTGTTTTTAACCCTTTTTATTGTAGCACAAGAACTGTCCAGAGTCACACAATGCCAGTGGCAGACTGACTCAGTCCCATCCAGTTTCGCTTGGTTCAGCTGCTGCCGCTTCTGCCTTGTGACTCGTTTTTGGCCGAAGCTCGCTCACTAGGCTCTTGCCATTTTGATGCCAGACTATCGGGAGTGCCGTACAATTGGATGCCGGACTATTGGAGTTTTACTGTACCAAGATTTGGGGCATAAATTTATACCCTGCTGGAATCAGGAAGAAATCTCTTCCCCTGGTTTATAATCGTGGTGCTCAAAGTTTTTTGGCCCATGACCCACCTGACTCAACGCAAACCTTTCCATGGACCTCCAGTTGCTAATGGAAACTTGTTGTTAATTACATAATTATACCCAAGCTATTTTGCTAGTGCTGCAGCTAGAGAGAATGGTTTAATTTAACCAGTAAGAAAGGAAATATTAAATTATTAAGCAGATTAAGCGCTTTCATTTTCCCATATTAGTTTATTTATGATAGGGGTGAGGAATCTTTTATGGATCAGGGGCCACTGACCCACAGAAAAATCAGATGGGTACCATAAGAACATAAGAACATAAGAACGGCCGTACCGGGTCAGACCAAAGGTCCATCTAGCCCAGTATCCTGTCTGCCGACAGTGGCCAGCACCAGGTGCCCCAGAGGGTGGACCGAAGACAATGATCAAGCGATTTGTCTCCTGCCATCCTCTCCAGCCTCTGTCAAACAGAGGCCAAGGACACCATTTTATCCCCTGGCTAATAGCCTTTTATGGACCTAACCTCCATGAAATTATCTAGCTTCTCTTTAAACTCTGTTATATTCCTAGCCTTCACAGCCTCCTTTGGCAAGGAGTTCCACATGCTGACTACACGCTGTGTGAAGAAGAACTTTCTTTTATTCTTTTATTTCTTTTACCACACGAAGGAGAAGCAAAAAAACCCCTCCACAAACCCCCAACCCTCACTGATGTGGCCTCCAAAGAGACACCTCACTCCTCCAGTGCTCCAGGTCCATGGGGCAAGGAGAAGAGACAGGGAAAGCTGAGGTTCAGGGCTTCCCATGGGCCAGATTTACTCTTCTGTAGGCTCTGGGGTGGGGACAAAAATAAGGGGTTCAGTGTGCGAAATAGGGGTGCCAGCAGGATCTGGGCAGGAGGTGGGGTATAGGGGAGGGTGAGGATGTGAGGTCTGGGTGGAATGTAAGGTGCAGCAACAGGCTGGGAATAGGGTGTCAGGCCAGAGGGGAGGGGGCAAGAACACCAAGGTGCAGTGTGTGGCTGGGGAGAAGATGCAGGAGCAGGCTGGGGATATGGGGTCTGGGCATGAAAGGGTGTGGGGCACTTACTCGCTTTCATGCCCCATGCCACACCCAGACACCATGTTCCAGGCATGGCCTTCTGCTGCTCCCATTGGTTTCAATTCCAGACGACTGGAGCAGCGGGGAAAGCTTCCAGGCAAGTGCGTCTGTGCACTGCTGTTTCCCCAGTTGGGGGATGGGAAGGAGGGGTGGCAGTGTGTAGAGCCACTTCTGGCTCTGCTTCTTCCCTGCGAGGTGGATCCAGTGTGGAGGCTCAGGGCTTCTCTGCCCCAGAGGGAAGCCAGCGCTGGTGCACCAACCTCGGGGGGATGGGATAGGGGGACAGATGATGGAGAAGATGGAGAAAGGCTGTTCTCAGTAGTGACAGATGGCAGAACAAGGAGCAATGGTCTCAAGTTGTGGTGGGAGAGGTCCAGGTTGGATATTAGGAAAAACTATTTCACTAGGAGAGTGGTGAAGCACTGGAATGGGTTACCTAGGGAAGTAGTGGCGTCTCCATCCCTAGTGGTGTTTAAGTCTCGGCTTGACAGAGCCCTGGCCGGGTTGATTTAGTTGGGATTGGTCCTGCCTAGAGCAGGGGGCTGGACTTGATGACCTTCTGAGGTCTCTTCCAGCTCTATGGTTCTATGGTTCTATGACACAAGGCTGATGCACCAGCATGGGCTCCAGAGAGAGTGAGGGAGGGTACAAGGGGGGGCTGAGCTTGAGTTGTGGATCAGGTGACTGCAGACCACTAGTGCTCCAGTAACCACAGTTTGAGAGCAACTGTACTGCACCTTGCTGCTTCTTGATACAAACTGGACAGCAACCAGTTAAACTCAGACAGGCCTTTAAAAAGACCACACATCAGATTATTAAAACTTTTCAGCTGTGTTGGATTGAGGTAATGATCCTCAGTACCCTATTTACCAATACCCTGAGCCAGTCAGTATCCCTAGAGCCATGATTTATACAGCATTAAAACATCTTACTCCAGTTCTACAAGCCAGAGGTTAGTGGTTTGAATTTTATACAGGAACTGTTACAGGGGAGTGGGTATGAGGCTGGAACACCAGCGTGGGCTTCCTGTTGTGGGGAGAGGAAGGGAGGATAGAAGAGGGGCTAAGCTTGCACTGCAGACCACTTGGAAGGTGAACATGGGCCACTAGTGTCCACGGACCGCAGTTTGAAAACCATTGGTTTATAGTACTGTGCAGTTCAATGGACCATGTTTTTTTCTTAGGCATCTTTTACTGGACACTATCAAAAATGGATAGACCTTTGGTCTGTCCCAGTCTGACAACTGTTAGATTCACAATAAGGCCTAACCGTGTAGTTAAAAAGGCTGACCATTATCAGACAGGAAAATGGTGAAGTAATTTCATATTTGCTATCTGAGTGGCTGATTCAGTGAAGTCAATTATATCTATTAATTCATGTTTATTACAGCAGTGCCTTGGACTAACCAAGAACAGACCTCCATTAAAGTAGGCACTATACAGACAGACTAGTAGACAGCCGAGACCTGAAGAGTTTCTAATCCAAAAGGATAAGACAGGGATATAACATGATTTCCATCTACTTCAGCACGCTGTGTGGCTCAAGTTCTAAAAACATAAGATTTTTTGGAAACAACTTGATGATTTTAAAGATGCACAGGTAGACACTTCTTTAACACTATGTCTAGACTGCATCCCTCTGTCGACAGAGGGATGCAAATCAAGCACTTCAAAATTGCTGATGAAGCAGGGATTTAAATATTCTGCCCCTCATTAGTATAAACATGGCCGCCAATTTTTTTCAAAATGGAGGGGTTTTTTTTTAAAAAAAACAGCAGTCTAGACGCGGATCTGTCGAAAATAAAGCCTTTATCGACAGATCCTGTTTTTCTCAAAAAATGAGGTTTACTGGGTCTGTTGAAAAAGGCTTTATTTTCGACAGATCCACGTCTAGACTGCTGTTTTTTTCTAAAAAAACCTCCATTTTGAAAAAAAGTGGTGGCCATGTTTATACTAATGAGGGGCAGGATATTTAAATCTTTGCTTCATTAGCAATTTCGATGTGCCTAATCTACATCTCTCTGTCGAAGGAGAGGTGTAGTCTAGACACACCGTAAATGACCTGATTTTCAGTTGGAGATGAGCTTTCATATTCTGAACATCAGACCCTTTCCTGGGCATCTCCAGTTAGACACCTAAAAATGGAGGCACCCCCTAATCACCAGTCACTTATGAAAAACATGCATTGAACTTTTAGCCCTGACTATCATGTATTCATTCCAGCCTTCATCCCCAGCAATTAAACGTTAAAGAGACAGCAGGAGAGAAAACAACAAACCATTTCAGAGAGTATTTCAACCATTTCCCACAAGGCCACTGCTGCCTCTATTTGATCAGTTATTATTGTTATAATCATTAATAATTATCAGATTAAGCTCCATGTGGAAACACTTCTTACACTTATTAGAGCCAGAAAAAGGAAGGATAAGTTGCCAGATTTGGATCACACTCCTAAGTGACTTTGTGAACTTGTGTTATAGCAGTGTACCTCTGACATCAAGGGAAAAAACCCTGCTTGACTTTGTCGGAGTAATTTTATTAACTTCAGCTGGTTCTGAGAGCTGACAAAGTGACAGAAAACTAGGGAATATTCCTCTGTGTGTTTAGTACATCTTTGGCAGGTGTCAAGGTATATTCTCTGCCTTGTCACACACCACAGTGCCCTTTAGATAGTTATTATTTCATGTAATTATGATTATTACATGTTGATATGCCACTCTTACGAATAGCCCCTGGTTGCTGTCATTCACTGGAATTTGATGTACGAGGCTGGGTTGTCAGAAAGGAACTGCAGGGCATGATATTGGTGCATTTCACTATTTTTAAAAAATTAAATAAACCCAGCCATTTTTGCCAGTCATCCCATTACGTTCCCTGAATCTGTTCAGTGAAAAAGAAACACTCTGGGAGCATGGAGAGAATAATTTGCTATGCAGCCTCCATGCCAGGCCCACCAGACATAGAACAGTGTCAAAATAAACAGCACCATGAAGTCACCAAGATAAGGAAAGACAATAACAACTATGTCCTGTAAACTATTTCTGTGTTGTATCTCCTGGTATTGCATTATTTTCCAGATATATATTCTCCTTTATTGTGTTTCTGGCTTTTTTTTTTCCTTGTAGACTACATTATAGCTACTCTGTGTTACTCCCAGCACAGAGCAGTTGGTGGAAATATGCATAAAGTGGAAAATTGCAATGTGAATTTGAACACAAGAATGGCCTTACTGAGTTAGAACAATGGTTCATTTTGCCCACTATTCTGTCTGACAGTGGCTCCTGACAGATGTTTCATAGGAAATGAACAGAGCAATTTCAAATGAGGCATCCCCAGTTGCTGGCACTAAGAGGTTTAGGGATGCCCGGGGCGTGGAAGCATCTCTGACATCCCAGCTAATAGTTCCTGGAGTATTGGTTTATCAATGACTTATCTAATTCTTTTTTAACCCTAGTTATACTTTTGGCCTTCACAACATCCCATGGCAACATGTTTCCCAGGTTGGCTATCCACTGTGTGAAGAAAGAATTCCTTTTGTTGGTTTTAAATCTCCTACCTATTAATTTCATGAGGTGATCCCTAGTTCTTGTGTTATGTGAAGGGTAAATAACCATTCCTTTTTCACACCAATGCCAATTTAAAATTTAAAGGCTTTTAACATAAGTCTTATTTAGGAGGAACAGTCCCAGTCTTTTTAATCTCTTCGGCTGTGTCTACATTGGCACCCCTTTCCGGAAAAGGGATGCTAATGAGACGCCAGGATGCAAATCATGGCGATTTAAATATCCCCAGCGGCATTTGCATTTACATAACTGCCGCTTTTTCCGGCTCGGGGTTTTGCGGAGAAAGCGCCAGTCTAAACGCGATCTTGCGGAAAATAAACCCTTTTCCGAAGATCCTTATTCCTACTTTCAAGTAGGAATAAGAGATCTTCGGAAAGGGTTTATTTCCCATAGATCGCGTCTAAACTAGCGCTTTCTCGGCAAAACCGAGCAGCTATGTTGAAATGCCGCGATATTTAAATGCGAGAATTAGCATTTCCATACCCCTCACAATTTCTTTGACCCTTCTTCATATACCTTTTTCAATCTTAATATATCTTTTCTGAAATGGGATGACCAGACCTGCACAAACTAGTCATAAGTACTAGTGTAGGTGTAGGAGTACCACGGATTTATGCCAGCAAAAGATAAGTGCTGAACAGGGTAGCCGCCACTGTATTTATCTGCACCTCTGCAGGTATGGGCTCTCCAGCTCCTGTTGGCCATGGATTGCTGTTCTTGGCCAAGAAGAGATGCGGGAAATGGTGTCCCAGTCTCCACCACTTCCTGCAGCTCCCATTGGCCCAGAATGGTGATCTAACACTTTATCTTAGCCCAAAGGCTGAGAAGTGACGCTTCCTTTTGTTTGTCTTGTTTATTTAGATTGTGAACACTTTTTTTTATAAACTCTGTAACCTAATGGGGCTATGATTTTGGTTGAGGCCACCAGTTATAATACAAACAACACATTGAGGTGTCCAGTTGATCACAGGTGCCTAACACTCCACACAGCACACAATTTCCATACAGGGGCATTCAAAATTAGAAACGCATCAATATCCACAATCTTTCCATGACAGCTAAGCAAATAATCTACCATGATTAATTTCTTTGACAAATTTTACTGTTTCTGTTGGCAAGTTGTGTATGAACAGAGATTCTCTCAAACAGAATTGTTTTTCCAACACTGTTTTGCCCAGGGATTTCTGAGAATAACTCTTAGGCCTGCTCCTGAATACAGCCCCAAACAACAGCACACATTCACCAGTCTGGAGTTCATAACAGGATCAGGAACTTTGTGTGTAGACATAGGTATGGGAGATAAGGGGGTAGAGGGTGCTGCACCACCCCCAGTTTTTCCACCTGGTTTCTCTACACCCTGTAGCCAGCCACACTGCTGCCTCTGCCAGCCCTGTGTACCAGCTTCTGGGCAGGGTCTCCAGAGGCATGGGTCTCCTGCCAGAGGCATGGATCTCCTGTCATGCCTGCGGTATAGGCCACTGGCCCTGGAGGCTGCACTGCTGCTTCAGGTCATGCTGAGAGCCCAGAGTTTTGCAGCTGCCTTCAGCTGTGGCTAAATTGACAACTCTCCTGGACAGGATAGACTGGATGACATTGGTTCCAATGGCATTTGGTCCATCTAGTGAGGAAGAGTTGGCAACCCTAGGTGTTACCTCAGCCTGGGATGGTGAGGGGCATGAACAGGTTAGGGGGCAATGCTCCCTGTGAACTGAGTGCTTGGGCAGCCATTCCGGAGAAATTAAAATGCCATCCAGCTGATTAGCAGAGTGTACACCATTAGGTTTGTGTTTCTATTGATGGTACACATTTGCATATGTCTCAGTGCACATAGAAAAATTTATTCTGCACATGGATGGAAAAGATTAGAGGGAACATTGTAAGGGGGGCACAGATCGGAACCCCAACCCTAAAATTAATTCGAGCACTGCTGTCTGTAAATGGCTTTTGGCCAGTTCAGTTGTGATTATTCAATATGTATAATATGAGCTGTTTTATAGGATATGTGATATATTTCTGTTCTCTCATTGGATTAACTATTAAAATCAGGTTTTCAGTGTGAACACCTATAATTCTACAATCATAAGTCACTTTAGGAGGATAGTCTACAATATTTGCTCTTCCAATTAATTTTCTCACTTGGGAACTCACTTCCAAGTATGTACAGAGAAAATTAACAAATGAGACACAAAGTAAATTGGTTTCAAAATGAATGTACATTTGAAGAAAACCTTTTTGCAGCATTTGCCCAGTTCCAAACCAAGCCTATCCCAAATAAAATTCTCCCCTGTTCCCCAGCTTTTTCAGTCTATTCCTAAGGCAAAGTTTGCAGAATAGCTAGGTCATGTGTTGTATAACATATGAAAGAAGATTTACTTGTTGAATGTATATAAGTTGCCTTTTGTACCATGATTACCTTACCAAGTGATTTTTTTTTTTTTTTTTAACCTGTCACTGAAATAAGGGGTGGCAACTAGCTAGCAACAAAACACAGACTCAAAGGGCTGAAGTGGGAACACAGATGCCACCTGGAATTGCAGGGAGAATTTAAGCAAGCAAAAAATCCAAACTAAAATACTGCCTGGACACAGCTCCTCTTCCAGAAAGATCACAAAGAAGGAAGGACTTTGGCTTTAAGCCTGTTCCACTTGCTGTGAGGGATAGATCCTCAGCAGATGAAAATCACTGAACTCAGCAGAGCTATGCTCACAGGCCCAGCCAAAGAGTTTGCAGGGTCCAAGGCAGTATGTTGTGGTTGACTGCATCGCGTGGTTGGGTGGCTCCCAGTCAGGGTAGTGAACAAGCAGCTGGGCAGGTGCCAGGCAGTGCAGGGCCCAAAGCAAGTGCCATGCTCACCTTGCCCTAAGGCTGGGCCTGTGTGCTCATTTACACTAGCTGATGAACTGTCCTGAAACAAGTTGTCAAAAAACACAGGGAAGGGAGGATAAACTACTCAAAAAGGATCCGACACTGAGAGTTCAGAATAGGCTGAAGGGTTCTGCTAAACATGCTGTCTTCAGACAGATGTGGGGTGCCTGGTCATATCTGGTTGGCATATACTGGTCCATTTTCTGAGATGAAACTCATCTGGCTGCATCACCCACAAAGAATAAGACCCTGGCTGTAAATGGTGGTCCATTTACATTCACTGAGTTGTGGCCCGTGAAGCAGGTATGACCAGAGTTTCTGCTAGTGCTGTTCTTTTGAAAGTCCAGCAGTGGAAGCATAATATAGAAGGTACACACATTGCAGGGACAAGACATCTTGGTGGACACAGGGATGGCCTGCAGTGGAAAGAGCATCCATAGATAACCTGTGGGATAGGCCAAGGGGCAATTAGTCCTCTCACCCCAGTAAGCACACTTGCATGCTTGCAGAGGGATCCCACATAGCAGTGTGTGCCAGACACATGATGGCCCAGAAGAAACTTTCTAGAGGTCACAGTGAAGTCATAAATCTCCTACCACTGGTAAGACACCAGCTCACCTGGGAGTTTGAACCAGAAGACAAAAGGAGCCTAACATGAGTTACCTTGCCTGCCTTGTTTTACATTTCATCTACCTGGAACATATTCAGCTTCCATAGTATGTGCTTTTAATATTAAAAGTCTTGCCCACTGCTGTTGTTGACATTCCCTGAATCTATCCATTTATCCCCCTTCCATAAGCATCCATAGTCACCTTGAGCCCTAGCAAAACTGACGAGGATTACAGGTTTCCACTGCACTTAAAGGTTTGCATTAAGGCTCTTTTTTCAGCCCCAGGAAGTATTCTGCCTTAAGAAATAAACAATTTGTTAAAAATCAAACACTAGCCAAAATTATCTGGGTTACGGTCAGATTGAACCTGTGTAAACGCAGGTGAGTGTGTCAGGGCCTGGTCAGTCCAAGGAATATGCCACAGATATGGCTACACAGAGCCCTGATATTTTGAGGGGCCCATTTTATTAGCACCCCCTCCCACCTGAGCCCTGAATATGCCCAGCATTTTGCTTCAAACCATAGATCAATGCAATCTTGAAATCTGACCTGTTTCACAGCAGACTCATTCTGCTTTGACCCTTGGTAACTCTCTGCCCTGCCCCCACTTAGTAAAATCCCCCTCCATCCCTTAGCAACAAGAATCCTTGAAACACAGTTCCTAAGCCCTCCCAAGCCCTACATTTGCTGTGAGGGTTACTGAAATCTACCTGTGACTTAACACATCTCACGGCTTACCTAGCTCCCAGTTCCCCAGCCTTGTACCAGTACGTTTATTTTGCAGAGACGCAGGAGAATTCCAGTTCTGCTTCAGTGGCAGTGAAATCAGCTCTCTGTAAAGGCAAGATGGATTGATAATTAAATTCGCTATTGAGATATGCACATTCTGCTCCCCTGCCATTTAAGCATACATAAAATATTTTATTATTCTGCTGATTTAGGAACCTGAATTTAAATATTAGAGTATTAAATTGATACTTAATTAGTTGACTGAGTGTTCTGCCTTTTATCAGTGTTGACAGATCTTAATTATCACTGGGGCTGTGAAAGCTGATAGAACAGCTGATGGCAGCTATAACACCAGGAATATTAAAGTGTCTCAGAATTACTTGTCTATTTTTCCTCATCTCTCTCTAGCTCTGGTCTTTAGGCAGTTCTGGAGTCTCTGTGATGACTTGGCAATTGGTGACATTGTTCAGATTTGGCTACGACACTCTCAAAGGCATTAGGAACTGGGAAACTGGAATGAGGGAAGCTATGATAATCCACTGGGCCCAAATTTTAAAATAAAGCTAATGAGAGAGAGGATTTCCCCATTAATTATTTCCCCATCTGATTAATAAATTAGACAGACAGGAGCAGTCTGTCCCCAAGTCACTTAGGCAACTTTAAGTCCTATTATCATAAGACAGGGGTGAAGAGGAAAGGCAAAGAGCCACAATAGTTGGGGGGTAGTGCAAAGGGACACAGTCCCTTTAAACAAAACTCCGGGTGGCTTTTTGGCCACATCAGGCTCCCGTTGGTCGGCACCATCTTGTCAGTGCCATTTCGCTGTGCTGGACGGTGAACACAGGGAACCAGGAGCCAAGAGGGTGGTTTTCAGGGGTGCAGGGGTGGCTTCGCGAGCAATGGGGGGAAGAGCAATATAAGGGGGGAAGAGCCACGTGTGGCTCGTGAGCCGTGGGTTGGCCAGCCCTGTATAAGAGATTTAGGCTCAGTGAGATAAGTTCCTAAGTGACTATGTCACAAAAATAGGACTTAAGTACTTGCAACGTTTTTACCCAAGGACTTTATAGTAGACTCAATGCAGCATCCATGGCCACACAGAACTTCTCAGAGAGAATAGGACTCACATCCTCTTGCTCAAAAGAGGCACACCAAGAACACCTGAATTAAAGATCTTTGTAACTTGTTAGTTGTGTAGGACCAATGACACTCAATTTAACACAGGTGTGGGCAAAATACAGCCTGCCAAAGCTTCAGATCCAACTCAACACGATCGTCTGGGCAGCCAATGTCTCCCAGCCCTTCAGAACCCTGGGGCATGATCCCTGCCTGCCACACCCTACATGTTGTTCGAAGCAGCTAGCTACTGGGGCCAACCTCTGGATCTATGCATGGGAGAGCTCCCCATGCTGCCTCTGCCCCCAGCACAATCCTTACAGCTTCCATTGGCTGGAAACCAGCCAATGGGAGCTGCCTGGGCAGTGCTTGTGGGCACGAACAGTTTATGGAGTCCCCATGCATGGCATGCCACACAGAGACACACATGGTCCCTGCAGCTGGTTGCTTTCAGTGGCATACAGGGGTGTGGCAGGCAGGGAGCCTGCCCAAGTGTTCCACTGGGCTGCTGGCTGAGGGCCTGTAGGGTAAGTGCCTCCCAGCCACAGCCTGCATCTGGCAGCCCACTCCCACTCCCTGCCCCAGGTTTGGCCCCAGCCAAACCCTGTTCACTCCCTCTTACACCACTGCCTCTGGTCACAACTCCCTCCCAGATCCTGCACCCACTTTTAAACCCCTCCCCCAGATCAGAATCCTTTCCTGCACCAAATCCTCACTCCCAGAACCTGCACCCCCTCCAGCACCCTAATCCCCTGCCCAATGTCACAATCCTCTCCTTCACCCAAACTCCCTCCCAAACTCCAGACTCCCTGTTGTACCTCAATCCACTACCCCAAGCTCCTTTGTGCTCCCAACCTCTGCCCAAGACTCCACACCCCTCTGTAGAAAAGTGAAGCCCCTGAGCACTTCCCAAAATCTTGGAGTGGTCTCCCATCAAAAAGTATTGCCCACCCTTGATTTAGCAGCTTTGACTCCACCCAGAAGAGGAAACAAACACAGCAGCCAGTTCTTTACTATAAAAAAGTTCCTTTCTGAAGGGAGATATGGAGGTGGGGCCTCACAAAGGTGAAATGTGTCAATATAATAGCTCCCTCCTCCTCCTTCTCATCCTGGGATAACATTGCAGGGCTTCCTTTTCAGACATGGAGATGAGAGTGATGGAGGGGGATGGAGGCACCTGCTTTTCACATTTCTCACTGCAGAGGCCAAAGGAGGATTCGTTAGCAAGCTCACAGAACTATTATCTGCCCCCTCTGTGCAGGGGATAGGTCCTTGAGAGGAAGGTGGAGAGAAGGCCTATATAGTGCACTTTGGGCTTCAGATCAGGGATACCCATTATGGGTCCCCAACCTATGCAGCAGAGGAAGGTCTTAGCCATCTATGCTCATAATAAAAGAGGGCCCAAAAAAAGAACCCAGTATTTTTACAGGAGCACCTGAAGACTCTTATCCCATAAAAAAGGTAAGAAACAGAATACTTTGGTTACTAGGTAAGTTTCAGTCAATCAGAAAGTAAAGAGTCAATAATACAAGGCCCAATCAAGGGGAAAAGGATAAAAAAACCCACATTGCTGTTAAATAACATGGCTTGTATAAGGAGTGGTGTGTAACTGCAGCACCCCAGGAATACTACAGGAAAAGAATGGTGCTTCTGAGGCTGTGTCTAGACTGCAAGCTTCTTTTGAAAGATGTGTGTGTGGCCTCCCGCAACTCTGTGAGCAGGAGCCCAGGGGTGCTCAGGGACTGCCTCCTGAGGCTGCGTGGCACAGACTGGTGCTGCACGTGCTTCTACGTGCACCGACTGCAGCACGACGTCCAGGCCAAGAAGGCTGAGTGATGATTGCACCCCACCCCGTCTGCACCTGCGGCCCCCGCCCTGTGTGTGTGGAAAACTGAGAGCACTCACCTAATGATCCCTCCCCACTGTCAGAGGATGCCTGTGACACATCCAGGCCCAGGGGTACCGGCTCCAGGGTCAGTGTCACGGTGCTGGCCGTGTTCTTCTTGTCCTGTCCCTGCTTTCCCTCGTCCTCCTCCTCCTCAGTGAGCTCTGGGCGGGCAACGATGAGTGGGAAAAAGGCTTCCCCATCCCCTGGAATCTGATGGAGCTCCTAGTAATAGGGGCAGGAGTGGGGTCCTGCACCAGAGCAAGAGCTACACTCCCTGGCCCTGGCAGAGCTCCTTAACTTTACTCTGGACCTGTTCTGAGGTCCAGGGTGGGTGTTCCCGCTCCGCCAGGGCCTCGGCCATGTGCCCATAGATATCAAAGTGCAGATGCTGATTTGTATCATGGATGACGCGACCTACCCACTGATGCCGTGTTACCTACCAGCCCTGTGCTTTTGGGAGCCAGGGAGTGACATTCATGGAAAACCATCCTCCCCCGCTTCCCCTAAGCCTTTGCTAGAATCAGACAAAGCAATGAAAAGGCCAGGGAAGACACACCTAAACTAATTAAGGAAACACCCCAGCCTCATCTGCATTGAAGATAGAACTCATTAGCATACAAAATAGAGACCAGCTCTTCCAAGGCAGGAACCGCAGTGAACCATGGGATACTGAAAGCAGAGAAGCACTGCCTGATGGGAAATCTCTACTCCAGATGCTAATGAACCCAGGCCTGCGCACACCCAAATTAGTCATTATCAGACCAATTCTAGTAACGATCCTATTGACATCTAAAATACTGAAACTGCCTAGTTGCATTGTGAGCTCGTTCAAGGAACATCACCCATAACCAGGGGTGATCAGTCTCTATTGTCTCTCCTCTTTCTCTTTGAACTATTGTCCTAGCCCTATAAAAACTCCTATCCTTGCCCCAAGAAAAACTGTTCTGATTCCGGATTTAAACTGCATCAGTTCCATTGAGACTTCTTCATCTCCTGTCTGATCGTGCTGGGGGCTCTGTTCTGCTTGCCTCCTGCCCTCTGGACCCCCAGCTACCATCATCATCTGGGAACCCCAATCAGTGCCAGCTCCATGGAGTGGTGAGGTCTCTCTCTCTCTCTCTCTCTCTCTCTCCCATCAACTACCTCTCTAAGCATAGCCTCCTGACCCTGCCCTATGTAAACTGTTATATGGTTACCTAACATTTGTAATCAGTTCCAATTTAGATTTAGTATAGTAACTGTTAGATTTAATATTGTAACTGTTTTGTGTGTTTGGCTCCTTATATATATAATAAATAACTTTCATTATTAAGCTGGTTGCTTCTCTCTTTCTTTCTCTTTTGCTCACTCTTCCTCAAGGGGTGTTGTTTTGGCTTCCCCATTCGCTCTGCAACAATGCTTCTTGTACCCAAGCTAAAGATCCCTGTAGTGCCCAAAGTCCTGTGGGGTTTGCTCATCGTGTAGTTTACCTGAGAATGATTGTGGTGTGAAAGTGGGGATAGGGAAGTGCTGAACCTGGGGGCGTATGAGGATGGCAGCTTAAAGTGCTGTTTAATCCAGCCCATTGAGTCCAAAGGCACATGAGGGTGCAGTGTGGCATTGCTGTTAAACCCAGCCAGCTGAGTCCAGGGACATATGAGGGGGTCAGGTTGTGAGTGCTGATTACCCAGTCCTCTCAGACGTGCTCCGTTAGTGGATATTAGTGTCTGTGTGTGTTGCTAAGGTGGTAAGAACCCCATCCTGAGGAACCTAGTTCCTGCAGGAGAGCTCCAGTGGGAGGGGGAATTGGCAGCAGGGAGAATTCAGCTCCAGATGAGAGCACAAGTAAGCACAAGCAGCCCACTGATAGAATTGTTAACCTTCCCCCAGTCCCATAAGAGAAACCCTAATAAATGAGCATACTCAAGAGTATTGGGCAAATCTGGTAACAGCCATGGCTCATGAAGCCTTATACTGGCCACCTGGACCCAAGCAGGGAACAATTTAATGCACACCTGAACCGGGCTCGCATACAGGTGGAATGCACTTTTGGGAGCCTCAAGGCCCAGTTCAGGTGCCTGCTGACCCACATCGACATGGGGAGCGCAACATCCACAAAGTGGTCTCTGCGTGTTGCATGCTCCACAACCTCATGGAGAGCACAGGGGAGGCCTTCCTCCCGGGGTGGGGGACACAGGTTGGTGGCGAGGGGAAGCTGTTTGAACAGCCTCGGACAGCTGCTATCCGACAGGCCCATCAAGCTGGGGTGTGCATCCAGGAGGCCCTGAGGGAGCAGTTCTCTGAAGGAGCCCAGTAACTCTCCCCAGTGCCTCCCCAATGGGGGCTTGTGCCTTGCCTTCCCAATTCCTTTCCCATCACAACTCCTTCCCCCCATTCTCTGCACAATTAATAAAATAAACTCTGGTTTTTGTTCTTTATAATCAAAGTAACCGGGGCAGAGTGGGGGCTGACAATGGAGGGGGTCTCAGGGCTGGGAGTGATGCATGGAGTGCCTGCAAGTGCCGTCTTGGGTCCAGGGACCACGACAGACTCAGGGTTGGGTGGAGCCTGGGACAACAGGTGGATGGGCAGGTGGGGTGTGTGTGCTGCAGTGGGTTCAGGGATGGCAGGGGAGCAAGGGTGGGGGGGAGCAGAAGTTTGGGGAGTGAGAAAGGGGAGAGCAGGAATGGAGACAGGACCTGGGTATGCCATCACCTCCCAGATGGTGGCACACATGTTTTCGCCCTGCAGCACCAGCTGGTCCCACATATGATTGTGCCATTTGGCATCATTGTGGACCTTTGGGGTGACTGTTTGCTGTATGTCTCACAGCACTGAGATGTGCTGTCGCATCAGGTCATGGTGGACCCACCAGTGCTTGCGGCTCCCCCCGCCTCGGTCAGCTGCCTGGGCTCATGTGGCTCCCCCCTCAGCGACGGCTGGTCCGGCTGTGGAGGACAAGAGAGAGAGGTGGTCAGTCATCCATGCAGACACTGTCCCTGATGGTGTGCCCTCCTCTGTGAGAAGCGAGCAACTGTACTTGGAACAGGGGATGGTGATGTCCTCAAAGCAAGGCCACCATCAACATCCGCGGCTGTTCAAACAGGCCTGCATAGCAGGCCCCACCTCACAAGGGGCCCGAGGTGCCCAGGAGACCATCCTGCCTGCTTCCACCCACCATGGACAAACAAGCCAGGGAAATGTCCAACCAGAGGGGGCTCCCATGGGAGGGAGAGGGCCTGGAGCAGCCTGGCTGTCCCTGGGACCCACACACACACCTGCACCTGGCAGTGCTGTCTGCGGGACCGGGTGGGGCCTCATGCATGCAGACATGGCCATGTGCTATGTGCAACAGTCATCAGTCTGTGTGGGGTCGTACGTGCACCCTTGTGCCCAGTCTGCTTCCAGCAGTGTCTGGCGGGGAGAGGACATCCCTCCCAGCGGTCAGAGATGTGTAGGCATGCTGTGAGCAGCAGCCTGTGCATGTTTCGGGACTGGCTCCTGAGACCACATGTTTCACACTGCTGCTGCACATGCTTGCACATGAACGGCCAGCTGCACGGTGTCCAGGCCAAGCATATCTAGCAACTATCATGCCCCATCCCCTGTGCTCCTGCCTCCCCTGCCCTGTGTGTGTGCCAGCCTGACAGCACTCACCTAATAGTCCCTCCCTGGTGTCAGATGATGCCTGGGAGATGTTCAGGGGCTGGGGGCTCCAGGCTGAGGGTGATGACTCTGCCGGTGTCCTCATCATCCTGCAGCTGCTGTCCCTCCTCGTCCTTCTCCTCCAGGAGCTCTGGCTAGGTGACCATGGGTGTCTCAAGGCCTGAGTCCACCAGAGTGGCTGGGGATAGGGCTTGCCCACCACCCAGAATCTGTTGGAGCTCTTTGTAATAGGGACAGGAGTGAGGTCCTGCCCCGGAGCAGGAGCTGCTTTTCTTGGCCTGTGGTAGCCTTGCCATAACTCCTTCACCTTGCTCCTCACTTGGTCAAAGGTGTGGGGGGTGGTGTTCTCTCTGGCTGAGAGCCTCAGCTATATTCACCTTTCTGTGGGGTGACGGAAGTTCCTGGAGGGACTCCTCCTCGCCCCAGAGCTCCAGGACGACCCTGATCTCAGCCCGCAACCAGGATGGCGCCTGGCATTTAGTGCCCCTGGGTGGGTCCTGAGACCCCTGGGGCTGCTCCCTGGAAGGGAGGTCTCGGGGGGCTTGTGGCTGTGCCATGGCTTGTTCTTGGTGTGGCAGGGAGAGCCGTGCGGTCTGAGGCTGGCTTCCTGCCACAAGGTTTGACCCGGGGTGCCTGCAGCTTTAAGACCTGTCTGGAGACAGGAACTATGGAGCTGTGATTACTCTCCACCGGGGCACCTTTGCTGTAGGCCTCTTTTTCCGAAAGAACTGCCTCTTCTGCATCCACACATGCCTTTTTCTGAAAGAGGTCTTTCGGAAAAGGCATTCTTCCTCATAGAATGAGGCTTACCAATATTGGAAAACCCCTGTGTTCTTTCAATTTTTCTTTCAAAAGAATGCAATTGCAGTGTGGACGTAGGTGAAGTTTTTTCAGAAAAAAAGGCCATTTTTCTAAAAAAAACCCTGTAGTCTAGATGTTACCCCCTCAGGGGTAAAAGTAATTTAAATTTTTTACAAGTAGTGTCCTATCACAACTCTCTCTTTTTTTGGGGGGGGGAGGTTGAGGTTCAACAATACTTGTAAGAAATTTAAGTGTGGGGTGGAGTGCAAGGGGCTCAAGGCAGAAGGTTGGGATGTGTGGTGGGATGCAGGAATCAGTGCAGGAGGCTGGGTTGGGTGGTATGAGGGTCTCAAGGCAGGGGACTGGGTGTAGGAGAAGGCACAGGAATCAGGACAGGAGCCTGGGAATGTGGGGGGAAATGCAGGGCAGGGCTGCTGAGGGGAAGGGGGTAGTCCTGGTAGCTGCCAGATTACATTTATCTGGCTGGTGGATGGGTCCCTACCCAGATGCTCCTGTTTGCTGCACTGCCACAAGGAAGCTGTGAGCCAGCTGTATGGGAGCACTGCTGCAAGGAAACTGGTGGTGGTGTGAGAGACCTTCTGGTCTGGTGCTCCCTTCCCCTGGCTTCTTCCCTGAGACTGTCAGCAGCAGTGCACGCAAGCAGTGCATAGACTGCACATGTGCTATCCAGCATTCAGCGAGAGAGGAGCAGCAGGACAGGTGCAGATTCACTGGGAACCCAGCTAGGAGAGCTCCCATCTATCCTCCCATGCAGCCCCAGCCTGTCCCTTTCATACCTGCCTGCCTTACCTGTCTGCAGCAGGAGCCCCAGGAGCCAGGCCGAGTGAGCGCACCACTGCCTATAGCAGTGCACCCTAGCCAGCTCTCGCCAGAGTGGCACACTGGGACTCGCTGTCTAACTTTCACGTCTGCTCCCACTTATGCTGGACCACGAACCAGTCCTTATTAATGGGTGATTTTGGCTTAAATTAACACATTAGTACATGTTACACGAAGTTTGTAAATGAAATTTTTATTTTTTAAAAAGTGGTGAGGATACAAGAGAGAAGCAAAAGACTTTTCATGTGACTTTAAAAAAATGCCTAAAGTTACATTCACAAATTCATTTATAGGCACTGAGAAAATATGGCCTAATTCTCAGAAGTGCCGTGGTTCCTTCTGAAGTCAAATGTGGACTTAAACTAATTTTGGAAAGTCATTTTTGAAAATCTTCTTCTGTTAGTTAAAGGTTAAAGTGTCCATATTGAATTTTATTATGTAAAAGTTTAAAAAACAAATAAGGAACATTCAGCAGTATGTGTATCCTGCCTTCAATTCCTTCCTTTGAGGGGTTTTTTTCTGTCTCACTCACACAGTTTTAAATCCCTCTGGTGCATCATTAATTTTTTTCAGTTATTCCAGCCTGAATGAGAGCAGCCTCAGGAATAATGTGTGCAAGCCCTTGCCAAACAGGAGACGACAGGCATAGAAGAAACCTTTTGTTGTCATGGCTTGGACAAGTTCCGGGTTGCAACACCTTTTCTTCTGAGCATTATGCATAGCTAGCAGATGTTCAGCAAAGAGACACTCTAGTTCCTTGCCAAAGACATACTTGATTCCCACTGCCAATCACTGTTGGAAATGTGCCATCTTTCTTTGTATTCCTGAATGAGGTAAGCATCGTTTCACAGTAATTACACACTGGACCTGTTGGAAAGTCAGAGGTTTTGCATGCTCCTATTCTCCCCTGCTTAGTCACACTGAGGAATTCTGTAACTGACTCCATGTAGAGCATCACTGTGAGGGTTGTGGTATTTCTGTCCCCTCTAGATGACTAGTAACTTGCTATGTATACCATAGACTCAGAGGCTAACAATCTAGATGCTCCAGACTCCATGGGGTCTAGCACTCAGTGAGTCCCCATAAATGCCTGCTTGCTACAAACAGGAATAATTTACTCAGCCTGGCAAAAATTAAAATGGGAGCAAATACCCAGGGTGCAATTATTTTCACAGTTCCAGCTACCCAGCCATTCCTAACCCTGCAATGCAGATCAAATCCAGGAAAGCAGCAACTGATTGGGAAATTATGGCACACAAAAATGGAAAGAAATGTTTGGCCCAAACCCACATTTTCCAACTAGCCCTACTAGGAACCATAGGTTCTTCCTCTAATTAGATGCTACAGACCCACAATCCCTGCAACCCAGCAAATGCTGAGATTTTAATGAGGGTTGTTTTTAAGTCTGCCCAACTGGGCTGTCACTTTTGCAAGACTAGATTTTTCTTGCACAGGATTTCTAGGGGCTCTCTGCTTTTGGTCGTGCTAGAAACAGCCTTTTCCTTGTGACTTGTGATATTTTCAACATTTCTGCTTCTGGCTGGAACCCAGACAGGCAGCAAAATAATTGGCAAGTTTGTGAGGGAAAAGTTAATCAAATATTTTCTTATACTTTCCATGTGTTCAAAGGGCAAGTTTGATGCAAAACCAAGGCATTTATCCAGCCTGGTTTGGCCCATCTCCATGGAGCAGGCATAGCCGATATTTGAATGGTTTTCCATTCTGCACCCATTGCTAATTCTAACCTAAGCAGAGATGGAATATGATGCATGCAGAATAGTAATAGACCATGTGGAATGATTAGTGGGCATGTGTTTTTTTGCATTCAGAGTACCAAAAAAATAAATCTGCATTCGCTCTTTTAGATAATAGAGTCGGAGGAGGAAGGGAAAAGGTTTTGTTTTGCTGAGGTTTTTCTTTTCTTCAATCATTGTCACATCTAATCATTCTGGCCTTTTTGTGGGATGAAGGGATATTGAAACTGAAACAAGTTCATGAACTTCTTTTAAGCAGGTGCTGGCTCCCTTTAGAGCTTTTCCACCCAGCTGAACTTCTCTGGGAGTCTACTGTGAGGCCAGCAGCATTACCGTTAGGCACATTGTTAGTGTCAGTAATAGCAGATGTCAGTGGAAACAAGACAGCAGCTTGCAAAACTGACCGCAGTGCCTGTTTCTAGTTTCATGGAGCTCTTGTCCCCTGGAATGCAGGAACACTTAGCATCTTTCACTGCTACCATGTGCTGTTATTGACAGCCCACAGAACAGAAGGAGCTCTAAACCTCAGACAGTGTGATTCATCCCAGTCTCATGCTGAGTTAAATGGGCATTTGACACCGTGTGCAACTTCAGAGCATTCAGCATGCTATGTGGCAGAGGAAAAAGAGCCCCAGAAGTTGGCTGCAGCCATTTGGAGATGGGACCTTCTGGAGATTAATCCAAGGGATCATGAGTATGCTCTGATTGTGGGATCCCTTCCCTTCTTCTCTCCTATCATCACATGCCAAGCTATTGCATCAACCAGACCTTCCATACCACACTGAAGCCAATCAGCTCTGTGCATGGGGGCTGCAATTTGTTAAGAACACAACAAAAAAGCTCCATTCTTCCTCACAATCCTTGGTTAGCAGCTACTACCCCAGCAGCAGATCACGAGTACTCAGCTTCTAGAGAAGTGCCAGATGGTGCAGTGTTCAGGGGGCAAGGATGTTGTGGAGGAGAAAGGGAAACTCCTGAACAGCTGGAAAGATTGGACCCTCAACCCCATTTATCGTATCTTGCTTCAGAGTTCCCTGTAAGCTGTGCACTTGTGCAGCCACTCAGGAGAGATTCAAGGGCCACCCAGCTGATTAGCAGAGAGCCCACATCTAGGTCACTTGTTTCTATTGATGGTGCACAAATGCAGATGCCTCTGTACACGTTAAAATATTTATTCTGCATTTGGATGGAAAAAATCCACACAAGAATGGAAAAGATTAGAGAGAACATTGCCTGACATACCTTCATAGTCCAGTGCTCTTAGATTTGCAGGGTGCTGAGTTTGGCAGCGCTCTTAGCCCATCCTTAGACCTAGCAGAAGCAGGTTTTCAAATCCAAACAGTTAATCAAGTTAGGACCTGAATTATGGCTGCCATGTCCCCAGCTTTGTCCCATTGACCCGCTTTAACCACCAGACAGAGATGATCATTGGAGCCTTTCTGGCTCAGACTTGTGCCTTCTTAACCTTGCTTAATGACTATCAATGATGTCTTGGTGGCTTGACACACCTTTATTAATAGCCATGTGTGAGGTGCGCATCCTGCCAGCTCATAAGCCAGCCAAACCAGTTAGTCAGGGCAGAGCTTTTGAGGGGCCGGCAGCTGGCATAGAATGCTGAGTGCCAGCTCTTCTCTGGGCAGCCCCCTTCTTGGTATTTTAGCTGAGGGAGGATGCTTAAAAAGTCCATGTACTTAGAATATTCCCATGGACAGAAAGAATGGTTTCCAAAATGGAACACTTGCCTATTTGACAGTCAAAGTTTTGTCATTGACCTCAGAAAGCAGACTAGTTAAAGCCCAGTGAAGTCAGCTGAATGAATTGCAGCTTCTTCATTGCCTTCTCCCTATTGCCTTTCTTTGGCCTCCAGCCTGCATTTGCCCCCACGAGCTTTCTGTCTCTATGAAGCAATCACAAACTGAGCCACAATAAGGAAAAGCCTTCCCAAGATCTGGCAGATACAATAACTGAACAATTAAATAAAAAAACCAGCAATCAATGTTAAGTGTTGTTTTAAATTGCATCATGTGCTTCCAGACTTTGAGCCCAAGCCATAAAGTTTTTATTATTACATTTTTTAATGTGGTAGAGCTGAAAGGTCAACCCAAACTGGCACCCTGTTGTGCTAGACAGGGGCGGACTGGCAATCAAAATAGGCGTGGGAAATGGGTTGAGAACGGCCCACTTTTTCACAAAGAATTTTTTTTAAATTTACTCTTTGACCCCCATTAGCCACACCCCTGACCCCTGTTAACCACGCCCCTGACCCCCATTAGCCACACACCCTGACTCCCATTATCCAGGCCTCTGGAGGTTACACTCTCGGGGCAAGATGGACACATGACCAGAAGTAAAAGGTGTCATGTGACCCCTCTCTAAGGACTTTTCCCACCATCCTCCTACCAATAGGGATTAGTTTGGCCCCCACCAAACCCCCCTCATGCAACTATCCTCCAATTGCATTAACCCGATGGGTGCGTCTAGACTGGCAAGATTTTGCGCAAAAGCGACCACTTTTGCGCAAAAACTTGCCAGCGTCTACACTGGCCGCTTGAATTTGCGCAAGAACGCTGACGATCTAATGTAAGATTGTCAGTGTTCTTGCGCAAATACTATGATGCTCCCACTCAGGGATAAGCCCTCTTGCACAAGAATATTTGTGCAAGAGAGCCAGTGTAGACAGGGAAGAACTGTTTTGCGCAAAAAAGCCCCCATGGCGAAAATGGTGATCGGGCTTTCTTGCAAAATCGCATCTAGACTGGCCATGGATGCTTTTGCGCAAAAGCACTTTTTTCGCAAGGGCACCCATGCCAATCTAGACACTCTTTTGCAGAAATGCTTTTAACAGAAAAACTTTTCCGTTAAAAGCATTTCCGCAAAATCATGCCAGTCTAGACGCAGCCAATGTGTGTAACATTAACTTGGGGGCAGAGAGGCTGGGGGAAGTGCTCCCTCTAAGAGTTTCCTCCCATGAGCAGAATGAATTTTGTGTTGTGCACCAGTACTGAGTTCATGTGGCTTGTTTGGATGTGCCACTGTGGCACGCAAGTTATTAATAAATATCTCATAAACCTCTACCTTTTCGCTCTGCTGCCATGTCTCCTCCCCTTACTCCATCAGGTCACCTGAAGCCTGCTGCCCCCCAACTCCTCACCCTCCTCTGCTGCCCTGACTCCTGCCCTTCTCACTGCCCTCAGCCCTCCTGCGACCTGCCCCCTCCACCAGCCTTCTCTCCCCTGTGCCTCCTCCAGTAGCCCCTCTGATCATGTGAGCTACCTCCTCATCCCTCTCCTAACACCTCCTCTACACACCTTCCTGCAGGTGTCTGCCCTTCTGCTTCACCCCAGAATCCCCTGGCACCTGCACCTTCTCTTACCCTGTACCCTCCTGGGCCCCCTTCCCTCAATATCCTCCCCTTTGCCTCTTTTCTCTGATGCCCACCCCTCACCACCCTCTGCCCCGTTCCCCTCATGCCCCTGTGCCTCACATGACTTGCTCCATCCCTGCCTTCCTCATGCCCACCCCTTCTTTCAAGCCTTCTCCCAGCATCTCCCCTTCCCCCCTCCAGCTCTCAATGCCCTTACCCTCTCCTCTCCCAGCATCACCCTGTCCCCCCTCCCACTGACACCTCCCCTCCTGCCCTTTTCCTCATTGTCTCCACTTGGACCCCTGGCATTTGTCTCTCCATCACCCTGTCCCTTGGTGCCTTCCCCTTTCTTCTCCTGACCTGCCCCTCTCCCCTCAGCACAAGACCCTTCCTCTTCCACCCCTTCCCCCTAGTTTTCCCCCTCCCCTCCCACCTTCTGCCTTCCAGTTTGTGGTGCTGGAGTCTGTGATCGGGCCCCAGAAGTCCCTGCAGCCCTGGCCCCAGCTGCTTCCAGGGCTCCAGACCACTTGCCAAGCCTGGAGTTGGGTTGCATGGTGCCACTCTGGGCCGGGCGATGTTAAAGTCCCGGGCCGTGACATCACGCCACGCCCAGGCGTCTCCCCTCTCAGCTGTTGCGCAGTGTTTGAGCACACCACACATGCGCTTCCTCAGCCCCACCATGCCCCGTACATGGCTGGCACCGGAGAATTTAAAGTGCGGGGCTGCGGCGCCCCATCACAATCCCCCTCCTCCTCCAGCAGCCGCCAGCCAGCCCTTTGGCCGGCCCTTCGGAGGACGGCCCACCAGGAAATTCCTGGTATCCCACCAGGCCAGTCCATCCCTGGTGCTAGATGCTGGACAAACCCAGCTGGTAAAGTCACTGCCCCAAAGAGCCTACAGTCAAAACAGACAAGACAAACAAGCCATAGAAGTGTGAGTGGGTAGTGGTCTGGGAGTAACAAAAGCAATTGGATGGCACAATTCTTGGCTAGTCTAGAAGCAGTGATCAGAACTTGCAATCCTAATCAGTTTATTGAGGAAGAGTGAAATTCACCCCACTACAAGGCTGATGTGACATCTAAATATCACCTAAGCCTGAATGCAAGATTTTAGTGGTGAATTATGTATTGTGAAGTCCAGCCAAGAGGTATTACTTCCTTATTTAGATCTGGAAACTGCAGAATTCAAGAGTGCGGAAATGTACCAACCACCAGGGCCAATTTCTACTGTATTTTGGCCACTGGATATATGGAGAGTGACCAGTTCCCATCCTGTCTTTCTCATCCGTTTGCCTGGCTGACTATGTCACCCCTGCCACTGCACCCCTTCAGCCAGAAAAGCACACTGGCCAGTAAGGAGTTATCATTCAGCTGCACAATGGCTGCTATTCCTCACCCCCAGAAACCTAAACATCATCCCTTGCTGAGATGGTGGGGTTAAGCCATAAACTTTCCTCCTCCTACCCATCATCATGGAGCACACCTTGATTGGCCACTGTGCCTAGGCTTTCTGCATACATAGTCCTGTATTTTGCATACACCAGACACTCCAGAGAGTTCTAGTGTATTCATGTGACCAGGCTCTGTTCTGAATGGAAATCCCCAGAGCCTGAAAGAAACGTGAACACTGCTAACTCCAGAAAGGGTGATTGGTTTTAGTCCATTCATTGCTGCAATAGTATTTTGGGTCACTATTTATTAACAAACAGCACCCCATTTTCTCAGCACGATTGATATAGTGAAAATGACTTTGTGCCATGCTGGAGAATAACAGGTCAGTTCTTCCCAGGATAAGTTTACACAGCTCCAATGTGGCTGAATGCTGTCGGCAGTGGAGCTACACTGAGTTAGACCAGATGAGGATCTGGCCAGTTAATTTCAATTGCTGTTGGCATTTCATAGACTACTCCTTGCATTGACATTACTGGTCGGTCAGAACATCTGGGATACTGACATTCTGGGATCCCTCACCAGAGGCACAATGAATTCATAGTCAGAGATGAGGCACTGTGTTTACATTGTATGCGGCAAACCTCTTTCTTACTTGCTAAGCCAGCATGAAAGTGGGCTGAAAATTCACTTTTGCCTATAGGCACAGCCTTGAGCACAATGTGGCAAAACGGTTACACTTGCCTAGGAAGTATTGTGCTTCAGAGACCTCCAACAGAAATACATTTTCCTCCCTGCTTCACCCATACTCCAGGAGAAAGTGGCTGCTGATGTACTCCAGCAGCAATGTACAACACTTTTCCAATGTACCACTCAGTGCAAAGGTTTTCCTCATTTCTCACCCTCGCTCTAACTCTCCAGCTGCTCCATCCAGAAATAAAAAGCCAGTAGTGCCCACTTACTCTGGGTTCAGATAGCTTATGCAGAGGCATAGCATGGGGTCTCATTCCCCCACTCCAGGCCTGATAACCAGGACAATCTTTTCCATACTAATCAGAACATAATACATTTCAGTGAATGTCCATAAATAATATTTTGGAGGTATCTAACAAATTAATCTTTTGCAACACATCCATGCCACTTAGATCTTCACAGTCATCTCTGCACTGCACAACATGATCACTGGGACACAACTCAATTTCCTATTCCGCTGGCACCTGAGCTAAGCAAGTCTCAATGGTGGCATCATAGGGAATATGAAACAGGATAGAGCAGTTCTGATTCCATCCAGAAGATGGCAGTGGAGTACAGATACTAACCAGTCTGATAAACACACTTAAATAAAAACCTTAAGTGACTATATATTTTTCCTGAAACAAACTTATTTCAGAATCAATCTTACAAGTTTCCTGGGTATCACATAAGAAAATCAGCTTGTTTTATAACTAAGCTTCCCAGAAAAGAATAGTTTCTGAATGATTAAATGTTCTTGCTACAATCTGGTTAATAAAAGTCCAGATTTTCAAATGCATCTCAACATTGAAAATAGAAAAAAAGTCCATTTTAGCATTTAATTGAAGTAGAGTTTGAATATTCAGGAAGTAAAAGCTCCCTTTAGTTAAAGAGTGGGTAATGTTTTCAAGAGGGACCTCAGACAAATTATAAAAGATTTGGTCTGACTTTTTAGAAAACCAATTAATTCCTAGTGGATGGAAACAAAAATGTTGCTCTTTCCCCTCCTTTTGTTCCCATTCCATTCCTTTACTTGTTTTGGTTTTTGTCTTTTTTTCTTCCCCTTTTGGGGGGAGGGAGGGAAGTGGTGGTGGTGCAGGGAGAAGAAATCGGTTTATATAAATAACTAGCCAATTAGCCCGTCATAAGACGGGATTTTCAGGTCTCTCCTCCATGTCGGTCTTCTCTCCTGAGCCTCCAGTCTCTCGCTCCAGCTCCATCTCTCTCTCTCTCTCTCTCCTCCCCCTCCTGCCTCTCACTCAGGGGACCACGGAGCCCAAACGGTCGCTTGCACCACTTGTTCCCACATGGTGGCCCAGCTGAGCGGCGCAGAAGTCAGGCGAGCGCCATGGCGGGAGGCGAAGGGGGGCGGGGCAGTGTCGTTCACGGACAGGGGCGGGCCTGGAGCCGCTGTCATGCTGCATGTCACTGCCCCACCCCCCTGCGCCTCCAACCGTGGCGCATGGCTGACTTCTGCGCCACTCAGCCTGGCCGCCGCGGGGGAGCAAGTGGCGCAAGCAGCCATTTGGGCTCCCCCGTGGTGGCCCGTCTGAGCGGTGCAGAAGTCAGCCGAGCGCCACGGCAGAAGGCGAAGGACTTGACTCAGGCAACAGCGCTGCCCAGAGGGAACAGCCAGGGAGGCAACAGCGCCGCCCAGAGGGAATAGCCAGCATTTCAGGCAACAGCGCCCCCCAGAGGGAACAGCCAGTGTTTCAGCGTTACAGACTCACAGACACTGGGCTACTATATATATGGACTAGCCAATTAGCCTGTCATAAGACGGGATTTTCAGGTCTCTCCTCCACGTCGGTCTTCTCTCCTGAGTCTCCGGTCTCTCACTCTGTCTCTCTCTCTCTCCTCCTCCTACTGCCTCTCCCTCTCTCTCTCAGCTCTTCTCCACCTCCTTCCTCTCTCTCTGTCTCTCTCTTTCACTTCTCCTCCCTCTGCTGCCTCTCACCCGGGGGACTGCGGAGCCCAAATGGCCGTTTGGGCTACGCACTCCCTGTGCTGTATGGGGGGTGCGGAGCCCAAACGGTCGCTTATGCCGCTTGCTCCCACGCGGCGGCCCAGCTGAGCAGCGCGGAAGTCAGCCGAGCGCCACAGCAGGAGGCGAAGGGGGCCGGGGCTGTGACATTCACGGCCAGGGGCCGGGGCCTGAAGCCACTGTCATGCCTCACGTCACGCCCGGCCCCCCTTCACCTCCCACTGTGGCACTCGGCTGACTCGTGCGCCGCTCAGCCGGGCCACCGCGTGGGAGCAAGCAGCGCAAGCGGCCGTTTGGGCCCCGTACTCCCCATGCAGCACAGGCTGCCCAGAGGGAACAGCCAGCATTTCAGCAACAGCACCACCCAGAGGGAACAGCCGGCATTTCAGGCAACAGCGCCCCCCAGAGGGAACAGCCAGCATTTCGGCGTTACAGACTCACAGACACAGACACTGGGCTACTATATATATGATTATAAAAGCCTCCATCACGACACTTATGATGAGATTGTCAAACAAGCTAAACACATACCATGTACCTAATATGGGGAGTACTTTTGAAAATCGAGCCCTGCATGTGTCATTCTGCTCTCACTGCATGCCTATACTAATGTAGTGGCATTGATTTTACTGTGGTTACTCCTTGAACAGAATCAGGTCCAAACTCTGCATTGGTTAAAGTGTGCCATATTTTCCCCTGCCCCCACTGCCATCTCTACTGTTATTTCACTCCAAGATGTCATGAGTTCACTCTCTCTCCAATCCTCCTCCAACCATGTGACTGGATGAGCCCTTAGCTGACACTTTGAATGATTTCCTAGCGATTTATAAATATCTCCCCACTGGTCTCATAAACACAAAGAATTTACTCTCAAATAAATTGCACAGAATAAGCATGTCAGTGAATCATTGGCATGCCCAGTGCTTTCAAGGATTTCCATGCCTCCTTCCCCCATCTACTGTCACTTCCTTGCTGTCATCCTTTCAACCCATTCACTCCTCTCTGTCCTTTGTCAGAGTTTTTTGTGCCATCTGTGGCCTGCACAGACAAGTGCTGGTTTAGGAGCAAACATCAGGAGATTTGCTGTGTGCTATTGTTCCTCCAACTGTCTGCCTTGATGCTAGCACATTATCTCTAATCCCTGACCCAGTGTGGCAGTGTGGAGCCAGCCACAATAAAGACAGATTTCAAGATTTTATATAGCTGCACTAAATCCTGATTTGGGACATTTAATATAGTAGCACCTGGAGGCCCATCATTTGTCACATAAGTCCTATTTGAGTCCTATTGTGCTAGGCACTGAATAAACAGCATCTAGAATAATAGGGTTAGAACATAAGAATGGCCATACTGGGTCAGACCAAAGGTCCATCTAGCCCAGTAGCCTGTCTACCGACAGTGGCCAGCACCAGGTGCCCCAGAGAGGGTGGACTGAAGACAATGATCAAGCGATTTGTCTCCTGCTATCCTTCTCCAGCCTCTGACAAACAGAGGCCAGGGACACCATTTCTATCCCCTGGCTAATAGCCTTTTATGGACCTAACCTCCATGAAATTATCTAGCTTCTCTTTAAACTCTGTTATAGTCCTAGCCTTCACAGCCTCCTCTGGCAAGGAGTTCCACAGGTTGACTACACGCTGTGTGAAGAAGAACTTTCTTTATTAGTTTTAAACCTGCTACCCATTAATTTCATTTGGTGTCCTCTAGTTCTTCTATTATGGGAACTAATAAATAACTTTTCTTTATCCGCCTCTCCACCACTCATGATTTTATATACCTCTACCATATCCCCTCAGTCTCCTCTTTTCTAAACTGAAAAGTCCCAGTCGCTTTTACCTCTCTTCATATGGGACCCGTTCTAAACCCCTAATCATTTTAGTTGCCCTTTTCTGAACCCTTTCCAAGGCCAAAATATCTTTTTTGAGGTGAGGAGACCACATCTGTTCACAGTATTCAAGATGTGGGTGTACCATAGTTTTATACAGGGGCAGTAAGATATTCTGTGTCTTATTTTCTATCCCTTTCTTAATAATTTCTAGCATCCTATTTGCCTTTTTGACCGCCGCTGCACACTGTGTGGAAGTTTTCAGAGAACTATCCACGATAACTCCAAGATCTCTTTCCTGATTTGTCGTAGCCAAATTAGCCCCCATCATACTGTACGTATAGTTGGGGTTATTTTTCCCGATGTGCATTACTTTACACTTATCCACATTAAATTTCATTTGCCATTCCTTCGTGTTACCGTGATGCAAGTAAGAAACAGCAATTAGTACCCCAAAGCTACACTGAGCCAGTAAAACGGACAGATAGCAGATGTTGAGGCATAGCAAGATGACTGACTTGCACAGCAGGAAGCAGTAAGATTGGAGAGAAAGGTCATAGCATTCATTTTATTTCATATCCTTTTACATTAAGACTAATCCCTGACATCCAATACCAGCATCATCAGGTGACAGAGCCTTCACAACTTGTGTGACAAACAGCAAGTGAAAGCAGATCTGTGTGATGCCTAGAGCCAGAATAGGTGGTTGCCTAGGGCAGCAAAATACCACCTAACCTATGAGTGACTTCAGGGTTACAGGAAGCCAATGTTTTCCAGTTTGCCCAAGGTAACAGAGCACTGACATCCATTTGGCAATGGAACCGCATCTAGTAAGACTCAAGAAGAGATGTCAAGAGGAAGGTCCTTTTAAAATCCCATAGGGATGCTTCTGTGAAAGCTGGCACAGCAGACTGATTAGCAGCACCCTGCCTCATTCCAGAAAAAGAGGGAGAATGGAAAAGGTTTAGTGCACTTAGCAGGAGTGCAATATAAAATGAAGCCACATGGGACATTTCATTCCTTGATCTGGGGATGAAGCTGGTTTGCTCCAGAAATGTTCGTTAAATAACCTGAGGCAGGTGTAGTAAGCTGAGGGTCTGTAACATAAAATCAGCAGGTCTGAATAGAGGCTTGTAACATAAAATCAGCAGTCCTGAAATCTAGTGAGCAAGACTGGCTCAGTGAAACTACAAGCAGGAAAGAGGCTTGGCTAAAGAGAAATAGTATAAGCCAAATCAAGCATAAAGAATGCCAAAAGATACCAGGCACAGGTACCAGGCACAGGCTAAAAGTACATTCCAGAGGGGTTGTAACCTTGCTGAGAAACATCTTGGTACCAACCACCTCCCCACAAATAAAGTACGTACTTTATTTATAGGTTCAGGGCCGAGTCAAAGTTGACAGCATGATGGATAGTAAGTCAATAGTAAGATGAATAGTAAGTAAACCCCTGTTTTGCACGGTAAGGGGAGGTAACCAGGTAACAGATAGTGGCAATCTGATACATCAGTGATGTGTGACTTGTTGTACCTATGTATACAAGTGTACCTCAAAGAGTTATCGTTGACTGACCATAGTGGGGGGGCACACAGGAAATCTAGGGCGCTTAATGGGTGTTAGTACATTGCCATGACTTACATAAGGTGTAATGGAACAGTGGTAGGTCTGTTCACTGACAACTCTTATTGTATATCGTTTGGCAATAAACCTGCTTGGGTGATTTTGATCCTTATCTGATTTGTGGTCTCTGGGGGCTCTCTTGGGAGTCTGTCATGTTAACTAATTGCACATGGTTAATGCACTAGATAGGGGAGCAAACGCATGCAAGCACACATGAAAGTTTATCATCATTGATGGAGGATCTGTCAGGAACCCATCGGAATGAACCCTGAAACTTGCCTGACGACATTGGTAATGCCAACCGCTGATCTCGTAAGCAAACAAACTGTCATCCTCTGTTGGATTCGTGATCTAACATGACAGAAAACCACAAATTAGGTAACCCCCTGAACCGTTCCCCTCAGATCCCTGCCGAGTTTGAAGAGATTTGTATTGCTAGGAAAGGAGGGCCATATGAGGTAAAAAAAAGAGTGGGGGGTAACATGGACTGGTATATGGAGACCCCTGGCAGAAAATGCAGCACTGAAAATAGCAGTAGTAGAAAAATGTCTAGGATTTTGCAACTAATGCCTGTGGCAGTGAGATGGCTTACAGAGCATGCCATAAAGCTAGCTTCCCAAGTCACAGAACAGACAAGGGAAGTAGAAGAAACAGCACAAGCAATGGAACATTGGAAAGCCCAAGCCCTGCTATCAGGGAGACAGGCAATCCAAACGCACAATCTGCTTGAACAAGTAAAGCAGGAAAATAGAAGAATGGAAAAAGCTGTAGAAAACTTGCAAAAGAGAGAAGTGCTGTCCCTTGCTGCAAAGATAAGACAGGGTTCACTGCATTGCAAGCTCAGCCGTATGATAAAAGCCAGGTTCCAGTTGAACTTAAACTGAGACCTAGACTGGTGCCTGTCAGAATGGGAAAAGGAGAAGGAGGAAGAAGTAGCAAACAATATTTTCACTGAATTGATAAATCTAATGAAGGAAAAAATGGAACAGTCCGCAGAGCACATTAGGAGATAGGAGCTGCAACTTGATCACAGGGAAGTGAATAAAAATGAATTTGAAAGTGAAAAAGGAAGATTAAGCAAGTTATCAAGAATTGCTGCATTAACTCATGGAGTTGCCCCAAAATAGTTAACTGCATCATGTACAGGCACTCCTGCAATCCATCTGGCATGCAGACAACAGCTAAAGACACTGGGGGAACAAAATCAGTTTTTACAAGCACGGGTAACTACCCCCACTCTAATTTTAGAGCTAGGATAAAAACACTTCATGTAGGTTCCCCAACTGCTCTGACCCATGAAACCATACTCTTCACTCTGCTAAAAATGTATCCTTCTTTCTGAAATATTCTTACATACAAGTATGTTTTCCTTTATATCCTTTCTCAGTTTGCTAAGCTTGCTGCTGCTGTCTGTACCTTAAGACAACTTTGAGAGTTAAATTTCTCGTAGCTCAAGTCTCCTTACCTTTCTAAATTGCTCTTCACCCTTTTTCCCTCCCCTCATCCTTTTGACTCTCTTTCTCTCTGTTAAAAGTTAAAAGTTAGTTTTTACAGAAACCTTAGAACTATAAAGCAATTAAAACAAAACAAGGAACAAAAAAAATAAGGTACAAACTTCCATTTGAATAAAATAATTAAATTACATTATTTTAACCCTTCAGGAATGCAACAGTTGGAATTACTCCCAACTTTCCTGAGATAAGGTTGCTAAGCAACAGATATTCAGACTCTGCTTCTAATCCTAACCACTAACTATTATTTGAAACATGGGCTTTTCTTATTTCAAGACACCTATATAACAGAGTTTTAAAATAAAGTTTAATATTAAGTAATGGAAAACAACATAAGTTACTAAATTAATACAACACATTTGGCAAATATTAATAAAAATTTGTTCAATTTGTATTAAAAGTTTTCAATAAGGGTTAACCCTGATTAAACTTGCTGATTTAAATGTTTAACCCTGTTTATCTCTCCAACTTTTTATTGTTTTTTTTGTCTTAGATTGTGTAGATATAAACATAATTTTGGTGCCATTTGTTTTTTAATTTTAAGTTGTCCTATACATCATATATGTTGCCTTGTTATATGTTGTGTGTCACTTAACTATTTATTATTTTAATTTGGTTGCAACAAAAGTCAATTTTATAATTTTATACCTTTTTTTCAAATAAAGTGTGGTACTACACTATTTTACCATTATGTTTGGGGTATAATAATTGTATGAATACTATTTTTTTTGCAAAGTTAAAAAGTTTTCAGTTACAAATATATGTACATATATTTGTGCCTCAAAATATAATGCCATTGCAAACAAAAAAATCTTTTATTAATCAAATTTTTATTTTTTATATTTGAATTACAAAATATATAGGGAAACTTCTATATTAAGGTTAAGGTAAAATTAACAAAATGCCAATTTTTGTATGGATTTTTATAAACTTGTTTTTACTTTTAAATGAAGTTCTAAGAATATTATAGCAATAATTCATAAAGCTAACTAAACTTTTTCAACAGGTTTCCACCTTGGACTCCCAAACACAACAAAACATTGTGAATGTTTAATATCCTCAAAGTATCTGCATCAGGGGTGGACAATAATTTTTAATGGGAGGGCCACTCCAAGATTTTGGTAAATGGTCAAGGGCCACACTTCTGTTGAAGGAGGTGTGGGGTCTGTTACAGTGGGTGGGGTATAGAAGGGACTGGGGTGCAGGAGGCAGTATGGGGTCTGAGAGGGAGTTTGGATGAAGGGGTCTTAATCTGAGGATGGGGTTTGGAGTCCAGGGTCCAGGAGGGGTTATGGGTACTGGAGAGGATTCTGGCCTGGGGAAGGGGTGTAGAAGGGTGTGCAGGGTGTGAGAGGTAGTTGTGACTTGGAGAAGGTGGGGAGAGGAGATACAGAGGGTTTGGGTGGTGGCTTGGGGCAGGTAGTTAAGAAGAGAGAGGAGGTGGGATGCCAGAGGCAGCCTCTGGCCGGGATACGCTTACCTAAGCTGCTCCCAGCCAGGAGCTCTGCTGACTCCATTCCTGTGGGCTGTTCCATGTTGGCTCTGCACCATCACAGTGACGGAATGAGGGGGGAGGAGGAAGAGTGAGGGAGTGAGGAGGCTTCATTTGCTGCCCCCTGCCTTCAGCAAAATTTCTCAGCTCCTATTAGAAATTGGCCAATGGGAGCTTCGGGATTTTGCTAGGGGGTGTGGACAGCACATGAAGTTTTCTTCTCCCTGGCCAACTTGCAGAGCAATTAGCAGCCTGCTGTTTAAAGCAGGTGCTCCTGCTTTGCAGTAAGGGTGCTGGTGAGATGGCTGCAGTCCGGATCTGGCAGCTTGGCGGGCTGGATTCGGCCCACTAGCTGCCTCTTGCCCACACCCCTGATCTACATGCACTTGTTTTTTAAAAATCATTTTGATTTAAATTCTATTTTCTTTTATAGTATATCAAAGGAAAATAGTAGTTAATTTTTGTGCTTTTAAGCAGTTAACAAAAGTGGAATTGATATAATAAGCAAATTAGCTCTAAAAAACTTGGTAAAAACTATGTTACTAACTCTTTAGCTCAAAGTGTTTAGCAGAGAAAAGGAATACATCTTCTCATGGAATATTGTGAGAATCTATTTTAGCAGTTAAATGTTATGTTTAGGATACAATATTAGTAATAACCCTCAAGTGAAATAAATGTCGATACAACAATTGCAAAAATGTAGTTTGTATTATAAAAGACTTGGTCTCTATTATAAACAAACTAAACTAACCTGTTTATTAAATTTGGGTTACTAAAAACAAGATAAATGTAAAACAAACAAAAACTGTTATGATGGTAACTAACTTAAGTTGTTTACGGTTTCATCCTACAGACCTAAAACACCAGAAGATATTACACCACAAACACCCCAGAAGATAACAGTATGCAGTAAAGAAATACTTAAGCATCAAGAAAAGAAAAATGAAGTGCTTTATAAATAAGAGACTGTTCACCTTAATCTCACATATATGGGCAATTAAGTTGGCAATCATTTAGAAATTATTGTTAGTTAATTTAAACTTGGCTATTTATGTAAAACCAACTGTTGATTGCTGTACTATTGCTATATCACTGTGTTACTGCTGTTTTGTTGTGTTGTTGCTGTACACCATTTAAAAGCCATTAAGCAGCCTGCTGATATAAGAAGTTAACCTTCTTTCCCCCAGTGGGATTTTAAAAGGAATCCAAAGAAGTTAGGTGCCCAAATCACCTCCTCCATAGGGAGTAAGAATTGGACCTAAGGTCCAAGTAACCCATGCAGCAGTGCCAGGGGGTTACTCATTCTCCTGCATAGGTACATAGGCCAAGTTATAACCAAGCCCTGAACGACCTGCACATTTTCCCTCTCCCCTTCCCAGATAAAAATGCATGATCCCTCTTCCCTTTCCAGTGCTGAAGAGCAGGCCACAGGCAGAAGAGATGGATAGCAGATTAAAGCTGAGTATCCATAACAAGGAAAAATTAAAAAACAACAAATAGTCTGGTAGCACTTTATATAGACTAACAAAACATGTCGATGGTATCATGCCACAAAAGCTTATGATACCATCCACATGTTTTGTTAGTCTATAAAGTGCTACCAGACCATTTGTTGTTTTTTAAGTGTATCCTGTTCAGACTAATTTGGCTATCCCCTGAAGTAAAATCATAGAATCATAGAATACTAGGACTGGAAGGGACCTCGAGAGGTCATCGAGTCCAGTCCCCTGCCCTCATGGCAGGACAAATTAAAGAAAAATTAGTTGTTTATGAAAAGAAAGCACTGAAAAATCTTATCTGATCATGCCTTCCGGGCCAAGGGAGTTAAGTGACATGCCATCTCTAAAGAACATTCTTCTGTGGCTGCCACTGAACATCCAATGAGTGAATAATGTACACAGGTATGTGTATAATCAGACCACCCATTATATCCAGGCTATGGCCCAGGAGGGCCCTCCTTTTCTATCACAGGGGGGCCCAGGAGGGCCATTTGACCCACGCTTCAGGAAACAAAGGGGCCTCAAATTTTGACATTTTTCTAACAAGTCATTTAAATTTATTATACACTTTGCAGTTATAACAGAGATAACAAAAGGTATATATACCTGCAAAAAGTGATTTAAATCATTGTGGGGCCTTGGGCCTCCACCAATTTTTCAATCACATCTGAGTTTTCATCTGAGTGACTGGAGACTGGAGTACATCAGAACATAAATATGGCCATACTGGATCAGACCAAAGGTCCATCTAGCCCAGTATCCTATTTGCCGAGAGTGGCCAATACCAGATGCCCCAGAGGGACATCCTCACTTGTTCCCTCCCCTGTCACCCACCTCCAGAGAAACAGAGGCTAGGGACACCATTCCTACCCATTCTGGCTAATAGCCATTGATGGATCTAACCTCCATGAATCTAACTACCTCTTTTTTGAACCCTGTTTAAGTTCTAGCCTTCACTTCATCCTCTGGCAAGTAGTTCCACAGGTTGACTGTGCACTGAGTGAAGAAAAACTTTCCTTTGTTTGTTTTAAACCTGCTGCCTCTTAATTTCATTTGGTGACCCCTAGTTCTTTTATGTGGGAATAAGTAAATAACTTTTCCTTATTCACTTTTTCCATACCAATCATGATTTTATAGACCTCTATCTTATCCCCGCCTTGGTCTCCTCTTTTCTATGCTGAAAAGTCCAAGTCTTTATACTCTTTCCTCATATAGGACCCGTTCCAAACCCCTAATCATTTTTGTTGACTTTTTCTGAACCTTTTCCAATGCAAATATATCTTTTTTGAGATGAGGTGACAACATCTGTATGCAGAATTCAAGATGTGGGTATACCATGGTTTTATATAGAGACAATAAGATATTCTCTGTCTTATCCTCTATCACTTTTTTAATGACTCCTAACATTCATTTGCTTTTTTGACTGCCACTGCACACTGAATGGGTGTTTTCATAGAACTATCCACAATGACTCCAAAATCTTTCTCTTGAGTAGTTGTAGCTAAATTAGTCCCCGTCATATTGTATATATAGTTAGGATTATTTTTTCCTATGTGCATTACTTTACATTTATCAACATTAAATGTAATTTGCCATTTTGATGCCCAATCACTCAGTTTGGTGAGATCTTTTTTAAGCTCTTCAGTCTGCTTTGGTCTTAACTACCTTAAGCAGTTTAGTATCATCTGCAAATTTTGCCACCTCACTGTTTACCCTTTCTCTAGATCATTTATAAATAAGTTGAATAGGATGGGTTCCAGGACAGACCCTTTGGGGATCCCTCTAGTTACCTCTCTCCACTAAGAAAACTTACCCTTTATTCCTACCCTTTGTTTCCTGTCTTTTAACCAGTTATCAATCGATGAAAGGACCTTCTCTCTTAACCCATGACAACTTACTTTACTTTAAGAGCCTTTGGTGAGGGACCTTGTCAAAGGCTTTCTCGAAATCTAAGTCCACTGGATCCCCCTTGTCCACCTGTTTGTTGACCCCCTCAAAGAATTCTAGCAGATTAGTAAGTAATGATTTCCCTTTACAGAAACCATGTTGACTTTTCCCCAACAAATTATATTCATCTATATGTCTGACAATTTTATTCTTCACTATAGTTTCAACTAATTTGCTCGGTACCGATGTTTGACTTACCAGTCTATAATTGTCAGGATCACCTCTAGAGCCCTTTTTAATATTGGCGTCATGTTAGCTATCTTCCAATCACTAGGTACGGAAGCCAATTTAAAGGATAGGTTACAAACCACAGTTAATTGTTCCGCAATTTCCCATTTGAATTCTTTCAGAACTCTCGGGTGAATGCCATCTGGTCCCGGTGACTGGTTACTGTTAAGTTTATCAATTTGTTCCAAAACCTCCTCTAATGACACCTCAATCTGGGACAATTCCTCAGATCTGTCACCTAAAAAGAATGGTTCAGGTTTGGGAATCTCCCCAATATCCTCAGCTGTGAAGACTGAAGCAATGAATTCATTCAGATTCTCCACTATGACTTTAGTATCTTTGAGTGCTCCTTTATCATCTCCATCATCCAAGGGTACCACTGGTTGTTTTGCCGGCTTCCTGCTTCTGATATACTTAAAAAACATTTTACTATTACTTTTTGAGTTTCTGGCTAGTTGTTCCTTAAATTCCTTTTTGGCTTTTCTTCTTATATTTTTACACTTATTTTTACAAGTTTATGGTCCTTTCCATTTTCCTCACTAGGATTTGACTTCCACTTTTTAGAAGATATCTTTTTATCTGTCACTGCTTCTTTTACCTGGTTGTTAAGCCACAGTGGCACTTTTTTAGGTCTCTTACTATGTTTTTTAATTTGGGGTATACATTTAAGTTGGACCTCTATTATGGTGCCTTTGAAAAGTTTCCATACAGCTTGCAGAGGTTTTATTTTTGTCACTGTACCTTTTAATTTCTGTTTAACTAACCTCTCATTTTTGTGTAGTTCTCCTTTCTGAAATTAAATGCGACAGTGTTAGGCTGCTGAGGTGTTTGTCCCACCACCGGGATGTTAAATTTTATTATATTATGGTCACTATTTCTAAGCAGTCCAGTTATATTTACCTCTTGAACCAGATCCTGTGCTCCACTTAGGACTAAATCAAGAATAGCCTCTCCCCTTCTGGGTTCCAGACCCAGCTGCTTCAAGAAGCCATCATTTAAGGTATCAATAAATTTTAACTCTGCGTCCTATCCTGAGGTGACATGTACCCATTCAATATGTGGATAGTTTAAATCCCTCACTATTATTGAGTTTCTTATTTTGTTAGCCTCTCTAATCTCCCTTAGCATTTCATAGTCACTATCACTGTCCTGGTCAGGTTGTCAGTAATATATTCCTACTGCTATATTCTTATTAGAGCATGGAATTACTATCCATAGAGATTCTATGGAACATTTAGATTAATTTAAGATTTTTACTTCATTTGATTCTACATTTTCTTTCACGTAAAGTGCCATTCCCCCACCAGCATGACTGTTCTGTCCTTCCGATATATTTTGTACCCTGGTATGACTTTGTCCCATTGATTGTCTTCATTCCACCAAGTTTCCATGATGCCTATTATATTGATATCTGCCTTTAAAACTAGGCACTCTAGTTCACCCATTTTACTATTTAGACTTCTAGCATTTGTGTATAAGCACTTTAATAATTTGTCACTATTTATCCGTCTGACATTTCTTGATGCATTAGACTCTTTTTCTTTTGATTGTGTCTCATCTGATCTGACCCATACTTCCATCCTCCCTTCCTGACTAGAACATAGAGCATCTCTATTAATAGAAATTTCCTGAATTGATGTCTCTGTCTGAACCATATGCTCCTCCACACCTGTCGGCTTTTCCCCGCTCTTAGTTTAAAAACTGCTCTACAACCTTTTTAATGTTAAGTGCCAGCAGTCTGGTTCCATTTTGGTTTAGGTGGAGCCCATCCTTCCTGTATAGGCTCCCCCATCCCAAAAGTTTCCCCAGTTCCTAATAAATCTAAACCCCTCTTATCTACACCATCGTCTCATCCACGCACTGGGACTTTGAAGCTCTGCTTGCATACCTGGCCCTGCGCGTGGAACTGGAAGCATTTCAGAGAACACTACCATAGAGTTTCTGGATTTCAATCTCTTTGATAGCAGCCTAAATTTGGCTTCCAAAACTTCTTTCCTACCCTTCCCTATGTCATTGGTACCTACATATACCACGATCACTAGCCCCTCTTCAGCACTACACATAAGACTATCTAGATGCCTTGAGAGATCCGCAACCTTCGCACCAGGCAGGCAAGTCACCCTACAGTTCTCCTGGTCATCGCAAACCCAACTATCTATGTTTCTAATAATCAAATCCCCCATTACTAACACCTGCCTTTTCCTAATTACTAAAAATTTCTAATTACTAAAAACTTCCTAATTTTCCTAATCGAATCCCCCATTACTAATTATGGTATCCTCTTGCACTGAGGATATATCTCCCCCACCCCACCCCTGGAGATGTATCCTCAGTGCGAGAGGATACCATAACATCCTCTGGAAGGAGAGTTCTAACTATGGGATCATTTCCCTCTGCTCCAGCTGAATGTTCTCCTTCCCTGAGCCTTTCATCTTCTTTATCAGCACGGGGGCTGTGTGACCGGAGGTGGGACAGTTCTACAGTGTCCCGGAAAGCCTCATCTACATACCTCTCAGCCTCCCTTACCTCCTCCAGTTCAGTCACCTGGCCTCCAAAGCTTGTATGTGGTGTCTGAGGGCCAGGAGCTCCTTGCACCAAATGCACACATATGCCACCCACCCACAGGGCAGGTAATCATACATTCTACATTGAGTGCAATAAATAGGATAGCCCCCACTATGCTGCTAAGCTTCTACCTGCATTCTCTCCTATAGCTACTTAGGTTATTGATAGGGTTTTTATTTAAATCAGGAAGTTTTGTTTTTTGTTTAATTTAAAAGTTTTAAAGAATAGCAAGTGTACCTTACCCCTTCCAACTCCCCTACAAAATTCCCTCTTGAAATTCCGTTAGCTGCCCCATGTCACTTACTCACAGGCTTTATAAAGCCCTGACCTTCCTGATAGCCCCACCCCCTGATTAAGGCTCAACCAATGAACAGAGGGTTCTCGATTTCAAATCCTAGTTTAGAAGCTCACAGCTTCCAATTGCCAACCACACCACATGGTCCTTCAAACAAACTAACTAACAAACAGACAGACAAACACAAGCTCAGCACAGTTTCTTTCAGGCAACTAGCAAGTAACCCCCAAACACAAACACATACTACACATAGCCACTTATCTCAAGGGTCCCGTATTTGCTCCTCCTTCACCTGAAGAACTCTCTCTCGAAACTCCCTGTTAGCTGCCCCAGTTCGCAGTAGCTTCTGTGATTAGTGATTCTACATTATAAAACGCTGTTTACAGTTTTTGCATAATTTACGTTTTGAAAGTCGTAATTAATTCTGTTACTGTAAAGTGATTTTGATTAGTCTGAGGGTGAGTTTAACCTTTAAATTAGATGTTTATCTCTTCATAGGAGATTTTTGTATTCCTGTTTTTTCTTGTGTCTTCATATACAATAAACTTTATATCTAATCTGACAATCATCCCACGTTCATATTCATAATAACACACCAGTTATTAGAGGAATTTAATCATAGAATCATAGAATCATAGAACCATAGAGCTGGAAGAGACCTCAGAAGGTCATCAAGTCCAGCCCCCTGCTCTAGGCAGGACCAATCCCAACTAAATCAACCCGGCCAGGGCTTTGTCAAGCCGAGACTTAAACACCTCTAGGGATGGAGACTCCGCTACTTCCCTAGGTAACCCATTCCAGTGCTTCACCACCTCCTAGTGAAATAGTTTTCCTAATATCCAACCTGGACCTCTCCCACCACAACTTGAGACCATTGCTCCTTGTTCTGCCATCTGTCACTACTGAAACAGCCTCTCTCCATCTCTTTGGAACTTCCCTTCAGGAAGTTGAAGGCTGCTATCAAATCCCCTCACTCTTCGCTTCTGCAAACTAAACAGACCCAACTCCCTCAGCCTCTCCTCATAAATCATATGCTTCAGCCCCCTAATCATTTTGGTTGCCCTCCGCTGGACCCTCTCCAATGCATCCACATCCTTTTTGTAGTGTGGGGCCCAGAACTGGACATAATACTCCACATGTGGCCTCACCAAAGCCGAATAAAGGGGAATAATGACATCTCTGGATCTGCTGGCAATGCTCCTCTTAATGCAACCTAATATGCCATTAGCCTTCTTGGCTACAAGGGCACACTGTTGACTCATATCCAGCTTCTCATCCACTGTAACCCCCAGGTCCCTTTCTGCAGAACTACTACTTAACTGGTTGGTCCCCAGCTTGTAACTATGCTTGGGATTCTTCCGTCCCAAGTGCAGGACTCTGCACTTGTCCTTGTTGAACCTCATCAGATTTCTTGTGGCCCAATCCTCCAATTTGTCTAAGTCACTCTGGACCCTATCTCTGCCCTCAAGCGTATCTACCTCTCCCCCTAGCTTAGTGTCATCCGCAAACTTGCTGAGGGTGCAATCCATCCCCTCATCCACTCACCTTCCCCTATATCCGCCCCTGCCTTAAGGATCCCTTCCATGATTTTTCCAGGAACCGAGGTAAGACTGACCAGCCTATAGCGTCCTTCTTCCCTTTTTTGAAGATGGGCTCTACATTTGCCTTTTTCCAATCATCCGGGATTTCTCCCGATCTCCACGACTTTTCAAAGATAATGGCCAAAGGCTCCTCAATGACATTTGCCAACTCTCTCAGTACCCTCGGATGCATTAAGTCCGGACCCATGGATTAGTGTACATTTAGCTTTTCTAAATAGTTCCTAACCTGTTCTTTATCCACCAAGGGCTGTCCATCTTCATCCCATCTTGCGTCACTTAGCGCATAGGTCCAGGAGCCGACCTTGTCCGTGAATACAGAGGCAAAGAAAGCATTGAGTACTTCAGCTTTCCCCACATCATCTGTCACTAGGTTACCTCCTTCATCCAGTAGGGGCCGCACACCCTCTCTGATCACCTTCTTCTTGTTAACATGCCTGTAGAAACCTTTCTTGTTATCCTTCACATCCTTAGCCAGTCGCCATTCCATTTGCGCTTTCGCCTTCCTGATAACCCCCCGGCATTCTCGAGCTATACATTTAAACCCCTCCCTGGTCATTTGTCCAAGTTTCCACTTTTTGTAAGCTTCCTTTTCGTGCTTAAGTTCACCAAGGATTTCCCCCGTAAGCCAATCCGGTCTCCTGCCATGTTTGCCTCTCTTGCTATGCGTCGGGATGGTTTCTTTCTGTGCCTTCAATAAGACTTCTTTAAAATACTGCCAGCTGTCCTGGACTCCTTTCCCCTTCATGTTAGCATCCCAGGGGATTCTGCGCATCAGATCTCTGAGGGAGTGAAAATCTGCTTTTTTGAAGTCCAAGGTGTGTATTTTACTACTCTCTTTTCTTCCTTTGGTCAGGATCCTGAAATCTACTATCTCATGATCTCTGCTTCCCAGGTTGTCACCCACCTCCACTTCCCCTATTAGTTCCTCCCTGTTTGTGAGCAGAAGGTCAAGCTGCGCATGGCCCCATGTCAGATCCTTCAGCACTTGTACCAAGAAGTTATCCCCAACATTCTCCAAAAACTTCCTGGATTGCCTGTGTACTGCCGTATTGGCTTCCCAACAGATGTCAGGGTGATTAAAGTCCCCCACGAGAACCAGAGCCTGCGATCTGGAAGCTTCTCTCAGTTGTCCGAAGAAAGCCTCATCGACCTCATCCACCTGATTCGGGTGGCCTGTAGCAGATACCAACCTCAACATCACTGCTGTTGTTTGCTCCTTTAAACTTAACCCATAGACTCTCTACAGGTTTCTCTCCCCTCTTTATACTGGAGTTCAGAGCAATCATAGTGCTCTCTTACATACAGTGCAACTCCTCCTTCTTTTCTCCCCTGCCTGTTCTTCCTGAACAGTCTATACCCTTCCATGACAGCGCTCCAATCATGCGAGTCATCCCACCGAGTCTCTGTTATCCCAATTAAATCATATTTCTTGGACTGGGCCAGGGCCTCCACTTCTTCCTGTTTGTTGCCCAGGCTTCTCGCATTAGTGTACAAACACCTCAGGTAACCAGCTGATCACCCTATCTTCTCCATTCAAAACAGGGGTCCTCCTTTCTTGCTCGTTCCTCTCTGCATTTCTTCCCGTATCCGACTTTCCCACTCCCCTCAGGGTTTAGGTCACCGTCCCCTGACGAACCTAGTTTAAAGCACTGCTCACTAGGTTTGCAAGCCTGCCCGCGAAGATGCTCCTTCCTCTCTTGGTTAGGTGGATCCCATCTCTTCCTAACAATCCTTGTGCCTGGAACAGAGTCCCATGGTCGAAGAAACCAAAGCCCTCTCTGCAACACCACCTGCGCAACCACGCATTTACTTCCTCAATTCGACGATCCCTGCCCAGTCTTTTCCCTTCAACACGGAGGATGGATGAGAATACCACTTGCATTCCAAATTCTTGGATCCTTCTTCCCAGCACTACATAATCTCCAGTAACCCGCTCAAGGTCATTCTTGGCCATATCGTTAGTTCCCACGTGGAGAAGCAGGAAGAGGTAGCGATCCAAAGGTGTGATCAGTTTGGTAAGCATCTCAGTCACATCCTGAATGCGAGCTCCCAGTAAGCAGCACACCTCTCGAGATTCCAGGTCCGGGAATAACGTTAATAACAGGAACGTGTTAGCAGATTAAATTTCAATACTTTAAAATATGGCTATAAAGGCTGTAGTAAATAACACCCCCAAACCATTGTTATAATATGCATTACAAAGTATATACAATTAAAATTTTGAATAACCAATAGCCTTTAGCAAATTAATTTATTGTGTGCTATTGTGTTTTAAAAGAACCTCATTATAAAAATGAAGCAAAGATTTGAAAGTGGTGCAAGAAGGAGATGGCAAAAGCAACAGAGTGAAGCAGCATTTAAGAGTTTAAAGTCAATAACATTTTTTTCCTGGAGAAGATGCCTCAGCCATTAGACAGAAAATGAAGACCTTAGAGATGCTGCGCAGCAAGAACAAGAACTCATGACTAGGGCAAGACATAGTAGAACCGTGGTCACCAACTCATCACTTGCGATCGACTGGTCGATCATGAGGCCTCAACCAGTCGATCGTGAGGCATTCCGGGCCCCCCATTTCTCCTCACCCCCAAGAAGCACTACTACCTACCTCCAGCAACAATGGAGGTAGTGGCAACTTCCCGCTGGGTGGACGGAAGTCCTGAGCGGCATGTCACTTCTGGGGGGTCCGGAAATGCGCTGGCTGCTTCCTTGCTCCAGGTCAGTGGTGTGCTGGGAACTTACCGGAGGAGTCCCCAGAGGCATGCACTGGAACTTCCCTTCTCTGCAGGAGGGGGGGGAGTCAGCCCCAGAGGGGGCATGTGTGCAGGCTTCCCTGCTCCATGGGAGCAGGGAGTCGGCCCCGGAGGAGACACGCGACGGGGCTTCCTTCCTCTGTGGGTCGGCCCCAGAGGGGGTGCGTACGCGGGCTTCCCTGCTCCATGGGAGTGGGGAGTTGGCCCCAGAGGGGGCACATGTGTGGTCTTCCCTGCTCCGCGGGAGGGGGGAGTTGGTCCCAGAGGGGGCGCACAATGGGGCTTCCTTCCTCTGCGGGTCAGCCCCAGAGGGTGTGTGTGCACAAGCTTCCCTGCTCCATGGGAGAGGGGAGTCAGGCCTGGAGAAGGCACACGACGGGGGCTTCCCTGCTCCATGGGAGGTGTGCGCCAGCCCCACAGGAGACGTGCAACAGGGCTTCCCTCCTTTGTGGGGGGGGGGGAGTCCTGGGAGGAGGCGGGTGCAGGGTACTCTGTCCCCACTCTGTCCCCTGCTGCAGAACCCTGTCCCCTGCCCCCCCCAGGCACCCTGTCCCCTTCCCCCCACTGGCATCCTGTCCTCTGCTGCAGAACCCTGTCCCCACTGGCACCCTGTTCCCTGCCTCCTGCTGCAGAACCCTGTTCCCTGCCCTCCTGGCACCCTGTTTCCTCTCCCCTGCCCTCAGCCATAGAACCCTGTCCCCACTGGCACCCTGTTCCCTGCCTCAGAACCCTGCCCCCACTGGCACCCTGTCTCCTGCCCCAGCACCCACTAGCACCCTTCCCCAGTACCATGTCCCCTGCTCCCACCAGCAGAGTTGGGGCCACATTAGTGAGGCTTGGGGGGGTTTGGAGGAGGGTTTTTTTTTTGCATCTCACTTGTGTGGTCCCAGCTGACTTTTCTGTGGGTCAGTGACCCCTGACTCAAAACAGGTTCCCTTCCCTTCTCAGAAATAAAGACAATGCAGAAACATTTTGTGTTTGACATAGTATTTTATTTAAAAATGAAGCCTGGCCAGCAAACCCACAGTTGGGGCCAAGCCCCCATCTGGCCACAGCATCAGAACACTTCTGCCCTCACCCTTCTCCCAGACCCTAGATCTGAAACTATCATACACTGGAACCCCTTGCCCATAGCTCCTCACATACCCCAACCCAAATTCTTGCACCCTCACATCCACAAGCCTGTGGCTTGCTTAGTACCCCAACCCTCCATCTGACCCCAACACTGCCCAGCCTAGAGCCAGCAGTCCCCTTCTCCACCTCTTCCTGCATCCAGATTTCCTCCTAGAGCTTGCACTTCTCACCCCTTCCCACACCTAAATCCCTCATCCCCACCCCAGAGCCTACACATCCTGTCTCAACCCAGCGAGGGTACGCCTAGACTGCAGGAGTTTTTCAGGATTCCAGAGATATCCCAGAAAAACTTGTCTGCATCCAGGGATGCGTTTGTTCTTCCGCTTTTTTTAGTGAAAGAGCAAACATGCTTTTTCGGTAACCCCGTATTCCTCTTTCCACAAGGAATAAGGGGGCTTCCAAAAGAAGGGGGTTTTCTGACATTTGGTCCAGTCTAGACAGGCCAAATGTTGGAAAAGCCTCTTCCTACAGAAGAATTGAAAAAAAAAGCAGCAGTATAAGGGTTGGGGATACCAAGTGATGGAGAGAAGGAGAATAGAGAGAGTGGGGTGGAGCTTCAAGGAAGGGGCGGGGCTTCAAGGAAGGGGTGGAGTCTTGGGAGAAGGATGGGGCGGTAGATCTTGGCTTGTTCTGCCATTTAAAAAGTGATCCTGGGTGTAAAAAGGTTGGAGACCACTGCAGTAGAACAACAGTGGCATCACAACCTGATACTGGACGTCTTACTCAAATGAAGTCATTTCTCAAAGTTAGTTGTTTTCATATTCCAAGTAATATACAGAAAGATTCTGAAAATCATGCTTTCCCCACACATCTGCTGACAAAAACTCTTCCAAATAGAGAGATCTACACAAGAGACTGGCTCTGCTGGAGTATGGAAAAGCAGCCTCTGTACTGTGTACCCTGTTTCATTTTTAAATTCAAATTTAAATTTAATTTAAATTTAACAGTAAGACTTCAAATGCTGATCTGATCCATCCGGTTGGAGCATCAGTAGAGGTTGGATAAAGTTGAAAGACTGAATACCTGCACATGAAACTTCAGTAAAGATAACTATGTTATATGGAAATCAGCTAAGAGCAGCATTGGCTGACAGTTCAATTAAAAAATTACTCCTGAGTGAAATAAACACAGAATATGATAATTGGAAAAAAAAAACAACTTGAGCGCTCTAATGAGCCTGGGACATCAACATGGCTGCCCACTGACCCGGAAGAGGAAGCACCCTCTAAGACCCCTTGGTGGGCAGGCCCAGCCGCACCTACCATCGCCCACGGGAAGCCAGAGGGCTGGTCTAGTACTATAAGAGCCATGGGCTCAGTCAGAGCCAGACAGCCAACCCAAGTAGACACTTGGCCCCGATTTCCACAGCGAAGGGCTCGGCCTCACTACCCCCGGACGGAGGACTGGGTTGGGCTGCCAGGACCCCTGCCAACCCCAGAGCCCTGGCTGGGACCCCTGCCTAAGCCTGAGCCCATGGACACCCTGCCAGCCCCTCTGTCACCCAAGAACCCCCCAGAGCAGTGCCAGAGTTTGGTAGGCCTGCAGGGGGATTGGAAAGTGGCCCAGGGATAGCCAACCTCGGGCCAGCTGAGGACATGGAGGTTGGGTGGGCAGCGCGTTGTGGCTTGGACCCCCACTGATTTCAACCTCGTTGGCCTGTAACGGTTCAGATCCCTACTGACCTAGTGGCTGCCAGGCTGCCACTATCAGGACCCTGGGTCGGGACACAGTGGAGTGGGTAGGCCTGCGTCCCCCTCTGCCACTTCTCCCATTGGGTGGCAGGTTCCCCTTGTAGGGCAAAACCCCCTGTGCTTGTCGGCTCTCCCAGAGTGAGAACCCGGCCGGAACTTTAAACTACTGTTCCCTCATTGCTCGTCACCCTGACCCAGGGCTGCATCTTAGCTTGTGACCTTAAAATCTTTATGTTCCCTCATTGTTCGTTGCCCTGACCCAGGGCCGCTTCTTAGACTGTAACCTTAAACTATCTGTGTTCCCCCACTGCCTGGTGCTTTGATCCCTGGCTGGGCTGTAGGGGGCTGTCACTCGGCCAATAGCGAGGCCAAGACTTGCCACACAGACTTGTGGGCACCCTAGGAGTCAGCAGTGCCCCACCCGCTGACTGGGGACCCTTTACAAGTGCATATTGAATGCCATTCTTTTTCTTTCTGAACATGGATTGACTTTCTTTGGTTCTAGTCAACATATCGGTGACCCTGCAAACCGAAACTTTCTTGGTATACTTGAGCTTCTTAGCATGTATGACCCACTTTTATCAGGCCATGTTAAGCATGTCCATGAATCACAAGAGAGTGGAAAATGCATGCAAGCCCACTATTTGTCTACCAGAATGCAAAGCGAGTTTATTGAGCTGTGTGGGACATTTGTGCAAACAACAATTCTTGAAGAGATAAGACATGCAACGTACTTTTCAATTATTATTGATGCATCTCCAAACTGTTTTTATAAGGAACAGACAAACTTGGTTGTTCAATATGTTAAAATTGCAGGATGTACAAAGGTTTCAATTGAAGAATGATTCATTTGTTCAATAATTTCATGAAAAAAATGGAAAAGAAATCACTGCTCATGTATTAGAAATTCTGGAAGGCTTCAAATTAAATTTTCAAGTCTACATTGACCACGCCTAAGACAATGGATCCAATATGGCGAGGAAGTACAGTGGAGTATAAGCAGTCTTTCTTGAGCAAAATCCAAACTGTTTTTTCTCCACCACTTGTCAGTGTTGACTGCATTGAATCATTCAAGGAAGCAATCGCATGCTTTGAAACAATCCAGCAATCGTACAACCTCTTCAGTAGCAGTCCTTGAAAGTGGGAAATTCTGAAGCAACATCTGCTTGTTTCCCTTCCCTTCATGAGGCATAAAGGATCTGCCGACAAAGGGTTCTGGGGTCGGCAGATCCCCGTCTAGACTGCTGCGCTGTGCCAACAATCAGCTGATTGGCACAGAGCAGCGGCCATTTTGATTTAAATGAAGCGGCGATTATTTAAATCGCAGCTTCATTTCCCCTTTGCCATCCTGCCTAATCTACATGGCTCCATCGATGGAGCCATGTAATCTAGACACACACCCAAAGTGGCCAGGCTTCTGTCAATCTTTGAGAGGGCCTGGTTATATCCCAAAGGGATGTGCCACTTAGTTATAGGTTTATTCCTTGGCTACTACACGTAGTCATCCCGATGACTTGGACACATTGTTCCTAGGCTGGGGCCATGCAGAGACATCCTTAGGATTTATGGGGCCCTGTGCAATTCTATTAAACTGATGCCTCTCTGCTGGATGCCAACTGGGGGGCAGGAGGATGATTTTTTAGAGACGTGATTTTATAATCTTCAACAGCTCACTAATGAAATGGTTTTTAAGCAAATTTTAAACTAAGATCCTGTTGACTAACATGTTAAGTTCAGAAACTGACACAATATACCTTGGGTTGGTGAATGCCTGTTAAATGGCTTCATTACCACTTGAAATAGTAATAGAGATGTAGCCGTGTTAGTCTGATCTTGCTGAAACAAAAGAAAGGACTATGCAGCACTTTAAAGACTACCATCTTGTTAGTCTTTAAAATGCTGCATAGTCCTTTCTTTGGTTTTACCACCTGAAAGACTTTTTCACAGGTTCACTCTTCTGCTAATAGCTCTGGCAGGCTTTTTCACAGGCTAAGAGGAGCTGACTAGGTGGCCATTAAGACCCAGTGGTGCTTTAAATTTTCAAGTGCCCTACACAGCTGGATATTCTGCATATGGATAAGGGCAGCCCTGGTGGCATGCAAAAATATTTGCAATAAGTACTTGAAATGGAAGGCCTTTTGCATCCTATTTTGGAAATATAAATGTTTCCAGCAGTTACAATAAAACGTTGGGGGGAGAGATGTGAAGAAAAAGGGGAGGAGTGCTTGGTAAATTTATATTGAAGAATATGTCCATTTCAACACATGTGAATTGCAAAAAAAATTTCACAACAAGCCACTGTGAGATGTCAGGAGGACCAATAGACTTGCTGGGACTCTGGGCAAGATGGGGTGGCCAGTTCTGCACACCCATAAAGTGAATGGCCTCAGTTGGAAGGGGGAGGGCTGAGGGCAGCCAGCCCTCAGTGCCACCTGGGGTACACTGTGTGGGGTGTCAGCAGCAAATTCAAGGGCTCAGGGTTCACTTAGGCCCGCTCACATGGGGGACAAAGAGGGCAACTGCCTCAGCGCCTTTGATTTAAAAGACCTCAGAACTCCCAGCCCTCACCACCACCCAGAGCCCCAGGCCTCAATGAGGTCCATGATCTCTGCACTAGTCCATGAGGGTGTGCGTCATCTACGGCCCCTGGCTGGCCCCTGGGTGCTGGGGGATTGGGCGGAGGACGGCTGGCTGGCACTGGCTGCCTGGCTTATCCTGGGGCCACTGGGTCAGGGGCAGAGATTGCTGGCAGGCCTGGCTCTGGCAAGTGCCGTCTGGCCAGAGTCTACCCCTTTAAAGGCCCTGGGGCTGGGGGAGAGGAGAGGAGTTTTCCTGGTTTGGCCCAGAGTGGCCACTAGGGGGAACTGGGAAGGGCTGGAGGTCCCCTAATTCGAAATAAGTGTCTACACAGCACTTATTTCGAATTAGCTATTTCTAATTAGGTGTTATTCCTCGTAGAATGAGGTTTACCTAATTCGAAATAAGGGCTCCGCTATTTCGAATTTATTTTGAAATAGCGGTTTGTATGTGTAGACAGCTATCGCAGTTAATTCGAAATAACGTCTGTTATTTCGAATTAACTCTGTAGTGTAGACATACTTAGAGACTTGCAGCTCTGGGGAAGATTTAATCCACTTTTCTTTAAAAAAAAAAAAAAAAAAAAAAAAAAAAAAAGCAATGGATACAAAATCCTGTACAATCAGATTTCTAGGAGTAGGAGAAGATGTGTTTCTACTACATAGTCCTCACCCTGACAAGATGATCCCAGACTCACTGAATTGAATGGGAAAACTTCAATGGGCTTTATTCTAGGGCTGTAATGTCCTCCTGCCTCTGCTGCCTATACACAACAAGAGGATCTAACAATGCTTGATTTCCCTGCAATCCCTGCCTCAGAGAGTTATCCCCTTACCGTCTCTTTGAAAAGTGACAAGGAGACTTGTGGGTGGAACTCTACACTCTACAGTAATGCAAATAATAATAATGAATTCCTGGTACTGAGGTAATGTTACTACCTTAGGCTCTTAGGCCTCCGGACACACCTTCTTGTGCAGTTATTGCAGGCTGCCCACATGGCCCTGCAGGACAAGGACCAGCTGCTTGCTCTGGGGCACCTCCTCACCCCATTGCACATGTTGCTTATGCAGCACTGTCCCTCCCAGCGTCCCCTGCACTCTGTGCAATGACGCTTCTGGTATCAGGACACCATTTCTGATTTGTGGGACTGGGTCATCATGGAGCAGTGAGACGACCAGCAGTAGCTCCAGAACTTCTGCATGCAGAAAGACACCTTCCTGGAGCTGTGCAAATGGCTTGACCCTGCCCTCCAGCAATGGGACACTGCATGTGACCTGCCAACCCCCTTCCAGAAGTAGGTCACCATTGCACTGTGGAAGCTCACCATCCCAGACAGCTACCGCTCTGTTGGGATCCAGTTCAGCATGGGAAGATCTACTGTCGGGGCCATGCTCTTGCAGGTATAGCATTTGTGGGCTATTGTCCCAGAAGGGTGATGAAGCACTGGAATGGGGTTCCCTAGGGAAGGGTGGAGGGTGGAATCCTGCCTTCACAAAGCCCTGCCTGGGATGAGTTAGTTGGAGTTGGTCTTGGTGTGGTAAGGGGCCTGGACTCGGGGAACTCCCAAGGGCTCTGGCAACCCTATGATTTTATATTTGTATCCTTCTACAGGTGGTGAGGGCCATCAACACCATCCTGCTGTGCAGGGTCATAATCCTGGGTGATGTCAACCCCATCATCACCAGCTTTGCAGTCATGGGGCTCCCCTACTGCAGAGGAGCTATTGATGGCACCCACATCCCCATTTGGGCCCCTGACCACCAGGCCTGCAATTACATCAACAGGAAGGGGTACTTTTCAATGGTGCTGCAGGCCCTCATGGACCGCCAAAGCCACTTCACTGACATTAATGTCAGGTGGGCAGGGAAGGCGCCACGTCACCCATGTATTCCACAACTCCAGCCTCTTCTAGAGGATGCATGCCGGAACATTTTTCCCCAACCACACCATCAGGGTCGGGGGAGGTGGACATGCCCATGTGCATCATGGGCAACACAGCCTATCCCTTGCTTCCCTGGCTCATAAAGCCCTACATGGAACACCTGGGCTTCATCAAGGAATGATAGTTCAACGCCAGCCTCAGCAGGTGCTGCATCATGGTGGAGGGCACCTTTGCCCATTTGAAAAGGAGGTTCTGGTGTTTTCTTACGCGCCTGGACATTGGCAAATGGAACATCGCCCAGGTGGTGGCAGCCTCCTATGTCCTACACAACCTGTGTGAGAACATGGAGGAGATTTTCTTGCCAGGGTTGGGGGCAGAGGCTAAGTGACTCACTGGGATTTGAGCAGCCATGCACTGCTGTTATCCAGCAAGCCCATTGTGGATTGTGTGCATCTGGGATGCCCTGAGGGAGAGTTTCAGCCAAGGCCAGATGTGACACTCTCCCCGAGCCTCCCCACAAGGGGCCTCTGCAATGGCCCTATGTGTCTTTCCTCCCTTTCCCTGCCTTCCCTTTCCACCTATCCCTCTCCTCTCCTTCCATCCCCAGCAGATAAAATAAACCAGGGAAGGCCAACCTGTGGCTCTCGAGCCACATGTAGCTCTTTGCTCAAAGAAATACAGCTCTTGCTAGTTCAGAGCCACATGCTGGAACTGCTCAAAGCCGCTTTGCACACACACACCAGTGCCTGAAGAGAAGCACATGGCTGTGGCGGCAGCTCTGGTGAGAGCCAGGCATTTTGGGTTAGAGCAGGGGAGGGGTGGTTCCTGGCTTTGGGAGAGGGAAGGGGGTTTGTGTTAGAGCAGGGAGGTTAAGGCTACATCTATACTGCAGGCTTTTTGTGCAAGAAGCATTTTGCAGGAGATATCTTCCACAAAAAGTTCTTGTGCAAAAGCACAGACACAGCTGAAAAGCACATCACAAAAGTGATGCGCTTTTGTGCAAGAGAGCATCCACATTATTGGATGCTCTCTCGCATATAAAGCCCCCCGGAACCGGATCTAGAAGAGCTTTAGATCACCAGTTGCTTTCAAGTGCTGTTACCGGAGCCTTGCAGAGACACATGCTGAAAAGGACCCCCTGGACAGCCATTTCTCTGTTTCTGTTGCCTGCTTCTGGACCTCTCTTGAGGGACAGCAAAGCTTCAGCAGTGCCTGCAGTGGTTGCCCTATTCTTTTTGGGGACACCACAGCTTTTTGCCTTGGTGTGTGCCATGGAGCCGGAGCTGCCCCGTGCAGGTGACGGCCCCAAGTGGCCATGCTGCAGTTCCTGCAGCACTTGCTTCCAGCAGTGTACGTATTCCTGCTGGATGTGGACTCCAAACTCCTCCTTGTCACTCTCTGCGTGGCTGCGGCTGCTCTAGTCTGACTGCCACACCCCACCATACACAGAAGGTTCTGGAGGCTGAAGACCAGTTCGGACTGGCGGGACCGACTGGTCATGGAGCGGTGGGATGACCAGCAGTGCTGCACAACTTTCAAATGCACAAGGCCACCTTCCTCGATCTCTGTGTCTGGCTCACACCCGCCCTCCAGAGATGCGACACCCAGCTGCAGCCCGCCATCCCCCTGAAGAAGTGGGTCACAATTGCCCTCTGGAAGCTGGCCACCCCAGAGAGCTACTGCTCAGTGGCCAACCAGTTTGGGGTGTGGGAAGTCCACTGTTGGGGCCCTCCTTATGCAGGTAAGGAGCTCGTGGGCTGCAGTCCCTGCTCGGAAGGGGGAGAGGGTCCTGGATAAGGCGGACCCTTGGGAGAGAGGGCACTGAGGACTGTAGGGGATGGACTGGGGGTGGGGAGAAACCGCTGACCCCAGATGCTTGTGCCGTCCTGCCCTCACACAGCTCTGCTTCTGGGGGGGGAGGCGCACAGGATCGTAGGGGGTGGCTCCTGGGAGGTGGGGGGGCAGAGGAGGGGAGGGGGACGGGAACCTCCCATGGGCTCATGCAACCCCTCTCTCATTCTCTGTTCTGTGTGGTTCTTTGTTCTCCTTCTCCATGTCATCAGGGCCATCAACTCCCTGCTGCTGTGCAGAGTAATCCGTCTCCAAGACCTGGATGCAACCATGGCCCGATTTGATACTCTGCAGTTCCCCAACTGCATGCACATCCCCATCCAGGCCCCGGACCATCAAGCAGCCCAGTTTATTAATAGAAAAGGCTACTTTTTTGTAGTCCTGTTGGCCCTGGTGGACCACCAGGGACACTTTACAAACATTTATGTGGAATGGTTGGACAGGGCACACAATGCCCAAGTTTTTAGAAATTCTAGCCTGTACGCCAAGATGGAGGAGAACTTCATTTTCCCCCACCAGGACTTTGTGGTGGGTGACCACAACGTGCCAGTGTGTATAGTGGGGGATGCAGCCTATCCACTCATGCCCTGGCTGATGAATCCATACACTGGCCCCCTGGATCCCAGCAAGGACCTTTTCAATGCCCGCCTCAACCAAGCCCGGATGCAGGTGGAGTGTGCCTTCGGGTGCCTCAAGGGACACTTCTGCTGCCTCCTCACCGGCCTGGATGTTGGGGAGCACAATATTGGTTGTGGTGTGCTGTGTGCTCCACAATATTGTGAAGCGCAAGGGGAGGCCTTCCTCCCGGGTTGGGGAGCAGAAGCTGGCCGTGAGGGCTGTGCATTTGAGCAGCCCCAGACTGCAGCCACCTGCCAGACCCATTCAGGCTGGGGTGCATATCTGGGAGGCCCTGAGGGAGAGCTTCTCTCAGGCCCCCCAGTAACTCTCCCCAGGGCCTCCACAACAGGGGCTTCTGCCTTTCCGCTCTCTCCCTTCCCCCTCTTACCCCCTTCTCTTGCCCCTTTCCTGACCTCCCAATAAACACACTTGTTTGGTTTGAACAAAAAAGGAGTGCTTCTTTATTGAATATGAGGTGGTGAGCAGGGGGAGGAAGTATGTCTGAACTGGGAGGGGGGGATCAGGACTGGGAGGAGTAGTGGGGCGGCTTGTGGTGCCAACTCGGGTGTGGGGATCACTTTAGGGTCGGGTGTGCCTGGGGACCAGAAAGGGTGGGCAGGAGGGGTGGCTAGAGTGGGGTCAGGGTTGGCAGGGGAGGCAAGAGGAGGGGCCATAGGTGAGGGAGCATGGGCATTGGGAACGGAGGAAGTAGAGGCAAGGCAAGGGAAGGGATCAGAGGCATAGCAGGGTGGGAAGATGGATGGGCAATGGCTGTAGGAGGGGGGACAGGAGGGTGGAAGGCAGGAGCAGCAGCATCAGGCGAGTGTTCCCCCATGCGGGACAAGATGTTGCACATGATGGCACCATGTCAGTCCATGCACGCGCCCGCCATTCCAGGTCAGCATTGAGCCTGCATGACAGGGTGTCGTATATGTCGCTCATGATGCTGATGTGTTGCCGCATGAGGTCCTCTGGCACCCTGGCTCATCTGTGGTTCCCCCAGACTCTGGCAGGTGGCTGCGGTGGTGGTGTGGCTGGGCCCTCCATCCCGGCTGGTCCGGCTGTGGAGAACACACAAAAGGGAGAGGCCATTAGTCCTCCCTGCACACACATTCCCCAAGGCCATGCCCTCCTCTCTGAGTGGCGACTGCACCAGTCTGCAGCCCACAGGAAGGGGATGTCCTAGGTACAATGCTATGTGTGGCCTGCACAGCACGCTCTGTGTCACGGGGCCCCGATGTGGCCAGAGGACTGTGGTGCCCCTTTCCCCCCCACAGACACACACGCCACAGCCGGTCAGGCAAGAGAAGTGTGCAGCCACAGTAAGATCCACTCATGGGTGGAAGAGGAGCCGTGAGTAGCCTGGCCCTCCCTGGGGTCTGCACACACAGCTGCGGCTCGCTGGGCTGTCTGTGGGAGCGGCTGCTGCCTCACATGTGCAGGCATGCCCAATGGTCATGCCTGTGACCTTGCAGTTAGCCTGCTTGCAGCTGGGTGTGCCCCCTTCTCCACTGGGGGCAAGACATGTGTGCCCACGCATGAGGCTGGCATCAGGATCCCGGCCATGTTCAGGGGCCGCCTGTTGTGCCCGCATGCCGCACCCTCCTACTGCATGTGGTTGCACGTGCACAGACCGCAGCACCATGTGCAGCCTGAGCAGCCCGAGCTACACTGTGCCTCCTGCTCCCTGTGCACCCACCTCCCCTGCCCTGTATGTGTGTGTGCCAACTCACCTTAAGATCCCTCCCAGGCATCTGAGGAGGCCTGGGAGATGTCCTGGCTGGCAGGGACCGGCTCGAGGGACAGGGTGATGGTCCGTAGCTCCTGTTCCTCCTCTGGCTGGGGCTGGCCCTGGCCTTCTGGCTTCTCCTCGGGGGCAGCCTCCAGGTGGATGACCACCAGGGTTTCCAGCCCTGAGTCCATCAGAACTGGGGGGAAAGAGGTTTCCCAACCCCCCAAGATGTGGTGGAGCTCACTGTAGTAGGGGCAGGTCCTGCCCCTGAGCGCACAATGCACTCGGTGGCCCTGACGTACCCCTGATGGAGCTCTTTCACCTTTTCCCAGACTTGCTGCATGGTCCGGGCAGGGTGACCTCACTCTGCCAGGGACACAGTCATGCAGAAGAAGATCTCTGCATTGCGGTGCTTGGCCTGGGGATCCTGGAGCGATTCCTCCTCACCCCACAACTCGAGGAGGGTCATGGGGGCACGACTGTCCCCCTGGGTGGGTCCTGGGTCCCCTGGGACTGCTCCCTGCAAGGGTCGGGGGGTCTCAGGGAGCTTGCTGCAGAAGCAAAGCTGTGCAGTGAAGGCACCTGCTCTCTGCAAACTTCCTGCCACAAGTCTTGTCCAGGGTGCCTGCAGCTTTAAGGGGAGCCAGCAGACAGGAACTATGGAGTTGTGATTAACTTGGCTGGAGTGGCCAAGAAGCCACCTGTTTTTTTTCCCCTGGAGGCCAATTCTTATGGAAAACCCCTGCTGAGAGAACACACATACTTTTTTGCACAAGAGCTCTTGCACAAAAAGGAGTTATTCCTTGTAGAAAGACAAATACCTATACTGCAAAAAGCCCTCTGTTCTGTTGATTGACTGTAAATTTTCTTGTGCAAAAATGCGCTTGGGGTGTGGATGCTCTGTGGCCATGAGGGGCCTAGGAAGACGCGCCAGAGAGGTGGGGTGGGGACAGGGTGGGAGCAGGAACAAGTGCTGGGAGAAGTTGGGGAGAGATAGGTGCAGGGAAGAGTGGCTGCTGAATCGCAGTGACTAGGCAGTCAATGATGGCGGTGTATGCTGCGCACATGCCCTGGGTCTACTAGGAAAGCTCCTGCCTGATGATCCGGTGCAGCTCCTGGTCAGCATGGTGTTCCTCCAAGTCCATGTCCCACCTCTGCTCCTTCCGCTCAAGACACCACTGGAGGGCACACAGGCAGGCGAATGTGGTCCTGCTCTAGGTCCTTGTGGGGTCATCTGCACCAATGGCTCTCATGGGTTTGGTAGGATGGCGCAGGAAGTGGTGGACACACCACACTTGCAGCTGGTCCAGCTGTGAAGACTAGAGAGAAAGGCAGTCATCCCAGGAGACATTGTGCATGAAGCCTAGCCCTCGTCTGTAAGGCGACACTGAAAGTCTCAGTTCACACTATGGAGATATGCTTCAGTCATCTGTAGTCTAGGCAATGGACACTGTCCTGCAGGGGCATGGACACCCCAGAGTAGCCTCATTACCCCCATGCCTTGGGGACAAGCAAGCACGGTAAGGTGCTGGCCAGGCCTGGAGCCTCCGGGCAGGAGGTCAGAGACTTGGCTTACCTTCCCTCAGTGCTGAGCACACACCAAATCCAGCACTAGCAGAATCCCACAGGGATGCTTCTATCCCTGCCCACTGGAGGAGAGTGGGGAGGGTGTTGGGGGAGGTTTGTGTGAGTGGTAGTCACCGCTTGCCAGGGAGGGTGCTACTGGGGTCCCTTCCTCTTCCTCCCCCGACCCCACAGGTTCCCATGCAGGGGCTCATGTCCTCCACTGGGAGTGGATGTTGCTCTGAAAGTGTGGGCATGACCATGTACAGGGTGTGGCACTGTTGTGTGTGTCCATGACCTCAGCCTCCTTCATGGTGGCTTGTGGTGGGAAGGTGTCCCACCACGGAGTCAGGAGTAAGGCAGGCCTATCCAGGAACCCTGTGAACAGGAGCAACTGGTTCTTGTGTGTCAGACTCATACTGCTGTCTGCTCCAGAGTGGCGGTCAATGTGCATCTATGTGCACAGGCTGCTGTGTGATCCCCAGGCCAACAAGGCTGAGCAAGGTGCAAGTAGCCCCTCTCAGACCTCCATTTTCACCCATTGTGTCTAGGGAAAGTAAAGGACCTCATCTGATGGGCCTTCCCCAGCCTCCTCTGAACCCTGGGAGACATCCTAGGAAGGAATACCAGCTCCAGGGACATGATGACCTGCTGGCTGGTGGTATTATATCCTGGCTGGCTACCTTTCCTTCTCCTCCTGCTCTTCCTCTTCCTCATCCACAGCCCTGCCTTTCTGGAGTCTGATGACTGGTGTCTCCATGCCAAAGTCAATGACAGGAAGGGAAGAGACCAACCCCCTCCCAGGATGCAGTGCAGCTGCTGGAAGTAGCGGCATGACTGGGGTGCCACCCCTGAGTGGGAACTCTGCTCCCTGGCCTTTGTGTAGGCCTCACTAAGTTTTTATTTTCATGTGCACCTGTTCCTGAGTGCACACATAGCCCTTCTGGCCCAGGCTGGCAGCCATGCAGCTGTAGACTTTGGTGTTTCTGTGCCTGGTGTGGCGATCCTGGAGGTTTGCCTCCTCTCCCCATACATCAGTGAGATACAGGATCTCTGCACCAGACCAAAAAGGGGCCCTTTTCCACCCCTGGGCAGGGGCTTGGGAGCTTGCTGCTGGCTCGCTAGCAGCCTTAGGAGGCTCGGTTGGAGTGCAGGGGTCTGCCATTGATACACATAAGGGTGGTGCTCTGTTTCACAGAGTTGGCAGAGTGCCACAAGCAGTTTTCCCTGTGGGTTCAGCTTTAAAGGCTGCACGGAAAGGGAAACTATAGAGGTTTGAGGAATATGGACAGAGTGGCCATCAGGGCAGCTGTGAGAAGCCCTGGAGGCCCATTATTTTGAAATAAGCACAGCTGCACCATCCACACTCACCCTATTTTGAAATAACAATTTTGAAATAGGCATTATTCCTTGTGAAATAGGGGTTTATTATTTCAAATAAGAAGCCCGTTATTTTGAAATAATTTCAAAATAACAAGCTTGCTTTGGTATTTCGTAATAATGTGTGTTATTTTGAAATAACTTTGTAGTGTAAACATGTAGTGTTATACTGATCTTAAGAAGGAATTAAGCACTGTACCAGACAAGCCACAGGGAGCATGAGGAAAGCAATCAAGGGAATGATTACATTTTATAATTATGGCTGATCCATTAAAAGTTAGTCCAATAAGAGTCATTACCTCACCTTATCTCTTTAAAATCCTGAGACTGACACTACTACAACACTGCAAACAATATCAAGTTGTCAGCTGCTGTCGGCAGGGGCATTTAAAAATTAGGGCTACATCTAGAATGCAACCCTCTTTCGAAAAAGAGCATCTAGACTACAACCAGTCAAAGAGAGCACCCAGGCAGTCTGGATGCTCTCTTACGAAAAAGCACAGTTTGCATTACATAGCACCTTTTTTTGAAAGACCACTTTTGAAAAAAGGCATTCTTCCTTGTAAAATGAGGTTTTCCGCGGTCGAAAAACTGCCGCGTTCTTTCAATTTACTTTCGAAAGAACACAGCAGCAGTCTAGACGCAGGGGAAGGTTTTTTCGAAAAAACCCTGTAGTCTAGACACACCCTATGTGATAGGGCAACTGGCTGTCAAGCACCATCTTTGAGCTGCAAAATGATCCTGCAATCATCTGCTTTCATTTCCCTCTTCCACAGTCCCCAGTAACTTCATGCAAGCTTCCTACATATAAATAGCTTTTTTGGGCCTGTACAGCTCTGGAATTTCTCACCCACCTCAGGCTCTCATGTATGAATTTGGCACACATGTATATAAGGGCACAGAAGCCTGAGCTGAATCTCTGTTCTCAACACTGTGATTGTAGTGAAGCCAAAAATATCAGGATGGTGGAAATGACCGATCCCCATCTAAAGTCATTTGGTTGTTCAGTAACACTCCTGTGCTACTGATCCAACCACTCTCCCATCCAGTATTCATCAACTGGAGAGAGGAGACTTATGTGCCTGCAATCCAAAAGAAGTAAGTAAAGCCATCAGCTTTTGTAATGGTCCAGTGGAGGGCAACCAAAATGATTAGCTGTCTGGCCTACTAGGAGAGGCTGAGGGATTTGGACTTATTTAGTCTGCAGAAGCGAAGAGTGAGGGGGGATTTGATAGCAGCCTTCAACTTTCTGAAGGGAGGTTCCAAAGAGGATGGAGAGAGGCTGTTCACAGTAGTGGCAGATGGCAGAACAAGGAGCAATGGTCTCAAGTTGTGGTGGGAGAGGTCCAGGTTGGATATTAGGAAAAACTATTTCACTAGGAGGATGGTGAAGCACTGGAATGGGTTACCTAGGGAGGTGGTGAATCTCTATCCTTAGAAGTTTTTAAGTCCCAGCTTGACAAAGCCCTGGCTGGGATGATTTAGTTGGGATTGGTCCTGGTTTGGGCAGGAAGCTAGACTTGATGACCTCCTGAGGTCTCTTACAGCCCTAGGATTCTATAGTTCTATGTAATTGTGATATTTACATTTATTTTAACACCAGTATTGGTCTGACCCTTCCTTAATAGCAAAACCATCATGTTACAATCAATCCCAGTGCACACCCACTCTTTATATATACGCGCATGGAGAAATCATGAACCAAAACCATCAAAAACATATTTTTTTTAAAAAGCTTGCTAATAGAGCTGTGTAGCCCATTTGGCTTCCCGAAGGGGTTCCTCCTCCTCCGAGTCAGTGGGTGGCCACTCTCATGCCCTACTCCAGAGAGGGAGGAGAGGCAGCAGGGTGCAGGTGCTGCTCTTCCTCCTTTCCCCTCTGCTCCTGCTACCTGCACCGGCCGGAGCTCTCCCTGCCCAGCCACCTGCCTGCCTGCTGAGGCCTACTGCCCCTGGACCCCACTGCAGCCCTGCTCACCACCACCACCACCACCAACTGCTGCTGCCTGAGGGGGAGGGAGGGCTTGCCTGCTGCCCCCCCTCTCCCCTCCCCCGCTCCAGAGGAAGAGGACCCCTCCAGCACCCACCACCCAGAGGCCTTCCCTGACTGATTGCTGCCCGTCTGCTGCTGCTGCTGAGCCCTGCTGCACCCCACCAAGGAGGAGAAGAGGAGACTTTCTACCCAGGACTGTGGAGGGGGTTTGTTTATAAGACTGAGCCTTTTTCATCTGCTCCAGGGGTGGTGGTGAACTGAGCTGTTAAAAAGGGGAGCAGGGGAGAGGCTCAGAGCCCTCCCCCCAGTCCAGCTCCCCCGCTGCCACCACCCCCAACGCCCCCTCCACCTGGACTTTCTCTTCTCCCCTTGACGGGGCTTTCTGCTCCACCTGCCACCTGGGACTGAGCTGCAGCAGCGGTGGGCGAGGTCGAGCCCCACAAGCGCTCATGGGTGAGCTCCCTCCCCACTCCCTTGGACTTGGCCCCCCTCCCTCAGTTACATTTGGCTGGGGGGCCCCCCTCGCCCCTGCGCACCCCACCCTACCCCAGCAGCTTGCTTCCCTCTCCACTGCCTGCCCCGCCCTGCTAGTCCAGTTGTTTTTCCTCCCTCCCTAAGGTTGCTCACCCACCACATCCCACCCAGAGTTTGCTACAAGCCACGCCCTTGCCCCTGTTAGCTTGTTAGTGTGTGTGTGCCCCGCCTCTCCCAGCTGCTGTCTTGTATTATTCTGCCCCATCTCTCCCAGTATCTCCTTCCTCTCCCAGCCTCCTGCTAGCCTCGTGGCACTGCCCTGCCTGTCCTGGACCCCCCTACCGCTCCCCCTGAGCGATTGTGCCCTATCCCTCCCCTTTTAGTTGGCACCCCTGTACACTGCACCCCCTTCATTGATCCCATAGCTTTCCCCTTATAACCCAGTGCAGCCGGAGGAGCCGACCCCCGCCCTGAGCCCATTACTTTGTCCCCCGCCCACCCTGCCGGTGCCCTCCTCCTCTGCTTCCAGCCTTGCAGGGAGGAGTGGTTGCTGGCCTCAAATCCCTTCGGTTCCCCTGTTTGCGTCCTACCCCTGTTAGCACCCTCCTCCCGCAAATAGTTAAGCGGGAGGGAGTGGCTGCCCCACCTAATCACGCCCCGCCTCCCCACCTCACGTCCTTCCTTCCTCTAGTGCCCTCCCCTGCAGTATTCCTACAGGGAGGAGTGGCTGCTAGTTCCTCTTTCCTCTGTTTCCCCACAAACACCCTTCCTCTGCTAGCGCCCTCCCTCCCTGCCAACAACTCAGCGGGAGGGAGTGGTTGCTTCCTCTCCCCTTGTTCCTCTAGCCCCTTACCCTTACCCTCCCCTTCCCCTACCCCTCACTTTGCGCCCTTCTCCTCTGCCACAGTTTTGGCAGGGAGGAGTGGCTGCTAACCCTCCCCCTTCCTAGGTTGTCCCTCCCTGAAACCAGTACCCCCACTTCTTTTCAGCCCCCCACTTCACTGACGCCCTCCTCCCCTGCCTGCTGTTTGGTGGGGAGGAGTGGTTAACCCTTGCCCCCACTCCCTGCCATAGGTGCCTCCCTCCACACTCTACCCACGATGGAGGAAACCCCTGCCTCTGTTGGTCCCGTGGTCCCCGCACTGCCACAGGCCCGAAAAAACGCTGCGGCTGACCTCCCAACTCCTGGCCCGAGCTCCGCCGCTGCCACGGCCGACACTCCCTCAAATTTGGGAACAGCTTCCACCTCGGCCAGGAAAAAGGGTGGGGGGAAGAAAAGGGACAAAAGCTTGGCCCAGAAGGCTAAACCCCCCGTGGCCAAGGCCACCCTGCCCAACGTGGCCCCGTCATCTGCCGCACTGCCTCCTTCCCCTGCTGTTCCCCCCACCAGCTCTGGGGGTGATCCACCCACGGCCCCCAGAGCGTACGCCCAGGTGACTGCTGCTGCCCCCCCGCCAAGTGCCATGTCATCTGCCCCGACTGCCGCCTCCAGTTCCATCCCTGGTGGCCTTCCACCGGCAGGTACAGCTGCAGCTGCTGCCAACAGCGCGTGGCGGGATGGCGCTAGAGGGGTCCTTTATGGTGCCCTACCAGGGGCCCCTCTACCAGATCCACTACTCAATGGGAGAGGCCCGGTGTTTCCTCTGCCGGGCAATGGGGCACGTCCGGAGGGACTGTCCCTTGGCCCGGTCGGGGGAGGCGTCCGGGCCCCCCCGGGGCCCAAGAGGGCACCGGCCCCAACATCGCTGCCCCCCCGGTAGTCCGGCCTTCGCGGCTGCCCCTTCTCCAACCGACGGCTCCGCTTGGGAGCCAGAGGCGCCCCCTCTGGCATGCCCGAGTGGGCAGGAGGGTCCCGCCTCCACTCAATCCATCTCTGCGGGGCCCAAGGAGGAGAGGGTGGCGCGGTTGTTGCCGGGCAAGGGAGAGGGTTCCCCGCAGGTGGAGGTTTCCCTACCCCCCTCTCTCCCTCCCCTGCCTCAACATCCCCCCCGAAGACCAGCTGTGCCCCCTGGCCTTGCCCCTGCTGACCAGTCCTCCACCTCTACCTCGGAGGGCTGGACGCTCATCTGGGGGAAGCGCAGAGCCCGCCGTTCATGGGCTCAATCTCCCCCCTCCGATGCGGAGGGAGGGAAGGCCCCCCTCCGAAAGATCCTGAGGGGGGCCAGCGCTGCCGAGAACACCCCCCTGCGAGCACCAGTTGGAGGCGCCGGCCGAGGATGCCATGGCAGTGAGGGAGGACGGCGGCGTCCCCACTGCGGAGCTCATTCATGAGGAGGCCTCGGGTGGAGCTCCCCCGGCCCTGATACAAGCTGAGCCATCCGCCGTCACCGCCGAGGTAATCGTTGCCTTGGCAGCCGGCGGGGAAAGGTCCAGGGCCGAGGGGATGGAACTCGGCTCCATCTTCGAGGAGATCGAAGCCCTGGGTCTGACCCCGCTTACCCAGGGGGAGGACGACCCTTTGCCAGTGGGCCTCGGTCTGGGCGGCGACTCTGTAGCGCCACCCCTAACTGTCCCCACCCGTATGCCCCAGGTGGCCGACCCCGTCCTCACTTTCGGGGCGCCCCTGGTATTACCTATCGGCCTAGCCGACTCAGGCGCTGGAGCTGAAGCCGCCGAGCCCAGCAACGGCTGGCGCTGAGCGCCCAGACCCAGAGCTTGGGGGCGCCCCCTCTCCTGCAAATGAGGCGGGGTGGTCATCTCCCCTTCCCGGTGGGGGCCCAGGAGAGAACGTCCCCCTGGCCGACACCGTGGTCATAGTCGCTGTTCCACCACCTGCGCCCAGTGTTGGCATGGGCCCCCTCCCCGTTCCTGCTCCCCCAGTCCCCATTTGGGAGGAGCCGCAGCCCAGTGGCATGAACCTGGGGGATCTTCCCTCAGACCCTGCCCAACATTCTGGTCCCCTCCCATGTCCCGATCAGCCCCTCACCGCTGCTTCTGCCCTTGGCCCTGATCCCGCCCTCTATGAACCCATTTCCAGCCCCGAGTCCTCCCCCATCCCTGATCCCACTCCTAATGATACCATTCCCCCTCTCTCCACCCCTGACCCACCATCCAGCCGCAAACCCACCCCCCTTTCCACTCCTACCATGCTGCTTGTCCCACCTTCACCGTCCTCCCAAACCACCGTTATTGCTACCCCTGTGGGAGCTGTCTCATTCCCGCTACCTGCGGGCGGCTCTCAGGGGGCGGTATTTGTGTCCCCAGTCCCCAGGCCCATAGGGGCTGCTTTGTTCCCTCCGCTGCACCTTCCCTTGCCGCAGTCGGGGGCGGGCAGTGCGGTGCCGTCGCTTGTGGCGCGCACTGGGGCTCGGACCCCGGTTTGCCCGTCTCCGTGGCCCGCAAGGTCCTTCGGGGGGCCCAGCTGGAGGAAACGTCCAGTGCCCCCTCAGCGCTGTGGGCCGAGCTCCGCAAATTCCTCGCGGATACACGTGGGGCTAAGAGGAAGGTGGAGCTGGCCCTTCAGTGCTGGGGGGACTTTCATTCCATCTTGGGGGCCACAAGGGCCCTTTTGCAGGAGGGGAGAGGGACCAAGAGGCAGGACATCGCAGCTTACTGGTGGGCCTGCAAATTCCACAACGCTCTCCTCGCCTTCGGGTCGGGGAGAGGCCTGTTGCGGGGCCTGCAGGAGGCTGACAATCACCCTGCCCATGAGGCTCCACCCTCATTATGAAGTACACCATCATCTCAACATTAAATGCCCGGTGCTGTAGGGCAGGTCTCCGCAGGAGCCGGGTGCTCTCCTTCCTTCAGGAGGGGGGTACTCGGTGGTTTTCCTGGAGGAGACCCACACAACTCCACCCGTCGAGGCTGGCTGGCGGCTGAAGTGGGGGGACGGGGTGTATTTTAGCCACCTCGGTGCTCGCTCAGCCGGGGTGGTCATCCTGTTCTCCCCTGCCCTACAGCCCGAGGTGCTGGGGACCGCCAAGGTTGTCCTGGGCCTCCTGCTGCACGTCCGGGCCCGCGTGGAGGGGCTGACGTTGAACCTGGTCTGGACCGAGCTCCCGACGGTCAGCGCGGGCGACTGGGACAGGCTAGAGATGCCTCTCACTCTGGCCGAGTTCTTGGAAGCTCTTCGTCTCATGCCAAACAATAAAACCCCAGGCATGGACGGACTGACCGTGGAGTTCTACCGTGGGTTCTGGGATGTCCTCGGCCCAGACCTCATCACCATCTGGGGCGAGTCCTTGGAGAGTGGGATCCTCCCTCTGTCATGTAGGCGAGCCGTGCTCGCTTTGCTTCCAAAGAAGGGGACCTCTGCGACCTTCGGAACTGGCGTCCCGTCTCACTCCTCAGCACGGACTACAAGATCGTAGCAAAAGCCATCTCACTGCGACTGCGGTCCGTGCTGGCAGACGTGATCCATCCCGACCAGACTTACACCGTCCCGGGCCGTAGCATCTTTGATAATTTGTACTTGGCCCGGGATCTCTTGGAGCTTGGATGTAGCGACGGTTTGTCGTTCGCCCTCCTGTACCTGGACCAGGAGAAGGCATTCAACAGGATGGACCACGGATATCTCTTGGGCACTCTGCAGGCCTTCGGCTTCCAGCCCCGTTTTGTGGGTTTTCTCCAGGTGCTGTACACCCTTGCGGAGTGTTTAGTCAGGCTCAACTGGACCCTGACCAAGCCGGTCAGCTTCGGGCAGGGAGTACATAAGAACATAAGGACATAAGAACGGCCGTACAGGGTCAGACCAAAGGTCCATCTAGCCCAGTAGCCTGTCTGCTGACAGTGGCCAGCACCAGGTGCCCCAGAGAGGTGGACTGAAGACAATGATCAGCGATTTGTCTCCTGCCATCCTTCTCCAGCCTCTGACAAACAGAGGCCAGGGACACCATTTTCTATCCTGGCTAATAGCCTTTTATGGACCCTAACCTCCATGAAATTATCTAGCTTCTCTTTAAACTCTGTTATAGTCCTAGCCTTCACAGCCTCCTCTGGCAAGGAGTTCCACAGGTTGACTACACGCTGTGTGAAGAAGAACTTTCTTTTATTAGTTTTAAACCTGCTACCCATTAATTTCATTTGGTGTCCTCTAGTTCTTCTATTATGGGAACTAATAAATACCTTTTCTTTATTCGCCCTCTCCACACCACTCATGATTTTATATACCTCTATCATATCCCCCCTTAGTCTCCTCTTTTCTAAACTGAAAAGTCCCAGTCGCTTTTACCTCTCTTCATATGGGACCAGTTCCAAACCCCTAATCATTTTAGTTGCCCTTTTCTGAACCCTTTCCAAGGCCAAAATATCTGTTTTGAGGTGAGGAGACCACATCTCCCTAACGTCCTCAGCCATGAAGACTGAAGCAAAGAAATCATTTAGTTTCTCCGCAATGGCTTTATCTCCCTTGATTGCTCCTTTTATATCTCGATCGTCTAGGGGATCCACGGGTTTTTTAGCAGGCTTCCTGCTTCTAATGTACTTAAAAAACATTTTGTTATTTCTTTTTGAGTTTTTGGCTAGCTGTTCCTCAAAATTTTTTTTGCTTTTCTTATTACATTTTACACTTGATTTGACAGTGTTTATGTTCCTTTCTATTTATCTCACTAGGATTGGACTTCCACTTCTTAAAAGATGCCTTTTTGTCCCTCACTGCTTCTTTTACATGGTGGTTAAGCCACAGTGACTCTTTTTTAGGTCTCTTGCTATGTTTTTTAATTTGGGGTATACATTTAAGTTGGGCCTCTATTATGGTGTCTTTAAAAAGTTTCCATGCAGCTTGCAGGGATTTGGCTCTAGTCACTGTGCCTTTTAATTTCTGTTTAACTAACCTCCTCATTTTTGTGTAATTCCCCTTTTTGAAATTAAATGCCAGAGTGCTGGACTGCTGAGGTGTTCTTCCCACCACAGGAATGTTAAATGTTATTATATTATGGTCACTATTCCCAAGAGGTCCTGTAACGGTTATCTCCTGGACCTGATCCTGCGCTCCACTCAGGACTAAATCGAGAATTGCCTCTCCCCTTGTGGGTTCCTGTACCAGCTGCTTCAAGAAACAGTCATTTAAGCCAGTGAGAAATTTTATCTCTGCTTCTCTTCCTGAGCTGACATGTATCCAGTCAATATGGGGATAATTAAAATCCCCCATTATTATAGAGTTCTTTATTTTGGTAGCCTCTCTAATCTCCCTCAGCATTTCAATGTCAGTATCGCTGTCCTGGTCAGGTGGTTGGTAATATATCCCTACTGCTAATTTCTTATTATTGGAGCATGGAATTACTATCCATAGCGATTCTATTGAACATGTTGATTCATTTAATATTTTTATTTCATTTGATTCTACATTATCTTTCACATACAGTGCCACTCCGCCACCCACACGTCCTGCTCTATCCTTCCGATATATTTTATATCCCGGTATGATTGTGTCCCACAGATTTTCCTCATTCCACCAGGTTTCAGTGATGACTATTATGTCAATCTCCTCCTTCAATAAGAGGTACTCTAGTTCACCCATCTTATTAGTCAGACTCCTAGCATTTGTGTAGAAGCACTTTAAAAATTTGCCACTGCTTATTCGTCTGCCCTTCCCTGATGCATTGGATTCCTTTATATGCGGTTGTTTGTCTCCTCTGGCCCATGGTTTGTCCTCTCCCCTCCTCTCTTTCTGACTACAGCTTAGAGAATCTCTATCAATGGATTCTCCTCCAAGAGAAGTCTCCATCCGATTTACGTGCATCTCCGCACCAATCGGCTTTCCCCCATCTCTTAGTTTAAAAACTGCTCTACGGCCTTTTTAATGTTTAGTGCCAGCAGTCTGGTTCCACCCTGGTTTAGGTGGAGCCCATCCTTCCTATATAGGCTCCCCTCTCCCAAAAGTGTCCCCAGTTCCTAATAAATCCAAACCCCTCTTCCCTACACCATCGTCTCATCCACGCATTGAGACTCTGAAGCTCTGCCTGCCTACCTGGCCCTGCGTGTGGAACTGGAAGCATTTCCGAGAATGCCACCATAGAGGTCCTGGATTTCAGTCTCTTTCCTAGCAACCTAAATTTGGCCTCCAGGACATCTCTCCTACCCTTCCCTACGTCATTGGTACCTACATGTACCACGAGCACCAGCTCCTCCCCAGCACTACACCCCAGTACGTCAGGGGTGTCCGCTGTCGGGCCAGCTGTATGATCTGGCGATCGAGCCCTTCCTCTGTCTCCTCTGTAGGAGGTTGACTGGGTTGGTGCTCCGGGAGACGGAGCTGCGGCTGGTCCTGTCGGTGTACGCCGATGATGTGTTCCTCGTGGTCCAGGACCCGGGCGACCTGGTGCGGGTGGAGGCCTGCCAGGCCGTCTACTCGGCAGCCTCCTCCGCCCAGGTCAACTGGGTCAAGAGCCATGGCCTGGTGCTTGGGGACGGGTGGCAGGCAGGCTCCTTCCCACTCGCGCTTCAGGCCATCAGGTGGGGCGCAGGTCCGCTGTTCTATCTGGGCGTTTATTTATCTGCCTCGCATCCCTCTCCACCGGAGAACTATCAAGGTTTGGAGGCCAGGGTGGGTGAGTGGCTGCGGAGATGGACAGGACTGCTCCAGTGTCTCTCCCTCCACGGGAGAGCACTGGTGCTAAATGAGCTGGTCCTGTCCATGCTCTGGCACCGGCTCAACGCCCTGCGCCCGGCCCCGGAGGTCCTCACCAAGCTCCAGAGGACAGCTCTGGAGTTTTTTTGGCCAGGACTGCACTGGGTCTCTGCAGGGGTTTTGTCTCTCCCCCTGGAGGAGAGGGGCCAGCGCCTGGTCTACATATGCAACCAGGGACAGACCTTTCACCTCCAGGCCCTGCAGATACCTCTCTTCAGTGCAGGCTCATCGGGGACATCAGTTGGCGGCTCCTTCATGGAGCCATGAGCACGGGCGTGTACTTGGCACGGTTCACCACCATCCCGGACACCTGTCCCTTTTGCGGCATGAGGGAAAACCTGGCGTGCGCCTACCTTGAATGCACCAGGTTGCAGCCCCTATTCCGGCTCCTCCAGAACCTCTTAAGGTATGTCTACACTACAGCACTAATTCGAACTAACTTAATTCGAATTAGTTAATACGAAATAAGCTAATTCAAATTAGTGCATCTAGACCAAAAAACTAATTCGAATTAGCGTTTTGCTAATTCGAAATAGCATGTCCACATTGAGTGGACCCTGAACCGAAGTTAAGGCTGGCCGGAACCAGTGCCGGCAGGGCATCAGGTTAGGACTTAGAGTGTGGAGCTGCTGCCTCAGGCTAGCCCAGAGCTGTGCTTAAAGGGACCCGACCCCCACCCCTGACAGACAGTTCTCAGGGTTCCCCGCTTGCTTGTCTAACTCGATGAGGGACAGCAAAGCAGTCCTGTCTTGGAGTACCCTGAGTGCCCACACTCGGCACATCACAGCACTCGGCCATCAGCCCGACTGCACTTGCCGCAGGCTGCCATCCGGGGGGGGATCAATCGGGGTTGTCAGGATCCAGGAGGCCCTGCAGGAGAGCTTCCACCCCGAGGAGCCTGCAGAGACACCCCAGTCCTCCCCATCGGGGGCTCGTGCCCCATTCCTCCCTCACCTCCTTCCACTTACCCCTCCCTAGCCCCCCTTCCTGATGTAAAAAATAAAGGACACGTGTGTTCAAAAATAGAAACTCTCTTTATTTAACAAAACTGGGGGATTAACTCTGGGGAGACTGGGAAAAGGAGGTGGGAGAGGGAAGAGAGAGGGTGGGAGAGGGGAGGAAACCTGTGAGGAGGAGCTGGAAGGGGGAAGCCAGGGGAAGAAGGAGGAGGGGAAGTATCAAACTGTGGTACGCCATATCTTCAGTACTGTGTACAGATGGGGTCTCCTCACCTCAAAAAATATATTTTGGCCTTGGAAATGGTTCATAAAAGGGCAACTAAAATGATTAGGGGTTTGGAACAGGTCCCATATGAAGAGAGGCTAAAGATACTGGGACTTTACAGCTTAGAAAAGAGGAGACTGAGGGGGGATATGATAGAGGTCTATAAAATCATGAGTGGTGTGGAGAGGGTGTATAAAGAAAAGTTCTTCATTAGTTCCCATAATATAAGGACTAGAGGACACCAAATGAAATGAATGGACAGCAGGTTTAAAACTAATAAGCGAAAGTTCTTCTTCACACAGCACATAGGCAACCTGTGGAACTCCTTGCCACAGGAGGCTGTGAAGGGTAGAACTATAACAGAGTTTAAAGAGAAGTTAGATAAATTCATGGAGGTTGGGTCCATGGAGTGCTATTAGCCAGGGGGTAGGAATGGTGTCCCTGGCCTCTGTCTGTGGAAGGCTGGAGATGGATGGCACGAGACAAATCACTTGGTCATTGTCTTCGGTCCATCCCTTCCGGGGCACCTGGTGCTGGCCACTGTCGGCAGACAGGCTACTGGGCTAGATGGACCTTTGGTCTGACCCAGTATGGCCGTTCTTATGTTCTTATGTTCTAAGCTCAGGGCTCAGGGTCGGGGGTCTCACTGGACCAACTTGATTTTCATGCAAACCTGCTCCTGGGTTCGCATGTGGCCTCTGGTGGCCAGGCTGGCAGCCATGCGGCTGTAGACGGCTGCGTTCCTGTGCCTAGTGCGGAGATTGTGGACGTTGGAGGCCTCCCCCAAACCTCGATGAGGTCCACGATCTCCGCACTAGACCAGGTGGGCGCCCGCCTCTTGCGGCCCCGGGCAGGCTCCTGGGAGCCGCCAGCCTGGTCCTGGGAAGAAGCGGAGGGCTGGGTGGCAGCGGGTGGCTGGCTCATGCCGTGCCAGGTGCAGGGTCTGCTGTCTGGGTGCTGGCAGGCTTGCAACTGGCACAAGCACTGTAGCCAGACCGTGCCCCTTTAAGTGCTCCGGGGCCGGGAGGGGGGCAGAAGAGTTTCCCTGGTTTGGCCCAGAGTGGCCCCCAGGGCAAGTTGGGAAGGGCTAGCCTCCCACTAGTTCGAATTAAGTGGCTACACAGCCCTTAATTCGAACTTCTTAATTCGAACTAGGCGTTAGTCCTCGTAGAATGAGGTTTACCTAGTTCAAATTAAGCGCTCCCCTAGTTCGAATTAAGCGCTCTGCTAGTTCCATTTAATTTCGAACTAGCGGTTTGTATGTGTAGCCCCTGTTAAAGTTAATCGAACTAACGGCTGTTAGTTCGAATTAACTTTGTAGTGTAGACATACCCTTATTGAGGTTCTGGCTGCACTTTTCCCCTCACCTCTTCATTTATGCACACCCTATCCATGGCCCCACAAAGTCGCGGGACCTCCTCGTCAACCTCCTCCTGGCCCTAGCTAAAACCACCATATACAACACCAGGAGGAGGGTGTTGGACGAGGGGGTTCCCTGCGACAGTGGGGCCTATTTCTGTTCCTCCCTTGTGTCACGTATTTGGGCAGAGTTCCTCTGGGCGGCGTCCACTGGCTTCCTTGACAGCTTCGAGGAGCAGTGGTCATTGTCCGGGGTTCTCTGCTCGGTGTCCCCATCTGGTTCCCTTGTTTTATACCTGTGACCTGAACCCCTTGACCCTTTAGTCATTATTTGTCCCCCGTAACCAGTTGGACATAGGTCCAGTTGTCCCTCCCGCAAGGCTGGGGGAGGGGCTTTTAGAACGTGGGTGGGCAAAGCCCGCCCACCTTCACATGTTTTCATAGTGCACTCCACTCCAACCCGCACCCCTTGACCTTGTTCTTCATTATTTGTCCCCTGGAATTAGTTGGACCCTGGGTCTAGTCGTCCCTCCCTCAAGGCTGGGGGAGGGACCTTGAGAAGTGCGCCCCATTCCCATGGTTTCCAAATAGTGCGCCCCACTCCAGAGAGAGAGCAGCAGAGTGCAGCTGCTGCCCCTTTTCTCCTGCCTTTCCCCCCGTTCCTGTTGCCCTGCACCAGTCAGAGCTCTCCCCGCCCTGCCCAGCTACTACACACCCGCCTGCTGAGGCCCCAGTTGCTGGACCTGCTCCCCTGGATGCTGCTGCTGCTGTTACCACCACCTCCAGCAGCTACTGCTGCCTCAGAAGGGGAGCGGGGCCTGTTGGCCTGCCCCCCCCCAACTCCAGAGGAAAAGGAAGAGGACCCCACTGCCACCAGCACTAACCATCTGGGACCCCCCCGGCCTCGGCTGGCCACCGCTCGCCTGCTGCTGCAGCTGCACCACCTGTGCCCCGTAGAGGTGCAAAGAGAGAAGACCCCAACACCTAGACCTGTGAAGGGGGACTTTAAAGACTGAGCTTTTTTTCCATCTCTGCTCCTGGGGTTGTGGTAAGTTGAACTGCTGAGAGGGGTTGGGGGGAGGCACAGAGCCCTCCCCAGTCCAGCTGCCCCCTTCCTACTGCCACCACCCCCAACGCCCCCTCCACCACTGTTACCACCTGGACTTTCTCTTCAGGGGCTGTTGCTCCACCTAGGACTGTGCTGCTGCAGCAGTGGGCGAGGTTGAGCCCCCACAAGCGCTCGTGGGCGTGCTCCCTCTCCACCCCCTTGGACTTGGCCCCCTCCTTCAGCTACATTTGGCTGGGGGGCCCCCCTCACCTCTGCTCACCCACCCTACCTTAGCAGCTTGCCCCCTTCCCCACTGTTTGCCCAGCCCTGCTAGCCCATTTTGTTTTTTCCTTCCCTCCCTAAGGTTGCTCACCCATCACACTTAGCCCAAGTTTACCTGCCACATCCCTGCCTAGCTAGCCTGTTAGTGTTTGTACCCCAATCTTCCCAGTTGTTGTTTTGCCTCATCCTGCCTCTGTTTCCCCCAGTGTTTCTATCTTCCCCCAGCCTCCCAATAGCCCCTTATTGCTGCCCCGTGTGCCCCAGTCCCCTCCCACTCCGGAGCGCTTGTGCCCCTTCCCCCGCTTTTTTTAGTTAGCCCCCCAGTACACTGCACTCCCCTCAATGACCCCATAGTTCCCCCTGTACCCCAGTGCAGCCAGAGGAGCCAGTCCCCGCCCCGCACCTGCTACTGCATCCCCTAGTCCATCCTGCCAGAGCCCTCCTCCTCTGTCTCCAGCCTTACAGGGAGAAGTGGTTGCTGGTCCCTTGGTCCCCCATTCGCATCCTGCCTGTGTTAGCACTCTCCCTCCCTGTGATCAGCCCACAGAAGGGAGTGGTTGCTTTTCCCCTTTTCCCACCCTCCCCAATCACGTACCCCTTTCCCTCATGTCCCTCCCCCCTGCAATAGCGCCCTGCTCCTCCACCACAGCCTCAGCAGGGAGGAAAGGTCGCTAACCCCTTCCCCTTCCTCAGTTGCCCTTCCCTGAAACCAGTACCCTCTCTTTCTCCCTCCCTCCCCCTCATTGACACCCTCCTCCCCTGCCTGCTGTTTGGTGGGGAGGAGCAGTTAACCCTTGTCCCCCGTCCCCCCTGCCATCTGTGCTTCCTTTCACCCTCTCCCCATGATGGAGGCCCTTGCCCCTGTTGACTCCATGGTCCCCCTATTGCCACCAGCCCTGAAAATTGCTGCGGCCGACCTCCAGCCAAGCTCCGCCTCTGCCACGGCTGACGCTCCCTCAAATTCAGGAGCTGCCTCCACCTCGGCCGGAAAAATGGGCTGGGGAAGAGAAAGGGCAAAGACCCTGCCCGGAAGGCCAAACCCTCCGTGGCCGAGGCCACCCTGCCCACTGCGGCCCCGCCATCCTTCCTCTGCTGTTCCCCCCACCGGCTCCGGGGGCAATCCCCAGAGCGTACGCCCAGGTGGCTGCTGCCTTCCCCCCACGTGCCGCCACATCATCTGCCCCGACTGCCGCCTCCAGTTCCATCCCAGGTGGCTGGGGCCCCTTCCCCACCCTGACCAGGAGGCATGGCGTCCGCTGCATCCTGGTCACTGCCTCGCCCCATGTTGAGACATACATACGGGCATTGGCGAGGGTGGTGGGGTCCTTGGCTGTGGTGGCGGCCTCCAAGATGTATGGCAATGTGGGAACGAGATGGGTCCCGCCGGGGTGGCAATAATAGCGGGATGTAAGGGCGGTTGAGGGGAGCAGGCATCACAGTGGGGGCACGAGTGTAGGGAGGATGGGGGACGATAATGGGGAGCGGGTTTTGAGGTAGGGGTGGGAGGACGGTGGGCTCAGGATCAGATGGTGTGTTGGAAGTGGAAGGGGGAACAACGGGAATGGTTGGAGAAGGGTCAGGAACGGGGGAGGACTTAGGGCTGGATATAGGTTTATAAAGGGCGGGATTGGGACCAAGGACATGAATTGGGGGAAGGGGAGGATCGGAACAGAGAAGGGGACCAGAATTTTGGGCAAGGTCACAGGGAAGGTCCCCCGGTATCTGCGGGCGGTTCTCAGGGGGTGGTATTTGTGTCCCCAGTCCCTAGTCCTCTAGGGACTGCCTTGTTCCCTCTGCCACCCCTTCCTTTGCTGGGGTCGGAGACGGGCAGCGCAGCGCAGTTGCCCATGGCAACACCCCAGTTTGCCTGTGTCCGTGGCCCGTGAGGTCCTTTTGGGGGCCTAGACGGAGGAAAAGCCTGGTACCCCCTCAGGGCTGGGGGCCGAGCTCCGCCAATTCCTCGTGGACACCTGCAGGTCTAAAGGAAAAGTGTAGCTGGCCCTTCAGCGCTGGGGATATTTCCATTCCATCCTGGGGGCCACAAGGGCCCTTTTGCAGGAGGAGAGAGGAACCAATAGGCAGGACATCGCAGCCTACCACCGGACCTGCAAATTCCATGATGCTCTCCTCGCCTTCGGGTCGGGGAGCGGCCTGTTGCGGGGTCTGTGGGAGGTCAACGATCACCCTGCCCATGAGGATCCACCTGAGCCCTCATCATGAAGTACACCATCATCGTGATGTTAAACACCAAGAGCTGTAGGGCGGGTCTCCGCAGGAGCCGGGTGCTCTCCTTCCTTTGGGAGGGGGGGTACTTGGTGGTTTTCCTGCAGGAGACCCACATGACTCCAGCCGTCCAGGCTGGCTGGCGGCTGGAGTGGGGGGACGGGGTGTATTTTAGCCAGCTCAGCACCCGCTCGGCTGGGATGGTCACCCTCTTTTCCCCTGCACTATGGCCCGAGATGCTCGGGATTGCCGAGGTTGTCCCAGGCTGCCAGCTGCATGTCCGGGCCCACGTGGAGGGGCTGACGGTCAATTTAGTCAATGTCTACGCCCCAAACGTGGGCCCGGACAAGGTCACCTTTTATCAGAAAGTGTCCACCTTCCTCAGCACCCTGGATCCTCGCGAATGCTTGGTCCTGGGCAGGGATTTCAACACCACCCTTGATGACCGGGACTGTGCAGGACTTGAGAACTGCCAAGCCACAGAAGGCATCCTCAGGGGAGACTGTGGACCATCACTCCCTGGTGGAGGTCTGGCAAGACCACCACCCGGACGACAACACCAGCTTCACTTATGTCCGGGTGGGCGACGATCAGTTGAGCCACTCCCGGTTGGATCACATCTACTTATCCCGTTTCCATCTGGCATGAGCCCAGTCCTCCAGTGTCCGGCTGGCCCCATTCATGGACCACCATCTGGTGGCCGTGAAAGCCTCTCTCAGTTTGGAGAGGCTGGGGCCGGCCTACTGGCATTTTAATAATAGCTTGCTGGAGGACGTGGGCTTCGTGGCATCATTCCGGAAGTTCTGGCTAGCCTGGCGGGGGCAGCGGCCCACCTTTCCCTAGGTGTGACGATGGTGGGACGTGGGGAAGGTGCGCGCCCGGCTCTTCTGCCGCTACTACTCCTGGGGCACCAGCCGGCGGAGGGATGCGGTGATAGAGCAGTTGGAGCGGGAGGTTTTGAAGCTTGAGAAGCGCCTGGCATCTGCCTCCGAGTATCCGCCCCTCCGTGAGGTCTACTGGGAGAAGCAGGAGGAATTCCGGGCCCTCGAGGACCATCGGACCCGGGGTGCCTTTGTTCGATCCTGCATCCGTCTCCTTCAGAAGATGGATCACAGCTCCCGCTTCTTCTATGCCCTGGAGAAAAAGACCGGGGCTAAAAAGCACATCACCTGCCTTTTAGCAGAGGATGGCACCCCCATCACGGACCCGGAGGAGATGCGTGGAAGGGCCAGGGCCTTCTATGCAGTTTGTTCTCCCCGGATCCGACCAAAGCCGATGCCTGCAGGGTACTCTGGACCAAGCTCCCGACGGTCAGCACGGGTGACCGGGACCGGCTAGAGTGACCTCTTCCTCTGGCCGAGTTGTCGGAAGCCCTCCATCTCATGCCCAACAATAAAACCCCAGGCATGGATGGGCTGACCATGTAGTTCTACCGTGTGTACGCCCTCGCAGAGTGTTTGGTCAGGCTCAACTGGACCCTGACCAAGCCGGTCAGCTTCGGGCAGGGAGTACGTCAGGGGTGTCCACTGTCGGGCCAGCTGTACGCTCTGGCGATCAAGCCCTTCCTCTGTCTCCTCCATAGGAGGTTGACGGGGTTGGTGCTCCAAGAGCCAGAGCTGTGGCTGGTTCTGTTGGCGTATGCCAATGATGTGCTCCTCGTGGTCCAGGACCCAGACGACCTGGCGTGGATGTAGGCCTGGCAAGCCGTCTACTCGGCAGCCTCCTCCGCCCGGGTCAACTGGGTCAAGAGCTCTGGCCTGGTGGTCGGGGACGGGTGGCAGGCCGGATCCCTCCCACCTGTGCTTCAAGCCATCAGGTGTAGCGCGAGTCTGCTGCTCTATCTGGGCGTTTATTTATCCGCCCCACAACATTCTCCACCAGAGAACTGGCAAGGTTTGGAGGCCAGGGTGGGTGAGTGGCTGCTGAGATGGACAGGACTGCTCCAGATTCTCTCCCTCCACTGGAGGGCGCTGGTGTTAAATCAGCTGGTCCTGTCCATATTCTGGCACTGGCTCAACACCCTGAGGCCAGCTCCGGAGGTCCTGGCCAAGCTCCAGAGGACAGCTCTGGAGTTCTTTTGGCCAGGACTGCACTGGAGGTATGTCTATACTACAAAGTTAATTCGAAATAACAGCCGTTATTTCAAATTAACTTTAATAGCATCTACACATACAAACCGCTATTTCACAATAAATTTGAAATAGTGGAGCCCTTATTTCGAATTTGGTAAACATCATTCTACAAGGAATAACACCAAATTTAAAATAGCTAATTCGAAATAAGTGCTGTGTAGACACTTATTTCGAATTAGGGGGCCTCCAGCCCTTCCCAGGGAGCCCTGGTGGCCACTCTGGGCACAACCAGGAAAACTCATTTGCTCCCCCCACCATCCCCGGAGCCCTTAAAGGGGCAGACTCTGGCCACAGTGCCTGTGCCAGTTGCCAGCCTGCCAGCATACAGCCAGCAGACCGTGCACCTGGCACAGGATGAGCCAGCAACCCGCTGTCACCCAGCCCTCCACCGCTCCCCAGGACCAGGCTGGTGGCTCCCAAGAGCCTGCCAGAGGCCGCAAAAGGCGGGCGCCTTCCTGGTCTAGTGCGGAGATCGTGGACCTCATTGAGGTTTGGGGGGAGGCCTCCAATGCCCACGATCTCCACACTAGGTGCAGGAATGCGGCCGTCTACAGCCGCATGGCTGCCAGCCTGGCCACCAGAGGCCACATGCGCAGCCAGGAGCAGGTGCGCAGCAAAATTAAAGAACTGCGGCAGGCCTATGCCAGGGCCTCCCCACCAGGGGCTGACGCAGAGGACTGCCCGCACTTTGAGGCCCTGGACCACATCCTGTGGTGTCAGACAGTCCATGCCCCCCTGGTTGTCATCAACCCCGGGACAGAGGGTCCTGCCCCTGACACAGGGGAAGAGGAGGAAAAGGAGGAGGACGTCAGCCAGGAGCCTGCAGGGCACGTGCCCTGCACCCAGGACCCCCGAGCCAAACCGGAGAGCCCGTCAGCAGCCTAATCTGAGGCCGGGGAGGCCTCCACATGTGAGTGACATCACAGTCCCCTTATGCAGGGTGGGGGCGGAGGGGGAGCCCAGGGACCGTGCGCATCATCCTTGATGACCACGGAGCAGGCGGCAACCTGTGCATCTGCTGAGCCATCCAGGACATGTGGCCCCAGCTGGGTGCCATGCAGGGGCCCTGGCCTCTTCCCCACATGCGTCTACGCATGAAGGCACATGACAGGCTCCTGACCCCGGGGAGAGACACTGCACACTGCCCTCCCTCCAGACGCCCCCTCTACACAGAAGCAGGGCATATCTCCCCTCCCCGCCCCACACACACACCACACTATAGGCAGCACAAGGGCTGGGGTGCAGTCCTGGGCCAGCTCACTCTCCCGGGGATAGCAGGTGCAGAGACCTGCCATCCTCGCCTTGCAGAGGGGGCTGGGTTTCACCCACTGTGTCCCCAGGGAGAACTGACCACTTCTCTTGTTTCACTGCAGCCGCAGCACCTGTGTGTGCAGGACGCACCACCCCATCTGGACCATCCACCTGCACCCGGGCCAGCAGGCGCACCCGCAACCTGGAGGAGTTCCAGAGGCAGCAGCTGCGCTTACAGGGACAGTAGGTCCACAGCCAGGAGCAGTGGGTGCAAAAGGACCTGCAGCTGCGGCGGGAGAGCTTGTGGGAGCTGCGGGAGCAGGGCCGTGCCCTCCGCGAGCACCTGCAGGCCCTGGCGGACCGACTGCTGCCTCCTGCTGCTCCAGCCCCTGCAGCCGCCCCAGCTATCGCTCTTCCTCCCGCTTCTTCTGCACCCCCATCCCTCCTGCCCCACCCTCCATACCCACTCCCCCCCGGGAACGCCGAGGCCCCTGCACCTGCAGTGCTGTGAGACGGGAGGGCCGGCAAGACCCCCAACCCTGAGCTTCCCCTCCCCCTTCCTCCCCTCACCTCCCCCTTCCAGCTCCCTCCTCCCAGGTTTCCCCCTCCCCTTTCCCACCTTTATTCTCCCCTTCCCCCGACCCCAGTTATGTTAAATAAAGAGATTTTTGTGGCAACAGAGGTGTTTTTATTGTATATCAGGAAGGGGGGTTAGGGAGGGGAAAGGGGAAGGAGGTGGGGGTGGAATGTAAGGCACAAGGCCCCAGTGGGGCACGCCAGGGGGACTTCAGTCCTCGTCCGCCTGGAAGCTCTCCCGCAGGGCTTCCCAGATGTGGACAGCTCCCTGAAGGGCCTCCCGGCTGGCAACCGTGCGGGGCTGTGCATACTGGCCAGCCAGGCGGGCAGCCTCTGCCATCCAGGCTGGCAGGAAAGCCTCCCCTTCCTCCCGCATAAATTGTGGAGCACACAGCATACTGCCACCACGTGCAGAATATTGTGCTGGGAGAGGTCAAGGCAGGTAAGGAGGCACCTAAATCATGCTTTCAGTCAGCCGAAGGCCCCCTCAACCACAATGTGGGCCCTGGTGAGCCTGGCATTGAAGGCCTGCCGGGAGGGGCTGAGGTGTCCCGTGTAGGGCTTCATGAGCCAGGGCTGTAGGGGGTAGGCCGCATCTCCCAGCAGGCACAATGGCATGTCCTCGTCCCCGACCCTGATGTGGCAGTTGGGTAAGAAAGTCCTGGCGTGCAGCCTCTGGCACACGGAGGAGTTGCAGTACACCCGCGCGTCGTGTGCCTTGCCGGACCAGCCCACACTGATGTCCGTGAACTGGCCCCGGTGGTCAGACACGGCCTGCAGGATCACAGAGAAGTACCCCTTCCTGTTGATGAAGAGGGAGACCTGGTGGTCCGGGGCATGGATGGGGATGTGCGTCCCGTCGATTGCCCCCCCACAGTTGGGGAAGCCCAGGGCACCGAGCCCCTGGATCACCGCATCCAGGTCTGCAAGGCGGACGACTTTGCGGAGCAGCACTCTGTTGTTGGCCTTTGCCACCTGTAGAGAGACACACAAAACCGAGGGTCACTGGGGTTCCCGGGTGGCTGGGAGTGTTTGTTCCCCGCCACTGCCCCATGCCCCACTCCCAGAAGCAGCCCCCGCTGCAATACTGGCCACCGTGGGCGGTCTGTAGCACGGCCGGGACAGACCGAACTCTCCCGGGGAGGGCACTTACACCACCTCCCCATTTCCCCATCTTCCATGTCCTCCTTGCAGCCCCCCCTCCTGGCCCAGTGGCCGGTGAGTGCCGTACCTGCATGAGCACTGCTCCGACGGTGGATCTTCCCATGCCGAACTGGTTCCCCATGGATTGGTAGCTATCTGGCATGGAGAGCTTCCAGAGAGCGATGGCCACCCGCTTGTGGAGGGGAATGGCGGGCTTTATGCGTGTGTCCCGTAGCCGCAGAGGAGGTGCGAGCCACTCGCAGAGCTCCAGGAAGGTGTCCTTCTTCATCCTGAAGTTCTGGGTCCACTGTTGGTCTCCGCAGCCCTCCAGGACGATGCGGTCCCACCAGTTGCTGCTGGTGTCCAGACGCCAGATGCGGCAGGGCACGCTGGCATCGGGGCGCCGTTCCTCCAGGGCCTGCAGCAGAAGGTGCCAGGCAACCTCCAGCAATTGCTGCCAGGCTTGCAGCAAGATGTTCAACATGAGCACCAGAGTGCCCAGGGGCGGCTCTGGCTCCATGGTGCCAAGTGCTGCGGTGTCCCAAAGGCACTAAACTGCCTATTATCTCTCATATTGGCAAGATGTATGTGATTGCATTTAGTTTTCTACTAGCACTAGCTTCTAGGGCCATAGTATACAACCAGTTCTGAAGCAGTAGCCATTATAATGGCATAATAATAGCAAACTAGCCACACTAAACCGGTCAAATAACCACATGTGGCTAGTGGCTAGCGTGTTGGACACCAAGGTTCTAGGGCAAGATTCTTACTGTGTGCAAATCAGTTCATGCACATTAATCTGCCCCTGAATTTTTAGCATAGAGTGGTTCAATAGTTCATACAGGAGTATCTAGAAATCTCTTCCTGGCCAATCCAACTGGCTGGTCTCCCCCAACCCATCTCCAATATGGTGGTGTAATTTTCTGAGACTATTCCTGCCCCCTTTCTCTCTGTGTCCCATTTGTCCGTATAATTATGGCAAAAGCATTCAGAGATGTACATGTTTCTGTAAGAAGCAGAAAATCTGGCCTGTAAGAAGAAAGTAAGCTAAACCAGATGCAAATCTCAAAAGACTTTAACCCAAAGTACACACAAGAGAAAATAGAGAAGCAGGTTTCATTGCCCACTTTCAGGCTGTCCCACTATGGATATATTAGATGGAGCAAGCATAATCTGTTTTTAAATTATGTGTAAGGTTGCAGGTGCCTCTTATCTGAGGAGAGATGTCCTGAGTGTTATGTACGACTGAGCAGTTCTGTCAACAAAGCTGCTGCTCTTATCAAAAGCTCATACATAAGTAATAGGATAAACCAATACACAGGAACAGTAGACTGGCTGGGTGGAAGTGGGGAGAGAGAGCTGGAGGGATGGGGTATGTGGTATGATATAACAGTATTTAGCCAGCTCAGCATCCTGTTACTAATGCAGGTCCCCACTATACAGGAATCCAACCCCAAATTCCATTTACAGGCTTGTTTTCCCCATGCCAATAACATGAAAATAGAAGGGGGGGGTGGCCTGCTATTCCCATAATGACCCTATAACAGTAATTTGATTTGGATCAAAAGCAGTGCTCAAGAAAGGGCAATAGTAAGACAAGATGATTTGTGTGGGGGGGCAGATAAATATAACTAGTCATCATACCCAAGCTTCCTGCTTCCTAAACTCTGGGTACTGGAAGAGACCCAGCTGAATGTGACTCTTCAGGAGGAATTCAGACGGCAGGTGTGTCAGGGCTAGGGTTCAGAAGTGTGCTGATAGAGAATGACGTGCCTGGCATGCAAGCATCCACTGAGTTTTCTGGAAGCCATAATCTGATCAACTCAGATTAAATCAAGCAAAATCATTAAGGTTAGCAGGATTGCAAGGCAAAATATCCAGACTTCCCATGCATGGGAGTTAGGCACTCAACTGCCATTTGCACTTTTGACAACCAATCCTAAATCTTAGTCACTTAGGGTATGTCTAGACAGAGGGATGCAGATTAGGCAGGTCGACATTGCAAATGAGGCAAGGATTTAAATATCCCGTGCCTAATTTGCATAAAAATGGCCACCGCGTTTTGCCGACTCAGCCTTTGTCTGCAAAAGCGCAGTCTAGAGGATCTGTCGAGAAAGAAAGCCTTTTCGACAGATCCTATAAACCTCCTTGCAGGAGGCAAGGGATCTGTTGAAAAACGCTTTCTTTCTCGACAGATCCCCCTCTAGACTGCCGCTTTTTGCTGACAAAGTGCTGAGTTGGCAAAATGCAGCGGTCATTTTTATGCAAATTAGGCACGGGATATTTAAATCCCTGCCTCATTTGCAATGTCAACCTGCCTAATCTGCATCCCTTTGTCAGCAGAGGGATGCAGTCTAGACATACCCTTAGGAGCCATGTTTCAGCAACTGCAAAAATACTAAATAAAACAAAATTACAGAGAGTTGGAGAAACCTTGCCTGGAAATTGATTTTGAGGCTCTCCTGAACCCCAGATAAATGAAGCATGCCTGCTTGCACAGGTGAAAGGAAAGCATCTCAAGTCATCTTGCACCAAGAAGTAATCAAAGCCCTGGTCCTGCCACGAGCTTCTGGTGGGAAGATACTTACACTCTTCTCTCAGTCCCCTAAAAGTTAGTGTTCTATTCAGCTGGCCTCCACTCATCTTAGTGGAGCTTTATTGAGAGCAAGGGTCTGCTGACATGAAAATCAATGCAGTAATGGGCCCTAATATTAAGCTATAGGGAACCCATCTCTTTGTATAACTCAGCAGAAATCTGTGTCAGTGACTGGGACATGGGCAGTAGTGCCTAGTAGCTGCTACAGGAGGCATCACTGTACAGAAAATAGAAGCCAGCCAGAGAGTGGGGTCATAACTAAGTTACCTGGAACAAGTCCAATCAGGAACAGGACTGGGTCCAAGACTGAAATAAAAAAAAAAGCACAGGTGCTACCTCAGCAAATATTCTGAGCACTAGCAAACTGGTGTTGGTCCTGGTGATGGTGGAGTAGGCAATTAGGCAGCCTACTACAGGCCAGCTGAGCTCAGCTGTGCTCACCTGAATGCCTGAAGCAAGGCTCTGCTGCAGGCCCCGATTCCTGACACTTTCCAGTTGAACACGTCTCAGGCCAGCGTGGCTCAGAAGTCTGACCATGGGTGAACTGCATACAGCCCTTCAATCTGGCATCATTCTTTGCTCTGCCTCCCTTCTGTTCTTGATTGTCAATCAACATCCCTGGCCCTAAACAGCAAAGGACTCCAAATAAGGTTTCCTGCATCCATCTTTGCTTTATTACCCTATTGTGGCATTTGCAGACTTTTTAGGAATAAAGAGCTAGACGGAGGGAGAAGGAGAAATAATAAGAGCATTTGACTTACTCCCAGACAAAACTGGTTCCCTCCCATCCTCACTGCTCTTTGCTCCCCATAAAGACACATCGGGTCAGGTACTTGAAACCTTTATTAGATATACCACCCAGGCATCTGTGTGACTCATCTGCACACCAGCTCTAGGGAGCCATGATGCAGTTGTGGGTCAACAAGCAAAGATACACCATGTTGTCTGCAGCATGGCTTTAAGGGCTTTTCTGTTTTGCAGGAAAGAGTGGGCTGAGTTACTGGGACAAATAAGGCCTTTGAATATTACTCACTTTGGATAAGATTGGTTTAGCCATCACTTAGCCACTTAGGCTGTGTCTAGACTACATCCCTTTTTCAAGAGAGGGATGTAAATTAGGCACTTCGAAATTGCAAATGAAGCTGGGATTTGAATTTCCCGTGCTTCATTTGCATAATCGCATCATGGCGCTCTTTCAAAAAAGCGCTATTTCTTAAGTAAAACCGCAGTCTAGATGCGGTTCTTTTGAAAATAGAAGTCTTTTTCGAAAGATCCTGTAAACCTCATTTTTTGTCAAAAAAGGGATGTAGTCTAGACACACACCTAGAGGGCCCCTCTCCACTCATTCTTCCCTTAATCCAAAATGAGTAAGATTGCAACAGAGGGTGGAGAGAAGGGACTTTTCACACAACACTTGCCCCTGGGAGCAAGGGGATAAGGGAATGGGTGAGATGCAGCTTGGCTCTCAATGTCCCTCACCAACTAGCTAGCACAGCTGGTCAGGTTTACGTGGGAGCAGGAGGGAGGGGACAAGCTGCTCCAGGAAAAGAAGGGTAAAGTAACTTAGTGTGATTCTCTGAGTCACTGTTGGTTCTCTGCTCACCACTGGGATAGTGCCACTAATCAGACACTGCCCCTCCTCCAGTTTAGGTTTTAAAGTCAAATGTTCTTAGATTCCCATAGTTCTAAATAAAAAGCAGTGATTCCCAAACACTGAGTCAAAGTTTGTAACATCTCTCCCCCATCAGACAGCAATAGCTCACAGAAACAGGCCTATCTCCTGCCACTGGCATCTCCCCAAGAGGAAGAGCAGACAGGATGAGCTATGTAGCCAGCAAGGGTGGCAGAGGAAGCTAATTGAATACTAAAGTTGGGGATAATTGAAACATCCAAAAGGAATCAGAGTCTTGGATAGAGCTGTCCTAACTAGGGATGTTAAATATCGGTTAATTGAATAGTTGATTAATCTCATGAATTTTTATCAGTTAGTCAACTATTCTATAGTCCCCAGGGGTGAGGCTGGCAGCCCATATGCTCCAGCTACACTCCCAAGGAGCCCCTGCCACTCTGCGCAGGGTCCCAGGCGGGAGTTGGTCTGCAAGATGAGACAGTTTAAAAACCAGCTCCCCTCATGAACCAGCTGCCTGGTGTCCCATGCTGCTGCCTCTGATACAGGGACAGCAGCCCCTTTCAAGGGAGAAGACGGGGCTGAGCTCCTGGCACTAGCTGGAACTGAGCCAGGCTGCCTGCCTACCTGGCTCCTAATACACTTCAAATGCAGAGCTGCAGTGGGGATAGGTCCTGAACCCAGCAGGAGCCAGGACTGAGCTGGGCTGCTGGCCAGTCCGCTAAAAAATTTATTGACAAGAGGAGGGGGAAAATGTGTGTAGTCCATAGCATTAACCTATAAGCTTTTGTTTATCGTTTAATAAACTACACTATTACATCCCTAGTCCTAACCCATATGCAAAATATACAGCTGTGTAGGGCACCTGAAAAATTTAAAGTACCATTGGGCACTGTTCCATCTAAGCTGCATGGAAGCACAGCTTCACAGGTGATTAATCAGCCCCACCCAGTCAGCGGCTCAGTGCTTAATCACCTATGAAGTTGTGCTGCAGCACAGCATAGAGGGAACACTGCCACTCGAAAATGTCTGCCACAGCTATTAACAGAACATCGAACCTGTGAAAGTGCCATTCAAGCGGTAATAAAACTATTTAAGAGGCATTTGCCAACCCCAGGCATATACTGTCAGTTTCTGAATTTTCTATGTTAGTCGACAGGATCTTAGTTTAAAATTTGCTTTAAAAATATTTCATTAATGTGTTGCTGAATATTATAAAATTCTGAAAGAATTGTCATCATTTCTCCGCCCGCCAGGCTGCCACTGGGCATAGAGGCACCTGTTAAATGATACTGCATAAGTCTCCGTAAAGCATAAGGATGGCCCTAGTCATGGATTATTCTAATATACCAGTAAAGATGAGCTGATGTTTGCCTATGTCATGGCTCCTACCCCACTCTGGCATGATAAATGCAGAAGTGGGGGCCAGCAAGTGCACCCCAAAACCTTATCTACCAGGCTTTGGTATAAAACTTCCCCCCTTCCCCCCAAAATCTTAAAACCCTAGATTTTGGGAATAAAACTTCCACTGCCACCACCCAAATTAATAAAGAAACCAGGGGAGAGACCATTTGGGAAAATCTCACCCCTAAAGTAAAAAGCAGGACACCACCATTAACCAATACAAGGTTAATAAAAGGAAAAGAGAAAACTTTTATTATCACCACACTATTCCTATTGCAAGCACGATTAGATGGAAAAGTAACAAAATAATATACTCATGGAGAAACTCCATGGGCCTAGAACTTAGTTACAAAGGAAAGCCAAAATATTTTTTAAAAGTGCACAGACAGCAGATTCCATATCCAAACCATAAAACAATGAAACCTAATGGATTTATCTAAACTTTACCCTACTTATAGAAAGTGAAGAAAGAGTCTTTTCTTGGAGGGAGACATAGTGTCTGTCCCCCTCAATAGCTGGAGAGAACTGCCCAGAGACAAAGGAGGAAAACCCAAAATTCCTTTGTCCCAGTTTGAAATTCCTACCTACATTCCTATTGGCCACTCCACCTGGCTAGGTAAGGGACATCGTTAACCCCTTAGTCCCCAGGCTGCTGGCTAACCCTCATGATCATGACAGCCTAGAACAAGTGAGCCAAAGTCAATGGAACTGCTCCTGGTGTCTGCTTGGGCTCAGGCCCTTAATGCAGTGTTAAAAGATCCAATGCCACAGAGAAATGAAGATGTCTCCTCAGAGTTCCCATGTCCCTGGTACAAATTTCAGACCTGTTCTTGTCTCAGTCATTGTATGGTTCCTACAGCTACGCTGTCTGACTGGAATGTCTCAGTGAGTTGGATTTGGAGCTGGTGTTTTTGCCTTCCCACTCTTTGCTCTTTGGTACGCAAAGTTGTCTTGAGGCCTTTAACAAAAAAGAACAAATTATACTGGGAACTTTTCCACCAGTGGAATTTACATGTCTGTTGGTGCTCTCTGTTCCAGACATATATCCTGAATATATTTGACACACACAGACACTAATTCCATCTCCAACATGCCCCTTTCAATGGTGGAAGGCGATGGGTGAAATCAATGATGGGAAGGCAATGAGTGAAATCCTGACCCCTTGGGAAATGAAGAGCAAGACTTCCAATTGATTCCTAAGGGGTCAAGATTCCCCCTTGTGTCAAGTACAGTACAAGATTCCCTCAGCTTTCCAAGTTCCTTAATGTAAAGAAGGAAGGAAAGAAGGAACTTGCACAGAATCCGGTGGCAATTGAATGTCTAACTCTGTGCAGTCACTAGGGAGAGAAGAGCCTGGTAATGGTGCCATCCCTATTGACTGAATCTGGTTAGTATGACCATGAGAAAGGATAATACATTGACCTATGTTGCTAATAAGGTGTACGAGTTCTGCATTCTTCACCTGCCTGGACCTGTTGAGTGATTGGCATGAGCTTATTTCATCTCATATCTTCCTGAAGTTTCCTGCCTAAGAGAAAATCTGTGTATTAGCTCTGCTTCTGATCACAGCCTTGAAATGCTGTATTTCCATTCCACTCCCAAAAAGCCATGCCTGCATTCAACAGAAAGGACGGTGTGTTTTCCAGTCCCATGTTCCAATCTCTTTAGAAAGATTTCACAGGAATTGTAAAGCCACGTTGCCTGGATTGTGTATGGGAGCTTCATTTCAATGCTTATCCAAGGTGCTGTGCCACTCCAGCTGTGATCTGTCAATGGTTATTTCCATACCCTTCACTTCATCCTTGTACACAAGCATATACCAAGGAGCAAGCAGTAATTAAAAGAATTGGGGTCTATTTAATTGCCTTCTGACATGATAGCACAATGTCTGCTTTCAAAGCAGCACAAATCTCTGGCAAATTGAATCTAATGGCAGTCAAACAGCATCTTGAGATCTGCATCCCATTAGTGCAGGTTGTCTCCATTAGCAAAAAAATAGGTTTCTCATTTCCAATTAACAAGGGAACATGTCAGGTTAAGGCCATAAACCCCAGCAAATGTGGAATTAAAAGGGGAAATTTTCAGTCCATAGCTCTGCCAACCTCAGACATGCATGTGCCTCCATTATGGGGGGACCCTTGATGGTATGAAAAATGGGGTTACATTAAAATGGTTTGTTGCTATTATCTATCACTAGAATTATAGTAACACGTAGTAGGCTCACCTAGGGAACTTTTTGTGTTAGGGACTGGACACACACACACACACACACACACACACTTGCATACGTGCTCACATTCACACACTCAGGAACAGAAGAGTCCCAGGTCTAAAGCTCCATTTCTGTATGTGCTTGTCTTTGTGTTAGGATGTAATGAGTTCTAATTGTCCCTCTCTTTCTGTATCCCCCGGACTGGGTCTACTTTGATTCTTGGTTGTATTTCTTGAAGGTCCCAGTAGTACTGAAACCAGAATGATTTTATTTTATCTCCAGATGAGGTAGAGGGCACAGAGCCACTAGGAGGACTTCCCCTATAGCCTCCACATGCTACCTCACTCCCAGGAGGTAGTGTCAATATCCAGGGGACTTGAGACACGCTTAAAGCCTCTCTCAAGTCCCTGGATATTGACACTACCTCCTGGGAGACCCTGGCATAAGACCGATCGACATGGCGCATGCTGATCCACCAAGGCTGTCAAACATCTGAAGCCAGAAGGACAACCATAGCACAAGAGAAGCGAGCACTCCGTAAAGCCAGAGTTACAAATGCTGCAACAGTGGTGCCCACACATGTCTGCCCGACATGTGGCAGAACATTTTGTGCCCGCATTGGCCTTATCAGCCATCTGCGGACACACCGTGGACAGCCCACAACTTGTTAGATGTCAAGGTCTTCTTCGAATACGATGGACAAACATCATCATCATCATCACCTCACTACCTCAACCTACCTGCCATCTGGTCCCAGTACTCCTGCCGTGTGGTGGTGGTCCGGAGCAGGCCGCGGGTGCGGGAGCATGTCCCGGGAGGGGTGGTGCGCCCTGCACGAGCAGCTGGTGCAGCTGTAGAGAAAGAAAAAAAGTGGTCAGTTCTCCCTGGGGACACAGTGGATGATGCCCAGCCCCGCCCCCCACGACGTGAGGGCGACCGTGCCCTGCACCGTCAGAGCCGATGTGATTGCACAGAGGCCATGGTCAAGATGTCTGGCTCTCCCCAGCACTGGGAGCTGCCCGAAGACCGCATCCATGCCCCATGCCATGTATAGTGTGGTCAGGCGGGCGGGAGATGTCCCCTGCCTCTGTGTAGAGGGGGTGTGTGAAGGGAGGGCGTCCTGCTGGGTCCCGCCCCGGGGTCGGGAGTGTGTCAGGTCTCTTCACACACGCATGTGCATATTGGGCCATGGCCCCTGGGTGTCACGCAGCTGAAGCCACCTGCCCAAGGGTGGCATGGCATGTGCTCGCATGTGCACAGGTGGCTGCGTGATCCATTGGAGGCATGGCCCAAGTGCACGGTCCCTGGTCTCCCTCCCTGCCTCCCCCCCGGACAGGGAACAGTGCTGGCGCTTACCCGGTATGGCCTCCCTGGACAACCCTGCCGACTCTGGTGCCGGAACAGCTGGCGGTGGCCCCTCCGGTGCGCCCGGGTCAGGGCCCTCTGGTCCTGGCTCGCTGCCTCCCGGGCTGGCGCGGGCTGCCCCGCCCCCCAAGAGTTGGTCAAGGGCGGGGAAGTAGGAGCAGGTGGCAGCCCCTGCTGCGGCGTCGCCCCTGGTGGCCCTGGTGTATGCCTGCCACAGCTCCTTAACTTTCAGGCGCACCTGCTCCTGGGTGCGCCTGTGTCCCTTTTGGGCCATGGTGGCCGCTATGCGGCCGTAGATGGCCGCGTTCCTCCTCCTAGTGTGGCGATCATGGATGTTGGGGGCCTGCCCCCCAAACCTCAATGAGGTCCATGACCTCCGCACTAGTCCAGGAGGCGCCACGCCGTCTGACCCCTGGCTGGCCCCTGGGTGCTGGGGGACTGGGCGGGGGACGGCTGGCTGTCACTGGCTCCCTGGCTCATCCTGGGGCCACTGGGTCAGGGGCAGAGACTGCTGGCAGGGCTGGCTCTGGCAAATGCCATCTGGCCAGAGTTTACCCCTTTAAGGGCCCTGGGGCTGGGGGAGAGGAGAGGAGTTTTCCTGGTTTGGCCCAGAGTGACCACCAGGGAGAACCTGGGAAGGGCTAGCCTCCAGCTAGTTCGAATTAAGTGGCTACACAGCCCTTAATTCAAACTACTTAATTCGAACTAGTCATTACTCCTCGGAGAATGAGGTTTACCTAGTTCGAATTAAGTGCTCCACTATTTCAAATTAAATTCGAATTAAATTCGAAATAGTGGTTTGCATGTGTAGCCCCTATTAAAGTTAATTCGAACTAACAGCTGTTAGTTCGAATTAACTTTGTAGTGTAGACATACCCAGGGTGGTTAAACACTGGAATAAATTGCCTAGGGAAGTTGTGGAATCTCCATCACTGGAGATATTTAAGAGCAAGTTAGACAGACATCTGTCAGGGATGATATGGACCATGCTTGGTCCTGCCATGAGGGAAGGGGACTGGACTTGATGATCTCTCAAGGTTCTAGTATTCTGTGATTCTATGATTAAACTATTCTTAAAAACCTCTAATGATGGAGATTCCTCATCCTCCTTACATACATAGTTTGTTCCCATGCTTAAATACTCTTACAGTTAGGAAGTTTTCCATGTCTAACTTAAATTTACCTTCCTGCATTTTAAGCATCATACTTCTTGATGAGATATAATCAGTGCTGCATACAGTGGGAAAATTATCTCTCTTGTCTTGTTTAAAAGTCTCCTACAAATACATCCCAGAATGGTGTTTTGTTTTGTTTTTGGCAATAGTATTACATCATTGACTCTCATAAAGTTTATGATCCACTGTAGCCCCCAGATCTCTTTCTGCAGTGGTCCTTCATACATGGGCATTTCCCATTTTGTATTTGAGGTTTTTATTCCCCCCTAAATGCAATACTTTGCATTTGTCCATAATGAATTACATCTTCTTTATTTCAGACCATTTCTGCAATTTCTCAAGATCATTCTGAGTCCTAATCAAGTCATCCAAACTATTTACTATAAACTCTCCCACATGATATCATCTGCAAACTATAAGGCTATGTCTACACTGCAGCTTCTTGTGCAAGAACTGTTTTGCGCAAGAGTTCTTGCGTAAAAGTTCTTGCGCAAGAGCATGTCCACACTGCTGAAAGTGCATTGCAAAAGCTATGCACTTTTGCGCAAGAGAGTGTCCACACTGGTGGGATGCTCTTGCTCAAAGACCTCCCCCCCCAGAACCAGTTAGGACAGGGCAAAAAGGGAACCAGTACCTTCCAGGGGCAGGTGCCAGAGACCCGCTGAGACACGTGCTTAAAGGGATCTCCCTGGATTGCCATTTCTCTGCTGCTGCATGCTTTGAGACCTCTTGTAGGGACTGAAAGCTGTAGCAGTGCCTGTTGCGGTTGCCCTCTGCCTCTTTGGACATCACAGCTTTTGCCCTAGTGCCTTTGGGGACTTTTCACTTCAACCTCTTGTGCCATGGAGCCAGGGATGGCCCTATGACTGCTCTGGGCCCACACAGCCATTTTGGAGTGCATGCAGCTGCTGCTCTATGCTGCCACACTACTCCTGCAGGAGTTCGACACCAAGCTCAATCTGGAGTCCCTCTCCCTGGATGCAGCGGCTTCGCTGTGGCATCCCTACCCCACTGTGGAGAGGTGATACTAGAGACTTGACACCAGTTCCAACTGGTGGGACTGGCTGGTCCTGGAGCAATGGGATGACCAGCAGTGGCTCCACAACTTTAGGATGTGGAAGCAGACATTCTTGGAGCTGAGTGCCTGGTTCGCCCCTGCACTCTAGAGACACAACACCCAGCTGCAACCCGCCATCCCCATGAACAAGAGGCTCGCCATCACCCTGTGGAAGCTGGCCAGCCCGGACAGCTACTGCTCGGTGGCAAACCAGTTCGGGGTTGGCAAGTCCACAGTGAGTGCCGCCTTGATGCAGGTAAGGCCCTCTGGGGGTTGCAGTCCCTGCCCGGGGGAAGGGAAGAGTCCAGGCTGGGGGCAGTGGGTGTGAGGGAAGCCCTGTCACCCAGCAGGCTTGTGCCATCCCTCCCTCACATAAGTCTGCTGGGAACCTCTGGGGCAAGAGGGCTCTGGCATGTTTGGGGGGAGAGGGCATCAGAGGGAGGCGGACACCCCCCGAGGGCTCATGCACCTGCCCTGTCTCATTCTGTGTGTTTCCTGTGTGTCTGTGTGCCCTTCTGCAGGTTGTCAGAGCCATCAATGACATTCTGCTCAAGAGGGTCATCTGCCTGCGTGATGTGGATGCAACTGTGGCTGGCTTCGCTGACCTGGGGTTCCCTAACTGCGTGGGAGCCATAGATGGGACCCACATCCCCATCTGGGCACTGGAGCATTGAGCGTCCCACTTTGTCAACTGCAAGGGGTACTTTTCCATGGTGCTCCAGGCCCTCATGCACTACTGTAGCCACTTCACAGATATTTATGTGGGGTGGTCGGGCAGGGCACATGACACCCACATCCTAAGAAACTCCAGCCCGTTTTGCAGGCTGGAGGCGGGCACTTTCTTCCCCCAGCGGGAATTGACGGGGATGTCCGCATGCCACTGTGCATCGTGGGGGACGCAGCCTACCCCTGATGCTGTGGCTGATGCGGCTGTACACCGGACGCATGGACCCCAGCTGGGAACGTTTCAACCTTCACCTGAACCGGGCCCACAACTAGGTGGAGTGAACCTTTGGCCAGCTGAAGGTGAGATTCCATTGTCTGCTCACCTGTCTCAACATGGGCGAGCAGAACATCACGGAGATGGTCACAGCATGTTGTGTGCTGCACAACATTGTGGAGCAGAAGGGGGGGAGGCCTTCCTCCTGGGGTGAATGGCAGGTGAGGGCCAGGCATTTGAGCAGCCCTGATGGGGTGCGCATCCGAGAGGCCCTCAGGGAGATGTTCTCCCAGGCCCCACAGTAGGTCACCTCTGTCTTGCATCCACACCCCCCTCCCATTTTCAACCCTTCCATCCCCCCCACCTCCCAATAAACACAACTTTGTTCACCAACAAATTAACTGTATTATTTACATTGGGGGAGATGAAGGGGGAGCAGTGGGAGGGGGCTCTGAACTGGGAGTGGGAGGAGGAAGGGGCTCTGAACTGGGAGGAGGAGTTAGTGCTGGGAGGGGTGGCTCCTCCCAGCACCTCCTTGGGTGCGGAGGCCTAGGCGCCCTTCAGGATGGTTTGGGGCAGGCAATACAGGGAGGTGGGCAGGATGGGTGCCTCAGGAGGGGGCAGGGGCATGGCAGGGGGTGCAGCAGGAGGGAAATGGGCATGGCAAGGGGGACGGCAGGAGGGGGCAGGGGCATAGCAGGGAAGGAAGCAGGGTGGGGCAAGGCCATGCCACAGTGAATGGCATGGTTGATGTGCAACGTCAGGGTTGATATGTCACACATCCTGGAGGAAATGCCCCCTACGCCTGCTGCCTCCACCCCAGGTCGGCCCAGGTCTTGGTGCTGACAGCCTTCTCCATCCACTGCATGGCCTGCACATGCCGCTGGAGGAGCTGGTCTGGCCTGCCTGGCTGGTCCCTGCATCGCTGGTGCCAGCGGCATGGGGCTGGATGTTCCCTCACTCCTGGCTCGTCCCGCTTCAGAGAACACAGAAGATGGTGAGGCAGTCAGTCAGCCCTGCACATAGTGTCCCTGAGCCCCGTGTCCTCCTTCATGACCCTAACATTACACCACAAACTGGCTTGGGCCCAATGAATACCTGTGTGTGTTCACATAAGGATTAGTTCTAAATCCTGGGAGTGAAGTGATCCTCCATAGATTGTAACACCGGGACTCATCACTGTGAATGAAGACCCCTTCTCTGTGTCCTAGCCACTTGGTATGCTGTGTACACTCTATCTAGCACTGTGTCTGTCTAGCTCTGTGTACACTCCCTCCCAAAAGTAGAGCACATGGCTTCTACTCTTCTCACTGTGAACATACACCATGATGCTGTAGTCACGTTTGAGTACATATCCACATTGCATGGGAGCAAGCGTGGCAGACGAGGTCTGGGTTCTCCCACTACTGTCAATTGATTTCCTCAGAGATGGAGTCAGGGCTACTTGGGAGTGTACTGTCCCTGCAGCAAGATTCAATGGACCAGAGGCCCGGGCTGGCCGCCTCCCACACCCCCTCCCCCCAGCCCTCGGACAAGTAGCCCAGGGAAGTGTGTGGCCACAGTGGGGGGATTCCCTCAGGGGCAGCAGAGGGGCTGGGAGCAGCCTAGGGGCTCCGTGGGGGCTGCACTCACAGGGCTGGCTTGCTGCACTTTTCCCAGGAGCAGCTGCTGTGTCACACAGGCAGACATGGCTGCATGCTGTCTGTTTGCGGCATCCTTCGGGATCTGTTGGGTCTGGGCTGCACCCTTGGGGCTTGGCTGCTTCCAGCCGGCATTCCCCCTCCTTCCCCCGGGCAGGACGTGTCTGAGCAGCAGGGTCCAGGCATGCCCTGGCGCTGCCTGCCATGTCCACGTGCCACAAAGTCAGGCTGCACGAGGTTGCATGTGCAGCGTACTGATGCATGGCATGCAGCTGGAACTGCCTGAGTGACACTCCCTTTCCCCTCCCCCCACTCCAGGCACCTGCCTCTCCCGCCCTTGCGAGTGAGAAGCGCAACACTCACTGGAGGATCTGTCGCTGGCTGCTGGGTACTGGCTCCAGGTGGAGGGTGATTGTGGGTGGCTGGTCCTCTCCCTCATCCTCGGAGGTAGTGGTCAGGTCACCCTCCTCCTCCAGGTCAGGCGGCCTCACCACCAGGATGCGCAGACCGGTGTCCACCATGGGCGAGGGCCCTTTGACCGCCTTCTCCCCCAGGATGGCATGCAGGCACTCGTAGTGGGGGCAGGTGTCACCTTCTGCCCTCCCCCCCACCCCACTGGCTCTCACATAGGCCAGACTCAGCTCCTTTACTTTGGCCCAGACCTGTTCCAGGATCCGGGCTGGGTGTCCCTGGTCCAGAAGCGCCTGGGCCATGTGGCCAAATATGTCGGCATTCCTGCACTGGGACCGGGGGTCTTGGAGGGCTTCCTCCTGCCCCCACAGGTCCAGCAGGGCCTTGACCTCAGCCCCAGACCAGAATGGGGCGTGCTGCTTGGTGCTCTTCCATGGCTGCTGGGAGCCCTGGGATGGCTCCTGGGATGGGGTGCAGGGTCTCGGGATGGCTGAGGGGCAGACATGCCTGTAGAGCTTGCTGCTGCTGCACGGCATCTGCAGGGTGTCTGGGCCTTTAAGGTGGGGTCCGGCAAGCAGGAAGCAGCGAGCTGTGACTGTGGGTACGGAGCGTCCAAGTAGCCACCTGTGTTTTTTCCTGGGAGGCCAGTTCTTGTACAAAACTCCCTGCAGCCTGTCCACACTGCCTTCTTACGCAAGAGCTCTTGCGCAAGAAGGCTTATTCCTTGTATGAAGCGTCAGAGGTCTTGCGCAAGAAGCCTTCTCTTCCGACGCTTTACTGTAAATTTTCTTGCACAAGAAGCCTGCAGTGTAGACATAGCCTAAAAGTGTACTCTCTATGCCAGTAGTGGCCACCCCTGGGGCCAGCCAGTGCATCATTGACTCATATACAGTTTGTGATGCGCCCATGGGGCCAGCCATGCCCACCCTCAGGAGACTCTGGGGAGCCACAAACTGCTGCCTGGCACCCGTCCCCCCATTACCAGGACACACTTCCTGGCGGCCCTCCCATCACCAAGAAACACCAGGGAGACCACAGCCCACTGACCTCCTTGGTCATCCCCCACCCTCACAAGATGTGGAGGGGCCACAAACGATGGCAAACCATGGCCTAACAGCTCGCACCCCCAGGACACATCAGGAGGGCTGTGAACTGCAGTCTGGAGGCCCCCTCTACGCTCAGGAGATGCGAAAGGAGCTGCAAATCTCAGCCTTGTGGCCCCCCACAACCAACCCCACCCTCTGGAAATGCTTGGGGGCAATGGCTCAGTAGCCAGTCCACCTCAGAACCTGCTGGCAGGGCAATGAAACATGGCCTGGGGGCCCCACACCCTCTGGAAACATCAGGGAGACCACAGCCCACCAGCCCCTCTGGCTCTCTCCCACTCTTAGGAGATGGGGGGCCTGCAAACCATAGCCTAGCAGAGTTACCTCCACCCTCAGGACATGCGGAGAGGGGGCTGTGAACTGCAGTCCAGAAGCCCCGCACCCACAAGAGATGCCAGGGGCTGAAAACTGCAGACCAGTGGCTACCCCAGCCAACCCCACCCTCTGGAGATGCCAGTGGGGGCAGTGGCCCAGCAGCCCCTATGCCACAGGACATGCCAGGGCGGCCATGAACCATCCCCCAGCAGATGTTGGGGGTGGGGAGGGGAGATGGGAACTGCAGCCCAGTGGGCCCCCCATGCCAACGAGATGCCAGTAGGGGCCCAGCAGTCCCCTGATATTCTGGGAGGGTGGGTGGGAACTGCCACCATCTAACCCCTGGAGAAGACATCAAGGCCACCAGAGCATGAGGCCCAGCGCAGCCCCTGAGAGCTGCCCCCAGTGCAATAGTGCATCTGTGAGGACCCCAGCTTCACCCCTCCACATCCCGGCCCCTGCCCAAGCTCAGGGAGAAGCCAGTGTTCAGGGGGCGTGCCCCAAAATGAGTAAGTCTACTGGTATATTTATTTTATAAACACACACATACACACAGAGTTCAACCTTTCTGGTATAGATCTCATTGGTCCAGCAACATCTATGGCCTGGCAAGCAGAAGGGCCAGTGGCTGGAGAGGCAGTGGCCAGAAGCCTGACTGGGGCTTGGATCACAGCCAGGCTGAGGGAGCAACCATGCTGGGAATGGAGCCAGGCTGGTGGTCCAAAACCAGGGTCAGTGGCTGGGATGTGGACATGGGATCCAGAGCCAGTGAGCTGCAGAGGGGCTGGCAGTCACCTCTTCTGGCCCAACAAACTCCTTAATTTGGGACTGGTTCCTCTAGCTGTGTTTATTCATATGTATGTATGAATAAATACAACTAAAGGGAATCTGGTTAAAAATTCAAACCAATGTTCACAGGACTTTTCAATTTCTCAGGTCTAAGTCATCAGCATAAATGCAGTTTTCAATGGCCCAGTATTGAAAGAGGTCTGAATTTTCTAATGCCATTTTGGAAACAAAAGGCAAGATGAATGTAACAATTGGGGGACTATGGTTTTTTTCTTAGCTTGCTATGAAGATATAATTGAAAATGCAAGAGACAGCATAAAATAGGAACAGAGACTAAGGACAGAATGTTATGCTAGAGAAAAGAATGTTAGCATGTACATTAAGAGAGTCAAAAATGTGTGCTACTATTAATGCCAAATGTGATTACTTTGCAGCTTAGACACATAGGGTACTTCTAGACTACAGGCTTTTGTCGACAGAGGCTTTATCAACAGATACTGTTGACAAAGCTTCTGTCAACAAAGAGCGTCTAGACTACATCCAGTGCTGTCGACAAAGCAAGCCGCTTTTGAGTGTAGACGCAAAGGACAGTGTAGATGCAATAATGCCTTCTGTCGACAGAACTGTTTACCGCCGTCGACAAAACTGCCGAGTTCTGTTGATGTTATGTCGACAGAACTCGGTGGTAGTGTAGACGCAGGTATAGTTTTGTCGACAAAACCCTGTAGTCTAGACACACCCCTAAGGTCCCAATCCTGCATAAGCCATCTCCCGCCTTGAACCGTGCTCTATGCATGGATAGGGAACTGTTTGTATGGAACAGCTTTTCTGGATCGAGGCCTTAGAAATAACTGGTTCTAGATCTTCAACCCATTCTTCATATCAGGGATTTTCCACCATTTCCCTACCTCCTTCCTATTTAGCAGCATTGATGTTTGTGACCCTAGGACACCTGTTCATAATCCCCAGATATAAAACTTATAAGAAAGTCCACCAGCCAGCCATCAGTGGTGTTAGAGTTTTACTCACAGCTGACTGGGACTTGATTTGAGATGGTATTCTAGAGGTGAGAGTCTATATTGTCCCTATTACTAATGTATTGAGACATTCAAATTCCCCTCCCTCTAATACATGATTTATCTGCTAATGTTGCATATACACCCATTAAAGGCCATGAATATTTATATTCTGCAGTTTATGGAGTAAAATCATATTAATGGGAAATGATCCTGTAATTACACACATTACACACATCCAGTCAAAAGGCAGCCCTGCCTTGGACTTCCATATTGAATTAACTCTTAAGCACTTGCAGGAGTCACCAGCAATATTTTACAGCTGATTCTTTCCTAAGCACAGAGCATACACACATGCACACAAGCACTGGGAGTAGCAGAAGAATTGGACTCACAGATGGCATATGCACTTTATCCACCCACTGTTTCTCTCCAGCCCTAATTGAGAAAATCACCAGCAATCAGAGGAAGTCAGATGCTTGGAGCCCATAATGAAATAGGGCTAGAACAGCTGTGCTATAGCTTTTTACAATTATCCTTCCCTCCACCTCTCTAATAACAGTTCCAAGAAAAATAAACTTCACTGTGCCTGAAATGCCTCCAAAAAGGTTTCTGCTGTGTCTGTAGCAGGGAGAGGGTAACAGTAGAGTATACAGCTTTCTTGGAAGCATTCAATCACTGTTATGTGTGTCAAAATGCTATATTGAGAATGGGGGTGCAGTGGGGAGTGTATGTGGGAGTTGAGTCCACTCATGCAGAGGAAATGTCTAATTTGCCTTGAGAGACAGGAAATCAAGAATGCATGGGCACAAAAGGAGGAAGAAGGGGTAAAATGGGTATAGCAAAATTTGGTAGACATCTACTTTTATAGAAGTGAGACCCCCAATTCAGGAAGTCATCACTAATTAGGACTATGTGCTTAAATCAGCAAGGAGTAATGTAAGTTAGTGAGTGTCCCTCCTTCATATCAGTGGGCTGCAAGATTGTTGTAACCAAAATGGTCTTGCAGGATATATTTTGCAAACTGTGTTTGTGTACCCGTAATTTGTGGGCTGTGTGGACTGAACCATAACAGTAACAGGATGTAGTGGGAGAACACAGCTCTCATCCTTTCTTTACATGTGTGTCACTTTAGTAATATTGGTAGGAAAAACGCAATGTGGACAGAAACCAGAAGAATTTGGCAAACCTGCATGTGGGCAATGGTACACAAAATGTCTCATGAGCCACACACAGAATCCCACTGGTGCTTACCTGGATAAGAAATATAACAGAATGGACACTTAAATTGGTAAGGATCTAAATAAAATCCTAGAATGTTAGAGTGACAGAAATGGAAGGAACAGAGATCATCGAGTCCAGTCCCCTGCACTGAGCCAGGACCATGTAAACCTAGACCAACCCTGAGAGCCAATTTTCCAATTTGTTCTTGAAAACTTCCAGTGATGGGGATTCCACAGCCTCCTTTGGAAGCCTATTCCAGAGCTCATCTATCCTTAGATTTAGAAACATTTTCCTAATATCTAACCCAGCAGTTCTCAAAGTCTGAGTCAGGACCATGCCAGTGGGGTTGCCTGGGCAGGTGTTAGATTTGTTGAGGCCTGGAGCTGAAGTCTGAGCCCTACTGCACAAGGCTGAAGCCCAAAGCAGCATTGTCTGGGGCTGAAGCTCTAGATGTGGGTGTCACTGCCAGGGTGCTTATCCTCAACCAGAAGGATGGGCAAGAACACAACCTGCACTTGTGGCTCCTTCACCCTCACTGCCAGAGCAACACTTGGCAATAACACTTTAGATTATTTCAGGGTAACATTAAATGGTGGAAAGATAAAGTGAGAGATGATTGTTGCCAAAGGCAGGGGGAAATGACAGAGGTTAAGTAACTAATGAGGTTTATGGTAACTGAAAAACATTGAACTCTAAAAAAAAAATAATTACAAAGTGTGTGTGGTGGAAGGAAGAGTTGCTTCATAACTGTGTCCCTTTTGCACTCAAATTCACAAATTCAGAGGCTCAAAATTCATCTATTTTATGCTGAACAAAGGTGGAAGACTGGGGGGGAAGGTGTGAAAGAGAAAGAACTCTAGGAAGATATTAATAGATTTATATAGACTTAGGAAAGGGTGGGCAACACAACGGTGGCTGTTTATACCTGTCCCTCCACAAGTGTGGGCAATTGCAGCTCCTGTTGGCTGTGGATTGCCATTCCTGGCCAAGGGGGGAGCTGCAGGAAGTGGTGCAGACCAGGACACTGCTTCCTGCAGCTCCCATTGGCCAGGAATGGCAATCCATGGCCAGTTGGAGCTGTAATTGCCCATTCCTACAAAGGCAAAGGCAACGGTGCCAGCCCACCTAGGGCTAACCCTGGTGAATCTGATCCAGCCTGCAGCCTGGTATTTGCCTACCTCTGATTTAGGAAATGGGTAAGAGATAAGAAAGAATGATAGCCATGAAAGAAAAAGTCATATATCATAGCACTATAGCTCCTTTTCCCCATGGAAGTCTAAACAGTTAAAAATGGATCCCTTCAATGCCCTGTAAAATGCAGCTGCGTCTGGATTAGAAAACACACCAGGAACAACTCTGGACAATAGTTTAGGAAAGAGTAAAAGAACACTGTACTCATCTGAAATCATAGTGAAATAATCAGAGCTATTCTTTCCTATTTATCTGCAAAATATGCAGCTGTGTAGGGTACCTATACATTTGGGGCATCACAGGATCTTAATGTCAACCCACCTGTCTCTTCCTGTCCCTCTTCTGTGGTTCTGCTTTCTCCAGATAAGATCTAATTAAATTAAAAGTGTAAAACCCTGACAGACCAATTAGCAGATCATGGAACCCGTGAAAGACCCATTCAAGTGGCAATGAAGCCACTTAACAGGCATTTGCCAACCCCAGGTATATACTGTCAGTTTCTGAATTTACTGTTAGTCTGCAGGACCTTAGTTTAAAATTTGCTTTAAAATACTTCATTAGTGTGTTGCTGAAGATTATAAATTCACATCTCTAAAAGTTTGTTCCCCCTCCCTGGCTGCCATTTGGGCATTGGGGCACCATAAGAACATAAGAATGGTCATACTGGGTCAGACCAAAGGTCCATCTAGCCCTGTCTACAGACAGTGGCCAATGCCAGATGCCCCAGAGGAGGGGAACAAAACAGGTAATCCTCATATGATCCCTCTCCTGTCAACCATTTCCAGACAAACAGAGGCTAGGGACACCCTTCCCAACCATCCTGGCTAATAGCCATTGATGGACCTAACTTCCATGAATCTATCTAGTTCTTTTTTGAACTCTGTTAAAGTTCTAGCCTTCACCACATGCTCTGACAAGGAGTTCCACAGATTGACTGTGCACTGAGTGAGGAAAAACTTCCTTTTGTTTGTTTTAAATCTGCTGCCTATTAATTCCAGTTGATGACCCCTAGTTCTCATATTGTGGGAATAAAGGAATGTCTACACTACAGCGTTATTTTGAAATATCTTATTTCAAAATAGTTAATTCAAAATAGCTTATTTGGAAATAAAGTGTCTACACATAAAATGCATTTCGAAATAGCATTTTGCTATTTCGAAATAGAGCGTCCACACTGATGGGATGCTGAATCGCGTTTAAAGCCAGCTGAAACCGGTTCTGGCAGGGCATCAGGTAAGTAGTTGTTTTGTGTGGCTGCTGTCTGAGGCTATCTGAGGCTTGTGCTTAAAGGAACCCCCCGGACAGCCGGTTCTCAGCTTACCCTGCTTGCTTGCCTACCTCGCTGAGGGACAGCAAAGCATTTTTCTCTTTGCCTGCTTGGTTGCCCTCACTCAGGACACCACAGCACTCGGCACCATGGAGCCAGAGCCACCCCTGGGCACTCTGGTGTTTCTTTTGGATCTTTTGCTGCAAGCCTAGCAGCAAGTGCTGGAGACTGCCTGGCACCATCTGCGGCAGCCCAACACCCAGGTCCTCTCCCGGACCCCCCGGGGGCCATGGAGGAGCAGCGGCCAGACGCCAGCGTGCCCCGCCGCATCTGGCGCCTGGACACCAACAGTGACTGGTGGGACCACATCGTCCTGGAGCACTGGGGAAACCAACAGTGAACCCAGAACTTCAGGATGAAGAAGGACACCTTCCGCGAGCTCTGTGAGTGGCTCGCCCCTGCTCTGCGGTGACAGGACATGCACATGAGGCCCGCCATTCTCCTCCAGAAGCATGTGGCCATCGCCCTATGGAAGCTCTCCACGCCGGATAGCTGCCGATCCATCGGCAACCAGTTCGGCGTAGGGAAATCCACCGTCGGAGCAATGTTCATGCAGGTATGGCAGTCTCCCCACCTTTGTGCCAGGGGAGGGGAGGGGCAAGGAGTGGATGGGCTGCCCCAGGGAAAAAGGGGGGAGGGGATGCAAATCCCCTCCATGGGAGGGTTTGTTCTGTCCTAGTCGCACTTCAGACTGCCCGCGGTGGCCAGGATTGGGGGGGGGGCTGCTCCTGGGGCAGTGGAGAGGAAGGAACACTCATGGCCACCCTGGCACCCCAGTGACTCTCAGTTTTGTGTGTCCCTCTGCAGGTGGTCAAGGCCATCAACAGAGTGCTGCTCTGCAGAGTTGTCTGCCTCATGGATTTGGACCCATGCCCCCGTGAGCACACAACGCACGGGTGTACCGCAACTCCTCCGTGTGCCAGAGGCTGCACGCCGGGACCTTCTTCCCCAACCACCACATCAGGGTCGGGGACGTGGACATGCCTGTCTGCCTGGTGGGGGATGCGGCCTACCCCCTACAGCCCTGGCTCATGAAGTCCTACACGGGACACCTCAACCCCTCCCAGCAGGCCTTTAATGCCAGGCTCAGCAGGGCCCGCATTGTGGTGGAGGGGGCCTTCAGCCGGCTGAAGGCCTGATTTAGATGCCTCCTCACCCGCCTCGACCTCTCCGAGAGGAATATTCCACACATGGTGGCAGCGTGCTGTATGCTGGACAATTTATGTGAGCAGATGGGGGAGGCTTTCCTGCCAGCCTGGATGGCAGAGGCCGACCACTTGGCTGGCCTGTATGTGCAGCCCTGCATGGCTGCCTGCTGGGAGGCCCATCGGGGGGGGCTACCGGTATCTGTGAGGCCCTGCAGGAGAGCTTCCAGACAGAGCAGGAGTGAAGTCTCCCTGGCATGCCCCACTGGGGCCTTGTGCCTTATTTCACCCTCACGTCCTTTCACTTTCCCCTCCCTAACCCCCGTTCCTGATGCCAAATAAAAATACATGTGTTGCCAAAAAAACCCTCGGTTTATTCACCATAACTGGGGTGGGGGGAGATGAGGGTGGGAGAGGGGAGGGGGAAACCTGGGAGCAGGGAGCTGGAAGCGGGAGGCAAGGGGAGGAAGGGGGAGGAGAAGCTCAGGGTTGGGGGTCTTGCCGGCCCACCTGTCTCCCCAGGGGGGAGCGGGTAGGGGAGCAGGAGTGGTGGGAGGAGGAGTGATAGCTGGAGCAGCAGCAGGCAGCATCTCTGCACCATGGTCTGCAGGTGGTCGCGGATGGCAGGGCCCTGGTCACGCAGCTCCTGCAAGCTCTCCCGCCACAGCTGGAGGTCTTCCTGCACCCAATGCTCCTGGCTGTGGACCTGCCTTTGCAGTAACCCCAGGTGCTGCCACTGGTATCCCTCCTGGTTCCGGTGTGCCTGCTGGCCTGGGTGCGGGAGGATGTCCTGGGTGGGGTGGTGCAGCCTGCACTTGCAGCTGGTGGAGCTGTGGAGAAACCAGACAGGTGTTCAGTTATCCCTGGGGACACAGTGGGTGAAGCCCAACCCCCCCCTCTGCAAGGTGAGGACAGCAGGTCTCCGCACCATCATGTCCTGCTATCCCCAGGAGTGTGAGCTGGCCAGGGACTGTACCCATGCCCCTGTGCTGTATATAGTGGGGAGTGGGGGGGGGGGAGGAGGATGTGACCTGTCTCTGTGTAGAGGGAGCTTGTGGAGGGAGGGCATTGTGCAGTGTCCCTCCCCGGGGTACGGAGCATGTCATGTGCCTTCATACATACATGCCTGTGGGTAACGGGCCAGGGCCTCTGTGTGGCAGCCAGCTGGAGCCACATGCCCCGGCTGGCACGGCACATGCACAGGTTGCTGTGTGATCTGTGGTCAGCAAGGCCCACACGTGTGGTCCCTGGGCTTTTCCTTTGCCTCCCTCCCCCCACCCCATATAAGGGGACAGTGATGGCACTCACATGTCGAGGCCTCCCCGGCTTCGGAAGACAGCGGTGAAAGTGCTGCTGGTATGCCTCGGGGGTCCAGGGTGAGTGCCACGCTCCCTCCAGGCTCCTGCGATTCCTGGCCATCGTCCTCCTCCTTCTCCTCCTGCTCCATGCCCTGGTCAAGGCCCTCTGCCCCAGGGTCGATGACCACCTGGGGGGCATGGACCGTCCAGCCCCCCAAGATGTGGTCCAGGGCCTCAAAGTAGGGGAAGGGGTCTGGGTCTGCCCCTGGTTGGAAGCTGCCCCCTGTGGCCCTGGCATAGACCTGCCTCAGCTCCTTTATCTTCAGGCGCATCTGCTCCTGGTTGCGCATGTGGCCTTTGGTGGCCAGGCTGTCAGCCATCCCTCTGTAGACGGCCGTGTTCCTGCATCTAGTGCGGAGATCATGGATGTTGGAGGATTTCCCTCAAACCTCAATGAGGTCCATGATCTCCGCACTGGACCAGGAAGGCGCCCACCTTTTGTGGCCCCTGGCAGGCTCCTGGGAACTGCCAGACTGCTTCTGGGGAGTGGTGGAGGGCTGGCTGGCACTGGCTGGCTCGCTCATGCTGGCAACTGGGTCAGGGGCAGCGCCTACGGGCTCTGGGCTGGCAGACCTGGAGCTGGCATAGGCCCTGTGGCCAAACAGACTCTACCCCTTTAAGGGCTCCGGGGCTGAGGGGGGTGTGGAGCAGAAGAGTTTTCCTGGTTTGGCCCAGAGTGGCCACCAGGGCACACTGGGAAGGGCTGGAGGCCCCCTATTTCGAAATAAGCACCTACACCGTGCTTATTTCGAATTAGCTATTTCAAATTTGGTGTTATTCCTCATAGAATGAGTTTTAACTAATTCAAATTAAGCGCCCCGCTATTTTGATTTTATTTCGAAATAGCGGTTTGCCTGTATAGACACTACTGAAGTTAATTCGAAATAAGGGCTGTTATTTCAAATTAACTTTGCTGTGTAGACATACCCTAAGTAAATAACTTTTCCTTATTCACTTTTTCCATAACAGTCATCATTTTATAAACCTCAATCATATCTCCCCTTAGTCTCCTCTTTTCTAAGCTGAAAAGTCCATGTCTCTTTAATCTCTCTTCACCAGTTTAATAGAACTGCGTAGGGCTCCATAAAGCCTAAGGATGGTCTCAGAAATAATTAGGTTGACGGAATGTATTTAGCCGAGTTGGAGTTGAGTCATGACAGTTAAGTTTCAAAACCTGATGTTTAAACTTCAGCAAACTACCAACTCACTTCCTGTTAGGGAGCCTCTGTGAGGATCTTGAGCTATGCTGGCTCTTCCATTCCCAGGGATATCTTGAAAGTGAGACAACATTCAAAAGGGAATGCACTTTGTGCTTTGTGATGGAGGGTTAGTTAGGGCAAGATTCTGTGCTGCAGAAACATACAAGGCACAGCCTAGCGAGGAGGGAAATGGTACTGGCTGCTTTGGGGACTGAAATAGTGCCTCCCAATACAATAATGATTTTGAAAATCCATAAGAGCAATCATGCAGTAGTTATGGCTGCTGGTGGGCCTAGAACTTCTGGAGCATATTGTGTTCCTGCCACTCACTCTCTTGCCACAGCTTTATGCTGGATGTGCAAGGAGGGACAGCATGGGACCACATATACCAGCCTCAGCCTGCCCCTATTGTGGTGGAGAGGAATTCCCCAGGGTATCACTCCACCCCTCTTACATCCTCCAGACACATAGTATAAGGAGGAATCAGCAGAGGTGCAAAAAGCTGACTCTAAGGCAGGCGTGGGCAGTAAAATGGCAACAGTTCACTGGAGTTAGCCTCGGTGGGCTCCCACCACTATATTTACTCATATGATGCTGATACTGGTGATTGCAACTCCCATTGGCCACAAATTGTCGTTCCTAAACAATGGGAGTGGTGGGAAGTGGTGTGGACTGGGACACCACTTCCCATAGCTCCCATTGGCCAGAAACGGTGATCTGCAGTCAATGGGAGCTGTGATCACTGGGAGCAATGGCCAAGAAAGTAAATATAGAGGTGAGGGCCCACCGGGAGCTAATCCTGGTGGACCAGATAAGGCCCTCAGGCCAGTATTTGCCCACCTCTGTCCTAATGGTATGTCCAGTCTACTTTGCAATAAGACACCCCCGGCTGACCTTTGTCAGTTTATTCAGGATCACAAGAGTCAGGCTACAGAGCTGTAAACTTACACTGTAGACATCTTGGCTTTGGCTGGAGCCTGAGCTCTGGGACTCTGTGAGGAGGGAGGACCCAGGACCCAGGCTCCCACCAAAGCCCAAATGTCTCAACTTCAATTTTATAGCTCCAAAGCTTGAGTGCCACAAGCCCGAGTGAGCTGACATGGGTTTGTTATTGATATCTCACAACAATATAGACATACCCTTAATGTCTCATATGGAACTAGAATGTGTGTGAGCAAAGGCTAGGGGGGCGGCTCTGTTGCCTGAGTCACATCCTTCGCCTCCCGCCGTGGCACTTGGCTGACTTCTGAGCCCCAGCCGGGCGCCACGGTGGAAGGAGAAGGGGGCGGGGTGGTGATGTACAGGGCCAGGGGGCGGGGCCCAGCCATGTACGTCACCACCCCGCCCCCCTTCACACTCCCCTTCGCCTCTCGCCGTGGTGCTCGGCTGACTTCTGCGCTGCTCAGCCGGGCCGCCGCGGGGGAGCCCAAATGGCCGCTTGCGCCACTTGCTCCCTCATGGCAGCCCGGCGCAGAAGTCAGCCAAGAAATGATGGGTGTGCAGAACCAATGTCTTATAAGGGAGCTGTCATCCCAAATCCTTAGCTATAGTGTTGGGCATTGCAACAAACTACAGAAAACCTTAGGCAGTGCAGAACATGACACAGCTTAATAAAATGCTATGACTTAACAGTGGTTATTAAGGCTGCATTCCAACATCCTCCACATTGTCTGCCACACTCACAATTCCTCCCCGCACTGGCTTTATGGCAGTGTCACTGTGTGGATGGAAATGAAATTTCACCAGCATTCAGGAAATATGAATCAGACTCATCTCCGTGCCCTTTTGCTCAGAAGGTGAGATGTTCTTGAAGGAAGGTGTTTGGGAAGACCATTGAGAAGTGTTTACAGAATGGATTCCTCAAGATACATTTTTGTAAACCATCTGCTTCACACACCACCCTAGCAACAACCCCTTGTTGTCAAGCATGGAGGATTACCACGCTAAGATCAGTCAGGAGGAAGGCCCCCTAGGTACATGTCTGCAGCAGCATCCTGAAGTCTGTATGAATCAGAGAGCTATTATCAGGGGTAAAATTAGCTCCTGTTACTGACAGCATCTATCACTCATTCATACTCTCATCTCTACCAGGGGAAGGTTTTACAAGCAACTGCAATGAAACAGAAGGGGAGAAATCAAAGTGATATAGGAAGGATAAAAAAAATCAAAGAAAAGATAATAAAAGCTTTGTGAGGCTGAAAGAAACAAACTACATTATATTAGAGGAACCAAGGGATCCTTATCAATGCTCTGATAAAAATTTCATTCAACCTGTTAGGATTTGCTTAACCTCTTGAGAAGATTCAACACATTTCAAAGCCTCCACAACTCTATGCAGTCTGTTCCAGCCATACATGAGAACAGCTGCTCTAGTTGGAAATCCTGATTGCAAACACATGCTGGGGAAAGGCAATATATGACAGAGTAACAGACACAATGGATGGGGCAGAGGTTAAAAGTTGGAAATATAGCATAACTGAGACTTAATATTAATGGCACATCATATATATAGTAGCCCAATGTCTGTGACTCTGTAATGCTGAAATGCTGTCTGTTCCCTCTGGGCAGTGCTGTTGCCTCCCTGGCTGTTCCTTCTGGGCAGCGCTGTTGCCTGAGTCACGTCCTTCGCCTCCCACTGTGGCGCTCGGCTGACTTCTGAGCCCCAGCCGGGCGCCACGGTGGGAGGAGAAGGGGGGGCGGGGTGGTGATGTACACAGCCAGGGGGCGGGGCCCAGCCATGTACGTCACCGCCCCGCCCCCTTCACACTCCCCTTCGACTCTCGCAGTGGTGCTCGGCTGACTTCTGCGCTGCTCAGCCAGGCCGCCACGGGGGAGCCCAAATGGCTGCTTGCGCCACTTGCTCCCCCACGGCGGCGTGGCGCAGAAGTCAGCCAAGCGCCATGGCGGGAGGCGAAGGGGGGTGGGGCAGTAATGTGCAGCGTGACAGCAGCTTCAGGCCCCACCCCCTGGCCATGAACGTCACCACCCTACCCCCCCTTCGCCTCCCACCGTGGCACTCGGCTGACATCTGCGCTGCTCAGCCAGGCCGCCGCGTGGGAGCAAGTGGCTCAAGCGACCATTTGGGCTCCGCTGTCCCCCGAGTGAGAGGCAGGAGGGGGAGGAGAAGAGAAAGAGAGAGACAGAGAGAGAGGCAGAAGGCGGAGGAGAGCTGAGGGGGGGGGGAGGCAGTAGGAGGAGGAGAGAGAAAGAGAGAGAGAGACGGAGCGAGACCGGAGGCTCAGGAGAGAAGACCGATGTGGAGGAGAGACCTAAAAATCCCTTCTTATGATGGGCTAATTGGCTAGTATATTAATAGTTCATAAAGATTAAGGATTAATAAATGAGTAGTGAATTGTGACTATTAAAGTTCAGTATAATTAATTAACTGTCCTAACTAACAATAGACTACATTAATAATATATATTAATAATTTATTAAGCACTTTTTATAAACTCTCTATAAGAGTATTCTGAATGCAAAGCATGATTGACACCGGAAAGCAAGCTACAAACCAGCTCATTTACTGGCGACTAGATTCTTGTGAATTGCTGCTTTGCCAGTCCTTAATAAACACTTTCACAATTGAAAAGACATGATCTCTCCATGACACTATTTGAAATGGGCATTCTACAGAAGTGGATGGAACTTCTGGATTCTTTTAAAAGTATGGGATATGCAATCCTGCCATCCGTTGTGCACGAAGCCACAGCTACTACTTAATTTCAGTGGTAGTCATGTAGACATGCTTCAGTCATTCACATTAGTATGAAGAATAATAGTATCTTAAAAAGTGCCTTTCATCCAAAGTTCTCATATATTGATCTAATAGAAGACTTATTTGGTATTGCTTGGGTCCTTCAGGACAGGGGCCTGGCGGTGTGGGGATGCAAGAGTCAGGGCAGGGGGGCTCAGGGCAGGAGGCTGAGGTTGTGGGGGTGTGGGAGTCAGTATTGGGGGGTAAGAAGAGGCTCAGGGCAGAGGGCTTGGGGGTCCAGGAATCAGGATTGGGGTAAGAAGGGACTCAGGACAGGGCATGATGGGTATAGAAGTCACAGCAGAGGATGGGGGCTCAAAACAGGGAGTGGTGGTGCAAGAGTCAGGGCAAGGGGGCTTGGGAGGTATAGGGGGAACTCAAGGGATGAAGTGAGGGGGGGTCAGGAGACGGGGTATGGCCAGCTTGGGGCAGGGGAGCCACATGGCCTGCCCACAAGCTTCACGCAGGTGCCAGCCCAGGTTGGCAGGGGCCACTTTCTCCCCAGGCCCAATGCGAGGCAGGCTGCCGACTTCTCCCTGGGGCTGCCTGGGATGGCAGAGGCCATTCTGGCTGATTGGCAGCTGCTTTCCAGGGCAGGCTGAGGTGGTGGGGGCTGTGCTGCCAGCCAGCAGCTGCTCTCCAGGGTTGGGGCGCTTGCTGCTCCCCTGTGGTTTTTCTGGGGTATAACTGTCCTTTCTATCACACCCCTGCCTTTCCGTTTGATGAAAAATAATCACATTCCATACACACATCCCCATTGTCCTGGCACAATCAAATCCTGATGTTGCTTTAATTTGTGAGGAAGCTGTATACCAAATTTGGTGGTGTAGCTCTTACCATTTAGGAGGAGTTCTTGAACAAAAAGACTTACAGGTGGATGGATGGATACACAGGTAGTCAGACAGATGCACAAACTCTCTCAAATATGCACTAGGTATTTCTTAAGCCTCACAGAAATCCATTGGGATAGGTACCAAGTAAATATTATGTCTCTTTTACAAGCATTGAGCCCAGGAAAGTATAACCAAATTTCCAGACCTGAACTAATTTTTGAGTACTCAGCTGGAGGTATCTAGGGCCTGGTTGTCAAGAGATGCTGAACTGCCTCTCCAAAGTCAATAGAAATTGTATCTGATTAGCACCTCTCAAAGTCAGGCCATAGGTGTCCAAAAGTTGCCTGTCTAAAATTAGAGATCTAATATCATTCTTGCGAGAAGTACCCGATCTTCTACACTCACCGTTTGTGGTTATATACCCATGACTAATTGTTTTATGAAAAAAGTATGGATGCAGACCTAAACAAAGTGTAGATGTTTCTTACCAACAGGAGAAACAGATTTTGATTCCCATGAATACCTTGATGACTCTTTATTATTCATGGAGGAGAAAAAAAAACCCTCTTTCTTGGCAACTGCATCTTTTTGTGATTTTGCCTCAGTGGAAGAAGATATTCCCTCAAAGGATTCTCTAACATTATTGTTAATAGCCAACAGTTTCTGCTTCTTATTGGATTTTTGTGAATTATTGGATGATAATACATACCTCCTCAAACACATAGCTTCCTGAAACACAGTCCAGAGTAATCCTCACACAAATTCTGAGCATACATTTAAAAAACCTGGCCTGTCTCTGATTGCTAGTTGGAAAGTCTCACATACTAATGCTCCTTAATGTGATTTTCAGAAGAATTTTTCCATTAATGTAATTTTCATATGCAGATTGTCATCTCAGCATTCTTTTAATATGATTGCACACAGCCATTTCTTCCCAGGACAAAGGGCAAACCTCAACAATTCTTTGACATCAATACCAAGATGGATGTAAGGAAATTTCACTAGAAGGGTGGGGAAGTATTGGAATGGAATGGGTTATCTAGGAGGTGGTAGAACCTCCATCCCTAGAGGTGTTTAAGTCTCAGCTTTACAAAGCCCTGGCTGAGATGATTTAGTTGAGGTTGGTCCTGCTTTGGGCAGGAGGCTGGACTTGATGACCTCCTGAGGTCTTTTCCAGCCCTAGGATTCTATGAACTTATCCTATCAGCAGGCAAGGACACATGTCTGTGCTGGGATATCTAATTTGCATTTCTGTCTCTCATAATGCCCCAAACAGAATGTACAGTGAGTTGTAAAGATTGCTATCCCAAATAATCAAACATAATAAATAGCTCTGATTGTTTAGAAAACTCTCCTATGGCACTGTGGTTATCAGAAGTATCGGACTTCATTTGAAATTCCATTCATCAGCCAGGCAAACCAGATCACTCAGAGAGTGATATTTGACAGAAGTACTTTCGAAATTTCTAAATGGAGAGGTTGCATTGAGGGAGACAAGATGAATATCTTCATTACTGAGATTGTACAGGATCCTTCGTTCTCCACCCCTGTAATGGGTGAGTGATGGACGTACGCTATCCCAGAGAGCCTCAGGATCACAAGGAATGCCATGCTTCCCATTTGCTGTGTTTATTTAAGAAAAATAATACAGTCAATGCTCAAGTGACCAGAAATGAAAGGGCTTTACCAGCAGCTGATGCAGACTTCTGAGCAGGGTTTCGGAGTGAACAGGCTAGAGTATGAGTGCCTGTCTAATGTTAAAGAAATATATTATCTATCATGTACCTTGGGACTCTTTATCTAGAGGCAAGTAAGGAAGGCCAAGAAGCTGCTGGAAAGCAGATATTATCTCTCAACAACTCATCTATATTCACTGAAGGGATTATGCTACTTATGTTCCTAGTGACCCTAGACTACAGCATTGCATGGATGGCATAAACCAGAGGTGAAATAACTTAAAATGTCTTACAGTTACTGCCCTATTGAAATCTGGGTCCCTGCCAGGTCTTTAAATAGCCACCTGCTGGCTTTTGCTGCAACTCAGCCAGCTGTTGCTGGAGCTGTGCACCAGAGCTGTTGCTGGAGCTGTGCACCAGAGCAGTGCACCAGAGCACCCGCTTACTTTCACCTCTGGCATAAACCCACCTTTGACCTCCCTCCCTCTTTGTGACATGCAAGGTAACCAGATCCCAGGCTGGTTTTTCTAGTAGTTACAATAGGGAAATGTAAATCAGGATTCCAGGGTTCCATCTGCAGCTCTGTCACGAACACACTGTGTGACCCTGAGCAGATCGCCTTACATGACTGACTCGGTTTACCCATCTGCAAAAATAGTTACAACACCAATCTCAGGTAGATGTGATGTTGATGAATTCATATTTGTGAAGAGGTGTGCAGCCCTGGAAGGAAACATGCAATGTAATAGCAAAGGGTGATTATTACTAACATAGAACTGGCAGGTAACAGCAGGAGGGCAGCCTGACATGATTTCCCGAAGTTTGCTCCCAGCACAGCACATTTGCAGTGGGGAATGTCTGGAGGAGGCATTAAAGGAACCTAAAATCGAAGAACCTACTTGTAAGGTGGTTGAGAACTGTATTGCTTCCAGCAGCACAGCTTTACCTTCCTCAGTGCCACTTACTGGGAAGGAAGCAATGCAGAACCATTTTCTCATCCTAACACCATTTCTTCCGTGGGCACTGATTATCTGCAGCAAATGGCTGATTTGGCACCTAGGCAATCCATATTTCCTGGACGGCAGCATGTGGCAGGCAAGTTCCCAAATCCAAGAGGGGAACTCTGCCATTTCCAGAAACCAACACATTTTTCCTTACCCCACTGCACATTCTCAGCTTGCCTTCAAATCAGCCTGGGGTACATGAACTTTGCAGGGTGGGCAGTATTGAGAAAGAGCTAGGGGGGCTGGGAGTAAAGAGGGAGACAAGAAAGATAGGGAAGGACAGTGGCACAGGAACATTTTTAAGAGTGAGTGGGCATGTGAGGCTGGCAGCAAAGCTCTGGCCTATGGGGCCAGCAACTGGGATCTGGGACTTGCAGCAGAAAGGATGTTAAGAGGTGGATAATTGACAAATCGTGTAATTGATAGAATTTTTATTGACCACACGATCAGGCAATAAAGGAAGAAGTGCTCAGTCTTGGTTCATGCCGGGTCCATGAGCTTCCCCCGCTGCAGCTCTGCAGTTCATATTTAGTAAAAGCCAGCAGAAGGAGAGGGGACAGGCAGCCCAGCTCCTACTACATTTAAACTGCAGAGCCACAGCAGGGGTAAGTCCCAGATAGAGGCAGCTGCATGGGGGGGAGGAGGGAAGGAAACAGGTGGCTCCCCCAGTATCAGCTGCTGCTTCCCCGCCTTGCTGCCTCTGCATCAGAGACAGCAAGGGTGGGAGGAGGAATGCAAGTAGTTGACTCAATTAACCGATAAGCCTAGGCTTATCAGTTAGTCAACTATTCTCTTACATCCCTAGGCAGCAGAGCCCTGGGAGCACAGGGCAGCATTCAGGACTCTGGGTGCAGAGCTGGCAGCAGAGCCTACGGCACCCGGGGAGGCAGCCAGGACCCTGTGTGCTAAACTGGGGTCCAGGAAGTGCTACCCCTGGCGCCCCTAGTTCCTGCACCTATGCAGATGTATGAGAAAGATATGACTCAGCCTCCTCTCAGGTTCAGACTCCAACCATTCTGCAGGGACTTGGCATCATCCTGTTATCAACCATCATATATATATATAGTAGCCCAGTGTCTGAGAGTCTGTTACGCCGAAATGCTGGCTGTTCCCTCTGGGGGGCGCTGTTGCCTCCCTGGCTGTTCCCTCTGGGCGGCGTTGTTGCCTGAGTCACATCCTTCGCCTCCCACTGTGGCGCTTAGCTGACTTCTGCGCTGCTCAGCCGGGCCGCCGCAGGGGAGCAAGCGGCACAAGTGGCTGTTTGGGAGCTGCGGTCCCCATGCAGCACGTGGGTGTTGCATGGGGAGCATGGGGCCCAAACGGCCTCTTGTGCCGCTTGCTCCCCCGTGGCGGCCCGGCTGAGTGGCGCAGAAGTCAGCCGAGCGCCACGGCAGGAGGAGAAGGGGGGGCGGAGCGGTGACATGCAGCGTGACAGCGGCTCCAGGCCCGGCCCCCTGGCTGTGAATGTCACCACTCTGCCCCCCTTCACCTCCTGCAGTGGGGCTCGGCTGACTTCTGCGCTGCTCAGCTGGACCGCCACGTGGGAGCAAGTGGTACAAGCGACCGTTTGGGCTCCACGCTCCCCATGCAGCACGAGGAGTGCGGTGCCCAAACGGCCGTTTGGGCTCTGCGGTCCCCCGAGTGAGAGGCAGGAGTGGGAGGAGAAGAGAAAGAGAGAGACAGAGAGAGAGGCAGGAGGCGGAGGAGAGCTGAGAGAGAGAGGGGGAAGCAGTAGGAGGAGGAGAGAGAGAGAGACTGAGCGAGAGACCAGAGGCTCAGGAGAGAAGACCAACGTGGAGGAGAGACCTGAAAATCCCATCTTATGACGGGCTAATTGGCTAGTTGTTAATTAAATGCCGACTGTGAGTGTTCCAAGCTAAAAAGATTCCTTGTGTCCTTCTGATCCTTCTGTTCTGCCATGTCCATGGTCTCCTTTCTTAGGGGGTGAACCTTGTTTATTTCTAGGGGTGTCCTGTGGATGCCTGGCTGGCTACTTATCAATGGGCCTTGGAAATTCCCTTTGTGATACAGCAGGACCAGTGGGCAGCAGGAGAGGGATAGACAGATGATATATAAACCCCAGAGTAAGCAGAGCCTCATTCCCCTGTAGATTAAGGAGAGATTAATTAGAGCTGCTGGGGCCAATTAAGACCCTACATGAGAACTAAGCAACCTCCCCCACCCCTCTGGTGGGGGCAGGGAAGGAGAGCTGCTTGTAATTTGGAAGAGGATGAGAATACCAAGGGAAGGGAGACCCTGCCCAAGCAGGGCAGAGGACTCCCTCCGAACAATGGACAGAGAGAAACTCTATGGGGGCGGGGGGAGTAAGAAATCTGTGAAGATGAAGGGGGCAACCTGGATTCCTTCCCCCCTCTCTTTCTCTCCTCCCTCCAGGGCACTTTCCAGAGCCCAAGAATAGGGGCAGGGGCAGTGCCATGACTAACTACACCAAGGGAAAGCACCGGACCCACCACAATAGCTCAGGCCATTTGACACAGCTTGCAACAGGCTTCTATGGAGTTTGAAAGGGCTGGATGGCTTCATGCATATCTAGGGTGCCTAACATACACGCATATCCCTGAGAACAAGTCACAAGACTGCCAACACCAGCAGAGGTGCCACTTATCTGCAGGGCTGATGGTGGGAGGGCAGGTCTGAAAAGCAAACAGTGTTCTGTATTTTCTGCACACACATGGAGCATGGGCAGTCAGATGGGGACTGGAAAGAGGAAGAGAGATGCATATTCTGTAAGCCAATAACCGTTTGGTGTCTCCAGGTGAAACTAAAGTGGAGCCCATGCCCTCATGCTGCCTTGTAACTCTTCTTCCAAATCCCTTTTTATTCCTTTAATTATGCATGAAAAAACCAGGTGCCCTCCCTTCTCCATACGCTCAGCTGAGCTGAAACTCTCAGCAGCACAGAAGGCTTATTATGCAGCTTTAGTGGGGCTGAGTGCTCTAAATTATTTAAATCTCCATTAAGCCTCCACTACAGCATATTTGTGTGATAAACGGATCACTGGTTCCCCCAGCCAGCCGATTACCCCAGCCAGCCGGCTCTCCCTTTGCCTTCCTTCCCACACTCTGCTATGCAGCAGGAAGACAGAGGACTGCCAGCCTCCTCCACCCTGGCAAAGGAGTTGGCGTTCTTGCCAGCGAATATTTTGTTATCATTTCTAATGGCCAACTGAGCAGAGTAATAAAGGCACTAGAAGGCATGGTAAGGTGGTCAATGCATAACTCATTTAATAGCCCTTATACTGGTTCAATTCAATAAAACTTCAGTCATTACCTTTTACATAAGCAGCTCCCACCTTGGCATGCCGTCTGGTTGCTGCAGTCTGGTTATAAAAGCCTGTGAAGAAGCTGCTCTCCTTTTGACAAGTCTAATTCCCCAACAGTTTGGTGGGGAGCCCTGCAAAAAAAGGGGATCTGTTCTGCCCACCCCACCTCAGTATTCTGCAAGTGCTTGACACCACTGTTAACAAGGGAGTCTGCTAAGTGACCCCTGAAAAACCGGGAAAAAATGCAAGGGGGTGCATAAATCTGAAAGGAGAAACTCCATTAACCGCGGGGCCTATCAGCAGTGGGCACTGAGAAATAATGCAGGGCAGGCCACACAGTGAGGCCCCACAATCACCTTCCACTGGGAGAGGAAGTTGTGTGGCAATATGTGTGATGCAGCTCTTCAGTGCACTCTGCCTTTTGCCAGTCTAGGAAGCAAGTAATAAATTCATGGCCAAAGGCCACCTCAAAACCCCAGAGATTCACACACTGAGGAGACAGCCAGAATCTGGGAATGGGTGTCAGGGGAGATATCACTTGATGATTCCCTGTTCTGTTCATTCCCACAATCTTATCGAAGGGGTGGAAAGAATCTAGCCCAGGGGTCAGTAATCTTTCCAAAATGACATGCAAAGATTTAACTCTCCTACCATGGGGTATGCCTCTCTCCCAAGGGTGGGGAGGGGCTCTCTCAACTGTGCTCCACACTTGGCCTTCTGCCCTGGGCTCCACTCCAGCTTTTCATGTGGGAAGGGGTGGAGCAGCATGCATACTCTTCCCCAGAAGCGGGATGTGATGCAAAGCCTCAGGGCTTCCCCCGCCACCACAGGAAACCAGTGTTGGCGCCAATATTGTGGCTTGGGGAACCGGACAAGGCAGTGATGGATGGGTGGGTGACTCTAGGGTGTCCAGCCGGGCTGGGGGCAGGGCCCCATGGGACCCTTGCCTTCCTGCCAAGCACCCAGGGGCCAACATGGCTTTAGGGTAGGGGAACCCCCATGACTTTTCCTCTTCCCTCGGCTGTCATTGCCTAGTCCTGGGGCCACAGCCTGGGCAGCACTCACCCTCTAGTGGGGTCCCAGTGACAGTGGTGCTTGCAGCTGGGTGTGACTTCAGCTCTGTCTTTAGCCCAGCTGCAGGGGGCACCATGAGGCAGAAAGAAGCTAGCAGAGCAGGAAGCACCAAGGTTGCAGGTCTGGGACTGCACAACAGGGCAGAAAGCGGCAGGGCTGGAGGAGTCAGGGACAGGTCTCCCAGGTGAAGGCAACAGAGGGGCTAGAAGGTGGCTCTGCATCCCCAACCCTCCTTCAAAGCAGGAAAACAGCATCCCAGAGTGAGTGCCCCTCCCCACAGACACCACATCCAAGCCCGGCTCCAGCCTGCCCCCAGCAGCCAGCTGAAGGATGCCCCACTTCCCCATGCAGCCTAGCTGCCCCGAGAGCAGTCTCAACCCCAGAGCAGCCCTGCTCTGTCACATGGCCTGACTATCCCTGTAACAGCATCAGCCCTTGGAATACCCTGCTCCACCACGTGGCCTGGCCAACTTCGGAGCAGCCTCGGCCCCTAAAGCAGCCCTGCTCCTCCACGCAGCTCCGCTAGCCAGGCCAGATGGCTGCCACAGAGTAGGAACTGGGGCTGTGATGACAGCCTCACCATGGCCTGGCTCCAGCCATGGCACACAGGGCAGCCGCCCACCATGAAGCCCCACTAGCCTGCTCCACAGCCCAGCTGCAGCTCCTGGAACAGCCCCGCTCTGCCAAATGGCCCTGTTGTCTGGGCGAGGTGGGGGGTGGGCAGGAGCAGGATGTGGGTGGGTGTCTGGACAGTGGGAAGGGGGCAGGAGCAGGCTGGGGGGCAGGGTCTCGGAGCAGGGAGGCAGGGTGTGCTGTGTCTGGGCAGCACTTACTTGCTTTTTGCACTGGTGCTGCTCTCAGGCTCCCTGTCCCAGGCATGGCTTCCTGCTGCTCCACTGGCTGGATTGTGGCCAATGTAGGAGCAGTAGGATCCCCATCCTGGGATCCATCCGTGAACAGAACCCGACCTTGAGATGCCTTGATGGGATAGGCCCTGAGACAGCTCCAACTGGCCCCCTCAGCTTCACAGATACTGCCTGGCAGCAGCCTGGAAACAGCAGCAGCAGCATCCCACAGCCATCGTCTCCTCAGCCCGGCTGGTACCTGCTGGTCTTAGTTCTCAGGCAGGATCTGCAGGCAGCGCTGAAAGAAGCACACATGCCGCTCCTTCAGGAAATCCAGCCGCTCCTCTTCCCCAAAAGCCTGGATCTTCTGCTGCCATTTTAGCCGCCCACCCCACTCAGTCCTGGTGCACTCAATATGCATCACCACCACATCCAGCACACCTGGATGCACTTGTCCATGTGACCTTGCCATCTGTGTCCTCCAAGATTAAAAGATGCTTCCTAGATTAAAAGATTACTAGGGGGTGTTGCCCCCTGCTCACTACGCTCACTAGCCCCTCCTGTATTGGGGGTAGGCAGCCCTGGATCTTCCCTAGCCACTGGGGAGGGCTAGGCTGAGGCATGGCTGCCCTGACCTGCACCCTCCCCACCGGTCGCCAGGTGAATGCCAGGCCAGCTCCAGCTCTCCCTCTGCCCAGCAATTGGGCAGGACAAGACCGGGCCAGATCCAACTCTCCTCCCCGCACCAACCTGTACTTCAATTTGATCCCTCTGCCTCCATTCCTGCACTCACCATCCTCCCTAACCGCTCCCCACCCCTACTCTGCCCATCCCTCTGCCTCCATTTCTCTATCCCCCTCATCCCCACCATCTCCTGACTGCACCGCCCATCCCCACATTCACCCTATGACCCTTCCTCCCTACACACACCCTGCCCATTCCCACAAATGTGTCGCGCTACATGCCCCTCCCCCCAGGAGCACCACCAGGCTGGGCAGCACAGCCGGGGCCTCCCCAGCAGGAGCCACAGCCTGTTCCCAGCCCAGCCTTTCCACATGGGCCTCTGAAGGCAGCTTTCCTCCATTGCAAGCCCAGGGAGCCCAGATCACAGAGCAGCTGCTCCAGAGAGCTCAGGAAGCAGTTGAGTGCAAGACTTGTCCAGCTCGCAGTGGGCTCAGAAGAACATGCCTGAGCCCAAGCTGCACAGAGCCAAACTGTGCAGCAGGCACTTGAGCTGGGCAGGTTGGGGGTGGGGCCCAGAAGCAGGCAGATGCTGCTCCAGGTGGCAAACAGGGATGGAGCCACTGCTCTTCCCCATTTCACGGAGCAGTCGCATGGTCAAAGCTCCTTGGGATGTAGAGTGACATGATGATGTCATTCTGTTGTCCCACAGGAAAAAATTCTCTCTCTCTCTCTCTTTCTGTATATGTATATATATATATATATATATATATATATATATAAACACACGTTTCCTGCAGGACGACAGAGTGACATCATCACGTAAGACTATAAGAATGGCCATACTAGGTCAGACCAAAGGTACACCTAGCCAGTAAGCTGTCTTCCAACAGTAACCAATGCCAGATGCCCCAGAGGGAGTGAATAGAAACAGGTAATCACCACGTGATCCCTCTTCTGTCATCCATTTGCAGCCTCTGACAAACGGAAGGTTAGGGATACCATTCCTATCCATGTTGGCTAATAGCCATTGACGGGCCTAACCTCCAATAGTTCTTTTTTGAACCCTGTTAAAGTTCTGGTCTTCACAACATCCTCCGGCAAGGAGTTCCACAGATTGACTGCATGCTGCATGAAGAAAAACGTCCTTTTGTTTGTTTTAACCCTGCTACCTATTAATGTCATTTGGTGACTCTTAGGCTGTGTCTACATTGGCAAGATTTTGCACAAAATCTTGCCGCCTGTCTACACTGGCCGCGAGTATTTGTGCAAGAACACTGACATTCTAATGTACGAAATCAGTGCTTCTTGCGCAAATACTCTGATGCTCCCACTCAGGGATAAGCCCTCTTGCGCAAGTATTCTTGCGCAAGAGGCCAGTGTAGACAGGCAATGTTAATTTCTTGCGCAAGAAAGCCCAATGGCTAAAATGGCCATCAGAGCTTTCTTGCACAAGAGAGCGTCTACACTGGCACGGATGCTTTTGCGCAAAGCACATCTTTTGTGCAAAAGCACATGCCACTGTAGAGCTCTCTTAAAAGAAATACTTTTAACGGAAAAAATTTTCCGTTAAAAGTATTTGCGCAAAATCATGCCAGTGTAGACGCAGCCTTTGTTCTTATCACAGAATCATTGAATCCTAGGGCTGGAAGTGATCTCAGGAGATCGAGTCCAGCTCCCTTCCCAAAGCAGGACCAACCATAACTAAATCATCCCAGCCAGAGCTCTGTCAAGCTGGGACTTAAAAGCCTCTAGGGATGGAGATTCCACCACTTCCCTAGGTAACCCATTCCAGTGCTTCACCACCCTCCTAGTAAAATAGATTTTCCTAATATCCAATCTAGACCTCCCCAACTGTAACTTGAGACCATTGCTCCTTGTTCTGCCATCTGTCACTACTGTGAACAGCCTCATTCCATCTTCTCTGGAACATCCCTTCAGGAAGTGGAAGGCTGCTATCAAATCCCCCCTCAGGGATGAATTCCCCTTATGTTATGGGATCAAGTAAATAACTTTTCCTTATTCACTTTTTCCACACTAGTCATGATTTTATAGACCTCTATCATATCCCCCCTTAGTCTCCTCTTTTCTAAGATGAAAAGTACCAGTCTTTTTAATCTCACTTCATAAGGGACCCACTCCAAACCCCTAATCATTTCTGTTGTCCTTTTCAGAATCTTTTCCAACAACAATATATCATTTTTGAGATGAGGTGACCACATCTGTATGCTTTATTCAAGATGTACCATAGTTTTATATAGAGGCAATAAGATATTCTCTGCTTTATTTTCTATCCCTTTTAAAATTATTCCTAACATTCTGTTTGCTTTTTTGACTGTCGCTGCATATTGAGTGGATATTTTAAAAGAACTGTCCACAACAACTCCAAAATCTCTCTCTTGAGTAGTTATAGCTAAATTAGTCCCCATCATACTGTATGAATAGCTTGGATTATTTTTTCCAGCGTGTATTACTTTACATTTATCAACTTTAAATTTCATTTGCCATTTTGTTGCCCAATCCGTTAGTTTGGTGAGATCTTTTTTAAGCTTTTCACAGTCTGCTTTGGTCCTAACTATCCTGAGCAGTTTAGTATTGTCTGCAAATTTTGCCACCTCATTGTTTACCCCTTTCTCCAGATCATTTATAAATAGATTGAATAGGATTGGTCCCAATATGGACCCTTAGTGGACGCCACTACTTACCTGTCTCCATTCTAAAAACTTACCATTTATTCCTACCCTTTGTTTCTTGTCTTTTAACTAATTATCAATCCATGAAAGGATCTTCCCTCTTATCCCATGACAAATTACTTTACTTAGGAGCCTTTCGTGAGTGACAAAGGCTTTCTGGAAATCTAAGGGTATGTCTACACTAGCCCCCTAGTTCGAACTAGGGAGGCTAATGTAGGCATTCGAAGTTGCAGATCAAGCCCGGGATTTAAATATCCCGTGCTTGATTTGCATCTTCCCGGCCGGGCGCCATTTTTTGAAATTTACAAGTCCGGACTAACTGCCCGCGTCTACATGTGGCAGGGACCCGGTAGTTCGAATTAAAGCCCCTAAATCGAACTACCTGTTAAACCTCATTCCAGAAGGAATAACAGGTAGTTGGAACTAGGGCTTTAATTCGAACTACCGGGTCCCTGCCGTGTGTAGACGTGGGCAGTTAGTCTGGACTTGTAAATTTAAAAAATGGCGACCGGCCAGGAAGATGCAAATCAAGGGCGGGATATTTAAATCCTGGGCTTGATTTGCAACTTCGAATGCCTACATTAGTCTCCCTAGTTCGAACTAGGGGGCTAGTGTAGACATACCCTAAGTACACTGTATCCACTGGCTCCCCCTTGTCCACATGTTTGTTGATCCCCTCAAAGAACTCTAGTAGATTAGTAAGGTATGATTTCCCTTTACAGAAACCATGTTGACTTTTCCCCCCAAAATTTGTTCTTCTATCTTTCTGACAATTTTATTCTTTACTATAGTTTCAACTAATTGACCCAGTAAGACATCAGACTTAAATTGTAATTGACAGATCACCTCTAGAGCCTTTTTTTAAATACTGTTGTCACATTAGCTATCTTCCAGTCATTACGTACAGAAGCCGATTTAAAGGATAGGTTACAAACCACAGTTAATAGTTCCGCAATTTCCCATTTGAGTTCTTTCAGAACTCTTGAGTGAATGCCATCTGGTCCCGGTGACTTGTTACTGTTAAGTTTATCAGTTTGCTCCAAAACCTCCTCTAATGACACCTCAATCTGGGACAATTCCTCAGATTTGTCACCTAAAAAGAATAGCTCAGATTTGGGAATCTCCCTAACATTGTCAGGCATGAAGGCCAAAGCAAAAAATTCATTTAGTTTCTCTACAATGACCTTATTCTCTTTGAGTGCTCCTTTAGCATCTTTATCGTCCAGTGGCCCCACTGGTTGTTTAGCAGGCTTCCTGCTTCTGATGCACTTAAAATACATTTTGATATTACATTTTGAGTTTTTGGCTAGCTGTTCTTTAAACTCTGTTTTGGCTTTTCTTATTATAGTTTTACACTTAATTTGACAGAGTTTATGCTCCTTTCTATTTCCTCACTAGGATTTAACTTCCACTTTTTAAATGATGCCTTTTTATCTCCCACTGCTTCTTTTACTTGGTTGTTAAGTCACAGTGGCACTTTTTGGTTCTCTTACTGTGTTTTTTAATTTGGGGGATACATTTAAGTTGGGCCTCTATTATAGAGCCTTTGAAAAGTTTCCATGCAGCTTGCTGTGATTTTATTTTTGTCACTGTATCTTTTAATTTCTGTTTAACTAACCTCCTCATTTTTGTTTAGTTCCCCTTTCTGAAATTAAATGCCACAGTGTTGGGCTGCTGAGGCATTTTTCTCACCACAGGTATGTTAAATTTTATTATATTATGGTCACTATTTCCAAGTGGTCCAGTTATAATTTACCTTTTGGACTAGATCCTGCACTCCAATTAGGACTAAATCAAGAACTGCCTCTCCCCTTGTGGGTTCCAGAACCAGCTGTTTCAAGAAGCAGTCATTTAAGGTATCAAGAAATTTTATCGCTGAATCTCATCCTGAGGTGACGTGTACCCAGTCAATATAGGAATAGTTGAAATCTCCTACTATTATTGAGCTTTTTCTTTTGATAACCTCTCTAATCTCCCTTAGCATTTCATGGTCACTATCACTATCCTGGTCAGGTGGTCAACTCTGTGTCCCACCTGCCTCCTCCCTCCCTTCCCACTACCTAGTGCAGCAGGAGGAGAAATCCCCCAGCTCGAGCCTGACCTCCCTGCTTCCCTTTGCCACTTGGAATTGCTATTTTAAACCAAGCCCCTACTCCCCTTCCTCCAGCCCCACCCCACAGTGCTTTCAACACCAAGAAACACAGCACAGTAACTGGCAGACCCCAGTTCACAGCCGTGACAATCGGGGGGGGCGGGGAGGTTGGTGCTCAGGACAGCAGCCTGGGGACAGATGCTAGGAGTGAGGCTCCCAGCCAGGTTTATGTGCCTGCAGCAGGTCTCAGGGGCTTCCCCCACTGCCAGGCTCTTGGGGAGCTGGAGTTCAGTGCCCAGCCAGCCGGAGTCCAGCTGGCCCCATGGAGACTCACCCTCTCCCCAGCGGCTGCACTAACTGCACCTGCCAGAGCACCCACTAGCCACCTGGGGGAGCCACTGCACCAACCTGTCTGCTCCTTCATTTCCACTCCCGGCAGGTGGCAATCCCGGGCTCTGGGGTCTGGAGTGCCATGTGCAGACTGCACTACCTGTGCCTCGCTGCACCGCAGGCAGGAAGGGCAGGCACTCCTGCGCTTCTCTTCTCCCCGCCCCTGCCAGATCACAGACAGGACAGAGCAGCTTCCAGAGCACAATCCCTGCCCTACTAAACACAGCCCTCAGGCTGCCTCCTTTCAAAGCCCCCAGCCTCCTCGCCCTGCCCTCAGGCTGCCTTTCCCCAAGCTCCCAATTTAGTTATCTCTCTTACAAGTGTAAATTAAGTTCACAACTCCCTTGTAAGAACTGGCGTCACAAAGACAAACCAGCACCATTTGGCACCATAGATAAGAAAGAGAATACGTGACCCAACGGGTATAAAGATGGGTCCAGCAGCACACTCACTCTGAGCGTCAATCTACCATCTACCTGCTGGTCGGGTTAGGTAATGGCCTCCTAAGGTCCACAGGGGGACGCCCAGCCTTGTATTCGTCTTTCCCCGGGAATTGAGTGACCGGTCCTGGCCTGACACGCTGGAATCGAGAGACGCAGAAGGGGGTAAAAATTGTACCTGTATGTGTCCTTTGTCTTAGTGCATGCATAGAACTAGAGCTCTTTAAAGATTAAGCTGTCACTTGGTACCGTTACTTTCTATCTTCCTTTTTCCTTTGTAACCATTTTAAGACCTGTACTTGCTAGCAATTAAGAAGTAGAACAATAGCCACTGTAACCATATGCTTTATAAGTTTTCCTTTAATAAAACTGTAACTGTTTAAGCTTTAACCTGACTCCTCCTGTTGCTGTAACAGAACCAGACACAATTAAAAGAACTCTAGCCAGTCAAAGGGGTAGACGCAGTGAGAGCTGGGCATTTTGGCTCTGCCGCCTCCACGGGGCAGACCCTTGGGGCACCCGTCAGCCTTTCACAGGCTGCCCGCTGCGAAGGGACCTTGTGTCCTAGCAGTCAAAGACTCGGGTGTAATAAGCTCTCCCTGCAGACTCTTGGGGCACCCGTCAGCCTTTCACAGGCTGCCCGCTGCGAAGGGACCCTGTCCTAGCAGTTGAAGACTCGGGTATTTAATAGGGCTCACAGACCACACACTATCCCAGCCATCAGCTGACACCCGCCGTGTGTTTGTAACAAAGTGAGACCACTCACCTGAAGATCCCACCCAGGCATCCGAGGAGGCCTGGGAGACATCCTGGCTCCCTTGCACCGGCTCGAGGGAGAGGGTAATGGTGCCCATCTCTTCCTCCTCCTCCTCCTCCACCATGGCCGGATGGCCCTGGCCTTTCTGCTCCTCCTCCAGCTGGCTGATGATGAGAGTCTCCACTCCAGAGTCCACAAGGATGGGTGGAGAAGACGTTCCCCACCGCCCAAGATTTGGTGCAGCTCCCTATAGTAGGGGCAGGTTTGGGGTTCTGCCCCTGAGTGGGAGCTGCTCTCGGTGGCACGGACATGTCCCTAGAGGAGCTCTTTCACCTTACTCCAGACCTGTTCCAAGGTCCTGGGTGGGTGTCCATGCTCCGCCAGGAACTCGGCCATCTGGCCATAAATGTCTGCATTGTGGCTCTTTGCCATGGAATCCTACAATGCCTCCTCCTCACCCCACAATTTGAGGAGGTACTGGATCTCCAGGCCTGACCAGGATGGGGAGCACCTCTTGCTCCCCCTGGGTGGATCCTGGGACCCCTGGGGCTGCTCCTGGTGAGGGCCAAAGGGATTGTGGGGGGCTTCAGGTGTGGACATGGCTTGCAATGGCTGTGGCAGGGAGAGCCATGTGGGTTAGGGTGCTGCTCTCTGGCCAGCTTCCTGCCACAAGGCTTGTCCAGGGTGCCTGCAGCTTTAAGAGGGGCCAGGAGACAGGAACTATAGAATTGTGATGGCTTTGTATGGAGTGGCCACCAAGGCAACTGTGCTTTTTCCTGGAGGCCTCTTCCAAAAAAAAAACCCTCCTCCCCATTCTCACACACCTTTTTGCAAAAGAGCTCTCTGTTCTTTCGATTTACTTGTGAAAGAATGTGATTGCAGTGTGAACATTCCTCAAGTTTTGTCAGAAAACCGGCCATTTTTCTGACAAAACTCTGTATTGTAGACATACCCTAAGTGAGAGGAGAATAAGATCCCATGATTCAGCAATGACTCTAACTCAGCAACAAAGCCCTTATCCTGTCTTCCTAATACAGGAGCCAGCTCCATCCCTGGGGCAGCCTGTGTTTGCTATCCAGTTGTTCCCAGTATGACGTGGGCTGCCTAGTGGGGCAGGGACTTGAATCCCCCACCATGTGCTCCCCAGGCACATGGCTTATCTGGTAGGCCACTCCAGAACCCACCCCTTAAGTGTAGAGGTCCCAATTCTGGTTTCATGTTTTCTGTGTAACACAAATGTCTTCAGTGGAATTACTCTTGATAGATCAGAGCCAGGCCCTCTCTTGTCAGGCAGCCATAGAGTTCAAGCTCTCTGGGGTAAAGACTGTCTTTTCACTGTCTGTGTACACCACACTTAACACAACTGGATCCTGAATCTTGACTTCAGCCTCCAGGTCTGCAGTAAAAATAATTACAATGAGGTGGTGAACTCACACTATCAACTCTCCAGGATTTCCTCACTGCTATAGTTTCTAGCTACCACAGCAAGCAACGCCCCAAAAAAGACCTACATTTTGTTTGTCCCTAGCCATTAGCAACTAGCTAAAATATCTGCTGGGCACACCTCTAGCAACTTCAATGGAGTAAGCCCCATTTACACCAGCCTCGGATCCAAACCTTTGGCTTCAAAGCCAAACCATGAAATCTGGCTCCAGGCCCAAGCAGGGATTCTCTGGGTGCGAGACAAGATAATTCAGCACTCTAGGCACTAGGCCTCAGAAGATGTGAGTTCAGAAGACCTGTTACACCAGTGGTGGTCAACCTGCAGTCTGTGGGACACATGTAATCTATTGGGGTTATGTGTGTGGCTCATGAGATATTTTGTTTACCATTGCCCATGCACAGGGCTGCCAAATTCCTCTGATTTCCACCCACATAGTTTTTTTCCTAACAGTATTACTTAAAGTGACACACTCGTAAAGCAAGGGCACATGAAGTGAGATGCACACTGATCGTTGACTGAGAAAGCTCTAAGCTCTCTATGCCTGTAATTAAAGCACTGCTACTGTTTGATTGGCACACCCCACAAATTCTAGGTACAAAGTGCAGTTAACAAAAATCACCCTATCCTAGGAGACCATCTCAGTTACAACAATCTTGCAGCACATTGAGGTGAAGGAGGGCCATTCATGTTGCCCATTCCCTACCCTGGGTTGCCCATCACTGAACTACACCAATCTTCTTGTAGGACCACAGGTGAATCTTTAGACTCTCTAGAGCTCCATTCTCCATCTGTACAATGGAAATAAAAGTCCTTCCCCTAAAACTCACATGGGTGAAATAGTCCCTAAGGCTATGTCTACAGAGCAGTGTTATTTTGAAATAACTGATATTCCAAAATAACACAGTCCACATCCACACAGCAAGCAGTTATTTCAACAATGTTGACTTAATGTTAAGCTGGAGGACTCCTTACTCCGACTCCTGTAACCCTCATTTTACGAGGAGTAAGGGAAGTTGGAGGAAGAATGCTCTTTCTTGGACTTCCTACTGTGTAGACAGCAACAAAAGCCAAAATAAGCTATTCTGACTTAAGCTACACAATTGATGTAGCTCAAGTTTCGTAGCTTATTTCACTTTAGCCCTGCTATGTAGATGTGCCATTAGAGACAGAGTGTGTATAGCTAGTATAGCAATGGGGGGCCTACAGAAGTACCTACAATAATTAGAGAGCTCTCACACCAGCTTGATGACAGAGAGACAGATTGACAATGCTCGGTGCAGATAGCCAACTTACATTTTTTAAGTAACTGGCAAATATGCTGATGAAGGGAGAAAAAAGCCTTTGCTATTTAAAAAAAGAGCCCCTTTGTCAGGAAAGGGACCCTTGTTACTTTAAGCTTTCTCTACATATTTACTTAAGATAAATGGAGACTGCTCAGTGGCAGCATTTCCCTAAGACTTAAGAAATAGATGGAAAGGCTCTGGAGACAGGCTTCTCTCATATATAATTCCTTTCCCCTGGTGTCTGGGGAACACATGTGGCAGTGACATTTTTTACTAAAATTTAAATAGCAGTCACTGTCAGGGAAATGAAAGCCACCTTGCTGCCTCAAAGCTGCTGTCAAGCTAGCAGTGCGCTCAGGAAGCATCTGTTACGATGTCTTTTAGCCACAGGTCATATTTAAAAGAAGAGGAGAAAAATTAGAGATCAGTCCCACTTCACCATGCTCCCACTGCTCTCTGCCTTACTTGCTGTATGTTTAGCTCCACAGTGTTTATTTCTTGCTTTAGTGATGCTCGTTTATTTGGAGTTTAGGACATTTCAGCGGTTACAGAAAGAAACCAGGACTCAGAGCTGCAAGGTGTTTTCTTATTTCTTGCTACGTTATGTCGGGTAACATCAGAAAAAGAACTCTCTGTGAAATCACTGAAATCAATGAAAAATTCTCACTGACTTTAATGGAGCAAAGATTTCACCCACAAATCCCTCAGTTTACCACACTATTGCCAATAAAAAATCACCAAATTGTCTTTAAAAATCACATGATTTTTTCAGAAAACTGGAAAATAATTTTCTCTTTTTAAATTTGAAAACTGAGAGTGTCAAGTAATCCCTTGACTCCAGCAGCTGGGGCTTTAGGGAAAAGCATTAAATCCTATTAGTCTCATGATAAAATCATAAAAGTTGGCACCACTATTACCTACCTGCAAAAGGGTTATTGTGCCTTTTAGATATCGTTGTATAAAACAAAGTGCACCAATATCAAATAACCTACCTGCCACACAAAGTTTTACTAAAGGTACTGTAATCCATAGGCAAAGATGTGGGACTCAGGAGATCTGGATTATATTAATATAGAATCCATTGGGAGCTTTGTTTTCCTTATATTTATTTCAGTGGGAGTTTTGCTTGAGTAAGAAGTTAGGGAAGACTACTCAAGAAAACCCAAACTGAGCATGACAATGCAGTATGACTGTGCTCTCAAAACAACATTAATACATGTAAACCACATGCTCCCAACTATGTAAAGGGACATGATCTAATCCCTGTACGTTGTACAGCGCAACACCAAAGCACATGTTTCTGTAGTGCCCCTGGTAGCCCCAATTATGGATCAGTACCTTTATTGTGGTAGACGTTGTACAAATATTTCAGAAAGTCCCAGGCTGATTTAGCTGGGGATGTTTAAATATCAGAAAAAGGATCCACTCCATAGCTGTGTTCAAAGAACCAAGCACGTCCCCTGTCTCTGCTCTGATTAGAGTCTCCCAATTTGGTGCATACCACCTCCACAAAGTATCAGAGGGGTAGCCATGGTAGTCTGAATCTGCAAAAACAACAAGAAATCCTGTGGCACCTTATAGACTAACAAATTTATTAGAGCATAAGCTTTCATGGGCAAAAAACATCAGCCAAACCATCACGGGCTCATTCACTTGCACATCTACCAATATGCCATCATGTGCTAGCAATGCCCCTCTGCCATATATATTGGCCAAACCGGACAGTCCCTATGTAAAAGAATAAATGGACACAAATCAGATATCAGGAATGGTAACATACAAAAACCTGTAGGAGAACACTTCAATCTCCCTGGACACACAGTGACAGATTTAAAAGTAGCCATCCTGCAACAGAAAAATTTCAAAAACAGATTTCAAAGAGAAACTGCAGAGCTACAATTCATTTGCAAATTTGACACTATCAGTTTAGAATAAAACAAGGACTGTGAATGACTAGCCAACTACAAAGGCAGTTTCTCCTCTCCACACCTCCACATCAGCTGCTAGAAGTGGGCCACATCCTCCCTGACTGAATTGACCTCATTTATCTCTGGCCTTCCTCTTGATTGGTACTCCTGACTTTTCATGTGCCTGTATATTTATACCTGCCTCTGGAATTTCCACTACATGCATCTGATGAAGTGGGTCTTTGCTCCAATAAATCTGTTAGTCTATAAGGTGCCACAGGACTTCTCATTGTTTATGCAGCTCCACAAAGATTACTGCCTTGGGCAAATCCTTCCCCATCCATTGTGGAGGGCCCAGACATGGGTCAGTATGGTTCTAATGTGCAGCAAGGGGAGAAGAGCAGGATTTGAAAAGTGTATGCAAAGGATGTGCACCTTCTTGTGTGCTATACAGCATGACTTCACAGGGGTCTTCTGCAGAACCATAGGCAACAGGGTTTGTGAATAGCATGAAATGCTGCAGACCAGCAGTAGAATGTTGAGAGCTATGCCCTTTGTGAGAAGGAAAAATAGCACAATAAATAGGGTAATCAGAAGGAATTACAAAAGTGACAAATATAGTCCTAATTATACAATGTTTTGTTATATCCCTGAAACACTGAAATAGCAGAGCTGCTGAGAAGCTCATAGCAAAACAATTACTTAGGCCAAGTCTTCAATAGGTGGAAAATCGCCGCAGCCACAGTTGATCTTTCAGAATTTGATTTAGTGAGTCTAGTTAAGACATGCTACATCAAAGCATTTGTTCCCATTGGCCTCCTGCTGTGGGGACAGCAGGGAAACTCAAATCAAGGTAAGTCAACTCCAGCTACATAAATTAACATAGCTGGAGTTGCATATCTAGATTTGATCTTCCCCTTTAGTATAGACATGGCCTCAGTAAGATCAAGACTCCCCATCTAATCCAACACCAGTGTGTCTTCATAAATCCGAGCTTGTTCATACACTATGTAATAAGTGGAAGAAGGTGCAGCATGATAACATCTAGGGATATGTTCCTGGAACCAAGAATTGCCCCAAACAACATGTCAGTAGTGGGAATGCTCAAAGTTTCAGGGGTGTTGCCCTGAATGTAATCAAAGGGATGTATCCAGAACACCTAGTATTGAGTGAGAAATGGTTTTTCCATCCCATGAACATTTCTGGGATAATGAAAAGTTTCTTTGTCCCATTTCAGATCAAAGAGTTAATTAAAGTCTCAAAAATGCCCATGAACTAAAAATCCAAAAGATTTTGTTTGGGTTTTTTGATCATTTTAAAACATTCCATTTCACTTATTTTAAATTTCTAAAGAAAAGGTCATTTCAAACCAGAAAACTGGAACTTATTTGTTTAAAAAGGTCAAAAATTCTTGAAACTTTTTCTTCCAGAATTTTTTGACTCAAAAAAATTAATTAAAACCAAAGTGTTCCCACAAAAAGTTTCAGCTCTGATCAATCAGTATTTTCTGGTGGAAACGCCCCTCCCCTACCCACTCACCACAGAAAACTCTGAGCAGCTTTGTTAATTTATCTCAATGTCCTTTATTCATTGTGTCACTCATTTTCCTCAGTAGAGGCACAAACTATGCAGTCACACACCCTGCCTGTGTCAGACCCAGGAATAGAATCCAGGTCTCATGACTGCCTGGTATGTTCCAAGGCTGTCTTCCCAGCCTTTACAAAATCAGGGCTACTTCCTCTGTCCTCATTGGGCCCTTTTTGCAAGGCAGGCATCACTTCCTGTCTCCCTAAATTTTAGCAGCTCATCTTGAGAATGGATAACACTAGAATCTTAAGTATTAAAAGAAAGTTGCTATCAGTTTCTAATGCAATTAACAATCTCCAGCCAAGTGGGCCAATAAGAGCACTTCATCAGACATTAATAACTGTGGAGGGTATAGCAAGGCTGCCATGGTAACACCTTTAATTGCTCTTAACATGTCATTAAACACAATTACATTAAACTTAAACTGCAATTTGTTGTGGTTTTAATAAGACAAAAGGCAAGATAAAATGATTTGGTTAACTCTCCTTTTCTTTTTTTCCCTCCCTTTTCTCTTTTTTTCTCCCTTTTCCCACCCAAGGGAAGATTTACAATGAAACATACCTTGCCCTGGCATGGGGGCCCACCCAATGACATGGGGTCCCCAGGGCTGGGCAGTCTAGCAACGGGTCCAGCACCGCCTCCCCTACACCATACAGGGGGTGGCCACTCTGCAGGGGGGCCAGTTCCTCTGCAGAGAGGGCTGTGGGGGAGAGGGGAGAGTAGGAGATCAAGGAGGCTACCTGCAGGCTGATTGTTTTCTTGTGCCTAGTTTACCCAAATGATCCAGCTTGCTCTGAATCACTGACCTGTCCTGTTCATTATTTACCACTCACCTAATTTTTGTGTCAGCTGAAAACTTAATCATGGGTGATTTTATGTTTTTCTCCAAGTTATTGATAACAAATGTTAGGTAGAACAGGATCAAAAAAGTTGACCCTAGTGGAACTCACTACAAACACACCCATTTGATAATGATTCCCCTTTTACAATTACATTTTGAGACGAACCAATTTGCTGGATTTTAGTCCATTTAATGTGCACCATATTGATTTTATATTGTTCTTGTTTTTTAATCAAAATGTCTCGTGGCACCATCTCAAACATCTTCCAGAAGTCTAAAGTTATTTTGTCAATACTGTTATCTTTATCAACCAAACTTGTAACTTCTTCAAAAATATCAAGTTATTTTGATAAGATCTATTTTCCATGAGCTCAAAATTGATTTGCTTAGTTACATTATCCTCCTTTAGTAATCAAGTTCTGTACCAGTCACTCCATTAACTTGCCAGGGACCAACTTTAGGCTGATGGGCCTGTAGTTACCCTAGTCATCTCATTTATCTTTTTAACAATTGGCAAAACATGAGTATGATGTTACACCCCATATTCTTTATAGATATACTAATAGACTTACCCAGTGTTGCGCAGGTCCAGCCTGGGCGTGGGGAGCAAGCCATACAGGCTGGTGTTGAAGTAGGGAGGCCTAGCCCACTGAAGATCTGGCCCAAGGTGTTTAGTACCCTGAACTCTATGACAATGGGATATGTAGTGTATGGGGCTAAGAAATTGTGGTACTTTTTGTTTTCCTTGAATCGAGCCTTTGAAAGTTTAGGAATTCTGCCACTTTGTTTTTAAAGCTTCTGTAACCTGTTATACAGGAGGCCTACACTCTGAGGGCTGCTGCCAAATTAAGTTTTCTTTCTCCTACACTTGGCAGCTTGCAGCTGCCCCAAAAGTGGGCTGGGCTGACCCAGGGAAGACCTAGGGCAGATGGGAGATGTGTCAGTCCAGTGCCTCTTCCAGACAGCACCCTGCTATGGTTCTCCTGTGCTATTTTTAAATGCTGTCATTTTCCAATAGCTAAACTATCCTCAGAGCAGGAATATCTGTGGCCACCGAGGATGTAATCAGTATGCCCATATTTCAACAAGGGGAAATATAGTCCAGAACGTTGGGAGAAGAAGACAGAGGAAGCCAGTGAAGGGAGAGAAGAGGAAAAGAAGAAAACAATAGTTCTTGACTCCAGTATTTTGGATAGACTGAAGGATGTAGGCCGAGGAGAGTGATCTTTGTTGCTTGGTGAAAGCAGAAGGATTTTAATGCAGCTCAGAGTGACAGAGTTCCTTGCACAGGTTGGGAACTCCATGGCTGTGTCTACACTGGGCCACTTATTCCGGAAAATCAGCTTTTCCGGAATAAGCTGCGCTTACACTGGCCTTGAATTTCGGAAAAGCACGATCTACAGTAAGAAATCAGCTGCTTTTCCGGAAAAACTATGCTGCTCCCGCCGGGCAAAAGTCCTTTTTCCGGAAAACTGTTCCGGAAAAGGGCCAGTGTAGACAGCCCAGTAGTCTTTTCCACAAAAAAGCCCCGATCGCGAAAATGGCGATCGGGGCTTTTTTCCGGAAAAGTGCATCTACATTGGCCACGGACGCTTTTCCGGAAAAAGGGCTTTTCTGGAAAAGCATCCTGCCAATGTAGATGCTCTTTCTCCGGAAATACTTATAACGGAAAACTGTTCCGTTTTAAGCATTTCCGGAAAATCATGCCAGTGTAGACGTAGCCCATATGATTAGATGTGTACTTCAGAGCTGTTAAGAAAGCTCACAGGGGAAACATACATTCATTTGTCTCTTTTCCAATTACCCCATCATTCTTTTAATATTCTTTTTGCCCAAAGACAAAGCTGTAAATCATCCTATTAAAACAGAGAGGCTTTTTCCCTCCCCTCGGTGGCTCTTACTTTCCATTCCAGAAGACAGCTCACTCCTCTCCATTGATTTGCAATGAGAGGAATGTTCCTTATGACTATTAACACAACCAGGTCTGAAAAGTGCTGTATTTTTATAGCATTATCAAAGTAAACATTTAGGGATGGCAGTATCACACAATTCCTGAAAGGTTGAGAACTATCATAAAACTCCCTGTATCAAAGTGAGTATCCCATGTTAATTTGTTCTATTCTATCTGTTGCGCTAAGAGGTCATTTTTAAAATGGGGATAGAGGGGGAACAGCAGTACACTCTTAGGGTATGTCTAGACTACGAGGATCTATCGGAAAAAGATATGCGGAGCACATTTTGCGTATCTGTTTCTGATACTTTTGTCCAAAGAGGCTTTTCCCAAAATGTGACCCATCTAGATAGGGCCAAATTTGGGGGGAAAAACCCTCTTTCAAAAGCCCCCTTCTTCCTTGTGGAATGAAGAATACATGGGCTTCCGAAGGAGCGTGTTTGCACTTCCGCAAAAAAAAAGTAGAAGAGCAAACATGTTCCCTGGATGCGGCGAAATTTTTTCGGGATACCTCAGGTATCCTGAACCCTTTCCCCTTACTCCCCCTTCCCCCTCCCCGCAGTCTAGCCGTACCCTCAAAGATAATAAATTGAATAGCTCTGAAACTGGACCCACAAGAATAAAAATCTCCAGAGGGGTAGCCGAGTTAGTCTGTAACAGGAAAAATTTAAAAAACAACAAATAGTCTGGTAGCACTTTAAATACTCACAAAACATGTAGACGGTATCATGAGCTTTCGTGGGCATAGCCCACTTCTTCAGATGACTGGAGTGTTCGATGTCCAGAATAAAAAATATCTGAAGAAGTGGACTATGCCCACAAAAGCTCATGATGCCATCTACATGTTTTGAGAGTCTTTAAAGTGCTACCAGACTATTTGTGTTTTTAACAATAAAAATGTTTTTAGTGCCTCTAAGACTGACTATAAACTCAATCTGTCAGACAGTGGCAGATATTAAAGATAATGCTCCTGGTAAATTTAACTTGTGAAATGCCACAAAGGGAATAGGAGGATAGTAAGTTTCCCCCTTCCTGAAAAAATGCAATAATCTTTCCAGGCATCTTTGAGTCAGCTAATCAAAAGCCACTTTGCAGACTTGGGATGGCTTGCTCCCCAAGAGCCTCTGGGTTGCTTGGATAGGATTCCATAAATGATACCAAGTATTTGGAAATTGGCTGAGGTCACCAGGGAATTGCAGGGGTTTCCACTGGGAAGCCTAGCATTTTGGAATCAATTAGGGCTAAGTCACAAGGTAGGCACATGGAATCATAGAATCATAGAACCGTAGAGCTGGAAGAGACCTCAGAAGGTCATCAAGTCCAGCCCCCTGCTCTAGGCAGGACCAATCCCAACTAAATCAACCCGGCCAGGGCTTTGTCAAGCCAAGACTTAAACACCTCCAGGGATGGAGACTCCACTACTTCCCTAGGTAACCCATTCCAGTGCTTCACTACCCTCCTAGTGAAATAGTTTTTCCTAATATCCAACCTGGACCTCTCCCACCACAACTTGAGACCATTGCTCCTTGTTCTGCCATCTGCCATGGAACAGACCATGATTTGCTGGGTTTCACACTATTGACCCAGCTTCTTCCTTGCTCTGGGGGTGGAAAGGGAGCAGTAATCAAAAAATCTGCAACTGCCCCATACCTCCCTCAGTGTCACAAGCTCACACAGTGATGGAATGGGGAAGGGAGCCCTCGTTCCCTCATCTGCTTCTCCTTCACACACCCTGGTTTCAGAGGCAATTGCAGCCTCACAGAAACCACTTTCTTGGGCTGCTGCTTACAATACATGTAGCTAGAGCAGGGAAATAAGGCAGTGAGGGTCAATCTAGGCTAGTGAAGTCAAAATATCAGTTTGTGTCTGTGATCATCAAATCTGTACCATATGCTGAGTCTGAACTATCTCTCCACTTGCTTATAGGAATCCTCACTTGGAGTCCAGGCAGACTCTTCCTCTGCTCCGGATCACTGCTACAAAGCCAGCTAACCGATTAACCAATTAACTCACAAAGATACAGACTTAAAGAAAACCCTGTTGCACACCACTGAAGTAAAGAGGCAATGAAGGTGCAACTTTTTGCTCCCCTGCTCAGATGCTGTAGCCAGGTTACAATAAGAGGTTGCAGCTAAAAATCCCCCAATGCCTATTTTTTTCCTTGGGAATCACTAAGTAGCACCATGATTTTGAAGATAATGCCTTGCACAGAGCATGTTTCCTGGTAGGTTATTCACATAAGAACATAAGAACGGCCATACTGGATCAGACCAAAGGTCCATCTAGCCCAGTAGCCTGTCTGCCGACAGTGGCCAGCACCAGGTGCCCCAGAGAGGGTGGACCGAAGACAATGATCAAGCGATTTGTCTCCTGCCATCCTTCTCCAGCCTCTGACAAACAGAGGCCAGGGACACCTTTTCTATCCCCTGACTAATAGCCTTTTGTAGGGTAAACTGAGGCAACCATAAATGTGCTAGTAGGCCTCTTAACAGCATGACTCCATCCTGAACTTAGGCCTGGGAACACCACAGCCAGGATAAGAACTGCAGGCAGTGAAACGACCCTGGGCACCATAGCAACCACCTTCTAAGACACTCGAACAGAACTTTAGTTAAGTAATGTAACACATTTTGCTTAAGATAACATTCATAAATTTGCTCAACTGTCTTGCTTCGCTCCTAGATAATGAGCCTGAGAACCAAGCGCTGCACCAACTCAAGGCCGTACCATACCCTCCTGCTACAGAAACATCAACATCATCATTTATGCAGACTAAAATGTTATTACTATTTTGCTGACATGCTTTGGCATTTGAACAGTAACTACCTGTATATTAATTAATGAGTTGTTACTTTGCAAGGGGCGGAGATATTATGTAATCTTTAGTAGTTCGATTGGCTTATGTGCTCATTTCGTCTTGCTGCTAGACCTATCAAATCATTTCCCCTCCGTCCACCTGCTGACTATATAACCTATTGTATTGTTTCAATTAACCAGTGTTCACCAGGGTAACCCCCCTGCGTGTCACTCCATCAGCTGGTGTATAATAAATCCTCCGCTTGTTTTCACCTGCATCCAGAGTGTCCTGGATTATTTCCAACACACCTTTTATGGACCTAGCTTCCATGAAATTATCTAGCTTCTCTTTAAACTCTGTTATAGTCCTAGCCTTCACAGCCTCCTCTGGAAAGAAGTTCCACAGGTTGACTACACGCTGTGTGAAGAAGAACTTTCTTTTATTAGTTTTAAACCTGCTTCCCATTAATTTCATTTGGTGTCCTCTAGTTCTTCTATTATGGGAACTAATAAATAACTTTTCTTTATCTGCCCTCTCCACACCACTCATGATTTTATATACCTCTATCATATACCCCCTCAGTCTCCTCTTTTCTAAACTGAAAAGTCCCAGTCGCTTTAACCTTTCTTCATATGGGACCCGTTCCAAACCCCTAATCATTTTAGTTGCCCTTTTCTGAACCCTTTCCAAGGCCAAAATATCTTTTTTGAGGCGAGGAGACCACATCTGTACACAGTATTCAAGATGTGGGCGTACCATAGTTTTATACAGGGGCAGTAAGATATTCTGTGTCTTATTCTGTGTCCAAATACAACCAAAAGTATTTGGAATTAATCAAACTGTGTATTATTTTCAAGCAACTCTATTACTGTAGATTGCAGAGAAGATGCAAAATTTCAGTTTGAAACAGAAAAGTGGGCTGCAACTTTAACTAAGGACCAGATGTTGCCTGCCTATTATTAGCCTCATTGTTTTTTTATAGGATTAATAACAGAACTGAGATCCTTATAGGATTAATAACAGAAGCAAGACTAGCGCAAAGAGACTATGCAGTCTTTCCCCATCTTCTCCCTCACCCCGATAACCCTTTGTTAGAGACCACCCTTCGGTTATGATTTGCAGTACCCATGCTATTTCTTAGCTATTCCTCCCAAGTGCTTAAGTTGCTGAAGTAAGATGAACAAAGCAGGCCCACTGGGGGGGTGGGGGCAACGGGGGCAACTCTCCCAAGAGCCAGTGATTCAAAAGGGACTGGGGTTCCCATCCACTGCCACTCCTACTGCAACAGTGGCCAGAGCCCTGAATCCTTTAAATCATCACCCAAGCCCTGTGCAATGTGCTCCAGGCAGCACTGAGAGATAGTAAGGGAAAGCTACCCTCCACCCACCCCTTCTGCCCGAGGCCCTGCTTTTTCTGGAAATGCAGAACTTCCCCCTCCCCACCTTGCCAATGGCCCAGTGAGTCTGTTGGCCCCACTGAGACAAACTTATTTCATTCTGCACTGCACATTCTCCCTAGCCCCCACACGCCCTTTCGGGAGGCCGGGGGGTGGTGCTGCAGCCACACATACCAGCTCTTCTTCTTCTTCCCCTGACAATCAAGGAGTGCAGGGCAAATGCTCAGCTTGCACCATCCTCTCACTCCCAGCTGCCAAGGAGAGGGCAGAGGAGGAAAGCAGCAGGCTGAGAACTTTCCCCTCACTTCCTGAGAGTCAGAGGAAGAAGAGCAACAGTGACCTGATATGTGTGGTTGCAACCTCCACAACCCTCTCAAAAAGGTGACCTTGTCCTTCCCCACTCACCCATACAACCTTCAGTCCTAGGCACCTTCACATCCCTCTGTCTTGGGTCCCCTATGCATTAAATACAACTGTCCTCTATTCTTGAGGTACCTTGATGGCCTCCCCTACATGTAACACAAGTAGCTTGTGGATCCTGCTAACTGCTTTTTGACCTGCTTCCCTGCCCCACCCCAGGATCAGCAGCTGCAGCCTTTATTCCACCCCCTTCCATGACATATTGTTACAAGGAAAACATATTTTTGCATAAAATGCAAAAAAAAAATTGAGGCAGTGGTTACAGGAAAGTTTGGATCATGTTCCCCTTCACTGGAAGTAGTTCTGGATACTGCATGTTCGTATACTGCATGCTCTGCATGTACACAGAGTACAACTGCCCTGAAAATGCCCTTTAACGAGCATTCTTACCACCTGGTAATAGTAATGCTACAGGCAATCTATTTTTATCTGCACTTTCCACATTTTCTTACTTTACTTCTCAGGTGTTTAAAGAAGTTAATTAGAAATGTAACAATAATTTCTCTGATACTGAATAAGTGAACACATCAGGGAAACTGGAGAGAAACATCCAAAAATATATAGCCTGAATCAAACCCCTAGATTCACAGATCCTTGCCTTGGGAAAGTCAATATCCAAAATGACTGTCTCCGGACTATCTCAAATCAGTATGGTGTATACAATGAGTGTGGAAAAGGGATACAGGAGCCTTCCCTGTGAAAGTGTTTAGTCCATAACTGAACCAATCTATCATATAACAGCTTTCACGGTTGTGTCTGTAGCTTCTAAGCAATCAGCTTTTGAATTTTATTCCTGGGAACAACTGCACTTGAAATTAAAACTACCTTAAGGAGATTCCACCTATTGTTAACCTTGTCCTAGTATATTCATTTAAACTGGAAAAAGAAAAAAATGTTGCAAGCCTCTGGGTTAAATTTTGACCTATTTCAATCCACAATAGTGGCCATTATTTCCAATCCAATTATTTCAGAGAGTTTATTTCAATTTAATTACTCTTTTTTATTGAAGGTGATCCAACTTTCTTTTGAATGATTTATTAGTATTTGGTCAGCATCTTTCACTTGTGCAAGTGGCAAGTGAAGTTTAAGTTCAAGGACAATAATGGCCAGGGTTTATGAAAAGACCTTTCTGTGGCTTCCATTTTCTGTATTATCATTAGATATTCTTTACACCACAGCTCAGGGAAAGCAAATGGTGCTCAAATTACAAATCAGTTTCATTTAGAGAAAGGGACACTGCAATGAAAAGTACTTCCTTGTCAGTGGCAGTAGTAAAATAAAAATCAAACAAAAAAGCAGTTCCTTTAAGGGAAAAAAAAGTAGAGCGGAGATTGTCAAAGGCAGAAAGGGGAATTAAGTGAATAAGAATTGGGAGCTGGGCATCTAACTCTCCTTTGTACCTTTGTCAGGGCTATCTTCATTTAAAATGAAGCAGCTACATCCCCACAGCACCTCAGTGTAGACACTATCTATGTCAATGACAGGGATTCTCTCATCTGCAGAGGTAGGGCAATAGCTAGGTCAACAGAACAATCCATCCACTGATCTAGAACTGTCTGCACTGGGGGGTTAGGTCAACCTAACTCTGTTACCAAGGGTTATGGATTTTCCCCTTGTGGAGTGAGGTCACGAAGAGGAAAGGGTGCAAAAGCTTCACCAGCTTCACATGAGAGTGTAAAAAGACCTCCCAGTTGTGAAGCTTTTGGAGGGAGGGTAGGAGAAAAAAACCTTACAAAAAAACCTTACAAACCTTACATTCATCTACTGTACCTTCAACCCCCACTCCTGTACCTTCCACCCCTGCCCTTACCTCACTAACACAGCATTCTAACTGATATTAATCTTCAGCCATTCCAACTGATATTAATCTCATCCACTTCCCCAATCTCATCCAGGCATGGGGGGAGCAAAGAAACCATCACACAGCCTACGGCTACCAAGAAATGAAAAAAGGCAAATAAGAACAACTCAGGAAACTATAGACCAGTCAGTTTAACTTCTGTGCCAGGGAAGATAATGGAACAAGTAATTAAGGAATCCATCTGCAAACATCTGGAAGAAAATAAGGAGATAGGTAACAGCCAGCATAGATTTATAAAGAACAAATCATGTCAAACCAATCTAAAAGCTTTCTTTGATACGATAGCAAGGCTTGTGGATACGGGAGAAGCAGTGGACGTGGTTTACCTAGACTTTAGTAAAGCATTTCACACAGTCTCACATGTCCGTCTTTTCAATAAATGAGGGAAATGCAACCTAGATGGGGCTACTATACAGGGCCAGCTCACCCATAGGGTTGCCAGATGGTTTTTAAAAAAAAATACTGGACAAAAAAAAGGGTCAGGGAGTAACCAGGGAAACCTGGGAGGAGGATTCGGGAGGTTGGGCCGAAATGCAGTCACGGCCCACCCCTAAAACCGGCTCTGTCAACAGCCCCTTGAAAATGGCAGCCCCTGGGGACCGCCCGGCTCACCCGCCACTAAGACCGGCTCTGCTACTATAAGGTAGGTGCATAACTGGCTGGACAACTGTTCTCAGAGAGTAGTTATTAATGCTTCACCGTCATGCTGGAAAGGCATAACAAGTGGGGTTCTGCAGAGGTCTGTTTTGGGACCGGTTCTGTTATATCTTCATCAATGATTTAGATGATGGCATAGAGAATATGCTTATTAAGTTTGCACATGATACCAAACTGGGAGGGGTTGCAAGTGCTTAGCAGGAAAGAGTCAAAATTCAAAATGATCTGGACAAACTAGAGAAATGGTCTGAGGTAAACAGGATGAAGTTCAATAAGTACAAATGCAAAGTGCTCCACTTAAGAAGGAACAATCAGTTTCACACATACAGAATGAAAAGTGTTTGTCTAGAAAAGAGATTTAGGGGTCAGAGTGAATGAAAAGTTAAACATGAGTCAACAGTGTGACACTGTTGCAAAAAAAGCAAACATGATTCTGGGATGCATTAACAGGGTGTTGTGAGCAAGACGTGAGAAGTCATTCTTCCACTCTACTCTGCAATAGGTCTAAGCCAGCTCCCGGACCACTGCACTAGGCAATACAGTATGGGAAGGAGGTGGGCAACCCTCGGTGGAGAAAAAATAGGTTAAGAACTATTTAGAAAAGCTAGACATACACAAATCCATGGGTCCAAATTTAATGCATCTGAGGGCACTGACGGAATTGGCAAATGTCATTGCAGAGCCTTTGGCCATTATCTTTGAAAACTCGTGGAGATCGGGAGAGATCTGGATGACTAGAAAAAGGCAAATGTAGTGCCCATCTTTAAAAAAGGGAAGAAGGACAATCCAGGGAACTACAGACCAATCAGCCTTACCTCAGTCCCTGGAAAAATCATAGAGGGGATCCTCAAGGAATCCATTTTAAAGCACTTGGAAGAGGGGAAAGTGATCAGGAATAGCCAACATGGATTCACCAAGGGCAAATTATGTCTGACCAATCTGATTAGCTTCTATGAGGAGGTAACTGGCTCTGTCGACATGGAGAAGTCAGTGGATATGATAGCTCTTGACTTTAGCAAAGCTCTTGATACAGTCTCCCACAATATTCTTGCCAGTAAGTTGAGGAAGTATGGATTGGATAACTGGATTGAAAGGTGGATAGAAAGCTGGCTAGATTGTCAGGTCCAAAAGGTAGTCATCAATGGCTCGATATCAGGTTTGTGGTCGATTTGAAGTGGAGTGCCCCAACAATCAGTTCTATGGCCAGTTTTCTTCAACATCTTTATTAATGACCTGGATGAGGGGATGGATTGCACCCTCAGCAAGTTTATGGATGACATTAAGCTAGGGGGAAAGGTAGATATGTTGGAGGACAGGGATAGGCTCCAGAGTGACCTATTCAGATAAGAGGATTGGGCCAAAAGAAATCTGATGAGGTTCAACAAGGACAAGTACAGAGTACTGCACTTAAGAAGGAAGAATCCCAAGCATTGTTACACGCTGGGGACAAACTGGCTAAGTAGCAGTTCAGTAGAAAAGGACCTGGGGATTACAGTGGGTGAGAAGCTGTATATGAGTCATTCATCCTTGTAGCCCAGAAGATGAATGGCATATTCGGTTGCATTAGGAGGATCATTGCCAGCAGATCTAGAGAAGTGATTATTCCCCTTTATTTGGCTCTGGTGAGGCCACATCTGGAGTATTGTGCCCAGTTCTGGTCCCCTCACTACAGAAAGGATGTGGACACATTGGAGCGGGTCCAGAGGAGGGCAACCAAAATGATTAGGGGGCTGGAGCACATGACCTACAAGAAGAGAATGAGGGATCTGGGCTTATTTAGTCGGCAGAAGCGAAGAGTGAGGGGGGGATTTGATAGCAGCCTTCAGCTTCCTCAAGGGAGGTTCCAAAGAGGATGGAGAGAGGCTGTTCTCAGTAGTGACGGATGGCAGAACAAGCAGCAATGGTCTCAAGTTACAGTGAGAGAGGTCTAGGTTGGATATTTGGAAAAACTATTTCACTAGGAGGGCAGTGAAGCACTGGAATGGGTTACCTAGGGAGATGGTGGAATCTTCATCCCTAGAGGTTTTTAAGTCTCAGCTTGACAAAGCCCTGGGTGGGATGATTTAGTTGGGATTGGTCCTTGTACGCAGACCTCTCTTGGACTCTCTATGAATGCCCCTTTTATTGAGATCTCCCCATTGGTACCTCCGTCGGCACCGTATGCACCAAAATAAATCAAGTTTCTATTGGCGTTTCTAGATTAGAGACACCCGACCACAAACGATGGGGTAGAAGGACCCGGGCCCACCCATTCTCCCGGGTCCCAGCCCAGGGCCCTAAGGCAGGGATAGGTCCTCCCTGGCCTGGCTGACGGAGGAGTTGCCCCTAAACACATCAGCCCGTGGGCTCCACAACCCCACCCTGGGCTGCTTCCGACCTCTGCGTTGGGGCCTGTTTGTTTTTCCTTCCTCCTCCGGAGCAAAGGACGCTCCCTTTTTAAACCCTACTGTAGCGGCTGTGCCGTCCTTGGCACGCCTCTGCCCCCACCCCGTTGGTGAATCCCCAGCCCTTTTCATTCCTCCCTGATCAAATCTGGGGTCTTCCTCCCCCCTCCCCTCCCCACCCCGTGGCATCCCCAGTGCTCTCCTGACATCACAGGCCCGTCGCCGGCACATCGCACTTTCTGCGTCTGTGCCGGCATTTGGCCTGACCCCAGCTGATCCCCCGGCCGGGACTGGGGTATCCTCCCCAACTGCTTCCCGGTGGGGATCCCTGCCGGGGTGCCTCTTGTCCCAGCCCTCCCAGAGTACCAGGTCAGTGCGGGGTTGCCTCACCCCGTCACAGTACTGCTTTGGGCAGGGAACTGGACTCGATGACTTCCTGAGGTCTCTTTCAGCCCTATGATTCTATGATTCTATGTACTGATTATGTCTGAATCGGAATATTGTGTTTAGTTCTGGGTACCACATTTCAAGAAAGATGTGGAAAAACTGGAGAAAGTCTAGAGAAGAGCAACAAAAATCATAAAAGCTCTAGAAAACATGACCTATGAGGGAAGACTGAAAGAACTGGACTTCGTTAGTTTAAAAAAGAGAAGACTGAGAGGGAACCTGATAGTGGTTTTCAAGTATCTAAAAGAGTGTTACAAGTAGGAGGGAGAAAATTTGGGCTCTGAGCACAGCAATGAGCTTAAATTGTGGCAAGGGAGGTTTAGGTTGGACATTAGGAAAATCTTTCTAACTGTCAGGATGGTTAAACACCGGAATAATTACCTAGGGGAGTTGTGGAATCTCCATCATGGAGGTATTTAAGAGCAAATTAGAAAGACATCTGTCAGGGCTGAACTAGACAGTGCTTGGTCCTGCCATGTGAGCAGGGGACTGGACTCAATGACCTCTTGAGGTCCCTTCCAGTTCTATGATTCTATGATTCTAAGAACAGGATATGCAATCTGCCTGTTAACGATACCTCAGCCCGTCACCTCCATATCTCCCCCAATATTAGCACATGCCCATGAAAGAAAAGGGTAATAAACTAAAACAGGACACTGAGAAGAGAACTCCCCGGGCCAATGAACAACAGCCCAATATTATGCTCTGGGACCTCGCAGAACAGAATTGCTTCAAAATGATATCACTCACATAGGGGATTGCATAAGAAGTCTGCCAAAGATTTTTCCTCAAGATTGACCTCTTGCCTCTTTGTTCTTGTTTTTAACATTAGCTTTGATAACCTTTTGACACTGGTCCCCTCCTACCCTCCTCCAAACAGAGATCTAGTATGTTTTACCTAATAAGGATAATTAACATCCCTGTGTCTGTGTATCACTCCAGTTGTCATTGGCTTTGTATTGTTGTCAGGGTGTACTTGTAATTAGGTAGCACGAATAGCTCACTGGTTCCCACCATGGCTTCACTGTCATTTATATAGTACATGTCTAGAAACATTTCTCACAATAACCAAATACATCAGTCAGACCCAAATACCTTTATTCTGCAGTTAAAGACCAGCTCTATAGGGTTCTACGGTACCGCTTAGCCCTCTCTCTCCTGACTTTACGGGTAAGAGTTCTTTGTTCACCCAGTTAAGATCATCTCTTATTTCACAATAAGGATATGTCTACACTAGCCTCCTAGTTCGAACTAGGGTGGCTAATGTAGGCATTCGAACTTGCAAATGAAGCCCGGGATTTAAATATCCCGGGCTTCCTTTGCATGTTCCCGGGCAGGCGCCATTTTTAAATCCCCTTAGTTCGAACTGACTGCCCATGACTACACGCGGCAGTCAGAAGTTAATTCGAACTAAATCCCTTAGTTCAGATTAACTGTTACACCTCATTGCAGGAGGAGTAACAATTAATCCGAACTAAAGATTTAGTTCGGATTAATTTCTGACTGCTGTGTGTAGCCGCGAGCAGTCAGTTCGAACTAAGGGGATTTAAAAATGGCGCCCGCCCGGGAATGTGCAAATGAAGCCCGGGATATTTAAATCCCAGGCTTCATTTGCAAGTTCGAATGCCTAGTTCATTTGCAAGTTTGAACTAGGGGGCTAGTGTAGACATACCCTAAGATAACAAAGTAAATTAATCCATGGACAGATACTGACTTTGTGGGGAATCAGAATTTTGCTAATGAGGGGGGTCCAGATTATCACCTGATCATCCCAAACTTATGTGGTATTGTGACTCCATGCACCAGGTCACAACGCTAGTTATTCAGATGTATCCAAGCCAGTCCTCTGTTGTCTGGTCAGGAGCCAAGGGGAAGTCTACCCTCCTTCCCCAATTATGCCACTGCTTCTGAGGGATTACTCTTAAACTTAGCACTTTTGCTGGGTAGAGGAAGGGGGAACAAAAGCCTGTGAGAGAAGGTTCAGGAGGTAGCCGATTTACTCTGTACAGGATAAACTTAAACAACAAATAGTCTGGTAACACTTTAAAGGCTAACAAAACATGTAGATGGTACCATGAGCTTTCGTGGGCACAGGGCCACTCACTGCCCAGTGCACCCTCCCCCAGCCCTATGGCTAGGCATGATATGGTAGCTTCTTCAACTCTGGTGCCCTCTCAGATGGCCTCTTCAATCCTGGGGTGGCTTACCCCAGCTATAACTCAATCTCCTGGCCAGGTCACTAGTAAGGCCCTTCTAGGGTTATGAAGACTCCAAATTCTAACGACCTTATCCCAGGCCTTCACCCTATTCGGGACTCAACAGTCCTTTTAAATCACCTTCCTCTTCATGAGCTTTACAGCTTATGTCACCAAGGTCATTCATGCGTACTGTCAGGGGTATATGATAATGGATATCCTTCAAACAACATGTGTGCTGCTCTGTGGGATGGGACAGGCTAAAGCAAAGGTGGAAAACTGTTTTGGGGTTAGGGACTGCTGATCCACAGAAAAATCAGTTAGGGGCCACACAAAAGTAAGGGAAAAAATCCAACTGACATGGCCCCTAACTGAGAAGCAGAAAAACACTCCCCACATTCCCCTCACACACCAGAGCCTAGGGGGGTCCAGGCTAGTTCATTGTGTGGGCCTCCCTAGGCTCTGTGATGGGGCCAAAAATGAGGCAAAAACGGGACCAAAATGCAGCACTGCTATTTCCCTGGCTGGAGGAGGAAAGGGGAAGCAGCAGTATGCAGAGCCATTTCTGGCCTGGGCTTGCCTGACTAGGGTCCGCAAGGCTCAGGGCTCCTCTTCCCACATAGTGAGGACCTAGCACGGTGCTCCAGCCCTACGGCGAGAGTCACATGGCTGGAGCACTACCGCTGACTCCCCAATCCTGGTGCAGGAGGAGTCCCAAGCCTCCAGGGTCAGATCCAGACAAACCAGGGGCCAGATCCAGCCTCGAGGCAGTAAGTTCCCCATCCCTGGTCTAAAGCTAGGGAACTTTGGGAATATGGTTGCATAGTCATATGACTCTGTAAAGCAGACCATTGACAACACAAGAATAAAACAAACAGGGTCTTGGGAACACATAAAAAGTTTTATTATTAATGGATTATTTTTTTATTATTTATTTCTTACAGGAAACTGATCCATAAAAGCTAAGTGACTTAGGTTGAAGTTTTCAGTACAACTCAAAGGGAGTTGGACACCTGATTCCCAGTTGCAACAATGGGGACTGGAAGTCCAGGTCGGCTAAGGCAGCTTTGAAATTTAAATTTGATAAAAGTGTGGTTTATTCTTAATTTAAAAGCAGTGAGAAAATTAATTTTAAGTAATTGGGTTTCAACTTAGCATTTAACATAATGTTCAATATAAAAATGTGTTTTTAATTTTTAAGGGGGATTGCACACAGAGGCTTACTTGTGTGAAAGGAGTGACCAGCACAAAAAGTTTGAAACCCACTGGCCTAATAGCTTCTTTAGTTAACCTAGCAAGACTATGGGGGTTACCAATGATCAGTCAACACAAAGGCAGTGAATACTTTCTGTAGCAGCACCAGGTTTGTAGCTGGAGTAGGAGATCGGTCAAGCCCTCCTCTGACCTTGATTTCCAAACCAGTCCCTGAGAAGGTGCTAACCCTATATACATTTTTATTTCATTTATGACATGAGCCAGGGTCCTCCCCCTCTTCTCCTCCTTTCAAAACAAAAAAATAACAGCAAAAAAATTATGCCATCCTCAGAAATGGCACTTTAGGTGGCTTCCACTACATCAGTAATGACAGTCAATAGTGCCTCTAAGGACCTGCTTTCTTCAAATCAGTACAGAATTCTGACAGCCAGTTTATTCTAGGGATCCATGAACCTCTCTTCAGATTCAGTCTTGCTCAGACAATCATTCCTCTGAGGCTTTTATCCAGCTTATAGATCGGATGATGATAGAAGAGCTAAACAGTGAGGAAAAGCTTAGCATTGCTCTACAGAAAGGTGATTCTTTGCTAAGTAGCTTTTCTTGCCTGCTTGGGTTACCTGCTGTGGTGTAAAAGTTTGACAGCATCACACATTCAGTTACAGACCACAAAAGTTAATATCTCATCCCAGCTTAATAAAAAGAGCTTCTGGCAATTCTTCTACTTCATGAAAAGGTTTACCTTGCTACAGTCACTTGTGTATAAGTGGGGGAGGAGGAGGTTGGTGAAAGGACTGTTTCTAGCAAACGGCCAGGATTAAGGATTTGCCAAATTCATTGAACTGGTCTGGCAGCCATAACCAGGGTAGGCTGACATATTTCTAAGTGCTAATATTGATACCTCAGGACAAGGTCAAATTAAGACACACAACTTCAGCTATGTTAATTGCATAGCTGAAGTCCAAGTACCTTAACTCGACTTTTGTCGCTGTCCACACTGCACGTGAAGTCAAAGGGGGAACACTCTTCCTTCAGCTTCCCTTACTCTTTGTAGAAGCAGGACTACCAGCATCAACCAGAGTGGCCCTCTCAGTTCGAATTAGCATGTCTTCACTAGATCCACTAATTCAAAACCTGGAAGATCAACAGTGGCAGCTTCCATCTTCTGTATAGTGTAGATGTACCCTCAGATATGGAAGACTCTTTTTCAGGGAAGGAATATCAGTACCATTAGAAGGGGAAATGTTTCATATGTTTTAACTCTTTTGATTTAACTTGTATAACAGGAACCTGGTCAATAACAATAATAACTATCTCTTATTATCTTATTAACCCCTTCAGCCGTAGTACCCAAGGACTTTATGAAGGATCTGAAGCATCATCATGCCCATTTATGCAAGGAAAACTGAGGTACTGGGCCATGAATTGACTTGCCCAAGGTCACAGAGCCAGCCAGTGTCAAAGGCAGCACTAGAATCTAGTGGCCTAATTCAGGGCCCTATTCCTTGGGCCACACAGATTTCAAGAGGTTTATATTAGGGACAAATTGGACCAACAATATTCTCTCACTCTTTCAAAGGTATGTTTTGAGAGCAGTGTATGTTTTGAGAGCATGTATGTATGAAAAAAGAAAGGTACAGGTCCAGAGCTCCTTAATTTCATTTACAATGATATTGAAACAATTGCAATGTTGGAAGAATCTGACTGGCGCAGCTGATGAGGAACCTAGCTGACAGGCCAGAGCTTTTTAAATATGCAGGGGTCAGCACTGTTAATGTTAGTTTGGACAAGGCAGGAATTCAGTGTTAATTTCTGTTACTCTCTTACCTTATATCTATGCACCTCAAAAAGTAACATAGTTGCGACAGGGACATGATCAGTTTAAACTTTTAAAGAAAATTGTGGATGGAGACATGGAGATAAACAATGTAATATTTGCAGTGTTACAACAAAAGAGCATTACTTTAATATGGCATTTACCACACTCCAAGGCAAACTGAAGACAGGGGTTGCCAGCAGGTAGCCAGTCAGGAGAGAGAGAGACAGGCCAGGGGGCACTATTACGGCTGGTTTCAACAAACCACCTCTTGTTTTCCAAAAGGCACAGGGGGAACTTCAAGCTGCAGAGTTACAGTTCATTCCTCCTGCAATTATCCCTTGGCTACACTGGGCTTTTTCTCCTCATCAGTCAGTCATGGCAGGTTACCTAGACCTTGTAATTTGATCACAGAGCACTTACTCCATCTGCTAAACCAGATCTATTCTATGAGCAATCAAAATCCCTTCCCTGACAGATGCCTATAGCGAATGAGTCAATATGAGACTCATTCATGCTACTGCAAACTCACAGTTATTGCTGGTCAGTGATGAGGTGAGGGTGAGTTTGGGGAACCATAAATCAGATATCTTCAATAAAAACAGGCCCTTCTCTGTGAGTTTAGCATTAATACCTGAGCTTAATACTCAGGAGGGTAAAACTTTCCTTGGAAGCAAGAGTGTCATACAAAGTTCACCCTCTCACTTTGGTAATTGAGACCCAACTGATGACTAATGAGGCCCAACAAGGCACAGATTACTGATGTTTATACAGCTTTATAGAAGGAGCAGTAAAAGTGCTCTTTAGATTATTTCAGTACATATTTGCACATTTGCGCATTTAATCATAACATTATCATTTATAATATCTGGGGTCCTGGTGGAAGATTCCTATTAGCAAATGGAAAAAAATTCCACTTCTCATTTTTGTTTGCTACTACTCCAAAATCCATAATAGGTGGAAGTAATAGGTCACATAATACTGAGGAACAAGAGGAAAGTTAAGCTCCTCTAATATTTTTCTAGTGTAGCAGAGAGGAAATTTATTTCCCTCTTCTCCTTCTTTTCTGGTTCGCAAGAGCTGTCCTTTCCCATCTGAGTAGGCATTACTCAATATTAAACCCTCTCTGTGGGTACTGGAGATTACATCATCCCAGTGTCTCAGACCCTGGCTGTCCTTGTTTCACCATATAGCAAAACCCACGAACCTTCTCTTTGGATACTCCACACTGTCATTCTCTATAGGCCCCTGAGGTTAATGGAGGAAAACCTATGGGTACTAGACCGTGCCCTGTTTGTCACAACCCAAGTAAAAGAGAGCCCTGTTTCTTCCCAGTAGAAAAGGATTTCACTGGAGGTTCTAGCTTACAGAATACTAGCGCTAGCTGGCCCAGCCTCCTGCCTCAGTAAGAATTACAAGTTCATAGAACTGGAAGAGACCTCAGGAGGTCATCAAGTCCAGCCCCCTGCCCAAGGCAGGACCAATTCCAACTAAATCAACCCAGTCAGGGCTTTCTCAAGCTGAGACTTAAAAACCTCTAGGGATGGAGATTCTATCACCTCCCTAGATAACCCATTCCAGTGCTTCACCGCCTCCTAGTGAAATAGTTTTTCCTAATATCCAGCCTAGACCTCCTCCACTGGAACTTGAGACTATTGCTCCTTGTTCTGCCATCCGTCACTACTGTGAACAGCCTCTCTCCATCCTCTTTGGAACCTTCCTTCAGGAAGTTGAAGACTGCTATCAAATCACCCTTCATTCTTCTCTTCTGAAGACTAAACAAACACAAATCCTTCAGTCTCTCCTCATAGGTCATGCGCTCCAGCCCCCTAATCATTTTGGTCGCTCTCCACTGGACCCTCTCCAATGTGTCCACATCCTTTCTATAGTGGGTGGGCCCAGAACTGGACACAATATTCTAGATGTGGCCTCACCAGAGCTGAATAAAGGGGAATAATGACTTCTCTAGATCTGCTGGCAATGCTCCTCCTAATGCACCCCAATATGCCATTAGCCTTCTTGGCTACAAGGGCACACTGTTGACGCATATCCAGCTTCTCATCCACTGTAAACCCCAGGTCCTTTTCTGCAGAAAAAGTTGCTCCTCCCTAAACCGGGACTCTCTGATCCAGCAATATCTGTGGTCTAGCATGGGTGTTCCTGGATGAAAGAGCCCCGGAGCAGGCGGGAGCCTGGTGCAGCCCAGCGAGTCTAGTGGTGGTGGGACTGCAACAGCACAGGCAGTGGCAGAGCACAATCAGGACTGCCTGTCATCCAGCAGCGGGGCCAAGGGGAAGCCTGGCTGGTGCCACAGCAGTCCATGCAGCATCAGCAGTGCACTTGGGGGCTGACTGCCACTTGGCAGTTGGGCCAGACTGGGGCTGCAGCAACTCAAGAAGGATAGGGGACATGTCAGCTTAGGCAGTGGTGGAGGTGCAATTGGGGCTGCCTGCCACCTGCCAGCAGGCCCAGGGCCATGGCCGCAGCAGCCCAGGAGATAGCTAGGGTTGGGCTGGCCAGCAGGCAGCCCAGCCAGGCTGAAGGAGCTGGCAGCAGGGCAGGCTGAGAGTCAGTGTCAGGGAACCTCCCCTGATCCAGAAAATTCCCTCATCTGGAAACAGTCAGGTCCCAAAGACGCCGGACCAGAAAGGTCTAACCTGTACTTTAGTTCCAAAATAAGCTGGTTGTACAACCTCCCTCCTCAAACAATTCCTTAAAGCCACTGAAGTCAGCAGCTATCGCCACAGGCAACCTATTGTGATCAGTTTATATTCTACAGCTGCTCCACTTCCTTATAGCTGGGGGATAACTCTGCTGGACAGATTTCTGCTGTGATTGAAAGGATACTCACTTAGGGCAGGTCTACACAGCAGGGCTAAAGCTGAAATAAGCTACACAACTTGAGCTATATCAATTGTGTAGCTTAAGTCAAAATAGCTTATTTCAACTTTTGGCACTGTCTACACAGCAGGAAGGCCAAGATACAACACTCTTCCTCTGACTTCCCTTTCTCCTCATAAAATGAGGGTTACAGGAGTCAGAGGAAGAAGTCTTCCAGCCCAACATTATTTTAACATTATGTCAAAATAACTGCTTGTAGTGTACATGCAGACTGTGTTATTTTGGAATAATGTCAGTTATTCTGAAATAACACTCCTGTGTAGATGTACCCTTTTAGAAAATGCCAATAGGAAATAAGGGTATGTCTACACTACAGCATTATTTTGAATTAACTTATTTCGAATTAGTTAATTCGAAATAAGCTAATTCTAAATAACGCATCTAGATCCAAAAACTAATTCAAATTAGCGCGTCCACACTGATTGGACGCTGGGTCGCATTTCAGGCCAGCTGAAACCGGTTCCAGCAGGGCATCAGGTCAGTAGTTGCTTTGTGTGGCTGCTGTCTGAGGCTGTCTGAGGCTCGTGCTTAAAGGGACCCCCCTGGACAGCCGGTTCTCAGTTTTTCTGCTTGCTTGCATTTTCCTCTCTGCCTGCCTGTTTCGGTCGTTCTCATTGGGGACACCACAGCAGTTGGCACCATGCAGCCAGAGCTGCCCCTGGGCATTCTGGTGCAGTTTTTGGATTTGTTGCTGCAAGCCTGGCAGCAATGGCTGGAGGCTGCCTGGCACCATCTGGTGCACGTCAGCCCCCTGCCCTTCCCCCTGGCCTCCCTGAGGGCCATGGAGGTACCGCAGCAGCACCCGGACGCCATCGTGCCCTGCCGCATCTGGCGTCTGGACACCAGCAGCGACTGGTGGAACCACATCATCCTGGAGCGCTGGGGAGACCAACAGTGGACCCAGAACTTCAGGATGAAGAAGGACACCTTCCTGGAGTTCTGCAAGTGGCTCGCCCCTGCTCTGCGGCTACGGGACACACGAATGAGGCCTGCCATTCCCCTCCACAAGCGGATGGCCATCGCCCTGTGGAAGCTCTCCACGCCGGATAGCTACCGATCCTGCACGGGAGAGTTTGGTCTGTCCCAGCCATACTACACACTGCCCGCGGTGGCCAGGATTACAGCGGGAGTTGCTTCTGGGAGTGGGGCGCGGGGCAGTGCCAGGGAATGAACACTCCCAGCCACCCGGGCACCCCAGTGATTCTCGGTTTTGTGTGTCTCTCTGCAGGTGGTCCAGGCCATCAACAGGGTGCTGCTCTGCAGGGTTGTCTGCCTCACCAACCTGGACGCAGTCATCCAGGGGTTCGGCGCCCTCGGCTTCCCCAACTGCAGGGGGGCGATCGACGGGACGCACATCCCCATCCGTGCCCGGGACCACCAGGCCTCCCTGTATATCAACAGGAAGGGGTACTTCTCCGTGATCCTGCAGGCCGTGTCTGATCACCGGGACCAGTTCACGGACATCAATGTGGGCTGGTCCAGCAAGGCACACGACGCACGGGTGTTCCGTAACTCCTCCGTGTGCCAGAGACTGCACGCCGGGACCTTCTTCCCCAACCGCCACATCAGGGTCAGGGACGTGGACATGCAAGTGTGCCTGGTGGGGGCTGCGGCCTACCCCCTACAGCCCTGGCTGATGAAGCCGTACATGGGAAACCTCAACCCCTCCCGGCAGGCCTTCAATGCCAGGCTCACCAGGGCCCGCATTGTGGTGGAGGGGGGCCTTAGGATGCCTGAAAGCCTGCTTCAGATGCCTCCTCACCCACCTCAACCTTGTCGAACACAATATTCCTCCCGTGGTGGAAGCATGTTGTGTGCTGCACAATTTATGTGAGAGGAAGGGGGAGGCTTTCCTGCCTGCCTGGATGGCTGAGGCGGAACACTTGGCTGGCCTGTACATGCAGCCCCGCACCGACGCCGTCCAGGAGGCCCAGCGGGAGTTTTTCCAGGTGGAGGAGGACTGAGCTCTCCCTGGCATGCCCCACTTGGGCCTTCTTCCACCCTCCCCTCCTTCCCCTTTCCCCTCCCTAATCCCCCTTCCTAATGTAAAATAAAACTACCTGTTTTGACAACAAATATGTCTGTTTATTTCACAGAACTGAGGTGGGGCGAGGGGGGAATGAGGGTGGGAGAGCGGAGGGGGAAACCTGGGAGGAGGGAGCTGGAAGGGGGAGGCAAGGGAGGAAAGGAAGGGAAAGCTCAGGGTTCAGGGTCTTGCTGGCTCTCCCGTCTCGCAGCACTGCGGGTGCGGGGCGTCGGGGGGGAGTGGGTGTGGAGGGTGGGGCAGGAGGGACGGGGGGGCGGAGGAAGTGGGAGGGGGAGCAGAGTTGGGAGGAGGAGCGAGAGCTGGGGCGACCGCAGGGGCTGGAGCAGGAGGAGGCAGGAACCTGTCCACCAGGGTCTGGAGGTGGCCTCGGAGGGCACAGCCCTGCTCCTCCAGTGCCTGCAAGCTCTGCTGCCACAGCCGCAGGTCCTCGTGGACCCAGTGCTCCTAGCTGTGGAGCTGCTGCCCCAGTAGCCACAGGTGCCACCGCTGGTACTCCTCCTGGTTCCGGGTGCGCCTGCTGGCCTGGGTGCGAATGGCTGGTCCAGGCGGGGTGGTGCACCCTGCACTCGCAGGTGCTGCGGCTGTGCTGAAACAAGAGCAGTGGTCAGTTCTCCCTGGGGACACAGTGGGTGAAACCCAGCCCCCCTCTGCAAGGCGAGGTCAGCGTGTGGGGAACGAGCCAGGGCCCCTGCATGACACCCAGCTGCTGCTCCATGGTGGGCAAAGCCCAGGTGCACGGTCCCTGGGCTCCTTCTCCTCCCCCCGCCACAAAAGGGGACCGTGATGGCACTCACATGTGGAGCCTTCCCCCGCCTCAGATGACACAGCTGATGGGCTCTATGGGATGACTCGGGGGTTCTGGATGCTGGGCAGGCTCCCTGCAGACTCCTGCGGCTCCTGGCTGTCATCCTCCTCGTCTTCCTCCTCTTCCCCTGTTTCAGGGGCTGGGCCCTCTGCCCCGGGGTTGATCACCACCCAGGGGGCACAGACTGTGTGAGCCCCAGGATGCAGTCCAGGGCCTCATAATGAGGGCAGGTGTCTGGGTCAGCCCCTGGTTGGGATCCCCTGGTGGAGGCCTGCCGCAGGTCTTTAATTTTGCAGTGCACCTGCTCCTGGCTGTGCAGGTGGCCTCTGGTGGCCAGGCTGGCATCCATGAGGCTGTAGACGGCCACATTCCTGTGCCTAGTGTGGAGATTGTGGACATTGGAGGCCTCCCCCCAAACCTCAATGAGGTCCACGATCTCCGCACTAGACCAGGCGGGTGCCCATCTTTTTCGGCCCCTGGCAGGCTCCTGAGAGCTGCCAGCCTGGTCCTCGGAAGAGGTGGAGGGCTGGGTAGCAGCGGGTGGCTGGCTCATGGTGTGCCAGGTGCAGGGTCTGCTGGCTGGATGCTGGCAGGCTGGCAACTGGCACAGGCACTGTGGCCAGAATCTGCCCCTTTAAGGGCTCCGGGGCTGGGAGGGGGCAGAAGAGTTTTCCTGGTTTGGCCCAGACTGGCCCCCAGGGCAAGCTGGGAAGGGCTAGCCTCCTGCTAGTTCAAATTAAGTGGCAACACAGCACTTAATTCGAACTACTTAATTCGAATTAGGTGTTACTCCTCGTAGAAGGAGGTTTACCAAGTTCAAATTAAGCACTCCTCTAGTTTGATTTAAATTCGAACTAGTGGTTTGTATGTATAGACGCTATTAAAGTTAATTCGAACTAACGGCTGTTAGTTCAAATTAACTTTGTAGTGTAGACATACCCTAAGAGAAACTAGGTAATAAGTAGCAAGTTTAAAACAAATAAAAGGAAGTATTTCTTCACACAATGCGCGGTCAACCTGTGGAACTCCTTGTCAGAGTTTAACAGGGTTCAGAAAAGAACTAGATAGAGGATAGGTCCATCAATGGCTATTAGCCAACATGTGTACAGATGGTGTCCCTAGCCTCTGTTTGTCAGAGGCTGGGAATGGGTGACAGGGGAAGGGAACACTTAATGATTACCTGTTCTGTTCACTCCCCTCTGGGCCACCTGGCATTGGCCACTGTAGAACAGGATTCTGGGCTAGATGGACCTTTCATCTGATGCCCATTCTTATGTTCTTATGTTCAGGCACAGCTTATCTAAGCCCATTCGTTATCACCTTAGCCACTGCGGGCTTAATAGTCCATAACTCATAGGTGATATATGGTGAGTATGAGGGGGTCACATGCACCCCTAGATGAGTCAAGTGTCCCTCTAGATTTTAATGGCTGAAGCTGGATGCCCTCACACATTTCTCCCACAGGACAGGGGTCACCTCTGCCAAGCCCATAACCGTACAATCTCATGCTTTTTTTTAGTAAATACAGTATAACAGCCCACCACTCAACTTTAACATCCAGGTGCACCAATACCATGCTGGTGAGTGCAGTAGAGATACCAAGATAAATAGGTAAGTGCCATGTTGAGACTAAAGGGCAGAGCATGTAGCCAGGAAAACATGAAACATTTAGATCTATGGGCACTCATTAGCCTGAGGTAGCTTTGATGTCACCAGTGTTCCTTTCCTTTAACAGGCTTTTCCCAAATGTTTAGAAATCTGCCTGTCACTACACTCCCAGGCAAGTGACGCAATCAAGGCAAATTAATCAGTGGTTACAGGGGGGGTGCCAGAGGAAGAGACTTAGTTGTGTTGTATGATAAGAATTAATCACTTTCCAACCATGCATTTATTTTAGTGAGTAAATTCATTCATCAGCTTACAACCAGATAGGATTTTTTCCCCTCTGAACTATTACTATAGAGCTACATTTGAAAAATAATCTAGTTGTCCATCTGGTGAAAAGGTCCTTTATAAGAATAATGTATAGGTGATGCACTCTCTCTTGGGCAAACACGGTCTATGTGCTACTTGCTGTCTGCTAGAGTGGAGAATAATTGATACGAACAAGTTGCATTCTGCACTGAACATCAGCATTTAGAATCAGAGTCTATGGCCATTTGTGTAGCCAGCATGCGGTAGCTGTATTCCTGCTGTGTGCAATTTGGAATGACACACACAGCAAGTTTTTACTGAGCAGCTAACACAATTGATGTCTCCTAAAATATGTGAAGTAGATTTTGCTGGACCTGAAGCTAGATGATTAGACAGTGCTACACCACCATACTAAGAGGCTCTGAACTACAGAGTAACATGCTTTAGCAGAAGGATACTTTTCAGGAAAAGATTTGAGAAGTAACTTTAAACAAATGAGATAGCTGGTGTAGCGCATGTGCTTTTCTATATGAACATGTAGTTTGCAGCAAGCTGGGGTGTAAGTCTACCCAATAGTAGCCTGCTTTGCATTGAGCATCCCAGTGGACTCTGTTGTCATGCACTTGAGATTTATCTACCCCACTTTGAATCAGGAATGAAATAGGAGAATTTTAGTACATACCATTGGGATCCACATGGACATAGTGCAGGGTAAATTTACACCCCAGCTTCCTGAAAACTATGTGGCTGTATACATAAGCCCTGAAGTCCTGGGAGGGAATCATGCCCATCAACCTCTAGCAAATGCTGTACTAGGAGTGTGCCTATCCATTTGAGGCTGTGATCTTGCCAGTTTTTGTAAGTTAAGCAACATTGGGTTGGGCCAGTATTTGCATTGGAGATTACTAAAGATAGCTGTGAAGTAAGAAGCTCTGTAGCTATTGTAGGTGTATTTCTTCCCTATGTCAATACCAACCCAATGGCCCAAAATAGTGATGGGGAGAAGAGAAGCTCTGGGCTCTTATCTTTCAGGTGGAATGTCTGGGTTTTTCTCTAAGGAGTTGTGGACATGGTAGGGAATGGAACACATCATATAGCAGGGGAGGGCAATAATTTTTGATGTGGCGCCATTCTCAAGATATTGGAAAGTGGTCAAGGGCCGCAATTTTCTATGGAGGGAGTCTGGGATGGAGGTTGGGTGAAGAAGGGAGCTTGGGGCGGGGGACTGGGGTACAGAAGGAGGTGTGGGATCTGAGAAGGAGTTTGGATCAACTAGGGAATTTTAACCTGGGACAGGAATTGGGGTGCAGGTTCTCGAAGGGAGTATGGGAGCAGGAGAGGATTCTGGCCAGAGGAAGGAGTGCACTGCCCCTGCTCCCAGGACACTCTCTCAGCTCAAATTGGCCACATTCTGGCCAATTGTGCTGGGAGTAGAGACAATGTATGATGCTTTCCCTCACACACACAGCACAGAGAGCCACAGGGAGCAGCCAGCTGCTTTGAGTGCCATGGGACTGCTCTGTGCTGCAGGGACAGGCTGCAGGCTGGATTAAAAGGCAGTATCTTGCCCACCCCTGTCCTAGAGACAAGAGGAGCCTTCTGACTTAGGCAGAAAATTCAGCAGACAGGGATGGGTTTTATGGCCTACCTACCGAAGTACAATCCTGCCCAACACCAGACCACCAGAATTGGGAATAAAAAACCCAGCATATTCTTATGGCACACAGTGCTCATGCAGCTCATCAACATTTTGCCAATTCTCCTTGATCTGTATAAATCAGATGAGGCATACAGGTAAGGCCATGGAGAATTCAGAAAGGCAAATTTTAAGCAAAAAGTAAATGGTCATATTAATTCTAAGATACTTGAGTGCTTATCCAGGCTATTCATCCTGTCTCCAAAACAACTGTCCCCCATCTCCACTCATCCCACCCCACCCCAGGTCCCATGGCTAACTTCATACTCTTAGGGTATGTCTAGACTACATGCCTCTGCCGACAGAGGCATGTAAACTAGGGGCTACCCAACATAGTCAAAGAAGCTGGGATTTAAATATCCCCAGTTTCATTAAAATAAACACGGCCACCACACTTTGCCGTCTCAGCTGATCGTCGGCACAGCGCGCGAGTCAAGATGCAGATCGGTCGAGAAGGGAAGCCTGCGTTGACCGCTCTGTTATGCCTCGTGAAACGAGGTTTACAGGAGCGGTCGACAAAGGCTTCCCTTGTCGACCGATCCACGTCTTGACTCGCGCGCTGTGCTGACGATCAGCTGAGCCAGCACAGCGCGGCGGCCATGTTTATTTTAAAGAAGCCAGGGATATTTAAATCCCGGCTTCTTTGACTATGTCGGATGGCATGTAGTCTAGACATACCCTTAGTGGCAATGTTGGGAGAGGGGCACCAGGTTTTTTTTTTATGTCTTCCATTTTGTTTTCCTCCTCAAGATGTCAGCCAGCCTTCTGGTCACCATCTCTGTCAGGAGAAGCAGGAAACTGGGTTACATAACCCTAATCTGCCAGGTTCATAAGGGGAGTTCACCCTCCCCTTGGGGCTCTTTATGTGCATGTCATCAACACAACACACTGGTGCTTGGGTGACAGATAGCAGGCTGTTTGGCTTTGTAGGCCATCTGGGGCAGAAGCCAGCCTGGTAAATGACAGCCTTTGTGGTGCAGCAATCTAGTTTCACAGCTGTAACGATTGCTAGCTCAGGGTTTATTTGTTTTAGTTAGGAGTCTGCAGCAGGACCAGTCATACACACATGCATATGAACCATCTCGTCCTCCAGTCCGCATACTGCATGCAGGATGGCGTGTCAAGTATAGAATAAAGGAAAAAAGAAGACTGTCCATTTACCTGGGCCTCTGTGACTCCGTCCCATCTCTGCTTGTTCCTTTCCTTCAGTGTGGAGACGTTCATCTCCCTATTTTCTATGGACTTTGAGACAGTGGTAAGACTTTTTAAATCACTTCTGTTTGGGGTTCTGGCCTCACACCACACTTCATTTGTGACAACTGGATTTTATGTTTATTTTCTAAGTTTAGTATTTTGTTAAACAAACCAGTTATTGCTTTAGCTATTTTTGTTAGACTTGATTAATGCACTGTGATACAGATATGGTACAGGTGTAGAACCTGTGTCCCAATAAGCAGGATTCAGTCCTGATCTAACAGCAAGAACCAGCAGTCTATTACCAGGCCCAAGCCCCAGAACCACCCTATCCTTATTTCCTGGGGCTTACCTCTCCCAGCTAGCTGCACTCCACTTCTGCTACCCCAAACTCCAGAGCCATCCTGATAATATTGCCTGAGGATTATCTCTCCTGGCCAGCTGCACTCCACTTTTCCGCAGGAGCAGGAAGTAGAGTGCGCTGGCCCCTTGAGATGAAGCAGACCACAGTGGCCTGGGAGAGGGCATGTGGGGCAGAGTGGAGCATGCTGCCAGCTCACTCCAGCTCCTGCAGTGAGTACAGGAGGGTGGGCTGACCGCTGCTTCCATCCTCACTAGGGCTCCCAGTAATCACCAGCTCACATTGCTCAAGGGGAGAGGCTTCAGCAAGTGGACAGGGCAGAGGCAAGATGGGAGGGGGCAGAGCAGGGGCAGGGACTGGGTAAAGGGGTAGAGCAGGGATGTGGTGGGGTGGAGTAGAGGCCAGGCAGGGCCTGCAGCAGGAAAATTATCCTGAGCCCCACCCCATCCCCCAGGAACCGCCCTGCCAAGCATAACATTCCCATACCCCAACAAAGGAGGAGCTTCCTCCCATGAAGAATCATAGAATCATAGACCTGGAAGAGACCTCAGGAGGTCATTGAGTCCAGCCCTCTGCCCAAAGCAGGAGCAATCCCAACTAAATCAACCCAGCCAGGGCTTTCTCAAGCTGAGACTTAAACACCTCTAGGGATGGAGATTCCACCACCTCCCTAGGTAACCCATTCCAATGCTTCACTGCCCTCCTAGTGAAATAGTTTTTCCTAATATCCAACTTAAACCTTCCCTTCTGTAACTTGAGACCATTGCTCCTTGTTCTGCCGTCCGTCACTACTGAGAACAACCTCTTTCCATCCTCTTTGGAACCTCCCTTCGGGAAGTTGAAGGCTGCTATCAAATCCCCCCTCACTCTTCACTTCTGCCGACTAAATAAGCCCAGATCCCTCATTCTCTCCTCGTAGGTCCACCCCCTAACCATTTTTGTTGCCCTCCGCTGGACCCTCTCCAATGTGTCCACATCCTTCCTGTAGTGGGGGGCCCAGAACTGGACACAATACTCCAGATGTGGCCTCACCAGTGCCGATTAAAGGGGAATAATCACTTCTCTAGATGTGCTGGCAATGCTCCTCCTAATGTACCCTAATATGCCATTCGCCTTCTGGGCTACAAGGGCACACTGTTGACTCATATACAGCTTCTCATCCACTGTAATCCCCAGGTCCTTTTCCGCTGAATTGCTACTTAGCCAGTTCGTCCCCAGCCTATAACAATGCTGGGGATTCTTCTGTTCCAAGTGCAGTACTCTGTGCTTGTCCTTGTTGAACCTCATCAGATTTCTTTTGGCCCAATCCTCTAATCTGAATAGGTCACCCTGGAGCCTATCCCTGCCCCCCAACATATCTACCTCTCCCCCTAGCTTAATGTCATCCATAAACTTGCTGAGGGTGCAATCCATCCCCTCATCCAGGTCATTAATAAAGATGTTGAACAAAACTGGCCCTAGAACTGATCCGTGGGGCACTCGGCTTAAAACCAACTGCCAACCTGACATTGAGCTGTTGATCACTACCCTTTGGGCCTGACAATCTAGCCAGCTTTCTATCCATCTTATAGTCCATTTATCCATTTATTCATTCCATATTTCCTTAACTTGCTGGCAAGAATATTGTGGGAGACTGTATCAAAAGCTTTGCTAAAGTCAAGATATATCACATCCACTGACTTCCCCATGTCCACAGAGTCACTTACCTCATCATAGAAGCTAATCAGATTGTTCAGGCATGACTTGCCGTTGGTGAATCCATGTTGACTATTCCTGACTGTGAATCCATGCTGACTATTCCTGACTATTCCTGACTGTGTTGTCTAGTGCCAAGAAACCCATAGGAAATAGCTTCTGCTGACCTTCTATAGCCCATGGGGTAGACCCAGCCAATCAGGAACCTAAATAAATCCCAAATGCCTCTTCCAGCTCCAACAGCACCACAAAGCTTGCTTGACATTTTCATGGGCCTTCACCAGTGCACTCGAATAGGCAGGCTTGGACCCTGGAGAGAACTGTGCCAAACAGATAGATATTTTCTGTCTCACTTTTTGGGCTCACTCAAGTCTCCTCTACGAAAAAAGAATCTTCCTATGGAAGTAAGCCTCACAGATGAAAAAAACACTGCCTCCTTCCTCAGCCACCCATGCTGAGACACCCATGCTGAGCTTTGGCCTCCTTATACTTTTCCTCAGATGTCTAGGACGGCAGTTTTATTCATTTTAGTGAGCTATTGCATCTGCATATACACCAGGGATGAGCTTGGTATTAAGTTTCTAAACCTAAACATACAAGATAGTGCCTATATGTAGATACCAGTAGGTATCTTCAACCCGCCTAGCCAGATAATTGTTCATCAAGCAGTCCAGGATTAATATAGGAATTCATCATCATCATCATCAACAACCATGGGCTCAATGCCTGTTGGTGGCCTCCCTCACTATTTTCTTCCATCTTTTCCTGTCCAGTGCAGAGTGGCTTAGTTTCTGTAGACTAGCTCCTCACCAATCTATTATATCATCTACCCATTCTCAGTGGGATCTGCCTCTCCTATTTGGATTATCCATTATGCCGAATACCAGGGTCTTAACTTTTTGCTGGTCGTTCATTCTGCAGATATGCCTGAATAGCTGTAACTCCATTGTATAACCTTCTTCGGTAGGTTCTCTTTCCGCTGTATCTTCCTATATAATTCCTCGTTGGTGACCTTCTGCATCTATCCTATTCTCAGAATCTTTCTAGAACAACTCCTCTTGAATGCCAATATCCTTCTCTTCGCAGCTTTCATTATCATCCATGTCTCACATCTATACAACATGCTGCTAAATACACACTTTTCAAGATGCTCAGCTTTGTTCCTAAGCTAATCACTTTACTTTTCCATACCTTATCCATCACCTTCAAACTCACTCTTGCTTTTGCTATTCTAGTTGCTATTTCCCTCTTAGAGTCTAGATCATATGTCAAGTTGCTCCCCAAATACTTCTCTTCATTCTCTAGCTCGATCCCATCTACACTGATAGAATCATAGAATAACAGAGCTGGAAAAGACCTCAGAAAGTCATCAAGTCCAGTCCCCTGCTCTAGGCAGGACCAATCCCAACTAAATCAACCCAGCCAGGGCTTTGTCAAGCCGAGACTTAAACACCTCTAGGGATGGAGACTCCACTACTTCCCTAGGTAACCCATTCCAGTGCTTCACCACTCTCCTAATGAAATAGTTTTTCCTAATATCCAACCTGGACCTCTCCCACCGCAACTTGAGACCATTGCTCCTTGTTCTGCCATCTGTCACCACTGAGAACAGCCTTTCTCCATCCTCTTTGGAAGCTCCCTTCAGGAAGTTGAAGGCTGCTATCAAATCCCCCCCTCACGCTTCGCTTCTGCAGACTAAACAGACCCAACTCCCTTAGCCGCTCCTCATAGGTCATATGCTCCAGCCACCTAATCATTTTGGTTGCCCTCCACTGGGCCCTCTCCAATGCGTCCACATCCTTTTTGTAGAATTGGACACAATACTCCAGATGTGGCCTCACAAGAGCAGAATAAAGGGGAATAATCACATCTCTGGATCTGCTGGCTTGCTCCTCCTAATGCAATCTAATATGCCATTAGCCTTCTTGGCTACAAGGGCACACTGTTGACTCATATCCAGCTTCTCATCCACTGTAATCCCCAGGTCCTTTTCTGCAGAACTACTACTTAACCAGCTGGTCCCCAGCCAGTAACAATGCTTGGGATTCTTCCATCCCAAGTGCAGGACTCTGCACTTGTCCTTGTTGAACCACTTCAGATTTCTTGTGGCCCAATCCTCCAATTTGTCTAAGTCACTCTGGACCCTATCTCTGCCCTCAAGCGTATCTACCTCCCCCCTAGATTAGTGTCATCTGCAAACTTGCTGAGGGTTCAATCCATTCCCTCATCCAGGTCATTAATAAAGATATTGAACAATACCGGTCCTAGAACTGAACCTTGGGGCACTCCGCTAGAAACTGACCGCCATCCTGACATCGAGCTGTTGATCACTACCCGCTGGACCTGGCCTTCTAGCCAGCTTTCTATCCATCTTACCATCCATTTATCCAATCCATATTCCCTTAACTTGCTGGCAAGAATATTGTGGGAGACCGTATCAAAAGCCTTGCTAAAGTCAAGGTATATCACATCCACTGACTTTCCCATGTCCACAGAGTCAGTTACCTCATCATAGAAGCTAATCAGATTGGTCAGGCACGACTTGCCCTTTGTGAATCCATGCTGACTATTCCTAATCACTTTCCTCTCTTCCAAGTGCCTCAAAATGGATTCCTTAAGGATCCCTTCCATGATTTTTCCAGGAACCGAGGTAAGACTGATCAGCCTATAGTTCCCTGGATCGTCCTTCTTCCCTTTTTGAAGATGGGCACTACATTTGCCTTTTTCCAATCATCTGGGATCTCTCCTGATCTCCACGACTTTTCAAAGATAATGGCCAAAGGCTCCTCAATGAAATTTGCCAACTCCCTCAGTACCCTCGGATGCCTTAAGTCCGGACCCATGGATTTGTGTACGTTTAGCTTTTCTAAATAGTTCCTGACCTGTTCTTTACCCACCAAGGGCTGTCCATCTTCATCCCTTCTTGCGTCACTTAGCGCATTAGTTCGGGAGCCGACCTTGTCTGTGAATGCAGAGGCAAAGAAAGCATTGAGTACTTCAGCTTTCCCCACATCATCTGTCACTAGGTTACCTCCTTCATCCAGTAGGGCCCTCTCTGATCACCTTCTTCTTGTTAACATGCCTGTAGAAACCTTTCTTGTTATCCTTCACATCCTTTGCCAGTCGCAATTCCACTTGCGCTTTCGCCCTCCTGATAACCCTCTGGCATTCTCGAGCTATACATTTAAACCCCTCCCTGGTCATTTGTCCAAGTTTCCACTTTTTGTAAGCTTCCTTTTTGTGCTTCTCTCAGTTGTTCGAAGAAAACGTCATCTACCTCATCCACCTGATTCGGTGGTCTGTAGTAGATACCAACCACAACATCACTGCTGTTGTTTGCACCTCTAAACTTAACCCATAGACTCTCAACAGGTTTTTCTCCCTCTATATACTGGAGTTCAGAGCAATCATAGTGCTCTCTTATGTATAGTGCAACTCCTCCTCCTTTTCTCCCCTGCCTGTTCTTTCTGAACCGTCTATACCCTTCCATGACAGCGCTCCAGTCATGCGAGTCATCCCACCAAGTCTCTGTTATCCCAATTAAATCATATTTCTTGGACTGGGCCAGGGCCTCCACTTCTTCCTGTTTGTTGCCCAGGCTTCTCGCATTAGTGTACAAACACCTCAGATAACCAGTTGATCGCCCTATTTTTTCCATTTGAATCAGGGGTCCTCCTTTCTTGCTCGTTCATCTTTGCATTTCTTCCCGAGATCCAACTTTCCCACTCCCCTCAGGGTTTTGGTCACCATCCCACGACGAACCTAGTTTAAAGCCCTCCTCACTAGGTTTGCAAGCCTGCCCGCGAAGATGCTCCTTCCTCTCTTTGTTAGGTGGATCCCATCTCTTCCTAACAACACTTGTGCCCGGAACAGAGTCCCATGGTCGAAGAAACCAAAGCCCTCTCTGCGACACCACCTGCGCAACCACGCATTTACTTCCTCAATTTGACGATCCCTGCTCAGTCCTTTCCCTTCAACAGGGAGGATGGACGAGAACATCACTTGTGCTCTGGATTCTTGGATCTTCTTCCCAGCGCTACATAATCTGTAGTAACCCGCTCAAGGTCATTCTTGGCCGTATCGTTAGTTCCCACATGGAGAAGCAGGAAGGGGTAGCGAGCCAAAGGTTAGATCAGTTTGGTAAGCCTCTCAGTAACATCCTGAATTCGAACTCCCAATAAGCAGCACACCCCTCGAGATTCCAGGTCCAGATGGCAGAGGGATGGCTCAGTCCATCTTAGGAGGGAATCCCCGACCACGACCACCCATCGTCTTCTTTTGGGGTGGTGGTTGTGGAACCCCCATCCCTAGGACTATGCATCCCATGCCTTCCAGTAGCTGGTGTTCCCTTGCTGTTTCTTCCTTGTGAGGTCCCTTCCAAATCATTCACCACTGCAGAGCCTGTGGAAAGAGCCTGAAAGCGATTACTTACCTCAATAGCATTGAGGGATTCCCATGCCAGCCTTTTTCCCCTTCTAGAAGTTACATGCTGCCAGTTCTCTTCCTGGTCCCGTACTGCCCTCTCCGGCTCTTCCGCCTGCCGTGCTTGCAAGATTAAATGCTGCCTTCTATCGAGGAAGTCTTCATCCTCTCTAATCGAGCGTAGGGTTGACGCTTGGGCCTCCAGTCCTCTAATTTTTTCTTCCAAAATGGCGACCAGCTTGCACTTTGTGCAGATGAAAACCGTTCTTTCTTCCGGGAGGAAGACAAACATGGCTCATGCTGCGCAGGTAACAACAGCAGAACCATCACCATCCATCCCTGCTGTCCTGGAGAAAGGATTTAAAAAGAAAGGCAAGAGAACCTCGCCCCCTTCCCACCTCCCTCTCTAAACTCCCTGTTAACACTCACCTGTTCACAAGGACCTTGGTCGCTTGCCCACTGCTTTATAAAGCCCTGGACTGCCTGAAAGTCCCTTCCCCTTCCAAGGCTCAGCCAATCAGCAGAGGCTTCTAGAATTCAAACTTTAATTAGAAGCCAACAGTTTCCACCTGCCACTCACAGCACACACTCCATGAAGGAGAGGGGAAGGGGAAACGGGAAGTGAAAAAAAAAAAACCTCACTCACAAACACAGGGGAAAACAACAACAACAAAAAACAAACACACACCAACCCTCACTCACAAACACAAGCTCAGCACACAGTAAGAAAGCCCCAATAACAACACACACTTCCCTCAAGAGTCCTGTATCTGCTTCTCCTTTACCTGGAGAACTCCCTCTCTAAACTCCCGGTTAGCACTCACCTGATCTTCCTTCCTATTTCCTTATCTCCAAATACCATTGTCTTCGTTTTATCAATATTCATAATCAGTCCATACCACTTCCCTTCCTCATTTAGCACCTGCACTGGTCTCGCTAGCTTCTCTTCATCTTCCTCAATGATCACTATCATCCGCGAACCTCAAGTTGTTAATTGTCATCCCATGCACCGATGTTCACAATCACTATACTGTGGTCTGAGTCTATATCTGCTCCTTGGAAAGTTCGGCATTGCTGTACTCATGTTACCCATCTTCTTCTTGTCAAGATCATATCTATCATATTCTTGGACTTCCTGTCATTCGATTGCCATGTTCACTTCCTACAGTCCTTTTGTTGGAATCTCATGTTGCAGATCACCATCTCATGCTCCATAGCAAACTCTAGTACTTTCTCGCCTCATTCATTTCTTTCTCCATATCCAAATCTTCCCATGACTCTCTCCCAACCTTTGTTATCTGTTCCAAACTTCGTGTTCCAGTCTTCTCCGTATCTCCTCCAGCATCTTTGTCAAATCTTTATAGAATAGCTCGATTTCTTCCTCCGTGCTGTCCAACATTTTGAACGACCAAGATTTTGAACGTTTTCGCTTCGAATCTCGCTACCATCATTCTTGCACTCACCAGTTTGTATCCTAACAATGCTCCTCTAGCTCTTTTGCTAAGAAGGAATCCAACTCCTGCCTCATGTTTTGCTTTGTTCCCTGACCAGATGACTTCTGAACCGCGCCCATCTCTCCCGATGCCATCCAACACATCTCCACCAGTCCAAGTATTTTGCATCAGTATCTCTCCATCTCTTTTCCAAGCAGCTCTAACTTTCCCATAGCCCACAGCATTCGGACATTCCACATTCCAATTGATAATATATGTTTTAATTGTAGTTTCCTTTCGGTAGCCAAGTTATCGACCCAACCCTGATTGCTCAATTGGTATTGTGGACCTTATTTATCCAGGTGACGTCCAAGCCAGCATCTTTTATCAGTTAATTGTAGTGGCATCAGATTTAATTCCTATTGTTGTTTTACAATCGTCGCACTGACACTCATTTGACCAGCCCTCCTCCTTTATCCAGGCTTGGGACTGGCATGAAACCCCCAGAGGCTTCATGGCAGGAGTTAATATAGGAATTGCAATGTGCAAATCAGATGCTAGCAGGAATCAAGGTTATACCCCTGCCAGGGCTTCCTGCTTAGAGGACTCCAGTTTATTTAAGTACAGCACCCATCCTGCAAGCTTCAGAGATCAGAATTTTGATTTAATCTAATCCTGTGAACTCGATATGAAAGTTAATAGATAACCTACAAATCCCAGAGGCTGAACATTCAAGGGGGTATCCCAAAAGACAATCCAAACATGCTGTTGAACGTATTAATTTTCACAGTGCTATAACAGACACTGGTGAGATTCTAGGAAATTAATTGTCAGCAAGGTGTGAGAAGTTTAGCAAGCTGTTTCTTTTTATGTTAATGAGAACATTTGAACAACACACATACTGAACTACTGAAGAAATAACCCAGGACCAACTCTAAAGCATAAGTGGAGCAACTCATGTCTCTGAATGTAGGAATGTGCTTAAATACCTTGCTGAATGGAGGCTTCAAATTAAAATGGAATAAGGTTCTCAGAATCCTCACTGTTACCACATATAGGACACTTACTACTTATGCTAACCTTTGTCTTGGGTAAGATAGTTATTCTGTTTAAATATAAAGCAGACTTTTCTTTTGCTCTTTTTTTTAAGTTCATCTCCCTAGGGGTAGGAGAAAATAAAAGTATGTTTAAATTACAGAAGGAAAGATTCCTCAACTCCAGCTTTGGAAACCCTACCAAACAAGCCAGATACATCCAGGAGTTCTTTTGTTTCTATGCAATCTATGAAAAAACAACACAATGTTTAGGCTGATGGTGTGGTGAGACCACTGCTTATGATGCTGACCAGTATTGTCTCATTGATTACTTCTACTCCCATATGCCAATATCCATCCACTGTCTCTTTTCTTATACAGCTTGAACCTCTCTAGTCTGGAACCTGTGGCACCTGACCAGTGCAGAACCAGAGAATTTGCTAAATCTCAGGTCTAGCAGTATTACCAATACTAACATTGCTGCTAGCTGGGCTCTTAGAAGACATTTGGCGTAAAATAGAGCTAAATAACAGCACAGAACACTGAGAGCCATGACTGGTAGATCTAAACAAGTTTTATGGGACCACAGAAAACTTGTTCACACCCATGATAAGTGGAAATTTGGCTAACTAAAATCATGCTGCAGTATGGATGTTGCTGGATCAGAGATTGCTGGATTAGAGAGGTTCAACTTGTACTTAGACTGGAAGCCTCTTGATGCAAGTACTTTTTCTTTTTCTTTTTTTTTTTTTTTTTGGTATGGTGTTTGTACAGCACCTAGTAGAATAGGGTCTTCCTTCATAACCAGGGCTCCTGGCTGCTACAGTACTACAAACACATAATAGTACGATTTGGTTATTTCTTTTGGAAATGATGGGCCAGATCCTTAGCTGTCATAAGTCAGTAGAGCTATAGCAGTTTACATCAAGTGAAGATCTGCACTACTGAAATACACTATACATTTAACTTTCATGTCAGGATTTTATTCTATTTTCCTTGCCTTTCTAGAACCAGGAACCTGGTTTACAGTCTGCACACAGCCTCTCAACTCCATCTGAAATGAAAATATTCCAGGAAATAGTAACTAATACAGTATCTCATGCTGTCTTCCACACGAAACACCACAGTAACATATGCTACTGTTCACACGCAATTACTAAGGCATGTACCGTACATGACGGCTGATCAAAACAGCTTTGGAGTGACTGCTGAGCAGCAATCATACAATGCCCTCATATGTCTCATAACTCATTTCAAGAAACACGTCCAGGGTTGGGTTTAAAAAAAACCAGACATTTTATTGATTTTGTTTCTTAGAATACTCAAAATGTGAAAAACAAAATCAGATAAAAATAGATGTGCAGACCTATTTTGCTCTACTGTATGATACACAGGCATATGGCTCTTATTTGCTACGGATAGAGCTGCTGAGCATGGAAACTGGGTGCTTACCTGATACTTATTCCTAAAGGGGTTGGAGAAGGCAGTGGTGATCAGCTTTAAGGGATGTAGCAGCAGACAGGCTTTCCCAAACTTGCTGGCATCCAGAGAAGCTTCCTACAGCTCTCTCTGGAGTTGTAGGGATTCACATCTTTCCCCTTGTAATACAGGCTTGGGCCTAGAAGAGGCACAATAGAGTTGGGGCCACACAAGTAAGATGCAAAAAAACCCCTCCAAAACCCCCAAGCCTCACTAACGTGGTCCTAACTGTGCTGGTGGGGGGCAGGGGACAGGGTGCTAGTGGGTGCTGGGCCTGGGGAGAGGGTGCTGCTGGGTGGCAGGATGCTGGCATGTGTGGCAGGCTGCTGGGGCAGGATGCTGGGGTCAGGGACATGGTCCTGCTGGGCACTGGGGTGGGTGCAGGGTGCTGGGACAAGGAACAGGGTGGTGCTGGGTGCTAGGGTGGATGGCAGTGTGCAGGGGTCAGGGACAGGGTGATGCTGGGTGCTAGGGTGGATGGCAGGGTGCTGGGACTGGGGACAGGGTGCTACTGGGTGCTAGGGTGGATGGCAGGGTGCTGGGGCTGGGAACAGGGTCCTGGAGCCATGGACAGGGTCCTGGGGTGGGTGGCAGGGTGCTGGGGCCAGGGACAGGGTGGTGCTGTGTGCTAGGGTGGATGGCAGGGTGCTGGGGTTGGGGACAGGGTGCTTCTGAGTGCTGGGGTGAGTGGCAGAGTGCTAGGGCCAGGGACAGGGTCCTGGGGTGGGTGGCAGGTTGCTGGTGGCAGGTTGCTGGGGCTGGGGACAGGGTGGTGCTGGGATGGGTGGCAGGGTGCTGGTACTGGGGACTGGATGCTTCTGGGTGCTGGGGTGAGTGGCAGGGTGCTGGGGGCAAGGCCAGGGTCCTGGGGTGGGTGGCAGGGTGCTGGGGCTGGGGAAAGGGTGCTGCTGGGTGCTGGGGACAGTGCTGGTGGGGACAGGGGACAGGGTACTCATGGGGGGTCTGGGCAGGGGACAGGGGTAGCTGGGACCAGTACCTGGCAATCCTGCAGCACCTCTGGGTTCCAGGAAGTGTGCGTCTGCACTTCCCCACCCCAAACAGCTGGTGTGCACGCTGCCTGAACATCAGGGGCTGTTGCACTCCAGCAACTTACTTCCACGATGCCATCCTGTGGAGGGGGCGGGGGAGAGGGTGCGGGGAATCCCAGGGCAGAGCACACTGCCTGCACAGTTGGAGCTGTGCAGACCCGGGTCTCCTGACGTCCCTCTCCCACACCGTGAAGAAAGGCCACGGAACTAAGTTACAGGGTGCCGCAGCCCCAGCTGTTCAGGCAGCATGCGCCAGCTTCTTTGGGGAGGGGAAGTGCTTCCCCCCCGCTCTGGGTCATGTGGGGTCACCCCGTCCGGCACCCCCCTAGTGTGCCGGCTGGGAGCAACTGTTCCCCTCTACCCCCGCCTTGCTATGCCTCTGTGTCGCCAGCAGAGCCGGCCTTAAGCCGATTCAGCTGATTCAGCCAAATCGGGCCTGGCGCCTAAGGGGGCCCCGCGCCCCTGCAGCCAGAAGTCGGCTCCCACCTCGGCTCAGCTCGGCTCCCCCTTGCCTGCTCACGCTGCTGGCTGCTGCTGCCGTGCGCACCGTTTGCAGGTGAGCAGGGAGATGCCCGGGGTGTGACGTGATGTCACGCCCGGGATTTTAAAACTGAAAACGTGGCGGCACACGTGGCTCTGAGTCTGGCCCCGCAGAAGGAAGAAGGTTAGGGAGGGGGAAGGGCTGGGAGAGGAAGGGGCTTGTACGGAGGGGAAGTGGGGGAGAGAGGAAGAGGCTTGTGCGGAGGGGGGGAAGAAAGGGGAAGCTACCAAGAGACAGGGTGGATAGAGCAGAGGAAATGGGGAAAAGGGCAGACAATGAAATAGATGGGACAGGATTAAAAAAAAAAGGAAAAATGATCGGAGTAACAAGGAATGAAAGGTAGGAGGTAAACAGAGGAACCAGACAACATGGACTAGGGGGAAGACAATAGTAAAGGTGGAGACGCTGGTCTGGATCCTCAGGTGCCTGGGAGCTTTGCTCAGCACACTTGAAGAGATGCATTGCAGAAATACTGGTATCCTCTGATCCGTGGATCTGAATTGGTCTCTGGAACAACTTAAAGCAACTAAAAGGCTACATCTGTTTTTCAATGTATTTCTGGGGCAAGCTCCAGCAAATTTTCTTCATCTCCACTCACTCCAACTTACCTTTGGGATTGACAACCTGTGGAAAATTCAGCCCCTCAGTCAGTACAGCTCCATTCAATTTCCCATTTTTCAGTTTAATCTGAATCATCTGGTAGGGAGCTTTCAGATCTTATTGGGGGAGTACATTGGCTCTAACTCAATCTAATTTTTATTTTTTTGAAGTTTCCTCTGAGAAGGTCAATATACAGGCATCACTGATTCTAGACAAGGGTCTGAGCCTGACAGAAAGAGCATAGTATTCTAGGGATATAACATTCAGGCTACTTTTGGGTGTTATTGGATCAATAACCATCTTTAAACACAATTTTTGGGCTTAACATGGCTTCTAGAATAGATGAATACCCGAGGAAGCCGACTTCTGGGTGCAGGGGCGCGGGGCCAGCTGAATTGGCTTCAGGCCGGCCCTGGGGGAAGGTATCAAGAGACAGGGTGGAGGAGAGACAAATGCTAGGGGGCCAAGTACAGACAATGAGGAAAACGGCAGGAGGGAGGTGTCAGTGGGAGGGGGACAGGGTGATGCTGGGAGAGAGAGAGGAGAGAGGAGAGGGGAGGGGAAGGGCATTGGGGGTGGGAGAAGGCTTGAAAGAAGGGTGGGCATGAGAAAGGTGGGGATGGAGCAAGGCATGTGTGAGAGCACAGAGAGGTGTGAGGGGAACGGGGCAGAGAGTGGTGAGGGGATGGGCATCAGGAAAAAAGGGGGCAGGGGCAGTAAGGGAAGGGGGAGGCACCAGGAGGGTGCAGGGCTAAGGGAAGGTGCAGGTGCCAGCGGATTCTGGGGGTGAAGAAGAAGGGCAGACACCTGCAGGGGAGGGACCAGCACCAGAGGAGAGAGGCAGGGCAGGTGTGTAGAGGGAGGTGTTAGAAGAGGGGTAGCTCACATGATCAGAGTGGGGCTACTGGAGGAGTGGGCACAGGGGGGAGAGAAGGGCTGGTGGAGGGGGGCAGGTCACAGAAGGGCTGAGGGCAGTGAGAAGGGCAGGAGTCAGGACAGCAGAGGAGGGCGAGGAGTTGGGGGCAGCAGGCACCAGGGGAGATGATGGAGCAAGGAGAGAGACATGGCAGCAGAGAGAAAAGGAAAGGTTTATAAAATATTTATTAGTAACTTGGTATGCTGCCCACGGCCAGTTTGTTTGCGCTCCGCGGTGCAGTTTGGGTTTATGTGGGGATCAACACGTGGCTGGCGAGTGGGAGCCAAAACAAAAAAGTAGTCAGTGTAATGATCTTCTGTTGATATGTGTTTTAGTAGTTAAATTCTTGGACTGTCATTGCTCATGAAAAGTGCTGTCACATGGGTAGAAATCGGGTAAATATTGCATTTTATTAATATCAGCAGAACTGACTTAAATGGGGCCTGTGTGTTGTGTAGTCTTGCCTTAATCTTTGTATTCATGCCTGTCAGTGTGAGAGAAGCTATTTGTATATATTTGCTTGCATATGCAACCACACTTAAGTTGAGGCCCTCAGCATGTTCTGTAAGTATCAGTGTGGCCCTGGGGCTTCCAAAGTTGAGTTGCCCTAGCTCATCCCTGACAGGTGTCTGTCTAACCTGGTCTTAAATATCTGCAATTTAAGCCCATTGCTTCTCATCCTAACCTCAGAGGCCAAGCAGAACAATTTTTCTTCCTCCTCCTTATGATACTCTTTTAGATACTTGAAAGCTGCTCTCATGTCCCTTTTCAGTCTTCTCTTTTCCAAGGTAAACAAGGCCAATTTCTTCAGCCTTGCCTCATATCTCATGTTCTCTAGACCTTTCATCATTTGTGTCGATCTTCTCTGGACTTTCTCCAGTTTCTCCACGTTTCCTGAAATGTGATGCCCAGAACTGGACATGATACTCCTGCTGGGCCTAATGTAGATGGCTCATTCCCTGCCTATGGGATGTGAGACTGGGCGGGTTAATTTCCAATCCTCCTGTTTATTCTTTTCCTAAGCCAGGAGGGCACAGTAGTTCCGATGGGGATTGGAGAGGGGATGGAAGTCAGATCCAAGATCAATGAGCCCTGGGAAGTGGGCCCATTGAAAGGAGACTGGACCTGTGAATGCCTTGGGCCTGCTTTGGGAAGCAAGGGCCTGCTTTGGGAAGCCCCCTCTTTGGAGGTAAATGTGGCAGCATTGAGACACCACCCAGAAGCAGGCACCACAGACACTAACTGCAGATTCATGGGACGGCTCTCACAGATCTTGCACATGCATAAGATGATAGATCTGCAGGAGGGGGGGCAGTGGCGTAGTGAGGGGGCTGGAGGGTCAGTTGCCCCTGGGAGAAAAATAATATAAAATTTAGTTAAAAATAGATGTCACACATTTTTAAAAGGAATACCATATCTCCTGCCTTTTTTTGTCTCTTTAGGCCCCAGTTAAAATTTTCAAAAGCACTTGAGTGACTAAAGTCATTTTGATAATTGGACTTGAAATCTAAGCTCAGATTTTCAAAGGTAATTAAGCTCCTAAAGAGACAGTTGCCAACTCGGATCTTCAAAGATATCTATCTGATCTTTACACACCTTTGAAAATCTGGTCATAAGTGTCCTAGTCAGTTCTGAACGTGAGATGTAGGAGCCCAGTCCTAATTCCTTCAGGCTTTTTTTTTTTAATTTGAACATTTATCTACACTAATTCTCCTTTCTCTTTCACTATCCAATAAATGCATGGATCAAAATTATAGGTGCTTTGTGAATATGCTGACTTGAGAGTGGAAAGATTTCATATTGTCATGTATGATTCCTGGTAACCCATCTCAAATATGAAAAACTAGGTTGATACCTGTTCATATCAGGAGCTGTTGAATTCAGTTCACCATTTGCAGTATCTCATTAGGATGTTTAGTGGAGAAGATATTGTGTGTTTTTTATTTATACTGTGGGCAAAGCATGGGCTCACAAGAATTCCTCCATTGTTTTACCATGAGTCTCAAAACATTTGGTGTTTTTCTAAAGGCCTGGAGTCAATTGATTATGTAGGAATCTCAGCTTTCATTTAAAAAGTTCTCTATACTTCTGGGCCTTACAGCTAAGGAGGAAAGCTTTAAAACATGAACCCTAAATACTCAAGAAACAAAAGGCCAATAAAAATCCAACATGTTTTATTTTTAAAAATCTTATGATTTGTAGACCATTCTCATAACTTTGTGTAGGCGTTCCTTGTGATTTTTGGGTTGGCAATACTGCTCTTTGATTGGTGAATTTAGAGAGGTCACTCCCCTTCAGTTTCCCTTTCCACCTCCTTTTTGTCACAGGTCATCAGAGAATCATAGAGACAATGGAGAGTAGGGTGAGTCCATGACTATGGTTAATGACTGGTCAGGGTGACTAACTATTATCAGTCAGTGGTCTGAATGAGCTATCTACTGCCATCTGTTAATCAACTGTAGGAAAAGGCTTCACGAGCAGACCTTATTTATATAGACAACTTACTTTGCCACAGAGATCAGTAGACACACTTGCTGTGTCAAGGTGATCAATTTTGGCTCTTTTGGGTTGAAATTCACTTAAGACTTGGAGCTGGGAGAATGAAATGTTGTTATCCATATTGTAGGATTAAAAGGTTAAAGACCTGAACTTAATATGACCTGGCTTAGGGTCTACCATAACTTGAACACTAAGCAGAGGATAGTGAGTCACATCTAATTGAAAGTCACAGAAGATGGAAACAGGTTTTATTTCTGGTGGTGTAGCGTCTATTTGGGAGTCCTCAATTATATCTGACACTTTACATCCAGTATTTAAAGGCAGAGCTGACTAGAATCATTTGAGAGTCCTTGTCTTGTCTCAGTGATCGGTTGAGCAAAATCATTGATAAAATCTTGTGTAGACTGACCTTGGACTCAACATGCAGGCAGTGTGTTGAAGGGCAGTGCAAAGGAGGCAGTGGTGGTGTGGTACCATATTATCTAGTGAAATCATTGGTGCTGAAATCACTAAGGACTGGAATTTGACCACAGAACTGACACTTTCTTAACAGACTCCATTTTTGCTATTTAAAAAGTAAATCAATGCAACAGAAAACTGCAATGCTTTCTGGTAACTTTTTAAAAATCAAACTTTAAACTTCATTGAAAAGATTGGATAGTTTGCAATTGAAAATATTTGACCTACACTTAAGGCAACTGATTTAATTTTGTATAAAATTTTGCATTATAAAGGATGGATTTTTTTGAAAATATTTAACTATATTGATATACATTTTGATCAGATCTACTTCTGATGTGATATTTGTGTGTGATTGTGGTTTGTTGTGTGGGTGGTTGTTTTTTTTTTTTTTTTGCTCAACAAAAAATCCTGGGTGGTGGGGCCCCGCCAAAATGGTTCGAATTGGGCCCCGCACTTCCTAAAGCCAGCCCTGGTCGCCAGGGAGGAAGGGGAAATGATTGTGCTGCTTCTTTAAGAAGCTGGCTAGCCGGTGCTCTCTCTTTCAGAGGGGGTGGGGGAGTGATGGCTCCTTGTGGAACCCCTACTTTCACTTCATGGAACCCTAGGGTTTCGCAGAGCACCAATTGGGAAACACTGCATTAGACTCACACATATTTTTGTCAATGTTTATTCAGTTACTGGTTTGTCTAGGATTCTGGATACAGCTTGTCATTACTACTACTGCCTTTGGGTTTCCTAGGAAGTGCCATCCTTACCCATACATACAATATGCAGCTGCCTTGGGACAAAAAAACAACAACCCTGAGGCACCAGTGGGTCTTAATGTCTACCCACTTGCCTCTTCCTATCCCTGTTCTGTGGCTCTGCATCCTCCAGAGAGGATCTAGTTAACTTAAAAGTGAAAAATCCTACCAGGCCTATTAGCAGAACATCAAACCTGTGAAAGAGCCATTCAAGTGGTAATGAAGCCATTTCACAGGCATTTGCCAGCCCCAGGTATAGATTGTCAGTTTCTGAAATTACTGTAGGTCTACAGAACCTGAGTTTAAAATTTGTTTTATAAGAATTCATTAGTGTGTTGCTAAAGATTATAAAATCACATCTGTATAAAATTGTCCTAAGCTGCCACTGGGCATAGGGGCACCAGTTTAATAGTACTGTGTATAGCCCCATAAATCTTAAAGATGACCCTATCCTTGGATGTTCATGTGTAGGGGATGTTTTGGTTCAAAATGGATATTAGGGTCCAGACTCTCATATTACTCATGGCGGGATACATTTCAGACAAAACAGTGGGGTAGAGATGAGGAGTGAGTGCCAGGGAAGTTCAGATGTTACTAATAAAGTGGAGGATCTTGCATATAAGAGTGCTGTTCTTATACTCTGCCATGTTATATTAGAAACCAGTTGCTTTGTGGGGTGCCCAGGACTAAGCCACCTTATTACTCCCTGCCTCCAGCACAAGGAAGATTTGCTTGCCAACACCACTAGCCTTTCAGGAAACCACACATTTTCCTCAGGGCTCTGCACACCCTTACTTTGCTTTGCAAGTTAACAATGGGTACATCCCAGTCCCCAAAACCTCTTGAAGTGCCACCCTGCAGTGTCCAACCATACTGGACACTCCCAGAAATGACCTAGCAAGCTACCCCAAGCAGAACCACCTTCAGCTGAAGATCAGCCCTAACATAACCTCCCAGCATAGAGAGATTTGTTTATAGTGAAAACAATCATCAGTTTGTTATTAAAAGCTAAGACTGGCGTGTTAGTGCATAGCAATAACACATGGAAATGTAAGAGGTTACGTAGGAACGGAAAAGAAGAACATGCTTCCTAAAGCCTAAACTTTACCTTTACAGGCTAAGTCAGCAAGGGGCAGCCAAGGCTAGTGAGTGAGCTGCATGAATGGCCCTCCTTCACCTCAATGGGCTGCAAGATTGTCGTAACCAAGACAGTCTCCTGAGACAGAGTAGTTTTGCTAAGTGGCTGTGTCTGCATTGGCACCCTTTTCCAGAAAAGGGATGCTAATAGACAAGTCGGAATTGCAAATGCCGTGGGGATTTAAATTTTCCCCGTGGCATTTGCATGAACATGGCTGCCGCTTTTTCGGCTCGGGGCTTTGTGGAAAAAGCGCCAGTCAAACGCGGCTCTTGCGAAAAATAAAGCCTTTTTCAGAAGATCCCTTTTCCTGATTTTAAGAGGAATAAGGGATCTTCCAGAAAAGGATTTATTTTCTGCAAGAGCGTCTAGACTGGTGCTTTCGTCAAAGCCCGAGCCAAAGCGCAGCCATGTTCATGCAAATGTCGCGGGAAAAATTTAAATCCCCACGGCATTTGCAATTCTGACTTGTCTCATTAGCATCCCTTTTCCAGAAAAGGGTGCCAATGTAGACACAGCCAGTGTGTTTGTGCACCTAGAATTTGCAATGTGTTCCAATTGAACTGTAGCAGCATTTTGGATACTGGGGGAGCGTACAGCTCTCACAATGTAGTGTGCAATCAGCATGCACCTCACTTCATATGCCTTTGATTTACAGGTGTGTCACTTTTGTAATGGTAGGGAAAAAACCTACATGGATTAAAACTGGCAGAATCTAACAACCCTGCTCATGGGCAACAGTAAACAAAATGTCTCATGGGCCACACACAGAACCCTGATGGGCCTCATGTAGTCCTTGGGCCTCATGTTGCCCACCATTGGGCTCAGTCCTGGTGTAAAGCAGTTCTTTCACCTAAAGCAATCTCCCAGGGTGTGTCTAGACTACAGGGTTTTGTTGACAAAAGTAGACTTTTTGTCGACAAAACTATACCTGCGTCTACACTACCGCCGCATTCTGTCAACAGTAAGTTGACAGAAAGCGGCAGTTTTGTTAACGGTGATAAACCTCATTCTACGAAGAATAACGCTAATTGTGGACATGGGGGAAGAATTTATGTCAATAATAAAGGCCTCCAGGAAGAAGCCCTGGTGGACACTCCTGCCACAGCCTTCAACTCTATGGGTACGTCTAGACTACATGCCTCCATCGACGGAGGCATGTAGATTAGACAGATCGGCATAGGGAAATGAAGCTTCATTTAAATTTAAATGGCTGCCCCGCTCTGCCGATCAGCTGTTTGTTGGCAGATTGGGGCAGTCTGGACGCGTCGCGGTCGACAAGGAAGCCTTTGTCGACCGGCGCAGGCATGCCTTGTGAAATCAGGTTTACCTGCGCCAATCGACAAAGGCTTCCTTGTCGACCGCGGCGCGTCTAGACTGCCCCGATCTGCCGACAAACAGCTGATCGGCAGAGCGGGGCAGCCATTTAAATTTAAATGAAGCCACGATTATTTAAATCGTGGCTTCATTTCCCTATTCCGATCTATCTAATCTACATGCCTCCGTCGACGGAGGCATGTCGTCTAGACGTACCCTATGGTTCCTGCCTGTACGCATCTTTAAAAGGCACAGGCACCCAGGATTAGCATTCTGGCAGTAAGCCAGCTCCAGCCAGGACCCTGAGACTGCGCTGCTCTTTCTGGTCAGGCCAGGGACACATCCCCACAGGAAGCCAGGGGCACCAAACGCCAGCACCCTCCTGGTCTGGGCCCAAGATAAAAGCCCTCTTGGAGATCTGGTCTGAGGAGGAGGCTCTTCAGGTCCCGCAGTCCAGGCAGAAGAACGCTGACATTTACACCAGAATGGCTGATGGCCTGGCAAAGAAAGGCCACCACCCCCGCACCTTAGACCAGGTCAGAGCCAAGATCAAGGAGCGGAGGCGGGGTACATCAGGGCCCGTGAGCGCAGCTCCCGCTCCAGGGAAATGGCACACTACTGTGCCTACTACGAGGACCTGGACCGGATCCTGGGGGCAGGGGAACCCCTGCCTCCCGAGACGGTTGTGGAGTCCGGCTTGGAGACCCCTGTGAAGCAGCAGCCGCAACTCCAGGGTGAGACCCCAGCAGACGACCAGGAGTTCCAAGAGGAGGAGGAGGAGGAAGAAAGTACCAGGAGCACCCAGGAGCCAGACGCCCGCACTCAGGAGGCCTCCCAGACAACCCCAGATGCTGGGAAGGGAACATCAGGTGAGTGCTGTGAGGGTCCAACACACACAGGACAGGGCAGGCAGGAGCAAAGTGGATGGTGCAGTGCTGTGACATGTCAAGCTGATCACAGCCTGGGCCGGGGGGGCACACACATGGACGACCTCAGGGAGGGCCGTCCTACCCCTGCACCCACATGGCTGTGAGGCACCACATGCTCCTGCAGGCAGTGATGCCAGGTGCAGGCATGGGTTGGGGACGCTGGGATTGCCACACAACTACAGGCCTCTCAGCAACCTGGGGGAACCCCAACTGTGGCCTGACACTTGTCTGTGCTGCTCGGCCATGGGGTGTGTGTGAGGGGGAGCAGGATGGTGGCCTGCACACCTTCTGGGCTCCAGGGAGGCCGTGGCTGCTGGCCAGGACACACCATGCCTTACTGAGACCTACATGAGCATCCCCTGACCCTAGGACAGGAACTGACTGCTGAGAAGGAGGAGGGCATGCTCTCTCAGGGAAAGTGTGGGCATGCATGACTGATTACTTTTCCCTCTTGTCCCCCACAGCCGGACCAGCTGACCAGGAGGGGGCGCCACAACCCTGACAGCTGTAGGGAACCCATCAGCACTGGCACACATTTTTGGACCTGGTGCGCCAGCATATCTCGGTCCTGTAAGGGATGCAAACACAATGAACCGGGGGATGGAGGCAGAGGCAGAGTGGCGCAGGTGCTTGCTGGACGAGTTTGTCCAGCAGTGCACTGAGATTTGCGCTGCGATCCGGAAGGCCATGGCCTTCTCCGGTCCTGTACCTGGTCCTGCTCCTCCTGCTCAGCCTGCTCTCCACTCAGCCTCTGCCCCCCGCCCCCAGCCCTTGCCATCCCAGACCCAGGTACAGCCCCACATCCTGCCCAGCCCCCTACTGTCCCAGCCTGCATGCGCGACCGTGTGCAAGAAGGCCTCTGCAGCCAAAGTGCCAGGGGCTTTTCATTAAGGCAGGACCCTCAGCCCTGAGCCTCCCTCCCCACTTCCAGGTTGGCATTCCCCCTTCCCATCTGTGAGAGTCACTGAGGGATGCACTTTACTTTGTTTACAAACACTTTATTTTTCTGAACAAAAGAGTATTTTAGTTTTTCAAAACCCTAGCAGTGAAATAAACGGTAAACATTTTTTCACCAACACCTGTCTCTGTTGTCAGTGTGTGATGAATGAGTACAATGTGTGAAAGTGGGGCTGGGACGGGTTTTGGGGAGGAAGACACTGGGGGCATGGGGCAATCCCACATTTGGAAGGCCCTGGGGAAAATCATCGGCCTCCTTGGGAGAGTTGCTCCCTCAGGGTTTCTCGAATGCTCAAGCCCAGCTGGTGGGCTTGCCGGATGGCAGCTGTCTGGGGCTGCTCAAAGTGCCTCCCCTCCACATCAGCCAGACAGACAGGGAGGAAGGCCTCCCTTTTGCTCTCCACTAGGTTGTGCAGCACACAGCATGCTGCAACCACATCTGTCCAGCCAAGTGAGAAAGCATCTAAATCTGCCCTTCAGACTACAAAAGGCGCACTCCACCTGGAAGTGAGCCGGATTCAGGAGGGAGTTAAACAGTTCCCTGCTCGCATCCAGGTGGCTGGTGTAGGGCTTCATGAGCCAGGGCATAAGGGGGTACGCCGCGTCCGCCACGATGCACGTAGGCATCTGCACATCCCCAACTGCATAGTTCCTTTCTGGAAAGAATGCCCCAGCCTGCAGCCTGTGGTACAGGTAGGAGTTCCAGAATATGCGGGAATCGTTTGCCCAGCCTGACCACCCAACACAAATGTCTGTGAATTGTCCCCAGTGGTTGACCAGGGCCTTCAGCACCATGGAAAAGTAGCCCTTTCTATTAATATACTCTGCTGCTCGATGGGGTGGTGTGCGAATCAGGATGTGAGTCCCATCGAGTGCTCCATGGGTTTTCTGAACTGCTCCACCGCAGTTCAGAAAACCCAGCCCTGCAAAACCAGCCAAGAAGGTATGCAGGTCTCTGAGGTGGACAGTCCTGTGAAGCAGCTCTGAATTGATGGCTGTCACTACCTGCAGAAAGGGACAAATACAAACACACATAACAGGACATTAGAGGAGTTGCGTGAGTTGATGAGAGGTGCTCCCCCACCCCTCCCCTCCCAGACCTTGCGAACCCCTGGTCAGGCAATTCCTCCATGCCTTCCGCAACACCGCAGGGTAAGGCCAGGCAGGCTTCTACCACTGCCACCCCATCCCCCATTCCCTGTGCCCGGTCCTGACTGTCCCCCTTATCTGCCCTCACTCATGGACTGTCCCCTGAGAGTGACTTACCTCCATCAAGACAGCCCCAACAGTAGACCTCCCCAAGCCAAACTGATATCCCACGGAGTGGTAGCTGTCGGGGGTGGCCAGCTTCCACAGAGCAATAGCAATGCGCTTCTGAAGGGCGGTAGCGGCCTGCAAGTGGGTGTCCTGGCATTGCAGGACAGGGGCAAGCCAGGCACAGAGCTCCTGGAAGGTGGACTTCCGCATCTGGAAATTTTGGAGCCACTGGTCATCGTCCCACTGCTGCATAACAAGCTGGTCCCACCAGTCAGAACTGGTGTCCAGCCTCCAAACTCACCTCTCCAGGAATAAGTTCGGGGGCAAGGGCAGTAGGGCTGCAGCCTGAGTGAGGGGCTCAAAGCTGGGCTCTGAATCCAGCTCTGCTGCAAACGTCATGATGGTCTCATGCAGATGCAGCAGAACTTCCATCATCACAGTGTGGGGCCATTGCCTGCCCAGGGGCAGCTCAGGCTCCATGGCCAAAAACACAGTGCAAAGCAAAAAACCAAACCTGAAAATAAACTGCTGTTGTGTCCGAGGAAGCAGGGCAACCAGAGCAAAAACTTCAGCAGCTTTGCTTTCCCTCTAGAAGGTAGGCAAGCCAGAAGCAGGAGCAAAGCAACGGCTGTCCAGGAGGATCCCTTTAGGCACGCGTCTCTGCAAAGAGCATGCAGCAGCGCCTGGAATTTAAGGCTGCCCCTGTGACCTGCCAGAAGTGCTTCCGGGTGCCTTCTTTTGTCAACAGCATCTAGCAGTCTGGATGCTCTTTGTCGACAAAGCGGATCGCTTTTTTGATCCGTGTAATGCAGTCTAGACACTCTTTTTCGACAGAGGCTTTGTCGACAGTATCTGTCGGCAAAGCCTCTCTCAACAAAATCCTGTAGTCTACACATACCCCCAGTGTCTCCAACCAACATGGCTGGAACCCCTCTTTCACAAAGGCAAAAAGTGCTGTGCTTTTGATTTCCTGAAGGAAGGCGTATGAAACAACCTTTTACCTTCTCTTATCCTTCAAGTTCATTATTATGTCATGGACTCACGATGATCCCAGTGGCTTATTCCATGGTGTGCTAGCTCTAAATCATCTTCATGTTGATGTGCACAAACCAGCTGCCATTGGTTTGGCTTCCAATGCCTATGTTAGATATGAACAAAGGCAGATAAATAAATATACATCTTTTATCTGGGCAAAGCATGTTTGATTTGATTCAGACTTTTATATGCCACTCCTTAAATATCATGTGTGTATAATTATGAGCATCAGTATGGCAAGCTTTTATTAAAGACGTCACTTGACCCTCTTTGGATAAATACTATGAAAACAACTGTGCTGGGTGTAATAAGTTTATCAGACATGCCAGGAATTACGGTTACCGAAAAATAAACCCTTTGCTGGTGGGCATTGAGGAGTTTTGTAGCATCACAGGCCTACTCCATATGGTTCAGGACAGGGATTTCTATTTCCTTGTCTAACTTGGCTACGGAATTTTAAAAAAAGAGGGCAGGGAAGTCAGTCACATTTTCCAGCTCATGGCTCTCCTTACTGATTCCACACCCACCAGCCTGAGGTATATCAGGAGCCCTTAAAACACTAATGTGACCATTACAAGGGAAAGAAATAAACCCTAAGCAATCTGACTACATGAAGTCTTTTAGAGATAATAAATTTAGCTGCTGTATTCTAAATTTGTCAGCTTTTACAGCTAAACAATTCTTTTTATAGTAAGAGGAGGAGGGCGGAAATAAAATACTAACTGCTTTAATTTTTCAGGGGTTTGGAAACAGAATTGACTCTTTGATGCACCTAGTTCCATAAATCTCAAAACCAGCAGGATAGAAAAATCAATGGCTAAAAGATGAATGGTCCACCTGAGCCAAAAGGAATGAGTTGTGTTACATCTGACAAAAAAGTCCAGACAATCTGTCAAATGATATTTTTTCAGAGGGATAATCTTTTTGATGAAAAAAAATTCAAACAAGCTGGAGGCTGAAAATGGGGAACTAAAAGAATTTCCTCAGACATTTCAGCTGCATTTTATTTTAAGTGGTTTTATCACTAACTTCTGTGCTGTTCAAAAGATTCACAGCACAGTCATGGTGCCTAGCTCTTCATAGAATCATAGAACCATAGAGCTGGAAGAGACCTCAGAAGCTCATCAAGTCCAGCCCCCTGCTCTAGGCAGGACCAATCCCAACTAAATCAACCCACCCAGGGCTTTGTCAAGCAAAGACTTAAACACCTCTAGGGTTGGAGACTCCACTACTTCCCTAGGTAACCTATTCCAGTGCTTCACCACTCTCCTAGTGAAATAGTTTTTCCTAATATCCAACCTGGACCTCTCCCACCACAACTTGAGACCATTGTCTTGTTCTGCCATCTGTCACTACTGAGAACAGCCTTTCTCCATCCTCTTTGGAACCTCCTTCAGGAAGTTGAAGGCTGCTATCAAATCCCCCTCACTCTTCTCTTCTGCAGACTAAACAGACCCAACTCCTCAGCCTCTCCTCAGGTCATATGCTCCAGCCCCTAATCATTTTGGTTGCCCTCCGCTGGACCCTCTCCAATGTGTCCACATCCTTTTTGTAGTGGGGGGCCCAGAACTGGACACAATACTCCAGATGTGGCCTCACCAGAGCCGAATAAAGGGGAATAATCACATCTCTGGATCTGCTGGCAATGCTCCTCCTAATGCAATCTAATATGCCATTAGCCTTCTTGGCTACAAGGGCACACTGTTGACTCATATCCAGCTTCTCATCCACTGTAATCCCCAGGTCCTTTTCTGCAGAACTACTACTTAGCCAGCTGGTCCCCAGCCGGTAACAATGCTTGGGATTCTTCCGTCCCAAGTGCAGGACTCTGCACTTGTCCTTGTTGAACCTCATCAGATTTCTTGTGGCCCAATCCTCCAATTTGTCTAAGTCACTCTGGACCCTATCTCTGCCCTCAAGTGTATCTACCTCTGCCCCCTAGCTTAGTGTCATCTGCAAACTTGCTGAGGGTGCAATCCATCCTCATCCAGGTCATTAATAAAGATATTGAACAAAACCGGTCCTAGAACTGAACCTTGGGGCACTCTGCTAGAAACCAACCGCCATCCTGATATCGAGCCACTGATCACTACCCGCTGGGCTGAACCTTCTAGCCAGCTTTCTATCCATCTTACCGTCCATTTATCCAATCCACATTCCCTTAACTTGCTGGCAAGAATATTGTGGGAGACTGTATCAAAAGCCTTGCTAAAGTCAAGGTATATCACATCCACTGACTTTCCCATGTCCACAGAGCCAGTTACCTCATCATAGAAGCTAATCAGATTGGTCAGGCATGACTTGCCCTTTGTGAATCCATGCTGACTATTCCTGATCACTTTCCTCTCTTCCAAGTGCCTCAAAATGCATTCCTTAAGGATCCGTTCCATGATTTTTCCAGGAACCGAGGTAAGACTGACCGCCCTATAGTTCCCTGGATTGTCCTTCTTCCCTTTTTTAAGATGGGCACTACATTTGCCTTTTTCCAGTCATCTGGGATCTCTCCCGATCTCCACGACTTTTCAAAGATAATGGCCAAAGGCTCCTCAATGACATTTGCCAACTCCTCAGTACCTCGGATGCATTAAGTCCGACCCATGGATTTGTGTACTTTAGCTTTTCTAAATAGTTCCTAACCTGTTCTTTACCCACCAAGGGCTGTCCATCTTCATCCCATCTTGCGTCACTTAGTGCATTAGTCCAGAGCTGACCTTGTCCGTGAATACAGAGGCAAAGAAAGCATTGAGTACTTCAGCTTTCACATCATCTGTCACTAGGTTACCTCCTTCATCCAGTAGGGGCCCCACACCCTCTCTGATCACCTTCTTCTTGCTAACATGCCTGTAGAAACCTTTCTTGTTATCCTTCACATCCTTTGCCAGTCGCAATTCCAATTGCGCTTTGCCTTCCTGATAACCCCCTGGCATTCTCGAGCTATACATTTAACCCTCCTGGTCATTTGTCCAAGTTTCCACTTTTGTAAGCTTCCATTTTGTGCTTAAGTTCACCAAGGATTTCCCCTGTAAGCCAATCCGGTCTCCTACCATGTTTGCTTCTCTCTTGCTATGCATCGGGATGGTTTCTTTCTGTGCCTTCAATAAGGCTTTAAAATACTGCCAGCTGTCCTGGACTCCTTTCCCCTTCATGTTAGCATCCCAGGGATTCTGCCCATCAGGTCTCTGAGGGAGTCAAAGTCTGCTTTTCTGAAGTCCAAGGTGTGTATTTTACTACTCTCTTTTCTTCCTTTGGTCAGGATCCTGAAATCTACCATCTCGTGATCACTGCTTCCGAGGTTGTCACCCACCTCTACTTCCCCTGTTAGTTCCTTCCTGTTTGTGAGCAGAAGGTCAAGCTGCGCACGGCCCCTGGTCGGATCCTTCAGCACTTGTACCAAGAAGTTATCCCCAACATTCTCCAAAAACTTAATTGCCTGTGTACTGCCGTATTGGTCTCCCCACAGATGTCAGGGTGATTAAAGTCCCCCACGAGAACCAGGGCCTGCGATCTGGAAGCTTCTCTCAGTTGTCTGAAGAAAGCGCCATCTACCTCATCCACCTGATTCGGTGGTCTGTAGTAGACACCAACCACAACATCACTGCTGTTGTTTGCACCTCTAAACTTAACCCATAGACTCTCAATAGGCTTTTCTCCCTCTATATACTGGAGTTCTGAGCAATCATAGTGCTCTCTTACATATAGTGCAACTCCTCCTCCTTTTCTCCCCTGCCTGTTCTTTCTGAACAGTTTATACCCATCCATGACAGCACTCCAGTCATGCGAGTCATCCCACCAAGTCTCTGTTATCCCAATTAAATCATATTTCTTGGACATAAATATATAAACCTATAAACCTTATGTCTAAATGCTGTTTTAAAAATCCTTTATTTCAGCTATTAAACCAGAACATGAGTAAACAATTAGCTACAGATAGCTGTCAGATCTAGCTAGCATCAAGGACTTAATATTAAAAATTACAAAAGTTTCATTATCAAAGTCTTATGATGTATCTAGACTACACAGTTTTTTTTTAAAAATGGCCTTTTTTCCAAAAAAACTGTACCCGCGTCTAGACTACCGTTGCGTTCTTTTGAAATTAAATTGAAAGAACATGGCGGTTTTTTCGACGGCGGTAAACCTCTTTTTACACGGAATAACGCATTTTTAAAAAGAGATCTTTCGAAAAAAGGCATGTGTGGATGCCAGTTCTATTGAAAAAAGAGGCCTCCAGGGGAAAAAACTGGTGGACACTCTTTCTGCAGTAAGCACAACTCTGTAGTTCCTGTCTCTAGCCAGGACTTAAAGGCACAGGCACCCAGTTAAGCCACTGTGCCAGGAAGCCTGCTTCAGGACAGCACAGTGGCCACACAGCTCACCCTGCCACAGTAGGTCTCCAACATGGCACAGCCACAAGGCTCTGGAGGCCCCCCAGCCCTTCCAGGGAGCTGCCCCAGGGTTCCCAGGATCCACCAAGGGGGAACAAATGCCGGGCACCTGTGTGGTCAGAGGCTGAGATCCAGTTCCTGCTGGAGCTCTGGACTGAAGAGGAGTCACTCCAGGCCCTTCAGTCTGATGAAGAAACGCAGAGATATATAGCAGGATGGCCGCTGCTCTGTCACAGAAGAGAGGCCACCACCCTCACACCCTTAACCAAATATGGGCAAAGGTGAAGGAGCTGCGTCAAGGCTATGCTTGGGCCCATGATGCCAGCTCTTGCTCCAGGGCAGCACCTGCATCCTGCCTGTACTACAGAGAGCGCTACCAGATCATGGGTGGTGGGGAAGCACAATCTCCAAGGCACCTCGTCAAGTCTGGAATGGAGACGCCTACGGTCACCCAGCCAGGGAACCAGGGGGATGAGGATAACCAACTGGTCCAGGAGGAGGAGGAGGATACCATCACCCTCAGCCTATATCCAGTTCCCCAGGCCCAGGACACCTCTCAGGCATCCTCTGACGCTGGGAAGGGAACATCAGATGAGTGCTGTGAGGCTGACACACGGATAGCATGCGGGAGGCTGGTTTACAGGGGATGGGGCACAATCATCACTTGTAATGCTTGGCCTGGACCGCGTGCAGCTGTGTGTGTGGGGGGGGGGGGCAGGAATGGGTAGGCCACTCCAGGCCCCTCTCTTACACCTGGGAACCCACTCTGGATGGACACTTCCCTGGTCTGCTTGTCCATGGAAGTGGGGGAAGCATGCAGGATGGGCCCCTGGACACTGGGGCTGCTGGGCAGGCAACATGGGGCCTGGGTCTTGGGACATCAGTGTCCCCTCTAATGAGGCTGTGTGTTCAGGGATGACTGACCACCTCTCCCTCTTGTCCTGTACAGCCGGAACAGCCATCGATGATGGGAGAGCCAGACCAGGCCGGCCGGCCAGCTGAAGCTGAGGAAGCCACAGCTCTGGTGGACCCACCAGGAACTCATGCACCAGCACGTCACAATAATGCGGGAAATGCATCACACTTTCGCCCAGAAGTTCTGTGAGGAGGCCGAGTGGCGTGAGCGCATGCTGAGAGCTGGTGCGGCAGGGTGATAACACGTGTGCCATGATTCGGGAGGTCATGGTCTACCCGGGTCCTGTCCCCATTGCCGCTCCCCCTGCTCCTGCCCCCCTGGCTTCCCCTGCTCCTGCCCTCCTAGCTCCCCCTGCTCCCCCTTCCTCCCCTGTCCTCCCTGCCATCCCTGAGTCATGTGCAGCCCTCCCGTCCTGCACAGCCCCTGTTGTCCCAGACTCCACCCAACCTTGAGCACATAGAGGACCCCAGACCCGAGGCGGCAGACGCTGGTGCTCCCAGTCCTGAGTTCCCCTCCTAGTTCCCCACTACCCTCCAGCTTCCGACCCCCGCTTCCCGCCTCCAGGTTTTGAACCCCACTCCACCCGATTCTTGTAATAAGTTATGTTAAAAGTTAAAACCCATTTATAGGAAAGTTAAAACAGAGTTTATTTTCAAGTCAAAACAAAGGTTTTTTTCAACACCAAAACAGTGTCTGTCTTGATTTTTCAGGGACTGGAGAAAGGGTTAAGGTTATATTGGGAACTGTATGGGGGAGAGGGGCAAGACACAAGCCCCCATTGGGGAGGCCCTGGAGAGAGTTACTGGGCTCCATCGGAGTACCTCTCCCTCAGGGCCTTCCGGATGCGCAGCCCCAATTGATGTGCCTGGAGGATGGCAGCTACCCTCCCTCACTCCCACCCTCTGTCCCCCATCCTGGAAGGAAGGCATCCCCTTTGCTTTCCCCAGGTTGTGGAGGATGCAACACGCAGCAACCACCTCGGGGATGTTGTGCTCCCCCATGTTGAGGTGGGTCAGTAGGCACCTGAACCTCCCCTTCAGATGGCTGAAGGTGCATTCGACCTGCATCCAAGCCTGGTTTAGGTGTGTGTTAAATTGTTCCTTGCTCGGGCCAAGGTGGCCAGTATAGGGCTTCATCAGCCACAGCATCAGTGGGTAGGCCGCATCGCCCACAATGCAAGTCGGCATCTGGAGGTCCCCAAGAGCAAAGTCCTGCTGTGGGAAGAATGTTCCCACCTGCAGCCTGCAGTACAGGCAAGAGTTACAAAATATGTGGGCATCATGTGCGCGGCCAGATCACCCAACACAAATGTCAGTAAATTGTTCCCGGTGGCCCACCAGGGCCTACAGGATCATCAAGAAGTAGCCCTTCCTATTAATAAACTGGGTGGCACGATGGGGTGGTGCATGGATCGGGATGTGTACACCATCCACTGCTCCTCCGCAATTCGGGAATCCAAGGGCAACGAATCCGGCCACAATGGGGTCCACGTCTCTGAGGCGGATAATCCTGCACAGCAGCACAGAGTTGATGGCTGTTACCACTTGCAGAAGGAGGCATTAGAGACACACACACAAAACAGAGAATGAAAGGGGCCCTTAGCTCTTGGAAGGTGCCTGCCCCACTACTCTCTCTTTCCCTCCTAAGAACCCACTCTCCAGGAGGACACCCCCACCCCAACCCCCACAGCAGGGATGGGTGATGCCAGGATGCCCCTCCCCCCCCGCTCCCGGGTCCCACCCTTGTCCCCAATCCCTCTCCTCCCCCACTCCCTCTACCCTTTCCCAACGGTCCACCTTTTCCAACCACCCCCCCAAGGGACTGTCCCCTGAGAATGTCTTACCTCCATCAAGATGTCCCCGATGGTGGACCTCCCCACACCGAACTGGTGTCCCACCGAGCAGTAGCTGTCGGGGTTGGTAAGCTTTCACATGGCAATAGCTACTCTCTTTTCCAGGGGGATGGCGGGCTGCAAGTGAGTGTCCTGTCACTGCAGGGCAGGGGTAAGCTAGGTACACAGCTCAAGGAATGTGGCCTTCCACATGCGGAAGTTGCTGAGCCACTGCTGGTCGTCCCACAGGTCCAACATGAGGCGGTCCCACCAGTCAGAGCTAGTGTCCAGCCTCCAAAATCTCCTCTCCAACATGAGGTTCGGGGTCAAGGCCAGTACTTCCGAATCCAGTATGAGGGTCTCAAGGCCAAGGTCTGACTGGTGCTGGGCCAGGACCGTCCAGGCGGTGTGTTAAAACTGCTGCAGAGGCTGCAGTAAAGCAGTGTGGGGCCAGTGGACGCCAAGGGGCAGCTCCGGCTCCATGGCCAAAAATATGGAAATAATAATAATTAAAAAAGAATTAAAAAAGGCTGTGGTGTCCAAAAAAGGAAGCTGGGCAATCACAGCAGGCATGGCAATACCTTTGCTGCCCTTGAAGAGGATTGCAAGCAAGCCAGCCAGCTGCAGAAGCACAGGAACGGCTATCCAGGAGGGTCCCTTTCAGCATGTGTTTCTGTAGCAAGAGGCATACCGCAGCACCAGGAAGTAAATGCTGTCCCCATGCCCTGACAGAAGTGATTCCAAGTGCCCTTTTTGTCAACAGGGCTTTTTCAATCTGCATTTGTAGTTTGGACGCTCTCTTTCGAAAGAAGTTTTTAAAAGAAAGAAAGAAAGAAAGAAAGAAAGAAAGAAAGAAAGAAAGAAAGAAAGAAAGAAAGAAAGAAAGAAAGAAAGAAAGGTAAGATTTGTGACAATCCTTAGTCACTGGGAAAATTCATGGCATAGTTTTGAGCTGGCTTTGAGAAAGGCATCTCCTGCCTAATGGGATAAGAACATAATAAAGGCCATACTGGGTCAGACCAAAGGTCCATCTAGCCCAGTATCCTATCTGCCGACAATGGCTAATACCAGATGCCCCAGACGGAGGGATCACAACAAGTAATCCCCATGTGATCCTCCCCTGTCATCCACTTCCAGAGAAACAGAGGCTAGGGATACCATTCCTACCCATCCTGGCTAATAGCCATTGATGGACCTAACCTCCCTGAATCTATCTAGCTCTTTTTTGAACCCTGTTAAAGTTCTAGCCTTCACCGCATCCTCTGGCAAGGAGTTCCACAGGTTGACTATGTGCTGAGTGAAGAAAAACTTCCTTTTCAGAAGCATGAAGCATCCAACAGTCAAGTCACTTAGCTATGAACCCATCTTAGCCTCTCTGGTTTGAAAATGTTGCTCTAAAATTTCTCAGTAAGAATCATTTTCTTAAATGCAGCTTAGCCCACCATGTACCCATAAAAAGGAACCTGCAGACCTGTAAAATAATGGTAAAGAGCACTGACCCCAAAAAAGTTCTACTCCAGGCAGCTGAAGCCAAGGAAGAACAATAAGGGCATGTCTTAGTGGGACTGGGAGAGGTCTACGTTGGACATTAGGAAAAACTATTTCACTAGGAGGGTGGTGAAGTACTGGAATGGATTACCTAGGGAGGTGGTGGAATCTCCATCCATAGAGATGTTTAAGTCTCGTTTTGACAAAGCCCTGGCTGGGTTGATTTAATTGGGATTGGTCCTGCCTTGGGCAGGGGGCTGGACTTGATGACCTCCTGAGGTCTCTTCCAGCTCTATGATTCTATGATTCTATGTCTACACAGCAGGGCTAATGCTGAAATAAGTTATACAATTTGAGCTACATCAATTGTGTAGCTTAAGTTGAAATAGCTTATTTCACTTTTTGGCACTGTCTACACAGCAGGAAGTCTGAGAAAGAGCACTCTTCTTCCAACTTCCCTCACTCCTCTTAAAATGAGGGTTACAGAAGTCAGAGTAAGAAGTCCTCCAGCTCAACAGTTTTTCAACATTATGTCAAAATAACAGCCTGTAGTGTAGATGCCGACTATGTTATTTTGGAATAATGTCAGTTATCCTGAAATAACACTGCTGTGTAGATGTACCTTACAATGCTACAATGCACAGGAGACACACAGTTGCCAGATTCAAAACTGGTGTAAGGAGAAGCTATTGAAATCAATGGAATTAAAGGCAGTTTATGCCAGTCCTAATTTGGCTGAGGCTAGGTCAGAATCTTTGCAGTGGGACTGCTTCACAGGTCTGATGGGACTTGGGAAAAGTTTCTGAAAGAAGAGAGAGTGAGACCATTAGCAGATAATTAATTGAAGTCTGATTTAAAAAATCAGAAGTTGGTTAAAAGAAGGCAGAAAGTCAAGAATGGGCAATAGAGACAATAGCAACAGCTAGGAGAGCTGCATGGGTGGATTGCAGGAAAGTGAAGTTCTGTTAAGTGATCTGAGACCCTGTGGCATGGACACCACATGAATAATTATGCTGATCTGTATGAGTAAGCGCCAACAGAAGATTTTACAGGTTTTGAAGAGCTGGGTAGTTATTCTGCCAAAAGCAACTCATTATCAGCTTTCCCCCATATTAAAAAAAAAAATTGCAGCATGGGTGCAGAGTTTTCCACCCAAGGACAATTAATATGGTTTGTAGATATTTCTATTTAAAAACAAAAGTCTGTTTGCAGTCCCACCAAATATGTAGAATTTACCCTAATGATTACATCCAATTTGGAATATAGAGCTCAACTTTGTAAGCAGCAGGATTCCTCTTTAGAGGACTGACCCATATGGGAAGGAGAAATCTAAAGGCTGAGCATTAAAGCAGCTTTGTTTCACTGATATTGCAGGGTAGTTGTTATTGGAACCTTGCTATCGGTAATGCACAATGAGCACTCTCCATACGAATGGAGAATAACTGGAGGACAGAAGCTCTCAACTGAGAAAGTGCCAGGCAGATGGAGGTGGAGCAAGTACATATTAGAATCACTTCACTGTCTCTCCACTCCAACAGATACTCCAGCTCCTTTCAGAATGTATTCTCCTGGCCTATAGGAGCGCCAGAATATGCGTCGTGGGCTCAGCTGGACCACCCCACATAAATGTCTTGGAGCCACGAGGGCCTGGAGCACCACCAAGCAGTAGCCCTTGAGGCTGATGAACCAGGCTGCCCGGTGTTCCGGCGCCCGGATGGGGATGTGGGTCCCATCTGCGGCTCCCCCGCAGTTTGCGAACCCCAGGGCGGCAAAGCGGGTGAGGGTGGCGTCCAGGTCACGGGGGCGGATGACCCTCTGGAGCAGGATGTTATTGATGGCACGGACGACCTGCAGAGGGGCACATGGGAGCACAGGGGATGCACAGAATGAGATGCAGTGGGTACAGGGGCCCTTGGGGCGTGCCCGTCCCCTTCCCCCTCCGATGCCCCCTCCCCACACACACACCAGGGCCCCCTACCCTGGGGATTCCTCCCCCCCACCAGCGGGGCTACTTGAGGGAGGGACGGTGTTACCTGCTGGATGCGGGGCTTCCCCTGCCCCCACAGCCCCCCTCCAGCCTGGCCCCATCCCTCCCCTGGGGCGGACCCCCAGGCCCCCAGGGGCCTTATCTGCCAGACGACCCTGCCGATGGTGGACCTGCCCACCCCGAACTGGTTTGCATGGAGTGGTAGCTGTCCAGAGTGGCCAGTTTCCAGAGGGCAATTGCAACCTTCTTGTCTACGGGGATAGCGGGACGCAGGCGGGTGTTCTGCCTCCGGAGTGCAGGGGCGAGCCAGGTGCAGAGCTCGTGGAAGGTCCCCCTGTGCATCTGGAAGTTCTGCACCCAGTGCTGGTCGCCCCATTGTCCCAGCACCAGGTGTTCCCACCAGTCCCCGCTGGTGACGTGCCTCCAAGGCGCCTGTCGGTGGTGGAGTGGGGGTGCCCAAGCACAGCTGCGGCATTGATCACAAGGGCCTGCAGGTGCTGCCCAGTCTCCAGCACCCATTGGACCAGCGTGGCTCCCTGGTGCAGCTGCTCCCCGGCCCTGATGTTGGCCGTGAGGGGACACTGGTGGCCGGGGTCCTCCTCTGGGTCCATGCCTGGAACGGCAGGGCGAGGGTGCCCAGGGCCAGTCGCCAAGGGCGGTGGTGCCCTAGGCATTGCAGTGTGAGCTCCATGTGGTGCGGCTGTGGCTCTCGGTCCCTCCAAGAGGTGCCTAAGCACGCAGCAGCAGGGAAACGGCTGTCCGGGGGTCTCTTTAAGAGTGTTTCCCAGCAGGGGTCTGGCACACACCCACGGACGCCGCTGGTGACCTCTTGCCATGGCCGAAATGGTTCCGGGGCCACATTCTTGCGCAAGGGTGTCCCGCCAGTGTGTATGCTTTCTTGCGCAAGAACTCAGCTTTTTTGAGCTGCGCTTCTGGCTGTGTGGACGCTCTCTTGCGCAAGAGCTCTTGCACAAGAATACTTGAGCAAGATGTTCTTGTGCAAGGAGCTGCCAGTGTAGATGTAGCCTTAGCACTGCCATGTGCTTTTGCGCCAGAGATGTGCTTTTGCACAAAAGCGTCCATGGCAGTGTGGATCTGATGGCCATTTTAGCCATAGGGGTTTCTTGTGCAAGAAATTCATGTTGCCTGTCTACACTGCCCTCTTGTGGAAGAGCTCTTGTGCAAGAGGGCTTATTCCTCGTGGGGAGAGGAATAACTCTTCTGGAAGAAGCCCTGTTTTCCGATTCTGTACTGTACATTTATTTGCACAAGAACGCACGTGCAGTATAGACGCTCTGCAAGTTTTTGCGCAAGAACAGCCATTCTTGTGCAAGAAGCATGCAGTATGGACGTAGCCTATGTGATTTCAACTCTTTAGTCACCACCTAGGCTGGCGAAAGATTCCAGCTTCCATTAGAATAATAAAAAGACTCCTGATAGAGTCTGCTTTACGATAGGGGGAAAGAGACAGGCTGAACCAATCAATCAATCAATCAATGAATCAATCTGCCTGCCTGCCTGCCCGCCTGCCCCACTCAGTTCACGCAACTCTGGAAAGGGGAGGCTTGTTTATCTGAGACCCCTTACAATGATGATGTCTCTCCTACAAGCACTGGGGTCATATTTTACAGTTCCTACATTTAGGGGTAGCATGGTTTGTGACCCCACAACAGCCAAATTAGTTACAGTACATCACATTCCATTCTAACAACTGATCCTCCATCAGCCCTGGCTAAATTGGATTTACATAACCACACTCCGGATTCCTTCCCCATCCCAGCATGAGCTGTATTTACATATCAACAGTTAATTATCTTGCAAGGCTAAACAACTTCAGCTGGCTGCATTGCAAGCAGTCCTTCAGACCCCTGGCTGTATTGCAAGCAGTCATTCAGTCCCTGCTTACACACAGGACAACTTGGAGAGGCCATTTAGCAAACCCATCAAGCAACTTGCTGGGAGTGTGTAGGGTCTAAACTGTGAAGCTCTGAATCACGTGAGTAATCCTATTGATTTCAGTGGGACACTCATGTGTTTATGCATATGTCAGCTAAAGTAGCAGAGTTTCTGGGGCCAGGCCCAGACACAGTCAGCCTGTTCCACCTCCCTGGAACTGAGGAGGAGGTTCATTGCACACAGTTCCCTTTGCATCTTGAGGGGTGAGTGCACAGCTAATGAACCCAAGCTTGCCAAAGAGAACCTCACTGCTGCAGCCTGGAGTGAGGCTGGTGTCTATTTCCAGCAGTACCTCTTATTAGGTGTTAGCACCTTATTGTCCATGGCAGATGAAAGGCAACTTAGTGGGTAATTCCACTGACAGCTGCATTTACAATCACTGAAGAAATCTCACCCTGTTTACCAAATATGAATCCCCATTTTGACTTAAACCCCAGACTATATCTAATCCAAACCCAAACTCAGCTTGCATGGCCCACCTAGAATACACAGAGAAGCCAACAACCATGCTGGGCCCCTGGCAAGATGGGGGGCCTGTTCCATGCTCCCAAAAAGAATGGGGCCTTGGGTGGAAGGGGCAGAGCTGGGGCAGTGAGCATGCCATGCCAGCCACCCACAGACCTTAGAGCCACATGGAGCATCCTGAGTATGCTCAGGTGGTATTTAAAGGGCCGAGGGTTCCAGGCACCTCTATTACTGTGGCAGTGGTGGCCAGGAGCCCCAGGCCCTTTTGAATCGCTGGCCCCAGGGCAACTGTCCCATTTGTCCCCAGTTGGCAGGCCTGATAATAGTTACATAATAACATAACATGTTAAGACAGTCATTTAACCTTCTTCTCTCATAGCAAAGATTTCTCAGTCCATGGATTGTTTTGCTGTTAGTTTTGATCACTTTTAAAATTCCACATTGACCTGTAGAGTTCACTTGGGTACCAGTTAAATAGGAATGAGCAGGGGTTGACAAATTATGGAAAACCCTACTCACCAGACAAAAAAGGGACTCGCCACCCTCCCCCACAAAAAGTGTTTTTTTAATGGCATAAATTCCTAATAAGAATAAGAACAGTAATTACTAATAAGTTATTAATAAATATCACCCAAGTTATTAATAAATATCTTATAAACCTCTACCTTTTCTCTCTGCTGCCATGTCTCCTCCCCTTGCTCCATCAGCTCCCCTGGTGCCTGCTGCTCCCACAACCCCCCACCTTCCTCTGCTGTCCTGACTCTTGCCCTTCTCACTGCCCTCAGCCTTCCTGAGACCTGCCCCCTCCACCAGCCCTTCTCTTCCCCTGTGCCCACTCCTCCAGTAGCCCCACTGTGATCATGTGAGCTACCCTCCTCATCCCCTCTCCTAACACCTCCTCTACACACCTGCCCTGCCTCTCTCCTCTGGTGCTGGTCCCTCCCCTGCAGGTGTCTGCCCTTCTGCTTCTCCCCAGAATCCCTTGGCACTTGCACCTCCTGATGCCTCCCCCTTCCCTCACTGTCCCTCCCCTTTGCCCTCTTTCCTGATACCCACCCCCTCACCACCTCTGCCCCTGTTCCCCTCATGCCCCTGTGCCCTCACATGCCTTGCTCCATCCCGCCTTCCTCATGCCCACCCCTTCTTTCAAGCCTTTTCCCAGCATCCCCTCCCCCTAGCCCCCAGTGCCCTTACCCTCTCCTCTCCCAGCATCACCCTGTCCCCTCCCACTGACACCTCCTCCTGCCCTTTTCCTCATTGTTTGCACTTGGCCCCTGGCATTTGTCTCTCCTGCACCCCTGTCCCTTGGTGCCTTCCCCTTTCTTCTTCTCTTCTCCTGACCTCCTCCCCTCCCTCCTCCTCCCCTCAGCACAAGCCCCTTCCCCATATTTTCCCCTCCCCTCCCCACAGCCCAGCCCAGCCCAGCCCCTTCCCCTCCCCCAGGGTCAGCTCTAGGTTTTTTGCTTCCCCCCCTTTTTTTGTTGTCTTTTACATGTTTGCATTTTGCAATGGGTTTTTTTGTTTGTTTTCATTTTTGTCCCAGCATTTTAGCCCTATAAATAGCAAATAGCATTTTCATTTGTTTTTTTCCATAAAGGCAAAGGCACTTCAAGTGAACTCCCCCTTTCACTGCTGCTGGGTCACAGCAGCCTTTTCCCTGCCCTGTCCAGCCCCTCCCTATGGGCAAGCACCCTTCACACCCGACCCACAGGGGGAGCAGGGTGCAGGGACAGCACAGAGCCAGAGGGGTGCAGGGAACAGTGGGGGGGGTATGGGGGTGGCACGGGGAACGGGAGGCACAGAGGCAGAGGGACGCAGGGATCAGGGGGAGCAGGGTGCGGGGTAGGCACGGGAATGGGATGCGGGAATGGGAGGGGCAGAGGATTGGGGTCTAGGGGCAGTGCAGGGAACGGGCAGCACAGAGCTGGGGGCAGGGATCGGGGGAGCAGGGTGCGGGTAGGCACGGGGAATGGGGACGCAGGGAACGGGAGGGGCAGAGGATCGGGGTCTAGGGGCAGTGCAGGAAGCGGGTAGCACAGAGCTGGGGGCAGGGATCGGGGAGCAGGGTGCAGTGGAGGCACGGGAATGGACGCGGGAACGGGAGGGGCAGAGGATCGGGGGTCTAGGGGCAGTGCAGGGAACGGGCAGCACAGAGCTGGGGGGCAGGGTGTGGGGTGCAAGGGCAGCACAGAGCCAAAGGGTCGAAGGGAAGAGGGAGAGCAGGGGGTCCGGGGTGCAGGGGAGCAGGGTCGGCGTGGGGAACAGGCGGCGCGGAGACAAAGGGGGGCTGGGGCCATGGCAGCACTGGAGCCGGCGGGGCGGGGCCTGGCTGCGCCGCAGCTAGCTCCCAGGGACACGTGGCCAGAGCCGAGCTGCCGCGGCCCTTTAAAATCAGTGGGGCCATGTCTCGCCAGCATCCTGGCGTCCCGCCCCGCCTCAGCTGCAGGCAGGCAGCCCGGTGGCAAGAATTGCCACACTTCCCCCTTCCCAGCGGCGCTCTGCTCCTCCACCGGCCAGCGGATCGGATGGGGCCACGCCGCCCGTAGTGCGGGCTTCCGCCAGCCTGTCACAACGGCCCACCCCGCCCCTGCACTCACCAGCTGGTAAAATCTACTCGCCACGGGCGAGTGGATTTGTCAAGCCCTGGGAATGAGTATCATCGACCCTGAGTGCCTTTCTACCACAGGTCTTTGGAAAATTCAGCGATATCAGGGAGAAATTATAGTAAATGCCTTCTGCAGCAACCACTTTGTAAAAAGTAATGTCTTAGGAGAGTCACTCTCCTCCATGTAATTGGATCCTAATGTCACTGAATCACCCTTGCCAGAAAGTCTATTTGTTTTTATGGCATTATATTTTCTAACTTCACTGCTGCATAAAGGAGAGAGGGAGCAGGAAAGAAAAAAGATCAAACTTTTAAATTGGTATGCATGCTTCCTCTTTACACTGCTATGAATTGTGGATGAAACACTACATGCATCTTCTAGAAGTTATTTTTCTGATCTCACCTAGGGCTGTTGTACCAGCATGCTTGCCTTTGAGATGTAAAAAATCCTGTTCCTGACTGAAGCACAAGATGTAACTCATGAAATGGCAAACCTGGGAATGTGCCCATGAGATCCAAAAGTAGAAATTCGAATAGACAAGGCTAATATTGATGAGCTCCCACCTTCACTGGCTGGCTGCAGGATAGACTCACTGGTATTCTATGCGGGAATCAGGATATCATCATAAATAAGCTGAGTGAATCTGAAAGGGCTGACTGTAAACCAAACCTTAGCATTTCCTGTCTAAAGCCAACCTCTAATTAACATGAACCTTCTCCAGGAGAAATTGATAAGCTAGAAGATCTGGGGTAGTTTAGAACCAAGTCTGTGACACAGCTTTGTGTGAGGTTTAGATATGTGTAATTAGGGACAGGCCTATTTTGAGGCCCAGAGTGGGTAGGACACTCTTTTCAGTATGGAAAGTCTATGTCAGGATTAGAATTCAGGTTCTGCAGCTTTAAAAATGAGCTCTCTGAGCTCGGAGGTGAGAGAGCGGCTTCACTTTGCCAGGCCATCCTTAGCTTTATTAAATCTGCCCCACAGTTCCTTATGTTCTCCCTTTAATTTTAAGGAGGTCATTCCAGAGCTCCCAAGCAGGTTTTGGACTGCTAGCCAAAGCAAAGAAATCTTGCTTTTTCCACTGTGCTTTTCTTTGGTGGCTTGGCCAAGAGAGCAGTGTTCTACCTCCCAAGGTCAGTACACATTTCCCCGTGCATAATGAACGAACTCATTAATGAATTGATTTGCAGAGGAGTTCACTGCAGGGAGCAGCAGCTTGCCTTTGGGTTTCTAACAAGGCTCTGATTGAGAAGCCAGTGGGGAAACTCAGGGTCTTGTCTGGGACTATTCCACTGTGTGTCCTATATTCCACAGATTTGACTCATACCACATTAAGCCACTCTGCTTTTGTGGAGCACTGCTTTTCCAGTGATCACAGATACTGGTGTTTAAGCAGATACTTCCATCATAATAGCAGGCAGTTCTCTTAGCTAGAGACTTGGTCTTGTTCTCCTAGCACCACTGACCTCAAAACTCAGTCCAAGGTTGGTGCAAAAATTAAGGGCACTTGTTATTTTGTCTGGATTAGTTTGTGTATCTCTAGTCTTCACATCGTGAGTACGTATCCCCTGTCTTGCTCAACTGCCATAAAGGGAAAGACATTGACCACATCCCCATAGCTAAGTACTCCTTCAGCAGATCTAGGACTAGCTCCTTCTCCCCCTATTTGAAGTTCCAAGTACAGGGTGTGTGTCAAGAATAGGTGAAAGGAGTCAATAGAGAATTATGCACAGTCTAGTCTCAGCTGGTGGGTGGTCTCTTGCAAGCTGTTGCCATTTAGAGCAGCCTGTGGGCTTATAATTTGCATCAAGCCAGGAATCAGGCAAACAAACAACCTTCTCTCTCACCACTTACCCACCATGTTGAACATCTGTTGACATTCTAGCCCATTATCTCAAAAGCAGACTGAAAATTAGGGCATGGTACCAGATATTTCCTTTTTTTTTACCAGACATCAAGTAATAGAAATCAATTTAATTTTGAAATAACTACCCAGAATTCCTGCCTGAATAACTCCATATGAATCAAGTCTGTTTTTCCCTATAATGAGCAATGCCTTGTAAATGAAGCAAACAACTCTGATATAGGTCTGTGTGGGCAAAGTTAATTATCTCCAAACAGAGTCCAGAAGCCTCAGATCAATTTATGAAAACAAAAATTAACTTTCCATATAAACATAATTTCAATGAAACAACACTATCCAGGCTGGTGAGAGCACTGCTTTGGAAGGTGGGCATAGAGCCAAATGAGTTCATTAGGCAAAGTAGTTAATAATGGTTTTTCCCTTGCTTTAAGAAGCCATTTATGACCCTTGAAGTAGAAGGTAGCAAACAAACAATTTACAGGTTTAAAAAGATTCTTCCATGCTGATGGCTTGTTTTAGAACCACCTGACATGAGAATGGCACTTAATATGGACAGCAAGAGCATTGCTAAGGTGTCAGTCTTCTCTGCTTAAGGAGTTGTCATAGAGTTTTCTTCCAGGTACAAGCCATCAGGCTTAGGCACAGAGATGACTACAGAAAAGCTATGTCTACACTGCCCCTTTTGTGCAAAAAATATATGCAAATGAGGTGAAGCATGGAATATCGCCATGCCTCATTTGCATAATGAGAATGTCTGGGAATGTCTACACTGCGGCATTATTTTGAAATAACAAGGTGAGCATGTACACAGCAAGCCCGTTATTTCAAATTAATTTTGAAATAACAAGCTTCTTATTCTGGAGTAATAAAACCTCATTTCTCAAGGAATAAAGCCTATTCCAAAATAGTTTTTTGAAATAGGGTGTGTGAGGACAGTACAGCTGTGGTTATTTCAAAATAATTGGCCTCCAGGGCTTCTCACAGCTGTCCTAGTGGCCACTCTGTCCAGACTCCTCAAACCTCTATAGTTTCCCTACACCTTCAGCCTCTAAAGGTGCAGGCAGAAGAGAACCTGCTTATGGCAGAAGGAAGGCCCTGACAACCCTATTACTGCTGCCATGAGCAACCCAAAGGCTCCCACCAAGCCCTCAATGGCTGCAAGCTGGCAGCCAGCTCCCAAGCCCTGGCCCAGGAGTGGAAGAGGGCACCTTCCTGGTCTGGTGCGGAGATCCTTGATCTTATTGAGGTCTGGGGAGAGGAAGCAAACCTCTGGGATCTCTGTACCAGGTGCAGGAATGCTGATGTGTATGACCAGATGGGCACCAGCCTGGGCCAAAAAGGCCACATGTGCAACCAGAAGCATGTGTGCATGAAAATAAAAGAGCTCAGGCAGGCCTACACAAAAGCTAGGAAACTGTATTCCCACTCCGGAGTGGCATCCCAGTCATGCCTTTACTATGAGCAGCTCCACTGCACCCTGGGAGAGAGGTTGGTCCCTTCCCCTCTTGTGGACTCTGTCTTGTAGATGCCTATTGTCACCCTCCCGGAGGGCAGTCCCATGGACAAGGAGGAGTAGGAAGATGAGGCTAGTGTGGACACAATGCCCACCAGCCAAGAGATCATCCTGGCCCTGGAGCTGGTACCCCCCCTCCCAGGATGTCACCCAGGGTTTGGATGAAGCTGGGGAAAGCCCATCAGGTGAGTTCCATTTCTTTCTCTAGACCCATGTGGGGGCAGGTGGTGGATGGTGAGGAGCTATGCACTTGTTTGGCCTTCTTGGTCTGAGGATTTAACAATAGCCTGTGCACGTGGGTGCACATGGAACCACAGTCCAGAGCAGACAGCTACAATGAGGCTACCACAGAGAAGCCTTGCACTCATGCTCACAGGGTTCCTGCACAGGATTGCCTTACTCTCAACACTGTGGTGGGACACCTTCCTATCCTAGGCCTTCACTAAGGAGGCTAGGGTCATGGATGCATAGCAGTGCTGCACACTGCACAGGCTCATGCCAGCACTCTTGGGGCAGCATCCACTCCCAAGCAAGCATGGTGAGGCAGAGGACTCCAAGCCCCTGCATGGGAATATGCGAGGGGAAGGGAACCCAGCAGTGCCCTCCCTGGTAAGTGGTATCTGCTACACACACACACCTCCTGGTCTGTCTGGTTCTCATGCCTGTTTCTCCCTAGGGAGTGGGGATAGCAAGGCTCTCCTAGAACATCTGTGCTCCTGCAGGAGAGTGACCACTGTCTAGGCCACAGATGGCCTTGCTCAAAGCACATGGTCTTTGTCTGAACTGAGACAGAGATCACAGCTAGGCTTCATGCACCCTGTCTCACTGTTCTGCACAGCAGGACTAGCTGCGAGTGGACTAGATGCATGAGCCATACCTCCTGCGCCAGTCTCCTGACCCCGCAAGACCCACAGGTGCCAGCAACCCTGGGAAAACCTGGAGTGGGAACACATTGCTTGCCTGCATGCCCTGCAGTGGTCTCTTGAGCAGTAGGAGCAGAGGTTGGCTGCTGATTTGAAGCTGTGCCACACCACCTGGCAGAAGCTGTCACAGCAGGCTCGGACCATGTGCACGGCTTACACTGTCACTGTCAACTGCCTGGTCACCATCATTGAGTGGTCCAACAGCCTGCCCCCCACACTCACTTCTCCCCAAATCCCCCCAAAACCTGCACCTACTCCTTCCTAAGTTCTCCCTGCACCCACACCCACACCCGCTCCTGCCCCCAGCTTCTCCTGTTAGCCCTCACCCATGGCCACTGAGGGCCCTGCACATGAGATGGTGGGACCACTTGAGGTAGGTGCCAGTCCCAGCCCCGTCCCTAACTTCCCCTTCCTTCTCCCAGTGTGCAGGGAAGGTTGGGAGGGGCTGTGCTGCCTGAACAGCACATGGAGTGGGATGAGGAGCTGCCCCAGAGTGAGCTACTGGTCCTGGGTCTGCAGTGCCATGTGGGCAGCCTGCAGTAATTGCACCAGGAGTTGTAGTGTGAGGTCTAAGAGTCAGTGACTGCTTTGCAGCAGGTCTGGCTCCATGGCTGGAATCGTGTGGTGTCCACAAGGGCAACCAGATGAGTGAGAAGTAAGATGAGTTTGCTGTCCCTCAAGGATGTAGGAAAAGGTGAGGAGCCTGAGACATGTGGAGCCTCTAGAGGGGAATCCCTTTTAATCACAAGCCTCAGATAGCCTCAGGCAGCAATTAAAGGAAGTGACTGCTGTCCTGATACCCTACCCAGAGTGCTTCTGGGGGCCTTAAATGCAATTCAGGCTCCAATCAGTATGGACACTCTATTTCAGGGGTTGGCAACCATTTCAAACCAAAGAGCCAAATTACGTCAAAACTCAGAACAAGTGGTCAACAAAGAGCCATATAAGAATGCCCATTTGCATGGCTGAAAATATACAAGTAAATATGACTGATAATTGACATAATGATTAATAATAGCATAAATGAAACATTGTAATCACAGACTTTAATTAATGGAATGGGACTTCTAGTTCTGCATCTTTTAGAAGAGTTCTTCGAAGTTTACATCATAACTGGTCAAATCCAGCTTCATGCAGGCATTCAGGCTGTCTTCTGTCAATCTTATGGCAGAGATTGGGGATGTGGAGGTATGAGGGGCTCAGGGCAAGGGGTTCAGGTGCATGATGTGCTCAGGATTGGTGGGGGGCTGCAGGAGTGTTATGACATTGAATCCAGTTGGAGGCTGGGATCTATTTGGGGGCTCATTGGCTAGGCTTCATTTTTAAATAAAGGAAAATATTACATCCAACACAAAAGGTTTCAACATTGTCTTTATTTATGCCAGGGGTGGGGAACCTTTTTTGGCCTGGGAGCCACTGACCCAGAAAAAAATCAGCTGGGGACCACACATGTGAGAAGCAGAAGAAGAAGAAAACAAACCAACCCTCCAAAACCCCTCAGCCCTCACTGATGTGGTCCCCAACTGAAACACCTCACTCCCTTGGTGCTCTAGCCCCATAGTGGGGGGAGGAGCAGGGTGGACAGAGGTTCAATACTTTGGGCCAGATTTACTGTTCTGGGGTTCCAGGTTAGTAGATTTTGTGCCCCCCTAAATTCTAGCATGGGGTAAAAAATGAGAGGTTAAGTGTGTGGAACAGGGCTACCAATCAATGGAATAGGGATTGGGGTTCATGATCAAGGGAGGAAGTGGAGTGTAGGAGGGGGTGAGGATGCAAAGTCTGGGTGAAAGGTATGGTGTAGGAGCAGGCTGGGAGTAGGGTTTCTAGCTACAGGCAGGGGGCAGGAGAGGGCTGGGGGCAGGCTATCTGGACAGGGGTCAGAAGTGGCCAGGAGGCAGGCTGGCTGGCAAGGAGCAGGAGTGGCCAGGGAGCAGGGTGTCTGACCAGGGGGCAACGTATGGAAGCAGAATTGGGGCAGGAGCAGACTGGGGGCAGGGTGTCTGGCCAGGGGGCAAGGGACAGAAGCAAGCTGGGAGCAGGGTATCTAGCCAGGGTGCAAGGGGAAGGCGAGGACTGGGGACCAGAGGGTAGGGTGTCTGGCCAAGAGACAGTGTGTATAGCCAGCGGGCAGGAGAGGGCTGGGGACAGGGTATCTGGCCAGAGGGCAGGATGTCTGGCCAGGACCCAGGGGGCAGGAACGGGCTGGGGGCAGGGTGTTTGGCCAGGGGGTGTGAGTGAGGGGTGGGGGTCAAGGGATGGGATCTGGGCATGATGGGATGTGGAGCACTTACTTGTTTTCATGCCCCGTTGCAGGCGCTGTGTAACATGGCTTCCTGTTGCTCCCATTTGTCAAAAGAAAGCCTCCAGGAAGGATTCATAGGGGAAGCCTCCAGGAAGTGTGTCCTGGGGGAAGGAAAATGTCAGTACCCGTGGAGCCATTTTTGGTTCCACTTGTCGTAGTGTGTGGTGGAAGAAAAAGGACAGCACACAGATCCAAAAATGATGGCGCTTGTTCCCTGCATACCAGATCAGGTGGAGAGGCTCAGGACTTTCTCCTCCCTGGCCCCCTTCCTGAAGGAAGCCAGCCCTGGCCTTCTAATCTTGTGAGGAGCTGTAGGACTGTAGCACCAGTGTTGGCTCCCTGCTGTGGGGAGAGTTAGAGAAGGCTGAGTTGGGGCTCCAGAAGAGCCATATCTGGCTTCCTAATGAGCCATAGGTTGCCAACCCCAGCACTCTTTCAATATAGCTCTGTGCTATTTTAATGGGGATTTGCAGTGTGAACATGCTATTTCAAAATAGCTATTACAGGAGTTATTGTTCCAAAATAACTTATTTCAAAATAAGCATGTAGTGTAGACTTACTCTCTTTTTGAAAAGTGGAAGCCATACTGCCTGTCAAAGTCCTCCACATCCATCACCACTCTTCATAAGAACAGCCATACTGGATCAGACCAAAAGTCCATCTAGCCCGATATCCTGTCATCTGGCAATGGCCAATGCCAGGAGCCCCAGACAGAATGAACAGAACAGGTAATCAAGTTATCCTTCCCTGTTGCCCATTCCCAGCTGTTGACAAATAGAGGCTAAAGACACCATCCCTGTCCAGCCTGACTCATAGCCATTGATGGACTTATCCTCCATATACTTAACTAGTTCTTTTTTAACCCTGTCATAGTTGTAATCGACCTAAGGCAGGTTAAATCCCTCAGAACAGGGAAAAGAAACCACAGCACACATAAGATAATTTCGTATTGATGTCAGGTGCAGCACCAAGCATGAAATGGGTTTTCAAATTCTGACTCTCTTCTACCAACTCTAGGTTTTAATCTTATCTCCTTATCCAGTGAACAAGACTTTTGTTCAGTAACACAGGGGCCAAGAAAGAGGCCCTATTAATAATTGTGTGATTGTGTAAAGTCGAGCATGAAAGGACATAGGGAGGCATCGGGTACAGATTGGAAGCCAGAGGGGAGTAACGTTACATCTCAATCAGAAATGTCTTGGTACCAAAGCCTCCTCAAAAATTGATGTACATACTGACCTAGGTTCAGGACAGGGTCAAAGTTGACAGCATGAAGGATAGTAAGTAAGCCCCCCTTTTGTAAGGTGAGGGGTGGTAACTAGGCAACCGAGGATGGCAACCTGATACGTTAAGAAGTGATGTAAGTTGTTTGTACATGTCTATAAAAGGCCACCGCAAAGGGTATGCTCCAACTGACCCGGGTTTGGGGGGGGTGGGGGTGCTTTATGCACTTTTGTAGGTGGGGGCATTATCAATGCTTACAGAATGCACAGTGGCTTAACATTGAGACTTTCTGCTGACAACTGTTAATGCATAGCATTTGGCAATAAACCTGCTTGATTGGTTTCATTCTTGCCTGAATCTATCGTTTCCAGGAGCTCTCAGAGATCTACTGTGTTGACCCAAGTGCCCAGGGTCTAATGCTTTAGATAAAGGGAACACACGCACACATGCAGCCAAAAGTATATCATCACTGACAGAGCAGAGGACCTATCAGGAACGAACCTGACAACAGTTGGATTCATTTTCAAAAGGAAAAGTAATCCCAGTCAGCAAACACAAATGGGGGCAAGCACAAGAAGAAACACAGCAAACACAGAAACACAGCACAATAACTCTAGTTTTAAAATTGACCTCAGTCACATTATTGCTTTTGTTATGTGCTCTTCCCATGTATATGTTAGACCCACTTATTCTTTCACATATGTAAACTATCTTTGGGTGAGTGACCTTTTGTTGCTGTTTTCTATATATACACTCATAATGCCTGGCACAATCCCTGACGGGGCTCTCCAATCACCATACAAATAATAGCAACCCAAGGGTTTCTGGTTTCACTGAGGGAGCTCAATCTGCAGTACTTTAGTTTATGATCATGTGCTGCAGTGAAAGAATTTCCTGTAATATCACAAAATCAGTGATGCATGCTTCTGCACAAAAGGCCATCAATGCTGTTGACAGATGTGCAATCTCAAGAATGGTTTTTCTTCTGCAACATCATGTCCATCAGATTTGAATTGCATAAAACCATAAGCATGGAAGAGAGTGGCATTTGTTAGTTGGTAAGATTTATTAGGAAAGTTATTCAGATTTCTTCTTAAAAGAGGGTATTAAATATAAATTTTGAAATTTTCCACTTTGTGCAAAATGTCAGATTGATTTTTCTGAAGAGCAAAATTAATCACTGTTCAGGCCTGCTGACAGAGAGTGGGTGAAGGGGACAATTGCTCCTGGGACCAGTGCCCTTTAAATCACCGCTGGAGTGCTATTCAGTGTGCTCTGCTTGGCTATCAGGGCTTCCTGGGGAGGCAGGATCACCATGTTGTGCTCTGGACAGCCCTAAAGCCCTGAGTGGGAAGGATGTGCTATGGTCCCAGTGACACGGAGGGCTAGCTGCCCCTAGCCCTGCCTCCTCTTTTCCAAGGCTGTGCGCCTTGCCGGGGGACAGAGCCAACCCCTTCTCACCCACCCCCCACCCCCCCACACACACCTTTCACACTGTTCTGTGCAGGATGTCAGCTTCCCTGTCACTGTTTTTCTACAATGGAGAAACAATATGAGCAAAACCAATGGAAACTTTTCCAATTCCTCCTCACTGGATTGGGGACCCTCTAACGTTGGGGATGTAGTTCATTCTACCTCCCATTGGGACCATGATGTGGGTTTGGGGAATGCTAAGTAGGGTGGCAATGTAAGCACTACCAGGCAGATTTGAATTTGGGACTTCTGGAACTTAGAATAGGAGCTTCCACAGCTTGAGCTATAAAGACAACTTCCTTTCAGCTTAGGCTGTAGAGTTTCCTTGTTCTGATCTCTTGCTGTAAGTGGTTTAAGTGCCACTACATGGAACAGTGAAACACACCCATTAGGTATATGGGTTACATACTTCCCCCCTAGCTGAGGAAGTGTGTCCTGAGCTTCATAGACCTAGCTGAGATCCTGAACAAGCCCCCACTTGTTACCATCACAGGGCAGATTTCAACCTGGGACCCCTGGAGCTTTGTTTAGGAGCCTGTACTGTTTGACTTAAAAAGCTAGCTGGCTTTATAACTCAAGCTGTAGATGCTCCTATACTAAGTGCTGGAGGTCCCAGGTTCAACTCTGCCCTGTTGAGGTTACACCAATAAGAGCTGAATGTTGCAGTGGATTTTGTGATATGGATACATAAACCCTGACTCATTCCACAGTGAGCAGTTATTGTAGCAATCAAGATCAGAGCATTGATCAATAATACTTTTGGCTACCAGAATGAATTTGAACAGATAAAAGCCTGTTTCCTATTATTAATTCTTTGCATCCTTTAGCACCTGCCAAGGACATGAAACCTCCCCATGAAGGATAGCCTACTTTGCCACTGCAATGTAAACCATACTAATTTCCAGCATCACTGCAGCAACATTTGCCTAAAATGGTTCCTGACAACACATGCAGAGAACAAATAGAAAGTAGTCCATGATGGAATTCAAGCCCACAGTTCAATCAAGCAGCTTGTCTAGTGGTACACCACATCCCAGCAACCTAATCCATTTATGAATGTCAGCAGAACCCCAAGACTGAATTACAAGGTAAGTATTCAATTATGCAGGTGTGTATCTGCTTTCTTTCACACAGACTGGAGAATTAGGAGAATGATAGCATGCTTGATATCCTTCCACATTACAGCATTCCTTCCCACCCAAGTAGCTAGAAGAGTCTATGCTTGAGGAGAAAATTACAGTGCTCTGGACCCAGAAGGAGGGGTACAGAAAGATTTCAAAGTGCTTGTATCCCACCTGCCGTGCAGCTGGCACTGGAGAACAATAGTGTGTGTGCAAAATAGAACAAGTGTAGCTGAAATGACAGCGTGAAGCTGGCACAACTGGCATCTAAAAAGCAGCACAATAAATAATTTGCAGAGTGTTTAATGCAGGGAGATTGGAGTACCTATTTTGGAATGGACAGCAGGACTTTTGAGGCTGTTTTTGCTTTTGAAAGACTGTACAATGAACAGATGCTGAGGAAAGCATTCAAGATGATGCAGAGAAGCTGCAGTTAGTAGAAGCCGTGGTCAATATTTAAAGTATTGTGCTGGGTCCTGCAAAGAGACAATTTCAACCTTGAAGGGTACAGCAAATGTAATGTGGGACTACATCTAAACTATAGGCTCTTTTCGGAAGAAGCTTTCTTTGGAAGAGATCTTCCAAAAAAATTTCTTCCAAAAGAGCACGTCCACACACAAAAGCGCATCGAGAAAGTGATGCACTTTTTCAAAAGAGAGCACCCAGACTGATTGGACGCTCTTTCACATAAAAAGTCACCCAGAACCACTTCAGGCAGGGCTTTAGGTCACCATTTGCTTCCAAGTGCTGGTGCCGGAACCTTGCAAAGACATGAGCTTAAAAGGACCCCTCTGGACAGCTGTTTTTCTGCTGCGTGCTTGCTACCTCTTTGAAGGACAGCAAAACTCTCACAGTGCCTGCTGTGGTTGCCCTATTCTTTTTTGGACGCCACAGCTTTGTTCTTTATGCCATGGAGCCGGAGCTGCCCTTGGGCATGCGATGGCTCCAGACTACCATGTTGAATTTTTTGCAGCACATTGTTCCAGCTGCCTTCCTGGTCCTGCACAATCTGGACCCCAAGCATATTCTGGGGACCCTCTCCCTTGGTGCAGCTGCTACACTCTGGACACCACACCCCACCAAGGGAGAGGCATTTTTGGAGGCTCAACACGAGTTTGGACTGGTGGGACCGGCTAGTCATGGAGCAGTGGGATGACCAGCTGTGGCTCCAAAACTTCTGTATGCAGAAGGCCACCTTTTTGGAGCTATGTGCCTGGCTCGCCTCCACCCTCTGGAGACATGACACCCACCTGTGGCCCGCCATCCCCCTGGAGAAGTAGGTTGCAATCACCCAGTGGAAGCTCACCACCCCAGACAGCTACCAGTTGGTGGGCAACCAATTTGGAATGGGGAAGTCCACCATTGGGGCCCTCCACATGGAGGTAAGGAGCTCTCAGGCTGCAGTCCCTGCATGGGGAGGAGTCCTGAAAAAGGGGTTGCTCGGGAAATGGGTGTTGGAGGGGTGGAGTGGGGGTGGAGGGAAGCCCCGTCCCCAGGGGTTGTACTGTCCTGCCCTCACACAGCCCTGCTGCTGGGGAAGGGGGATGGCCTCATAGAGGGTGGCTCCTGTGGTGTTTAGAGCAGCTGGGAGGGAGTCGGGTGGGCAGCTCCCAAGGGCTCAGGCACTCCCTCTCTCATTCTCTGTGTTATGTGTTTGTTTCTCTCCTTCTGCAGGTTGTGAGGGCCATCAACTCGATCCTGCTGTGTCTGGGAGACCTGGGCGTGACCATGGCCAGATTTGCTGCCCTGGGGTTCCCGAACTGCAGGGGAGCCATTGATGGAACCCACATCCTGATCCACACACAGGACCATCGTGTGGCCCAGGACATAAATCAAAAGGGCTATTTTTTGATAGTGTTGCAGGCCCTGGTCAACCACCGGCAACACTTTACAGACATTTTTATTGGGTGGTCGGGCAGGGAACATGATGCCCAAGTCTTCAGAAAGTCCAGCCTGTTCCACAAGCTGGAGATGGGCACATTTTCACCCCACCATGAACTTGCGTTGGGGATGTGCAAATTCCACTGTGCATCGTGGGGGACGCAGCCTACCCCCTCATGCCATGGCTTATGAAGCCATACACTGGCCACCAGGATCCCAACCAGGCCTTCCTCCCAGGGTGAGGGGCAGACACCGGCCACGAGGGGCAAGCCTTCTAGCAGCCATGGATAGCTGCCATCCAACAGGCCCATCAGGCCAGAGTGCACATCCGGGAGGCCCTGAGGGAGATGTACTGTCAAGCACCCCAGTAACTCTTCCCAGGGCCTCCTACCTAGGGGCCTCTGACTTGCTACCCTATCCCTTCCCCACCACAACCCCTCCCTTCACCCTTTCCCTGATCTCTTAATAAAAATACCTGTTTGGTTTTCAACAAACTGAAGTCTGTAACATTCAGAAAAGGTGAGCAGAGGCAGGGGAGCTCATAACTGGGAGGGGGCTCATAAATGGGAGGGGAAGGGGGGCTCAGGGCTGGGAGCTGTGTGGGGGGAGGCTTAATGTGCCTCCTTGTGTGTGGGGCCCTCGTCGGAGTTGGGGTTGGGTAGGTCTGGGGAGCACAGGGGCGTGGACAGGAGGCAGGGGGCTGGAACGGGGTCAGGGTTGGAATGGGGGCTGGGGCAGGGGGCATAGGCATCACTTGGGGAGGGAGCAAGGGCATTGCTAGGGGAGGGGCCTGGGCATCACCTGAGGAGGGAGCAGAGGCATAGCGGGGGGGCAGGCGGAGGGGGAATGGACAAAGCAGGGGGGCAGGTAGGTGGGAGGCAGGAGCAGCGGCATCAGGCGGGTGTACCATCATGCGTGACATAACCGCACATATGTTGTCACACTGCTGCATCAACTGGTCCCATGCAAGGTTCTGCCACTCCAAGTCATCGCGGACTTTGTGCACAAGGGTCTGCTGGATGTTACCAGGGTGCACAGGACGCTGACATGCTGGCACACAAGGTATTCTTGAGCTCTGGTGCACCTTCGGTTCCCCTGGGCTCTGGCAGGTGGCTGCAGTGGTGTGGCTGGACCCTCAGTCCTGGCTGGTCCGGCTGTGGAGAACACAGAGAGAAAGGCAGTCAGTCATCCCTACAGACACTGTTCGGGTATGTCTACACTACAAAGTTAATTCGAACTAACAGCCGTTAGTTCGAATTAACTTTCATAGCATCTATACATACAAACCGCTAGTTCAAATTTAAATCGAACTAGCAGAGCGCTTAATTCTAGGTAAACCTCATTCTACGAGGACTAACGCCTAGTTCGAATTAAGTAGTTCGAATTAAGGGCTGTGTAGCCACTTAATTCGAACTAGTTGGAGGCTAGCCCTTCCCAGCTTGCCCTGGGGGCCACTCTGGGCCAAACCAGGGAAACTCTTCTGCCCCCTCTCGGCCCTGGAGCCTTAAAAGGGCCACGGTCTGGCTACGGTGCTTGTGCCAGTTGCAAGCCTGCCAGCACCCACCCGCTGCCACCCAGCCCTCCGCCTCTTCCCAGGACCAGATTGGCGGCTCCCAGGAGCCTGCCCGGGGCCGCAAGAGGCGGGCGCCCGCCTGGTCTAGTGAGGAGATCGTGGACCTCATCGAGGTTTGGAGGGAGGCCTCCAACGTCCACGATCTCCGCACTAGCCACAGGAACGCGGCCGTCTACAGCCACATGGCTGACAGCCTGGCCACCAGAGGCCACATGCGGACCCGGGAGCAGGTCCACTGCAAAATTAAGGACCTGCAGCAGGCCTACTCCAGGGCCTCCCAGCCAGGGGCCGACCTGGAGGCATGCCCTCACTTTGAGGCCCTGGACCGCATCCTGGGGGCTCACGCAGTCCATACCCCCCGGGTGGTGATTGATCCCAGGGCAGAGGGACCCGTCCCTGACACGGAGGAGGAGGAGGAGGACGCTGAGAGCCAGGAGCCTGCAGGGAGCCTGCCCAGGACCCAGGACCCCAGAGGCACCCCACAGAGCACATCGGCTGTGTCGTCCGAGGCCGAGGAGGGCTCCACATGTGAGTGCCATCATGCTCCCCTTATGTGTATGGGGGGTTGGGGGGAAAGGGAGCCCAGGGACCATGCGCCTGGGCCTTGCCCACCATGGAGCAGCACCCTGTTGAAGGCCTTGACCACCTGCAGAGAGACACAGCAAACCGCGAATCACTGAGGCGCCCGGGTGGCTGGGAGTGTTCGTTCCCTGGCACTGCCCCGCGCCCCACTCCCGGAAGCAACCCCCGCGGGTGGCGTGTAGTACGGCCGGGACAAACCAAACCCTCCTGTGCGGGGCACTTTCGCCTCCTCTCCCCCCCCCATTTTCCCTGGGGCTGCCCATCCCCTCCTTGCAGCCCCTCTCCCCACCGGCCCAGTGGCTGGTGGGTGCCGAACCTGCATGAGCACTGCTCCAACAGTGGATTTCCCCACACCGAACTGGTTCCCCACGGATTGGTAGGTGTCTGGCATAGAGAGCTTCCACAGGGCGATGGCCACATGCTTCTGGAGGGGGATGGCGGGCCTCATGCGCGTGTCCCGTCGCCGCAGAGCAGGGGCGAGCCACTCGCAGAGCTCCAGGAAGGTGTCCTTGTTCATCCTGAAGATCTGGGTCCACTGTTGGTCTCCCCAGCACTCCAGGACGATGCGGACCCACCAGTCGCTGCTGGTGTTCAGACGCCAGATGCGGTGGGGCACGCTGGTGTCCGGGTGCTGCTGCCGCTCCTCCACGACCCCAAGGGAGGCCGGGGGAGAGGCAGGGGGCTGACGTGCACCAGATGGTGCAAGGCAGCCTCCAGCCATTGCTGGCAGGCTTGCAGCAGCAAGTCCAAAAACTGGAGCAGCATGCCCAGGGCGAGCTCTGGCTCCATGGTGCCAACTGTGGTGGCGTCCCCAATGGGAACCACCGACACAGGCAGGCAGAGAGAAAAACGCTTTGCTGTCCCTCGGCGAGGTAGGCAAGCAAGCAGAAAGCTGAGAACTGGCTGTCCAGGGGGGTCCCTTTAAGCATGAGCCTCAGATAGCCTCAGATAGCAGCCACACAAAGCAACTACTGACCTGATGCCCTGCTGGAACCGGTTTCAGCTGCCCTTAAATGTGACCCAGCGTCCAATCAGTGTCCAATCCAATTTGAATTAAGTTAGTTCGAATTAGTGCTGTAGTGTAGACATACCCTTCCTGAGGCCATGCCTTCCTCTGGGAGCAGTGGCTAACAGTCCTCGGGGAAGAGGAGGGGGATGTCCCAGGAGCAAGGCCATATGTGGCCTTCACAGGAGGCCCAATCTCACAGAGGCCTCGATGTGCTCAGAGGACCATGCTGCCCACTTCCCACCTCCCCCTCGGCCCACGGACAAGCAGGCAAGGAAGAGTCTGGTCACAGCGTGATCCTTTCATGGGGGGTAGAGCTGCTGGGAGCAGCCTGGGCCTCCCTGGATCCTTACACACAGGTGCAGCTCCCTGGGCTATCTGTGGGAGGAGCTGCTGCCTTGCACATGCAAGCATGCCCGCGTGCTGTGTAAGGCACACTTTGGTCTGTGTGGGGTCATGCCTGCACCCTTGTGGCTAGCCTGTTCCACCTGGGATGCCCCCGCCCCATGGCAGGACACGTGTGGCCTTCCCTCCCCCGCCCCATGGCAGGACGCGTGGGCCTTCCCTGAGACTGGCAGCAGGATCCCACCCATGCCCAGGGGCTGCCTGTTGCATCCGCGAGCCTTGCACTCATACTGCACGTAGTTGCATAAGCACAGACCACAGTGCAATATCCAGCCCAAGTGGCCGGAGCGACACTCACCCTCCGGCCCCTGTGCGCCCACCTCTCCTGCCCTGTGTGTGTGACAAAGTGAGACCACTCACCTGAAGATCCCTCCCAGGCATCCAAGGAGGACTGAGAGACATCCTTGGTCACTGGCACCAGCTCCAGGGAGAGGGTGATGGTGCCCATCTCCTCCTCCTCTGCCTCTGGCTGGCCCTGGCCCTCCTGCTCCTCCTCCGTGGAGACCTCCAGCCAGGTAAGAATGTGGGTCTCCAGGCTGGAGTCCACTGGGACGGGTGGGGAAGATGTTTCCCCACCCTCTAGGATCTGGTGCAGCTCCTGGTAATAGAGGCTGGTGTGGAGTCCTGCCCCTAAGCACAAGCTGCACTCTGTGGCCTGAACTTATTCCTGGCGGAGCTCCTTAACTTTACTGTGAACCTGTTCCAAGGTCTGGGGTGGGTGTCTGCTCTCTGCCAGGGAGTCAGTCATCTGGCCATAAATGTCTGCACTACGGTGCTTTGACCAGAGATCCTGCAAGGTCTCCTCCTTGCCCCACAGTTCAAGGAGGGACAGGATCTCTGGTCCAGACCAGGATGGTACGCGCCTCTTGCTCCCCTTGGGTAGGTCCAGGGATCCCTGGGGCTACTCCCTGCAAGGACTAGAGGAGTTGCGGGGGGCTTGAGGCTCAGCCATGGCTGGCAATGCCTGTGGCAGGGAAAGCCGCATGGTGAGGCGCTGCTGTGAAGCTGGCTTCCTGCCACAAGGCTTGTTCAGGTGCCTGCAACTTTAAGAGGGCCCAGGAGACAGGAACTAGAGTTGTGATTACTTTGGATGGAGTGTCCACCAGGGCACCTGTGCTATTACCTGGAGGCCTCTTCTTTCAAAAAAAAACCCCTCCTCCCTGTCCACACATGCCTTTTTCTGAAAAAAGCTCTTTCAGAAAAAGGCTTCTTCTGTGTAGAATGGGCATTACCAACATCAGAAAAATCCCTCTGTTCTTTAGATTTACTTTCGAAAGAACGTGATGGCAGTATGGACGCTCCGCAAGTTTTGTCAAAAAAATGGCTTTTTTTCCAACAAAACTCTGTAGTGTAGACATACCCTAAGAAATCCAATCTACGTAGGCTATATACTGCACCTGTATCCATTACAGGAAAGTGGCAGTGTATTTGATGAAAGACAAGGAGAGGAGATGATAGCTTTTGGAGACCAGAGAAGAACTGCAGTGCATGTAGTAGGAAGATGTCCATCTGATGGTGGGAAAGAGTTGCAACACTGCAGAAGGAAAATAGCTCATGTGATGTAAAGAGATGATTATCTAATGCGGCAGGATTACAACATGTCTGATGAAGGAGGCCTATTGTGTTTTTGCTCGTGAAAAAGGATTATTGCGTATCAGATCTAGGAGAAGGATTAGTGTCTTTGAACTGGGAGTTGCAGTACAGTACACTGCAGTGACATAATGCAGGCAATGTGGGCGAAAGGTTAAAATGGACCTATTTCTAAGGAAATGTGAGATCAGATTTCACACAGAAGTCAGTCTGTGTTCTGGTGGAAATTATACATAGAAGTCACAGGCATTGTAGGGGTGCATCTACACAGTACCCTAAACTCAAAAAAAGATATGCAATTTGTGCTATGCAAATTCTGTCTCTCATATTGATTATATTTCAAAATAGATTATTTTGAAATTTGGTGCATCTACACAGTGCCAAATTTTGAAATAACATGCTATTTTGACATATCCCTTTAATCCTCGTGGAATGAGGGCTACAGGGATGCCAAAATAGTGCACCCACTATTTCAAAAAATATTTTGAAATAACAGGCACATTTAAAACATACCTCCAGTATCCTGCAATTGCCCTGCTGTCTAGACATACCCTAGGAGTGTATATCAGCACATGGCACAGGATTTACACCAATGCACAAGATTCCAGTTACATCCAGTTCCATTGCCATACTACAATAGTCCTGCACTCTTCTCCTTTCTGCAGAAGAACTAAACTAACCCTTCCTTCACATTCACACCAATTTGAATTTGCCCCTCTCCCCCATGTGGTCATTTGGAATCCACACTCACCGCTTCCTGTTCAGAACTGTCTCCCCCTATAGATGCTTTCTTCTGCCTCAACAGACATCTCTCCTCCAGCTGTTCCATTTATACTGAAAGTCATCATTGGATTTGACAGTGATGAACAGAAAAAATATATGCTAACAACTTCCAGTGCATTACGCCTAGTACATGTATCTGTTGCACTCTTCAGTATCAATATGTCAATATGCTTCTAATTAAACCTTGTTACAAGACAATTGAGTTTTTACTGAAACCTTCAGGACCTATCAATTAGTGCAGGGATCATACTGGTGAAAGCATTGCATCCACAGAACACAAACCAAGCAGCGCATAGCACACCAGATGGTGTACATCAGGAGATGGACCATTAATCTTTGCATTGCAAAGTGCAAAAAGAGAAAGGAAGTCATATTTGATTAATCATATCATATAGGCCCCATGCTGGTGTTTAGTGATGAGCCTAGCACACACCAAACTTCAGTTACACTACTTCTTTTAGGCACAAACAGCTCATTGCTCTGTGGCATCCCATCTATTCCCCCAAAATACTGTGGACTTCTGGGAGGATGGGTCTGATTTTCATCTCATTTGCACCAATGTACATCAGAAGAAACTTTTGAAATTAGCAAAGATGCACTGGTGTAAGGCATAAAGAAGATGAGAATCAAGCCCTAAGCCTCTGACCCTGTGAGACAAATTAATCCTTGTTGTAACTAAATTAGAGGACAATGAATAGTCTTGTGGCAACTTAGGGTATGTCTACACTACAGCTCTATTTCGAATTAACTTATTTCGAATTAGTTAATTCGAAATAAGCTAATTTGAAATAACTCATCTAGACACAAAAACTAATTCCGAAATAGCATTTTGCTATTTCGAAATGCGCGTCCACCCTGATTGGATGCTGGATCGCATTTAATGGCAGCTGAAACCGGTTCCAGCAGGGCATCAGGTCAGTAGTTGCTTTGTGTGGCTGCTGTCTGAGGCTATCTGAGGCTCGTGCTTAAAGGGACCCCGCTGGACAGCCGGTTCTCAGCTTTCCTGCTTGCTTGCCTACCTCACCAAGGGACAGCAAAGCGTTTTCCTCTCTGCCTGCTTCAGTAGCTCTTCTTTGGGACACCGCAGCACTCGGCACCATGGAGCCAGAGCCGCTCCTGGGCACTCTGGTGCTCATGCTAAACATCTTGCTGCAAGCCTGGCAGCAATTGCTGGAGGCTGCCTGGCACCTTCTGCAGCAGGCCAGCCCCCTGGCCCTCCCCCTGCCCCACCTGGGGGCCCTGGAGCAGCGACTGGTGGGACCACATCATCCTGGAGTGCTGGGGAGACCAACAGTGGACCCAGAACTTCAGGATGAAGAAGGACACCTTCCTGGAGCTTTGCGAGTGGCTCGCCCCTGCTCTGCGGTGATGGGACACGCGCATGAGGCCCGCCATTCCCCTCCACAAGCGGGTGGCCATCGCCCTCTGGAAGCTCTCCATGCAGGACAGCTACCGATCCGTGGGGAACCAGTTCAGTGTGGGGAGATCCACCGTCGGAGCAGTGCTCATGCAGGTACGGCACTCACTGGCCACTGGGCCAGAAGGGGGGGCTGCAAGGAGGACATGGGCCGCCCCAGGGAAAATGGGGGGGAGGTGGTGTAAGTGACCTCCCCGGGAGGGTTCGGTCTGTCCCGGCCATGCTACAGACCGCCCGCGGTGGCCAGGATTGCAGCGGTAGTTGCTCCTGGGAGTGGGGCGCGGGGCAGTGGTGGGGAACGAACACTCCCAGCCACCCGGGTGCCCCAGTGACCCTCGGTTTTGTGTGTCTCTCTGCAGGTGGTGAAGGCCATCAACAGGGTGCTGCTCCTCAGAGTCATCTGCCTCACCGATCTGGACACAGTCATCCAGGGGTTCGGCGCCCTGGGCTTCCCCAACTGTGAGGGGGCAATCGACGGGACGCACATCCTCATCCGTGCCCTGGACCACCAGGCCTCCCTTTTCATCAACAGGAAGGAGTACTTCTTTGTGATTCTGCAGGCCATGTCTGACCCCCGGGGCCAGTTCACGGACATCAATGTGGGCTGGTCTGGCAAGGCACACGACGCGCGGGTGTACCGCAATTCCTCCGTGTGCCAGAGGCTGCACGCCGGGACTTTCTTCCCTGACCGCCACATCAGGGTCAGGGACATAGACATGCCAGTGTGCCTGGTTGTGGATGCAGCCTACCCCCTACAGCCCTGGCTCATGAAGCCCTACACGGGACACCTGAACCCCTCCCGGCAGGCCTTCAATGCCAGGCTCAGCAGGGCCCGCATCGTGGTCAAGGGGGCCTTCGGCTGACTGAAAGCATGATTTAGGTGCCTCTTCACCCACCTCAACCTCTCCCAGCACAATATTCCGCACGTGATGGCAGTGTGCTGTGTGCTCCACAGTTTATTCAAGAGGAAGGGGGAGGCTTTCCTGCCAGCCTGGATGGCAGAGGCTGACCACCTGGCTAGCCAGTACGCACAGCCCCGCATAGCTGCCAGCCGGGAAGCCCTTTGGGGGGCTGTCCACATCCGGGAAGCCCTGCGGGAGAGCTTCCAGGTGGACGAGGACTCAAGTCCCCCTGGCATGCCCCACTGGGGCCTTGTGCCTTACATTCCTCCCTCACCTCCTTCCCCTTTCCCCTCCCTAACCCCCCTTCCTGATATACAATAAAAACACGTCTGTTGCCACAAAAAAAATCTCTTTATTTAACATAACTGGGGTGGAGGGAGGGGGGGAATGAGGGTGGGAGAGGGGAGGGTGGAACCCTGGGAGAAGGGAGCTGGAGGGGGAGGCAAGGGGAGGAAAGGGGAGGGGAAGCTCAGGGTTGGGGGTCTTGCTGGCCCTCCCATCTCGCAGCAATGTGGGTGCGGGGGCCTCAGCTTTCCGGGGAGTGGGTGTGGAGGGTGGGGCAGGAGGGATTGGGGGATGGAAGAAGTGGAGGGGGAGCAGAGGTGGGAGGAGGAGCAATAGCTGGGACGGCCGCAGGGGCTGGAGCAGCAGGAGGCAGCAATCGGTCCACCAGGGCCTGCAGGTGCTTGCGGAGGGCATGACCCTGCTCCCGCAGCTCCCGCAAGCTCTCCCGCCGCAGCTACAGGTCCTCTTGAACCCACTGCTCCTTGCTTTGGACCTGCCATCCCTGTAACCGCAGCTGCTGCCTCTGGAACTCCTCCAGGTTGCGGGTGCGCCTGCTGGCCCGGATGCGGGTGGAGGGTCCAGGCGGGGTGGTGCGTCCTGCACTCACAGGTGCTGCAGCTGCAGTGAAACTAAAGAAGTGGTCAGTTCTCCCTGGGGACACAGTGGGTGAAACCCAGCCCCCCCCCTCTGCAAGGCAAGGACGGCAGGTGTCCGCACCATCATGTCCTGCTAGCCCCGGGAATGTGAGCTGACCCAGGACCGCACCCCAGCCCGTGTGCTGCCTCTAGTGTGGTGTGGGGGGGAGGGGAGATGTGCCTGCCTCTGTGTAGAGGGGGAGTCTGGAGGGAGGGCAGTGTGCAGTGTCTCTCCCCGGGGTCAGGAGCCTGTCATGTGCCTTCACGCGTAGATACATGTGGTGAAGAGGCCAGGGCTCCTGCCTGGCACCCAGCTGGGGCCACATGTCCTGGATGGCACGGCAGATGCACAGGTTGTCACCTGCTCCGTGGTCGTCAAGGCCCACGCGCACGGTCCCTGGGTTCCCCCTCCCCCCCCACTACCACCCCGCATAAGGGAACCGTGATGTCACTCACATGTGGAGGCCTCCCCGGCCTCAGATGAGGCTGCTGATGGGCTCTCCGGTTCGGCTCGGGGGTCCTGGGTGCAGGGCACACTCCCACACTCCTGGCTGCCGTCGTCCTCCTCTTCCTCCTCTTCCCCTATGTCAGGGGCAGGGCCCTCTGCCCCGGGGTCGATGATGACCAGGGGGGGGCATGGACCGTCTGACCCCTAGGATGCGGTCCAGGGCCTCATAGTACGGGGAGGCCTCCGGGTCAGTTCCTGGTTGGGAGGCCCTGGCATAGGCCTGCCACAGTTCTTTAATTTTGCTGCGCACCTGCTCCTGGCTGTGCATGTTGCCTCTGGTGGCCAGGCTGGCAGCCATGCGGCTGTAGACGGCTGCATTCCTGTGCCTAGTGTGGAGATCGTGGGCATTGGAGGCCTCCCCCCAAACCTCAATGAGGCGCACGATGTCTGCACTAGACCAGGAAGGCACCCACCTTTTGCAGCCCGTGGAAGGCTCCTGAGTGCCACCAGCCTGGTCCTGGGGAGCACTGGAGGGCTGGGTGGCAGCTGGTTGCTGGCTTATGCTGTGCCAGGTGCATGGTCTGCTGGCTGTGTGTTGGCAGGCTGGCAACTGGCACAGGCACTGTGGCCAGAGTCTGCCCCTTTATGGGCTCCGGGGCTGGGGAGAGAGCAGACGAGTTTTCCTGGTTGTGCCCAGAGTGGCCACCAGGGCTCCCTGGGAAGGGCTGGAGGCCCTCTAATTCGAAATAAGTGTCTACACAGCACTTATTTGGAATTAGCTATTTCAAATTAGGTGTTATTCCTCGTAGAATGATGTTTACCAAATTCGAAATAAGGGCTCCACTATTTTGAATTTATTTTGAAATAGCGGTTTGGCTGTGTAGACGCTAAGTTAATTCGAAATAACTGCTGTTATTTCGAATTAACTATGTAGTGTAGACATACCCTTAGGGTATGTCTACACTAGCCCCCTAGTTCGAACTAGAATGAGGTGTAACAGGTAATTCGAACTAAGGACTTAGTTCGAATTACTGTTTAACTGCCGTGTGTAGCCTCAGGCAGTTAGTCTGGACTAGTGGCATTTAAAAATGGCGAGCGGACGGGAACATGCAAATAAAGCCCGGGATATTTAAATATATATTCGAATGCCTACATTAGCCTCCCTAGTTCGAACTAGGGGGCTAGTGTAGACATACCCTTAGAGACTAACAAAGGTATAGCATCATGTGCTTTCATGGGCAAAATCCACGTCATCAAATGAGCAGCATCATGCTACTGTTACCCATACAAATTTCTCTATTCCTTCCACACTTAAGGGACACACACCTTTACCCAGTTCCTAGGGCTCCAGATGCAACCCTGTTAATTTACACACCCACCCTTACCCAATTCCTAGGGCTCAGGGCGTAACTTCCTGCAGGTTTGCAGGATCTTTTGCCACTGAAAGAGCCTTACACAGTAATATTCTTATTCTCTATTTATTGACAATTCCCAAGCAAGCAGAATACACATGTTAAGCACACAGCATTATGCTCACTAATCCTAAAAAGGCAGGCAGACTTCCCCTGTTGGCCAGGCAAGGTCAGTCTCTCTGGATCTTAGCTGCTTGCATGTCACGGTCATGCAGAGGAGGCTGTGTCTTGGAGATGAGTTCTTTCTTTCTTGCTTGCTTGCTTGCTTGTCTAGACAGCAGGGAAATTGCAGGATACTGGAGGTATCTTTTAAATGTGCCTGTTACTTCAAAATATTTTTTGAAATAGCGGGTGCACTGTTTTGGCATCCCTGTAACCCTCATTCCAAGAGAGTTAAGACTTTTGTTATTCTTATTCACTCCGCCTCCCTCTTTTTATAACAAGCTCCATGACCCAAAGGCAAAGCTGTAAGCAGCTCAAATTCCGTTGCATTTAAGAACTGTCTCTGAAGTCATGTCACAGGGTTTAAGCAGATCTCAAGTATGAATCAGGGGTTTAAGCTTGGGAGAGGAAGCTACTGCCCCTCCTAGCCCCCCATAAATGGTGCCTTGGCTCCAGTATGTGCTGCTGCAGTCCACTGATATGAAGGATGACCACTCATGCATCACACTCACTATTTGCGGTTGGTCTTCACTTATCGATGAGCTATCCCATGCCAAGCTACTTCTGGTTGCCAAGGGCACCATTTTGGATGGGCTAAGGCAGGGGTGGGGAACCTCAGGCCTGGAAGCCAGATGCGGCCCTGGACTTACCTGGATCCTGCCCCCGAGGCTCATAGTCCCCCCAGCATTGGGGAGCCTGTGCTGGCACTCCAGGCTCCCACTGCCCCAGCACAGGGCTGGAGCACCCAAAATCTACTAAGTTGGGCTTCACATGCTACCTGTTTTACAAACGGGGCCACATCAGTGAGGGTGTGACTTTTTCCCCCCTTCTCACTTGTGTGTGGCCCCTGACTGATTTTTCTGTGTGTCAGCAGCCCCCAACCCCAAAAAAGTTCCCCACACCTGGGCTTTAGGGGTAATAGCCTCCCCTAAAGTTTGAACCCCTGGATTTCATACTTGAGGTCTGCTTAAAGTTCATGCCCTGACTCCAGAGGCAGTTTTTAATGCAACAGAATTTGAGCTGCTTACATTGAATGAATATTGTATGATGATCTGGTCACTCCAGCTTAAAAAAAAAGTTATATTGGATTTGGAAAAGGTACAGAAAGGGCAACAAAAAATATTAGCGGTAAGAAACAGCTTCCATATGAAGAGAGATTAACAAGACTGGTACTTTTCAGCTTGGAAAAGAAATGACTAAAGTGTGGTGGGAGATCTTAGATGTCCAGAAATTCATGAATGGTGTAGAAAAATAGAATAAGGAATGTTATTTATTCCTTCACTAACATAACTCAAGAAGCTGACCCAATTAAATTTATAGGCAGCAGATTTAAAACAAACTAAACAAATTATTTCTTCACAGTCAGCCTGCAGAACTCTTTGCCAGGAGAATGTGGAAAGGCCCAAACTATATTAGGGTTCCAATAAGAACAAATTAAGTTCAAGGAGGATAGGTCCATCAATGACTACTAGCCATAATGGGCAGGGATGATGTCATGCCTTCTGAAGTACCTGGCATTGACCATTGTTGGAAGACAGGATACTGGGATAGATGAACCATTGGTCTGATCCAGTATGGCCAGTCTGACGTTCTTATATAGAGCCTAAATGTATCTCCCCCCTGTGGTAACCTACTAAACTCCATTCCACTTCCAGAGCTGAGAGAGAGCCCAAGAGTCCTGACAGTGACTTTCTCTCTTCCTGCAAAGTTAGCAACAAAGTAAGAATACATATTAAAATTTGGAGGGTGTCTGGCCAGGAGGGAGAATATAGGAGGGGGCTTGGAGTAGGATGTTTGGCCAGGGGATTGCCCTGCAGTGTGCATCTGAGGGCATTTTCCGGCTTTTCCCTCAACCCCTCCTTCCCGCAGGCCCAGACTCCCATTTTTAATAAAAGGAAATTAAAACTCCCATCCTGCCCAGGGCAGGAGACAACCACCCTCACTGCAAGCCCCACTCTAACCACGGCGTATATGCCTAATGCCATGCAGCACCCACCACATTAGTGCAGGGAGCTGGCACAAGCTGGACCTCACAAGTGCCTAAGGCTCTGCACCTGGCCTCTGCTCCTAGCACTTCAGTGTGCGCATTTGCACATCACAGTCATGAGCAGCTTGGCACAGGTTAGAGCAAGGCCGCATGTACCATGGCTGCCTTCTCCAGTTCACAGCCCCACCCATAGAAAGGGGTGGGACTTTAGCCTCCGACCTTTGACTGGCATGTTACCCTCATTCAAACATGCTGATGTCATGGCACCATATACCCTCCTCAGGAGGAGTGATTCCCATGGAGTCCGCAGCATCCCTGGAGTTGGAGAACCTGGTGCAGGAGGCCAAGGTACTGACGAGCATGATGGAGGAGGGGGGCACGCTTGGGCCATGTGGGGGGGCAGGTGCTCCTGGCCCATGGAAGAGACGCTGCTCATGAGTGATGGGAGGACCATTGGAGGGGTGCATTCGCACCACACACACCCTGCATACGGGCCTGTAAATCTGGGACATTTCATTACTTGGTGGAGACATTGGGACAGAGTATTAAAAATAGGGATTGTCCTGGACGATGGCGTAGATAGGAAATAGCTTCCATATGAGGAGAGATTAACAAGACTGGGACTTTTCAGCCTGGAAAAGAAGTGACTAAGGATGGAGGAGTATGTTAGAGGTCTAGAAAATCATGAATACTGTGGGAAAATAGAATAATGACATGTTATTTACTCCTTTGCTAACATAACACAAGAATTAAATTAAATTTATTGACAGCTGGTTTAAGACAATATATTTCTTCACAGTCAACCTGTGGAACTCTTTGCCCAAACTGTAACAGGGTTCCAGTAAGAACAAAATAAGTTAAACGAGGATAGGTACATCAATGGCTATTAGTCAGAGTGGGCAGGAATAGTGTCCCTAGTTTTTGTTTGCCAGAAGCTGGGAATGGGCGACAGGGGATGGATCATTTGATGATAACCTCTTCTGTTGATGCCTTCTGAAGCACCTGGCATTGGCCACTGTCAGAAGACAGGATACTGGGGGAGATGGACCATTGATCTGGCCTAGTATGGCCATTCTGATTTTATATACAGCTGAAATGCATCTGTTCCCTGCTGTAACCCACTAGCTCCCACTCTACTTCCAGAGCTGAGATGGAGTCCAAGGGTATGTCTACACAGTAGGGCTTAACTCAAAATAAACTATGCAAATTGAGCTATGTCAATTGTGTGGCTTATTTCAAAATAGCTTATTGTGAGTTTTGGTGCTGTCTACACAGCACTTATTTCAAAATAGAGCACTCGTCCTCTGACTTCCCTTACTCCTCATAAATCCCTTATTCCTCATAAAATGAGGGTTACAGGAGTCAGAGTAAGAAGACCTCCAGCTTAACAGTATTTTGACATTATGTTGAAATAACTGCCGGCTGTGTAAATGCGGATTATGTTATTTAGAAATAACGCTAGTTATAAATAATGTTGCTGTGTAGACATAGCCCAAGAGTCTTACTCTCTCTCTCTCTTTCTCTGTCTCTGCAGTTAGTAAGAAAGCAAGAATATGCATTACATTTCTAAGGCTAACCAGGATCTCTTAAGTGACTTGCCACAAGATGTCAGAATATGTTGGTGTTAGAGATGAATGGTCTAATATTTATTTAAATTCTATTTCTTTTATTTAGGAATTAGATATAGGGCTGGGTCCACCCCGGAGCAGTGCCCAGCAAAGGCAAGGGACAGCACATGTTGAAGACTCAGAGTAAAGTGATGGCTTGGCTGGTGGGGAAGCGAGAAGAGCTTTGTCATTTGTGAACTCTGCCCGCAAGTGCTAGGAGCGGAGGCATGGGGCGCCCCCTTCCCCGTATGCTGAATTTGCCAGTGACCCTCCGCCTGGCACCTGGTTCCCTACCCACTGACTTTCAGCCTCTCACCCATCTGTCACTGGACTGCCTCACTTGATTTCATCCGGATACAAAGCACTATCAAGCAACTGATGGCACCATCCACCCACTAGAATGGTACCAAGCCTGGTTGACCAAGGCAAGACTTGTCTTTGCCAGCCCTTGCTCTGCCCATTGGTAACACTCAGAGGGCTTTTCCGAGGAGACCAACATTGTTCCCATTTTACAGCTGGGGAAACAGGCACAGTGGGGGCTGTGACATGCCTGAGGTCACACACCAGGCTGGACTAGAAGCTCAGTTTCCAGTGGTTCAGGGGCTGTCTACACAAGTAGCAAAGATGTGAGTGCAGCACAGACCAGCATAACCCAGCTTGCTGGAATCTGATTAATGCGGGGAACACCCGCAGGGTGGGGGGGCTTCAGCAATCATGCCCTGTCTAGCTCGTGCTGCGATCAAGCCACCCCTGCTCAAAGGAGACAATCCTGGGAGCTGCCCGCCGGCCCATAGTGCAGCCCAGGTAATGGGAGCAAAGGGCAGAGACAGATACCCAGCAGCCACCCCCCTGCCCCCACTTCTCCCATCCACTCAGCCCCGTCCCCAGGCTTGCTGAGGCCTGGGGGGGGGGGAATGCTTTGAACCTAGACAATTCACTCCCCTCACGCCGCAACACTGGCCTAGAGGCACCACAGGGCCTGGCCCCTGGGACCCCACAGTGTGGGAGAAAACAGAGCCTGACCTGACCCCCAGTTCAAGGGATCCACTTGAGGGAGGGCCCTAGAACCAAAATCTCACTGGTGCTCAGGAGGCTACAGGGCCTCTCTAGGGGGCACTGGCTCCGGTTCAGTCCCAGGGCAAGGGGCAGAGGCTGGCTCATGGAGGTATGGATGGGCTCTGGGGATCTGTCCCTTCTAGGGGCACCAGCCTCCATCTAACCCCATGCAGGCAGTATAGAATCACAGAACACTAGAGCTGGAAGGGACCTCAAGAGGTCATCAAGTCCAGTCCCCTGCCCTCACAGCAGGACCAAGCACCCAGGGCTACTCAACACATGGCCCGTGGGCCGCATGCTGCCCGCGGCCAGTTTGTTTGCGCCCCCCGCGGTGCAGTTTGGGTTTATGTGGGGATCAACACGTGGCTGGCGAGTGGGAGCCAAAACAAAAAAGTAGTCAGTGTAATGATCTTCTGTTGAGATGCGTTTTTAGTAGTTAAATTCTTGGACTGTCATTGCTCATGAAAAGTGCTGTCACATGGGTAGAAATCGGGTAAATATTGCATTTTATTAATATCAGCAGAACTGACTTAAATGGGGCCTGTGTGTTGTGTAGTCTTGCCTTAATCTTTGTATTCATGCCTGTCAGTGTGAGAGAAGCTATTTGTATATATTTGCTTGCATAAGCAACCACACTTAAGTTGAGGCCCTCAGCATGTTCTGTAAGTATCAGTGTGGCCCCCGGGGCTTCCAAAGTTGAGTTGCCCTAGCTCATCCCTGACAGGTGTCTGTCTAACCTGGTCTTAAATATCTCCAGTGCTGGAGATTTCACAATCTCCCTAAGCAATTTATTTCAGTGTTTAACCACCCTGACAGGCAGGAAGTTTTTCCTAATGTCCAACCTAAACCTTCCTTGCTGCAATTTAAGCCCATTACTTCTCATCCTAACCTCAGAGGCCAAGGAGAACAATTTTTCCTCCTCCTTATGATACTCTTTAAGGGTATGTCTACACTACAGCACTAATTCGAACTAACTTAATTCGAATTAGTTAATTCGAACTAAGCTAATTCGAATTAGTGCATTTAGACTTAAAAACTAATTCGAATTAGCGTTTTGCTAATTCGAAATAGCATGTCCACATTGAGTGGACCCTGAACCGAAGTTAAGGCTGGCCGGAACCAGAACTTAGAGTGTGGAGCTGCTGCCTCAGGCTAGCCGAGGGCTGTGCTTAAAGGGACCCGACCTCCCACCCCGGACAGACAGTTCTCAGGGTTCCCTGCTTGCTGGTCTACCTCGATGAGGGACATCAAAGCATTTGTGTCTCGGAGTGCTCTGCTTGCCCTCACCCGGGGCACCACGGCACTCTGCAACATGGAACCAGACCTGCCCCGGGACTCTGCTGCATCCGTGGACACGCTTGCCGGCAGCCTGGCTGCACTCTCTGCAGGCTGCCATCCGGGAGGACCATCGAGGGGATGTCAGGATCCAGGGGGCCCTGCGGGAGAGCTTCCACCGTGAGGAGCGCTAACAGTCTCCCCAGTCTGCCCCACCGGGGGCTCGTGCCCCATTCCTCCCTCTCCTCCTTCCACTTCCCTAGCCGCCCCTTCCTGATGTCAAATAAAAGACACGTATTTTCAAAAATAGAAACTCTGTTTATTCAACACAACTGGGGAGGGGGAATGAAACTGTGGGGAGACGGGGGAAAGGAGGCAGGAGAGGGCAGGAGAGAGAGTGGGAGAGGGGAGGGGAAAACTGGGAGGAGGGAGCTGGAAGGGGGAAGCAAGGGGAAGGAGGGGAGGGGAAACTCAGGGATCAGGGTGGGGTCTCGCTGGCCAACCGCCTCCCAGCATGGCGAGGGAGGGGGCCTGGCGCCCCGGGGATGGGGTGGAGGTGCGGAGGTTGAGGTGGGGGTGGACATTGAGGAGGAGGGTGGAGATGAGGAGGAAGAGGTGGGAGGGGGCAGGAGTGGGAGGAGGGACAGTTGTTGGGGGCAGCAGGCAGGACGGCACGGGCACCATGCTCTGCAGCAGAGCCTGCAGGGTAGCTTTTCTGGCTCACTCCTCAGCCAACTGCTCCTGGTGGAGCTGCAGGTCTGCCCACATCCAGGCCTCCACGGTGCGGTTCAGGGCTCGCAGGGACCCTAGGTGCTGGTCCCAGTAATCCTGCTCCGTGGTGGCGGTCCGGAGCAGGCCGCGGGTGCGGGAGCATGTCCCGGGCGGGGTGGTGAGCCCTGCACGAGCAGCTGGTGCAGCTGTAGAGAAAGAAGAGAAGTGATCAGTTCTCCCTGGGGACACAGTGGATGATGCCCAGCTCCCCGTCCCCCTGCGATGTGAGGGCGACCGTGTCCTGCACCGTCAGAGTCATTGTGTTTGTACAGTGGCCATGGTCAGGATGTCTGGCTCTCCCCGGGACTGGGAGCTGCCCCAAGACCGCACCCATGTCCCTGTGCCGTGTATAGTGTGGCTGGGGCAGGGGGGAGATGTCCCCTGCCTCTGTGTAGAGGGGGTATGTGAAGGGAGAGCATCCTGCTGGGTCTCGCCCCGGGGTCAGGAGCGTGTCAGGTCTCTTCACACACGCATGTGCCTATTGGGCCACGGCCCCTGGGTGTCACGCAGCTGGAGCCACCTGCCCAAGGGTGGCATGGCACATGCTCACACGTGCACAGGTGGCTGCATGATCTGTGGGAGGCATGGCCCACGCGCGCAGTCCCTGATCTCCCTCCCCGCCTCCCCCCCGGGCAGGGGACAGTGCTGGCACTTACCCGGTATGGCCTCCCTGGACGACCCTGCCGACTCCAGTGCTGGAACTGCTGGCGGTGGCCCCTCCGGTGTGCCCGGGTCAGGGCCCTCCGGTCCCGGCTCACTGCCTCCCGGGCTGGCGCGGACCGCCCGGCCCCCCAAGAGTCGGTCGAGGGCAGGGAAGTAGGGGCAGGTGGCAGCCCCTGCTGCAGCACTGCCCCTGGTGGCCCTGGTGTACGCCTGCCGCAGCTGTTTTATTTTCAGGCGTACCTGCTCTTGGGTGCGCCTGTGTCCCTTTTGGGCCATGGCGGCTGCTATGCGGCCGTAGACGGCCGCGTTCCTCCACCTAGTGCGGAGATCATGGAGGTTGGGGGCCTGCCCCCAAACCTCAATGAGGTCCATGACCTCTGCACTAGTCCAGGAGGGTGCGCGCTGTCTATGGCCCCTGGCTGGCCCCTGAGTGCTGGGGGACTGGGCAGGGGATGGCTGGCTGGCACTGGCTCCCTGGCTCATCCTGGGGCCACTGGGTCAGGGGCAGAGACTGCTGGCAGGGCTGTCTCTGGCAAGTGCTGTCTGGCCAGAGTCTACCCCTTTAAGGGCCCCGGGGTTGGAGGAGAGGAGAGTTTTCCTGGTTTGGCCCAGAGTGGCCACCAGGGGGAACCTGGGAAGGGCTAGCCTCCAACTAGTTTGAATTAAGTGGCTACACAGTCCTTAATTCAAACTACTTAATTCGAACTAGGCGTTAGTCCTCGTAGAATGAGGTTTACCTAGTTCGAATTAAGCACTCCACTAGTTCTAATTAAGTTCGAACTAGCGGTTTGCATGTATAGACGCTATGAAAGTTAATTCGAACTATCGGCTGTTAGTTCGAATTAACTTTGTAGTGTAGACATACCCTTAGATACTTGAAAGCTGCTCTCATGTCCCTTTTCAGTCTTCTCTTTTCCAAGGTAAACAAGCCCAATTCCTTCAGCCTTGCCTCATATCTCATGTTCTCTAGACCTTTCATCATTTGTGCTGATCTTCTCTGGACTTTCTCCAGTTTCTCCATGTTTCCTGAAATGTGGTGCCCAGAACTGGACATGATACTCCAGCTGGGGCGTAATGTAGATGGCTCATTCCCTGCCTAGGGGACGTGAGACTGGGAGGGTTAATTTCCAATCCTCCTGTTTATTCTTTTCCTAAGCCAGGAGGGCACAGTAGTTCTGATGGGGGCTCTGCAGGAAGGCAGCCCGCACTGCCCCCTGCCTGAAACCTTGTGCAGGTGTTAAACAGCTGTCCAGCCCACCCTAGAGGTGACTGCATTTCAGCGTGCCTGAAGCAACACTGCACCAGCAATGGACAGGAGAATGGCTCCCGGGCATGGCTTGCTCATGACTGCTTCAGTCCCGTTGGATGGGCCTCAGCCTCTTTCCTTCCCCTCCCCCACTTTGCAATGGGGCTGTAGACTCTGGGAGAGAGGGGTGGAGGCAGGCAGACGTGTCTCCCTGCAGCAGATGTAGACACGTCTCTGTATTAATCATTCGCTCATTGAAGTTTTTAGCTTTGTAGTGAGTCCTTTTACATGGAAACTTTGTATTACGTCTTGGTAGAATAGTCCCTAGGACAAGTGAGGCAGAGACTGTCCCTGTGGGGTGAATGAGGAGGGAATGGATAAGGCGGAAGGTGAGCACCTCTGGGCAGTTGCAAAGGCTGGAGAGGGGATGGAAACCAGATCCAAGATCAATGAGCCCTGGGAAGTGGGCCCATTGAAAGGAAACTAGACCTGTGGATGCCTTGGGGGTCTGCAGCAAGGGCCTGCTTTGGGAAGCCCCCTCTTTGGAGGTGAATGTGGCAGCATTGAGACACCACCCAGAAGCAGGCGCCACAGACACTAACTGCAGATTCATGAGACGGCTCTCACAGATCTTGCACATGCATAAGATGATAGATTTGCAGGAGGGGGGGCAGTGGCGTAGTGAGGGGGCCGGAGGGGTCAGTTGCCCCGGGCATCATGCTAGGGAGGCACCAATTTAATCTCTTTCTGCTCCCCCCATCATCCCTCAGCTCACGTGCTCCTACACTGCCTGCCACCGACAGCTGGCGCTTCCTCCCTGCCTCTCTGCTCCAAGCCCAACCTTCCCTCTATCTCCACCGGCGGGTTAGTGCATGCGGGAGCCCGGCCCCAAATTGTAGGGGGTGGGGGAAGATGCGGTACAAGTTCCCCTCAGCTGTGCACCAGGTTCGGGGCATGCTACATGGTAGCGGGGGGGAGGGAGGGTGCAAATTTTTCCTTTGCCCCCTGGTGCATAACACCCTCACTACACCTCTGCATAGGCACAGAAAACATAGAGGTGGGGGCCCACCATGGGCTAACTGGGTGGACCAGGTTCAGCCAACAGGCTGATATTTGCCCACCCCTGGTTTAAGACAAAGAGAACTTTTCAGGGAATGGAAGGGACATCACAATAAGTTTGGGAAAGCCAGCAATGCATAGAACACTTCCTCCATGGTGTCCCAAAAATAATCTTCCTCTTTCAGGTGTGAATGGCTAATACATTTGAGCCATCCTCCTCCTCCCTACCTTGCCATTTACGGATTGTTGTCCAGTGCTCATGGGGTTCAGGAATTCTGACTGCTCAGTCTCTAGGCCCTAGAGGAAGTGCTACCTGGGCTACATTGGGAGCTCTACCCGCTGAAATGATTGCACTTGTGATTGCTATGTAGGATAGCCTGCCCCAGAGTCTGTCAGGTAGACTGCTGCTCACCCCACCTCAAAGCCTACCACTATCTGGAAGCTGCCCCTTTATCAAGCCTCCTGAGTGGGAACCAGTGGTATATAGGACCCCTAATCTTCAGTAAGAAACTCTCTACAGACAATAGGAATCCTATTCTCTCCTCATGCTTTGTCCAGGCACCACTCTGCCAGACCATGGTCTCCGTCAGGATGAATACAATCTGCTGAGCTCTCCTGAAAATCTCGCTCTTAGCATTTAAGCTCTTTAGGGCAGCAACTGACTTTCCTCTTCTTCACCATGAAGCAAATATAAAACCCTTCCACACATGAGTGTGTTATCAGAGTTAATAAATAACAGTAAGGTGATGATGGAAGAATAGGTATTTTAATTACCTGGCTCTGCTGTGCACATGGAAGACAGAAGGGACATTTTACAGCAAGACCCCAGTGTCTGAACATGTAACCAGTCAGCCAGAACAGTGTTCTCAAGTAAAGGAAAGAAGCAAGAGCAGCCTTTATTCTTATTACAAGACGATAATGACATGCAGTGTTAACATGTGAGGATTGCATTCTGGGCATGCTCTCTTGATTTGAATGAGGAGGTTAGAAACAGATTGAAGAAGGCAAAAATCTCCATGCTAAAGGAAGGAAAAACATATCTATGCCATGGGCTGTGAGCAGCAGGGACTGAATCTGGAACCACTTCATTTAAATGTATGGGTCCCTACTAGCTGTGCTAGAAAGCTGACTTCCATTAACTATGGAAGTAGCATGCTTATCAACCTCTTTCTGTAGCCCATCTGCTATGGGGGAGAGGAGGCCAGGCGGGGAGACAGAGCACCAGCGTGAGCACCTCTTTGCATTCTTGTATCTACTATACTCCTCTACTGCCCCATCTCCAAAGAGTATCACTCTCTTTACTTCCTAGCTACCACTCTAATGTAGTGTCCCCTTCCTGAAAATCACTGACATCTGAAACAATGAGCCGCAGACCTGAGGATTTAAGAAGAGTTAATTCCAATGAAAGAGAGAGTCCCTCAGCATGCTAAAATTTCTTTTGTGAATCATATATTTTAGTGCCTCTCATTGGATAGCCTCCCACATTTGTCCTTTCATAGGTTGAAAAGTATGGCTCCTAGCTGCCTGAATTGGGAAACTGTGCATGTGGAACTGCTGTGCAGTTACTGGTGACATCCACCCAATGCTTCAAATAGCTCATTGTAGTTGCTGCACTGCAGCACACTGCTGCACCACATTTCCATCTGATATGTATCAAACATCACATTGTTTATTTAAAAGATATCTGGAGCACCACTTTACAATAAGTGGCAAATCATTATTTAATTCCTTTGGTACTCATTGAAATAACACCAATCAAAACTAATGCATCTGCTAGCTAAATATGAATGTAATCATCCATTAAAATGCTAACATTCATGAAAACTGTTTATTAAAATAAAGTGATAAGCATCTCCTTGTGATTTGGTAATCAGTCTATGTCCCTTTAAGGCACAGTTCATACACTGGCTTTTTTGGAACTGGAATATGTTTGAAATGTCCCACCAGCTTGTATTTCCCTTTATTCAAAATACATAATTTAGCCTTTGCAAGCAGCCCTGGAAACAACATCCTTTTTATTCTTGAAGACATACATTACAATAAAGACTGCCCAGCCTGATGTTCCCCATCCTTGCTATAGGGGTTTGGCTGCAAATACTAGGGATCTAAAGATAAGAAAGAAGAACTCCCATGCTTAATTTGTGCCAGAGCTTGCCAGGACTGAGCTCCAGCACCTCTAGGATTGACAGTCCATAGCCCCCTCAGCTAGGGGGGCAAACAGCCACACCAGGTCTCTGGGCAAAGTGGGGGATGTTTCACACTCCTAGAAGGGGCAAGGCCTGAGGCAAAAGGGGCAGGGTTGGGGCAGCCAGTCCTCAGTGCAACCCAGAGCATACCACCCTGGCCCTCTCTCTCTGGCAATCCTCAGAGCTACCCGGGGTGTGGCATACCAGCAGCAATGTGAAGAGCCCAGGGCTCCGGCCACTGTCGCTCCTGCCACTGCTGCCAGTAGCCAGGAGCTCTGGACCCTTCTGAATAACTGGGCGGCATGGAAACTGCCCTCTTTGGACCCCGTCCCCTTCCAGCCTTGGCATCCCTGGGCTTGTTGTGTCAGTTATAAAAGTAAAAAAATTGCTATGCGTTGTTCTCCATTGTGCATCTCTCTCTCTCTCTCTCTCTTTTTCTCCCCTAAACTCATTTATATTAGTGTAAGCAGGGTCTGAATCACTGCTTCCAATGCAGCCAGCAGGAAGAGGAAAGGAATCCTGGGTATGGTTATGCTCACTCAGTTGTTTAGCCCTGTAAGGTATTCAACTGTTGTTATGTAAATACAGTTCATACTCAAATGGGAAAGAAATCCTGGGTGTGCTTGTGTAAATACAGTTCAGTCAGTGGTATAGGCCTGATAGACAGTCAAATGTTAGAACGGTATTTTGCCTATTGTAACTAATTTGGGTGTTGTGGGGTCACAAACCATGTTAACACTAAATGTAGGAATTGTAAAATAAGATCATCAGTGCTTGCAGGAGAGCCACTGTCATTATAAAGAATCTCAGATGGACAAGACTTTCCCTTCCGGACTCAAGTGGATTGGGTTAAGGGGGAGAGCAGAGCTCTGAGCCAGCAGGCTACATGCCCTCCAGGCATGAGCTATAAGACTAGTTCAACCTGTTTCTTTCCCCTCCCCCCGCCTGTTCTAATGATAGAACTAAACAGACTCTATAAGGAGGCTCTTTATTTTCTGCTGGCCTGTGCTGTGGGTCAAGAGCTGAAATCACTGAGAAGCTGGAATCACAGAGACCTGAAATCACTAGGTTTGGCCCAGATCTAAACCCATTGGCAGCAGGCAGCCAGTTGGCACGAGCGAGTGGCCAGCAGGCGGCTGGCAGGAGCAGTAGCAGACAGCCAGCAGGGTAGCTGGCAGGAGCAAGTGGCCAGGCAGGACAGCTGGCAGGAGCAAGCGGCCAGCAGGCAGCTGGTGGAAGCAGCAGCAGGTGGCCAGCAGGGAGGCTTGCAGGAACAGGTGGCTGGCAGGAGCAGTGGCAAGTGGCCAACAGAGTGGGTGAGATGCCTCCTACCCACCTCCAAGGATGGGAGGTAAACTCTACAAATCACCTCTGAGCTCTGATCTGCCCTGACCAAGGGCAGCAACTGTGAGGGGTACAGAGAGAGGTTGGGCATGTGAATGGGATACTTATCTTGCTGGACTTGTGAGCCTGAGAGGCAAAGGACATTGCTCAATCCACTTGAGCTGGGACAGTTACTCATGGGGTTGGTTATGAACTCTGTGGTGTTTTCCCAAATTAATGTCATGTTACTTCTCTCCCTTTTTCATTAAAAGTTTCTTTTCCACAATCAGATTCTGTGCTTGAGAGTGGGGAAGCATTGCCTCTCGGAGGCGCCCAGGGGTATGTATGAATTTCCCAGGTTACTGGGGAGGGGAGGAGAGTGTCTCAAGCCAGTTCTGTGTGGGATGAATGAAAAGGAACATCTAGATATTGAACCTGGCCCTAGCTGCTGCCAGCACTACCTGGCAAAAGAGTTCCATTAGCAAAGTTGTAGTCTTTCAGTATCTTTTTTTGCAACTGTGGCTGGCAATGTGTTCTTGGCTGGAGAATCCAGGTCACACATGATTCATTAAAGTTATTGATGATCATCATCCCAAGCAGTATTCTAGAAGCACATAATTAAACTTAATCTCTGAAGAATTCAAAGTATAATGGATCTTTCCTTCAGTAGGTATAGCAGTGCACAATTGAATAGCTACCTTATGATGAGGTTATGTCTCCCTTTGAAGCACTGGGCACTAGCCAGTGCTGAAGACAAGATACCAGTCATGAGGAAGGGAGGCTACAAGCATATTGGAAGAAGTGGTATAATGAAAGCCCAAAGCTGCTGGACTTTGAGTAAGGAGACCTGGATTCAGTTCCATAGACTTTCTATATGACACTGTGATTTGAGCTACCTAGTTCCTGTCTGTAAAATGGGGGAAAGATTTCTCTACCTCAGAAGAGTATTGTGAGAGAAAAACTGTTAAAAATTGTAAAGAATTTGGGTGGGATAAGACTCATCTAAGTACAGTATATATGATTCAGTTGACACTCAAAGGCTATGTTGATGGTGGCCACCTTGTCTGTGTGAGAAAATTAAGACCACTCACTTAATGATCCTTCCCTGGCCTCAAAGGATGCCCGAGACTCATCCAGGCCGTGAGGCATCAGCTCCAGGGTGATCGTGGTTTTGGAGCTGGCTGTGACATGGTCCTCCTCCTTCTTCTTCTGCTCCTCCTCATCCCTGGCTGTGATCCCTGGGTGGGCGACAAAGGTGTCTCCAGCCGAGTCCAGGAGCTGCACTGCCCCCCTAGGGAGCAGTGCAGGTCTTCAAAATAGGGGCAGGAGTGGGGTTCAGCCCCAGAGTGGGAGCTGCACTCCCTCATCCTGGTGTAGGCCTGGTGGAGCTCCTTAACCTTACTCCAGACCTGCCCCTGGGTCTGGATATGGCTCTTAGTGCCCAGGCTATTGGCCATCTGGCTGTAGATGCCAGTGTTGTGCCATCTGGAGTGGAGATCCTGGAGGTTTTCCTCCTTGTCCCACACTTCCATAAAGGCCAGGATCTCCATCCCAGACCAGGATGGCGCATACCTTCTGTGGTGCCTGGCAGGCTCCTGGGAGCTATCAGAGTGCTCCCTGGGATGGGTCGGGGGCTCTTGTGGGGCTTGAGGGTCTGCCATTCTGGCCAGATGATGTGCAGTGGCAGCTGAAGAGTGGCTGGAGGCTGTGAGGGCCAGCTTCCTGCCACAAGCCCTTTCCCCTGTGTCTGCAGCTTTAAGAGCTGCAGGGGAAGAGGAACTATAGAGTCCTGAGGAGTGTGGATAGAGTGGCCAGCAGAGCATCTGTGGGATTTCCTGGAGGCCCCTTATTTAGAAAAAAAACATCCATGTGCTGCATCCACACACACCCTCTTCCAAAATAGCTATTTCAGAAGAGGCATTATTCCTCGTGCAATGAGGTTTTAGAAACATCAGGAAAAGCGGTTGGTTATTTCGATTTTCTTTCTAAATAACATAATTGCTGTGTAGATGCTAGCATGGTTATTCTGAAATAACAGCTATTATTCTGGAAAAACAGTGCAGTGTAGACAAAAAAATAGTAGATATTCTAACTTTTTTGCTTCATAAATGAGAAAGGGGAGAGAAGTTGGGGGAGTGGAGGAATATTTTAGCCCTGGTACGTTGCTGCATTTTCAATTTCCTGCCTGAAAATACCATGACTTTCCAGATTAAAAGTGTGTACCGCAACATAAGAAAAGATCTAACACTGATTATATGTCCAGGGAAGAAGAAGATCTTAACAAAACATGGACAAATTAACAGAGAAGAACCTACTGTGAGCCTTTCCATGTTCTGAAACAGCTTAAAAATTTCTGGGTAACTATGTTTATTCAATTATTTTTTATCTCTTTGTTCCCATTGGGACCTGAAACAAATGCCAGCATTTTCCATGGTTTACTGAAAGCTATGCTATGAAATCAGGCACTTTTAAATATGTTTATTAGACTGGTCAAGAATTTTCCATCTGAGCTATTTTCAGTATCGAGCATTTTTATGGAACACCATCTTTTTCAGTTTTGGTGGGGTTGGTTAAAAAATTAAAATTTCTGCAAAATAAAATTCTTAAAGAAAGCTCTGGGACTCAGTTGAAGATGTTAACAGGCTCAATGTTACAATGTACTTACATTCTTATAAATCTCATGTAAATAGTACTAGCCACCATGTCTGAATGAATTACACATCATAAATCATAGATCATAGAACTATTACACATCAGGACAGCTGTTTAAAAATAGCACAACAGAAATTCCCTTGGATTTTTCATTACCATTGCAAGCAATCCTAAGTGCTGAGGTTAAAGCATCCAATCCATTTGCAAATCAGAAAACTTTGGGTGAGGACATCAAAGGGAAAGAAGGGTGATGCAGTGAAATCTAATTCCAAGACTATATCAGCTTGCAAAATAAAAATAAAGCAAACTAGGAATGTTAAAAAGCTAACAAAGAAAGCAACAAATGGTCTGGTAGCACTTTATAGACTAACAAAACATGTAGATGGTATCATGAGCTTTCGTTGTCTTCTCATTTAACAAAAGTGTTATTAATAATTAATTGTCTGCCGGCTTATTAGCATTCCCTTTGGGCAGCCGACTACAAAATGCCTTAGATTTCCAGTCCAAACATCATTCAAGGACAACATCAAGTGTACACATGGTTTTGGAGGATTGGTGTGGAAGCAACTGGTTTGTTGCCTAAAACAAGTTATTTCCCCATCTCCTACAATCATCTCTTCTCTTCATCCATGGGTTTTTGTTTATTGCAATTTCAGCCAAACAGAAAATGCTAGTCATTGAAGAGTTGTCTCCTCTGTTCCTGGGCAGCGTGTCTTTTCATGACACCCTGATGTGCTCTCAGCTTGTGTAATCTGAGGCCCACTGTAGTGACACAGTCACTGAGGGAAGTCTTTTTTGGCTGCTACTTCACAGGGGGAAAACCAGTTTTAGTCTGCAGCAAGGAGCAGATTAGCAACAGATGCAGGGACAAATCTTGGCTTTAGAATTGAAGGCAGCATTTAGGGATCAGTTCTCCAGCTAATGCTGGCCTTCAGTTCTTATCAACGTTAATCAGACTTACACACTTGCAGACACCTTAAGAGAGAGACAGAGAAAATAGCAGCTAAATGCAAACAGAAAGAGCAATCTTTTGCCCTCAGATTTTTGCCAGCCTTAAAAAAATACATTTTCCATTTTTAAGAACCTAACATCTTTCCAGTTGTGTTTTTTTTGTTCAGATGAGCTCCTGCAGTTGCTGAAGTACCATTGCACAGAAGGGAAATCTCCACGATCTGCCACTACATGGCCCAGCCACAGAACACTGGAGAGCTCTCCCAAACGGAATCTCCAGGAATAAAGAGGCTTGCCCATCTCTACTACATACTCATATCTGTGCCATAAGCATGTCTCATACCAGCCCTACAGCAAGAATTGAAAAAAAAATGCTGCTGTCCTTTGGACCCTGACCCAGCAAAGCACTGACTATGGCCTTAATTTCAAGTATTGCAAAGAGCCCTATTAACTTCAATGGGATTACTGACAGGTTTGAAATGAGGATGCTCTTAAGGGCTTTGGTGGATCAGGGCTTTAAAATCAAGAGTCAGTCCAGTGAAGTCATGAAGCCACCCAGATTCTGATCTCCTGTACTCTAGTGTAAATGCAGAGTAACTATTGATTTCTATGGTTACATTGGTGTATGTGCATGCAGAATTTGGCTTAAGGAAGCCACACCAGTGTAAAAGAAATTAGAATCCAGTTCCAGAGGGTTTGTCTACGCTGAACGGCTATTTCAAAATAAGTTATTCCGGAATAGTTATTCTGAAATAGTTTATTGCAAAATAGCACATCTACATTGCAGGGAAGCCTCAAAATTAGTCCAAGGCAGGCTTCCCCAATGTAGATGTGCTATCTCAATTTAGAGCCCCAGGAGGCACTGGGAAAGGAATAACTTAGAATGGCCCTGGTGAGGTGCTATTTCAAAATAGCAGCAGTGAAGCATCTACACACACCTTATTTAGAAATAACTATTTCAGAATAGGCATTATTCCTTGTAGAATGAGGGTTACAGATTTTGGCATAAGCATCTGTTATTTCGAAATTATTTCAAAATAATGGAATGGCCGTATGGACGCTTACATTATTATTTCAAATTAACACTAGTTATCTCAAAATAATGGTGCAGTGTAGATGCACCCAGAGTGTTTTCAATAAGTTCTCTTGGACTTCATGAGATAACACATTTACCTAATATTCCCTGTGCATTAAATACACATTAAAAAAATCCTCACTCCTACATGGAGAACTGAAATCTCCCCCTATTCTTGCAAGCTTCCATTCTGAACTAGTAAGCAAATTAGGGAAAGGGAAAGCTGTTTTCAGAGTACAGAGGTACTGACAGTCTATGGGAGAGTCTGAAAGTTATTCCCCATAGAAACAATTCTGTTTTGTAGCACAATGTGGTCCTCGTTCGTGTGTCTTACACCATCAGTGCTATCCTTCCCTAGTAAACTCCAGAAGAGAGATGGCAATGAAACATCACCTGCACCAACTGGTCTTTTTAGTCAAGGGAGATGTTGTGTAACCTTAGTCCTAGAGCTGGATTTCCTCTCTGTTGTAAATAAAGATATAAAAAGATATGGGATGTTTTATAAGGTCTTGGTAATGTGGGGAATATTTTACTTGTGTCGGTGTACATGTGCACATGTACACACCTAGGCAGACTGTAAGGATGTTTCTGTGATCATTTCCTGGAAAGTGAGGGTAGCTTTTCTTCATATATGTACAGAAATATTACTGGACATATTTTTTAAATTAAAGGTGAGGGAATAAGATGGAGACTGCCAGGAGGTGTGGACTCTACACAGAATGGAGACACAACAGACATCTACTTTCCCCCACTGGCTTCAGCAGTATTAAACACAGAGAGGAGAAGAATTGGTAGCATTTTGTTCAGCCACAGCTAGCATGTGTCCTTGGCAGAGGATGTACTAGGAGAATTTGGCAAGCTGTCATTGTTGGGGCTCTAAAGATTATACCAGTCCACCTGTGTCAGCCGACGGTCAGGGCAGTGTGTGTGTGTGTGTGTGTTTCCGAGAAAAGGTTTAACGTCCGTGTCTTTACTGCTAGGACCGGGGTCCCGTCGCAGAGGGTAGCCAGCAGGCCAACAGACGCCCTGTTTATAGGAAGAGCTTATTACACCTCAGATTTTAGCTGCTAGGATGCAAAATCCTTAGCGGGCAGCAGCCTAGGACAGACTGAGAGGTGCCCCTAACGGACCTGTCACCTGGGAGTGACACAGATCCAAACGCTCAGCTCTGCCTGTATCTGTCCCTTATGACCGGCTGAAGTTCTTTAAATTGTGCTTGGTTCTATTACAGCAACTGAAGGAGTCAGGTTAAAGCTTAAACAGTTACAGGTTTATTAAAGAAGCTTATAAATCATATGGTTACAATGGCTATTGCTCTATTTCTTAAATGCTAGCAAATATATATAGATCTTAAAATGGTTACAGGAAAAAGGTAAAGATAGAAGATAGAAATAATGGTACCAAGTGACAGCTTAATCTTTAAAGAGCTCTAACATTATATATATATATACTTAAACAAAGGACCACATCCAGGTACAATTTTTACCCCCTTCTGTGCCTCTCAACTCCAGTGGGTCAGGCCAGGGTCAGTCCCTCAATTCCTCGGAAAGTGGGCGTCCCCTCTGGAACCTCGGGAGGTCAAACACCTAATCCGACCAGCAGATAGATGGTAGATTGACACTCAGAGTAAGTGTGCTGCTGGGCCCATCTTTATACCCCTGGGGGCCCGTATTCTCTTTCTTATCTTAAAATGCCAAATTGTACTGGTCAGTTTTGTGGCGCCCGTTTTTACAAGGGAGTTTCAAAATAATTTACACTTGTAAGAGAGGAAAATATCTAAATTAGGAGTGCCGGATGTTCTTTGCTGGGCGGGAGATTCCTCCCCCCGCGGACGGCTGTGTGTTTGTATCAATATGGGTTAAGTCAAGGGCACTCTTCTGCAGCCTCTTGGTCAGCGATTAGTTTGACCACCCTCTTATCTCTGCCTACAGTTGTCCATGGTCACTGAGCCAGCATATCTAAACCTCCTGCTCCAAGGTTTTCAAAGATCATGCTGTTTTTCTGCTCTGTGTGCCCTGTATGTTTTCAAGCAGACAAAGATGGATGTTAAATGGGGGGGGGATTCATGTCTGGCTACAACCTGTTACATGGGCAGCCAGTAATAATGTTTGAAAGTGATTGTGGGGAAGAAATACACCAAAATTAGATAATAAAACATGTAAAATAATTTGGGAGTGACCTGAGATATCACACTCCTTAGTCCAACAGGGGCTTGAAGTCCATTGAAGACAATGGAGTCATTCAACTGACTTCACAGGGGTTTGAATTTGACCCTTCAACTCCAGACAGCTGGGAATAGAACATTCTGTTTCTAACAGGCAGTCATAAAACATATTGGCTTATGAAGTGCCAGAAATGGGAGCCTGAGGGAAGGTCACATTACTTGGGATGTGATTTTCTTAGGGCAGAGTGCGTCTTTTTCTTCTGCATTCATACAGCACAGTGGTCCACAATTAAGGCCATTAGGCAGTATGGTAGTACAAATTACTTTTCCCTTCCTACACAGCAAAGCACTGATGTGGAAAGAGAGCCAAGATGGGGAAAGAAGCAACATCTTCAGAGTGAAGGGTTCAAATGGACTCAGTTAAGTTCAGATGCCTTGGGCAATGGGGCTTATTGGCCAAGTTGGCCAAGAAAAAACAGAGTTACACAGGCCCACCAATGGGGAAAAGACAAAGAAAGGAGTTGCCATGGGTCCCGGCATTCCTGGCCACTCCTACTACAGGAGCGGCTGCAACCAGAGCCCCAGGCCCTTTAAATCACTGTCAAAGAGCTTCATGGAGCACTCTGAATGGTTCTCAGAGTTTGCTGCTCTTGGCCCCACCCCTTCTGCCTGAGGCCACCTCCCCTCTTGCCCAGGGGTCCCAGCAAGTCTTTCAGCCCCCTTGTAGTTACATATCTTTTATTCTGTCATCACCACAGTCAAATTATTATTGATGTTCTAAACACTTGCTGATCATTTCTGATCAGCTTCCTTCCAGGTGTAATGCTCCATGCTATCCCCAAATGCTTTTCACAATGCAGTAGCATCACTGGGTACACTCCAGAATAGTAGTCCAAATACTCACATCAGTTACTGCATGTATAGGTTTGGAAATATCTACATTAATGTCAACTTATGCTACATCTAGACTGCAGGCTTCTTTCGGAAGAAGATTTCTGGAAGAGATCTTCTGAAAAAACTTCTTCTGAAAGAGAGCATCCACACTGCCAAAGAGCATTGAAAAAGCAATCTGCTTTTTCAAAAGATACCCTAACAGATTTATTGGAGCATAAGCTTTTGTGGGCAAAGACCCACTTCATCAGATGCATGTAGTGGAAATTCCAGAGGCATGTATAAATATACAGGCATAAGAAAAGAGTACCAATCAAGAGTAAGGCTGGAGATAACGAGGTCAATTCAGTCAGGGAGGATGAGGCCCAGTTCTAGCAGCTGATGTGGAGGTGTGAACACCAAGAGAGGAGAAGTTCCTGGAATTTCCACTACATGCATCTGACGAAGTGGGTCTTGACCCAAAAAAGCTTATGCTCCTCTTATTGCTAATATGCCTGTAGAAATCTTTCTTGTTACCCTTCACATCCCTTGCTAGCTGCAATTCCAATTGCGCTTTCACCTTCCTGATAACTCCCCTGCATTCTCGAGCAATATATTTAAACTCCTCCCTAGTCATCTGCCCAAGTTTCCACTTCTTGTAAGCTTCCTTTTTGTGTTTAAGCTCACCAAGGCTGTGTCCCCGATAAGCCAATCTGGTCTCCTACCATATTTGCTTTTCTTCCTGCGCATCGGGATGGTTTCTTCCTCTGCCTTTAATAAGGCTTCTTGAAAATACTGCCAGCTCTCCTGGACTCCTTTCCCATTCATGTAAGCATCCCAGGGAATCCTGCCCATCAGTTACCCTTAGCAACGTCTGTATCAGCTGTCGAGTGGCCAGGACTCTTAACAATAGCTAGGGCAGAAGGAAGTAAAACTGCATACAGGAGAGCAGCAATATAGGGGCCATTCTTAATAGGGGTACCGGCGGAGGTAAAGAAACCCCGAGCTTGCCAGAGGGTGTCAAAATCATGGACAACCCCAAAAGCATATCGGGAATCAGTATAAATGGTGGTGGAGTGTCCCTCAGCCAAAAAGCAAGCACAAGTGAGGCCAATTAATTCAGCGACCTGCGCTGAGGTGACAGAAGGTAAAGGCACAGCTTCTAAGGTTTCAGAGAGAGACACAACAGTGTAGCCTGCAAGGAGACGATCTTGGTCGTCTCGAAAACAGGAACCATCAGTAAACAAAACAAGATCAGAATTAGGGAAAGGGACATCAGAAAGGTCAGAGCACGGGACAGTGACAGGAGAAACGGTTGCAAAGCAGTCATGGGGGTCACCATCATCAGACAGAGGAAGGAGAGTGGCAGGGTTTAACTGAGCACAACGTTTTACAGTAATATGGGAAGCTGACAGCAGTAAAAGTTTGTACCTAGTGAGGTGAGCAGAGGAAAGGTGGGCTATGTTACGTTCTAGTAGGAGAGTTTCCACAGAGTGAGGGACCATGAGGGTAAGAGGGGAGTGGAGGACAAGGGATTCGGACATTTTGACTAGGCGCGCTGCGGCAGCCACAGTGCGCAGGCGGGGAGTAAGCCCTGGGCAACAGGATACAAAGCGGCAGAGAAATAAGCCACTGGGCGGTTTTTGTCTCCATGCACCTGAGTAAGAACTCCAAGTGCACAACCAGATTGTTCATGACAGAAAAGGGTAAAAGGCTTAGAATAGTTGGGTAACCCTAGGGTGGGGGCAGAAGCCAGACTTCGTTTGAGGAACACAAAGGCTGAGTCAGCTTCAGAGGGCCATGGCATGGGGTCGGGCACAGAAAACCGAGTGAGTTCCAGGAGTGGCTTAGCGAGAGAAGCATATTGGGAAATCCATTGTCTGCAAAATCCAGCCATGCCCAGAAACTTTCGGACCTGGCGTGGGGAGTGTGGTGGAGGAAAGCTAAGGATAGCTTGGACGCGGGCGGGAGAAAGAGTACGGGAACCATGGGAGAGGAGAAAGCCAAGGTACGTGACAGAGGGTTGACAGAGCTGTAGCTTTGAGCGAGAAGCCTTGTGGCCCTTGTTTGCTAGGGCAGAAAGGAGCACTAAAGTATCAGTTTCTGAGGCAGATAACGAAGGGGAACAGAGGAGTAGATCATCTACATATTGGACCAATGGGGACCCGGAAGGGAAGACAAGGTCAGCGAGGTCTCGGCCTCATGCTTGAGAAAAGTAAGATGGGCTTTCAGTATACCCTTGGGGGAGCGTGGTCCATGTATACTGCTGCCCCTTGTAGGTGAAGACAAAAAGATACTGGGAGTCAGGGTGAACCGGGACATAAAAGAAAGCAGAACACAGACCAACAACAGTAAAATGAGTTGCATCTGGCGGGATAGAAGCCAGAATGGTTGCTGGGTTAGGGACAACAGGAAAGGTGGGTATAACAATGCGGTTAATGGCGCGAAGATCCTGAACAAAACACCATGATTTTTCATCAGCCTTTTGAACTGGGAGGACAGGGGTGTTACAGGGGCTAATTCAGGGGACAATAATGCCTTGTTCCCACAGGGCGGACATGACTGGAGCAATGCCAGCCTCTGCTTCGGGATTTAAAGGATATTGAGACAGGCGAGGCAGGGGTTTGGAGCAGTCAACAGTAATGCAGATGGGATCAGAATTTAAACAGCCCACTTCTGATAGGTGGGTTGGCCACAGGGAGGATGGAACCTGCGAAATTAAGTGTTCAGGGGATGGGATCAATGGGCAACAAGGGACTGGAGTAGAAAGGGGAGTTCCGGACAACAGGGAAGCCATAAAATCACACAGAGAAAACTGGGGGATTTGCAAGTAAACACCATCCGGGGAACAGCAGATGGTACAGCCAAGTTTACATAACAGATCCCGACCCAAAAGGTTTACTGGAGTGGAGTCAGAGAGAAGGAATGCATGATCCGTGGAAAGGGGACCAACCTGAACTGACAGAGGTTTTGAAAGGGGATAAGGGGTTGGGATTCCCGTAATGCCCACAGCGGACACGGTTTTCCGGAGCGGGGATCCTCAGGCAGGTCGGTGGTATGAACTGCAGAGAGTGAAGCTCCCGTATCAACAAGGAAAGGGAGAGAAAGATCATTGATAGTCAAAACACACTCACCTGTGGAAGTGAGAGGTAGTAAGGGAGCTGTCCTGAGGTTCCCCGGCATCCTGGCATTGTTGTGGTGCAAAGTAAGGCTGGGGACTAGCCAGCTGTGCCGGCAGAGGGTCTAGCTGATTCCTATAGGGTTATTAGGCCGGCGCGGACACTTGTACTTCCAATGTCCGGGCTGCTTACAGTAATTGCAAACATACCCCAAACCCAAAAACCCAGTTCCATGACCCCTCCCTCGACCGTGTCCCCGTCCTTGGAACCCTCCCCATCCCCGGTATTGTCCGCTCCGCCCCGAATAATGTTGTATTTGCAGGGCCATTAACTTTTGGGAGGACTGTTCCTCTTTTCCTTTTAGAGTGCGGTGGCAGTGCTCTGCCACTGTTTGCAATTTGTCCATTGTCTCGGTCTCCCACCCAACACTTATTCGCTTTAGCATACTGCCAACAGAGGGGAGGAGACCATTAACAAACGCATGTGCCAGGGCGCCCTGTCTATTTTCACCTGGCTGCTGTATACCATCAGTCAGCCGGGTGCGATAGTCACCTGGGCTTTCTCCCTGTCGCTGTTTACAGCAATGTATGGCCGTCCAGTTGGTTTTTGGAGTCCATACTCAAGGAATGACCTCATGTAGGCACTTAGCTCAGTCTTTACATTTGTTCCAGTAGGCAGCGTTGGGACCAGCGTCTGGCAAATTAGAATGACGCTCAGAGGTGAGCCAATTTGCTGTCGTGAGCCATTTTTCGTGCTTGCTAGGGGTTACAAGTCGCTTACACAGTTGCAGGAGGTCTGCCTCAGAGGGTTCACAGATATTGCACACTAACAAAAATTCCTCTGCAAATTTGGTAGGATTTTCCTGAGGCTTTGGAAAGCCTTTTATAATTGAATGGAGCTCCGTACGGGTCCAGGGTTTATAGCTCCAAGTGGGACCCCCCTTCTCAGCCCTCAGTGCGCAGGATTCAAAGGGGAGCCTAGACATTTTTAGAGCTAGAGCACAAGCGCTGAGTCCAATTGTTATCGGGGCTGTCTTCGTGCGCTTGAGGGAAGGTGGAATCAGGCAAACTTGAAGGTTTTGGGAAAATGGCGGGGGGGGGGGATTCCTTTAGGGGTCTGAGCGGCACTGGAAGAATGGGCCTGGGTGGTACTGAACGACCTGGACTGATCTGAACTGGAGACCTCTGGGAGTTGTTCCTGAACTGGGGAGGTTGGTGGCCGTCCATTGATCCAACGCAAGGCTGCCAAGCCAATTAATGCGTCTTCCTCATTGTCATCACCAGAAATTAACAAGGGGCCTCCTTCGTCCTCTTCCACAATGGGATGGGGGTATGGGGGAGGTCAGGACCAGTCTGGGGCTTCCCGGAAGACAGGGTAAAGGGGAGCGCTCGGTCTGGTGGTGGGAGAGAAGGTTTCCAGTAAAGCTTTTAAGTTATCATTGTTATCTTTGAGAGAGGTGAGTTTCGATTCTATCCACCTATGATTTGCCTCTTCCCACCACTGCATGAAACATTGACCTCTCCTCTAGCCAATTTAGTTTTGAGTTGGCTGAGTTTGTCTTTTAAGACGTCCACTCGGTGTTTATCCCAGGATCCTAACAGCGGCCACTGAGTTTTGAGATCCCCCTGAGTTAATCTAGACCATTTTTTCAGAAATTTACAGGAGTCCGGACCCTTCCTAAATACATAAAATGAGCTGGCGTTCCTTTAAGGAACTGTCCCGACTTAGACGTCTGATTACCCACACAGGAGGACTTCACATACACTGACCACACAAGAAGGAAATTCGGGTTCGTCAGAGTGATGTCTGGTGCAACACACAAAAAGGAGCCCACAGGCTACTGCCTCGACTGCCCTTGCTTTCACACCAAGGGTTTTACCCAAAGTGCGGTGCGGCTGCGATTGTGCAGATTTCACTCACTCAGACCGCGGGGACAGGAGTCCCTTGGTTGGCCAGTCCCCGGACAGGGATGGCTCCCAGACTCACTCACACCACAGGTAAGACAGATAGACACAGAAACAGGACAGTCCTCAGTCTGGACCAAACACAGAAATAATTACCTGACCAGATTCCAGATATCAGATCCCGGGATTCACCAGAGCAGAGTGGGAACCAACAGGTTCGATGGCGTAAGACTTCACTGCGGTCGCGCACCTTCCCGTTCCGGCGGAGGACTGTTCGGGCCAAGCGCCCGGGTGCCGGCTACTACGATCGTCCTGTGAGACGGTCAGGAATTACACGGCCTCAGCGAAGACGGTTGCCATCTCAGTAGGACCTCCAAATTGTCAAAGTTAAACTCAGAACTCACAATTTAGCAGACCACTCTGTTTTATTAGCGAAGCGCTTTGCCAATACAACCAGAAAAGTGAGTTCCCCTTAACAAAGCCCAAGCCACCTTATTCATACAGATAAAAGGGCGCGAACTCAAACAAGGTTACAAGATTACCTGGGGCTAGTCACGTATCTCATTTCCTTATTAACTCTCACCAATCTCCTGTTAATGTTCCACTATCACCATAAGTGGAATCATTGTCTACTGTCTTAACATCTTTCTTCCTGTTTACACACAAACAACATTATCTTAACATTCCCTTTCCTGAAAAGGAACAAACAACATCATTTTAACTCATTCTACTTTCACATTATTAAATGCCTCCTTGAAGGGCAGGAGTGTAGTGAAAAGATTTTACAGAATGGCGAGTGTATTCCCACACTCCCCTTCTTAACTCCCTCTCCAAACTCCCTGTTAGCAGCCCCTGTTTGCAAGCTCCCTGGTCGCTGACTCACTCCTTTATAAAGCCCTGGACTGCCTGATAGCCCCTTCTCCGATTCAGGCTCAACCAAGGAACAGAGACTTCTAGTTTTCAAACTCTGATTAGAAGCTCACAGCTTCCACCTGCCAGCCACAGCACACACTTGGGGGGGGGGGGGAGGAGTGGAAAGGGAGAATAAAAAACAAACAGACAAACACAAGCTCAGCACACAGCAAGAAAACCCCAAACACAACACACACTACAGACAGCCACTTCCCTCAAGGGTCCTATATTAGCTTCCTCCTTCACCTGGAGAACTCCCCTCTCCAAACTCCCTGTTAGCAGCCCCTGTTCTGCCCATGAATCAGAGAATACAGCCACATCATCCAGATAGGCCAATGCAAATTCCCCAAATCCAGCTAGTAGATTATCAACAAGTCTTTGGAATGTTGCAGGTGTATTGCGCAGCCTGAAAGGGAGAACATTAAACTCATACAGCCTTGCATGCATAATGAAGGCTGACTTTTCCTTGGCTGCTTCCTCCAAAGGTACTTGCCAGTACCTCTTGGTTAAGTCTATGGTGGAGATGAACTGGGCATGCCCCTATTTCTCCAATAGTTCATCTGTGTGTGGCATTGAATAGTTCTCTCGGTGAGTTACAGCATTCAGCTTATGGTAGTCCATGCAAAAGTGGATTTCTCCATCCATTTTGGGAACTAGGACTACTGAAGAAGCCCATGCATTCTCTGAGGGGTGAATTACACCCATCTGTAGCTTATGTTTGATCTTTATTGCCACTTTGGCTGAAGGAGCCATCTGGTAGGGTTGGGCTCTGCCTGGGTGAGCATCACCTGTGTCAATAGAGTGAAACACATGTTTGGTCCATCCTGGGGTGGTTGAGAACATTGGGGTGAACCTGGCGCACAGCTGCACAATCTGCCTTTGCTGCTCATGGCTGAGGCTCATGGAGAGGCTTATCTCTTCTACTCCATCCTTGCCATTCCCATCATAGTAGGCTCCCTTTGGCAACACTGCATTCTCCTTCTCCTGGGCAGTAAATTGAAGAACCTTGAATTCTCGGGAATAAAAGGGCTTCAGAGACTTAACATAATATAGAACCATAGAATCATTGAACAATGGAGCTGGAAGAGACCTTAGAAGGCCATCAAGTCCAGCCTCCTGCCCAAGGCAGGACCAATCTCAACTAAATCAACCCAGCCAGGGCTTTGTCAAGCCGAGACTTAAACACCTCTAGGGATGGAGACTCCACTACTTCCCTGGGTAGCCCATTCCAGTGCTTCACCACCCTCCTAATGAAATAGTTTTTCCTAATATCCAACCTGGACCTCTCCCACTGCAACCTGAGACCATTGTTCCTTGTTCTGCCATCCATCGCTACTGTGAACATCCTTTCTCCATCCTCTTTGGAACCTCCCTTCAGGAAGTTGAAGGCTGCTATCAAATCCCCCCTCATTCTTCTCTTCTGCAGACTAAATAGACCCAACTCCCTCAGCCTCTCCTCATAAGTCATATGCTCCAGCCCCCTAATCATTTTGGTTGCCCTCCGCTGGACCCTGTCCAATGCATCCACATCCTTCCTGTAATTGGGGGCCCAGAACTGGACACAATACTCCACATGTGGCCTCACCAGAGCCGAGTAAAGAGGAATAATTGCATCTCTGGAACGGCTAGCAATGTTCCTCTTAATGCAACCTAATATGCCATTTAGCCCTCTTGGCTACAAGGGCACACAGTTGACTCATGTCCAGCTTCTCATCCACCGTAACCCCAAGGTCCTTTTCTACAGAACTGCTACTTAGCCAGTCGGTCCCCAGCCTGTAACAATGCTTCGGATTCTTCCGTCCCAAGTGCAGGACTCTCATCAGATTTCTTGTGGCCCAATCCTCCAATTTGTCTAAATCACTCTGGACTCTATCCCTGCCCTCCAGCGTATCCACCTCTCCCCCTAGCTCAGTGTCATTTGCAAACTTCCTGAGGGTGCAATCCATCCCCTCATCCAGGTCATTAATAAAGATGTTGAACAAAACTGGTCCCAGAACCGAACCTTGGGGCACTTCGCTAGAAACCGACTGCCATCCTGACATCGAGCCATTGATAACTACCCACTGGGCCTGACTTTCCAGCCAGCTTTCTATCCATCTTACAGTCCATTTATCCAATCCACATTCCCTTAACTTGCTGGCAAGAATATTGTGGGAGACCATATCAAAAGCCTTGCTAAAGTCAAGATATATCACATCCACTGATTTCCCCATATCCACAAAGCCAGTTACATCATCATAGAAGCTAATCAGATTGGTCAGGCACAACTTGCCCTTCATGAATCCATGCTGACTATTCTTGATCACCTTCCCCTCTTCCAAGTGCTTTAAAATGGATTCCTTGAGGATCCCATCCATGATTTTTCCAGGAACTGAGGTAAGACTGACCGGCCTATACTTCCCTGGATTGTCCTTCTTCCCTTTCTTAAAGATGGGCACTACATTTGCCTTTTTCCAATCACCTGGGATCTCTCCCCCCGATCTCCATGACTTTTCAAAGATAATGGCCAAAGGCTCCTCAATGACATTTGCCAACTCCCCTCTGTACCCTCGGATGTATTAAGTCTGGACCCAAGGATTTATGTACTTTTAGCTTTTCTAAATAGTTCCTAACCTGCTCTTTCCCCACCAAGGGCTTTCCACCTTCGTCCCATATTGCGTCACTTAGCGCATTAGTCTGGGAGCTGACCTTGTCCGTGAAGACAGAGGCAAAGAAAGCATTAAGTACTTTAGCTTTCCCCACATCATCTGTCACTAGGTTACCGCCCTCATCCAGTAGGGGCCCCACACCCTCTGATCACCTTCTTCTTGCTAACATGCCCGTAGAAACCTTTCTTGTTATCCTTCACATCTCTTGCGAGTCGCAATTCCAATTGCGTTTTCGCCTTCCTGATAACTCCCCTGCATTCTCAAGCTATACATTTATACCTCTCCCTAGTCATCTGTCCAAGTTTCTACTTTTTGTAAGCTTCCTTTTTGTGCTTAAGTTCACCAAGGATTTCCTCGACCCCATCGGAATGTAACGGCCTGGATCCCCGCTGACCCAGTGTCTGCAAAGCTGCCACTATCAGGGCCCTGGCCCTGTGTCTGCAAAGCTGCCACAATGAAGTGGGTGAGCCTGCGTACCCCTCGCCACCCCTTCCTTTGCATGGCAGGTTCCCCCTGTGGGGCAAAAACCCCTGCGGTTGTCAGCTCTCCTGGAGACCTGACCCTGCCTGGTTGGGACCCAGCCGGAGCTTTAACCGCTGAACAACTGGTAATAGACACTTGTTGCCCTAACCCAGGGCTGCACCTTAAACTGTGAACTATTGACTATTGGTGTTAACCCCTTGTCTGTCTGCCCGCCCTGATGCAAGGCTGGGTCTCATAAACTGTCACGTGGCCAATGGTGAGGCCGAGGCATGCCTTACAGATTTGTGGGCACTCTAGGGAGTCAGTGGTGCCCCACCCACTGACTGGGGACCTCTTTATACTTAGGCTTAAGGTCAGGGTTAGGAAATACTATGAAGTAATTAACTGCTCCTAGACACTCCTGGAATGGCCATCCCAGGATGCATCCATCTTATTGGCTTGGAGCATCTTCAAGACCATGACTTGCTCACCTATCTTGAAGGACCACTCTGTGGCATGCTTATTATACCAGGCTTTTTGCTCTTGCTGAGCATCCTGCAAGTCCTTTTGTGTGACAGTTAGAGAGTCTCTAATGATATTTGTAGGTTGTGCACAAAATCCAGTTTTAGATGTGGAGACCTACTTAGCCTTGCTGTGAGTGACCACTCCTACCCTCCGGGCTTGTTTTATGTGGTTGGCTAGGTCTTCTCCTACCAACATAGGAATGGGGGAGTCAGCATAAATTGCAAAAGTCCAAGTTCTGGAGCAGTGTTTGTACTGAAATTGCAACTCGGCGGTAGGCAGATAGAAAGGGTCTGCCTTGAAGGGTTGAATGGTGACTCGGGCCTCTGGGATAATGAATTTGGAGTCCATAGGGATTGGTGGATCACTGACACCTATGCTCCAGTGTCCCTCCACGCAACAACTTTCCTTCCACCCCACTCAGTCTCCCATTGTTCTGGGGGTATCTGTGAGGCATCTGGGCCTGAAGTTTCTTGGGGTAACCCCAGAGTGATGAGCTGATGTCTGTTGATACTCTTGGGACAGTTGGCCTTTACATGCCAACATTTAAAACATCGCACGGCTGTCATATTACTGGAGCGAGGTGGGTTGCCAGAGGACGCAGGGAAGGGATGAGGGAATGGTCTCCCTTGACTTGTAAAGGGCCCTTCCCTGTGAGGTGGGTGCTTGGAGAGCCCCTGGTTATAGGATGCCATCTCTGGATGTCCCTTCTGGTTCCTCTATAACCTGCTTTCCATACTGCTTTTCCCTCTCAGCTCCACCCGTCTGGCACTGAGCACTCCTGCCTCTCCTAGGAATTGAGGCTTCCCATCTAGGATGTACCCTCTTATATCTCCAGGAACACTCTCTAGGAAATGTTCCATCTCCATCAGGAGAGACAGCTCTTCCCAGTTGTCATCTCACCTGAGATCCATGTTCCCCAGCTTTTGGCTACTGATGGGCATGTTCAGGAAATAGCATGCCCTGAGTCCACTTTGGGCCTCTGAACCAACAAAGGGCCTGTTTGGTAGTGTCAAGGCTGTTCCCCACTCTGGCACAATGAATGCAGCAGTGAGGGCCAACAAGAGCACTCCAAAACCTTGCCTCTACAGGCTTTGATACAAAAACTTCCCCCCACAAAATCCTAATACACAGATTTTGGGGGACCCACTGCCACCACCCAAGTAATTCCAAGAAAACCAGGAAAGAGATCACTTGGGAAATCTCCTCTCTCAGGTAAAACTCTTCCCCTGCCCCAACCTCTGTTTTGCTCGGAGTTGGGAAAAATAGAGGGAATCCACAGACAACAATGGACTCTGCCCTTGTAACTAGGCACTGAGTCCTAAGGACACAACAGTCAGCCAATCCCGGTTAATTAGAAAAAAGAACAAACTTTTATTATCAAAACAAAGCTACAGTTGCAAGCATAGTAAAGTGGCTAGATGGACAGAGCCACCAATTGATATAGATACTCAGGGAAACCCCGTGGTCTAAAAGACTTAGTTACAAAAGAAAAAACCCACAATTAACAGCTCAGACATTATTTCCAAATTCCCAAACAAGGAAAACAAGAAATCCTGACGGACTATCTAAACTTTTCCCTACTTACACATTGTAAGAAGTCCATTCTTGGAGAGAGAAGTGTCTCCCATCTCCCTCAATACGTGGGAGAAACCACTCTAAATCTTAAACAAAGGACACAGAGAGAAAACCCCTCTTTTCCAGTTTGAAATTCCTACCTGCATTGTTATTGGCTGACCACCCGATCCCTGGCTAAATTCAGGACATATTAGTAAACCCCTTAGTCACCGGGTGCTGGTCAGCACTCCTGATTATGATAGGTAGTAAAGCCCATCATCAGTATGACCTCTTGCTTAAACAGTTCATAATTGTTTACAGTGTCCCCTGACATGTCAGCTGCACCCTTAGTAAGGGTCCAGTGATTTGAGATCTTAATTTCATCATGTATTGATTGGGGGGATGTTGTACCCCTGACAGGCCCTCTCAAAATTTAGGAAGAAGTCTTCTATATTATCTCCCATCTAGTACATGGAAAGTTTCCTGGGGTTTTGAATAGTGATTGGAGTAGGGCTGTTGGGTGGTGCACCAAGAGTGTCTGATGTTTTGGCTTTCTCCAGCACAGCTTGGGCTTCTGATCGCCTCGCCTCAGCTTCCTTTTCTAAGTGTTTCATTTCCAGTGCCGCTTCCACTTGCTTCATCTTTAGGAAGAACTCTGTCTCTTCCTTAGAGATCTGTCCACGTTAAGGACACATTCCCATAAAGAAGATAGCGGTGAGGGAGGAGAAGGGCTGCCATCCGCTGCTCCTGCCCCCACAAGGTTACTTCCCCCTGGCCTCAGAGGGACATGCTCCTGTCCCTGAATCACAGAACACTAGAACTGGAAGGGACTTCGCGAGGTCATCAAGTCCAGTCCCCTGTCCTCACAGCAGGACCTAGTACCGTCTAGACCAGGGCTACCATTTGTTTGTGGCCTGTGGTGCAGTTTGGGTTTACACAGGGCTCAACATGTAGACTGCGGATAGGAGCCAAAACAAAAAGGTAGCTTATATAATGATCTTCTATTGATATGCATTTTAGTAGTTAAATTCCTGGACTCTCAGTGCTCATTAAAAGTGCTGGCATATGGGTGGAAATTGTGTAAATATTACATTTTATTAATATCAGCAGAACTGACTTAAATGGGGCCTGCATGTTGTGTAGTCTTGCCTTAATCTTTGTATTCATACCCATCAGTGTGAAAGAAGCTATTTGCATATATTTGCATGTACATGCAATCACACTTAAGTTGCAGCCCTCAGCATGTGCTGTGAGTATCATTGTGGGCCCCAGGGCTTCCAAAATTGAGTAGCCCTGGTCTAGACTAGTGTTTCTTAAACTGTGTTCTGCCGCACACAGGTGTGCCACGAGGCAGTCGGAGGTGTGCCGTGGAGAACAACAGAATACAAAATGGCCACGCTTAAAGGGGCAGGCAACCTTTTTTTTTGCTCAACAAAAAATCCTTGGAGTTCCTCATAAAAAAAAAAGATTTTTTGGTGTTCCTCGGTCTTAAAAAGTTTAAGGAACATTGGTCTAGAAGACCATATTCTGAAAACAAATTGTCCAGGAGGACTCAGCTATATTTGTTCCCATCTCATGTAGGACAGGAGTCTCAAACTCCCAGTTCAGGGGCCATCCCCAGCCAGACCAATTACATAATCCAGTCTGGAAGTGCTCGTGGGGGGGCTGTCCATAACCATTCCCCAAATCCTTCCCCTTTCTGCCTTGGCTCTACCTTCTCCCCAATGGCAACCTATCCTCCAGGATGCAGCCTCAAGGGTCACCAGGGGGACCTGGCATGGAGTGGTAGCAGCAGTCAAGCCCCTTTCGCCCCCCACACTCTCCATGGTGGCAGGAACCAGGGAGAAATAGAGCACACCCAGCAGGCACACTCAGTCCCTTTTCCCGCAGCTTCTGCCACTGTGAGGAGTGCAAGGGAGACCAATTGCTGCTGTCAAGTAGTGCCAGGCTTTCCCTTCACCAACCCATGATTCCCAAACCCTGTCTCTCCGGGATGGGGTGTCATGGTGGGTAGAGAGGGCAGAGTGATGGCAGAAAGGGTTGGGGCTTGAGGAACAATAATGGGCAGCCCCATCCTCTCCCCGGGACCACTGGCATTCCCAGCCTGGACTGCACAATTGCTCCAGCCAGGGATGGCCTGCAGGCTGGGAATTTGAGGCACCTGATATAGGGGAAAGCTGGACACCATAGGGTTTTCATCTTAATATTTTAATTGTAAAAATGTTCTACCACAAACAACCCAAAATGCCATTCATTCTTTATAGCAGAGCAGCTGTTTCACACAGTACAAATACAGACCCTTTGTTCCTTGCACAAAACAGCAGGGATGCAAGCACATGTCACCTTAACAGAGTAGCTTAGGGAACAGCACCCACTTATACCAACTCTGAACTTGACTCAAAGGATTTTGGTAAACAAAGCTTATGCAAACTGGTGGATGGGTCAGCTGACCAAGTAACAGATATGACTTTTGAGTATAGTAAGTGTGGGCAATGTGCTTGATGCACAATAGACATTCCTTGCCCCAAAGTAGACATGGTACATTCTATTATGAAAGGGGTGAAATCTGGCCAAGCTGGGTTTTTTTCTCCATAGCTTATTCTTGTCTGAATGTGCAATGGCTATGTGATTTTATATAATATTTTATATTTTGTAATTCCTATTTTAAAAATCATTAAGGACAGCTGCTACTTAGAGCTAATGGAAACATCTTATTTTCTGGATCAAAGAATAATGAATATGTTTGATGCTTGGACCAAGCAGAGATAAGTACTGAGTGTATTAATTTGAGGAACAGCTGTTTTCAATATTCTTGTGTTCCCCTGGAATCTTTTTCAAGGATAATATGACATGTCAGTAGTAGTTCATGTCATATCATGACATGTTACTCCAGACATAAAACAGAAAAAATAGCAAAGCTATTTTCCCTTTTTATATTCATACATGAAATGAAGCAAAGACTTCATTTAAAATATTCATTTTTCCCAATGTGAAACTGCCAACAAATTTGTGATGGTCTTTCTCCATTTGGGGGCAGATGTTTCAGAAATCACCATGAATGTGTGTGATCTGCTGAGCAGTCAGCAGATGGTATTGGCTTTCAGCCATAGCCAGCTGGAACTAGATAAAGGCAGAGATTTGATATTCTAAAGGCCCTTGGACATCAGAGGAATAAGAGAGGGTATCTGGGGATACCTGCACTGAAATAGGCTCAGGAGAATGGTCAAACTGGAGAACTACCAATGTGGGAACATGAATCTCAAGTGTACAGGATGACAGGGCTGAAATATATCTTTGAATTGTACAGCATGAACAGAAGCTGGAAATAATTATGGATCTGGTAGATGAGGTTGAAAACCAGGGATACTGAAAAAGCATAAGAATCTCCAAAGAATTCAAACCATATTATTCACAAGGTTTTATCCCTTGGCTTCTCTTTCCAGTATTGCCTCTGAGAAGGGACTTTCTTGAAAAATTAAAAGATACATAAATCTCTCAGGTGAAGAGAGCCTGTGCACAAATCTAGTTTTATGCTTGGGATGTTTGTATGTTTCCAGATGCTTGAGGAGGCTCTCTCGTGGGAGTCAACTAACAAGACAAGATCATCGATCCAGAAGAGAAAGAAATGGGCTAATTCTTTTTTTTTCCCAAATATATGAGATTTGTTCAATACATTGACCTTTATGTCTATATGGAAGACCCATACTAGGGCAAAAGATTGAAACATACATGGTCAAGGACAGAGTAAAGTGGTACAAGAAATGTGGTGATCAATTAGGTTTTAATAATCGCATGAAGATAAAGCTTTGTATTGGATGTAGTGATGGGAGATGAATGGAATGTTATGTATGAAACCCAGATTTTGTAGAAAGAGTTGAAAGTTGTCCACACCCACCCCAATGTTGTGGATAAGAAAAAATAAATATTCTTCTTCCTTCTTCTCTTAGCCCCTCTGCTCCCAAATCACTGCAGAAAAAAAAATCCACAAAATGATTTGAAACTCCCTCCACCCTCCCAAGTTTCACTAAAAATCTTCCAATTTCTGCAACAAATGAAACAGAGAAACCACAAACAACAGCCTCCTTTAGTACACAACTCTGATTTCCTTTGTTAGAAAATTAATGGTACACAATGAAACCAGAAACACTTGTGATAGAATTTTTTTTCAGAATTGACAGGAAGAGATTAGCCCAACTAAACTAAAATTGGCAAAGCCCAATAAGCCCAAACCTACATAGTTAATATTGAACCTGAGTAAAATTATTATTTCTGCAGCATTACAGAGAAATATGAGGTTAAATAAAGTTCTCTGTAATGCAAATCTACTTAACGTCTTCCTGAAAGTGGGGGGAAAGGCTGGTACTGACTTTATGTTCAGTTTCATCCAGTAATTATATATTTTTCCTCAGATGCTGTACAAGAAGAAACCAGTGAGCCACAATGCTGCTGTTCAGGATGAAACAGTTACAACCTCTGGTCTCAGATAATCAGGAACTGACACTTGTCTTACATAGAACTTTTAGTGAAAAAAGGTCTGTGTTATACTCATGCCTATTGTATCCTGCAGTCAAAGGTGAAAAAGTCACATATAGCTAGCTAATGCAAGCATCAATTATTAAATCTCAAATGGAAGGCATGTGAAAGGAACTTAAATAGTCAAATATTTCATGCACACCACCTGCATGATTTCCATGCATTTTTCCTAGCTTGCATTAGTTCATAATATCAAACTTGATTCTACCCTTGTAGTGGTCTCTGGCCAGCATTTTAAATGCTCTTGCTCCCACTAGGTTTGTTTCTTGACTAAATTTCTGACAACTAGCTAATAATACAAGCAACATTAGTTATTCCTGCTGGATGTGAGTAGTGAGACATCACTGGCTTCTCTCCCATCCTGCAAAATTCACTGATTAAAGAGATGGATATTTTCTATTGGCCGCAATCTGGGGTAGTTTTGAATACTATCTTGGTTTTTATAAAAGCTCCTCAAAAACTGAAGAAATGGATGGGCACTTTCTCCCTATGAAGTAAGACCTAAACACTCATTAATTGAAATAACATACAGCAAGAAGAGAATCAAATCTCTGGGCCAGATCCACAGAGCTGTGCCCATGTACATGAACTAAGATACTTGCTGCCTTTCTAGCTCTACCTTTCAGACTCTTCTATCTCACTAAATTGTTTTGGGGGTACTTTTAAAGGAATAGACTGATGGCATCATAATCCAAATGGCAATGACTAGTAGGACATAATGTCTTGACAGATCATATGATGCACTACTAGTAGTAGTTAATAGGTAGCAGGTTTAAAACAAACAAAAGGAAGTTTTTCTTCACACAGTGCATAGTCAACCCATGGAACTCCTTGCCAGAGGATCTTGTGAAGACCAGGACTTTAACAGTGTTCAGAAAATAACTAAATAAATTCATAGAGGTTAGGTCCATCAATACTTATTCACCAGAATGGGTAAGTATGATGTCCCTAGCCTGTTTGTCAGAGGCTGGAAATGGAGATGGAGGAGAGAGATCACTTGATGGTCACCTGTTCTGTTCACTCACTCTGGGGCATTTGGCATTGGCTACTGTCAGAAGACAGGAAACTGGGCTAGAGTGACCTCTAGTCTGACCCAGTATGGCCGTTCTTATGTTCTTATATACAACTAACAACATATAAAAATAATAAATAATTTAAACGTAAATTTCATAGTAAAATTAAATGTTCAAATTATACCAAAATGAAATCTTCTGAAGTTTTTTTTCATCTCAGAAATGGATTATTTAAGGAAATTGTATAAACATTACACAAATTTGTGTGTGTGGGGGGGTGGAACCCTTGAATTAATTGAAATAGAAACTTTTTGGACAGGAGTTTTCAAACTATTTCTATTTTTATGATGCACAGGGGCTATAGAAAGCAGGAGAATCCTTTCTGATTAATTTGGTTATCATCATTATTAATAATCATGTTTATTTATGGTTGTGGAGGGGTTAACCAAGACTGGGGCCTACTTATAAGAGCTGCTACAAAACTTGCAATCTAACAGGATAATACCAAAGAGTAGAACACACAAGAAGAGTAAACAATGGGATAGCAGCCAAAGTTATATTTGTTTCACAATTTTATATGGGGCAGTGTGTTGCTGAAAAGAGAATCAGCTAAATGGAATGAATAAAGAAAGGGAAAAACAAATAGGGAAAGGATTTAGGCATCATTGTGTATTAGGCTTTGAGGTCAAGTAACTTGTTTATCTTAACAACATCTGTTTTCCGTATAATTTATTACACTTAATAAAATCTGCTCTTAGATGCTCTTGATGTCCCTTCCAGTACTATGATAATATTCAGTAAAAACTCCTATGAAGATCAAAGATGGACTTTACTTATCACTCGGCGATTTCATGAATTAAACATGACACTCCAGGTGCATAGCTGTTAATATACATGGTGCAAGGAATAAGCGCTGGCATAATACACACATGTAATCATAGGGGAACTACATAATAATGAGGAACCACATTTTTATTTTTGAAGTGTAAAGTGTATTTAAAAGAAGAAGGCTCTTAATGCTTTGGAAGTTCAAAGTTGTTAAACAGCCAGAGGCTGGAAATCTAAAATTCCTTCACAACAGGGCTCTTGACTCTGTGATCAATAGGGATTAGGTCAGCAGGGATTTTTTCAAAGCCTTTTGCAGCATTAACAAATAGGAAACTGAAAAATGGACACAATTTCTGAGTTACCTGCAAGATCACAGTGTGGGATGAGAGACCACTTCTTATTCTGTGACCAGGCATAAAAAGAACTGAACAACAGAGCAACAAGGTTAGGGCTTTATTCCTTCCTCCGCATAAACTCTCCACTCTCATAAATGCAGAGATATCTATGCTCCTAGACAATACCCTATACATATGACCACATTATACTACAACGTCCCCTACTGGGACGTTACCCATTGTAAAACGGTCCAGCAAGTGGGTGGATCCAGCCAACGGAGGCCCTGCTGCTCCCCCTCCCCCAGGCCAATTAGGACTTGGGGGTGAGGGAGTGCGCAAAGCCTCCTCCTGCCCTGCCAGGAGCACATGGTGCTTTGAAGCACTGCATGCTGCTCACGGGGGGTGGGGAGGAGAGCAGAGGAGGCTTCACATGCTCCCCTGCCCCAAGGCCCTAATTGGCCTAGGGACAGGGGAGCGAGGGAAGTCTCCTCCCACACCAGGTACATGGGGTAACTTGGGGTGGGGGCAAAGGCACTCCCTCACTCCCAGACCAATCATTGTCTGGGGGTGGGGAACCTGGAAATATCTTGGCTCCACCCCTTCCTGGGGCCCTTCAAACATTTTCATAATGGCCCCCGGCAAATAACCCCTTCAGTCACATCACAAAGCAAGTGAATGCACTTAGGAACTCAGCAGACTGGCTACAAATTGGCTACTCAGCTGTTTCTGATAATCTGAGCCCTTACTGGTCTAAATATCAAGGGAATTGTGCAAAATGCATGAAGAGGATTTAAATCTGGACTGCACGTGGTTTAGTGTGTGCAGGCAACTGGGATCTGCACTCAACATTAGGCATTTTGCATCATTTCGGAGCTATTTGTCATCCACACTTCTTAACCGGTGCTATTGTGTCTAGATTATAGGCCCGTTTGGCTCTATTGGCTCCTGCCTCCCTCCTCTTCCCCCAACCCCTGTGTGAGGCAGCAAGGGGGTGGGCAAGCAGCTCTGCAGAGCCTATATGCATTGGGAGCAAGGAAGGAAGGAAGGATTTTAGTAGTACACAACTAATCATAGTGACATCAATGCCATACTAAGGAAAGCCAGAAGTCAATCCACAGATTCAATGTCTGAAGAATGATTCCACAGAAGATGATGAAAGGACAAGTTCTGCATTTCAGCAAACCCAGAAATTGTTCACTTTCTGATTAATCTTCCATTTATTTATTCATGTTTGGAATCTTATCAGATGTTGAAATGTCTTGTGGGGTTTTTTTGGGGGGAAGTGGGGTAGATTTCTGCTCATGTTAAGAAATTCAGTGCCTTTCTACCTAGCTGGTCCATGCTAGTAAAAGAGTTTTCCTCCTCTACTGAATCTGAGCAATGTGGTTTAATTTACCATAGTTCCTGCATGAATGAACCAGTTTGTGATTGCCACTTCTTAGGATTTATAACGTGATCAACAATTTGTTATTTTCCTCTTCTCCCTTCTGATTGTCGTTGTCTTACTCAAGTGATAAGAGAGGTTGAAATGAGTCATCTGACCAATGGAAATTGCCAAGCATCTCAATCAAGTGGCAATTTAAATCTCTGAAAACCTCACTAGCACGTCTTTGGTGAGATATGCTTTTTAATGACAAATTGTCGAAATGCCAGCCACTCAAGGTGCATGTATATTACAGTGATACCTCGAAATAACCTCAGCTGTGTAGACAGCGCCAAATTTCAAAATAGACTGCTATTTGGACAAGTCCCTTAATCCTCGTGGAACGAGGTTTACCGGGACATCAGAATAGCACACCTGTTATTTTGATTGTATTTCAAAATAACAGGCATGCTGTAAAGACATGGAAAAAGCTATTTTGGGATACTGGATGTATCGCAAAATAAAGTCATAGTCTAGATGTACCTTCAGAGCCCAAGTCTGTTGTCTCCAGAAAAGCATTATTACACTGACTAGCGGAGCAAAATGTTTTATGTTGCTGTGAAAGGAACCGACATGGCTGGAGATTTAATCATTGCACATTCATTTTGACATGACACCACCAGTGTGTATAAATGGAGCAAGTAATGTTTAATGTGCTGTTCTGACTGAGCTGTGACCTTCTTGCAGCAATTGCATGTTGGGGATTTCCGATGCTATGTCACCACAAGTAGCATCGCCTGTTACAATACTTAGAGTGGATTCTGCTGGAACCCATGCATCCTGACATAGCAGCATACAGATCTCTGGGCTAGACCCTTCCCTGTTGGCCTAGGTTCTTATCTGGGATACGGAGATTCAGTGAGTATAATTTAATTGTATATTGGTACAATTAAATGTTTGGTACAATTAAATGTTTGACAGAGGCTGGAGAGGGATGGCAGGAGACAAATCGCTTGATCATTGTCTTCGGTCCACCCCCTCTGGGGCACCTGGTGCTGGCCACTGTCGGCAGACAGGATACTGGGCTAGATGGACCTTTGGTACGGCCGTTCTTATGTTCTTATGTTCTTATGGTAAGCAGCCCAGAGTATTTACTTTGACCTAATGGTTTGGCATGTCATTTTGCTATAGTTCCTCAGCTCAACAGTTGCTGTCATGATTGCCCTGTTTCTTTTTGGATGCCACAGCTTTTTCCTTTGAGCCATGGAGCCAGGGCTGCCCCTGGGCATGTGATGGCCCCACACAGCCATGCTGCAGTTTTTGCAGCACTTTGTGCCAGTTGCCTTCCTGGTCCTGCACAAGCTTGACCCTGAGCTCATTCTGGGGACCCTCTCCCTGGGTGCGGGAGCTACATTCTGGCAATTGCAACCCACTGTGGAGAGGCGTTTTTGGAGGTTCGACACCAGTTTGGACTGGTGGGACCGGCTGGTCATGGAGTGGTGGGACAACCAGCTGTGGCTCCAAAACTTCCACATGTGGAAGGCCACCTCTTTGGAGCTGTGTGCCTGGCTCACCCCCGTCCTCTGGAGAAGCAACACCCACCTGCGACCCACTAGCCCCCGGAGAAGCAAGCTGCACTCGCCCTCTAGAAGCTCGCCACCCCCAACAGCTACCGGTCGGTGGGCAACCAGTTCGGCATGGGGAAATCTATCGTCGGGGCCCTCCTCATGGAGCTAAGGCACTCTCAGGCTGCAGTCCCTACATGGGGCGGGGGAGGGAGACCTGGAAAAGGGGGACCCTCAGGAAAGGGGGTTTGGGGATTGTGGAGGGTGGAGTGGGGGTGGAGGGAAGCCCCGTCCCTGTGGCGTTATGCCTTACTACCCTCACACAGCCCTGCTGCTGGGGGGCAGCCTCATAGGGGGTAGCTCCTGGGGTGTTTGGTGGGGGGAGGAGATGGTAGGGGGCAGCCACCTCCCAAGGGCTCAGGAACTCCTCTCATTCTCTGTTATGTGTGTTTCTTTGTCTCCTTCTGCAGGTTATGAGGGCCACCAACTCCATCCTGCTGTAGAGGGTCATCTGCCTGGGAGACCTGGACTCGATCATGGCTGGATTTGCTACCCTGGGGTTCCCGAACTGCAGTGTAGTGACTGATGGGACCCACATCCCGGTCCACACACCTGACCATCGAGCAGCCCAGTACATTAATCAGAAGGGCTACTTTTCTATGGTGCTGCAGGCCCTGGTTGACCACCGTGGACACCTCATAGACATTTTTGTTGGGTGGTCGGGCAGGGCACACAATTCCCAAATCTTTAGAAACTCCAGCCTGTACTGCAAGCTGAAGGCAGACACATTCTTCCTGCTCCCCCCAGGACTTTGCAGTTGGGGATGTGCAGATCCCACTGTGCATCGTCAGAGACATGGCCTACCCGCTCATGCCATGGCTGATGAAGCCATTCACCAGTCACCTGGATCCCCACAGGGACCTATTTAATGCCCACCTGAACCATGCCTGGATCAAGGTGGAGCGCGCCTTCAGCCACCTCAAGGCACATTTCTGGTGCCTGCTGACCCACCTCAATGTGAGGGAGCAAAACATCCCTGAGGTGGTCGTGGCATGTTGTGTCCTCCACATTGTGGTGATGAAGGGGAAGGCATTCCTCCCAGGATTGTGGGCAGATGCCAGTGGTGAGGGGTGAGCCTTCCAGGGGCCATGGACAGCTGCCATCAGCCAGGCCTATCAGGCCAGGGTGTGCATCGGGGAGGCCGTGAGAGAGAGGTTCTCTCAAGAACCCCAGTAACTTTCCCCAGGGCCTCCCATCTAGGGGCCTCTGGCTTACAGCCCTATCCCTTCCCCACCAGAACCCTTCACTTCGCCCTTTCTCTGACCTCTCAATAAAGACACTTCTTTGGTTTTGAAAAAAATGAAGTCTGTATTTATGTAACATTAAGAAAAGATAGGCAGGGGAGAGGGACTCATAACCTGAAGGGGGAGGGGTGCTCAGGGCTGAGAGGGGAATGGGGGGCAGCTAGATGTTCCACCTTGGGTGCGGGAACCTCATTGGACATGGGGTTGGGTGGGTCTGGGGACCACAGAGAGATGGGCAGGACAGGGGGGCTGGAGCAGGGTCAGGGATGGCAGGGGAAACAGGGGAAGGGGTATGGGCATGGCATGAGGAGAGGGTATGGGCATCACCTGGGGAGGCAGGAGAGGCATAGCAGGCGGGCAGGTGGAGTGGGAATGGGCATAGCAGGGGAGTAGGTGGGTGGTAGCCAGGAGCAGCGACAGCAGGCAGGTGTGTCATCATGAGCAACATGACAGCACACATGCTATCGTACCACTGCATGAGCTGGTCCCATGCACAGTTCCACCACTCTGAGTCCTCATGGACCTTTTGCGCCAGGGTCTGCTGCATGTCGCGCAGGATGCTGACATACTGGTGCATGAGGTCTTCCTGGATCCTGGTGCACTTTCAAGTCTCCCAGGCTCTGGAGGCTGGCTGTGGTGAAGTGACTCCCCCTCAGTCCCGGCTGGTCCGGCAGTGGAGAACAAAAGAGGGAGTGGCGGTCAGTCATCCCAGCAGACACTGTCCCTGAGGTCATGCCCTCCTCTGTGAGCAGCGACCAACAGTCCTCAGGTGAAGGAGGAGAATGTCCTCACAGCAAGGCCATGTGTGGCCAGCACAGCAGGCCCTGCCTCACAGATACCCAATTGTTTCCAGGGGACTATGCTACCTCCTTCCCCCCGGCCCATGGACAAGCAGGCAAGGGAAGTGTCTGGCCACAGTGGGATCCCCTCGTGGGCAGCAGAAGAGCCGGGAGCAGCCTGGCCCTTCCTGATGTGCACACACACAGCTGCATCTCACCACACTGTCTGCGGGAGCGGGTGCTGCCTTGCACGTGCAAGTATGCTCATGTGCTATGTGCGGTGCTCCACGATCTATGTGGAGTTGTGCCTGTGCCCTTGTGGCTAGCCTGCTTCCAGCCATGGTGGGCTCTCCTCCCATGGCAGGACATGTGTGGCCTCCCTTGAGCCTGGCAGCAGGATCCCACCTGTGCTCAGGGGCTGCCTGCTGCATCCGCGAGCCTCGCACTAATGCTGCACATGGTTGCACGTGCATGGACCACAGCACGATGTTCAACCTGAGTAGCCTGAGTGACACTTGCACCCCGCCCCTCTGTGTGCCCACCTCCCCTGCCCGGTGTTTGTAACAAACTGAGACCACTAACCTGAAGATCCCTCCCAGGCAACCAAGGAGGCCTGGGAGACGTCCTGATTCACAGACACCGGGGCCAGGGTCAGAGTGGTGGTGTCCATCTCCTCCTCCTCCTCCACCTCTGGCTGGCTGTAGTCCTCCTGCTCCTACTCCACTGAGACCTCCGGCCGGATGATGACATGGGTCTCCAGTCCAGAGTCCATGAGGATGGATGGGGAAGATGTTTCCCAACCCCCCAGGAGCTCCTGGTAAATTGGGGCAGGTGTGAGGACCTGCCCCTGAGTGAGAGCTGCGCTCTCTGTCCTGGACGTATCCCTGATGGAACTCCTTAACCTTACTCTGGACTTTTTCCAAGGTCCGAGGTGGGTGTCTGCACTCCGCCAGGGACTCAGCCATGTGCTCATATACGTTAGCATTGCGGCGCTTGGGCTGGAGATCCTGCAATGTCTCCTTCTCACCCCACAGCTCGAGGAGGGACAGGATCTCCAGTCCGGACCAGGAGAGCGCATGCCTCTTGGTCCCCCTGGGTAGGTCCTGTGACTCCCGGGGCTGATCCCTGCAAGGGCCAGGGGAGTCACGGGGGGCTTGAGGTTCAGTCATGGGTGGCAAGGCTTGTGGTAGGGAGAGCCGTGCGGTGAGGTGCTGCTCTCAGGCCAGCTTCCTACCACAAGGATTGTCCAGGGTGCCTGCAGCTTTAAGAGGGGCCAGGAGACAGGAACTATAGAGTCCTGATTAATTGGGATGGAGTGGCCACCAGGGCACCTGTGCTATTTCCTGGAAGCCTCTTCTTTCAAAAAACAAAACAAAACTCCTCCTCCCTGTCCACACATGCCTTTTTCCAAAACAGCTCTTTCAGAAGAAGGCTTCTTCCTCATAGAAAGAGGAGTACTAACATCAGAAAAACCCCTCTGTTCATTCGATTTACTTTCGGAAGAATGTGATTGCGGTGTGGACGTTCCTCAAGTTTTGTTGGAAAAAATGGCCTTTTTTCCATCAAAACTCTATAGTGTAGACCAGGGCCAGACGGAGGCATGGGCAAGCCAGGCAGCTGCCCAGGGCGCCAACCGATGGAGGGTGCCTGATGGCAGCTGTAAGGGGCACACGACGTCCCTTACAGCTGCCATCAGGCGCCGCGCGCCCGACTCCCGCGGCACCGGCGCACCTGCATCCCCACGGCGCTGGCCAGCAACGCCCTTTCCCCCACGGCCGCAGGGCCCTACACGGCCCGGCGCGCGCGCCAGCAGCAACAGCCAGGCCGGAGTGGGCGCACTTGCACTGTGCGCCCCGGGGGCGGGCCCCGGGCTGCGTGCCAGCGGCCATAGCCGGGCCGCGCATGCATCGTGCGCCCCGGGGGCAGGCCTGCGCACCCTAAGGGGGTGGGCCCGCTCCACACGGGCGGGCCCATGGCGCCCGGGGGCGGCACTGCACACCCATGCCCGGGGCGACAGAATGCCTCGGGCCGGCCCTGGTGTAGACATACTCTAAGGTGCATTGCCACTTTGCTTGTGAAGAAATGCCTCTCTACATAGCATTTAAACAACATTTTATACCTTCGGGTCCATGTACTGACATTAACTCATTAACCTACACAACACTGCAGCCAAGGAAGTGGGAGGATCCTAAAGCAACTTGGGGAAAAGTAATTACGTTTCATCATAGTTTTTAAAAAAAACAAACTATGACTCTATACACAAAAGCTGTACTACTTAGTTATACCACTACAGTTAAAGCAAAACAATGCCCCCTAGTGCAGACACTGTTATATCATAAAAGATAAAGCAATTCTGATACTAGAAAGGGAAAAAGCTAAATTGATGTCACCTTTATATTTGTATAACTACATCCACACACATTGCACTGGTCTAACCATTTCAGTTAACAAAAATCACACCCTAAATGGCATAGTTATACCAATACAGAAATCAGGTGGAGCAAAGTCTACATTTTTGTTTATTTTCTTCATTTTCTTCCCAGAAACTTTTCAGATTCTGGTGAAATAATTTTTAAACAAAATGTTCCAATTTGAATAATAGTTTCAAATTCTGATTTCATTTTAATGGGAACATTGCTACTATTTATTTTAAAAGTCACTGAAAAAGGAAGAAACATTAAAGAGACTGAGAAAAAGCTGCATTTTGTTTTAATTTCCCTGGAAATCTTTTTTTTTAAATAGGATTTCCCCAATAGTTTAATTTTTAAAAAATTAAAAATCATTTTAAAACTTCAGCGAAAACAAAAAATAAGCTTAGAATTTTTTTGTTGCAATCAGAGCCCCATTTCTCATAAAAAAAAGCTTCAACCATGTCTGGTAAGTATTGTCCTCCCCATTTGATAGAGCTAGAAACTGAGACACACCGGCACAGGCTTTGCTTAAAGCCACCCAGTGAGTTGCTGGCAGCATGAACATTTCAACTCAAGAGAATCCTGACTCTGTACTTACTCCTCCAGCCCACATTGTCTTTGTTCTGGTCTGTGGTATATATAGCCTGAGCCAAAGCAATGAATCTTTCATATACATCATTATTAAAGTCACTTATGTTTTTATTAAAATGGAATAGTTGCAAGTAATAGCACATCCCAGCTATATCAGCATCTTGCTGTAACTCTGGGAAAAACCTTCACTATTGGACATCCTCCATGAACGGAACTGCCTCATTGACCTTTCTTCATTTCCCTGGCTCTGATTGCCTTTAATAGAACTCACATATTTTCCTGATGGACTGTATTTTCTAACAGACAACTTACCATAATTTCTTAATTACCTAGGGTCAGTCTTCACTCATTGAGATATCTGCTTTTCACAACCAACTCTCTGTATAACTTTTCATAAGTAATATGCCCAAGTAATTGGATACTAATGTCTAAACTGAATTGTTTAATTGTTTAACCTAAATCTGAGCTGTTGCTGGTTATGTACTATATATATCTTTCCTTTTAAAATAAACTTTGTATTTGTGGAGTTATAGACACTCTTTTCTTAATCTGTGTATTATGTAACTTTTTAACATTAGCTTTAATACCATTTTATTTTTGTTTCATGTAACTGCACACATGCAAGAATCACCTCTTCCAAATAATGGAGTCAAGAAAGCAGAATATTTATAAACAGTAAAGGAAGATGCAAGTGTGTTTCAAAAGGGGCACGTCTGCCATCCAGAATAGCCACTAGCCTTACAAGTAGTTCAACTTCAATGAAATCTTTATGACTGTCATCCATCTATTTCCAAGCATTGTCGTTTGCATTCACAATTGGTATAATACTTGGCTTCACTTCCTGTCCCAAACTTTCATTGTTAAAAGGATGCTGCAGTCCTCTTCAGCATTCTCTGTATTTCTGCAGATGTGACAATAGAATATATGTATATAACTAATATTCATATTCAGACACCAGCAGAATTGGGTGCCCCCATCTGCTTTACAGATACATAGTAAGTTACCTCAAAATACTGTCTAAATAACCCCGACAAAGGAGAAAGAAAGGTGAAATGACTCATGCAAGGGCAGATAGCAGCTCAGAGGCAGAACTGGGAGCAGAATCCAGATTTCCCCAGCTACCAGTTCTGTCCACTAGACCAGGGTTCTCAAATTCACAGTCTGCAGGCCATCCCCAGTTAAAGCAGTCATGAAATCAGGCCCAGGAGTCCCAGCAGCCTGGATAAGGTCTGTCCATTACCGTTCCCCAAGCTCTGCCACTTTCTTCCATTGCCCTGCCCTTTCCCCCCATGGATAGCACCCATCCCTAAGAACGTGACCTTGGGAATTACTGGGGGGTAGGAGGTGGCGGTGCCTTGCAGCAGCAGCGGTCACCCCCACCCTCTGCACTCCCTGTGGCAACAGGAGCTGCAGGGAAGCAAAGCACCCTCGGTGGATGCACTTGCCCTGCTGTGCTGCATTTCTCCGCAGCTCCTGCTGCTGCAGGGAGCCAAACCCCTGGAGATTCCCAAAGCTGCATTCTCGAGGGACAGAGTGCTATGGGGAGAGAGGGTGGGGCAATGGCAAGAAAGGACAGGGGTTGGGGAATGGTAACAGACAGGGCCACTGGCCCACCAGTATTCCTGGGTCAGATTGAACAACTGCTCCAGTCCAGGATGGCCCATGATCCAGGAGTTTGTGACCCCAGTTCTAGACCACATTCCTCTCTTGGATAGTAGACAGTGGGACATGGCCCATGGGTTACATTTTCAAAAGCACCTGAGCCAGTCGTTAGGGCAATAGCCTGGACCTGGGAGAGGAGCTCAGACTTCCAGTGTGACCTATTAAAATGGCGACAACACTTCCTGACTCACAGGGCTACCGGTAAGATAAATACATTAAAAAGATGGTGCTCAGATACTGCAATGAATGGATGGATACAGTGTATTTTGTGCACAGACTCATCCTTTCCTTCTACCATCACTGAACCTGACCCAGTGAAATGGCAGACAATTGAAACACACGTTTCCTGAAGCAGGCTTTATCAGCCAAAACATTGATTGTTTGTAGCCTTAACCTTTTCCCTTGCGTCACATAAATTTTATAGGCTTGCTTGGTTTCCGCTGCATGTGTGCATCTCGCCACTATAGTGGAGGAAATGAACTACAAAGAGGCAAGCCATAAAAAACGTAGTTCATTTCCTCCGCCATAGTGGCGAGAGAGAGGAATGTGGTCTAGAACAGGGGTTGCAAACTCCTGGACCATGGAGCTTTAGAGGGGTAGCTGAGTTAGTCTATAACAGGAAAGACTTAAAAAACAATGAATAATCAAGTATCACCTTAAAGACTAAATAGTTACAAGAGGCTGATAAGAACCATTAGTTTACAGTTGGAAAGGAAGATAAGATTCTACACAGATCTCAAGATTCTACACAGATGTTAAGAACCATTAGCACCTTATTGTTTGGTTGGTTGATAATGAGCAAGCCATCCCATATCACCGTCACATCATTTATACCATCGTGATATCGGAGGCCTGGGAGATGTCCTATCCCTTGACTGGCTCAAGGGACAGGTTGACAGTTCCTGGCTCCTGCTCCTGCTCCTTCTCCTGCTCCTGCTCCTGCTCTTGCTCCTGCTCCTGCTCCAACTGGGGCTGGACCTGGCCCTCCAGCTCATCCTCGGGGGCAACCTCTGGGCGGATGACCACCAGAGTTTCCAGCCTTGAGTCCACCACGATGGTGGGGGGGAAGGGAGGGAAGAGGTTTCCCTACCCCCCAGGATGTGGTGGAGCTCCTGATAGTAGGGGCAGGTGTGGTGTGCGCAAAAACCCATGGAGCATCCACACCTCAAGCACGCTTTTGCTCAAGCAAATTGACAGTAAAACGACAAAACAGAGGGCTTTTTGCAGTGTAGGTATTCCTCCTTCTACAAGGCATAACTCCTTTTTGCGGTACAGCTCTTGGGCAAAAAGGCAAGTGTGGATGCTCCAGAGGGATTTCTGTGACAGAATTGACATCCAGGGAAAAAAAATGGTGGTCTCTTGGACACTCCGTTCCAGTCATAGATCATAGAATCATAGAATCATAGAACCATAGAGCTGGAAGAGACCTCAGAAGGTCATCAAGTCCAACCCCCTGCTCTAGGCAGGACCAATCCCAACTAAATCAACTCAGCCAGGGCTTGGTCAAGCCGAGACTTAAACACCTCCAGGGATGGAGATTCCACTACTTGCCTAGGTAACCCATTCCAGTGCTTCACTACCCTCCTAGTGAAATAGTTTTTCCTAATATCCAACCTGGACCTCTCCCACCACAACTTGAGACCATTGCTCCTTCTTCTGCCATCTGTCACTACTGAGAACAGCCTCTCTCCATCCTCTTTGGAACCTCCCTTCAGGAAGTTGAAGGCTGCTATCAAATCCCCCTCACTCTTCTTCTGCAGACTAAACAGACCCAACTCCCTCAGCCTCTCCTCATAAGTCATATGCTCCAGCCCCCTAATCATTTTGGTTGCCCTCCGCTGGACCCTCTCCAATGCGTCCACATCCTTTTTGAAGTGGGGGGCCCTGAACTGGACACAATACTCCAGATGTGGCCTCACCAGAGCCGAATAAAGGGAAATAATGACATCTCTGGATCTGCTGGCAATGCTCCTCCTAATGCACCCTAATATGCCATTAGCCTTCTTGGCTACAAGGGCACACTGTTGACTCATATCCAGCTTCTCATCCACTGTAACCCCCAGGTCCTTTTCTGCAGAACTACTACTTAACTGGTTGGTCCCCAGCTTGTAACTGTGCTTGGGATTCTTCCATCCCAAGTGCAGGACTCTGCACTTGTCCTTGTTGAACCTCATCAGATTTCTTGTGGCCCAATCCTCCAATTTGTCTAAGTCACTCTGGACCCTATCTCTGCCCTCAAGCGTATCTACCTCTCCCCTAGCTTAGTGTCATCCCAAACTTGCTGAGGTGCAATCCATCCCCTCATCCAGGTCATTAATAAAGATATTGAACAAAACTGGTCCTAGAACCGAACCTTGGGGTACTCCGCTAGAAACCGACCGCCATCCTGACATGGAGCCATTGATCACTACCTGCTGGGCCCGGCCTTCTAGCCATTTTTCTATCCATCTTACTGTCCATTTATCCAATCTGCATTCCCTTAACTTGCTGGCAAGAATATTGTGGGAGACCGTATCAAAAGCCTTGCTAAAGTCAAGGTATTTCACATCCACTGACTTTCCCACATCCACAGAGCCAGTTACCTCATCATAGAAGCTGATCAGATTGGTCAATCACAACTCTATAGTTCCTGTCTGCTGGCCACCCTTAAAGCCGCAGGCACCCTGTACAAGCCTTGTGGCTGTTTGCCCAGAGCAGGTGCCTTCACTGCACTGCTCTGTTTCAGCCACAAATGGCCTCCTGGCAAGCTCCCTGATATCCCTCTGGCCCTTCCAGGGACCAGGCACAGGGGTCACAGGACCCTCCTAGGGGGACAAAAAGGCGTGACCCCACAAATCACCTGAAATCACCACCCTACTCAAGTTGTGGGGCAAGGAGGAGTCCCTGCAGGATCCCTGGGCCAAGCGCCGCAATGTGGAGATCCTTCAGGGGTACGTAAAGACCAGGGAGCGCAGAGCACGTTCAGGGGCAAGACCCCTCTACTATAGGGAGCTCCACCACATCCTTGCAGGGGGGAACCCTCTTCCCCTTCTATCGTGGTGGACTCTGGCCTGAAGGAGCCCATACTCCAACGCCCAAAGCCTGTCCCCAAGATGGAGGAAACGGCACAGCAGGTCCAGCCCCCGACAGAGGAGGAGGAGGAGAACCAGGACAGCAGGACCGTCACCCAGTCCCTGGAGCAGTCCCTGCCAGCCTGGATGTCTCCCAGGCCTATGAGGAGACTTGGGAGGGATCTTCAGGTACGTTCACACACACACACACACACACACACACACACGGTGAGGGAGATGGCTGTACAGGGGCCGGGGGGCATAGTGTTGTGTGGGCTGCTAGGCCAGCACATGCTGTTGCAGTCTGGGCAGGGTCAACCATGTGCAGCGGGAGGGTGCACATGCAGCCACAGCAGCCCCTCAATATGCCCAGGAACCTGCTGGAAGCTTCATGCGTGGCCACACAAGTCCTGCCCCCAGAGGGGAGGGGGGCACACCCAGGTGCAAGCAGTCTAGGTGCAAGGGAACAGGCACAACCTCACACAAACCCCAGAGTGATGCACACAGCACACAGGCATGCCTGCACGTGCAAGGCAGCAGCCCCTCCCACTTATAGCCCAGTGAGTTGCAGCTGCGTGTGGAGACCCTAGGGAGGGGCAGGCTGCTCACGGCTCCTCTGCCGCCCACAAGGGGATCTCACTGTGGCCGTACACTTCCCTTGCCTGCCTGGCCATGCTGTGTGTGTCCAGGGTGGAGGAAGAGGGCAGCATGGTCCTCCCAATGTGACCATAGGGCATGCTGCACAGGCCACACATGGCCTTGCACCCAGGACATCCGCTTCCTAAGGGCTGTGGACTGGTGCGGTTGCGGGCTTACACAGGAGGGCACAGCCTCAGGGAATGTGTGTGCAGGGAGGACTGACGGCCTCTCCCTTTTCTGTGTTCTCCACAGCTGGACCAGTTGGGACAGAGGGCCCAGTCACACCACCACCGCAGCCACCTGCCAGAGTCCGGGGGAGCCAGAGATGGGCCAGATTGATGGAGGACCTCATGCAGCAACACACAGTGTCATGTGTGACATTCATAACACCCTGTCGCGCAGACTCAATGCCGATCTAGAATGGCAGGAGCATGCGTGGACTGAGATGATGTCACGTTGTAACAACTTTAGCAACATCCTGTCCCGCATGGGGGAAACTCCTGCCTGATGCCACTGCTCCTGCCTTCCACCCTCCTGCCCCCCCTCCTATGGCCATTGCCCATCCGTCTGCCCACGCTGTTATGCCTCTGCTCCCAACCCTTCCCAGTGCCCATCTCCCCTCCCTAAGTGAAGGCTATGGCCCCTCCTCCTGCCCCCCTGCCAACCCTGACCCAGCTGTAGATGCCCCTCCTGCCCAATCCTTTCTGGTCCCCAGACCCACCCAACCCCAAACATGTCCCCGCACTCGAGGTGGCAGAGCAGCCCGTCCCACTAATCCTCCCAGTCCTAATACTCCTCCCAGTCCTGATCCCCCTCCCACTTCAGACACCTCCCCTCCTCCTGCCCCCCCTCTCTTGATGTTGAATAAAAAAAGACTCTTTTTGTTTTCCAACCGAACAGATGTGTTTATTGGGAGGTCAGGAAAGGGATGAGGGGGCAGGGAGAGAGCGGAAAGGCAGAAGCCCCTGCTGGGGAGGCCCTGGGGACAATTACTGGGGCGCCTCAGAAAACCTCTCCCTCAGGGCCTCCCAGATGCACACCCCCAACTAATGGACTTGGCGGGTGGTGGCTGTCTGGAGCTGCTGAAATGCACGGCCCTCATGGCCAGCCTCTGCCACCCACCCCGAGAGGAAGGCCTCCCCCTTGTGCTCCACAATATTGGAGCACACAGCACGCCGCAACCACCTTAGGGATATTGCACTCTCTGACATTCAGGTGGGTGAGGAGGCAGCAGAATGGTCCCTTGAGATTCCCAAAAGTGCACTCCACCTGCATCCAGGCTCCGTTGAGGTGGGCAATGAATAGGTCCTTGCTGGGATCCAGGTGGCTGATGTAGGGCTTCACTAGCCAGAGCTTGAGTGGGTATGCCGCATCCCCCACTACACACACTGGCATGTTGTACTCACCCAACGCAAAGTCCCGGCGGGGGGGAAAGGTGCCTGTTTCCAGCGTGGCGCACAGGCTGGAATTCCAGAAAACTTGGGCATCATGTGCCCTGCCCGACCACCCCACATAAACGTTTGTAAATTGGCCCCGGTGGTCCAGCAGGGCCTGAAGAACTACAGAAACGTAGCCCTTTCTATTAATAAACTGGCCACTTGATGGTCTGGGGCCTGACGGGGATGTGCTTGCTGTCAATGGCTCCCCTGCAGTTGGGGAACCCCAGGGCAGCAAATCCAGCCATGGTGGCATCCAGGTCCTGAAGACAGATGACTCTGTGCAGCAGCAGGGAATTGATGGCCCTGACCACCTGCAGAAGGAGACAAAGAAACACAAAAAACAGAGAATGAGAGAGTATTTGTGTGAGCTCTTGGGAGGTGCCCATCCCCCTGCTTTACTCTGCCCTCCCAAACCCGAAGGAGCCACCCTCTACGAGCCTGTGCCCCATTCCCCGGCAGCAGGGCTGTGTGAGGGTGGGACTGAACAAGCCACCGGGGCCAGGTCTTTCCCCCCACCCTCAGTCCATCCCCTACAGTACCCAGCCCCCCCCCCCCCAAGACTCCCCCTTATCCAGCAACTTCCCCCGCCTCTGGACAGGGACTGCAGGCCGCGAACTCCTTACCTATGTAAGCAGGGCTCCAACAGTGGATTTTCCCACCCCAGACTGGTTGGCCACCAACCAGTAGCTGTCTGGGGTGGTCAGCTTCCAGAGGGCAATAGCAACGTGCTTCTGGGCGGGGATGGCGGGCTGCAGGTAGGTGTCGCGTCTCTGGAGGGTGGGTGTGAGCCAGCCACAGAGCTCGAGGAAGGTGGCCTTGTGCATTCAAAAGTTGTGCAGCTACTGCTGGTCATCTCACCACTCCATGACCAGCTGATCCCACCGCTCCAAATTGGTCTCCAGCCTCCAGACTCTCCTGGGTATGGTGGGGTGCAGCAGCGACATGAGGAGGAGTTCGGTGTCCACATCCAGCAGTAACAAGTAGGCTGCTGGAATCAAGCGCTACAGGAACTGCAGCATGGCCGTGTGGGGTTGTTGCCTGCCCGGGGCAGCTCGGGCTCCATGGCAAATAGCAAAAGGCAAAAACCTGTCATCCCCAAAAAGCCCAGGGCACACACAGCAGACACTGCTGAAGCTTAGCTTTGCCAAAGAGGCTAGCAAGTAGGCAGCAGAAACAGAGAAGCAGCTGTCCAGGTGGGTCCCTTTGAGCGCGCATCTCTGGAGGGCTCCAGCAACAGAACTCAAGAGCGACTGGTGACCGCTAGCCCGGCTAGAACTGGTTCCGGGTGGTTTTATATGCAGGAGAGCGTCCAATAGTGTGGACGCTCTCTTGCGCAAAAGCGCATTGCAAAAGCAATGTGCTTGAGGTGTGGACATGTTTTTGCGCAAAAACTCTTGCGCAAAAGGCTTCTTCCACAAAAACCCTGCAGTATAGATGTAGCCAGAGATATCAGGTCTCAGGAGCAGTGGAGCAGGAACAATTTTAAGAGTAGAGGTGCTGACTGCTGCCCCCCCAGTTGAAGTTGAAAGCAAAGCCTTGGCATTCAGGGCAGCAGCCAGGAATTGGGGCTGGCAGTAGAGTCCCCTGTGTGGAGCAAAGCAGAGGATCTCAGTGCACAGGGCCAGCAGCCGGGACCCCAGACCCAGAGACAGCAACAGAGCCCCTAGCATGCAAGGCCAGAAGCAGAGCCTGGGAGGAGCAACAGCTGGGACACTGGATGCAGAGCCAGCAGCAGAGTCCCTGAAGTGCATGGTGGCAGCTGGGTCCATGGGCGCAGGGCTAGCAGCAGAGCCCCAGCACATGTGGAGGCAGCTGGGAACCTGAGTGCTATGCCAGGAGCCTGTGGGCATTGCAGAAACCCCAGTGCTCCTACTTCTCACACCTATGCTTAAGAGAATAGAGCAGATAGCTTCCCTTGGTCCACGGGTCTTGCTCCACAGACTGACAGGAGGAATTTGGTCCCAGCTGCCCCCTGCCTTTTTTATGGTGAGAGCAGTGGTGAGCAATCTCTGTGCTCCCCCAGAGTGCAGGAAATGACACTGTGAGCCCTTCCATGGGAGGGGGGTGTCTCACTTGCCCCCTGTGCCTGGGTAGCACAGTCTAGTCCAGTCAGTGCATGTCATTTCCACACCCAGACTATTAGCACCAGAAAATAAACCCTTTGTGGAGAACACCCCATCCCAATTCACTGCAAACAGGCGCGAGCTGCCATCTCCTCCTCTCACTCTCAGACTCACGGAGCAACGAGGAGCCTGACTGCCTGCAAAGGGTCAGGTTCTGCCCTCCCTTCAAGGGTGTTGAGAGTCAAGGCAGAATCTGGTCCCAGCATTTGTTGATTTCTCATAAGATTGGGTCTCTCCCTTGCCTGTACCTCAGCTTCCTTATGCACATGACTGACTCTGTTCAAGCTATGCCAGCTCCTCATTACAGCCTGGAGCCTATCCCCAGATTTCCCCTCTGCTCTTCAAGAGGCACCTTCCCTGCCTCTGACTATTGGCTGGTCTTTCTTCTCAACAGATCCCCAACGGCTGACTCCTGTTATCAGGGGAAATAAAAGGGCTCACCCAGGCCTCTACTGTGTCATGAAATACCTTCTTTGATATCCTCAATAAAACACTTGAGTGAACGTCGAAGGGAGATACCAAAATCAGCACAATCTCAGATGCAATTTCATCAGCACAGGTACCAATAGGTTCCTCGCAAACTACTTTCCAACTGCTCAGACCAGATCCTTTGAGTGGCGACGTTGAAAGGAAACTGATCCAGTGCACTACAGAATCAGACCATGTTGAAGAAGCCCTTCTTTGCCAGCACCAACCAGTATGGTGTGGCTGGAGGCTAAGGGCACTGTGTTGTTCTATGTGGCTGGGTCTGCACTACACAAAGAAAAGTCAGAAAAAGATATGCAAATTGCAAACTGCAATTTCATATCTTTTTCCGCTTTTCTTCTGAAAGAGGCTTTTCTGACATTTGGCCCATCTACCCGGGGCCAAATTTTGGAAAAAAACCCTCTTTCAGAACATCCCTTCTTCCTTGTAAAATCAGGTTTACAGGGATGCCGAAAAAACGCATCTGCTTTTCCGATTTTTTTTTCCAGAAAAGCAGACGGTTCCTTGGACATGGCAGAGCTTTTCCGGGATACCTCTGGTATCCCGGAAAAGCTCTGTACTCTAGACGTACCCTTAGATGTCTTCTCCTCCCTATTCAGATGAATGTCACTCAGTAACCCTGTTCAGCTGAGCAAGTTTAATTTCCATTGCATACTCTGCAAACCCCACACAATCATGGCATGAGGACAGAGAACTTAAGAACAGCCATAATGGGTCAGACCAAAGGTCCATCTAGCCCAGTATCCTGTCTGCCAACAGTGGCCAATGCCAGGTGCCCAGAGGCAATGAACAGAACAAGCAATCATCAAGTGATCCCTCTCCTGTCACCCATTCCCACCTCTTGACAAACAAAGGCTAGGGACACCATTCCCACCTATCCTGACTAATAAGCACTGATGAACCTATCCTCCATGAATTTATCTAGGTTTTTTTTTTTCTTTTTTTTTTTTATCCCTGTTAGTCCTGGTCTTCACAACATACTCCGGCAAGGAGTTCTATAAGTCGACTATGCGTTGTATGAAGAAATACTTCCTTTTGTTTTAAACTTGCTATCTATTAATTTCATTTGGTGACCTCCTAGTTATGGGAACAAGTAAATAACTTTTCCTTGTTCACTTTCTCCAAATCCGTCATGATTTTATTGACCTCAATCACATCCTCCACCCCTTAGTCTCTTTTTTCTAAAATGAAAAATCCCGGTCTTTTTAATCTCTCTTCATATGGCAGCCATTCCAAACATCTAATCATTTTTGTTTCCCTTCTCTGAACTTTTTCTTAGCTATCTTTTTTGAGATGAGGCGACCACATCAGTACACAGTATCCAAGATGTGGGCATGCCATGGATTTATATAGAGGCAATAAGATATTCTCAGTCTTATTTCTTATCCCCTTTTTAATTATTCTGAACTTTTTGTTGGCTTTTTTGCCTGCTACTTCACATTGAATGGATGTTTTCAGAGTACTATCCAGAATAACTGCAAAATCTCTCTCTCTCTTGTGTGGTAACAGCTAATTTAGTTCCCACTATTTTGTACTTATAGTTGGGATTATGTTATTCAATATGCACTCCTTTGCATTACCTAGTTACCTTGTTTTGTAAGATCCTTTTGAATCTCTTCATAGTTTGTTTTGGACTTTATCTATCTGCAGCAGTTTTGTAACACCTGCAAATTTTGCCACCTCACTGTTTGCCATTTATGAATATGTTTAATAGGATTGGTCTCATGGGAAGGACTGCATAGCCATTGGACTAGCGCTTCTGAAAGCACTCGGCATCTAGGGTTAGCACAGAATGATGATTTGATTTTCGCTTTGCTCATGGACCCATGTATGTGTAAGTCCATCCCTTCTAAGTCCCTCCATGCTTTACTAACCAATCATTCTCTTACAAGAGAATGAATCCTGATCTCAGATTTTATTTGCGTTCCCTCCTTCCCTGAGGCTGTGCCTGAAAGGTGATCATCAAACCTTAATCAGACACTGATGCAGGGTAGAACAATAGTTACAACAAAGTATCTCGTTTTACTGTGTTCATTTCTGTTCCAGTATGACCATGTCAACTCACAGGACTGTTAATATTTTAGTCTGTGGTTTTAACACAAAAAGAACTCCAACATAAAAGATCCTTTTTCTTTTCTCTAATATGGCTTTGAAGCAGAGCTTGTTTTCAGCTTGGCTAGCAGGCTGATCCCTGTTTGAGCATCATGTAACTTGGTTGTTTTTTGGGGTTTTTTTGGATGACTGGTTAACTCAGGTTCTGTCTCTGCCTCTCTATGAAATTTTGTTCACTCTTTTCTAACTTTGCCCATCACACATTAATCTTGAACTGAGGAGTCATTTTGTCCCATTCCTGTAGCTTCCACCAGACTTACTCCAATCACAGGCATTTCCCTTTTCTCCCTTCTGAATGTCATCAGACTGGATTAATCTTTATTCTGCAGTTCTTTAAACATATTTCTGTGCCCAGGGCTTTTTCCTTATGCTGATGTATCTCTCATTTGCCTCTCTTGCACAACACTACTGGGAATGAACTGTTCTTGCAGCTAGTCCTTCTTACCTAAGTCTTTTGCAAATGTTGCAAGAGATTCAGCCTTGTAGTCTCTCAGCCATCACCCTCTGTTCCATTGTGCTAAGTATTTTCATAGGCTGCGGGTAGGTAGCCATAGACCAGGGGTGAGCAAAAGGGCCTCCGTGAGCTGAATCCAGCCCGCCAAGCGGATTGATCCAGCCTGCAGAGGCCCTGCCACTTCCCCGCCCCCAGGTCAATTAGGGCCTGGAGGCAGAGGGAGGCACATGAAGTTTCCTCCACCCTGCCAGGAGCATGCAGCGCTTTGAAGTGCCTGGGGGGTGGGAGGAGCCCGCACAATTTCTTCCATCCTGCCCATGCCCTGCAAGGAGTGCGCAGCACTCCTAAGAGCTGTGCGCTCCTGGCAGGGTGGTAGGAGGCTTCACATGCTCCCCTGCTCCCAGGCCAATCAGGGTCTGGGGTGGGGGTCACTTCTGGCAGGGTGGGAGGAGGCTTCTTGTGCTCCCCCGTCCCCAGGCCCTGATTGGCCTGGGCGTGTGGGAGCACAGGAAGTCTCCTTTCACTGCCAGGGGCATGGTGCTTAGTGGGAAGGGGGGGGCAAAGGGCTCCTCCATCCCCAGACCAATCGTGGTCTGGGGTTGGGGAAGCCCAAAGCATTCTGGCCATGCCCCTTGCTTTTGAGGCCCCGCCCCTTCCGGTGCAGCCCAGGGCCACTTCAAACATTTTTAAGTAGCCCCTGGCAAAAAATTATTGCCCACCCCTGCCATAGACCCTAACTAAAGAGAAAGCATAGGTCATAGATTCCTGCCTTTCTCCATCTCTCCTAATTATTCTTTGGTACATGGCTTAGTAACATCTGAGAGCATTGTGGAAATCAGAATCTAAGCCCCTAGAGATGGAGTTGTCTGAAAATATGGGAGGTGCTGGCTGCTGAGTCCTTTTGAAAACCTAGCCTTTACTTAGGGTTCTTTTCCATTACAGGGTAGACTGATGCTGCAGCAATCAACCCACCAGAGGTTAAATTCACCACTGATCATTCTCCTGTCAACCCCAGTACTCAAGCAGAATGAGATGTGTAAGGGGAGTTTACAGGACAGTTTTTTCCATTGACTCCCTACAGTATTGACCCTGCAGTAAGTAGATAAAAGCTACGTTGATTTGAGTTATGCTACTAATGTAACTCAAATTGAGTACTTAGATTGACCTGTCCTTGTAATGTAGACTTGCCCTTAGGTACCTCAGAGAAAGCCGAACTCTTTTCCCCCCAGGAGATAAACTGTCTATGAGGTTTCTATCATCATAGATTTTTTTCCAGACATTTTAAGGCTGAAAGGGGCCATTCTGATTATCTACTCTGCCCACCTCTTATAGCATCAAGTGTTGGCCATTGCAGAGGCAGATGATGATACTGTGCGTACTGCTACCCATGAGTGTTTGTAGCCTATCTAGGCTAACTTACATCTAGCTAGAGTGGACAGGTCTAGATGTGTACATGTAATAGCATGGGCTTCAGCACAGCCCATGCTGGAGCCTGGAACTCATCTTCACTTTTATTGCTACCTTCCCTGGCTAAATTAAAGCTAGCATAGGTATATCTATCTGCAATACAGTTACACCTTAATCTGTGGTATAGATACCACAGATGGATCAATGGTCTGATCCAATGGGGTATAGCCTCTGTTTTTCTAACTCAGTGTTAAATGGGCTCTTCGGAGTTTGAAATTGAAGCCTGAACGGCCTTTGTTCTGCTGAATTATACATCAATCCACTGGAAAAATGGGGCTTTTGTCTCCCAGATTTTTACAAGTTTGCTGAGTGGGATCAAAACAAGATCAAAAGCCTTTGAGGACTGAGTAAAAGTTAATGCATGACTTACAAAGAAAGGTGATGGGTATTGCTACCTGAAACTAGTTATTCAAGCAAAGGGATACCAGTGTCAGGATAAATGGACATGAAATCCCCAGCTGTCTCAAAAGCTTTAGAACAAATGGCTGTTAGTCTGAACTGCAAGGGAACTAGGACAGAGATCCTCTTCACCGTTAAGTTGTAACAAGAAGAAACATTGTACACCAACTTTGCACAGGTTAAGAGCATTTCAAGGTGCCAGGCACTGAAAGATTGGGCCCAAGACATGAAATGAAAGGGTATAACTGTCAATAGCCTTAACTTGGTGTTTTTAAACTCATTCCTCTTTTGGATAGAACTTTCCTAATGTAGAGATAGAGCAGCCTGATTTTCATTTGAAGTCAGCCTGATTTTGGATCAGTAGAACTCTCTTGTTAGGGTAGTGAAAGAGATGTAGCCGTGTTAGTCTGGTGTAGCTGAAACAAAAGACAGAACTATGTAGCACTTTAAAGACTAACAAGATGGTTTATTAGGTGATGAGCTTTCGTGGGCCAGACCCACTTCCTCAGATCAATATGTGGAAGAAAATCGGCACAACCATTTTGATCTGAGGAAGTGGGTCTGGCCCACGAAAGCTCATCACCTAATAAACCATCTTGTTAGTCTTTAAAGTGCTACATAGTTCTGTCTTTTGTTTCTCTTGTTAGGGGTGTGACATTTTTATTGAAACATGTATACCAGTACAACCTCTAGCGTGCACACAGTTACACTGGAATATCCCATAAGCTGTCCTGGTAGAAATGTGTGCAGGAGGTTGTTCTGCTTTAACTATATTGATAGAGGTAAAGTGGTACAGCTTTTGTGTTTAGACAGTAGAGATGGGAATGATTAACTGGTTACCAGGTAATGCTTACCAGTTATGGTTAACTGGCGGGGGGCTGAAGCAGCCCTCAACCCACTACAGTGAGGGTGCTGCTCCAAACCGGTGGGGTCTGCTGCAGCCGGGGGCGTGGTGCTCCAGCCCAGCTGGAGGAGCCTCTGCCCGTGGTGGGCCTGGCCCAGAGCATCATAGGCAAGGGAGCTCCAGTCTTGCTGGAGCAGTCCCCATCCGCAACATGTCCAGCCTGGCCGGAGCAGCGTGTTGTGGGTTGGGGTACTTTAGCCCTGCATAAACATAAAGTTTAACTGGTTAATTGATTAAATGAGATTTTACATCCCTTTTAGACAGGGCCATACTACTGCGGAAATCAAGCAAGGCAGTGGGCCATATCCTTAATGGGTGCAAATCAGTTTGAAGGGCAGTTAACTTTGGTGCCATTTAACTACTGTGCCACGTGATGTTCTTGTCCTATGGAGTTACACCACTATAAAATTGGCGTGAGGACAGAATTCAGCCCATAGTCCCCATCCCTCCAGGTTCAGCATATCCTTAATGATGTCTTCCCCACACTTTCAGGCCTGCATCACTCATTGATAGAGAAATATGAAAGTGCTCATTTCTCAGCACCTCAGACCAGAGAACTAATTATGCAACAATCTACAGCTTTGCAGTGCTGTCAAAGTGGGTGTGCAGTTTGCATGACAGCAAGTGACTGACCTGTGAGCATGTGTTTACAGCAGCAGCATTTAATGCTTTCTTACATACTGTTTTGCTGATTGATAGCTTACCATGGAGCTGTTATCACTGCAATATCCCAGTCCTCTTTAGAGACATCACTGCACATTTACTTTGTCTCAAGTAAACTCTGCACCCAGCGATAAAGCTTAAGGTAATGACTTCTTCAGCACAAAGCCAGCAATTTCCTGTCAGCTAGGTTTACAAATAGCTAACTGTTGGGTTAATTTTCAACTGCAGCTTAGCTGGGAAGGCTATGCAAAAGAGAATAAAAGTCTCCAGGCTATGCTGCTCCATTTGGTGATAGTCCTCTTCCAAAGGAATAAAAAGAAAGATATCAACACTGCAGGGCAAAATTTGAACCCTGGACTCATGTCTTGACACACACTGTTTTCAGCCAGTGGTCAGGCAAGCAAATTAACTCCTGCACATCTAAACTGATCTTTAGAGAAACCCCTTGCTCACTCATGTTGTCTAGCTCAGCTTTGGAATTCTACCTTGCTAAACACCCTGTTGCTGAGCAAGTGGCTACAGTAACAGGAAATCTGTATGGTCTGGATATTTTTATGAAGAATCCCCGTCAGGAGTCGCTGGGACACAGTATCCCAAGTTTGGTAGTGACAGCGGATACAGGGAAAGGCTCCAGGCAAAACAGAGATAGTTGACAAAAGGAAGTTGGCAGCAGGAGGCGTTGGGAAGTGAGAGGTGGTGGGCACTGGAATGACAAGCTTGGTAAGACAAACTTGTGATGTAATGGGGTTAGTGGGACATAGGGGATATCAGATGATGGATTTGGCAGGTTTAATAATACAGAGCTAGAGAACCAGGGTTGTCTGGATGGGGTCAGAGGGTTCTGGGGTTGGAGGAAGAGGGATGTGCTGTGACAAGCCAGGGTCAGCGGGTGAGTGGGTTAGTGGACAGGTAACATTATATTCACATATTTGCATATTTATTATTTGCATAATAAATACACAAATATGCAAATAAAATGTTACCAGTCTGCCAAAAGTATGTGAATGGGTTTCCTGGCATAAAAAATGTTGGAAACCACTTTACTAGAAAATCTCTTTACTCCTCTTCAGCAGCCCTCCATTTATCCCTTCTTTCATGCCAATTCTCTGAGGGTGTGTCTAGACTACAGGGTTTTGTCAACAAAAGTGGCCTTTTGTCAACAAAACTATACCTGCATCTACACTATTGCTGCGTTCTGTTGACAGTAAGTCGACAGAACGCAGCAGTTTTGTCGACAGTAGTTAAACCTCCTTTTATGAGGAAGAACCCCTTTGTTGACAGAGATCTGTTGACAAAAGGTGTGTGTGGACACAGGGAGCCAGTTCTGTCGACAAAAAAGGCCTCCAGGAAGAAGCCCTGGTGGACAGTCTAGCCTTTACAGGTACAGCACCTCTGTGGTTCCTGGCCGCAGCCTCTTAAAAACACAGGCACCCAGACAGGCCTTGCTGTCTGGCAGCTAGCCAGAGTACCCACGCCAGCTGTGACAGCCATGTCCCAGCCTCAAGGCCCCCCTGGCCCTTCTCGGGACAGAGACGAGGACCCACCCAGGGCCACCAGCCTGGTCAGGGTCAGAAATCAAAAACCTTCTGGAGCTCTGGTCCCAGGAAGAAGTCCTGCAGGCCCTGCAAACATGCCGCAGGAATGCGGACATTTATGAGTGCCTGGCCCAGGGACTGGCCACCAAATGGCATCACTCCCGCACCATGGCACAGGTCAGGGCCAAGGTAAAGGAGCTGCAGCAGGGATATGCCAGGGCCCAGGACCAGAGCTCACACTCCGGGGCAGCGCCCGAGACCTGCCCTTACTACCAGGAGTTGGAGCACATCCTGGGTGGTGGGGAAGCCCAGACTCCACTGCATGTGGTAGAGTCCGGCTTACCCCACCACATCATGGACCGACCCCTCCTGAGGGAGGAAGACCAGGCAGGAGAGGCGGGAAAGCTGCACAAGGAGGAGGAGGAGGAAGAAGAGGAGGCAGCAGGGACCCAGGCCCCAGAGGCCTCCCAGGCACCCGTGAACATTGGGGAGGGAACATCAGGTGAATGCTTTGAGGGGTCACCACACACGGGCGGGTTGGCAGTGTAGGGGGCCAGCTAGCCCCATGGCCACTGTGGGGCCCCTGTGAGGCTTTCAGGCTGCTGCCCAACTCACACGCAGTGTCACGTGTAACACCCCTGAGTCTCCTGTCCAAAACACAGCCCCTGACAGCCACGGCATGCCCTCAGGGACAGCAGCGGTGCACACAGACAGTGATTGTCTCTTCCTCTTTTCCTCCACAGCCAGACCCTCTACCCAACAGGGGAGCACCACACTCACCCCACCATGATCCCGGACTCGTGGCACCTGCAGGCACTGGCGTGTCTACACAGACCTGCTGAGGGAGCATGTTGTGGCCCTGCAGGACCTCAACAGGACCTTCCAGCAGAGGATGCAGGCAGAGGCCAAGTGGCGCACCAGGCTGCTGAACTAGCTGATCCAGCAGCGCACTACCATCTGTGCCACAATGAGGGAGCTCTTCACTTTGCCTGCCCCTGCCATGGGTACCGCTCCTCCAGCCCCCTCTGCTCCTCCAGCCCATTCTTCCCCCTCAGCCCTTCCTGCTCCCGAACCCTCACAGGCCCAACAGCTGCCCGCCTCCTCCTGCCCAGGCCAGGACTGGCTCTCGCTCCACCCGATCCCAAGGCCGTGGCGATGGCAGGACGCAGGAAGGTGGCAGGACCCTGCGATCAGGAAGCAGCGGCCCTCTTGAGCCCCCTCCCCGCTCCAGGTTTTCAGTTCCCTACCACCCCAGTTAAAGGACATTTCAGTTATGTTACAAAATCTTTATTTTTGACTGACAGATTTACTTTGTGGATAAACAGGTGAACAGTTAAAAGAGAAAGTTTTGTTAAACAGTTCACACATTTTCTTTACTGCTAGTGTTTCTAATAAAGCAAATTTCTGTTTACAAAGAAAAGTGGGTCTTATATGTGTTCTTAAAGGGAAGAGAGTGAGGGTTGTGGAGGAAAAGGTAGGGGTGGGCCTGGCCAAACCCCCATGGGGGAGGCCCTGGGGAGTGTCAGTGGGCTCCTTCTGAGAATCTCTCCCTCAGGGCCTCTCGGATTTGGACACCAGCCTGGTGAGCCTGGTGGATGGCAGCTGTCTGGGGCAGCTGAAATTGCCTCTCCTCGCCATCAGCACCTGTCCCCCACCCTGGCAGGAAGGCCTCCCCTTTCCTCTCCACCAGGTTATGGAGGGCGCAACATGCGGCCACCACCTCCAGGATGTTGCGTTCACCCATCTGCAGGCGTGTGAGGAGGCAACGGAACCTCCCTTTCAGACAGCCGAAGGCGCATTCCACCTGGATGTGAGCCTGGCCAAGATGCATGTTGAAAAGCTCCTTGCTCGCATCCAGGTGGCTGGTGTAGGGATTCATGAGCCACGACATCAGGGGGTAGGCCTCATCGGCCACTATGCACACCGGCATCTGCATGTCCCCGAGTGCAAATTGCCGCTGGGGGAAAAATGTTCTTGCCTGCAACCTGCAGTACAGGTAGGATTTCCGGAATATGTGGGCATCATGTGCCCGCCCCAACCACCCGACACAAATGTCCATAAAGTGTCCCCAGTGGTCAACCAGGGCCTGTAGCACCATGGAATAGTAGCCATTCTGGTTCATAAATTGGGCTGCTCGATGGGGCAGTGCATAGATTGCAATGTGTGTCCCATCGAGGGCTCCTCCACAATTCGGGAATCCAAGGGCGGCAAACCCGGCAATGATGTTGTCCATGTCCCTGAGACAGACGAGCCTATTCAGCAGCTCCGCATTGATGGCCCTCACCACCTGCAGCACGAGACAAATAGACAGACAGAAAGCAGGGAGTTAGACAGGTTACCTAAGTTCTTGGGGGGAGAACCCTTCTTCCCTCCCAACCCACCCCTCCCCTTGTCAGGATGCCCCCTTCCCCTGCATCAGTGCCACTCCATCCCCCACTCCCTCTTGCCCTCACCTGGCATTCCCCCTTTCTCAACCCCCCCACTCAGCAGGGCCTGTCCCCTACAGTGATTTACCTCCATCAAGATGGCCCCGACAGTAGACTTCCCCACGCCAAACTGGTGTCCCACAGAGTGGTAGCTGTCAGGGGTGGCCAGCTTCCACAGGGGGGTGGCAGGCCACAGGTGGGTGTCCTGGTGTTCCAGAGCAGGGGCGAGCCAGGCACAGAGCTCCAGGAATGTGGCTTTCTGCATCCAGAAGTTGTGGAGCCAGTGGTCGTCATCCCACCAGTCCGAACTCATCTCGTGCCTCCAAATCTGCCTGTCCCCAAAAAAGTTTGGGGGCAAGGGCAGCGCTCCTGCATCCTGGAGAAGGGTCTCCCCGGTGCGGTCCAAGTCCATATGGGGCAGGAGATTCATGACAGAGTCATGCAGATGCAGCAGAAGCTGCAGTATGGCAGCATGGGGCCATCGCCTGCCCAGGGGCAGCTCAGGCTCCATGGCCAAATAAAAGGTGAAAAGCAGAAAAAAAAAAAACCAGAAAATAAACTGCTGTGGTGTCCAAGAAAGCAGGGCAACCAGAGCAAGCACTGCAGCAGCTTTGCTTTCCCTCTAGGAGGTAGGCAAGCCAGAAGCAGGAGCAGAGCACTCGCTGTCCAGGGGGATCCCTTTAAGCACGTGTCTCTGCAAAAGGCAGGCAGCAGCACCTGGAAATAAAGGCTGCCCCCATGCCCTGCCAGAAGCACTTCCGGGGGGCCTTCTTTTGTCGACAGAGCATCCAGCAGTCTGGATGCTCTTTTTTGAAAAAGTGGATTGATTTTTTGATCCGCACAATGTAATCTAGATGCTCTTTTTCGACAGAGGCTTTGTCGGCAGATACCGTTGACAAAGCCTCTGTCGAAAAGGCGTGCAGTGTAGACGTAGCCCGAGACTTGTCTTTTGCTACCCCTTCTTTCACAGGCTACATGGGACACTTTGCTGCCTCTAATCCTCTCCAAATTCCTTGTTAAAACAAAATTCAAAGTCCACATGACCTACCATATGTTACCTATAGTTAGAAAATTATTAAATGAAAGCCCTCACATGAGAACTGACTTCACACCAAAACTGCCAACACTCAGTCCATGTTCCCCATCCACTCGCACACTCATAATACTATATTCCAGTAGGCAGGATGGGTGTGAGTTGAAACATTACACAGTGGAGGGGAAAGGTATGATGGATTGATCACAGAAGTCCCCTTGGCATTGTCCCCAGCTGTGCTGATCAAGCAACTGACACTCGCTTTCCGGGGCTCCCCACCACTCTGTGCTCCTGGGTCAGAGGCTCTGGTCTCCCACAGCCAAGGCACAAGGTGGGGGTTACTACACAGACAGGCTATGTCTGTACTGTGCTCTCTTGCACAAGAAAATATGCAAATGAGGGGAAGCGGTGAATATGGCTATGCCTCATTTGCAGACTTAATGAGCTGCCATTTTGCACAAGGGGCTTTTGTGAAAAAAGGAGCTGTCTACATGGCTCCTTTTTGCGCAAAAGCCCGCTCTTGCACAAGAGCCATTCTGACGCTTTTTTTTTCAGGCAGAATGGCTCTTGCTCAAGAGGGGTTTTTTGCACAAAAAGGAGCCATGTAGACAGCTCCTTTTTGCGCAAAAGCCCCTTGCACAAAAATGGCGGCTCATTAAGCATGCAAATGAAACGTGGTGATAGTCACCGTTTTGCCTCATTTGCATTTTTTTTGCACAAGAGAGCACAGTACAGAGTGAGCTGAACTCTGGGAGAGCTCAGCTATAGGGCTATTTGCAGCACTCAGGAAACCAACTCCCGAAAAGGGACCAAAAATACAAATAAATCAGTCTTTCCCTATGTAAAGATTTACACAGAGAATGTTTGTATGGTCAGCTCCCATTATCAATGAAAGAGAGATATGCACAGTGGTTGCTACCCCCAGGTAACAGTTATTTACACTAGGCTTGATAATAAAAGTGTTTTTATTAAGTATAAAAAGTAGGATTTAAGTGTTTTCAACTGAACAGACAGATCAAAGTTACTAAGTTAAAAAGAATAAAAGTTCCAGCTAGTCCTAATCCACTAAGAAACTTGTTACATGCAAACTCTTACTCTAAACAGTTGTTCTAAACCTCTTTTTCACACGCTAAGCAGCCTTCTAGCTTGGGTCCAATCCTTCCCCATGTTCAATTTTAGATGTTTTCAGCAGGCATCTTAGGTGCTAAGAGGGGGACAGTCTCTTGGCATCTGGCGACTGCCCCTATTGTTTGTGCTAAGTTCACCTTGAGTGGAAAAGTGCTAGATCCAAAATGGGTTTCAGTATCAGGTGGCCTGGCCATATGTCTTTCTAGGACCAACCACAGCTTGGGCTTTACAGGACAAACAACATTAGTCACAGGTTGTTGATTTGATCACCAAGCCGTTAAGTTTCTGGAGCATCAATAACAGCTCTCATTAGCACATTTAGAATTATAAACAGATTCAAACTTCATATTTCTAGCTTCATATACAAGAATGATACATGTACAAAAATCCGATATAAACATTCAGCAGATTGTAACTTTAAAATTGATGGGTTACATGAGATATTTTGTGTAAAGAGTCTTCAAGTCATGCATATTCATAAGCCAATTTTCATACAGCATGGGGGTGAGGGTTCCATGATAAAAAGAATATATAGATCAATTCTTTCATGTCTCTTTAAACTGTGCATGTGGCCAGTCTTGGCCTGCTAGCCCAATCAGTTCCTAGTAAACATTTTCTCTTGTTTTTATTTCAGCTTGAATAGTTTTGCTATGACACAGCAAATTTCACAGCCATAAAAAACAACTTCATTGTAGCTAAAGAGCATGTGAGAGGGGAAATACAAATCCCCATCTGGGAATACAAAACAAAGGCATCAATATTATTTTGACTCACTCTCCAATGCTTCTCGTCAAAGTCACTGGTTTTATGCTCCCTGGCCCCATGTCCAGAGGCACCTATATAACATACATAATGTGCATACAGCTATCCTTTTTGACCAAGTGGTAAGTCAATAACTAGGGTCTGGGGGTTATTTCCGTTAGTAGGAGAATCGATTATTAATATTTTATTATTATTACTATTATTCATTTGCATGTCATAACACCTAGCAGACTTAGTCATGGACCAGGACCACATTATACTAAGCACTATACAAAAATAGAATGCCGTCAAGGTTATTTTTATTTTTTAATGAAAAAATACTTTTTTTTTTTTTTTTTTTTTAACCAAAAACATACACAAAGTCCTGTTTCCCTGCACACAGAAAGAATCAGTCAGTGGGAGACAGTTTCTTAGCCCAGAGTTCCAGTCATCACTTTGCCCAAAAGTTCTCTCTTTTCACTTTTTCTCAGCATCATAGTCCAAGTGCTTTTTTGCAGATTCCTTGCTGCCTTCTCTGGTGTGTCTGTTTCTTCTCTCTCTCTCGCTCTCTAATTTACTCAGGCTACATCTACACTACAGCAGAAAGTTGACTTAAGCAATGCAATTCCAGCTATGTTAGTCACGTAACTGGAATCAATGTACCTTAAGTTGAGTTACCAAAGGGCCTACACTCTCCTGTCAACTTTCCTTACTCTTCTTGTCCAGGATAGAGTATCAGGGTCAATGGGAGACCGATCTGCATTCAACTAGGCAGGTCTTCATTAGACTGACTAAATCAACCACCAGTGGATCAATCTCAGAGCATCAATCCCTGTGGTGCTATAGATGTAGCCTTGCTCACAAACACAGACAGCTCCATCAAAACAATATTTACACCCTAACCCACCCATAAATCCCTATGCCTACATGGCTCAGATTCCTGAAGGAGCCTATATGGCTTGCGTTTTCAGTGGCAGCTCTGTTTCACTTATCTACCCAGAAAAGAGCATAATTGTTTTTCACATGTATCCTGAATGAAGGGCAGCAGTTATGCCCACCAACTTCACTGAGGTTTAACCCCTGACTAATGATATCAAAGCTTTAGGGAATGACAGTGCTTTGGCGCACCATGCCCAGAAAGAGCTTGTTGAATGTGCTTCTCATTATTTTTAAGAATGTGTAAGAATTAAACTCCAGTAAAAAGCCTGCCACCATTGCAAGGGCTAGCACATTAATCAAAGGCACAGGCCTCTCTCCAGTTGTCTATGCCAGGCCCAGCCTGGAATTGATAAATTGCACCTACAGGTAAATAATAAATCTGGGAAGTCATTTTTATGAACAGCAGCAACCAGGGCTCCAGCTGTTGAAGGCCTTAGGCTGTCAGGTGTGTAATGCCTGGATCTCTTGGCTCATTTCATTTCCTTATTCCCTTGCCCCTTTTTGCACCTAATGGTCCTTCTTAAAGCTGAACTCTCAGACTTTTAAAACATTCCAGGTACTGAAACATTCCAAAGGAAAATATAGAGATCAGCCAGAAGCATTTTACTGGATGGGTAGAGCAAGGACTTAGCTAGTGTAGCTACATAGTATCAGCACATCGTTTATTGACAGTTGTGTGATTGACAGCAGGCATCGAGAGGAAGTGCTTTCCAGTTTACCTCTAGCAACAAACTCCAAGGAAGTCAGCAATGGCTGGTGCACCTTAGAGGAGGACCATGAGCCCATTAAGATGACGACATTTTTGTGGTTAAAATACTGGCCTTGGGATTGAGAAAACTAGATTCCTTACTATGCTGCAGACTTTGCAAGTCACTTAATCTCTCCGTACCATCACTCTCCAGCTATTAAATGGGGAAAATAATCCTTTTTCTCAGCCTTTTCTGTAGTGTATATTTGTACCTTGGTCTCAATTGTCACTCTAGCAATACAAATAATAAACATGTTCAGTAACGCTGTCATTAACTCCCATCATAGTTAACTCAATGTGTGAAAATCGAAAGGTTTGGGAGGTTCTGTTCTGTGCATCCTGGAGGTGAATGCCTGGCTGCAAAGATGGTGTTGCCAGGAGGGCTTTGGCTTCCTCGACCATGGGATGCTATTCCAGGAAGGACTGCTAAGCAGGGATGGCATTTACCTTTTGAGGAAAGGGAAGACCATATTTGGATACAGACTGGCTAACCTAGTGAGGAGGGCTTTAAACTAGGTTCGATGGGGACAGGTGACCAAAGCCTGTGAAGAACATGGAGACCTGGGAGATGGGTCGGAAATGGGAGGGAGTGTGGGCTATAATAGCAGAGAGAAAGGAGGGACATGGCAGAACTGGGAGGCAAGATCAAATCAGTATCTTAGATGCCTGTATACACATGCAAGAAGTATGGGTAATAAGCAGGAAGAACTGGGAGTGCTAATAAATAAATACAACTATGACATCGTTGGCATCACAGAGACTTGATGGGCTAATACACATGATTGGAATATTGGTATAGAAGGGTACAGCTTACTCAGGAAGGACAGGTGGGGAAAAAGGGAGGAGGTATTGCCTTATATATTAAAAATGTACACACTTGGACTGAGGTGGAGATGGATATAGGAGACGGATGTGTTGAGAGTCTCTGGGTTAGGCTAAAAGGGGTAAAAAACAAGGGTGATGTCATGCTAGGGGTCTACTACAGGCCACCTACCCAGGCAGAAGAGATGAATGAGGCTTTTTTTAAACAACTAACAAAATCATCCAAAGTGCAGGATTTGGTGGTGATGGGGGACTTCAACTGTCCAGATATATGTTGGGAAACTAACACAGCGGGGCACAGACTATCCAATAAGTTCTTGGATTACTTTTTATTTCTGAAGGTTGAAAAAGCTACAAGGGGGGAAGCTGTTCTAGATTTGATTTTAACAAATAGGGAGGAACTGGTTGAGAATTTGAAAGTGTAAGGCAGCTTAGGTGAAAGTGATCATGAAATCATAGAGTTCCTGATTCTAAGGTATGGTAGAAGGGAGAACAGCAAATTAGAGACAATAGATTTCAGGAAGGCAGATTTTGGTAAGCTCAGGGAGCTGGTAGGTAAGGTCCCATGGGAAGCAAGACTGAGGGGAAAAACAACTGAAGAGAGTTGGCAGTTTTTCAAAGGGACATTATTAAGGGCCCAAAAGTAAGCTATTCTGCTGCATAGGAAAGATAGAAAATATGGCAAAAGACCACCTTGGCTTAACCAGGAGATATTGCATGATCTAAAAATTAAAAAAGAAGTCATATAAAAATAGAAACTAGGACAAATTACAAAGGATGAATATAGGCAAACAATACAGGAATGCAGGGGCAAGATTAGAAAGGCAAAGGCACAAAATGAGCTCAAACTAGCTACAGGCATAAAGGGAAACAAGAAGACATTCTATAAATATATTAGAATCAAGAGGAAAACCAAGGACAGGGTAGGCCCATTGCTCAGTGAGGAGGGAGAAACAGTAACAGGAAACTTGGAAATGACAGAGCTGCTTAATGACTTCTTTGTTTCGGTCTTTACCAAGAAGTCGTCTAAAGGAATGCCTAACATAGTGAATGATAGTGGGAAGGGGGCAGGTTTAGAAGATAAAATAAAAAAAGAAGAAGTTAAAAATCACTTAGAAAAGTTAAATGTCTGCAAGTCACCAGGGCCTGATGAAATGCCTCCTAGAATACTCAAGGAGCTGATAGAGGAGGTATCTGAGCCTTTAGCTACCATCTTTGGAAAATCATGGAAGACAGGAGAGATTCCAGAAGACTGGAAAAGGGCAAATATAGTGCCCATCTATAAAAAGGGAAATAAGAACAACCCAGGAAACTACAGACCAGTCAGTTTAACTTCTGTGCCAGGAAAGATAATGGAACAAGTAATTAAGGAAATCATCTACAAACACTTGGAAGGTAATAAGGTGATAGGGAACAGCCAACATGGCTGTCAAACCAATCTGATAGCTTTTTTTTATAAGATAACGAGTCTTGTAGATAAGGGAGAAGCGGTGGATGTGGTATACCTAGACTTTAGTAAGGCATTTGATACGGTCTTGCATGATATTCTTATCAATAAACTAGGCAAATGCAATTTAGATGGGGCTATTATAAGGTGGGTGCATAACTGGCAGGATAACCATTCTCAGAGAGTAATCATTAATGGTTCACAATCCTGCTGGAAAGGCATAACATGTGGGGTTCCGCAGGGGTCTGTTCTGGGACCGGTTCTGTTCAATATCTTCATCAACGATTTAGATATCGGCATAGAGAGTACGCTTATTAAGTTTGCAGATGATACCAAGCTGGGAGGGGTTGCGACTGCTTTCGAGGACAGGGTCATAATTCAAAATGATCTGGACAAATTGGAGAAATGGTCTGAGGTAAACAGGATGAAGTTTAATAAAGACAAATGCAAAGTGTTCCACTTACGAAGGAACCATCAGTTTCACACATACAGAATGGGAAGCGACTGCCTACGAAGGAGTACGGCAGAAAGGGATCTAGGGGTTATAGTGGACCACAAGCTGAATATGAGTCAGCAGTGTGACGCAAAAAAAGCATACATGATTCTAGGATGCATTAAGAGGTGTGTTGTGAGCAAGACATGAGAAATCATTCTTCCGCTCTACTCTGCGCTGATTAGACCTCAGTTGGAGTATTGTGTCCAGTTCTGGGCACCACATTTCAAGAAAGATGTGGAGAAATTGGAGAAGGTCCAGAGAAGCGTAACAAGAATGATTAAAGGTCTAGAGAACATGACCTATGAAGGAAGACTGAAGGAATTGGGATTGTTTAATTTGGAAAAGAGAAGATTGAGAGGGGACATGATAGCAGTTTTCAGGTATTTAAAGGGGTGTCACATGGAGAAGGGAGAAAGCTTGTTCTTCCTGGCCTCTGAGTATAGAACAAGAAGCAATGAGCTCAAACTGCAGCAAGGGAGGTTTAGGTTGGACATTAGGAAAAAGTTCCTAACTGTCGGTGGTTAAACACTGGAATAAATTGCCTAGGGAAGTTAGGGAGGTAATATCTCTGGTGATATTTAAGAGTAGGTTAGATAAATGTCTACCAGGGATGGTCTAGACAGTACTGGGTCCCTCCATGAGGGCAGAGGACTGGACTCAATGACCTCTCAAGGTCCCTTCCAGTCCTAGTATTCTATGATTAATGTAATTGGTTTGAAAATTTTGCAAATTTTCAATATACGACAGGTATCATGATCATGATACTTTATTAGATTTGCTTCTTGTCCCAGAAGAAACTATAAACTTCCTCTGCTCAAAAATGCATGAATGTGCAAAACCATCTGTGGCTGTATAGCCCAAAACACCGTTGCCTATCTTCTATGCGTATACCCTAAACCAGCAATGGGCAATCTAGGCTAGTGAGTGGGCCACATGAGTGGCCCTACTTCATCTCAGTGGGCCACAAGATTGTCATAAGACAATCTCCTGGGATAGAATAGTTTTGCTAACTGCACTTGTGTACTAGAATTTGCAGGGTTTACCATAGCAATGCTTTGATTGGTTGTAAAGGGAATGCACATCTCTCGCAGTCAATGTCATGTGCAATTAATGTGAACCTCACTTCATGTGACTTTGCTTTACATATGTATCACTTCAGTAATAGTGGTAGGAAAAAATCTACATAGACAGAAACCAGCAGAATCTGGCAAATCTGCCCATAAGCAACAGTGAACAAAATGTCTTATGGGCCACATGAAGGACCCCAATGGTTCGCAAGCCACAGGTTCCCCACCACAAGATCATAACCTCTTCTTGGTAGGCAACCTATGTATTTTTCTATATTTTACCAGGCAGACAACACAGTTGGCACCAAACAAATAATGAATAAATAGTGAACAGGAACAGTACTGGTCTCAGCATTCAACTGGTTTAAAATGATAATACAGGAGCGAAGGAATCCAGCAACAGATGGGTTTAAACAACATGAAAAATCCAGAGAAGGAATTTGGCTTGAAGTAGCGTAATGCCTGGCAGATTTTGCATTGGAATTCCCTCACCCCCTTTTGCACCTGATGTCTGGAAAAGCTTTTCAAATGCAAGCAGCAATTTCACAGGAGTCCTAATAACATGTACAAGCAATGCCTCTTAGCTCTTGGGACACAAAGGTGCAAACTACCAACACACATTTAAGCAGGAACAGAACACTGTGGAGCTGTTCCCTAATGTAGGATGTTAAGTGAGACCCTTCAGGAAACAATGTAGGCATACACAATCTGATCACAAAACTCACATTTACTCAGGACATATCTACACTGCAAAATTAAGTTGACTTGACCTACCTTATGTTCGCATACACTGTAGGATTGCCAACCTGTCAGCATTGTCCTTGAGTCTCTAAGAATTAAAAATTAATCTTTTATTAAAACTTATCATGTGATTAATTCTCCAGGAATACATCCACTCAAAATTGGCAATCTTTATATCACTCCACAGTAATTACATCGCTTGTGTGTGTTTACACTTTTCTGCTTGTGTTGGTAGCACCCATGCTCACACCAGGACTGTGTGCACTGACTGATTTGCCAGTGTTGGGCATCATAAGATGGCTTCTGAAAGCCAGCAACAGTTGATATGTTATCCACACAAAATTCTCTGTCATTCACGTACTCTAGGGCCGTGGTCACCAACCCATCAATCACGAGTGACTGGTCAATTGGGAGGGCTCGACCAGTCGATCACGAGGCATTCGGGGCCCCCCCCAATTCTCCCACCCCCAAGAAGCCCCACTACCTACCTCCAAAAATGGAGGTAGTGCCGGCTTCCCGCAGGGTGGAGGGAAGTCCGGCAGCTGCGCGCCACTTCCGGGGTTTCCGGAAGTGCATTGCTGCTCCCCTCCTCCAGGTTTGTGGCGCACTGGGAGGAGATAGGAGTCCCAGAGGAAAACGCGTGCTGGGGCTTTGAGGGCGGGGGGAGGCGTACACCGGGGCTCCCCTCCTCTGCAGGAGAAGAGGTAGGAGTCCCGAGGGCAAGCACGTGCAGGGGAGGGAGGGAGGAGTCCCGGGGGGAAACGTGCACCGGGGCTCCTCTCCTCTGCGGAGGAGGAGGGAGGAGTCCCAGGGGGAAGCACACACTAGGGCTTCCATCTTGGGGTGGGGAGGCGCGCACCGGGGCTTCCCTCCTCTGCGGGGGAAGAGGTAGGAGTCTTGGGGGGAAGCGCGCGCCAGGGAGGGGGAAGGAGTCCCGGGGGGAAACGTGCACCGGGGCTTTCCTCCTTTGGAGGGGAGGGGGGAGGAGTCCCGGAAGGAGGCTCTTGCTGGAGTTTTCCTCCTCTGCAGGGGGGGGGGGAAGGCGCGTGCCGAGGATTCCCTGCCCCCGCCAACACCCTGCCCCCTGTTCCTACTGGCACCCTGTCCCCACCCCAGCACCCTGTCCCTTGCCTCCACTGACACCCTGTCCTCTGCCCCAGACCCTTGCCCCGGAACCCACTGGCCCCCGTCCCTTGCCCCAGACCCCTGTCCCTTGCCCCAGCCCCCATTGGCGCCCTACCCCAGCACCCTGTCCCCTGCTCTGGCACCCAGTCTCCTGCCCCAGCACCTACAAGCACCTTGTCCCCTGCCCCAGCACCCATTGGCACCCTGTCCCCTGTCCCAGAACCCCCTGGCATCCTTCCCCAAGACCATATCCCCTGCTCCCACCAGCACAGTTGGGGCCACATTAGTGAGGCTTGGGGGGGGGGTTTGGAGGAGTTTTTATTTTGCATCTCACTTGTGTGGCCCCAACTGACTTTTCTGTGGGTCAGTGACCCCTGACTCAAAACAGGTTCCCTGTCCTTCTCAGAAATAAAGACAATGCAGAAACTTTTTGTGTTTGACATAGTATTTTATTTAAAAATGAAGCCTGGCCAACAAACCCCCAATTGGGGCCAAGCCCCCATCTGCCCACAGCAACATAACACTCCTGCATTCCCCCTTCCCCCAGACCCTCAATCTGAACCTATCATACACTGGAACCCCCTGCCCTGAGCCCCTTACATACCCTAACCCAAATTCCTGCACCCTCATATCCACAAGCCTGTGGTTTGCTTAGTACCCTAACCCTACATCTGACCCCAACACTGCCCAGCCTGAAGCCCCCTCCCCGACCCAGCGTCCCCTTCTCCACCTCTTCCTGCATCCAGATTTCCTCCCAGAGCTTGCATCTCTCACCCCTTCCGACACCCAAATCCCTCTTTCCCACCCCAGAGTCTACATATCCTGCCACAACCCAGCAAGGGTACGGCTAGACTGCAGGAGTTTTTCAGGATTCTGGAGATATCCCAGAAAAACTCTTCTGCATCCAGGGATGCATTTGTTCTTCCGCTTTTTTTAGTGGAAGAGCAAACGTGCTCTTTCGGTCACCCCTATATTCCTCTTTCCACGAGGAATAAGGGGGCTTCCAAAAGAAGGGGTTTTTCTGACATTTGGTCCAGTCTAGACAGGCCAAATGTTGGAAAAACCTCTTCCTACAGAAGAATTGGGGGAAAAAGCAGCAGTATAAGGGTTGGGGATAGCAAGTGATGGAGAGGAGGAGAATAGGGAGGAAGGAGCGGGGCTTCAAGGAAGGGGCAGGGCTTCAAGGAAGGGCCAGGGCAGTAGATCTTGGCTTGTTCTGTCATTTAAAAAGTGATCTTGGATGTAAAAAGGTTGGAGACCACTGCTCTAGGAACACCCAGACTTACCTGTTTTGAGGGCTCTGGTGTAACGTTCTCAATTTAGACACTCACCCTCACCCTTCCATGGGCTCCAGCATAACCTTGCACTCTGCAGGTTTGCAAAGTCTTTTACTAGTAAAAGAGCCTTACATAATAAGGGCATATCTACACAGCAGCGTTATTCCAGAATAACATATGTTTTTCTGAAATGACTCTGTGAGCATCTACACAGCAAGCCTGCTATTTCAAAATAATATTGAAATAACTGACGTCTTATTCTGGATTCTGTAACCATCATTCTGCAAGGAATAATGCCCATTCCAAAATAGCTATTTTGGAATAGGGCATATGTAGACAGGGCAGCTGGAGTTATTTTGAAATAAGGGGCCTCCAGGAAATCCCACAGGTTCCCTACTGGTCGTTCTGTGCATGCTCATCAGAACCCTATAGCTTCCCTTTCCCTGCAGCCCTTAAAGCTGCAGGCAGAAGGGAAAGGGCTTGTGGCACAAAACAGGCCCTGCTTGCATCGTGCCACACAACAGGACCCTGCACAGCCTTCCCTGCTGCCATGGCTAAGCCCAGTACTCCAGCCAAGACCCCCACAGCTGTCAGCACTGCCCCAAGAAGCTGCTAGGACTCTGTCTGGGGCCAAAAGAGGAGGGCACCATCCTGATCTGGTGTGGAGATCTTGGATCTCATTGAGATCTGGCGTAAGGAGGAAAACCAGTGGGATCTCCACACCAGCTGCAGGAATGCCAACATTTATGGCCGGATGGCCAAAAGCATGGGCCACAAGGGCCACATGCACATCCAGGAGCAGATGTGCATGAAGGTCAATGAACTGCACCAGGCTGACATGAAGGCCAGGGAGTACAGCTCCCACTCGGGGAAGCACCCCAGACTGCCACTACTAGAAGCAGCTACATCACATCCTGGGAGGGGGACAGGCCCATTCCTGCACCTCGTTGTGGACTCTGGGCTGGAAACGCCCATCATCACCCTCCCAGGGGACAGAGCCAAGTGTGCAGAAGGAGGAGGAGGAGGAGAAGGAGGATCAGGAGGAGGAGCCGGATGAGGCCAGAACCAGCTCCATGCCTACCAGACAGGACATCATGCTTGCCCTACAGCTGGCAGCCCTCTCCCAGGATTTCTTCCGGGCATCATCCAAATCTGGGGTAGGCCCCTAAGGTGAGTGCCATTACTTTCCCTAGACACACATGGGTGGAGGTGGTGGGTGGTGAGGGACAGCTGCAAGCTCCTCATTTGGCCTTCTCAGCCTGGGGATCACACAGCAGCCTGTTCATGTGGGTGCATGTGGGGCGCCAGGCCGGGTCACACAGCCCCAAGAGGTACCAAAAGAGGCACCACCTGACACATGTGCCACTCCCAGCCCCAACTTCTCCTCCCCTCCTCCCCCTTCCATTTCCATCCTACTTTATTGTCTGTGCAGAGGAAGGGTGGAGGAGGGGGATGGATGCAAAAAGAGGGCAGGGGAAGGGAGGGGTCTGGGAGGAAAGGCAGAGAGGGGCGTTGCACAGGCCCCTTGTGGAGAGGTCCAGGGGAGAGTGTCACTGGGGTCAGGAGAGTCCTGCCTTACTCCTGACACCGGGGTGGAACACGCACACCCTCCCACCACAAGCCACCACTAGAAGGAGGCTGGGGACATGGACACACACACACACACACACACACACACACACACACACACTCAGCAGTGCTGCACATGGCACATGGGCATGCCCACACTCTTCGGGCAGCATCTCCTCCAAGGGATAGCACAGCGAGGTGCAGGAGCATCTGCCACTCACACACATCTCCCCATAACACCCTGCCCCCTTCTCCTCCAGTGGGAAGGGATACAAGTCTTGTCCCTGTGGGACACCACCATTGCCAGACCCCCTTATGCCTTGAGGCTCCTGGTCTGGGCAGAACCTTCCCTTACCCATTTGTGCCTGGGACATCGGGATAGTGAGGCTCCCTCCTTGGACATCTGTGCCCCTGCCAGAAAAGGCCCACTGTCTAGGCCTCAAGTGGCCTTGCTCAAAGCACATCACCTTCATCTGACCCAAGGCCTTTCAGTCTCGACTCAGAGATGAGGGCTAGGCTTCAAGCACGGTGTCTCCTGGGATGACTGCCCTTCTCTTTGTTCTCCACAAATGGACCATCTGCAAGAAGGGAGCGGTTGCTACCTCCCGTGCCATCCTCCCAATCCTGCATGATCCGCTAAAGCCAGAGAGCCCATGAGGACCTCGAGAGGGAGCATATTGCTGCTCTGCAACTCCTGCAGTGCTCCATGGACTGGCAGGTGGGAGCTGCTGCAGCAGGGCCAATCCATCTGTGTAGCCTTCTACACGGTCATCAACTGCCTGGTGCTCACTTCCACGCCAGCTCCTGCCCCTCCGGCTTCTCTCCCTAGCCCCCTCTCCTCCCCCATCCATGGCTGCACACAAAGTGGTGGCACCACCTGTCACAAGCACCACTCCCAGCCCCAGCCTCTCCTCCCCTCCTTCCCCCTTTCCACTTCCCTCCTACTTTATTGTCTGTGCAGGGGAAGGGTGGAGTAGGGGAAGGGAGGCAAAAAGAGGGCAGGGGAATGGAGGGGTCTGGGAGGAAAGGCAGAGAGGGGCGATGCACAGGCCCCTTGTGGGGAGGCTCAGGGGAGAGTGTCACTGGGGTCCGTGTGTGAAACTCTCCCTCAGGGCCTCATGGATATGCACAACCCCCTGATGGGCCTGCCAGATAGCAGCCATTTGTGGCTTTTCAAAAGCCCAGCCAATCCAGTCAGCCTCTGGCCCCCTACCCTGGCAGGAATGTCTGCCCTTTGCTTTCACAAATATTGTTAAGGACACAACATGCCGCCACCACTCAGGGGATGTTCTGCTCGCCAAGGTCCAGTAGGGTGAAGAGGCAATGGAACCTCCCACTGAGATGTCTGAAGGCACCCTCAACAACAATATGGACCCTGCTGAGCCTGGCATTGAAAAGTTTCTAGGTGGGGTCAAGGTGTAGGGCTTCATAAGCCAGGGTAGGCTGCATCCCCTACAATATAGACCGACATGTCCATGTCCCCGACCCTGATGGTGCAGTCGGGAAAAAAGGTGCCAATGCGTAGCTTCTGGAAGAGGCTGGATTTTTGAAAGACACATGCGTTGGGCACCTTACCCGACCACCCAACATAGATGTCCATGAACTGGCTGCAGTGGTCAACAAGGGCCTTCAGGATCATTGAAAAGTACCCCTTGCAGTTAATGTATTCGGCTGTCCGATGGTCGGGGGCCAGGATGAGGATATGGGTGCCATCAATAGCACTCCCGCAGTTGGAGAAGTCCATGGCAGCAAAGCCAGCGATGATGGGTTCCACATCGCCCAGATTGATGACTCTGAGCAGCAGGATGGTGTTGATGGTCGTCATCACCTATAGAAAGAGGCAAACAAACAGAGAATCACAGGGTTGTCAGGGCCTTCGGAAGGCCCCCAAGCCCACCCTTCCCGCTCCCTCCCACACACCAAGAGCAATCCCAACTTGCCCCATCCCCTTATCAGGGCTTTGTGGAGGCAGGACTGAAAAACTTTGGTGGGGGGGCTTCCACCAATCCCACCACTACTCTTCCTCTCCCCTTTCCTAAGGAACCCCACTCCAGCAATTCAGTTCATCACCTTCCTAGGACTATAGGCTGAGAGCACCATACCTACATGATCACAACCCCAACGGTCGATCTCCCCACACTGAACTGGTTCCCGATGGATAGGTAGATGTCCAGCGTGGCGAGCTTCCAGATGGCAATGGCAACCCGCTTCTGGAGGGGGATGGTGGGTTGCATGTGGGTGTCCCATCACCTGAGGGCAGGAGTGAGCCACTCACAGAGCTCCAGAAATGTGTCCTTCCACATGCAGAAATTCTGGAGCCACTGCTGGTCATCCTACCACTCCAGGACAATCCAGTCCCACCAGTTGGAGGTAGTGTCCAGTCACCAGAAGCGGTGGTGTATGATGTACAGGGGAAGGCGGGTGGGGTCCAGCTGCATGAGCAGCACCCAGAAATGGGTAAAGAATTGCCCCACAAGGAGCTGGGGGTCCTGTTCCTGCAAGGCCTGGAAGGCAGTGTGCAGAAACTGTGGCAAGAGGTGCATTAAGGCATATAAGAGCTGTCAACTGCTGGGAGGCAGCTCCGACTCTATGGCAGGAGTGCTGAGGTGTCTACAAGAGTAATCACAGCAGGCAGAGAAAAGGCTTTGCTGTCCCTCAATGAGGTAAGCAAAGGAGAAGAGCCCGAGACATAGCTGTACAGAGGGTTCTCTTTAAACTCGTATCTCAGATAGGCTCAGGCAGCAGCTCCAGGAAGAGAGTGCTGTCCTGATGCCCTGCCTGAAGTGCTTCTGGGTGTCCTTAAATGTGATTTAGCATCCGATGAGTGTGGATGCGATATTGCAAAATAGCTCAGTGCTATTTCGATGGGCATTTGCTGTGCAGACGCGCTGATTCAAAATTAACCATATTGGAGTATTTCCTCCGAAATAGCTTATTCCAAAATAAGTGTGCAGCGTAGATGTGCCCTAATATCCTATGTAACCTCTATATATTATTACCAAAAACCAAATGTACACACTAAGCACACAATGCTCACCACTCCCAATAAGACAGATGTACTTTTCCTGATGGACAGTCAGGATCAGGTCCCTCTGATGTGCATCTTTCTACCTGTCTGTTCATCTGTGAGTCCATTTGGTCCAGAATTCCTTCTAAACGGTAAGAGCTAGGATCACTACATTTGGTATGCAGCTTCCTCTTATCATTACTTAAATGAAGTTCAGGTTTGGTTGTCCCAGGACAATGGGGTGTGCTAGAATTCAATTGTTTATCATAAAATGGGAAAGGAGGGGTCTGGAAGGAGGGACAGTTATTCTGTAAAATGACTGTGGGGCCAGAGATGGGGACCAGGATGGTTATAACCCTACTGGGCCAGCAGGAGGCAGCAGTGGAGAAAGGGACAGTTAGCTACTATATATATATATATATATATATATATATATATATATATAACTCAAGGAGCTGATAGAGGAGGTATCTGAGCCTCTAGCTATCATCTTTGGAAAATCATGGGAGACAGGAGAGATTCCAGAAGACTAGAAAAGGGCAAATATAGTGCCCATTTATAAAAAGGGAAATAAGAACAACCCAGGAAACTACAGACCACTTACTTTAACTTCTGTGCCAGGGAAGATAATGAAGCAAGTAATTAAGGAAATCATCTGTAAACACTTGGAAGGTGGCAAGGTGATAGGGAACAGCCAGCATGGATTTGTAAAGAACAAATCATGTCAAACCAAGCTGATAGCTTTCTTTGATAGGATAACAAGTCTTGTGGATAAAGGAGAAGCGGTGGATGTGGTATACCTAGACTTTAGTAAGGCGTTTGATACGGTCTCACATGATATTCTTATCAATAAACTAGGCAAATGCAATTTAGATGGGGCTACTATAAGGTGGGTGCATAACTGGCTGGATAACCGTACTCAGAGAGTAGTTATTAATGGTTCACAAATCCTGCTGGAAAGGCTTAACAAGTGGGGTTCCGCAGGGGTCTGTTCTGGGACCGGTTCTGTTCAATATCTTCATCAACGATTTAGATATCGGCATAGAAAGTACGCTTATGAAGTTTGCAGATGATACCAAGCTGGGAGGGGTTGCGACTGCTGAGTGGGGATAGGGTCATAATTCAAAATGATCTGGACAAATTGGAGAAATGGTCTGAGGTAAACAGGATGAAGTTTAATAAAGACAAATGTAAAGTGCTCCACTTAGGAAGGAACAATCAGTTTTACACATACAGAATGGGAAGTGACTGTCTAGGAAGAAGTACGGCAGAAAGGGATCTAGGGGTTATAGTGGACCATAAGCTGAATATGAGTCAGCAGTGTGATGCTGTTGCAAAAAAAGCAAACATGATTCTGGGATGCATTAAGAGGTGTGTTGTGAGCAAGACATGAGAAATCATTCTTCTGCTCTACTCTGCGCTGGTTAGGCCTCATTTGGAGTATTGTGTCCAGTTCTGGGCACCGCATTTCAAGAAAGATGTGGAGAAATTGGAGAGGGTCCAGAGAAGAGCAACGAGAATGAGTAAAGGTCTAGAGAACATGACCTATGAAGGAAGGCTGAAAGAATTGGGTTTGTTTAGTTTAGAAAAGAGAAGACTGAGGGGGGACATGATAGCAGTTTTTAGATATCTAAAACGGTGTCATAAGGAGGAGGGAGAAAACTTGTTCATTTTCGCCTCTGAGGATAGAACAAGAAGCAATGGGCTTAAACTGCAGCAAGGGAGGTTTAGGTTGGACATTAGGAAAAAGTTCCTAACTGTCAGGGTAGTTAAACACGGGAATAAATTGCCCAGGGAGGTTGTGGAATCCCCATCTCTGGAGATATTTAAGAGTAGATTAGGTAAATGTCTATCAGGGATGGTCTAGACAGTATTTGGTCCTGCCATCGGGGCTGGGGACTGGACTCGATGACCTCTCGAGGTCCCTTCCAGTCCTAGTATTCTATGATTCTATGATATATTAGAAGGTTTGTCTGTGTGTGTGTGTCTGTTTGTTTGTGTGTCTGTTTGCCCCTACAGGAGGACATGATCCCCTCCACCAGCTATGCCTGCTGCAGCTGCAGCAGCCATGGACAGGAGCTTCTCATCTGGTCCAAGCTGCTGACATCAGAGAGGGTAGGTGTTGTCTTCTCTCCCCAGGACAGCTGTAAGGGAGCCTAGACAGATGGCCCTGTCTTGACTGAAACAACGTCTGCTTTACCCAAAGCACTGATCTCTAACAAAACAAAACACAGCCCTGTCTCATGTCTGGTGCACATAGCACACAGGCAAGGCTGGGGCTTTGAGGCAGGAATGTTTTTGCACAGTCATGCATATCCAGCGTAGTACAATGTGATCACGCCAAGAAAGCCAGGAGTAAACTGGTACTGGTACATTTCTTTCTTTCTTTTTTTTAATAAGCAAAAAGGCAGATACAGCCATAAAACTGTGCATCAATCACATAGTTTTTGTAACATCCTTAGTTGCAAGATGTACCCCAAATAAGGGCATTGGGCATTTTAGGTATCTTACACAATACGTAATCAATTGGTAGATATTATTAGAACGACCAAGTCAAGTATAAATATAGGTGTAGGAAAGATAATCAGTGGGAGATAGTGAGCAGGATTGACCCACAGGTTCTGCTTGTTGTAACTAGAAGTAAAAAACTCTTCACACTGGCCACAGCAGTGCACAGTGTCCCGAAGTGTGGGAGTCAAAGGATCAACAAACCTTCTGCCTTGTATTGTAAGGTGGCATATGGGTGAAGTGTAAGTGAACTAAGCTTAAATATTGTATTATAATAAGTCTTGTGTTAATTGTTTTTGCATTGTTTAGTATTGCACTAATTGCTTTCACAATTTATAGTATTTAAGGTTTAAGTGCATAGTAATTGTTTCTAAGGCTTGTAAAATTAAAAGGACTATATTAACTGCTTGAAGACTTACAATAAATAAGGAAGTGATTAAGTCTCTCTGGAGTGTCCTGGTTTCCCTTGGATCTAAAATAAATCGAACCACATGACAGCAGCCTGCTCACTGAACCCTCATCTCCAGCCCCACACAAGAGCAATGATTTAAATGAAGAAAAACAAAACTTATTTTAGTTAAGGATACAAGCAACACCATGTAAATCTTCTAGTTGTAATTTAATTCCCTAACCAATTATATCACACAATCTTAATTGATTTACACCTAGCAAAATTAATTATACAGAAGATGGAAGTAATTAAAGAACCAGAGATCATACAAACAACCAATAGGGAAGTAGGGACCTATAATGACAGAACAATACAGAAATGAGGATTTCACAACCCTGACTATTGATAAGTAGTTTCTTTGTCATACAGAATACTATCAAGCTAAATTTTTTTGACCCTCTTAATATCTGTTTCTTTATCTGGTGATATCTGGGACTATTAGGACAGGGTCTCCTTCTCAACAGTCTGATACTACATTCTTTTAATGTAATTTAGAAGTTCAGAAGTGTTTGGGGAAAGTTCAACACCACATGATAGCTACACTGCCCTCGTTTTGCGCAAAAAATATACAAATGAGGTGAAGCATGGAATATCGCCATGCCTCATTTGCATAATTAATGAGGCTCCGTTTTTGTGCAAGACGCTTTTGCGCAAGAGCCGTTCTTCCGCATTTTTTTCAGGAAGAATGGCTCTTGTGCAAGAGGAGGGTTTTGCGCAAAAAGGAGCCATATAGACAGCTCCTTTTTGCACAAAAGCCTTTTGCTAGTCTTACCTATTCATGATGACAACAGCACCTCCTTTATCAGCTTTTTTGATTATGATGTCAGAGTTATTTCTGAGGCTGTGGATGGCATTGTGTTCCGCATGGCTGAGGTTATGGGGTAAGCCATGTTGCTTTTCCACAATCTCTGCTTGTGCACATTGGCGGAAGCATTCTATGTATAGGTCCAGTCTGTCATTTTGACCCTCAAGAGGAGTCAATGCAGAATTATTCTTCTTGTACTGTTGGTGGGAGGGTATTTGTGTGTCAGTGTGCTATTCAGTGTTGTGTTGAAAATATTCCTTGAGGAGGAGATGGTGAAAGTAGGCTTCCAGATCACCGCAGAACTGTATTATGTTTGTGGGGTGTGGTGGGGCAAAAAGAGAGTCCCCGAGATAGGACAGACTCTTCTGCTGGGCTGAGTGTGTAGTTCAGTGGTCCCCAACCTTTTTGTGGCCAATAGCACATTCATGTTTTCAGAAGAGTGTGGCGGGCGCCAACAATGTTTCAAGGCTTATTTTGTATTTGTACATTAAATAATACGAAAAACATAATATTTAATATTACATAATATATGAATCCATAAGATAAAAAAGGTAATTTTACATGTAAAAGGTATTAATTAAATTATTCTGCAATTATTCAGCCCCCCTTTGAAGAAAAAATTGGAAAAAAGGCGTCAAATGAGCAAATTGAAGGCTATTTTCATATTAAGTGTGAATTGGGTAAATTTGAGAGGAACTTAATTTAGTTGGATAATTTTTATTTGAATTATATTGTAACAAAATTCTGCATTAATAAAAAGGGGGGATGTCCAAATGTTGAGCAAAAAAAGCACCCCCCCCAAAAAAATCATGGCACCTTTAAATCTCACACTCCCCATCCCCACCATGTCCCGACCATCTGTTGCCATGTCTCCTCCCCTTACTCCATTAGCTCCCCTGGTGCCTGCTGCCCCCCAAACTCTCACCCTCCTCTACTGTCCTGACTCCTGCCCTTCTCACTGCCCTCAGCCCTCCTGAGACCTGTCCCCCTCCACCAGCCCTTCTCTCCCTCCTGTGCCCACTCCTCCAGTAGCCCCACTCTGATCACGTGAGCTACTCCCTCTCCTAACACCTCCCTCTACACACCTGCCCTACCTCTCTCCTCTGGTGCTGGTCCCTCCCCTGCAGGTGTCTGCCCTTCTGCTTCACCCCCAGAATCCCCTGGCACCTGCACCTTCCCTTACCCCTGCACCCTCCTGGTGCCTCCCCTTCCCTCACTGCTGCCCTCTTTGCCCTCTTTTCCCTAATGCCCACCCCTCACCTCTCTGCCACCATTCCTCTCATGCCACTGTGCCCTCACACATGATTTGCTCCATCCCCTCCTCATGCCCACCCCTTCTTTCAAGCCTTCTCCCAGCACCTCCCCTCCCCTCTAGCCCCAATGCCCTTACCCTCTCCTCTCCCAGCATCACCCTGTCCCCACCACTGACACCTCCCCTCCTGCCCTTTTCCTCATTGTCTCCATTTGGCCCCGTAGCATTTGTCTCACCTCCACGCTGTTCCTTGGTGCCTTCCCCTTTCTTCTCCTGACCTGCCCCCCTCCCCTCAGCACAAGTCCCTTACTCTCCCACCTCTTCCCCCTATTTTTCCTGCACCCCCACCTTCTGCCTTCCAGATTGAGTCTGTGATCGGGCCCAGCCCCAGCTGCTTCCGTGACCCCAGACCACGTGCTGGGCCTGGAGCTGGGTCACGCCGTTTTAAAATTTAAAGTCCCAGGCCGTGACATCACGGCATGCCAGGCATCTCCCCCCTCTCAGCTGTTGTGTGGGCGTTTGAACACGCCGCGCATGAGCTCCCTTGGACGTCTTGCGAACCTGGCATCTCCCCTCTCAGCTGTGGAGGGGGTGCACGAGATGATTGGAGGGAGCACATGCCACTGCGCAACAGCTGAGAGGGGAGACGCTGGTTCACAAGACATCTGTGGGAGCGCATGTGCAGCAAACACGCTTTGCAACAGCTGAGAGGGGAGATGCCCGGTTCGCAAGACTTCCAAGGGAGCGCATGGGCAGCGTGTTTGCCGCGCATGTGCTCCCTTGGATGTCTTGTGAACCAGCGTCTCCCCTCTCAGCTGTTGCGCGGCAGCATGCGATCCCCTCTGATAGTCAGCGTGGGCGCACATAAATGCCCTGGCGGGCACTGCGTTGGGGACCCTTGGTGTAGTTGGATAGGTAGACGATATTTTGGGTGAGTTAAGGGTACCACTATTGTGGCCCCATGTGGCAAGTAGGAGTTTAGACAGCTTACAGTCCTTTTTCTTCTGCAATCTAATGAGAGAACTACTGGAAATGTAATGACTATAATGCAAAGTAAGAGCCATTATACATTCTTGCCTAGCTTTGGATCTTGTTTTAATAGTAGGAGAGGCTGTCAGCTAGGAAATGGGTTGCTGCTTTGCCATTTCTGGGTAAGAAAGAGCAGCGCGGTGCAGGGACCTGATCTCTGCAACTTCCTGCCACAAAGCTTGTCCTGGGTGCCTGCAGCTTCAAGAGGGGCCAGCAGATAGGAACTATAGATTTCTGATTACCCCAAGGAGTGGCCAAAAGGCCACCTGTTTTTTTTTCCTGGAGGCAAATTCTTGCACAAAAACCCCTGTTGCCCATCCACACACACCTTTTTGCACAAGAACTCACAGAAAGAGGAATACCTACACTGCAAAAACCCCTCTGTTCTGTCGATTTACTTGCACAAAAACACATTTGAGGTGAGGACGCTCTGCGAGTTTTTGCCCAAAAACGGATGTTTTTGCACAAAAATTCTGTAGTGCGGACGTAGCCTTATAGGGATGCAGGGGGGAGGAGGGAGAATGGATTTCATCTCTTCCTGCTGACATTGGAGCTGAGGAGCTTTTGTCCCGCCTTGGGAGTCAGCCAAACCCAGCATTTAAACTCCCTGCCCTTCATTAAAAGGCCTTGTTCTGTGCCTCTTATTTTTTTAAAGCTAACTGAAGTGCTTTAGAGCATACACGTGAGTTAATGAGGGAGAGAAGGTCCACAGCAAAGCTCCAGTGTGATTTCATGCAACTCTAAGTTCTTGCTCACATTGCTACAAAGAATGAATTCACTGGTCTCTGAGCAGCTTTAAATGTTGGGACAAACCCAAGAGTCTCTAGTGGGATTTTCCACAGTAAGGGCAGGCTGGGGGGACTTGACATCAGAACCACTATGCATATGAGATGAGTAAGCAGTCCATTGTCTCTCTCTGGAGTTCAACTAGAAGCATCTGAAATATCTGGATTGACACATTGGTGATTGTCAGATTTTTTATTATTTCACTGCTCTCTCAGTCCTGGCAGATCACGAGATTGTCTAAATATTAATGCGATAAAAAGGCATACTGTATTAAAGCAGGGCTACTCAACTTTGGAAGCCCCGGGGGTCACAATGATATTCACAGCAAATGCTGAGCACCGCAACCTAAGCGTGGTTGCATATACATGCAAATATATATGCAAATACTTCTTTCACACAATGCCCTGGTGCTTCTGGTACCCTCTCCTTGGGGGCTAGAAATGCCGATACCCTGTACCAGTCTGTAACAGCCAGCCCATCCGCTTGCGTCTTTCAATGCTCACCTGGCCTGGGACGCCTCACCATTGTGGAGTATGTTCCAAGTAGAGGCCATGTTCAAAGGATCCCACCTGCAGGCTGCATGTTGAGACCCGCATAAACCCAAACCACACTGTGAGCCACAAACAAACGGGCCGTGGGCTGTATGAGGCCTGCAGGCTGCGTGTTAAGTAGCTCTGTATTAAAGGGGTAATGGTTAGGACAGAGCAAAAGAAGCGAGGAGAGAGTTGGGGATGAAATAAAATGGACCTTAAGGGAAAATGGCAGGGCTTGATTCTACACCAGTTCCCCCTAGTGTTATGGACTCTAATGGGAATGAGACATTTATAACATTGCTGCCTGCAGTATAAGCCACACACACCTCCATTTATGTATTTGTGTAGAGCATAAATGAGATAGCTTTGGCTACAGGTTGGAGGTGGCACAAAGGTACATTATGCCTGGGAAATGGAATCCAGAGCTCTGAAGAGGTGAGGACTTGAGCTCTACTGGGCCTTGTCTGAGTGTAAAGAAGTGGATGTTATGCATGATAAGTAGGGTTGTCAGGTGTCTGGTATTCACCCAGACGGTCTGGTATTTTTGCCTCCTATCTGGTAAAAAAATTCAGAGAATACCGGACACTGAATGTCCAGTATTCTCTGAATTTTTCCCCAGCCAGGAGGCGAAAATGCCGGGCACCTGGCAACCCTACAAACACTCAGCACCCGGCCTCCCCACCCTCCCCGAACCCTCCTGGCCCCCAACATCCCCAGCCCCCTGACCCGACCCCAGCCCCCATACTTACCTGGTTCCCCAAGGCTGCCGGCACAAAATGGCTGCCAGCCAAAAGACCTAGGGGAAGCAATGCTTCCCCTGGGTCTTAGTGCTCAACCACTCCCCTGTTCCTATCCCTGCACTCACTCTTAAAGGGGACATGCTGTTTTAATGCTGTTTTATTTTAATTTTTTTTTTTTGGCTTAATAAGTCCTTGGATTCCTTTCCCCCTTCCCCCCCCCCAACAACTTTGGCCTCCCCCTTTATTTTTCTCAACAGAATTTTTTCTGGGTGTTTTTTTTGGGGGGGGGGGTTCGGTATTTTTGTTAAACCATCTGGCAACCCTAATGATGAGAGAGACCTTAAGCTAAACCAAGGTGAAGTCTAGGGATTTGCCTACACTGCAGAGAAGATCGATGCTGCTGCAGTCAATCTTCTGGGATTCAAAGTAGTGGAGCTAGTGAATACCCGCTAATTGGAACTGAAACGGCATCCCCGTTAGTGCTGGTAGTAAGGTAAGTTGATGGGAGCATTTGCTCCTGTCGACCTCTTGCTGTGTGGATGGCACGAAAACACGATTTAAGATATGACAACTCCAGCCACATAATTAACATAGCTGGAGTTGCGTATCTTAAATCAACTTTCCTTTTTAGTGTAAACCAGGCCTTGGAGAAAGAGTTGAGCTATCCCTCTAATGAGGCCCAGCCCAAAGGGAAAGGGGGTCTGTGATTACTCTAAACCACTTGTGTGCCCTTCCCTGTGCTGGGCCACTCTCAGACAGTGGCATAGCATGTCCAGCCCTGGAAGCCTGTCCCAGTTACAGGAGCCACAACACTGGCTGCACTCTCTGCAGCCCTATGGCAAACTCCTCCCGTGTCTTGTGCTTTGGAGCCCTTTTATGCCAGATACCCAGTGTAAAGGGACCAGAATGGGAGATCTCATGCTCAGTCCTGTTTTACTGTTGGCTTTGGGTCACAGGTGAGGGCTTCTTCCTGATCACAGATGAGGGTATCCGAAAGCAAGAAGCTAAAGCCAATGTATTTAATCCTGGGTGACTCAAATTTCTTCAGGTGAAATGAATGAACTGGGAAAATGAATCTGCTTCTTATGCTGAAGTACATGCACTTCAAAGCTTTTTACTGTAGCAAAGAGAAAGAGGGGCCAAAGGGCTTGATCCAACACCTACTAAAGTCCATGAAAGTATCTTTATTGATTTCAGTGGGCACTGCTTCAAGTCTGAGCTTAGCAGGGAAAGCTCTGATGAGATGCTTTAAGGACATACTATGCTTCTGATGGGCATTTCTGTTCAGAGCTGACCTTGCCCCCCCATTTTTTATTTATTTTGTGGTTGGGTTGGTGGTTGCAGTTTGTTCATTTGTTTGTTTGTTTAAATAAAATAGAGGAGAAGTAAAAGCCTTAAAGGACCTGAAACATGAATTGGGAATGAGCAAAGACATTCAGGTCTGATTAAGAACTCAACCAAAGTGCTACGGTTAGATACCTGTTTGGGTCAATTTTATGGAACTGGTACCTGTCAAGATATATAGAAACAAACACTTTTAAACATCAGGTTTTATTAAAGAAAATAACTGCAAGCTACAGACACAAGCAAATAGGCTTCCTCACAACTCAAATTCCAACTTTGTCTTCCTTGATTACCAAGGATCCAACTCTGTTGGAACTCTATTCAGCACACAGAGACATCTAGTGGCTAAATAATGTACTTCAAATAAGCATACAATTACAAGCCTAAGCTGCCAAATCCAGTTCTGTATCTGAATTTCCCCAGAGCCTGAGATGGCTAGGAGCAAGTGTTCCAGCTCCCTGAAAGCAGTACTTTTAAAAGAAAAGAAATATGCATGGAGTTAGCATGACCAGCTCTAATGCCTCTACAGGTCAAGAGAATAAAACAGCATGTGAGCAGGCCTTTTATAACACATCAGTGTGCCTTTTGAAGCCCCACAGGGGCATGCTAGCTCAATTACCACATAATGTGGACTCTTCACCTACCTGCCCCCTACTAATGAAAGGATTAACAAATTCCAAGGCTTGAAGAGAAAGGAAAATAACACTGAATAGATTAGCTCAGCAGACGTGCTGTTAATTATGGGTCATTTAGTTAAGTTAATCAATAGGCAGACTTCTTTAACCAGCTAATTATGCCAAATGGCTTCCACGATGTGCAGGTTCACAGTTGTTAATCATGAAGGGATAATATTTCACTGTAAATATAAGTGCAGCCCCAGTGCTCAGACAAATGCTTTGCAGTTTAGCCAACTTGTGTCAGAACTGGCTCTGATTTAATCCAATCTAAATGGCTGCAAGGGCTGGGACTAAGACACAAGCACTGGCATCACAGGTTAAACAATCATCAGATTCAGTGATAAGTATCTGGCCTTCTCCCTCTGATAATCACTCAGAAACAAGAGGCAGGACTATGCAGCACTTTAAAGAGTAACAAGATGGTTTATTAGGTGATGAGCTTTCGTGGGCCAGACCCACTTCCTCAGATCAATTTGTGGAAGAAAATTGGCATGACCATATTGGAGAAGGGAGAGCCCACAAGCTGCACAGCTGGCAGGAAAAAGCCACACACTGAAGCAGGAAAGTGCTGCTTCTCTCCAGCAGTTGGCTGTGTGGCTGCACTGACCCCTCCCCCCCCGAGTCCTCTAGTATCTGTAATGTTGTGCTACTGTTGGCTGCCACCTGGTGAATGGATGCTGCCCATAAATGGAGGGGAAAGGCACTCAGGTGGCTGATGGGATTGTGCTCCACCCCACCTTCAGGTGGAGCATATATGGGTTTCTGCCAGTGCTCCCTCTAAGATTTTCCATCTGTGAGCTGAGTGAATTTTGTCTTGTGCACCAATATTGCGGTCATGTGTGCTTGTTCGGATGTCTGCCACTGTGGTACCCACCAGTTACTAACAAATATATTTTATATATTTTTAAAATTAGGTTTACTGCATCCAGAAACAAATATAGCAATGCCTAGCTCTCATACTGTGCTTTTCCTCAGTAGATCACACACTGCTTTACAAAGGAGAGCACAATCATCACTATTTTATAGATGTGAAAACTGAGGTATAAACTAAGGCAGTGGTCACCAACCAGTCAGTCATGCTCAACTGGTCAGTCACAGAGGTACTGCCAGTCAATCTCCCCTCTCCCCTGCAACAAGGAATCCATGCTGGCGCTACAGCCTCCCACCCCTCACAAAATTGGAGCTAGCAACAGCTTACCGCAGTAGGGGGCGGGTAAAGTCCCACAGCTCTGTGCCAGATTTGGCTTCTCAGGAAATACACACGTGTTGTTCCTCTCCTCCCCACAGCAGTGTGCATAGTTTCTTGTCTTCCCTTCCTTCCTCCATGCTCCTGGAAGGCAGGGTCTAGGGGAGGGGTTAAGATGGTGGCAGAGGATCCAAAAAGACTGGTTTTCTTAAAGGAACCACATGTGCGCTTCCTTCAACAATGCCTGAAGATCGTTCCCAAGAGATACTCGTCCGTGGACACCCCCAGGTATTGGCCCAGCTGCTCTTGTCCCCTATCCCATTGCTAGAGACCCACCAGCACCCTGCTTCTACCACCTGCCTTCTGGTCAGACACTCACCAGCACCCTGCTCCTGCCCCCTGGTCAGACACCCACCAGCAACCTGCCATTGCCCCCTCTGCCCTGGCCAGACACCCACCAGCACCCTGCTCCTGCACCCTCATCTACCAGCCCCCTCCTGGCCAGACACCTACCCCCAGCTTGCTCTTGTACCCTACTTACCACCCAGATTCCACACTCCCATCCCTACTCCACTCACTGGCAGTTCTGTTCTGCACACTGGATCCCTCATTTTTGGCCCCACCCCAGAGTCTAGTGAGGGAGCCACAAAATCCACTAACTCTGGAACGCCAGAAAAGTTAATCTGGCCTGAGACCTTGAATCTCAGTCCTACCTACCCTACCCTGCCCCTCCCACCACCACCCCCATTGTGCTTGAGTGCCAGGGGAGTGAGGTGTCTCAGATAGGACTACTTCTGTGAAGATTGGGGGCTTTTGGAGGGGTTTTTTTTTTTTTTTTTGCATCTTATTGGTGTGGTCCCTGACTGATTTATCCATGGGTCAGTGGCCCCCAACCCAAAAAAAGTTCCCTGCCCATCCCATAAATAAAGACAATATTGAAACATTTTGTATAGGACATAATATTTATTTTAAAATGAAGCCAGGCCAACAAGCCCCCAATCGGGGCCAAGCCCTCATCTGGCTGCAGCATCATAATATTTCGGCATCCCCCACAGACCCCAAGCCTGAGCCCATCATACACCTGAATCCCCTACCCTGAGTCCCTTACATCCCCAAGCTCCTGCACCCCCACATCCCCAGTCCTGTGCCACAACACTCCTGCACCATCCACACACCACAAATCTGTGCCCTGTGTCCATCATACATCAAACCCAAACTCCTGCACCCTGATATCCACAAGTGTGCAGCTTGCTCAACACCCCAACCCTGCAGGTGACCCAACACTCTCCAGCCTGGAGCCCCCTCCCTGCTTTCACTAGGGTTTCCAGCTCCTTTTCCTGGGTGCTATAGGTGGTTTCAAAAAACACAGATGCCAATTAATTAATCCTATGCCCCTCCCAACCCTGCTCTTCATCAATTTATTCTGCCACTGCCTTTTCCCTTTGCAGCATTTTTCAACTCACTCCTCACCTATTCATGAGAATGCTTAGCATTGCTATACTCTTGCACTGTTCCACTAGCATTAAGAATAAATATTCATACTCATATGTGCAACTTGGCCAACTGCACATGCTAATACCACTCCTCTTTCCCCAAGCACACAAATGTTTTGAAGAAAGCCAGTTACCTGTTGGCAGTCAGACCAATCCTTTGTCTTTTTCCTTAAACAGGTCACCCCCTGCTCTTTGTTTCTTCTTGTATATTTCACAATCTCTCAATTTGCAGCTGGCTCAGTACGCAAATATGCATCCAGCAAGAGCAGTACAATGTGCATAGGGCCAGAGAGGGGAGACAAGTATCTATTCTATCCTGCCCCCTCCTGAGCCAGCCCTAGTTTCAGGAGCAGCCTCGCCCCTCCCCCCACCACCACCACATGGCGCTGGCCAACGGCACACAACACGGCTTAGCTCTGGCCCCAGCTGGGGCCACCGGAGCAGCTGCCACCCGACATATAGCTATACACAGGGCTCCTGCTCTGGCCCCTTCTGAGGCCACCGCACCAGCTGCTGCCTGCCCATGATGTAGCTCAGCTCTGGTCCTGGCCAGGGCCACCAGAGCTACCGCCGCCTGACACTTAGCTGCACACTTGGCTCCAGCTCTGGCCTCAGGCCCAGCTGGCCTCAGCCCCACCTGCATCCTGCCATGTGTCTCCAGCTCTGGCCCACCTGCCATGTGGCCCACAGCTCCAGCCCTGGGGAAGGGCTGAAGCTAGTGCCAGGTCTGTGTGGTGGCTTCCCTGTTACTCCAGGGGTAGGGCAGCCACCCTTCTCTTGGCCCCTCCCCAGAATAGATGAGCAGCCACTGCATAGCTCTGCTAAGGAGCTGGGCAGGAGGCAAAATTGTGGTGGAGGAAACAATGGTCTCTGCCCACTTCTCTGGGCTAGCCAGTGCAGGACCACTGGAGCACTTGAAGCTGTCCTCCATGGCCAGGGTAATCTTTGTATCTCCTCTGTCAGTCTTCTTTTCCAGCCCCACCATTTATATAGGGGTGGGCCTGCACTGACCCCCCACCTCTGCCCTTCCACCAGAGACCCCATCCTTCTGGGGACACTTTACCAGGTGCCTGACTATTCTGTCAGCAGCCCTGCCTGAACCCAGGTCTGGACCAGTGCCTAGGAGAGAAAGGGGTTGGCTTTCAGCACCAATGGCACTGGTGTTAAACCTAATTGGGGACTGGGTGGTCCAGAACAAGGCCCACCCCTATATAAACCGCTGCTCTTTCAGACATGTTTAATCTGCCAAAATATCAAGGTCAGTTTTTAGCAATAATGAAGCGATACTATGAGTCTGGAAGTCAAAAATGCACACAAAAAATGCAGGAGGGACAAAAAGACAAAGCTAAGCAAAAATATAGTTTGTCATCTTATTTTAAAAATTTTTTAAGAATTGAATAGAGGACATTCACCAAAAAGTATGGGAGAGGAAACATCTCAATTATCTGATCCTTTGCCAAGTTGTGGGGATACTACAATTGCAAAAGGTGAACAAGTGGTCTCTGAAGTGCCAATGGAACTATAAAATATTGGTAATTTGTCAAAGTAAGGGAAGAAACCTACCCTAAAGACATTGCATTATGGCCAAAATCTTTTTCATTTGACAGGACAGAATATTTCTTAGAAAATAAATGGAAACACATAGGCAATATGGAAAATTTGAGAAAAAAGAGTATAAGATTGGAGGACGACAGCAGTTTAGAGGTCTTCTTGAGTCCCATTTTCTGAGGATGAAGAAAAATGGAGCCACAAAAATGAGAAATTGGTTGATTTTTTTCAAGAAAGCATCAAGACAGTCCACTATTATGTTTGCAAATTATTCCCTGACCATAGTAAAGGAAAACAAACATTTGTCGACAGGCTTTCTAATTGGAGAAAAGTTGCAAGAGATATTGCTGATCGTGAAACTTCCAAAGCTCATATCAATGTTATGTGTAAGTCTGTTCAAAGATGTTTGTAAATTATCCAGAAGTATTGATACTGCATTATTGGCTCAGTTTGGGTATGTCCACACTAGCCCCCTAGTTCGAACTAGGGAGGCTAATGTAGGCATTCGAAGTTGCAAATCAAGCCCGGGATTTAAATATCCCGCACTTGATTTGCATCTTCCCGGCCAGTCGCCATTTTTGAAATTAACAAGTCTGGACTAACTACCCGCGTCTATACACGGCAGGGACCCGGTAGTTCGAATTAAAGCCCCTAGTTCGAACTACCTGTTAAACCTCCTTGCAGGAGGAATAACAGGTAGTTCAAACTAGGTCTTTAATTCGAACTACCGGTCCCTGCCACGTAGACGCCGGGCAGTTAGTCCGGACTTGTAAATTTCAAAAATGGCGATCGGCGAAGATGCAAATCAAGCGCGGGATATTTAAATCCCGGGCTTGATTTGCAACTTCGAATGCCCACATTAGCCTCCATAGTTCGAACTAGGGGGCTAGTGTAGACATACCCTTTGAGAAGGTGTTCTTAATGGAGGAAAGTGATGAGGTGTGTTGTTGCCACGGTGAAACTGCTGTCTTCTTTGGGACCTACCTCTCAGAGAACATCATGACTCATCAAGGTCAAATCAAAAAGGTAATTTTTTAACCTGCCTTGAATATCTTAGTGAATCTGACAATTTTCTCAATGAACATTTGAAAAATTATTAGTGTTGTGGCTCAGGGCAGACCAACTTTTTAATGCACCAAAGCCACAATAAATTCATTACTATAATGGCAGGGCAGCTCAGAAACTAATTCACTTATGAAATGAAGGATATGCTAAATACAGTTCCATAACAGTCGATTCAACATCAGATGTGAGTCATGTAGACCAATTAACGTTTATTTTAACATATGTGATTGCCAATGGTGAAGTTGTAGAGTGATTTCTTTCTTTTGTCCCACTAAAATCTATACTTCTGAATGTCTAGAGACAATGAATGGTTTTGGCAATCTTTGCAAATTTAGGTTTGGACATCAAAAATTGTTGTGGGCAGAGCTTTGATAACACCTCAAATATGGCAGGAAAATATTCAGGTCTACAGGTGAGACTGAACAATCATAGAATCATAGAACACTAGAATTGGAAGGGACCTTGAGAGGTCATTGAGTCCAGTCCCCTGCCCTCATGGCAGGACCCAATACTGTCTAGACCATCCCTGTCTATCCAACTTGCTCTGAAATATCTCTAGAAATGGAGATTCCACAACCTCCCTCAGCAACTTATTCCAGTGTTTAGCCACCCTGACAGTTAGGAAGTTTTTTCCTAATGTCCAATGTAAACCTCCATTGCTGCAGTTTAAGCCCATTGCTTCTTGTCCTATCCCAGGAGAACAATTTTTCCTCTCTCCTCCTTGTGACACCCTTTTTGATACTTGAAAAACACTATCATGTCCCCTTTCAGTCTTCTCTTTTCTAAACTAATCAAATCCAATTCTTTCAGTCTTTCCTTACAGGTCATGTTTTCTTTAATAATTTTTGTTGCTCTTCGCAGGACCTTCTCCAATTTTTCCACATCTTTTTTGAAATGTGGTACCCAGAACTGAACACAATACTCCAAATGAGGCCTAATCAGTGCAGAGTAGAGATGAATCTCTAAAGAAAACAGTTGATTTATTTTGCATGTTTTTTGACAGAAGTCTGGCTGAAGATGTTAAATGCCACTACGATAAGAAATTAAATGAATTCTACTGAGAGGACATAGACACAAATGGTTTTGAAGATGATGTGAAACATTTCATTCATTTTATCGAAAATGATGAAGTCTGTGCTTTGAGATCACCAGTATAGACTTGTGCATGACAGTTTGCAGGCAACCTTTCCAAATGTAGAAACCATATTGAAAATATTTTTAACAATACCTGTGACAAATGCTTCTGAGAAAGTTCTTTTTCTGTATTGAAGTGAGTTAAAAATTATTTGTGCTATATTATGAGTCAGGAACATTTGACAAGTTCAGCAGTACTGATAATTGAAAGTGCCTCTTTACAAACTACTATTTAGGATGACTTAATTGATTATTTTATAAAGAAAAAGTGTAAAAAGAAAGCTATCTGAATAAATATTCATTTTAAATTGAATAAGTTTCTTCAGAGGAAGTTAACTTTTGTTTTTCCATTCATGTATCATCTATACATTTTATTTTTACACATTTTTCACGTTAGCTTTCTGCAAATAGAAGCAACAAGGAGTCCTGTAGCACCTTATAGACTAACAGATGTATTGGAGCATAAGCTATCGTGGGAAATCCTGGACGCCCCATCATCTCGGGCATTGGCACTCTCACTGAAGGACTATCTGGATTTGTGGACTCTCTACTCAGACCCTACGCCACCAGCACTCCCAGCTATCTCCGTGACACCACTGATTTCCTGAGAAAACTACAATGCATTGGTGATCTGCCAGAAAACACCATCCTAGCCACCATGGATGTAGAGGCTCTCTACACAAACATCCCACACACAGATGGAATACAAGCTATCAGGAACAGTATCCCTGATGATGCCACAGCACAACTGGTGGCTGAGCTCTGTGACTTTACTCTCACACACAATTATTTCAAATTTGGTGACAATATATACCTCCAGACCAGTGGCACCGCTATGGGCACCCGCATGGCCCCACAATATGCCAATATTTTTATGGCTGACCTGGAACAACGGTTCCTCAGCTCTCGACCACTCATGCCCCTTCTCTACCTACGCTACATTGATGACATCTTCATCATCTGGACCCATGGGAAGGAAACTCTGGAAGAATTCCACCATGATTTCAACAGCTTCCACCCCACCATCAACCTCAGCCTGGACCGGTCTACACAGGAGGTCCACTTCCTGGACACCACTGTACAAATAAGTGACGGTCACATAAACACCACCCTATACCGAAAACCTACCGACCGCTATGCCTACCTTCATGCCTCCAGCTTCCATCCCGGACACACCACACGATCCATTGTCTACAGCCAAGCACTGAGGTACAACCGCATTTGCTCCAACCCCTCAGACAGAGACCAACACCTACAAGATCTTCAACAAGCATTCTTGAAACTACGATACTCACACAAGAAAGTAAGGAAACGGATCAACAGAACACCACTGGCCATCACCTACAGTCCTCAGCTAAAACCTCTCCAATGCATCATCAGTGACCTACAACCCATCCTGGACAATGATCCCTCACTTCACAGGGAGGCAGGCCAGTCCTCGCCCATAGACAACCCGCCAACCTGAAGCATATTCTCACCAGCAACTATACACCGCACCACAGTAACTCTAACTCAGAAACCAATCCCTGCAACAAACCTCAGTGCCAACTCTGCCCACATATCTACACCAGCGACACCATCAGAGGACCTAACCAAATCAGCCACACCATCACTGGCTCATTCACCTGCACATCTACCAATGTAATACATACCATGATGTGCCAGCAATGCCCCTCTGCTATATACATTGGCCAATCTGGACAGTCTCTACGCAAAAGAATAAACGGACACAAATCAGATATTAGGAATGGCAATATACAAAAACCTGTAGGAGAACACTTCAATCTCTCTGGACACACAATAGCAGATTTAAAGGTAGCCATCCTGCAGCAAAAAAACTTCAGGACCAGATTTCAGAGAGAAGCTGCTGAGCTGCAGTTCATCTGCAAATTTGACACCATCAGCTCAGGATTAAACAAAGACTGTGAATGGCTAGCTAATTGCAAAAGCAGTTTCTCCTCTCTTGGGCTGTGTCTACATTGGCACCCCTTTCCGAAAAAGGGATGCTAATGTGAGACTTCGGAATTGCAAATCCTCGGGGGATTTAAATATCCCCCGGTATTTCATTACATAACTGCCGCTTTTTCGGCTCGGGGTTTTGCGAGAAAAGCGCCCAGTCTTAGGCGCGATCTTGCGAAAAATAAACCCTTTTCGCAGATCTCTTATTCCTACTTTCAAGTAGGAATAAGAGATCTTCCCAAAAAGGGTTTATTTTCCGCAAGATCGCATCTAGACTGGCGCTTTTCTCCGGCAAAGCCCCGAGCCGGAAAAAAGCAGCAGCCATGTTCATGCAAATGCCGCGGGGAAAATTTAAATCCCCCGCCGATTTGCAATTCCGAAGTGTCTCATTAGCATCCCTTTTCCGGAAAGGGGTGCCAATGTAGACACAGCCCTTCAGTAAAACCACCATTAAGCCAGAGGTACTAGGCCAAAGACTAAAATGATCTGACTTAAGCTTAATTTGTTAAACAACATGCAACACATACATAATGAAATTTTTGCAATAACTGTCATACATGTCATCCATTCTGAAGAGAATACACCTGTCATTTGTGTGAAAACAACTGACAGAACCATTTATTACCGTACATGCTCGGAAACAGCAGCTCAATTTACGTTGTCCTTTGGCATGGGGACTCACAGCTCTGTAAAAGCTGATGGCGTGGATGTAAACCGCAGTTGACCTTATGCTGTTTTATTGAAACTTCCGTAAAATTCACTCTTGTTCAGCCTTTGAATGCTGAGAAATAGATCCATTTGGAGTGGCCACAGCATGCCCATCCAGGTTCTAAGAAACAAAGGGGAGCAGAAAAGGCTGCAAAATTCTAGCGGTACAATGGGCTTTCTACATATTGCCCATCAGGAGTAATTAAATTATCATCTAACCCAGGAAAATAAAATCTCAAGTCTGATACACCCTCAGCTGGTATAAACTGAAAACAATAGATTGACAACTGCAGTGCAGACCACATGTAAGTGTAAACAAGCCCTAAGTTGTGTGAAGAAAGTGTATTCTGAACTATCCTATTCCTAGAACTGAGACATACACATTATATGAGAAGTGTTCTCTTGCCCAGTATTTTAGAGTGTCTTTTAATCCTTAGTAATGCTAACATATAATCAGCATGTCATTATTTTTGTGAAAAAAAGGTTGTCACCAATCTGCCGTTATGTTGTCAAAATGAACTGCTGATTCTGGAGTATCATTTAAGATAATTTCTGTTAATGCTGAGATTCATTATTTTCACAGCAAGATGTCACTTGATTCATATGTCTGGGGAGTGTAGCAGAAAGTTACAGATTGACAGCCCTGGGCATCATGTTATTGGCACAGTAGCTGTGTGTACTTTCCCATTAATGATCCTTTATCCTAATCAATCCAAGTTACAAATAATGGGCCAGATTCTCAGTGAGTTTTAAATGGTACTGCTCCAGCGAAGTCAGCATAAGGGAGAGCAAAAACTGGCCAAAAGTTAGCTCAATAGTTTGCCCTAGTCATTCAGTCCCTATGGGTGTGTCTAGACTACATGGCTCCGTCGTCAGATCCTTTATGCCTCGTGAAACGAGGCTTACAGGATCTGACGACAAAAGGTTCTGGGGTTGGCTGATCCCCGTCTAGACTGATCGGCACAGCGCGGCTGCCATTTTTATGTAAATGAAGCGGCGATTATTTAAATCGCCGCTTCATTTTTCTATGTCTAGTAAATTAATCTACATGGCTCCATCAACGGAGCCATGTAGTCTAGACACTAATCTACATGGCTCCATCAACGGAGCCATGTAGTCTAGACACGGAGCCATGTAGTCTAGACACTAGTCTAGATGCTGTGAAGAGACTTCATTTTGACTTTGGGCTTTGAATATGTATAAAGTGCATCTGTCAATCTCTTTCCCCTTTGGAACCTTAACTTGGAGAAGGACTGTGAGCTGGAACATGCATGGAGGGTAGGCCAGCTGTTAGAAACAACATAAAAGAAAGGAATGTTTCTTTCCCACAAATTTTGAGCTACTCTATGGCCCACCCTCAAGAGTGGTTGAAATCCAGAAGCCCTGTTATTGCCTTAAGGTTTTTATGTATCCATATACAACAGCCAAGAAGAATTTAGCACCCTATTCCAAGCATAGCAAGACATATCATTAAACCATTTGGAAGTCCCACTGATGGGACTATTATCTCCTCAAGGTAAGAAAAACTGATGGATTCTGATATATTTCCCTTAGTGTTGTCCCTCTCGTCCACACACAGGGATCATAAAGATGGAACCCTAGAATGCACTCAAAAAGGTGGGACTATAAGTTACATCTTTCAATGTTTTATTTGGAACTAAAACAGCATTCTTTTACTTCCCATGTCCCCAAAATCCTCTTCCTATCCTTTTTCTACTCCCTTCCTGACCACCTCTAACCTCAATTTAAAAAGAACTTTTAGATAGCTAACTAGTTAGCAACATGGTGTCAATTCTTCACACTTACTTCCTTGTAACCAGGTTGCCTACCTTTTGTCTGTTGATTTCTTTCTATTATAAATTCAGGGCAGGTATTGTCTCTTTCCCATCTTGCCCTTCACAGTGGGGCCCAAGCCCATATGAGGAATTTGTACACTACCATATTACGAATATTTATTATTACTACTTTGGCTATAAGCTCCTTGGCTCACAGACCAGCATTTCTGTCTGTGTTTGTACAGCCCCTAGTACAGTGGGGCACTAATCCATAACTAGAGTTCTTTGGCACTATGTTAACAGGAATAAACAACTCATAAATAAAGAATAAGTCTGTCTGAATTTTTTCCAACTACATACCAAATAACTTCTGTAATACTTGGTTGTCACCATAGCAGTAGTCTGTAAGCTTTATGGTAACTTACTCTATTATTGATTCTTTATTGGACTATCAACGAGGCATTCTACTGGAATCTCACCCAATTTATGTTTGATAGCAGTCAGCTCTGAGTCACGGATTAAGGCTGGCATACCTTGGAGCCTCATGATAAGGCTGAAATATTCAGCAGGGAATGAATGAAAAAAGAACAAAAAATGTGGTTATTGCATAAACACTGGTCTAGAGGGATATTTTTTAAATAAATTGGACACATGTCTGGTATTCTCTTTCAGTCAAGTCGTCTTCAGCTGAAGTCTCTCCTCTTGCTTCCTTGCAGAGTTACCTGCAAAATCAGAATGGGGGAGGATCAATCTAGGAACACTGTACTAAAAGACAACCAGCGAGACTGGAATCCAAAGTGCTTTATTGCAGTGAGAGCCAAATCCTGCCTGCCTATCTCAAATATGTAAGAATAATACTAATAGCCAGCTCTTCCTCAGTGATTTTCATCCATAGATCTCAATGTGCTTTACAAAATCAGTTAGTATGATTATCCCTATTTTACAGATGGGGAAACTGAGGCCCAGAGGATGAAAGGAGTTGCCCTAGGTCATGCAGCAGGCCACTGGGAAGCGATCTCTTGAGACCTACCCCAATGATCTATGCCCTAGGACACACTGCTCTGGAGAAAAGCCAAAGTAGTCTCATGAAAGTCACACAACCTCTCTAATTTAAGGGTGTGGCTCTCCATTGCCCTGTAACGTCTGTAGGTACAGTGCAAATTGAGGGTAAAGTGCGGCTTTATAGACCCATTTTCCACTTGTGTCAACGGTGATACAAAGCACAGGGCACCAGGAAATCAGCCTCCAGTGTTGAATTGCAATTCTTTCCAGTCCCCTTTGCCAACCACATTTTGTTTTACTGGAACCTCTAAGGCTTCTGGTTTACTGTGTGTATTTTAGGATCACGTTTACTGATTTAGGACCCAATGCTTGCTTATGCAGCCCATCCTGACTAAGGATATTAAGGACTAGTCAACTAGCCGATTTCCCTCTTCTTCCCCCGCTGCCTCTATCAGATAGAGGCAGCAAAAGGGGGGTGTTGCAAGGCAGGCCCCCTGTCACGGGGCAAGCCCTTCCCCCAGCAGGATTAGTCCCAAAGTTCAATTTCCTTTATTAGTTGCAAAGTTCAGTTCCCTCTATCAAGACAAATATGGCCCCTCTGGGCCTAGTCACAAACACACTCTGGCCTAGAGGCCTAAGTCACCGGTGAGCTTTCCCCGGCTGTTAGACAGCTGAGCACTAGTTGGCGGGGAGGTAGGGAGACCCGGGCCCTCATGCTCCACCGGGTCCCAACCCAGCGCCCTGTTGGCAGCAGAGACTGTGATGCCAGCTCAGCGGGGACTCAGCTCAAAACGCGCTGAGCTCCCGGAAGGATAACCCTCTGCCCTGGGCTGCTTCCTACCATCTCAGGTACGCAGTTCAGTCCTCTGAGTGTTGCTTGGTGTACTCAACCCTTCTGGCTGCTCCCCGCTTTGGCCGATGTGGTCTCTGGGGCTGTGGCTGAAGCAGCTGCAGCCAGGGCTGCTGCTCCAAGGGCAGCTGCTGCCACAGCAGCTGCTGCCGGGGTTGTTGTTCTAAGGGTGGCTGCGATGACCAGGATAGATCAGGAGCTCCGGCCTCAGCTTCCTCCCTGCTTGCAGTTCCCCCTGACTGAGCTGTACCCAGGCTTTTTATACAGTCTCCACACCGAGAGCATACCCAGTTGGTTAAAAGGGGCCATGCTTCTTCCATCCACAGGCCTTTCACCCGCCCCCTCTAGTGTGGGGTATATTCACCCCATCACTCACACAACCCCTTAAAAGGGAACCCGTCTGGGGTTCTTCCTTTTCTTCTCCGCCCACCCTGGAAAAGAAAACTGCATTGACGTGGGTCTTACCCGGGTGATGGAATACGTGGAAATCATAAGGCTGTAAGGAGAGCTACCAGCACATAATCTGGGGGTTAGTCTCTTTCATGTGGTTAAGCCATCGCAGGGGTGCATGGTCCATTAACCAGTTTAAAGGTTGTGCTTAGCAAGTAATAACACAGTGCGTCAATGGCCCACTTTACGGCTAGAGCCTCCTTCTCTATTGTGGAATACTTTGTTACTCTAGGTGTCACATTATTGGATTTTATAATGAGCACACAGAACACTGCTGCGCCCATGGGGGGGGTGTTTGCCCCAAATTCTGTACAAAGTGGGCTAAGTGAAGTGTCAAATGAAAGCTTACATTCTACTGATTCTATATATGCTACTCATGTACTTGTGTGATGTTTGTATGTGGAGTTATGAATATGGACTCTGTGCTTGTACTGTGAATGTTCTCTGCCTGAGACAGAGCAATGGGCCTGGACTGCCTGTTGTAAAGAAGGATTCTTCAGTCAATGACTATACTAATTAGCACAGCCCAAGGACAATGGCTCTCAAGGTGGCCAATACACACCTGAGGAATGCGTCTAGAAACCTGAAACCAATCAGGGCTTAATGGCTGCCAGCATGTGAAACACAGACAGGTGACTTGACCATGTGACCCGCTCCAGTTTGGGAGACACCAGGAATGGGTATAAAAGTGCCATGAGGCAGACTCCATCTTCTCTTTAATCTTGCTACTGATCCCAGATGCAGCCTTGCGAGGGACAGAGAGCTGGGAAGGATTGCTGACCCATCCTGACATAGGATGTACACCAGAGACTTCTAAGCTAGAAGTTTGTAACATCTCTGCTAAGAGCCTGCATCAATAACTTAGTGATTGATGTATGTAATGTATTCTCCTTAACAACCTTACTCTCAACCTTTTCTTTCTTTTGTTAATAAACCTTTAGATGTTAGATTGTAAAGGATTGTCCCAGTGTGATCTTGTGGGTAAGATTCAAGGTATAAATTGACCAGGGATTTGTGGCTGGTTCTTTGGGACCAGGAGGATGTTAGGGGTAGATGAGATTGGGTACATAACCCCTCACCTGTGTGTAGGCCTGGGGCTGATTGTGGCACAGGGAGAGTGGGGCATCTGAGGGGTTTTGTTCATGAGGCTTCTTGCTGGCCAGATTGGCAGCTGAAGCGCTCTGTGGGACTTGTTTGTGGCCTGTTTGGGAAAGGTCTCCAGTCAAGGACTGTAAGTAGCCCTGGTTTTGAGCAATTCATCCTGAGCGGATGCCCTCAGCGGTGCCCAGACCTGACCCGGTCTGTCACACTAGGAAAAAGCTTCCTACTTAGGAGTAAAACTAGGTTTTCCTCCCCATCCACTTCCTGTGATAATACCGCCCTCAGCCCCACTTCTGAGGCGTCGGTTTGGAGAATAAATTCCTTTGAGAAATCCGGGTGCACTAAGACATGTTCTCATCCTAATCGCTCTTCTAGGTCTTGGAAGGCCTTCTCACACTGCTCGGTCCATTTCACTTGTCGAGGCTGGGAGTTTTTGGTTAGGTCAGTAAGCAGTGAAGCAATGGTTGCAAATTCTGGGATGAATTGCCTATAATAACCCACTAAGCCTAAAAAATACCGTACTTGTCTTTTCGTCTTGGGGATTAGTGTCTCCGCTAGAGCTTGTACTTTGTTAATCATGGGGCGTAACTTCCTACCTCCTACCAGGTAACCCAGACAAGTTACCTCTTCTTTCCCGAAGTGACACTTTGCTGGATTTGCTGTAAGCCCAGCCTCTCATAATGATTGAAGTACCTCTTTAAGGTGGCGCAGATGGTCTTCCCAGGTGCCACTGTAGATAACAATGTCATTTATATATGCCACAGCATATTGGTTGTGGGGTAGCAACAGCCTGTTCATCAGCCTCTGGAAAGTAGCCGCTGCCCCATGCAATTCAAATGACATGGTAATAAACTGATATAACCCAAATGATGTGGGGAACTCCGTCTTGGCCCTCGAGTTGGGGGTGAAGGGTATCTGCCAATACCCCTTTGTTAAATCAATGGTAGACAGGTATCTATCCTCCCCCCCTCAGCTGCTCCAATAACTCTTCTACTCGGGGCATGGGATAAGCATCGACCGGGGATACTGTATTAACCTTTCGAAAGTTGATGCAGAACCTAATGGCCCCGTTGGGCTTTGGCACTCCTCCACTCACTTTATGACTCCTCAATCACTCCCATCTCCAGCATTGTGCTAACTTCTTGATGGACCGCTCCCCACAACTTCCTTGGTAGCTGGTGGTGCATATTTCTCACCTTTTGGCCCAGTTCTGTGGCAATATGGTGGTGGATCAGACTTGTTTGTCCTGGCTAGGTGGACAAAACATCCTGGAAGGTCCTTAGGAGGTCTTGCAGCTGCCCTCGTTGTGTTGGGGTGAGGTTTTCCCCATCTTGGCCCCAGAGGTTCAGAGTCGGGTGGCACCGGGGCAATAAACAGCACCTCTCGCATCTTCCAGGCTTTCAATAGGTTCACGTGGTATATGTACATTTCCCTTTTCCATCCTGGTAGCTTTATCTCGTAATCAATGGGTCCCACACACCGTACCACTTCAAAAGGCCCTTGCCACTTCGCCAGGAGCTTAGACCTCTTTTGATGGTAAAAGTAGCAGCACTCTGTCCCCCGTTCAAAACTACGAGTCCTTGTTCTCTGATTATACTGCTCCTCTTGCCTTTGCTGGGCTTGGATTAGAGTCTGGTGTGAAAAGACGCCTAATGCTCAAAGCCATTCTCTGAGTTTTAATATATATTACATGGTGTGGTGCCGCGAGTACCTGTGTCTCCTGGGCCTCCCAGTCCTCCCTTAATAGGTCTAGAATCCCCCTGGGATGCTTGCCATAGAGGATTTTGAAGGGGGAAAATCCCGTCGAAGCTTGAGGTACTTCCCGGTATGGCAAAGAGGAGGGCCGGCAGAAGGGTGTTCCAATGTTGCGGATCTTCTTCTACAAACTTTTGCAGCATCGATTTGAGGGTGCCGTTAAATCATTCTATGAGCCCATCTGTCTGGGGGTGGTAAACTGACGTTTGGAGGGTTCTGATGTACGTGAGGCAACACAATTCAGCAATTAATTTAGACGACACATTGGTACCCTGATCAGTCAGAATCTCCTTGGGGATGCCTACCCTTCCGAATACTTTCACCAGCTCATTTTCTATGTTTTTCACAGTGGAGACCCTCAAGGACACTGCTTCAGGGTACCTGGTCGCATAATCCACTATTACGAGTATAAACCGGTTCCCCATTTTACTCTTTTCTAGGGGAACCTACCAATCCATCTCTACCCTCTCAAAAGGCACCACTACAACCAGCATGGGTATGGGGGGGAGGACTTTAGGTACACCCTTAGCCCTCGCTTGCTGGCATTCTGGGCAGGAGGCACAATAATCTCTTACTTCTTGGTGTACACCTGGCCAAAGAACTGCCAGACCACCCGTTGGAGGGTCTTCTCTCAGACTAGGTGTTCAGCCCAGGGGTTGGCATATGCTAAGCGAAGGAGGCTTTGGCGCAGCCTCCAAGCAACTAATAACTGGTGTACTTGGTCCTGAGTCTGGAGATCCACCACCACCCGATACAATTGGTCTTTCCATATATCGAACGGGGCTTCTGTGGGTATCTTGCCCTCTCCCCTTCTCCCAGGTCTTGGGCTGTAGCATACTCCCATGCCCAGCTTAGGGTCTGGTCTTCCCTCTGTTCCCTCAGGAAGTCTATGTCCCTCTCTAGCTCTACCTGGATATCTTTCTCAGGGTCCCCTCCAGCAGGGTTCCGGGCTACCGTGGGACCTGGATGATTCCCAGCATCCTCTTGAGGTTCCACTGCCACGGGGAGTCCGAACATCCTAGGTTGCTGCCTTCTTACAGGTTGATAGTCGCAGTCCCTCATGACCTCTTGAAATTGTGGCCAATCACATCCCAACATCAAGGGGTAGGCTAGTTGGGGAGCTACCCCCAACCCGGAGGCGCTCTCTAATGCAGTGCACTTCAAAGTCTACCCAGGTGGTCAGATATGGACGTACATCCCCGTGGATGCACTGAAGATTAACTTGAGCCCTGGCACCAAACCCTTGCATATAATGGTCTGGCTGCAGCCTGAATCCACCAGAGCCATGGCCCCCATGCCTTCTATGGAATTACTAGCTTGCCCAGTTGGGCTTCCTGTGCCTGATGACCAGCCACCCAGACCTGCCCGAAGCTACAGTCCAAATATGGTCAGTCTTTTTGAAAGTGCCCCTTTTGGCCACACTCCCAACAAGCCTCTCGTGGATTGGTATACCACCCCGCCTCCTTGGGGGCCCTCCTCTTGCTATGTTGCTACTCTCTCAGCTGCCTCCGGATGGCCTCATATCCCTGTAGCCGGCCGGCCTGACGGGCTCATCTCTCCCTGTTGGGAGATGGGCCCGCAGAGGGGTCTCCCAAATTCCTTCTTGTGGGGTGGCTTCCGTCTCACTCCTTCTTATGGGGTGGGGTTCCTCGGTCATCTAGTGGTGGTCTCAGTCTGTTCCATGGCCAGGCAATCCTCTGTAAGGCTCACCGCCGCTGTCAGGGTAGTTGGTTGGTGCCGCTGCACCCATTCTTTGTCCCTAGGGGCAATACTTGTATAAACTGTTCCAGGGCTACCAATTCTGTGACCTGAGGTCCGGTCAGGCCTTTGGGGTTTAGCCATCTCCAACAATGGTCCCAAATTCTCTGAGCTATGCCACATGGTCATGCCCCAAGGGGATACCCTTCTTTGCCTTAGTCTTTGCTGATACATCTCCAAACTAACACTGGTGCTGTCTAGAATGGCAGCCTTTACCCTCGTATATTCCAGTGCGTACCACGGTTCTAGGTTATGGTATGCCATCTGAGCCATTCCCACCAAATACAGGGCCAATAGGCTTCAGTCCCCTCTATCAGGGCAAATACCGCCCTTGTGGGCCTAGTCACAAACACACTCTGGCCTAGAGGCCTAAGTCACCGGTGAGCTTTCCCCAGCTGTTGGAGAGCCGAGCACCAGTTGGTGGGAAGGTAGGGGGATCCGGGCCCTCATGCTCCACCAGGTCCCAACCCAGTGCTCTGTTGGCAACAGAGACTGTGATGCCAGCTCAGCGGGCACTCAGCCCAAAATGTGTTGAGCTCCCGGAAGGATAATCCTCTGCCCTGGGCTGCTTCCTACCATCTCAGGTACACAGTTCAGTCCTCGGAGTGTTGCTTGGCGTACTCAACCCTTCTGGCTGCTCCCCCCTTTGGCCAATGTGGTCTCTGGGGCTGCAACTGAAGCAGCTGTGGCCAGACCTGCTGCTCCAGGGGCGGTTGTGGCTGCTGCTGCTGGGTTTGCTGTTCCAGGGACTGCCGCGGCACCTGCTGCCAGGGTTGCTGCTCTGAGGGTGGCTGCAACAACCAGGATAGCTCAGGAGCTCCGGCCTGAGCTCCCGCCCCACTTGCAGTTCCCCCTGACTGAGCTGTACCCAGGCTTTTTATACAGTCTCAGCACTGGGAGCATGCTCAGTTGGTTAAAAGGGGCCATGCTTCTTCCATCCACAGGCCTTTCACCCACCCCCCTCTAGTGTGGGGTATATTTACCCCATCACAGGGGGCCAGAGACGGTACTTCAAAGTGGCAGTGCTACACAGAGCATGCAGCGGCATTTCAAAGAGGCAGTGCCACACAGCTGATCCTGAGTTCTGTGTGGCACTGCCCCTTTGAAATGCTGCCTTTGTGTTTCAAAGACGCAGCGCTGCACGGAGCTGACCCCAGGCTACATGCCGTGCTGCCCCTTTGAAACAATGCCATGGTGTTTCAAAGCGGCAGCGTCATGTGGAGCCTGGGGTCAGCTGGGAACTCCCTTGACTTTGGTCTTTGAATATGTATAAAGTGCGGCGCTGTCGCTTTGAAATGCCAAGGGGAGCCCAGGATTTCAAAGCACACAGAGCCCAGGGTCAGCCCAGGCTCCAGTGCAGCATTTCAAAGCTACTGGGTTTGTCAGTCACACAGGTGAACTTTGGGAATCGTATCTTCAGAGTTCTACATCCCATTTGCCCTCCAGTCCCTTCTGTCTGAAGTACACTGTCAATTGACTGTAACTTTCGATGAGATAAATGCTCATAATAGAAAGTTTCACATATGCATGTATGTATTAGGCAGGTTCTCTTTACTCCATTTAGGTAAACATAGCCATGACAAGCAGGTCCCACTAACTGATGGATGGCCTCACTGACAACTCATTTGGTTATCCTCAGTCTCCTGAACCCACTGACTAGCAGCCTGGCTCTGAGAGTTGTTAGTTTCTTTTCTTCCTGTCTCAGATTTGTTCTGATTTGAATGTCTACCAGTCAATTGCTGATGCACTAGTTTGGGGTTAGGAGAATTCTCACATTCAACTTGCAAATGTCCCTTTTGCCCATAGTTAAAACATAAAGGATTACTTCTGTTAAAATTTGGTATTACTCGTTTATTAGATTCTTTTAGTCTTTGAGGAGTAAAATTATTTGTCTGAAATGAACATTTCAGAAGTTGGCTGCTCCCACCAACTGCTTCTCAGCCTGCAGATATTTTTGTTTTTCTTTCACCCGCCTCATATTAGTCACATGACCAAAGATTCTAATAGCTCTCTTAATTTCTGCTGTTCTATCCACAGAGAACACATTACTAACCAAAATGGTCCTATAGCGACCTAACCCTAAGTGGGTGCAAGTTTCCATTATCGTATTATACTAAAATATATACATTCAATAATATTTTATAACTAACTGCTATATATCTCAAAAGAATTTGGGGTAAGCCTTCAAGTCCCTATCTGTTTAGGCACCAATTTGTAACCTTTGTGTGGACTAGACTTCACTGCACTTTTTCCAGTGTCTAAAATAAAAAAACCACTCAACTCCCATAGAAAGTAACTGGAGACCCAGAGTTCAGCCTAAGGAATTTCAGCAAAGTTGCCCAATGTCAGACTCTCTACACTCAAGTACCAAAAGAAACTAAAGAAATTAATTTAATTAAATAAATTTATAAAATCTTATTATGAAGAAACAAATAATCTAATTTTTACAACATAGCATAACCATTTTATAACCCACAGACATTGTCTTCACAGTTACAACATAAATAGGGTTGCCAGATACTTTTCACAAAAAATACCGAACATGGTGGGAAATTGGTTGAGCAAAAAAAAAGAAAAGAAAGAAAAAGGCCGCAGGAACCACCGGAGTTGTTGGGGGGGAAGGGAGGGCGAAACAACCGCACACAAAAAGTCATTGCGCCTCTAAATCCCCATGCCCCCGCCAGACGCGGCAGGAGACGAATGTCCCAAGAAGCCTTCCGTCCGAGAAAAAACAGAAAATACCGGACATTTTACATGTCCGGTATTTTCTGGGGCCTTTTTACCGGACAGAGGCTGCAAATACCGGACTGTCCGGGCTAATACCGGACACCTGGCAACCCTAAACATAAATAAAAAAAGAAAATCAAAAATAAGATTTTAGAACATAAGAACATAAGAACATAAGAACGGCCGTACCGGGTCAGACCAAAGGTCCATCTAGCCCAGTATCCTGTCTGCCGACAGTGGCCAGCACCAGGTGCCCCAGAGGTGGACCAAGACAATGATCAAGCGCTTTGTCTCCTGCCATCTCTCCAGCCTCTGTCAAACAGAGGCCAAGGACACCATTTTATCCCCTGGCTAATAGCCTTTATGGACCTAACCTCCATGAAATTATCTAGCTTCTCTTAAACTCTGTTATAGTCCTAGCCTTCACAGCCTCCTCTGGCAAGGAGTTCCACATGCTGACTACACGCTGTGTGAAGAAGAACTTTCTTTTATTAGTTTTAAACCTGCTACCCATTAATTTCATTTGGTGTCCTCTAGTTCTTCTATTTAGGAACTAATAAATAACTTTTCTTTATCCCCTTCCACACCACTCATGATTTTATACACCTCTATCATATCCCCTCAGTCTCCTCTTTTCTAAACTGAAAAGTCCCAGTCGCTTAACCTCTCATATGGGACCCGTTCCAAACCCCTAATCATTTTAGTTGCCCTTTCTGAACTCTTTCCAAGGCCAAAATATCTTTTTGAGGTGAGGAGACCACATCTGTACACAGTATTCAAGATGTGGGCGTACTCATAGTTTTATACAGGGGCAGTAAGATATTCCGGTCTTATTTTCTATCCCTTTCTTAATAATACCTAGCATCCTATTTGCCTTTTTGACCGCTGCACACTGTGTGGAAGTTTTCAGAGAACTGTCCACGATAACTCCAAGATCTCTTTCCTGATTTGTCGAGTTAAATTAGCCCCCATCATACTGTACGTATAGTTGGGGTTATTTTTCCGATGTGCATTACTTTACACTTATCCACATTAAATTTCATTTGCCATTTTGTTGCCCAATCACTCAGTTTGGTGAGATCTTCTGGAGTCCCTTACAGTCTGCTTCTGTCTTGACTATCCTAAACAGTTTGGTATCATCCGCAAACTTTACCACCTCACTGCTTACCCTTTCTCCAGATCATTTATGAATAAGTTGAACAGGATTGGTCCTAGGACTGACCCTTGGGGACACCTACTAGTTACCCTCTCCATTCTGAAAATTTACCATTTATTCCTACCCTTTGTTTCCTGTCTTTAACCAGTTCTCAATCCAAGAAAGGACCTTCCTCTTATCCCATGGCCATGTAATTTACATAAGAGCCTTTGGTGAGGGACCTTGTCAAAGGCTTTCTGGAAATCTAAGTATACTATATCTACTGGATCCCCCTTGTCCGCATGTTTGTTAACCCCTTCAAAGAACTCTAATAGATTAGTAAGACAGGATTTCCCTTTACAGAACCCATGTTGACTTTTGTCCAAGTTCAGTCCACACAACAGTGTGGACTGAACTGTGAATTTTAACAGTTCAGTCCACACAAAACACAATAAGAAGAAACTGTTAGAGCCCGAAAGCTTAGTTTTAGTTCACCAGAGTTTCAGTTTATTTCTCTCATCATCAAATCTGCACCATATGCTGAGTATGAACCATCTCTCCACTTGCTTGGAGGGAGCTTAGGTTGGAGTCTAGGCAGACTCTTCCTCTGCTGTGGATCACCGTTAGACAGCCAGTTAACTGATCAACTAATCAGTTAACTCACAAGTGACCAGACTGAAAGAAAACCCTGTTACAAGAAAATACAAAAACTGAGAATAACAAAATAGAAATTACTCTTTCCCCATTATGACTGTAGGTTCGTTTTTACTATAGGAGCCTCTGACTTTTACTGCGATGATCCTTTGTGCTGAAATCTAGTCCTAGAGACTATAACACCCATGAGCCCTTGAGAAAAAGGAAGGCATGGTGGCTCTTCCAGGCAGGAAAGAGAGAGAGAGAGAGTTGGTGGGTTGCATTTTGGAGACAGCAGACAGATTTGGGGTGTGATTGTCCCTGGAGGGGAGAGACTTTGGCTGGAACTGTGGCTGAGAAGGGCCTACACAACACTGCATAGAAGGTACTATGAGTACTTGTTGCTGTTTAGAAAAATACTACCTGGGACAGAGCACAGAAAGCAGACTGACTCTGGGTCCAAAGAGAAGCATAGTGACCAGCCCAGTGAACCAGAGCTGCTGGCATTTGGTGGGGCCTGCTCCAGTGACAGAGTGATTTTGCAGCTGGTTGCCTGACTGGAGTGACACACACAACCTGCACAGTACTGTCTCCATGCCAACTGTGGACCTTCATGCGCTCTCATGCAAGCAAGTGAATCCAGTAGAGTGCACACTCTGAGATGGGATAAATGGTGGCAGTGTAAATGCCAGTTAGATAAGTTTCCTTTATTTTGGTATACTTTGCTAATCAAGTTTATTCATTTTTAATCTGTTAAACCCTGTTTCTTTAAGTTGTTAAGTAAAGGTGTTTTGATTCTAATTTAATCAGTTAGATGAATATTATTTATACTTGTTGTTTTTGGAGTTAGATCCAGATTATTACTGGAATAAGTATTTCTGGAGGCTACCAAGGCACACCATTATGTGTGTACAGGGCCAGACAGATGGAGGCACCGCCATTGTATATTTTTTTAGGAGCAAGGGACAGCAGCAAGGTGGTGGGTAGGGAATCCCCAACTAAACAACATCACCACTGGGGTACTCAGGATTTCCTTTTATGTTAAAAACATCAGGCCCACAGGTGAGCGTGGCCTGCTCCTGAGTAACCCAGGGAGGAAAGAGGGTATTACACTATATTTAAAGAGGAGTTGAAGAATTACACTGACTGAGAAAGTTTGGCTAAAATCAAAACAGCATTTAAAGCACACAAATTAACATAGAAGAAGGTGTTTTCCCATCCCAGTTTCCTCTTGCTATAAGTAGCATTGCCCAAGTTTCCCACTGGAGGGTTAACAACAGCACTACCTTCTGCAAAGTACTTCAGAGTGATGACCAACAACCTGCTCTCTGTTCCTGGCTGAGCTTCTTCCAGCTCACACAGGCCTTAGAAAAGCATCCTGCCTTGCCTGCTGGCTCATGGAGTCTGACCCCAAACTACCACACCCAACTCCAGAAGCTTCTGGGTGTAGAGTGCTAAATCTGCCCAGCAACAGTAACACTCAACTCATTCCTACCTCCCCCACAGGGGGTCTCTTGAAGCGATAGCTCTCTATTAGGTGCTTGGGTTACACCAGGATATCCAATATGATCATAATTGTCTTTCTGTTACCCTATGCTCTGCTGTGTGTGCTTGCTGTCTCTCATGCCACATTCAGAGTGTAAGTTCTCTGGAGCAGGAATCACACTTTTGGTCTGTGCTCAGTACCTAACATTACAGGACCCAGAGCCATAACGGGACATCTGGCTGCTACTGTCAGGCTGTATGGGACTCATGAGTCTATGTACAAGCTCACCACTAGAGGGAGACAGCCACAGTGTATACATGTGGGTTACAATAATATAGGTAGATTTAAATTCCAAGTGTGTTCCGCACTGATAGACCAGCTCAGAGAAGCACCACTTTTAGAGTGATATAAAGAAGCTCAAGAACAAGCTGCATGGCACACTGCATTAGGGTTGATGTTCCAGGCAAAGAGAATGATGTCTCTTGTAGCAGGAAATGGAGTTTGGATCAAAGAAGCAAGGGGAGAATTAATTAATAATCATTGTATGCTCAATTCAGCTTCAGAACCTTACAGCTTAAATAAACATGAGTGAATTTATTATTCCTCTGTGTCTCAGATCTTCCTAACCTTCTCTCCAGCCCACTGACTGCAGGTAAATACTTATAAATGGAATACTCTTCCTGGCAGGCGGTCTTCCAGTATGCCTCGGCTTCTGACATGGCTGATGTTCTGCCACTGCTGATCACTCTAAGAACTGCCCAATGGGACAGTAAAAGTGTCTGGGCCATCGAGTTCAACAAACCACCCACCTCCAGTGTCTGAACAAGAATATGCTTGGGCTTTGCTATATTTACTTACCACAGTAGTTGTGAAAAATGGGATGTGGATGAAGTAGTACTCATGCTACCATATATTAACTTTGTAAGTGGACTAATGAACTCTACATTTATCTAATTTGGTGTGCCTCTTTGGTTATCACACATATATATTGTAAAACAAATTTGGAGTTTACTCCACTTTGGCTTAGCACCAAGATGTTCTGGTAATTCAGATATAGTCCCCCAAGCTAGTCTCATCATTGGGTTTATCTTTTTAACTCAGTCCATGATGGGCTACAGAATAATCCATACCTGGGGGGAAAACAGCTACTGAAACCATACACTCAATTGTATTTCCCAATGCTTTGTTTTTAGTGGCAAGAGCTAAACTGAGAGAACACTGACAAGGACAGACGTTATGACGATTTCACAAATAAGGGACAGTTCCTCCATTGGTATAATGACTATACCCCTGTATTTCTGACCCTTCCCTTATTGCCTTTTAAGGGGATATCTGTCAACAAAAATTTAACAGTTATAAGAAAGGCCACACCAAGGCAGATTAAATATCCATCTTGCACAGTATTCTGTCTTCAGACAGTGGCTAATGCCAGATGCCCAAGAGGGAATGAACAGAATAGGGAATCACCACGTGATCCCTTTCCTGTCATCCATTTCCAGCCTCTGACAAACAAAAGCTAGGGACACCATTCCTACCCATTCTGGCTAATAGCCATTGATGGGCCTAACCTCCATTAATTTATCTAGTTCTTTTTTTAACCCTGTTAAAGTTTTGGTCTTCACAACATCCTCTGGCAAGGAGTTCCAGAGGTTGGCTCTGCACTGCATGGAGAAAAACTTCCTTTTGTTTGTTTAAAACCTGCTACCTATTAATGTCATTTGGTGACCCTTAGTTCTTATGTTATAGGAACAAGTAAATAATTTCCTTATTCACTTTTTCCACACCAGTCATGATTTTATAGATCTCTATAATATCCCGCCCTTAGTTTCCTCTTTCTAAGATGAAAAGTCCAAGTCTTTTTAATCTCTCTTCATATGGGACTCATTCCAAACACCTAATAATTTGTGTTGCCTTTTTCTGAACCTTTTCCAATGCCAATATATCTTTTTTTTCAGATGAGGTGACCACATCTATATGCAATATTCAAGATGTGGGCAAACCATGGTTTTATATAGAGGCAATAAAAAATTCTCTGTCTTATTTTTTCTCTCTCTTTAAATTATTCCTAACATTCTATTTGCTTTTTTGACAGCTGCTGCACATTGAGTGGATGTTTTCAGAGAATTATCCACAATGACTCCAAGATCTCTTTCTTGAGTAGTTATAACTAAATTAGTCCCCATCATTTTGTACGTATAATTGGGATTATATTTTCCAATGTGCATTACTGCACATTAATCGCCATTAAATTTTATTTGACATTTTGTTGCCCAATCACTTAGTTTGGTGAGATCTTTTTGAAGCTCCTCACAGTCTGCTTTGGTCTTAACTATCCTAAGCAGTTTAGTATCATCTGCAAACTCTGCCTCCTCACTGTTTATCCCTTCCTCCAGATCATTTATAAATAGGTTGAATAGTATTGGTCCCAGTATGGATCCTTGGGAGACACCACTAGTTACCCCTCTCCATTCTGAAAACTTAACATTTATTCATACCCTTTGTTTCCCATCTTTTAACCAGTTTTCAATACATGAAAAGCCCTTCCCTCTTATCCCACTACAGCTAACTTTACTTAAGAGCTTCTGGTGAGGGACCTTGTCAAAGGCTTTCTGGAAATCTAAGTATACTATATCCCCTGGATCCCCCTTGTCCACATGTTTGTTGACCCCCCTCAAAAACTCCAGTAGATTAGTAAGGCATGGTTTCCCTTAAAATATGTTGACTTTTCCCCAACAAATTATGTTCATAAATGTGTCTGACAAATTTATTCTTTACTATAGTTTCAAGTAATTTGCCTGATACTGACATTAGATTTACTAGTCTGTAATTGCAAGGATCACCTCTAGAACCCTTTTTAAATATTGACATCACATTAGCTGTCTCCCATTCATGAGGTGCAGAAGCTAATTTAAAGGATAGGTTACAAACCACAGTTAATAATTCCACAATTTCACATCTGAGTTCTTTCAGAACTCTTTGGTGAATGCCATCTGGTCCCTGTGACTTGTTACTGTTAAGTATATCAATTTGTTCCAAAACCTCCTCTAATGACACCTCAGTCTAGGACAATTCCTCAGATTTGTCACCTATAAAGAACGGCTCAGGATTGGGAATCTCCCTAATATCCTCACCTGTGAAGACAGGTTTGGGAATCTCACTAACAGCCTCAGCTGTGAGGACCAAAGCAAAGAATTCATTTAGTTTCTCCTTAATGACCTTATCATCTTTGAGTTCTCCTTTTGCACCTTGATTGTCCAGTGGCCCCACTGGTTGTTTATCAGGCTTCCTACTTCTGATGTACTTAAAAAATATTTTGCTATCACTTTTTGAGTTTTTAGCTAGCTGTTCTTCAAACTCCTTTTTGGCTTTTCTTATTATACTAGCCAATTAGCCCGTCATAAGATGGGATTTTCAGGTCTCTCCTCCACATCGGTCTTCTCTCCTGAGCCTCCGTTCTCTCGCTCTGTCTCTCTCTCTCTCCTCCTCCTCCTACTGCCTCCCCCTCTCTCTCTTTCAGCTCTCCTCTGCCTCCTGCCTCTCTCTCTGTCTCTGTCTCTTCTCCTCCCCCTCCTGCCTCTCACTCGGGGGACCCCAGAGCCCAAACGGCCGTTTGGGCTCCACGCTCACCATGCTGCATGGGGAGCGTGGAGACCAAACTGTCGCTTGTGCCACTTGCTCCTACGCGGCAGCCCGCTGAGCGGCACAGAAGTCAGACGAGCGCCACAGCGGGAGGCGAAGGGGGCCGGGGTGGTGACGTTCACGGACAGGGGATGGGGCCTGGAGCCGCTGTCAGGCCGCACGTCACCACCCTGCCCCCCTTCGCCTCCCACCGTGGCACTCGGCTGACTTCTGCGCCGCTCAGCTGGGCCACCGCGGGGGAGCAAGTGGAATAAGTGGCTGTTTGGGCCCCGCGCTCCCCATGCATCATGGGGGTGCTGCATGGGGACCACGGTGCCCAAACGGCCGCTTGCGTCGCTTGCTCCCCCGCGGCAGCCCGGCTGAGTGGCGCAGAAGTCAGCCAAGTGCAACGGCGGGAGGCAACAGCACCGCCCAGAGGGAACAGCCAGCATTTCAGCATTACAGAGTCACAGACATTGGGCTACTATATATATGATTTTTACACTTAATTTGACAGAGTTTATGTTCCTTTCTATTTTCCTCACTAGGATTCATCTTCCACTTTTTAAATGATCCCTTTCTATCTCTCACTACTTCTTTTACTTGGTTGTCAAGACACAATGGCACTTCTTCTGTTCTCTTACTGTGTTTTTCAACAGTCAAGAACAAAAATTCCTTCCATTCATAGATAAAGGAATCTTGGTTGCGATTAAATTGGGTTGAGCCTTGTTTGCTGCCCTCTGAAGGATCAATCAAAGCAGGCTCTACATCTTGATCTGGCTTCCCAGAAGAATGATTCAGGGATGCAGAAGGAAATCATAAAATGTTCCAAAGGTGTGAAGGGAGAACGTAACACTGTGTCTGAAATGAGTTCTTAGAATGATTGTACAAAGTTGCTACAGGCACCACAAATAACTAGTGTGCACCTGCATGTCAACTTCTAAAAGTTCCCTCTAGAAAATGAATTTCTAACCATTTAAAATTAATGGCACCACAGTACTAGCCAGAAAACAATATTTGCATCCACAGCAAAATCTGTAATAACCAAAGAGGTAAAAGGGGGTAATTGAATGCCTTTTCCTTGTGAAGTAAGCAGTTTATTTTTAAATGAAGATTCCTGTCCTGAGCTTTGTAACAAGTATATTGGATCCAAAGAATGGAAACTCATGATGACAATGCAACCAAAACTCCTAGCTGCACTACAGTATTTAGCAATGTTTACCTGCTCCAATAATTCATGTCCCTGGGTAGAACTCTGTAGATTAGCTCCAGCCCTCATTAGGAAAGATAGAATTATGTGGGTTAACAAATAATACTGTAGGGTTTTTTATTAATTCTAAAAGTGGCTGGAGACCCATAAATCCCTCTGAATCCTATAAAAGACTCCTGTGATAATTTTTCATCCTGCAGCCCAGTTGAGCTGAACTAATAAATTAACATGTTATCTACATGGGCATCCATTAGAGGATCAAACGAACATGATTAGAGTGAGTAATTAACAATGTCAGTCTCAAATGGCAAGAAAAAATCAGGAGCCAGAAAGAGACAGCTATCGTATTTAGAGCCCAATGGATTAGGGTGTGAGCCATATAACTATGTGGTCTCTGGTGAATTCTGGCAGGCACCATAATAGAGAGTAGCTGGTGCCAGCATTCCCTGTAAGTTGTGTGCTTGTGCAGCCACTCAGGAGAGATTCAGATACCACCCAGCTGATTAGCAGAGCACCTATAGCTAGGTTTTTTTTGTTTGTATTGGTGGTGCACATTTGAACATGCATTGGTGCACATAAAATTTATTATGTACATGGATGAAAATGAGTAGCAGGAACATTGGCTGGTGCTGCCAAAGGAATGGAGCAGGACACCCAGAACAAAAGGTGGTGGACAGGGAAGATCATCAGGCAGGGAGCCATTGAAATTAGGTTTGCAGGAGAGCTCAAATGGAGGCTTAGAGGCATGGCCCTTAATCAAAGTCCCTGTCTCACACAGAAACCTCTCCCTCTGTGGGAGTAGTCCTTTTCACTCACAGCAGCTGACCCAAGAGAGGGGAGAGGCTAAAGTGAGAGTGCTGAAAAAGTGACCACTCTGCAATGTGGATGCAGGATGAAGGCTGGCACATTGCTGGTCTACACAAATTAACAGTGAGTCAGGCTTTGGCATGGAATACCATGGGGCAGGAGTGTGGTGTTGATGTGCGATTTGGCAGCTTCTCATTCTGTTTTTCCTCTAGTACTTTTTCCCCAACAGAGCCTAGAACAAAGAGAATTTGTAAATCTGAAGGATTTACAATCTGGCCCAAATGTGACCCAATCTGAACAACCTGGACAGAGTCTGAAATGTCCTTGGAGGGGAAGAATACAAAATAAATATGTATTCCAAATTCCTCTCTCTGTAAAGGGATCCTGTGAGAATGCTCCCAGCTTCTCCAGTTTGGGTTCTTCTCATTGTTCTCCCCGCATAACGACTTGTCCCTAGCTGGTTTCCTACATTTCCTGATAAGCATTTTCAGCCTTTTGCCTTCTCTGAGAAAAGTCCCATGCCTCACATTTATGTCTCCCCTCCCCCGGACCTCCAGGGACCTCCCATAAAAGAAGCATCAAGCAGTCTTGCTTGGCCCCAAGGAATCAGCTTCTGACATAAAAGTCAAAGCTCCCATCAGAGCAAGTGGCTTATAAGGTAAGCTTCGGAGGATGGGTAAAATATTGCCAAGATCTCCCTGGTCTGCTGAGCCATTGATCCCTCTCCTAGAATGCCAAGCCCCTACTCATTCACATAGGTCCCCTTTGCCTTATAAATACTAAGACAGACAATAGCATAAGTGCTTGATTTATTAGAGCTGTGCAGCCCCAGGTACTTTTCAGCAGGTATCTCCTTCCTGCTAGTCTAACAATGACAACTGTAGCTACTGGCTCTTAAGTAGCACTTTTCAACAGCTGTTCTCAAAATGTGCTTGACAAAGAATGCCATCCCAATTTTACACATGGGGAAACTGAGGTGGGGAAAGGACACAATAGGAGAAATCTCTGTTTTTTCCAACCTGACAAACCAAGAAAAATTGTACCTGGTTATTGTAAATGTAAGGTTTCAATTTTTAGCATTTTTTTAGTTTTAATTTATTTGAGCTTACATTTTTAAATGAAATGCGATTAGCAAATCAGAATTTTCCATCTTGAAAATGTCAAAAATGAGATGTTTCAGCCATTTTAAAACTTCCCAAAATGTTGGCACACCGAAAACATCATCAATGTTGAGTCTTTCATAAGAACGGTTTCACTTTTGGTGCAGCAGTATTTTTCAATGTTACAACAGGCTGAAAAATTTCCAGCCAGCGGTAATCACAATTGCCCAATGTGCATTCTCAAAAGGTGTGCAATGACTGTTAATTGCATGCACAAAATTAGAAGTTGGTTTCTGGCTGACTGAAAAAATCCAGCTCTAGCAAGTCTGGTGTTTCCCTTATGAAGATAAAAAAAACTGTAAACCCTGCATTGTTTGACTGTAATGGTCTGAAACATTACTCTTTTACAATATCATTACCATAGTGTTTAGAGTCATTACATGGGGATAATGTCTCACTTTTTTTTTTTTACAGCAATTGGGAACCAGAAGCCTAGTGAACCTTTGTGAACCCTTTTTAAATAAGCTAATTACTAATTTTAATTCCATTGAAACATAAATTGCCATGCCTAATATCAGAAGAGTTGTGTCTTTTGAAAAAGAAACTGGCTCATATGCTTTACAGTATTTTTTGAATAAATATATATACATACATGTTTATTTTTTTACTGTACACTCTATATCCTGGCAAAACTGGTGGATAATGCAATGTAATAAACCTTGGTATGAAAAAAATCTCTCATCTACACAGTTTCATCACTTTTTTTACCTTGAATTCAGCAATACCAGAGAGACTATCTTCTTGGTATGGTTCTAGATTGCCTATGTAGGAGGCATAATATGCCCTGACCAGTATGTTATACTTTAGAATTAATATTTATTACTGTCTGTCTTTCATGCATCAAGACAAAAATGGAGCAACCAAACGCCACACTAGGGGGACAGATAGCAAGAGTGAAAAATTAAGACGGGGCAGGAGGTAATAACTACCTATAAGAGACAAAGCCCTAATACCCGGAATGTCCCCATAAAATTGAGACATCTGGTCACCCTATTCTGCAGTCAAATATGTGGTTACGGCTCATATTGATCTGAATTGGAGATGTATTTGTGTATTGAAGTGTAGATTTTTTCCCATAAGCTAGTGTGCCATGGGTTATGGAAGGAATGAGCAGGGCTAAGCAAACACCACAATAATTTCTGGTGATTTAGTTGGGATTGTTCCTGCTTTGGGCAGGGGGCTGGATTTGATGACCTCCTGTGGTCTCTTCCAGCCCTAGCATTCTATGATTCTAACACTTAGCTAGGCCAGGGAGAGGGCGAGTTCCAGGCCCCCATACAGAGTTAATGGTATTGTGGTGTTGTAGGCCAATATAAGTTCCTAGGCAGATACCATTCCTTAAGACACCACATCAATATATCATCACTGTTGGAAATAATCCAGGACACTCTGGATGCAGGTGAAAACAAGCGGAGGATTTATTATACACCAGCTGATGGAGTGACACGCAGGGGTAACCCTGGTGAACACTGGTTAATTGAAACAATACAATGGGTTATATAGTCAGCAGGTGGACGGAGGGGAAATGATTTGATAGGTCTAGCAGCAAGACGAAATGAGCACATAAGCCAATCGAACTACTAAAGATTACATAATATCTCCGCCCATTGCAAAGTAACAGCTCATTAATAAATATACAGGTAGTTACTGTTCAAATGCCAAAACGTCAGCAAAACAGTAATAACATTTTAGTCTGTATAGATGCTGATGTTTCTATAGTAGGCGGCTATGGACCTTGAGTTGGTGCAGCACTTGGTTCTCAGGCTCATTATCTAGGAGAAGCAAGACAGTTAAGCAAATTTATGAATGTTATCTTACGCAAAATGTGTTACATTACTTAACTAAAGTTCTGTTCAAGTGTCTTAGAAGGTGGTTGCTATGGTGCCCAGGGTCGTTTCACTGCCTGCAGTTCTTATCCTGGCTGTGGTGTTCCCAGGCCTAAGTTCAGGATGGAGTCATGCTGTTAAGAGGCCTACTAGCACATTTATGGTTGCCTCAGTTTACCCTACAATCACTGTGTAGGGTTGCCAGGTGTCCGGTTTTTGCCCGGACAGTCCGGTATTTGTGGCCCCTGTCCGGAAACTCTCCCCCCCCCCCCCCCACCAGAAAATTCCATGTAAAATGTCCAGTATTTTCTGGTTTTTTTAGAGGGACGGCTGGTGGGAACATTCTTCCCCTGCCGCGTCGGGGAGGGGAAGGGGGAGAGCAGGGAACATGTGGATTTAAAGATGCAGTGACCTTTTATCTGGCAACCCTATCACTGTTAGAAAACAGCTTTTGACCTGGCTGCATATAACACACTTAATTTTTGACTCAGCAAGAGCCAAGAACCTCAGTCTCCTGAACTCAGTAAGATACATGCACTGAGTGCACACTGAACTCCAGGCCTGAAGGCCAAATGTTGCCCTATTTGGTGACCGTTGATTACATTTGTCAGGTGAATAAGAATCCTTTATTAAATGTGCCCAGTTGAGTGTCTTCCTGTGTATTTTAGTTTTTCATTAGAGCACTGCTGAATTTGTCTTGAAGTAGTTAAGAATATCATATATGAAACATTATTCACAATTGGACCAAGTTATGATAGAAACCCTCAAGGAGAACATGTTTCGCCTGTACAACTGAAGTCTAAATGCTGCTGGTTTAAATTTCTCCCCACCAGAGGAGAGCAGAAGAGAAATTAGGCTGGAAAATGGGGGGAAGGGAATCACACACAAAGAAGCACTGCCAAGAGGGACCGCGTAAATATTTCAGAAACAGTCTCAAAGTTCAGAAACAAATGTACGCACCCACAAAGTCTAATCATTACATTTAGAGAAGCTGTCTATTTTTTTTTTCTCTCTCCCGCACCTTTCCCTACCATCTTCTTATCACTGAATGCATGTGACATGCTGTGCCTGGGGAATTCAATTCAGTTCCCCAGGTCTGATTTCTAATTATGATACAGGATGCAAGGTTATAAATTTCCTATGGGATGCTCATTATATAGAGCATATGAATGTGCTGTAATCAGGCGTATTTGTTGCTATGGAAAAACACAGCAAGCATGTAGCGCCTTCTGTGTGGCATCTTTAGTGTCCGTGCACTGTGAGTACTCAGATTCCTTGGCAGCTTGTGGCATAGCAACATGTTGTCGGGCATGAAAACCAAGGATAGTACAAGTTTTAGCTGAAAATTTATGGGGTGTTTTATCTGGTGCATTTTCAAAGGTGTGTTAAATGTAACAATCTTATGTTGTTCCTTTATAAAGTGAAAAGACCAAAGCAAAGTATTGTAGGCAGCTATGGTTGAAAATATGGGCCTTCTGTCTTTCCCAAAGACTCTGTCTTTCTCTATTGTTGATTAACCATAGCCATTTAAAAAAGGGGAAACACCTACATCACAAAATTGTTTGACCATATATGCCAACAGTTATTTATCTGCCATAATAAAACAGCACCGAGATAGGATTTCCACTTGCCTAACCCGGGAACTTCAAGCCTGTAGGCCACAAAGGGCAATGTCCAGCTAGCCAACATCTGGCTCACAGCCAATGACTACTAACTCCAACACTTCTAGCCCTGTTTTTGAGCAGCTGGCTGAAGGGAGAGAGATGTTGAAGGGTAAATCTTGCCTTACTCCCCAATTAATGGATCTCATCAGCACAAAGAAATATGTTGACCATTCATTTTACATCTCCCTTATTTTAAAGCATTTAACCTGATTCGCAGGCCTGTGGACCTTGAGTGCATTCTGGAGGGAAGACTGTCACCAAAGAGAGAGACTCAGGGTCATAGGAGTATTACGCTGTAACATGCCCTGCCTGCTAATCAGCAAGGTTGTGTTGATACCAGATGCAGAGTGAAATGCTTTCCACACAATAGCTACCATGGGGAGTGGGACTTGGAATAAAACTGGGGGAAATGGTAGAGGTGATACAAAATAATGGCTTCTTCATATAACTAATGAAGGGCATGATCCACAGGCAGTTGAAAGCAATAGAAAGATCCCATTAACTTGTGTGGGCTTTGGTTCAGGCCCAAAAAGTACTTTATTTTTCCAGACTTTGACCCAAAATCTGTTTTTATACTAGATTCTAGCACTGAGGTGTTGAAAGTGAACTACTTGGGCCCATAAGTGATATATATAGTAGAAAAGAAGAGCAGCTTCTATATTTATGCTCATTAAATCCCCTATCTGAAAAATTATCAGAACTATTGAGCATGACAAATGGCGTGAATCAGGTTCATTATTTGTTTTCTCCTTATTCCAGAGTAAATGAGGAAAACCTCTTGAAAATCCTTGTGTGTCCATTAGAGGCAAGCAAATTAGAATATATTGTTTGGAAATAAATAGGGCCAGCATGCTTACCCTGCCATAATAAAGCCCTTGCTTAAATGTCTGCTAAGGGCAACATGTTCAAGCCTGGAGTCTTTTTCTTCTAAATTATGAGTTTACTTAATGCAGCTCTGAGAAGTCTGTTCAAGAATGGGTGGGGGCTTGGAGGAGAGAGATTATATGTTGGCGTAGTGCAAATGTCTCTTTATAGTGGAAGACAATGGAGCAAATTCTTTTTTTTTTTTTTTTTAAACATGCACTTTTCTGTTTGATTAGCCAGAGTTAAAGTAAAGTTTGCTTTGGTCCACTATGCTAACTTGAGTGGGTCTGAGATACTAGGTTCTCTAGACCATACACTTTCTCTAAATACTAATATGTCATAGGCCACCATGAGACTTTTTGGAGCGAGAGAAAGGTGTGTGCGTGTTTGCATTCTTGTTTCAGAAATAAAAGCAGGTTTTGCCATGGTATCTTTCTTCACTCCACCTCTCCTCTTCCTCCTACAGGTTCTCTTTTTGCCACTTCCTGTGTACATTCCAATGGCTTTAAGACTACAGCAAAAAGACCCCATTCCACAGCTCCATGTATGGCTGTGCTTCCTTTACATGACCAAGCCACAGATGTTTGAAAGGAGACTTAGAGCCTGTGCAAAGCCTTGTTGATAATTGTTTTCAGTGCTATGGACCATGTGGATAGTAAGGAGTCAGATGGTTTAACTTTACCTGCAGGCTTTTTCATACTTCTCAATCTCAAAGTTGTGGGGGAGACAGAAAGTTAAAAAAAATCTACTGAATGCTAATAATGAAAGAACCCTTTGAGATGAGAGAGAGCCCTTGAAATTCATCAGGAATGGCCAAGTTACCCAGAACCAGCACAGTTACAATAATGAAATTGCTTTTGCTTTGAAGAAGAAATAAGCAGATCAGGAAATAATGTAAAATAAGTTACTAGAGATCCAATATCAGTTACCTTGTATTAATAAATCAGGACAGCACCTGGTTCCAAACCAGTGACATTGCAACAGTTTTTATAGTGGGGGATGGAGTGCTGAAAGCTACTGAACAAAACTGTAAACTTGTACATGCTGGAAATCACTTCAAACCAGGGAGTGCTGCCACACCTCCAGCACTCCTTGTTCCACCATCCACCCTGCTCTAAACTGCCTGGTGCTCATAGAAATTAACACTCCCTAGTAGTCCATGACTATGCCTGACAGTAGATCCAGCTTAGTTTCCTGAACACCAGGCAGCCATGAGAGGAAGGGCTGATAGCCTAGAAGGGTTAGGCTATCAGCACAGACATGGACACGGACATGGACACACACACACACTAGGAATGTCAACATGTAGTCAACTATATGATTAGCCGATAAACCTGGGCTTATTAGTTAATCTTCTCAACTACACACACTCCTCCTCCCCTTGCTGCCTCTGTATCAGAGGCAACAAGGAGGGGAGCAGTGCTGTTGCTGCCTCCCAACCCTGTACTGCTACCTCTATCAGAGGCAGCAATGTGGGGGGAGGAGAGGCTGCCACAAAATACCTTCTGTCCATGGTGGGCCAGAGTGCCCCATGGACAGAGGCTGCTCTGCATCCCATGGAGCAGCCTCTGGCCTCAGGGGAGTCCAACTGTCCTGTGGACAGAAGCTGCTCCACTTTCCATAGAGCAGCCATAAGCAAATTCTTTTAAAACTTCATGGGCATACCTGTAGACTGATTTTTTTTACTAGTATTGTTAATTCCAGCCAAATTAGCTATTAATATTACTTATTAACAGATGTGATATTAGCTGTTACAAAAGTATAGCATCTAATGGCATTAAAATTAGCCATGTGTTCTATTGCTAATATTCTCACAAGAATTTACATACAAAGGAGCACATCCTGCTCCCTTTGAAGTGAATGGGAGTTTTATCATTAGGGGAACAAAGACACTAATCCAGGATGAGCAATATTTTTTAATCGTAGACCACTCCAAGATTTTGGAAAGTGATTAAGGGCCGCACTTCTCTATGGAATGGGTGCGGGGTTTGGCACAGAGATTAGGTGCAGAAGGGAGCTCAGGGTAGAGGATTGGGATACAGGAGAGGGTGTGGGGTCCGAGAAGGAGTTGAGCATTAGGATGCTGGGTCCGGGAAAGCATGGGGGTGCAGAAGTGAATTTTGGACCTGGGGGAGGGGTGTTGCAGGGGGTGCAGCGTCTAGGAGGGAATTATGATCTCAGTAGGAGTACAGAGGATTTGGGTGGCTATCTAGGGCCGAGGAGGTGGTAATGACCTGGGGCAGGGAGTTAAGAAGTGGGAGGTGCTGGAGTGCAAGAGGCAGGGAGGGGCTGAAGTGCTGGAGGCAGGCTCTGGCCAGGAGTCACTGACCTTAGGCGGCTCCCGGCCAGCAGTTCAACAGGGTTCCTGAGGCAGGCTCCCTCCTGCAGCAGCTCCAGCCACATGGGTTCCCTCCATGTGCTGTTCAAAGTTGTGCATCCCTGGGGGGTGAGAGACTTAATGCGTAGCCCCTCACACCCAGACCAATCAGGTCCCAAAAGCAAGGAAGTGTGCAAAGTCTCTCGCGCGCCAGCAGGATCAAGCAGCACCTAGAAGGAATCATCAGTTTGAACAGCTGGCAGCTCCCTCAATGCATCGCACACCCCCGGCAAGGGGGAGGGAAGGAGATTTTGCATGCTCCTCTGCTCCCAGGCCAATCACAGCTGGAGGCAGGGGGGCACATGAAGTCTCTCGCTCCCCACCAGGGGCGCATGGCATGCAGACGGAGCTTTTCCCTCTCTGCACTGCGTGACCCTAGCAGGGGCCGAGAAAGCTTACACGCTGCCCTGCCCCCAGCTGTGATGATTGGCCTGGAGGCAGGAAAGTGCGGAAAATCTTTTCCCCCTCCCCCACCACCAGGGGTACGCGGCACGTAGAGGTAACCGCCAGCCATTTTGAACAGCTTGTGGTTCCATCTATATGCAGCGTGCCCCTGGCAGTGGAGGGGAGGGAAGGAGAATTCTTATGCTACCCCATTCCCAAGCCAATTGGGGCCTGGAGGTGGGGAGCACAAAAAATCTCTTGTCCCTGCCCTCCCACCAAGGCAGGCCACAGGCTGGATCAAACATCTTGGTGGGTTGGATCCAGCCTCTGGGCAGTATCATGTCCACCCCTAGACTAATAAGAGGAGGTTTCATACAGTGTAGTGAAAACATGAATTTGCATCTGAGGATAGACTCCAAAGAAACAGCATGAAAAAGCCTGGGGCTATACCAGATTGGTAATTCAGACAAGAGCTGCCATAAATATAGTCCATGAGCCAGGATGCATTAAGGAGGCATGAAGATAGGTTTCCAAAAGATAAAGATGGTAATCTCAACTCTGCAGCAAAGGGCAACAGCTGCTGAGTAATTGCTGCAATAGAACTGGTTTCCAAAACAGCTTATCGCTCAGCCTTGTTCTTTTGGTGGGAGATTAAGGTTGTGGAAGTGACTGCTAAGAGTGATGGAAAGAATATTTAAAGAGGCAAAGAAACGGAAGCCAGAAATTAGATAAAGGCATAATCTCCCCTCTCCAGTCCACCACATTCCCATTGAATCCTCCTGCTTTCAGGAAATAGCAACAGTTTGTTTGTTTGTTTTTTAAGAGCAGCTTTTCTTCCAAAATTGATCCCAAATGTCAGAGTAAAGAAGAGCTTAGGATCTTGGTCTAGGATTTTCAAAACAAGCCCTGAGGGAGATAGGTGGAATGGGATGTGGTAGTACCTTGTTTACACTGGTTATTTGCCCTATTTTCAGGCTGCCAACTAGAGCTGCAAACCCTCATGTGGATTGGCAAAGCTGCTGTACACCATGATTAGCCTCAATGCAGTTTCCTTCAAGCCTGTCAGCTTTGGAGATCTGCACTGAGAGCTGCACCCTAGTGTTAGACCATAGCTTAGAAACAGAAATAAAAAATGATAAAACAGAAAAATGAGAACTCTAAAGCCTGCTTTAGCCAGAGGCACAGTGGCTGCAGAATGACGGACAGGGAGGTAAAGTGAGGGATGCCCAAAGGCTCTTACAGAAATGTGCCCCTCCTTTCTCCTAGTGAGAGGGAAAAATATTTACTTAAACCACAAGGAATAAAATACAGCAGGGCCTTGTGCTTCTTAGAGGTCAGCTGAGCCTCCAGTATGGCAATAGGCTATAGCACTTCTCCATATAGGCAGGCAAAGTTTTGGACCAGCGACAAGCAAACTTAACTAGTGAGTGAGCCATATGAATAGCCCTTGTTCATCTCAGTGGGTCACAAGGTAGGGTAGTTTTGCTAACTGCGCTTGCATACCTAGCATTTGCAGGGGGGCTGACTAAACCACAGCAGCACTTTGATTGAATGCAGAGGGAGCACACGGCTTTCACAGTCAGTATTGTGCACTATAAACACACACTCACTTCACATGTATGTCACTGGTAAGTGTGTGTTTATAGTGCACAATACTATAGTATCACTGGTAGGAAAAAACAAGATGGACAGAAACCTGCAGAATCTGGCAACCCTGTGCATGGGCAACAGTAAACACAATTTCTCATGGGCCACAGATAGAACCCCAATGGGCTTCAGGTTGCCTACCACTGTTCTGGAATGACCTCAGATCTTCTGTCTGCAGGAGGCTGATGCTCTGCCAACCAATTGCAGCAGCACAGCTCCCAACAGCTCAGGAAACCTCCTGCCTGCCCGGCCTCACATCCTGTGGATTAGCTACTTGACTGTATGTCATGGATGGAGCAGATGTCTCACACTAAAGTGTACTAAGGGCCATCACAGCTAAGCCCAACTTTTTCCTCAAACACTACTAGAGTATGGTGCTATCTGGGTAGGCCCCAGTTCAGCAGAACACTGAGGTACATTTATAAGTCTCATTGAACTACCTAGGAGTTAAACAAATGAACAAAGTTAAGCACATGAGGGCTTTGCTGAACTTGTCTGTCCCAGCAGCCAGTAAAAAATGATACATTTATGATTTACTATCCAATTATTTTAATTATCAGTAAAATCAGAGGGAAAACTAGACATTATTAAGATAGGTGTCACAATTTAATTAATGTTACTAGGTAACACAAATAATAATTTCAATTTATTTGCCTGTCTTCCATGGACCTGAAAACAATTTACAAAGACAAGTTAGTGAACACTCTCAACAAGGCCCTGAGGAAAGGTACTGTAGCACTTTACAGATGAGTAAACTGGGACATTAAAGTTAAGAGCTAGAGTCTAAGCTCCTTCTTCTGTGTACTTTATTCCATAAGAGGTCTCAGTGAAATCACATGGGACCAGTCATGGATTATAGGGCTAAACCCCAAGAGTGCTATTCATAGCAATTTGCAAGACTGGAAGACACAGGAATGGGTCTGAAGAATTCTAACTATCAGCCCCTGGTGTAACTACAAGCTACGTATTTCTCACACATGACACACAAAGAATCACTATCTATATACTTTCCCTCATAATTCCTCCTTGTATTGTACCATTGACTTATTAGCCCTCTGCAGTGAGGGAGGGGCAATGGATTCACATTAATGTGCATCCCGGGAAGCTGGCAAATCCCTGGGAGAGGAGCGTGATTCATTTTTAATGATACGGCAATTCTTCACCGAGTCCATGAGCCTCAGAAGCCAAGAATTACAAGCCGCAAAAGTCATCCTCACTGACTGAGCAGTTGTTGGTGTAGGAGTCTTTCCAGCCCAAGAGGGAGTCATTAAAACAGAGGGATCATTTCAAACAAAGTGACAAGAATACATTAGGGGAGTGAAAATTATACTTTTCAACAACAACAGTAACAACCAACAGAGAAAAAGAATTGCTTCCTGCCAGAAATTCTGATTCAGAGACATGACTTGAGTGCAAATCACTCCCGTCTGTCATGATGTGTGAAGCAAACCTATACACATAGGTCAGAGGCCTAGCAAAAGCCTAAGGCTAAACTAATTATTGTGATTTGCTAGTCTTTTGTAATTAATCTAGGAAAGGCTTAAGGCTATTAGCAGCTTTAAAGAAGTAAATCTGAAGGACCAATTAATTAAAAACAGCAGTGCTTAATGAGGACCTTTTGGTTCTTTCAGTGCTGATTGTTATATTTGTTGAAAGTCACATTTCAGCTGTCAGTCAGCTCTTGTCTGGTCTTGTAAAACAGATCTTCTTACTTGGTGCTTAGCCACTTGACACTGGAACAAAAGCTTTCGATTACAGAGCAATTTGTGGGGATTATAATAGAATGATCTACACCTACGCTCCCTGATTTAACAATCAATTTGAGTCAGTGTTAAGTTCAAGTGGGAAACATCAAGTTCATGAAAATAGTTTGGAATCTGCCTGATTTCAGCTTCTTCTTCTGCTTTCTGTGTTCTGGAAATATTGACTGGGCTCCAAAATGATACTCAATCAAAATCTCTTTTGGAAATAGAAATAAGAGGCAAATTTCCTTTTCCCTTAGGCCCTATCTATGTTCCTTGGAAACATCCATCAGCAATGTGGCTATGCAGGTGCAAACCCCGTATGCAGACAAGCAAAACCACAATTTGCACCAGAAGATCAGAAAGCAGGGGAGAGGAATTCTACCAATGCAAAATTGTGGGCCTCCTTGTTTAAAACTGAGGTTTGCCCTACTGCAGCTATGCTAATAGTTGGCCATAGGGAAAAAGCCTGAGCTCAGCACTGAATGGAAGTGTGTAGTTGTTTCCATACAGGTTAAAGCCCTCGTAGACACTGTTATATACAGCAAAATGTTGCTGGTATTACTCATTTTGTTTGGAGAAAAAGTATAATCTATATCAGCAAAAGCACTATTCCCCTCAGAGACTCAGGAAACGTGGTTTCTATTCCCAGTTCAGCCACTGATCTACTAGATGATCTTGGCCAAGTCATGTTGCTGCTCTGTGCCTCAGTTTTTCCAGCTGTAAAATAGGGATAGTGTTATGTCTTCTTTGAAAAGTGCTGTAAGATCAGTGGATGAAACACAGGACTGAAGAGCAAGAAAGGTTACCATAATCCTCATCAATCTTTTAGGCAGCCTCAGTGGAGATAGTAAGCATTGAATGAAATAAAGACCACTCTACCATCCTAGGGTTCATCTACATAGCAAGCAGCATTCCATAACATCCAGCCTCAGAGCTCTCATCTACAGACTCAGGCTCACAATGCAGAGCTAAAGAAAGCTATGTAAACATTTGGGCTAAGGCTAGTTTCTGAACCTCATCCCCGTTCCTCAGCTTCAGAAGTGGAGGTCAAATGTCTATACAGCTATTTTTAATGCCAAAGCTCAAGCCCAAATCTGTTGAGCCGGACTCTGAGACTTTCAGTGGAGACCTATCCTTTGTCCCAAACAGAAATCGATGCTACAGCGATTGATCCACCAGTGATCAATTTATCACATCTACTTATACATGATAAAACAACCTCCGGGAACACTCCATTGACTTCAGTACTCCACCAGGATGAGAAGAGTAGGTGGAGTTCACAGGAGAGCAGCCCCCACCGACCTTATCACATAGAAGACACTGCAGTAAGTATGCTATTTGTGTAGCTGAAGTTGCATAGCTTTAGATCAACAGGGAGGTGAGGGGGGAGAGTGTAGTGTAGACTATGCCTTAGCCTCAGTGCTGGCCCTTCCCAAACAGAAATCTGGTATTTTGCAGGGGAAAGAGTTAAATATACCCTCATCCCATCCTGTACACCATTTTCTACAGCTATAATTTTTCACATGAAGCACCTTCATTCATTTTGAATTTCTTAAAGGCATAATATGTAGGCATCACTTTTAAAACAAAATCAGCCAGATTTCTGATATTTTATATTTTTTTTTATTGTTAGATTTATTTTAAACAAGCAATGTGTTTGACAACACATAAGCACCAGTAAGTCTCAGGAAGAATGTGACATTTTTCTCTCTAGGATATTTTGACTGACACATAAAAGAGTCTATAATCTTTCACAGACTCAAACTGTCCATATTAATACCCACACATCTGATGAATAAGATCTTCATCACATTCTATGCAAGGTGTAGAGTGCCCTGACAGTGTCCCCAGCCCAGAGAACATTAGCAACACAGCTTGTCTGGCTCATGACCTTATTCAGGACTTCAGCTTCATTTTTTCCATACACCACAATTCAGCACATCAGTTCCCCTCAATCCAATGTCATCTATACCTCCATATCTATTCTCCGTAGGTTCACTCCCTACCAGCAGGGCCGGCTTTAGGAAGTGCGGGGCCCAATTCGAACCATTTTGGCAGGACCCCCCACTGCCCCCCACCCAGGATTTTTCGTTGAGCAAAAAAAAAAACCACAACCACAACCACATACAAATATCACATCAAGTAGATCTGATCAAAATGTATATCTCTATAATTGAACATTTAAAAAAAAATGCCATCCTTTATTATGCAAAATTTTACACAAAATTAAATCAGTTGCCTTAAGTGTAGGTCAAATATTTTCAATTGCAAACTATCCAATTTTTTCAATAAAGTTTAAAGTTTGATTTTTAAAAAGTTACCAGAGAGCGTTGCAGTTTTCTGTTACATTGATTTACTTTTTAAATAGCAAAAATGGAGCCTTTGTTAAGAAAGTGTCAGTTCTGTGGTCAAATTCCAGTCCTTAGTGATTTCAGCACCAATGATTTCACTAGGTAATATGGTACCTCACCACCATTGCCTCCTTTGCACTGCCCTTCAACACACTGCCTGCATGTTGAGTCCAAGGTCAGTCTACACAAGATTTTATCAATGATTTTTGCTGCGATCACTGAGACAAGACAAGGACTCTCAATTGATTCTAGTCAGCTCTGCCTTTAAACACTGGATGTAAAGTGTCAGATATAATTGAGGACTCCCAAATAGACTCTACACCACCAGAAATAAAACCTGTTTCCATCTTCTGTGACTTTCAGTTAGATATGACTCACTATCCTCTGCTTAGTGTTCAAGTTATGGTAGACCCTAAGCCAGTTCATATTAAGTTTAGGTCTTTTAATCCTACAATATGGATAACAACATTTCATTCTCCCAGCTCCAAGTCTTAAGTGAATTTCAACCCAAAAGAGCCAAAATTGATCACCTTGACACAGCAAGTGTGTCTACTGATCTCTGTGGCAAAGTAAGTTGTCTATATAAATAAGGTCTGCTCGTGAAGCCTTTTCCTACAGTTGATTAACAGATGGCAGTAGATAGCTCATTCAGACCACTGACTGATAATAGTTAGTCACCCTGACCAGTCATTAACCATAGTCATGGACTCACCCTACTCTCCATTGTCTCTATGATTCTCTGATGACCTGAGACAAAAAAGGAGGGTGGAAAGGGAAACTGAAGGAGAGACCTCTCTAAATTCACCAATCAAAAGCAGTATTGCCAACCCAAAATCACAAGGAACGCCTACACAAAGTTATGAGAATGGTCTACAAATCATAAGATTTTTTAAAAATAAAACATGTTGGATTTTTATTGGCCTTTTGTTTCTTGAGTATTTAGGTTCATGTTTTAAAGCTTTCCTCCTTAGGTGTAAGGCCCAGAAGTATAGAGAACTTTTTTTTAAATGAAAGCTGAGATTCCTACATAATCAATTGACTCCAGGCCTTTAGAAAAACACCAAATGTTTTGAAACTCATGGTAAAACAATGGAAGAATTCTTGTGAGCCTATGCTTTGCCCACAGTATAAATTAAAAAAAACACACAATATCTTCTCCACTAAACATCCTAATGAGATACTGCAAATGGTGAACTGAATTCAACAGCTCCTGATATGAACAGGTATCAACCTAGTTTTTCATATTTGAGATGGGTTACCAGGAATCATACATGACAATATGAAATCTTTCCACTCTCAAGTCAGCATATTCACAAAGCACCTATAATTTTGATCCATGCATTTATTGGATAGTGAAAGAGAAAGGAGGGGAATTAGTGTAGATAAATGTTCAAAAAAAAAAAAAGCCTGAAGGAATTAGGACTGGGCTCCTACATCTCACGTTCAGAACTGACTAGGACACTTATGACCAGATTTTCAAAGGTGTGTAAAGATCAGATAGATATCTTTGAAGATCCAAGTTGGCAACTGTCTCTTTAGGAGCTTAATTACCTTTGAAAATTTGAGCTTAGATTTCCAAGTCCAATTTTCAAAAATGACTTTAGTCACACAAGTGCTTTTGAAAATTTTAACTGGGGGGCCTAAAGAGACAAAAATAGACAAAAGGCAGGAGATATAGTATTCCTTTTAAAAACGTGTGACATCTATTTTTAACTAAATTTTATATTATTTTTCTCCCAAGGGCAACTGACCCCTCTGGCCCCCTCACTACGCCACTGCCCCCCCTCCTGCAAATCTATCATCTTATGCATGTGCAAGATCTGTGAGAGCCGTCCCATGAATCTGCAGTTAGTGTCTGTGGCACCTGCTTTTGGGTGGTATCTCAATGCTGCCACATTCACCTCCAAAGAGGGGGCTTCCCAAAGCAGGCCCTTGTTGCAGACCCCCAAGGCATCCACAGGTCCAGTCTCCTTTCAATGGGCCCACTTCCCAGGGCTCATTGATCTTGGATCTGGCTTCCATCCCCTCTCCAACCCCCATCAGAACTACTGTGCCCTCCTAACTTAGGAAAAGAATAAATAGGAGGATTGGAAATTAACCCGCCCAGTCTCACATCCCCTAGGCAGGGAATGAGCCATCTACATTAGGCCCCAGCTGGAGTATCATGTCCAGTTCTGGGCATCACATTTCAGGAAATGTCGAGAAACTGGAGAAAGTCCAGAGAAGATCAACACAAATGATGAAAGGTCTAGAGAACATGAGATATGAGGCAAGGCTGAAGAAATTGGCCTTGTTTACCTTGGAAAAGAGAAGACCAAAAAGGGACATGAGAGCAGCTTTCAAGTATCTAAAAGAGTATCATAAGGAGGAGGAAGAAAAATTGTTCTGCTTGGCCTCCTAGGTTAGGATGAGAAGCAATGGGCTTAAATTGCAGATATTTTAGACCAGGTTAGACAGACACCTGTCAGGGATGAGCTAGGGCAACTCAACTTTGGAAGCCCCAGGGGCCACACTGATACTTACAGAACATGCTGAGGGCCTCAACTTAAGTGTGGTTGCATATGCAAGTAAATACATACAAATAGCTTCTCTCACACTGACAGGCATGAATACAAAGATTAAGGCAAGACTACACAACACACAGGCCCCATTTAAGTCAGTTCTGCTGATATTAATAAAATGCAATATTTACCCGATTTCTACCCATGTGACAGCACTTTTCATGAGCAATGACAGTCCAAGAATTTAACTACTAAAACACATATCAACAGAAGATCATTATACTGACTACTTTTGTTTTGGCTCCCACTCGCCAGCCACGTGTTGATCCCCACATAAACCCAAACTGCACCGCAGGGTGCAAACAAACTGGCCGTGGGCAGCATACCACGTTATTAATAAATATTTTATAAACCTTTCCCTTTTCTCTCTGCTGCCATGTCTCCTCTCCTTGCTCCATCATCTCCCCTGGTGCCTGCTGCCCCCCAACTCCTCACCCTCCTCTGCTGTCCTGACTCCTGCCCTTCTCACTGCACTCAGCCCTCCTGCAACCTGCCCCCCTCCACCAGCCGTTCTCTCCCCCCTGTGCCCACTCCTCCAGTAGCCCCACTCTGATCAGGAGAGTTACCTCTCCTCATCCCCTCTTCTAACACCTCCCTCTACACACCTGCCCTGCTTCTCTCCTCTGGTGCTGGTCCCTCCCCTGCAGGTGTCTGCCCTTTTGCTTCACCCCCAGAATCCGCTGGCACCTGCACCTTCCCTTAGCCCTGCACCCGCCTGATGCTCCCCCTTCCCTCACTGCCCCTGCCCCCTTTGCCCTCTTTTTCCCTGATGTCCACCCCCTCACCACCCTCTGCCCCCACTCCCCTCCTGCCCCTCTGTGCCCTCACACGTCTTGATCCATCCCCACCTTTCTCATGTCCACCCCTTCTTTCAAGCCTTCTCCCAGCACCTTCCCTCTAGCCCCCAATGCCCTTCCCTCTCCAATCCCACATCACCCTGTCCCCTCCCACTGACACCTCCCCTCCTGCCCTTTTCCTCATTGTCTGTACTTGGCCCCCTGGCATGTGTCTCACCTCCACCCTGCCTCTTGGGCCTTCCCCTTTCTTCTCCCTCCCCCTCCATACACGCCCCTTCCTCTCCCACTCCATCCAAGCTCCCGCTCCCCTACCTTCTGCCTTCTGCGGGGCCGGTCTGCGAACTGCGTGCACCGCGGCAGCGGCGTGGCACTTTTCAGTTTTAAAATCCCAGGCGTGATGTCACATCAAGCCCGGGCGTCTCCCCGCCCACCTGCAAACGGCACGCACAGCAGGAGCAGCCGGCAGTGTGCACAGGTAAGGGCGGGGGGGAGCCGAGCAAAGCCGAGGGAGCCAACTTCCAGGTGCAGGGCACAGGGCCCCCTTACACGCGGGGCCCGATTCGGCCGAATCGGCTTAAGGCCGGCCCTGCCTACCAGTCACTTACCTAACAATCACCCTGCTACCTCACTCTTGCTACCAATCAGAACCTCTTGGCTCCAGGCACCTCTCTCCTCATTCCCCAACTAGCCCATTTGGCTATGTCTACACTGGTGGGTTGTTGCACAAGAACTCTTGCACAAGAACACATCCACACGGCCATGTGCTTTTGCACAAGAGCTTCCATGGCAGTATGGATGCTGTCTTGCACAAGAAAGCTCTGATGGCCATTTTAGCCATAGGGCTTTCTTGCGCAAGAAACCCCTGCCGCGCATCCACACTGCCCTCTTGTGCAAGAGCTCTTGCACAAGAGAGTTTACACTTGTTGGAAAAGAGCATAGCTCTTGTGCAAGAAGCCCTCTCTCCCCACGCTTTACTGTAAATCTTCTTGCGCAAGCGCGGTTAGGCAGTGTGGACGCTCTGCAGAAGAACGGCCGTTCTTGCGGAAGAACCCACCACTGTAGACATAGCCTTTGATTGCTTTTATGACCACCTGACCTCTAGCTGACCAGTCTCTCATAATAAAGCAGAATGGAGGCTGAGTAAAACTCCTCTTAAAGGGCCAGCCAAATTGTGGCACAGGAAACATCTGACACTTCCACAAAAAGGGTTCCGCAGCCCACAGAACCACTTAGGCTCCACCATACAAATGTTACTCAGTTTGTAAACCCTCCAGATCAGTAAGATCCCTTTGAATCTCCACTGTAGAACAGGTCACTCTACTTTGCCTATATAATACAAAGCCAGAGCATTGCCTAACTAATCTCTGGTGTCTCACTTGTTATTTTAGGATGATAACATTTGACCACTTGTAGTAAAAAACTAGGAGAAACTTGTCTCCTATATATGGGGTTTTTGCAGACAGGGGAGTGCAAACTCCATGAGTTTTGACCCATTGTTTCTGACTGATTGCTTCATTAGGGTATTGGGAGTGGGAGATATGGGGGCCAAATGAGAATTCAGCCTAAGGCACCTACAGATCACAGGAGCCCTGATGAAACCAGAGCTATTTGTTTGGGGATACCACGCCTGAGTGACACAAACTCACACCATGTGGACACCATAGCACTGTGCATGTGAATGGTAACAGTCTCTTAGCCCTGAAATAGGTTGACATATCTACTGACCTGAGCGGTTTCTCATTTACAAAGTACAAAGTGTGTGGGAATATGCAGCCCATTCAGAATATGCTGCCTTGCTCTTGCTTTGAACAGGTGATGAATGGGGGTGGAGCACAGCAAGGGTAGAAAAATGCAGGATGGGGTTGAGGGAAAGGCAGGGAGGCATTCAGAAAGAGGCAGGGGGCTTAGAGGAAGGAATGGAGTTGGGGAGGGATCATTAGTAATGGAGCCTGTAACTCTGCATTGGGAATAAGGAGGGACATAGGCTCTGACTTCACCTCTAACTAGGGGGTGCTGGACCCACCTCCCTCCATCCCAGACCCTACCCTTCTCCCAAGCCCTACCTTTGCCCTGCTATTGTACTTTGTGTGTGTGTGTGTTCATGTTTTCATGGGGGGGAGGGGGGTGGAACAAGTGCCCCAGGGTAGAAGAGAGCGCACGAAGGAAGGCAGCAGGGATTTTCTTGGTCAGAGTTGGTTTCATCTTGGCCACCAGAGTGTCAAGTCACACAAATAATGATAAAAGCAATGAGCAGTCTCTAAGGTGCCACAGGACTAACAAATATATATATAGTATCATGAGTTTTTGTGGGCAAAACCCATTTCATCAGCCATATATTTGTTAGTCTCTAAGTTGCCACAGAACTGCTCGTAGTTTTTCAAGTTACAGACTAACACGGCTACCCTTCTCAGACAAATAATGATGCCATGTAGTCAGTCCTTCCAGGAAATTAAAAAAAAACTGCCACAAGAAAAGATAAACACAGATAGAGCCAGCTATTTTCATCTGCTGTGATTAAATAATAAGGCAGCCCGAATGCCTTTATGCCATAAAAACAAACAAGAGCCCTTCCTCAATTTTAGCTTTACTTTCAAAGAGAGACCTGGGAGGTTCGTTCAGTTGCCTTCTGTCTCTTTTTTGGGCACAGACAGCCCCTTATTAAACATTAAAGTCAATTGAAGACAGTTTCCCACAGAAAAAATTTCCAAGAGTCTAGTTTCCAGCAGATCCCAGCTTGACACTGTTAGCAAGCTCCATAGGCTGATACGCACGCACACAAAACAACCTGCTCAAAATCTGGGAGACAGGCAAGTGAGAGCCAAATGAAGCTCCTAGTGGGAAGCTACAATGAAATGTTTTCTGCATGTTGTGCCTGCCTTGGCATTATTTATATCCCTTGTTGCCAGCAAATAGCCACTTCAGCCAGCCACTGGCAGGTCTTGACATACTGTGGACCTATCTGAGGAACAGGCTTCCAAGGGAATACACAAGACAAGTCCAACCCCTTTCTTCCATCAGCCCCCTTCACAGTTAAAAGAATCATTCCATCCACCAAAGAATGAATCTGCTTTCCAAACTGAGGAGCCTCCAACAGCCTCATCTTTTATGTCACTGCTACAGCACAACAGACAACTGGACTGAAGGGTTATTTTGTTTTTGTTTTGTGACTTCCTTAGAAATCATAAGATGAGGAGTAACATTTTTCAAGATTGCCTATGAACCAGATCCTCAAAGATATTCAAACATTTGATAATCTGGGCCCAAGTGAATTAGGTGCCCATGGTCAACTGACTTTCAATCATTTTCCTCAGTGCCCAACAATAAATTTGAAAATATGATTAGGTGCTTCTTAAAATTTTACCTGAGAGTTACATCTCATTTGAACCTTCCCAAACTGCACCAAATCTATTTATATGGGGAGGATCAAATTCTGCTTTTTTTCATCCTTGCAGCTCCACACTCTTTGCCTATATTGCACTGGTTTAAATGAGAGCAGAATTTGAGGCCCAGGATACAAAAAGGCCTAATGCTTCATACTCTGTGCAGCTGGAAACCAACCAACAATGGAACCAAGCTAATACATAACTCAGCAATGGAACATGAGATAAACAATTCAAAACATGAGGAATCTACCAATCCCAGACCTCAGATTTTGATTCACAGTTATGAAGCCAGAAGGAACCATTGTGATCTTCTAGTCAAGTATGACCATACTGTAGTTCACAATTACCTCAGTACTCCAGGTGTCCCTAATTCAGATACAGTCTCTGAGAGGCAGAAGTGCCTCTGTGCGCTGCCCCGCCCTGCTCCCTGCTGGACTTTATAAGGCTCCTTGGGCAAGCGACCAAGGAGCTTGCGAACAGGACAACAAGGATGGATGGTGATGGTTCTGCTGTTGTTACCTGCACGGAGTGTGCCATGTTTGTCTTCCTCCCAGAAGAAAGAACAGATTTCATCTGCACTAAGTGCAAGCTGGTTGCCATTTTGGAAGAGAAAATTAGAGGGCTAGAGGCCCAAGTGTCGACCCTTCGCTCTATCAGAGAGGATGAAGACTTCCCTGATAGAAGGCAGCGTTTAATCCTTCAAGCACAGCAGGCGGAAGAGCCGGAGAGGGCAGTACGTGACCAGGAAAAGAACTGGCAGCATGTAACTTCTAGAAGGGGAAAAAGGCCAGCATGGGAATCCCCCAATGCTATAGAGGTAAATCGCTTTCAGGCTCTCTCCACAGGCTCTGCAGTGCTGAATGCTTTGGAAGGACCTCACAAGGAAGAAACCGGAAGGGAACACCATCTACGGGAAGGCATGGGATGCGTAGTCCTAGGGATGGGGTTCCCAGCCACCACCCCCAAAAAGAAAACGACAGGTGGTGGTGGTCGGGACTCCTCCTAAGAGGGACTGAGCCATCCTCTGCCGTCCGGACCTGGAATCTCGAGAGGTGTGCTGCTTACCGGGAGCTCGCATTCAGGATGTGACTGAGAGGCTTACCAAACTGATCAAACCTTCAGATCGCACCTTCCTGCTTCTCCACGTGGAACTAACGATACAGCCAAGAATGACCTTGAGCGGTTACTGCGGATTATGTAGCGCTGGGAAGAAGGATCCAAGAATCTGAGCGCAAGTGGTGTTCTCGCCCATCCTCCCTGTTGAAGGGAAAGGACTGGGCAGGGATCCGAATTGAGGACGAAATGCGTGGTTGCGCAGGTGGTGTCGCAGAGAGGGCTTTGGTTTCTTCGACCATGGACTCTGTTCCGGGTACAAGGATTGTTAGGAAGAGATGGGATCCACCTAACGAAGAGAGGAAGGAGCATCTTCGCGGGCAGGCTTGCAAACCTAGTGAGGAGGGCTTTAAACTAGGTTCGCTGGGGACGGTGACCAAAACCCTGAGGGGAGTGGGAAAGTCGGATACCGGGAAGAAATGCAGAGAGGAACGAGCAAGAAAGGAGGACCCTGTTTCGAATGGAGAAGATAGGGCGATCAACTGGCTTATCTGAGGTGTTTGTACACTAATGCGAGAAGCCTGGGCAACAAACAGGAAGAACTGGAGGCCCTGGCCCAGTCCAAGAAATATGATTTAATTGGGATAACAGAGACTTGGTGGGATGACTCGCATGACTGGAGCGCTGTCATGGAAGGGTATAGACTGTTCAGGAAGAACAGGCAGGGGAGAAAAGGAGGAGGAGTTGCACTATATGCAAGAGAGCACTATGATTGCTCTGAACTCCAGTATAAAGAGGGAGAAAACCTATTGAGAGTCTATGGGTTAAGTTTAAAGGAGCAAACAACAGCAGTGATGTTGTGTTGGTGTCTGCTACAGGCCACCGAATCAGGTGGATGAGGTAGATGAGGCTTTCTTCGGACAACTGAGAGAAGCTTCCAGATCGCAGGCCCTGGTTCTCGTGGGGACTTTAATCACCCTGACATCTGTTGGGAAACCAATACGGCAGTACACAGGCAATCCAGGAAGTTTTTAGAGAATGTTGGGGATAACTTCTTGACGCAAGTGCTGAAGGATCCGACCAGGGCTGTGCGCAGCTTCTGACCTTCTGCTCACAAACAGGGAGGAACTAATAGGGAAGTGGAGGTGGGTGACAACCTGGGAAGCAGTGATCATGAGATTTCAGGATCCTGACCAAAGGAAGAAAAGAGAGTAGTAAAATACACACCTTGGACTTCAAAAAAGCAGATTTTCACTCCCTCAGAGATCTGATGGACAGAATCCCCTGGGATGCTAACATGAAGGGGAAAGGAGTCCAGGACAGCTGGCAGTATTTTAAAGAAGCCTTATTGAAGGCACAGAAAGAAACCATCCTGACACTTAGCAAGAGAGGCAAACATGGTAGGAGACCGGATTGGCTTACGGGGGAAATCCTTGGTGAACTTAACAAAAAGGAAGCTTACAAAAGTGGAAACTTGGACAAATGACCAGGAGGGGTTTAAATGTATAGCTCGAGAATGCCGGTGGGTTATCAGGAAGGCGAAAGTGCAAATGGAATTGCGACTGGCTAAGGATGTGAAGGATAACAAGAAAGGTTTCTACAGGCATGTTAACAAGAAGAAGGTGATCAGAGAGGGTGTGCGGCCCCTGCTGGATGAAGGAGGTAACCTAGTGACAGATGATGTGGGGAAAGCTGAAGTACTCAATGCTTTCTTCGCCTCTATCTTCACGGACAAGGTGGGCTTCCGGACTAATGTGCTAAGTGACGCAAGATGGGATGAAGATGGACAGCCTGTGGTGGGTAAAGAAGAGGTTAGGAACTATTTAGAAAAGCTAAATGTACACAAATCCATGGGTCCGGAGTTAATGCATCCGAGGGTACTGAGGGAGTTGGCAAGTGTCATTGAGGAGCCTTTGGCCATTATCTTTGAAAAGTCTTGGAGATTGGGCGAAATTCCGGATGATTGGAAAAAGGCAAATGTAGTGCCCATCTTCAAAAAAGGGAAGAAGGACGATCCAGGGAACTACAGGCCGGTCAATCTTACCTCGGTTCCTGGAAAAATCATGGAAGGGATCCTTAAGGAATCCATTTTGAGGCATTTGGAAGAGAGGAAAGTGATTAGGAATAGTCAGCATGGATTCACAAAGGGCAAGTCATGCCTGACCAATCTGATTAGCTTCTGTGATGAGGTAACTGGCTCTGTGGACGTGGGAAAGTCAGTGGATGTGATATACCTTGATTTTAGCAAGGCTTTTGATACGGTCTCCCACAATATTCTTACCAGCAAGTTAAGGGAATGTGGATTGGATAAATGGACGGTAAGATGGATAGAAAGATGGCTAGAAGGCCGGGCCCAGCGGGTAGTGATCAACGGCTCGATGTCAGGATGGCGGTCGGTTTCTAGTAAGTGCCCCAAGGTTCGGTTCTAGGACCAGTTTTGTTCAATATCTTTATTAATGACCTGGATGAGGGGATGGATTGCACCTCAGCAAGTTTTATGGATGACACTAAGCTAGGGGAGAGGTAGATACGCTTGAGGGCAGAGATAGGGTCCAGAGTGACTTAGACAAATTGGAGGATTGGGCCACAAGAAATCTGATGAAATTCAACAAGGACAAGTGCAGAGTCCTGCACTTGGGACGGAAGAATCCCAAGCATAGTTACAAGCTGGGGACCAACCAGTTAAGTAGTAGTTCTGCAGAAAAGGACCTGGGGTTACAGGATGAGAAGCTGGATATGAGTCAACAGTGTGCCCTTGTAGCCAAGAAGGCTAATGGCATATTAGGGTGCATTAGGAGGAGTATTGCCAGCAGATCTAGAGAAGTGATTATTCCCTTTATTCGGCTTTGGTGAGGCCACATCTGGACTATTGTGTCCAGTTCTGGGCCCCACTACTAAAAAGGATGTGGACGATTGGAGAGGGTCCAGCGGAGGGCAACCAAAATGATTAGGGGCTGGAGCATATGACCTATGAGGAGAGGCTGAGGAGTTGGGTCTGTTTAGTCTGCAGAAGCGAAGAGTGAGGGGGATTTGATAGCAGCCTTCAACTTCCTGAAGGAGGTTCCAAAGAGGATGGAGAGAGGCTGTTCTCAGTAGTGACAGATGGCAGAACAAGGAGCAATGGTCTCAAGTTGTGGTGGGAGAGGTCCAGGTTGGATATTAGGAAAAACTATTTCACTAGGAGGGTAGTGAAGCATTGGAATGGGTTGCCTAGGGAGGTAGTGGAGTCTCCATCCCTGGAGGTGTTTAAGTCTCGGCTTGACAAGCCCTAGCTGGGTTGATTTAGTTGGGATTGGTCCTGCCTAGAGCAGGGGGCTGGACTTGATGACCTTCTGAGGTCTCTTCCAGCTCTATGGTTCTATGATTCTATGATTCTATGGACAAAGGCAGCACAGTGACACACGCTGCAAGAGGCTTTTTCCCGTTGCTCCCATAGTGGTCGGGGGCAGTACCTGGAGTGGCGAATAAGTGTCTCAATCCTCTTCGCACCCAGACCCTGCAGCACTCTCTGGCAAAATCTTTAAACCGGCAAGTCCTATTTTCCAGGGTTGCCAGATTAAAGAAGTTCAGGTGTACTGTGATCTGCAGAGCCGGCTCTAGTTTTTTTGACACCCCAAGCAAGAAATTTTTTGGCCGCCTCTCCCTTTTTTGACAGAGGCATGAGTGGAGTGGGACTGGGGGCTTGCTTTCCTGGTGCTTAGAGCCAGCCCTGCACTAAGGGCAGGCGGAACAGGGACACCCGGTCCTGTGGCACTGGAGCAGATCGCGAGGTTGGATCCTCTGGGCACGTGTCACCGACCCCGCTCCCCGCCATTGCCCAGGTGGCACCTTGTTCCCTGCCCCCGGGACCCGAGTAGCCTCCCGCGGGATGAAACGCCTCGCTCTGTCTACAGCCTCCGGGCTCCATACGGGCCTGGGTGTGAGTCTGTGTCCTGCGGCGCACGGGGCTCAGCCCCGGGAATCTCACGGTCCGGTCTTGCACCGTGTGGCCAAAGCTTAGAACTGACAAGCGGCGCTTAAAGGGAGAGCTGCGAGGCCCCTGCCCACGCGAGGCGGCCCAGACCCTCCCGAGCGCCGCAGGGGGCTGGGGCGGGTCGCATCTGGCAGTCCAGGGGCTGCCCCCTGCTGGGCTGAGCTGCTGTCTGGGCCGAAAGGCGCGTCGATGCAGTTATTTGCGGTACGTTGGGGGTTCCCGGGGGGCCAAAGGCAAGGGGAGCCAGGTCAGCAAAGGAGCAGGTGGAAACTCCGGGGCCAATGGAGAGCGGGGCGCGCCCGTGACTAGCAGCGCCCAAGACAGACCCGATGTCGTTTCACGCAGCCCCGCGCCCCATTCTCAGGACCGGGGCTGTGCTCAAGGACCCGTGTCTGGTGTTGTCACCTCGCTATGACGCGCCGTAATGCAAATAACATTGTTGAGAATGAGCTGGGTTCCTGGGGCTGGTTGCGGCCAGCGCAAGCCCAGCGCACGGCACCGGAGTATGAAGGTGCAAGCGGGAAAAGGGAAACCCAGCCGGGCCTCGTGGCGGGTACTTGTGATCCCAGAGCGTGGGGAGGCTGAGGCCTGCGGATCACTTGAGCTCAGGAGTCTTGGGCTGCAGGAGGCTGCGCTGAGCGGGTGTCCGCGCTTAGGGCGGCATTGACGGGGGTCCCTGGGGAGCCAGGGGTCCCCAAGTTACTTAAGGAGGGGCAAACCGACCCAGGTCGGGAACGAATCAGGTCAAAGCTCCCGTGTTGCTCAGTAGTGGGATAGCGCCTGTGAGCAGCCCCTGCAGCGCAGCCTGGGCGAGACACAGAGACCCAGCCTCTTTTTATGCCGCCCTCCACCGCAGAGCCTTGCAGGAGGATAATGGAGGCCAAACACACAGCTGGGATCTGGACTGGAGCAGCGGGGGGGGCGCTTATTCACCAGAGATCCTGAAAGGGGAGCAGGGCCCCCGCGCACTAGATGGGCTGCAGGTTTCGGAGAGAGAAATGTGAGTTGCGAGCCCTCCAGCTCGCTTCGAGACTCCGGGAATCAGCGCTGCGAGCCCCTCTGTGCCTAGCTCGGACATTTGGCATCTGGGGTCCGATCGCGCTTTGAAGATCCCTGACGCCTGGGTGTCCCCCCCCCCCCCCCCGGCATTCAAGCACCCCTCCGTGTGGATGCCCCGTTCCCCAGATGGGCTCTGCGGTGGGGGGCGGCATAAAAGAGGCCGGGTCTCCCTGTCTTGCCCAGGCTGTGCTGCAGGGGCTGTTCACAGGCGCCATCCTACTACTGAGCAGCCCGGGGTCTTTGACCTGCTCCAGTTCCCGACCTCGGCCAGTTCGCCCCTCCTTAGGCAACCTGGGGACCCCTGGCTCCCCAGGGACGCCCATGTCAATGCCGCCCTCAGCGTGGACACCCGCTCGACACAGCCCCCTGTAGCTCAGAGCTCCTGAGCTCAAGCAATCCGCCGGCCTCAGCCTCCCCGGGGTACTGGGATCACAGGCACCCGCCCACGGGGCCCGGCTGGTTTTGTACGCTCAAGGCTCCAGCGTCAAGCTCTGCAGTGTGAGGCAGGGGCCAGGGAGCTGGGCTAATGCCGCTCCCCACACATGATCCAAGGGGCGGGGGATCCCTTGTCCCTCCATATAGGACCCCGGGTGTTTCAGGGGCTCCATTCCCATTGGTCAAACTGGGCGCACTGAGGGGAGAGGGGACCTGCCCAAGCCGGACACACACAGGCTGGCGCTTCTTTTCCGAGCGCAGCTGGAGGATGAGGCTGGAGACGTCCGCAGTTTGGGGAGGCCCTGCTGGGCCACGTTTGGCCTTGACACAGTCACTGCGGGGAAGTTTGAGGGCCGGGGAGAGGGGAACTGGGTCAGAAATGGAGCAGGTCAGAGTTCTGGGCGGGGCGCACTGAGAGCGGGGCGCCCCTGGGACTAGCTGGGGCTGAGCCAGACCCAGTCTGTGTTGATACTGCCCCGCGCCCATTCTCAGAGCTGGGCCCAACCCCCACGGCCCGTGTTCCAAGGGCAATGCTAAGGGAGATGCCAATACCACATAGCGCCTGCACTCGCTTCCACCTGACAGAGAGTTCAAGGTGCAGCCTGGAGCCTTTAGTAGCCAGCCGGGCGCCATGGCGGGTGCCTGTGATCCCAGTGCCGGGGAGGCTGGGGCCGATGGATCGCTTGGGCTCAGGAGTTTTGGGCTGCTGGGGGCTGCGCTGAGCAGGTGTCCACACTCAGCGGGTGGCTCTCAGCCGGAATGCTGCCCCTAGAAATGTGCAGCCCCAAGCACGTGCTTGCTTTGCTGGTGCCTAGAGCTGGCCCTGGTGATCTGCATTTTACAGATCAGGAATAGAGCACAAAGCCGCAGGGTGCATCTACATAGTGAGCAACAGTGAGTCTCAGAGTCCAGGCTGACACCCGTTCATGCAGTGGCACAAAAGAATATATGTGTAGAAGATGTAGTGTGGGCTGGAGCTTGGGCTCTGAAGCCTTGGGAGGGTGGTGAGTTCCAGAGCCCAAGCCATATCTACACAGCTATTTTTAGTGCCATAACGCCAGCTCAAGATTTAATACCATGGGCTGCTGCTAGCTGTAGACATACGCTAAGGCTATGTCTACACTACCAGGTTATTTTGAAATAATAACTCCAGAAATAACTATTTTGAGATAAGCTTATTCCGCTTCACAAGCCGAAGTTATTATTTCAAAATAATCGGTCCCTTATTTCAAAATAACAGGTTTGGTAGTGTGGATGTTCTGCTTGTTATTTCAAAATAACTCCCCAGTTTAGACATGCCCTATGGGTGCATCTACGCAGCATCATACCTTGAAATAAGATACACAATTTTAACTACGCAAATTGCATATCTTATTTCCATGCTATTTTAAAATAGCATATTTTGTCATTTTGCGCTGTCTGCACAGTGCCAAATTTCAAAATAAAGTGCTATTCCAAAATGTCACTTACTCCTTGTAGAATGAGGTTTACAAGGACATTGGAATAGCGAGCCCGAAATAACAGGCTTCCTGTGAAGACGCGGGATAGCTATTTCAGGATACTCCGGTATCCCAAAATTGTGTTGCAGTGTAGATATAGCCTATGTGACTTGGCCAAAGTCACACAGGAAGTCTATGGCAGAGCAGAGAATTAAGCCAAGATCCAAGTTCCAGTTTAACACACACTAATCCCTGCACCACCCTTTCTCTACCCTATTTTCTTCTATCCTTTGGAATCAGTTTCTGGACAGAAGGGTTTATGTATGTTTGCTCCTCATATCTCTAGCCCTCATATAAACTGTTGGCATCCTGCAGGCAGCTTTACATGTGTCTAAAATGTAATTTGGTGCTGGAGGGTGGCATAGACGAGTGAAAGGCCACTCCTGTTGGATGGCTAAAGCATGTAAGTGAGAAGACTGCATCATGTAAGTGAGAAGACTGTATCCTGAGGCACAATCAGTTTGTTTCTCATTTGGGTGTATATCTCACATGGATAGGGTCAGAGCTAGGGACTTGCCTTTCCATTGAGAGAGGTGTCAGAAATGCACTGATTAGATCTGATCAACTGGGAACCATTTCCTCAAAGTCTGAAACTAAAGGTCTCTGCTGCTCTATGATCCAGGGGTCAGCAGAAGACTTGAGCCTGGAAGACCAACCGAAGAAGAGCTCTGTGTAACCTTGAAAGCTTGTCTCTCTCACCAACAAACGCTGGTCAAACAAAAGTTACTATTTCACCCACCTTATCTCTCTCAATGGGTATGTCTACAGAGGAGTTTTTTGAAAAACTTCTCTTTTCCGAAAAAACTTCACTTTCATCCACACTGCAATTGCATTCTTTTGAAAGACAAGTGAAAGAACAAGAGGTTTTTCCAGCATTGGTAATCCTCTTTCTACAAGGAAGAAGCCTTTTTCTGAAAGAGCTCTTTCAGAAAAAGGCATGTGTGGACAGGAAAGAAGGAGTTCTTTCAGAAGATGAGGAAAGAGGAAAAAGCATGTGCCCTGGTGGCCACTTCGTTCATAGTGATCACAGTTTAAATGCGAGATAGCATCCATTCAGTGTATACGCAATCTTTCAAAAAAGCAGATTGCTTTTTCAATAAGCTTTGGCAGTGTGGACGTGTGGACGCGCTCTTTCGAAAGAAGTTTTTTTTTTAAGTTCTCTTCCGGGAAAAGCTTCTTCCAAAAGAAGCCTGCAGTCTAGACGTAGCCAATATGTGCTTTTCCGTGCTAACAAAAGGTACCGATCTCATCAAAGCTTTATCCTGCTAAATCTTACTTCTGCACAGGAGTGTAGGCCAAGCCACAACCTAGCCCATCAGAAAGATATCATCCTTACTTAATAATTGGATCTGAAAAGGTATTATATAATTAATTTCCTTCTTTCCCTCCCTCCCACCCTGACCAATAACTGATCTTTTGCCTGAAAAAAATGGTTCCAGAGCATTTTGGCATTGCTGTCCACTAGCTCAGTGTTCTCATTTCTAGTTTATGAGTTCTGTGAGGCCCATTTGAGATTAGAATAAAGGATAAGGATAAAGATTAAGTGTTCTGTAATTTAGTATTTCTTTTGACTGCTCTGCATTTAATAACGCTTGGTAGAGAGAAGGAAAGTGAGCCACCAAGATAGATGTTTTCCTGAATCCACGGGCCCTAATGAGAAATCAGACTCTGTCACATGATTCTGGCTAGGAACCTGAACTTCTGGCCATACCATGTGCCTGTTTCAAACTCTGTGCATGAATTTATTTTGCCATCAAACCAGCTGTCTGAACAATCCCATGAAAAACACATAAAAAATACATGGAGGAGCTGCTCCAGATGTTCTGAAATATAAATCTAGTGCCTCACACTCTGTCCTCCTGATCTAACGTAAAAAAACAAAACAAAAAAACAAAAATCTAAAAACTGTAAGGCATTCCGGAGCTGGCTTGTAATGGGCCATTACTTCATTCTAAAGAATATATTCTAACACAGGCTCTTTGAAGGTTTGGATCTGCTTCATGAAAAAAAATTCTTTGTTCTTTTTTTTTTTTAATGAGATTCTTATGGCTTTTTGGCCCCACATAAAAATTGGTTCTCTGTAAATAAATGCACCATGTAAGGCTAAGATCAGAACCTGCTCTGAGCAAAAGATGATGCAGAGTACAGGGATTGATTTTCCAGGAGCATGAAAAGGGTCGTAAAGGTCCTTGAATCCCGTTCCCTCTGTGAAACCATGTACAAGTCAGGGACAACCAAGCCCTTTTCTGCCCCAAAAGGGCCCTACTAAATTCACAGTTCATTTTGGTTAATTTCATGATCATAGGATTTTAAATATCATCGGTTTTGTCATTTCAGCTATTTAAATCTGAAATTACACAGTGTTGTAGTTGTAGGCGCCCTGACCCAAAAGAAGAGTTGCAGGGGGGGAGGGGAGGGGGAGGGAGAGGGAGATTGCAAGGTTATTGTAGGGAGGAGATGGTATTACTACTGTGACGGGGCGAAGTGGCCCTGCACGCCGCTGGGCCAAGTTCACGGTGGCCCAGCAGATGCTGCCGGGCACAACTCCAAAGGTACGCAACGTGCCGGAGGGCCGGCGCTGACTGATAACGTCACCTTGGCGCCAGCCAGCATGGCACTCGCCGGGCTGGCGGGGCATTCAAAAGCAGCCAGGAGGCCGCTGACAAGGGGGCGAGCCTCAGGCCAGCCACGGAGAAGGCAGGTGAGGCATGGAGGAGGATGGAGTATTTCGGTAACCAGCCGGGGTGAGGTGCAACCCCGTGCCGGCCGATTGTAGTGGACCCCAGGCAGGGTAGGAAGTGGCCTAGGGTTGGGCCGAGGACCCCGAGTGCAGGTGAGTTTAGGGGTTTACACCCCATCCGCAGGCAGGTGGGCGGTTGTTTCCCCCCTGCCTTAAGGTCCTGGGCTGGGGCTCGGGAGAGTGGGTGGGCCAGAGCCCCCCTACTGCGCCGATAGCGGGTGTAACGCCTGTCAACATGGCCGTACGGTCAGCGCATGACGGTCGCTCTAGGTGAAGGAAGTAAGCTGTACTGTAAAGTTTGATGCAATAAAAATCTACCACCTACCATGACTTTGGGGGTGGCCTTGGTACAACTACAATTATTTCAGTACTGCTGCTGTTGATGGCACTGCCTTCAGAGCTGGGCAGCTGGACATAGCTAATGGCATGGTATTGTTCTGCACTCTGCTGGCAGGATGCTGCCTTCAGAGCTGGGTGTCCAGCCAACAGCCTCCACTTCTTGGCTGCCCAGCTCTGAAGACAATGCAAAAGTAAGGGTGGCAATACCATGACCCCCTATGACCATGACCATGACCTTGCAGCCTCCCTCCCGCAACTCCCTTTTGGGACAGAACCCCCAGTTTGAGAAACACTAGTCTCCTCTGTGAAATCTGTGTATATGGAGTAAAAGCACATAAAAGACCAGATTCCATGGAAGGAGACCAGATTTCACAGTGTGTGAGGCATTTTTCATGGTCATGAATTTGGTAAGACCCTACCTGTAATTTTGCATAGAACTATCCTCCTCCTGCAGTGTTAGAAAGGTGGTCCCACCCTCATCAACACAATATTCAGAGCACCACACAGCCCTTTCTCTCCCACTACCCCACACACCTTCAATCAAATCAGTAAAGCAGCCCTATGGCTCTGCTGCTAACTGTTCTATCAAGGCCTAATAGTGCAAATTGCGAGACCTGATCCAGCAAACTACTTACATACATGTGTAACTTTAAGCATGTGCGTCTTCTCCACTGACTTGAAGGGACTGGTCAGGAGCTTCAAACAAGCATATGCGTCACTACTTTGCAGGATCAGGGTCAGTGCATTCAGCTTGCTGGTGTGTATTTCCACCATCTGCTACATTTCTGAGGCATGCAGTCGTGTAGGAAGAACTGAAGTATTGCTCAATCTCATTTTAGTTTATAGAGGGACAAACTTTCCTTTCCAGATGGTTGACAAATCAGAAACTGTTCCACTGGCTTTTTCAGTTCTTTCATTCAACTCTCTGTTGAGTTGGCCATTAGCAGATATTATACTTCCAAGATAGATGAAATCATCAACTCTTTTGTACTCATCTCCACCGTTCACACATCTGTAAGTGTTGACAGCATTCTCTCCTACCTCCATAATCTTGGTCTTCTGGGTACTGATGCAAAGAGCCACTTTGGCAGATTTTATGCTTCTTTTCATGCCATTCCAGTCAGTATCCATTATAACGATATTATCTGCAAAATCTAGATCTCAATCTAAATGCCAGCCAGGGCACTCTCCCAGGGCACTCCACTTGCCACCACTGTGGGCTGGGAGAGGGCAGCAGGGTGGAGAAGAGCAAGCTGCCAGGTCACTCTGACTCCCACCACTGCACCAGGCCCCCCTGTAATTCCCCAGCTCACATTGCTCAGGGGAGGGGCTTTGGCAAGGGGGTGGGGCTTGGGGAAAGCGGTGGAATGGAGTGGGAATAGAGGCAGGGTGGGTGCAGGGCCTGCAGTGGGGGTGGATGCCCTGGGCCTTACACCTGGGCTGTGTCTAGATTGGCATAATTTTGTGCAAATACTTTTAACGGAAAAGTTTTTCCGTTAAAGTATTTATAAGAAGAGATTGTTTACACTGGCACAGATGCTTTTGGCGCAAAGCACATCTTTTGCGTAAAAGCATCTGTGCCAGTGTAAACGCCCTCTTGCGCAAGAAAGCTCCGGGCTTTCTTGAGCAAGAAATTAACTTGCTGTCTACACTGGCCCTCTTGCGCAAGGATACTTGCGCAAGAGGGCTTATCCCTGAGCTGGAGCATCAGAGTATTTGCGCAAGAAGCACTGATTTTGTACAGTACAAGGTCAGTGTTCTTGCACAAATACTCGCAGCCAGTGTAGACAGGCGGCAAAATTTTGCGCAAAAGCAGACACTTTTGCGCAAAATCTTGCCCATCTAGATGCAGCCCTGGAGTACTGGGGAGAGGTTTGCTCCAAGCCCCACTTTCCCATAGGGACAGCCCAGATCCCAGAGAAGCTGGCCATAGAACCCTCGGTGAATCATTGCTAGCTACAAAATATGGAATTTTCTAGCTCCACTTCAACTATACTACAGTCAGTTGCTCTATGGCATCTAAAAGATCATCTAAACCACTAGGATGAAGACCATGGCTGATAATTATGCTCCTCTCATACAATGAAACTTTCCAGTAAGGGTGAAGCTGTTGAGAAGACACATCTTTCCCAGGGGCTGGTCCAAGATTGTTGAACGAACTCCACCAGGAACTACAACCAACACTTTCTTCTCCAAGTAAAGGCATTGTAAGAGAAAGGAGGACTCCAGAAAGATCCACCTAAGCTCTTATCTGATTCTCATCCCTTTCACCCATCTATCAGGGCACCAAATGAGGAGTCCACACACAAAATTATAAAGGAAACTATACTTTATTATCTATAGGTTAGGGACGGTAAAAAGGACTAGGGAAGGATAGAATAACTGGGTCTGGAAACTGCGGGAGTCACACACAGCAACAACAGGCACACAGAGGATGGTAGCCAATGTTAGGCCTCCTGTCTTAACCCAGCTCAAGGGAAAGCTAACTTCAGGTCTCCTCTCTAGATGACAGGGATCAGGAAGCAACTCAGCGACAGTAGGAGCTTAGGCTAGGCCCTAAATCAGAACCCACCCTAGCCCCTTTGCACTGTCTCATGTGTGTGTTAGCCCTGTCCAATCCAACGATTCGTGCTTGCGAGTATGCTCCCCAATAATCAATTACAATTAGATGTTACCGTGTCTTACTAACAACGGACACTCCAAGCCAGAGATCAGTTGTCTGAGCAGCACTCGCTGCACCCTATCAGTGAGCAGGGTGGAGGAAGAGAGCCCCGAGCACTCTGAGCACCCTCTAGTTATATACTTCTGTTGCCTAGCAACTCTTTCCCACTCTTTCCCTGCTTTCCCGCCTTTTCCTTGAGCAAGGAAGAAGAAGACTAATCAAGATGGAGGCTCACCTGTTGTTTTGAACAAAACAAAATGGCAAATCCACAAATAAACAACTTAAACCATTTCACTGAATGGATTACTAAAAAGGTCTAACATTAATAAAGATGGCCACATTAACAGCATATTCCTTTGACCAGCCCTCTCTACTATAAACATATTTATTAATAAAATGTCCTAAAACCCTACCAAAACAAGACACTCCACTGAACACATTTCTCCCCATGAGTAGAGAAAGAGAACAAACCTCACATGACAGATGTAAATCACTTTGCTTAATGCAGTGCTGTAAGGCAGACATTCAGATACACTGGTGATGAGCACAGAATAGGAATCTGAAGAGAAGAGAAGAGAAGTTCAATGCTTGCTTTGACCCCTTTGGTAATCTCTGTAGTAGGGCCGGCCTTAGGGAAAATGGCACCCTGTGTGAACTTGTATTTTGGTGCCTCTGCCGCACACTTTCCTGGCCATGTCCCCTCCTCCCCCCATTTCCCTTGGCTTCCCCACCGCTGAACCCCTCTCCCGTGCCCCCTTTGCCATTAACTCCTGCCCCTCCTCCTTTCCCTTTCCAGCCCCACTCCTGTTGCAGCCATCCCCAGCCTGGTTCACCCCCCCTCCCTCACACACATACACACACACATCCCTGAAGTCCCCCATGCCTGGCTGTACTCCCTGAACTCGGCTTTCCCTCTCCCCAGCCTTGCCTGACCCCCACCTGCTCACTCACATGCTGCAAACTTTTGCTCCTGGCAGAGAGGAACACTGTCACAGCTCTTGGCTCCACAGAAGGGAGAGTCTGGGTGGAACTGAAACCCTCAGCTGGCCAGAGGGGAGGGGAATCAGAAAAGCCTGCCAACTGGCAAAAAGAAGAAGCTGAAGGGGAGGGATGGAGTCTGAGCCCTTTACAGCAGATCCCACCCTGACTGCGTACCCTGGGCCTCTGCCAGCCCTGCTCTGTAGGAACCTGTCTACATTTTCAGATGGTCAAATACCTTTGAAAACCTTAATCTCTTTGTGCCTCCATTTCCCATTTGTAAAAATGTGGGAAAATGAAATTGTTTAAATAACTTCAGCGAAAGTTTATTTGTTTTGTTTTTCTTTGTGGGGGCTGGGTTTGTTTTGGGGGGGAGGTTGTGTCAAAAATAGACTTTTTTCAAATATGACCATTTTAAACTAAGAGGTGTTGATGTTTTTTTGAAAAACAGTTTCTGCCTTTTTCTGATTGTGACGGGGTGTGGCTACCCTGCACTAAGCAGCCGGGAGTTGCCCTGGCCCAGCTGGCCGAAAGGATCCCACCCCCATGGCCCTGCTGGGCATGCTTGCAAGGGAGACCAGATATAAAAGTCCAGGGTGCCACTCAGTCATGGCAGACCACCAGGGGGAAGGAGGTCAGGCCAGGGCATGCCCAGCAACAGCAGCTGCAGCCACAGCCACCCTAGGAGCAGCAGCCCCGGTGGCAGCAGCTACAGCCACAGCCTCAGTGACAGCCCCGGCCAGGGAGACTGTCTACAAAGGTCCAACCAACCACACAATGCCTGGAGAGCAGAGCAGCGCACCGGGAATGGTAGGAAGTGGCCCAGGGCGGAGGATTGTCCTCTAGGAGCTCAGTGCGCTTCGGCAGGAATCCCCACCAAGCAGGCAGTGTCCACTGCCAACTGGGCCCTGGGTTGGGACCCGGTGCAGCGGGAGGGCCTGGGTCCCCCTACCTCTCCCCCCCATGGAAACCCAACTCCCTAGCATTGGGAGGGTTAACTTTGGACTAGGCCTCAGGGCTGCATATACCCTGACAGAGGGAACTGTACTCTGGACTGGGCCTTAGGGCCGTATGTACCCTAGTAGAGGGGACTGTGCTTTGTTCTAGGCCCTCAGGGCCGTATACACCCTGTCAGGGGGAACTGTGTGGATGACTAGGCCTCTGGACCATATACACCCAGATAAGGAGAATAATGCTTTGAACCAGGCCTCCAGGCCATATAGACTCTGTTAGAGGGACATTTGCAAGGAACTGAGCCTTGGGCTGCAAAAAGGAGGCACTGACCCAGACTTTGGGGTCTTTCGGGCCGTTGAGGGGGCTTGCCCCTCGACAACTTGGTGGAGAACGTGAGCATAGCGCCCTGATCCTGTCCCAGAGATAAGTAAGGGACCTTGAATAGGACAGCCAGTGGCCTCAGAGAAGACAGAAAGGAAGGTAGCCCCGGGACAGCTGCAAACATGGATTCAAGGAAACTCTTTGATTGGCTGCTGGAGAATCAATGGCAGCAGGCAGCCCAAGCGTGGGAGCAACAGAGCCAGCTACTGTAGCAACTGGCCACCCAACAATTGCTGCAGGCAAACCAGTAGCTGGAGCAACAACAACAACTGCTTAGGGAATTAGCCGCCCAGCAGCAGGCACAGCAAGACTGATGGCTCCAGCAGTTGGCGATGCGGGGTACAGCAGTCCCCTCCTTAGATACCAGCGTGGCTGGAGAGGGAACCCTGAGAGAACCCCAACTCCTTCCCATCAGCCTGAGCAAGATGGGGCTAGGGGACGATTCAGAGACCTTTTTGGTAACCTTCGAGTGGGTAGCCATAGCCACCAGGTAGCTAGGAGAACACTGGGAGACAATAATGGCCCTGTACCTGACAGGACCAGAGCAACTGGCCTACCGGAATTTAGATCCCCACAATGCCCTATAATCCTCAGATGTGGACTGGGTTTCAGGTGGCCGAAATGATCCTGGTGGAGCAATTTGTACAAATCCTCCCCATCGGGGGACAAAGGTGGGTGAGGCGACACCATCCTTGGACACTGAGTGAAGCTGTGGCCCTGATGGAAGACTACTTGGTGGCCAGGGACCCTGGGGAGAGAGGTAAGGGAGAGGGGACTTTTCCCTCACCAGCAAGAACCCTAGACGCCCAAAGGCGATACCCGGCCACCTCGGCCGAGGGAGGGGCTGAAGAGGCTATCAACTGCCAGCCCTCAGTAAGGTAGGGGGCAGAAGCCCTGCCGCAGGAGGAAAAAGGGGGCCTGTCTGGGACATCAAGGGAAGCTGGACCACTCAGATGTTATGAGTGCGGTCAGGAAGGACACTTCCGCCGAGAATACCCCCACATGGATTCCTCTCTTGAAAGAGGAGTGCAATGTAGACATACCTTGAGAGAGCTTTCCAGATCTTGAAGGACCATCTAACGAAGGCCCCAGTCTCATTCCACCCAGACTTCTCAAAACCCTTTATCCTGCAGACCAATGCCTCCGAGAGGGCACTAGGGGCCATATTATCCCAAGAGGTCAACAGAGAAGAACACCCCATACTCTATTTGAGTAGGAAGCTATTCCCACATGAACAGAAGTACTTAACCATCGAAAAGGAAGCACGGGCGGTGAAGTAGGCCATCGATGCATTAAAATATTATCTAGTAGGGAACCTCTTCCAATTTGTGACCGACCACGCCCCATTTTGATGGCTGCAAAGCATGAAAGAAACCAACCCCCGAATTATGAGATGGTACTTATCCTTGCTGCCATATGACTTCAGTGTGGCCCACCGGCCTGGTAAGACACACATAAAAGCAGATTTTTTTTCTCTCGGGAAGAGGGGGAGGAGGCCAACCGAGAACGGGGGCCAGCCACCCATTTAAGGGGGAGGGTGTGTGACGGGGTGTGGCTACCCCCACACTGAACAGCAGGGAATTGCCCTGGCCCAGCTGGCCAAAATGGCCCCACCGGGCATGCTTGCAAGGGAGGCCAGGTATAAAAGCCCAGGGAGAGGGGAAGGAGCTCAGGCCCGAGCTCCTAAGCAACCCCAGTAATAGCAGCCACAGCCACTACAGGAGCAGCCAACCCACCAGCAGCAGCTACAGCCACAGCCTCAGTGACAGCCCCAGCCAGGGAGACCGTCTATGAGGGTCTGACCAACCAAGCAACATTCAGAGAGTAGAGCAGTGCGCTGGAAACAGTAGGAAGTGGCCCAGGGCGGAGGATTGTCCTCCAGGAGCTCAGCGCACTTTGGCAAGAATCCCCACCGAGCAGGCGGTGAAACTCTCTACTACCAACTGGGCCCTGGGCTGGGAACCGGTGCAGCAGGAGGGCCTGGGTCCCCCCTTACCCCCCCCCCCCCCCCCCCCCCACCGGTAACCCAGCTCCCTAGTGTTGGGAGGCTTATTGTTGGATTAGGCCTCAGGGCCTCATATACCCTGATAGAGAGAACTGTACTCTGGACTAGGCCTCAGGGTCCTATGTACCCTAGTAGTGGGAACTGTGCTTTAGATTAGGCCTTCAGGGTCATATGTACCCTGAGAGAGGGAACTGTGCTTAGTACTAGCCCCTCAGAGCTGTATACACCCTGTCATGAGTATGAGGGTTAGCCAGCAGCCTGGGGATTAAGGAGTTAACTACACTTAGCCAGGTGGAGTGACCAGTAGGAATGTAGGTGGGACTTTCAAACTAAGACAAAGGAATTTGGGTTTTTTTCTTTTCTCCTTTTTTTTGGTCTCTCTGGGTGAGTCCTCTGCAGCTACAGGGAGGGACAAGCATGTCTCTCTCTCTCCAAGAAACAATTCTTCACTTTCTGTAAGTAGGGTAAAGTTTAGGTAGTTTCGTTAGGCTTTATTGTTTTAAGCGTTGGGTATGGGATCTGATATCTGGCACTGCTTAAGAGATGTTTGGCTTTTCTTTTTAACTAAGTTCTAGCCCATGGAGTACTTCCTCCATGAGTATATTTTGTTACCTTTCCATCTGATCCTTATGCTTGCAACAGGAATATTGTTGTAATAATAAAAGTTTTCTCTTTTCTTTTTATTAACCTGACAAATATTACTGTGTGTTCTGACTATCAAATACAGGGGCTGAGACTGTCTGAAGTGGTAAAGCAGACATTCTGGTTACTGTACAGGGAGAGGTATTTTTCTTCAGATGCTGCACCCTCAAAGTACGGTGACATAAGATCCTGTGTGTATTGCTAATTTAAGAGAAGTAGCTGTGGCTTCAGCCGATGCAAAGTTCTGACTGGTTTCTGGGTGGGGGGAAATGCTGATTTGACAGGGGATTTTGTACATACAATCAAAGGACTAGCTGGACGACTGGGTCGGTTTCATTGTAAAGTGCCTGCTGCGTCAATAAAGCTCTTGGATTGTAAGAATCAAATCTGATTTTACAATTTAGATAAAATTGCCATGGATTCAAAGGCAAATCTAGTGTTGAAATATTCTTGATGTAGGATCCCACCGCTACCACCATGTCATGGCTCCTTCCCCACTCTGGCATGATAAATGCAGAAGTGGGGGCCAGCAAATGTACCCCAAAGCCTTATCTACCAGGCTTTGGTATAAAACTTCCCCCAAAATCTTGTGTGTGTTTGGGGTCCACTTGGAGGCCCTGAAGCGACACCAGGCCTGTTCAGGGGTGAGGCCCATCCTGAGTCTGGCCTCCTGCTTAAACAGTTCATAATCATTTACCATGTCACCCGGCAGGTCCGCTGCTACCCCCAGTAAGGGACCAGCGATTTGGGATCTTAACTCTCTCATGTACTGATCAGGAGGAATGTTGTACCCCTGGCAAGCCCTCTCAAAGTTGAGGAAAAAGTCCTCAACATTATCCCCTACTTGGTACATGGGGAGCTTTGTGCGGGGTTGAATGATGATGGAGGTGGGAGTGTTGGGTGGGGTACCTGAGGTGTCCGGCTGCTTAGCTGTCCCCAGCGCAACTTGGGCCTCTAGTTCTGCTCGCCTCGTCCCTGCTGCTATCTCTGCCAGTTTCACCTCCTGTTGTATATGCCTGGCCTTGGCCTCGGCCTGTCTTTGGCCTCTCGTTGTGCACGCCTGTCCTCCAGCTGTAGGAAAAACTCCAGCTCCTTGTCAGTTAGAGGCCTGCCGGTCTTTATGGCATAATCGCACACAGAAGGCGCAGGTGTGGGGGAGGGAGAGCAGCAGCCAGCTGCTCCTGCCTCCTCAAGATTACTTCCCCCAGGGCTCACAGAGGTATGCTCTTGTTTCCCCTTGTTTCAACACTAATATTTTCTCTTTTTAAATAAAAAACTCTGTCAAAATGGTTATAAAAATGTTTCCATTTTTGAAATTGTGACATCATTTATGTCTCTCTTTTCTCTGGCCCATTAGTAAAAATCTTTTTCCATTGAATTCAGATTTAGTAAGCATTTACCATGTATATCTAGCATTATTTTTCTATGAAAAAAAAAGACCATGTCCCAGCCCACATACAAACCTTTTTTTTTTTCAGGAATCTAGATCTTTGGGACTTATCATAAACAAATGTTGCATACATGTTTTAAAATGAATTCCAGAACATTTAGAAATTACTATAGTCCACTAGCACTGTAATTCTAAAACTCTGGAATTACTTTGAAGCTGCAGTTATGCAGGGCTAATGCTACAATGCTATAGAACTATTTACAACCTAATTATCAACAAATGTCATATGTTTATACTGTGCATAACTATGAACTATTTAAGGACAAAAACTACTGAACATACACCGTCATGCTTTTTAGTACATATGCTGCCCCATTAAAACAATCTTCAACGCATTAAGAAAATAATACATTTTGCGCTGGTTTAATTTTTAGTTATAGTTTTCCTTGTAAAGCAGCACATGTAAAAGGGCACTGTGAAGAGGTGGAATATTTTATTGAAGAAGCCAGAGAATTATAGCTTAGCAGTATGGAAGTGATTAGCACCTGTATATCAGTGCCAAAATACAAAGTCAAGAAACAATTATCTCAACTCCTGAAAAAATAAAGAGCCTGAAAAGTCTTGGTTTTCTCATGATGATTGAGATAATATTAACATAAAATTAACTTCCATCATTTATTTACTGCAGTGCATCAAAACTAGTGCAGATCTCAATGGCAAGACTTTTAAAGGCAATAGTTCCCATGAACAGGTAGAAGGAGAAAATTACTCACCTCAAGCCTGATCTTTCTTGCAATTCTTACACAGATGAGTAATCCTTACACATGCATCTGGTCCTGTGAGTTTATCAGCACTATAACTGGTTGAAATTTATTCATGGAAAATTAATGTTGCTGGGAAACCAGATTTTTATCAAAAATGAAGATTTTTGCACAACAAAATTTCAGAATATTGACAAAATATTCTATTTCTTTATCCAAATTAAAAAGTATAAACCATTTTTTCTGTATTATTTAAGTCAATGAAAACTAAATAAAGTGAAAAACCAAAACAAAAATTGGTTTTTAGTATTCTGTTGAAAAACAACTATTTGTGGGAAATTTCACTGAAAATGAAGCACTTTTTAAAAAATTTCCTTTGAAATATACTTGACATTTTGTGATCAACACTAATTGGCACCACTTACATGACTCAGGCCTACCCATCAGAAGCAAAGGATACAGAATCAGACTATGTGAGTGTATGGCAATAGAAAATCAACAGAACGATTGTTTCCAGGCACAGATATTATGGCTACTTCAAAGCCATTTCAGACCTTGGTTCAGGAGGAGAAATCTGTTGCCAACTATACCACTTGCATCTACAAACCTGAGACACTCACAAAGCCCCATTTACTTTCCAATTATGATATTTACTAAAAAGCCTGCTAAGAATACAATATTCATTTATTTCCAGCAATCTGGTTTTAAATTAGAAAAGCAGCAGCAGCTGTGGTAAAAAGTTTGGCAGAGAGAGAACACAAGTGGGGGTTGTAAAAAAAAAAAAAAAAAGCAAGCAAAAATCACCAGGCTTTCTGCTGATGAAGAGAAAAGGTTACCTTCCTCTTCACATCCAAGCCAGGCTGTCAATTACACTTGCACTTCTTCTAAGCTCTGAGCCAAGTTGTTCCTTGGCTTGCATAATACCCCCTTTGTACCAGTGAGGTTGCACATAAGACAGGGTTCAGCCCTTCACTTCCCTACAGAATCTCTTTCAAAATGGCTGTGATGGGGAGACTATATCGATAAGGTTGGGGAGAAGAAAGTTTATCTCACACGGAACAATATCAGGAGGCTGGAGTCCTACTGTGATTCACAGAACACAGGCAGTCCACGTGGGATTTGGATAAAGAAGTAGTCTCCTGCTTGGAGTTCATTAAGGGTACATCTATACTGCAGTGTTTTTCTGGAATTACAGCCGTTACTCCAGAAAAACAATATTTGTGTTCACACTGCAATGCAGGCCTTTTCCAATGGTGGTAGACCTCATTCTACAAGGAATAATGCTTTTTTCAAAAAAGCTTTTTCAGAAAAAGTCGTGTGTGGATGCGGAAGAGGGAGTTCTGTCAAAAAAAGAGGCCTCCAGGAAATAACACAGGTGCCCTGCTGGTGAATCCCTCCACACTCATCACAACTCTATACTTCCTGTCTCCTGGCCGCTCTTAAAGCTGCAAGCACACAGAACAAGGCTTGTGGCAGGAAGCTGGCCCTGGGAGCTATACCTCACTGCACAGCTAACACTGCCACACTTCTCCACATCCATGGCCCAGCCTCAAGCTCCCCAAGAGCCCACTGTCCCTCCCAGGGAGCATGCACAGGGCTCCCAGAGGCAGGAAAAGACATGCACCATCCTGGTCTGCGGCAGAGATTCTGGCCCTCCTGGAGGTAGGGGCGAAGAGAAGACCCTCCAGGATCTCCACTCCAGACAAAGGAACATTGACATCTATGGCTGGATGGCCGAGGCTGTGGTCACAAGGGGCCACCACCCTAGGACTCTTGAGCAGGAGTGGAGCAAGGTCAAAGAGCTCCGGCAGTGCAGCTCTCACTCCAGGGCAGAACGCCATTCTGCCCCTACTTTAATGAGCTCCACTGCATCCCGGAGGGGCAAAGCAGCCCCTTCCTTACCCCTGGTGGTGGACTCGGGGCTGGAAATGCCCGTTGTCATCTACCCAGGAATCCTAGCCTATGAGAAGGAGGAGGACGACCAGCTGGAGGAGGTGGAAGAGACAGCCTGCACCATCACCCCAAAGCCTGTATCCTAAGGCCTGGATGTTTCCCAAGCATTCTCCGAGGCTGGGGAGGGATCAGCAGATTAGTGCTCTTAGTTCTTTACACACACAGAGTTGGGGAGGCAGGTGCTGAGGGGCTGGGATGTGATTGTTGCTCGACCTTCTCATCCTGGCCCTCCCGCTGCAGTCTATGCACGTGGATGCATGTGCAGCACCAGTCTGCACCATGCAGCCCCAGGTGGCAGCCCTGGAGCATCCCTGGGTTCCTGCTCACAGGCTCTGGGGATGCCACACACCCTTCTGACCTCCAAGGGAATGCCTTCCCACCACCAGCCACTGCTGGAAGTAGGCTGGGGACAAGAGCACATGCCCACCCGCACACAGACTTTGGAGTGCTGCAAACGGACATGCCTGCATGCTCGAGGCATCACCTGCTCCCTTGGACAGTGATGCCAGGCGCACGTGTGTGTTTGGCTCCGATGGAAGCCCAGGATGCTCGAGGCCCCTCTCCCAGCCATGGGACCCCAGTGTGGCTGAAAACTTCCCTTGCCTGCTTGTCCATGGGATGGGAGGGGCAAAAGGAGGGTGGAAAGCATGGTCCCCTGGGCACCTCTGGGCCCCTGTAAAGCAGGGCCTGCTGTCAAGGCCACACATGGCCTTGCTCCTGGAAAATTACTGTCCTCTGCCCAACAGACTGTTGCTCACAGAGGAGGGCAAGGCCGCAGGGACAGTGTCTGTATGGATGACTGACCGTCTCTCTCTCTTTATTCTTCACAGCCAGACCAGCCTTGACTAAGGGTCGATCACCAACAGGCAAGCCAGCCATCCAATCCCAGGGGAGCCGCAGGTGCCGGAGGGTCCAGGAGAACCTCATTAGGGAGAATGTGTCCATCTTCTGGGACATGCAGCAGACCCTGGCCCAGAAGGTCTGGGATGATGCACAATGGCAGGCCTAAATGTGGACTGAGCTGGTGCAGCAAGGCCACAACATGTGTGCCACCATCCGGGAAATGATGGCATACCCAGCTCCTGTCCCGGCTCCTATCCCTGCCCCCTTCCCCACCATGTCTGACCCCATTCCAACCCCCCCCTCCCACCTATCCCCCTGTTGTCCCTGCCCCGCACCCTCCACCTCTGAGATCCCCGGACCTGAGGAGGAACTTGCAGTCACACCATGTGCCACTCTCAGCCTCAGTTCTGAGCCCCCCTCTTCCCTCCCCATATGCAGGTTCTCAAACCCCCTCCTCCCCAGTTCCTTTTATTATAAAAAAATACAAAGACTTTTTTTTGAAACACAAAACTTGTTTTTATTGAGTGTACAGGGAAGGGGGGATGGGAGGGTTGTTGTGGGAAAGGTAGAGAGGAGCAAAGCATAGGCCCCTAGTGGGAAGGCCTTAGGGAGAGTTACTGGAGTCCTTCAGAGAAACTCTCCCTCAGGGCCGCCTGGATGCGCATCCCCACCTGATGGACCTGCTGGATGACAGCTGTACAGCTGCTGGAAGACCCATCCCTTCTGGTTGGTTTCTGCCCCCAACCCCGGAGGGAAGGCCTCCACCTTGCTCCCCACAATGTTGTGGAGAACACAACAGGCCAACACCACCTGGGGGATGTTGTTCTCCCCCACACTGAGGCAGTTCAAGAAGCACCTGAACCTCACCTTCAAGCAGCCAAAAGCACATTCGGCCTGGATGCAGGCTTTGCCCAGGCAGGCATTGAAACAGTCCATGCTCAGGTCCACATGGCCGGTGTAGGGCTTCATCAGTCATGGCATGAGGGGGTAGGCTGCGTCCCCCATGCAGCACAGTGGCATCTGCACCTCCCTGACCCTGAAGTCACGCTGAAGGAAGAATGTGCCAGTCTCCAGCTTCTGTTAGAGTCTGGAGTTTTGAAACACCCGGATGTTGTGCACCCTCCCCAACAAAAATGTCTGTAAGCTGTCCACAGTGGACGACCAGGGCCTGCAGTACCATCGAGAAGTATCCCTTCCTGTTAATGTACTGGGCAGCTCGATGTTCTGGAGCCTGGATGGGGATGTGGTTTCCATCTATGGCTCCCTCATAGTTGGGGAAGCCAAGGGCAGCAAATCTGGCCATGATGGGGTCCAGGTCTCTCAGGCGGATGACCCTGTACAGCAGGACAGATTATGGCCCTCACCATCTGCAGAAGGAGACAAACAAACACACAAAAAAGAGACTCAAAGGGGGTGCCTGAGCCCTTGGGAGGTTCCCATTCCCTCCTCTCTCTCCCTCCACAAACATCCCAGGAGCCACCCCCCATGAGACCACCTCCTCCTGCAAGGCTGTGTGAAGGCAGGACTGCAGAACCCCCCGGACATGGAGCTTCCCCCCGCATCCCCAATCCCTCCTTTCCCTAGGGTCTGCCGTTCCAGGACTCCTCCACCCCTCCTGGGTCTGCAGCCCAAGAGTGCATTACCTCCATGAGGAGGACCCCAAAGGTGGACTTTCCCACGCCGAACTGGTGGCACACAGACAGGTAACAGTCGGGGGTGGCGAGCTTCCAGAGGGCAATTGTGACCCGCTTCTCAAGGGGGATGGCAGGCCACAGGTGGATGTCACATCTCCGGAATGTGGGAGTAAGCCAGGCACACAGCTCCAAAAAGGTGGCCTTCCACATGCAGAAGTTATGGAGCCACTACTGGTCATCCCACTGCTCGATCACCAGCCGGTCCCACCAGTTGGAACTGGTGTCCAGCCTCCAGAACTTTGTCTCCACTGTGGGGTGCAGTTGCAAGGGCCTTGCTCCCACATACAGGCAGAGGGTCTTGATGATGAGCTTGGAGTTGAGATCCTGGAGGACCATGAAGGCAGCCTATACAAAGTGCTGCAGAAACTGCAGCATGACAGTGTGGGGTCATCACATGCCCAGAGGCTACTCCAGCTTTGCTGTCCCTCAGAGAAGTAGGCAGGCAAGCAGAATAAGCTGAGAAACGGCTGACCGGGGGGTCCCTTTAAGCACTCATCTCAGCTAACCTCAGGCAGCAGCACCAGGAAGCAACTGCTGACCTAATGCCCCGCCTTAACTGGTTCTAGATGGCCTTAAATAAGAGCTAGCGCCCAATCAGTGTGGACACTATCTTTCAAAATAGCACATCACTATTTTGTTGCGCTTTTTGCATGTGGATGCTCTCCTTCGAAATAAGCTTTTCTGGAAGATGTCTTCCGGAAAAGCTTATTCCGAAAGAAGCTTGCAGTGTAGACATAGCCTAAAACAGCCAACCAACCCATGGCTTGTCTTCCCCTCTTAAAGTGCAACTCATGAAGCCTCACCCATGGCTCGTGAAGCTGCCTCTGCACCCCTAGAAATGGCCCCCAGTTCCCTGTGCTCACCAGGTGCCGGGGAGCCATCCGGTGCGGCAAAGCAAAATGGTGCCAGTTGACGGGAGCCTGATGTGGCCAAAAAGCCAACCTGCGTTTTTTTTAAAAGGGAATTTTTTTTTTTTTTTTTGCTCAACAGCTTCCTCCTCCCCTCCCCGGCTCTTTGCACTATATGCACAATTATTTTGGCTCTTTACCTGTAACAGTTGGCCACTCCGGCCTAAAACATCAGGATTATCTTGCTTATCTTGATTAGTATGCTTGTATCATAGAATAGTAGAACTGGAAGGGATCTTGAGAGGTCATCAAGTCCAGTCCCCTGCACTCATGGCAGGACGAAGCACTATCTAGGTCATCCCTGACAGATGTTTATCTAACCTGCTCTTAAATAATATCTCCAAAGATGGAGATTGCACAACCTCCCTAGGCAATTTATTCCAGTGTGTTTAATCAATCAGTGGAACTGCTCATTTAGTAAAAGTGTCAGAACCAGCTAAGCACCTCTCCACATTGCTTGTTTTCAGATATTGTTTTCTGTGACCTGCAGACCCTAATAACCTAAGTATATCTGAAATAAAGCAGTGTCTTCTGCCTCCAATACCCAGCAACAGAGCTCCTTGTTGACTTCTATGGGTTTCCAGAGACACACTGATGGACAGGTTGTTCTGCATTTCTTTGATTATACACCACCTGATTAAAAATAAAATATAGTAATTGCTCCCTGGGTGATACTACTGGTTTTACTTAACTAAAACTCTTTTTTTATAAGTTTGCTTCCCACCCCTTGCCATTAGAGGATACATCTTATTCAGAGCTGGAAAATTGAAACATATTTTTAGAAGTACTTTCATGTGACCCAGAACAAATTAAAAATTAAAGGAATCCAGTTACTCACTTATAAATACAATGCCTTTTGTGTTTCTAGGCTATTCATTACTTTTCATGCAGCTTGTCATCTGATACTTACGTTTTACAGCATGTCGAGGTTTCTATTAAAAGAATATCCCTGTCTTAAATAACTCTCAACTCAAAATAATAATGTTACAGGTATTAGAAGGGGGATGAATGTTCTCCACTTCAGAATTGTTATGCAAAATTGTAGCACTGTCTGGTTGGTTTACAGATCTGTTTATCCCAGAGGCTTATTCAAAAGCCATATCCCTTTGTGTGATAGCATGACTTTGAACCAGAATTGACATTGCATCTTAGCAAATATGTACGAAGCTGTCAGGATTAAGAGAATCATTTGGATATACCACTAAAACAGAATGCTGCATTAATAGAGGTTAGAAAAATTAGCACTTTAATGATAACTAAGTGTGTGGGAGTGGATTGTAAAAATAGGCAAAAAGCATTTGCCATGTTTGTTTTTTAAACACAAATACAAAAATCCTTTTGATGATTCACAGTAGATGTTCAGTATCTTTCCTTGTCTCCCCAGGTATTCAAGTGACACTGAGCACCCCACAACCACTTTGCAGCTTTGTGAACAGGGGCAGCTAACAGGGAGTTTCGAGAGGGAGTTCTCCAGATGAAGGAGGAGAAAATACGGGATCCTTGAGGACAGTTTGCTGTGGCTGGCAGTTGGAAGCTGTGAGCTTCTAAACAAGGTTTGAAATCTAGAAGCCTCTGTTCATTGGTTGAGCCTTTGTCAGGGGGTAGGGCTATCAGGAAGGCCAGGCATATAGAAAGCAGTGAGTCAGTGACCAGGGGCAGCTAACAGGGAGTTTCGAGAAGGAGTTCTCCAGGTGAATGAGGAGCAAATACGGGACCCTTGAGGTAAGTGGCTGTCTACAGTGTGTGTTTGTGCTTGGGAGTTACTTGCTGTGTGCTGAGCTTGTGTTTGTTTGCTTGTTTGCTTGTTTGTTTGTTTGAAGGACTGTGTGCTGTGGCCGGCAGTTGGAAGCTGAGAGCTTCTACACTAGGTTTGAAATCTAGAAGCATCTGCTCATTGGTTGAGCCTTTGTCAGGAGGTGCGGCTATCAGAAAGGTCAGGGCAATTTAGTAAAAGTGTCAGAACCAGCTAAGCAGTGAGTCAGCGAGCAGGGAGTTTTGTGAACAGGGGCAGCAAACAGGGAGTTTCAAGAGGGAGTTTGGAAAGGGAGTGGGAAGGGGGTGAGGTACACTTGCCATTCTTTAAAACCTTTAAACTAAACTATAACCAAAACTTAATGAATTAAATAAAAACCCTATTAATAACCTAGGTAGCTGTAGGAGATAATGTAGGCAGAAGCCCAGAAGCAGAGTGAGGGCTTTTTTATTGGATTCAGTGTAGCATGTATGATTACCTGCCCCTTGGGAGGGTGGCATATGTGTGCATTCAGTGCAAGGAGCTCTTGGCCTTCAGAGACCACGCACGGGCTTTAGAGGTGAGGGTGGCTGAACTGGAGGAGCTAAGGGAGGCAGAGAGGTATGTTGATGAGGCTTTCCGGGACACTGTAGAATTGTCCCACCTCCAGTCTCACAGCCCCTGTGCTGTTAAGGAGGATGAAAGGCTCAGGGAAGGAGAGCAGTCAATGGGAGCAGAGGGAAACCTTCCCATAGTTGGGACCCTCCTTCCAGATGACGTTGGGGTATCCTCTCGCACCAAGGTTACCTCTCTGGGGGAGGGAACTACAGTCATTAGGAAAAGACAGGTGTTAGTAGTGGGAGATTTGATCATTAGAAATGTAGATAGCTGAGTTTGTGATGACCAGGAGAACCATATGGTGACTTGCCTGCCCGGTGCAAAGGTTGCGGATCTCTCGAGGTATCTAGATAGACTTATGTGTAGTGCTGGCAAGGGGCCGGTGGTCATGGTACATGTAGGTAGCAATGACATAGGGAAGAGTAGGAGAGATGTGTTGGAGGCCAAATTTAGGCTGCTAAGAAAGAGGCTGAAATCCAGGACTTCTATGGTGGCATTCTCAGAAATGCTTCCAGTTCCATGCACCCAGGTAGGCAGACATAGCTTCAGAGTCTCAATGCGTGGATGAGATGATGGTTTAGGGATGAGGGCTTTAGATTTTAAGGAACTGGGGAAACTTTTGGGATAGGGGGAGCCTATACAGGAAGGATGGACTCCACCTAAACCAAAGTGGATCCAGACTGCTGGCACTTAACACAAAAAGGTCACAGAGTTTTTAAACTAAGAGATGGGGAAAGCCGATTTGTGCAGAGGAGCATGTGGATCGGACAGAGACGTCTCTTAGAGGAGAGTCTATTCATAGAGATTCTCTAGGTTCTAGTCAGGAGGAGAGGATGGAAGAGGATACAGTATGGGCCAGATCAGACGAGAAACATTCACATAAAAAAGAATCTGACCCATCAGAAAAGGGCAGACAAAGAAACAGTGACAAGTTTTTAAAGTGCTTGTACACAAATGCTAGAAGTCTAAATAATAAGATGGGTGAACTAGACTTCCTCGTATTAAAGGAGGATATTGATATAATAGGCATCACAGAAACCTGGTGGAATGAGGACAATCAATGGGACACAATCGGGGTACAAAATATATTGGAAAGACAGAACAGGTTGTGTGGGTAGGGAAGTGGCACTATATATGAAAAAAAATGTAGAATCAAATGAAGTAAAAATCTTAAATGAATCAAAATGTTCCATAGAATCTCTATGGATAGTAATTCCATGCTCTAATAAGAATATAGCAGTAGGGATATATTATCGACCACCTGACCAGGACAGTGATAGTGACTATGAAATGCTAAGGGAGATTAGAGAGGCTATAAAAAACTCAATAATAGTAGGGGATTTCAATTATCCCCATATTGACTGGGTACATGTCACCTCAGGACAAAATGCAGAGACAAAATTTCTCGATACCTTAAATGACTGCTTCTTGGAGTAGCTGGTACAGGAACCCACAAGCAGAGAGGCAATTAATCCTGAGTAGAGTGCAGGATCTGGTCCACGAGGTAACTATAACAGGACCCCTTGGAATAGTGACCATAATATAATAAATAACATTTAACATTCCTGTGGTGGGAAGAACACCTCAGCAGCTCAACACTGTGGCATTTAATTTCAGGAAAGGGAACTATGCAAAAATGAGGAGGTTAGTTAAACAGAAATTAAAAGCTACAGTGACTAAAGTAAAATCCCTGCAAGCTGCATAGACACTTTTCAAAGACACCATAATAGAGGCCCAACTTAAATGTATACCCCAAATTGAAAAACAGTCAAAGAACTAAAAAATAACCATCGTGGCTTAACAACCATGTAAAAGAAGCAGTGAGAGATAAAAGGCGTCTTTTTAAAAAGCTGAAGTCAAATCCTAGTGAGGAAAATAGAAATGAGCATAAACACTGCCAAATTAAGTGTAAAAATGTAATTAAAAAAGCCAAAAAGGAGTTTGAAGAACAGATAGACACAAACTCAAAAAGTAATAACAAAATGAAGAAGAAGGAAGCCTGCTAAACAACCAGTGGGGCCCCTGGATGATAGAGATATAAAAGGAGCACATAAAGACGATAAAGTAATTGCAGAGAAACTAAATGAATTATTTGCTTGAGTCTTCACAGCTGATGATGTCACGGAGATTCCCACACCTGACCCATGCTTGGAAAGTGACAAGTCTGAGGACTTGTCACAGACTGAAGTGTCATTAGAGGAGGTTTTGGAACAAACTGATAAACTTAACAGTAATAAGTCACTGGGACCAGAGGCATTCACGCAAGAGTTCTAAAAGAACTCAAATGTGAAATTGCGGAACTATTAACTATGGTTTGTAACCTGTCCTTTAAATCAAATTCTGTACCCAGTGACTGGAAGATGGCTAATGTAACGCCAATATTAAAAAGGGCTCTAGAGGCAATTCCAGCAATTATGGAGTAGTAAGTCTAAAGTCAGTACTGGGCAAATTGGTTGAAACAATAGTAAAGAATAAAATTGTCAGACACACAGAAGAACATAATTTGTTGGGCAAAAGTCAACATGGTTTCTGTAACAGGAAATCAGGTCTTACTAATCTATTAGAGTTTTTTGAAGGGGTCAACAAACGTGGAGAAGAGGGATCGAGTAGATATAGTGTACTTAGATTTCCAGAAAGTCTTTGACAAGGTTCCTCCCCAAACGCTCTTATGTAAATTAAGTTGTCATGGGGTAAGAGGGAAAGGTAAGATCCTTTCATGGATCGAGAACTGGTTAAAAGACAGGAAACAAAGGGTAGGAATAAATGGCAAATTTTCAGAATGGAGAGGGTTAACTACTGGTGTTCCGCAAGGGTCAGTCCTATTCAGCTTATTCATAAATGATCTGGAGAAAGGGGTAAACAGTGAGGTGGCAGAATTTGCAGATGATACTAAACTGCTCAAGATAGTTAACACCAAAGCAGACTGTAAAGAACTTCAAAAAGATCTCACCAAACCAAGTGACTGGGCAACAAAATGGCAAATGAAATTTAATGTTGATAAATGTAAAGTAATGCACATTGGAAAAAATAATCCCAACTATACATACAATATGATGGGGACTAATTTAGCTACAACTAATCAGGAAAGAGATCTTGGAGTCATCGCAGATAGTTCTCTGAAGACATCCACACAGTGTGCAGCGGGAGTCAAAAAGCAAACAGGATGTTAGGAATCATTAAAAAAGGGATAGAGAATAAGACGGAGAATATCTTATTGCCCTTATATAAATCCATGGTACGCCCACATCTTGAATACTGCGTACAGATGTGGTCTCCTCATCTCAAAAAAGATATACTGGCATTAGAAAAATTTCACAAAAGGGCAACTAAAATGATCAGGGGTTTGGAATGGGTCTCATATGAAGAGAGATTAAAGAGACTAGGACTTTTCAGCTTAGAAAAGAGAAGACTAAGGGGGGATATGATAGAGGTCTATAAAATCATGAGTGGTATGAAGAAAGTGAATAAGGAAAAGTTATATATAAGAACTATGGGCCACCAAATGAAAGTAATGGGCAGCAGATTTAAAACAAAAGGAAGTTCTTCACACAGCGAACCTGGAGAACTCCTTGTCTGAGGAGGTTGTGAAGGCTAGGACTATAATAGGGTTTTTAAAAGAGCTAGATAAATTCATGGAGGTTAAGTCCATTAATGGCTATTAGCCAGGATGGGTAAGAATGGTGTCCCTAGCCTCTGTTAGTCAGAGGGTGGAGATGGATGGCAGGAAAGAGATTGTTCGATCATTACCTGTTTGGTTTACTCCTTCTGGGACACCTGGCATTGGCCACTGTCAGCAGACAGGATACTGGGCTGGATGGACCTTTGGTGTGACCCAGTATGGCCATTCTTAAGTTCTTATATTCTTACTAATATATTCATCCTTACAGTGCCCCAGTGAAGAAAGGAAGTGCTGTTTTCTCTGTTTTACAGATAGGGAACAATTGTCTCATAGGCCCGATCCAATGACAGTCTGTCCTCGTCAATGGGGATAGGAGCTAGCCCTAAATAATTTGCCAAGTACATAGGCACACAGCTACTACTAGAGTGGATCAGTCTCAAGGTGCCTCTAGTCTCATGATCATCACCAACCATGATCACCAACTACAGGTTTCAGTGGAAGATAGAGGAATCCTTCAGGAGCAGACATGGAATAATCTGCCCAGATATTACTAAACAGTGGCTTAACCCTGAAGCACTTCAGTTTACTATCCCAAAATTGTTACCATTAATGATAACTCAGAATATTGTTGATGTCAATATAACTGTCCAATTTCTCTTTGACAACTTGATAAATTCTTGGCCTCAGCAACCTTTTGTGGCAGTTAGCCTAACTATCCAGTGTGTGGGAAAGTATTAAAATCAGGAAGTCTATGGCAAAGCTGTCATGAATAAATATCAGCAATGTTGGGAGCTAGTGACTTATCCACAGTCCATCCTTTTTCTATTTCATCCTTTCACCTCCCCAGTGCTTCTATTTTTCTCTGGGGGTGCATCTACATAGCATAGTTATTTTGAAATAACTGACGTTATTTCTAAATAACAATGCAAGTGTCTACACAGCAATTCCGTTATTTTGAAATAAATTCAAAATAATGGAAGGCTTATTCTGACTTCTGTAAACCTCATTCCACAAGGAATAATGCCTATTACGAAATAGCTGTTTCAAAATAGCTGTAGTGTGAATGCTCTATTGCTTCTATTTCAAAATAGCTCCTCACCAGGACCATGCAAACTAATTACTCCCCAATGCCTCCTGGGACTCTAAATTGAGGTAGCATATCCACATTAGGGAAGCCTGCCTGGGACTAGGACTAATTTTGAGGCTTCCCTGTAGTGAAGACGTGCTATTTTGAAATAAGCGATTTCGGGAAAAAATTCTGAAATAGTTTATTTCAAAATAAGTGTGCTGTGTAGATGTACCCTGGTATGCCAGGTGACAAGTGTAAATCCATTGGTTCAGCTGAGTTATTCCTGATTCACACCAATATCAAATCAGTGTACTAGAGAGGAAAACCGTGTTTTCTGCCTCTCTGCTCTTGTCTCTTCTTTTATTTTTTCTTCCTCCATTTTTCTTCAATCCTCCCAGACTGTTAGGATTGAAAGTTTTATTCTTTTTATATTAGTATTTTTAGGTTTAATAATATAGCAATGTAAGGTAACATATTATTACATTTAAATTAAGCCCTTTAGTAAGATATATATATATATATATATATATATATTTTTTTTTTTTTTTTTAAAGTTTAGTAAGTAAAGAGACAGGATCTCATACTGTGTCTATATCAATAAGATTAGAGGAATGTTGAAGGCCCGAGCCTTCAGTGTGAATTGTTTTAATTACAAAATTTAGTAAGGCAATTTACAATGATGTTTGCTTTTGTTTAATATAAAACTTCACTGTTTGTAACTCTATGAAAGACTGTTTGTATGAATGAAATAAGGTATGAAGGTCATCGTTAGAGCCAGATGGTCAAGAGAGAAGGGGGAGAATGCGGGGTGAAGACAAACTGTAGAAGACAGACTGCGAAGAAACATATCGGCGTCAGAAAAACCATCAGTGCGTACTCACGGTCAAGAATTGATCAGATTGGCAGACTGACGACTCTAAAGGTAAAGGCATCCTTAAAAACAACTGATTAACAATCCAGGACAGGATGAGCCTCTTGGAGATGTTTTGGGACATCAACAAGATAACAGTAGCTGACACAGCAAAATCCATAGACTTGAACAGAGAAAAGGATTATAAAAGTAGGGTGCTTTGCTATGGAACTTTGGGTTCGTCTTGCCACCAACTCCAGAGGAGCATCAGATCAATCGACCAACAAAGGCCCTGCTCCCCCTCTGTGATCAATCTGGCTGGCCACTAGATTGATACAGACTCTGGACTGGTAACTATGACATCATCTGGTGGGACTATGTATGCACTGTGTTTGTGTGTATGATGACTGAAAAGCATATGCAACTGTTGTATTCTCAATAAATGCGGTGTATTGCCTTTTCCCCTATAAAAGATTTTGTGTGCTTCGTTTAAGCATAACAAGACCTCCTCCATTCCCAGCAATAGTGATGAAGTTGCCCAGCATGTAGCAAGGGAGAGTAAGGAATAGCTAGCAGCTCAAAAACCATCAAGGGCAGTAAATAGATATTATTTTTAATATTTATCCCTTGCATACTATAAATAAGCAATGCTGTGGTGTGAAACACAGTTCAGTCAGAGTTGGTATGTTTATGTGTGAGAGAGAAAGAGAGAAAAGAGCTCTTTTGAAAAACGTCCAATGTTTGGCTTCTGGGGAATTGAGTCTGTTTCTATCCCTTCTTGAGGAGACAAGTTGCCATTTCACTCATCTGATAAAGTTTCTGGTTTGGTAAATCAAGCATCAAGATTTTAGCGGGGCTATCATTACCAATTGTTCTCAATGTGAAGTATGCCCATCAGCCATCTCTCAGGGTATGTCTACACTAGCCCCCTAGTTCGAACTAGGGAGGCTAATGTAGGCATTCGAACTTGCAAATGAAGCCCGGGATTTAAATATCCGGGCTTTATTACATGTTATCGGTCGCCATTTTTAAATGCCACTAGTCTGGACTAACTGCCGCAGCTACAGCGGCAGTTAAACTGTAATTCGAACTAAGTCCTTAGTTCAAATTACCTGTTACACCTCATTCAGGAGGAGTAACGGGTAATTTGAACTAAGGACAAGTTTAATTACCGTTTAACTGCCGGCGTGTAACTCAGCGCAGTTAGTCCGAACTAGTGGCATTTAAAAATGGCGACGGAACATGCAAATAAAGCCCGGGATATTTAAATCCTGAGTTTCATTTGCAGTTCGAATGCCTACATTAGCCTCCCTACTTCGAACTAGGGGGCTAGTGTAGACATACCCTCAGACTGATGTTATGTCAAGAGCAAATGCTCAGCAAGATATAGCAAGATAAACTCACCACTGTTTCTCCCACTCCACGCATTTATTTTGGACACAACATTTCTCATCAGAAAGAAATATTGCCCCTGCCCTCTATCTTAGAACAAAAGGGAGGAAGGGAGGAAGTATTAAACCAGGATTTGAGATGCTTCTTTGTGGAGAAGCTTCTTATGAAAAGCTGAACCATTGCTTCTCCAAAGGTGTTACACCCTGTTCCTATGGGAAAACGCTACCTGGAGTTTTTTTCCTCCTCATCTGAAGTGTAATTCTAAGCCATTGGCTACAAAAGAATCTACTCTAGGGTGAGTGATATGGACCCATTAAGGCCACCTTTACTCTTTCAGACAATATGGTTCCATTATTTTTCAAATGAGTGATACTAAGACCAGACATTCCATTGGATAAAAGGCTCTGAAGCAAAATAGTAATCAAATGGGGAATAAAATGCTCCTGGGCTGAAATTCAGAAAGGAGAAGACCAATGTGATGGGTGCACACAACAGTGATATCCCTGCAGCTCTCTCTGAGCAGCTCTATATCTACCAGCACTTTACATCTGCCAGTGTAGACATAGTCTTAGCTAGCCTCATCTCACCAATGTAGGCAGATTACCAGCCTGAGGGAAAGCAGCACAAATCTGAGCTCTAACCTATGCTCCCAGCTGGCCCAGGTGTAAAAGCATCATCAGACTTAGTTGAGAAGATTTTGTGTATGCACAGCAAGGGTATTAACAAGAACTCCCAAGTAATAGCCCAAGTTAACTCTCCAGCAAAGACATACTGTAAGCAACTTGCCCAAGGTCTCAGAGGAAGTCTGGGGCTGAGGCAGGAAATATACCCACATCTCATGGGCCCCATGAGCCCAATGGCCTAACTTCAACAGCATCCTTTCCCTCCAGCACCAGGTAGATTCAACAGACAGCTAGAGTGAATTTGATTAGACATTTCAGTACTGCAGCAAAATAGCTACTGATGATACATCAGGTTCTCTCCAAATTCTAAGGATGAAAATGCCAAGCCCTAAATTAGACTAGGAGCTATTTCTTATAAGCTTTTGCTGCGTGTTGCATGTATCACTGTGCCTTTCCAATTGCCTCCCCCTCAAATCATACTCCTACTCCACACCTTTCCTTCAAGGCATACTAATGGTTGGGATTTTTTAAACATTAACTTTGCATGTTTTACACTGGGTTTATAATTAGCATTCTGGAAGGAAAAGACCATGCTCTAAAACAGGGCTACTCAACTTTGGAAGCTCCAGGGTCCACAATGATACTCACACCACATGCTGAGGGCCTCAACTTAAGCGTGGTTGCATATACATGCAAATATATATGCAAATTGCTTCTTTCATACTGACAGGAATGAATACAAAGATGAAGGCAACATGAAGGCCCCATTGAAGTCAGTTCTGTGGATATTAATAAAATGCAATATTTACCCGATTTCCACTCATATGACAGCACTTTTAATGAGCAATGACAGTCCAGGAACTTAACTACTAAAATGCATAACAACAGAAGATCATTATATTGACTACTTCTTTATTTTTGCTCCCACCTGGGGACCGCATGTTGAGCCCCGCATAAACCCAAACTGCACCGCAGGCCACAAACAAATGGGAGAGCCACGTGTTGAATAGCCCTGCTTTAAAACATGTTCTCCATGTTCCCTTGTCACTGGCGGTGAGTGCAGGTGGGGGTGGCTGCACAAACCCCTGCTGCCAGTACTAGCCTTCCAGTTGCTAGTCCCCGTGCTGGCCAGCCCCTCAGGGGTCTGGGCTGCCCTCTCCCATGCCTGCTCACCAGCAGCATCAGAAAAAGTGCAGCATGGCAGCCCCAGCTCCTGGGACCAACCCCACACTCCCCAAAAGCGATGCAGTCAGAGAGCAGCACAAGCTGATGCTGCTTTGCTGTGCTTGCCTCCTCCCCACTGCCAGTCAGTGTGGGGTTAGGGGGAGAGTTCTGTTGCCAGTACCCCCCAACGACTGCTGGCCAGCCTCTCCTGTTTGGGGGATTTCATGTGACCCGTTTTGCACCTCATTAGCTCTCATTCAGTAAAGAGGTAGGAGTGCTTCTGGAATGTAATCAGCTCTCTTTCTGTGGGAATGAATACAGAATATACTCTCAAAGCACAGTTCTCCACACTTTATTCTTATCATGGATTTACACTAATCCATCTAGCGTATAAATTACACAGGAAATCTTTGAATCACCTGTGCAGTTAATATCTGATGAGCCATATCTTCCGTACCTGACATCTATATCAATTTTATCAGTGGCAAGACATCATTATCTTGGTTTCATCTGGGGGGAGGTCAAGAAATCTATAGCAGAAAAAAGTTCAGAAGGGCTATGTCTAGCCTACAGAATTTTTTCAAAAAAAATGGCCTTTTTTTAAAGAAACTTCACCTGCTTCTAGACTGCTGCCACGTTTTTTCAAAATTAAATCAAAGAACGTGGCGTTTTTTTCAACAGCAGTAAACCTCATTTTATGAGGAAGAACACCTTTTTTCAAAAGTGCTCTTTCGAAAAAAGGCATTCTTGACCGCAAACAGGACTTTTTTGAAAGAGAGCATCCAGATTGCCCAGGTGCTCTCTTTCGAAAAAGCGGATCGCTTTTGTGAAAAAGTTGTGGCTGTCTAGACGATCTCTTTCGAAAGAAGCTTATTCTTTTAAAAAAGCTTCTTTTGAAAGAAGTGTGTAGTCTAGATGTACCCAAGAAGGACAGAAACAGCATAGACTGGGAATGAGACTAGACACTGAAATGTGCAAGTTCTAAAACTGATTGAAAAATTAAAATAAAAATTCACTCCCCTCCTCTCAACATTTTAAAAGAGTTTGCAAGGTTTGAAATGGACTCAGGGAGTGGGATTCAAACTTTTTCAGTTTCAAAAAGACTGTCAACATTGTTATCTAAACTAGCTCCCATACATTTCTACAAGTGCACCCAGGCTATTCAGGCCTGCCAAAATGGGGAGGCAAATGGACCAATTGCCCCACATACTCCAGCTGCCTCTGAGATCCTTTCAGGGGTGAGTGGGGCACCAGGCACCAAGCTGCTCCAGCCCCACTCTTTCCTCCTGAGGTCCCACCCCTTCCTGGAGCACAGATATGGCCCTCCCCCCATTGCCCAGGCGCCCAGTGATCCTATTGGCTCCCCTGGTATGATTTATATTGTTCTTATCACCTTAGTATCCAAAATCTTGTAGTCATTAATGTATTCACAGCTGCAAGGTCAAGAATAGATATGTGTGACAAACACATTTTCAGTTCACTGGCTATATAAAAACAAAAATCAAGTTAACACAAAAATTACATTTTTAAATTTGTACTGTGAATTGAAAAGTTAAAAATGGGGAGTCCTAAACAAACTATTTCACTTTGATGTTTTTCTAAATAGAACTGAATGAAATTTCAAAACAAAAAGCTGTTTTGAACCAGTGTAGGGGTAAACAGAGGCAGTCCATGGTATCTTGCTGAGAACTGACAACTCAAATCCTAAATCATTAGACAAGCCTGGGAATACAGCACAGCAGTTAACTTGACCCTGGTCGTCCTGGCAACCACATTCCAAAAGGGCCTCACTTTGATAAGGCCAGTACCAAACAACCAAACAACCGCACAGGATTGTTTTTCATTGTCTGCTTTATTCCTAGAAAATAAGCTTGGATCCCAAAGATCGTGCCAAGGCAATACCACTCCCACAGTAGACGCATTATATTTCCAGCCAACAAAATGACCATCGACATGCCGTTGTTTATGTTGGCTTATTTAGCTTGCCAGGAATAATTATTTGTATTAGTGATAATATGTTTAATTGGCGATGGGCGGGGATCCTGTGTAACCTTCATAGTTCATTGGCTTATGTGCACATCTCATTTCTGCCGCTAGACCTATCAAATCACTTTCCCTCCGCCCATCTGCTGCCTATATAATCTAATGTATGTTTTGGTTAAGTCAGTGCTCACCAGGTTAACCCCTGATGGGTACTCCACCAGCTGTGTGAACCAATAAATCCTCTGCTTGTTTTCACCTGCACCCAGTGTTTCCGGAATTATTCCCTACAACCAGGATTTTCTTTTTTCCTTTTTTTTTAAACACAACCCATTCAGCTAACATTTCACAAAGTCATGAAATGTTTCAGTGTTTCCAAATCTGTAATTTTTGCTGAAAAGCTCCAAAATCACCCATCTCTAGTAAGGAATTGCTAGGTTCCCCACATAGGTGTGTGCACGGGGTGTGCTGAGTGTGCCCAGGCACACCCTAATATCTCGGGCCAGCTAGCGGCTGCTGGAGGAGGAGAGGGATTTGTGATGGGGCGCCGCAGCCCCTCACTTTAAATTCCCTGCGGCCATCTACGGGGCACTGTGGGGAGGAGAGAACGCATGTGCGGTGTGCTCAAATGCCGCGCAACAGGTGAAAGAGGAGATGCCCGGGCGTGGCATGACATCACAGCCCAGGACTTTAAAACTGCACGGCCCAGCTCCAGAAGCAGTTGGGGCCCGATTACAGACACCAGCCAGCCCGAGTCATTTTTGCACCCTGGGCCCCGCCCGGCCCGGCAGCACTGTGTGGTGCCCCTTATGCATCCGGGGGTGCCCCTGCCCAGCCCGGCAGCACCGCGCGGTGCCCTGGGGGCGCCCCCGCCCGGTCTGGCAGCACCGCATGTGCCCCAGGCTAGGGCCTGGCCGGCCTGTAGCTTCAGCCGGCTCTGACTATAGCCCCGCCAATTGGAAGGCAGAAGCTGAAGGTAAGGAAGAGGAGGGGAGGGGAAGGGGAAAAAATAAGAGGAAGGGGTGGGAGAGGAAGGGGCTTGTGCTGAGGGGAGGGGGGCAGGTCAGGAGAAGAAAGGGGAAGGCACCAAGGGACAAGATAGAGTAGACACAAATGCCAGGGGGCCAAGTGGAGAAAATGAGAAAAAGCGCAGGAGGGGAGGTATCAGTGGGAGGGGAGACAGGGTGATGCTGGGAGAGGAGAGGGTAAGGGAATTGGCGGCTAGAGGGGAGAGGGGGAGGTGCTGGGGGAAGGCTTGAAAGAAGGCGTGGGCATGAGGAAGGCAAGGATGGAGCAAGTCATGTGTGAGGGCACAGGGGAATGAGGGGAATGGGGGCAGAGGGTGGTGAGGGGTGGGCATCGGGAAAATAGGGCAAAGGGGGCAGGGGCAGTGAGGGAAGGGGAGGCACCAGGAGGTGCAGGGCTAAGGGAAGGTGCAGGTGCCAGCAGATTCTGGGGGTGAAGCAGAAGGGCAGACACCTGCAGGGGAGGGACCAGCACCAGAGAAGAGAGGCAGGGCAGGTGTGTAGAGGGAGGTGTTAGGAGAGGGATGAGGAGGGTAGCTCACATGATCAGAGTGGGGCTACTGGAGGAGTGGGCACAGGGGAGAGAAGGGCTGGTAGAGGGGGGCAGGTCTCAGGAAGGCTCAGGGCAGTGAGAAGGGCAGGAGTCAGGACAGCAAAGGAGGGTGAGGGCTTGGGGGGCAGCAGGCACCAGGGGAGCTGATGGAGAAAGGGGAGGAGACATGGCAGCAGAGCGAAAAGGTAGAGGTTTATAAGATATTTATTAATAACTTGGGTGACACAGTGGCACATCCAAACAAGCCACATGAACTCAATACTGATGCACAACACAAAATTCATTCTGCTCATGGGAGGAAACTCTTAGAGGGAGCATTTCCCCCAGCTTCTCCGCCCCCGAGTTAATGTCACAAACATTGTGGTAATGCAATTGCAGGATAGTTGCAGGAGGGGAGTATTGGGGGCAAACTAATCCCTATTGGTAGGAGGATGGTGGGAAAAGTCCTTGGGGGGGTCACATGACACCTTTTACTTTTGGTCATGTGTCCATCTTGCCCGGAGAGTGTTACCTCCAGAGGTGTGGCCAATGGGGTCAGAGGCGTGGTTAACAGGGGTCAGGGGTGTAGCTAATGGGGGTCAAAGTACATTTTAAAAAAATTCTTTGGGTGCACACCCTAATGAAATGTGCTGCGCACGCCTATGGGTCCCCATAATACAGATGGAAAACTGAGGCCAGTTGGAGCTATTCAGTGACTGTCAGATAATGTTTGTGGCAAAGAAGCAATTGAATCCAGCTCTCAGATTACTAGACTTGCACTCCAACCTGGGGCGGAGGGGCAATAATCAGCCCACAGGCTGGATGCAGTTCACCAGAGTTAGTCCCTGGCAGGCTGCTAAATGCTTTATTTACCTGCAGTTCCCATTGCCCATGGTTCACTGTTCCCAGCCAATGGGGGCTGTGAGAAGCTGTACCTGCAGATGAGCAGGTAAATAAAGCATTTGGTAACCCTGCTAGGGGCTAACTCTGGTGAACCATGTTACGGTTCACCACCCCCACGTGCCATGCTGTATGACATTGTCTTATGGATACAAATATGCATAATTCAAAGATACTTTGGACAAAATACCTCATGTAACCTATCAATTTTAATGTCACAGTCTGCTGGATCTGCGTATCTTATTTTGGTGTATGCATCACTCTTGTATGTAGAGTTAGAAATAAGGGGTATGGAATGGTTTACAGTTTTAAATGTGCAAATGATATCCATCAAGGGTATTTCTCTCAATGCCTGGATGATCACCTGTAAACAGACTCTTTTGTCCTGTAAGTCTTAGCAGTGGTTGGTTTTAGGAAGACATGTGACCACCCCAACTGGAAGGGTCTGACCAGGTAATTTTCCATGGAAGGGGAGAATGTAGAAACAAATAATTTTCACCCAAAAGGAAGACTACTTAGGATGCAAAGTTTTCAGGCTCTTGGTCTTTGGCTGGCAGGACACACTCAAAGAATAAACCAGAGACTCCAGGGGAGAAGATCTTCTCTGACGTGGAGGTTTAGCTGAAATAAGAACTGTCTTAGGGTAAGTTTACAATAAGCTTTAGTGCAGAGGTGGCCAACCCACAGCTCTCTAGCCGCATGCGGCTCTTTGCTTAAAGAAATACAGCTCTTGCTTGTTCAGAGCCACACATCTGGACTGCTCACCAGCCGCTCTGCACGCATGCCCCAGCACCTGGAGGACAAATGTGTGGCTCTGGTGAGACCCAGGCATTGGGTTAGAGCAGGGGGGCTGGGGATGCCTAGCTCTGAGGGAGGAGTGGGTACATTGGATTAGAGCAGGGGGCTGGAGGTGCCTGGCTCTGGGGGAGGAGAGGGGGATTGGGTTAGAGCAGAGAGGCTGAGGGTGCCTGGCTCTGGGAGGGTGGGATGGTGCATTGGGTTAGAGCAGGGGTGGAGGTGCCTGGCTCTGGGGAGAGGAAGGGATTGGGTTAGAGCAGAGAGGCTGGGGTGCCTGGCTCTGGGGAGGGGTAGGATGGGTGCATTGGGTTAGAGCAGGGGTGGAGGTGCCTGGCTCTGGGGGGAGAGGAAGGGGATTGGGTTAGAGCAGAGAGGCTGGGGTGCCTGGCTCTGGGGAGGATGGGATGGGTGCATTGGGTTAGAGCAGGGGGACTGTGGGTGCCTGGCTCTGGGGGATGGGTGGGTGCTTTGGGTTAGAGTGGGAGGGTTGACGCACCTTAAACTCAAAGTCTTCATGGATTCAGATAAGGCAGCAAACACAGATGTCATATTTAAATTCCAGGGCAAAAAAATGAATCAGCGTGTACATGGTTTACACTGTTTGTTAAAAGAAAATTCAAAGGCTATTGTTTGTCAGACTGAAGCAATTATTCTGAGATATAAGTCTCTCCTTTATTGTTTTTGAACCTGTCATATTTGCAGTCTGGGTCAGAGCTGAATTTTTAGAACTATAAAAAACCATAATCTTCATAAGTAAAATAAAATGAGGAAACCATACCAGAGATCAACAAGCTAGAGTGAAACAGGCACTTCAAATTGTGCTAATTTACTTCTCAGTTCGGTTTAATTTTAAAAAACTCACAGGACATAATAGGGCAGTAGTGTTGAATTTAAAATACATGGGAGGATGCTTATTTTTAGTGTGAAAATATTACTGTATTTTCAAAGGGGTTTTTTTAATGTGATGTTTGTTCTTTGTCAAGTTCTCTGAAGATCTATGGGCTGGCCGTGAATTGTTTAATGACTAAAGACTTTTTTATTGTTTTTTGTCCAAAATGTCCTGTAATGTTATTTTTATCACTACATTTTGTGTACTATATCTATCTATCTATATAGATATATAAAAATAAATATATAATACATGGCCCTTTGCACTCTATCCACAGTTATTTTGGCTCTTAGTCTCTAAGGGTATGTCTACACTTATACCCTAGTTTGAACTAGGGATGCAAATGTAGGTGACCAAAATTGCTAATGAAGCGGGGGATTTAAATATCCTGCACTTCATTAGCATGATCTCGCCGGCACGCTAGTTTGAATCACAGCTGATTCAAACCAAGAAGTGTGCACCGGGACGCGTTAGTTCGAACCAAAGCCCTTGGTTCAAACTAACGTTAGTCCTTAAAAAATGAGGAGTAACATTAGTTCGAACCAAGGGCTTTGGTTCGAACTACTGTGTCCCAGCATGCACTTCCTGGTTCGAATCAGCTGTGATTTGAACTAACGTGCCGGGCGAGATCATGCTAATGAAGCGCGGGATATTTAAATCCCCTCTTCATTAGCAATTTCAGTCACCTACATTTGCATCTCTATCTCGAGATAGGGAGCAAGTGTAGACGTACGCTAACTGGTTGACCACCCCTTCTTTAGTGTGTTAGAACTATCTATGCATTTTTTTGTTATTTTAAATTTATAATCTACTTTGCTCTGCCTGTTTTTACTTGTAACTACTAAAATCCTACTTAATAAAATCACTTTAATTTACTATCAGCCCAGTGTAAATAATTGTTACCTGGGAAGCAATCAGTGTGTACATCCGGCTTGCCTGAATGGTTTATTTGCAGTTTTGATCCCTTTTGGGGTTTGGGTCCCAGGAGCTGTGCCTGAAACTGCATTATCCTCAGGCCTGAAGAGGTTCAGTGTCTATATTGCTCTTCGGGGGGGGGGGGAAGGGAGGGCGGTGATCTCAGCTCTGTGCCTTGGCTGGGGGAGACCTTGATATGACATGGTGGTGGGAAGTCCCAGTGAGCAAGGTGGCGAGTGTCAGTGGCTTTACCAGCACACTGGGAAGCATCCCCAAGGGGAGCTTCTGTGACTGCACCCCATCACACATGTCGAGCCCATAGGCCACTTACTGTACAGCTGTGCACTACAGCATCCTTCCTCACTCCTCACACTTCCCATTTTTGGTAGGCAGAATGAAGGCAGCCTATTTATGTTTCATCCATAAGGAAAATCATTCAGAGTGAAACTACAAGCTTACTTTTTATAAATAGAAGCTCTGAGACAGATCCTCAGGTGATAGATGTTGTCAGAGCTCCTTTGCAGTCAGAGCCGTGACAATTTGCAGCAGCTGTGGTCATCTCCCCTCTGAGACTAAATTTCCTCACCTGTGATCAGGGATATTACCTGTTTTCTTCCTTAGGCAGCTGTGAAGTTAACTTAATGCTTGGAGATCAAAAGCCCTATGAAAGTAATAATAATCATTCTTAGATGCATTTACATTCCATTTTAATTCTGCTGTACAGGTGAGGAAACATGATCTTCAGGATGTGTTTTAACTCTACCAAGGCCAGACCGAGCCATTCCGGCGCCCCGGGCAGACAGTTTAATTGCGCCCCAGGTTGGGGGAGGGCGTATGCATGGCCCCGCCCCCGCGCGTGGGACAGGGCACGCGGAGCTGGCAGCGGCAGGACGCAAGTGCCCAGCCCAGTCTGGCCCAGCCTGGCTACCGCCGCTGGCGCACAGCCCGGGGCCACCCGGGGCGGGCCGAGCCTCGCCGTGCAGGGCCCCGTGGCTGTGGGGGGAAGGGCACTGCTGACCGGCGCTGCGGGGGTTAACGCAACCCCCACCCCGGGCGGCCGCTGCAGGGTGGCCGCTGGGAGCTGCTGCAGCCCGCAATCCGGGAGCCGGGCACGCGGCACCTGATGGCAGCTATAAGGGGCTCTGCTCACCCCTTACAGCTGCCATCAGGCGCCCCCCATAGGTTGGCGCCCCGGGCAGCTGTCCGGCTAGCCCATTCCTTAATCCGGCCCTGAATCTACCACAATAGTTTGGACTTTCTATTATAAAGCTTTTTGGTGCAATTTATTTTTATTTTCACTATGAAACACGTTGGGGAAGGCTTACTTATAAATGGCCCATAAAGCTGGACAGGAACTAAAACTCCTTTTGTGAGTGATATATGTATATAAAAAAGGGACAGCATATTTGACAACCATAATTTATGAGAAAAAGATTGCTGTCTAGAAAAAAGCAAGTCCATGGATAGGCTACATTTATTTCTATAAACATGTTTTGTGGCACTTTACAAGGGAAAACTTTCTCTATAAAGTCCAAACATTACCACCAATCCACTTCCCCCCAAACTCAACCATTTGTAAACCATTTCATTAAAATTCTACTTTCACAGACAAAACAATCAGGTTAATTTCATAGGAAAATGACTTTCTTTTTCACCTTGACATCTCTGACTACAGCAAAGCAGTCGTTTTTCAAACCAACCCTGTGAATGGGCCAGCTTTTGGTAAAATCCATGTGCTTCTTTATATGTGTTGAGGAGGTAGGAACCAAAGGAAGTTCCAACATAAATATTGCATAGACACAGGTACTTTTAAAAGTGAAAAAGGACCAGGAGTCTGAAGCTATCCTACAACAACAAACTCGTGTGCACAGAGAAATGGTAGGATATACAAGCATCCCCTTTAGGTGACTGGTTCCAAGGCAGGGGCAATCAGAGCCTGCTACTGCAGAGACACTGAGAAGGATCTTCTTCCTCATGCCCAAACCGTTGGCAGTAGCATGAAAGCTTTGGGAGGTTGTTAATGCCAAGCAAAGTAGGGGAGAGGGCTTTATATGACATTAAAAGTTCATGCTTTCTATCTGAGGAGGAAGAGAGAAGACTTGAGGATAAGGTGTTGGGGTCAATCCCAGTCCAGCAGAAATTTGCTGGATTCCTCAGATACGTGGGACATAGGAAAGGACAGGCAACACCAAGGCACCTTCAGCCTGAGCCACAGGGTCAATATGTAGAGGGAGGCAGAAAGAAGGAAAGTGACCTAACTCAAAGAGGAGCCCTTTTATTCAGACCACTCAAACTGGGTTTTCTCAGAGTCAGCTCTCTCCTTTCTTCCTCTGCTGATAATGTCTTCTCCTGAAAGCTAATGAAAAAATAAGGAGACTGCATCTACCCTATCTGCTGAGGACGGAGCCAGGTCTGCTCTACAGCATCTAGTAGAGGTTTGATTGCTTTGGTGAAGTAAAATAATGAAATTATAAAAGATAGTAGCCCAGTGACTGTGAGTCTGTAACGCTGACGTACACGGCCACGCCCTCTGGCCGTGTGCGTCAGCGCCCCGCCCCCCTTCCTCCCTCCGTGGCGGCTCGGCCGAGCGCTGCGCCGCTCAGCTGGGCCCTGGCAGGGGAGCAAGTGGCGGCAAACGGCCGCTTGCCACCCAGGGCCCAGCTGAGCAGCGCTCCTGCCGGGGCCCAGCTGAGCAGCGCCAGCGCTGCGCTGCTCAGCTGGGCTCCAGAGGGTGCGCCGCTCAGCTGGGCCCAGGCAGCAGCGGCTGTTTAGCCGCTCCCCCACGCATGGGAGCGCGGACCCCAAACAGCCACTTGCCACTGCTTGCTCCCCGCCGGTGCCCAGCTGAGCGGCGCAGCACCAGCGCCACTCAGCTGGTCCCCGGCTAGGGTTGCCAGGTAGACCCCGCTAAAAAACCAGACTCGCTTGTCTGGGGGGGGAGGACCAGTTGGGAGGCGGGGCTGGCCAGAAGGGGCAGGAAGCAGAGCTGGGGCAGGATTGGGGGCTGTGGGGCTGGAGGGGAGGATGGGGGCCTGGAGGAAGGGGGCAGAAAGCAGGGCTGGCGGGGGTGTCCGGGGTCTGTGGGGCTAGAAGCAGGAAGAGGGGTGGGAAGCAGAGCTGGGAGATCGGGGCCATGGGGCTGGACGGGAGGAGGGGACAGAGGAAGGGGCGGGAAGCAGACCTGGCGAGGCGGTTGCAGCCACTGGCCGCAGCCGAGTCCTTCCGGCCGCACCCCAGCAGGCGCTCCCTTTACTTGCCAACAGAAGCTGGGCGGGGCCGGGGGTGGGGGTGGGACTGGGAGCCACTCCCCCCGTCCAGCTTCTGCTCGCAACCAGACGCTCCCAGCGGGGAGACGGGCCACGATTCGCACTGGGAGCCTCTGGTCCCATGCAAAAGCCGGGCGGGCCGGGGGTGGTTGGGAGTCCCGGCCCCGGCCCCGCCCCACTCCACCCGGCTTTTGCGCGCGACCACAGGGCTCCCAAAGCCAATCGCGCTCCGCCTCCCAGTCGCTCCCCAACCCCTGCCAGGCTTCCCTCAAGCGCCCAGCCGGAAATTCACAAAATACCATTTCTGAAATGTTCTACCAGACAGAGGGCGCAAATATCAGACTGTCCGGTAGAAAACTGGACACCTGGCAACCCTAGCCCCGGCGGGAGCGCCGCTCAGCTGGGCCCCAGGCGGCAAGCGGCCATTTGGGGTCCGACCAAACGGCCGCTTGCCGCTTGTTCCCCCACCGCAGCCCAGCTGAGTGGCGCTGGCGCTGCGCTGCTCAGCTGAGCCCTGGTGGGACGGGAAGGAGGGCGGGGCGCTGATGTACATGGCCAGGGGGCGGGGCCTTGTACGTCACTGCCCCCCCTTCCTCCTCCCGCCGTGGCGCTGAGTGGTGCGCCCCTCAGCTGGGCCGCCGCGGGAGAGGGGAAAGGGGGGGTGGCGTAGACAGTCCCGCCCCCTGGCCGTGTATGTCACCGCCCACCTCTCCTCCTCGCGCGGCCCAGCTGAGCACTGCACGCCAACACTCAGCCGAGCCACAACGGAGGGAGGGGAAGGGGACGGGGCGGTGATGTACACGGCCAGGGGCGGGCCATCTCACGTCACCTCCTTCCTCTCCTCCCACTGTGGCACTCAGCTGAGTGCTGCGCCCCTCAGCTGGGCCGCCGGGAGCCAGCAGTGCAAGGCCGTTTGGGCTCCCCAGCGGTGGGAGGGAAGGAGGCGGTGACGTACACGGCCCTGCCCCCTGGCCGTGTATGTCACCGCCCCGCCCCCCTCCCTCGTGGCAGCCCAGCTGAGCAGGCAGCACTCAGCCAAGCGCCATGGCGGGAGGGAAGGGGAAGGAGAAGGGCAGGGAGAGATGGAGGAGAGAGAGAGGCAGGAGGAGGAGGAGAAGAGAAAGGGAGAGCGAGAGGCAGGCAGGAGGAGAAAGAAAAAAAGAGACGGAGAGAGAGGCAGGAGGCGGAGGAGAGCTGGGGGGGGGGAGGCAGTAGGAGGAGAGAGAGAGAGAGACGGAGCGAGAGAGCTCAGGAGAGATGACCTGAAAATCCCGTCTTGTGACGGGCTAATTGGCCAGTTATAAAAGATTAGAGCTGAAAGAGACCCCATGAGGTCACCTAGTACAACCCCCTTCTCAAAGTAGGACCAATCCCACTGAAATCATTCCAGCCAGGGCTTTAACAAGCCTGGCCTTAAAAACCACTAAGGATGGAGATTCCACCACCTCTCTAGGTAACCCATTCCAGTGCTTCACCACCCTCCTAGTGAAATAATTTTTCCTAATATCCAACCTAGATTTCCCCCACTGCAACTTGAGACCATTGCTCCTTGTTCTGTCATCTGCCACCATTGAGAACAGCTTCTCTCCATCCTCTTTGGAACCTCTTTCAGGAAGTTGAAGGCTGCTTTCAAATCCTCCCTCCCCACTCTATTCTCCTCTACTGCAAACTATATAAGACCAAACCCTTCAGCTTCTCCTCATAAGTCATGCACCCCAAAACCCTTAATCATTAACATTGCCCTCTGCTGGACTCTCTCCACTTCGTCCACATCCTTTCTATCATGGGAGCCCCAAACTGGACAACATACTCTAATGTGGGCTCATCCGTGCCGAATAGAGGGGAGTGATCATTTCCCTCAATCTGCTGGCAATGTTACTACTAATGGAGGCCAATATGTCATTAGCCTTCTTGACTCATATCTAGCTTCTCATCCACTGTAATCACCAAGTCCTTTTCTGAAGAACCAATCCTTAGCTAGTTGGTTCCCAGCCTGTAGCAGGATTTTTCATTCATGGGATTCTTCTGTCCCAAGTACAGGATTTGGTACTTGTCCTTTTTGAACCGCATCAGATTTCTTTTGGCCCAATCCTCCAATTTGTCTAGATCACTTAGGACCCTATCCCTGCCCTCCAACATATCTATCTCTCTCCCTAGCTTAGTGTCATCCACAAACTTGCTGAGAGTATAATTCAGTCTATCATCCAGATGATTAACTGACCTCAGAGTGTCAATCTCTGGAGCATTCTGCTTGATACCGGCTGCCAACTGGACATCGAGCTGTTGATCACTACCGGTTGAGCCCAATGATCTAGCTGTCTTTCTATCCACCTTATGGTCCATTCATCCAAGCCATATTTCTTTAATTTGCTGGTAAGAATATTGTGGGAGACTGTATGAAAAATCAAGATATCTCATAGCCACCACTTTCCTCATATCCACCAAGCCAGAAATTGCATCATAAAAGGCAATCATATTGGTCAGGTATGACTTGCCTTTGGTGAATCCATGTTGACTGTGCCTGAGTACCTTCCTCTCCTCCAAAAGTTTGAAAATGGATTCCATGAGGAAAAGTTAACTTCAATCCAGGTTTAGCCACTTGGCAGTACAGAGAGGCCTAGAACCTGGATCATTCTCTCATACTGAATCTTGTCTACACTACAGAGATCATGCAAAACTTTCCCACCATTACTAAAATTGTTTAAGCGGCCTTCGTGTTAAGAACACCTGAAGCCCTAATGGAGTTTAGCACTATTTCAGTCAGACATGTTTTCAGTAGGCCTAATATGCAAAGAGTACATCTATACTTCAAAAAAAGACACACAGCATGGCTGCAACTGGCCCAGGCTTCACAGGGCCCAGGCTACACTTCTATAAAATTGCATAGGTGTTTGGCTCAGGCTGGAGCCCAAGCTCTGAAACCCCATGACAGGGAAAGGTCTCAGAGTTCAAACTCCAGCTATGTTGACATTTTTAGTCACACAAACAGTCTCATTAGTCTGCATCAGCTAACCTGGGCACTGTGAGACAGTGCTGTGGGGGTTTTAAATCACATATCCAAAGTATCCATAGTGTATGGATGAGGGATTCTCAACTGGGGTCATGATCGGTGTTCTCTGTAAGCTGAGCACTTGGGTGGCCACCCAGGAGAGATTCAAATGCCACCCACTGATTAGCAAAGTGCCCACTGCCAGCAGCTTGTTTCTACTAACAGTGCACATGTGCATATGCTACAGTACATATAACAAAATGTATTCTGCCAATGGATGGAAAAAATTGGAGGTTAGTGTTAAATATTTTTAAAATGTGTTTTTATTTTATAAGGGCAATCACACTCATGGACTATCTGTGTGAAAGGGGTCACCAATACAAAAGTTTTGAGAACTGCTGGCATAGACAAAGCTCTTCACTGCCAGCATCTCTGCCACACCTTCCTGGAAACTCATTGAGGTCACAGAGCTTTAGAAGAACACTTAGTACCCGCTAAAAATTCACACAAATGGCTGCAAGAGGTGAGAAAACACATGGTAAATAAATAGAAGGCAGCATGACTGTGGGGATAGAAATGGGGCTCAGGAGGCTTGGATTCTAGTCCCTCTTCTGAAGATTTTACAATCCAAATAGACATGACAGATAAATCATGGAAGAAAAAATGAGTGCTACTATCCTCCTGTGCACCACTCAAAAGATCGAGTGATTTGCACAAATTCACACAAGGCGTCTATTTCAGAACAGTATATTGAGCCTTGATCATATGATACCCAGTCCAGTGCACTAGCTAGACCATTCTAGAACTACACCCAGGGCCGGATTAAGACCTTTAGAGGCCCTAAGCACTGAAAAGATGATGGTGCCCCCCCATATGTAATTCAAAATAAAAACAATACTATACTGTAAAATCTCATTTTTTTTTTTGGTGCCCCTGCTTTGCTGGTGCCCTAAGCACATGCTTAGTCTGCTTATTGGGTAATACAGCCCTGGCTACACCTGAGGAAGGGGGACATAGAATTTTTAAAAAGAGAAAAATAATGCCTCTGAGGACACTAGTCAACATGACAATATTCTATGAACTGGGAGGGACTGAGTTCATCAGACACAGCAGGCAGAATTAGCAGATCACATATCAAACAGCAAGTTTGCAGATGACACTAAGCTAGGGGAAGAGGTAGATACATTGGAGGGCAGGGATAGGGTCCAGAGTGACCTAGACAAATTGGAGGATTGGGCCAAAAGAAATCTGATGAGGTTCAACAAGGACAAATGAAGAGTCCTGCACTTGGAATGGAAGAATCAAAAGCACTGTTTGCAGGCTGGGGACCGAGTGGCTAAGTAGCAGTTCAGCAGAAAAGGACCTGAGGATTACAGTGGATGAGAAGCTGGACATGAGTCAACAGTGTACCCTTGTAGCCAAGAAGGCTAATGGCATATTAGGGTGCATTCAGAAGAGCATTTCCAGCAGGTCTAGAGAAGTTTATTCCCATTTATTCCACACTGGTGAGGCCACATCTGGAGTATTGCGTCCAGTTCTGGGCCCCCCACTAAAGAAAGGATGTGGGAGCATTGGAAAGGGTCCAGTGGAGGGCAACCAAAATGATTAGGGGGCTAGTGAAGCAGTGGAATGGGTTACCTAGGTAGGTGGTGGAATCTCCATCCCTAGAGGTTTTTAAGTCCCAGCTTGATAAAGCCTTGGCTGGGATGATTTGGTTGGGATTGGTCCTGCTTTGGGCAGAGAACTGGACTCAATGACCTCCTGAGCTGTCTTTCAGCACCAGGATTCTATGTTTTTATGAAATGTATGGGAATTAGGAGTTTTCCAATATCACACCGTGGATTGCAGAATCCATGACATTTTTAGCATACAAGAATAGCCTCCAGGGCAAACTGTGGAGAATAATACAGGGCCCTCTGCAGTACTAGATCTGGATTTAGACAATGTGAAAATCCAAGGAAGACAGTTTCACCATCTGTCCCTAAAAATATATGGTATAAAAATTGCATCATAGTTTATTTTGCATTCAAGTGATGCATCTTTCTGCATTTCACCAGGGAAATGACAGGTTTATTTTTAGCTTCTCTAATCTTAACAGACATGGTAGCAGATTGTGGTCCATTCTGAGCTTTTCAAACCTGACTAAGTCACGCTACTAGAAAAGAATGTGTTTGGATCAATTGTTACTTTGCAAGGCTATGGAGATGTTAACAGCTAACCCACTTCAGCTATAGGAAACTGAATCATATGCATTTCATTCTCAGTGTCATATCTGTGTGGAAGATATATTTGTCACTGAGTAGTACATTCAGAATTAACAAGAACTTGTCAGGTTTTGGCTGCAACCATTAAAGCTAACGCGGAGAGGGAAATAAACTGTCAGATCAGAGCTTTGTTAAAAGGATTAAACTCATTCTTGAGGGTGGAGCTGTGGAAGAGATGTTAAGTTCTGTACTTATACCTGAAAGGTTTGAAACTGGGATTCTAACAACGGCAGACATTAAACATTTTTTTTTAAACAACTCTCCCAAACCTGCTCAGGGGGCAGCTCTAGAACCAGACATATTGTGAATAGTGCTCTAAGAAAATTCCACAAATGTTAGCTGTTGAAAATTATCACTCATTATTGCCTAGGTTTTGGCAGCTCCTCAAGTTGCTGTACAAGTAGCAACTGTTTTGTAAGTGTAGCGCCCCCTCTCCACCCGGTTACCTTCTTTAATGCCAATCTGCTTACAGGTTTTGATGGATAGATCTGGGTTCTTCTGGATCCCGCCACCCACTCAACTTTCTTTCTTCCTATGGAGTTATTTGGCGGTGTCTCCACCCCCCTCACTCCTTCCTGGCAGGGTCACCAGGGCAGCTTGGGAGGAAAATTCTAACCCAGGGTAATCCCCACGTACTTCCAGATAGTTGGAGACTCCCAGGAAATAACACAAACACATACACTATATTAAACACAATTATATTAAACAGGAGACAAATATAACACAACAGGGTAAAACACTATTTTTAGGGTCACCGGTGCCCAGCAACTGTAAGGTTAGTGTCCCGTTAGTGCGCATACTTTGTTGTGGCCCTTGATGACTTATGACCACAACATTTTTCTCTGCAGTGGTTTAGCAGTGGGGCTGACTGGGTCCACTACAGCCCAAAGGACTCACAAGTGGGGGAAGGTGGTAAATCCCTCCATAGGTTTAATATGCAGCAGGTTATAAAATCCCCAAACAAATTCCCTGACTTACTAACTAAAAGATGGTACACTCACACACTCCATGAATGAGCCTCAGGTTCAGAGATGACTCAGTCACTGCAGAGGGGCTGGTCTCTTCTGGCAGGGATCCTCTTCAGGCAGGAATCAGGCTGCTTTGGTCCCAGAATTGCCCCTCACCACAAAGGGGAGCAAGGCTCAAGGTGCAGGCCACACAACTGCACCAAAATTCAAACTGTAATCTCCTACCCCAGCATTCAGACACACACACAGCAGCCCTGAACCAGCAGACAGAGCAGAGCTGACCATGGTGACTGGTCTCACCCAGGAGCCGGAGAGCCAACTCAGCCTGGCTGGGGAAGCCTCCCAGCAAACTCCACAAACTGGGAATCAACAGTGGAGAAATAAAACCCAGCTGAGGGATCCTGCCTTCAGGTCCCTCGAGGCTAGTTCTCAGGGGGGAACCCTGCATGCAGGCCTGGGGCTTACTAGCTCCCACACAGCCAGCCCTCCCCTTGCCCTGGCTGGCTCCAGATGCCTCAAACAATGGCTCCTCCTTCCCCTTCTGAACTCCCTGGGAAGGGCATCTCACTCTCTATGGGTTGCCAGGCAGACTCTGTCCCTGGTACGGAGGGGAGCCAAGGCAAACTCAATGTGCGGCTCCCTGAGCTGCTAGCAGACAGAGCCCTGGGAACCTAGGTAATCTCCTTGGGGGTTACATAAGTTATTCTTGTTACAAAATTAATAGAGTAATTGCTTTGCATGGCAGCAGTATAATAGCTCATAAGGCTCTATATTCATGCTGTGCTTACACCTATGCATAGGTTTTAACTTAAAGCATACAAACCATCCCATTAATGTTAATAGGTCTACCTGCACACTTTAAACAGAGAATTAGCAGGGTCGAGCCATTACATGGCAACTTACATGTAAGTATCTCAAAAAGTTATTTTTACATTAAATTAAATAATTAAGACCCACCATACATTTTGGGGTCAACTCAGTAGAACCTTGCATGAATACAAAATTTGTATCTGCAACTGCATCTGTAGCTGCAAAAATGAGTCACAGATATCTGCACTGACATGGATATAAAGCATATATCTGCAGATTTGCAGGGGTCTACAAGTAAGCACACTGTGTAGTGGGGGAGCTGAGACATGGCAGAGGTCAAATGAGCTGCTCAAGTATACACAATGGCTGTGTCTACATTGGCACCCCTTTCCGGAAAAGGGATGCTAATGAGACACTTCGAATACAAATCGTGAGTTTAAATATCCCCCGGCATTCATTTACATGTGCCGCTTTTTTTCTGGCTCGGGGTTTTGCGAGAAAAGCGCCAGTCTAGCAGCGATCTTGCGGAAAATAAACCCTTTTGGGAAGATCTCTTATTCCTCCTTGAAAGTAGGAATAAGAGATCTTGCGGAAAGCGTTATTTCCGCAAGATCGCGTCTAAATGGCGCTTTCTCGCAAAACCTCGGCAGCGCAGTTGCAATGTACAAATGCGTGAGAGATATTTAAATCCCCTTGATTCAGTCTCATTAGCATCCCTTTCGAAAGAAATGTATTAGCCATAAATAGAACCCAAGAGTCCTGACTCCTAGTTTTTGGTTCTCTCTAGCAAGTGCAAAGTTCCTTTGTACCACCTTACCAATATGCTGTAGACTTGTCTCCATCTCTGGGGATGTCTTAGACTCAGTCAATCCTTGGCATGTCTGAGGAGACAGTCAAAACTAATGACATACTTATGACAAATGTGGGGTGATTGTACAATGTTTACATTGGGCTAAGACAAATGACCTCCTCTCAGATAGCCCATAAATTGGTTGTCTTCATCCCAAGTGACCTGGAACTTGGAATAAAAAACTCCCTCATTTCTCATTGCTAGCCCCTTGAGTCATTCATAGCCCCACTGTTCAGTAATAGATAAAATATATTATTTATCCAACTGCCCACGAAACCTAGATGCTTTTAGATAAACAGAATTTCCAGCCTATAGAAGAAGCCAGTTAGCGAAGGCTGTGTGAGCCCAATTCTGCAAGAGTGGCCAGAGAGCTTTTAATTGCCACTAAAGTCAACGGGAGTCGAGGGCACTCAGCAACTTGCAGGACTGGGCCCCATTTGCCTTCCAAGTCATGGAGAGTGCTGGCCAACTTGGCAGACAAGCTGCCTTTGTTCAGGTAAATGTATTAATGCATGAGATTTAGCAGCTCTGATAGGTACAAGTTGGCACCACTAGGTTGGGAACTGGATAACAAGGTGAATGATTAACCAGTTAACTGCTAAGCCTCTACAAGTAACAAGTGAGGCTTACCAGTTCTGATTAACTGATGGGAGCTGGAGCTGGAGCAGCAGCCTGCCCACTGTAGGCAGGGGGCTGCTCCAGTCCTACAGGGTCCACCGCAGGTGGTGAGCACTTCAGCCTGGCCAGAGTAGCCCCTGTCCATGGGAAGGAGGGTACTCCAGCACAGCCAGGCTGAAGAAGCCCTCTCAGCTGCCCCCCTTTTAATCAGTTAACATTGCATTTAAACATTTAACCAATTAAATGGGATTTTACAAACCTAGAACAGGACACGTGGAGTCCAATCCCTGCTGTGCCACTAAACTGCAGTATGACCTGGGTAAGTCCTGTACCTTCTCTATACCTTTATTTCCCCTCCATTTTTAGTTCATTTTGGCTATTTTGATTGTAAGATCTTCTGGGCAGGGACTTGTTGTCACAATGTGTGTGTTTGGTCAGTGCCTGGAACAATGGAGTCCCCAGGGGCCTTTAGGCATTACTATTATAAAATGTTCTTATTATTAAAGAATAATAAAAAATTGTAAACTGGTGCAATGGTCATAGAAGAAAAAAAGTTTGTTTGGTTTGTTTTGGAAAATTATTCTGGTTGACAGAGACTAGTTTGTCCCTGCTGTTAGAAAAGTCCGGAGATCGGGAGAAATCCCAGATGACTGGAAAAAGGCAAATGTGGTGCCCATCTTTAAAAAAGGGAAGAAGGACAATCCAGGGAACTACAGACCAGTTAGCCTTACCTCAGTCCCCAGAAAAATCATGGAGGGGGATCCTCAAGGAATCCATTTTGAAGCACTTGGAAGAGGGGAAAGTGATCAGGAATAGTCAACATGGATTCACAAAGATTTGGGTTTGTTTAGTCTGCAGAAGCGAAGAGTGAGGGGGGATTTGATAGCAGCCTTCAACTTCCAGAAGGGAGGTTCCAGAGAGGATGGAGAAAGGCTGTGCACAGTAGTGACGGATGGCAGAACAAGGAGCAATGGTCTCAAGTTACAGTGGGAGATGTCTACATTGGATATTAGGAAAAACTATTTCCCTAGGAGGGTGGTGAAGCACTGGAATGGGTTACCTAGGGAGGTGGTGGAATCTCCATCCCTAGAGGTTTTTACGTCTCGGCTTGACAAAGCCCTGGCTGAGTTGATTTAGTTGGGATTGGTCCTGTCTTGGGCAGGTGGCTGGACTTGATGACCTCCTGAGGTCTCTTCCTGCTCTATGATTCTATGATTCTAAGACATCGCATCACGCTTAGTCCCTGGCTGTTGAGAATCAATCAGACTTCCTCCCTGCTTTAATGATGACATACTAGATAATGCAATATCACTCCTCTCAGCCCATACAATTACTCCTCCTGTCATTTCGGCTGTGCCTTTTTAAAAAACAAAACACTATGCATTAATCAAGAGGAGTTCTGTGCCACACTGAAATATCAACATGCCCCTAGTGACCATCCTAGCCATGTAATTAGGTTTGTCACTTTCATTAAAAAAAAGTGTAATTATGGTTTGGAGAGTCTGGGTATCAAACCTTGCCATTCTCAGAAGTCCGCTGGGGAAACAAAGAGGGAGAACTACTTATTGATTTCAGCTTTCTGATGATGACATGCAGGAATGTTGCTTGCAAACATGACCTGTTGCTTAAATTCATCAGGGCTCTGAGCCTTTCAGTGGAAGAGAGAGAGAGAGAGAGAGAAGCTGCTTCTTGTGTTTAAAGAAAAAAATAGAGAGGAAAAGAAAAGAGAAAGAGGGCAACAGTCTTTTCTTTCATTATAAGCACTGTTATATCAACAATAGCGAGGGAACAAAGAAAGCCATCTCCACTAGTTCCTGCTTCAATTAGTTATTTGAACTGGTGAAGATTGTGCCACTTTATCTCCCCCTTGTAACACGATCATTGTATTTTACATCTCATGAGAAAACAGGCAGGCCAGAGGCCATTATCCGGCTGTGTGTCATACATCACAGGAGATAACATCGTTATCCATGTCAAGAGGGATGATCAAGGTCTTCCTGTTTTATCACCGATTAGCCAGGAAAGAAAAGCTGCTGCTACTGCTGCTTTTGGCAGGTAGCCAGGCGCTATATGAGTATTACCATATCAGTGCTGTTAGGGGAGAAACCAGTGAGCATTGCTCATGGTGCAACTGTGCTGTGCTTTATAGCCCAACGTAAATGGCTCTTTAAAACATTAAAACCCTTGCTTATAGGGAGGATGCTGCATTTTCATTAGCTGACAGCAGCAGCAGGTGCCCTCTTGGAACTGAAGGCCAGAGTGTGCTCTGACTTGTACCACTGGCATATACAACCCCATTGACTGTAGCAGAGTTAAACCCACTTCACACCAGTTTCAGTAAATGGACTCCTGGAATGGGTTTTGGTTGCCCAGGTCACTTTAAAAATCCCACACAGAAGTCTTACACATTCCCTACACCCATCTCAAAACTTACACCAAGCTGGCTTTCACAGGGCCCAATTTTACCCTCACTCACACTGGATGACACCCCATTTTGTTCTGGGGAGAGGGGTTGCACCAGCTTTTTAAGACAGGGCAGAATTCAGCATCTCACTTTGCTATTTATTTATTTTGCTTTGTTTTCTCAACACCTATTCCAGACTCAAAGTGCTTCACTCTTGAAAATGTAGCATTCAGTATCAGATTAAAGTATTACAGCTCCTTTGCCAATTGGACTAAACCAGAGCAACAGGAGCATTAAGCCCCCCACCCAGGCCCTAGCCACTGGGATTTTGAGCTTTCAGCCTATCAACTAACCATGCCTCAAAATGCTTTCAGAAAGAAAACTGAGCAGATCCTGTATAAAAGAAATATGAAATAAAACCATAAAAGGGCATGCTACAATTTCTTTGAAAAGTATCCTCAATGCTGATGTGCAACTCATTGACTCAAGGAAACCTTTCCACTAATTTCAATGGACTTTGAAGAACAACAGGCTCTCACACAAAATCAGAGCTTCAAATTCTTCAGGGAGAACACTCTGTTGAGGCATTTCCTTCCCCTTCCCATTCAGTCATTTGAGGAGGTGATCAGTAAGAGATAGTAATGTACTACTGCAGAGTCAGTACAAGACTCAGAAGCCCTAAACAGTTACTTGTGTTTCTTGCACAATTCTGGATAGTCAATGTAAAATTGACAATAAAGCACCACCAGCTTTTTAAAACTATACATATATTAGCCAGAGGAACTCATCACCACAAGATATTGTAGAAGTAATGTTCTCAGCAGGATTCACATAATATGAATCAGAAAGCTAGCAGATACAGTATAGAAATTAAACATTCATAAAAAGATATAATCTCTTGTGCTTTGGGGCATAAAATAACTGCCTGATGTTTAGGAAGAATTTGCCCCATGGGCACATTAGCTCATAAATTTTCTACCCAGTGTTTTTTATATCTTCCTCTGAATCAGCTATTTTTGGCCACAGAAATAAAAACACAGGAATTAACAAACCAAATCAGACTAATAGTCCATCAAACCCACTATCCTTGGTATTATAAATAAGCTAATTAAAAATCAAGAACAAAAAATCATTAAACTTGGGCATATGTAAAAAAAAAATACTGAACCACAGTTTCCCTTAAAAAAGAGATAAAAGGTAAAAGTGACTCAGCAACAGTGAGTCAGGAAATGAGACAGTTCCAGAGTTATTAGTTCAATGGAACTTCGTATAAAGAGCCTGAACTGGTAACATCTGAGTATTCATCATTATCAATAGCTGAGCCAGACATATCTGAATCATCATCATGAGGCAGAGTGGGACAGTCCCTACAGCGAGTTCATCATGAGGACCTTAAGAACATCAGATGTGCTTCCAGCGGGGTAACAAAAAAGAAGCATTTCTACAGTCTGTTTGAGCAGAGGTGAGCCATTGTAAGAGCATGCAACTGGATCCTTAAAGTTCATGCAGTCAAAAAGTTCATGCAGACAGTATTTTTGGGGATGGGGAGGAAGTTGTTTAAGTGGAGGACTGGAAGTTCCGGGCAGTTGGTTCTATTCCCGGCACCAATACTGACCCTGAATAGTTCTGACCTTGGACAACTGGCACATTGACTGGAGTGGGAGGGAGGGAAGAGGGCAATTGCTCTGGGGCCCAGCAATTCAAAAGGGCCTGAGGTAGGGGCTGGAGCCCCTTCCACTGCGGTAGGGGCTGGAGCCCTGGGCCCTTTAAATCATCACTGGAGCCAAGGGCAGCACTGATGACTGTCTTAGATAGGCATGCTGCACTCTGGGCAGCCCTGAGGGCTATCTGAGGGATGCTAATTCCAAACCCACACCTTCTGTCTAAAGTCTGTGTCCCTGAAGGGATGGGAGCCACTCCCCCACTTGCCCCAGGATCTGGCAAATCTGTTGGACTCACTGATTTCAAATGTTTGGTTTTAGAGTACTTCCCTATCTCACAGGAGTGCTCCGAGGTTAATTAAGGTCGCAAATGGGGTACAAGCCCCATAGAAACTACACTACAAAAGCCTCAAAATATTATTATAGAAGGGACATGCTTTACCCTGTATGATGATTCCTATCATGCACTGAGCATCTAACCCACACCAGGTGTGGTGTATTGTCTCATCTAGTCTATGTAGCACTTTAAAGACTAACAAGATGGTTTATTAGGTAGTGGAAGTGGGTCTGGACCACAAAAGCTCATCACCTAATAAACCATCTTGTTAGTCTTTAAAGTGCTACATAGTTCTGTCTTTTGTTTTAGCTAGACCAGACTAACATGGCTGCATCTCTATCACTGTCTAATCTAGTGGCACTGAGACCACTTACACAGATAATAATGAGCCCACTCTACAGCCTTACTCAGAGCCAGCTGGCTTTTTGCTCATGTGGTTGAGGCTCATTCACTAAGCTCCAGGAGATCCAGGTTTGGTTCCTCCTGTTGGGTGTTACAGCTCCACATGGAAGAGCTTAGCTGACCCTGAATAGACCACCATGACAAAAAAATGAAACTACATAGCAACCAACAAAGCCCTGTTTCAAAATCCATATTTGCATCTGGAATGTCAGGAAGGGAGTTAAGAACATAAGAATCGCCATACTGGGTCAGACCAAAGGTCCATCCAGCCCAATACCCTGTCTGCAGGTAATGATCAAGCGATCTCTCTCCTGCCATCCATCTCCACCATCTGACAAACAGAGGCTAGGGACACCATTCCTTACCCATACTGGCTAATAGCCAATGATGGACTTAACCTCCATTAATTTATCTAGTTCTCTTTTAAACCCTGTTATAGTCCAAGCCTTCACAACCTCTTCAGGCAAGGAGTTCCACAGATAGACTATGCGCTGTGTGAAGAAGAACTTCCTTTTATTTGTTTAAAACCTGCTGCCCATTAGTTTCACTTGGTGGCCCATAGTTCTTATATTATGGGAACAAGTAAATTACTTTTCCATATTCACTTTCTCCACACCACTCATGATTTTATAGACCTCTATCATATCCCCCTTAGTCTCCTCTTTTCCAAGCTGAAAAGTCCCAGTCTCTTTAATCTCTCCTCATATGGGACCCCTTCCAAACTCCTAATCATTTTAGTTGCCCTTCTCTGAACCTTTTCTAATGCCAGTATATCTTTTCTGAGATGAAGAGACCACATCTGTAGGTAGTATTCAAGATGTGGGCGTACCATGGATTTATATAAAGGCAATAAGATATTCTCCATCTTATTCTCTATCCCTTTTTTAATGATTCCTAACATCCTGTTAGCTTTTTTTGACTGCCGCTGCACACTGCGTGGATGTCTTCAGAGAACTATCCTGATGACTCCAAGATCTCTTTCCTGATTAGTTGTAGCTACATTAACCCCCATCATATTATATGCAGGGCTCCACAAATGCACTCGCCCACTTGCCCATGGCGAGTAGATTTTGCCAGCTGGCGAGTGCAGGGGCGGACTGGGCCGGTGGGCCGTTGTAAGGGGCTGGCCGAAGTCCACACTACGGGCGGTGCGGCCCCATCCAATCCGCCGGCCAGCGGAGGAGCAGAGCGCTGCTGGGGAGGGGGAACTGCGGCGATTCTCAGCACCGGGCTGCCCGTGTGCAGCTGCAGCGCAACGAGGCGGGACGCTGGCGGGACTTGGCCCCGCCGATTGTAAAGGGCCGCGGCAGCTCGGTTCTGGCCGCGTGTCCCCGGCAGCTGGCTGTGGCGCCTGGCAGAGCCAGGCCCCGCCCCGCCGGCTCCAGTCCTGCCACGGCCCCAGCCCCTCGCCAGCGAGAGTCCCTCCCTGCCGACCGCCCGGCTCGCTGCGCCTGCCCCGCGCCCCATCTGGCTCCGCCGCCCATTCACCACGCCGCCCCTGCACCCTGCACCCCGGATCCCCTGCTCTCCCTCTGGTTCTGCGCCGCCCTTGCACCCCGCCCCCTGCTCCCCGATCCTGCTCCCCCAGCTCTGTGCTGCCCGTTCCCTGCACTGCCCCTAGACCCCAATCCCTCTGCCCCTCCCGTTCCCCGCATCCCATTCCCCGTGCCTACCCCGCACCCTGCTCCCCCTGATCCCTGCGTCCCTCTGCCTCTGTGCCTCCTGTTCCCCGTGCCACCCGTCCACGCCCCATTCCCTGCACCCCTCTGGCTCTGTGCTGTCCCTGCACCCTGTTTCCCCTGTGGGTCGGGTGTGAAGGGTGCTTGCCCATAAGGAGGGGCTGGACAGGGCAGGGAAAAGGCTGCTGTGACCCAGCAGCAGTGAAAGGGGGAGTTCACTTGAAGCGCCTTTGCCTTTATGGAAAAAAATGAATGAAAATGTGATTTGCTATTTATAGCGCTAAAATGCTGGGACAAAAATGAAAACAAACAAACAAAACCCATTGCAAAATGCAAACGTGTAAAAGACAACAAAAAAGTGGGGGGAATGTTTTGCTTGGCCCTGGGGAGAAGCGGCTGGGCTGGGCTGTGGGAGGAGGAGGAGGAGAAAATATGGGGAAGGGGCTTGTGCTGAGGGGAGAGGGGGAGGAGGTCAGGAGAAGAAGAAGAAAGGGAAGGCACCAAGGGACAGGGGTGCAGGAGAGACAAATCCCAGGGGGCCAAGTGCAGACAATGAGGAAAAGGGCAGGAAGGGAGGTGTCAGTGGGAGGGGGGAACAGGGTGATGCTGAGAGAGGAGAGGGTAAGAGCACTGGGGGATAGAGGGAGGAGGGAGAGGTGCTGGGAGAAGGCTTGAAAGAAGGGGTGGGCATGAGGAAGGCGGGGATAGAGTAAGGCAACTGTGAGGGCACAGGGGCATGAGTGGAATGGGGGCTGAGGGGTGGGTATCAGGAAAAAGAGGGCAAAGGGCAGGGGCAGTGAGGGAAGGGAGGCACCAGGAGGGTGCAGGTGCCAGGAGATTCTGGGGTGAAGCAGAAGGGCAGACACCTGCAGGGAGGGACCAGCACCAGAGGAGAGAGGCAGGGCAGGTGTGTAGAGGAGGTGTTAGGAGGGGATGAGGAGGGTAACTCACATGATCAGAGTGGGACTACTGGAGGAGTGGGCACAGGGGAGAGAAGGGCTGGTGGAGGACAGGTCTCAGGAAGGCTGAGGGCAGCAAGAAGGGCAGGAGTCAGGACAGCAGAGGAGGTGAGGGTTGGGGGCAGCAGGCACCAGGGGAGCTGATGGAGCAGGGGGAGGAGACATGGCAGCAGAGGGAAAAAGTAGAAGTTTATAAGATACTTATTAATAACTTGGGTGATATTTATTAAGAACGTATTAGTAATTACTGTTCTTATTAGGAATTTATGCCATTAAAAAAACACTTTTTTGTGGGGGGGAGTGTGGCGAGTCCCTTTTTTGTCTGGCGAGGAGGGTTTTCCATAATTTGTTGAGCCTGATTATATGTATAGTTGGGTTTTTTTCTTCCACTGTTCATTACTTTACATTTATCCACATTAAATTTCATTTGCCATGTTTTTGCCCAGTTTGGTGAGATCTTTTTGAAGTTCTTCACAGTCTGCTTTTGTCTTAGCTACCTTAAGCAGTTAAGTATCATCTGCAAATTTTGCCATCTCATTGTTTAGCCCTTTCTCCAGATCATTTATGAATAAGTTGAATAGGATTGGTCCTAGGGCTGACCCTTAGGGAACACCACTAGTTACCCATCTCCATTCTGAAAATTTACCATTTATTCCTACCCTTTGTTTCCTGTCTTTTAACCAGTTCTCAATCCATGAAAGGATCTTCCCTCTTATCCCATGACCTTACGTAAGAGCCTTTGGTGAGGGACCTTGTCAAAGACTTTCTGGAAATCTAAGTACACTATATCTACTGAATCCCCCTTCTCCACATTTGTTGACCCCTTCAAAGAACTCTAATAGATTAGTAAGACGTGATTTCCTGTTACAGAAACCGTGTTGATTTTTGCCCAACAAAATTATGTTCTTCTATGTGTCTGACAATTTTATTCTTTACTATTGTTTCAACCAGTTTGCCCAGTACTGACATTAGACTTAGCGGTCTGTAATTGCTGGGATCGCCTCTACAGCCCTTTTTAAATATTGGCGTTACATTAGCTATCTTCCAGTCACTGGGCACAGAAGCTGATTTAAAGGCTAGGTTACAAACCATAGTTAATAGTTCCGCAATTTCTCATTTGAGTTCTTTCAGAACTCTTGGGTGAATGCCATCTGGTCCCGGTGACTTCTTACTGTTAAGTTTATCAATTTGTTCCAAAACCTCCTCTAATGACACTTCAATCTGTGACAAGTCCTCAGATTTGTCACCTTCAAAGGACGGGTCAGGTTTGGGAATCTCCGTAAGTAACTTCCTCAGTCGTGAAGACTGAAGCAAAGAATTCATTTAGTTTCTCCGCAATGACTTTATCATCTTTAAGTGCTCCTTTTGTATTCGATCATCCAGGGGCCCCACTGGTTGCTTAGCAGGCTTCCTGCTTCTGATGTACTTAAAAAACATTTTGTGTTACCTTTTGTGTTTGTGGCTAGCTGTTCTTCAAACTCCTTTTTGGCTTTTCTTATTACACTAGCCAATTAGCCCGTCATAAGACGGGATTTTCAGGTCTTCTCTCCTGAGCGCTCTCGTTCCGTGTCTCTCTCTCTCTCTCTCTCTCCTCCTGCTGCCTACCCCCCTCTCTCTCAGCTCTCCTCCGCCTCCTGCCTCTCTCTCCATCTCCTTCTTTCTCTTCTCCCCCTCCTGCCTTTCACTCTCCCTTTCTCTTCTCCTCCTCCTCCTGCCTCTCTCTCTCCCCTCCGTCTCTCCCGCCCCCTTTCCCTTCCCTTCCCTCCCGTGTTGCTTGTAGGCTGAGTGCTGCCTGCTCAGCCGGGCTGCTGCGAGGGAGGTGGGTAGGGTGGTGACATACACGGCCAGGGGGCAGGGATTTGCACCGTCTGTCCGGTGGAAAAATTCAGAAAATACCGGACATGTGAAATGTCCGGTATTTTGTGAATTTCGGCTGGGCGCCAGAGGTAAGCCTGGCGGGGCCGGGGGAGCAACTGGGAGGCGGAGCGCGATTGGCTTTGGGAGCCCTGTGGTCGCGTGCAAAAGCCAGGTGGGGTGGGGGCCAGGACTCCCAGCCACGCCCCCCCCCACCCCGGCCTGGCTTTTGGACGGGACCAGAGGCTCCCAGTGCGAATCGTGGCCCGTCTCCCTGCTGGGAACCTCTGGTTGCGAGCAGAAGCCGGGCGGGGGGAGTGGCTCCCAGCCCTGCCTCTGCCCCCGCCTCTGCCCCGGCCCCCGCCCCCGCCTGGCTTCTGCTGGCAAGTAAAGAGAGCGCCTGCCAGGGGCGCAGCAGGAAGGACTCCGGCTGCGGCCAGTGGCTGCATCCCCCCACCCGCCAGGTCTGCTACCCGCCCCCTTCCTCTGTCCCCTCCTCCGTCAGCCCCATGGCCCCCGATCCTCCCCAGCTCTGCTTCCCACCCCTCTTCCTGCCGGCCAGCCCCACAGCCACGGACACCCCCACCAGTGCTGCTTCCCACCCCCTTCCTCCGGGCCCCCATCCTCCCCTCAGCCCCACAGCCCCGATCCCCCCAGCTCTGCTTCCCACCCCCTTCCAGCCAGCCCACCCCCTTCCCCTCCCTCCATGGCACCCTGCCCCCTTTCCCTCCCTCCATGGCGCTCAGCTGGGAGTGCTCAGCTGGGCCTTGACAAGCGGCAAATGGACCCCAAATGGCCACTTGCTGCCACTTGCTCCCCCGTGGGGCCCAGCTGAGCGCACCATGGAGAGAGGGGAAGGGGGACGGGGCGCTGATGTACATGGCCAGGGGGCGTGGCCGTGTACGTCAGCGTTACAGACGCACAGAAAATGGGCTACTATATATATGATTTTTACACTTAATTTGGCAGTGCTCATGCTCCTTTCTATTTACCTCACTAGGATTTGACTGCCACTTTTTAAAAGATGTCTTTTTCTCTCTCACTGCTTCTTTTACATGGTTGTTAAGCCACGGTGGCTCTTTTTTAGTTCTTCTACTATGTTTTTTAATTTGGGGTATACATTTAAATTGGGCCTCTATTATGGTGTCTGTCATGATCATGAGGATTAGCCAGCAGCCTGGGGACTAAGGGGTTAACTACTCCTAAGCCAGGTGGAGATGGCCAATAGGAATGCAGGTAGGGATTTCAAACTGGGACAAAGGAATTTTTAGTTTCTCCCTCCTTTGTCTCTGGGGCAGTTTCCCTCCAGCTACTGAGAGTATGTCTACACTTGCCCCCTAGTTCGGACTAGGGAGGCAAATGAAGCATACTGAAGTTGCTAATGAAGTGCGGGTTTTAAATATCCCCCGCTTGATTAGCAGATTCACGGCCGGTCGCCATTTTAAAATGCCGGTCGCCCGATATAACTTGCAGCGTATAGACGCGGTAGTCCGATCCAAAACCCTTCCCTCGAATTAGCTGTTACACCTCCTGTAATGAGGAGTAAACCTCCTTGCAGGAGGCATAAGGGTTTCTTTCTCGACAGATCCCCCTCTAAACTGCCGCTTTTTGCTGACAAAGTGCTGAGTTGGCAGAACGTGGCGACCATTTTTATGCAAATTAGGCACGGGATATTTAAATCCCTGCCTCATTTGCAATGTCGACCTGCCTAATCTGCATCCCTCTGCCAACAGAGGGATGCAGTCTAGACATACCCTCAGACTGCACATTGAAATACAGCTGGCAGAAACCAACGAAAAAATGTTCTGTCACAGGATGGTCCCTATTTAGCTCTTCCTCCAAAACAAGGCATCTCATCTATTGCAGAGGCAGCAGAACTGCAGCATTTTCTGGGACTGTCACAGCTGAATTCCCCAATCTAGCACTTCAAGTGTATGTAATGGATGCCGGGCTAGCAAAATAAAACCTCTGTAAAGATCCTGTCTCTGTAGTCCCAGAGACAAATAAAAAGTTTCCGGTTTCATTTTCCCTGAAATCTGGCTATTGCTGCCACCATGTGTCCAAAGTGTACCCCCTTTTTCCAGGGAAGAAATCACTTGGAATCTCTTCCCTGAGGGCAAAACCCGCAACCTCCTTTCCCCCAGGAGTTGGGAAAAACAAGCAAAAGCACTCCCACAGATAACAATGAACCTGTGCTCTCTCTCTGTTAATGTGTCTGCAGCTAGACACTAAAGTTTAAGGACACAAAAGATCAACTAATACCAGTTAATAAAACAAAAAAAACACTTTTATTATTAAAACAAGATTATTGTTGCAAGCAGAGTAAATGACTTGGTGTTAAAAAGCCATGAACTGGAATAAACTCAGGGATTTTCCCTGGGATTAATTCTTGGTTACAAAAGAGAGAAGAAAAAAGACAAATTAACTAGCTCACACATAATTTCCAAACCCCAAAGAAGGAAAACAATAAACCTGATGGAATACCTAAACTTTTTCCTGCTGACACATTCTGATGAATCCAAGGAATCTGGTTTTGGGAAGAGTTCATCTTTCCCCTCCGTGCCTGGAGAAGATTTCCCCATCCATCTCAAACAAAGAGCTTGCTGTCTTCAATTTGAAATTCTTTAGCTGCGTTTCATTGGCCAATGCCCAAAGCCCTTCTTCCTCAGGTGCAGAGCTTTAAGTTTGCTTAAGCCTTTCCTTGTTCTCCAGGTAAGTTAGACTCTCCTTTGCAGCTCCCATTCATGATAGGGTCCTTTGTGCGCTATATAAACTAGGTCTCTCCCATCGTATCTTTGCTTCGTGCCCAAAGTGCTTGAATAGATACAGCTAAGCCTAGGCAGACTGTTGCACAATTCCAACAAACATTCCAGGCCCACGCTGAGATCTGACCCATTTTTCACCTTCTTATCCTTGTCTCCAAGCCCTCCCTGTGCTTCCAAGGAAAACTGTGTGGAATTCCCTTCATTAACCAGTCTGTGGCACTCCATCAACTAATGAGTCATGCGAGACCCTGCATGTCCCAAGGGATTGAATGAAAGATCTTCCAGTCAGTCCTTCAACTGAGAGCCAGAAGCATAAAATCTAGTTCATTGCAGAGTCATGGCTACCCCACTAATCCAGGGCTGTCCCACCAACCTGTGCTGTGCTGTGCACACACCATATGTTTAGCCTATGCTGCCCAATTTAACTCACTAGTTTATCTTCCATATAAATGAGTTGCCTGAAAACATCAACCAGCCAACCATCTGATTTCCCTTATATGTATTTGCATTGCAATGGCATGCAAGGTAATTTGCTGCCACACCACATGGGTTCAATTTCTCCTGACCTTGCAATTTCAGCTGTCAAGTAGGCTCTCCACTTTGCAGCTGTCAGCTTCCCTGACAAGCAAATTGATGCTGATGTTTGTAGGAAAAAAAACAAATAGGAAGGGGAAGGTAATGACAAGCCTTTTCCTGTTTTGCCGCAGGTGAGCATTGTAAATTGGCAGCAGCATTCAGGGAGTCACCCAGAGTTGTCATGCAGCTATAAGATTATTATGCAAGCATCCTAGCACTGTTTTCAGCCATACTGTATAATTAATCCATTGTAGCCACTGAGTCTGGCACTTTTGCTTCTAGGTCCAATGTCAAAAAGGCAGTGGCACTGTGAAATCCTAACCATGATCATCAAAGGTTTGTGTGAACTTTAGGTTTTCATGGTTTATTACATATTTGAGTTTGCTGTTGCTTTCCCTATTATCACACCGTAACATGCAACGAATGAGTGTAATCTCCAGAACAGCACATTGTTTCACAAGAGTCCTTTCCCCACAGCACAGATATTTTTAAACTGTCTACAATAGAAATGGAACTGAAAGGTCTTTCCAGATCACGGATGTTGCCGGACCAGAGACTCCCATTCCACAGATGTTCAATATATACATACTTGTTTTAAATTCCTGTGGTTGTTTGAAGCAGCCAAAGATAGCAGTTGAGATCTAAGATTTTTAGCCATTCTTGGTGCTATATGTTTTTAAACTTTTATAAAAATGCAGATTTTTTTCCCTACGATCCACTTGCTGGCAACTGATATTTGTATTATATCAGCAGGTAAGTGGACCCACCAGGGATCAAAGGCTAGGTAACCAAAGGGAAATATTTATTCATATTCATGCTCACAGAGCAGGTGTATCCTTGCTTCTCTCATGACTGTCCAGATGAAATCACCTAGGCTGTGTCTACACTGGCGCGATCTTGCACAAAAGTGGCCGCTCTTGCGCAAAAACTTGCTGCCTGTCTACACTGGCTACGTGTTCTTGCGCAAGTAAACTGCCATTCTAATGTATGAAATCAGGGCTTCTTGTGCCAGAACTCTGATGCTCCCACTCAGGAATAAGCCCTTTTGCGCAACTGTTCTTGTGCAAGAGGCCAGTGTAGACAGGCAACATGAATTTCTTGCACAAGAAAGCCCTATGGTTAAAATGGCCATCAGAGCTTTCTTGCGCAAGAGAGCGTCTACACTGGCATAGATGCTCTTGCGCAAAAGTACATCTCTTGCGCAAAGGCACATGCCAGTGTAGACACTCTCTTCTGGAAGAGTTTTTGCACAAGAACTCTTCTGCAAAAGAGTTCTTGCGCAAGAAGCTGACAGTGTAGACGTAGCCCTATAGTATTATTTATTTGTAATCTAGTACAGGTTGTTGTACCTCTCTAGTCTGGCATCACCAATAGTCTGGCAAGATTTTAGTTAGCCAGATGCCCACTTATCATGAATGGGGCCAAGTTTCCCATAGTCCCATAAAGTTTGTTTACAGCCACCAGTCCTAGTTCTCAGTGATCTGTTTTGTTATTTAGCTCTAATTTACCCCTAAAGTCTTCTAAGAGCCCAGTAAGCAGTGGAAGTGTTGGTAATGCTGCTAGACAATATTGATCTTTTGTGGTCTGACAAATTCTCTGGTTCAGCACCGGTCAGGTCCTAAGGGTGCCAGTCTAGAGAGGTTCAACCTGTAGCTTCAAGAAGCACTGAGTTCACCATTGGGCTAGATGGTATATGTCACACTTCTCACTAAGCTCATGACATGTGATGCTTTCATAAAGCCCTATCTCCAGAAGTCAGATGACCACAAGAGAATCTTTGTTTTCATTTACAAAGAACAATTGTATTTCTTTTGGGTGGTACTATTGCCAGCACTGAGCAATAAAAAACAAAATCATGAGTTGAACCTCTCAAAAAAATGCACACATGCATGAGATTAGCTTTTTTAAAAAATAGGTTTAAAAAATACATGTTGGGTGCTTTTTACTTATCATCTGGTTTTTGAGCCATTAGGGAGTCATGATCCCTCCACACCCATGAGGGCTAGAAACTTTCATTTGAAAAAAAGTGAGATAAGGCTCTTGTGTAATCAGTTCACTCAATGAACCAGGGAAAAAACAAAGAATCTTAAAAACCATGCTAGTCAACATAAGACTGTGCTAGGTGTAGCTATTTTGACCTACGCTCCAAAGTGCAGACGTACCCTTTTCAAATCTAAAGAGGCGATACAAACAAATGCTGGGAGAAATGAAGCATTATTATCTCTATGCTATAGATGGGCCCTGAGGCACAAGGAGATTAAATGAAAACTTTTCCAAAGTCACACAAGCAATCTATGGCAGAGCCAGAAATTGAATTCAGGCCTGCATCTCAATCCTAAGCAGAAAGCTAGCCTCTCTCCAAACTTATACTAACAACACAGAAACCTATGGGGGAACATTTTAATTTGCCTGGACACTCATTAATTAATTTAAAAGTAGCCATTCTTCTACAAAGTAATTTCAGGAATCAACTACAGAGAGAGACTGCAAAACTGGCCTTGGTATACAAATTTTACAGTATCTCTCAGGGATTGAACAAAGACATGAACTGAATGGGCCGTTATATTCAACATCCAAATGACATCAAAAGCTAAGCATGGGACACTTACAACCCACTCTATTAGCCTCATTTAGCACCAACATTTAAATGGATAGGTTTTTTTCTCTTCCCCCTCGCCCTTCTTTTTCTGCTTTAAATTGAGGTTTTCCTCCTTTTTGCTCCACTCATCTGAAGAAGTGGGCTGTGCCCACAAAAGCTCATGATACCATCTACATTTTTGTTAGTCTCTAAGGTGCTACAAGACTATTTGCTGTTTTTTAAGTTTTGTCACATAGTGAGATTATTTACCTGGCTTTGCTAGGTTCCACATGAAATGGATCCCCGTTATCTTTCCACGAATCTTCCATCATGCAATATGGCCTCAAGTCACAGCATGGTGATGACACCATAACTTGGCACATTTCACATGATGCGATATTTGATTTGGGACATTGCAGCCCATGGGATTACTCCACCCTTTGAGCCTTTTACATTAAACCCATTGAACACCATGCAGCATACCAGGGAGAAGGGCAGTATTTCAGTCAGGACTTCCAAAGGAGACTTATCTGCACGGCATTAATACACAGAGAATTTTTCTAATAAGAAGCATCTGTTCTGACGCCCCAGCCAACATTTCCCTTCCCCAGATGGGATCCATCAATAAACCATGTATTAAATGAAAGTGCCCTCTATGCTGCCACAGGGGCAGGTGTTAACTCCTGTGTTTTCACAACCCTTATGGGACCTCTTGCAAAAGAAACTCACTATGAATAAACACTGCAGAGCAAGATGCTCTAACATCTCCATTAACAATATGGACAAGTGGGCAAACAGCACTCTGAGGCTACATCTGCACAGCTTCCAGCTTCTGCAAAAGCCTATGCAAATGAAGCATGGATTAGCATATTGTCACGCTTCATTTGCATAATTAATTAGGAGTCGTTTTTGTGCAAGAGGTTTTTGTGCAAAACCCCCCTCTTGTGCAAGAGCCGTTCTTCCTCATTTTTTCAAGAAGAATGGCTCTTGTGCAAGAGGGGTTTTTTGCACAAAAAGGTGCTGTGTAGACGGCACCTTTTTGAGCCAAAACAGCTCCCAATTAATTATGCAAATTAAGCATGGCAATATGCTAATCCATGTTTCATTTGCACAGGCTTTTGCGGAAGAGGGAAGCTGTGTAGATGTAGCCTGATGGAGTTTATATGCCCCATGCAGCCAAGAAGTAAGGGAGGGATTAATGTGAAAGTTAGCAATAAGGAGCTCGAAGGACATGATGAGCTGAAACCAGTTACAGTTCTTCTAAGGCAGTGGTCTTCATCACTTTTTGAATTTAAGTGCAATCCAGGATCTACCTCAAATCCAAACACCCTGCCCCTTCTCTGAGGCCCTGCCCCCTGCTTACTCCATCTTCCTTCCCTTCTCCCATCCTCCCTCCCTTTCACTAGGCATCGAGGCACAGGCTCTGGTCTTGGATTAAGGGATCTGATGTACAGGAGAGGTTCTGAGCTGAGTTTGGGACAGGCATTTGGGATGCTGGAGGGGCTTCTAGGTGCAGGCTCTGGGAGGATGTTTGGATACACGGGTGCTCAGCGCTGGGTCAGGGATTTGGGGTGCAGGAGGGGGTTCATGAGTAGGGTAGGAGTTCAGGATGTGGGCTTCAGCTGGACACCGCTTACCTCAGGGCTCCTAGGTGGTGGTGCAGTGGGGCTAAGGCAGGCTCACCCTGCCCTGGTACTGCACCACTCCCTAAAGCAGCCATCAAACTTCATCCCAAGTCCTGTTGTGCCCCCTGTCTGCTTTGTGGAGAAAGGATACAGAGTGGGAGGGAGGGCACCTTGGCATCAGCACCCCCTCACTCTCTCCTGCCCTGCACAGAAAACCAGAGGCTCCTGAGGGGACAGCTCCAAGGCAAAGGGCAGGAGATGCACAGCAGTCTGGGGGAGCAGCTGAAGCGCCAGCACTTGATAGCCTCTTGGCCAAACCAGTCAGGATCACTGGCAGAGGCTCCAAGATCTACCAATAGATCCCAATGTACTGTTTGGTGACTACTGTTCTAAGTGCCTGCATGTCAAGGTAGAGATTTCTTCTGGAGACCTAGGATGAGGAAAAGAAGAACTGGGGAGGGGCAGAGGATTCTTTGGGAAAGAGGCTACCTGGTTAATGTCTGTACAAGTCAGAATGTGGGGCTAATGCAGGTTAGCCTGGAAATGGATAATATATATATGAGAGAGAGAGAGAGAGAGACAGACAGACAGACAGACAGACAGACAGACAGAGACTTTTATTTTTTGCTTTAACTGATTTTAAAACCTTAATTTGGGGATGTATAGACTTAGCCCTGCAAAAAGGCAAACTGATTATCCACTTTCTCTAACTGTGCCTTGAAAACAAATCCCCTTTGGCTTCATTTTACCGGCAGGGTTGACAGCTATTGCACAGATCTATGGAGCATTCAATGGCATCTTGATTTTGTTAAATATCAAAACAAACAAACAAATAAACCAGTCAATGAGCATTGGCAACAGGAGCATTCTTCAGTTGCAATATGGTAGCAGCTTGAGACTCTGACAATAAGTTTCAACAGAGTTGAGATTCATAAACGTTTTAAAAAATGAGGGTTTTTAAAAAAAAAACACATAGATGTATCAGTTCCCACTTAAAATTTGTCTCCGTTACCTCCCTAAGGGCTGAGCTATCAGATCTTTATAACAGCCTCCTTTTGTACTGTTGTAGATATATGTTCCACACCATAACTGCGCTCTCCCTCATGAGCAGGAATGAATAATGCTCGCATTACTACACAATACAAACTCCAGCATCAAAGGAAGCAGGAAAGACATCAGAAGGCACAGAGAAATAATTTGCTTCACTGGCACTAACTCTCAACTACTTTGTTACCTTTGTAGGTGTGGCTGTCTGCTTGGTATAATAGCCTCTGCTTCCCTGCTCCACTGCACTCAGCCTACATTTTGGCTTTACTCCAAAAAGCCTATATGCTATGCTAAGTGACTAAAATAATTAGACAACAGTTATAACAGGAAAAATTGCATTAGGCTACTGATATGAGCCCTTCATCTCACCCAAGGCCTCTTAACTGCAGGTAGCTGTTACTTAAAAGCAATTCTGAGCTTTTTTTGCGGGGGTGGGGGTGGAGAGAGGAGGAATCTACCTGCCACTGTGAAATTTTATGACTCTGCAATAGTCTACCCCTCAACACTGCACCTAAAGTCCATCCTGCAACTCCAGCGCTGCCTGGAAGGAAGGGCATGTTGTTGGACAGCTGTGATCCATGGAGCATTTCTGCGGAATGCCAACTCATCAGCTTTCCACTCTTCATAGGCAATGACTGCTCCATTCATTCTGAAGAAAGCATCCCCCCTCCAGATCCCACCAAGAGCACCACATGCTTCATTATTACTGGGGCTGGCAGATAACTAATCTGGTTAAGTGGAATGATATTGTTATGGGAGATAGGATGTTTGACAGGACTCACCACCCCCAAGAGCTCCCAGAATCCAGGTTGGGTGTATTGAGAGCAGTATAACTGGAGATGATGCAGTGAAATGGGCCAAAAAGAAAATGTAGACTTCATTGGGAAGCATTTACTGTTAGGAGTTTTATTAGATTATAAAACTATCTCCACAGAAAGTTTTGCTAGCACAAATAAATGCATAAAGAATGAATCTAGAACAGAACCCTCAATCCAAACTCTGCCTCTACAAAAACTTAAAAAACGACTAATAGTCTAGCAGCACCTTAAAGCCAAATAAAACCTGTAGATGAGCTTTCATGGGTACCATGAGCTTTCGTGGCTACAATGCACTTTTTCAGATGAATGGAGTATTAAAAGTCCAGTTCCAAAATAAATTGGGGATGGGAAGGGGGGAAGGAAGGGAAAAAATAATGAATTAGAGTGTTCATGTTACATGAAGCTGATAGAGAAGGTGCAAATTGTTCTTAAGTATCTATTGGTTGGTTGGTTAAGTCATTAGGATGTGGAAGGTAGTGTGCTAGCCAGGTAATGTCTTTATTCATACCTTTGTGATGGGTCCCAAACTTGTAAATGAAGTTAAGTTCCAATGCTTCCCTGTGTATTTGGCTTGTGGAATTGGCCTGAAACAACACAGTGACTTGGAGATCTATTAATAAGTGCCCAGGCCGGTTAAAGTGTTCTCCAACAGGTTTCTGTGTGTTATCCCTCTACAATTAAACCTTGAGAAAGTTAGATTTGGATCTAATTTTCACAGTCAAGCCTATGCTAGTAAGAAGCCCAAACCAGATATCCCTCAAGCTTGTTGTTGAGTTCATCTCTAATCCCAGCACCAAGGAAGGCTGGCATGCTAGGCGGAGGAAATAGACAGCCTGGCCCTGGCCACACTCCACCCCCAGATACCTAACTGTAGGTGTACTGGGGGCAAAGTGTTGCTGCCCCCAAGCACCCACCCTCCCCATGGTCCTGGCTAGGGAGCCTGGGGCTGTGTGCCCTCCCCGTGCTGGGGGAGCGGGGGTATGCTGCCCCGCTTCCCTGTAATGGGAGGCAGGAAGGTGGGCTCCCGTGGGAGGTGGGGCCTTAGCAGAAGGGGTAGAGCTGGGGGTGGGGGAGAGACTTGCCTCCCTCGGCTCTACCTTCACCCACCCCCCACACACAACACAATAATCCATCCTCTGCTGATGGAAGATATGACCTGAAAAGCTCTGCTTTTGAAAATGCAAAATTTCTCAGCACTTTAGGTTCACCCCATCCCACTCCTCTAAATTGCTGCCACCACATGGCATGAAAATCAGTGCCAATTAGCCCTCCAGACAGGAGCTAATAGTTTACATGCCACATAACCTGGAAGTAATTTTGTTTTACCTCTCACTCCTGGGATCATTATAAAAAAATCATTCCTGCTATACCATCTTTTGGTTAACATGGCAGGCATCATGGCTGCCTTCAACAGCTGCCATCTATTTTTAAAAATGCCAAAAGAAAATAGTCAATTAAACTCACAAAAACCATAATGCTGTAGTTCCAAAAATATATTCAGTATACAACAACTGAAGTAGTCATGATTGCTCTGTTTTTCAGTTGTGAATTCTATAAATACACACACAGACATGTTGAAATCCAATGTTTCTCTCTAGTTCAGAAAAGGAAGTGACTGAGTAGTGTAGTATTCTGTAGGTATGTTTCACTTTCTCCCCAATTTGTCATAAAACTGTATTACTAATGGCTCCTGGGAAATCACTGCACACTATTAAAATACTTCTTGATTAACATTAGCTTCATCATATCGTTCTCATAAACAATGAATAGGTATTTTATAGCTGTATAATTCCAGTAAGTCTCTTATGAGATGACCCTAAAACCCAGTTACATTCAATTTTGAAATAAAGGTGTGAGCTTTTAATGTAAAAATGGGTTATGCAGAAGAATGTTTGATACAGAGAGAGAGAAAGAATATGATGAAAAAGTACATCCTTTATCTCCAATGAGCCTGAGTACAATCCCTAGGCCTTTAGTTGAACAGATCACTTCTTAGGAAGATAGTAAGAAGCTATTAAAGTTTAAAATGCAATCAAGTGCATGAAAGAGAGGTCATTTTTTCACACATGTTCCAGCTCAGGCTAAAATGTGTAGGAAATAGGAGAGGTGGGGGGAGGAAGGGAAAGGAGGAAGGAAGAATACGCAAGAGCATACGGAGGAGACAATTTTTGCTGGATCTCCTTACCCCCTGAAGTCTAATTTTGGATTTAGTTTGAATATTAAAATGGGGCCAAATTTGCAAACTCAACTGAAAAAACAACCCCTAAGCCCATTCAAATCTCTCACCCTTTCGTCTGGGCATCTCCTTGGTTCTTTGTAGCCAGGAACATTTTCAAAGAGAGGCAGAACTCAGAACATGTTTTCCGTTCTCCTTCCCATCCTCTAATATTTTATGCAATCAGCTCCAGCGGTAAGCTGATTTCAAACATGCCTGTCTCAGGTTAATTGTGCAAAATCTTGGTCAAGCTTCCCTTGGTCAATCACTTGACTCTTCCAGAGATGGAAGGCAGGTAAAATGGACTAGAAAAAGGCTGATGCTCAGATGTGAAGAGTATTAAACTGGCACATTTAGATAAGTAAAGTGACCAGTAATAGAAATTGCAGATAGATGGCTACTCTATCCTGGGCTCCATTACCAGTTAACAGGTTACCTGTTTACATCCCTGCAGCTCTATAGTTCCTGTCTCCAGCCCATGTCTTAAAGCCACAGGCACCTGGGACAAGCCTTGTGGCAGGAAGCCAGCCTTACAGGACCCTAACCCTGTGGCAGGACCCTGACGGCACAGCTTTCCCTGTCACACCAGCCAGCAGCCATTTCCGAGCCACAAGGCCCCCGAGCACCCCTGTTCCTTCTAGGGAGCCATCCCAGGATACACCAAGGGGCACTAAATGCCAGGCCCCATCCTGATCAGGGGCTGAGGTCCAGACACTTTTGGAGTTGTGGTCCGAGAAGGAGTCCCTGCAGACCCTCCAGTCATGCCGCAGGAATGCAGACATTTATGGCCGCATGATCCAACACTCTGGCCAAGAGAAGTCATCACTCCCGCACCCTGGATCAAGTGAGGAGCAAGGTGAAGGAGTTGCTGCAGGGTCATGCCAGGGCCAGCGCAGCTTCAGGCTAAATAACACCAAGTGCAAATCCTGGAAGCCAGAGCCATCCAAGGGACTAATGCATTCCAATTAGCAACTGAATTGCCTGCAGATTGTGCTTGCACTAATATAGCCTGTGCCCTTTGGACAGGCCTCACAGATACTCATTCACTCCTCAGTTAAATTGTCCATGCTGTTAAGATTTTATTCCTACTAACTGTATTGTTAATTCTACTGATGGCAAGTTTAAGGTTATGTACTATCTTGGGCACTCCCCAGAAACCATACGTGTAAGCCAGAAACTAACCCCATGTGTGACCTATCTTTCCTACTTTCTAGTAGCATGACCGGTAGAGCAAGATACCAGGCAATTAGAGACAGGATCTCTAGCCCAGATACCCTGCCAGCCAGTGTGCAGAAAGGAGGGGCACCTGCACCCTTCTTTGAAAGAGACTGAGGGAGTGCTGGGATATGTAAAAATTAATAGGGGTCTGGGATACTGATAAGAGGTAAGCCATAGCAGACATTGCCCTTTAAACATGTTATTCCCCTTTGTCCTGGCATCCTTGAAAAATGGTTGCACTGAACAGTGTCTTGTTTTGTCTTCACACTTGTTCTGTAAAAACATTTACAGAGTCAGAGTACTTTCTCCCTATAAGCTGCTGACTAAGATAGTATGTAATGCTGGTTTAACTAAAAACCTGTAAACAACAAACAGGGGCGAGTACAATTATATTAATCACCTGCTTATTAATATTCATTGTATGGGAGTTAACATTAGTAAATCAGGTTTTAGGGAAAAATCCTCACCCCCACTTCTCTTATTCCTACCCATCCCAACCCAACTCCATCCCACAGCAGGGCACAGAAAACAGGAAGCCTCTAGGGAGAGGGCAAGAAGGGGGAGGGACCGGGAAGCTATCTCTGCATGGCTCATTGGGCTAATCAACCCCACCACCACTACCACCACCACCACTCCACACACTAGCAAGGAGGAGAGGGATTATGGGGAACAAATGTGGGGAAAGGGCAAAAGAAGAAAAGCCAGCAGCAAGCTTAGTCACAACTGGGCTGAGAAAGTGAAACCAAAAACATCCCCACTCCACACACTGGCAAGGGGGGAGTCAACCAAGCAGAGAAAATGCAAAGGAGGAAAAGATGAGTAGCAAGGAGGAAGCCCGCTGTGCCCACCATGGGCCAAAGTGCAAGGAGGGTCTGGATGGTGTGAGGGGCCGAACAGGGAGGGACACAGCAAGCTGGGTGAGGTGGTCTGCAGAGCAGGGCTAACAATTTCCTGGAGCTGGTGAGATGAATGGCATTGAGGCTACTGCAGCAGCAGGGAGAAACCACGTGACTGTAATTGAAGCCTTGTGTCTATTCCATGCAGGTTTAGGGACAGGCTGCAGAGGAGGTTCCCTGCCTCTCTGCCTCCCCAGCCGCCCTGGAACCTGCCTGAACCACACTAACCATTCCACAGCAACCCCATATGGCATTTTGAGGCAGGAAGAATAGAGAAAGGGAAGGGAGCAGCAGGGCCAGCTTTGGGTAGGCTGTGCCTTGTTTTGCCTTACACACCAGATGTCTATGCCAAAAAACATTATTTATCACAGAAGTACAGGTTGCACTTCCCTAAACTGGGAATCTCTGGTCCAAAAACATCTGATGTTCATGGATCAGAGAGCCCATGAACCATTTGGCACTGGTGAAGCTGCATCTGGAGTATCACATCCAGTTCTACACCCCACCCACCACACTATAGAAAGGATGTGGACACATTGGAGAGGATCCATTGGAGGGCAACCAAAATGATTAGGGGGCTAGAGCACATGACCTACAAGGAGAGACTGAGGGATTTGGGCTTATTTAGTCTGCAGAAGAGAAGAGTGAGGGAGGATTTGATAGCAGCCTTCAACTTCCTGAAGGGAGGTTCCAAAGAGGATGGAGAGAGGCTGTTCACAGTAGTGATGGATGGCAGAACAAGGAGCAATGGTCTCAAGTTGCGGTGGGAGAGGTCCAGGCTGGATATTAGGAAAAACTATTTCATTAGGAGGATGGTGAAGTACTGGAATGGGTTACCTAGGAAGGGGGTGGAATCTCCATCCCTAGAGGTTTTCAAGTCCCGGCTTGACAAAGCCCTGGCTGGGATGATTTAGTTGGGGTTGGTCCTGCTTTGGGCAGGGGGCTAGACTTGATGACCTCCTGAGATCCCTCCCAGGCCTAGAATTCTATGATTCTAGCCCCAGAGTTGGGAGACCAGGAGCAGGAGGGCTGGCAGCTGGGAGCCCTGCTGGGCTGGGAGCCCTGCACAGCAATCCCTGGACATGGAACCAGGGCCCTGCAGCAAGAGGGACAGCCAGGGATTGCAGACTAGGAGGGTTGGTGGTGGCAGGAAACCTCTCAGTCTGACAAATTCCCTCATTTGGGACCAGTCAGGTCAGGTCCCAAGGTGGTGAACAGGGAGGTCCAACCTGAATGTGTTCACGTCTCCCTATAAACAACCTTTCATTCAGTGATGGTTGTGCTCCAACCAGGGGTGCTTATTCATTTAAACATATTCTAATTCCCCATCTAGCATTTTAAGCATTAAATATGCTGTACTGTATGTGAGATAGAAGCAAAGCTCTTTTAGCATGGAGACTGAAAATAGGGATGTAACTAGCTATTGGACCTGGTGACAGAAATAACCCTTGTTGTTCAGTTTAAGACCAAGTCTACACTATAAGATAAGGCTGAATTTTTTTGTAAAGTCAAAGGTATATATCCCCACTGTGCACAAGAGTTTGACATAGTGCATCCCCAGTAGATTGGCTACTGTCAACTTTAACAGCAATGCACTGTGGATAGCCAGACAGCTACCAGTCAGTTGGGAATCACTTTGGATTGGGTAAATCTATAGGGAGAAGGGCTACTGTGATCCAAGTAGCCAAGGGTAGTGATGCTCATAAATGTGCAAGATATAAAGAACCCAAACATTGTAAAGCACGCCACTAACAGTGGTGGGGCAATAGACAGAATACTCATCCCTGTCTTGGAACCTGACCACCTTGCCAAAGAGTACATGAATTGTAAAGTGTACTTCTTGATGTTGTTCCAGACAATGGTGGATAACAAGAGCCGTTTCGCAGATGTCAGCTTGGGATGGTCAGGAAAGGTGTGCATGATGCACGCATCTTTAGGAGCTCCAGTCTCTTCAGAAAGCTGCAAGATGGAACTTTCTTCCCATACCAGAAAAGTACCATTGGAGCCATTGAAATGCTAATAGTGATCCTTGGAAACCCAGCTTAGCTCTTGATCCTGTGGCTCATGAAACCATACACAGGCAGCTTGGACCACAGCAGGGAGCAGTTCAACCACAGGCTGAGCAAGTGCAGAATGGTGGTAAAATGTGCTTTTAGATGTTTAAAGAGATGGTTTTGCAGTTCATTGATCAGGTTAGACCTCAGCAAAAGCAGCATTTCCATTTTTTGTGGCAGCTTGCTGTGTGCTTCATAATATCTGTGAAAAAAAGGGGAAAATGATATTTCGGGGGGGGTGGGGAGCTAGTCAGTAATTATGAGCAGCCCAACACTAGGCAATAAGGAGAGCACATCAAGGGGGACTGCAAATCAGAGAGGCTTTGAAAAACAAAGCCTGGCCGGACAGCGATATGACAGTCATGTATGTTGGTCTTAATAAGGTGCCTCCTGCATTAAGTGTGCTTGCCTTTAAATGCTGGAACCCTTTCTCCCCCCTTTCTCCTCCCCCCATGCAACACAAGAAACAAAGATACTGTTATTGAGAAATCATGTATATTTATTTAGGGAACACAAGGAAGTGGAGACAGAAAAGGGAGTACAGGGCGGGAGCTTTGGCGGTGGAGTGGGGGGAGGGAAAACAGCATATTACAATCTCCCTATGCATCAATCAAACAGGTGTGAGAAGGACAGCCTTTTGTTCCATCCCTTGGACATCCTTTGGAGTTGAGTACAAGGCTGCCTTTAAGTTTCCCTCCCTTCCCCCACATTTTAGGGTGCCTGGGAGAGGGGCTATGGAACTTGATAAGAAAGGAATCTGATTCAATATGGGCCAGAGGAGGTCTCTGTGCATCCAACTCTCCTGTAAGTCTACCAGGTGCATCATCAGCTCCCCCCAGGATACTCAAGACGTTCTCCTGTGTCTTCACTTCGCATTCCCTGTACGCTCTCGTCTCCTTATGCTCTATTCATATCTCTTGCAGCATCATTCTCCTTCATGCATTTAATTGTGCCCTATGTGGGTAGATTGCATTTCATTGAGCATGTTATCATGATTACATTTTTGCCTTCAGATCTATGCTAACTGAACAGCTGGAGGAGCCAGGAGAGTGGGCAACAGGCTCTTCTTGCACCCACTGTAATGAAAAAAGTGGATGGCAGACTTTACAGAAGATACATTGTAGAATGCAGAACCTAATATCTTTGCATAAAAGAATGTCTGTCCAAGATAATAGGCATGTGATATGTACAAAAAAAATATGTTTTTAAGCACCCACTATGCAGCAGGTATACCACTGATACCTTAAGGGAGGATCTAGACTCAGTTTGAGTTCAGGCATGGTAAGGAACAGGCTGAGACTCACTCTTTTGCTTGCACTTTGAAAGCCTATGTGACACAGTGTTTGCAAATAGCAGCTCCCACAGTAAGCAAGTGTCTGCATTTGCAAAGGGGGGAGCATGGTGGCATGGCGGCAGGGGCTCACAAGGTGACCATCTGCTTAGCATCCCATTTGCCAGGAGAGTGCAACTTTTCCTTCACACATGATCCTGTGGGCCGGAGGAGGTCCACGCATAGTGACAGGGAAGGAGTTCATTTGGGCACTGATGAGCCTGTGGGGTGGAGGGCATCAGGGTGTGGTTGCAGGGCTTATGCAGACATCAAGGAGCCTGTGATTGGGAGGGGCCTGAGAGTGGCAGCAGGGCAGGGGATCAAACCATGCTTTGTGGAAGATGAGCAATAGCTTCCCCTGTTTCGTCCAGGTCGCCATGTGGGATCAGTCTTCTCTGAATCACACAGGGTATGTCTAGACTACATGGCTCCATCAACGGAGCCATGTAAACTAGTTTACCCGGCATAGGCAAAGAAGTGGGGATTTAAATAATCCCCACTCCATTAAAATAAACATGGCCACCGCGTGTGCCGACAATCACCTGATCCGGCACAGCGCGGTAGTCTAGATGCGGATCTGTCAGCTGGGGAAGCCTTTGCCGACCGATCCTGTAAGCCTTGTTTCACGAGGCATAAGGGATCGGTTGGCAAAGGCTTCCCCAGCCGACTGATCTGCGTCTGGACTACCATGCTGTGCCGGATCAGCTGATCGTCGGCACAGCATGGTGGCCATGTTTATTTTAATGAAGCAGGGATTATTTAAATCCCTGCTTCTTTGCCTATGCCGGGTAAACTAGTTTACATGGCTCCGTCGACGGAGCCATGTAGTCTAGACATACCCACAGAGTGATAAGGAGTGGATGCTGACTGAATGTGACCAGAAACTTGGACCTTATGCTGCAATGCTTTCTGCTGCAGTGATGCCACACCACATCCTGCTGGTTTGGTGTAGAAAGGTGTGCTACTGTGGAGGGCAGAATAAGGCTGGCCTCCCCTGAAACCTTGTGAGCAGAGTTCCTCTATGAGAGCTTTATGGAGATGCATAGAGAGGATTCCCGCTCTGTCTCCAGACACATTAACAAACTCTTCCTGGGCCCCTGATGTGTAAGCAGAGTGGCCGCTATAGATCACACCCAATTGCCTCAACCCACTGGTAGCCTGATTAAAAATGTGAGCTCACCAGAAATGCCCTTCCCCTCACTATCAGAGACCGGCAGCGATATATGTCCTGGGAGAAGGGCATTGTCTACAAAGTAACGAAAAGCTCCTGGCTGTCAGTGAGATTGGATGCTCCATGCACCTGCTGACCATTCTCCTCTTTCTCCTCCTTGTCCACAATGTTCTCCCTGCTGTTGACTGAGGCTCCCTGAAGAGTCTCTTGGGATGAATCCATGGACAGCTTTGGGACACTGGTTGGATCCTCTCTTAGAATTCTATGTTGCTGCTCATACAAGTGACATATTTGCAGCAATGATACAGAATGTCCATTTGCCTCCTTTGTCACCTGGTACACCTGCTTGAGCACCTTTATTTTTATGCAGCACTGCTTGATGTCCCTGACATATCCTGTTTCCACCATGTCCTCTGTGATCTTGGTATAGATATCAGAGTTTCTTTTGCTGCTTTTAGTTCTATAAGAACAGATTCCTCTCCTCATACAGCAATCAGACACAGGATATCCTGCACACTCCATGCTGAAGCTTGTTTGCAACCATGGGTATTTGTGGACAGGTGTGCTGCAGAGGTCTGCTCACCAATGCTCACAAGGGAAATGAAATTCAAATCTTCCCAGACATTTTCCTGTGCACCTGGAAAGCAGCAGAGTTGAAAGTCCTTGCCAGAGTAGTCACAGCGAGGCACTGTGGAACACCTCCTGGAGGCCAAGAACATTGACTTTCACAGCACTGCATCTGCACTACCCTAAAGTCGACCATGCAAGGTTGAATTTACTGTTACTCCTAATGAAAAGCAGGAGCACTGACATCGATTTTAATGCCTTTTAAGTCAGCAGAATGGGCTTGGTGGTATGGACTCATTGTTTAGAAACTCCATCTAATGTGGCTAAGTTTAATCTAAACTACTAGGCTACGTCTAGACTGGCATGATTTTCCACAAATGCTTTTAACGGAAAAGTTTTTCCGTTAAAAGCATTTGTGGAAAAGAGCGTCTAGATTGGCACAGATGCCTTTGCGCAAAAGCACTTTTTGCGGAAAAGCATCCATGCCAATCTAGAAGCGTTTTTGAAGAAAGCCCCGATCGCCATTTTAGCCATCGGGCTTTTTGCATAAAACAATCCTCTTGCAAATACATTTGCGCAAGAGGCTTATCCTAATGGGAGCATCATAGTATTTGCGAACACTGACAATCTTACATTAGATTGTCAGTGTTCTTACAAATTCAAGCGGCCAGTCTAGACAGCTGGCAAGTTTTTCCGCAAAAGCAGCTGCTTTTGTGGAAGAACTTGCCAGTCTAGACGCAGCCCTAGTGTAAACCAGGCCTTAGTGTAAACCATAAGGTCTATCATGAGAAGAAAAATATCTGAAAACTAAGCTAAATATGTTAAAATCCCAGCCACAGATTTTATCTCTGACTATAATGATGAGTCTTCAGCGTTTTCAGTAAGTGAAAAACAGGGTGCAGTATAGCTATGGCATCTTCATCTCAGCTCCTTCCCTTTTCCCCAGTTAATTTTAGGCTCTGTGGCCAATGAAGGATCAGCTTCTTTCAGTTTCTCTCCTTCAAGTTCCCCCTCTGTGTTTGGGAAATGTGCTGAGCCATTCAGCAGGCTATTGGGAGAGCTTCCTCCAGGCACAAAAAGAAAAAGCAAGAGGAAGAATTTGCAGTGGGTAAAAGGAAATCTCACTCTATAAACCATTATCAGGCTAAAACTGGTAGCCAGATATTATGCACAGCAGAGAGTCCACTTTCTTACAACATCAGAGGAGAGGTGCCTGACAAACCCAGACAGAAGTTCTGTTACTTATGCAGCTTCAGCACCGTCTCCCATTATCTTCCGTGCAAGGAAGGGGAAGGCAACTGACAGTTCAAAGGTTAAAGGCACAAAGTCCCATCTTCGGGAGCCTCAATTTCAGGACTATATTCATATAATGGGGAGAAGATTAAAAGAAAATCCCTGTAGCTTCCCAACTCAATGAAATAACCATTGTTGAGAAGTCTCCATTCCTCATTCAAGGGGAAAATCTTTTCAGTATTTCTTTATTGTAATTAGCATTTAAGTGCCAGTTCCATGTGTGTTACTCAGTATGCATAAAGGCATCAGAATTCAGCCCTATGACAGTGGATCTAAGAAAGAGATTTCTGATGGCTGAATTTAAGAGCAGATGGAGACAGACAGACAGATAGACAGATATAGGATATGGGATCAGGAGTCCAGAGTCTTGGGCACTTTTGTCAGCTGTGATTCCAATTTGTGTGATCACGAGCAAGCCATTTATCCTAACTTGCCTTCCTTTTTCCTTATGTTAAAGAAGGGATAAAATACTTAGCTCCCTTCCTAAAGTACCACAGAAGTCACTGGAAGCATCTCCAATGACTACTGAATCAAGCCTTTTGAGATCTATGGAAGATAAATGCTATGTGAATATCCACAGTTTATTTCCACCATTGAAAAGAGGACTATTTTTTGCTCTCGGGTATTTCTTACCACTACTGCCTCTCCTTGAGCTTTTTAAAGCAAAAGCTCCCAATGAAGAAAAGCAACAGTGACATGCAGGAAAGAACACTATTCTAGTGGCTAGTTAGACATAATGGGCTTTAAGATAATCTCACAACTGCCCACACAGAACACTGGAACCCACATCAAGTAATTGCATGTGCCGATTACCAGACCTGTCTGTTACGCGCACAGTTCTCCAATTTTCACTCACAGTAATTGCATATTCAATTAGACATGCAACTGGATTCTTAAGCCTTGTCTACACTAAATAGAAGATTGCTGCTGCTGTGATTGATCTTTCAGAGTTTGATTTAGCAAGTCTAGTTAAGATTTGCTAAATATAACTCAGAGGGCCCTGTCGCCAACATCCAGTACTCTTGCTGGGGGAATATACTCCATACCATAGGGTGAGCTGCCAGGTGGGTAGACCTGACCTGGGTGCTTTTAACAATATGGGCCATTATGTCCCAGAATTAGAAAAGTCAGGCCTTATATATTCCTATTTTGCAGTTTTTCCATTTCATTGATTAAGTAGCATGAGTGAATGTAGCGCTAGTGAAAGTCCAGGGCTACATCTACACTACAAGGCTTTTGCACAAAAACAGCTGTTTTTGCGCAAAAACCTGGAGAGCGTCCACACCTCAAATGAGCTCTTGAGCAATTAAATGGGCAGTTAAACAGCAGAAGAGAGGGCTTTTTCTGCAGCAGGTAAACCTCCTTTTCTGAGGCATAACTGCTTTTAGCGCTACAGCTATTGCGCAAGAAGGCAAGTGTGGACGCTTCAGAGGGGTTTCTTGAGCAAGAAACCCCTATGGGAAAAAGCACAGGTACTCTGATGGCCATTCTGTGAATGGCCATCAGAGCTTTCTTGCGCAAGAGTGTCCATGCGGTGTGGACACTCTCTTGCACAAAGGAACATAGCTTTTGCGATGTGCTTTGAGGTGTGGATGTGCTCTTGCGCAATAAGTTTTTGTGCAAAAACTCTTGCACAAAAGGCTTCTTGTGGAAGAAGCATGTAGTGTAGATGTAGCCCAGGAGTCTCTTGCTAATGCTGGAATGAGTTCAGGAAGCACTCTGAAAACTTTCCACATGTCGCCATGCGCATGCAGCACAGTCCTGACTTGCAGAGCTCCCTACTTTTCAAGCTCTGACTCAGCGAAAACTGTCAGTCTTGCTGAGTTGCAATAGATTAAGGGTTGGTGTCATTTTGTGCTATGCATAAATGGGACCTAACATGAGGGTCAGACACACCTACCAAAAGCAACATTCAAGCTATGTCTACACTCCAGAGTTTTTGTGCAAAAATGGCCATTCTTGTGCAAAAACTCATGAAGCGTCCACACCTCAAATGCATTTTTGCACAAGAAAATTTAAAGTGAATCGACAGAACAGAGGGGTTTTTGTGGTATAGGTATTCCTACGAGGAATAACTCCTTTTTGCGCAAGAGTTATTGCACAAAAAGGTGTGTGTGGACAGGAAACGGGGGGGGGGGTTGTGCAAAAACAGCCTATCAAAAGAAGCATAGGTGCCCTGATAGCCATTCTGTTAATGGCAATCAGAGCTTTTTTTTGTGAGAGAGAGTCCATGCAGTCTGGATGCTCTCTTCTGCAAAAGCACATTGCTTTTCCAATATGCTTTTGCAGTGTGGACGCGATCTTGCACAAGAAGTTTTTGTGGAAGATCTTTTCAGCAAAAAGCTTCTTGTGCAAGAAGCCTGCAGTGTAGACATAGCCTCAGTGTGGCTTAAGGCATGAGACACACCAAGGGAAAAGAAGAATCGATGGCTAAGACTGGAGTAGTCATCTGCACTCCTGCTGTCTATTTCTGACTTTGGTTCACACTACTGATTTGAAATGGCCACCTGATTTTGTGGACCTACCTTTAGACTACTAAGGTCAGAGTTACTGGGGTGCTGAATACATGTGCCATGCTGTAGTTGGTGCTCAGCTCTTCTGCAAACAAAACCCTTTTAATGTGCCTAAACTTGGGTATAAACAACCAAGGAAGCCAAAGTCAGAGGCAAACTATGAAATAAATGGTCACTTTCTAATCTATCACATTGTCAGAATCTCAACGCCTTTTAATCACCATCACCTCATCTGTAAAATAAGGCTGTAACTTTCAGTGTGGCTTAGGGCATGAATAGTAATAGCAGTAGTTAGTAGCTATTAGTAATAGTTCTGTACCTCATCAAAAAGCTAAATCAATTCCTATCTGTTAAATGCATTGAGGCCCTTGGAAAGGCAGCACCTTCAGGGTACGTCTGGACTACAGGTTTTTATCGACTGAGGCTTTGTTGACAGATACTGTCGACAAAGCCTCTGTCGACAAAGAGCGTCTAGACTACAGCCAGTTCTGTCGACAGAGCAAGCCGCTTTTTTGACAAAGAGTCTAGACGCTCTCTTCTGAAAAAGCACAGTGTGAATGCAATAGCACCTTTTGTCGACAGAACTCTGTCGACAAAAGGCGTTATTCCTCATAGAATGAGGTTTACCGCTGTTGACAAAACTGCCGCGTTCTGTCAACTTACTGTCAACAGAACTCGGCAGTAGTGTAGACGCAGGTATAATTTTGTCGACAAAAGTCCACTTTTGTCGACAAAACCCTGTAGTCTAGACACACACTAAGTGCAAAGCATTATTGTTAGTCCAACTGAGAGGAGACTCAGATCAAAGTGCTTGTATTCTAGAAGAATGTTAAAATTAACTAGATACTCAAAACTGAACAAAGAGGTGATGAGACAGGAGAATTAAAAAAAACACAATTATTTGAAATGCTAAGTAAAAGAATATCCTCCTTTTATGGATACATAGCACAAATTATGCAAGGAAGAGAGCCAGTTACCATCAGAGATATCATCAGATAGACTGAATTCCTAAGGAGCAGAGACTTTTTAGAACTTTGTTGCAACTGCATAAGGTGGAAGGTGGTGGTCCACAACCTCTGCATCAGACACAGTAGTAGTAACAGTAGAAGAAGAAGGTAGCCAACATTATTCAAACACTAGCCTATTGCATCCCTCCCTCCCCAGCATGTGCCATGTGGTTTCTTCTACCTTTTCAATATAGTAAAATATTTTCCAGCACTCTGCCTTTTTTCAGCAGCTGAGAAACTAAACTAACACTGACATGGCATCATTCTCCTCTAGGAAAGCTTTTCCAGCATGATAGGAAGGAATCATGAGAAACAAAAGCCCCAGCAATCAATTCCACCATTAACAGAGATGTGTTAGTAGGAAGATGACCTAACACAGTTGCTGCTCCTGTTTTGCTGTTCAGTCTTATTGATTCAAATCGATCCTGGAGAGGAAATGGCTCCACTTGTTAGAGCTTGTTTGTGCTCTTACCTGTAGGATTCTCAGAGCCTGTTCCTAAAGGAAGTTTAATTTCCTGTGTACTGCTTGCGTTCCAGGTCACCCCATCCCATCAAATGCAGTTCATAAATAAATCATTTTGAGTTCAGGCCTTTGGGCTTTGCACTCGCCTTTTTTGTTTGTTTGTTTGTTAACTGATTTTTAAGTTTTTTTCAGGTCTGTCTGGAAATCAAGCATAGCAATGAATGCACTCCTGTTACACCACCAGGTCCAGGCAATTTGCAGTCAGAACTTCTGGGGTTCTCTTCCCATTTTTGTCATTGACTCATTTTTCCCCCAGGGCAAGTCCCCTTGGACTAGCTGTGGCTCAGTCACTCTTTTGTGAACAACCACGACTGCATAGGCTGCTTTGAAGTTCTTAATTTATGTTTGCCACGTTCCCCGAGATTATTATTTATTTATATAAAATACTAGATGAATGAGATAGTCCTTGCCCTGGAAAGATTATGGTTCTGGGTTAAACTCTGCCATTTAGGGCCATTTAGATAACTCGTGTTATCTACACTTAATTTATACCACTCAAGTTGACCTAGCTCAAGTGAGAGTGCCTTTACTGTGAAATTCACATTGGCACTGAACTCACTCTTGGGAGAGGGGGAAATAGCTAGTGGCTCTGTGCACTTCAGTGAGCTGAGCCACTCTATGAATTCTTCCCCAGTGAATTGCAAGGAATGTTATCTGCCATTTCTAAGCATCAGGGATTAGCAAGGCTCAAGTGGCACTAACCTATGTTCACACAACTGTATGGTTATGGTAACAGTAGATGAATTGTTCTAAGTTGAGTTTTATCCTATGCTCAGTCAGGCCAACCAATATGAGTTAAAAGCACCACCACTCTCAAGGAACTTTCTGTGTGGACTGGAGGGCAACAGTGAAGTAACAATTCAAATGAACTTTGCAGTGAAGACAAATGCTGAGACACAGTCCTGTTTCAAGTGACAATGCAGAGCTGAACCAACTCAAAGGAAAAAGGGGGATGTTTGGCAGGGATGTGGCTACAGGAAAGAGCAGGGGCAGCCCGTGCATATAGGCAGACTTGGCAGTAGCCTAGGGCGCCGCATTAAACGGGGCGCCCAATGATGACGCACCGCCGTTGAGGGCTTTGGATGCGGGGGCGCTGTTCACGCATTCCACCTAGGGCTCCAGTTGCCGGCAGCTCGTCTCGGAGGCGGGGGCACTGATCATGCATTCCGTATGGGGCGCCTGTTGCCGGCAGCTCATCTCGAGCCACCCCTGGGGAAGAGCAGGCAGGCTGTATAGCTGGATGCTGTTTAACTCTAACATTCAGTGAGTCATGGACAAGGAATCAGCAGAAGTGACATAGTATCATGCCCCTGCCTCCTCCTCCGCTGCTTTGGATAACACGGGCAGTGAGTGGTTCCTACACACTCTAAGGCCTGGGATCATGAGACATTAATATACTCAGATGAAAACAGAGACATGAGAGCACATGACAATCTCAAGTGAAATCTCCGCATGGAGGTGATCATAGATTGTTGAAGCAGAAATTAGATTGGGGATAGGGCATCTTCTGCTAAAAGAGAAGCACAGCTGTCTCTGGCCTGTGGGGATAGTAATGGGATTGGAAATACTAGCTATCAGGACCCGTGGCCAGATGGGCATGGGGGCGCAAAAGGGGCAGTTGCCCCAGGGCCTGGCAATTAAAGAGGGCTCAAGCCCTTTAAATTGCTGCCAGAGCAACACGCTCAAAGTAACAGTGAGGGCTGGCTACCACAGCCCTGCCCCTTCTGCTCAAGGGCCCGCCCCTTCTGGGAGTGCAGTGCTAGGACCCCTACTTGCCTAGGGGGCCAGCAAGGCTGTTGGCTCCCCTGTCAACTAGTGATAGTATTGTACAATTGGGAGCTTAATAAAAGCTTAGTCCAAGGGCAGCCCTGATTTCATACATTGGTCTGACACTAGTGCAAGCTTCCTTCCAAACCCAGCAGAAGACCTAGGAGCTCATGATGGTCCTGAAAAAGTCCCAGTTAGTCCAGCCACATTTTGCTACTCAGTCCAAAACAATCACTGGGCAACCAACACTTTGCATACAGTTAGGTTCAAGAGCCTCTGAAGGAGTCGTTCATTGTTCACCTCACATATGGTAAGACTGCTGTCTCCCTTACTCCTCCAAAGGTCAGAATAACCTTTATACTCTGGCTCCTTTTTTTCAAGGATGCAGCCAACTCCCTATATTTCTCATTTACATGGCAACCATTTTCCTTTCTCCCTCTCTCATGCAATTCTATTTTAGGAAATTCCCAAACCCCAAATCCCATGGCCTCAGAGGAGCCAACAGCTTCTGCAGGATCCCAGACAAGGTGTGTGTGGGGTGGCTCCATACCCCCAGAGCGATGGGGCCTCAGATGGAAGGGGCAGGGCTGGGGAACTGAGTCCTCAGCGCTGGCTGGCCTATGATGCAGGACTTGTCCCCCACCAGCCCTCAGAACTACACAAAGCATGCAGCACAGTGCCCTGGCAGTGATTCAAAGAGTCCAGGACTCCAGCCACTGCCATTGCCACTGTAGCGGTAGCCACAGAGCCCTGTGCCCCTTTGAATCTCCAGGCCCCAGGGCAGTTGTCCCCTTTGCCTGCCCTATTGATGGATTTACATGGCCTTCCTGCGCCTCATTACTTCTTCTGCAGGGCTGGCCTTACCATGAGGTGAACTGAGGCGGCCGCCTCAGGTGCCAGACTGAGGGGAAGGGCGACACCACTAGGACCCAGAGTATAGAAAATTGTGTCTGATGCTGGTGCATATGTATTCTCTCTGCTGTAGATGCATAGAGATGGTGGAGTGCCATGAGAGGAGTAGAACAGGAAGAAGGCAGAACTGAGACCTTTCAAAGTTTTGGTGCAAGCGAGGCGGCATGGGAGCATCAATTGAGCTCTCTGCCTCAGGTGCCAAAATGTTGTGGGCCGGCCCTGTTCTTCTGTACTTGGTCCAGTTCATCTAAGAGTTCAGATTTACCAGCATCAGAAGAACAAGGACATAAGAGAGCAGAATACTTTTAACTAGCGGTGACTAGTTTCACTAACTCACCTTAGACTGATTAACAAAAAAGTTTCCACAAACAGCTCCTAATCACTTTGCTTTTTGGGTTCCCCCAACTCTCCTACTATAGGCAGAAAGTTCCTGCCAAAACTACTTTTCCAGACAAGATTTTTTTTTCTTTTAGTTCTTCTACCAGCCTCTCCATTTGAGCTTAGACTACTAGCGGTAGTGACGAGATGGAGCATTCCCTTATTGCCCTTTTGGGGAGAGGGTCATTTCGGACCACTCTTGGATAGGTACTTGAAATGGTTAACAACTGATCTGGAAACCCTCTACTGCACACACTTGAAAAGAGAAGGAAAATAATCTCTCTCTGTTAACCTTGAATACTCTGCACACACCACAAATTCAAACAATCCTGGGAAGGCTGACAGGGAGGAGGATATTCTAACAAAGTCTGACTTCTAACGGAAATGTATTATACATTCAATACTTTAGGGACTCTACTGAGAACGTGGAGAAAGGCTGGGAGTGGGAAACTATTAAATAAATTGCAACTCTTAATATTATTACTCTTGAGAAGATAGGCATTGGGATTTAGAGAGACAGAGGAGAGGATATACAAGTAACATATAAGCAGCACACCAGAAATTAAGCCACATTTAGAAACCAGCTCAGGGAAATCCATAGGAAATGCAACTAGTTATAGCAATTAGGCAATTTTTGTTCAAACAGCACTTGATTCATCATGTACTCCTCTCTTGCTAAATCTCAGCAATGGCCAATTCCACATTTCACATTGAAATGAAGTGCTTTCAAGCTAGTAAACTGCAGCACAATACAGAATACATGTCAACCATGGGCCTTGGTGGCCAAAAGAGCTCAATGAGAACTCATGCACTCACTGGACCAGGAACATGCCCAGGGCCGGACGGAGGCATGGGCGAGCCAGGCAGCTGCCCAGGGCGCCAACCGATGGGGGGCACCTGATGACAGCTGTAAGGGGCGCGCAGCGTCCCTTACAGCTGCCATCAGGTGCCGCGCGCCCAGCTCCCACAGCGCCGGCCCCACGGCGCCCTTCCCCCCACGGCCATGGGGCCCTGCATGGCCCGGCGTGCACGCCAGCAGTGCTGGCCAGGCCGGGCTGAGCAGCATATGCGCTGTGCGCCCTGGGATGGCACCGTGTGCCCGGGCCCAGGGCGCCAAAAGGGCTTGGGCCGGCCCTGAACATACCTCATGTAACTTCATTGACTTGGATAGAGTTACCAGATCTGGTCATCTGTGGAATAATGTTATCATAGAAGGATAGGACTGGAAGGGAACTAATAGGTCATCTAGTCCAGTTGCATGCATTTGTAACAACAGGTAGAACTGAACTTGGGACCTGTAGAGCTTAGTGTATGAGGCTCTATAGCTTGAGCCAAAAGCCAGCTGGCTCTCAGCTAAGGCTGTAGAGCTCACTTATTCTTTCTCTCTGTAAGTGATCTAAGTGCCACCACATGGGACAGCGAACCACACCAAGAAGGTGTCTGGGTTACACATTCAAAGCAGGACTCAGTAATAACTAAACCATTCCTGATACGTGTTTATCTATCCTCTTCTGAAAATCCTCCAGTGATAGAGATTTCACAGCCTCCCTAGACAATTGGTTCCAGCACTTAACTAAACTGAAAATTAGGCAGTGTTTCTTCATGCCCAACCCTTGCTGCAGTTTAAGCCCATTGCATTTTCTCCTGTCCTCAGAGGTTAATGGGAACAATTTTTACTTTCATCCTCGTAACCAGTCTTTGATTCATTTGAAAACTGTTACCCTGCACAGTCTTTTCTTCTCCAGACTAAACAAACCAATTTTTAAAATCTTGCTTAATGTGTGTGAACATGGATTTGGGAGTGTGATAGAAAGAAGGAATGCTGACCAGCACCCAGTGACTAAGGGGTTAAACTCAGGCCAGAAGAACCAATGGGAAATTTGAATTATGCTGAAATTTGAATTGGCTATAGATACCTGGTCTGCTCTCCCTTTGCTGAATTCTAAGTTAAGAGCTGGAGGGTGCAGATGCAGTACTCAGAATTACCATGTCCATAAGAAATATTGGACATGGGAGTGAATTTGAAGTACAGATCAGCACACACCGTGAATTGAGGGGAAAAGTGTATTTAGTCACAGTCAGGGTATTTTTGGTTGTTTGGTTAAACTTCTCTGTGTGAACCTATGCCTTCCCTCCCCTATTCAATATCTAAGAGATGTTCTCTGTGTTTTGTTTTATTCAATTGCTCTGTAACACCTAGCAACCAAGTATGCTTTATCAAGTATATCTTTTTGTTATGTTAATAAAATCACCGTTTTTAAAGTGATGATTTGAGTCTTGTGTCCTGGAAAGTCACAGGAGGTCTGTCTGTGTGAGTGTCTGCCTGACTAAGACTGAGCAGTCAGCTACCAGAGTGCAGTTGTTTTTACTTTGTTTTTCAAGCTCTCTTGTGGTACAGGAGCTTGGGGATACCTCATTGAAAGAAGTCCAAGTGCTTTCTTCCTGGGTTCAAGAAGAAGGGGGGTTTCATTTGGTGGTGGCAGCTATCCCCCCAAAAGTCAGTGAATCTATGACTCTGGGGAGTTTTCACCTATAGAGGCAAGGTATTTAAGGTCTCTTGCAGGCCACCATCTTCTGCACTCAGAGTGCCAGAGGGGGGAATAGCCCTGACAGGGAGTACATGCACATCACAGGCTCAATGCAATGCTCCAAAATGCATTTCCATAGAGATCAAAAACTTCATCAACCCTAAGAAATAGTGGCACGTGACAGTCTTTGATCTCATAATGGAATGTGTTCCCTGCAGTCAAAGAGCTCAATTCAATGGAAAGATACACATAGATTTTAATGAGGACCAGCCCAGGCCTAAAGAGACAAAGACCAAACGTTCCAAGAAAATGCTAAGGAAAGAACATGTTGGATTACGACTGTGACTTTTTGAAAATGGAATACAAAACAAATAGCTGCTGCAAAAGACTGTTTGTACAGCAAATAGCATAATGTGGTCCATGATTAGGGCTCCTAAACTCTATAGTAAAATTAGTATTAAGCGGCTCCAGAGAAGTTTGAGATGCCCTGAGTAATCTCTTTGATCTTTTGATGCCCTGGGTAAATCATTCACTACAAGATAATCATTATTAACCCTCAAATTTCCTAACATTTACAATAAAATACACTTATTAAGCAGGAGGCATATGAGGAAAAATTGGCTCCACTTGAATGAAAAGGTTGTACTTGGTACCTGAGATTCATTACTAATTATTTGTACGGTGGTACTACTTAGGACAGGGGTCTCAAACTCATGGCCCGCAGACCATCCCTGGCAGGAGCAATTGCACAATACAGCCTGGGATTCCTGGTGGGCTAGAAAGAGGGGAAGGGGGGGCTGTTCATTCTCTCTCTCATGCTCCACCTCTTCCCACCACCCCCAGGCCCTGTCTCCCCCAGGGCACCCCATCTCCCAAGAGGCGTGACCTCAGGGATTACTAGGGGGAGCCTGGTGTGGAGCAGCAGCAGAGATCAGGCCCCGCTATACATCCTAAGGCTTCTGCCCCCATGGAAAAGTGGAGTGAGTGAGATCACCAAGAACACTCTACTTGCCCATAGCTCCTGCCACTGTGGGGAGAATGGAGGGGCCTGATCGCTGCTGCCTCCCTGCACCAGGCCCTCCCAATAATCCCTGAGGCTGTGTCCATCAGGTGATGAGATGCCATGGGTGAAGAGGAAGTGGTGGACTTTGGAGGATGGAATGGACAGTGCCCTAGCCCCGAGCCTGTTGCAGTCTCCTGGCCAGATTGCACAACTAGTTGGGATTGGTCCTGCCTAGAGCAGGGGGCTGGACTTGATGACCTCCTGAGGTCTCTTCCAGCTCTATGATTCTATGAACTGCACCCGCTGGGGATGGCCCACAGGCTGTAAATTTGAGACCCCTATTCTCAGGGCTCCAACTGAGTAAAGCCCCATTGTGCTAGCTGTTGTAAAGATTCTTATTAAAAATGGCCCCATCCCAAACAGCATAGAATAAAATAACTCAGGCCTGTTAAGGAAAGGAAAGAACTTTGGAGGCCTGTTTATGCTCCTTTCTTTCATTGCACTGAAATAGGAATGTGTGATCAGTTTCAAGAGGAGCAAGACTGGGCCTTCTAACAAACCATCAATAGACAAAAATGAAAACCACTTTCTCTTTGCTTTGAACCTTACATACTCCCCGCGTGCTTAAACACTTGGTAAAACCCAACCAAACAGCTGTCATCCGCATCACGTCAGGAAACGGCAATAAAAACATGTTGCAAAAACAGAAAGCAGCGATCACAAAATACTATGTACTTCCTTCCATCAGCCATCTCTAAACTCACACACTTTGCCCTTGCCTGTTACTGACAGAACACTGACTTACTGCTGCAGTTTCAAGCTATGCTCTCTCCCTGCTCTCCTGCAGCATGGAAATCAGGGCAGCTGCTCAAAAGGTGGATTGCTCTTACAATATATATGACAGCCAGATGTCGGGGAAGCAATGTCTTTTCCCAGGAATGCTTAGTTCAGGTCCTGACTTTAGGAACTGTGCAGTGATATTAGACATAAGCTATGTTTAGTCAGGTTGAGCTCTACTGTATTATATCTATTTTAGGCACTTATCTGACAGGCTCTCATTATTGAAATATCCAGGTACCTCACTGTAACCCAGTAAAGAAGGGAGGTATTACCTTCCACATATTCTAGACAGGGAACAAAGACACAGAGAGTAAGCAACATAGCCAAGATTTCTAAGAAAGTCTGTGGCAGAATAGTGAATTGACTCAAACTCTCAAAAGTCACAGATAAGTCAGTTTTAGCAACTGGATTATCTTTCTCCTTCTAAAGAAGAAACCTGTTGGGATATGTAAAATGAATACAGGTCTGGGATGGTGGTAAGGAGTTCAGCCACAGCAGGCATTACCCTTGGACATGCTCTTTCCCTTTGTTTCTGCAGTCTAGAAAATAGATAAGCACGCAGCTGCTCTACTTTGTTGTGTCTTTTGCTTATCCTCATTGACGCTGTATAAAATATCTTCAGGGTCAAATTCCTTGTAATCTCTGTAATTTTTTAGTTTGTAGTATAAAAGCATTGATTCAATTAGAAATTATATAAATAGTAATTAGGGGTGGGTATAATTGTATTCATTATTTGCTTATTAATATTCATTTTATGGGAGTTAACATTACTAAATAAGGCTTTAGGAAAAGTAGTGATAGACATATGAATTAACATACTAAAATAGATAAAAGGGTGTAATCAGCACCAGGTTGTTGCCACTCAGACATTGTGTTGAATGTTCAAGGTAAACGTGCGTAGGCAATAAACTAATTCCTTTTACCTCCTCTGCTCCTGGGTTGCCTATTTCGTCTCTAACAAAACCTAGGGGGCTGCGTCTAGACTGGCAAGATTTTGTGCAAAAGCGTCCGCTTTTGCGCAAAAACTTGCCGCCTGCCTACACTGGCCGCGAGTATTTGCAGAAGAACACTGACGTTCTAATGTATGAAATCAGGGCTTCTTGCGCAAATACTCTGACGCTCCCGCTCAGGAATAAGCCCTCTTGTGCAAGTGTTCTTGCGCAAGATGGCCAGTGTAGACAGGCAGCTAAGACATTTTGCGCAAAAGCAGGCTAAACGGAAAAAAGCCCTAATGGCCGCTTGGACGCTCCACACCTGCAAGCAGCTCCCGGACTTCCTGGTAACCCAAGACCCCTTAAGGCAGACGCAGCCTGCAGAGGCCACGAGGCAGAAGCAGCTTTGCCACGCTCTGCAGAGAGCTCTGCCACACGGCCCCTGCCATCCCCAACACCACCCCAGAGCATGATGGCAGCTCCAGGGGGGGAACAACCACCCACGCCCCCAGCGCAGGAAGCCCCAAGGGGCCGGAAATGGAGAGCCCCGTCCTGGTCCTCGGGGGAGCTGGAGGCCCTCCTGGACCTCTGGCAGGAGGAGGAGACCCTGCACAGCACCCACTCCCGGTGCCGCAATGAGGACATTTTTCACCGCATGGCCCAGGCGCTCGCCCAGCAGGGACATCCAGCCCGGACCCTCGAGCAAGTCCGGGCTAAAGTCAAAGAACTGCGCCTGGGCTATGTCCGGGCCAGCGAGGGCCAGGGGGCAGGAGCTGACACCTGCCCCCACTACCAACGGCTCCACCGCATCCTGGGCCAGCCAGCACCCCAGGAACCATCCGTCCCTATGGACACCAGCGTGCGCCCCCTTCCCCGTCACCAGGACCAGCGAGGCAGGGGAAGAAGGAGACACCGCCAACGGGTCGGAGGACGAGGCCAGCACCGTCACCCTCCAGGTCTCCTCCAGCAGCCCCGATGTCTCCCGTGCATCCTCGGAGGCCGGGGAAGGATCCACCGGTGAGTGTTGCACTTTGTACTCACAAGGGCGGGGGGGAGCCAGGCGCCCAGAGGGGGGAGAGGGAGAGCACGTCACTCAGGCCATGTGAGCTGCATGGGCTGTGTAGCATTAGGCAGTATGCAGCACGTGCAACCACGTGCAGCTTGGTGACCAAGCGGCATGTGGCCGCGGCAGGCAGCTCCAGGGTACGCCTGTGACCGTGCTGCTCACACACATCCGGCAGGACCAGGGGGGAAGGGTGGATGCCAGCTGGAACCAGCCAGGGCCCCAGGGGCTCAGGCCAGAGCCCACACCTCCACAAGGGTGCAGCACACAGAACGGCACACTGTCCCATGCCTGACTGTGAGGCACAGCCAGCTGCTCCTGGGAAAACCACAGCGTCACAGCCTGTGAGCTTGGCCCCCACTGAGCCCCTCGTCTGCTCCCGGTGCCTTGGCTGGCTCCCTGAGGGAAGTCCCCACTGCGGCCACACATGTCCCTGGGCTACCGTGTGTGAGGGCTAGCGGGAGGGGAAGGGGGGAAGTGCTCGTGCCGGCCCTAGGGCCACCTGAGTTTTGCTGCAAGGTTGGTACACTCCCCAGTCACTCTCCTGGTTCCGTCCAGGAGACATCCCACGTGATGGGGATCTGCGAGCCCAGACCACGTCTGCCAGATGTGCTCCCAGGCACTGTGTGGGGATTCATCTCGCTTCCTGTCAAACACCACTGATTAGCCCAAAGCCTCACAGCATCCACCAGCAGGGAGTTCCACAGGTTAACACAACACAAGTGCCCTCCCACCCTCCCAAGGGGCCAGGACGCAGACTGGTGGTTACAATACATGGAGGAGGACCCTACTCCAGGGGCGGTCCTATATGCAAACATACAACACGGGGGGGAGGGGGGTAACCGAGTGGGCCCAAGCCACACTACTGTGGTGTCACCTGGGCTCAGGGGTGGAGGGCATGGGGTGTGGGGACAGTGGCCGGGCTGCCTGACTGACCCATCCTTTCTTTTCTTCCCTGCAGCGGGACCAAGCACAAGCCGGGGACCCTCCAGCCCTGCGGCAGCAGCAGCAGCAGCACCCCCAGCCACCCAACCACCAAGGCGGCGGGTCCGGCACCAGGACCAGCTCCTTCGGCGCCACGTGCAGGCCGTCGAACGCATCGAGGCAGCCATCACGCGGCATGTGGAGGCGGACCTGCAGTGGCGCCAGGAGGCCTGGGGCTCCTTCCAGGCCCAGTGCATGTGCATGGCAGATGCCATATCAACGCTCACCGCGCACATTGGCCATGCCATCCACTATGGCATGGCCTTGCCCCATGCCCCCGCCATCCCTCCCCTAGCACTGCCCCTGCCCCCTCCTGCAATGGCCCCTCGTGCTCCTATCCCTGCCCCTCCTGCAATGGCCCCTCCTGCTCCTGCCCCTCCTGCACACCTCCCCGTGCTGCCTGTCGCGACGCGGCCTGACCCCCATGTGCAGGTCTGCCCCCGCAGAAGCAGTCGCAGAGGCTACCCACTCCCAGCAATGGCTCCTGCCCCTCCCAGTTCAGTCTCTCCATCCTACATCTCCCCCCCTCCCCATTGTAAATAAAAGTTCCAAGTTTGTGTTCCAAAAACTGTGTTTGTTGTTTATTGGGAGGTAAGGAGGAGGGGAGAGGAAGGAGGATGGGAGGGAGTTGTAAAGGGAGACCAAGGCGACCCTACTATGGGGCCTGGGAGAACATGTCCATCAGGGCCTCCCGGATGCGCACCCCATTGTGGTGCGCCTGGCGGATGGCAGTTGTGTGGGGCTGTTCGTAGGCCTGGCCCTCGCCTGCCATCCATGCAGGGAGGAAGGCCTCCCCCCTCCGCTCCACAAGATTATGGAGCACGCAGCCCCCTCACTCCACAACCCCCCCCCCCCCCACCAGCAGGCCTGTGCAAGGGAGGGCTGGCCCAAACCCCTGGGTGACCCAGCCTGGAGTCTTGGCTGCCCCTGGGCATGGAGTGCAGCACCCTCCCCCACCCCACTCCCCACTCCCCCTGGGACTTACCTCCATCACGACGGCACCGACGGTAGATGTGCCCACCCCGAACTGGTGTGCCACCAATCGGTGGCTGTCTGGGGTGGCCAGCTTCCAGATGGCAATGGCGACCCTCTTGTCGACAGGGATGGGTGCCCGCAGCCGGGTGGTGGCACTCTGGAGTGCAGGGGCGAGCCAGGCACACAGCTCCAGGAACACCCGCTGTCGCATGCGAAAGTTCCGGAGCCATTGCTGGTCGTCCCATTGCCCCAGGACCAGCCGGTCCCACCAGTCCGTACTAGTGTCCAGTCTCTACAGTGGCCTCTCCACGGTGGGGTGGGGATGCCACAGGGACGCCATGGCCTCTCTGGTGAGGGAGTCCAGAGCGATCAGCGCCTCCAGGTCCTGGAACAGGAGGGCAGCAGCCTGGAGCACCAGCTGCAGGCACTCCAAAATGGCCAGAAGGGGCCAGAGCAGGCACATGGCCACCCCTGGCTCCATGGCACAAAAAACAAGCTAGATGAAAAAAAAACAGGCAAAGGCACTAAAAGGCACAAGGCAGTGGTGTCCAAAAAGGCAGAGGGCAACCACAAAAACTGCTACAACTGTCAGTCCCTGCAAGAGGTCCTATAGCACACAGCAGGAGAGAAACGGCTGTCCAGGGAGATCCCTTTAAGCATGTGTCTCAAAGGAGCTCCAGCCCCCACCCCCGGAAAGGGCTGGTGCCCTTTTGCCCTCTTCAAAATGGTTCCAGGCTTCTGCTTTTTCGCGCAAAAGCGTCCCGCCTAACGATGACTCCGGGACCAATCTAGATGCTCTTTTGCGCAAATACTTTTAACGGAAAAACTTTTCCGTTAAAAGTATTTCCGCATAATCATGCCAGTCTAGACGCAGCCAGGCTGTGTCTGTTAACAACCACCCCAATAAAAGGAGAGGACATACTTTCCAAGAGTTCAGTTTGTTCAATGCCCCATGGGTTCTTTGGAAAATCTGATGACTGAGTGTTATAGCTGGAGTTGATTGGTACTGAGCACCTGGAAATCTGGCCATGTGTTTGGTACAAAGTCCTGTATCATTTTTAGTCCACAAGAAACACCACATTGGCAATCCTGTATTTGCTTCCACCTGTCATTTTTATGGTCTTCTCATGACGGTATCACTGTTCACTTCAGCAGATACTTGCTTCAGCCTTCTACTCAGTCTTTGAGATGTCTGTTCGCATGCTACTTAGAAGTAGCTGAGAAAAATGAAAACCTCCGGTCCTCCTGGCACCACATTAGGCTTTTAAGAGCTACGATGTAAATATACTGAAGTACAACCCTGGCAGCAGAAAATGTGGTTGATGAGAAAAAAGTAGTGGGCAGATAGAAAACAGAAGAGCTCTCTTGGTATGAGATTTCGATGTACCTCCACTATGGTATAAGCTGCAAAGACTATTTTTAATGAACTACAAAATTAAACTAGGCATCTGCAAACTTCTGCCTGAAGCGACACTGTGAGAGAGTAACATCATGTCCACATAGAAGCATGGTGTTTGGGCATCAGTAATTCTGCATCAGCTTTCTTTGTATTTCTTTGAGCCAAGGGAGACCTTTCCCCTGTAATATTCATGATCTTTGAATCAAAGCGAGATGGGAAGAAGTATATGATCTCTGACACTAGGCTCCTCCCTTGCATTACCAGTGTCACAATAATGCTTCACTTTTTCTGAAGCCTGGAAGCTGCCAGCAGGAGACTCCTTAATGCAGATTCCCATTAAAAAAACTCTCATTTCAAATACAATTTGTAGTTTCAGTATGGAGGAAATGCTGTTGGCAAGAGACCATATTCTGAATGGTGCTGGTACCCACGAGTCCCATTCAGTGGGAGTTGTAAGTGCCCAATGACTGTTACAGCCCACCCCTCTCCTGCTCAGACTTAATTGGAGACTTATTCTACATGCTAACCAAGATGAATGAAACTTTCTGTTAGCAGACTGGTCAGGCCAGGGCTTGGCTCTTGGGTAGGTCAGGTCTTGTGACATACACATTGTAATTGACTTTTGCATAATCTGCACCACTAGTTCAGGCAGCCCAACTTCATTGGCATCCTTTGAAAATCCCAGCCCCATGGTTTAGCTTTCCTATTTGATGTGGAAGTGGATATTGCAAGAGGATCTGAATCTGGTGGATCAGTCTGAGTTTGGTTTTACGGAGATAGTAAATCTACATTCATAGAATCATAGAGCTGGAAGAGACCTCAGGAGGTCATCAGGTCCAACCTCTGCTCAAAGCAGGCCCAATCCCAACTAAATCAACCCAGCCAGGGCTTTGTCAAGCTGAGACTTAAAAACCTCTAGGGATGGAGATTCCACCACCTCCCTAAGTAACCCATTCCAGTGCTTTACCACCCTCCTAGTGAAATAGTTTTTCCTAATATCCAACCTAGACCTCCCCCACTGTAACTTGAGACCATTGCTCCGTGTTCTGCCATCTGTCACTACTGAGAACAGCCTCTCTCCATCCTCTTTGGAACCTCCCTTCAGGAAGTTGAAGGCTGCTATCAAATCCCCTCTCACTCTTCTCTTCTGCAGACTAAACAAACCCAAATCCCTCAGTGTCTCCTCATAGGTCATGTGCTCCAGCCCCCTTATCATTTTGGTTGCCCTCCGCTGGACCCTCTCCAATGCGTCCACATCCTTTCTATAGTGGTGGGCCCAGAACTGGACACAATATTCCAGTGGCCTCACTAGAGCTGAATTAAGAGGAATAATCACTTCTCTAGATCTGCTGGCAATGCTCCTCCTAATGCATTGCGGAAACACAACTTCATTCTCTCTGTGGCATGAGAGCAGTGATGTTCTGCTCGATCAGATGCTGCTCCCTTTTTATCTTTTAATTTCCAGCCCTGCAAACAAATACATCTGCCAGTCTGACTGTAGATAGAATAATGGGCTGTCTGGTCAGCAGGAGTGTATAACTCATTAATGGCTTTACACTACAGAACAGAAGCCCATCAGCTCTGCTACAGCCAATCTCCTTCTAGAAGTAGCTTGCATTAGTATTACATTTTTCTCAAAAGGCACTTCTCTGTGCTTTGCCACTGTTTGCTATGCAAATTTTGGTGTTAATTGCACCAAAATGAGAAGCATATTACTTAAATCAGCACACTTTTTAAATGGGCATCAGTGCATGTGCATATAATATTCCACCAGATGTTATTTTATTACTGCAGTTTAATAACTAACCATCTGCTTCCTTCTTATTTTGTCATGCTTTGTATTATCACTGGGACCCTTTTTTCTGTTACTCTGGCTTTTATCGACTGCATTATGGATTTCTGTGGCCAAGGCTCAAAACTGGCAAGGTCTTGAGCACAATATATGCTTGACAAAGCAAAACATGAGCAGGTCATAAAACCAAACAGTGACTTGACACCTGTCATAGTTCAAGGCAAGTGTGTCTGTATTCCCCCTCTCTGGTCCACCAAGAACATCCACTTAAAGGTTTTCAGATCCCAGCTGTTCCCTCTCTTAGGCAGCAACTCGCATTTCTCCCCTACCTGACCAGTGTTTTTTCAGACTGTACTGCTCCCTGCCTATATACTGTGATGTCCCCAGCAAAACATTTGAGAAAATGTATTAAAAGCAGTAAAAGAACCCACACATAGACTGAAAAGCTTACCAGAGGCCACCTCAACTCCACCCACAAACCTGGGAGGTATCAGACCTTCTCAATCACTAGTTTTTTCCCATGGTTATAAGTTCATAACACTCTGGTTCTGAATCTAAGACAGTAACAACCTTTGATGTCCAGTCTTCAGGAACAGGTAAGTCAGGCCACAGGACAAAACGTTTAGAAAAGGGCAAAAATGATTAGGGGTATGGAGTGGTGGCCATACAAAGAGAGATTAATAAGATTGTGACTTTTTTCAGCTTGAGAAAAAGATGACAAAGGGAGACTATGATAGAGGTCTATACAATCATAACAGGTGTGGAAAGTGAATAAAGAAGAGTTATTTACTCTTTCCTATAACATAAGATCTAGGGGTCCCCAAAAGGGTAGCTTGATTTAAACCTTGATTTAAATCACACACACAAAAATTGTTGATTTAATCAAGTAACCAAAAAAGCTAAAACTGACTGGTTCTTAGAGTGCAATTAATTTTGGAGTAAGCCCCATTGAACTCACTAGCACTTCTGCGTTTTTTTAGAAAATTGCCACTCATTGTGGGTTGTTCAATTATGTCAACAGAAGAGCTCTCTCCCATCCACAAAGAGCAACTACATGGGAGAATTTAGAGTGTTGTACGGCCTCTAGTGTAGACATAGCCTTCATCTGGAATAAAAGTTCCTTGTTCCAAATTAATTCATTCTTTCTTTTCCATTCTTATCTTCTCTGGGAATGAATTAAGTTAATTAAATTTAAGTTTATTTCAGAATAAAAGCATCACATGATGCATAAATGGAGTTAGTTGGTAATAGGTAAATCCACTTAAAATTCAAAGCCTACCTTATTCCAGATCTATTTTTGAGGTGTACACAAGCCCAGCAGAACTGACAGCCACACCAGGCCCCTGGGCAAGTCAGGGGGGGCCCTGTTCTGTATTCCCAGAAGGGGCAAGGCCTCTGGTGGAAGGGGTGGAGCTGGGGCTAGGCAGCCCTCAGCATCACCCTCAGCACATGCCTCTCCCACCCAGCCTTCAGTGTTTCCCATAGCGCACTGTATGTTGCAGCACTCTGGTAGAGATTCAAAGGGCTCCAAGACACTGCTGCTACTGCAGGTAGCAGCAGCCAGAAGCTCCAGGTCCTGCTGCATCACAATTGTCTCCTCCCCACTCCTCCATCAGTGGACCTGGACAAGCCCTTAGTTTCCTGGCCGCACATTTCCAACTCACAACTGGGAATAATTTTCTTTCTGGGTACGTCTACACTACAGCGTTAATTTGAGTTAACTTAATTTGAAATAGTTCATTCGAATTAAGCTAATTCAAAATAATGCATCTATACACAAAAACTATTTCGAAATAGCGTTTTGCTATTTCGAAATAGCGCATCCACACTGAGTGGACCCTGAACCGGGTTAAGGCTGGCCGGAACCAGTGCCGGCAGGGCATCAGGTTAGGACTTAGTGTGTGGGGCTGCTGCCTGAGGCTAATTGAGCTCCGTGCTTAAAGGACCCTACCCCACCCTGGACAGACAGTTCTCAGGGTTCCCCACTTGCTTGTCTACCTCGATGAGGGACAGCAAAGCAGTCCTGTCTTGGAGTGTCCTGAGTGCCCACACTCGGGACACCACAGCACTCGGCCACATGGAGCCAGAGCTGTCCCTGGCACACCGGTGCATCTCGTGGGGTCGTTGCCATCAGCCCGGCCATACTTGCTGCAGGCTGCCATCTGGAGGGTCCATCGGGGGGCTGTCAGGATCCAGGAGGCTCTGCGGGAGAGCATCCACCCCGAGGGGCCCTCAGAGCCACCCCAGTCCTCTCCACCGGGGGCTCGTGCCCCATTCCTCCCTCACGTCCTTCCACTTACCCCTCCCTATACCCCCTTCCTGATGTCAAACAAAAGATACGTATGTTCAAAAATAGAAACTGGGTTTATTGAACAAAACTGCAGGGGGGATGAACCTCTGGGGAGAATGGGAAAAGGAGGTGGGAGAGAGGAAGAGAGAGGATGGAAGAGGGAAGGGGGAAACCTGGGAGGAGGGAGCTGGAAAGGGGAAGCCAGGGGAAGAAGTGGGAGGGGATGCTCAGGGCCCAAGGTTGGCAGTCTCGCCAGACCAATTTGATTTTCATGCAAACCTGCTCCTGGGTTTGCATATGGCCATTGGTGGCCAGGCTGGCAGCTATCCTGCCATAGACAGTCGCATTCTTCTGTCTAGTGTGGAGATCATGGGCGTTGGGGGCAACCCTCCCAAACCTGAATAAGGTCCATGATCTCCACCCTGGACCAGGAAGGCGCCTGCCTTCTTCAGCCCCTGTCAGGCTCCTGGGAGCTGGCAGACTGCTTCTGGGGAGTGGTGGAGGGCTGGCTGCCAGTGGCTTGCTGGCTCATGTTTTGGGGCCACTGGGTCAGGGGCCCCAGTGGCCACTGCTGGCTCTGGGCTGGCAGACTTGGAGCTGGCACAGGCACTGTGGCCAGGGTCTACCCCTTTAATGGCTCCAGGGCTGGGGGAGAGGAGAGTAAGCTTTCCTGGTTGTGCCCAGAGTGGCCACCAGGGCTCCCTGGGAAGGGCTGGAGGCCCCCTATTTCAAATTAAGTGTCTACACAGCACTTAATTCGAAATAGCTATTTCGAATCTGGTGTTACTCCTCGTAGAATGAGGTTTACCAAATTCGAATTAAGCACTCCGCTATTTCAAATTAATTTCGAAATAGCAGTTTGCATTTATAGACTCTATTAAAGTTAATTCAAAATAACGACTGTTATTTCGAATTAACTTTGCAGTGTAGACATACCCTCTTTTCTTCCACTCTGTCTCTCTCATCTATTTAGAATATAAATCCTATGAGCAAGGATGGTCTTTTAATATGTACAATGACTACCAATGTGCCCTGACCATGGATGAAACCTTCTGACATGACAGTACTGAGACGCTAATCAGAAGAATAAGGCAAAACCTAAGAAACAGAACAGTCTCACTACGGCCTCCCAAAATTCTTAGCTCCAGCCCTGACCTCTATGTTCAGGCTATAGAACATAGACTTCTGGTTTCCTTACTAAAAACACAAGTATGACTGGATCCCTACTCACCCATGTCAACACAAGTTGTTTTAAAAATCACCGCATCCTAGAAGCAGATCTTTCTCAGAATAAAGCTCCCACAGTTGATTCCTGGACTCCCATATATGGAATATTTTCTTACTAAGATTGCATGGTTTAGATTTATATTGGTAAATGCTATTAAATATCTAGTTCACTGTATGCTACAAACTGATGAAAGATTGTTTCCAGTGATGACCATTAAAATGTATAGATAGGTCAAGTAAGAACACAGCCGCATGGGAACTTAGCATCAAAATGTCAAGAATGAGAGCCTGCAGCTGGGCCTGCGAGCAGCAAATTAACCACAGCTAAAACCCCTAATGGACCACATTGCCTGATTAGCTGAGCAGCATTGCCAGAACTGCTACAGACCTAAGCCCAGCTGTAGCACCTGGCCAGTGACTGCACAATGTGTACGCCTGCAGCTGCGATCACTCCTGTGCCTGTCTTGTTCCTAGCCATGCTCCAGTCCCATTCCTGACTATCTCCTGCCCTGCTCAGTTTCTGATCCCATCTCTGACCCTGGGCTCTGATCCCAGGATTTTGACTGGCTCCACCTACAAAGCTGAGCCACCCATGCACCAGTCTGTGATGCAAAATCCAGCTATTTAGATTTTGGAGTTAAGCTTGTTACAAATGGGCTATGGAATGCATAACAAAAATAGGTATGATTTGTTGATTTCAGGATATTTACTCTGTATATTTTGATGTGTGATGTTAACAAGTTGTGCTCTAATTGTTTATGAATCTCAACATCTACTGTCATTAGCTAATTGTCTGACTCCTCCCCATCCACTACTTAATTACATGCAACTGCAAAAGTGTACATTGGTGCAAATCTAAAACAAATGCTTAAACATAGGCCTTGATATTATCCATCAAAATCATAAATATTGAATTCTGCCAAGCCTATTTATTAAGTATCAATTGTGAAAGCCAAACTAGTAACATTTTCTGGGAATAGACATTCCCCAAATGTGTGCTCAGCCTGCACTGCAGCATTTCTTCACATAGGGTGAAAAGGAAAAAATAAATAGAGGTGAGATAATATAATCTTATTCCTTTACACGTACATTACTCTAAAAGAGTGGTATTATGTACTAATCTTCTTGGCTCCAGTCCAGCAAAACTAAGCCTATGATTGAAAGATTGTGGCATTATGACTCATTGAATTAAGTGGGAAAACTCCCACAGACATAATTAGTCTTTGAATCAGGACCAGAGAGTGTAAATTCTTTGTGGAATAGATATCCCTGTGTGTTTGGATAGCACACCTGACAAAAGGGGGCCGCAGTCCTGCATGTGTTGTTCTTTAAGTACCATAATAATAGTTGTACTAGGGGTGGGTAGGAAGGCTATTATAATCCGCTGGGCTGATTTAATGACATCCTCCATGTCTTATATTGGTTATAAGTCCTTATCCTACCCTCATCTCCTGGGAGTGTCTGAGCATCTTCTGGTAGTGTAGTGGGCAACTTGACTAACATCTATAGTGTGGTTTGTGCTCTCTTTTGCCATCTCCCTTGAGGATGAATTGGGTGTTCAGGAGAGCATTTTGTTTTGGTAGGGGTTTGTGTGGATTCAGCTCAAGATGTCCGTGGATAATTTACGTATATAAAATTATCACATTTACCCTGAAATAAATGTACTAATCTGTGAAATTAGAGTGTTAGAGCCTTACCTAAGAGCCATCAGTTCCCATTCCCTGAGTTTCATCCTGGTTCAGCAATTGTTATGTTTCCACCTTCACAGAAGGAGCAAGGTGTGACAGGATGAGGTCACAGAAGACCCCCTGGAGAGTTGACACAGCCACCGCTGCTCACCTTCCCACTCTCTGGGGCTTCTCATCACCCTGTCCTGTTAGGCCAACTCCACTGGTCTCCCCCAGCCAAGGATGCCAACCTGAGATCCCTGTCCCCCCCGAGAAGCAGTACAGACATTGAACCTCTTCAGCTCCAAGGAGAGTGCAGTTTGGGGCCCAACTCCCTGGGATACCACTCTCCAAATGGGATCAAAACCCGCAACGAATTACCTGGGTAAGCTCCCTTTAACAAAGAAACAGGGAATGTGCACACTGGTTGCCCCTTCAGGTAACAATTATTTACACTGGGTTTGATAGAAAATAAAGGTGATTTTATTAAGTACAAGCAGTAGGATTTAAGTGGCAATAAATGAGAACAGGCAAAGCAAAGTAGATTATACATTCAAAAATAACAGAAAATGCTTAGCTAATTCTAACACTAAAATCCTCAGCACAAAGTTATAAACTCACACTTAAACTGTTTCTGTTCCAGCTGCACCTTCAAAACCAGAGAAATTCCCACTTCTCCTGGCGTCTCTGGTTCGCCGTCTTCAAGTGTGTCCAGCCAGCCCAAAGACCTAACTTCCTCCTTTTTTATTCTTTTTAAAGAATTTCCTTATTGCTTGGGGAGTCACTTGACCACTCCCTACCAATCACAGGTAAGCCATAAAGACAAAAGGCTATTTGCATATGATTGCCCAGACACTGTGGCCTCCCTTGTTGACTTTCATGCATTTAAAAAACATAAAGCATTCCACACTCCATCTGTCTAATTGTACACACAAGAATGAAACATACACCAAAATAAGATAAACAGACTCAGGGGATTAAGACATGAAGATTAATAGGTTACACAAAGTAATTTGCTCAAAACATCTTTGAGTTATGTACATTAATGTCCATAAGTCCATTCCATAAAGCATGAGGTGAACCGTCACATCAGTTCCCATTCACTGAGTTTCATCCTGGTGCAGCAATTGTTATAGAATCATAGAATCCTAGGGCTGGGAGGGACCTCAGGAGGTCATCAAGTCCATTCCCCTGCTCAAAGCAGGCACAATCCCAACTAAATCAACCCAGCTAGGGCTTTGTCAAGCTGAGACTTAAACACCTCCAGGGATGGAGATTCCACCACCTCCCTAGGTAACCCATTCTAGTGCTTCACCACCCTCCTAGGGAAATAGTTTTTCCTAATATCCAACCTAGACCTCTCCCACTGTAACTTGAGACTATTGCTCCTTGTTCTGCCATCCCTCACTACTGTGAACAGCCTCTCTCCATCCTCTTTGGAACCTCCCTTCAGGAAGTTGAAGGCTGCTATCAAATCCCCCCTCACTCTTCTCTTCTGCAGACTAAATAAGCCCAAATCCCCCAGCCTCTCCTCATCGGTCATGTGCTCCAGCCCCCTAATCATTTTGGTGGTCCTCCGCTGGACCCTCTCCAATGCATCCACGTCCTTTCTGTAGTGCAGGGCCAAGAACTGGACACAGTACTCTAGATGTGGCCTCAATAGTGTCAAATAAAGGGGAATAATCACTTCCCTAAATGCCGGCAATGAATGTTCCTGCTAACGCACCCTAATATGCCATTAGCCTTCTTGGCTACAAGGGCACATTGTTGACTCATATCCAGCTTCTTATCCACTGTAATCCCTTTTCTGCTGAACTGCTACTTAGCCAGTTGGTCCCCAGCCTGTAACAATGCTTGGGATTCTTCCATCCCAAGTGCAGGACTCTACACTTGTCCTTGTTGAACCTCATCAGATTTCTTTTGGCCCAATCCTCCAATTTGTCTAGGTCATTCTGGACCCTATCCCTGCCCTCCAATGTATTTACTTCTCCCCCTAGTTTAGTGTCATCTGCAAACTTGCTGAGGGTGCAATCCATCCCCTCATCCAGATCGTTAATAAAGATGTTGAACAAAACCGGCCTTAGGATGGATCCTTGGGGCACTCCACTTGAAACCCACCGCCAACCTTTTCATCGAGCCATTGATCACTACCCGCTGGGCCCGATAATATAGCCAGCTTTCTATCCATCTTACAGTCCATTTATCCAATCCATACTTCCTTAACTTGATGGTAAAAATATTGTGGGAGACCATATCAAAACCTTTACTAAAGTTAAGGTATATCACAACCACTGACTTCCCCAGGTCCACAGAGCCAATTACCTCATCATAGAAGCTAATGAGATTGGTTAGGCATGACTTGCCCATTGTGAATCCATCTTAACTATTCCTAATCACTTTCCCTTCTTCCAAGTGCTTCAAAATGGATGCTTTAAGGATCTTCTCCATAATTTTTTGGGGGAGTGAGGTAAGTCTGACTGGTCTGTAGTTCCCTGGATTGTCCTTCTTCCCTTTTTTAAAGATGGGCATTACATTTGCCTTTTCCAATCATCCAGGACCTCTCCCGATATCCATGAGTTTTCAAAGATAATTGCCAAAGGTTCTGCAATGACATCTGCCAACTCCCTCAGTACCCTCGGATGCATTAAATCTGGACCCACAACTGCAATCAGTTCTTGACAATGGGAGACATGAATGCCAAGGTAGGCAGTGACAACACCGGTAGGGAAAAAGAAATGGGAACACACGGTTTAGGCCAGATGAATGAAAATGGCGAACTACTTGAGGACACGTGTGCCTTTAATGAACTTGTAATTGGAGGCACACTTTTTCCACACAAAATTGCCATAAAGTAACTTGGGTATTGCCTGACAATTGTACACAAAACCAAATTGGCCACTTTGCAGTCCAAAGGAGTTGGTGAAGATCTCCGGAAGATGTGCATTCTAGGTGTAGAGCAGATGTTGGATCAGACCACCACTTAGTAGTTGCTAAACTTAAATTGAAACTTGCGGCAAGAAAACAACAGCCCAGCACAAGAACTAGATTTGATGTGGGGAAGCTGAGGATACAAGAAACTAAAGAAGCCTTCCAGATTACCATGAGCAACCACTCCGAGACACTCCGAAGCAAGGAAGGAGCAGAACAAACTGTGGAAGGAGTCTGGAGCTTAATGAAGGAAGCTATAGTGGAAACATGAGATATGGTGTTATGGCAACCTTCTATTAACCAGAAGGAATGGATCACAGATCAGACATGGAGCATAATCGAAGAATGGCAGGCACTCAAACAACAAGTCAACCAACCGAAAACAAGAGGCCAGAAACAAGCTGCATCATCCAGATACCATGAAATCGCTGGGGAAGTAAAGAAAAGTCTCCACAGGAATAAAAGAAATGTCATAAATGAAATTGTAGAAAAAGCAGAGGCAGCATCTAAACAAGGGGACTTGAAAACCCTGTACAATACAACTCGAGTCTTGAGTGAAAGGAAGAGAAACCCAAACAGACCGGTCAAAAACAAAGATGGTCAGCTATTTACATCAGTGGATGAGCAGCTAGGCAGATGGAAGGAACATTTTGAAGACGTGTTAAACAGACTTCTTTAGTCTGCAGAAGCGAAGAGTGAGGGGGGATTTGATAGCAGCCTTCAACTTCCTGAAGGGAGCTTCCAAAGAGGATGGAGAGAGGCTGTTCTCAGTAGTGACAGATGGCAGAACAAGGAGCAATGGTCTCAAGTTGTGGTGGGAGAGGTCCAGGTTGGATATTAGGAAAAACTATTTCATTAGGAGGGTAGTGAAGCACTGGAATGGGTTACCTAGGAAGTAGTGGAGTCTCCATCCTAGAGGTGTTTAAGTCTCGGCTTGACAAAGCCCTGGCTGGGTTGATTTAGTTGGGATTGGTCCTGCCTAGAGCAGGGGGCTGGACTTGATGACCTTCTGAGGTCTCTTCCAGCTCTATGGTTCTATGATTCTATGATTCTATGACCACCACCAACAAATCCACCACAGCTAGAAGCAGGAGAACCCCTAGACATTAACACTGGGGCAATTACAAAAGAGAAAGTCTGCAAGGCAATAAGGAACCTAAAGAATGGCAAGGCAGCAGGACCTGATAATATTGCACCTGAAGTATTAAAAGAAGGAGGAGCTGCTATAGTGGACCATCTACACAGTTTGTTAAATCAGATATGGACAACAGAAGAGAGTCCAATGGATTGGAGAAAAGGGCTGCTAGTGAAACACCCTAAATCCAGTGATCTGTCACTGTGTGAAAAGTGGAGGCAGATTACCCTCCTGTCCATCCCAAGCAAAGTATTAACCAGAGTCATCCTGGAACAAATGAAAGATGCCATAGACCACAAATTAGGAGAAGAACAGGCAGGTTTTAGGAGAGGACAATCTTGCACAGACCAGATAGTGACACTTTGGATCATCATAGAACAATGCATTGAATGGCAAGAACCCCTGCACATCAACTTCATCGACTTTTTATGAAAGCCTTCAACAGTGTGGACAGGCAGTCCATCTGGACCATCATGCAACATTACGGAGTTCCAGGCAAACTGATTACCATCATCAAGAAACTATATGAAGAATACTCCTGCCAAGTCATCCATGATAGAAAATTGTCGGAAAAATTCCAGGTCACAACAGGTGTACACCAAGGCTGCCTTCTTTCTCCATTACTCTTCCTGATTGTCTTAGACTGGGTCACAAAAACAGCATATGCTGACTCAGGAAGGGGAATCCAATGGACTCAAACTAGGAAACTTGAAGATCTAGAGTTTGCAGACGACTTAGCCCTGTTTGCAGATAAATTAGAACATATGCAAGAGAAGACGGATGCCCTACAGGAAACAGCGGAGCGAGTGGGCCTCAAAATTAGTCAAGAGAAGACCAAGTTGATGTGCATTAACAACAGACAGGAAGGTGAAATTACAAGCGAAGGAAAAGCAGCGCAAGAGGTTGACCAGTTTGTATAATTGGGGAGTGTTATCAGCAAGAATGGGGGAAGTGAAGAGGACATTAGTGCAAGACTATGAAAGGTGCAACAAGCCTTTGCTATACTACGACCAGTCTGGGGTACAAGAGCCATTTCAGTAAGAACCAAACTATGCATTTTCACTTCTAATGTGAAATCAGTGCTGCTGTATGGCTCTGAAGCGTGGTGTGTTGTCCAGAGCAATACTAAGAGAATTCAGACGTTTGTCAATAAATGCCTTATACACATTCTCCAGCTAAAGTGGTACGATAGAATGCCAAACGAAACCTTGTAGACCAAAACAAATCAGAAACCAATGGAGGTCCAGATTAAGAAGAGAAAATGGTGATGGGCAGGCCACATCCTGCTTAAGGACTGTGAGGAATGTATCATGAGACAAGCATTAGAATGGAATCCAAAGGGAAAGAGGATGTCCCAAACAAACATGGCAATGAAGCTGTCTGGATGAAGTAAAAGCAGCTGGCTTAACATGGGATCAAATCAAGACTATCGCTAAGGATCGCAAGAGATGGAGAATGACTGTGGAGGCCCTATGCTCCTTTAGGAGCCCAAAAGACAAATGATGATGATGATGATGGATTTGTGTATATCTAGCTTTTCTAAATCGTTCTTAACCTGTTCTTTCTCCACTGAGGGCTGCCTACCTCCTTCCCATATTGCGTTGCCTAGTGCAATAGTCTGGGAGCTGACCTTGTCTGTGACGATAGAGGCAAAGAAAGCATTGAGCACTTCAGCTTTTCCCACATTATCTGTCATTATCTGTCACTCCCTCATCCAGTAAGGGCCCCACACCCTCTCTGATCACCCTCTTATTGCTAACATGCCTGGTGGGGGTTATGTTTCCACCTTCATAGAAGGAGCAAGGATTCTGCTTCCAACACCCCTGGATTCCCAGAACTGCATGAAAGGTCTTGTGCTGTTATGCTTCTGTTTCCCACTCAGCATTCTGCCATTGGGTGAAGGAACAGCACACAGGAGATACCATGGGTTGATCCACCATAGACCACCCCAATAGGGAGCAGGATTCCAGATTTCAAGGTGGGAGGGTGGACAGTGGATCAGATAATGAGCCCTTTGGGGCTGGTGGAGGAGAGGGATCTTTTGTGTGGCTCCAGGAGAGGGGAAATAATGACACAAAGGTAGTGCCCTCTCTTCCATATCTCTTCAGCCCCAGTCAACTCCAGGGGATACAAACATTTCAATATTCCACCTTCAGTAAAGCTACATAAGTTTGTTAAAAATGCCCAAGAGATGATTAGCTAAATAATAGTAGAGACACTGATCAGTGGGTGTTAATTAGCATTAATTACAATAGAGTTCTTGTCAAATTACAATATGGCCTGACAAACTCATTCAATAAAGAGAGAGAGATGGCAAGTATATATGCTGCTGGGAATCATCAACTGGTAGGCATCTCATTTGCATGGAGGGATGTGTGATAAAACAGTCCATTCCTGCTAGCATTAACAGCACATGCAAGCTATATAAAAGACCTAAACTAATGTCCATTTGGGAGAGAAAATTATCTGCCTATATCATTATTATCTGGATTGAAGTAGCCTTTAGAGGCCTCGATTGAAATCAGGTCTGCACTGTGCAAGGGGTTATACAAATAAATGTAAGAGACAGTTCTCCTCCTCTCCCTCTCCCCAAGAGCTCACAATCAAAATGGGGAAGGAAGAGAAGAAAGGTTTTGAGCCCCTATTTCAGATGGGGAACTGAGTCCCAGAGAGTTTATGCAACTTAGCTCAGGTCACACAGTAAGTAGGACCTGAACCTTTCTCTCGTAGGTGTTAGTCCCGGGCTTTAACCACAAGGTCCTCCTTCCTCTTAGCTCAGCTGTGTGATTTTTCACAATGGAACTTGGATTCAAGTTAAGGGCAATGGGGAAGAAAGGGGTGAGGGTTACATTTTTCTGAGCTGAAGATGTGAAAGCAAGAGGCTTCAATCCATGTGTGTGTGCATGCACAGGTGCAGTTTAAACAGAGCCAACAATCATTTTCTGATGTTTGTTTTACTTTGACTAAAACTTTTGTGCTGTAGAGAACTTTGAAATTCATTGCTTGGTGTGATTCCATAATAGCCAGTTAACATGGGTTCTGCACACCCTAATTTTGAGAGTCAATCAATAAATATTCCCATTCTAATTGTATTTCCAGTCTGATCATTGTTTGCCAATAACAAACCTAAACTTTGGAAGAAAGAAAAGAAAGTGGTACTGAGCCCCTATCCCTGGCTTTATAGGCTCAACCAATTTATAAATGCCATGAAGGAGAATAAATATTTATAAACAGATGTGTCAGCTGTAATGCGATAAAATATCTCCAGTGGTCATATGGCTATATCAAATTTCATTAAAATACTTCTAAACATTAAGAAAACCTCTGGGGCTGCTGCATGGATGCATTTGAGGGGAAAAGGAAGAATATATATATCAGAAAGGTCCTACAGAGGTAAAAGACAAACAAACCATTTACTGTTTTAACTTTACACTATTCTTTTTGCTCTTGGTTTGTGAAGTGTAAGTAACTTATTGATATATATTAAAACTCTCTTGACTAACCCCTGTTTATTGTAAATATTACAGCAAATCCATTGTAAACAGCAGCAAGAGGCTTTTGGGAACCCATTAATCAAACTAAACTGCTCTGGAAAATACCTTTGCTCAGCTTGTTTAACTAGGGCTGTGACTCTACACCGCATAGCTGATTTCAAAATATGCAATTTATTGCCATGGATGGCTTTGCTCAGGGCTAGATCTAAATTCCTCTGGGTACTTTAACATATAGTTAATCAAAGCACAATGCCACTTCTATCATATTTACAATCTGGCAGTCAATTAGTCACTAATAAATAAAATGCTTTGGAAAGACAAATGATATTGCTATGTCTGTATCAATGTGCTTATAGGCTCAAAAGATTTATCAGTACCACTGGAGTGAATAAATATTTATAAATGGATGTGCCACTCATAATATGATAAAATATTGCCAGTCCATCACATAAAGCATCCATATTTTCAAGATGACATACTTTATTAACTACCTAATCATTTTTCAAGGGGTGTTTTTCAACTTTATTAGCCACACTTAACTGGAGGAATCTATTCTTATTTTGAATATATGTAAAGCACTAATACCCAAAGGCCCCAGTCAGACTTTGGATTCAGTTGTGCTGGGAGATGAACAAACAATAAAAAGAGATTTGGGGCTTTGAATTTGCATGGGTTGGGGTGGTTGTTTTGGTTTTTAAACCACAACTGAGCACTTTGCCCCCAGACCTGCAAATTCAGATGACCACACACACGTAAGATTACTCCTGCATGTAGCACCACCTACAAAGGGGGAGAGAGAGACTATTTATTTCTCTATCTCTCTCACTTTGATACACACACTCCAATTTTTTTTTAATTTCAAAGTTACCAATGTCATCACCATTTTGAGATTGGATATTTCATCATATTTACAAATATTTGGATTCATATTTGGATCCATTCTAGAGCAGATTCAAAAACGGGCAATAACGTTTCTGAAAGAGTTACATAAAAAATTCTCCTGCCATTTTTTTCAAACATTGTAAACTTCAAAACCTACAAACTTTATTTGTAAGTAGTCCTGTTAAGTGACTCTCAGTAATAAAATTAAGGGCAGGCGTTAGCCCTGATCTACACGTAAAAGGCTCCTTAATATGGTTACTTCTGGTAGGACGTTTCCAAAATAGTCATATCAGAAAAAGTCACAATGTGGACACGGTTCTATTTGTTTAAAGACACCTAAGGATACGTCTATACTGCACACTTATTTTGGAATAAGTTATTCCAGAAGAAATACTCTGAAATAGCTTATTTTGAAATAGCACATCTATACTACAGGGAAGCCTGAAATTAGTCTGACGCAGGCTTCCCTAATGTGGACGCCCCAGGAAGAACTTGGGAGTAATTACTTCGAATGGCCCTTCGGAGGAGCTATTTTGAAATAGCAGCAGCGGAGCGTCCATACTACTGCTATTCCGAAATAGCCATTTTAGAATAGGCATTATTCCTTGTGGAATGAGGTTTACAGAAGTCAGAATAAGCCGTCCGTTATTTCAAATTTATTTCAAAATAACAAAATTGCTGTGTAGATGCTCGCACTGTTATTTTGGAATAACAGCCATTATTCTGAAATAATACTTTTGTGTAGACACATCCTTAGGCTATGTCTAGACTGCCCCCTTCTTGCACAAAAAATATGCAAATGAGGCAAAGCGTGGAATATCGCCCGTGCCTCATTTGCATAATTAATGAGGCTCCATTTTTGCACAAGAGGCTTTTATGCAAAAAGGAGCTTTTCGTGCAAAAAACCCCTCTTGTACAAGAGCCGTTCTTCCTGAAAAAAAGAGGAAGAACTGTTCTTGCACAAGAGGGGGTTTTAGCCTTATAGTGTAGCTATTCTTCTTCCATACAGGAATACCTCTATCTTTAAAAAAAGTGCAATATAAACCATTTTTATATAACTGCCCACACTGGAGGAGGAATACTTTTGTAATGATACAGGCCTATAGTTAAAACTATACAACCTCTTAGTATAGACATGGCATAACTGTTTGCATGATGAGCCTATTGTTTCCTTGTGGACAGACAATGATCCACAGAATAGCCTGGATATTTACAAAAGAGGAGGTTTTTTTACTTTTATTTCATGATCAGTATCTGATTAAAAAGATAAAAATCATTTGCTCTAAGATACCTTTCCACCATTTTACAAACAATATCTCAATAATTGTATTTAAGGGAAAAAAAGGGATAAATCCTTGAACTAATTCAATAAGATACCATAATACTCACAGGACAGATGGTTTTTTGTTTACATTTGCATTCAGACACTAGTTCTCTGGTTTTCCTGCCACATGGGGACTATGCTGTTCTTGACTAGCACAGTGAAACTTGTGGATAAGTAGTGGTAACTGGATACTTTCCACATTTACAAAATCACTGTCATACCAGTTAAACCTGATCAAATTTTAAATACTCCCTTGAATGAAGTTTCTAAAATGCTTTTGTTATTATCCCACTCATTTTACAGTTGAATTTGGCAGCTGATGCCCTTAGTTAACTTTCTGTGTCAACAATGTCATGTGTCAAAGTACGGTAGCATGATCATGTTGCATTTAACATTAACCACAGCAATACAGCTGTGCCAATTTATTGCATTAACTACAGTACCAAGCCAATGAATTTGTCATATACATAAATAGGGATGTTAGAGAGTAGTCAACTACCTGACAACCCGATAAGAAGGGCTTGCCGAACCGCAGCAAGCCCCGCTCGCCAGCCGCACTGTCCGGCGATCTGCGCATGCGCAGATTGTTCTGCGCATGCGCAGATCACCCGAACCCGGCTCTTCGGGTTACAATCTACTCGCCACGGGTGAGTAGATTGTATAATTTGTCGAGCCCTGTCGATAAGCATAAGCTTCCCCATACTTTGCTGCCTCTCTGAGAGGCAGCAAGGTTGGGGGGTGCCAGGAGCCAGTGCTGGGGGGAGCCAGCTTCTGTGAAGCATTCTCTGCCCACAGCGGGCCAAGGCTTGCTGTGGGCAGAGGCTGCTCTGGTAGCAGCCCCTGTCCCTGGGAGTCCCAGTGAGGAGTTCCCCCACCCTTCCCCCCCCACCCGCTGCTCCAAGGACAGGGGTTGCTGCTGCAAAGCAGCCCCTGTTCATAGTGGCTGGGGCTGGCCCCTGCCCATGGCCAGCCCTGAGCAATTCGAACAGGGGCTGCTGGACACAGCACGAGCTGGGACCCAGCCGTCCTGGCTTGCACTAGTCTGGGATGCTGCACCTCTGCATTTTAAAGGTAGTACAAGCCTGGTGACTCTTATACACTTAAAATGGACAGCCACAGTGCAGGGTGGCTCTGGAGCCAGCACAAGCCAGGACTACCGAGACCCATTTGCAGCTGGCTCCAGGAGCTACCCCTACTACAGCTCTGCAGAGTGGCTCCTTAGAGTATGTCTACACTAGCCCCCTAGTTCGAACTAGGGAGGCTAATGTAGGCATTCGAAGTTGCAAATGAAGCCGGGATTTAAATATCCCGGGCTTTATTTTACATGTTCCGTCGATCGCCATTTTTAAATTCCACTAGTCGAAGTAACTGCCCGCGGCTACACGCGGCAGTGAAACGGTAATTTGAACTAAGTCCTTAGTTCGAATTAACTGTTACACCTCATTCCATGAATTAACTGTTACACCCATGAGGAATGAGGTGTAACAGTTAATTCAAACTAAGGACTTAGTTCAAATTACCGTTTCACTGCCGCGTGTAGCCGTGGGCAGTTACTTCGGACTAGTGGAATTTAAAAATGGCGACCGGACGGGAACATGCAAATAAAGCCGGGATATTTAAATCCCGGGCTTCATTTGCAACTTCGAATGCCTACATTAGCCTCCCTAGTTCGAACTAGGGGGCTAGTGTAGACATACTCTTATTGACTAATAGTGTAGTTGATACAAATTGTATTGACTACACGATTAGCCAGATAACCACAGTTTAATGTTCTTATACATAAAGAGGACCCGAACAGCAAACTTTTAGGGGAAACTTGAATTCTCTCTTGTTCTTTGCTTGTAGCCTGTATATTCAATTAATTGTAGTGTGTGCTTTTCATCAGTTCATACTCTGACTTAAGGGCAAAAAGAAAGTAAGGATATTAGAAGTAAATAGATGGTACAAACATATTGGGGTAATGGGATGGGGTAGTTGAATTTACATCTCCTGCGCTGATTTTCAGCTTGTTTCTTATTCTGTTCCATATCTCAAAAGAATTTAAATTGAAGTTAAGGTTAATCTTAGATTTTGTGTTCACTACAAGAAAAGGTGCTTTTTAAAGAAGTGTTATTTAACCCACACTGGAGAATTGACAGACTCTCTCAGGCCTCTAGGCAAAGTGGGCAGAGGGGCTGTTCCATGATCCCAGAAGGGGTGGGGCCTCAGGCAAAAGGAGTTGGGCCAAGAACAGCCATGGGAGATCTGGAGGGTGCCATGCAGCTCGGATTCTGGTTGCCACTGCTGCTGCAGTAGCAACAGTGGCACCCAGGAGTACCGGGTCCTTTTGAATCGCCAAACCCTGAAACAGTTGCCCTCTTTTCTCCCCCCACCACCCATCAGTGATCCTGAACCCATATTATTTAACACTTCTGAAAAATGCATTTTTTCCCCACAAAAAATGGACATAGAGCTGCTGTCTGCAAATTACTGCTCTGTATAAACTTTTATTACTGCTCTTCGTAAGTCACATGGAGAAGGAAGACCAAGATTCAAGAAAGAATGGAAGACATGTTGTGATTGGTACAATCTATACAATAATCAATGAAGAGTCAAGGTGTAAACATTAAGTTTCTGAGAAGCCACATGGTCATCCGTATTCTAATACTGGATAGTCTATTTCACTTTAGTTGCAGTATTGACCACTCAGCGTTATACCTCTATCTAGTTTGCACCACGCGTGTTTGAGTTATAATGTCAGGATGCTCTAAGAAGGATATTTTTTTCTGTGTTTCATACCCAAAAAATATCCACATATACAGTTAGATAAACTGTGATAACCCAGAGGAGCCAGCTGAGGTCACTCAATTAGGGTGCACTTCAATAAATGGGACAGTCAATCCTCAACACTGGTAGTTAATCTAATATTTATATTTACCAAGTCAGCATAAAACAGCTTCTATATTACCTTGTTGGTTAATCAGAAGTCCAAACAACACAGTCCCCTTAAAGTACCCAGACTCAGTCTCCCACCCAGAAATCCCTGTCAAATAAAATTCTTTCCATGAGCGGTTGGTGCAGCTGGAACTGGGGGAGGCAGGGCAGCACACCGAGCACCTCTCAGCATCTCCAGCCTCTGGAGCACTTGTGAGGAAGGAGGCCACATGGCCCAGCCCCTGGAGCACAGGGAGGGTGGATGCTGGGGGCAGCAACACTGCCCACAGCAGGCATTCTGGGGGCAGAGTATGGGCGGGGCCATGCCTGGCAGTTTGGGAAGGCAAAGCCTTCACCCACTTGGGCTACTGGATGCCCATGGTTCTGCCAATCCCAAAGGATCAGATACATTACCTTCTAGGTCTACAAATATTTCAGACTTTATCCCAGATACAATTATAGCCAATTCTTATTAACTAAACTAAAATATGTTTAAAAAGAAAAAAAGAGTATTGGTTAAAAGATCAATATATATACACAGACACATTTCATTTCTTGAGATTCAGATAGATTATAGCAATGGTGATTTTGTAGTTGCAAAAAATGTTTAGAATTTAGTACTTGGTTATAACTCAGAATCATATGTTTCCAGCCAATGACTGGGATCTCAAATCCTTATGGCAGGGTTGGAGAATCTTTTTTGGGTCAGGGGTCGCTGAGCCACAGAAAAATCAGTCGAGGGCTGCACACAAGTGAGAAGCAAAAAAACGAAAACCAAACCCTCAGGGATATAGTCTCCAACTAAGAAGCAGAAAGACACTCCCAACATTTCCCTTGAACATCTGAACTTAGGGAGGCCAAACTAGTAGGTTTTGTGTGCTCTAGCCCACAGTAGGGGGGCTGGAGCACCAGCAGGGGCTCCCCAGTGCTGAGGGAAGTGCTGAGCCTCGGGGGTCCAGATCCAGGCAAGCAGGAGGTCGCATCTGGCCCCCGGGCCTTAAGTTCCCCACCCTTGCTGCTTTCCCCAGGAATATCCAAGCAGATATGAGACCAACAGGATAAGGACCCAAAAGCCTTTATACATTTGCAGCAGCCTCTTAGTCTGGGAGAACACAATAGTCTTTTGACATAACCTCCTGTTTCCCAAACATCATGGTAATTAATCCATTAAACATTTTACCAGAAACTTCAAAGAGAAATCTTGACAGTGATATTATCTCACCCAACATTAATCTAAATGTTTGATCTCTAAATCAACAGTTACAGTGACAGACAGGAACTGTCTGTTTACACATGATTCACATCTATAAGTTATAAGTAAACACACATAACTAGCATTACCTATAATTTCTAACAATATAGGTTTGTACCTCAAAGCTCTAGTCTAACTGAATAGCCTTAATTACCATTTTCATACTGTTCTCACATGCCTCTGTGGATTGTCTCTGGATCATGAGACTTGGTATTGTTTTACCCTTTCTGGGCCTGGCCACGTGTCCTGCTTGGCACAAGTTTTGTTGCAACTGTAAGAGTGGTCATCAATGGCCTTTAGGTCCATATTATAATCAGATAACGCCACACAAACACATTTAGCTATTTTTTAATTCATCTAAACACAAATAAGATTTTAGGTCAGAAGGAAGAATGTAGCAAGTCTATCATGTCCATTTCCTTCCCTAAGCTAAATGGTGGTAACTCACCATATTACATTGGTCTTGAAGTATGTCCATTACCCTTCAGAGAATGGAATCAGAACTGTGTATTGTGTGTCATAGGTCTCATACAACCAAAAGTTAATGGAGATTCTTTTGCTTGAGTGATAAGAGCCTACACTTTAGCTCAAGCGGTGGAGGTAAGAACAACAATCATAGTTTCATCCCAGTTACCATTATGAACTTCAGCATAGCCATGAGTGTTACATAGGAACTATTTTACAGTTCCATGTAGCTACAGATATGTCTCATTTTTTAATTTGCCCTCTGAGTAATTCTTCACCAGGGGTCAGCAACCTATGGCTTGCAAGCCAAATATAGCTCACTATGGAGCCAAATATGGCTCTTTTGCAGCTTGAGCTCAGCTCCTCCCTTTCTCCCCCCACAGCAAGGAGCCCACACTGGCGCTCTAGCCTCGTGGCTTTCTGCATGATTGGAATGCCAGTGCCAACCTTCTGCAGGGGAGAGGAAGGGGGAAGCTCCAAAGTTCCTGCTTGCAGGGAAGAAGCCAGAGCCAGAAATGGCTCCTCATGCTGCCGCTTCCATTCCCCTTCCCTGGTTGGGGGACAGCAATGTGCACATGGACTTCTTAGAGCAATGGGGAAAGCCTCTGGTACCTAGGAGCAGCATGCAGCGCAAAAACAAGTGCCCACTCTGACCTCCTCATGTACCTTCTCCCCTGCCAAAATCCCGTATTTCCATACTCCCAACCTTTGTGTTGGACATAATATTTTACTTTATTTAAAATGAAGCCTGGCCAACAACGCCCCAGTTAGGGCCCAGCCCCCATCTGGCTGCAGCATCCTGTCCCCAGCCCAGATCCTCGGGCAAACCCCACAGTCCAGCCCCCATCTGGCCTGCAGGATGGCCTGGCAGTGCCCCCCCTCCTGCTGTGATACTGGTAAGAGGGGAGGCCATTATCCGGGTGCAGCAATGCTGGCTTGCCCCCTCATCCAGCCACTTCTGCTCAGGTGTAGCAGCCCAGCCCGCCAGGTAAGGTAATCTGGCTCCAGGTCTTTCTCACATATTCTATTTGCCACGCCAGTGCCCTTGTCCCCTACACCTCCCACGCACTCCAACCCTCCGCCCTTAGCCCTTCATACACAGCAAATCTGACTCCTGTACCCCACAGACTGCACCCCCAACAGCAGCAGAAGTCCTATTAAATACAGTGTGTGAGTACAATGTTTCATTTATAATATTATTAATCATCATGTCAATTATAAAAAATATTAAGTTATATACTTTCAGTCATGCAAATGGGCATTTTAATACAGCTCTTTGTTAGCCAAATTACATTAAAATTCAAAACAAGTGGTCATTTGGTTTGAAAAGGTTGCTGACCCCTGTCCTACACTGTTCCTTTATCAGATGATTTATATTATATATTCCTATTACTGTTCTTAATCATTCATGATTTTTTTGTACATTCTCCCTGAATACCTTTGGTGTTCATTTCTCCCTGGTTTAAGTTCACACATGATTGCTTTTGTATTTGAAAGTGACTTAAAGGAGAGCTACAGTGTACTGAAGTCATGATCATCAGGATCATTCACTTCACCAACGTGTTGAACTCCAAATCTGCACATCTACATATTTCAGATGATGTGACTCCTAAAACGAGGAGTGAACTTTAACAAAATATTAGCAAGACACACCACTGATTAAATTTCAAATAATCTGAAAACAGTATTATTCTGGTCAGGGGCAACTGTTAAGGAGTGACCGGGGGGGCCAACAGCCATGTGATCCCCCCCCACCATCACAACCACCTAGGGAAGAGCTGGGACAACACCCTTCCACTCCAGGCCCTGCCCCTCCATGCCCCTGATCTGCCTTCTCTGGCCCCCGCCCGCTCTTGCTCCACTCTCTCCTCACCTCTTCTTCACCCTTGCTTCACCCCTGCCCTGACTCTTCCACAAATCAAGGCAGCCCAGGGGACTAGTCGGGCCAAAGGGCCAGCAGTAGGGGTCTGTCCCACCCCACCCGCACACTCACTGGCAGTGATAGGGGAAGAAGAGCAAGGTGGCACAAGCTCTCTCTCTTCTTCTGGTTACACTCCTCTTTCTACTGCTGAGTGCAGGGGTGGTCTCACCCCCTCCCTCAAGCGACATGGCTGGAGGAGCAGAGTTGGGGTCATGTCACTCTGCTGCCCCCACCACTGTCAATGACTATGGGAGGGGCAACCCCTCTGTGGGTGCTAGGTTCCCTCACTAGTCCTCCCCACAGCTGCTGGCTGTTCCCATGCCCCTTCCACTCATGATATCTGGGGCACATGACCCCTAGAATCATAGAATCATAGAATCATAGAGCTGGAAGAGACCTCAGAAGGTCATCAAGTTCAGCCCCCTGCTCTAGGCAGGACCAATCCCAACTAAATCATCCCAGCCAGGGCTTGGTCAAGCCGAAATTTAAACACCTCTAGGGATGGAGACTCCACTACTTCCCTAGGTAACCCATTCCAGTGCTTCACTACCCTCCTAGTGAAATAGTTTTTCCTAATATCCAACCTGGACCTCTCCCACCACAACTTGAGACCATTGCTCCTTGTTCTGCCATCTGTCACCACTGAGAACAGCCTTTCTCCATCCTCTTTGGAAGCTCCCTTCAGGAAGTTGAAGGCTGCTATCAAATCCCCCCTCACTCTTCGCTTCTGCAGACTAAACAGACCCAAATCCCTCAGCCTCTCCTCATAGGTCATATGCTCCAGCCCCCTAATCATTTTGGTTGCCCTCCGCTGGACCCTCTCCAATGCGTCCACATCCTTTTTGTAGTAGGGGCCCAGAACTGGACACAATACTCCAGATGTGGCCTCACCAGAGCCGAATAAAGGGAATAATGACATCTCTGGATCTGCTGGCAATGCTCCTCTTAATGCAACCTAATATGCCATTAGCCTTCTTGGCTACAAGGGCACACTGTTGACTCATATCCAGCTTCTCATCCACTGTAACCCCAGGTCCTTTTCTGCAGAACTACTACTTAGCTGGTTGGTCCCCAGCCTGTAACAATGCTTGGGATTCTTCCATCCCAAGTGCAGGACTCTGCACTTGTCCTTGTTGAACCACATCAGATTTCTTGTGGCCCAATCCTCCAATTTGTCTAAGTCACTCTGGACCCTATCTCTGCCCTCAAGTGTATCTACCTCTCCCCCTAGCTTAGTGTCATCTGCAAACTTGCTGAGGGTGCAATCCATCCCCTCATCCAGGTCATTAATAAAGATATTGAACAAAACCAGTCCTAGAACCGAACCTTGGGGCACTCCGCTAGAAACTGACCGCCATCCTGACATCGAGCCGTTGATCACTATGCACTGGGCCCGGCCTTCTAGCCAGCTTTCTATCCATCTTACCGTCCATTTATCCAATCCATACTTCCTTAACTTGCTGGCAAGAATATTGTGGGAGACCGTATCAAAAGCCTTGCTAAAGTCAAGGTATATCACATCCACTGACTTTCCCATGTCCACAGAGCCAGTTACCTCATCATAGAAGCTAATCAGATTGGTCAGGCACGACTTGCCCTTTGTGAATCCATGCTGACTATTCCTAATCACTTTCCTCTCTTCCAAGTGCCTCAAAATGGATTCCTTAAGGATCCCTTCCATGATTTTTCCAGGAACCGAGGTAAGACTGACCGGCCTATAGTTCCCTGGATCGTCCTTCTTCCCTTTTTTGAAGATGGGCACTACACTTGCCTTTTTCCAACTCCCTCATTACCCTTGGATGCATTAATTCCGGACCCATGGATTTGTGTACGTTTAGCTTTTCTAAATAGTTCCTAACCTGTTCTTTACCCACCAAGGGCTGTCGATCTTCATCCCATCTTGCGTCACTTAGCGCATTAGTCCGGGAGCCCACCTTGTCCGTGAATACAGAGGTACAGAAAGCATTGAGTACTTCAGCTTTCCCCACATCCTCTGTCACTAGGTTACCTCCTTCATCCAGTAGGGGCCCCACACACTCTCTGATCACCTTCTTCTTGTTAACATGCCTGTAGAAACCTCTCTTGTTATCCTTCACATCCTTTGCCAGTCGCAATTCCACTTGCGCTTTTGCCTTCCTGATAACCCCCTGGCATTCTCGAGCTATACATTTAAACCCCTCCCTGGTCATTTGTCCAAGTTTCCACTTTTTGTAAGCTTCCTTTTTGTGCTTAAGTTCACCAAGGATTTCCCCCGTAAGCCAATCCGGTCTCCTACCATGTTTGCCTCTCTTGCTACGCATCAGGATGGTATCTTTCTGTGCCTTCAATGGCTTCTTTAAAATACTGCCAGCTGTCCTGGACTCCTTTCCCCTTCATGTTAGCATCCCAGGGGATTCTACCCATCAGGTCTCTGAGGGAGTCAAAATCTGCTTTTCTGAAGTCCAAGGTGTGTATTTTACTACTCTCTTTTCTTCCTTTGGTCAGGATCCTGAAATCTACCATCTCATGATCACTGCTTCCCAGGTTGTCACCCACCTCTACTTCCCCTATTAGTTCCTCCCTGTTTGTGAGCAGAAGGTCAAGAGGCACACAGCCCCTGGTCAGATCCTTCAGCACTTGTACCAAGAAGTTATCCCCAACATTCTCCAAAAACTTCCTGGATTGCCTGTGTACTGCCGTGTTGGTTTCCCAACAGATGTCAGGGTGATTAAAGTCCCCCACGAGAACCAAGGCCTGCAATCTGGAAGCTTCTCTCAGGTGTCCGAAGAAAGCCTCATCTACCTCATCCACCTGATTTGGTGGCCTGTAGTAGACACCAACCACAACATCACTGCTGTTGTTTGCACCTCTAAACTTAACCCATAGACTCTCAACAGGTTTTTCTCCCTCTATATATTGGAGTTCAGAGCAATCATAGTGCTCTCTTACGTATAGTGCAACTCCTCCTCCTTTTCTCCCCTGCCTGTTCTTCCTGAACAGTCTATACCCTTCTATGACAGCGCTCCAGTCATGCGAGTCATCCCACCAAGTCTCTGTTATCCCAATTAAATCATATTTCTTGGACTGGGCGAGGGCCTCCAGTTCTTCCTGTTTGTTGCCCAGGCTTCTCGCCTGGTGTACAAACATCTCAGATAACCAGTTGATCACCTTATCTTCTCCATTCGAATCAGGGGGTCCTCATTTCTTGCTCGTTCCTCTTTGCATTTCTTCCCGGTATCCAACTTTCCCACTCCCCTCAGGGTTTTGGCCGCCGTCCCCCAACGAACCTAGTTTAAAGCCCTCCTCATTAGGTTTGCAAGCCTGCCCGCAAAGATGCTCCTTCCTCTCTTAGTTAGGTGGATCCCATCTCTTCCTAACAATCCTTGTGCCCGGAACAGAATCCCATGGTTGAAGAAATCAAAGCCCTCTCTGCGACACCATCTGCACAACCACGCATTTACTTCCTCAATTCGACGATCCCTGCCCAGTCCTTTCCCTTCAACAGGGAGGATGGATGAGAACACCACTTGTGCTCCGAATTCTTGGATCCTTCTTCCCAATGCTACCTAATCCGCAGTAACCTGCTCAAGGTCATTCTTGGTCGTATCGTTAGTTCCCTTTTGGAGAAGCAGGAAGGGGTAGCGATCCGAAGGTTTGATCGGTTTGGCAAGCCTCTCAGTCACATCCTGAATTCGAGCTCCTGATAAGCAGCACACCTCTCGAGATTCCAGGTCCGGATGGCAGATGGATGGCTCAGTCCCTCATAGGAGGGAGTCCCCGACCACCACCACCCGTCGTCTTCTTTTGGGGGTGGTGGTCGTGGAACACCATCCCTAGGACTACGCATCCCATGCCTTCCAGTAGATGGTGTTCCTTTGCGGTTTCTTCCTTGTGAGGTCCCTTCCAAAGCATTCACCATTGTAGAGCCTGTGGAGAGAGCCTGAAAGCGATTACTTACCTCAATAGCTTTGGGGGATTCCCGTGCTGGCCTTTTCCCCCTTCTAGAAGTTACATGCTGCCAGTTCTCTTCCTGGTCCCATACTGCCCTCTCCGGCTCTTCCGCCTGCAGTGCTTGCAAGATTAAATGCTGCCTTCTATCGAGGAAGTCTTCATCCTCTCTGATCGAGCATAGGGTCGACACTTGGGCCTCCAGTCCTCTAATTTTTTCTTCCAAAATGGCGACCAGCTTGCACTTCGTGCAGATGAAATCCGTTCTTTCTTCCGGGAGGAAGACAAACATGGCACACGCTGTGCAGGTGACAACAGCAGACCTATCACCATCCATCTCTGCTGTCCTGGAGAAAGTATTTAAAAAAAAGGCAAGAGAACCTCGCACCCTTCCCAACTCCCTCTCTAAACTCCCTGTTAGCACTCACCTGTTCGCAAGCTCCTTGATCGCTTGCTCACTGCTTTATAAAGCCCTGGACTGCCTGAAAGTCCCTCCCCCTACCAAGGCTCAGCTAATCAGCAGAGGCTTCTAGAATTCAAACTTTAAAGCCAACAGTTTCCACCTGCCACTCACAGCACACACTCCATGAAGGAGAGGGGAGGGGAAGGAAAGGAAAAAAAAAGCCTCACTCACAAACACAGGGGAAAAAACAAACAAACAAACAAAAACACACACCAACCTCACTCACAAACACAAGCTCAGCACACAGCAAGAAAGCCCCAAACACAACACACACTTCCCTCAAGAGTCCTGTATCTGCTTCTCCTTTACCTGGAGAACTCCCTCTCTAAACTCCCTGTTAGCACTCACATGCCCCCAAACACGTCGCTCCTGATCCTGGTCTTACCAACATTTTATAGGAGAGTTTACTAAAGAAGGGTGTTTCCAGTACTAATGCGGGAGCCTCTAATTTAAAAATTCTGGGATAGGATTTTGAAAATACCACAAAGAAGTTGTTAGACCCCTGCATGCTGCTGAATTTCAGCCTAAATTTTTTTTCTATTCATCTTTAAAAATGAGACTGGCATATTGGGCCTGATCCAGCATCAGTTCTTGCACAGGCACAGAACTCCCATGGAAAATAGACGCTGTGACAGAGTGCGTATACCCCTCACTGAACCAGGTGGAATTAAAACTCTGTGGGTGGAGGAAGTGCCACCCTTCCACCCAGACTGGGCATGCTTGAAATGCTGAGGCAATATAAAAGGGAGTCGCTCAGCTCAACTCAGCTCATCTCATTCTGGAAGGTGCCCACTGGAGGAGAAGGACCTCTAGCAGGAACTCGTGAGCTTCACCAGCCAGAGACTCAGATGGTGGGACCCAGAAACCCAGGAGACTGCTGAGAGCTACCAGCACCAGAGGAGCCCCAGGGAGAGGCGGCTGCAGGGGAACGGAAGGATCCAGAGGCCACCTGGAATGCACCTGCATCAGTGCTGGTAGGCGGGTGTCAGAGTGGTGTCTGCCACCCAGGTGAGCTCAGAGTGTTTCAGTCAGATTCTCCGCTGAGCGAGTGGTAGCTCACGCTGTTGCTCACAGGGCCCTGGGTCGGTACTTGATGGAGTCTGGTGAGCCCAGGTCCCCCTACTGGGCTTTTTCCCCAACTTATTGACTCTGACCTGAGCTAAAAGGTCCCTCTTTATTGACTCTGGCCATTAGGCTGCACTGCCCTGAACCAAGGGCTACCCCCAGGGCTGGATTACCCAATAGGCAGACTAAGCACGTGCTTAGGGCAGTAGCAAAGCAGGGGCACCAAAAAAACATGAGATTTTACGGTATAGTATTGTTTTTATTTTGAATTACATATGGGGGGGCACCATAATCTTTTCAGTGCTTAGGACCTCTAAAGGTCTTAATCTGGCCCTGGCTAGCCCTCATTGATTCTAGCCATTAGGCAGTGCTACCCTGAATCAAGGGCTATTTCTCATTGACTCTAACTGCTAGGCTGACAACCCAGCAGCCGATTAGGTGGCATCCACACTGTGGTGTACCCTGCCACCTACGGACAAGTTGTATATACACTGCAACAGATGCTTATACTGAATCAGGCCCAGTATGCTTATAAAAACCTTTACAAATTCCAACCCCCCCACCCCAAACATGTTGGTTCTGGACAAGTAGACAGCATGTTTTAATACAGGGGAAGAACTTGTTATTCTTTCCAATACGCTTGATTTTTAGTAACTTGCTTATGATTCTCATCTTAAGACTTGTCCTCATTGAGTTATTGGTGGGAGGGTTGGAGGAGAGGAGGGTAAGAGGGATTTGATAGCAGCCTTCAACTTTCTGAAGGGGGGTTCCAAAGAGGCTGTTCTCAGTGGTGACAGATGGCAGAACAAGGAGCAGTGGGCTCAAATTACGGGGGGAGGTAAAAGTTGGATATTAGGAAAAACTATTTCACTAGGAAGATGGTAAAGCACTGGAATGGGTTATGGAATCTCCATCCCTAGAAGTTTTTAGGGCCTGGCTTGACAAAGCTCTGGCTGGGTTGATTTAGTTGGGATTGGTCCTGCTTTGGGCAGGGGGTTGGACTCGATGACCTCCTGAGGTCTCTTCCAGCCCTAGGATACTATGATTTTAAGAGGAGGTTGATTTGTTTAAGAGAATGGGGCCAATGGATCATATAAATATAAACCCCATGTGTAGATACATTATACCAATATATTAAGTAAAGCATACTGGGGCACCTTCTCCTGACCTCAGGTTCAAACCTGCTATAGGCATTGTGGGGGCAGAGTGTTGCTGCTCCCAGCACCCATGCTCCTGGTGCTGGAGAGGCTGGGCCAGGCCACACAGAGCATTCTCCTCCCTTTCCCGGTGCTCTGGGGCTAGAGAGGCTGTGCTGTGCTACATGGCACGCGCTCCTCCCTTCGCCTCTGTGCTCTGGGGATGGACAGTCCAGGTCAGGCCAGGCTGGTCTGCACAGTGTGCCCTCCTCCCTTCCCTGGTGCTCCGGGGCTGGAGAGGTTGGGCTGGGCACACCCACCTCTGGGGCTGGAGAGGCTGGGGTGAGTGCGCTCCCTATGGCTGGAAGGGGGAGCACGCACATGGCATGCTGCCCCACCTCCCCAGGGTGCAGAAAGAGGTGGGGCCTCAGCAGAAGGGGCAGAGCTGGAGGTGAGGCTGGGGGCTTAATTCCCCAGGCCTGCCTTCACCAACTGCCCATGCAGATGTGGACTTGACCCAATCATTTTGTTACTCTGATGTTTGTAATTCTGAGGTTCTACTAAAAAGGGAAGTTCAGTAGCATTCCACCTATGTAAATAAACTGAGCCCATGTTTGATGAGCTTGTATAAGCAGGGCAGCCAACAACCATGCCTGGTCCTTTGGCAAGGGGTGGTATTGGTTCTGTGCTCCCTGAAGGGGCAGGACCCCAGGCAGAAGGGCTGGGGCCAGGGCAGCAAGCCCTCAGCACCATCCAGAGGACACCATTCTGCCCCTCCCCCAGACCTCAGAGCTATGTAGAGCACTCCCCAAAGTGCTCTGGTAGCAGGGGCAGATTTACAATGAAACATACTGTGCCCTGGCATGGCCTCCTAGCAGTCCAGCACCAGGTCCAGCACCTCTACCCTGGGGACGTCCACTCTGCAGGTGGTCAGTCCCTCTGCAGAGAGGGCTGTGGGGAGGGGGGGAGCAAGAGAGCAGGGAGGCCCACCTGTAAGCTGCAGCCTCAGGAGAGCAAGCAGGAGGCAGTGAGCAGCACAAACACAGGCTGGAAGGCTTCAGAGGAGCACGGGGCAACTGAAAAGTGGCACTTTGAAGGGAGAGAGTGACACGTCTCTCTGGCTGTTGGCTTTCCAGTTGTCCAGTGCTCCTCTGAAGCCTTCCAATCCATGTTCATGCTCCTGGCCACCACCTGGTGAGTAACAGCTGCCCGCTGTGGGTGGGTAAGGAGGGCAGCCAGGGGATGTAGAGCCCGCAATCTGCACAGACGGCAGGAAAAAGATGCACTCTGAAGCGGGAAAGCGCCACTTCTCTCTGGCAGTTGGCTGCACAGCTGTGCTGCCCCTTTCTCTTGAGTCCTCCAGCCCCTGTAATGTTGCTCTGCTGTTGGCTGCCACCTGGAGAGTGACTGCTGCCCGTTTGCGGGGGGAGCACTCAGGTGGCCAATGGAACTGTACCCCTCCTCACCTTCAGGTGGAGCACATGTGGGTCTCTGCCCACTTCTCTGGGCCCGCCACTGGGGTGCCTGAAGCTGCCCTTCTATGGCCCAGGCCTGCCCCCCCACACACACCTTGACCAGGGGCCCGGCTATTCTGTCAGCACCCCTGCCTGAACCCTTGGTTCCTGTGCCCGTGGCCTGCACCCTGGTCTGGACCTGAACCTAAGAAACATAGGGGATGGCTATGACTATTAAAAACGTTTCAGTGCTACTGATGTTAAACCTAATTGGGGAATGGGTGGTCCAGCCCACAGCCCACCTGTAACTACACTCCTGTTGTTTCACACATTTTAGGCACACTTTTAATGTGCCTAAAATCAAGGTAAGTTTTTATCAATAATGAAGTGATACTAGGAGTCTAGCAGTCAAAAACACAAACAAAAATGAAGGTGAGACAAAAAGATGAAGCTAAGCAAAAAGATAGTTTGTCATTTTATTTTACAAATCATGAAGTATTGAATAAAGGACTGTCATAATCAGGAGTGCTGACCAGCACCCGGTGACTAAGGAGTTAACTAATGTCTCCTGTACCTAGCCAGATATCAGGTGGTCAGCCAATAACAATGCAGGTAGGAATTTCAAATTGGAAGAGAGGGGTTTTCTCTCTCTGTTCTTTGAGATTTAGAGTGGTTTCTCCCACATATTGAGGGAGATGGGAGACACTTCTCTCTCCAAGTACGGACTTCTTACAATGTGTAAGTAGGGAAAATGTGTAAGTAGGGAAAAGTCAGGATTTCTTGTTTTCCTTGTTTGGGGATTTGGAAATAATGTCTGACTTGTTAATTGTTTTTGTTTTTTCTTTTGTAACTAAGGCTTTTAGCCCAGGGACTTTCCCTGAGTATCTGTATCAATTGGTGGCTCTTTCCATCTAACCACTTTACTATGCTTGCAACTGTAGCTTTGTTTTGATAATAAACTATTGTTTCTTTTTTCTAATTAGCCAGTATTGGTTGATTTTAGTGTCCTGGAAGGTCTGTCTGTTTGTATCTGAATGCCTGACTAAGGGTTCGACTACCACAGACTGCAGCTTGTTTTTCTCTTTTCTTTTTCAAGCTCTTTTGGGGAAAAAGAGCTTGGGGGTACCCCTGGAGTTGGTTTCAAGTGTCCACCCCTGTTTGTGGGTTCAAAAACACTTGATGGTGGCAGCAGATTCCCCAAAATCTGGGTATTAGGATTTGCGGGGGAAGTGTTTGTATCAGAGCCTGTAGATGCAAAGTTTTGGTGTGCTCTTGCGGGCCCCCAACTTCTGCATTCATCATGCCAGAATGGGGAACAGCCTTGACAGGGACATTCATCAAAAAGTATGGGCGAGGAAACATCTCAATTATCTGATCACTTGCCAAGTTGTGGGGATGCCATGACAACTTGAAAAGTTGAACAAGTGGACTCTGAAATGGCAATGGAACTACATAATACTGGTAATTTTGTCAAAGTAAGGGAAGAAACCTACCTGAACACATTGCATTATGGTCAAAATCTATTTAAATTGATATGATAGAATATTTCTTAGTAAATAAACTGAAAAATATAGGTGATACGGAGAGTTTGAGAAAAAAATAGTACAAGGTTGGAGGACAAAAGTAATTTAGAGGTCTTCTTGAGTCCCATTTTCTGAGGATGAAGAAAAATGTGACCAAAGAAATGAGAAATTGGTTGATTTTTTTTTTCCAGAAACCACCAAGGCAGTCTACGGTTATGTTTCCAAATTATTCCCTGACCGTAGTAAGGGAAAACAAACATTTGTCGATGGGCTCTCTAATTGGAGAAAAGTTGCAAGAGATATTGCTGATCATGAAACTTCCAAAACTCATATCAATGCTATGTGTAAGTTTGTTCAAAGATGTAAATTATCCAGAAGAATTGATTCTGCATTATCGGCTCAGTTTGAGAAACAGTGTTCTTAATGGAGGAAAGTGCTGAGATGTTGTCACCATGTTGTTGCCTTGGTGAAACTGCTGTCTTCTTTGGGACATGATGGGTCATCAGGGTCAAATCGAAAAGGTAATTTTTTAACCTGCCTTGAATATCTTAGTGAATTTGACAATTTTCTCAGTGAACATTTGACAAATTATTAGTATTGTGGCTCAGGTAAGACCAACTTCTTAATACACCAAACCTACAATAAATTCATTACTATAATGGCAGAGCAGCTCAGAAACCAATTCACTGATGAAGTGAAGGATGCCAAGTACTATTCCATAATAGTTGATTCAACACCAAATGGGAGTCATGTAGACCAATTAACATGAATTTTAAGATATGTGACAGGCAATGGTGAAGTTGTAGAGTGATTTCTTTGTTTTGACCCACTAAAATCCCACACTTCTGAATGTCTAGAGACAATGGTTTTGGAAATCATTGCAAATTTAGGTTTCTACATCAACAACTGTTGTAAGCAGAGCTTTGGTAACTCTGCAAATAAGGCAGGAAAATATTCAGGTCTACAGGCAAGACTGAACAATGCAAATCCCTCTGCTTTATTCATGCCAGGTTCCAGCCATTCATTAAGTTTAATCTGTGGTGCTGCAGACACATCATGTGAGGAAGCTACACTTTGTTTGTTTGTTTGTTTGTTTGTTTGTTTGTTTGTTTGTTTTTGTTTTGTTTCCACATATTTGTGGAGTGTGCTACAATCATGCTTGGAGCAAACAAATGGAAAACATTTGACTATCAAAAGAATTTGTGACACCAGGTGGTCTGCTAGTGCAGATGCTGTTTTGGCTTTGAAGATGAGTTACGATGTTATAAAGAGAACCTTATAAGACATAGCCACATCAAATTCTGAAAAACCATGTGTGAAAACTGAAGCAAAATCCTTAGCAGAAAAGTTTGAAAAGTATGATATTGCTGTTTTTACTGTTTTATTGAACCATTTATTTCAAAGAATTAATTCCATCAGCAAATCACTGCTAAATTGATACAAATTTACTGAATGCTGTACAATTATTAGCCTTAGTTACAAGTTTTGTCATGGAAATTTGAAATGACTATAGGTCTATGGAAGCAGAGGCACTAACAGTAACAGAAAATATAGGTTCCTCTGATATATCTGATAAGAAGTGTAAAAAACCAGGAAATTATTTTTCGATTAAACTAGAGACAATGAAATCAATTTAAAAGGGAAAGAGAAGATCATTGTTGAGACCGTCAGTGTTATTTGTGACACAAAAATAGTGCAACTGCAGACTAGAGATGAATCTCTAAAGAAAACTTGATTTATTTTGCATGTTTTTTGACAGAAGTATGGCTGAAGATGCTAAAAGCCACTACGGTAAGAAATTAAATGAATTCTACTGAGAGGACATAGACACAAATCTTTTTGAAAATGAAGTGAAACATTTCATTCATTTTATTGAAAATGATGAGGTCTATGCTTCGAGATCACCAGTTGATTTGTATAGTCTTGTACATGATGGTTTGCAGGCAACCTTTCCAAATGTAGAAACCATATTGAAAATATTTTTAACAATACCTGTGACAAATGCTTCTGGTGAACGTTCTTTTTCTGTATTGAAGTGAGTTAAAAATTATTTGCAATAGATGATGAATCAGGAACATTTGACAAGTTCAGCAATTGATAATTGAAAGTGCCTCTTTACAAAATATTACTTAGGATGATTTAATTGATGATTTTGTAAAGAAAATGTGTAGAAAGAAAGCTATCTGAATAAATAGTTTTTTAAATTGAATAAGTTCCTTCAGAGGAAGTTAACTTTTATTTTTCCATTCATATGTCCTCTATCCATTTTATTTTTACACATTTTTCATGTTAGCTTAATGCAAACACAAGCGTTCATCTAGACCAGAAGTTCTCAAACTGTGCTCCAAGAACTCCATTCAGGTAGTTTGGGAAAAGGTTATTACATTTTTTTATAAAGCACTATTATCCAAAGCACTTTACAATAGTTAGCTAATGGTACAAACAATATTTGGAAAGATCATTAAGTGTCCACCGAGACCCTCAGCAATTTTCAAGCAGTCAGTGAAAAAAAAGTTAGACTACAAAAACAATCAAGGTAGCTCACTTTATTTTCATTTACTTATTATTATTTGTATATAGGAGGATGAAGAAAAACGAATGAAAATGGGAGGGGCAGGAAGACTGAATGTTCTTTTTTCCTTGGCCAAGTCCTCAGGGGGCCCCCATAAATGAAGCAGCCCACAGGGTCCCACTAACTCTAAAACCGCCACTCTCTGGTAGTAATTTAAAGGATCCAGGGCTCTGGATGCCACTGCTAGAGCAGCAGCTGGGAGCACAATCTCTGGGCCCCAGAGAAGTTGTCCTTTTGCCTCCCCCTGTTTGCAGGTCTACTCATAAATTTAGGATGAGGCTCAGATTGTCTGCCCATGAACCTCAATTTCAGTGTAAGTGTATGCTGCAGAGGGCATCCCACCTTTGGCTACATCGCTTTCCCAAAGAGAATTTGAATAGGATATGCAATCCTGCAGCCACAGTAAACTGAGTTGCCAGAGGCAAAACCACCAATCAGGAATCAAATCTTTGCTTGTGGCTTGTTTGCCTTACAAGTGAGGAATTAACAGCAGTAGTTGTATTTGTCCCAACTTCATCTCACCAAAACTTTCCTGTGATGGGGTGCGGTCACAGACGACCCCTCAGGGGTGCTTCCCAGGGTTGCTGACATGGCCACTGCCGCTTGCCTTCCCACTCTCTGGGGCTCCTCACTGCCCAGTCCTGCTGCGTCAGCTCCCTGGTCTCCCCCAGCCAAGGCCCCAAGCTGAGGCCGCTGCCCCAACTGAGAAGCAGTACAGACACCGAACCTCCTCAGGTCCAAGGAGAGTGCAGTTTAGGGTCCAGCATCCTGAGGTAGCGCTCCCAGACGGGATCAAACCCCAAAGAATTACAGTAGACTTCCGATAATCTGGAACCTATGGGACTTAGGTGGTGCCGGATTATGAGATATGCCGGACTATCAGGAGGTACTATAAGCAGGTTATATATATACTGTATACATTATATACTGTATATAAAGTGTTCTTAACCCTTTTTATTGTACATACTGTATACAGTATACTGTAATGTTTTAGGTTTTTTTAAGCCTTTTTTACCCTTTTTGCTCAGTTCAGCTGCTGCCGCTGTTACCTTATGACTCATTTTTTGCCGAAGCTCACTCACTAGGCTCTTGCCATTTTGATGCCGGACTATCAGGAGTGCCGGACTATTGGATGCCAGACTATTGGAGTTTTACTGTAGATAGGCCACTTTTAACAATGAAAGGGGGAATGTGCACACTGGTTGCTCCCCCCAGGTAACAACTACTTATACTGGGTTTGATAGAAAATAAAAATCATTTTATTAAGTAGAAGCAGTAGGATTTAAGTGATAATAGGTGAGAACAGGCAGAGCAAAGTAAGTTACAAATCAAAAGAAACAAAAACGCTTGGCTAATTCTACACTGAAACCTCAGTACAAAATCTTCAAACTCACCCTAAAACCTCTTTTCCAGCTGCCACTCCAAACCAGGGCTGTCTCCCCCACCCTGGGATCTTCGGCTTCTTTCCTTCAGGTGCAGCCCAGCCAAAAGACCCAGGCTTCTCCTTTCCTATTCTTTTTTATAAAGAATTAAGGCCACTCCCTACCAACCACTGCTAGGACTTAAGGACAAAAGGCATAAGGCAGTTGCTCATCAAGACTTTGAAGATAACACTCTCCATGTCTCTCATTCATACATTCATTCAAACCCTCAAAGTATTCCCCACTCCATATGTCTAATTTTATACCCAAAAATTATACATACACCAAAGAAAGATAAACAGAACCAGCGGATCATGCCATGAAGATTGGTGGGTTACACAAAATAATTCACTCAAAGCACCTTTGAGTTATGTAAATTCATGTCCATGGGGGGTGTCCATCACAATTCCTATAAGAAATACCCCGTGACTTGCAACAAATTGTTCCTGAACTTAAGATAGAGTTCTAGTACTGGGAAGTCTAAGTAGCAGGGATAAATAATGCCTGAGCTCATACACAGAACAGGAGAATGCTCTGATTATGAAAGGTTATTAGGATGTTTAGAAAACAGATGGGGGCCCAGATGTAGAAATGGATTTTTCTGCTAAAGATTGTTCAGCAGAAGATGATTGTTGAATAAACCAATGTGAAGATTCAGAAGATCATTTGAAGGAGGAAAGTTCCTTATAGCAGTGTACTATACACCCACCATTTAATTTCTAGTAGTTGAACAAAATTGCAGACAGCTGGTGGACTGTTGGAAGATTTTAAAACACTCCTTTTGAAAGTATTTTATTGCTTTTAAAAAACACATACACTCACCATACATTCTTTCCCTCGAGAACTTTTATATCACTCATCAATTTCTACTTTTAAAAAATTCTGATTTGTTGACAGTGCAGCTCAAGAAGATTTCTGCCCCAGTTTCTATATGACCTGGGTCTCAACCTTTTCCACTGAGACACCTCCACCTCTTACAATAGAGAAGAGTTCCAAGACCAGTGTTCCGTGTAAGCTGTGTGCTTGGGCAGCCACTGAGGAGAGAGTCAAATGCTGCCCAGCTGATTAGCAGAGTACCTATAATTAGGTTTTTTGTTTCTATGGGCAGTGCACATTCACAAACGCCTTGATGAACACAGAAAGAAATGTATTCTGCAGGTACGTGGAAAAGATTAGAGGAAACATTGTCCAGGACCCCTCCCATCTAGTGAGGAAGAACAGGACAATGGTTGCTGTCTTGGGGTCATGACCCCTAGACTCAGAATTTAAGGTTCAGAGGGAACTATTGGGTAGTTTCTATAATGAGACTGAGAAATTTTACATTCAGGATAAGTCACAACAAGTAGGGCTAGGCGCATAGGTTCCCAAACTGGGGGGGCGCGCCCCTCTGGGGGGACATAAAGAAATTCCAGGGGGGCACCAGGAAACCCAGCCCCCGTCAATCCCCCCTCAAGAAAGAGCCTGGTCCATCCAGTAAAAAAATTCAGGAAATACTGAACATGTGAAATGTCCAGTATTTTCTGTTTTTTGTGGCTCGGGCATCCGCCGGAACACGGGCAGCTTGGGTTGGCTGGTGTGGGGGCTGCCTTAAAAGGGCAATGCCTGCTCTGCTCTTAAAGGGCAACCTTTTTCTTTTCCTTTTTCTTTTTTGCTCAACAACTTTTCCCCTTTTTTTGTTTGCTCAACAAGTTTTGCTGCTATTTTTCCGGGGAGGGAAGGGCATGAGGGTTTCTCAAAAATCAAAAAGGGGGGCATGATGCCAAAAAGTTTGGGAACCACTGGGGTAGAGTTTCAATATTATTCCTTTTCACATGTTGGGATGTGCCCATGAGTGTTCTGTTTGGTGCCCCATAACCTTTGCTAAGCTTGAAAAGGCAAAAACTAAACAGATGTTCTTCGTGGATTTCCCATCATCAATTAATGCTAAGCCTCCCTTCTCCCACAAGCTCATCACTTTCCCCCTATTCTGCCTGTGTCAGTACCATTACCATGTGGTCAGGTAATTCACACACTTTTTGAGTCTGTCTGCTAAACACACAAGCCCTACATCCAAATCCTGCTGCTCTTCTTCTGTGGTATGCCTCAGATAGGGCCTCCCACAAATTATAGCAACATGAGCATGCAAACACTGGATATGGTGGGACCAGGTTACCAGGTTACTGCCACCATTGGTTCCTCCTGGCTAGAGACTGCCTGAGCCATGCTCCCTGCTTGCTGGAAGCTGGAGCGTCTCCAAATCCCAGTGAGTCACAGAGCCAAATGGCAGCCTCCACAGCAGCCACGCATTTAACCCCCCAGCCTTCAGGACTCTACAGGTACAGCGCTGTGTACAAACATGTGCCAATATCAACATAGCATTTATACACAGCAGCACTTTTCATCCAAAGATCCCAAAGCACTTGACTGCCATGAAGCAATACAGTGTTATAAAGGGGAAAACTGAAACAAGGCAACATGAAAACCCAAGGTCACATAGCTAGTCCATGGCAGACAGGTACCTGTAATTCTGTGACTGGTGGGGTGATACTGCTTTGTCCCATGAATTAAATTGTGAGTTAAAATACAATTCATTATGAGAACACCACTACCACATTACTAATAGCATAGTAATGGTATTTTGCAGTCAGGGTCATGGCTGATTTTCATCAAAACTTCTTTAGAAGTTGAAAATGAACAATAGTATTGAAACGTGCTCTCTACAAAGAACACATTACAATGTTTGGCTACAGGTAAGTACATGCAAAGTCAAGAATAAAGCCAGGGGCTCAGATTATTTAATTTTAATGTTGATGGCACCGTCCTCCAAAACTCCTTATGACCTCTCCCAGTGGCTTCATGTAGATGTTAAACAGCATAGGGGACAAGATGGAACTTTGCAGGACCCCGTAGCACAATCGCCACAGAGTCGAATAGCAGCCCCCTAGCTCCACCTTCTTAAAACATCCTGACAGCTAAGACCAGAACCACTGCAGAACAGTGCCTCCAATACACAACTCCGCCAGGTGTTCCAGAAGGATAGCATGGTCGATAGTATCAAAAGCCACTGAGAGGTCCAAGAGAATCAACAGGGATGCACTCCCCCTTCTATATCCCGGCGTAGGTCATCTACCAGGGTGACCAAGATGGTTTCAGTTCCAAAACCCAGCCTAAAGCCAGACTGAAATGGATCTAAATAATTTGTTTCTTCCAAGAAAGCTTGGAGTTGCAGTGCCACAGCCCACTCCGAGTATCTTGCCCAAGAAAGGGAATATTAGCAACTGGGCAATAGTTATTCAAATCATGTGGGTCCAGGAAAGGCTTCTTAAGTAGCGGTTTTATCACTGCCTCTTTCAAAGTGGCGGGAGCCACACCAGATCTGAAAGACTCATTAATAATCCCCCTGGACCCAGTCAGTCATCCCTTCCCAGCTGGATTAAATAAACCATGAAGGGCAGGAGTCGAGCAAGCACGTGGTCGGTCGCACTCCTCCAAGCACCTTGTCCACATCTTCAGCCTGCAAGAGCTGAAACTGTTCCAAATAAAAATGACTGGGCAGTGTGCTCAACGTATTCTGTGCCCCACTTACATAGCAGCCAGAGTCCAAATCAGACCGAATCCGAGCGATCTTATTTGCAAAGTGCTTCGCAAACAGATCACAGAGGGGAGCCAAGAGCTCCTCTATTTCATCATGAGTGCCAGACTATAACAAGCCCCGCGCCACTTGAAACAGTTCCACTGGACGGCATTGTGCAGATGTGATACACGTAGAAAAGTAACTTTTCTTCATTGTCAGCTTGCAATTCAGCTCTAACCCGCAATCGATCAGACTCAGCTCTAGTTCTCCTTCAGCAGCGTTTTAGCCATCACACAGACTGTTTTGCCACCATCAACTCCCTAGAAAACCAGGGAGCAAACTTGGCTCTACTAGCCCGAAGAGGGCACTTAAGAGCAATCATGTCAACTGCCCAGGCTACCTCTGTGTACCATATATCGATTAGGGCATCAACAGGACCATTTACCATAATGGCTGAACAATCCCTCAGGGACCTCAGGAAACCCTCCAGATCCATCAGCCTCTGAGGGTGGACCATCTTAATTGGTCCCCCACCTCTGTGGAGGGGAAGGTCAGCAGATAGTCTAGACTTGACCAGGTAGTGATCAGTCCATGATAAAGGGAGTGTAACCACATCCCTTATCCCAAGAACTCTATCATTACTAGTCCAAAAGACCAGATTGAGTGTATGACCAGCAACATGTGTGGAGGCAATTATTTCTTGGGATAGTCCTAGGGTCATCATGGTATCCATAAAATCCTAGGCTGAACCAGACAGGATAGCCTTGGCATGAATATTAAAGTCCCCTAAGACCAGAAGCCAAGTCTCCTAAGTCTGAGACCACCTCGGCCAGCTCAAGCAGAGCATCTGCACTGTAGCGGGGTGGATGGTATACAAGTAGAACACCCAACCTATCCTGGCCACCCAAAATCAGGTACAAACACTTGAATCTAACACTTTGTTGGACCAATGCCCTGGCCAGTAAGATGGTATCCCAATAGACAATTGCCACCCCACCTCTCCGACCATCAAGCCGTGGCTGGTGCTGTACCGAGAACCCAGCCAGACACAATTGGGAAAGATCAGCGCCTCCCTCCACTCCCAGCCAGGTCTCAGTGATACAAGCCAGGTCAGCCCCTTCATCCAGAATTAAATCATGGATGACAGCTCTCTTGTGGGATACAGCAGCAACACCCTCAGGGCAGATGGCAAGGTATTAAGGTTCCCAGAGTTACTGAGGCTGGGAACAGGACCGGAACAAGGAATAACACATAATTGTCTAAACCTTGTTCCTTTTGGCTGGCCAGTCCGGATGTTACTGCCATATCTTCCCCTACCTGTCACAACTGCCACAATGCTCTCTGAACCCTCCGCCTTAGCCACCCCATCTATGCCAAAGCACACAATGAAAAAAGAGAATAAACACAACCCTTCCTCGACCTTTAGTGTGGGCAGGTAAGGGGAACTTCATCTCACCAAGAACCCTCCTCTGCCCTCCCTGCTCTCACCAGGGACTGAATAGGCCACCACACAACCAACAAGTGTGCTGCTCCCACCAGCACACACAAACACACTGAAAAATTATACCATATCACACAAAACCACCACCACCACAACACACACCCTTGCCCTCGATCTGCCCCAAGGGATCCCCAAAAGGGATCCCCCAAAGAGAAGCCCCCTTTGGCTCACCCTTTTGGAGCAACCCGCCGGCAGCGGCCCACCACCAATGATGGCCTCCTGGCTTTAAGCCCGCCCCTGGTAATGGCTGCAGGCAGGACCTGCAGCTGAAAGTTCTTAATCCTAACAAGGCAGACTTCAACACAACTGCAAGTGACAGTAATCAAAGAACTGCTCAGACGAAATCTAGTATGTCATATGAGATGGGGACAGGATTGAGACTCAGAAGAGCTGGATTCTATTCTCATTTCTGCCACTGATCAGCTGGGTGACCATGGGCAAGTTGCTGCTGCTATCTGTGTCTCTGTTTCCCTTTGTCTGTCATCCCTACTTATACTGTTAGCTGTACAGGACACTGACTGTCTCTCTCAGCATGTGACTGTACACTGCCCAGCACAACTGAGCCCTAATATCTGTTGGGGCCCTTAGACACTACTGTAATATAAACAGTATGCTAATAATAAAGTTTGAAATAATTCATCAAATAACATCCAAGTAAAAATAAACTCAAGGAAATGACTGCCTACATATAGATATTCTTTATGCAGAGAGAAATTCTAGTTTCACCAGATAAATTATTCATAGCAAATTATGCACTGAGCTCTAGAACTTCAAAATTTTGCGACAAACATTTGTTTTACAAACTCACAGCCTGTATGCAAAGTATTCGTATATTGTTATCGTTTTTAATACATAAATGCTCAGTGCTAAGCTAAAATTGTCTTCTGCTGGCATCCCCCAACCAGCCTATGTGGTAAGTCAAGTTTTGGAAATATAAATTCCACTTCAGTCTAACTATAAAATTGTCTATACCCGACTTTTAATCCCCAGACCACAGACACCCATCTTAAAAGGTTTCATTTCTACGATTGTAAAATCTCGCAAACAACTCATAAATCCTGACACCCAAAGAAAGCTTTAAAGAGGAAGTCTGTTTAATTTGCAAGTTCAGCATGTCAGGATGACTGGTAATACACTAGAGTCTTAAATTTCCACTGAAACCTCTTTTAATAGCATCATACCTACGAATGTGTTATGCACATGTTCTTACTCATCATGACAGTAAGAGAAAATCCATTTGCTAACACTTCTCCTTATTGTCTGTATCACAGTAGCACTTAAGATCCAATCAGAACTGGGCCATCTCATGCTAGATACTGTCCATGCACAATTTAAGAGACCGTGCCCCCAAAGACCTTACAATCCACACAGATAAGACAGCAGAGCAGGAGGAGAAAGGAGCTATTATGTGCACTATACAGAGAAATTAAAAGATTTCCCCAAATCACACAGAGAGTCTGTAGCACACCTGGAAACATAATCCACATCCTGTGAGTCTTAGTCTCCAGTTTAACCACAAGATCGGCCTTTCTCTTCACCATATGTTCAATAGGGGGCCCAGTTTTCAAACTCTGGTGCCCTATCATCTGATCATGAGAAGTTCACAGACACCATCACTTCCCCAAGTGCCACAATAGGTTTTTGAGTCCTAAGATGGAAATCCTCATTCAATTCTTGGGCACTCACACATTAAAACATTCCTTTCAAGACTCTTAAACAATGATAAACAACTGAGGCTCATGAGTGGGCCACACAAGTGGCCCGCATTTCAGTGTGCCGCAAGATTGTTGTAACCAAGATGGTCTCCTGGGATAGGATAGTTATGCTAACTGTGCTTGTGTACTTAGAATTTGCGGTGTGTGCTGAACCATAGCAGCACTTTGACCAGAAGCAGAAGGAACACACAGCTCTCACTGTCAGTGTTGTATGCAGGGCAAGCTGGAAGAGGTCTAGCTCCACACTCCCAGAATGGGAGGGGACAGAGCATCCAGCCCTCAGCACCACCTGGAGCACATCATGCCCCCTTCTGCAGCCCTTAGCACCACCAACAGTGGACTCTGCCATGCCCCTGCCTCTCCAGGCAACCCTATGAGCTGCCTGGAGCATGTCGTGTCATGCTCCAGTAGCAATGTAAAGATTCTGGGGCTCCAAGCAACACTGCTGCTGCAAGAGCAGTGGTTAGGCCCATCAGTGTGCCTAGTTCTGTGCAGTCAGCACACATCTCACTTCACTTCACATGCCCTTGTTTTCCATGGGTGTCATTTCAGCAACACCAGTATGGAAAAAAAATGCAGACAGAAACCTGCAGAATCCCTGCACATGGGCAACAGTAAACAAAATGTCTCATGGGCCACGCATAAAGCCCCGATGGGCCACATGTAGCCCCGGGCTTCAGGTTCCTCACCTCTGCCCTAAATCCATCTTATTAATGCAGGCTTGGAATATGGGGGCCTAGCTTAGCTGCTCAGGTTCTCTGTGTTCTCACACTCAAGGTATGTCTACACTTTACGGTTTTACTGGAATTTGAAGCGCAAGTGGTGTTCTTGTCCATGCTCCCTGTTGTAGGAAAAGGTCCAGGTATGGATCATCAAATCGAGGAAGTTAATGCTTGGCTGCGCAGGTGGTGTCGGAAAGAGGGCTTTGGTTTCTTCAACCATGGGACTCTGTTCCAGGCACAAGGATTGTTAGGAAGAGATGGGATTCGCCAAACCAAGAGAGTAAAGAGCATGTTCACGGGCAGGCTTCCAAACCTAGTGAGGAGGGCTTTAAACGAGGTTCGTTGGGGAACGGTGACCAAAGCCCTGAGGTAAATGGGGAAGTCAGATTCCAGGAAGAAACACAAGGAGGAATGAGCAACAAAGGAGGACCCCAAATCAAATGAAGAAGGTAGGGCAGTCAGCTGGCTATCTAAGGTGTTTGTACACAAATGCAAGAAGCCTGGGAAACAAACAGGAAGAATTAGAAGCCCTGGCCCAGTCAAAGAACTATGATTTGATTGGAATAACGCAGACTTGGTGGGATGACTTGCATGACTGGAGCACTGTCATGGAAGGGTATAAACTGTTCAGGAAGAACAGGAGGAGGAGAAAAGGAGGAGGAGTTGCATTGTATGTAAGAGAGCAGTATGATTGCTCAGAGCTCCAGTATGTAGAGGAAGGACAGCCTGTTGAGAGTCTATGGGTTAAGTTTAGAGCTGGAAGCAATAGGGGTGATGTTGTGGTTGGTGTCTGCTATAGACCACCAGATCAGATGAATGAGGTAGACAAGGCTTTCTTCAGATAACTGAGAGAAGCTTCCAGATCACAGGCCCTGGTTCTCATGGGGGACTTTGATCACCCTGACATCAGTTGGGAGTCCAATACAGCAGTACATAGAAAATCCAGGATGTTTTTGGAGAATGTTGGGGATAACTTCCTGGTACAAGTGCTGAAGAAAACGACCCGGGACCATGCGCAGCTTAACCTGCTGCTCAAAAACAGGGAGGAATTAGTAGCGGAAGTAGAGGTGGGTGACAACCTGGGAAGCGGTGATCATGAGACTGTAGATTTCAGGATCCTGACCAAATGAAGAAAGGTGAGTAGTAAAATACACACCCTGGACTTCAGAAGGGCGGACTTTGACTCCTTCAGAGAACTGATGGGCAGGATTCCCTGGGATCCTTACATGAATGGGAAAGGACTCCAGGAGAGCTGGCAGTACTTTAAAGAAGCCTTATTAAAGGCACAGGAAGAAACTATCCCGATGCGCAGTAAGAAAAGCAAATCTAGTAGGCGACCAGATTGGCTTACCGGGGAAATCCTTGGCGAGCTTAAACACAAAAAGGAAGCTTACAAGAAGTGGAAACTTGGGCAGATGACTAGGGAGGAGTATAAATATATTGCTTGAGAATGCAGGGTGTTATCAGTAAGGTGAAAGCACAATTGGAATTACAGCTAGCAAGGGATGTGAAGGGTAACAAGAAAGGTTTCTACAGGCATGTTAGCAATAAGAGGGTGATCAGAGCCGGTATGGGGCCCTTACTGGATGAGAGAGGTAACCTAGTGATGATGTGGGAAAAGCTGAAATACTCAATGATTTCTTTGCCTCTGTCTCCACAGACAAGATGAGCTCCCAGACTAATGCACTAGGCAATGCAGTTTGGGAAGGAGGTGGACAGCCCTTGGTGGAGAAAGAACAGGTTAGGAACAATTTAGAAAAACCAGACATACACAAATCCATGGATCTGAATTTAATGCATCCAAGGGTACTGAGGGGAGTTGTCAAATGTCAAACACAGAGCCTTTGGCCATTATCTTTGAAAACCTGTGGAGATCGGGAGAGATCCCGGATGATTCGAAAAAGGCAAATGTGGTGCCCATCTTTAAAAAAAGGAAGAAGGACAATCCAGGGAACTATAGACTAGTCAGCCTTACCTCAGTCCCCGGAAAAATCATGGAGGGGATCCTCAAGGAATCCATTTTGAAGCGCTTGGAAGAGGGGGGAAAGTGATCAGGAATAGTCAAGATGGATTCACAATGGGCAAGTCATGCCTGACCAATCTCATTAGCTTCTATGATGAGTTAACTGATTCTGTGGATATGGGAAAGTCAGTGAATGTGATATACCTTGACTTTAGCAAAGCTTTTGATATGGTCTTCCACAATATTCTTGCCATCAAGTTAAGGAAGTATGGATTGGATAAATGGACTATAAGATGGATAGAAAACTGGCTAGACTGTTGGGCCCCACCGGCAGTGATCAACGGCTCGATGTCAGGTTGGTGGTGGGTTTCTAGTGGAGTGCCTCAAGGATCGGTCTAGGTCTGGTTTTGTTCAACATCTTTATTAATGATCTGGATGAGGGGATGAATTGCAGCCTCAGCAAGTTCGCAGATGATACTAAGCTAGGGGGAGAGGTAGATATGCTGGAGGGCAGGGATAGGGTCCAGAGTGACCCAGACAGATTAGAGGATTGAGCCAAAAGAAATCTTATGAGGTTCAACAAGGAAAAGTGTAGAGTCCTGCACTTGGGACAGAAGAATCCCAAGCATTGTTACAGGCTGGGGACCGAATGGCTAAGTAGCAGTTCTGCAGGAAAGGACCTGGGGATTACAGTGGATGAGAAGCTGGATACGAGTCAACAGTGTGCCCTTGTAGCCAAGAAGGCTAATGACATATTGGGGTGCATTAGGAGGAGCAATGCCAGTAGATCCAGAGAAGTGATTATTCCCCTTTATTCTGCTCTGGTGAGGCCACATCTAGAATATTGTGTCCAGTTCTGGGCCCCCCACTATAGAAAGGATGTGGACGCATTGGAGAGGGTCCAGCAGAGGGTGACCAAAATGATTAGGGCACTGGAGCACATGACCTATGAGGAAAGACTGAGGGATTTGGGTTTGTTTAGTCTGCAGAAGAGAAGAGTGAGGGGGGATTTGATAGCAGCCTTCAACTTCCTGAAGGGAGCTTCCAAAGAGGATGGAAAAAGGCTGTGCACAGTAGCGACAGATGGCAGAACAAGGAGCAATGTTCTCAAGTTACAGTGGGGGGAGGTCTAGGTTGGATATTAGGAAAAAACTATTTCACTAGGAGAGTGGTGAAGCAATGGAATGGGTTACCTAGGGAGGTGGTGGAATCTCCATCCCTAGAGGTTTTTAAGTCTCGGCTTGACAGAGCCCTGGCTGGGTTGATTTAGTTGGGATTGGTTCTGCCTTGGGCAGGAGGCTGGACTTGATGACCTCCTGAGGTCTCTTCCAGCTCTATGATTCTATGATTCTATTTAGGGTCCATGTCAGCTCTGGCTCCATGGCTAGGAGTATGCTGTGGTGTCCAAAAGCTGTGCAACCAGAGCACTCAGTGCTAATGCTTTGCTGTCCCTTGCAGAGGTAGGCAAGCACACAGCAGAAGCAGAGAAATGGCTGTCCAGGGGGGTCCCTTTATGTGCATCTGTCAGCTAGACTTAGGCAACAGCAGTCGGAAGCAACTGGTGACCTAATGCCCTGCCTGACTTGGTTCCAGGTGGCCTTATATACGAGATAGTGTCCAAACAATGTGGACACTATCTTTTGAAAAAGAAATCTGCTTTTTCGATGCACTTTTGCTGTGTAGATGCTCTCTTTCAAAAGAAGTTTTTCTGGAAAGAAGCTTGCAGTCTAGACATAGCCTTAGTGTTTTCAGTGACCCTCCATTTATATTTCTCCTTTCCTCACAGGCTCTATGAAAGTACTTTTCATGCATTTCTGTAAACATTATAATGCACAAAGCAAGAAGAGTTTTGGTGATGCTGCTGCTCTTCTGAGAATGCATCACAATGGTGTGCCACAAATTTGTGAAATCACTTCAGTATAAATTGATGACTATGCCCTAAGCCTTTCTTTTGTTAAATAGAGCAATCTGCACAAGTTTTTATGCATGCACCTGCCAGTTCAGCCAGTCACTGCTCATATATCAGCTCATTCTCATGGTATTCAGGTTTTTTCTTTTTAATTAGGCAAATACTACACACCTTAACTTTCCTCATGAAGTCCAAAGCCAGATTGCATCACACCTCTATTAATTGTGTGTGTGTATATGTATAGCTAATTCCTAGTAATGAATTATATTCAGATTAAATGAACAGATACATTCTGCAAGCTCCTGATCTGCAATACAAATATGCAGATTTCTGATGAAGCTTTGATTCCATTTGAAGCTAATCTTCAAGGGCCCAATTCAATGCCCAGTCAAAGTCAGTGAAAAGACTTCCATTGACTTCAATTGGTTTTGGATGGGGACCCAGCTGGACTGAAAGTACAGTGCATCTGAGTTTCGCAAAATGTGTTTCCCCGTCATTTGTAAAATAAGGAGTCTAAAGAACAAATTAGCAGCAGCTGGAATATCAATTAGTTCCCAACTTTCTTGTGGCCAATGGTACTTCTGAAAGATCGTTGGTACATTAAATATGGAAAGGCTCATGTCATATGTTTTACTGACATTGGAGATGGAAGCTAAGACTCTCCATAGGAAACAGTGGAGCTATGCCAATTTCTGGTAGCTGAGACTCTGCTCTCCATTTACCCTCAGAAACAGTGACAAGCAGACGGGAGAGCATTCCTTGCATTGCACTGTTCTGTCCCACAACTGAGCTAGTGTGGACCCTTCTTGGTGTGAGAGGATTGGATTTCTATTACCCTTGGTCTCTCTGCTGAATCTGGATGCCAAACTGCGCTGACTCAGGCCATACTTTCATGGCCTCGACTCCTGTCAAAAGAAAGCAGACCTAGCCAATGGCTATTGTTTTCCAAGAGTATGGCTGAATGTGAGAAATCCACCCTATGTGTGCATGCTGCCTTAGGCTATTCATTAGGTAAATCACTAAAGAGAGTTCAGAAAAAGGATTAAACATTTGTATGAATAAGAATAGTGGCTGCAGATACAATAATTAGGGAGAGACCAAAATAATTTCTTATGTTTAAAATATAGGTCTTGACCCTCTCTAGAAAGGGGCAACAGCAGGTTGTATTTAACTACACAGTGCAATACCTTTATTCCCTCCCCCCAAGTATTGCATCTTTAAATCCCCAGTCCTGCAAGCCTTTATGTGTGTGCTCAGAAGCAATCATATACATAAAGGCTTGCAAGGCAAGTGTCTATAATCTAAGCATTCTGCAGAGAGAAGCACCCATTTTGTGATGAACTCAGTGTAGATTTTCAAAGGGGGACACACACACATTGCTCTCTCATGGAGACTTCACTTTTGTTTTTATGGTTCCCTTACTCTAAAATAAATGCATTCTAACTGCATGGACTTGAATAGCGAGGCGTACATGTCACTTCAACTTACAATATATTTTAGAAATGTCTGTCAGTTTGTCTGTCTATCCATCCTACCATGCGTCTGTGTGATCAAGAGCTCCTCCTAAATGGTAAGACCTAGGACCACCACATTTGATATGCAGATTTATCTTGTCATAACTTAAAGCAAGGTCAGGGTTTGGCTGTGCCAGAACAATGGGATGTGCCTGTAATTTGATTGTTTCTGATAAAATGGAAAGGGAGGGGTCTGGCAGGAGGGATAGTTATACTATAGAATACCACAGGGAGGCAGCAAGGGGTCAGAGATGGGAATTGGGACAGCTATAAACCATTGGGCCAACAGGTGCTGGAATGGAGAAAGGGACAGCTAACTGCTATATATTTCAGGGAGTTTGTCTGTTTGTGTGTCTGTCTGTTCCTCAGCTGGAGGACATGCACCCCTTGTCTGGCTGTGCCCACTGCAGCGGCCATGAACAAGCATTTTTCACTTGGTCCCAAGCTGCTGCAGTGAGAGAGGACTGGGGTTGTCCTCTCTCCCCAGTGCAGCCTGAATACTGAACCCTTCACCCCCAACCCTACCCCAGAGCAACAATTTAAATGAAGAAAAACAAAACATATTTGAGTTACATATCCAAGTAACATCAGGTAAATCTTCTAGTACGATAATATTGCAATATCAAGTGTACTGTAGGGTTTTTACAGTTACAGAATACTTAGTTTGTTTCAAAGACAGGATTCCAGCCTAGATGGTCCATTGGTCTATCCCTGCATTACATGTCTTACATGCATGTTTACTGTCTTGCAATCAAAGATTGTCTATTTCATGTTTAATTGATGGAAAACAGCCAAAACAACAAATTTCCTTCAATCGTTATTTTCCAAATTATTACAGAGAATCTAGCATTTTCTCGCTATGGGATTCAAGGTGTGACTAATGCAATTGGAGCGCAGACACTTTGAGACAGATAATAGGGGTTCTACACTATGAGAGCGCAAATTCTGCTCATAGCCACTATACCACCAGTGATGCACTCCCAAAGGCAAAGCAGAGACACCAGGCCGGACCCATCTCAATATCCCCTCTGGCCAGAGAGCTAGCTGTGGGGAAAAAGGGATCACACTCTGCACCTTCTTACAGGGTGGTACAGCAGTGGTTTCAATATATACTTTTAAGAGGCACTCAAGAGCAAGTTTAAGGGCATGTCTATGCTAGGAAATTATTTCAAAATAACTTCTTTTGAAATAATAACTCCTGAAATAATTATTTTGAAATAAACTTATTCCCCAAGGAAAGCAGGAGTTATTTTGAAATAACCAGCACCTTATTTTGAAATAACTCCCAACTGTAGACCAGAGCTTAGTTACAGCCTCTGCACAGGCTTTGCCTAACTTTTCCAAAAGCAGCCTCTGATTTTGAATGTCCAACATAAGATGTTTTGGGTCTAACTCTGAGAAGCATTGAATATTCATGATTCCAGCTGAAGCTAATAGAAGCTCTAGGTCCACTCCAGCTGTGTGCCTGTGCCTCTTTCACACTAACCAGAGATCACTTCTGAATACATTGTCTTAATTCTTTTAGCATAGTACTGGAGAAAGTGGTGCCAGATAAATAACAAGAACTTCAAAGAGAAACTGCAGAGCTACAATTAATTTGCAAATTTGACACTATCAATTTCGGATTAAACAAAGACTAGCCAACTACAAAGGCTAGCCAGCTACAAAGGCAGTTTCTTCTCTCTTGGTGTTCACACCTCCATATCAGCTGCTAGAAGTGGGCCACATCCTCCCTGAATGAATTCACCTCCTTATCTCTGGCCTTCCTCTTGATTGATACTCCTCTCTTTTCATGTGCCTGTATATTTATACCTGCCTCTGGAATTTCCACTACATGCATCTGACAAAGTGGGTCTGCCCATGAAAGCTTATGCTCCAATAAATCTGTTAGTCTATAAGGTGCCACAGGACTTCTCGTTGTTTATGCAGATTCAGAATAACACTGCTACTCCTCTGATACTTCCCAGATAAATAGACACACACAATTAATTTTTGATTAAGGAACACTGAATTAAGGGGGGAAAAAAACTGTTGTCTTCATTCTAAGATGCAAATGAACATCTTTTTAGAAGCTGAGAAAAAAGCACTTCAACTAACTAAAATTCACATTGCCTGAAATAAGCAAGACTGCCTTTCAGATGTATACTTCAGACAGAAAATGAAACATATCTAACCAGTGTCTGATTTGACGTGGCTTGCAGCTGTAAGGCAAAGTGACTGTCCCATTTCCCACTCATCCTCCCACCTCCCAGGCAACCACACAAGATTTTCTTGGTGTTATCTTTGTTTTTCTATAAGTCTTTGAAAACCATCTGTAGAGATTCATAAAGGGTATTTGTGTTTTAAGAAAACTGCAAAAAAGCGATCTCTACTGAACAGATGGAAATAAATCCAAAAGCTTACCAGGATGCAGAAATACAGCAACACTTGGAAAATACCAAATATGAATGAGTAGACAGGTTGTCTGCCATTTTCTTTATACTGTGCTTATGCATCTATTTTCCCCCACTTCGTGCAGTGGCCAACATAGTCTGGTCATGCCAGTTTTTTTGTTTCTCTTTCACTGTTTCAAAGGCTATAAAATATTTCCCTCAGATGTCCTTGCTATTTTGGATCAGCCCTCCCTTTGCATGTCATTTTGACAGGAATTGCTCTGCTTATTGTCAGTGTCTGCTCACCAGTCCAAAGTGTCTAAATGCAGCCACTTTTGAAGTGTATTGTATGTGGCAGCAAAGAGCTCCAATTTTTCATGGAATGCCAAAACATTTATGAACAGATAAATTGGGGAGCAAGATGCTACACAATAGATATCAATACAACAGACAAAGGATTTTGTGTTTCTTTTGGGTGATGTTCTGACACATTTCAAAGAAGTTCAGGATTGTTTATTCAGTAGCATTCTTTCATGGGAGGCACAAAAAGGCATGAAATTATGTGTGTTACTGGATTGCGTGGGTATTAATCAGATTTCCTGAAAGTACCAGCAAAACCCCCAAAAAGAAAAACCTAAAATAAAAACTCCCCAGTTTTTAAAATGTTAACCTTGATTTTCAGATCTAGGCTGATTTTATCAGTGGGTTATTATTAGTCACCTCTTGCGTGTGCACATGCAAGAGGGGCTTCTATGCTACTGGTGAAAACAATTTGTCCTATTTTACACCAATCATGTATAGAATCATCAGACTGGAAGGAACCTTGAGAGGTCATCAAATCTATATCCCTGCTCAAAGCACAGCTCTAAGCACAAACTGTACCCTGTCCTTGGTTATATCTTCACTATTAAAAAGTTGTGTTTTTACATTGAGGTAGCTCTCTCCATGTAAAGTACTTCTAATACAAACCAGACACAGATGAAGATGAATCCCCAGGGAGTAAAAACTACATGTGCTTTGTCTTCATTAGCAGCTTATATAATGAGTCTCAACCAACCCCAACCATCAAAATGCAGATCTAGTGTCTTTCTCAAAGACTACTAGGAAGAATCAGCAGCTTTTACTCTTGGGCCAGCAAGCCAATATAGACTCACAGAGCACCTGGGCATGGTAGGGGGCCTTAGCTGTGCCTCCCAGAAGGGCAAAGTCTCCAGTGGAAGGGATAGGGCAGCCAGCCCCCAGCACTACCTAAACCATGCCCTCCTGTCCCTCCCTCAGTGCCATCCATAGCATGCTGCCTGGGGCTCTGCAGCAAACCACAGGGCGTTCCAGTGGTGAGTCAGAGAGGTTCAAGGGTCCCAGCTGCCACCACTGATACTGCAGCAGCTGGTGAATCAGCCTCCTTTGAATCACCAAGCCCCAGGGCAACCACCCTCTTTGCCTCCCCCATCAGCAAGCCTGCTCTGGAGCTCTCTATTTCTGCAGACCATTTGCTCCTGATCTGTTCTCACACTACTTAAGAACAGGGCCACTAAAACTATAGTTTTGCCTATTTAGGCTTTGTCTGCACTGGCAATTGAACAACAGAAGCCTTCTTGCTCACAGGTGCTTAACCCTTTTGTCTGCAGAATGACAAAAGCTTTGCTGTGGCAAGTATGAGTGTAAACAGTGTTTTGTCAGCAGGTATGCACTCCTGCTGACAAAGTAAGTGTTCCTTCTAGGGGTGGATGTTTTTTGTTCACAAAAGTGCTGACAGATTTTACACTGCCTGATTATAGTGATATGACAGTGTTGACACAACCCTGTTGCTAAAAGCTGTGTAATGTAGATGTATCCTTAGACTGCCAGCTGTTTGGGAAAAGGACTGTTTCTTACTGTGTGTTTGTACAGCTGCTAGCACCACAGGGTGCCAAGCTTGGCTGGAGTTTCCGAATTCTATCACAATTAAAAGGGACAAGAAGGGGCTAGGTCAGAAAAAGCAAAGATGAGGAGCCTTCCTCATAATGCTCTTAACCCATACACAGCAATCCCTTATCCCAGTGATGTGGATTTTTCAGAAGTGCTCAGTGACCAAGTCTGATGCTATGAACATCAATTAGTTTCACCTTTGATGTCAGTGAGAGCAGAATAGGCTGATGCTGGAAACTTTTAAAAAATTAAGCTCATTCTTAATTCTCAAAGGTGCAATAGATGCAATTTCTTTATGTTTTTTTATTTCCAGAGTATGTTAACCCTGCAATACTACCTGGCTTTTATACAGTGTTTTACAGAAGACCTTAACATTTATGAAGGACACAAGTATCAGTATCCCCCATTTTACAAATAAAGCACATAGAGAGGAATTGACTTGCCCAAGGTCATACAGCAGGCAGTAACAGCTCAGGAATAGAATGTACATTATTTCTATCCCGTACAGGATAGGGATGTTAGATATTGTGTAATTGAATAATCTTGTAGACACATCTACTTTTAGCGGTTACACAACTATTCGATAGTCCATGGGGGCAGGACTGGCAGCCAGTGAGCTCCCAGCCTCATTTTCAGGGAGCCTCCTGATGTCCCATCCTGCTGCCTCTGAATCAGAGGCAGTAGAGTGGGGTGGCAGCAGCCCCTGTCCATGGGGGGCCCAAGGCAGAGGTAGCAGCACGGGAGGAGGCAGGCGGGGGGTGAGGGAGGAGGCAGGCGGAACCAGTGTTTTTAAGCCAACTCCCCCCGAGCACCGGCTCATGCCTATCCCTGCCACTGCCTTTGTGGGAGCAGCAAGTGTAGGGCAGGCAGCTCCACAGAGTTGGCACACATGGAGAGCTGGCTTAAAAGCTGGCTGCCAGTGCATATTGGCTCCCACCTGCCCCCACCCCCACCATGTTCACCACAGACAGGTGGAGAGCTGCTCCAGCCTCCATTGATTAATCAGGACTGGTAAGCATCAACTGTTAACCAGCTCACCTTTCACATCCCTAGTAAGGAACCAGAGCACTTGGATCCATATACCTGCAAATCAGCTGGTTTTAGTCCAACTCAGCCTTGCACAAATACTTCCTGGTAAAGTAGGACTCAGAGGCATCCTACTAATGCCCTCCACTCTGAGAAGTAAACAGTAGCATTCCCGCCAATGTTCGATCACTGTCCAGAAGTTATTAGGAAGTTAATTAAAATGAATAGATCACTTTAGCATTCAGCATTCATAGCACATTAATTCAACAGCACAAGATACAGAGGGAAGACAAAGGCTGAAGAAAAGGCCAAGGACAGAACAGAAACATTCCCTAGTGTGGTTTTTTTTTTCTTGTTGTACAAAAGACAAGCATGTCTCCTAACTTATCTAGGTACATTTGTAAAGAAACCCATTTGTTTGTCTTTACATTTTGCTGCAAGTTATTAGCCTATGATACAATTAAATACAAATGCTAAACTAGCTTGAAGATTCCAATTTTAAGAAGCACAAACACAAGGAAACTGGCCATGCTGCTGCTGAACTGGCCATGCTACTGCATGCTCATTTGCTCTTCGGAAGCAACAGGATGAGACAGAAGAGCTACACTAGAAGGCAAAGTCAAACTAAGAAACGCAACTCCAGCTATGTGAATAGTGTAACTGGAATCGACGTACCTCAATTTGACTTACCACAGCATCCTCATTGCAGGGGGCTGACAGGAGAAATTCTCCTATTGACTTCCCTTACTCCTTGCAACCTGATGGAGTACTGGAGTCAACGGGAGTGCCATCAGTGATCGATTTAGCTCATTCTTATTAGACCTGCTAAATTGACCCCTGAGAGATCAGTCTCCACAGCATCAATCTCCTGGTAAGTGAAGACAAGGCTTGAATAAAGGGGCAGGCTCTGCTCCAAGACCAAGATGAAAACTAGGCCCATTTCCTGTCTTGGCACAAAATGGGGGAGTGCATAGGAAACACAATGGCAGCCATTGAACTCAAATCACACAGAGCTGCGGTTGACTGCATTCACCTCACAAGAGAAGGGAGAGGATGGCCCCAACTGAACTTGCTATTAGGCATTGAGGGAAGCGGGTGGCACAGCACCCTCTTTCTATGGCACCTGCCAGATAAGGTAACAAATGTGGCAGGGGTTTTTAAAGTAAACATTTACACACTAGGAATTGGATGGGTCCACTCATGTAACAGACAGATACCCAGACAGGGAAAGCTTTTTGGATCTGAATCTGCAATAGATGCTATGTGGAGAGACCATGCATCCTCCTGGACCCCCATTGCCATAATGGGTATCCATCTGCATGAAGGCAATTGCAAGACTGGGATTTGGGTCATTTGAGCTGGAGTCAAGCAGGTTTGTTAGTGTGGGAAATACGGGAGGGCTAAATCCTGCTCTGACTTGCACACTGACAAATCCTATAGATGACAAGTGGGATGCACAGGATACAAGTGAGGGCACCATTTAGATCAAATAGAAAGTAAGACAATACACAGCTTTAGAAACTCATGAAAAATAGCTGCTGCCCAACCTTGTATCCTGCAACTGATCCACATAGATACCTGCTCAAGTCAGTGGAGTTCCCTCTGGGCATAACAGTCCATCTGCCTGCATCTGATTTTAGGGACTTAGAGTGAGATTCTCAAAAGCACTTAAGGGCAGGTTGACACGACAAGGATAACTCAATCTAAGCTACACAATTTGATTTGTAGATTAATTTGTCCACTCCATCATTTGTTAATGTATGCCAAGTTAGTTTTCTAGTTACTGATAACTCACCTGGGGTAGTCTGGGCAGATTCAGTGAGACTCCTCACACAATGTTTGCATGTCTTCTCCCCTCACTTGATGCCACTTTGAGACTGTATTTTACACTTAATTGGTATACTAGAAGATTTATCCAGCCCAGGCCCTTCCGGGGCAGGGAACTGATGGTTGGGGTGGGGGGAGGGGTGCCTCAATCAGGGGTTGGTCTTGGAAATGGGGGGAGCATTGCAGGATGCTGACGGGGGAGGGGTGAGAGTGAAGGTTGGGGTGAGGAGGGGTTCAGGGCAGGAGTTCAATCTATCAAGGGCCTTGCCTCCCCTCAGCCACCACCTCTCCAACTTACAGGTGCCTTTCCTCTCTTTCCCTCCCCCAACCCATCTGAAGCTGTGACCAAGGGCCAGGAAGGCCCTTTCTCCAGGAAACCCTGTCTGTTGCCATTGCCTTAGGGTCCCTGGGCTGGAACCTGGAGTAACGGACAGACCCAGATTTTCCCCAACCCTCTCCATGCCACTTCAGAATCTCTCCCTGAAGGGAGAGACTAGGACTACAAAAGGTTATCTACCCCAAACTGTGGACTAGCCTATAATGCGTATGGCTCAGTAGGCTGTGGACCTTGTCTCTAGAAAAGAAAAACCTGTGCGGAAGGTCACAGTGAGCCTCTGAGGCAAACACTATCCCTCAGGAAGTGCAGGATCTTCAGGGCATGGCCAGAGCTTTGCCACAATTTATACAGATGTTAAGCTGACAATGGCATAACTGAAGACAAACGTGTCATTTACATGCACGTCATCAAAACACATTCCAGTTTTCTTCAAGGTAAGGTATAAGATGTAAAAATGAAGCCAGAATGAAGGAGTTTGTCACAAGTCAACAAGACTTGCTAGTTCTGCAAAGAAAGATTGCTCCTGAGAAACTAGAATCACTCCTGTGTGAAGTGGACTGTTATACGTTAGGGATCTAATTATTCCCTCTAATAGAAAAACTCCACGTGGCCAATTCCAAATGTCCAAATGCCACAAATCAGGCTCACCAAAACCCATATGATTGGCTTTAAAACCATGATATTTGCCTTCTACTTTTTGATCCTTTAGGATGTACTGCGAGTCATTTTCGAAGCTTTCCTCATAGCCATGACAGCTTTAAGGAAAACAATAACTATCACAAGATTCAAATTAAAATAAGACTAAGAATAATGAGAATTAAAATAAGTCTGATGTCTTATTCCTGTTTCCTCTGAACCCCTCACAAATACAAATGGATAGGGAAGAATCATTAACCCAGTTTTAATAGATGGGAAATAAAGTCACAAAGCTTAAAGGATGTGCAAAAGATCAAATAAGAAGTCACTAGCATGCTTCAGAATTGGACCCATATTGCCAGTATCGTAATCTAGTATTTTAACCACTGCCTTAAAATCACCAGCACACATGCTTTCTACCTAGGGGGTATGTCTACACAGCAAAGTTATTTTGGAATAACAGCCATTATTCTAAAATAACTTTGCTAGCGACTACACAGCCAAACCGCTATTTCAAAATAATTTTGAAATAGCGGACGGCTTATTTCGAACTTTGTAAACTTCATTCTACAAGGAATAGCACCTTTTCCAAAATAGCTATTTCGGAAAAGGCACTGTGTAGACAGGGAATAGGGGCTAAATTGGAATAGGGAGCTTCTGGTTCCTCCCCTGGGTGCCCTGTTGGCCACTCTGGCCACACACCAGGAAAACTCTTCTCCTCCCCTCCCTCCTCCCCAGCCTGGAGCCCTTAAAGCTGCAGAGTCTGCCAAAAGGGTTTGTGGCTAGCACCAGGCCTGACAGCACTAAGCCAAACAGCAGCTACTCCTTGACTGCCAAACAGCTGGCAGTCAGTGGCCATAACATGAGCCAGGCAGATGGTGCCAGCGAGCCCTCCACCGCTCCCTGGGAACAGTCAGCCAGCTCCCAGAAGCCTGCCAGGGGCTGGAAAAGATGAGCATCTTCCTGGTCTAGTGCAGAGGTCCTGGACCTTATTGAGCTTTGGGGGAATGCCACAAACCTCCAGGATCTCTGCACTAAATGCAGGAACGCGGCCATCTATGGCCACATGGCTGCCAGCCTGGCTGACAGAGGCCACATCTGCACTCAGGAGCAGGTGCAGATGAAAGTAAAAGAGCTGCGCCAGGCCTATGCCAGGGCCAGAGAGAGGAAATCCTGACCCGGGGCAGACACCGACAGCTGCCCCTACTATGATGCCATGGACCGCATAATGGAGGATGGGGCAGTCCGTTCCCTCCACATAGTAGTGGAGTCCAGGGTAGAGACGGATGACATCGTCCTCACCAGGGGCCCTGACGATGTGACAGAGAAGGAAAAGGAGGGCCAGGAGCTGGACGAGGCCAGCCTCACCGTGCAGCTAAGCCAGGACCCCTGAGTTGTCCCTGCAGACATGTTGCAGGCATCGTCTGAGGCTGGGGAAGGAACATCATATGAGTGCCATCATTTTCTCGTTATGTGAGGAGGGGGGGGAGAATTCGGCACTGCACACTTGGGCCTTGCTGGCCACAGATTATGCAGCCACCTGTGCACGTGCGAGCATGTGCTGTGTCACCCCTGGGCACATGGCCCCAGCAGGCTGCCACACATGGGCCTTGGGCTGTTGGGCACAAGGGTGAGCCAAGAGACATGACATGCTTCTGACCCTGGGATGGGACATGGTGGTACACCCTCCTTCCACAAGCCCCCTCTCTAAGGAGGCAGGGGACATTTCCCCCACACACATATACACAAACTGAGCACTCCCGCACACAGCACCCAGGCACTGCAGTCTCGGGGTAGCTCCCAGTCCCAGGGACAGCAGGGCCCACTGGACATAGCGCACATGGCCTGGCTCCAAGCACATCGGCTGTGCTGGTGCAGAGAACTGTCATCCTTGCCTTGCAGAGGGGGACTAGGCTTCAGGCACTGTGTCCCCAGGGATGACTGACCATTTCTCTTTGTTCTCCACAGCCAGACCAGCTACGAGTGAAAGGCGCACCATATCACCTGGCACATCCTCCTGCACCCAAGGCCTCCCAGGCACACCCGTCTCATGGAGGAGTACCAGAGACAGTACCTGGGGGCACTGTGAGCCCTGCACTGCACCATTGACCACTGAGTGGAGGAAGACCTGCAGCTCTGGTGGGAGAGCTGGCAGGAGCAGCCTGCCCAGGGCCGCTCCATCTGCACTCATCTGCAGACCCTGGTGCAGAGAATGCTGCCTCCTCCCACTCCAGCCTCTGTTGCCTTCCCAGCTATTGCTCCTCCTCCCATTCCCTCTCTCCCTCCCGCTTCTCCCTCCACACTCTCCCCCTTCCCCCAGGGACACCGAGGCCCCCACATCCCCGGTGCTGGGAGCCAGAGAGGCCAGCACTGCTCCGTGCCTAAGCCCTGAGCCTCTCCTCCCCATTCCTCCCCCTCCCAGCTCCCTCCTGCCAGGTTTTCAACACCCCCCGCCCTTCTTCCAGCCTCCCTCCTCCTCTCTCCCAGGTTCTTTCCCTAGTCTCTCCCAAGTTTCATTTCCCACACAGTTCTGTACAATAAACAGAGTTTAGTTTTGAGAAACAAAAGTGTCTTTATTTTTACATCAGGAACTGGGGGAAGGGAGGGGTAAGTGGAAGGATGTGAGGGAGGAGTGAGGCATAAGCCCCCAGTGAGGCGGACCAGATAGCAGTGTTACTGGTCTTCTGGGTAGAAGCTCTCCCATAGGGACTCCCGGATGCGCACACCCCCTGATGGGCCTGCCGGATAGCAGCAGTGCACGGCTGCTTGTACAGACTGGCTAAGCAGTCCGCCTCTACCACCCAGCTTCACAGGAAGACCTCCCCCTTCCTGTCACAAACGTTGTTCAGCACACAGCACGCTGCCACCACATGTGGAATGTTCTGCTGGCTGAGGTCCAGGTGGGTGAGGAGGCATCTGAAATGTGCCTTCAGCCAGCCAAAGGCACTCTCCACCACCATGCGGACCCTGCTTAGTCTGGCAGTAAATGCCTGTCAGGAAGGGTTGAGGTGTCCAGCGTAGGGCTTCATCAGCCAGGGTTGTGGAGGATAGGACACATATTCCACCAGGCAGACAGGCATGTCCACATCTTTGACCCTGATGTGGTGGTAGGGGAAGAAAGTCCTGGCATGCAGCCTCTGGCACATGCTAGAGTTCCGGTACACCTGTGCATCGTGTGCTTTGCCTGACCACCCAACACTGATGTCCAGAAAGTGGCCCCAGTGGTCAGTCACAGCCTGCAGGATCACCAAAAAGTATCCTTTCTTGTTTATGTACATGGAGGTCTGGTGGACTGGGGCATGGATCAGGATGTGTGTCCTGTTGATGCCCCCCCTGCAGTTGGGGAAGCCCAGTGCACCAAACCCCTCGATGATCTCATCAACATCAGCCAGGCAGATGATTCTGTGGCGCAAGATGGTGTTGATCACCCTGACCACCTGCAGAAGGACACACAGAACCCGAGAATCACAGGGATGCCAGGGTGCCTGAGAGTTTCTGCCCCCCCCCATACTCTCTCACTCCCCCACTCACCAGGAGCAGCCCCTTGCAATCCTGGCCATTGCAGGCAGGCCTTTGTGTGGGTGGGACAGAACAAACCCTCCCAGGAAAGGGACTTGCACCACCTCCATCCCAACCCCCCTTTCCCTAGGGCAGCTCATTCCCTCCTTCCACCACCCTCCGAGACAGTCGCTGGAGAATGCCATACCTGCATGAGCACAGCCCCGACGGTGGATCTCCCCAGGCCGAACAGGTTCCCCACGAATCGATAGCTGTCCGGCATGGAGAGTTTCCAGAGGGCGATGGCAACTCACTTCTGGAGGGGAATGGTGGGCCTCATGTGCATGTCATGTCGCTTCAGGGCAGGGGCGAGCCACTCGCACAGCTAGAGGAAAGTGCCCTTCTTCAACCGAAAGTTCTGGATCCATTGTTGGTCTCCCTAGCACTCCAGGATTATGTGGTCCCACCAGTCAGCACTGGTGTCCAGATGCCAGATGCAGTGAGGCACGCCGGCGTCCAGGTCCTGTATCTGCTCTGCCACATACCCAAGGAGGGTGTGCAAGAAGGCCTGGGGGTTGGGTTCCTGCAGAGCCTGTAAGACAGCCTGCAGAAAGTGCTGCATGACTTGCAGCAAAATCTTCAACAGCTGCAGAGTGCCCAGAGGCAGCTCCAGCTCCACAGTGAAGAGTGCTGTGGTGTCCTCAGTCAGGGCAACCAGAGCAAGCAGAGAAAATGATTTGCTGTCCCTCAGAGAGGTAAGCAAGCCGGGAAACCTGAGAAACAGCTGTCTGGGGGAGACCCTTTAAACTCGAGCCTCAGATAGCCTCAAGCAGCAGCCTCACAAGGTAACTACTGACCTGATGCCCTGCCTGAACCAGTTCCAGGTGGCATTAAATGGGATTCAGTGTCCAATCAGGTGGATGCACTATTTCGAAATACATTTTGTGTGTAGATGCGTTATTTCACATCTACACACAAATAGTTTGTTTGAAATAACTATTCCAAAAAAATGTATTTCGAAATAATGCTGTAGTATAAATATACCCTCTATGACCCTGTGACAGCAGTTTGTAAGGGAAGTAAGCAGGCCCCTTATTCCTGCCTAACAGTCAAATCATTTCCCCTTCTCTCCAGTGTCCCCAACCCTATACTATTTGTTTTTACCCATAGAAACAGCAATTCTGTGTATCTTCTGTATGTACCTAATGCACTGGATTTGTTTTGTGTTTAAATAACTGTGAAAAGCACTGTGTGTGTTTTATCCACAGATATATTACACTTGATTAGGTGGTGCGCTGGAGCGTGAATGCTACAACAGGAGACAGACGTGCTTAACTAGTGGTTTCAGCTTGTGCTCTGGTATCAAGAGGTCAAGGGAAAATAACTGTGTCTGACTGCTGTGTCAAGACCCTCAATTGGAGCATTTATAAACCCATAGAACTAGTTGCTTCAGACAGCATAGTAGATTTATTTCCTTCAGCTTAACTCCCTCAAAATAACGTGGCAGTTGGCAAAGCCTTGTCTGCTTTATGTTCCTTCCAAAGGGCAGAAGGACCTGAATCTTCTAAATGAATATCTGTGGGTAACTTAGCAAAAAATTGTTTTTAAATCTGGCTGTTGTCTTTCACCAAAACAATGTATGGGAAAGTAGAGCAGTTGTGCTTTCAAACCTATGCAGTTGCCTTATGGTAGATCGTAAAGCAACACATTTTGACATAAATTGCAGTATATTTAGTGACTATGATAGAGAAATCCAACATTCCTTTTCTAATTCTTGAATTATGAGGTGTCAGACCTAAGAACTGCTTTTTTATGAGCAGTCCAGCTAAAACAAAACAAAAAGGCATATGGATCTTTCTATAGGATGGGTTATTTAAAAAAAAACAAAATAAGTGGTAGAAATTTGTATGTATGTCCCTACTATTGTATTACATGAGATAATTTTTAAAGACCTATAGAAAGAATCTTCTTCATTATCAAATTCTATAGGTTACTACAGAAGCCTACTGAATTTAGGGATGTATTTTATTATTTTTAGGTACAGCTGAATGGTGAAGGCCCAATTACAATCACATTCCCACCATTTAACCTCCATTGATTTTAACATTGTTATGCCTGGATTGCTCTGTTTCAAGTATGATGAGCTGGAGACCCCATATTTTAGTAGGCAGGAGCACTAGCACAAGTGATACAACTAGACAAGGAATGGGTTTTAATTTCCTATTGCCACAAAATTTATGAATGCTCTTCTGAACCAAAATTTCCTAAATTTCCTCCAAATGTAAACTTGATATCTGAAATCCAGCTCAGCTCTAGCTCCCAACTTGCCCTTCAGTTGCAAGCACAAGACATGTAGCAATGGCTAATCCCTCCCTCTAAGCTACTGCTAAATTAAGGCTTTCGTAAGACCTAGATTCTTACCAGCACTAACCACAAAGGAGAGGGTAGAATGTGTGTTTGATATGCCTATTGGCAAATACCAACAAAGTGAATATTTCAGTGAAACTCCTTGTGATAGGGACATTGTCTTCCTCTCTTCTGCTAAGCACAGAGAACATTGTTGGCTTTTTAAAGAACAAAAACACTGCCCATATATCATGAAAGGTACTGTCTACCCAGGGGTGGACTGGCCCAGCAGGACACCGGGAATTTCCCAGTGGGCTGTCCTCCAAAGGGCCGGCTGGAGGCTGCTGGAGGAGGAGGGGGATTGTGACAGGGCACCGCAGCCTCGCACTTTAAATTTCCCAGCGCCGCACGCTGGCCATGTACAAGACATGGTGGGGCCGAGGGAGTGCATGCACAGAGTGCTCAAACGCCGTGCAACAGGTGAGAGGGGAGACACCCGGGCATGTCACCGAGGGGAGACATGACATCACGGCCTGGGACTTTAAAAGCGCTCAACCCAGAGTTGCACCGCACGGCCCAGTTTGAGGCCCAGCACATGGTCTGGAGCCCTGGAAGCAGCTGGGGTCCAATCACAGACTCCAGCCCTGCAAACTGGAAGGCAGAAGGTAGGTGGGGAGGGGGGGAAAATAGGAGGAAGGGGTGGGAGAGGAAGGGGCTTGTGCTGAGGGGAAGGGGGCAGGTCAGGAGAAGAAAGGGGAAGGCACCAAGGAACAGGGTGGAGGAGTGACAAATGCCAGGGGGCCAAGTGGAGACAATGAGCAAAGGGCAGGAGGAGGTGTCAGTGGGAGGGGACAGGGTGATGCTGGGAGAGGAAGGTAAGGGCATTGTAGGCTGGAGGAGGTGCTGGGAGAAGGCTTGAAAGAAAGGGGTGGGCATGAGGAAGGCGGGATGGAGCAAGTCATGTGTGAGGGCACAGGGGCATGAGGGGAGTGGAGGCAGACATGGTGAGGGGTGGGCATCAGGGAAAAAGAGGGCAAAGGAGGCAGGGGCAGTGAGAGAAGGGGGAGGCACAAGGAGGGTGCCAGGGTAAGGGAAGGTGCAGGTGCCAGGGGATTCTGAGGGTGAAGCAGAAGGGCAGACACCTGCAGGAGAGGACCAGCACCAGAGGAGAGAGGCAGAGCAGGTGTGTAGAGGAAGGTGTTAGGAGAGGGGATGAGGAGGGGTAGCTCACATAATCAGAGTGGGGCTACTGGAGGAGTGGGCACGGGGGGAGAGAAGGGCTGATGGAGGGGGGCAGGTCTCAGGAGGACTGAGGGCAGTGAGAAAGGCAGGAGTCCAAGTCAGGACAGCAGAGGAGGGTGAGAGATTGGGGAGCAGCAGGCACCAGGGGAGCTGATGGAGCAAGGGGAGGATACATGGCAGCAGAAGGAAAAGGTAGAGGTTTACAAGATATTTATTAATAATTTGGGTTCCACAGTGGCACATCCAAACAAGCCACATGAACTCAGTACTGGTGCACAACACAAAATTCATTCTGCTCATGGGAGGAAACTCTTAGAGGGAACACATCCCCCAGCCTCTCTGCCCCCGAGTTAATGTCACACACATTGGGGTAATGCAATTGCAGGATAGTTGCATGAGGGGGCATTGGTAGGGGCCAAACTAATCCCTATTGGTAGGAGGATGGTGGGAAAAGTCCTTAGAGGGGTCACATGACACCTTTTACTTCTGGTCATGTGTCCATCTTGCCCCGAGAGTGTTACCTCCAGAGGCCTGGCTAATGGGAGTCAGGGGGTGTGGCTAATGGGGGTCAGGGGCATGGTTAACAGGGGTCAGGGGCGTGGTTAACAGGGGTCAGGGGTGTGGCTAATGGGGGTCAAAGAGTAAATTTTTTAAAAATTCTTTGATGTGAAAAAGTGGGCCGTTCTCAACCCATTTCCCGGGCCTATTTTGATTGCCAGTCCGCCCCTGTGTCTACCTACCAATCTGTTTTAAATCTGTGTTATTCCATTAGCCTCATATGAGGTAAAGATATTTTACACCAGAGTGAGAAGTCAGAATCAGGTATGGTGAGAGGTTTCTAAGGGTAGCCTCAAATAAAATACATTACAGTAAAACCGAGCCACCATGGACCCAAAGAAAGAGAAATAAACTTCCCTATGTCTCAAGGCATGACACCTACTTTCTATCACCGCTGAAACCAGAGCTTTCCTCCCAAATGCAATGCCTTGCCACCAAATTTATAGGAAGGGATTCCTTTATCAGATCCCCAAAGACTCCCTGCAGGTAATGGGATGCCATAGGCAGGCCCCAGGACAGGAGATGATGCATTGACACTCTTATGATCTGACTATCTGGAGCAACAAACATTGACTATAATACAGTGAGTTTTCTCAGAAAAAAAATCAGCTCCTTTGGGCCAATCTCCAATTTTTACTTATACAGGAATTGGGGGACAATCAAATTCCACAGAAGTCAAAGGAAAATCTTTTATTCATTTCAGTAAGCTTTGGATCAGGAGCAATTGCGCCAAAGCTAACACTGGTACAGAGGTGTGAGAGTGGAGGCAGGTCTACAAGGTGGAGAGAAGAGGGCGCGATGATTCTAAAGGGCTCAGGGCTCCTGGCTGCCACTGCCACAGCCCTGGACTCTTTAAATTGCCGGCAGAGTCCCAGGAAAGCAACCCTGAGATTGGGGGGGGGGGAGTCCAGGCTGGGCTATGGGCTGGCTGTTCCCAGACCTGCCACTTTCACCTGAGGCCCTGTCCCTTCTAGGAGTGCAAAGGGGTCAGTGAGTCTGTTGGCTCCCCTGCCTACAGCACTTCTATCTTGACAAGATTTGTGGGCAGACACAGTTTGGATAGCATTCCAGGGGGCCAACTGTGTTTTTAAACTTCATGTAGCAGAGTTCTACATTACACTTTTTAAAGGTAACCATAGTCTGTAGTGCCAGTGAATATTTCAAAAGTGTTTCAATGAAACAGTTACCTTCATGGCTATAAATCACATCAGCTGAGACAATAACTGAAATCCAGTTACTGCGAGAGATTCTCAAGTGTCTTTCCATAGGCAATTGGTCTGGCAGTTGGATCATGAAAAGTGATTTTTCTTTTAAACAATGTCTACGCTGCATTTTCATAAAAAAAAAAAATTGATGCTCAGAGGTGTGAAAAAGCTACCCTGCTGAACAGAAGTTTTAATGATGAAAAGCTCTCCTGTTGCCACACCTATTTCCCTTCATTTAGGGGTGGCTTTATTTTATCATCAGGAGAGCACTTGCCTAGAGACAAAGAGCAGCTACATGGCATATCTTTGAATGGCACTGCTGTAGTGGCACTGCCCATGCCGTTGTACATTGTACAGTGTAGACATAGCCTTAGTTCTCTTTTTTGCTAGTTTCCCAAGCCCCATTATAGAGATTTTATATTCAAACTACCATTAAAAAAAAAAAGAATTCAAATGGTTCCCTTCTTCCTAGAAGCATGAAATGCCATTCAAAAAAAAAGCATGAGATCTCAGAATTGGATCTCCCACATATTTCTAATTTGACAAAAAACAACTAGTTATCACAATATTCTTGTTATCATGACATGAAGTACAGAGACATAAACAGCCTACAAGTATTTTCTCCTTCAACATCCTGTTTATTGATTTAACAAAAACCTAATACAGATGTACACAGGTTGTAGAGACAAGCACTAATGTAATTTTTTGATTTGCTGTCACTCAAAATTGTACTAGCTGAATGTTGTTGCCAGACGAGGAAGTGGTACAGCCCATGCTCAGTTTGGAAACAAACAGCCAAGCACTTAGGGCACTGCTGTAGGGCATTGCCATACAGCTTGGACTACCAGGATGTAAACAGCAGTGTACTCCAAAATGTTGTATCATAACTTTCCTGTGTAGATGCTGTGGGGCATGAACAAACAGATTCCACTTCACATTAATGTAAACCTGTTTAAAGAGGACTACATTATTAAGAAGTAGGACTTTCCATTGATATCCCTAGTCGCTCTCATTAAGGGTTAGCAAAGTTATTTCAGAATAACAGCCATTATTCCAAAATAACTATGTGAGTGCCTACACAGCAATAGCGTTATTTTGAAATAATTTCAGAATAGCAGGTGGCTTATTCCAAAATCTGTAAACCACATTTTATGAAATCTTCTGAAATAGTTATTTCAAAACAGGGGCTGTGTAGACAGGGCAGCTGAAGTTATTTCTGAATAAGGAGCCTCCAGACCTTCTCAAGGTGCCCTGCTGGCTGCTCTGTTTGCACTCAGCCAAACTCTATATGCCTCCCTCAATCCCCTGGAGCCCTTAAAGCTGCAGCCTCAGCAGAAAGGGCTTGTGGCAAGCAGGAAGCCCTGACAGCCCTGAGCCACACAGCAATGCCACTGCCTCAGAATTTGCCCAAGATGAGCCAGGATGCTGATCCCAGCCAGCTCTCCACTGCTCCCAGGCAGTAGTAAGACAGCTCTCAGGAGCCTGCCAGGAGCCAAAAGAGGCATGTGCCTTCCTGGTCTGGTCTGGAGGTCCAGGACTTTATTCAAGGGGTTATGAGACCAACCTCCAGGATCTCTGCACCAGATGCAGGAACGACGACATCTATGGCTGGATGGCTGAGAGCCTGGCCAATAAGGGGCACATCTGCACCCAGAAGCAGGAGCAGATGAAGTTAAGGAGCTCCGCCAGGCACGTGCAAGGGCCAGGGAGGGCAGCTCCCACTCCAAGGCAAAACTCCACACCTGCCCTTATTTCAAAGACTAGACTGCATCCTGGGGGGCAGGGCAATCCCTTCGCCCCGCCGGTTGTGGACTCTGGGCTTGAGACACCTGTTATCGTCTTCATGGGGGAGAGAGATGAGGAAGAAGAGGTGGAAGAAAAGAAAGAGCTGGATGAGGCCAGCACCATCACCCTCCTGACCCTGGAGCCAGTACTTTTCCCAGTGGTCATTTTCCCAGGCATTGTCCGAGGCCAGGGAAGGAACATCATGTGAATGCCATCACATTCCCTTCAAACAGAGGATCGGGGGGGGGGGGTGTGAGGGGTAATGGGGCGCTCTTTGCTCAGCCCTTGCAACAAGGGGATCATGAAGCAGCCTGTGAACATGGTAGCATGTGTCATGCCATTCCTGGCCACACAGCCCCAGGAGGCTGCCACAGAGGGCCCTTGTGCTATTGGCTACAGGGTATCTGGAGAGGCCTGTCATACTCATGACCCCGGGGTGGGACACCTTCCCTCCACAAGCCACCTCTAGAAGGTATCTGAGAACATAAACACACACATATACTCAGCACCCACACTGTTGGGGCAGTACCCACTCCTGGGAACCTCTGGGCCTCTAGGAATGGGCCCACTGGCCAGAGCACACATGATCTTGCTCCAAGCACATCGCCTTTAACTGAACCAAGAACTGTCACTCTCAGCTCAGAGATGAGGGCAAAGCTTCAGGCACAGTGTCTCCTGGGATGATTGACCATCTCTCTTTATTCTCCACAGACGGGACATCTGCAAGAGGAGAGCAGTCGATACCACCTGGGACAGCCTCCAGAACCTGAGGCTGGGAGACCCATGGATGAGGGAGCACCTCATGCCACTCCGATCCCTGGAGAAGACCATCAACCACAGGCTCCAGGAAGATATCCATCTGCGGCAAGACACATGGCAGGAGCTGCTGGAGCATGGCTGCTCCATGAGCAGCCATGCAATCCCTCGTGGCTAGCATGATGCCTGCTCCTGCTCCTGCTCCTGCTTTTGCTGTAGCTCCTCTTCCCACTCCTTCTCCCACTCCTGGCCTCCCCACACACTCCCCTCCCTGTGGCTGCCTTGGCCCCCGCACCCGTGGCAGTGGGAATCACCAGAGCCAGGTGCCACTCTGAGCCCCATTCCTGAGCCTCTCCTCACCCCTCCTCCCTCTTTTAGCTCCTTCCTCCCCCCCTCCAAGGTTCTCATCCTCCCACATCCCCCCTCTCTCCTCCCCTCTCCCAGGTTCTTTCTCCAGTCTCTCCCCAATTATTTTGACCCCAAATAAAAAGAAACAGAGATTTTATTTTTTCCACAAAAAAATTTTTGTTTATTGTCTCATCAGGGAAGCGGGAAGGGTGGGAAAGGAGGGTTTGTTGGAGGAAAGGCAGGGAGGAGCTATGCAGAGGCTCCTAGTGGAGAGGCCCAGATGGCAGCTGTGTGTGGCTGCTCAAAGACCCTGCCGATGCAGTCAGCCTCTGTCCCCCCACCCTGGCAGGAATTCCTCCCCCTTCCACTCACAAACATTGTGGAGCACACAACACTTGGCCACCACAGGAAGGATGCTGCTCTCCCCAAGGTACAGCCAAGTGAGGAGGCATCTGAACCATGTTTTCAAACAGCCGAAGGGATCCCCCGCAACCTTGCAGGCCCTGCTGAACCTGGCATTGTAGCATTCCCAAGAGGGGTTGAGGTGTCCAGTTTATGGCTTCATGAGCCAAGGCAAGAGAGGGTAGGCTGTGTCCCCCACCATGCACATGGGCATGTCCATGTTCCCAACCCTGATGGTGCAGTCAGGGAAAAAAGTTCCAGTGAGCAGCTTCTGGAACACGCTAGAGTTTCTAAAGACACAGGCGTCCCTGACCACCAGACACAGATGTCGGTGAACTGTTCCCAGTGGTCCAGGATGGCCTGCGGGACCATGGAAAAGTATCCCTTCTGGTTCATGTGCACTGATGCCCACTGGTTGGGGGTCTGGATGGGGAAGTGGGTGCCATCAATCACCCCCTGCAGGTGGGGAAGCCCATGTCAGAAAACCTAGTAATGATGACATTCACTTCGTCGAGATGGATGACCATGCACAGCAGGATGACGTTGATTGCTCTGACCAGCTGCAGTAGGAGACAAACAAACAGAGATTCACAGGGGTACCAAGGCCCCTGGGAGTTCCCCCAGCCCACCCTCCATTTCCTCCTCCACCCCCACACACCAGGAGCAAACCCCCCACTCACCCTAACCCCTGGCAGGGCTTTGTGAGGGCGGAACTGAAAAAAACGTCCTGGGAGGGGGCTTGCACCATCCCCCACTCACCCACCCCCCTTTCCCTTGGGAACCCCATTCCAGGAGTCCACTTCCCCTTGGAACAATAGCCTGAGAATACCACCTGGACGGTTGATCTCCCCACGCCGAACTGGTTCCTGATGGGTAGGTAACTATCTGGTGTGGCGAGCTTCCCGAGGGCAATGGTGACACACTTCTGGAGGGGGATGGTGGCTCTCATTTGGGGCAGGGATGAGCCATTCCCCGAGCTCCAGAAACGTATCCTTCCTCATCCTGAAATTCTGAAGCTACTGATGGTCTCCCCACCACTCCATGACAATCTAGTCTCACCAGTCTGCACTGGTGTCCCGATGACAGACGTGGCAGTGATAATGTGTAGGGCAGGGCAGGCAGGATCCAGTTGCTTGAGCCGTACCTGCAGAGGTCAAAGGAGAGTCTCCCAGAGGAGCTGGGGGGTGGGTTCCTACAGGGCCTGGGCTGCAGCCTACAGAAGGGAAGGTTACTCACCTTTTGCAATAACTAGAGTTCTTCGAGATATGTCCCTGTGGATGCTGCACTTAGGTGTGTCAGCACCGCTGTGCACGTGGCTCAGAGATCTTTAGTAGCAATCCCCCAGCCGCCGGCGTGTGCTGCACTATTGCGCAATCGCTGAGACTGACAGTTTAGCACACACTGGTGGCTGTTCCCTCCATTCCTTCTCCACCCCAGACTCTTTTAGCCCAGAGCAAAGGGGAAGAGGATGGATGTGGAGCACCCACAGGGACACATCTCGAAGAACTCCAGTTTCTGCACAAGGGGAGTAACCTTCCCTTCTTCTTTGGGGGTCTCCGTGGGTACTCCACTTAGGTGACTATGCAGTAGTATTCCTGCTTGGCGGTGGGTGCTCCGTGATGCACGATTGGTTGTTGAACAATATGGTACATCCAAATCTAGTGTCTAAGTCCTGAAAGGACTGAATAGCATAGTGTTGTGCAAAGGCATTGGTCGAAACCCATGTTGCAGCTCTGCAAATGATGTCTTTTGGAAGACCCTTGAAGAAGGCAGTTGTGGTGGATACCGCTCTCATGGAGTGTGCCTGTATAACTGTTGGGGGCTGTCTGTGTTTCTGGGCATAAGCCAACTGTGCATGTAGAAATCCATTTGGATATTTGCTGTTTGGAGAAAGGTTGACCTCTGAACCTGTCTGTACAAGACACGAATAGTCTGGGAGTGCGTTGGCAGTCTTTTGTGAGTTCTAAGTAAAAGGCTAATGCCCTTGCATACATCCAGCGTGTGCAGCACTGCCTGATTGCTGTCCCCATGTGGTTTTGGGAAGAACACAGGTAAATATATTGATTTGTTACAATGGAATGAGGTAGGTATCTTGGGAAGGAATTTCGGGTGTCTTCTAAGGATGACCTTGTCCTTATGGAACACCATGTACAGTAGGTCCGCCATGAGTGCCACTATCTCTTTCACTCTCCTAGTTGATGTTATCACTACGAGAAAAGCTACTTTCATCAAAAAGTGGAGTAGCAAGCAAGCTGTGAGCGGCTCGAAAGTGAGTCCAGCATGAGATTCACATGAGTGAATCCAGCACAATATTCAAGTCCAATGATGATACTGGGTCTCTATGTGGTGGATTGAGTTTCCATATCCCCTTCTAGAATCTCTTGACCATGAGTGGGAAAAAACAGAATACCACTGTATGGGTGGGTGTATCACAGATATAGCTGCCAAATATACATTGAGGGAACTAATTGATAGTCCTGTGTCCTGCAGGTGAAGAATATACTCTAATATGTCCGATATCCCTGCCTTGTGTGGATCCTGCGTGTGAACTGAATTCCAGGCTGCAAATTGGGCCCACTTCTGCAGGTAAGTCCGTCTCATAGAGGGTCTCCTAAAGTTGATCAGGATATCTCTGATTCTACCAGTCAGCATTATCTCATTATTCAAGAGCCAACAAGCATCCATGCTCACAAATTTAGTGTGTGGAGTCCAGGATGTGGTATATGCCCTTTGTTTTGGGTCAGCAGAGCTCATACTGGTAGAAACTTATACGGGTGACGTGCTGAGTTGCAGTGTGGTAGGGTACCAAATCTGTCTTGGCCATCTGGGGGCTTCCAGTATGACCCTTGCTGCATCCTGTCTGATTTTTAGTACCGCTTGTTGTATGAGAGGTAGAGGTGGAAACGCGTACGTCAATGGGAAGTCCCAGCGGACTGCAAATGTGTTCCTGAGAGATCATGGACCAATGCCTGCCCTGGAACCATAAAGGGGTCACTTGGAGTTGGCGTGCGTTGCAAACAAGTCCACTACCGGATAACCTCATTTCCTGAAAATGTTGTTTATGATGGATTTGTTGATTTCCCAATCATAGTTCTATGGGAATTGTCTTCTGAGGACATCCACTAATACATTTTCCTTGCCCGGTAAATGCATTGCAGTAGGTGTGACGTGTGAAATACACCGTTGCCACAGTTTAATTGCTTCCGCACATAGGCTGCGCAATCTTGTGCCTCCCTGTCTGTTTATGTTGCAGCATTGTCCGACATTATTTTCACTGTTTTGCTCAGTATGTGCTCGAGCAGTTGGGAGCATGCTCTCCTGACTGCCCTGAGCTCCAACACATTGATATGGAGCCAGGACACTTTGTCTGTCCATTGTCCCTCTAGTATCACACTCCCCATGTAGGCTCCCCATCTAATAGGGGATGATAGTGATGATAGTGAAGGATGGCGTTGACGCCTGAAGTGGAAGCCCCATGCATATATTGTTTATGTCTGTCCACCAGTTTAGGATGGCTTTGATCCGTATGGGTACGTGGAGTGTTTTGTGGAGTGGGTGGTGCCTGGGATGATACACAGAGTTTAACCAGGACTGGAATGGTCTCATGTGTAGTCGAGCTTGTGGGACTACAAATATGGACATGGACATGTGTCCAAATGTTTGCAGGCACATACGTGCCAAGGTATATGGGCAGCTCTGTATCGACACGATCAAGTTGCATAATCTCTCCCATCTGTGGATTGGCAGTGATGCTATACCCTTGGCACAGTGCAGCTGCATTCCTATAAACTCCAATGTCTGTGAAGGAGTGGGAGTATATTTGTCCACGTTCAATAGGAGCCCCAAGTGTGCCAAATAACTGTCTTGTTGAGTGTAATGCCAGCTCTGTGGCCCCATACGTGGGTGCCATGATCAAACAGTCATCAAGATAGGGACATATGTTTATTTGTTTTTTCTGTAGGTGTGTGGCTACCATAGCAAGGACCTTGGAGAATACTCTGGGTGCTGTCAACACAGACCAAAAGGAAGCATCCTGTACTGATAGTGTGAGTCCTTGATGGTGAACCTCAGGAACAGTCTGAGTGCTGGGTGAATTGATACATGGAAATATGCATCCTTGAGGTCAAGGGTAGTTAGCCACTCTCCTTTCTGCAAGATGGGTATGATCTTTGCCAATGTAACCATCTTGAACCGCTGATATTTGAAAAACTGGTTGAGACCACAAAGACCTAAGATGGGTCTCCACGCCTCACTCCCCCCCAGTTTCTTGATTGTTAGGCTCTATCCGGATAAAATCATAGAATCCTTGGGCTGGAAGAGAACTCAGGAGGTCATCAAGTCCAGTCCCCTGCCCAAAGCAGGACGAATCCCAACGAAATCAACCCAGCCAGAGCTTTCTCAAGCCGAGACTTAAAAACCTCTAGGGATGGATATTTCACCACCTCCCTAGGTAACCCATTCCAGTACTTCATCACCCTCCTACTGAAATAGCTTTTCCTCATATCCAACCTAGACCTCTCCCACTGTAACTTGAGACCATTGCTCCTTGTTCTGCCATCCATCACTACTGAGAACAGCCTTTCTCCATCTTCTTTGGAACCTCACTTCAGGAAGTTGAAGGCTGCTATCAAATCCCCCCTCACTGTTCTCTTCTGCAGACTAAACAAACCGAAATCCCTCAGCCTCTCTTCATAGGTCATGTGCTCCAGCCCCCTAATCATTTTGGCTGTCCTTCGCTGGACCCTCTCCAATGCATCCACATCCTTTCTATAGTGGGGCGGCCCAGATGTGGCCTCACCAGAGCTGAATAAAGGGAAATAACTTCTCCAGATCTGCTAGCAATGTTCCTCCTAATGCAACCTAATATTCCATTCGCCTTCTTGGCTGCAAGGGGACACGGTTGACTCATATCCAGTTTCTCATACACTGTAATCCCCAGGTCCTTTTCTGCTGAACTGCTACTTAGCCATTTGGTCCCCAGCCTGTAACAATGCTTAGGATTCTTCCATCCCAAGTGCAGGACTCTATACTTGTCCTTGTTGAACCTCATAAAATTTCTTTTGGTCCAATCCTCTGTTCGCCCTAGATTACTCTGGACCCTATAACTACCCTCCAGCATATCTTCTTCTCCCCCTAGCTTAGAGTCATCCGCAAACTTGCTGAGGGTGCAATTCATCCCCTCATCCAGGTCGTTAATGAAGATGTTGAATAAAACCAGCCCTAGAACCAATCCATGGGGCACTCCACTAGAAACTGACTGCCAACCTGACATCAACACATTAATCACTACCCATTGGGCCTGACAGTCTAGCCAGCTTTCTATCCATCTTACAGTCCATTTATCCAATTCATACTTCCTTAACTTGCTGGCAAGAGTATTGTGGTAGACCTTATCAAAAGCTTTGGTAAAGTCAAGGTATAGCACATCCACCAACTTTCCCATATCCGCAGAGCCAGTTACCTCATCATAAAAACTAATCAGATTGGTCAGGCATGACTTGCCCATTGTAAATCCATCTTGACTATTCCTGATCACTTTCCCCTCTTCCAAGTGCTTCAAAATGGATTCCTTGAGGATCCCCTCCATGATTTTTCCAGGGACTGAGGCTAACTGGTCTGTAGTTCCCTGAATTGTCCTTCTTCCCTTTTTTAAAGATGGGCACTACATTTGCCTTTTTCCAATCATCCGGGATCTCTCCCGATCTCCACGACTTTTCAAAGATAATGGCCAAAGGCTCTGCAATGACATTTGCCAACTCCCTCAGTATCCTTGGATACATTAAATCTAGACCCATGGATCTGTGTATGTCTAGATTTTCTAAATAGTTCTTAACCTGTTCTTTTTCCACCAAGGGCTGCCCTCCTCCTTTCCATACTGCATTGCCTAGTGAATTAGTCTGGGAGCTGACCTTGTCCGTAAAGAAAGAGGTAAAGAAAGCATTGAGTACTTCAGCTTTTCCCACATCATCTATAACTAGGTTACCTCCTTCATCCAGCAAGGGCCCTACACCCCTTCTGATCACCCTCTTATTGCTAACATGCCTATAGAAAACTTTCTTGTTACCCTCCACATCCCTTGCTAGCTGCAATTCTAATTGCGCTTTCGCCTTATTGATAACTCCCCTGCATTCTCAAGCTATATATTTATACTCCTTCCTAGTCATCTGCCCAATTTTCCACTTCTTGTAAGCTTCCTTTTCGTGTTTAAGCTCACCAAGGATTTCCCCGTTAAGCCAATCTGGTTGCCTACCATATTTGCTTTTCTTACTGCACATCGGGATGGTTTCTTTCTGTGCCTTTAATAAGGCTTCTTTAAAATACTGCCTGCCTTTGTATCAGCTGGGTACTTCCTCTATGGCACCTAGCTTTAAGAGGCGCTGTGCCTTTTTCCAGGAGAACATTCTCATGAGAGGGGTCCCTGAAGAGGGACGGGGAAGGGGGGTGGGAGAATATTTGTGAATGGTATGCAATAACTAGTTCACACTATTTCTAGGACCCTTTGGTCTGAGGTGATAGTTTTCCAAGCTGGATAGAATTCAGTGAGTCTGTTTCCAAATATCTGTTTCCCTAGATCTGCCTGCCCTGGGGCTATTATACCCTCAACCAACACCTCAAATTTGTTGACGGGGAGTTGGACCCCTGGGTCAAGGATGATTGTTCATTTGATTGTCTTCGTCTAGGTTGCCTCATCTGTCTCTTATTCTCATAGAGTGTCTCTAGACTACATGGCTCCGTTGATGGAGCCATGTAAAATAGTTTACTCGATATAGTCAATGAAGCGGGGATTTAATAATCTCTGCTTCATTAAAATAAAAATGGCCGCCATGCTGTGCCGACAATCAGCTGATCCGGCACAGCGCGGCAGTCTAGACGCGGCGCGGTCGACAAGGGAAGCCTTTGTCGACCGCTCCGGTATGCCTCTGTGGCTTTTCCTATGTTAATCAGCTCAGCTGCTATACTCTTTCTTGCTTGCTTGCTCTTCTTTTTCTTCTTCTTTTTTTCTTTAAAAGGCTTTTAGGGAGACTGTTGCTACTGTGACCAATGCCAGCGGCGGTTGAGAAGGAACTGATGGAACAGCCGCCAGCGCGTGCTAAACTGTCAGTCTAAACGATTGCGCAATAGCGCAGCACGTGCTGGCAGCCGGGGACTGCTACTAAAGATCTCCAGGCCATGTGCACAGCAGCACTGACACACGTAAGTGGAGCACCCACGGGGACCCTCGAAGAAGAAACTACTGTATGAGTGGCAGCACAAGCTGCAATAGCCGTAGACTGCCCAGAGGCATCCCCAGCTCCATGGCTGGCAAACTGAGGTGTCAGCAAGGGCAACTGCAGCAGGCAGAAGAAAAGGCTTTGCTGTCCCTTTAGGACATGGGTTCCCAAACTGGGGGGGGCACGCATGAAGAAATTCCAGGGGGGGCGTGAGGCGACCCAGCACCCCTCCCCCCCGTCAATCCCTCCCCCTCTAAATTTTGCTGCTATTTTTATTTTTTGGCCCTGGTCAGTTCCTCTTTTTGTTGTTGTTGTTGTTGTTGTTGTTGCTATTGGGGGTTGGGGGAGGGCATGAGGGTTTCTCAAAAATCAAAAAGGGGGCGTGATGCCGAAAAGTTTGGGAACCACTGCTTTAGGAGGTAGGCAAAGACAAAGAGCCTGAGACACAGCTGTATAGGGGGTCCCTTTAAGCAAGAGCTTTAGACAGCCTCAGGCAGTAGCCATGGAAAGTAACTGCTGACCTGATGTCCTGCCTGAAGCGCTTCTGGGTAGCCTTAAATGCAATTCAGGGTCCAATGAGTGTGGACACTCTATTTTGAACTAACTCAGCACTATTTCGATGTGCATGGTGTATGTAGATGCACTATTTTGAAATAAGCTATTTCGGAAGATACCTTCCAGAATAGCTTATTTTGAAATAAGTGTGCAGTGTAGACGTAGCCTAAGAGGGTTGCCCCATGGCTTAAAACTCATGTATGCAGCCATACTGCCCCTGGCATTATGACACATATTGCTGTCAATACATGTGCTGCAAACACACATACACATAAAGGAGAGAGATTCCCACACTATTCATAACTCTCCTTTTTACAGAGCTTTTCATTAGTATATGTTGAAGCACTTTACAAAGGAGGTTAGCATCATTATACTCCTTTTACAAATGGGGAAACTAGGGCACAGAGAGGGGAAATGTCTTGTACAAGGTCATTCAGCTAAGACAGTGGCATGGCCAGGACTGGAAACCTCAGATCTCCTAAGTGGCAGTGCAGCACTCTACTAGGCCATACTGCTTCTAGTCTGCTCTCAGAAAACCACTACCTGGCTCCAGCCAAAGAGTCATGGAAGTAGAAAGGAACCCCCTTGCATGACTCCTCTCCAGTGTTCTCTCTAAGATTTTCCATCCATGAGCAGAGTGAGTTTGGTCTTGTGCACCAATATTGAGGTCATGTGCATTTGTTCAGAAGTGTGTCACGAAGAATCATTTAAATATGAGCCTTGTTACTTCTGTAAAATTTACTTTTTAATAAATTTTATTTGTTTATATTAGTATGAATCACAACTTTCACCCTATCTCTGAGTCCATGTACATATTTTCCTTAAGATGGGTATTTTCATTAAAGTTAATTTGAAGCATACTGCTGTTAGATTTCCTAAACTGTAAAATGTTCCCAAACAAAGATAATAACAACAAATGGTCTGGTAGCATTTTATAGACTAAAAAAAACATGTAGATGGTATCATGAGCTTTCGTGGGCACAGCCCACCTCTTCAGATGACCGGAGTTTTGAGTTTAGGATGTGCAGACCCAAAATAAATAGGAGAGAAAGGGAGGGGGGAGAGGGAAGGAAAAAAACGAGGGAGTAGGAGACAGGGAGCAGAGGGTATAGAAAATTCAGGAAGGTATAGGGAATCAGTAAGTATCTGAAGATTGGGTACCGTAGTTAAAACGAAGCAGATAAGAATCAAAGTCAATTGATAGTATCCTTCCTGACATAGGAATCTACACAAAGAGCTGTTTGTACCTTCATTAACTATTAGGTAGATAATGTCCTAACCATCCTTCATCATTGAGTCTATTAGCATGAGAACTGAATTTGCAGATGAATTCTAATTCCAATGCTTCTCTTTGTATCTGGCTAGTAGAATTGGTTTGTGACAAGACAGCCACCTGAAGATCTTTTAAACAGTGAGTAGGAAGATTAAAGTATTCCCCAATAGGTTTCTGTATGTTTCCTTTACGTATATCTGATTTGTGTCCATTGATTCTTTTCACAGAGATTGTCCAGTTTGTCCAATATATAGTAGTGGGGCATTGCTGGCATAGATCAAATTACTGGATGTGCAGTCAAATGACCTTTTGATTTGGTAGCTTATGTTGTTGGCTCCAGTGATGAATTCTCTAGTATAGATATGTGGGCAGAGTTGGCATCGTGTTTGGTTGCAGGGCTGGATTCCTGGATGCTTATGATGTGGTTGTGTGGCATGGTTACCGGAAAGAATTCGTTTCAGGTTGGCGGGTTGTCTGTAAGTGAGAATAGGCTTTAGTCCAAGCCCCACGTGTATCACAAAATGCAAGTTTCAGTTTCCCCTCCTCTGTAGAGGGCTTACTTTAATTCTTGCCACTATCAAAATGTTTACAGGAAGTCTACTATGTGATCTAGAAATTTGTCTTTAAAATAATGCTTTTCATCTAAAATATAAAGGAGAATGTTCGTATGTTTGTGCTCTAATAACCTGGACACTATAAGACCTACCTCAACCAAACTTTCCATGGGATAACTTTTCCTCCAGGAGAAGGTTTAAAGGTACTTTTGGACCCAATTGGGCCTGATCTCAAGCTGTAAAAATCAAAAATAACCCACCACGCTGCACTGCAGGGGTAGCCCCTCCCACCCTATGTCATGTGCCGGCCACCTGCAGCCCCAAAATGCCATCCAGGACTCGCCCCACCCCCACGTGCACAACGGCTTGGGCATCCGCCCTGCCCCCTGCGGCTATGGTTACCAGGTAGTCTAAAAAAAAAAACCAGCCACACTTGATGGCCAGGAGGGGAGTGGTGCTGGCTAGGAGGAAGGGGGGGGCCAGGAAGCAGGGCTGGTCAGGGGGGCGGTCCGGGACAGCGGGGCTGGCCAGGAAAGATCGGGGGAGGGGCAGCCGGCTGAAAGCAGAGCTGGGCGGCAGGGGGCTGGGGCAGCGGGGCTGGCTGGGAGAGATCGGGCCGGGGCGGCCGGGGAGATTGGGAGGAGGAGAACCGGCCGGCAGGAGGTAGGGCTGGCAGGGTGGGAGGGGAAGCGAATCAGCCGGCGGGGAGTGGGACTGAGCAACACCGGGTAACTCCATCTAGTTTTACATAATACAGATATATAAAACAAATATACAAGCGTCTCCCCATGGAGATCCAAAAATTCCTCAGATAAAACATAAGAAAAGGGGCAATGTGATTTTAATGTTGTACTATACAAAAGATGCTTACAAAAGGCTAAAATGTAGCATTTAGTCACTGCACTGCTGTAGCAGTAGTGCGTAGCAGTACTACAACACAGGGAAATCCCAAAGGGCTAGGCCTATGGTTCCCAACCGCCTGTTCGCATACTGGTGCTGGGCCATGGCACATTGTTAAGCCACACCCATGCCATGTAGACACCCGCAGTCCCTGTCAATTCCGCTTCTGGGCCGCAAGACAATGCCAAGCCCTGCAGGCTGCCCCGCCCCAAGCAGTGGTGGGCTGCAGGTGGCACTGTGGCTAGAGTGAAGTCTCTTTGGCATCCTGCTCCTCACCTGTTTCCTCACCCCCCACCGTGCTCATGGAAGGAAGCAGTGCATGTGGAGCCGGGATCTTGATGGCGAGGAAGGAAGGTACTGCCTCCAGGGAGCTGCTGTCCGGGGGGAGTGGGGAAGGTACCTGCTCCTAAGCTGCTCTGGGCTGCGCAGGAGGGGGAGGCTAAACACTGGCCGGTGAGGAGTAGGGGACAGAGTGGTGATCGTGAGGAGCTTTGCTCATACACATGTTATCGCGCCCTCCTGCTTCAGGCCTGAGCAGTGCGCATTGCCTGCGTGTCAGGCATGGAGAGGGCCTCGCTCGGTGGCTGTTGCGCAAGCTGTGGCACCACCCGGATAGTCAATGTGTCCAACAGGCAGCCAGGGGGCAGGCGGGAGCAAGGTGCCTAGGCCTAGCTAGTTTGGGGCCAGCAAGGCCTCTTCCCCACTCCACTCCCAGAAACACACACGCTCCTCTGAGTACCTTGGGGAAAGCAGTGCGCAAGCTCATGTTAGCCCTTTTGGCAGCTTCCCTGGAGGCTGCAGGAAGCAGTGGTGGGCTGACTATGAGGGGAAGTTGCCAGGCCCAGAACTGACCCATCTCAATTGGAACCATGGGAAGAGTTTTGGCAAACAGTACATTTCCTGCCAAACACATTGTTCAGGGGGGAAGGGTGCCCAAACTTGTCACAAACGTTGGAGTGACTTTGGAAAATAATTTTGGCCGGGAAAGAAATAAACCAATCAACCTTAAAAACAAAATGTGCGGCCATGTTAAAATGATTTGGAAACAAACTATTTTGACATCTCGTTTTCAGTCAGTGTCTTCTGTAGGTATCTGCAAACTCTGATCTGTTACAACATGTATGATGTGCATACAGGTGCAATGTAAAATAACACATGACCTCTTAAAACTAATTACTTTAATGAATATGCAAATATGCAAATAAAATGTTACCAGTCTGCCAAAAGATTGTGAATGGGTTTGCTGGTCAACAATATAAAAAAGGTTGGGAACATTTGTGCTAGGCAGCAATGAGATTGCAACTGGTATAGCCTGATTTTCTTGCTTGAGCTTGGCTTGTTTTGCAAGGTATTTATAGGACCGTAGTTCGCATCTTCAAAATGATATTTGAAGTAGAGTTTGAGGTAAATTGTTTATTTGTTTCAACATAATAGAAAAATTCTGAATTAGATAAAAACTCTGAATAGAAGCCTTAGAATCAGATGAGCCACATCATTCAGCTTCCTACAAGGTTTTTTTTACTCTCATCTACTCAAACACTTCTCATATTGAGGTCAGACTGAATGGTAAATAGATAGTCAATGGGACTTGGGTGTGGGCTACCCCTTTTCCTCCAGTGTCTCTCATGGGAATACTCCATTAACTAAAGTTGTGTGAAAAGATATTATCTAATAAGCAACTAAGTTAATGAGCCTTTGGTCAAAAACAAACCTATAAAGTATACACTTTGGACAAAAACAAGCCAGTAAAACATACATAGAAGAGAGCCCAATTCCAATCATCGCTTGAAAGCTTTTTAGGCACAATAATGTGCTATCCATGCACCACAGCCCCAGCCTCGGCTCCTGGAGCAGCCTCTTCTCTGTGTCTCTGGCCACCAGAGCAGCCATCAACTGCCATGCAGCTGTAGCTCTAGCCGAGGCTGCTGGAGCAACTGCCTCACAACACAGCTCCAGCTCTGGCACTGGATGGGGCCACCAGAGCAGCTGTCACCTTCCATGCAGCCCACACCTCCAACTCTGGGGAAGGGCTGAAGCTGGGGCCAGCGCTGCATGTTGGAGGCCCTGCTGTTCCTGGGGCGGGGCAGCCACCTGCCAAGCAGCCCCATCCCAGAGCAGTTGAGCAGCCACTTTGCAGCTCTGCTGAGGAGGTGGGTGGTCCTCAGATTCTTGATGCACACCTGCACAGGAGCTTACCTTAGAGGGAACATTGCCCCTCTCCAAACTTACATCACACTCTTGGGCTCTGCTGGAGAATCAAGGCCTATGGCTTTATAATTCAGTCTTGAGCAAAGGATCTTTTGCTGTTCAAATATCTCTAACGATCCAGGGTGAGATATTTCTTTCTTCTAAACTAAGCAACAAGAGCTCAGAATGTTAGGAAGACTGCCAGCTAGCCATCTCCTAACAACCTGTACTTCTACACATTGAGGGGATTGTGTAGCTACAGGAAGTGTCTTTCCTCACAGCAATTTTCCTCTCTAACAAGAAAACATACAAGCCCGTGCTACCACAAGGATTTCTAGCCAATAAAATATTAAAGGTGTAAAGCATGTCACAAGCACAAGGGCCTGAAGTAATTCACTCAGGGCACTGGCAAGTCATATTCATTAGCCCAAGCCCCATCATGGAAAATGGGACTGTACAAAGAAAAAAAATCAAAGAAACTTAGGCTTGATCTACACATAAAACTTAGGTCAATCTAACTATATTGCTCAGGGGTGTGAAAAGTCACACTCAAGAGACATAGTTACCTCTACACAAGCTGCAGTATAGGCTGATGGAAGAATTCTTTCCTTAATCTAGCTAATGTCTCTTGAGGGAGAAGATTATAATTATGAAAAAGCCCCTTTATAGCAAGTGTCTACCCTATAGCAGCACAGCTGCAAGGCAATAGTTGTAGCATCTGTAGTGTACATATATACCTTTAGGTCAGGAGGGGTTGGGAGCACAACCAATAAAATAACATAAATAACATAAATCTGCAAATTTCATAAATACTTTAGGGCAAATTAAAGCTGCCGAGTTTCTTTTGAGAGCTACTTTTTTTTAATTTGAATTCTGGAGTTAATGCAGAGTAATAATTCCCTACATATGAGTAGCTCATAAAGGATGGGTTAAAAACTTACGTTATTATAGATTGGCTACATTTGCCACTGACCATTTAAAGGGTGAGTAAACCCCTGGCTTAGGACATAGTTTTAGTGAAATGCTAGTGCATCCTGCATGCCAGCTCTTCTAGCCCACAAGCAAGTATTTTAACATACTCCATTTTACAATCAATGTACATACACACAATACAGGGAAAGGTAGATACAGAACATGCGGCTCTCCAACATTACACACACTTCACCATCGTTCACTTTCCAGTATAATCACTCAGATTCAAATCTGCAGCTCTGATGTAGGGCAAGTTTCCAAATCCTAATGCAGCAGAAAGAGAAACTAAGGTTTAAAGTGGCTGTCTCCTGGATGGAGAGGAAAAGCCGAGGGAGAGTAATCTTAAACCATGAAATCGCTATTTGGGGTCAGCATTGTGATGTCTGCTGAGAAGCTAACTGCTCAACTACTAGACAAGAAAAAGGCTGGCTGCCATTTTGTACATAATTGAGAGAGGGATAGGTGAGAGGTGCAAATACATGTAAGTCCTTTTCTATGGCACATTTTGTGTTTTAGAAAGCATTGGCTATAGACCAGTGGTTCTCAAAGTGCAGTCCATGGACCACTAGCGGTCTGTGGCCACCTCCCAGATGATCTGCAGCTCGAGCGCAGCTCCCTCCATGCAGCAAGGAGCCCGCGCAGCCACAAGGTTTGGAGCACCAGCTCTGGCTTCTGGCTAGGAGGGCGCACTGGGGTGGGTGGAAGGAGAAGAAAGCCCCTTTCCCCGCAGACCCAACTTCCCACTCAAATCAATCCCTGGTGTCCCCAAGAGCTGCCCCCTGACACCAGGCAGCACAGGGCCCCTGTGCAGAGCTGGGACCCCCGTCCCATGGGATTGAGGCCCTGCCCTTGCATGCACACACGCCGCTGCTGCTCTGCCCACCTCAGCCCCACTAGCATACAGGGACCCGGAGGTAGTGGGGACAGGGAACAGGCCACCCTGCCCATAGGGCCCAGCCAGAACTACTCCCAAGCAGCCGAACTTCACAAGATGGGCAGGAGGGATCTGGCCTATGGGAAGCCCTGAACCTCAGTCATCCCTATACCTTCCCTTTGTCCTCCTCTGGAGTGCCAGAGGAGTGAGGTGTCTCAGTTGGGGGCCACATCAGTGAAGGTTGGGGTTTTTTGGAGGAGTTTTTTTTGCTTCTCACTTGTGTGGTCTCCAACTGAATTTTCTGTGGGTCAGTGGCCCTCACCCAAAAAGGGTTCCCCATCTCTGCCATAAATAAAGAAAATATTGAAATCTTTTAAGAACATAAGAACATAAGAACGGCCGTACCGGGTCAGACCAAAGGTCCATCTAGCCCAGTAGCCTGTCTGCCGACAGTGGCCAGCACCAGGTGCCCCAGAGGTGGACCGAAGACAATGATCAAGCGATTTGTCTCCTGCCATCCCTCTCAGCCTCTGACAAACTGAGGCCAAGGACACCATTTTATCCTGGCTAATAGCCTTTTATGGACCTAACCTCCATGAAATTATCTAGCTTCTCTTTAAACTCTGTTATATTCCTAGCCTTCACAGCCTCCTCTGGCAGGAGTTCCACATGCTGACTACACGCTGTGTGAAGAAGAACTTTCTTTTATTAGTTTTAAACCTGCTACCCATTAATTTCATTTGGTGTCCTCTAGTTCTTCTATTTAGGGAACTAATAAATAACTTTTCTTTATCGGCCCTCTCCACACCACTCATGATTTTATACACCTCTATCATATCCCCTCAGTCTCCTCTTTCTAAACTGAAAAGTCCCAGTTGCTTTAACCTCTCCTCATATGGGACCCGTTCCAAACCCCTAATCATTTTAGTTGCCCTTTTCTGAACCCTTTCCAAGGCCAAAATATCTTTTTTAAGGTGAGCAGACCACATCTGTACACAGTATTCAAGATGTGGGCGTACCATAGTTTTATACAGGGGCAGTAAGATATTCTGGGTCTTATTTTCTATCCCTTTCTTAATAATACCTAGCATCCTATTTGCCTTTTTGACCGCGCTGCACACTGTGTGGAAGTTTTCAGAGAACTGTCCACGATAACTCCAAGATCTCTTTCCTGATTTGTCGTAGCCAAATTAGCGCCCATCATACTGTGCGTATAGTTGGGGTTATTTTTCCCGATGTGCATTACTTTACACTTATCCACATTAAATTTCATTTGCCATTTTGTTGCCCAATCACTCAGTTTGGTGAGATCTTCTTGGAGTCCCTTACAGTCTGCTTCTGTCTTGCTATCCTAAACAGTTTGGTATCATCCGCATAAACTTTACCACCTCACTGCTTACCCCTTTCTCCAGATCATTTATGAATAAGTTGAACAGGATTGGTCCTAGGACTGACCCTTGGGGGACACCACTAGTTACCCCTCTCCATTCTGAAAATTTACCATTTATTCCTACCCTTTGTTTCCTGTCTTTTAACCAGTTCTCAATCCAAGAAAGAACTGTGTTTGTACATGTGTTTTGTGTTTGGACATAAATTAATATTTTACTTTATTTAAAATGAAGTTTGATAAACTAACAGAAGATAATGAAAATGCTTAATCTGTTTAATAATTTAAATTAAACCATTCTCCCTAGCTACAGCACTAGCAAAATGGCTCAGGCGTAATTATGTAATTAACTAGCCAATTAGCCCGTCATAAGACGGGATTTTCAGGTGTCTCCTCCATGTCAGTCTTCTCACCTGAGCCTCCGGTCTCTCGCTCCAGTTCCGTCTCTCTCTCTCTCTCTCTCTCTCTCTCTCCTCCTCCTGCTACTGCCTCCCCCTCTCTCTCTCTCAGCACTCCTCCCCCTCCTGCCTCTCACTTGGGGGACCGTGGAGCTCAAACGGTCGCTTGCGCCACTTGTTCCCACACGGCGGCCCGGCTGAGAGGCGCAGAAATCAGCCGAGCGCCATATCGGGAGGCGAAGGGGGGCAGGGCGGTGACGTTCACGGCCAGGGGGCAGGGCCTGGAGCCACTGTCATGCTGCACGTCACCGCCCCGCCCCCCTTCGCCTCCCACCGTGGCGCTCGGCTGACTTCTGCGCCTCTCAGCCTGGCCGCCGCGGGGGAGCAAGCAGCACAAGCGGCCGTTTGGGCTCCCCCGTGGCGGCCCGGCTGAGCGGTGCAGAAGTCAGCCGAGCGCCACAGCAGGAGGCGAAGGGGGTGCGAAGGGGGCCGGGGCAGTGACATATACAGCCAGGCCCTGCCCCCTGGCCATGTACATCACCACTGCCTTCGCCCCGCCGTGGTGTTCGTGACTTCTGCACCGCTCAGCCGGGCCGCCGCGGGGGAGCAAGTGGCACAAACAGCCGCTTGCACCGCTTGCTCTCCCACGGCGGCCCGGCTGAGCGGTGCAGAAGTCAGCCAAGCGCCACGGCGGGAGACGAAGGACGTGACTCAGGCAACAGCGCCGCCCAGAGGGAACAGCCAGCATTTCAGGCAACAGCGCCGCCCAGAGGGAACAGCCAGCATTTCAGTGTTACAGACTCACAGACATTGGGCTACTATATATATGATGATGAGTTTCCATTAGCAAATGGTGGTCTGCGGAAAGGTTTGCTTTGAGCCAGGTGGTCCACGGACCAAAAAGTTTGAGAACCACTGAAACAGACCTAGACTAGGAATCAGGATACTGGAATTCTATCCTTGGTTCTGCTGCTGACCTATAAGGGGATCTGAGGCATAGAGATATGACCACAGTCACCTGTCTATAAAGCAAGGGTATGACAATTACAGGGCTAGCTGCAATTCTATCTCCTTTGTAATCTGAATACCCCCTCAGGGTCTCATGCCTGTTTTGTCCTGAGGTGGTATTTCATAGTTCTTCCACTTCTGGATATCTGTAGCCTGTGGATCAACCATTCTTATCCTGCAGGACTGACTGAGTTCAGATACTTGCCAATCTTCCCTTCAGGAGTCAGAGCTCTCTTGAGCAACTACTAAGCAAGAAGATCCCTTTTAAACCTTGCTATAGTTCTTTTAATCTGTATTTCCAGACTTTCACCCCTCTGGTCATAATCACCCTGGTGGACTCAGCAAATCAAGCCAGAACTCTCTGAACCAGCCCTTCCATTGCTCCATAACAGCCCACAAATATTTGTTCAGGCATGGTTTATCTTGAGCCATTCTTCTTCTGCCTCTTTTTCCAGACAAACCCCTAGTGAAAGGGTGGATTCACCTCAAAAGCACCTCTTCCTAGCTAGGCAAGGTGTAGCAGTTCTCTCCCTGTCTAGCACCTGCTTCTCTCCTCCTCACTCCCACCCACTGCAATACTCCACCTCTTCCTGGATCATGAAATCTGCCTCTTCCAGGATAACAAGGTCTGGCAAATCAAGGTCCAAGATTCTGATCAAATCTTCAGACCCAATTCTGGGCCCTGTGATTCTGAGCCCTTTTCTCAGGTCTCTCTGCTGTCCTTGTCTCCTTCTCTAGCCTTATACCACTGTACCAGAGGCTAGTAGGGGAACCCTTCCACTACACCAGGTTCTAGCCTTTAGAAGGTGCAAGCAAGGACTGCTCAGTCCAACTCCTTGCTACAGCTTCCCTGACTTCACCCTACATTTCTCTCAAATATGTAGCAGATCAGGGCTAGTCAGGGCCCATTTGTTTGCAGCCTGCAGAGCGGTTTGGGTTTACGCAGGGCTCAACACGCAGCCCGTGGGTGGAATCCTTTCAACATAGCCTCCACTGGGAACACACTCTATAACGGCAAGGCGTTTCCCAGGTGGGATGAGCACTGAAAGACACAAGTGGACTGGCTGGCTGGAACAGACGGGTATAGGGTGTCAGCATTTCTAGCCCCCAGGGAGGAGGTGCCAGGGCATTGTGGAAAGTTCTGGCTGCTTAGCCTTGTGGGCAGAGCTTGAGAGATGCTGACTGGCTTGCACTGGTCACATTTGGGTCTGGCGGCACAGTTTAAGGCTTAATCTTTGTATTTATGCCCATCAGTGTGAAAGAAGCTATTTGCATATATTTGCATATATATTTGCATGCATATGCAACCACACTTATGTTGTGGCCCCTCTGCATGTGCTGTTAGTATCCATGTGGCCTCCGGCGCTTCCAAAGTTGAGTAGCCCTATAGTAGATCAAAAGTTAGTGTGAGTTTTAACAAGCTGACATCTTGTCTCCTCTCTGTTCAATATGCAGATGAGGTTTGGACTGTGACTTTTCCAAGTGCTAATGGCACCTAATTTTATCTCCTTCTACTTTCATTTAACCCAAATGAGCCATTGAACATTCAATTCTTAAATGAGATTAGGCTAGAAAGAAGAGTTGGCACTCAATCCAGGCAAGCCTGAGATAACTTTGAAGAGACCAGGGAAAGTCACAAGAAGATGTGCCACCACAACCTCACTTCAGCAGGATATATCAGGCAACCTGGATTGAATCAAACCCCATTTGTTTTGTGTAATGTCTCTTCTGCTGGAAGAATGCCACTTAGATTCTTTAAGGGATTAATCCAATGGTTACAAACTTCAAACTTTCCTGCTACAGAATGAAGAGAACGAGCATATCGGCTTCTGAAACCACCCACATTCATCAGCAAAGGGCTCAGACTGTAGAGCAGTTTAGTCAGTTCTCTGAACAACTCAGGATGTCTTTTTTTGGAGCCAAATTCTATCACCTTTGATCAGGTCATCTACTGCTTTAGTCCCAGTGGTAGCCTTTCCTAAAATGGCACACTGTCCCTGAGGGTGGAACTGGGTGAGAGGTGTAACTCAGTGGGGCTCCATGGAGGTACAGGTAGAGTGGAGTATAGGGATGGACTGGAGCTGGATGCAGGGCTGGGGATGAGAGAGGAAAAGGAGACGAGAGAAGAGCTAGGAAGGGAGCAGGGATGCAGAGGATGGGAACAGACTAGGGCTGAAAGTGGGCCATGACTGTGAGGTAAACAGAACCAGTGGATGAACTGGGGGAGGTAGTGGAAGGAGGCTATCATTGTGACACTTCTTCATGGCACTCCCTGAGCCCGGCATTCTGGCTGGTCGCCCATAGCAACTATTCTTAAGGGCAACTTTGCTTACGCCACAAGTAGTACTGTTGATTTCAGCAGAATTACTCAGAGTAATATAATACTCCCCCTGAATGAGGATGCAGCATTCAGCCCTCAGGACCCTGAAAGCACGCTGACAAGGGAGTTATTCCTTCAGGCTTAAAGGCAGGCCAGGAGGCTAATATTATCAAACAGCCTTGTAAAATTCTAGAAGCTAAGAGTGAAGAAGAGGTTTAACAGCCACAGAGAATATTAGCATTTTCTTTATTGCTTGTATTAAAGTACCTCTGGAAGATCCCAACTGCAAGCAATCAGGACTCCATTATGCTAAGTGCTGTGCAAACACATAGCAAGAGACAGCCTTGCCTCAAGAGTATATAATCTAATTAGACAAGACATGCAAAGGCTGGGAGGCAAAACAGGCACAGAGATTTGGCCAGGGTCATGCAGCAGTGATGGTGTGGAAATAGAAACCAGGTTTTCCCAAGTCTAGTACTTTAGCCACAGGACTTCATTGCCATTACTGTGGTAAAAATAAGATGAGCTTTGGTACCAGGGCTGCTGCATTTGCATGGCATTTTTGCAATGACATACAAATGGAACTAAGTCAGTGGATTTTTTAAAAAACTGTTTGTTTGAGCCTCTTCCCTTTATTCTAAATTGGGCTTTATTTCCTGTTCGGTGTTTTCTGCACAGTTAAACAAGCTGACAGACCTTTTTATTCTTGAATGAAAATGAGATTTTGCATGAGACATGCATGGTAATGAAAGATATGTGCAAGAGAAGTTTTATTGTACAGAGTGTTTCAGGGAGAAGATTAGGGTCTTCTGCCAAAAAACAGGATGAAACCAATTTCTCATGCAAAGGTGGATCTGTTCCCTGTGCATTACAATGGGGACACTTGAATTTCTCCTACTTAAAGAGGCTGTAAAAAGCAAGAGGGTTATTAAGTGACACCTAGGCTAGCCTCTTTGTGCAAGCCCATTAGGAACCATTGATCAACTGCTATGCACAACATGCCTAGTGACAATAGAGAAACAGGGAAGCATTGTTAGGTTAATAGAGTAAGTATGCTGTTGCTCTGCACTGCTCAGGAGGCCAGACTTGCAAGGGAATCAATACAAAGCTCTGATGACTAGTAGGGATCCATAATTGATGTCAGCTGTTATAATAAATAAAATGTAGTGGCTAAACTCAGATGGTTATAATAATAGTGCACTGAACTAAGCAGTGTTGAAAAGGCAAAGAGAAAGTACTACTCACAGTACAATGTATGAGAAGGAAACACATTCTGTTATCCATTAACAATTAGATACTGGTTATAATGAGGTCAAACCTAAAATTCTCATTGGTTTCAATGGTAACAAGATAGAGCCCTTATGAGGAGAAGTGGCGGCTTGCTCTCATTTGTGAATCTCTGTTCATGATGAAAACATTGAAAAAGGCTGCTCAATCTCTCACGCATTCAGAGCAGATGAGACAGATCTCTTTTGACAGGGAGTTTATAAATTCTGTAATGAAAAAATACCGCCATGATCTAACTAAGGTACTTCTGTGGCTCCCCATTAGTGTAAGATTTAAGCACTTAATCATTTAAGATAGGGAAGTATGTTACGATGGTGAGTGGAGGCTAAGCGACCTACCCAAGGTCATACAGGAAGTATGTGGCAAAGCAGGGAGCCTCATCTCCCAGGTTTTGTTAGTCAGTGTCCTAATAATTATCACCCTTTCTAACATTCTTTTGGATGATCTAGCAAATGTTCCCTCTGTGAGGATCTAGGGAAAGGGTAAAGGTAATTAAAAGTGGAACAAAATCATACAATTGAGACCTTAATTTTAAACACCCCAAAGCTGAGACTGATTTAGGATTGTGGATAGTAAATACAAGAGACATCAAGAAGCCAAAAGAGAGTACAAACTCAGTCTTTTCCCCTTCTTTGCAAGTCACTTATGAAAAGATTTCTGTGGCCTGGTTAATACACAAAAATTGCACCAATTTAAGTATAATGATTTTGCTTATTTCTGTAACAAACCAAATTAAGTTAAAATCAGTATCAGCCATTCTTAAATTGATTTACATATGTCCGTATAAGGGATTTTCACCAATTTAAATAGATCAGTTTCAGGCAGGAGTGAATCCAGCCCACTAAGCCACCCCGTCTGGCCCAGAGATTCACTCTGCCAGGACACTCGGGCATGTTGCTTAGTGTGCATCTCTGCTCTGGCGGAAGCAGGAGGCTCCGGCTTTGGGTGATTTCCCCACCCCACCCCAATCCTCAGCTCCTACTGGCCACAAACAACCAGCCAATAGGAACTGACCTTAGCCAATCTCTCAGCTCTGAGTGGCCAGGAACAACCAGCCAATAGGAGCTGAGAGATTGGCCTGGGCATGGGGGCAGTGCAAGCCTCTCCCCAATCCCAGAGCTGAGAGCTACATGGAGGGAGGCACCTGCATTTTCAAGCTGTCTGGGGCTGCAGCGGCAGGGAGCCTGGCCTGCTTGGGGGGTAGGGTTGCCAGGGGTCCGGTATTGACCCGGACAGTCCGGAATTTTTGCCTCCTGTCTGGTAAAAAAATTCAGAAAATACCGGCTACCTAAAATGTTTGGTATTTTCTGATTTTTTTTTACCAACCAGGAGGCGAAAATCCCGGGTGCTTACCTGGTTCCGCAGGGGAGCTGTCTGGCCCGGAGCAGAAAGACAGGATGGCGGGTAGCCGCCGGCAGCCTGTTAGGGCCAAAAAGCCTCAAAAACATTTCTTAAAGGGGCCACACTGGGGTGTTTTTTGGTTTTTTGTTTTAGTTTGGTTTTTTTGCTCAACAACATTGGTCTCCCCCCCTTTTTTTTTCTCAACAGAATTTTTTCCCCGGTGTTTTTTTTGGGGGGGGGGAGGATGGTAAACCATCTGGCAACCCTATTGGGGGTGCTGCAGGGCTGTTGGTTGTGAGAGGCTTGGGTAAGCGCCTCCCAGTCAAAGGCTGTCTCTGGCACCCTTGCCGCTCTATGCCCTAACTCCCTCCCCCAGGTCACCATCCAAACCCTCTGCACCCTTTTGTCCCAGGTCACAACTCCCTCCCAGACTCTGTACCTCCTCCCACACCCCTTCCCCAGGCCAGAACCCTATACTGCACCCACACACCCTCCCTGACCCTACATCCCAATCCCCTGCCCTGGATTACAACCCCCTCCTTCACCCAAACTCCCTCTCAGACCTCACACTGTCTCCTGTACCCAATCCCTTACCTTGTATGCCTGTGTAGCCAGACAGACCTCCCTCCCCCCCACCCCCGTCTGAAATCCTTGGGAGGGAGAATCCATGGGAACGAAACTCTGTCTTCAAGACTCCAGGGCCTCCAGAGGTGCTGGAATAACTATGGCCCTGGATGCTAGACAGAAACCAGATAACGGCAGTTGGGCCAGCAGACGATTGGGGCCTCGGGCTGCCCTTGGCTGGTACCAGTAATTGATACGCCTACACCGTCCCAGAAGAGGAATCTGCCCCATCAGGAAAAGAATGTCCAGCCCTAATGATTTAGTTACCTCCACCTCACAGGTGCAAATTAAGCTTTGGCAACTCCCTGTGGGAACGGGCGTCACAAAGATGTTCCAACTTAATTGGCATTTTATGACAAGAGAAGCGTCTACGTGACCACAGGGGTATAAAGTGGGGTCCTATGCCCCACTCTAATTGGAGATCCAACCATATACCTGCTGTCCTGGACCCCCGAGACTTTAGGGACGCCTTCGTCTCGTACCGACTGCTTCCCATTGGGATTGAGAGAAACACTGGCTTCGCCGGAGTAAGGATCGCAGAGGTGAGAATATACCTGCTAGGTGTTTGTTTTGCGCGCATTCAATAAGAGCTCAGAGAACCAAATGGTGTTATGGTACCTTTTAAGTGACTTTTATTGTATTTCTGTCTTGTCTTTGTAGTGTCTTTGTTATCTGTAACACAGCAGTAACATTTAACAGCTAAGCTTGCCTTGTAACAATAAAGTAGTAACTGTTTAAGTCTTAACCTGACTCCTCCTGTTGCTGTAACAGAACCGAACACAATCAAAAGAACCATAGCCGGTTTGGCTATCTTGCCGCGGTCGGGGTAAACGCAGTAAGAGCTGAGCGTTGAGTCGTGCCACCTCCACGGGGCTGACTCTTGGGGTGCCCGTCAGCCTCCCTGACTGCCCGCTGCGAAGGGACTCTGTCCTAGCAGTTAAAGACTCGGGTGTGATAGGGCTCACAGACCACTCATCACTCCGGCCACCGGCTAACAGCCTTTTATACCCCACATCACCGCCACAGGAAAGTGTAGCCCTTGACTACTTTCCAAAATCTTGGAGTGGCTCCACACCAAAAATTATTGCCCACCCCCTGTGTAAGGATCTACACAATGCTTGTGAAGTGCACTAGAGGTGTGTGATTTCTAAACACTCCTATGGTGTTACTACCGCTACTGGCATGCTAAAACAGTGGATCTCAATCTCAGCAGGCTCAGGACAGGGACAATGAACAAGTGGGAGGCTGGGGAATCATGACCCCTGAATATTTTACTGGCCATAGGGGTGAACCAGGGGCAAAAAGGGGTAGAGGGAAAACAAGTAGAGGTGGGATTTTGAGGGGGAAAGGCCATGTGAGAGCAGCAGAGCTGACAGCCTCTACTGGCCTCTGTGCCAGGTAGGAGTCCTTCAATCCCATTCTATGGGCAGCTAGAGAAGTAGCTGTTGATCAGTGTGGCGTGCTTTCTTTCCCCCTAACTCTTTGTAATGAGATGTTTCCTACTTCAAGTCCCCCCTTCCTGGAAATCCAGCTCCAGTTTGTCCCAAATTCTTTCTGCTTTTATTCCCGGACTCCATTCTCCAAGCCAACTGCCTGATGGCTCCCAGATACACTTTTTTCTCCCATTACTTCTCTCCAGTAGCCCCATGTCAGGTCTCCTGTGAGAGAACTCCCCACAGGATTCCATTTACCCAAACCCCCATGACTGTGAATCCTACCTCCACTCCTGTGATTCTCTCTTCCAACATCATCCCTCTTGTATTGGACTTGGGCTTCCCCAGCCACCCATTTTCACCTTTGTTCACATGCCTCTGCACATGCTGTCCTGTAACTCAGCAGGGGTTCCCCTGGTCTCCTGTTGTGCTAGGTGCCATATATATCCACATAGATCAACCCTGCTCTAATCTATATAGACAAGACAAAGAAAGAAGTCTCTTCTCTATTCTACAGATTGGAAATGGAGGTACAAAGGAAAATAAGTGATTTAGGCACTCAACTCCAAGTAAATATGACTGGAATTTGGGCACTTAACTGACAAAGATTCTCTTTTGGAAATACCAGTCTAAGTGACTTCCCCAAAGTCACAAAGGAAATCTCTGGCTGCATTGCTAAATTAGCATTGTGTTTTTGTGTTTTACCTGTTCCAGTCTGCTGATCTACTCTGGCTCTCAGCAATGATCTGTACAACTGGAAACAGCACCATTAAAGAGATTTTCTGAAGAGTATGTTGGAAAATTTTCATTAGCTGACAAAATGTAAATGTTTGCATTCCCGCTCACTCCAGAGACCTCAATGGAACTGCATGAGCTAGGGTCTGTCATCAGCTTTAATACTCCAGCTGAAAGACAGAGTCAACATTTTCTGATCTGTAATGCACTATGACAAATTTCAGATCAAGGGCACTGATCATGTTACTGTGATTATCATCATCCTACTGATTTTATTGGCAAAGAAAGCTGACGTGCTTTTTTGCACTGATATTTTAGGACCCATCTATAGAGGTGGGGTGAAAAGCATTAATTAACTGAACTGATTCAGAATAATATGGGTTAAGGTGCTTCCTCTAGAAGTCTTAAATGAGGCCAAAAAACAAAGCCACAGTTTTGTGAGCATGGTGTCCATTATAATCAATCAGAGTACAGGATATGCTGGCTAGTCAGGACTTCATGGCAAGTCAAGATGGAATACACAATCTTCAATTCTAAAGCCACAGGCCTATATTGCTTGTACTGAAAGAAAATCTCTCTTGGAACTAGAGGGCCAATGATGCACAGCTGAGCAGTTCCAATTCAATTAGTGGGAAGCAGGAGTAAATTCTTATTAGTTTACAGCATTAAAGCAGACATATGGATTCAATTCCTGGCTCTGCTAATATTTCTGTATGACCACAGGAAAGTCACTTAGGCTCAAAATTTCATCCAAATTGGGTATCTATAACCAGGGTTTAAAATCCAGCTCTAGGCTCTTGATTAAAAGTGGCCTGATTTTCAGAAGTGCTGAGTACCCCTAAATGCTATTATAATTGGAAGAAGATCTAGCTATTCAATACCCTGAATAGTCAAGCTATTTCTATTTAGATGCTAACAATGAATATAATAGGCTAGATATTTAAGCCCACAGGCTTAAATATATCTCAGTTTCCATCTGTGCAATAGGAATAGCCATTATTGCCTCTCTCACAGGTGTTATGAGGACAATCTATCTATATATTTTAGAAATGTTCATCTGTCTGTCTGTCTGTCTGTTCAAGAACTTCTTCTACATGGTAAGAGCTAGAACCACCAAATTTGGCATGCAGCTTCCTCTTATCATAACTTAAAACAACGTCAGGGTATGGTTGTGCCAAGAAAATGGGAAGTGCCAGGAGTGGGACTGTTTTCCATAGCATGGAAAGGGAGAGGCACAGAGAGGAAGGACACAATATTTCAGAGACATTACTGGGGGCAGCAAGCACACAAGAGAGCTGTATTGCAGAGAGACCACTGGGGGCAGCCACAGTGAATGGCCAGCAGGGCTGGGACTCTGCTATCTTTCCTGCCACCAGACAATGGTAAGTAGATCCTCTGCCCCAAAACTTCTCCCCCCTCCCCAAATCTTGTCCACAGCATGGGGTGAGGAGAGAAGGCCCTTGGCAGCAAGGATGGGTGAGGGAGGAGAGAAAGCCCCACCAGATGGGACCCCCCTACCCTGAGCCCCTTCTCGTCCACTAACCTTCACACTCACAACCCCGTCCCCAGCTTGCTGCCCTCCCTCATACATATTCCCAAGGCCTTGCCCTAAATCCTGCACCCCCACATCACCAGGTCCCTGTCTTGAAGGACAGGGCAATGCTGAGTAAGTCTGCTAGTATACTACTATTGGCAGGAGGATTAGATACTATGGGTTGTTACAATTCAGGCTACTGCACCTATATTCCTCCTCTGTGCTCCAGCAAGGACACCCACTCAAGGTTCCCAGCTTCTCTGTCATCACCTGTCTTCAGCAGAGACCCTCTCCTTCCTGACTCAGGTATTTCCAGGCTACACAACACACAGACAGCCCAGCACTGCTCCCCGCAGCCTCCAAGGAAGCTGCCAAAAGGGCTAAAGCAATCCCTATTTATAGGACCATAGTTCATCTCTGCAAAATAAAGTAGAGTTTGTGGTAAATTGTTTATTTGTTTCAACATAATAGAAAAAAAACCTGTGAATAGAAGTCTGAGAATCTGATGAGCCCCATTATCCATCTACAAGGTTTTTTTTACTCTCATCTACTCAAATACTTCTCATATTGAGGTCAGACTGGTAAATGGATAGTCAATGGCACCTGAATGTGGGGCACCCTTTTCCCTTCAGTGTCTCTCATGGGAATACTCTATTAACTAAAGTTGTGTGAGAAGATATCATATATATATAGTAGCCCAATGTCTGTGATTCTGTAACGCTGAAACGCTGGCTGCTCCCTCTGGGCGGCGCTGTTGCCTCCCGCCATGGCGCTCAGCTGACTTCTGCGCCACTCAGCAGGGCCGTCGCGGCACGGGAGCAAGGGGCGCAAGCGTCTGTTTGGGGTCCGCACTTCCAATGTAGCACAGGGGTGCAGCATGGGGAGCGCGGGGCCCAAACGGCTGCTCAAGCAGCCCCACACTCAGGTGCCATTGACTACTGTGTGGCGGCCCGGCTGAGCGGTGCAGGAGTCAGCCGAGCGCCACGGCGGGAGGCAACAGCGCCGCACAGAGGGAACAGCCAGGGGGCAGAGCCTGGACGAGCATGCATCTCTGACGTCAGGAAAGGGTGCTGGATGCAAAAGGAGGAAAGTGGAGCAGACACAGAGGACGCGGAGGAGACAGAGAGGAGAACGGAGGAGGCGGAGGACAGCAAGAGAGAGAGTGAGAGAGACGCAGCAGGAGGAGGAGAAGAGAAACACAGAGTGAGAAGCAGGAGGGGGAGAAGAGAAAGAGAGAGAGAGAAGGAGAGAGAGGCAGGAGGCGGACGAGAGCTGAGAGAGAGAGAGGGCAAGGCAGTAGGAGAAGAGAGAGAGAGGCCGTTTGTGCTGCTTGCTCCTGCATGGCGGCCCAGCTGCGCGGTGCAGAAGTCAGCCGAGCGCCATGACGGGAGGCGAAGGGGGGAGGGGCGGTGATGTACACGCCCACGGGACAGGGCCTGGACGACCGTGCATCCCCAACGGAGACAGAGGAGAGCGGAGAGAGAGTGAGAGGCAGGAAGGGTGAAGAGAAAGAGAGAGACGGAGCAGAGAGAGAGTGAGAGGCAGGAGGAGGAGGAGAAGTGAAAGGGAGAGTGAGAGGAGGAGAAGAGAAAGAGAGAGACTGAGAGAGAGGCAGAAGGCGGAGGAGAGCTGAGAGAGAGACGGGGAGGCAGTAGGAGGAGGAGAGAGAGAGAGAGAGAGAGAGAGACGGAGCGAGAGATCAGAGGCTCAGGAGAGAAGACCAACGTGGAGGAGAGACCTGAAAATCCTGTCTTATGACGGGCTAATTGGCTAGTTATCTAATGAGCAACTAAGTTAATGAGCCTTTTGTCAAAAACAAACGTATAAAATATACTTTGGACAAAAACAAGCCAGTAAAATATACATAGAAGAGAGTCCAATTCCAATTATCACTTGAAAGCTTTTTAGGCAGGATCCCACTTAGTTGGTTAACCGGTTAAATGTAAGCCACCATATCAGAAATTCATGCAGCTGCACAGCCCCTAATGTGATATATGCCATCTGTCATGATTATGAGGGTTAGCCAGCAGCCTGGGGATTAAGGGGTTAACTACACCTAGCCAGGTGGAGTAGCCAATAGGAATGTAGGTAGGACTTTCAAACTGGGACAAAGGAATTTGGGTTTTTTCCTCCTTTGTCTCTCTGGGTGAGTCTTCTGCAGCTACAGGGAGGGACAAGCATGTCTCTCTCTCTCCAAGAAACAATTCTTCACTTTCTGTAAGTAGGGTAAAGTTTAGGTAGTTTCGTTAGGCTTTATTGTTTTAAGGGTTGGGTATGGGATCTGATATCTGGCACTGCTTAAGAGATGTTTGGCTTTTCTTTTAACTAAGTTCTAGCCCATGATGTAATTCCTCCATGAGTATATTTTGTTACCTTTCCATCTGATCCTTATGCTTGCAACAGGAATATTGTTGTAATAATAAAAGTTTTCCTTTCTTTTATTAACCTGGCATTGGTTACTTGTGTGTCCTGATTTTTATAATAGGGGTGAGATTTCCCAATGATCTTTCCCTAATCTCGTTATTAATATTTGGGTGGTGGCAGCGGAAGTTTTATTCCCAACATCTAGGTTTTTAAGATTTTGGGGGAAGTTTTATACCAAAGCCTGGTAGATAAGGCTTTGGGGTACACTTGCTGGCCCCCAATTCTGCATTTATCATGCCAGAGTGGGGAAGGAGCCATGACACCATCAACAGCCAGCAATGCCCCTCTGCCATATATATTGGCCAAACTGGACAACCTCTACAACAAAGGATTCTAGGATTATAGAATCATAGGGCTGGAAGAGACCTCAGGAGGTCATCAAGTCCAGCCTCCTACCGAAAGCAGGACAAATCCCAATTAAATCAACACAACCAGGGCTTTGTCAAGCCAAGACTTAAAAACCTCTAGGGATAGAGATTCCACCACCACCCTAGGTAACCCATTCCAGTGCTTCACTACCCTCCTAGTGAAATAGTTTTTCTAATATCCAACCTGGACCTCTCCCACTGTAACTTGAGACCATTGCTCCTTGTTCTGCCATCCGTCACTACTGAGAACAGCCTCTCTCCATCCTCTTTGGAACCTCCTTTCAGGAAGTTGAAGGCTGCTATCAAATCCCCCCTCACTCTTCTCTTCTGCAGAATAAATAAGCCTGGATCCCTCATTCTCTCCTCGTAGGTCATGTGCTCCAGCCCCCTAATCACTTTGATTGTCCTCCGCTGGACCCTCTCCAATGCGTTCACATCCTTTCTGTAGTGAATGGCCTAGAATTAGACACAGTACTCCAGATGTGGCCTCACCAGTGTCGAATAAAGGGGAATAATCACTTCTCTAAATGCTGGCAATACTCCTCCTAATGCACCCTAATATGCTACTAACCTTCTTGGCTACAAGGGCACACTGTTGACTCATATGCAGCTTCTCATCCACTGTAATCACTTTTCTGCTGAACTGCTACTTAGCCAGTCAGTCCCCAGCCTGTAACAATGCTTAGGATTCTTCCATCCCAAGTGCAGGACTCTATACTTGTCCTTGTTGAACCTCATCAGATTTCTTTTGGTTCAATTCTTTAGTCGGTCTAGGTCACTCTAGACCCTATCCCTGCCCTCCAACGTATCTACCTCTCCCCCTAGCTTAGTGTCATCTGCAAACTTGCTGAGGGTGCAATCCATCTCCTCATCCAGGTCATTAATAAAGATGTTGAGCAAAACCGGCCCTACAATTTATCCTTGGGGCACTCTGCTACAAACTGACTGCCAACCTGACATCAAGCCGTTAATCACTACCCGTTGGGCCCGACAGTCTAGTCAGATTTCTATCCATCTTACAGTCCATTTATCCAATCCACACTTCCTTAACTTGATGGCAAGAATATTGTGGGAGACCATATCAAAAGCTTTGTTAAAGTCAAGGTATATCACATTCATTAACTTCCCCATGTCCACAGAGCCTGTTACCTCATCGTAGAAGCTAATCAGATTGGTCAGGCATGACTTGCCCTTCGTGAATCCATGTTGACTTTTCATGATCACTTTCCTCTCTTCCAATGCTTAAAAATGGATTCCTTGAGGATCCCCTCCATGATTTTTCCAGGGGCTGAGGTAAGGCTGACTGGTTTGTAGTTCCCTGGATTGTTCTTCTTCCCTTTTTTAAGGATGGGCACTACATTTGCCTTTTTCCAATCATCCAGGCCTCTCCCAATCTCCACGAGTTTTCAAAGATAATGGCCAAATGCTCAGCAATGACATTTCCCAACTCCCTCAGTACGCTCGGATGCATTAAATCCAGACCCATGGATTTGTGTATGTCTCGCTTTTCTAAATAATTCCTAACCTGTTCTTTCTCCACCAAGGACTGCCCACCTCCTTCCCACACTGCATTGCCTAGTGCAGTAGTCTGGGAGCTGACCTTGTCTGTGAAGACAGAGGCAAAGAAAGCATTGATTAATTAACACAAATCATATATTCGAAATAACACACATAAACCTGTTGGTGAACATTTTAACTTGCCCGGGCACTCATTAAAGGATTTAAAGGTAGCTATTCTCTTACAAATCAATTTCAGGAATCAACTAGAGAGAGTCGGTGGAATTAGCCTTCATATGCAAATTTGATACTCTCATGGCTTGAACAAAGACATGAACTTGATGGGCCTTTATATTTAACACTGAAATGATATCAAAAGCCAAGTATTGGGCTCTTACAGCCTATTTTATTAGCCTCATTTAGCATGGACACTTTAAATGACAGGGTTTTTCTCCTCCCACGTCCTCTCTTTTTCTGCTTTATAATTCAATCTGCGTGCTTCTTGCTCCATAGTCAGTGGTTGAGAGCATACTTACTTTCTGATACTTACCATGGTGTTGCTTTAACACTCAAAAGCTAGTTAGTAAGAAGCATCAGATATTTAGTACAATCTCTTCCACTGGAGTATGTGTATTCAAGTACATTTTCCCCTCCACACTAAATGCATTTTTCACAGGGAAGACTTAAAATGCAATAGTCAAATAACCCATGTGGAATGATAAGAAATTCATGCTATTTTCACCATGTAATCTTGTTTATTCAATAAGGATCATGTTGTATTCACTATGGACTAATCTGTAATAACATGTTACATTCCTTGCAAATTGGTCTGCATTTTTTCCTTTTCTCTTGCTCCCTCCCATATTCACACCATCAAGACTTGCAAGACACCATGAGAGAAGAATAAATGCATACCACTCTGCAATGACTCCCCTGAGCCAGGCACCTGAATATACCCTTTATCTTTAAGGTAGTTACAGTTAATCCTTAATTCTATTTGATTCTTGGAAAATGCCACAACTCCCTTTGCAGAAATAATGTGATATGACCTAAAGAAAAAGGGCAAAAATAGAGAAAGAAATCATCATTCATGGTTTCAAAGGAAGAGCTTAAATTCACATCAACAGTATTGTTCCAGTTCTTGTTTCTATACATTTCAGAGACAAGTTAAATATACTTAAGCTTTTCTGTTTCCTACAGCCCAGTTCATAGTGCCGTGGTCACAAACAGGTCGATCACGATCGACTGGTCAATTGTGAGGCCTCAACCAGTCGATCGCGAGGCGTCCAGCCCGGCCCCCCCCGTTTCACCCTCACCCCCGAGAAGCCCCACTACCTATCTCAAGTGAAAATGGAGGTAGTGTTGGCTTCCCGTGGATGGACAGAAGTCCCGCAGCTTAGCACCACTTCCGGCGATTCCGGAAGTGTGCTGGCTGCTCTGTCGGACGTACTGCGGGTGGGGGCATCAGCTCTGGAGGAAGAGCACGGCGACTTCCCTGCACCGCGCAAGAGGGGTGAGTCAGTCCCGGGGCAGGCGCGAGCAGGGTTTCCCTGCACAGCGGGGGGGTGTTTCAGGACCCGGGCAGGCATGCGCGGGGTTTCCCTATGCCGGGGGGGGGTCGGCCCCGGGGCAGGCACGGGTGGGTCGGCCCTGGGGCAGGCACATGCAGAGCTTCCCTGTGCCGGGGGAGTGGAGGGGAGGGAGTTGGGCCCAGAGGAGGTACATTCTGGGTTCCCTGGGGGTGGGGGGGGGAGAATCCTGGGAGGAGGCAGATGCAGGGGACTCTCTGCCTCCACTGGCACCCCGCCCCCTGTCCCCACTGCCCCATTCCCACTCCCCACTGCCCAGTTCCCTCTCCCCAGCCACAGAACTCTGTCCCCACTCCCCTGTCCCCAGCTACAGAACTCTGTCCCCATTCCCATCTCCACTCTCTGAACTCTGTCCTCATTCCCCTCTCCCGAGCCACAGAACTCTGTTCCCACTGGCACCCTGTCCCCAGCTGCAGAAACCTGTCCCCTGCCCTCCCAGCATCCTGTTCCCTCTCCCCTGCCTCCAGCAACAGAACTCTGTCCCCACTGTCACCCTGTCCCTTGCCGAAGCACCCACTAGCACCCTTCCCCAGTACTATGTCCCCTGTTCCCACCAACACAGAGGGTTTTTTTGCATCTCACTTGTGTGGCCCCAACTGACTTTTCTTGGGTCAGTGACCCCTGACTCAAGACAGGTTCCCTGCCCTTCTCAGAAATAAAGACAATGCAGAAACTTTTTTTGTGTTTGACATAGTATTTTATTTAAAAATGAAGCCTGGCCAACAAACCCCAAATTGGGGCCAAGCCCCCATCTGGCCAACATCATAACACTACTGCCTCCACTCCCTTTTCCCCAGACCCTACATCTGAGCCTATCATACACTGGAACCCCTGCCCTCAGCCCCTCATACCAACCCAAATTCCTGAACCCTCACATCCAGAAGTCCGTGGCTTGCTGGTACCCTAACCCTACATCTGACCCCAACACTGCCCGGCCTGGTGCCTCTCCCGAGCCAGTGTCCCTTATCCACCTTCTCCTGCATCCAGATTTCCTCCCAGAGCTTGCACCTCTCACCTGCCCACACCCAAATCCCTCATTCCCACCCCAGAGCCTACACATCCTGTCTCAACCCAGCAAGGTTACGGCTAGACTACAGGAGTTTTTCAGGATTCTGGAGATATCCCAGAAAAACTCTTCTGCATCCAGGGATGCGTTTGTTCTTCCACTTCTTTTAGTGGAAGTGCAAACATGATCTTTCGGTCACCCCTATATTCCTCTTTCCACGAGGAATAAGGGGATTCAAAAGAAGGGTTTTTCTGACATTTGGTCCAGTCTAGACAGGCCAAATGTCGAAAAAACCTCTTCCTACAGAAGAATTGGGGGGAAAAGCAGCAGTATAAGGGTTGGGGATAGCAAGTGATGGAGAGGAGGAGAATAGAGAGGGCAGAGCTTCAAGGAAGGGGCGGGGCAGTAGATCTTGGCTTGTTCTGTCATTTAAAAAGTGATCTTGGGAGTGAAAAGGTTGGAGACCACTGTCATAGTGCATAGCTCAGTCTATAGGGTGCTTTTCTAGCTGAAGGGAGAAAAACAGACAGAGAGAAAGGTAAACCCTGCAGCTTTAAAATAATAATATTTTGCACTTCAGTAGCACCTTGCATTCACAGATCTCAAAGTACTCATTGATGAATGGAGCCTCCAAGGATTGGTAATCCATCAATCCTTGTGCCTTAACCAGAAAGCTACTCCTCTTCCCAGTGGCCCTGCCTATTGCCGGGAAATGTTCTAAATATTTCCACACCCATGGCATTCCTCTGCTCTCCTGCCGAGGGTTTCATTAGTGTAACCCCCTTTTTCCTCCCCGGGTTACTCGGGAGCAGGTCACACTCACAGGTGTGCCTGGGCGCCTGATGGTCTTGACATAAAAGGAGATCCTGAGTACCCCAGTGGTGATGCTGTTTGGTTGGGAAAAACCTATCCACCCTCTTGCTGCAGTCCCTTGCTCATAAAGAATGTACAATGGCGGTGCCTCCACCTGGCTGGCCCTGTACACACTGGTGTGCCTTGGGAGCCTCCAGGAATAAACTTATTCCAGCAATAAACTGGATCTAACTCTAGAACAACAATTACAAATCATAAATAATATACATCTAATAGATTGCATTAGAATGAACAACCTTTACTTAACTTAAAGAAACAGGCTTTAAGAAATTAACAGTGAATAACATGAATTAACACAGTACACAGATGTAAAAGGAACTTATCTAGCTGCCATTTGCAGTGCCAATATTTATCCCACCCCAGAATGTGCACACCCCTGGACTCAGAGTCCCAGACTCTTGCTTGTGTGGGCGCGCTTGAAGAACTGCAGCTGTAATGGAGATTCTCTGTAGGTAGGGTGTATGTGGGTCCAAGCTATGCAGCAGCTCTGGTTCACTGGGTTGACCTCTCTGCCTCTCTTTGAACCCAGAGTTAGTCTGTATCTCTGAGGTCAGTCCCAGGCAGCATTTTCCCAAAGATGCCCAGTTACTCACAGTCTCCTTCTGTGTGCTGGATGCAGAGTAGCTTCTAGCCACAAGTACAGCCAAAGGGCCTCCCCTCTAGGGCAATCAGAAGCAGCCTGCTAGATCCCAGTTCCAAAGGCTCACTGTCCCAGTCTGTAACTGCAACATAACAGCTCCTGAACTGGATCAAACTCCTCCACAGCAGCCTGGCTCCCTTTCTGCTCCAAAAACAGAGGGAAGAGTCCACAGACTGCTGAGTCTTCCTCCACACACGTGGAGAGACTCAGATCTCCCCAACAAGAGTCACTTCCTTCCTGTTTTTCCCCAGGGCTCATGGGAATTGTAGTCTGTGAGGCTATATTGCAGCACACAGGGTCTTCCCAGAAAATAAGCAGAGGCACCTTTAGTAAGGGGACTACATTAGTACAGGTTGAGCCTCTCTAATCCAACACTCTCTCATCTACAACATCCGTGGTCTGGTATGATTTTAGTTAGCTGGATGTCCACTTATCATGGGTATGGCCAAGTCTCCCACAGCCCCATAAAGTTTGTTTATAGCTACCAGTCCTAGCTTTCAGTGTTCTGTGCAGTTATTTAGCTCTTATTTACCCCTAAATGTCTTCTAAGAGCCCAGGGAGCAGAGGAAGTGTTGGTAATGCTGCTAGACAATATTGACCTCCTGTGATTTGGCAAATTCTCTGGTCAGGGCCTGAAGGTGCTGGAAGAGAGGTTCAATCTGTAGTAGTGAAACTGAATACAGGTTAAGCTGAAAAAGTGCAATATGCAGCTGAATTGTTTCCAGACTGACTCCCACTAGGGATATGAGGGGTTAACTGGTTAACCAGTAAGCATCATCCTTAACAGGTGATGCTTACCAGGTCTGGTTAACTAGTAACTAATGGGGGCTAGAGTAGCTCCCCGCCTGCCACAGATGGGCTACTCCTATCATCCGGAGCAGACTCTGTCTGCAGCAGGCCCAGGTGCCCTGCACACAGGGGCTGCTGCAATGACTGGAGCAGAGGCACCTCATAGGCATAGCTCCTGCCTGCTGTAGGGGGGTGACTTTAGCCTGGCCTTGGCAGGCGAGGATGCCACTCCAGCCCAGTGGAGCTGGAGCAGCAACCAGTTAAATGGGATTTTACATCCCTAAATCCCAACTGTTTCCTCAATAACAGGCTTTATAGGAAACATGGCTCTCTAGCTCCAGTTCCATTGATACATCTTCCTTATTTTACAAAACATTTTAATATAAATATTAAAAACAAAAAAATGATACCCAGACCCCCTCCCTAGTCTCCTTTTGGCCAGAGAGTGCTAGCACATTGCTAAGTTGTATAGTATGAGATAGCTTGATCTCCTCAACAAGTGACCAGGCCAGAATGAGCTTGCTTCCTCCATATCACCTGTATCTGCATTTAGTTAATTCTCTCTTTCTCAGGACTCTCTCTATGTGTGCGGCCTCTCAATGATTCTCTGCCTCTCCATTCTATGATGATCTTTGTCTGCTTCCTGTGACTTGTAGGCATCTCCTCTTCATTCAGATCACTTGTCCCTTTGATGTACTCACCTCCTATGACCTGTGTGCCACTGAATTCTCACACCTCCTTCCGGTGTCTCTGTAATGGCTAGATTTTTCACACCTAAGGTCCTTGGTTCACCTTTTGCACTCTAGTGCTTGCTTTCTCTGATTGTTGGTCATCTGCAAACCTTCAGATTGCTACCCCTTCCTGCTTCTCCATGTGGGAACTAACGATACAGCCAGGAATGACCTTGAGCGGGTTACTGCGGATTATGTAGAGTTGGGAAGAAGAATCAAAGAATTCGGAGTGCAAGTGGTGTTCTCGTCCATCCTCCCTGTTGAAGGGAAAGGACTCAGTAGGGATGGTAGAATTAAGGAAGTAAATGCGTGGTTGCGCAGGTGATGTCGCAGAGAGGGCTTTGGTTTCTTCGACCATGGGACTCTGTTCTGGGCACAAAGATAATTAGGAAGAGATGGGATCCTCCTAACAAAGAGAGGAAGGAGCATCTTCGCAGGCAGGCTTGCAAACCTTGTGAGGAGGGCTTTAAACTAGGTTCGTTGGGGGACGGTGGTGACCAAAACCCTGAGGGGAGTGGGAAAGTCGGATACTGGGAAGAAATGCAAAGAGGAACGAGCAACAAAGGAGGACCCCTGATTCGAATGGAGAGGGTAGGGCGATCAACTGGTTATCTAAGGTGTTTGTACACCAATGCAAGAAGCCTGGGTAACAAACAGGAAGAATTGGAGGCCCTGGCCCAGTCCAAGAACTACGATTTGATTGGGATAACAGAGACTTGGTGGGATGACTCACATAAGGAGCAATGTCATAGAAGGGTATAAACTGTTCAGGAAGAACAGGCAGGGGAGAAAAGGAGGAGGAGTTGCACTGTATGTAAGAAAGCACTATGATTGCTCAGAACTCCAGTATATAGAGGGAAAAAAACCTGTTGAGAGTCTATGGGTCAAGTTTAGAGGTGTAAGCAAAAGCAGTGATGTTGTGGTTGGTGTCTGCTACAGGCCGCCGAATCAGGTGGATGAGGCTTTCTTCGGACAACTGAGAGAAGTTTCCAGATCGCAGGCCCTGGTTCTCATGGGGGACTTTAATCACCCTGACATCTGTTGGGAGACCAATATGGCAGTACACAGACAATCCAGGAAGTTTTTGGAGAATGTTGGGGATAACTTCTTGGTACACGTGCTGAAGGATCTGACCAGGGGCCGTGCGCAGCTTGACCTGCTGCTCACAAACAGGGAGGAACTAGTAGGGGAAGTAGAGATGGGTGACAACCTGGGAAGCAGTGATCATAAGATGGTAGATTTCAGGATCCTGACCAAAGGAAGAAAGAGAGTAGTAAAATACACACCTTGGACTTCAGAAAAGCAGACTTGACTCCCTCAGAGACCTGATGGGCAGAATCCCCTAGCATGCTAACTTGAAGGGGAAAGAAGCCCAGGAGAGCTGGCAGTATTTTAAAGAAGATTTATTGAAGGCACAGAAAGAAACCATTCCAATGCGTAGCAAGAGAAGCAAATATGGTAGGAGACCGGATTGGCTTACCGGAGAAATCCTTGGTAAACTTAAGCACAAAAAGGGAGCTTACAGAAAATGGAAACTTGGACAGATGACTAGGGAGGGGTATAAATGTATAGCTTGAGAATACAGGGGAGTTATCAGGAAGGCGAAAGTGCAATTGGAGTTGTGACTCACAAGAGATGTGAAGGATAACAAGAAAGGTTTCTACAGGCATGTTAGCAAGAAGAAGGTGATCAGAGAGGAAGTGGGGCCCCTACTTGATGAGGGCAGTAACCTAGTGAAAGACGATGTGCGGAAAGCTGAAATACTTAATGCTTTCTTTGCCTCTGTCTTCACAGACAAGGTCACCTCCCAAACTAATGCGCTAAGTGACGCAATATGGGATGAAGGTGCAAGGCCCTTGGTGGGTAAAGAACAGGTTAGGAACGATTTAGAAAAGCTAAAGGTACATAAATTCATGGATCCAGACTTAATACATCCGAGGGTACAGTGGGAGTTGGCAAATGTCATTGACGAGCTTTGGCCGTTATCTTTGAAAAGTCGTGGAGATTGGGAGAGATCCCAGATGACTGGAAAAAGGCAAATGTAGTGCCCATCTTTAAGAAAGGGAAGAAGGACGATCCAGGGAACTATAGGCGGTCAGTCTTACCTCAGTCCCTGGAAAAATCATGGAGGATCCTCAAGAATCCATTTTGAAGCACTTGGAAGAGGAAGGTGATTGAGAATAGTCAGCATGGATTCATGAAGGGCAAGTCGTGCCTGACCAATCTGATGAGCTTCTATGATGAGGTAATTGGCTCTGTAGATATGGGAAAATCAGTGGATGTGATATACCTTGACTTTAGTAAGGCTTTTGATACGGTCTCCCACAATATTCTTGCCAGCAAGTTAAGGGAATGTGGATTGGATAAATGGACGGTAAGATGGATAGAAAGCTGGCTGGAAGGTCGGGCCCAGCGGGTAGTGATCAACGGCTTGATGTCAAGTTGGCGGTCAGTTTCTAGCGGAGTGCTCCAAGGTTCGGTTCTGGGACCGGTTTTGTTCAACATCTTTATTAATGACCTCGAAGAGGGGATGGATTGCACTCTCAGCAAGTTTGCAGATGACACTAAGCTAGGGAGAGAGGTAGATACGCTGGAGGGCAGGAATAGATTCCAGAGTGACTTAGACAAATTGGAGGATTGGGCCACAAGAAATCTGATGAGGTTCAACAAGGATAAATGTAGAGTCCTGCACTTGGGATGGAAGAATCCCAAACGTTGTTACAGGCTGGGGACCAACTGGCTAAGTAGCAGTTCTGCAGAAAAGGACCTGGGGATTACAGTGGATGAGAAGCTGGATATGAGTCAACAGTGTGCCCTTGTAGCCAAGAAGGCTAATGGCATATTAGGGTGCATTAAGAGGAGCATTGCCAGTAGATCCAGAGATGTGATTATCCTCTTTATTCGGCTCTGGTGAGGCCACATCTTAAGTATTGTGTCCACTTCTGGGCCCCCAATTACAGGATGGATCCCTACTGGAGCTTGCAAACAGGTGAGTGCTAACAGGGAGTTTAGAGAGGGAGTTCTCCAGGTAAAGGAGAAGCAGATACAGGACTCTTGAGGGAAGTGTGTGTTGTTATTGGGGCTTTCTTGCTGTGTGCTGAGCTTGTGTTTGTGAGTGAGGGTTGGTGTGTGTTCTTTTTTTGTTTGTTTGTTTTTTTCCCCTGTGTTTGAGAGTCAGGCTTTTTTTTTTTTCACTTCCCCTTTGCCCTCCCCTTCCCCTTCATGGAGTGTGTGCTGTGATTGGCTGTGATTGGCAGGTGGAAACTGTTGGCTTCTAATTAAAGTTTGAATTCTAGAAGCCTCTGCTGATTAGCTGAGCCTTGGTAGGGGGAGGGACTTTCAGGCAGTCCAGGGCTTTATAAGGCTCCTTGGGCAAGCGACCAAGGAGCTTGCGAACAGGTGAGTGCTAACAGGGAGTTTAGAGAGGGAGTTGGGAAGGGGGGCGAGGTTCTCTTGCCTTTCTTTTTAAATCCCTTCTCCAGGACAGCAGGGATGGATGGTGATGGTTCTGCTGTTGTTACCTGCACGGAGTGTGCCATGTTTGTCTTCCTCCCGGAAGAAAGAACAGATTTCATCTGCACTAAGTGCAAGCTGGTCGCCATTTTGGAAGAAAAATTAGAGGGCTGGAGGCCCAAGTGTCGACCCTTCGATCTATCAGAGAGGATGAAGACTTCCTCGATAGAAGGCAGCGTTTAATCCTTCAAGCCACGGCAGGCGGAAGAGCCGGAGAGGGCAGTACGTGACCAGGAAGAACTGGCAGCATGTAACTTCTAGAAGGGGAAAAAGGCCAGCATGGGAATCCCCCAATGCTATAGAGGTAAGTCATCGCTTTCAGGCTCTCTCCACAGGCTCTGCAGTGCTGAATGCTTTGGAAGGGACCTCACAAGGAAGAAACTGGAAGGGAACACTATCTACGGGAAGGCATGGGATGTGTAGTCCTAGGGATGGGGGTTCCACAGCCACCACCCCCAAAAGAAAACGACGGGTGGTGGTGGTCGGGGACTCCCTCCTAAGAGGGACTGAGCCATCCCTCTGCCGTCCGGACCTGGAATCTCGAGAGGTGTGCTGCTTGCACCGGGAGCTCGCATTCAAGGATGTGACTGAGAGGCTTACCAAACTGATCAAACCTTGGATCGCTACCCCTTCCTGCTTCTCCACGTGGGAACTAACGTCTGACCAAGAATGACCTTGAGCGGGTTACTGCGGATTATGTAGCGCTGGGAAGAAGGATCCAAGAATTCGGAGCGCAAGTGGTGTTCGTCCATCCTCCCTGTTGAAGGGAAAGGACTGGGCAGAGATCATCGAATTGAGGACGTAAATGCATGGTTGTGCAGATGGTGTCGCAGAGAGGGCTTTGGTTTCTTCGACCATGGGACTCTGTTCGGGCACAAGGATTGTTAGGAAGAGATGGGATCCACCTAACCAAGAGAGGAAGGAGCATCTTGCGGGCAGGCTTGCAAACCTAGTGAGGAGGGCTTTAAACTAGGTTCGTCGGGGGCGGTGACCAAAACCCTGAGGAGTGGGAAAGTCGGATACCGGGAAGAAATGCAGAGAGGAACGAGGAAGAAAGGAGGACCCTGTTTTGAATGGAGAAGATAGGGTGATCAACTGGTTATCTGAGGTGTTTGTACACTAATGCAGAAGCCTGGGCAACAAACAGGAAGAACTGGAGGCCCTGGCCCAGTCCAAGAAATATGATTTAATTGGGATAACAGAGACTTGGTGGGATGACTCGCATGACTGGAGCGCTGTCATGGAAGGGTATAGACTGTTCAGGAAGAACAGGCAGGGGAGAAAAGGAGGAGGAGTTGCACTATATGCAGAGAGCACTATGATTGCTCTGAACTCCAGTATAAAGAGGAGAAAAACCTGTTGAGAGTCTATGGGTTAAGTTTAAAGGAGCAAACAACAGCAGTGATGTTGTGGTTGGTGTCTGCTACAGGCCACGAATCAGGTGGATGAGGTAGATGAGGCTTTCTTCGGACAACTGAGAGAAGCTTCCAGATCTCAGGCCCTGGTTCTCGTGGGGACTTTAATCACCCTGACATCTGTTGGGAAACCAACACGGCAGTACACAGGCAATCCAGGAAGTTTTTGGAGAATGTTGGGGATAACTTCTTGACGCAAGTGCTGAAGGATCCGACCAGGGGCCGTGCGCAGCTTGACCTTCTGCTCACAAACAGGGAGGAACTAATAGAGGAAGTGGAGGTGGGTGACAACCTGGGAAGCAGTGATCATGAGATGGTAGATTTCAGGATCCTGACCAAAGGAAGAAAAGAGAGTAGTAAAATACACACCTTGGACTTCAAAAAAGCAGATTTTCACTCCCTCAGAGATCTGATGGGCAGAATCCTGGGATGCTAACATGAAGGGAAAGGAGTCCAGGACAGCTGGCAGTATTTTAAAGAAGCCTTATTGAAGGCACAGAAAGAAACCATCCCGACACGTAGCAAGAGAGGCAAACATGGTAGGAGACCGGATTGGCTTAGAAATCCTTGGTGAACTTAAGCACAAAAGGAAGCTTACAAAAAGTGGAAACTTGGACAAATGACCAGGAAGGGGTTTAAATGTATCGCTCGAGAATGCCGGGGGGTTATCAGGAAGGCGAAAGCTCAAATGGAATTGCGACTGGCTAAGGATGTGAAGGATAACAAGAAAAGTTTCTACAGGCATGTTAACAAGAAGAAGGTGATCATAGAGGGTGTGCCACCCCTGCTGGATGAAGGAGGTAACCTAGTGACAGATGATGTGGGAAAGCTGAAGTACTCAATGTTTTCTTTGCCTCTGTCTTCACGGACAAGGTGGGCTCCCGGACTAATGTGCTAAGTGACGCAAGTGGGATGAAGATGGACAGCCTGTGGTGGGTAAAGAACAGGTTAGGAACTATTTAGAAAAGCTAAATGTACACAAATCCATGGGTCGGACTTAATGCATCCGAGGGTACTGAGGAGTTGGCAAATGTCATTGAGAGCCTTTGGCCATTATCTTTGAAAAGTCGTGGAGATCGGGAGAAATCCTGGATGATTGGAAAAAGGCAAATGTAGTGCCCATCTTCAAAAAGGGAAGAAGGGCGATCCAGGGAACTATAGGCGGTCAGTCTTACCTCGGTTCCTGGAAAAATCATGGAAGGGATCCTTAAGGAATCCATTTTGAGGCACTTGGAAGAGAGGAAAGTGATTAGGAATAGTCAGCATGGATTCACAAAGGGCAAGTCGTGCCTGACCAATCTGATTAGCTTCTATGATGAGGTAACTGGCTCTGTGGACATGGGAAAGTCAGTGGATGTGATATACCTTGACTTTAGCAAGGCTTTTGATACTGATCTCCCACAATATTCTTGCCAGCAAGTTAAGGGAATGCATTGGATAAATGGACAGTAAGATGGATAGAAAGATGGCTAGAAGGCCGGGCCCAGCGGGTAGTGATCAACGGCTCGATGTCAGGATGGCGGTCGGTTTCTGTGGAGTGCCCCAAGGTTCGGTTCTAGGACCGGTTTTGTTCAATATCTTTATTAATGACCTGGATGAGGATGGATTGCACCCTCAGCAAGTTTGCGGATGACACTAAGCTAGGGGAGAGGTAGATACGCTTGAGGGCAGAGATAGGGTCCAGAGTGACTTAGACAAATTGGAGGATTGGGCCACAAGAAATCTGATGAAGTTCAACAAGGACAAGTGCAGAGTCCTGCACTTGGGACGGAAGAATCCCAAGCATAGTTACAAGCTGGGGACCAACCAGTTAAGTAGTAGTTCTGCAGAAAAGGACCTGGGGTTACAGTGGATGAGAAGCTGGATATGAGTCAACAGTGTGCCCTTGTAGCCAAGAAGGCTAATGGCATATTAGGTGCATTAGGAGGAGCATTGCCAGCAGATCAGAGATGTGATTATTCCCTTTATTCGGCTTTGGTGAGGCCACATCTGGAGTATTGTGTCCAGTTCTGGGCCCCCACTACAAAAGGATGTGGGCATTGGAGAGGGTCCAGCGGAGGGCAACCAAAATGATTAGGGGCTGGAGCATATGACCCTACGAGAGAGGCTGAGAGAGTTGGGTCTGTTTAGTCTGCAGAAGCGAAGAGTGAGGGGGATTTGATAGCAGCCTTCAACTTCCTGCAGGGGAGTTCCAAAGAGGATGGAGAGGCTGTTCTCAGTAGTGACAGATGGCAGAACAAGGAGCAATGGTCTCAAGTTGTGGTGGGAGAGGTCCAGGTTGGATATTAGGAAAAACTATTTCACTAGGAGGGTAGTGAAGCACTGGAATGGGTTGCCTAGGGAGGTAATGGAGTCTCCATCCCTGGAGGTGTTTAAGTCTCGGCTTGACCAAGCCCTGGCTGGGTTGATTTAGTTGGGATTGGTCCTGCCTAGAGCAGGGGGCTGGACTTGATGACCTTCTGAGGTCTCTTCCAGCTCTATGGTTCTATGATTCTATGATACTTGAAACACAATATTCCTATCCATATGGTCTGAATCAGAAGAAAAAGTCTTGTGTAACAGTCCCTTATCTGTTTTCACAGCTAACTCTACCTTCTTATTCTATTGGCATGCTGCAGAGAAGGTTGTGGTGGTCAAAGCTGACCTGCATGCAAATTCTGTGAATTCTTCCAAGTCAGAATATGGTTCCTTGTTAGTGAACAAAAGATCCATCTCTTGAAAACTGGGCTCACACCACCAGTAATGTTTCTTCTGTTTTCCATCCATGTGTGGACTTTTTCCATCCATGTGCAGAATAAATTATGTGCACTGAGGCATGTGTTAATGTGCACCACCAGGAGAAACATGAACCTAGCTGGGGGCACTCCACTAATCAGGTGGGTGCAATTGGAATCTCTCATGACTGACCACACAAGAGCACAGTTTACAGCTGTGGCCGCCAGCTGCTTTGCTTTAATGAACTCACAGTTCTGATGCTTCCATTTTGTTGCATTAGCATAGAGTAAAGCTGGTTGTGCACTGCTCCGTCCATGTGTCTGAGTTACTTCCAGCCTAGCTCCATCTGTTCCCTATTCCCCTGTTGTCCCCTCAAAACCAGTCCTTCAATGGAACGTGGCCCTGTTGTGATAATTGGGCTGACAGATTTACCCTAACTGTGAGCTCAAATGTAAAAAATTCATAAAAGTGTATAAGATGATACAATAATCTACAACAACCAAATGTTGATGGAAAATAGCTGTTTTCAATAATTAATGTTAAAAGCAGGCGCAAGAAAATGAGACATAAGGACTAAATTAGTCCAAACAAAAAAAGGCCATATTGATATAATTTAAGGATTATGTTGAAATCATGCTTGGTAAAGAGAGAAAATGTGGAACTGGAAATTAACGGACCAAAATTGGCGTTTTGGATATTAAGCCTGATTGGTAGACAAAATGAGGAAATGGGCTATTTCACCCATCACTCCCTTTGTCCTTAAAGAGACAGTGATAGAAGTCAGAAGAATAGACAAGCTACTAAAGTAAGCTTCATCGTAGACGCCACACCCATTTCCTGCATCTTCCTAATCCTGAGAGATGCCCTGATCAGACCAGAACAGGCCAAAGAGAAGTATCCAGATAACATCAACACCTCTACTGGCTCCAACTGAATCCCACTCACCAGCTGGGATTAAATTGGGATGGAATTTAACAGCAGCAGTAACGGCAACAGCTATAGCTCATCTCAACTAATTTTCCCTCTTTTATCCAAAAGGACAGTTATTACTATCCTTGATGCCATCTAAGAAACTGTCAAACAGTGGGATTTTTCCTTCTGAAATCATCCAGCTAAATGGAAAAGGAACACGAAATGTTACTAAAATGAAGTACTTACTGTGATGGATTGGGTAACAGAAAATCCCTTGAGACTGTTACCTTATGGGCTGATTACACTACTGAGTCCATGTACCTGCCCTCTGGGGTGCCCCACCACCCTGTCCTGAGAGACAGAAGCCCTGGTGTACCCCAGCAAAGTCACAGAGTTGGGGTAACAGACCACAGCAGAGTAACAGAGAACAGCACAGCTCTGGGAGGGCTCAGTCACAGGGACCTAACACAGCACAGCCTCAATGGGACCAAACCCCCACCAACTTACTCTGTATAAAAGTTTTACACAGAGAAAGCCTATAGAAACTGGCAGATCATTTAATCCAGGACTTCCAACATTACTAGCACCAAAGAATCTTCAGATGAGAAACAATTACAAGGCATCCCTGGGACATATATTGCCCATGATGCTATTTCTGGAGATGAATCAGCCATCAGGGCTATTGGTCAAGATTTATTAGAAGAAGGAGGAGTATTGTCGTTGCGTGTACAGATCCAAGCCAACATCTATGTTCCATTCCATTAGGGGCTGTTCAAACAGAATTAGAGACAGTCGCTGCTCCCAAAGAGCTCGCTAGACCAGCAGTTCCCAACCTTTTCCAGATGGGGACCCATTTTGACAATTCAGGAAGACTTGGTGACCCAAGGCAATTCAAAAATGGGGGGTAAAGGAGGGAGGCAGTTCCATAACTAGCTAATTTTGTGCCTGAGGCAAGAATATAAAATTGTGCCTCCTCCTGTTTATATATTCATAGTAGTTATTTCATAGAAAAACTGAAAATACATTAATGATAAAATAATAACACTACATTTATTTGAGTTGTGGTGGCAGAAAGACACTCATCCCCAAACCGCTCCCCCCCCCCCCGGCTTAAACCCCACACACAGAGGCTGGAGGGGCTGGGAGTCTCATAGTCAGGGCCTGGGGGGGGCACACTTACTCAGGGGCCTGAGAGTCACACTCAGGGGCTGGAGGGGCTGGGAGTCACACACTCAGGGGCTGGGAGTCAGGGCCTGGGGGGCACACTCTGGGAGTCTCACAAGTGTTACAAAAATATTATAAACATAATACACATTATTCAAAAAAACAACAAGTAAAATTTAGTATTTTACCAAACAGTTTCACCTGAACTTAAATTAATGGAATGGTTGAGCTTGCATTTGCTTTGCTAACTGTTGTATCCTCGGAATTGTTGTGGCGAGTGCACATTGAAGATCATCTTCCACGTTTAATTTATTTCAATATTTGTTTTTAATTGTAAGCAAATGTGAGAAGCCTGATTCACACAAGAAAGTATTTGGAAATGGAAGTAAAATTCTCAAAACAACTTCTGACAAAAGTGGATAGTCCACTCTGTGTCTGATCCAGAACTGATTACGCTGCTCTACAGCCAAAATGCTTCTGAAATAAATGTAGTCAAACTTTACTAATTCTGGGTCACTAAGAACGAAAATGATGCTTAAAATTGTTGATTGGCTCTAGTTTTCAAGATATGCTATTGGGTCGGTATATACGACGCTTGACTTGGGAATGGCGGAGGATAAGTGAGTTATAAAGGAAGGGATCTCAATTTAAACCAGAAATGACTAAAATACATCTTTGACTGGATCTATGAATAAATCTATGACTGGGTTTGGACAGTACTTGCTTTTTAGGCAAAACAATGAATGATGCAATCTGAAGCTGGTATTGCGTCATACATGATATGGCATCATGTTATTCCTAGAAGTCATGGATGATGCAATCATAACAGCTTACATCACTCTGCTGAACAAATTGCCCTATATCAGCTCTAGAAATCATACAGTGTCGTGCTCTCTTATTTGTCAGTGTTTGATTTTGCAAAGGGACACATTTCTGTTTAGCCAAAGTGAGCAGAGATGCCTCGTACTTGTGTGAACAGTGCAGATAACTTCTGCTATGTTTGTGGTGAAGTGACTTTTGCATCACAAAAGCGCAGTATAACCACTATGGTTAAGAAAGCCTATCACCTTTATTTTGGCTGCAAAATTGGAGATCAGGACAAGAGGTGGGCCCCACACATATGCTGCAACACTTGTGCAACAAATCTTCGCCAGTGGTTGAACAGGAAAAGGAAATCTATGCCTTTTGCAGTGCCAATGATTTGGAGAGCCAACAGATCATACCAGCAATTGTTACTTCTGCATGGTGCCTCCAGTTGGGAAAGGTGTGTCAAAGAAGAAAAAGTGGACTGTGCATTATCCAAACATTCCATCAGCTATACGCCCAGTACCCCACGGAGAAGGACTGCCGGTTCCTGATGCACCAGAATCATTCTCACTTGAGTCAGGCGAGGAAGAGGAAGAGGATGAAACTTCTGGTCCTGAACCATCAATGTCACAGGACCCACATTTTCTCCCATCCTCCTCCTCTGAACCACACCTCATAACACAAGGTGAACTGAATGACCTTGTCAGGGATTTGGAACTACCCAAGAGTAAGGCAGAGCTGTTGGGCTCCAGACTACAGCAGTGGAATCTCCTGGCAGGTGATGTTAGGGTTTCCATGTTCCGTGACCGTCAAAAGGATCTTGTCCCATTCTTCTTCATGGAAGGTGATCTTGTAGCCTGCAACAACATCGATGGTGTGATGGCAGCCCTCAACATCGTTCACGATCCAGATGAGTGGAGACTGTTCATTGATTCATCGAAGACGAGTCTTAAAGCTGTTTTGCTGCATAATGGCAATGTTTGCCATCAATTCCAGTTAGTCATGCAGTCCATATGAAGGAAACCTATGACAACATGAAACAACTTTTGAGGTGCATAAACTATGACCAACATCAGTGGCAGCTTTGTGGCGATTTGAAGGTTGTTGCTCTCTTGCTTGGTCTGCAGACTGGATACACAAAGTACTGCTGTTTTCTCTGCGAATGGGATAGTCGTGCAAGAGATTCCCACTACATCAAGATAGATTGGCCACTCCGACAGTCATTGGAGCCTGGGAGGAAAAGTGTTCAGCATCCACCACTTGTTGAATCAAGGAAGATTTTGTTACCACCCTTACACATCAAGCTGGGTCTGATGAAGAACTTTGTCAAGGCCATGGACAAAACACAAGCAGCTTTCAAGTACCTCCGTGGAAAATTTCCAAGGTTAAGTGAAGCTAAGATAAAGGAAGGTGTCTTTGTTGGTCCTCAGATTCGTGAACTTCTTCGAGATGATGCATTTGACCATGCACTGTGTGGCAAGGAAAAGCGGCATGGAAAGCCTTCCAGTTAGTGGCAATAAATTTTCTCAGAAACAACAAGGCAGACAACTACAGGTTGTTGGTGGAAAACCTCCTCAAGGCATACAAAAGCCTTGGTTGCAACATGTCACTAAAGATACATTTTTTGCACTCTCATCTAGATTTTTTTCCACCGAACTGTGGAGCAGTGAGCGGCGAGCACGGCGGCGATTTCACCAGGACATTGCAACAATGGAGAAAGCTATCAGGGCAAATGGAGCCCATCAATGCTTGCAGACTATTGCTGGACAGTGACAAGAGATGCTCCATTTAATGAATACAAGAGACAAGCCAAGAAGCGCTGAGTAGACACTGAATAGGACTAAACTATGTACATAATAGTTTTTGCCTTTTGTTTCATAATAAATTTTATTTATATAACCCTTTTGCTGATTTTTAAAGTGTTACATAAACAGGACAGGTGAAATATTATCATGTAAAGCAACCATAAACACATGAAAAGACCTAGGTTTACAATTTATGATTAAAACTCTACTATCTACACAATATACATAGACGTAAAATGTAAAAACTTAAATATCTTGGAAACAGTAGCCAATCAGTTGTTTTAATTGTCATATTTGAATTCAGCACATCAAAATACATAATAAATAGCACATTTTATCTCTGAAGCAGACGACTTCTAAAAAATTGTAGACCAGTGTTATTTGTCATGGTTGAGAACTCTGCTTTTATATCATTGCTGTTGATCATATTGATAAATTGTTCCTGGGTGCCTTCAGGTACATCACAAACATCCACACTGAAAGGATTTGTTGCAAGAGCAAACTTTCCATCTGTATCTGGAAAATATCAGAGTAGCTCATCACTTAAATGTCTCAAATTCTTCTGCATCGACAATTGCAAATCGTCGTTAATATTAATGTCATTTGGACTTTCTTCAAGAAAGGTTGCTAGGGTTGGAAACATATTTTTTTTTAAATCAATTTTCAAAATCCATAATTGGAGTTTCTTTCTGAAGGATTTTATTTTCTCCGATAATCCGATAATTGTAGAATTTGGTCCTTGAAGTGATAGATTTACATCATTTAGTAGGCCAAAAATGTCCGCTAGGTATGCTATTTGATACAAACTCTTGTTTTCCGTAAACAAATATTCAAACTCAGTTTTGTTCTGTGACATAAAAAATGTTTTAAGTTCATTTCGTAACTCAGACACCCAGTTTAGAACTTTGTCTTCAACAGCCACCTTACTTCAGTGTGAAACAATAATATTTCATGCAAAGAATCTAGTTCCGAACAAAGATTTTTAAATATGTGAGTTCCGAGTGCGCTGGACTTAATAAAATTTACAGCTTTAATAACGTCATTAAGTATCTGGTTCAAAGAAATAGGTAAAGTTTTAGTTGCTAGTATTTGCCGATGGATGAAATAGTGAGTTCCAATTATTTTTGGAGAAACGTTTTAACCAGGGCTTGGAAACCAGGCTTGCAACTAAGCATAGCAGGAGCCCCATCTGTGTAAATGCCACACAAGTTTTTCCATTCTATGGAATGTTCTTCAAAGAAAATATTCAAGATATTGAACCCATCTTGTGCAGTGGTCGTAGTTTCCAATGGTTTGCAGAACAAAAATTCTTCTTTTACATATTCATTTTTAATATACCGAACATACACCATCAGTTGTGCAAGATTATACACATCAGTTGTCTCATCTAGCTGCATACTGAATAATCCTCCGGGAGAATTTTTAATTTCTTTGATGACTTGAGATTTGATGTCATTAGACATGTTGGTAATTGTCTCCAGCTCCCCCACTTCAACCCAATCCCCTTCCCCTCCTCTAGAACCAGGTACTCCTCAGTCCCCTGCTCCAACCCAATGCACCCACCCTTCCCCCAGAGCCAGGCACCCTCCAGCCCTCCCGTTGCAACCCAATTCCCCCCTGAACATAGTCCCAGACTCTACCCCGGGCCTGCCAACACACCCAGCACAGTCCCAACCCCTCCCGCAGGCTCCTGAACAGTCCCAGCCCCTCCCCGGCACTCCCCCAGCACAGTCCCAGCCCCTCCCCCAGGCTCCCAAACACAGTTCCAGCCCCTACCCTGGCACCCTCCTCCCCACAGAACACAGTCCCAGCCCCTACCCCCAGGCTCTGAACACAGTCCCAATGCCTATCCTGGCACCCCAGCACACAGTGCGCCTCCCAGCGCCTACCCCTAGCAGCAGCCCCCTCCCCAGCCTACCTAGCAGTACCAGCGTTTACCCCCAGCCTGCAGATCACAGTCCTAGCCCCTTCCCCAGGCTCCACCACAAGGCCTGAGCTGCCTGCCCACCCAGGCCCAGCACGCAGAGCTCACCAGCACAGAGGCAGCCCCAGGGCAGCTGCAGACAAGACCACTCCACACTGGGCACCAGCCGCGTGTTGCGTAGCCCTGATTTACACAGTGCCCAGTAGCACAGTTAATTTTGCCAGCCACGAGAAATTCGGCCAGGGCAGCGGGGGGACCCCCTTCTCCCTGTGGGTGCAAGCCAGCCAGTGCAGAATCCTAGCCGGCCAACATCAGCCATGGGAACCCCGGCCGAGGCGGCTGGAAACCTCTCAACCAGACAGCCAGACACCTGGTTCCCCATCCCCACCAACCTGAGCTGGGCGCTGCTTCTTCTCTGGGTTCCCTCGCCCTCCTCCAGAGATATTTCCCTACTCTGCTCTGAGTCACTGAAATGGTATTCAATTCAATTGATTGGTTTAACTGCCTGAAGGTTGTTAAACCAATTAAGTTGAGTACCACTTCAGGTGAATGGCTCCTTAAGTGCCATCTGAATGGACACAAATCAGATATTAGGAATGGTAATATACAAAAACCTGTAGGAGAACACTTCAATCTCCCTGGATACACAATAGCAGATTTAAAGGTAGCCATCCTGCAGCAAAAAAACTTCAAGACCAGACTTCAAAGAGAAACTGCTGAGCTACAGTTCATCTGCAAATTTGACACCATCAGTTTAGGATTAAACAAAGACTGTGAATGGCTAGCCAACTACAAAAGCAGTTTCTCCTCTCCTGGTGTTCATACCTCCAGATCAGCTGCTAGAAGTGGGCCTCACTCTCCGTGACTGAATTAACCTCGTTATCTCCAGCCTTATTCTGGCCTGCATATTTATACCTGCCTCTGGAAATTTCCACTACATGCATCTGACGAAGTGGGTCTTTGCCCACAAAAGCTTATTCTCCATACATCTGTTTGTCTATAAAGTGCCACAGAACTCCTTGTTGCTTTTGCTGGGCCCCTTTGAATCTCCGTACCCCAGGGCACTTGCCCGTTTTGCCCCCTGCCATTGTCAGCAGGCCTGCCAGGCCAGAAACTAGAGCCAGGCTGTGGTCAGAGCCATGTGGGGAGCCCAGTCCAGTAGAGCCCAGTTGGGACTCTGCTGTGAGGAGCCCTGGACCATCCACCTAGCTTGAGTGGTATGACCCACAGGCAAAGGGGTAACTTCCCTGGGACTCAGCAGTGGCTGGAGCCCCGGGCCATTTCTTCCAGAGGTCTGGGTGGCATGTGCCAAACACCCCTGAACAGTGGTGTAGTGAGGGTGTTATGCGCCTGGGGGCAAAGGCAAAATTTGCACCCCCCAATCATTTGTTACTATGTATATGTTATTTATTTTTAAGTCAGCAAAAATAAGAATGCCTCTCCCCAAGACACCTCCTCCTTGGCCTTCCAGGGAGTGCTAGTGTGAGGAGCCACTTGGATGCAAAGTGCACACTCGAGGGCAGGAAGTTATGTAAGGCCGGGGTGCGCCTGCTCCTGGCTGGGGCACTGTAGGTCCGGGGTTCACACCGGGGTGCAGCCAGGCCAGGCTCCAAGCTGGTTCCTCTTGGGCCGAGGCCAGTTGCTTTGCACCCTGCCTGGCTCAGCCTGCAGGACCCTGGGGGCAGTGCCTCGGAACGCAGGGCAGTGGCATGGCCCGGGCCGCACTGCTGCACCGGGTATTGGAGTGTGCCTGGTCTGCACAGCTCAGCTGCAGTGGCAGGTGAGCAGTTCACAAGCCTGGGGGCCAGAGCTCTGCAGGGCACAGGGCAGCAGGTCTCCCCATGCACAGGGGCTGAGACCTGACTGCGGGGTGCGGGCACTGTGCTCCAGCCCTGCACTGCCCACAGTGTGGGGCAGGCTCCCAGAGGGAGCCGCAGCCCTGTGCCACCGCAGCCTGATACCATGTGACGCCAGCCGGAGGCTCCTACATAAGGCAGTGGCACCTGGAAATAGCTAAATTGGTGCCCCGCTAGCATGGTGGCCAGGAGCAACTGCCCCTTCCCCCCACATCCCTTGCTATGTCACTGCTCCTGAAAGGTTGGTGGGGAGAGACAAGCCCCAGCCCCAAGCTCTGCCTGTTACCCTGCCTTCTCTAGGGACACAGAGCTGTCCTCCTCCCACTTTGGCCAGGGGCCTGGCAAGTCTCTCTGCAGACATGGCCTGAGTAATTTGTTGGCATGGATATAAACTTGTTCCAAATTAAGGACCCAATCCTGCATGGCACAATGTGCTCATTGCAAGGTGCCAGGCAGCCTCATCTCCTACCTAAGATGTTTAGTTACTAACCTAAGTGTGCATCATGTTCACTTAGCACTTCACAGATTTGCCTTCTAATGTATCCCCTAATCATAGAATCATAGAACACTAGGACTGGAAGGGACCTCGAGAGGTCATCGAGTCCAGTCCCCTGCCCTCATGGCAGGACCAAATACTGTCTAGACCATCCCTGATAGACATTTATCTAACCTACTCTTAAATATCTCCAGAGATGGAAATTCCACAACCTCCCTGGGCAATTTATTCCAGTGTTTAACTACCCTGACAGTTAGGAACTTTTTCCTAATGTCCAATCTAAACCTCCCTTGCTGCAGTTTAAGCCCATTGCTTCTTGTTCTATCCTCAGAGGTCAAGATGAACAAGTTTTCTCCCTCCTCCTTATGACACCCTTTTAGATACCTGAAAACGGCTATCATGTCCCCCCTCAGTCTTTTCTTTTCTAAACTAAACAAACCCAATTCTTTCAGCCTTCCTTCATAGGTCATGTTCTCTAGACCTTTAATCATTCTTGTTGCTCTTCTCTGGACCCTCTCCAATTTCTCCACATCTTTCTTGAAATGCAGTGCCCAGAACTGGACACAATACTCCAACCGAGGCCTACCCAGCGCAGAGTAGAGCAGAAGAATGACTTCTTGTGTCTTGCTCACAACACACCTGTTAATGCATCCCAGAATCATGTTTGCTTTTTTTTCAACAGCATCACACTGCTGACTCATATTCAGCTTGTGGTCCACTATAACTCCTAGATCCCTTTCTGCCGTACTCCTTCCTAGACAGTCGCTTCCCATTCTGTATGTGTGAAACTGATTGTTCCTTCCTAAGTGGAGCACTTTACATTTGTCTTTATTAAACTTCATCCTGTTTACCTCAGACTATTTCTCCAATTTGTCCAGATCATTGGAGCAGAGCAGTCACAACCCCTCCCAGCTTGGCATCATCTGCAAACTTCATAAGCGTACTTTCTATGCCAATATCTAAATCATTGATGAAGATATTGAACAGAGCCGGTCCCAAAACAGACCCCCTGCGGAACCCCACTAGTTATACCTTTCCAGCAGGATTGTGAACTATTAATAACTACTCTCTGAGTACAGTTATCCAGCCACTTATGCACCCACCTTATAGTAGCCCCATCTAAGTTGTATTTACCTAGTTTATTGATAAGAATATCATGCGAGACCGTAACAAAAGCCGTACTAAAGTCTAGGTATACCACATCCACCGCTTCTCCTTATCCACAAGACTCGTTATCCTATCAAAGAAAGCTATCAGATTGGTTTGACATGATTTATTCTTTACAAATCCATGCTGGCTGTTCCCCTATCACCTTGCCACCTTCCAAGTGTTTACAGATGCTCCATTTTATTCCCTGGCACAGAAGTTAAACTAACTGGTCTGTAGTTTCCTGGGTTGTTCTTATTTCCCTTTTTATAGATGGGCACTATATTTGCCCTTTTCCAGTCTTCTGGAATATCTCCTGTCTCCCATGATTTTCCAAATGGGTAGATAGAGTCTTGAAAGCACATTCATAGCTAGTGCATGGTGTGGAGCTGAATCAAGGGGAGATAGGAAAGGAAATGTGGGAAGTGTGGGGGAACAGCACCTCTCTGAGCATCCTGCTGCAGCAGAGGAGTGCATTGGCTTCGGCAACCTGTCAGAATATGGAGCTTGTTCCTCCTGGGCCAGTAAAAATAGTAATGGGGCCACAAGGCCACTTCACTCCTGTCCTGTTTGGAGTGATGATGTTGTCTGTAGAGTGCAGGGACTGCTATTGTCCTTGACCCTTATGATGGGGTACATGGGGGGAGTGACTTGTATCTTTACCCTTTCTCTCCCTTTTAAATGCTCAAGGGTTCTATTGGCTAAATCCAGCCCCAAAGTTTATAGAAAACAAGATACTCAAGACAGATTCTAAAGTTCTATGGAAATCTGCAGAATATCCTGGAGTCTCCTCCTCCAGTATATGTACTTCAAGCTACACATGTGGTGGCTCTTATCTCTGTGTGACTGCAAGATGATATCAGTGATGAGGAAAGTTGCTAGTAGTTTAAGTTCTATGGTTTAATTTATTTACTTACAGGCTTTTCTGTGGCTCTCATAACTAATACCTGAATTCACACCAAGCAATTTAGCCTGACACCACTCTCAGGAGGAAGGGATATAATACCTGTGTAACCCTTCTGCCAGATAGGCCTGGCAGTAACCAGGGCTGGGTTCAATATCTTGGGGTCCATCTCACACAGAACCGGCTCGAGCCCCCACCCAGTAAGCTGGGAAATTCACACACCCTGGGCGCCTCTGAGAGGCAATGCTTCCCACTGCAAGCACTGAGTCTGAGTGTAGGAAAGAAACATTTAATGAAACAGAGAGAGTCATACGGCATTAACTTGGGGAAAACACCACAAACAGAGTTCATAACCCAAACATGAGCTAAGCCCCCCACCCCCAGCCAAGAATCACCTGAAGTCCAAAGAGTCCGACGCCCCAAAAGTCTCTGTCCCTGGTCCGTGCCACCCAGAGTCCCAAAGTTCACCCGCAGGGTTTCACCTCCCAACCTAGGTAGAAATGGGGGTGCGGGGATAGATAGGGGGCACCTTATACGACACTCCACCACGCTCCACCAGCTGTCTCATCCCACGCCACTGGATGCTCTGCTGGGCGCCTACCGCTGCTCCGCGCCACGCTGCTGGTCGCCGCTCCTCGCCTGCCGCCGCTCCGCGCCACGCCGCTGGTCACCGCTCCTCACCTGCTGCCGCTCCACGCCACGCCGCTGGTCGCCGCTCCACGCCACGCCTCTGGTCGCCACTGGTCGCCTGCCACTGCTCCTACCGGACACATTATGCCACCAGCCAGTGATTCCCACCAGCCACTCTGCTGGTTGCCACCACTTCACTAGCTGCAACAGGTCTGGCTCTCAGCCAAACCAGTGATTTCAGCTCTTTAGCCACGAGCTGGATTGGTAAAGGAATCCAGCTTTCACCGGACTAGCAAAAGAAAAGACTCCTTAAGGAGTCTGCTTTAGGTCTGTCCTTAAAACAAAGGGGGAAAGGTGCAGGTTGGGCCAGTCTTACAGCTCACACCTGGCAGGTGTGAAGCAGGCTGACTCAAGCCCTTTAACCCTTCCCCCCAGCTCAGCTCACTCAACTCTGGAAGGGGGGAGGCTTGTTCCTCCGAGACCTCTTACCATGATGGTGGTGTCTCTCCTGCAAGCACTGGTGGCATGTTTTACAGTTCCCACATTTAGGGGTAATATGATTAGTGACCCCACAACAGTCCCAAATTATTTACAATTCTCCACATTCCATTTCAACACTGACCCTCCATCAGCCCTGGCTGAATGGGATTTACATAGCCACACCTTGTATTCTCTCCTGAGCTGTATTTACATATCAACAGTTAACAGTTAATTACCTTGCAGAGCTAAACAATTGTAGCGGGCACACCCACCCCTCCTTTTAGCTGGCTGATAGCAAGCAGCAGTTCAGCCCCTGCTTACACCTGTATTAAAGAGTTGAGGAAACAGATGCAAAAGGATTAGGTGACTTGCCCCAGGAATGTCTGTGGCAGAACTGGGAATGGATTTCATTCATGTTCTGGCATTTCACTCCAGGCCCTTAAACACAAGGACATACATGTTCTTTGTGGAGCTTCTGACGGACAGATAGCTAGGTGGCTGTTGATCTCCAAGCATTGCGGGGCCTTGCTGACACTAGACACATTTTTGTAACATTTGCTACTGTGCAGTCCCAGAATTGTCTGCATTGATGCTGTAGAAATGAGGTCTTTGAGACCTATCTACCCATATCATACTTAAGCTGATGACATGGTAATAACAGGGTTCTACCCTCAAGTTCTTACAGGCAGTAGCTAAGAAGGGAAAAGGGTTAGCATAGACCCCTTCTCAAAGCCTGGATTAAAAAAGGTACTATGGCCTCATGGCTAGACCTTTGGACTGGAACTTTCAACTCTAGCCCCAGCTCTGGCTTGGTGGGAGACCTTGGACAAATCACTTCACCGCTCTGTGTATCAATTTCCCCATTTGTGTACTGGGATAAAGATAGTGGCTTCTTTTGTAAAGAGTTTTGAGAACCATAGAAGAGCTAGGTATTTCACTAATCTTTATTCCTCAGCAAAGCACATAAACATGCTTAATTTTAGGGAGGTTCTGAAGTACTTAGATTTTAAACTTTAATGTCAGGGACAATCTTCTTTTTCTAGGTTTGTATAGGCCCTAGCAGCATGGAGCCCTGGACCATGAGTAGGGTGGTAGGGTAATTCAAAGAAGTGCTTTCCTGGATAAGGAAAGACCTCACATGTTTCAATGGTTTGCTGAGCTGAACCCCAAGAAAGGAAGGAATCCTTAGGTGAGTCACAATCTATAAATATCTCTGGCATGAGCGTAACTAAGGCTGCATGCTTTCATGCAGCAGAATCATCAATCAGTAGGCTTTCTGAATTAGAGAAAATCTTGGCTATTCTTAAAATGTGGCTGTGATAGCAAAAAAGTACAAATATCCTTTGAAAAAGCAGCTGTGACTATTTTATCTTTCTCTGAAAGATAAATAATTGTGAGAATGTTATATATATATATTTTTAAATCAGGTCTAAACAGCAATTCCCCTGTCTAGCACAGTTGGTTTTTAAATATACATACCTTGAACTGATTAGAAAGAAGAACTGCACTAATATTGCAATTTTGTAGCTTAAGATTTACATTGAACTGTACAATAAATCATAATGAAATGTATTGAAAGCAGGAGTTATGTTGGGAACAATTCCACAAACCAGAAAGTCCAAGTTGGTGTTTTGGTATCAGAAAGACAAGTTGCAATTATTGAGGCCAGAAAGGTCTAGCTGTTAAATCTAGATGGGGTAGTTTGTTGGGTTTTTTTACACAAGAAGTAATATAATGTCTAAAGCATTCCTTTGTTTTACCAAAAGAAGTCTGGAGGGGCCAGATATGTAATGTGATCTCTCACACTTGAACTGAAAGACTTGAGAGGAAATCTTTTCTCCTTAACAAAAAAATCCCTAAAGAACAAGAGTAACTCCCCCCTACTTTGTATATAAAAGAAAATAAAAACCTCAAACCATTGTACATTCTAGGTGGCTCATGCCTGTTTAAGGACCTGATCATGAGTGAGTCTGAGGACTTCCGTCTCCCATTGAATTCAAGGGAGGTGCATACAATAGCTCTTAGAATCAGCCCCTTTCCAGAGTCACTCACTGCAATCATCTTTCACTCTCAGTCCAATACTATTTTACAATCAAGATAATTACCAGACTCTGCTTGTTTAAGTGGGCTAATAAGGCTAATGGGCTAATGGTGGTCGGGGATTCCCTCCTAAGAGGGACTGAGCCATCCATCTGCCATCCAGACCTGGATTCTCAAGACGTGTGCTGCTTACTGGGAGCTCAAATTAAGGATGTGACTGAGTGGCTTACAAAACTGATCAAACCTTCGGATCGTTACCCCTTCCTACTTCGCCATGTGGGAACTAACGATACGCCCAAGAATGACCTTGAGCGGGTTACGGCGGACTACGTTGAGTTGGGAAGAATGATCAAAGATTTTGGAGCGCAAGTGGTATTCTCATCGATCCTCCCTGTTGAAGGGAAAGGACTCAGTAGGGATCGTCGAATTAAAGAAGTAACTGCGTGGTTGTGCAGGTGGTGTCGCAGAGAGGGCTTTGATTTCTTCGACCATGAGACTCTGTTCCAGGCACAAGGATTGTTAGGAAGAGATGGGATCCACCTAACAAAGAGAGGAAGGAGCATCTTCGTGGGCAGGCTTGCAAACCTAGTGAGGAGGGCTTTAAACTAGGTTCGTTGGGGGACGGTGGTGACCAAAACCCTGAGGGGAGTGGGGAAGTCGGATACTGGGAAGAAATGCAAAGAGGAACGAGCAACAATGGAGGACCCCTGATTCGAATGGAGAGGGTAGGGCGATCAACTGGTTATCTAAGATATTTGTACACCAATGCAAGAAGCCTGGGTAACAAACAGGAAGAATTGGAGGCCCTGGCCCAGTCCAAGAACTACGATTTGGTTGGCATTACAGAGACTTGGTGGGATGACTCGCATGACTGGAGCGCTGTCATGGAAGGATATAAACTGTTCAGGAACAACAGGCAGGGGAGAAAAGGAGGAGGAGTTGCACTGTATATAACAGAGCACTATGATCGCTCAGAACTCCAGTATATAGAGGGGAAAAAAGCCTGTTGAAAGTCTATGGGTCAAGTTTAGAGGTGTAAGCAACAGCAACAGCAGTGAAGTTGTGGTTGGTGTCTGCTACAAGCCGCCGAATCAGGTGGTTGAGGTAGATGAGGCTTTCTTCGGACAACTGAGAGAAGGTTCCAGATCGCAGGCCCTGGTTCTCATGGGGGGACTTTAATCACCCTGACATCTGTTGGCAGACCAATACGGCAGTACACAGACAATCCAGGAAGTTTTTGGAGAATGTTGGGGATAACTTCTTGGTACAAGTGCTGCAGGATCCAACCAGAGGCCATGCTCAGCTTCACCTGCTGCTCATAAACACGGAGCAGCTAATAGGGGAAATAGAAGTGGGTGACAACCTGGGAAGCAGTGATCATGAGATGGTAGATTTCAGGATCCTGACCAAAGGAAAAAAAGAGAGTAGTAAAATACACACCGTAGTCTTCAGAAAAGCAGACTTCGACTCCCTCAGAGACCTGATGGGCAGAATCCTTTGGGATGCTAACATGAAGGGAAGGGAGCCAAGGAGAATTGACAGTATTTTAAAGAAGACTTATTGAAGGCACAGGAAGAAACCATTCCAATGTGTAGTAAGAGAAGCAAATATGATAGAAGACCGGATTGGCTTACTCAGGGAAATCCTTGAGAACTTAAGCACAAAAAGGGAGCTTACAAAAAGTGGAAACTTGGACAGATGACTAGGGAGGGCTATAAATGTATAGCGCAAGAATGAACGGGAGTAGGGAGTGTCGAATTGAGGAAGTAAATGCGTAGCTGCACAGGTGGTGTGAAAGGTTTCTACAGGCATGTTAGCAAGAAGAAGGTAATCAGAGTGTGTGGGGCCCCTACTGGATGAGGGCGGTAACCTAGTGATAGATGATGTGGGGAAAGCTGAAGTACTTAATGCTCTCTTTGCCTCTGTCTTCACGGACAAGGTCAGTTCCCAGACCTTGCTAAGTGACACGATATGGGACGAAGGTGGACAGCCCTTGCTGGGGAAAGAACAGGTTAGGAACTATTTAGAAAAGCTAAATGTACATAAATCCATGGGTCCAGACTTTATATATCCGAGAGTACTGCAGGAGTTGGCAAATGTCATTGAGGAGCCTTTGGCCATTATCTTTGAAAAGTCATGGAGATTGGGAGATGATTGGAAAAAGGCAAATGTAGTGCCCATCTTTAAGAAAGGGAAGAAGGACGATCCAGGGAATTATAGGCTGGTCAGTCTTACCTCCATCCCTGGAAAAATCATGGAGGGGGTCCTCAAGGAATCCATTTTGAAGCACTTGGAAGAAGGGAAGGTGATCAAGAATAGTCAGCATGGATTCATGAAGGGCAAGTCGTACCTGACCAATCTAACTAGCTTCTATGATGAGGTAACTGGCTCTGTGAACATGGGAAAGTCAGTGGATGTGATATACCTTGACTTTAGCAAGGCTTTTGATACGGTCTCCCGCAACATTCTTGCCAGCAAGTTAAGGGAATGTGCGTTGGATAAATGGACGGTAAGATGGATAGAAAGCTGACTGGAAGGTCGGGCCCAGCGGGTAGTGATCAACTGCTCGATGTCAGGATGGCAGTCAGTTTCTAGCGGAGTGCCCCAAGGATAGGTTCTGGGACCGGTTTTGTTCAACCTCTTTATTAATGACCTGGATGAGGGGATGGATTGCATTCTCAGCAAGTTTGCGGATGACACTAAACTAGGGGGAGAGCTAGACACGCTGGAGGGCAGGGATAGAGTCCACAGTGACTTAGACAAATTGGAGGATTGGGCCACAAGAAATCTGATGAGGTTCAACAAGGACAGGTGTAGAGTCCTGCACTTGTGATGGAAGAATCCAAAGCATTGTTATAGGCTGGGGACCAAATGGCTAAGTAACAGTTCTGCAGAAAAGGACCTGGGGATTACAGTGGATGAGAAGCTGGATATGAGTCAACAGTGTGCCCTTGTAGCCAAGAAGGCAAATGGCATACGAGGTTGCATTAAGAGGAGCATTGCCAGTCGATCCAGAGATGTGATTATTCCTCTTTACTCGGCTCTGGTGAGGCCACATCTTCAGTATTGTGTCCAGTTCTGGGCCCCCCAATTACAGGAAGGATATGGATGCGTTGGAGATGGTCCAGCGGAGGGCAACCAAAATGATTATGGGGCTGGAGCATATAGAAGGAGAGGCTAAGGGAGTTGGGTCTATTTAGTCTGCAGAAGAGAAGAGTGAAGGGGGATTTGATAGCAGCCTTCAACTTCCTGAAGGGGAGGTTCCAAAGACAATGGAGAAAGGCTGTTCACAGTAGTGATGGATGGCAGAACAAGGAACAATGGTCTCAAGCTGTGAGCTATTTCACTATGGAGAAGCACTGGAATGGGTTACCTAGGGAAGTAGTAGAGTCTCCATCCCTAGAGGTGTTTAAGTCTCGGCTTGACAAAGCCCTGGCTGGGTTGATTTAATTGGGATTGGTCCTGTCTTGGTCAAGGGGCTGTACTTGATGGCGTTATAAGGTCTCTTCCAGCTCTATGGTTCTATGATTCTATGTACTTTTATCTTTGCAAACAATAAAAATGCTTTAAATGAAAATGGAGGGGCAAGCTTGTTGACCTTCACAAGCCATTGCCAGTAAAGGAAGGAGAAAGCTAAGGTGCTCCATCAGAGGGAGGTGCTTGCTGTTTCTCATCGGCTACATCTTGATTGCAAGCTTCTAGATGTAGCTTTTCTGAAACAAGCTTTTCTGAAAGTGATCTCCTGGAAAAAAAATTTCGAAAGAGAGCGTCTAAACAGCAAAAGTGCAATGAAAAAGCGATATCCTTTTTCAAAAGATAGAGTCCATATTGATTGAACACTATCTCGCATTTCAGTTGTGATTACTGTGCTTTTTCCTGGGTGACTCTTCTTTTGAAAAAACACTCTCTTCCCTGTCCCACATCCCTTTTTCTGAAAATACCTTTTTCAGAAAAAGGCTTCTTCCTTGTAGAAAGAGGTTTACCGCTGTCAGAAAAACCCCTCCATTCTTTCGATTTTCTATTGTAAGAATGCAATAGCAATGTGGACATAAGTGTAATTTTTCTGGAAAAATGGATATTTTTCCAGAAACACTGCAGTGTAGACATACCCATAGCCTCAGAACTGAAGCTGGAGGGCCAGAGAAGACTGCAGCCTATGAGTAAGGTATGATCAAGGATGCCTGAACTGGGACATGGTGATGGACGCTAAGATATAGGTATGAGCTGGATTAGGGTGCTGTTTAATTATGTCTTCTGGGGGCTTTATTTTATATCAGAGTCATCCCACAAGGGCTATTTGTGCTAAGTTAGAATGTTTGGGCTATTTCTGAGAATGCTCAAGATGGGAAAAGGAGACAAATGTGCTCTAATCAAGCCTGCTCTTTTACAGGGGGTAGTTTTCCTCTCGACTAAACTTCTTTAAAATTTCCCACTTAGAATCATAGAATCATAGAGCTGGAAGAGACCTCAGGGGGTCATCAAGTCCAGCCCCCTGCCCAAGGCAGGACCAATCCCAACTAAATCAACCCAGTCAGGGCTTGGTCAAACCAAGACTTAAAAACCTCTAGGGATGGAGATTCCACCACCTCTCTAGGTAACCCATTCCAGTACTTCACCACCTTTCTAGTGAAATAGTTTTTCCTAATATCCAACCTTGATCTCTCCCACCACAACTTGAGACCATTGCTCCTTGTTCTGCCATCTGTCACTACTGTGAACAGCCTCTCTCCATCGTCTTTGGAACCTCCCTTCAGGAAGTTGAAGGCTGCTATCAAATCCCCCCTCACTCTTCTCTTCTGCAGACTAAACAAACCCAAAACCCTCAGTCTCTCCTCATAGGTCATGTGCTCCAGCCCCCTTATCATTGTGGTTGCCCTCCGCTGGACCCTCTCCAATGCGTCCACATCCTTTCTATAATGGGGGAACCAGAACTGGACACAGTACTCCAGATGTGGCCTCACCAGAGCTGAACAAAGGGGAATAATTACTTCTTTACATCTGCTGGCAATGCTCCTCCTAATGCAAGTTAATATGCCATTAGCCTTCTTGGCTACAAGGGCACACTGTTGACTCATATCCAGCTTCTCATCCACTGTAATCCTCAAGTCCTTTTCTGATGAACTGCTACTTAGCCAGTTGGTGCCCAGCCTGTAACAATGCTTGGGATTCTTCCGTCCCAAGTGGAGGACTCTACACTTGTCTTTTGTTGAACCTCATCAGATTTCTTTTGGCCCAATCCTCTAATCTGTCTAGGTCACTCTGGACCCTATCCTTGCCCTATAATATATCTACCTCTCCCCCTAGCTTAGTGTCATATGCAAACTTGCTGAGGGTGCAATTCATCCCCTCATCCAGGTCATTAATAAAAATGTTGAACAAAATCAGTCCTAAAACAGATCTTCGGGGCACTCCACTAGAAACCGACCGCCAACCTGACATCAAGCTGTTGATCACTACCTGTTGGGCCTGACATTCTAGCCAGTTTTCTATCCAACTTACAGTCCATTTATCCAATCTATACTCCCTTAACTTGCTGGCAAGAATATTGTGGGATACCGGATCAAAAGCTTTGCTAAAGTCAAGTTATATCACATCCACCAACTTTCCCATATCCACAAAGCCAGTTACCTCATCATAGAAGCTAATCAGATTGGTCAGACATGACGAGCCCTTAGTGAATGCATGTTGACTATTCCTGATCAATTTCCCCTCTTCCAAGTGCCTCAAAATTAATTCTTTAAGGATCCCCTCGAAGGAAGATGATTTTTCCAGGGACTGAGGTAAGGTTGACTGGTCTGTAGTTCCCTGGATTGTCTTTCTTCCCTTTTTTAAATATGGACAGTACAGTTGCCTTCTTCCAATCATCCGAGATCTCTCACGATGTCTGAGTTTTCAAAGATAATGGCCAAAGGCTCTGCAATGACATCTGCCATCTCCCTCAGTACCCTCGGATGCATAAGACTGGAGTCATGGATTTGTGTATGTCTAGCTTTTCTAAATAGTTCCTAACCTGTTTTTTCCCCACCACGGGCTGTCCACTTCATTCCTCTATTGCATTGCCTAGTAAATTAGTCTGGGAGCTGAGCCTGTCTGTGAAGACAGAGGCAAAGAAAGCATTGAGTACTTCAGCTTTTCCCACATCATCTGTCACTAGGTTACCTCCCTCATTCAGTAAGGGCCCCACACGCTCTCTGATCATCCTCTTATTGCTAACTTGCCTGTAGAAACTTTTCTTGTTACCCTTCACATCCCTTGCTAGCTGCAATTCCAACTGCGTTTTCGCCTTACTGATAACTCCACTGCATTCTTAAGCAATATATTTATACTCCTCCCTAGTCATCTGTACAAGTTTCCACTTCTTGTAAGCTTCCTTTTTGTTTTTAAGCTCATCAAGGATTTCCTACCATATTTGCTTTTCTTACTGCGCATCAGGATGGTTTCTTCCTGTGCCTTTAATAAGGCTTCTTTAAAATACTGCCAGCTCTCCTGGACTCCTTTCCCATTCATGTTAAGCATCCCAGGAGTCCTGCCCATCAGTTCTCTGAGGAGTCAAAGTCTGCTTTTCTGAAGTCCAGGGTGTGTATTTTGCTCCTTTCTTCCTTTGGTCAGGATCCTGAAATCTACCATCTCATGATCACTGCTTCCCAGGTTGTCACCCACCTCTACTTCCCCTACTAGTTCCTCCTGTTTGTGAGCAGCAGGTCAAGCTGCACATGGCCCCTGGTCAGTTCCTTCAGCACTTGTACCAGAAGTTATCCCCAACATTCTCCAAAAACTTCCTGGATTGTCTGTGTACTGCTGTATTGGTCTCCCAACAGATGTCAGGGTGACTAAAGTCCCCCATGAGAACCAGGGCCTGTGATCTGGAAGCTTTTCTTAGTTGTCTGAAGAAAACCTCATCTACCTCATCCACCTGATCCGGTGGTCTATAGCAGACATCAACTACAACATCACCCCTGTTGCTTCCACCTCTAAACTTAACCCATAGACTCTCAACAGGCTTTTCTCCCTCTATATACTGGAGCTCCGAGCAATCATACTGCTCTCTTACATACAATGCAACTCCTCCTCCTTTTCTCCCCTGCCTGTTCTTCCTGAACAGTTTATACTCTTCCATGACAGTGCTCCAGTCATGCAAGTCATCCCACCAAGTCACCGTTATTCCAGTCAAATCATTGTTCTTGGACTGGGCCAGGGCTTCTAATTCTTCCTGTTTGTTTCCCAGGCTTCTCGCATTGGTGTACAAACACCTTAGATAACACTTGATCACCCTATGTTCTCCATTCAAGTCAGGGGTCCTCCCTTGTTGCCCTTTCCTCCTTGTGTTTCTTCCTGGTATTGACTTCCTCACTTATCTCAGGGCTTTGGTCACCATCCCCAATGAATCTAGTTTAAAGCCCTCCTCACTAGGTTTGCAAGCCTGCCCCCAAAGATGCTCTTTCCTCTCTTCATTAGGTGGATCCCATCTCTTCCTAACAATCCTTGTGCCCGGAACAGAGTCCCATGGTCGAAGAAACCAAAGCCCTCTCTCTGACACCACCTGCGCAACCATGCATTTACTTCCTCAATTTGATGATCCCTACCTGGACCTTTTCCTTGAACAGGGAGGATGGACGAGAACACCAGTTGGGCTTCAAATTCCTTGATCCTTCTTCCCAGCACTACATAATCTGCAGTGACCTGCTGAAGGTCATTCTTGACCATATCGTTAGTTCCTACATGGAGAAGCAGGAAGGGGTAGCGATCCGAAGGTGTGATCAGTTTTGGAAGACTCTCAGTCACATCCTGAATGCAAGTTCCTGCTAAGCAGCACACCTCTCAAGATTGCAGGTCTGCATGGCAGATGGATGACTCAGTGCCTCTTAGGAGGGAATCCCCGACCACCTCCACCCATCTTCTTCTTTTGGGGGTGGTGGTCATGGAACCCCCCATCCCTCATACTATGCATCCCATGACTTCTGGTAGATGGTGTTCCCTTCTGATTTTTTCCCTAAGAGCTCTCTGCCAAAGCGTTCTCTACTCCAGTTCCTGTGGAGAGATCCTGAAAGCAGTTACTTAACTCTACAGGAATGGGGGATACCTGAGTTGGCCTTCTTCTTCTTCTAGAGGTTACATACTGCCAATTCGCTTCCTTGTTCTGTACTGCCCTCACTGGCTCTTCAGCCTGCTGTGCCTGCAGAATTAAATGCTGCCTTCTATTGAGGAAGTCTTCATCCTCTCTGATGGAACATAGGGTCGATACTTGGTCCTCAAATCCTCTAATTTTTTCTTTCAAAATGGCGACAAGCTTGCACTTAGTGCAGATGAAATCCCTTCTTTCTTCCAGGAGGAAGACAAACAATGCACATGCTGTGCAGGTAACAACAGCAGACCTATCACCATCCATACCTGCCTTCCTTCAGAGAGATTCCTCAGATGTTATTAAATGCCTCCTTGAAGGGCAGGAGAGAGAAAAGAAAAGAAAATTTCTTCAAGGAAAAGAGCACCAAACACTACAGGGGTCTCCCAGGGTGAATTCCCAGGCAAACTCCCGTGTGGGCTGCTGCGCTGTTCGCTGCTTTCTGCATTTGCTCTGGCTGCCTTGAAGGCTGAGGCCAAGCCCGGCTCAAAGCCTTGCCTCTGATGCAATCAACCCCTGAAGGCCCACCAGAGCTCAGGAAGTTTTGATACTAATTTAGTGAAAAGATTTTAAAGAATGGCAAGTGTATCATGCCCCCTTCCCAACTCCCTCTCAAAACTCCCTTTTATCAGCCCCTGTTGATACCCTTTGCCCCAACCTACTGATGATACCCTTTGCCCCATAGCATTGTGCAATGCACAGAGGTAGGATAGTAGGTCACTTACACAATTATATGGATAAACAGTTTTCACCACATTTATTTTTATTTTTATTTTTATTTTTATTTTTATTTTTTTAGTGAGTTAGTTGTTGTCTGTTTCAAACTGCTCACTACTGCACAGTGCAGTGGAGGAGAAAATATGGCCTGTGGAAAGAAGAGAGAAATGCAAGTGGGAGAACGATTGTACTCTAGGCAATGTTTCCTCTCATCTTTTCCATCCATATGTGGAATAAATGTTAAGTGCAGTTAGGCATGTGTGAATGTGCACCACCAGTAGAAACAAAAAAACCTAGCTGTGGGTGCTCTGCTAATCAGTTAGATGGCACTTGAATCTCTCCTGAGCGGCCACATATTCATAGGAACACAGCTGTGTTTTCATATACCATCTCCAGAACCAAAGAGGATGGTGTTCTGGGGATCAAGTGTAACCCACACACCTAGTGTGGTTACTGAGTACTGCAAGTGGCACCTAGACCACTGCAACAGTTAAGATCAAGAGACCTCTACAGCATGGGCTGGGAGCCAGCTGGCTTTTAGCTCAGAGGGTAGAGGCTCCTATAGTCAGCTCCTGATGTCCCAGGTTCAGATCCGCCTTGGTGGTGGTTACACAAGGAGATGAGCTATGTGGAGAACAGCACCGGGGATGGGTGGGAACAGCAGGAAGAACTCTGACTGCAGAATATGCTATTTGAGGTGGAGAGACAGGGGAGTGGTTTTGCTTTGCTTGGTTTATAGGCCTGGATATGATCCCTAATTGTACAGATTGTGTAACCTGCCTAGAGACCCAGTTGAAAGACTTGAAGACACAGAGCCCATCTTGGGCCTCTTGCTTTCCTGCATTTCCTTCTTTCCCTACCTTGCATTGTGGGTGTCCAGGAAAGTCAGGCTGAAGATCCAGTTTCTTGCCTTCCCTTCATGGTTGCTTGTGGAGCCACCTGCAAGTGACTGCCCTGTGAAGTCAATGGTTTTGTGCCACTTGCACCAACAATCATTCTGACCCACAATTCTGACTTAGGAGCACAGACTTAAGATCAGTTCCCATTGTGTGCCTAGGGCAGGTGTAGCTGGCACATCAGCATAGCCCCATTGCAGTCAACAGAGCTACACCATTGACCAAGAGGAGACCTGGCCAGGGCTGAGGATGTGACCCCCCCAGCCCCCCCAGGTCACACTGCTCAGGAATCCTGGGCTGAGGTCTGCTCCCAGGCTTGGCTTTAGTGTAAGGCCACATAGCTGTCTGGGCCTTGGTATTTTTAATGTTCAATCATATTTTTTTAAAGGGCAATAAACACGAGCAGGTGTTGCACTGCCCAAAACATTTCTAACATCTTTGTTTCATTTCCTTGAAAGCCTTTTTGAAACTTAAATTCCCTCTAGATAAATTTGCTGTATGATCAGGGAAACCATATCTCGGGGAAACCACTGAACGCTTCTAGCATAGTAGTGCATAGTACCATTTCTGGCATATTGATGTTGGTTCTCTGACTAGACAATGTGCCAAGCTGTCCTTGGGGGCCTTAATTATTGCAGTGTCAGGCCAGTGTTGCCTGCCTGAAGCACAATCCCACAGTCTAGTGTGAACCCTGGAAATGCTTAATTAAATGACATCCCAAATAGATTAAAGTATCAGAAACTCAAGATACAAAAAAAGGATATTGCAAAAGTAGCAGCAATAGATGCTCTTTCCCTTCCCAATCCTGACAATCTATTTCACCTTGCATGTCTTCAAAAAGCAACAGTAAGAGATCAATGCAGGGTAGTCACTTGGCTTTTTGGTTGGTCTACATACAGTGATAGATAGAGAGCTTGTTTTGAATCTGATCCTCTGCTGGTATAAATCACAAACTTCATTGTAACTTTGCTCCATATGAGGCTCCATTCCTGTTCTGCCACTAGTTATAACCATGCAACTCCCAATGTGCTCATAGCAGCGGAGCAGCTTGAACTAAGGCAAAAATCGGCGCTATATTTTTCTCCTTTAATTGTGTCCTGATCTTGAAGTATGCTCATGAGAGCAAGAATTGCAGGGCAGGTCTCCAGCTAGTGTAAATTGGTATAGTTCTATAAGCTTTACATGGACTAAGCCAATTTATAGTCACATTATATCTAGCTCTGTCAGAATAGGGGTTTGTAGGGTTAGAACATTCAATCATCTTCTTCAAAAGTGACCAGTTATTTTGTGTGCCTCGGTTTTCTGGATCCCCTGCTTGAGATGTGAGCTCAGTTGTCAAATGTGTGAGCATCCACAACTCCAGCTGCTGTCAGTGAAAGCTGCTGCTTCTCAGCACCACTGAAATTCAGAGCCAAAATGTCTCTTTGAAAAACCCTAAGTCCACCACCCACCTCCTATAAGGCAGGTGGCTACAGGGCATTGCTCTGAGTGCAATACACACCATCAAACTGTATTAGAAACCCCCTGGAGAGTCAAAGTGTAAAAAAATTGCAACTACAAAAGGTCTGAATAAAATACTGTAAATATTACATTGTACAGACTAGCACTGAAATCTTCACAAAGCTGTTCAGAACAAAGAAATGACAGTAATGGGACACATGTGGCACACACAGAGCAAATGTCTTACAAGGGCCAATTTGCAAAGGCCGTTATCATTAATATTGTGTTCTGTCATATTATTCTTCAATTATTTGCTCCAAAAACTCTCTTGTCTTGGCTTAATAAGTTGGTTCTCCAGAAGCTACCTGGGATTGATTTCCTTTCTGCAAAGAGAAGTGGATCATGGTTGGATTTTGTGACATTTCTGCAGTCTTAGCTTGTTTGTTTGTGTTTCTCCCCCACCCCTCCAGTCCTGTGACATATTTTAGTCAATTGAACTATAGACTGGGAATTAATTGAATGCTTTTGTTAATGTAAGAGCAGACACGGCGGGGCGGGGGGGGGGGAATACAAAAAGAAAACCATGCTAACCAGATCAGTGACATTGGTTGTTGGCAAGGTGACTTGTCAGTTTAGTGGATCTGGTTAAGAATTAGAATACACCAAAGGGGGGAAAGGAGGAGTGTTGCTAGGCAGCACAGTGGGCAAATGCATTAACCTCATATCTCTAGAGACCTTAGGTTTAAGTATCTCTTATCTTACAAGTGAAAGGAGTTTAGTGGTTCCAGCCTAATCCCTAGTGCATATTTTGTCCTTTATAGACATTATAAAATCTACCACACGATATGACACAACTGGAAACCTTTGGTGTGCAGAGAGACACGAGTTTCTTATCTGAGAGCAGAGGCAATGCAGATTATTCCTAACATGTGTTGGCTGGATAGTTTGAGTGAGCTTTATGGTTTGGTTACTTCTCTCTGTAATGGAGAGGATAATATCTCTTATCTTCCCCTTCAGTCTTGTCCATTAGACTATAAGCCTTCAGGGGGCAGATTGGGCCCAACCCTGCAAGCACTTATGCATATGCTTAATGATGAGTTGTTCCATTCATTTCAATGGAACCACTCATATTAATGAAGTTAAGCATATAGGTGTTTGCAATATCATGCCTCATGGGTTTGAACAATAACATAGCACAAGGGGGTTCTGATCCTGACTGGGGCTTACAGGCATTGCTGGGAGACAACTGCTAATCTCCTGCCTGAATGATGGAAGACTTGCTGTAGTGATTGGGACGATAAATTGACCTGAATTATGTGCTTAACAATGAAAAAGATAATAAAAAACCACATGAGCTTATAGCAATAAATGTTAATGACGATGATGTGTGTGTTGGGGAGGTAGGTGCAAAAGTGAATCAGGCTGAATTCATACAAAATAGACTATAGATATAATTCAAGGACTTTGTTAAGATCATGCCTGATAAACAAGAGGAGTGAAGGTCTAGAAACCATTGGCCCAAAACAGAAGTGTTAGTGAACAAAATAATGAGAGGCTAGGTTAGTCCACCCATCACTCCTCTTTTGGGGTCCACAGAAAGACTGTGGGGGTGAAAATTGGGGGAAGCAAATAAAAGAGTTGCTGATTTACAGAAGGAACAAGCGTCACCCTCATGGTTGCCACCCTGTTGTGTCCTGAGACCTTGGAATATACCATAGCATATCAGCTCTTGAGGTTGCCTGTGAAGGTGGAGGGCATCATGTGGTGTACTCCAGACAGTGCATGGGATGGAGCGTTGTGGTCCAGGCGATGATGAGGGCAAGGACATCAAAAAAGTTGTTAAATGGTGGGAAATTCCTTCCAAAACCTCTCTCCAGTAAAAGGGAAAGGGAGCAAGGGATACTAAAAAGAAAGCCTTATTTACTACTTTGCATTTCAAATGCTTTTTCCTTTCTCTAGGTTTTTAACGAGAGGATAAAATGTTAATAACATTTGCCACAGTACTAAGGATGTTAAATGTCGATTAATTTACTAGTCAAGTAGTCGATGGAATTTCCATCAACTACTTGACTAGTTGATAGGCATTTCTGCATTCTCTCCTTTCAAATGTACAAGAGCCCCAGTGGGGGTTCTTGTGCATTTCAAAGTTGGAACTCCGCGTGCAGACCATGCCAGCAGGAAGTCCCGCTGACTCTGAGTTCCACAAGGGGGCTTCTGCTTTGAAATGCACAAGAGCCTGGGATCAGCTGTGCGGCGCTTCCTCTTTGAAACGCCACCACGAAGTACACCCTTTCCCCCCCTCGATGTGTGAGACAGGGCTGCCAGTGAATGGGGATAGGGATTTAAGACGGGGTGAAGAGTGCAGGCTCTGGAAAGGAGTGAGGAATATAAGAGGGAGTTTGGGGCAGGGAGGGGATTGGAGGAGTAACGCAGAAAAGATGAGAGGGTGAAAATGCAGCCAAATAGCTAGTTGGAGAGGTAGGCAGAGAAGTGGGGAGTAAAGGAAAGTGCAGCTTCTGCAAAATAAAATTGTATCCCTCTCACATCTTCCCTCTGCTCCAGCCTCACTCCCCTCAGCCCCATGATCCCTTCCAGCCTGATCCCCTGTATCGCTCCATGCCCCTGAGTGCAACTGTGGTTTATTGTCTCTGCAGGGGAGGGGAGGGATAGGTGGAGGAAGGGAAGGGAGGAATATGGGAGGAACGGCAGAGACGGACAATGCACAGGCCCCTTGTAGGGAGGCCCAGGGGGGGAGCGTCACTGGGATCCTTGTGTGAAACTCTCCCTCAGTGCCACACACATATGTGCAGCCCCCTGGTGGGCTTGCCAGAGCGCAGCTATGCATGGCTGCTTAAAGGCCCTGCCGATCCAGTCGGCCTCTGCCCCCACACTGGCAGGAATATCTTCCCCTTGCTTTCACAAATATTGTTAAGGACACAACAGGCCGCCACCACTTGGGGGACATTCTGCTCCCTGAGGTCCTGCCGGGTGAGGAGGCAATGGAACCTTCCCTTCAGATGCCTGAAGGTGTCCTCAACAACAATACAGGCCCTGCTGAGCTTGTTATTAAAGCGTCCTTTGCTTTGGTCCAAGTGGCTAGTGTAGAGCTTCATTAGCCAGGGGAGCAGAGAGTAGGCTCAGTCTCCTACAATACAGATTGGCATGTCCATGTCCCCAACCCTGATGGTGCAGTCAGGGAAAAAAGTGCTGGCATACAGCTTCTGGAAGACTGGAGTTTTGAAAGACATGTGCATCATGCGCCTTCCCCGACCATCCAACATAGATGTCCATGAACTGGACGTGATGGTCAATGAGGGCCTGCATGACCACCATAAAGTACTCCTTGTGGTTGATATATTCAGATACCCAGTGGTTGGGGGCCTGGATGGGGATATGGGTGCCGTCAATAGTCCCCCCACAGTTGGGGAAGCCCATAGTGGTAAATCTGGCGATGATGGGGTCCACGTTGCCCAGGTTGATGACTCTGCGCAGCAGGACAGTATTGATGGCCCTCACCACCTGTAGAAGGAGACAAACAGAGAATCACAGGGTTGTCAGGGCCTTTGGGAGTTCCTCAAGCCCAACCCCCACACACATACTAGGTGCAATCCCAACTTTCCCCATCCCCCAGCTGGGCTTTGTGAGAGTGAGACTGAAAAACCTTTCAGGGAAGAAGCCTCCACCACTTTCCCACTTCCCCATTCTAGCAGTTCACCACCCTTCTGGGACAAAGGCACAAGCCACACCTGCATGACCATGGCCCCAGTGGTTGATCTCTCCATGCCGAACGATTCCTAATGTGACGAGCTTCCGGAGGGTGATGGCAACTCACTTCTGGAGAGGGATGGTAGGCCTCGTGGGTGTCCCTTCACCTGAGGGCAGGGGCAAGCCATGCACACGGCTCCATAAAGGTGTCCTTCCTCATACGGAAATTCTAGAGCCACTGCTGGTCATCCCACTGCTCCAAGACAATCTGGTCCAACCAGTTGGAGCTGGTGTCCAGTCACCAAAAGTGGCAGTGCACGGTGTGCAGGGGAGGCCGGGTGCGGACGCACTGCATGAGCAGCACCTGGAGAGAGGTGAGGAGGTGCCCCACAATGAGCTGGAGGTCCTGTTCCTGCTGGGCCAGGAAGGCAGCCTGCAGAAACTGCAGCAGGTGGTGCAGCAGGACATATAAGAGCTGTTGACTGCTTGGAGGCAGGTCTGGCTCCATTGTTAGAGTGCTGAGGTGTCCACAAAGGCAATCAGAGCACACAATGAAAAGGCTTTTTTGTTCTTCAATGAGGTAGGCAAAGGGGAAAAGCCTGAGACATGACTGTACAGGGGGGTCCCCTTAAGCAGGAGCCTCAAATAGCCTCAGGCAGCGGCTACAGGAAGAGAGTGCTGTCCTGATGCCCTTCCTGAAGTGTTTCTGTGTGGCCTTAAATGTGATTCAGCATCCACTGAGTGTGGATGCTCTATTTTGAAATCATTCAGCACTATTTCATTGGGCATTTGCTGTGTAGTCACGCTATTTTGAAATAAGCTATTTTGGAGGAAATACTCCAAAATAGCTTATTCTGAAATAAGTGTGCAGTGTAGATGTGCCCTAAGAGAGCTGGCCTTGGACTAATTTTGAGCCTTCCCTGTATTGTGGACCCACTATTTTGAAATAGTTATTTCAGGAGTTATTATTTCAAAATAAGTTATTTTGAGATAATTTCCTTGTGTAGACATGCCATTGGTGAATACTCATGGGTGTTGGATGCACTGTGGCTACATAAGAAAATGCAGCTATGAGTAAGGGGTTTACCAATCCAGCCTCCAGTGACTTCACAGAAAGCTTTGCTTCCATACAGACTCCAAGGCTAGGCCTGTGAGTGCCACATATAGTACAAAAACCCACACCAACCTGATATTAAGCCACCACCACCCCCCAACTGCCAGAGTTGTATAAAAGGGCCTTAGACCCAAACTCTACCTTCAGAGTGGCCTCTTTAGGGGTCACACAGAGTTCATATATTTTCATAGGACAGAATTGGATTCCAAAGACTTTCTTTTAATATGTGTACTTTTTAAAGATTTCAGGTGAAATTTCACCAAGGGAGTGATGTATCAAGCATAAAATAATTGATTGAATCTTAATAAAACCTGAATGTTCTCTTGCAGAAACAAAAATAAGGTCTCTTAAAGCAGGGCAATCACTTAGGGTACGTCTAGACTACAGGCTTCCGTCGACAGAAGTTTTGTTGACAGAATCTGTCGACAAAACTTCTGTCGACAAAAAGCGTCCAGACCATATCGTTTTGTCGACAAAGCGATCAGCTTTGTCGACAAAGAGCGTCCAGACTGTGGGACGCTCTGTCGACAGAAGAAGGCACCCGGAAGTGATTCTGGAAGGTCTCAGGGACAGCCATAAAGCCCAGGCACTGCAGCATGCTCTCTGCAGAGACACGTGCTTAAAGGGATACTCCTGGACAGCCGTAGCTCTGCTCCTGCCTCTGGCTTGCCTACTTTATACAGGGAAAGCAAAGCTGCTGCAGTTTTTCTGGCTCTGGTTGCCCTGCTTTGTCGGACACCACAGCAGTTTATTTTCTGGTTGGTTGGTTGGTTGGTTGGTTGGTTGGTTGGTTGGTTGGTTGGTTGGTTGGTTGGTTTGTTTGTTTGTTTGTTTGTTTGTTGTTTGTTTGTTTGTTTGTTTGTTTGTTGTATTTTGTCCTTTTGTTTGTTTGTTTCTTTTGTTCTTTTGTTGTTTGTGTTTTATTTTGGCTTTTTTGGCCATGGAGCCTGAGCTGCCCCTGGGCAGACGATGGCCCCACACCATGCTGATGGAAGCTCTGCTGCATGCTCAGGAGAGCATGATGACCTTGGCGGCAGAGCTGGATTCTGAGCCTAGCTTTGAGCCCCCCACTCAGGCTGCAGCCCCGCTGCCTTTGCCCCCCAACTTATTCCTGGAGAGGCGAGTTTGGAGGTTGGACACCAGTTCGGACTGGTGGGACCGGCTAGTGCTGCAGCAGTGGGACGACAATCAGTGGCTCCGGAACTTCTGGATGCGGAAGGCCACCTTCCAGGAGCTCTGTGTCTGGCTCGCCCCTGCCCTGCAACGCCAGGACACTCACTTGTGGCCTGCCATCCCCCTGGAGAAGCGCGTCGCCATTGCACTGTGGAAGCTGGCCACCCCTGACAGCTACCACTCCGTGGGGCATCAGTTTGGTGTGGGGAAGTCTACTGTCGGGGCCGTCTTGATGGAGGTAAGTCACTCTCAGGGGACACTCCAGGGGGGCAGTCAGGACCAGACACAGGGAATTGGGGATGGGGTGGCAGAGGTAGAAGCCCTCTCAGCCTCACCCTGCCATGGTGCAGGGGACCGGGGTGGAGGAGGGATTGTCTGGGGGGGCTGTTGGGGCCTGGGGGGAAGGGGGAAGCACTCCTCAGCAGCTGAGCCAACCCCTCTAATGTCCTGTTCTGTGTGTTTCTATTTGTCCCTTTCTGCAGGTGGTGACGGCCATCAATTCCAAGCTGCTCCACAGGACCATCCGCCTCAGAGACCTGCAGACCATCCTGGCCGGATTTGCAGGGCTGGGGTTCCCAAACTGCGGTGGAGCACTCGACAGGACCCACATCCCCATCCGTGCCCCGCCCCATCGAGCAGCACAGTACATCAACAGGAAGGGCTACTTCTCCATGGTGCTGCAGGCCCTGGTCGACCACAGGGGACAGTTCACCGACATTTGTGTCGGGTGGTCAGGCCGGGCACACGATGCCCGCGTATTCAGGAACTCATACCTGTACCGCAGGCTGCAGGCTGGGGCATTCTTCCCAGAGAGGAACCTGGCAGTCGGGGATGTGCAGATGCCTACGTGCATCGTGGCCGATGAGGCCTACCCTCTCATGCCCTGGCTCATGAAGCCCTACACCGGCCACCTGGATGCGAGCAGGGAACTGTTCAACTCCCGCCTCAATAGGGTGCACTTCCAGGTGGAGTGCACCTTCGGCCTTCTGAAGGGCAGGTTTAGGTGCCTTCTCACGCGGCTGGATATGGGGGAACACAACATCCCCAATGTGGTTGCAGCATGCTGTGTGCTGCACAACCTCGTGGAGAGGAAAAGGGAGGCCTTCCTCACTGCGTGCTGGACACAGGCTGACGTGGAGGGGAGGCACTTAGAGCAGTCCCAGACAGCTGCCACCCGGCAAGCCCACAACTGGGCCTGCGCATTCGGGAAGCCCTGAGGGAGCAATTCACACAGGGAGGCCCCTGATTGTCCCCAGGGCCTTCCACATGTGGGAGTGCCCCATGCCCCCGATGCCTTCCTCCCTGCACCCCTCCTGGCCCCACATTCACTCAATCGACCCATTCATCACACACTGAGAATGGAGACAGGTGGTGGTGAAAACTTTTCTGCAGTTTATTTAACTGTTGCTTTTGGGACAAAATAAAATAAATAACTCTTGTGTTCAGAGAAAAAAATATTTGTTTCTTATAAAATAAACTGTTTGGAAAAAAATACAGTGCGTCTCTCAGTTTGTGTCACTGGTGGGAAGGGGGAATGTCAACTTGGAAGGGGGGAGAGAGGCTCAGGGCTGAGGGGGCTGCCTGGAGGAAGAGCCCCTGGCGGTTTGGCTCTGAAGGCCTTGTCGCACCCGGCTGCGTGTGTGGGCTGCCACAGCAGGGGGCTGGGCAGGAGGTGGGGCTGAGTCTGGGTCTGGGATGGCAGGGGCTTGAGGGGGGGGGCAGAGGCTGAGGGAGGAGCAAGGGCTGGGGGGGCAGGCTGAGGAGGAGGGGCAGGACCAGGCAAAGGACCGGGGAAGGCCATGGCCTCCCGGATAGCAGCGCAGATGTCCCTGCGCTGCAGGGCAAATTCCTGCAGCAACTGCCGGTGCCACTAGGCCTCAGCCTCCAGACTCCTGTCCATTGACTCCTGCATCCTTTGCAGGACCGTTATGTGCTGGCGCGCCAGCTCTAAATAGCTACACCAGTGCTGACGGGTTTCCTGTGGCCGTCTGGGTGGTGGGGCAGGTGTGGCGCCCCCCTCCTGCTCAGCTGGTCCAGCTGTGGAGGACAAGAGGGAAAAGTTGTCAGTCATGCATGCTCACACTTACCCTGGGAGGGCAAGCCCTCCTTCGTCTCATCAGGCAGTGCCTGTCCTAGGGTCAGAGGCTGCTCATGTGCGTCTCAATAAGGCATGGTGTGGCCTGGCCCGCAGCCACGGCCTCCCTCGAGCCTCTACCATTGTGTCCCCCCTCACGCATCCCCCATGGCCGAGCAGCACGGACGAGTGTCGGGCCACGGTTGACACTCCCGTAGAGTGCTGAGAGGCCTGCGGCTGTGTGGCAATCCCAGCGTCTCCAGCCCATGCCTGCATGTGGCATCTCTGCCTGCAGGGACAGCACGGCCCTCCCTGAGGGCGTCCATGGGTGTGCCTCCCCCTTCCCTTTGGGCCGTGCTCAGCATGACATGTCACAGCACTGTACCATCCCCTTTGCTCCCGCCTGCCCTGCCCTATGTGTGTTGGATCCTCACAGCACTCACCTGATGTTTCCTCCCTGGTGTCCGAGGTGGTTTGTGAGGCCTCCTGCGTCTGGGTGCCTGGCTCCTGGGTGCTCTGGGTGCCGTCTTCCTCCTCTTCTTCCTCCTCCTGGAGCTCCTGGTCCCCCAGTAGGTGTTGCGGCTGCTGTATCACGGGGGTCTCCAGCCTGGACTCCATGAGCCTCTCAGGAGGCAGGGGTTCCCCTGCCCCCAGGATCCTGTCCAGGTCCTCGCAGTAGGCGCAGGAATGTGGCCTTTCCCTGGAGCGGGAGCTGTGCTCACGGGCCCTAACGTACCCCTGCCTCAGCTCCTTCACCTTGGCTCTGACCTGCGGTGCCGTGCGGGGGGGGGTGGCCTTTCCTGGCCAGGCCATCTACCAATCTGCTGTAAATGTCCATGTTCCTGTGTCTGGCCTGTGGGAGCTGAAGTGCATCCTCCTCAGCCCACAGCTCCAATAGGGCTTTAAGCTAGGGCCCAGACCAGGATGGTGCCCGCCATTTAGTGCCCCAGAATTCCTGGGGGGATGAGTCCCTGGAAGGGCCAGGGGGGTCTTGAGGGGCTTGTCCCTGGGACATGGCTCACCACACAACAGAGCTCCACCATCAGGGTCCTCTCTGGAGGTGGCTTGTTGCCAATCCTGGGTGCCTGTGCCTTTTAAAGATGGCTGCAGGCAGGAACAATAGAGTTGAAAGCTGTGGCAGGAGTGTCCACCAGGGGTTCTTCCTGGAGGCCTTTTCTGTCGACATAACTTTTCCCCTGCATCCACACCTGCCTTTTGTCGACAGAACTATGTCGACAAAGGAGTTATTCCTCGTGGAATGAGGTTTACAGCCGTCGACAAAACTGCTGCGATATGTCGATGTTATGTCGACATAACTCGACAGCAGTGTGGACACAGGTATAGTTTTGTCAACAGAAGTCCACTTTTGTCGACAAAACCCTGTAGTCTGGACACACCCTTACATTGTAGCAGCTGTTTCTTTTCATTGTTGAAAAAAAAACCCCTTGATTAAATACCAAAGAAAACCCCATACATCTGGGAAGGCCGTAGAGGCCATGCTGAGGACACCTCTTCCTCTCCAGCCAGATAGTGCTCCTTCTAAATTGTTTTGTTTTTCTGGCTGATCCTTCTATGTTTCCAAGACATAAAGGCAAAATGGAATTTGAATATTAAATAATGAAAACAACCTGATGGGTTAAACTTGAAAACAGAACATGGGGAGTGTAGCACACCTTTCACACCAGCATTTCCTTTCCACTGGCAGATGTGGACGCAGGACAGAGATGACAGTGATGATCAGTGAAGATTTTTCATAACTAGCAGCATGCCAAGATAGCTGGGCACAACACAACTGATGTCTGGGATAATCTTTTTTGGGAGCATGTCTGGAGCAAACCAATACATTATTCTTGCTTGTGACTTGTGGAGCAACAACTTGGTTAGAATATATTTTCTGCATTGAAATGGAAACAGGGCTTTCTGGGTTATCTGGAGAGAGCTAGATGTAATAAGTTTGATTTTTTTTCATTAGGGCTACTAATGGCATCTTTGGGTTTTAAAAACCAAGAACCCTTCATGAATTAGTAAATAGAAGATTGTGTCTGACTAAACAGGTGTGCAAATGGACACTGATTTTTCATTTTAACCAATTAATGCCTGTATAGATAGTATTAATTCATTTCTCTATAGAAACACCCCAAAGGCAAGATCACATCAATAGTATAGAAAAGGGCAAATGTGCTTAACCCCAGATGATTTATGTATGTCAAATACTATAGAAGGAGAATAGATGAATGCTGAACAGGATGGTGAGTAATCATGACTGTTCTTTAATGTGTAGAAACTGTAGAAACCATTTCATATTTAGCTAGAAGCCATCTTGTATAACAGAAACCATTTCAGCTTTTCTCTCAAGCACGTAGACCAGAGTGAACTTTCTGTCACCCCGTGAGAAGAGGCCTACAGGATGGGCTATTGGTATGTGTTAATTGGGCTGGTTGGGACAAGAGAGGTACTCCCTCGTACCTGTCCACCATCTTGCTGATAAAGGCTTTGTTTTTCCAAGTTTAATTGAGGATTTCTGTAATTGGATGCCCTGACGTCAGACTGTTTGGCTAAGGGTATAAAGATACTAGGATTGATTGTATTAGCTAGCTTTACTGGGCCCGGCTCTGCTGGGACTACGTTTAACTCATGCTGTGCTTTATTAATTAATAAAGCTGTTTGTTAGCTGCCTAAACAGAGAGGAGCGGTTTTTTTGCTTCAACAATTTGGAGGTCCCACCAAGATTCCTAACGCGCCACTTGCCCCGTATGGCGGACCGGCACTCCACTTCCAAACCTCTCAGAGCGCTCAATAGAAGGTAAAGGGGATACCTGTTACGAAATCTCCTGGGTGAGGGCTTAGGATTTGGAGTGACGGCCGTTGGGGTAAGAGAGCTACGGAATTCAATTTTGTGGAGCGGCTAACATTTTGTCTGTCTGTGTCTGTCTTTGTCTATTAGGCCTGTCTTATGTGTCACAGTTCCAAAGGGCACACCGGTGTCTCTAGTGAGGCAGCCATGCGCTGGACCCTCTGTGTTCGGACGCTAAAAGCTGGTGTGGTGCCATTACTCTCTCTCGGCACATGGAACTGTGGGGAAGCTTTGTCATCTCTTTCTGTTATTTGTGGACGTAGTACTGACCTCTGAGGCTAACCCCAGGCCATAGTATTTCCCCATTGCGTCAGGCTGTCTCCAGGCACCAGGACATGGTGTTCTGTCGGGCTGGGGTGGGTGCCGGAAACCCCTGTGAGCGGGTGGATTTTGGTCCAGCGTTTCACAAGAAAAAGTGGGGGGATCAGTGCAAGCAGGTGAATTCTTAATTTGGTGACTCGCAGAGCGAGCAGGCGGATTCTGATTCAGTGACTCGCAGAAGAATAGTGTAAGCAGGCGGACTTTTGGTTCGGTGCCTTACAGAATCTGTTTAAGCGCGCGCAGAAAATGGGGGTAGGTCAGTCTACAGGAATTCCAGTGCCTTTATGATAAGTGCCTTCTGGTATAGGATCCTAATGAAGTCTGATATTAAGTGCCGGGTGTCTTAGGGCAGCGCCACTTAATAGAAACCCATGGGAACTGGACAGTAAAAAGATGCATCTAAATGTGAAAACTGTTGAAAAAAAAAATGTGTGTGGAAAATGAGTATGAATGTAATGAGTGAAGTATGAATGCTGCTGCATAGGTCTGAGACTTGACCTGATCCCAGCTGCACCAGGACTCTCCCACAAGGGAGCTGTGAATGCAAGGGGGGGGGGTTTGGCTGAACCTCAGGACTCAGCGGATATGTGAGGGAGTGACGACTCCCCTTATTTCATGAGCTGCTAAGGTCTGACACTCTAGACCCGGCAGACTCTTTCTTTGGAGTGTGTAAAGTTAGTTTAGGTGGGGGTTAGTCTAAACATCCCCCCACACTGCCGAAAGGCACCCTGTGTACTACATGTACGTGCATAATGGTCCAAGGACCTGTAAGCATTTAACAAATTGGAAAAGAGGAAAAATTAAAGCCCTGAGGATGAAAGTGAAGCTCAGAAAAGCAAAAATCCGCCCTGCAGTAAGATATGTAACTTAAAAGTTGCTGCAGAGCCTCTGTGCCAAAATAATGCACAAGAAGTGGAAGAAAAAAGAGATTTCTCAGTTGGCACACCCATATCAACCAAGCTTGGAAATTCGGCACAACATCACCCCTCTACCCCTCTTTATAAACGCATACACAGATAGAGAGAAAACATGAAAAATAACTGAAAGGAATTAGCTCTTCCCTTTGAAAACACGGGCTCCTGTAACAAACTTGCCCGATCAAAGCAAAACACCAAGTTTAAAATAAGTTTAACAGTTTAAGGAAGTGTTCCTCCAAATCCTAAGAAAGAAAAAAATTAAGCAATATTGTAATGTGTAAGGAGAAAAAAACTGCTTTAAGAAATGACTCCTTGTTTCTTGCAGCCTCTTTTAATCATCTAGGCAAAGAAACAATCAAGTTTAAACATTTGGCTACAGATACTTTGTTAAATCTATTAAAGGAAAATAAGGAATTCTACTGAAACTTAATTGGTTAACTGCATAAAAGAATAGAATCTATACATTGTAAATTTGTAAAACCTGCACCCTAAGGGTTAAATGTGTCTTCAAGGAAACTAATTATTGTTTTAAAAAATCCAAGCCGAGAAACTTCACGGTGTTTCTGTTCAAGGCTGAGTTGATAGCACTTTTGGCTTGCTTTCAGATCCAAGGTTGTGTGTCTGCAAACTGCCTGTCTGTTCTGGAAGGGGGCACTGTCCCCATAAGTAAACCTGTAACATTGCATGTGATTCTTTTCAGGAAAAGAAAACCTTTTTGCTTGCTGAAATAGTAACTAGCAAGCACCTTGTTCTAAGAAAAAGTTTCTGTGGCAGTAAATCATTTGAAGCTTCACACACATTAAAAAAGCTTGGTCTGCAGTACAAGAGGAAACTGAGGCATGCCACCTCTAACTTAATAATTAAACAATGAAGTAATTTACTCAAACCCTCTGAAGCTGGTGTGCAAAATAAAAGCATACCACTGGGTAACAGCAAGCTGATCAAAAATTAGCAAAAAAATCTGTAAAGAAAAAAAGTGTTCTAAAATATAATGCACCACCCCAATGTGGGTAGAAATGTTTTCTTTGTCTTTCAGATCATCAAAAAGCGCAAATATCAGCTGAAAATTAACTGGAAAAAAAACATGGTTCTGTGTCATGACATAATAAGTTTGTGTTCTGTGTTCTGTCCAGATTTGTCTTGTGTGTGTCTTAATTGTGATATATGTATTTCAAACATTGTTGTGTGTACAATATTGTTGTTTTAATGAAAGAATAATTTAAGTCCCTTGAATAATCTTAACTTTGTGCTTTACACAGATGGCTTTTTGCTTTTATGATTCTAGTGGAGTTTTAGTAGCAGGCTATGCAGTTTGTACAGTCTGGGATGTAGTAGAATCTGCCCCTCTATCTGCTGTTTCTTCCGCAGGTAGCGGAATTAATGGCTCTCACAAGGGCTTGTCATATTGCTGCAGGAGCGTCTGCTACTATCTACACTGACTCCCGGTATGCTTTTGGCGTAGTTCATGATTTTGGTACGCTCTGGAAGCAGCGAGGTTTCCTTACTTCCTCTGGCCACTCTATAAAGAATGGACCTTATGTAGCTGCTTTACTTGATGCAGTTCTTTTACCTTCGGCTCTTGCTATTGTTAAGTGTGAAGCCCATTCCTCTTCCTCTAATGAAGTTGCATTAGGAAATGACATGGCGATCGGGCTGCTAAGGCAGCCGCCCTATGTCCTCCTCGGGCTGAAGCATTGTACCCTTCTCTCCTACCAGCTCCTATGCCATCTCTGTCGAACTGGCCCTCCTGCAAGACCAAGCCCCAGAATCGGAAAAGCAGGAGTGGAGACTGGCAGGGTGTACCTTGCACCCAGACCACTTGTGGTGCAGCTCTGATGGCCACATTGTTGCCCCAGTGGTCTTGCTACCTCACCTTGCCTCCGTGCTCCCTGGATTGTCGCACGTTGGCAAAGGGGGGGATGGTAGCAATCCTTAAAACAAAATTGGTTTGCTCCCAAATTCTCCCAAGCAGCCAAAGATTACTGTCTGGCTTGCCCTGTCTGCCAAGCCCACAACGTGAGTAAACCTGTAAAGACAGTTCTCAACCAGACCTCCGCCTTTGGGACCATTTCTGAATTTACAGATGGACTTTATTCAATTGCCTAAATGTCAATCCTTTGAATATGTGCTGGTTATTGTTTGTTTGTTTTTGAAATGAGTAGAAGCTTATCCCTGCAGGAAAGCTGATGCCATCACAGTGGCAAAGAAACTTCTAAATCATTACATCCCATCATGGGGAATACACCTTGTGATCTCCAGTGATAAAGGTACACACTTTACTGGACAAATTGTTCAAAAACTGGCAAAGTACTACTCTATCAAACAAGCACTGCACTGTGCGCGACACCGGAGAGTGCAGAAGCAGTAGAAAGATGAAACAGGATTTTAGAGAACAAACTTGCTAAAATATGTGAGAACTCTGGCTTAACATGGGTAGAAGCACTCCGACTGCCTAATGAGCATGAAAGCCACTCCTAATCGGAAAACTGGACTCAGTCCACATGAAATTGCATGTGGCCAACCTATGAAACTGTTAAGCAGCCTAAAAGAAATTAACCTGGCTGATGCCACACTATTAAAGAAGTATAGTCAAGTATTGTCAGGAACTTATGAGGTGTGTACAGTCTTATCATTCACAGGTTAAGGATGCCTTCCAGGAGGCCCGACTGAGCCGTGCCATAAACTACAACCAGGAGACTGGGTTTGCGTGAAAGTTCACCAGCGGAAGACTGCCCTGGAACCCAGGTGAAAGGGTCCCTACCAAGTCCTTCTGACCACCCATACTGCTGTAAAGTGCGAGGGATTGCCCACCTGGATTCACGCGTCCCACTGCAAACCGGTTCCAGCCCCTACAGAGGTTGGCCCCACTAAGGAGCACCGCAGACCTGGTACCAGAGACCCAGGTCCAGAAGCAGACGAGGATCACCGCAGACCTGGTATCAGAGACCCAGGTCCAGAAGTAGACGGGGATCAGCGCAGGCCTGGTACCGGCAATCCAGGCCCAGAAGCAGACGATCCTGAGAGACCGAGGCCAAGGTACCAGCTGCGGCACAGAAGAACCTGCCAGCGATAGGTGAAGCAAACTACGAAGTCCTGAAGAACAGCCAGCATGAGGCTGGACAAACAATTCATGTTGAGCTTATGCTTAATCTTGTTTTTAATACCTAGCAGTTATACCCTATATGGTTCAAATGTGTTTATGCTTTTAATGAACCAAGTTTCTCAATAATTTAATTCCACAGGTTGCTGGATATGTGCTCACAGTCCTGTACATTCAGAAGGAGATATCCCAATGATTCCAGTCCCACTAAACAACACTCAAATGAATGGCACACTGTTTAGTGAACTAAAGCCAAATGATACTTGGCAGGATAAAGGGTTTACTAACCCAGGGTATATCCGCCTAGCCCTGACCCCAATTGGAAAGTACTGCTGGACATGTAATGGTTCAGGAGCCAGGGTGGGAAAAAGCCAAAACCAAATGGCCCTAGACTACGTCCTAGCTAGTAAGGGTGGGGTTTGTGCCTTAGTGGGAAGAGAATGCTGTGTGTATATCACTGACACCAGCAAGAAAGTAAAGGAAGATGCCTCAGAGATTAAAAAAACTGTGGAAAGCCGAAGACAAAAGGAAGACTGGACCCTCTGGGGTTGGTTGGGAGGCTGGTTTGGACATGTGTAGAACTTGGATTCTGCAAGGTCTAGTTTTAGTATTGGCTATATTCTTTTGTGCTTATTGCTGTTTCTTGTTAATCAATTGCTGTATTTCTTGTATTCTGGAAAACACAAGACAGACCCTTACCAAAGGGAATGTGGAACTCATGATGTTAAAATAGGATGAGCAGAGAAAGGAACAAGAAATGTACATAAATGCTTTGATGGAAATGGAGGCATGAAATGGTTTCAAGGTTAGCCTTTAAAAGGCTAAAAGGGGGGAGTTGTAGAAACTGTAGAAACCATTTCATATTTAGCTAGAAGCCATCTTGTATAACAGAAACCATTTCAGCTTTTCTCTCAAGCGTAGACCAGAGTGAACTTTCTGTCACCCCGTGAGAAGAGGCCTACAGGATGGGCTATTGGTATGTGTTAATTGGGCTGGTTGGGACAGGAGAGGTACTCCCTCGTACCTGTCCGCCATCTTGTTAAGGCTTTGTTTTCCAAGTTTAATTGAGGATTTCTGTAATTGGATGCCCTGACGTCAGACTGTTTGGCTAAGGGTATAAAGATACTAGGATTGATTGTATTAGCTAGCTTTACTGGGCCCGGCTCTGCTGGGACCACGTTTGGCTCATGCTGTGCTTTATTAATTAATAAAGCTGTTTGTTAGCTGCCTAAACAGAGAGGAGCGTTTTTTTTTTGCTTCAACAAATGTATACAATACTTTTCTAAGCAAAAGCTAACACAGAAGTCAGCTACAGACTAGGAACACGGCTCTTTGGTAACTTGCTCTGTCCTCATAGAGGACCCCAGTATCAGGCATGGTTTGGCTATTCTTGAAATACTAGCCAATTAGCCCGTCATAAGACGGGATTTTCAGGTCTTCTCTCCTGAGCTCTCTCACTCTGTCTCTCTCTCTCTCTCTTCTCTGCCTCCCTCAGCTCTCCTCCGCCTCCTGCCTCTCTTTCCATCTCTTTCTTTCTCTCTCCCCTCCTCACTCTCCTTTCTCTTTTCCTCCTCCTGCCTCTCTCTCCCCGCCCCCCTTCTCCTTCCCCTTCCCTCCCACCGTGGCACTTGGCTGAGTGCTGCCTGCTCAACTGGGCTGCCGCGAGAGAGGGGGGCAGGGCCGTGACGTACATGGCTGGGGCTGGGGCCGGGGCCAGGGCCGGGGCCGGGGCCGGGGCCAGGGCCGGGGCCGTGTATATCACCACCCTCCCTTCCCCTCCCAACCCAGGGGAGCCCAAACAGCCCCTTGCGCTGCTGGCTCCCCTGGCGGCCCGGCTGAGAGGTGCAGCACTCAGCTGAGTGCCACAGTGGGAGGGGAAGGGCGGCGGTAACGTACACAGCCCCACCCCCTGGCTGTGTACGTCACCGCTCCACCCCCTTCCCCTCCCTCCATGGCGGCTCGGCTGAGTGTTGCGCTCAGCTGGGCCGCCGCGGGGAGGAGGGTCGGGGCAGTGACGTACACAGCCAGGGGGCGGGGCTGTCCCACGCCACCGCCTCCTCCTCCTGCAGCGGCCCAGCTGAGGGGCGCACCACTCAGCGCCACAGCGGGAGAAGGAAGGGGGGGGCGGTGATGTACACGGCCCCGCCCCCTGGCCGTGTACGTCAGCACCCCCCCCTTCCCATCCCACCAGGGCTCAGCTGAGCGGCACAGCGCCAGCGCCACTCACCTGCGCCGCGGCTGGGGAGCAATCAGCAGCAAGTGGCCCTTTGGGGTCCGGCTGCGGCCAGTGGCTGCACCCTCCCCCCCTCGCCAGGTCTGCTTCCCGCCCCCCTCCTCTCGTCCAGCCCCACGGCCCCCAATCCCCCGCCAGCTCTGCTTCCCACCCCTCTTCCTGCCAGCCAGCCCCACGGCCCCTGGACACTCCCCGCCAGCGCTGCTTCCTCCCCCTTCCTCCGGGCCCCCATCCTCCCCTACAGCCCCCGATCCCCCCCCAGCTCTGCTTCCCACCCCCTTCCGGCCAGCCCCGCCTTCCCCTCCTGCGTGGCGCCTCGCTTCTTCCCTCCTCCCCTCCGTGGCATGCTGCACCGCTCCCAGCTGGGCTGTTTGCCACCCAAAGGGCCGCTTGCCACCGCCTCCCCCGCCGGGGCCTGGCAGGAGCGCCGCTCCTCTGGGAGCGGAGCAGCGCGCCACAGCGCACCACGCAGGGAGGGGAAGGGGGCGGGGATGACTGGAAGGGTGGTGGAAAACAGAGCGGTGAGGGGGATCGTGGGCTGTGGGGCTGGAGGGGAGGATGGGGGCTGGAGAAGGGGGAGGGAAGCAGCGCTGGCAGGCTGGTATCCGGGGGGGCCGTGCGGCCCAAACTGCCACGGAGCGAGGAGAAGGGGGGCAGGGCGCTGACGTACTCGGCCAGGGGGCGTGGCCGTGTACGTCAGCGTTACAGACGCACAGACACTGGGCTACTATATATATTATTATAAAATGCTTGATTGCAATAAGTGGTTTGTTATTACTGTGTTTGCCAATCGTAAGGCGGGGTCAGGCAATGTCCCTTCTAATCTTTTCCATCCATGTGTATATTTTTTCCATCCATGCAAGGAATAAATTTTATGTGCACCAACGCATGTGTGGATGTGCACAACCCATAAAAACACAAAATTTAGTTGTGGGCGATCTGCTAATCAGTTGGGCAGCATTTGAATTTCTCCTGAGCAACCGCTCAAGTACACAACTTACAGGGAACACTTGTCCTAGGAGCTTGCCTGCACAATGCAAATCACAGATTTCATGAAAATCCATTTGTAGTCCTGTCTGCATAACTAGTAAAACTATGCTAGTGCTAGCCTTATTTAAAAACATTTGTTGTTAGAGGACTTTTAGCTTAGTTTGTCGCTTATGGATTCTGCTCTCAGTTTACATGGATGGGTCACCCATTTCTTCAATTCAAACGACCACACTAAGCAGAATTCCAAAAGAAATGAGAAATATTAGACCCACATCCTGGGCTATATTTTATATTCCTTTTAGTCTCTGTATACATTTTGGCTGTGTCTACATTGGCACCCCTTTCCGAAAAAGGGATGCTAATGAGACACTTCGGAATTGCAAATCCGCGGGGAATTTAAATATCCCGCGGCATTTCTGCATACATAACTGCCGCTTTTTCGGCTCGGGGTTTTGCCAGAGAAAGCGCCAGTCTGCGATCTTCGCGGAAAATAAACCCTTTTCCGAAGATCCTTTATTCCTACTTGAAAGTAGAAATAAGGGATCTTGCGGAAAGGGCTTATTTCGGAAAATCGCGTCTGAGACTACGCTTTTCTCGGCAAACCCCGAGCCGAAAAAAGTGGCAGTTATGTAAATAAAATGCCGGAGGATATTTAAATCCCCAGCATTTGATTCCAGTGTCTCATTAGCATCCCTTTTCCAGAAAGGGGTGCCAATGTAGACACAGCCTTTGGGTTTTCAGCTGTGTTTGACATCTGTCAAATAAGGTCCCATCTCCTTTGAAAGTAAATGACCTGGTTGTTTGCTTGGTGTAAATAGACTGAGTTAGCAGTTCTTTAAAATGGATTTCTCATTCTGTTAAAATTAGAAAAAAAATCTAACCAACCCCCTGGATCCAGTCAACCCTGAACAAAGAGGATCTTGGAATCTGGATCCTAACTTTGCATTGTGGATGCAAAGTTAGAAAAGGTATGGAATCTGGTCATAGGTGCCTTCAAAACGGGGATGCCTGAGTTGAGTGTTGGTTGGGGGAAGCCATGACTGATTGATTTCTATAGTGCTGCTTAGCAAGCAATTCACATCCCTGCTGGTCAGGGAATTCTCTAGGAGAACCTTGCTAACAACAACTGTTCTTAAACATGGTTTCAGTTAGCACTATTCTGATTTCATTGCCGACAAGATACAGTATCTCTGCCTCAGGATGATTTCTGTTTTCTTGACTGCAGCAGAGTGGCTTTTCCACTCAATCTTTACTAAATCACCCACAATACCATACGAATTTTTAAAAATAACATGACATCCTTTCCTGTATGACGTGTGACAGCACTACCAGCCACTGCAGATGCATGGGTCTGTGTGCGTTCTGTGGGAACACTGAGATTTAATAAATGCCCAAAACAAACAACAGGTGTCTATGTTATTTTGCAGTTAGGAACACCTCAAATATCAGACTTTGGCAGCTCAGGCCTTACAAAAGGAATCTTTTTATTCCAAAGGTTCTTTGAAACTTGTATGGTGTGTATTTATGTTTAAGAATGCAGAGAAGCAGACAAGATTTTGAAATCAACGTAGATAAAAATAGGCTTTTAGATGCATCACAAGGACCTAGTTTGACTACTTTGCATTAGCGCACAACAAAAGTATGGATCAGTATCAGATTTAAGAACAACTGGAGAGGGCACATAATGACTCAGATAACTTGTAATAGCCTCTCCCCCCTAGGGACTTGTCTGTACTGGGGAATTTTGCACTGGTGTAGTTATGCCAATGTAGCAACACCAGATAAAACCTCCGGTGCAGAAATGTAGCACTGATCCACTACGTGTTTACACCAGTGCAGCTTACCCTTTTCTGAAAAACAGAATAATCTGGTTTAGTGTAAGTCACTTTTAACAATGCAATGTGTGTTCACTCTGTTGCAATGATATCAGTGCACATACAATAGCACAAAAGTGCCTGGGATTGACAGATCTCTGACTATAATGCAGCGGCTGGGGCTGATGCTGCAGTCATCGCTTAAGCAACCTTTCACTAACTAGCCATTTTGCAGGCACTGTGGCTGAACAATCAGTCTGTCTTTCCTTGGTGAGAAGTGACAATGTTATTACCATCCTCTGGCTTTTTTGGGACCCATGTGAAAATGAGAGGTGGTCTCAGTCTAGTGCCAAGTATTGTCCCAAAACATATCCCTGTTTTCTTAGTTGGAAGCTGGTCATTAGAGACTAGCCTGCTCTATCTTTTTAAAGGGGGTCTTCCTAAGGACAGAGTAATGAGGAAGTGTGCACCACTTTTCCGCATGATGTATCCATTCTGTGGATATACAATGAACTCAGACGGGAGTTTTCAAAGGAACCTAAATGAGTTGGGTGCCTCCTCTGACAATGAAAGCCTCAGTCTCCAAGGCTGTGAGTTTGGCACCTGTCACGAGTTCTTACATGAATTATAGATCAGCTGAGGACTGAAACTGGTCTAAGGTGGAACTGAAACAATAGTTGTGGCTGTCTGAATCAGTTCCTTTCTTTCACGAATTTGACTCAGAGCTGAGTATTTCAGAACCTCAGACAGAAAAAGGGTTATTTCAATTTTAGTTCTAATAATGGGAAAAGGTTAAGACAGAGGGGATGGGAAACAAAAGAAAGGAAGGTCTAATTTCTTTGAACCACTGCACCTATCCTTGTTTATCATCTTAGTAAATTGTTTTCCTCACAGCAAATAGATAATCAAGCTCATTTTTACTCCAATGTAACTCTGTTGAGGTACATCTGATATACTCCACCATCAGTAAGATCAGAATTGTATCTTTAATGACTGATATTTTAAAAAAAAACAAATTGAAATTAACACATGCAAAATAACATCAATGTAGAGTCAAGGTATATGTAAGAACATAAGAACATAACAACGGCCATATTGGGTCAGACCAAAGGTCCATCTAGCCCAGTATCCTGTCTGCTGACAGTGGCCAATACCAGATGCCCCAGAGGGAGGGATCACAACATGTAAACCTCACATGATTCCTCCCCTGTCACTCACCTCCAGAGAAACAGAGGCTAGGAACACCATTCCTACCCACCCTGGCTAATAGCCATTGATGGACCTAACCTCCATGAATATATCTAGTTCTTTTTTGAACCCTGTTAAAGTTCTAGCCCTCACCGCTTCCTCTGGCAAGGAGTTCCAAAGGTTGACTATGTGCAGAGTGAAGAAAAACTTCCTTTGTTTGTTTTAAAACTGATGTCTATTAATTTTCATTTGGTGATCCCTAGTTCTTATATTGTGGAAATAAGTAAATAACTATTCTTTATTCACTTTTTCCACACTAGTCATGATTTTATAGACCTCTATCATATCCCCCTTTAGTCTCCTCTTTTCTAAGAAGAAAAGTCCAAGTCTTTTTAATCTCTCTTCATACGGAACCAGTTCCAAACCCCTAATCATTTTTGTTGCCCTTTTCTGAACCTTTTCCAATGCCAATATATCTTTTTTGAGATGAGGTGACCACATCTGTTCACAGAATTCAAGATGGGTGTACCATAATTTTATATAGTGACAAGAAGATATTTTCTGTTTTATTCTCTATCCCTTTTTAAATGACTCCTAGCATTCTATTTGCTTTATTCACTGCTGCTGCACATTGAGTGGATGTTTCTAGAGAACTATCCACAATGACACCAAGAATTCTCTCTTGAGTAGTTGTAGCCCAATTAGTCCCCATCATACTGTATGTATAGTTGGGATTATTTTTTCCAAAGTGCATTACTTTACATGTATCAACATTACATTTCATTTGCCATTTTGTTGCCCAATCACTTAGTTTGGTGAGATCTTTTTGAAGCTCTTCAGTCTGCTTTAGTCTTAACTATCTTAAACAGTTTATCATCTGCAAATTTTGCCACCTCACTGTTTATCTCTCTCTCTAGATCATTTATAAATAAGTTGAATAGGATGGCTCCCAGGACCAACCCTCGGGGAACCCCACTAGTTACCTCTCTCCACTTGGAAAACTTACCATTTATTCCTACCCTTTGTTTCCTGTCTTTTAACCAGTTACCAGTTCATGAAAGGATCTTCCCTCTTATCCATGACAGCTAACTTTACTTAAGAGCCTTTGGTGAGGGACCTTGTCAAAGGCTTTCTGGAAATCTAAGTATACTACATCCACTGGATCACTCTTGTCCACGTATCTGTGGACTCCCTCAAAGAACTCTAGCAGATTAGTAATGCATGATTTCCCTTTACAGAAACCATGTTGACTTTCCCCCAACAAATTATGTTCATCTATGTGTCTGACAATTTTATTCTTTACTACAGTTTCAACTAATTTGCCCGGTGCTGATGTTAGACTTACCCAGTCTATAATTTCCAGGATCACCTCTAGAGCCCTTTTTAAATATTGGCGTCATGTTAGCTGTCTTCCAGTCATTAGGTACAGAAGCTGATTTAAAGGACAGGTTACAAACCATAGTTAATAGTTCCGCAATTTCACATTTGAGTTCTTTAAGAACTCTTGGCTGAATGCCATCCGGTCCCGGTGACTTGTTACTGTTAAGTTTATCAATTTGTTCCAAAAACCTCCTCTAATGACACCTCAATCTAGGACAATTCCTCAGATTTGTCACCTAAAAAGAATGGCTCAGGTTTGGGAATCTCCCCAATATCCTCAGCTTTGAAGACTGAAGCAAAGAATTCATCTAGCTTCTCCGCTATGACTTTATCATCTTTGAGGTCTCCTTTAGCATCTCGATCGTCCAAAGGCCCCACTGGTTGTTTAGCCAGCTTCCTCCTTCTGATGTACTTTAAAAACATTTTGCTATTACTTTTTGAGTTTCTGGCTAGCTGCTCTTCAAACTCCTTTTTGGCTTTTCTTATTATATTTTTACACTTAATATGACAAAGTTTATGCTCTTTCTATTTTCCTCACTAGGAAAATATTCCCATCTCCTGTTTCCTCACTAGGAAAATATTCCTGTCTCCTTGAGATGGGAATTATTCTTCCACTTCCAAATATAGACATAGTTAAGGCACAGTACCTTAGGGCCATGGTGTCCAACATGCTAACCACTAGCCACATGTGGCTATTTGGCCAGTTGAGTGTGGCTTCAAAACTGGCTGGACACCACGGGTCTAGGGTGTTTGTGTGGACCCTGCTACTGTAATCCATGTGCCTACACCCTGGTCTGCATTACTTAATTAGGTCAGCATAAGGCAGTTTACATTGACTTATCTCTGTAAGTGTCTGCACTACAATGTAGCTCTGATTAATGTAACTCTCCCACTACACCAACTTAAGAACTCAGTGAGAGGTGTAGTGCTTAAGTCAGGGGTGGTCAAGAGGAGCTAGCTATCCGGTCTACCAAGCCGCTGGGTCTGGCCCACAGCCACCTTGCTGGCACCCTCACTATGCAGCAGCTCATGCTGTTTTAAACAGCTGGCTGCTAATTGCTCTGCAAGCTGGGAAGGGATGGGAGAATTTGCACACTGTCAGCACCCCCATAAAATCCCTCAGTTCCCAGTTTCTGGCCAATAGGAGCTGAGAAATTTTGGTTGAGGCAGAGTGAAGCCTCTTTCCTCTCTCCTCCCAGTGCTGGAGCAGAGCCATGTGGAATAGTCAGCTCAGCAGACACGCATGGAGCCTGCCTCAGGTTCCTACTGGGCTGCTGTCTGGGAGCCAACTAGGTAAGAGTCTCCCAGCCAAAGCCTGCCTCTGGCATCCACCTACCCTCTCTTCCCCCCCAACTATTTGCCCCAGGTCATCAGCTCATCCTGCCCTAGGTCACCACCCAAAAGCTCTGTTTCCCTCTCCCCATCTCCTCCGGGCCATAACTCCCTCCCAGACCCTGCACCCCCTCCTACTTCCCTCCCCAAGGCCATAAACCTCTCCTGCATGCATCCCCCCTTCTGGACCTCGCACCCCCAAGCCCCTGCTCCAGATCATAACCCCTCCTTCACCCAAACTCCTCTCATATCCCACACCTCATTCTGCATCCCACCCACTGTCCCAAACCCTGTGCCCTCTCCATAGAAGTGTGGCCCATGACCACATACCAAAATCTTGGAGTGGCCCCCCCATTAAAAATTATTGCCCACCATTGGCTTAAGTTGATGTAGTTAAGTCAGCACAGCAGCAGTGTAGACTTACATCAACTGTTCCAGCTTTTCAGAAGCTCTCCTACAATGCTGTATGCTAACAGTTAAATCGGTGCAAACACTCCTGGTGAAGATGTGCACTTTCAAGACAAGAAGCATAGTGTGGAAAGGCAAAAGCAGTTTAATAACTACAGTCGCTGTAAATCAACTAACTTAGGTTGTCTTAATTTTGCCCTAATAGGGAAATTACTTTCTGAAGGGTGTATGGGACTGAGTTGTGTATGGGTCATTGTTGCTAGGCAGATGCACAATTAGCACTTGACACAGAAATTTCTGCAGCTGGGTATGTTCAATGGGTTCCCTGTTGCCGGATTCAGATGTCATGAGGGCAAGCAGTGAGGGCACTTGATTTACAAAAGGCCATGTGCCCTGCAGGGGTTGGGAGAAAGTGAACCATGGCAGCAGACAGATAGCTGCTTTGCAGCAGATTAGTGATGTTAATCCTCTAGCAGGAAAGCCTGGTAGTATTAATTGTCGAAAGGGGAAACTGGGAAGGAAAACTAACGTCTTTCAGTTTAATTGTATACTTGGAATATTGTTTGATTTTAACCAAATGGTTTCATTTAAATTGTCTCACGTAGTATGAATCACCAACATTTCTGTTATTTGAATGCGATGGTGGAAAGAGTCATTTTTCCTTAGTGTTTTGCTATTCTCAGTTTGTATTTTTCTTGTAACTTTTTTTTAAAGCTATAAACTGGGTAGCTGATTAGCTGAGTGATTTCAGCAGAAGAGGCAGAAGAGTGCACATGGATTCCAACGGAAGATTTCTATAGGCAAGTGGTAGGAAGATGCAAATGACTCAGCAGACTGTATAAATTTTGATGATCAAAAACTGTAACTGAGAGACCAATTCAACCTAAGCTTTTGGCAATGCTGAAGTTTTTTCTCACTGTGTATCCATGGGGACTGGCTTGATTCATCAACAAGACACAGAACTGAGATTACTGCCTCCCCCCAAAGAGCAATGCAGACACTGAATCAGGTCTGAGGAGAATGCAATTTCAGGCCCAGTATACAGGAAACCCACTCCCTAAATCGGATTAGAACCCCAATTAAATCAATCAGGCAAGCCCCCTTTAACAATGACTCAGCTCCTCTGACTATGGAGTGTGTGTGTGTGTGTGTGTGTGTGTGAAGCCAAGGTCTACTCTCTTGAGGGAGGAAAACAAGTGATGAGTCATGCTTACTCCAGTGCCTTCCCACCCACGCTTGGGTGGCCTGTGAAGAGGTACAAGGGTTGTTTTACTCCTTTACATGGGTATTTTGGAGTGTGACCCTTTCTCAGCTGGTAGAAATAAAAACAAATATCTGCAGAAGAAAGGCAGCATGGGAAATATATCCAAGCTTCACTCCCCTACCCTCAAAAATCCCTGAAAGGATTTTTTTTTTTAGGATTATCTGGCCATTGGTGACCATTGTGATGGCGTGTCCTTTCTTGTGACAATGTGAACCTTTCCCAATAAGCACTGGACTGAGTTCAAACTGGTTTCACACATCAACAAGCAAATGGAAACAGCAATTGCCACTGCCAGCCTAAGGCTCTTTGTGTCCTGTTACCTATTTGGACAGCTATTCAATCTCCTTAAATACTAATGTTTTTGCCTTTTAGTTTGTTTCAGTTGGCTAGTTGCATGGTTTTCTGCATGGTGAAATAAGGTCTGCTGCTAACAAGTAGAGTGCTTACAAAGAAACTATACATCATACAAAAGTAGATCTATCTGCCATGGAAGGCAGCTGATGAAATGGAGTAAGGCTTGGGGATCCCATGAAAGGGAGAATAGAAGTATGGTATAGAGGGCAAAGAAAGGACCCCAGGAGTCAATGCAGGATACAGAATGGTAAGACAGATGTCATCTTGGCATAGGACTGGGTACCAGAAGATCTGGGCCCTATTCCTAGTGTAAGGCAACTGTTTTTATGCTTCATCAGGTTATTTTTCTTTGTGAAGTAGAGAGACAGAGAGAGCAGTAGAAGACATGGGGAAGAGATTAGGTGGAAACACCTGTATTTCCCTATATATACAGGGAGTAGAACAACTAGGCTGTGTCTAGACTACATCTCTCTTTCGACAGAGGGATGTAAATTAGACACTTCGAAATTGCAAATGAAGCGGGGATTTAAATATCCCACGCTTCATTTGCATAATCAAGTCATGGCACTCTTTGGAAAAAGCCCCATTTCACGTCTAGATCGCGGTTTTACTTTGGAAATGGGGCTTTTTCGAAAGAGTGCCATGACCCAATTATGCAAATGAAGCACAGGATATTTAAATCCCTGCTTCATTTGCAATTTCAAAGTATCTAATTTACATCCCTCTGTCCAAAGAAGGATGTAGTCTAGACACAGCCCTACACAGATTCAACAGATGTAGCTACTGAGCAGGCTTGGTGGCTGCTTGATGCTAGTGGAAAAAAGGGATAGAGAATAACACAGAGAATATCTTATTGCCTCTATATAAATCCATGGTATTCGCACATCTTGAATACTGCATATAGGCGTATGTCTACACTAGCCCCCTAGTTCGAACTAGGGAGGCTAATGTAGGCATTCGAAGTTGCAAATGAAGCCCGGGATTTAAATATCCCGGGCTTCATTTGCATCTTCCTAACAGCGCGCCATTTTAAATCCCCTTAGTCCGAACTCTGTGCCGCTGCACGCAGCGGGTAAGTTCGAATTAGGATCTCTAAATCGAACTGCGGTACCTGCTGTTCCATGAGGAGTAGCGGTAGTTCAAATTAGAGATCCTAATTGAACTACCTACTCCGTGCCGTGTGCCAGCACGGAGTTCAGACTAAGGGGATTTAAAATGGCGATGTTGAAGATGAAATGAAGCCGGGATATTTAAATCCCGGCTTCATTTGCAACCGAATGCCTACATTAGCCTCCCTAGTTCAAACTACGGGGCTAGAGTAGACATACCCTAAATGTGGTCACCTCATCTCAAAAATGATATATTGGCATTGGAAAAGGTTCAGAAAAGGGCAACAAAAATGATTAGGGGTTTGGAAAGGGCTTGGCCCATGGTCACCAACCCGTCGATTGCGATTGACTGGTCAATCGCGAGGCCTCGACCAGTAGATTACAAGGCATTCTGGTCCCCTCCATTTCTCCCCACCCCCAAGAAGCCCCACTACCTACCTCCAGTGACAATGGAGGTAGTGGCAGCTTCCCACTGGGTGGATGGAAGTCCTGAGCAGTGCGTCACTTCTGGGGGTTCTGGAAATGCGCTGGCTGCTTCCTTGCCCCAGGTCTGTGGCTGCCGGGGGAGTTCCCAGAGGCGCACACTGGGACTTCCCTTCTCTGTGGGAGGTGGGGAATCGCCCCGGAGGAGGCATGTGTAGGGGCTTCCCTTCTCCGTGGGGGGGGGTCGGTCCCTGAGGGGGGCGCATGCACGGGCTTCGCTGCTCTGCAGGAGGGGGGAGTCGGGCCCAGAGGGGGTGCATGACAGGAGCTTCCCTGCTCCATGGAAGGCGTGCAACAGGGTTTCCCTCCTCTGCAAGGGGGGGGGGAGTCTTGGGAGGAGGCGAGTGCAGGGGACTCTGTCCCCACTGGCACCCTGTCCCCTGCTGCAGAACCCTGTCCCCTGCCAACCCCCCCAGTACCCTGTCCCCTTTCCCCCACTGGCACCCTGTCCCCTGCTGCAGAACCCTGTCCCCTGCCCTCCCGGCACCCTGTTCCCTCTGCCCTGCCTCCAGTCACAGAACCCTGTCCCCACTGGCACCCTGTTCCCTGCCTCCTGCTGCAGAACCCTATCCCCTGCCCTTCCGGCACCCTGTTCCCTCTCCCCTGCCCCCCAGCCATAGAACCCTGTCCCCACTGGCACCCTGTCCTCTGCCCGAGCACCCACTAGCACCCTTCCCCAGTACCATGTCCCCTGCTCCCACCAGCACAGTTGGGGCCACATTAGTGAGGCTTGGGGGGTTTTGGAGGAGTTATTTTTTTGCATCTCACTTGTGTAGCCCCAACTGACTTTTCTGTGGGCCAGTGACCCCTGACTCAAAACAGGTTTCCCGACCTTCTCAGAAATAAAGACAATGCAGAAACTTTTTGTGTTTGACATAGTATTTTATTTAAAAATGAAGCCTGCCCTCCCACCCCCAGATAAGGGGTATGTGGGGAGTGTCTTTCTCCTCGGTATGGGGCTCAGTCAGTGAGGGCATTTGGGTTTTTTTGGGTTTTTTTCTTCTCTGCTTCTCACTTGTGTGGGGCCCCTGACCCAAAACAGGTTCTCCACCCCTGTCCAGCGGCTACTGAAGTTAGAGTTAACAATTAGCAAGTTGTGTAAATTGGGATTCTCTCACAGCTAATGAGGCCCCAAACATGGGCAAGACTAAATCAAAAGTGTCTGTAAATCTCTTATCTGATTTACTTAAGATTATAGGATAAGCAGTAATGCTCTCTAAAGTGGGACTGGAGCCCAATAAAAATCTGGGGCCTGGACATTTTGTGCCCTCATGCCTGTCACTAAAATGTCACAGCTAGGAGACAAGACTTTATCTGACCAAACTTTGGAGAGTGAGATATCCATTTGCAGGGGACTGAATATTGCTAGCTAAAAGGATTCAGAATTTGCTGGTAAGAGAGAGGTGTTTAGATATGACCTGACACTGCACTTTTCATGCTGGTGACAAACGAACCATAGAATCATAGAATACTAGGACTGGAGGGGACCTCGAGAGGTCATCGAGTCCAGTCCCCTGCCCTCATGGCAGGACCAAATACTGTCTAGACCATCCCTGATAGACAAAGAAGAAGTCAGGTGGCACAAATTACGTAGGGGGTGTCTATAAGTGAGGCTATTGTCTTTCAAGAAGGTCAGAGGAGAAAGTGCACACACACTTACATATTCTAAAGTAGAGTGGAAATTCTGCGGAAAGCTCTAAACTGATAGACATTGCACTTGCAATAAAGAGTGTCTGAAACTCTGGGTGGGCAAAATACACTGTTTTTAAAAATATTTATAGCACTATGTAAAATACATTTGTCTGTCTGACAAACAATATACCAGGCAGTCATGTAGTATTCTCTCACAGAAGGCCCAGCGGCTTCCTGCTTTGTGTTTAAGTGGTCCTAGGTTCAATCTTAGCTAGTTCCACACAGAAGTAGTAGAAATTCTCTTGGTAGAAGGATGGTCCCTTGGCTAGGCCACTGGCCTGGGCAGAGCCAGTCTTAGGGGTGGGCGAGCCGGGTGGTTGCCTGGGGCCGCCATTTTCAAGGGGCCGCGCCGCCGAAATGTAACACAATGAATGTTACACAATTTAGTGCTATTTAAATGCTTGCCTGTGTCCAGCTATAAAGAGCGATGAGGGGTTGTTTTCCCCCTCCCACGCTGGTGGTAGCTTTTGGGGTGTACAAATTTAGGCTATTTTAAAATGCACCGAGATGTAAACAAAATAGCCTAGTGGCATCTTGAATGAGTTGAAAAGTAGTAATGGGGGGAGTGAGTTCCCAGCATCTTAGCTTGGCTGCTGCAAAGTTTGGGTTCCCATCTGCTTATCCCTTCTGGAGAGGAATTTTTCAATGCCAGTGCCTTGTACAAATCCCACTGTGTGGCAGCCTGGGGGATAATTGATCATGGTGTGTTGATTGATAATTTGTTTTCGACAAAGAACAAGGCAATTTTCATTTGGTGTTGCACGCTTGCAATTCTACATTGTAGTGTTATCCTGTCACCTGTTAGTACAGGGAACTATAGCATGAAACCCTAAGTGTACTCAGCACTGTGGTGTATTCATCTTAACTGCATTCTAATGCAAATACACGAGATTTGCAGGCAGCACCTTTAGGAAGAGCCGTATAAAGTTGGATTAGACAATAAGTCCTAATGAAGTTTAAGACCTTCCCCCACATCCCTCCCATTGATACATGCTGACACTAACATGATGTTTAATTGCATGACAAAAAATCTGAATGTTCTTTCTTTGATATTCTTTACTACTAGCAAATTAGACCGAAAACGTATCCCCTAATAATTGACAAGAAATAAGTCTACATTGAAATCTGCACTATTTTGATTTTAAATAAAATAAACACAGTATAGTTCCAAACATCTTGACTTTGTTTTGCAATATTGGAGTAAAAAAATGGTGTAATCACAAATATCCAACTCCTCAAGATAAATGTGCACATAATGAAAATTAGTATGGCAGGAAGTTTTCACCTTGTATTTCAAACTTCACTGGTGTTGAAAGTCTTGTTTCAAACCACCAGTATTTAAACTAATAAGATTTAGATAATCTATCATTGCTTGCTTTGTTCACCTACTTTGAGTTACCTGTCACTTTAGAGCAAGTTTTTAAAACATATGGGTTTACTTTCCATTTGAAGGCTGATGGTAGAATTTTTCTGGATGTGACTTCGAAGGTTTCATTTTGTGAAAAATTAGTATAAAGCCAATAATGAAATTATTCATAATGATCTCTAAGCATTTTCCTAGCCAAGGAACATTCTTTTGGTCAGAACAAATACACAAACCTATTATATTAAAGAACAAGAACATGACAGACACACAGGATGGTGAAAAGTTGGACTAGTATTTTTCTTTCATGGTTTCTATATGATTTTTGTCATTTTTAAAATATTTAAATTATAAGGGAAACTGACAGTCACTTTAACTAGGAAGTACAGAGAACAGACGCAATAATTTAGTTTGTGAAGTGGGGAAGTCAAGGATCAGAAATGTCAGACTGACTTTTAAATAAATGAAGGAGACCTCTGGAGGGATTAAGCTATACTGAAATATATAAACAAGGCAGCCTGCAAAATTTTAGTACTCCATTTAAATTTTAATAGCTGGATTTTTGTCAGTAATCAGGAAAAAGGAAAAAGTTATGAACAACTCTTCTCTGATAAACTACCAACACCAATCAACCAAATATTGTAGAGTAAATATATCCTCAAGTACTTATATTTATGAAAATCCAGAGCAGTCAGGATGCCTTGCATACTTTCCAGTTTCATATAGAAAAGATTATGTGTATTTTCGCTAAATGTTAAGTAATTATTAGTTTTATAGACTAAAACTATGCCTTTCATTTGAATGATGTTTCAACTTGTCATACCGAAATGCTTTACAAATGTACCAAAACATTGGCCTTACTTTTATGCTCATTGCAAAAAATCAAAGATGACACCTATTAACTTGTTTTTCTGAAGGAGGGGAAGGAGGTTTGCTGGACAGATTGACACAGATTCCTTGACATAGTGTTGAAATGGTATTATAAATCCCATATTTAATGACTAAAATAAAAGAAATCCAAGGCTGCGTCTAGACTGGCAAGATTTTGTGCAAAAGCACTTGCTTTTGCGCAAAAACTTGCCAGCTGTCTACACTGGCCGTGAGAATTTGCGCAAGAGCACTGACATTCTACTGTGCGAAATCAGTGCTTCTTGCGCAAATACTCTGACGCTCCTGCGCAGGAAAAAGCCCTCTTGCGCAAATGTTTTTGCGCAAAAGGGCCAGTGTAGACAGGCAGCTAAGACGTTTTGTGCAAAAGCAGGCTAAACGGAAAAAGGCCCTAGTGGACGCTTGGAGGCTCCGTAGCCGCAATCAGCTCCTGGACTTCCTGGTAACCCTAGCCCCCTTAAAGCAGATGCAGGCTGCTGAGGTCACAAGGCAGGAGCCCTTCTCCGACCTCTGGCCAGAGGTCTGCCACGTGGCCCCTGCTGTCCAGCAGACACCCCCCAAGCATGATGGCAGCTGTAGGTGGGGATCAGCCACCCGCACCCCCAGCGCAGGAGGCCCCCAGGGCCAGAAAAAGAAGGGCCCCATCCTGGTCCTCGGGGGAGCTGGTGGCACTGCTGGACCTGTGGCAGGAGGAGGAGGCCCTCCATGACACCCGCTCCCGGCACCGGATCGCAGAGATCTTTGACCGCATGGCCCAGGCGCTCGCCCAGCAGGGCCATCCAGCCTGGACCCTGGAGCAAGTCCGGGCTAAAGTAAAGGAGCTGCGCCTGGGCTACGTCCAGGCCAGCGAGGGCCAGGGGGCAGGAGCCGACACCTGCCCCCATTACCAACGGCTCCACGCCATCCTGGGCCAGCCAGCACCGCAGGCACCGGACGTCCCTGTGGACAGCAGCACGCGCCCCACTCCCCCCCCCCCGTCACCAGGACCACCGAGGCGGGGGAAGGAGACAGCAGCAGTGCATCGGAGGACGAGGCCAGCACTGCCACCCTGCAGGCCCCCTCTGGCAGCCCCGATGTCTCCCGTGCATCCTCGGAGGCCGGGGAAGGATCCACCAGTGAGTGTTGCATTTTGCACTCACAAGGGCGGGGGGAGAGAGCACGTCACTCAAGCCATGTGAGCTGCACGCTGTGTAGCATTAGGCAGTAAGCAGCACGTGCAACCACGTGCAGCCTGGTAACCGAGCGGGATGTGGCCGCGGCAGGCAGCTGCAGGGCATGCCTGGGACCTTGCTGCTCACACACATCCGGCAGGACCAGGGGGGAAGGGTGGATGCCGGCTGGAACCAGCCAGGGCCCCAGGGACTCAGGCCAGAGCCCACACCTCCGCAAGTGTGCAGCACGCAGAATGGCACACTGTCCCGTGCCTGGCTGTGAGGCACAGCCAGCTGCTCCTGGGAAAACCGCAGCGTCACAGCCCTGTGAGCGTGGCCCCCACCGAGCCCCTCGCCTGCTCCCGGTGCCTTGGCTGGCTCCCTGAGGGAAGTCCCCACTGCGGCCACACATGTCCCTGGGCTACGTGTGTGAGGGCTAACGGGAGGGGGGGAAGCGCTCGGGCCGGCCCTAGGGCCACCTGAGTTTTGCTGCAAGGATGGTACACTCCCCAGTCACCCCTGGTTCCATCCCGAAGACATCCCACACGATGGGGATCTGAGAGCCCAGACCACGTCTGCCAGATGTGCTCCCAGGCACTGTGTGGGGATTCATCTCGCTCCCTGTCAAACACCATTGATTAGCCCAAAGCCTCACAGCCTCCACTGGCAGGGAGTTCCACAGGTTAACACAACACAAGCGCCCTCCCACCTCCACGGGCCAGGACACAGACTGGTGGTTACAATACATGGAGGAGGACCCTACTCCAGGGGCGGTCCTGTATGCAAACATACAACACGGGGGGGAGGGGGGTAACCAAGTGGGCCCAAGCCACACTACTGTGGTGTCACCTGGGCTCAGGGGTGGAGGGCATGAGGTGTGAGGACAGTGGCCGGGCTGCCTGACTGACCCATCCTTTCTTCTCTTCCCTGCAGCGGGACCAAGCACAAGCCAGGGACCCTCTAGTCCTGCAGCAGCGGCAGCAGCAGCACCCCCAGCCACCCAACCACCGAGGCGGCGGCTCCGCCACCGGGACCAGCTCCCTTCGACGCCACGTGCAGGCCATCGAGCGCGTCGAGGCAGCCATCACTCGGCGTGTGGAGGAGGACGTGCAGTGGCACCAAGAGGCCTGGGCGCCTTCCAGGCCCAGTGCGTCCGCATAGCGGATTCGATCGCCACCCTCACCACCCACATTGGCCATGCCATCCATTATGGCATGGCCTTGCCCCATGCTCCCGCCATCCCTCCCCTAGCACTGCCCCTACCCCTCCTGCAATGGCCCCTCCTGCTCCTGTCCCTCCCCTCCTGCTCCTGCAATGGCCCCTCCTGCCCCTCCTGCAATGGCCCCTCCTGCCCCTCCTGCTCCTGCTCCTGCCCCTCCTGCTCCTGCTCCTGCTCCTGCTCCTGCTCCTGCCCCTCCTGCCCACCTCCCTGTGCAGCCTGCCCCGATGCGGCCTGCCCCCCATGTGCAGGTCCACCCCCACAGGAGCGGTCGCAGGGCCACCCCTCCCAGGAGTAGCTCCTTCCCCTCCCAGTTCAAGGTCTCCTCCCCCTCCCAGTTCAAGGTCTCCTCTCCCTACCAGTTCAAGGGCTCCTCCCCCTCCCTTGTAAATAAAAAAATACAGGTTTTTTCTGTTCAAAACAAAACTGTGTTTGGTGTTTATTGGGAGGTGAGGGGAAAGGGTAGGGGATGGGAGGGAGCTGTAAAGGGAGACCAAGGCAACCCTACTATGGAGCCTGGGCGAACATGTCCGTCAGGGCCCCCCGGATGCGCACCCCACCCTGGTGCGCCTGGCGGATGGCAGCTGTGTGGGGCTGTTCATAGCCCTGGCCATCGGCTGCCGTCCATGTGGGGAGGAAGGCCTCCCCACTCCACTCCACAACATTGTGGAGCATGCAGCACGCGGCCACTACCTCCGTGGCATTCCGCTCACCCATCTAGAGACGGGTGAGCAAACACCAGAAGCGGGCTTTCAAGCAGCCGAAGGCGCACTCCACGTAATTGCGGGCCCGGTTGAGGCGGTCGTTGAACCGGGCCCGGTTCTGGTCCAGCCGCCCCGTGTAGGGCCGCATTAGCCAGGGCAGCAGGGGGTAGGCCGCGTCCCCGACGACACATATGGGCATAGGCACATCCCCGACAGTAAACTCCCGCCGGAAGTAGGTGCCCACCTCCAGCCTGCGAAACAGGCCGGAGTTGCGTAGTATGCGGGAGTCGTGTGCCCTGCCGGACCAGCCCGCATAAACATCTAGGAAGCGGCCACGGTGGTCCACGAGGGCCTGGAGTACAATTGAGAAGTACACCTTCCTGTTCATAAAATGGGCCGCTCGATGCTCCAGGGCCCGGACGGGGATGTGGGTTGCATCCAGGGCTCCCCTGCAGTTGGGGAACCCGAGGGCAGCGAAGCCGGCCACGGTAGTGTCCACGTCGCGCAGGCGGATGACTCTTGGGAGCAGGACGTCGTTGATGGCGTGGACGACCTGCAGAAGGGTGCAGAGAAACACAGGGGAACACATCACATAAGGCAGGGTGAGTGTGCACTCCTTGGGGGCCCCCCCCGTGATGCCCTCTGTGCTCACACACACACACACACACACACACACACACACCAGGGGCCCCTTGCCCCACCCCACCCACCCCACCAGCAGGCCTGTGCAAGGGAGGGACGGCCCAAACCCCTGGGTGACCCAGCCTGGAGTCTTGGCTGCCCCTGGGCATGGAGTGCAACACTCTCCCCCCACCCCACTCCCCACTCCCCCTGGGACTTACCTCCATGATGATGACACCGACAGTGGACCTGCCCACCCCGACCTGGTGTGCCACCGATCGGTAGCTGTCTGGGGTGGCCAGCTTCCATAGTGTGATGGCGACCCTCTTGTCGACGGGGATGGGTGCCCGCAGCCGGGTGGTGGCACTCTGGAGTGCAGGGGCGAGCCAGGTACACAGCTCCAGGAACATCCGCTGTCGCATGCGAAAGTTCCAGAGCCATTGCTGGTCGTCCCATTGCCCCAGGACCAGCCGGTCCCACCAGTCCGTACTGGTGTCCAGTGTCCACAGTGGCCTCTCCACGGTGGGGTGGGGATGCCACAGGGATGCCATGGCCTCCGTGGTGAGGGAGTCCAAAGCGATCTGCACCTCCAGGTCCTGGAACAGGAGGGCAGCAGCCTGGAGCACCAGCTGCAGGCACTCCAAAATGGCCGGCAGGGGCCAGAGCAGGCACATGGCCACCCCTGGCTCCATGGCAGAAAAAATAAGGCAGATGAAAAAAAAACAAGCAAAGGCACTAAGTGACAAAAGGCAGTGGTGTCCTAAAAGGCAGAGGGCAACCGCCAAAACTGCTATGGCTGTCAGTCCCTGCAAGAGGTCCTATAGCATGCAGCAGGAGAGAAACAGCTGTCCAGGGAGATCCCTTTAAGCACATGTCTCAAAGGAGCTCCAGCCCCCACCCCCGGAAAGGGCTGGTGCCCTTTTGCCCTCTTCAAAATGGTTCTGGGCTTCTGCTTTTGCGCAAAAGCGTCCCGCCAATGTAGACGCGCTTTTGCGCAAAAGCGCATCGTTATAACGATAACTCCAGGACCAATCTAGACGCACTTTTTCGCAAATACTTTTAACGGAAAAACTTTTCCGTTAAAAGTATTTGCGCAAAATCATGCCAGTCTAGACGCAGCCCAAGTGTCTTATGTTGAAGATGTATGTTTACTATGGTTAAATACAGTTTAGTTAATATGAGTATGTACTGGGTGATGACAAAAGTCCAGTGAGTAATGGAGCTCCATCCTTGAAATACTTACCCATGTGCTTAATTTTACTACAGTGAGTAGACAGGTGTATAAATGTTTGCAGAATTGGGGCCTGTATTCGCAGCCCGTGCTTCATTTATCCACGGTTTCTCTATAGAGGACGTGAGTTGTACACATGTGCATAAACTTCTGTGTATCTAACATATATCCTCGCTCACAACACTGTATACATATTAGTTGCACATATGCTGCACGCATAGCACATTGTGCACACACTTCTCTGTATGTAATGTGCACATGCTATATAAAGCGTGTTACCTCATGTGTACTACATACTGAGCACACATGCCCCTCTCCTGTGACATGCATACATGTGCATTGATGGAGTCACACACAAACACACACTCACAACCGTGTCCCCCAGCCCCTCTTTTATGCTGGATCTGCAGCTCCAGAGCAGGAAAGTGTGCAAAACTGCAACTGAGTGGCGTTGTTGCGTCGGCAGCTGAGGTTCTGTCCCTTGCACAGAATGGCTACGTCTAGACTACAAGCCTCTTTCGAAAGACAGCATCTAGACTACAAGCAGATTTTCCAAAAAAGAGAGCCACTTTTTCGAAAGAGAGTCTAGATGCTCTCTTTTGAAAAAGCACAGTTTGCATTCAATAGCGCCTTTTTTCGAAAGAGTACTTTCGAAAAAAGGCGTTATTCCTTGTAAATTGAGTTTACAGCCATTGAAAAAACTGCCACGTTCTTTCGATTTACTTTCGAAAGAATGCGGCTGCAGTCTAGATGCAAGTGAAGTTTTTTTGAAAAAAGGCTACTTTTTTCGAAATAACCCTGTAGTCCAGGCACACCCAGTGAGAGCAGAGCTGAGGAAGCAGCTGGAAAATGCCCAGAAATACTTTCAAGGTGGTCAAGCCCAGAGGTCCATGACTCTTCCTTCCCTCGCTCACCCCAGCCCGGCATGCTCCATGGCCTGGCACCCTGCTTAAGCTGGCCCGTGGTGTGTGCGTCTCACACACCTTCTGGGCGATGCCAATGGCCGGGCTGCCTGCAGGAGCTGCGCGGCTCTCCCCCCCTGCCGCCGCTGGCTGCCTATCTCTGTGCTCAGCATGTCTGTGGAGCCAGCGGAGCCCAGGCTCTCTCCACTCCTCAGCTTGTGGACGGCAGCCGCCGCTGCAGCAGCGCTAGTGAGCAACCTGCACCAGAACTGCACCGAGGAACAGGAGCCCGAAATGCTTTGGCCTCAGGACTTTGCCTTAGCCTGTCTGGTTAATCATGGCCATTGCCGCCGCCACTAGACACACCATACGCGCCAAGCCCAGTGAGAGGAAAACTACAGGAGAGAGGAGAAAAAGCCCCAGGAAGATGGCGCCCACCAAGTCAAGCTTTCAGTAGGATCCTTCCAGGTGAGAACGGTAACACTTTCTCTTTACTGACCCTGCAGCAGCAGCACCGTGCGATGCTACCGCTGCTGCCTTAGTGTTCATGGAATGGAATGAGGTTTAACTGTTAATTCGAATTAAGGGGGTTATCTCAGAATCGCGCTTCTCTGCCGCGTGTAGACACAGGCAGTTATTCTGGGCTAGTCAATTTCCAAAATGGCGACCGGCCGGGAACATGCTAATGAAGCATGAGATATTTAAATCCCGCGCTTCGTTTGCAATTTCGGTCACCCTCATTAGCCTCCCTAGTTTGAACTAGGGGGCTAGTGTAGATGTACCCTTAGGGTAAGTCTGCACTGCAAAGTTAATTCGAAATAACAGCAGTTATTTCGAATTAACTTTAATAGCATCTATACATACATTCTAAAATTAATTTGAAATAGCGGAGCGCTTAATTCAAATTTGGTAAACCTCATTCTATGAGGAGTAACGCCAAATTCAAAATAGCTATTTCGAATTAAGTGCTGTGTAGACACTTAATTCGAAATAGGGGGCCTCCAGCCCTTTCCAGGGAGCCCTGGTGGCCACTCTGGGCACAACCAGGAAAACTCGTCTGCTACCCCCCAACCCCAGAGCCCTTAAAGGGGCAGACTCTGGCCACAGTGCCTGTGCCAGTTGCAAGCCTGCCAGCACACAGCCAGCAGACCGTACACCTTGCACAGCATAAGCCAGCAACCCACTGCCACCCAGCCCTCCACCGCTCCCCAGGACCAGGCTGGCAGCTCCCAAGAGCCTGCCAGGGGCCACAAAAGGCGGGCACCTGGCTGGTGTAGTGTGGAGATCGTGGACCTCATTGAGGTTTGGGGGGAGGCCTCCAATGCCCATGATCGCCGCACTAGGTGCAGGAATGTGGCCATCTACAGCCGCATGGCTGCCAGCCTGGCCACCAGAGGCCACATGCACACCCAGGAGCAGGTGCGGACGAAAATAAAGGAGCTGCAGCAGGCCTATGCCAGGGGCTCCCAACCAGGGGCTGACCCAGACACCTACCCACACTATGAGGCCCTGGACCGCATCCTGGGGGGTCAGATTGTCCATGCCCCTCTGGTGGTCATCTACTCCGGGGCAGAGGGCCCTGCCCCTGACACAGGGGAAGAGGAGGAAGAGGAGGAGGATGACGGCCAGGAGCCTCAGGAGCCTGCAGGAAGCATGTCCTGCACCCAGGACCCCCGAGCCATCCCAGAGAGCCCGTCAGTGGTCTCATCTGAGGCCAGGGAGGCCTCCACATGTGAGTGCCATCACAGTCCCCTTTTGCGGGGCGGGGCAAGGGGAGAAGGAGCCCAGGGACCGTGCACGTGGGCCTTGCCGACCATGGAGCAGGCCGCAACCTGTGCATCTGCCGTGCCAGCCGGGAAATGTGGCCCCAGCTGGGTGCCATACAGGGGCCCTGGCCTATTCCCCACAGGCGTCTACGCATGAAGGTACATGCCAGGCTTCTGACCCCAGGGAGAGACACTGCACACTGCCCTTCCTCCATACGCCCCCTCTACACAGAGGCAGGACACATCTCCCCTCCCTCCCCCCACCCCCCAGCCCAGACACCACACTAGAGGCAGCACAGGGGCTGGGGTGCAGTCCTGGGCCAGCTCACATTCCCGGGGATAGCAGGACGTGATGGTGCAGATACCTGCCATCCTTGCCTTGCAGAGGGGGGGCTGGGTTTCACCCATTGTATCCCCAGGAAGAACTGACCACTTCTCTTGTTTCACCACAGCCTCACCACCTGGGAGTGCAGGGTGCACCACCCCTCCTGGAACATCCACCTGCACCCGAGCCAGCAAGCGTACCTGGAACCAGGAGTACCACCAGCGGCAGCACCTGGGGTTAGTGGGAAGGCAGGTCCACAGCCAGGAGCACTGGGTGCAAGAAGACCTGCAGCTGAGGCAGGAGAGCTTGCGGGAGCTGCGGGAGCAGGGTCATGCCATCCGTGAGCACCTGCAGGCCCTGGTACAGAGATTGCTGCCTCCTGCTGCTCCAGCCCCTGCGGCCACCCAAGCTATTGCTCCTCCTCCCACCCCTACTCCCCCTCCCACTTCTTCCGCCCCCCCATCCCTCCTGCCCCACACTCCATACCCACTCCCCCCCGGGGATGCCGAGGCCCCCACACCTGCAGTGCTGGCAGACAGGAGGGCCAGCAAGACCCCCAACCCTGAGTTTCCCTCTCCCTTCCTCCCCTTGCCCCCCCCTTCCAGCTCCCTCCTCCCAGGTTTCCCCCTTCCCTCTCCCACCCTCATTCTCCCCTACCCCCACCCCAATTATGTTAAATAGAGTTTTTTGTGGCAACACGGGTGTTTTTATTTTACATCAGGAAGGGGGGGTTAGGAAGGGGAAAGGGGAAGGAGGTGGGGGTGGAATGTAAGGCACAAGGCCCAAGTGGGGCATGCCAGGGGGACTTCACTCCTCCTCCACCTGGAAGCTCTCCCGCAGGGCTTCCTGGATGTGGACAGCCCCAAAGGGCCTCCCGGATGGCAGCCGTGCAGGGCTGTGCGTACTGGCCAGCCAGGTGGTCAGCCTCTGCCATCCAGCCTAGCAGGAAAGCCTCCCCCTTCCTCTCACATAAATTGTGGAGCACACAGCACTCTGCCACCACGTGCGGAATATTGTGCTCGGAGAGGTCGAGGCGGGTGAAGAGGCATCTAAACCGGGCCTTCAGCCGGCCGAAGCACCCTCAACCACAATGCGGGCCCTGCTGAGCCTGGCATTGAAGGCCTGCCAGGAGGGGTTCAGGTGTCCCGTGTAGGGCTTCATGAGCCAGGGCTGTAGGGGGTAGGCCGCATCCCCCACCAGTCACACTGGCATGTCCAAGTCCCCAACCCTGATGTGGCGATCGAGGAAGAAAGTCCCAGTGTGCAGCCTCTGGCATACGGAGGAGTTGCAGAACACCTGTGCGTCGTGTGCCTTGCCGGACCAGCCCACACTGATGTCCATGAACTGGCCCCGTTGGTCAGACACGGCCTGCAGGATCACAGAGAAGTACTCCTTCCTGTTGATGTATAGGGAGGCCTGGTGGTCTGGGGCACCGATGAGGATGTGCATCCCGTCGATTGCCCCCCTGCAGTTGGGGAAGCCCAGGGCGCTGAACCCCTGGATGACCGTGTCCAGGTCTGTGTGGCAGACAACTCTGCGGAGCAGCACCCTGTTGATGGCCTCGACCACCTGCAGAGAGACACACAAAACCGAGGGTCACTGGGGTGCCCGGGTGGCTGGGAGTGTTCGTTCCCCACCACTGCCCCATGCCTCACTCCCAGGAGCAACTCCCGCTGCAATCCTGGCCACCGCAGGCGGTCTGTAGCATGGCTGGGACAGACCGAACCCTCCCGGGGAGGACACTTACACCACCTCCCCCCCCGTTTTCCCTGGGGCAGCCCATCTCCTCCTTGCAGCGCCCCCTCCTGGCCCAGTGGTCGGTGACTGCCGTACCTGCATGAGCACTGCTCCGACGGTGGATCTCCCCACACCAAACTGGTTCCCCATGGATTGGTAGCTGTCTGGCATGGAGAGCTTCCATAGGGCGATGGCCACCCGCTTGTGGAGGGGAATGGCGGGCCTCATGCGTGTGTCCCGTCGCTGCAGAGCAGGGGCGAGCCACTCGCAGAGCTCCAGGAAGGTGTCCTTCTTCATCCTGAAGTTCTGGATCCACTGTTGGTCTCCCCAGCGCTCCATGATGATGTGGTCCCACCAGTCGCTGCTGGTGTCCAGACACCAGATGCGGCGGGGCACGCTGGTTTCCGGGCGCTGCTGCTGCTCCTCCACAGCCCCCAGTGGGGGCAGTGGGAGGGCCAGGGAGCTGGCCTGCAGCAGATGGTGCCAGGCAGCCTCCAGCAATTGCTGCCAGGCTTGCAGCGACGCATCCAGAATAAGCACCAGAATGCCCAGTGGCAGCTCTGGCTCCATGGTGCCAAGTGCTGTGGTGTCCCAAATGAGAGTGACCAAAGCACACAGAGAGGAAAACGCTTTGCTGTCCCTCGGCGAGGTAGGCAAGCAAGCGGGAAAGTTGAGAACTGGCTGTCTGGGGGGGGTCTCTTTAAGCACAAGCCTCAGATAGCCTCAGACAGCAGCCACACGAAGCAACTACTGACCTAATGCCCTACTGGAACCAGTTTCAGCTGCCCTTAAATGTGATCCAGAGTCCAATCAGTGTGGACGCGCTATTTCGAAATAGCAAAACGCTATTTCAAAATAGATTTTGTGTGTAGATGCATTAATTTGAATTAGCTTAATTCAAATTAACTATTTCGAATTAAGATAACTCGAATTAACACTGTAGTGTAGACATACCCTATGGCTCTATTGGCTCTGCCAGCATTTGTCCATCCATCTGTCTCTCTCTTTCTTAATACTGAGTTCCTCAGGACAGAGGCAGTCTCTTACTATGAGTTTGGACTAGGGCTATCAAGTGATTAAAAAATGTAATCACGATTAATTGCGATTCATCGCACGATTAATCACGTGAGCCTCCCAGCTGATCCTGGGGTCCATGCAGCATTGCCCCTTTGAAGTGCTGGGGCAGTGTTTCCAAGGTGCAGTGCAAGGCATTCTGCATCACACTTCCCCGGAACCTGGGGTCAGCTGGGGATTCCCCAGCTGATCCTGGGTTCTGGGGAAATGCTGCGGAGAGCCTGGGCTCCCCAGCTGACCTTGGGTTCCGCTGCCACAGGGAGCCCAGGATCAGCTGGGAGTCCCCAGTTGACCCCGGGTTCTGCTGCTGAGCAGAGCCCAGGATCAGCTGAGCAGTCCCCAGCTGACCCTGGGCTCTATGGCAGTTGCCCCTTTGAAACGACAGGCTCTCCGCGGCATTTCTCCAGAACCTGGGATAAGCTGGAGAGTCCCCAGCTGACCCCAGTTCCACGCTGCACTTCCCTGGAACCTGGGGTTAGCTGAGGAAATGCCATGCAGACCCCTGGATCAGCTGGGGAGTCCCCAGCTGATTCTGAGCTCCATTGCCCCTTTGAAACGTCGCCCTTTGAAACGTCCCCAGCTGATCTCAGGCTCCATGTTGCACTTCCCCTTTGAAGTGCCAGAGCAGCACTTCAAAGGGGCAGTGCAGCATTAACGCCTGCGATTAATGCGTTAAAAAAATTAAGACATTAATCCTGCCCTGAATTAATCGAAGGTGTTAACACATGTGAATTGTCAGCCTTAGTTTGGACGGTGTCTAGCACAATGACACGCTAGTGCTGGTAAATTTTATTATAATAATAGATCAGCAGATGTGAATTCTGGCCCTGCTTTAGCTAGATGCTTAAGTTTTGAAGTGTGTGAGCAGTCCAACTAACTTCAACAACACTACTCTCAAACTTAAGGTGCTGAACTGGGGCCTCTGTGCCTTACTCCACCACAACCTGTAGGTAGGCTACAGATATAAAGTCATGATACAGGGTGCCTCTCTGACAGCACTTATTCACAGGAAAAGGGTTTCTCCTAGTCCCAAATAGCTGGTAAAGGTGCATGAAGGCATAGAAATATCAGGCACCCGATCCATGTCTCAAGCAGCCTGTGATCACTGTGGCTATGTCAACACAGCAGTTTTATTTCAGAATAACTGACATTATTCCAAAATAACATAGTCCGCATCTACACACAAGCAATTATTTCCACATAATGTCAAAATAATGTTCAGCTGGAGGACTGAATTCTTTGGAAGGGACCTCACAAGGAAGAAACCACAAGGGAACACCATCTACTGGAAGATATGGGATGCGTAGTCCTAGGGATGGGGGTTCCACGGACACCACCCACAAAGAAAACGACGGTTGGTGGTGGTCGGGGACTCCCTCCTAAGAGGGACTGAACCATCCATCTGCCATCCGGACCTGGAATCTCGAGAGGTGTGCTGCTTACCGGGAGCTCGCATTCAGGATGTGACTGAGAGGCTTACCAAACTGATCAAACCTTTGGATCGTTACCCCTTCCTGCTTCTCCACGTGGGAACTAACGATACGGCCAAGAATGACCTTGAGCGGGTTACTGCGGATTATGTAGCGCTGGGAAGAAGGATCTAAGAATTCAGAGTGCAAGTGGTGTTCTCGTCCATCCTCCCTGTTGAAGGGAAAGGACTGGGCAGGGATCATCGAATTGAGGAAGTAAATGCGTGTTTGCACAGGTGGTGTCGCAGAGAGGGCTTTGGTTTCTTCGACCATGGGACTCTGCTCCGGGCACAAGGATTGTTAGGAAGAGATGGGATCCACCTAACCAAGAGAGGAAGGAGCATCTTCGTGGGCAGGCTTGCAAACCTAGTGAGGAGGGCTTTAAACTAGGTTCGTTGGGGGACGATGACCAAAACCCTGAGGGGAGTGGAAAAGTCGGATACTGGGAAGAAATGCAAAGAGGAACAAGCAACAAAGGAGGACCCCTGATTCGAATGGAGAAGATAGCGCGATCAACTGGTTATCTGAGGTGTTTGTACGCTAATGTGAGAAGCCTGGGCAACAAACAGGAAGAACTGGAGGCCCTGGCCCAGTCCAAGAAATATGATTTAATTGGGATAACAGAGACTTGGTGGGATGACTCGCATGACTGGAGCGCTGTCATGGAAGGGTATAGACTATTCAGGAAGAACAGGCAGGGGAGAAAAGGAGGAGGAGTTGCACTATATGTAAGAGAGCACTATGATTGCTCTGAACTCCAGTGTAAAGAGGGGAGAAAAACCTGTTGAGAGTCTATGGGTTAAGTTTAAAGGAGTAAACAACAGCAGTGATGTTGTGGTTGGTGTCTGCTACAGGCCACCGAATGAGGTGGATGAGGTAGATGAGGCTTTCTTCGGACAACTGAGAGAAGCTTCCAGATTGCAGGCCTTGGTTCTCGTGGGGGGACTTTAATCACCCTGACATCTGTTGGGAAACCAATACGGCAGTACACAGGCAATCCAGGAAGTTTTTGGAGAATGTTCGGGATAACTTCTTGACACAAGTGCTGAAGGATCCGACCAGGCCGTGGCGCAGCTTGACCTTCTGCTCACAAACAGGGAGGAACTAATAGGGAAGTAGAGGTGTGACAACCTGGGAAGCAGTGATCATGAGATGGTAGATTTCAGGATCCTGACCAAAGGAAGGAAAGAGAGTAGTAAAATATACACCTTGGACTTCAAAAAAGCAGATTTTGACTCCCTCAGAGATATGATGGGCAGAATCCCCTGGGATGCTAACATGAAGGGGAAAGGAGTCCAGGACAGCTGGCAATATTTTAAAGAAGCCTTATTGAAGGCACAGAAAGAAACCATCCCGATGCATAGCAAGAGAGGCAAACATGGTAGGAGACCGGATTGGCTTACAGGGGAAATCCTTGGTGAACTTACGCACAAAAAGGAAGCTTACAAAAAGTGGAAACTTGGACAATGACCAGGGAGGGGTTTCAATGTATAGCTCGAGAATGCCGGGGAGTTATCAGGAAGGTGAAAGCGCAATTGTAATTGTGACTGGCTAAGGATGTGAAGGATAACAAGAAAGGTTTCTACAGGCATGTTAACAAGAAGAAGGTGATCAGAGAGGGTGTGCGGCTCCTATTGGATGAAGGAGGTAACCTAGTGACAGATGATGTGGGGAAAGCTGAAGTACTCAATGCTTTCTTTGCCTCTGTATTCACGGACAAGGTGGGCTCCCAGACTAATGCGCTAAGTGACGCAAGATGGGATTAAGATGGACAGCCCTTGGGGGGTAAAGAACAGGTTAGGAACTATTTAGAAAAGCTAAACGTACACAAATCCTTGGGTCCGGACTTAATGCATCCGAGGGTACTGAGGGAGTTGGCAAATGTCATTGAGGAGCTTTTGGCCATTATCTTTGAAAAGTTGTGGAGATCGGGAGAAATCCTGGATGATTGGAAAAAGGCAAACGTAGTGCCCATCTTCAAAAAAGGGAAGGAGGACGATCCAGGGAACTATAGGCAGGTCAGTCTTACCTCGGTTCCTGGAAAAATCATGGAAGGGATCCTTAAGGAATCCATTTTGAGGCACTTGGAAGAGAGGAAAGTGATTAGGAATAGTCAGCATAGATTCACAAAGGGCAAGTCGTGCCTGACCAATCTGATTAGCTTCTATGATGAGGTAACTGGCTCTGTGGACGTGGGAAAGTCAGTGGATGTGATATACCTTGACTTTAGCAAGGCTTTTGATACGATCTCTCACAATATTCTTGCCAGCAGGTTAAGGGAATGTGGATTGGATAAATGGACAGTAAGATGGATAGAAAGATGGCTAGAAGGCCGGGCCCAGCGGGTAGTGATCAACGGCTCCATGTCAGGATGGCGGTCGGTTTCTACCGGAGTTCCCCAAGGTTCAGTTCTAGGACCGGTTTTGTTCAATATCTTTATTAATTACCTGAATGAGGGGATGGATTGCACCCTCAGCAAGTTTGCGGATGACACTAAGCTAGCGGGAGAGGTAGATACGCTGGAGGGCAGAGATAGGGTCCAGAGTGACTTAGACAAATTGGAGGATTGGGCCACAAGAAATCTGATGAAGTTCAACAAGGACAAGTGCAGAGTCCTGCACTTGGGACCGAAGAATCCCAAGCATTGTTACAGGCTGGGGACCAACCAGCTAAGTAGTAGTTCTGCAGAAAGGGACCTGGGGGTTACAGTGGATGAGAAGCTGGTTATGAGTTAACAGTGTGCCCTTGTAGCCAAGAAGGCTAATGGCATATTAGGTTGCATTAAGAGGAGCATAGCCAGCAGATCCAGAGATGTCATTATTCCCCTTTATTCGGCCCTGGTGAGGCCACATCTGGAGTATTGCATCCAGTTCTGGCCCCCCCATTATAGAAAGGATGTGAACGCATTGGAAAGGGTCCAGTGGAGGGCAACCAAAATGATTAGGGGGGCTGGAGCATATGACTTATGAGGAGAGGCTGAGGGAGTTGGGTCTGTTTAGTCTGCAGAAGCAAAGCGTGATGGGGGATTTGATAGCAGCCTTCAACTTCCTGAAGGGAGGTTTCAAAGAGGATGGAGAAAGGCTGTTCTCAGTAGTGACAGATGGCAGAACAAGGAGCAATGGTCTCAAGTTGTGGTGGGAGAGGTCCAGGTTGGATATTAGGGTAGTGAAGCACTGGAATGGGTTACCTAGGGTAGTAGTGGAGTCTCCATCCCTAGAGGTGTTTAAGTCTCGGCTTGACAAAGCCCTGGCCGGGTTGATTTAGTTGGGATTGGTCCTGCCTAGAGCAGGGGGCTGGACTTGATGACTTTCTGAGGTCTCTTCCAGCTCTATGGTTCTATGATTCTATGACTTCTTACTCTGACTCCTGTACCCTTCATTTTACGAGGAGCAAGGGAAATTAGGGGAAGAGTGCTCTATTTTGAAATAACTACTGTATAGACAGCACCAAAAGTCAAAATAAGCTATTTTGACTTAAGCCAAGCAATTAGTGTAGTTCAAGTTGCATAGCTTATTTCAAGTTTAGCCCTGCTGCTGTGTAGATTTGTCCTGTCAGGCTTAGTATGACTAATATGGGTAATGCCACTGATTTCCATTGGACTAATCATAGAATCATAGAACACTAGAACTGGAAGGGACCTCAAGTATTCATCAAGTCCAGTACCGTCTAGACCATTCCTGATAGATGTCTATCTAACCTGCTCTTAAATATCTCCAGAGATGGAGATTACACAACTTCCCTAGGCAACTTATTCCAGTGTTTGACCACCATGACAGTTAGAAAAATTTTCCTAATGTCCAACCTAAACCTCTCTTGCTGCAGTTTAAGCCCATTGCTTCTTGTCTTATCCTCAGAAGCTACGGAGAACAATTTTTGTCCCTCCTCCTTGTGACACCCTTTTAGATACCTGAAAACCCACTCTTATGTCCCCTCTCAATCTTCTCCTTTCCAAACAAAAGGAAATTCTTTGAGTCTTCTTTCATAGGTCATGTTCTCTAGACCTTTAATCATTCTTGTTGCTCTTCTCTGGACCTTCTCCAATTTCTCCACATCCTTCTTGAAATGTGGTGCCCAGAACTGGACATAATAATGAGGCCCAATCAGTGCAGAGTAGAGTGGAAGAATGACTTCTTGTGTCTTGCTCACAACCAAAAAAAAAAAAGGTGCCGGTACTCCAGGGAAAAGTTGTTGAGCTCTGAATGTAGATGCCGCTACTGTGTCTAGAGGTGCCAGTACTGTGTACAGGGAGGTACCGTCACAAAAAAAGCACTACTCACAACATACCTGTTAATGCATCCCAGAGTCATGTTTGCTTTTTTTGCAACAGTGTCACACTGTTGACTCATATTTAGCTTGTGGTCCACTATGACACCTAGATCCCTTTCTGCAGTACTCCTTCCTAGACAGTCGCTTCCTCTTCTGTATGTGTGAGACTGATTGTTCCTTCCTAAGTGGAGGACTTTGCACTTGTCCTTATTAAACTTCATCCTGTTTAGCTCAGACCATTTCTCCAGTTTGTCCAGATCATTTTGAATTATGACCCTATCTTCCAAAGCAGTTGCAACCCCTCCCAGCTTCATATCATCTACAAACTTAATAAGTGTACTGTGTATTCCAATATCTAAATCATTGATGAAGACATTGAACAGAACTGGTCCCAGAACAGACCCCTGAGGAACCCCACTTGTTATGCCTTTGCAGCAGGATTGTGAACCATTAATAACTACTCTCTGAGAGTGGTTATCCAGCCAGTTATGCACCCACCTTATAGTAGCCCCATCTAAGTTGTATTTGCCTAGTTTATTGATAAGAATATAATGCGAGACTGTATCAAATGCCTTACTAAAGGCTAGGTATACCACAAGACTAAAAGAAGCACAAGCAGAGAGTCAGTGACAGGGAATTGGGCACATGGATTTGGAAGAAAGATTTGTAGGTGAGGGGGAAGGGTGTAGAATTTTTTTCTCATTAAAGCTTAGCTTTCTATTGCATCTCATATTGGGCAATGATCCTATAAATTGAAAGTGAGTGGATACCATTTGAGAGTGGAAAAAGCTGCCAGTGGATTTCACAGCATTTGATGTCAAATTCATGTTACTCAGCAAAATAGATATCTATAGAAATCACTACTAATATGCATTGCAGTATCTTCTATAGGCCTCAATTGTGATTGGGCCCTTGTAGTGCTAGGTACAGCACAAATACAAAGTTAATGATATTCACTAAATAAACAAACCTGCCTAAAGGTGGGAGTCAGGCTGATGAAAAGACGGCTGTTTCATACCCCTGACTAGCATAGCTATGCCAGTAGAAGTCTGTAGAGTACACCTGACTTATTCTTTCACTCATTTTCTTTTCAGGAGCACATAATGAATTTCTTAAAAGTGAAATGACTAAGTAAACAAATATGGAGCTATTTGCTTATGATGGCTATAGAAGTGCTGCGGTTTAATAGAGAATTATATATTCACTTTTTACATCCGCAATCCTGCTGTGCTGGGGGGTGGGGAGACAATTTCTTTTATTTGTTCCAGCTTAGCCAATAAATCAGGATGCTAATAATTCCTCTCTCAAGTTACTCCTCTCTAAACAGTCCCAATACAGTAGAGTCACTGTTCTAGCCAGTCCCCACACAGCAGAATCATGTCATAGCATGGCAAACACTGGCTATCAGAAAAACAAACATTTTTTTCCTAGGACAGGGAGAAAAAAAGACATTAGCAAATGTTGTCTTCCCTCAGAATGAAAATAACACTGAGCAGTGCAGGCTGAAGATGCAGCTGCTGTTCAAAGGCTTTTATTTATTTTATTTCTTTATCCTCTGCTGGGAGTTCGAACAATGTGTCAGCATGACAGGCTGTCTTTTGCAGAAAGCATCTTCTTTTTCTTTTTTTCTTTTTCTCTTCTTTTCTTGAGGCATTTTAGTCATTCCGTTGAGAACACATAGCTCATTTGGATAAAAGCCTCCACGGTGACATCCAGAGCCCAAATGCACAAAGTTGTTTCAAAGGAGCAATCTGGGAGAATTTATCGAACTGACAACCCCCCTATACCTCCCTTGTACATTAATGAAATGGATGTTGTATGGCACTCGTTAAAAAGTAATAAATCCTCTCTCTTTCTCTTTTACTGCTTTGAGGAGCTTTTTTTAAAAAGACATGTTTTAGTCCAGAAGGTAGAAATGCTTCAGAAACTCTGTCTGCTCCCCTTGGAGTCTTCATTCTTGGAGGCAAAAGGTACTTAATTTTAGACAGCAGCTAATGTGTTTGACAAACTGAGGCTGCCCTGGGAACATGGGCATGACTAGAGGCTTGAGGTTTTGGTACTAATTGCTAATTGATGTTGAGATCTGACATCCAATGAGAGTTTTCAACTGACTTCCATGGAAGCTAGATTGGGCCTCTAAGGCAAGAGTTACAAATGTATTTAGATGCCTAAAGATGCAGATAGGTGCCTACAGGGATTTATATGTGGTGTTTTTGTAAATCATATTAGTTGCCTAATTCTGGCCCTTGCTGCTTGTCATTATAAAATTACTCTGCACTGAATGGTAGCTGTATACCTCAAAATGCTTTGTGTCTCCTAATTAAATAAGCCTTATAGTATCCCTTTGCAATTGTTAATGTATTATAGAGCCATTTTGTCAGGATAGGGCTATGCGACATGCTTAATCTCACATAGTAAATCAGTGGCAGAATTAGGCAACTTAAATTACTGGCTTTAATGAGGGGTAGTGCAAACCCACACTGCCCTGACCAATGCCCACTAAGCTCTGAACTACAGCACTCCTGTTGTCTCTTTGGTACTATCGTGGTATGCACAAATGGGGAATGGCAGACACCATCAAACTCATTGCACTTGTGATGGCAGCCTGGATTTGAACCTGGAGGCAAGAAACTAATAGACTAACTTACAAAGCTCCTAAAACTTCATATTTTGGGGCCTACTCTGTCTCCAAAAGAGCAGGCAGTTGCATACTGCCTTGACCTTTATTCAGGACTCTCCAACTCCAGAATGGCACTGCTGGGAAGAACACCATTGTGCTAAAAGAGCTCGGTTAGGATTGCCATTTCCAAACACTGTCGCTCCTGATTAGTGGGTGGAGATTCTGCCTCCTCTGCCATCCTATGCCCAGCACTTGCTCATCCCACACCAGTGGAGCCATGGGCAGGGACAGCACTGGAATGGCTCACCTTCTGAGCATACTGCAATCAGAGGTGTGATTGTAACTTGTGGGGGTGTAATCACACTAACTTTACCCTAATTATCATAGTAGAAATAGCAGTGAAGACGCAGCAGTGCTGTCTGTATAGGCCTGCTGGGACCCTGGTGTATACTTGCATCAGTAGCCTGTACTAAAGTCTGTGCCAAGGCATTATTACTACTATTCACTTCCTGTAGTGGCCCATGCAGTGGCAGATTAATGCATAGGCCCATAAGATCCATGCCAAGGGGCCACACCCAATTTGAGGGCCACCACAGGAGCACTAGCACTTCATATAGAAGTGGAGGGGGCACTAGTGCCAGAACTATGGCCCCCTTGCTCCTCTTTCCTCTGGGGCCATATTTGCTGCTCCTCCTCTTTCCCCCAGGGTTACATCATCTGACCAGGATGGAAGCCAGAGCTGGGCTGTGTTAAGAGTAACCCAGGGAGCCCAGATCACTATGGGGATCCAGAAACCCTCCCCTCTGTCCTGGGCAGGGGAATGGAGTGTCCAAGAGCAGCCCCCAGCCTGTGTGCCTGTCACTGTCAGCAACCCTGAGTCAGGATAATCAATGAACTGGGTAATAGCTAACATCTAACGTAAGCACAGAAAGAGAGAGATGAGATAAAACACAAAGGTGACACTGAGTCCATAAAGTTAAAGATAAACAAACAAAAGCAGATGAAAATACAGGGAAGAAAAAATACATTCAGAACCATGATAATATGAATCACGATTTTGCATGCTTCAGTAGCTACTCTGAAACATCCAATAGCACTCCTGCCTAGGACACATCAAAACCCCACTGTAGTCCTCAGCTAGCGACTCTGGAATTGAAATATAAATTACTGCTGCCTGAAATTCCTCCAGATGGGTAACCCAACCGAACTATGGAAGTGAAGCACAAGTAGAAAAAGGGTGAGAAATCCAAGATCTCACTTCTGCACTGATTTCAAATTGTTGCCCCCAAACAATTTCACACCATGCATCATCTAAACAAACAACTAATGGGATTACCCTGCTAAACATTGTACTCAATAACTACCAGCTCTGTGATGTCAGACTCTTTCCCTGCATTGCAAACATTCTACTGCTAGTTTTGATGCCTGGCTTTCCAGGAGATATATTTCTAACAAAGCAAATGCACACTGACAAAACTGGGGTCCTCCATGTATTTTGGTAAATTGTAATCAGTAATGAATAAGTACCTTTCTATAATGAAATGTTAGCGTGATGGATTGGAGGAATGCTAGCTAGCACCCACTGACTAAGGAGTTAAACTCAGGTAGCTAGCAAGGGTGTTGGCAGAGGGCCAGAAGAACCAATGGAGATACAGTGCTGAAATCTGAATTGGATATAGGTGTTGTTTTTCCCCTGCATTCTGGGGCCTGGTCCCTCTCCAGGAGCCTCTTTTCTCCAGGCTGGTCACTCCAGGTGTGTCAAAAAAACTTCCCCTGAGTCTAGACTGCCACCGCATTCTTTCGAAATTAAATCAAAAGAACGCAGAGGTTTTTTTGACCGCGGTAAACCTCATTTTACAAGGAAGAACGCCTTTTTTCGAAAGTGCTCTTTCAAAAAAAGGCGTTCTTGAATGCAAACAGGGCTTTTTCAAAAGAGAGCATCCAGACTGCCTGGGTGCTGTCTTTCAAAAAAGCATCTCGCTTTTTTTCGAAAGAAGTGATTGCAGTCTAGATGCTCTCTTTCAAAAGAGGCTTTTTCAAAAGATTCTTTCAAAAAAGCCTTTTTTGAAAGAGGCTTGTTGTCTAGACATACCCTCCATGCTCCTGTGTATATCTTCCTTTTGTCATGCCCAGGTGCTTCCTTGCCTAATAACTGCCTCCAAGTGACTCAGTGAGTTTGTAGTGCCAGAGTAATTGCAGAGGCCTGGGGTGCAATGAGCAACATCCCTGGTACCCAGTGAGTAATCAACTACTAGGAGAAAGTCTAAGATGGGGCTTTTGGTGAAAATGGATGCTACTTATACAGAGCTTGGATTGAGGGCAGCATGCAGGAGAAATGCAGGTGTGGACATGAAGCAGAGGAACATGCAGAGTGGGATGAACCAATCCAGACACAGAAGAGGAGGAGGAATGAGTGGGGGTTGGAGAAGATGGATTAACTGGGTAAACACAGGAAAATCTCCCTAACTGGGGAATAAGAGTCCCCTAACAGAAAGGGGGAAGGGAGCTGGCAGGGACATCTGGCTTGGTCAGTACAGATTGGTCTTGTCCAGAAGTGGAATCACACCAGTTGACTTAATCTCTAATCTATGGGGATGGGAAGCGGGGGAGGGGTTGGTGTCACCTCAGGTCCGCGTCACCGGGCTGTGGTGCCTCCTGAATGGGAACTGGGGGTGCAGGGGCGGGAAGAGGGCCCATGCCGACGCCAGGCTCAGGTGGAGAAGCAGAATGCACATCTGCCGCCTCAGTGCCGGCCACAGAGATGTTCGTCGTCAGGCCCCCAACAGGGAGGGAAGGTGACCGCCCTGCCTCAGGGATGGAGGCAGGAGCAACCTCTAGCCTGGGACCCAGCCGCTCGGTGCCAGCCATTGCCCCTGAAGGCTTGGCGGCCTCAGTGGCAGCACCCGAGTTGGCTGGGCCAATGGGCAACACCAGGGGTGCCCCGAGTGTGAAGACGGGGTTGGCCACCTGGGGCATAAGGTTGGGGAAAGGAGGGGGTGGCGCAACAGAGTCGCCGCCTAGACCGAGGCCCGCTGGCAGAGGGTCGTCCTCTCCCTGGGTGAGCGGGGTCAGACCCCGGGTCTCAATCTCCTCAAAAATGGAGCTGAACTCCACACCCACAACCCCAGAGCCCTCCTCACCAGCCACTGAGGCAACAATTACCTCGGCAGTGGCGTTGGGGGGCACAGCTGGTACCGGGGCCGGGGGAGCTCCACTCGAGGCCTCCTCCAGAATGGGCTCTGCAGGGGGGACGGCGTCGTCTCCCTTCACTGCCACAGCTTCCTCAGCTGGCGCCTCCTGCTGACACTCACGGTGGGTGTTCTTGGGAGTGCTGGCCCCCCTCAGGACTTTTTGGAGGGGGGCCTTCCTTCCCTTCTTGTTGGACTAGAGTCCAGCCCTCCGAGGTGGAAGCTGTTCAGTAGGGGTGAGGCCAGGGGGCGCTGATGGTGTTGCGGGGGGCATTGAGGCAAGGAAGGGAGAGAGGGGGTAGGGAAACCTCCCTCTGGGGAGACCCCTCTCCTCGCCTGGCAGCGACTGCACCACCTTCTCCTCCTCAGGCCCCGCAGGGACAGTTTGAATAGAGGCAGGGCTCCCAAGCAGAGCCGTCGGTTGCAGGAGAGGCAGCCACGGAGGCTGGACTACCAGGGTGGCCAGCGGTGTTAGGGCCGGTGCCCTCCCAAGTCCCAGGGGCCCCGGACACTTCCTCCAACTGGGCCAAAGGGCAGTCCCTCCGGATGTGTCTCATTGCCCAGCAGAGGAAGCACCCGGTCTCCCCTGTTGAATAATGGACTCAGTAGAGGGCCTCCTGGTAAGGCACCATGAAGGACCCCCCTAGCACCACACCGTCACTCACCACCGGCGGCATCTGGAGCTGCACCTGCTGGCAGAAGGACAGCACGTGGCGGACAGCAGGGTCCTTACAGCCCAACGGGAGAGGGCTGATGGTGGAAATGGGCCACCCCAGGGTGGAGAGGGCAGACAGCAGGGCAGCATTGGGGAGGAAGGGTGGGACAGAGATAAGGATCACCCATACGCCCAGTTCCTCTAATGGCTCGAGGGGCACATGCACACACCCCCACCGCCAGGCCCCGCTCCACCACTTCCTAGGTGGTGGCCTCCAAGGCAAGGAAAAACACTACCTTGCCATACATCTTGGAGGCTGCCACCACAGCCAAGCACCCCACCACCCTCACCAATGTCTGCATGTACGTCTCAATGTGGGGCAAGGCAGTGACCAGGAGGCAACAGATGCCATGCCTCCTGGTCAGGGTGGGGAACGGGCCCCGGCCACCAGGGATGGAGCTGGAGGCGGTGGTTGGGGCATATGATGTGGCGGCACACAGGGGGACAGCAGCAGCCACTTGGGCATATGCTCTGGGGGCTGCAGGTGGATCATCCCCAGAGCCAGTGGGGGGAACATCAGGGGAAGGAGAGGTTGCTGCAGATGGCGGGGCTGCAGTGGGCCACGGGAGGTTTGGCCTTTTTGGCCGGGCCCTTGCCCTTTCTCCCCTGGCCCTTTTTTCCGGCCGAGGTGGAGGGCTCACCCGAATCGGGGGGAGCATTGACTGTGGCAGGTGCAGAACCCAGGTCAGGGGTCAGGAGGTGAGCCACAGTGGTCTGCGGAGTCGGTGGTAATGGGGGGACCATAGGACCAACAGGGTAAGGGGTTTCCTCCATCATGGGGGGAGGATTGAGGGAGGCACAGATGGCAGGAAGTGGGCAAAGCTGAACCACTCCTCCCCACCAAGCAGCAGGCAGGGGAGGAGGGTGTCAATGAGGGGGAAGGTGGTGGAGAGGGGGAGGGTACTGGATTCAGGGAGGGGCAACCGAGGAAGGGGGGAGCTAGTAGCCACTCCTCTCTGTTGAGACTGTGGCAGGGGAGGAAGGCACTGGGGAGGACACGAGGGACGGGGACGTGAGGGAAAGGGGTTCGTGATTGGGAAGGAAGGAGGATGGAAGAAAGCAACCACTCCCTCCCACTGGCTGATTGCAGGGAGAGAGGGCGCTAGCAAAGGCGGGATGCAAATGGGGAACCGAAGGGCCAGCAACCACTCCTCCCTGTAAGGCTGGAGACAGAGGAGGAGGGCACTAGCAGGATGGGGCAGGGAACGCAATAGCGGGTGCAGGGCGGGGGCCGGCTCCTCCGGCTGCATTGGGGTACACAGGGGAAACTATGGGGTCGTGGAGGGGAGTGCAGTGTACAAGGGGGCGCTAACTAAAAGGGGAGGGATAGGGCACAAGTGCTCAGGGAGGGGCGGCCAAAGGCAGGCAGGGCAGTGCCACAAGGCTAGCAGGAGGTTGGGGGAGGAGGGAGATACTGGGAGAGTTGGGGCAGAATAAGGCAAGGCAGCAGCTTGGAGGGGTGGGGTGCACACACACAACCAGGCTAGCAGGGGCAAGGGCGTGGCAGGCAACAAACTTTGGGGCTGGGCATGGTGAGCAAGCAACCCTAGGGAGGGAGGGGAAAACAAACTGGGCTAGCAGGGCAGGGCAAGCAATGGGGAAGGAGACAAGCTGCTGAGGTGGGGGGAGGGTGGGGTCAACAGAGATGAGGGGGGCTCCCCAGCCAAATGTAGCTGAGGGAGGGGGGTCGAGTCCAAGGGGATGGGGAGGGAGCACGCCCACGAGCACTTGTGGGGGCTCAACCTTGCCCATTGCTGTAGTAGCTCAGCCCCTGGCGGAGTGGTGGAGCAGCACGCCCCATCAAGGGGCGAAGAGGATGTCCAGGTGTGAAGGGGAGGTGGAGGGGGCATTGGGGGTGATGGCTGCAGGAAGGGGGGCAGCTGAACTGGGGGAAGGGCTCTGAGCCTCTCCCCCAAACCCCCTTTTAACAGCTCAGTTCACCACCACCCCAGGAGCAGGTGAAAAAAAGCTCAGTCTCATGAACAAACCCCATCCACAGTTCTGGGTGATGGTTCTCCTCTTCTCCTTCTCGGCGGGGTGCAGCAGCAGCAGCAGCAGGTGGGTAGCAGCCAGCAGGGGAAGGCCACTGGGTGGTGGGTGCTGGTGGGGTCTCCTTCCTCTGGAGTGGGGAGGAGGGGGCAGGCCAGCAGGGCCCCCCCCCTTCAGGCAGCAGCAGGTGGTGGTGGTAGTGGTGGTGGTCAGCAGCAGCGGTGTCCCAGGAGAGCAGGTCCAGCAGCTGGGGCCTCAGCAGGCGGGTGGTGGCTGGGTAGGGTGGGTGGTGGCTGGGTAGTAGCTCCAGCTGGTGCAGGGCAGCAGGCACAGGACAGGGAGAGGAAGAGAGCAGCAGAGGTGCACTCCAACAGGCTACATTTGGTGGAGAATGTGGGCACCAGACCCCGATCCCTGATGAAAGGGACCTTGTGATTGTCCGGGGAGGAATGAGAGAGAGAGAAAGACAGGGGGGAAAAAACAGAAAGAGAGGGAAGCCATGGATCTGGATAACCAATTTCAGTATCTAGCTGAGAATCAGCAGAAACAGCATGAGCAATTGGTCTGGCAGATGAAGATCCAGCACGAGCAGCAACATCTGATGCAGCAGATGGGCGTCAGCAGCAGCAGGTGCTGCAGCAAATAGCCACTCAACACTGGGAACTGCAAATGCAGGGATTTCAACAGTTGGCTCCCTGTGGGGCCGGCCAGACGGGCAACCCTCGGGAGCTGCTGGGGGTCCCCTGGGCCCCACTGTCCCGGTTTGCCTCACCAAAATGGGAGCTGACGATGACCCTGAGGCATTTTTAGGGACCTTTGAATGTGTGGTGACAGTGATGGGCTGGCCCAGGGAACAATGGGCAATGCGTTTAGCCCCCTACCTGTCCAGACCGGCTCAGACGGCCTACCGTGGACTCCCTATTGAGGAAGCTGCAATTCTAGATGCCCTGGACATTACACCCAAAACCTTTCGGCGCCGGCTTTGAAGTGTGAGTTCCCCCCCAGGGCTCGGCCCCGAGCAGTGGCACATGAAATTAAGAATCTGTGCCGGAGGTGGTTATGCCCAGAGCAAAGTTCGCCTGATGAAATTGTGAAACAGATAGCCGTGGAACAATTTGTCCAGGTTCTGCCTCCTCAAGGTCACACTTGGGTCCTTCGACTCCACCCAGGGACACTCAGTGCTGCAGTCACTCTCACGGAGGACTTCTTGGTGGCCGAGCCCCTGGGCACCCCAGGTGCTTGGACCCCGGTTGTAGTGTCTAGATCGGCGAGCCCAGGACAACCACCGAGGCCCACCAGGAATCCAAGCCCATCACCACAGAGTTCGGGCCTGGAAGCTCCATTCCAAGGAGGCATATCGTCCCCCATGCATTTGTGAGAAGGGGAGAACAGATAACCCCAAACCAGAAGGCGTGGGAGGACCACGGACCCGGATGTTGGAGTACCCAGATCAGCCAGCCCAGCTTGAACTGGGGCCCTGTTTCGTGTGTGGCCACATGGGACATCTGCAGAAAGATTGTCCCGATATGGACTGCAGTTTTGGCCAGGTATGTACAGCCGAACTGCGAGGCTTACCCAACCTAACAGCCCCAGTGAGGCTGGGCCCCCAGGAAGTGATCGCACTCTTAGATTCAGGGTGTGGACAGACTCTGGTCCACAAGGACCTCATTATTCCCCCCGTGGAGTTGGAGGGGGAAGTGTGCCTCCAATGTGTTCATGGAGATGTAAAGGTGTGCCCTTGCACCCGAGTACCCCAACCATAAACGGGAGAACTGAGGAAATGGTGATGGGGGTGGCCCACACTTTGGCATACCCGATTATTCTCGGTCGAGACTGGCCAGGGTTTATGGACCTTCTCCGGGTGATTAGTTTTGGGATACCTCTGCCCCAAGTGGTATGTGAAGCGGATCCGGTTAGCATGGGACCCCTGAGACTGCACCATGGGTAACCCACAGAGAACCAGGGAGGAGAGCTGGGATGAAGGAGCAAGAAGCCGGCCCAGGCCAGGGAACCCGCCAAACTGGATCTACAAAATCCCCACCTGGCGTACTTCCCTTGAGATCAGCGGGACGACGCGACCCTGAAATTTGCCTACAACCGAGTGGCCCGTGTTGATGGGGTGGTGATGGACCCCCCGCCAGGCAGGCAGAACAGTGGCCCCACTTTGAGTTAAGGGCAGATCGCCTTTATCATGTAGAATGGGACCCCCAGACTCAAGAGGTCCGGTCCCAATTGGTGGTACCAGGAGTGGGGTTATAATCAGAACGCATGACAGAGAGTGTTTGAACCTGGGGATCAGGTGATCCTACTCCTGCCCTCAGAGGAGTCCAAATTACTGGCCCGGTGGCAGGGCCCTTACAAGGTGACCCATCGAATAGGCCCAGTAACCTATGAAATATACCAACTTAATCAGAGGGTGAAGAAACAAGTTTATCATGTAAACCTCTTGAAGCCCTGGCGAGAACGTGAGGGGTTAATGATAACACCATATCCTCCGGAGCCTCCTCTTGGACCCCAGATATCTGACTTGGGAACAGAGGAGGGCCCACTGCTAGAAGACTCCTTGACAGAGGCTCAGTGAAAGCAGGCCCAATGTCTCCTAAAAGCCTTTTGGAAAACTTTTACCTCGGTCCCAGGGCAGACCACCGTGGTATCACATGTGATCCAGACAACTCCAGGACAGGTGATCCGTGAAGGGAATAGACCCTTCCCCTGGAAGATGAGGGACGCAGTAGAAAATGAAGTTTGCATGATGTTAGAGCTCGGGGTTGTCGAAAGATCAAAAAGTGAGTGGCGAAGCCCCATCGTGCTCGTACCAAAGCCTGACGGGAGGGTGCAGTTCTACATAGATTTCAGGAAGGTGAATGCCATCTCAAAGTTTGATGCCTACCCGATGCCCTGAAGCAAAGAACTTCTGGATCGCCTAGGAATGGCTAATTACATTACAACACTGGACTTAACTAAGGGGTATTGGCAAATCCCCCTGGACCCAGAATCCCGGGAGAAGACAGCCTTTACCACCCCATCAGGACTCTCTCATTTCTTCCGAATGTCCTTCGGGCACCAGCCATGTTTCAAAGGATGATGGACCACCTCCTGAGTTCTCACAAGGGCTACCATGATGTGGTTATATATGGCCAACGCTGGGAAGACCACCTTCTCCAAGTGGCAGCCGTCCTCCGCACGCTGCAGGACGCAGGCCTCACAGCCAATCCAAAAAAATGCTGCATTGGGTAGCAAGAGACTACATACCTGGGATATCGGTTGGGGATATCGGTTGGCGCGGGGGTCTGGGGTGCCCACTCATAGAGAAAGTTCAAGCGATCCACGAATACCCCACACCCACGACCAAGCGAAAGGTACGTCAATTCCTGGGGTTGATAGGGTATTATCGCCCTTTCATCCCACATTTCTCAACCACTGCTGCACCACTCATGGCCCTTTTAACTCAGGACAGCCCACAGTGAATACAGTGGTCCCCAGAGTGTGAGACGGCATTCCAAACCCTTAAGGATTACCTCTGCCGAGAGCCAGTGCTGTTTAACCCAGATTTTGACTGTCGGTTTATAATACAGGCTGATGCCTCAAGCAGTGGATTAGGGGCTGTCCTCTCCCAAGATGTAGATGGGGCGGAACACCCAGTTGTATACATTAGCCGGAAACTTTTCCCAAGGGAGCGGTATTATGCGATTATTGAGAAGGAGGCTTTGGCTCTCAAATGGGCCATTGACGCATTGAGGCATTGGCTCTCAAATGGGCCATTGACGCATTGTTACTCCATGAGGAGTAACAGTTAATTCGAACTGAGGACTTAGTTCGAATTACCGTTTCGCTGCCGCGTGTAGCCGCGGGCAGTTACTTCGGACTAGTGGAATTTAAAAATGGCGACCGGACGGGAAGATGCAAATAAAGCCCGGGATATTTAAATCCGGCTTCATTACAACTTCAAATGCACATTAGCCTCCCTAGTTCGAACTAGGGGGCTAGTGTAGACATACCCTTAGTGATTGCAGCCTGTAGTGGGTTGGAGTGGCCACTAATTGACCCCGAGGGGGACACCCTTCATTTCCCGGGGTGCACCCCAACAGGCTACAGGTCAGCATAACCACACTGTGAAACACTCGGGAAAATCAGGCAGGAGCCAGAGGTCTAGTCTTTGTGGTTAGTCATACCCATCAACTTTAATAACACCAGCATGGAGAGCTGTACAATAGAAGAGCTTTTCCATGGTTAAATAGCTTTGACAAGGCATCATGGCTACGAAGAGTTGCAATGAAAAATGTAGTTCTCACCTCCAGCCTTGAACTAGCCTTTGCAGTGATTTATTGCAAGCATTGAGTCTAGTGGTTATTTTTTTAAATACTTGAATAAATAAAAAAAGGCTTTTCTAACCTCAAGTGCATGCTGATTATTCTTCAGGGGTCACGCTGTTGATGATACTTCAACCTAATGTTTAATCAGAAAGTGAGAGGAAGTTCAGGAGCAGATTAAAGTTATTCAGCTTCAGAGTTCTGTTTCATCTGAATGTTTTTTCAAAAGAAAGGGCCGGGGTGGGGAGAGCTAATTCCATCTCCAACAGAGTTTATTATTCTATGCCCCTATTCTTGTGCAGAGAAGCCTGGCTCCTATCCTGCAATGTGTTGGCTAGAGCTGGTTGAAACGTGATCAGGATCTTCCAGGGAAAATGTTGAGAAAAGTTACAATTTTCCATTTTCTTGTGGAATTTTGAACTGTTTTTAAGTTTGCAAATTCCTGCCTGTTTTAAAGTGGAGGGAGGTAAAGGGATGAAAAAAGGAGAAAATGAAAAATGTCGGTGTCATTACATAAATCAGAAAATCTTGTCAAAAAAATGAAAATTTTTGCCAAGAAAAAAAAAAGTAAAACCCCACATTTCAACCTGATCTATGTGCATTTAGGCAAATGCTTATACCTACAAAGAACACTCTCCTTTAGCCAAATTCTTCCCCTGATTGAAGTGATACAATTTCTTTTGCTAAGTGGAAGCAGAGTTACTCTAATGCTGAGTTTTAAAAATCCCACTTTCTCTGCTTATACAGCAACTAGAACACTTTGGGCACTAGCACAATGTAAATCAGTGTTCACAGCCACATTTTTCTAGCTGTCCAATTCAATAACATTCACTGACTGAACAACATCGATTCATTGGGGCCAAATTATGACTAGACAACTGCAATGAAGTGACTCCAGATTTACCTGAATATATCTGCTATTACAATTTGGGCCATAGCCCCTATGAAATTCATGTCCTTAAAAATATTGAAATATCTCCAACTTCTCTCAACAAACAATCAGGCCACTGAATTGCCTAGGCTTACATTTTAATTATAATCTTGAAACAGATTCCACAAACAACCCACTCACAAAATAGATCCACTTGTAGGCCCTGGCTCAGTACAGCACTTGTTTAACTTTAAGCATGTCCTTAAATCCCATTGAAAGCCAAAGTTAAGAACGTGCTCAAGTGTGCTGCTGAATCTGGGCCTTCAAGAACTAAACACATGTGGTGTTTTTAGCCCACAGTTTGAGAAAGCACTCTTTCACCTGCTGAAGCACATCCCTATTCAGGAAATCACTTAAGCACAATGCTTAACATTAAGCTTGTACTGATGTCGTAAACATGTATTCAAAGTTAAGCCTGGATTTAATGCTTTCCCGACAAAGGAATGCTCTGTTGAATCCAAGTCATGAATTTGCTTGACAAATGAACACTGATTTCAGTTTGACTAGCATCCATCCTTTTTGAAAAGCACAGCTTAGGAGAGGGCTAATATCACGGTGCTGACCAAATCCCACTGCATTTGATTACCTCTGCTTTCCTAAATGGCACTGAATAAATATAAGTTGTGTATGCATTTGCACACAGAATAGATGGCTGCTGAAAAGAACAGCATTTAAAATCTGGCAGAGTCTGTGTAAGTAAGGTGCAGCTCAGGGGCAGATTTACCATGAAACACATCATGCCCTGGCATGGAGCCCCCCAACAACATGGGGCCCCCAGAGCTGGGCAGTCCATCAATAGGTCCAGCAGTCCCTCTTCCTCCTCCCTCCTCGCAGGGGGTAGTTGCTCTGTAGGGGGGCCAGCCCCGTTCAAAAAAGAGCTAGATAGATTCAAGGAGGTTAGGTCCATCAATGGCTATTAGCCAGGGTGGGTAGGAATGGTGTCCCTAGCCTCTGTTTCTCTGGAGGTGGATGACAGGGGAGGGATCACATGATCCCACCCTCTGGGGCATCTGGTACTGGCCACTGTCAGCAGACAAGATACTGGGCTAGATAGACCTTTGGTCTGATCCAATATGGTCGTTCTTATGTTCTCTCTGGCAGCTGGCTGTGTCGCTGCGCCTCCCCTTCCTGAGTCCTCCAGCCCCTGTAATGTTGTGCTGCTGTTGGCTGCCACCTGCTGAGTGGCTGCTGCCCCTCTGGGGGCCCAGACCTACCCCCACACACCTTGCCCAGGAGCCTGACTATTCCTTCAGCAGCCCTCCCTCAAACCTTAGGGTATGTCTACACAGCAAAGTTATTTCGAAATAACTTTACTAGCGTCTACACAGCCAAACCGCTATTTCGAAATTCATTCGAAATAGCGGAGCGCTTATTTCAAATTTGGTAAACCTCATTCCACGAGGAATAACGCCAAATTTGAAATAGCTATTTTGAAATAAGTGCTGTGTAAACACTTATTTCAAAATAGGGGGCCTCCAGCCTTCCCAGGGTGTCCTGGTGGCCACTCCAGCCTCAGCCAAGAACACTACTCTCCCTCTCCTCCACCCCCCGGAGCCCTTAAAGGGGTAGACTCTGGCCACAGTGCCTGTGCCAACTCCAAGCCTGCCAGCCCAGAGCCAGCAGTCACTGCCCCTGACCCAGTGGCCCCAAAACATGAGCCAGAAAGCCACTGGCAGCCAGCCTTCCACCGCACCCCAGGAGCAGTCTGCCAGCTCTCAGGAGCCTGCCAGGGCCCGGAGAAGGCGGGCGCCTTCCTGGTCCAGGCTGGAGATCATGGATCTTATTCAGGTTTGGGGGGGATGCCCCCAACATCCATGGTCTCCGCACTAGATAGAGGAATGCAGCTGTCTATGGCAGGATAGCTGCCAGCCTGGCCACCAAAGGCCACATGCGATCCCAGGAGCAGGTTCGCATGAAAATCAATTTGGTCCGGCGAGACCCCCAACCTTTTGCCCTGAGCTTCCCCTCCCTCTTCTTCCCCTTGCTTCCCCCTTCCAGCTCCCTCCTCCCAGGTTTCCCCCTCCCCTCTCCCAACCTTTTTCCTCCCCTCTCCCACCTCTTTTCCCCAGTCTCACCAGAGTTGCATTCCGCCCCGGATTGTTAAATAGAGAGAGTTTGTGTTCATGAAAATACATGTCTTTTATTTGACATCAGGAAGGGGGGTTAGGGAGGGGTAAGTGGAAGGACGTGAGGGAGCAATGAGGCACAAGCCCCCAGTAGGGCAGATCAGGGAGGCTCTTAGTGCTCCTCAGGGTGGAAGCTCTCCTGCAGGGCCTCCTGGATACTGACAACCCCCCGATGGACCTCCTGGATGGCAGCCTGCAGAAAGTGCAGCCAGGCTCACAGCAACGCGTCCAAGAGAAGTACCAGAGTACCCGGGGACAGCTCTGGCTCCATGTTGCAGAGTGCTGTGGTGTCCCGAATGAGGGCAACCAGAGCACGCAGAGACAAAATGCTTTGCTGTCCCTCATCGAGGTAGGCAAGCAAGCAGGGAAACCTGAGAACCAGTTGTCCGGGGGTGTCCCTTTAAGCACAGGCCTCAGATAGCCTCAGGTAGCAGCCACACAAAGTAACTCCTGACCTGATGCCCTGCCGGACCTGGTTCTGGCCGGCCTTAAATGTGATTCAGTGTCCACTCAATGTGGATGCGCTATTTCAAAATAGCAAAACACTATTTCACAATGCATTTTGTGTGTAGCCGCGTTATTTTGAAATAACTTATTTCGAATTAACTATTTTGAAATAAGATATTTCGAAATAACGCTGTAGTGTAGAGATACCCTAAGTTTCTGGACCTGTAGCCCACACCCAGTTCTGGACCTGTGCCTAGGAGAGACAGGGTCTGGTTTTCAGCACCCCACTATTAAAAACAGTGTTTTTAACAGTGCCACTGATGTTAAATCTATTTGTTTAAGCAATAATGAAGCGATACTATGAGTCTGGCAGTCAAAAATGCAAAAAAATGAAGGTGAGGCAAAAAGACTAAGCTAAGCAAAAAGAAGATTTGTCATCTTATTTTAAAAATCTTGAAGTATTGACTAGAGGACATTCACCAAAAAGTATGGGCGAGGAAACATCTCAATTATCTGATCACTTGCCTCGTTGTGGGCTTACCACGACAACTGCAAAAACTGAACAAATGGACTTTGAAGTGGCAATAGAACTACAAAATATTGGTAATTTTGTCAAAGAAAGGGAAGAAACCTACCCTAAAGATATTGCTTTATGGCCAAAGTCTATTTCATTGGATAGGATAGAATATACTGAAAAAAATAGGTTATATGGAAAATTTGAGAAAAGAGAATAAAATTAGAAGACAAAAGCAATTGAGAGGTCTTCGTGAGTCCCATTTTCTGAGAATGAAGAAAGAGACCACAGAAATGAGAAAGTGGTGGTTGTTTTTTCGGAAACCACCAAGTCTACTGTTACATTTGCAAATTATTCCCCTGACCATAGAAAAGGAAAACAAACATTTGTCAACAGGCACTGTAAGGAGAAATGTTGCAAGGGATATTGTTGATTGTGAAATGTCCAAAGCTCATATTAATGCTATATGTAAGTCTGTTCAAAGATATAAATAATCCAGAAGAATTGATTCTGAGTTACGGGCTTGGTTTGAGAAGGAGTGTTCTTATTGGAGGAAAGTGCTGGAACATGTTGTTGCCACAGTGAAACTGCTGTCTTCTTTGGGGCTACATCTAAGAGGACACAATGAGTTATCAGAGTCAAATCGAAAAGGTAATTTTAACCTGCCTTTTCAAGTGGTCTGTGAAAAAAAGATTACAAAAGCAATCAAGGTACCTTACTTTATTTTAATTTACTTCTTATTACTTATAATATAGGAGTAGGAGGAATAAAAAACAATGAAACATGGAAGACGCAGGAAGAGTAAATGTTCTTTTTCTTGGCTTTGTCCCCAAGCAGGACCCCAAAAACGTAGCTGAGCAAAGGTCCCTGCTAACTCTAAATCCACCACTGGTGCAGCTCAATCAGACTCAAGCTCAGCCCACTGATGGAACCTGCAATCCATTTATAAATATTCTCTGAAACTGATACTTTCCTGATGGTCTGAAGCCTTTTATTCTTCTTTTCTTTCCAACATGTGCAGAAGACAGTTGCTTAGAGGTTTTCATAATGTTTTGAAATGCTGATGAGGATTTAACATTAAAATTAATGGCAGTTAGCCGTGGTCTTTCAGATGTGCAAAGACTATGCAATATTTTCTGGAAGCAAAAAATAAAAATAAAAGGAGGGATGGGGGAAAGAATGGAGATATAAATAGCCACAGTTGCTTTTCTTCAGGCAGATCTTTTTAATCATATAAAATAGATTTTAAAGATTAAAGACTCAGCACTGTTCTGCCTTTGCTCATAGCTGGGATCTCAGATTTTTGTATAATGGGAATTCAAAAGGAAGCACACTATGCTCTTATTTGCATTGCTCTAAACTGGTATTTCATCTGTAAGAATGTAGGGGATACTCACACACACATACACTCCTATGCTTTCTCCCTGAGGAGTCAAAAAAAAGCCACTGACCCAGAACGGAGAAATACAGAACATGTGTGTGGAGAATACAGGGGACTTAGGCTGTAAGCTTTGGGAGGTAGGGACTTTCCTTTTGTTCTGTGTTTGGACAGCGCCTACCAAAACAGAGGCTTGGTCCATGACTCAAGCTCCAAGGCAGTACTGTGATATAAGTAATAATAAATGTTCCTCTGGCACCAGAGTGACCCCTCATCATGTCAGCTAAGTTGTAATGGAGAGGACAAGCTGGCCTAGAGAACAAAAACTCAAAAGGGAGGACAGACAGTACAAGCCTATTTTACAGGCTGTACTCTATGATGGCTTGAAAATATGGAATCTGTGAGTAAGGAAAAGCTTGCTACAGGCATCTGTAACTTGCATGGCCTGCACTGGCTTGGCAGCTCAATCCCTGTCAGTGGAACTAGCAGCATTTCAGGGGTCAGGTCACATTTTCACACAGGCCTTGTTGTTCTTGAAGAATTTTCCTAATGTACTGAAGCAAAAACAGCCTTAAGCAGGCAGGTTTCCCTAACAATCTTCAAACACAAGTTATTGTGGCTGTTGCAAAGAAAATCCTGCTTTCCATTCTTTTATTTATTCATATTCATGTCTCTTGCTTTTCTTTGTGTGTATAGGAATGGGGCAAAAGTGGGGGCACAGGTTCTCATTTTGCACTGGAAGCTTTTCCGCTAGCAGAGAATCTTTTTCATGTTGTGATGCCATAAAAATCTGTGGCAGAGTTTATTGTTCATGGTGGAATGCAGGGCTTTCAAGATGATTATTCTTATCTGGGCTTGTGAAGATTCATAGTGTTCCAAGTTTGTCCCCTCTCCTATAGCTACAGTGACCCTACCAGCAAAGAATATGCAAGGCCTCCGTTAACTGAACTCAAAAGCTGAAAAAGAATCTTTCTTCTATACTTCTCCCATTAGCCAAAGAAGGTCCTTTACATTTGCCACTGGTGCTGCTGTGCAGAATAGCACATCAAGGAGCTTGTTGTTCAACTGTATAGGGGAAAATGGAATGAAATGGAATTCCAAGGGGAGAAATGGAATGGATCTTCGCAATCACATTTGGAATTCACATTTAAATCCCCCTTTCATCAAATCCCAGCCATAGCTGGATGGAAGTTTAGTAACTACAGAATGAACCTCTCTAATCTGGTACTCTCTGGTCTGGCAATTTCCATGGTCCAGCATGATTTTAGTTAGCTGGATGTCCACTTATCATAGATGTGGCCAAGTTTCCCACAGTCCCATAAATAAATGTTGTTTATAGTCACAAGTCCTGGATCTCCATGCTCTGTGCTGTTATTTAGCTCTAATTTACCCTCAAATGTCTTCTAAGAGCCTAGCAAGCAGTGGACACTTTGGTAATGCTACTAGACAATATTGACCTCCCTTAGTTTGGAAAATTCTCTGGTTCAGCACTGATCACATCCTGAGGGTGCCAGACTAGAGAGGTTCAACCTGAGTGTCATGTAGCCAGCACATCCATTCTGTGGTTCAAAAGATTTGTATGTAAAGGATGTGTGGAAGTCAGTAAAAAGGCAGAAATCAGCACTTAGAGATAAGGACGCTGACTGGGTCCTGGCCCTAATAGTAGAGCCCTGCAAATTTGTGGATATCCACTTAATATTCACAGGTATCTGCATTCGTGGGTATGAATGAGAATATCCACAGCTCATTTTTGTGGATGTGGATACTAACTTTGTATCTAGTACTTTGCAAATTTGCAGATATCTGCTTTATATCCATTGGCATCTGCATCCATGGATGCAGATATCCATGGCTCATTTTTCCAGATGCAAATGCAGATACAAATTTTGTGTCCATGCAAGGATCTACTTAATAGGCCAAGCCTCTGAGAGAGCATCCAACTCAGCAACTAGAAGCACCAACTGTGATTCTACTGGAACACTGACAGAGCCAAAGGTGAAACTCTCCATGCTATCTACATTGTAGCCTAAAGCTATGACATCCTCACTCTTGGTCACTAAGCAACACACTGCTCTGGTCCTCAGACTTTGAACAGGAACTTGTACATTTTAATAGTCTGTTAAACACTATGCAAGCTTATATGGAGCTGACAAAGATGCTTTCAAAAGAGCTTGTGTTAGGATTCCTCAGGGGCAGCAGCTGCTGACCAAATGCCAAGTCTCATTATGCAGTGTTCAGGGAAAGCACACTCCTGGCAAATGACTCTGTTTTAGGAAATCAGTTTATTTCAAAGGACTAGGTAGCACTGACAACCCCACCTTTACTACATCTCACAGATTTGCAATCCAAAGTAAAATCATTAGTAATGCAGACTCATGACCAAACCGGAAGGAAAGGCATTAAAATTCCCATTCACTTTTAACACTAGTCTGCTCATGCAAACATGGGCCTACTCCTGTGAGGTGCAGAGCTCCATCAGCTCCCATGGAACTTGATTTTTCCCTCACTCATTGCGGTGTAAATCAGGAGTAAATGGAGTTATGCTGGTGTGTCACCTGTGTGAGGAGAATCAGACTTATTGGTTTCAACAGGGATGGGACATGTGTTGCCATTTCATTTTTAGCCAGTTAGTTTTGCACAGCAGCAATGAAATATAAACACAGAAAGGCTATGTCTAGACTGCTCGCCTTTTTCAACAGAGGCTTTTATCTTTTGAAAAAGCCGCTGTTGAAAAAGAGCGTCTAGATTGCATTATGCGGATCGAAAAATCAATCTGCTTTTTTGAAAAAGAGCGTCCAGACTGCCGGACGCTCTTCCGAAAAAAAAGACACCCGAGAGTGCTTCTGGCAGGGCATGGGGCAGCCTTTATTTCCAGGTGCTGCTGCATGCCCTTTGCAGAGACACGTGCTTAAAGGGATCCCCCTGGACAGCTGTTGCTCTGCTCCTGCTTCTGGCTTGCCTACCGCCTAGAGGGAAAGCAAAGCTGCCGCAGTTCTTGCTCTGGTTGCCCTGCTTCCTCGGACACCACAGCAGTTTATTTGCAGGGGGGTTTTCTGCTTTTCACTGTGTTTTTGGCCATGGAGCCTGAGCTGCCCCTGGGCAGGCGATGGCCCCACGCTGCCATACTGCAGCTTCTGCTGCATCTGCATGACTCTGTCATGAATCTCCTGCCCCATATGGACCCAGACTGCACTGAGGAGACCCTTCTCCGGGATGCAGGAGCTCGGTCCTTGCCCCCAAACTTTTTGGGGGATAGGCAGATTTGGAGGCACGAGACAAGTTCTGACTGGTGGGACCGGCTCTTCATGCAGCTCTGGGACGACGACCACTGGCTCCACAACTTCCAGATGCGGAAGGCCACATTCCTGGAGCTGTGTGCCTGACTTGCCCCTGCTCTGGAACACCAGGACACCCACCTGCGGCCTGCCATTCCCCTGCAGAAGCGGGTCACAATCGCCCTGTGGAAGCTGGCCACCCCCCGACAGCTACCGCTCTGTAGGACACCAGTTTGGCATGGGGAGGTCTACCGTCGGGGCCATTTTGATGGAGGCAAGTCACTTTTGGGGGACAGGCCCTGCTAAGTGGGGGGGTTGAGAAAGGGGGAATGCCAGGCAAGGGCAAGAGGGAATGGGGGATGGAGTGGCACTAGGAGGCCGCTCCTCGGCCACCCCTGCACTGATGCGGGGGAGGGGAGCATCCTGACAAGGGGAGGGGTGGGTTGGGAGGGAGGAAGGGTTCTCCCCCCAAGCTCTTGGGTAACCTGTCTAACTCCCTGGTTTCTGTCTGTCTATTTGTCTCGTGCTGCAGGTGGTGAGGGCCATCAATGTGGAGCTGCTGAAGAGGCTCATCCATCTCGGGGGACCTGGACAACATCATTGCCGGGTTTGCCGCCCTTGGTTTCCCGAACTGCGGAGGAGCCCTCGATGGGACACACATCCCAATCCACGCACTGCCCCATCGAGCAGCCCAGTTTATAAACAGGCAGGGCTACTATTCCATGGTGCTGCAGGTGCTGGTCGACCACCAGGGACATTTTATGGACATTTCTGTCGGGTGGTTGGGGCGGGCACATGATGCCCACATATTCCACAACTCCTACCTGTACTGCAGTTTGCAGGTAGGAACATTTTTCCCCCAGCAGCACCTCGTGCTCGGGGACATGCAGATGCCGGTGTGCATAGTGGCCGACGCAGCCTACCCCCTGATGCCGTGGCTCATGAAGCCCTACACCGGCCACCTGGATGCGAGCAAGGAGCTTTTCAACACGCATCTTAGCCAGGCTCACATCCAGATGGAATGCGCCTTCGGATGTCTGAAAGGGAGGTTCCGTTGCCTCCTCACATGCCTGCAGATGGGTGAACGCAACATCCTGGAGGTGGTGGCCACATGTTGCACCCTCCATAACCTGGTGGAGAGGAAAGGGGAGGCCTTCCTGCCGGGGTGGGGGACAGGTGCTGATGGCAAGGAGAGGCAATTTCAGCTGCCCCGGACAGCTGCCATCCTCCAGGCTCACCAGTCTGGTGTCCAAATCCGAGAAGCCCTGAGGAAGAGATTCTCAGAAGGAGCCCACTGACTCTCCCCAGGGCCTCCCCCGTGGGGGGTTTGGCCAGGCCCACCCCTACCTTTCCCTCCACAACCCTCACTCTCTTCCCCTTAAGAAGACATCTAGACCCGGTTTTCTTTGTAAACAGAAATATTTTTATTAGAAACCCTAGCAGTACAGAAGATGTGCTAACTGTGTATAAAACACCTTTCTCTTGTTACTGTTCAACTGTTTATAAACGAAGTAAATCTGTCAGTCAAAAATAAAGATTTTGTAACATAACTGAAATGTCCTTTAACTGGGGTGGTAGGAGACTGAAAACCTGGAGGGGGGGGAGGAAGCCCAAGTAGGCCACTGCTTCCCTGATCGCAGGGTCCTGCCACCTTCCTCTGTCCTGGCACTGTCACAGCCTTGGGATCGGGTGGAGCGAGAGCCAGTCCTGGCCTGGGCAGGAGAGAGAGGGGCAGCTGTTGGGCCTGTGAGGGCTCAGGAGCAGGAGGAGCTGCGGGGGAAGGGGAGGCTAGAGGGGCTGGAGGAGCAGGGGGGGCTGGAGGAGCAGGGAGGGTTGGAGGAGCAGGGGGGGAGCAGGGGCCTGGTGTGCAGAAGGAGCAGTGCCCGTGACAGGGACAGGCAAAGCATAAACCTCTCACATTGTGGCAGCGATGACAGTGCATTGCTGGACCAGCTCATCCAGCAGCCTGTTGCGCCACTCAGCCTCTGCCTCCGTCCTCTGCTGGAGGGTCCTGTTGAGGTCCTGCAGGGCCACTACGTGCTCCCTCAGCCACGTGCCTGCAGGTGCCATGGGTCCGGGATGGTGGTGGGGCGGGTGTGGTGCTCCCCTGTTGGGTAGAGAGTCTGGCTGTGGAGGAAAAGAGGAGGAGACCATCACTGTCTGTGTGCACCCCCGCTGTCCCCGAGGGCATGCCGTGGCTGTCACGGGCTCTCCTTTGGACAAGAGACTCTAGGGTGTTACACGTGACACCGCGTGTGAGTTGCGCAGCAGCCTGAAAGCCTCAGAGGGGCCACATAGTGGCAATGGGACTAGATGGCCCCCCACACTGCCAACCCGCCCGTGTGTGGTGACCCCTCAAAGAACTCACCTGATAGTCCCTCCCCGATGTCCATGGACACCTGGGAGGCCTCTGGGGTCTGGAGGACCGGCTCCTGGGAGAGGGTCCCTGTTGCCTCCTCTTCCTCCTCCTCCAGGTGCAGCTCTCCCATCTCTCCTGCCTGGTCGTTCTCCCTCAGGGGTCGGTCCATGTTGTGGTGTGGTAATCTGGACTCCACCACACACAGTGGAGTCTGGGCTTCCCTACCACCCAGGATCTGCTCCAACTCCTGGTAGTAAGGGCAGCTCTGTGGGGCTGTCCCGGAGCTGGAGCTCTGGTCCCAGGCCTTGGCATATCCCTGCCGCAGCTCCTTTACCTTGGCCCTCACTTGGTCTATGGTGCGGGGGGTGATGCCCTTTGTTGGCCAGTCCCTGGGCCATGCGCTCATAGATGTCTGCATTCCTGCGGCGTGTCTGCAGGGCCTGCAGGGCTTCTTCCTGGGACCAGAGCTCCAGCAGGTTTTTAATTTCTGGCCCTGACCAGGCTGGTGCCTGCCTTTTGGTGCCCCTGGGTGGGTTCTCCTCCCGAGAAGGGCAAGGGGGGGCCTCGAGGCTGGGACATGGCTAGCATGGCTGGCACGGGTGCTCTGGCTAGCTTCCTGACAGCAAGACCTGTCTGGGTGCCTGTGCCTTTAAGAGGCTGTGGCCAGGAACCACAGAGGTGCTCTACATGTAAAGGCTAGACTGTCCACCAGGGCTTCTTTCTGGAGGCCTTTTTTTCCGACAGAACTGGCTCCCTGGGTATGTCTAGACAACAAGGCTCTTTCGAAAAGCCTCTTTCGAAAGAGAGCATCTAGACTACAAGATTTTTCGAAAAAGTGGCTCGCTTTTTTGAGAGTCTAGACACTCTCTTTCGAAATAGCCCTGTTTTCATTCAATAGAACCTTTTTTCGAAAGATGACTTTCAAAAAAAGGTGTTATTCCTCATAGAATGAGGTTTACCATGGTCGACAAAACTGTCACGTTCTTTTGGTTTACTTTCGAAAGAACGCGGCTGTAGTCTAGATGCAGGTGAAGTTTTTTCGAAAAAAGGCTACTTTTTCCGAAAAAACCCTGTAGTCTAGACACACCCTCTGCGTCCACACACACCTTTTTTTGACAGATCTCTGTCGAAAAAGGCATTATTCCTCGTAAAACGAGGTTTACCACTGTCAACAAAACTGCCACGTTCTTTCGATTTACTGTCGACAGAATGTGGCGGTAGTCTAGATGCAGGTATAGTTTTTCCGAAAAAAGGCCACTTTTTTCGAAAAAACCCTGCAGTCTAGACACACCCTAAGTGATGCAATGGGCCAAGATGACAAAAATTTAAGAGGACAGCCCCCTTGGATCAATTTCCACTGCAGGTATTCAACTGGAATCAAATATGCTGGAAGCAATGTAAGTCCCATGGGGTGTGCTCTTGCATCAATAAACACAAGGGATTCATGCCACTAAATTATGGCTTGAGTGTTAACTGGAATTATATAGAAATCCTCATGCTGTGAAAAAGGAACACAACATAGGGATAATATGGTTGCTATGTAGAATAGGAAGTGAATCCACTTTTTCATTTTTAAGAAATCATATAGCCTCATTAGAAGCTCTGAATTCTGCCCTCTGAGGGGAAATAAAAGGTTTAGCTGATTTCCATCCCTTGGTTTCCTACAAATGACATTTAAGCAGCCACTTGAGTAAAACTCCCAATGGGACCACTCACAAAGCTTACCATTTGTAAAAGGTCAGATCTTCTATTCTTGCCTTGAATGGATGATGCTGACCTTAAAAATATTCCACTCTCAATCCCTCTCCCTGTAAGCACATGATGCAGTTGCTAGCCTCCACATTTCTACACTGGATCACCACTCCACACAATGGTTCTGGCTTCTTGCTTTCTGCTTGGCAGATTTATAAATCACTCACTAACCTGGAAACATGGCAAGGGTATTGGTCACCTCAGATGTGTGCATATGAGCACCAGGGGCTACGTCTACACTGCCAGTTTTGCCAGCAGTGAGTATGCAAATGAGGGATGGATTAGCATATCACCGTGCCTCATTTGCATAATTTATGCACACCGGTTTTGGGAGTAGTGTGGACGGGGGTTTTTTGCACAAAAACTCTATTTTCCACAAGAACCTTTCTCGGCATAAGGATCTTGAGGAAAACAGGGGGTTTGCACACAAAAAAACCCGGCCACACTACTTTTTTTTCCGCAAAAACCCTTTGCACAAAAATGGCTTGCATAAATTATGCAAATGAGGCACATCGATATTCCATGCTTAGCCTCATTTGCATATTTCTTGCGCAAAAACCAGAGCAGTGTAGACATAGCCAGACTGTGGTAAACCCACAACTGGAAACCAGATCTGCTGACTCCTAGCCCTGTGGCTTACCCACAAGCCCATCTCTTTTCCTAACGTCTTTTTCATGTAACCAATCTGCTCTGGTGAGCATTCAGGATCAGCCTTGCAGACTTCAATACCGAATACTCCTTTTTATCCCCAAACAGCGCTGCTAACACAACTCTAGGGCAAGTAACCGGATGTTGGATACTCGTATGCAGTGTTTCTAATGAACCGCCTAATTCTGCAACACTCAGTGTAAAGACTGAAAGTAGCCTTCTAAAGCATAACCCTTGCTATGACTCATCCTGTGGTCAGCAATAGGATTATGCTCAGCGATAAGCATTGACGTAGCTAGTATAGGACTAAGATCCTAAGGCTACGTTTAGACTGCAAGCTTCTTTCGGAATAAGCTTTTCCGGAAGAGATCTTCTGGAAAAGCTTATTTTGAAAGAGCATCCACATGCAAAAAGTGCAACGAAACAGTGATGTGCTAATTCGAAAGATAGCGTCCACACTGATTGAACTCTATCTTGTATTTAAGGCCACTCGGAACCAGTTCAGGTGGGGCATTAGGTCATCAGTTGCTTCCGGGTTCTGTTGCCTAAGGCTAGCTGAGACACGTGCTTAAAGGGACCCCCCTAGACAGCCGTTTCTCAACTTCTTCTGCTTGCTTACCTACCTCTCTGAGGGACAGCAAAGCATTTCCTCTGTGTGCTCTGGTTGCCCAGCTTTTGGACACCACAGCACACTCCTTGCCATAGAGCTGGAGCTGCCTCTGGGCATACGATGGCCCCACACAGCCATGCTGCAGTTTGTGCAGCAGTTTGTGCAGGCTGCCTTTATGATCCTGCAGGAGCTCGACACCGAGCTCATCATCGAGACCCTCTGCCTGCATGTGGGAGCAAGACCTTTGCAACCACAGCCCATGGTGGAGAGACGATTTCGGAGGCTGGATACCAGTTCCGACTGGTGGGACTGGCTGGTGATGGAGCAGTGGGATGACCAGCAGTGGCTCCAAAACTGCTGCATGAGGAAGGCCACCTTCATGGAGCTGTGTGCCTGGCTCACCCCTGCTCTCTGACGACATGACACCCAGATGCAACCCACCATCCCCCTGGAGAAGCAGGTCACCATCGCCATCTGGAAGCGTGCCACCCCAACCAGCTACCAGTGTGTGGGCAACCAGTTTGGTGAGAGAAAGTCCACAGGGGCCCTCCTCATGAAGGTAAGGCACTCTTGGGCTGCAGTCCCTAGAGGGGTGAGGGGAAGTACTGGAAAGGGGGACCCTAGGGAAAGGGGGATGGAGGGTGGGGAGTTCTGCAGTCCTGCCCACACACAGCCCTAGGGGGGGGCAGCCTCATAGAGGGTGGCTCCTGGGGTGATTGAGGAGGAGGGGGGGACATTCCAAGGGCTCAGGCAGCCCATGTGATTCTCTGGTTTGTGTCTTTGTCTCCTTCTGCAGGTGGTGAGGGCCATCAACTCCATCCTGCTGCTCAGGTTATAAGCCTGGGAGATCTGGACCCTATCATTGCTGGATTTGCTGCCCTGGGCTTCCCCAGCTGCGGGGGAGCCATTGATGGAACCCACATCCCCATCCAGGTCACAGAACATGGAGCCACCCAGTACATTAACTGCAAAGGCTATTTTTCGATGGTGCTGCAGGCCCTGGTCTACCACCGTGGACAGTTTACCGACATTCTCATTGGGTGGTTGGGAACGGCGCACAATGCCCACATCTTCAGAAACTCCAGCCTCTACCAGAAGCTAGAGGTTGACACATTCTTCCCCCAGCGTGACTTCACGGTCGGGGAGGTGCAGATGCCACTGTGCATCATGGGGGATGCAGTCTACCTCCTCATGCTGTGGCTTATGAAGCCCTACACCGGCCACGTGGACCCAAGCAGAGACCGTTTCAATGCCCGCCTGGGCAGGGCCCACGTCCAGGCCAAATGCACCTTTGGCCGCTTGAAGGAGAGGTTTAGGTGTTTCCTGACGTGCCTTGATGCGGGGGAGCACAACATCTCGGCTTGTTGTGTTCTCCATAATGTTGTGGAGAGCAAGGGGGAGGCCTTCCTTCCAAGTTGGGGGGCAGAGGCCAGTCAGGAGGAAGGGCATTGGGCCAGCCACACACAGCTGCCATCCGCCAGGCCCATCAACTGGGGGTGTGCATCCAGGAGGCCCTGAGGGAGAGTTTCTCTGAAGGACCCCAATATCTCTCCCTAGGGCCTCCTCACTAGAGGCCTGTGTCTTGCCCCTCTATGCCTTTCCCACAACAACCCTTCCCTTCCCCCCTTCCCTGCACACTCAATAAATACAACAGTTTATGTTAAACCAATTTGGGGGGTTGTATAATTAAAGAAACTGGGGAGGAGGGGGGCTCAGAACCTGGATGAGAGAGGGAAGGGGGGCTCAGAACCTGAATAGGGGAATAGAGAAGGGGAGCTCAGAATCTGGATAGGAGGATGGAGAAGGGGGGCACTGAGCCGGGGGCTGGGAGTGCTGAGTGGTGTGCCTGGAAGTGCCAGCTTGAGGCCGGGGACCTCAGTGACCTCGGGGTGGGGGCCAAGGACAACAGGGGGATAGGCAGGAGGTGGGGCTGGAGTGGGGTCAGGCATGGCAGGAGGAGGGGCAGGGACAGGCATGGCAGGGGGAGGGGGAGCTGGCATAGGTATGGCAAGGGGAGTGGCGGCTGGGATAGGCATGGCAGGGAGGATGGGGGCAGGAACAGGCATGGCAGTGGGGGCAGGGACAGGAGCCAGGTATGCCATCATTTCCCGGATAGAGGCACACATGTTGCAGCTCTGCTGCACCAGCTCAATCCACATTTGGGTCTGCCATTGGGCATCATCCCAGACCTTCTGGGCCAGGGTCTCCTGCATGTCCTGGAGGATGGCCCATGCTCTCTCATGAGGTCCTCGTGGACCCTCCAGTGCCTGTGGCTCCCCCGGGGTTGGGAAGCTGGTTTATTTGCTGGTGATCACTCCTCAGTCAAAGCTGGTCCAGCTGTGGAGAATAAAGAAGGAGAGATGGTCAGTTATCCCTGCAGACACTGTCCTTGAGCTCTTGCCCTCCTCTGTGAGCTCCGAGCAACAGTACTTGGGACAGAGGACGGTGATGTCCCAAAAGCAAGGCCACGTGTGGCCGGGACAGCGGGCCCTGCTTCACAAGGGCCCAGAAGTGCAGAGGAGACCACATTTCCCACCCCCTTCCTCCCCAGTCCCATGGACAAGCAGGCAAGAGAAGTTTGTCCACACTGAGATCCCATGGGTGGGCAAGAGGCCTGGAGTACCCTGGCCTTCCAGAGGTTCACACACACACCTGCACCTAGCAACGCTGTCCCCAAGAGCAGGTGGTGCCTCGAGTGGGCAGGCATGCCCGTGTGTGGCACTCCACAGTCTGAGTGAAGGCGTTTGGGTGATCTTGTCCACAGCCTGCTTCCAGCAGTGACTGGTGGTGGGAGGGCATCCCCCCCAGAGTCAGACATGTGTGTGGTGTGGCCTCCCAGAGCCTGTGAGCAGGAGCCCAGAGGTGCTCTAGTGCTGCCTTGTGGGGCTGCGTGGCGCGCACTGGCACTGCACGTGCATCCATATGCATGGAGTGTAGTGTGAGGGCCAGGCTGAGAAGGCTGAGTGACAATTGCACCCCAGCTGCTCAGCACCTGCCTCCCCTACCCTGTGTGTGTGAAAAACTAAGAGCACTCACCTGATGATCCCTCCCTGGACTTGGAGGATGCCTGGGAGACATCCAGGCCCTGGGGTACCTGGTGCTGGCCGTCTCTTCTTCCTCCTCCAGCCAGGGGCGGCCTGTGAGCCTAGGCAGACTCGGCGGCCGCCTAGGGCACCGCCGGCCTGGGGCGCCTGATGATGACATCACGGCCATTGACGGCCATGCAGGCGGGGGCACTGATCGTGCCTTCTGCCTGGGGCGCCAGCTGCCGCAGCCAGCCTTGGGCCACTCCTGCCTCCAGCTCAGCATCTTCCTCATCATCATCATCAGCTGGGATCCCTGGGTGGGCGACAACGGGCATCTCGAGCCCCGAGTCCAGAACCAGGGGGAGTATGGGGGAAAGGGGCTGCCCCAGCCCCCAGGATGCGGTACAGCTCACTGAAGTAGATGCAGGAGTGTCTTTCTGCCCCAGAGTGAGAGCTGCACTTCCTGGCCCTGGCATAGCCCTGCTGTAGCTCCTTTACCATGTTGCGCACCTGCTCAAGGCTCCTGGGGTGGCGGCCCCTCATGGACAGGGCCTTGGCCATCTGGCCACAGGTGTTGGCATTGCACCGTCTGGAGTGGAGTTCCTAGAGGGTCTTCTCACCCCATACCTCCAGGAGAGCCTGGATCTCCTCTCAAGACCACGATGGTACATGCCTTTTTGTGCCCCTGGCAGGCTCCTGGGAGCCTTGTGCATGCTCCCTGGGAGGGCCAGTGGACTCTCAGGGGGCTTGAGGCTGGGACATGGGTCCAGATAAGTGTGGCAATGTGAGCCACACGGTGAGGTGCAGCTCCCAGAGCCCACTTCCTGCCACAAGCCTTGTCCCAGGTGACTGAGGCTTTAAGAGCTGCCAGGAGACAGGAACTATAGAGTTGTGATGAGTGTGGCTCATCACACTCATTTTCTAACTCATTTTCTAACTCATCACACTCATTTTCTATATTTTCTAACATATAATCTAAGAGTGAAAAGGATGGAGTCCCAAACTCTAGGGAGGACAGAGTATATCAGATAAAAAACCCAGGGGAGAACCCTTCTCAGACAAAAAGGTAAGGTAGATGGCACATTAAATCAGTCCCATTGCTGTCATCCAGTACTAAATATTATCTTGAAGTCCATATCTGATGGAAACTATGCAAATTAAGAAAAAGAGGAATAACTAGAGAGGCTGACTAGGAGACAGGTCTCCCAAGTTCCTGGCCCTGACAGTGACTTGGGCAATATTGGACAAGGAGTTAAGATCTCTCCATCCACTTGTAAAATGGGTGTTGTGAAGAGATTTGTTACTGCTTTAAAGTTAAGATTTCATTCTGACATAGGCTTAAAATAAGGTAAAAATCCTTTATTTCCCCCCTCTTTCACACACACAAGCATGCATGCACACTCTTCTGCTGGAGTTAAAAAAGATTCATTAATCCAAAGCAACATACTACCCATTTCAAGTCCTTATTTTCACACAAATCTTCTTTTGGTGTAAACCAAGCTGCTGCTGCTTAAATATGTTGTGATTTTGTAAAGCATTTGGAGAAACTTGTCTGAAAAGTGCTATAAATGTACTAATGATTATTATTGTTGAACATAGAATCACAGAATCATAGGGATGGAAGAGACCTCAGGAGGTCATTGAGTCCAGCTCCCTGCCCAAAGCAGGACCAACCCTAACTACATCATCCCAGCCAGGGCTTTGTCAAGCCGAGACTTAAAAACCTCTAGGGATGGAGATACCACCACCTCCCTAGGTAACCCATTCCAGTACTTCACCATCCTCCTAGTGAAATAGTTTTTCCTAATATCCAACCTAGACCTCCCCCACTGGAACTTGAGACGATTGCTCCTTGTTCTGTCATCCCTCATTACTGAGAACAGCCTCTTTCCATCATCTTTGGAACCTCCCTTCAGGAAGTTGAAGGCTGCTATCAAATCCCCCCCCTCACTCTTCTGCAGACTAAATAAGCCCAAATCCCTCAGTCTTTCCTCATAGGTCATGTGCTCCAGCCCCCTAATCATTTTGGTTGCCCTCCACTGGACGCTTTCCAATGCGTTCACATCCTTTCTATAATGGGGGGGCCAGAACTGGATGCAATACTCCAGATGTGGCCTCACCAGAGCCGAATAAAGGGGAATGAATCACTGCTCTAGATCTGTTGGCAATACTCCTCCTAATGCAACCTAATATTCCATTCGCCTTTTTGGCTACAAGGGCACACTGTTGACTCATATCCAGCTTCTCATCCACTGTAATCCCGAGGTCCTTTTCTGCAGAACTCTTACTTAGCCATTCGGTCTCCACCCTGTAACAATGCTTGGGATTCTTCTGTCCCAAGTGCAGGACTCTACACTTGTCTTTGTTGAACCTCATCAGATTTCTTTTGGCTCAATCCGCTAATCTATCTAGGTCACTCTGGACCCTATCCCTGCCCTCCAGGGTATTTACCTCTCTCCCTAGCTTAGTGTCATCTGCAAACTTGCTGAGGGTGCAATTCATCCTCTCATCCAGTTCATTAATAAAGATGTTGAACAAAACCGGCCCTAGAACCTTGGGGCACTCTGCTAGAGACCGACTGCCAACCTGACATCAAGCCGTTAATCACTACCAGTTGGGCCCGACAGTCTAGCTAGCTTTCTATTCATCTTACAGTCCATTTATCCAATCCTTACTCCCTTAACTTGCTGGCAATAATATTGTAGGAGACCATATCAAAAGTTTTGCTAAAGTCAAGGTATATCACATTCATCAACTTCCCCATGTCCACAGAGCCAGTTATCTCATCATAGAAGCTAATCAGATTGGTCAGGCATGACTTGCCCTTCGTGAATCCATGTTGACTATTCCTGATCACTTTCCCCTCTTCCAAGTTCTTCAAAATGGATTCCTTGAGGATCCCCCCTATGATTTTTTATGGGGACTGAGATGAGGCTGAGGTAACAGTGTGTGCACAATATATGCAGAAATACAAAGAGCCAAATGTAGGCTGAGGCTGACCAGAGTCTTAATATCTGAAATATTATCCACAATAATCTTCACTGGGATTTGAAAAAAAGTATCCCCATTTACTAGTCAAGAGCCATCTATTCTCAGTAGCATTTATACCCATTAAAACCCCTAGTGACTTGGGTGTGATTTGCCCCAACTTTTAATGAAGTTGGGAGCTCAACAAAAACATATTCCCTCCTTCTCAGATAGGAATATTGATTTAAGATGGAATTTGGTCAGAGTTAGAATTTGGAATAGTACCTTTTTAGCTCCTTGTTATTTTAGTGGCTGGAAGTGTTTTAACCGGCTAATCTGAAGTAGCTATTGGAAAGTTCTCTTCCTGTAGGCATATTGTGTTCCTAAAATTTGAGGGATGGGAGGATGAGAAAAATATTCCTGAAAGGTAAGAGATTTTTTTTAATATTAATTTGGGTTTTCTTTATTTTGATAAGGGAGCAGTCCCTTCAATATAATTAGCATGCAGCAACCATGGTAAAACCACAGTGAGTAAATTAGCTCTGTAGACGGAAGCTAAAAACTTCAGCAAGATTTGTTTCAGCTACTAGGAAAGAATGAGCCAATCTTGTATAAAGTTGCAGGAGGGGGAGGGGGGGGGAAAAAGAACTGAGACTATATTGATAATGACAAGTGAAAACAGAAATATCACAGTGCAGGGAGGGTGGATTCATTCTAGTCCCAACAGCCTGTCACTGCTTCTATTCATGCTTGATGAGAGTCTTTTTCTTGTTCTTTGTTAGAAAAAGCCAGGCAATAACGCAAAGAGGTTTCTATCCTCCCCCTCAGTGCTCTGAAGGAGAGAATATAAGTCACCTAAGAGAGTGAAGAGAGAGAGAGAGAGAGAAAATGTGGGGAACCTCAGGCCCAGGGCCCTGGCTTACCTGGATCTGACCCCCCGAGGCTCAGGGCTCTCCCACCCAACATTGGAGAACCTGCAATCGCACTCCAGACCACAGGCTATCCCACTGTGGGGCTGGAGCACACAAAATCTACTAGCCTGGGGGTCCCTAGGCTCTGGTATGTGAAGCGAATGTGGGGAGTGTCTTTCTCCTTCTCAGGAGCCACATCAATGAGGAGTTGGCTTTGTTTTGTTTTGTTTTGCTTTGCTTTGCTTTGCTTTGCTTCTCACTTGTGTGTGGCCCCCAATTGATTTTTTCTGTGGGTCAGTAGCCCCTGACCCAAAAAAGGTTCCCAATCCCATAGCCAGAGGCATATCCCTCATGTGAGGATTGACTAGGCATATGCAACCAGTAGTGTAACCTTGTTACACTGTTCTTAAATGTTCCAGCTAGGAACATGGCTCCACTGCTTCACTCCTGAGACTGCACAATATTTAACAAGATTCAAAGTAAATCTTGGGAGTTCTAGGGAGAGGGTTGGGGTTTTTTGGCAGGGCTATTTTTGGAGGCAGGAGTACACCCAACTGCAAACTATGACATAAGCCTTCATGTCAAAGAATACCCACTAACCAGAAGTTATGTCAAAATGATTTAGAGTACCTTTAAATCTATCCGCAAACAGTTTTTACTAGTTTCAGGGGAGGGGTGTCATTCACTTTCCTCTGAGTAATCCGACTAAGTGATGGGGCTTTAGGTGCAATAATAGGCGGTATGCAAGGAAGTGAATATTATTTTATCCATACTGTGATAATCCGAATGCACAGCTCAGAATCGTAAACAGTGAGGCAAGAAGTCTTAAAAACACGTTCTAAAACTCCATGCATTTGGGGTTTGACTAATCTTGGGGGTAACAGGAAGGAACTTGAATTCCAGTAACAGTGAATATAAATCTTTACATGTTAAAGTAGAAGCCAAATAATATTGTTTAGCATTCAAGAAGAGTCAGGGGAAAGAATGGAAGTTTGTTTTTCATCTCTCATGGAGGATAGATGGCTACTGCAAGCTAAAATCAACAAAATAGCAAACAGGAGTAGGGAGAAAGCAACAGTCATTATGCACAACAGTAATTTAAAAATTATTGTTTAGTTTTGCACTGAGATGCTATAATTAAGGAAAGAAACCGAGTCTTACCAGTGTCCATGTGGAGCAAGGAGACTGGACTATCTGAGCTCATTCCATTTCCAGCCAGCCAAGGGGACTTTCTCCTGCTCTCTATGAATGAACGTCCTGCCACATTGGAATCCCAACCCCAAGTGACAAGAGCCTTCTGCTGCATGGTGGGGAGGGGGAAGAGAAAGAGAGAGAGAGAGAGAGAAAGAGAGAGAGAGAGAGAGAGAGAAGGCTCTGCACCTATCCCAGCAGCTTACTCGGGCTATGTCTACACTACACACATTTCAGAATAAACTATTCTGGAAGAAATAATCCGAAATAGTTTATTTCAAAATAACATGTCTACACTACAAAGGTTCATCAAAATAGCACTGAGCTATTTCAGAATAGAGCATCCATACTGATTGGATGCTGAATTGTATTTAATGCCACCCAGAAGCACTTCAGGCAGGGCATCAGGACAGCATTCTGCTGGAACGGGGTTTGTAGTAATTAGAGGGCCTGACAATGGAAGCCTGGTGTGAGGCCTAAGGCCTGAACAACTGTCAGTGCTTTGCTAACATAAAGCAAAGCTAAGCTGTGAGCAAAAGGCAAGTCCTGCTCACAGAAATTTGGCAAGGTCAGGGCTGCTGATATTGCAGAAATACACATACCTAGGAAGATGGTAACAACATCTCGCTGCAGAAACAGCTTGGTACCAGTACACTCCCCATAGATATCAGGGACATACCGACCCAGGTTCAGTACAGGGTCAGGATGACAGCATGATGGATAGTGATGTTTTGATCGAACCACCATAAACAAGGTAATGGGTGGCATCTAGGTACGTCGGGGTGTCAACCAAATACGTTTAAGGGTGGCACCTTGTTACATAAGAAGTGATGTGTAACTTGTTTGTGTCTGTGTATAAAAGTGTATCTCAGAGGGGCTGTCTTGTCCAGCTGAGAGGACAGTGGAAACTCCTGGCCACTAACTGAGCTGAGTCCATTACCAGGGCGTACATATGTACTAGTCTAAACTGTTGACATCTGGTCTAGACGCCCAGGGTGCTAGAGACCATGCATCATTTGACAATAAACCTGGTTCCAGTTCCCTCGCACCTTGTCTGATTTGTGGTTATTGGGGGCTCTCAGAAGTTTGAGGTGTTGGCTACCTGCACAGAGCCTGCACAGCATTTGGAGAGAGCACACGTATACACACAGCCAAATGGTTATCAACACTGAAGGGAGCAGAACAGATGCCAAAGCACCACACCCATGGTGGCGCTGACTACAGGGTTCACTTGGGAAGGGGGTGGTGGTGATGGTGGTAAAAGCCCCTTCCCTGGGAGATTTTTCAGTCTCAGCCTCACAAAGCCCTGCTGGGGAATGGAGTACGTGGAGGGGTTGCTCCTGGTGTGTGGGTGGAGGAGGTGGTGGGCTCTGGCCACCCTGTGATCCTCTGCTTGTTTCTCTCCTTCTATAGGTGGTGAGGGCCATCAACATCATCCTGCTGTGCAGGGTCATTAACCTTGGTGATGTGCACACCATCATCACCAGCTTTGCCGCCATGGGCTTTCCCAACTGCAGGGGCGCTATTGATGGCACCCACATCCCTATCCAGGTCCCCAACCACTGGGCGTCTGTGTATCTAAACCAAAAGGGATACTTCTCAATGGTCCTGCAGGCTGTTATGGACCACCGTGGCCAGTTCACACACATATAAGTTGGGTGGTCAGGGAATGCGCACAACACCTGTGTCTTCTGCAATTCAAGTGTGTTCGAGAAGCTGCTTGCCAGCACTTTTTTCCCCATCTGCACTATCAGGGTCAGGGATATGGACATGCCCATGTGCATGGTGGGGGATTCAGCCTACCCTTTCTTGCCCTGGCTAATGAAGCTATATACCAGCCACCTTGACCACTCTAGGGAACAGTTCAACACCAGGCTCAGCAGGGTCCACCTTGTGGTAGAGGGCTCTTTCGGGCATCTCAAGGCATGGTTCTGATGCCGCCTCACCTGGCTGAATGTTGGGGAGCAGAACACCCCACACATGGTGGCCGCATATTGCGTCTTTCACAATAATTGTGAGCAGAAGGGGAAGGCATTCCTGCCAGGGTGGGGGGCTGAGGCTGACCCCATCAGCAGGACCTCTGAGAAGCCATGTATGGCTGCCATTCAGCAGGCCCATCAAGGGACTGTGCACATCTGGGAGGCCCTGAGGGATAATTTCTCACAAGGACCCCAATGATGCTCTCCCCTGGGCTTCCCCATTAGAGGCCTATGCATTGCACCTCTCTGCCTTTCCTCCAACACCCTTTTTCACCCCTACTCCTCCTTCCCCCCTTCCCTGCAGAGACAATAAAATAGACAGTTTGTTTTGGGGTCAAAGTAACTGGGGAAAGAAACTGGGAGAGGGGAGCAAAAGGAGGGGGAGGAGAACCTTGGAGGTGGGAGGGGGAAGGGGCAGCAGGGTGAGGAGAGGCTAAGGACTGGGGCTGGGAGCGGCGCCTGCCTATGGTGATCCCACTGCCCTGGGTGTGGAGGCCTCGGTGTCCATGGGAGGGAGAATTTGGGGGAGAAGCAGGAATGGGAACAGGGGCAGGTACAGGAGCAGGTGCAGGCACATAGTGCAGCCCTGCTCCAGCATCTCCCACTAAGTATCTCACCACAACTGAACATCTTCCTGCGGTCTAGGGTCTGCTCCAGGGATAGGCATGTCATAAGGTGCTCCCTCTGGAACTCATCCATGGGTCTCCAGCACCTGCAGGTGCCTCAGGTTCGGGAGATTGCCCCAGGTGGTGTCGACCACACCCGTCTCGCAGCTGGTCCAGCTGTGGAGAAGAGAGATGGTCAGTCATCCCAGGAGACACTGTGCCTGAAGCCTTGCCCTAGTCTCAGCTCAGACGAAGACGATGTCCTTGGAGCAAGGCCATGTGCGCTCTAGCCAGTGGGCCTTTGCCTGCAGGAGCCCAGATGTCCCCAGGAGGGAGAAGAGCCTAATTATCCCCCTCATCCCAGAGACAAGCAGGCATGTGAAGGTGCCAGCCAAACTGGGATCCTGTGGCAGGAGGGGAGTCACGGGGTGGCTGGGCTTCCCTCTGCACCACGCGTGCGCTGGGTCCACCAGCGGCAGTGTCCCGCAGGGAGAGAACTTGTATCCTAGCCTGTTGGAGGATAAAGGGGCAGAGTGTTGGGGGGAGGTGTGTGTGAGTGGCAGATGCTCCTACTCCTCGCCGTGCTGTCCTCATGGATGCTCTCTAAGAGTGCGGGCATGCCTGTGTGCCCTGAGTGTGTGTGTGTGTATGTATCTCCATGTTCCCAGCCTCCTTTCAGTTGTGGCTTGTGGAGGGAGGATGTCTCACCCCTGTGTCAGAAGTATGACAGGCCTCTCCAGACACCCTGTGGCCAATGCCACAAGGGTCCTCTAGTGCTGGGGCTGTGTGCCCTGTACTGGCACTCCTCATGCGTCCTCATACATAGGCTGCTGCATCATCCCCAGGCCACAAAAGCCAAGCGAGGAGCCCCAGCCCCTCACTGCCTGACACTTCCACCCTGTGTATGTAGGGAATATGTGGCACAAACCTGATGTGCCTTCCCTGGCCTCAGACGATGCCTGGGACACATCCTGAGTATGGGATACCTGCTCCAGGGTCAGGAGGGTGACAATGCTGGCCTCGTCCAACTCCTCCTCTTCCTCTTCCTCTTCCTCTTCCTCCTCCTCCTCACCGGCTCTGTATCCTGGAAGGATAAAGACAGGCATCTCAAGCCCTGAATCTACTACTGGGGGGGAGAAGGGACTGCCCTGTCCCCATGGATGCAGTGCAGGTCTTCATAGTAAGGTTAGGTGTGGGGTTCTGTCCAGGAGCATGAGCTGCCCTCCCTGGCCCTGGCATACACCTGGCAGAGCTCTTTCACTTTCATCCTCACCTGCTCCTGGGTGCAGATATGCCCCTTGGTGGCCAGTCTGTTGGTCATCTAGTCATAGACATTGGTGTTCCAGTGTCTGGTGCAAATATCCTGGAGGTTGGTCTCATCGCCCCAAATCTCAATGAAGTTCAGGACCTACAAACCTGACCAGGAAGGCATGCATCTCTTGCATCCCTAGGTAGGCTCCTGGGAGCTGGGAGACTGCTCCTTGGGAGCAATGGAGGGCTGGTGGGAGCAGCAGAGTCACTCACTGTGGCCCAAAACCAAGCCGATAGAAGCTGCTGGGTGGCTCCGAGCTGTCAGGGCCTGCTGTCTGCCATTGGCCCTTTCCCCTGAGGCTGCAGCTTTAAGGGCTCCAGGGGAAGGGGAACTACAGAGTTTTCCTGAGTGTAGACAGAGCAGCCAGCAGGGCATCGTGGGAAGGGCTGGAGGCCACTTATTTCAAAATAACTCCAGACGCCCTGTCTACACAGGCACTCTTTTGAAATTGCTCTTTCAGAAGAGGCATTATTCTTTGTGGAATGAGGTTTACAGAATCTGAAATAAACCGCCCGTTATTTTGAAATTATTTTGAAATTACGGAATTGCTGTGTAGACGCTCACATAATTATTTCAGAATAACGTCCATTATTCCAAAATAACATTGCTGTGTAGATATATCCTCGGAGAACAAATGCACAGATGGTTTTCAGTGTATTAGCAAGGAGAAACCCATGCATGACTGAGTGCCTTGGAGAACAAGGAAAATAACTAAAAGAAGAGGAATTATTCAGAGGCAGCAGGAAAAGCTCTGTTTAGTCCTGCAGTTTCTCCTGAACTAGTGAATTAGTTTTTCCTGAACATAATCAGGAAAAAATGGCAAATGGACCATTACTTTTTAACTTAAAAAAAGAAACAGCTTACTTTAGCATCCCCTTTAGTGCTGCCTTTGGGCTGCAGGGTTAATATCACACATAGTTTTCAAGGTCTAAGGGGAAGCCTGCCTTTCAGAGAAGGGGATATTTTATTGAATTCAGCCCAGAGATTTATTTCCAAAGTGGAAGCCACACAAGTTTTGATGTGCTCACCCTATCAGAACTATCTGTAGCTGACCTATAAATGTTCCCTGACTCCACAATCAGTGAATGGAATGTCAGCTCTTTCCTTCATATGATTTTTTTTTTCAATTTACTAATTATGGCCCCAATCCTGAAATGTGCCTATTGGGAACAGACCTGTGCACACATGCCATGCACCACTGATGCCCACAGAACTTTGTACAGGTACAAAGGTCATTTCTCACACAGCTCCTTGCAGGATCTGGGCCTATTTTATGGCAGCTGTTTAACACTGTGTGCAACTCCAAAAGTTGCCATCTGTGACCTCTCTACACCCAGGAATTTTACAAAGCAGACTCAGGATGAGTACATAGCTGATAAGGAAAACCAACATTTTCTGCTTAATATATTTGTAATTATTTGTTTTTTCATGCCTGTAGAATAGATACTTTCTGAGAGAACGACCCTTCTATTTGATCAAGAAAACAAAACAAGAAAGAACAAAAGTAAAGTCCCATTGAAAAGAGTACAGTGTATGGGTGTCTTTTCTGACAGTCTGCATTGATCTCTGGGAACAAAAGTGGCTCTTGAATCTTGCATGAAAGGACAGGATCAGCTGTTTAAAGTCAGATTTAAAAAAGGCATTTACTGAATGCATTTCCAAGGCTGTCATTTACGGTACCTGGGAACGTACTGTAAAATTGTCTAATGTATGGAAAATGAACCCACTGGGAACACATCACCTCAGTCTCTCTTGACAGTGTCTTCTTTTGGGGGTAACACTCTCCTTGGCTTATTTTTAGCAACAGTATAGTGACCTAGCCATTATGAGCTTGCTTTTTAGTTTTTATTATATTTCATGACAAATTATGAGATCTTTAAGAGAGGCTAGATAGCAGTGGCTAACCTTTACATGCCAAAGGAAAAAAGATTCCAGAAGTAAACAAGAGACAGCCTCCATCATTGCAACATGCCTCCTGAGAAACCAATTGCTCCCAAATTACTAGAGATAACTAAATCTGTGAAGTACAACAAAGACAAGAGACAACCTTCCTGGAAGGTTTTGATGCAAAACTCCCCAATTTATGCTGAAAGGAAGATTTCATCCCACTCACTTGCATGACTACGTTTTCCAGAGAAGACTTTTGTTTAAATAAGGCTAAGAGATGCCTTGAGGCTTGTATCATATGCTTTGTACACAGGGCTAGATAAAGGCTTTTGTAATGCAAAGGCAGTGGTGTGATCTTTATCTCTTGCATAATTACCTATTAACAGGTTTAGGGAACTCTGAGGTGACTCTTGATCTGGAACCTAATAGAAAGTCAATGAGGCACTTTGGCACCACAAGCAATGGAGGTTCCATCTAGTTTCTTTGCACATCCCCTTTTACTCCTGCCAGTGCCACTGAAGTTGCTGTGGAATCTTGTCAATCTGTCCCAAACCTGGGGCAGCATCTTTTGGAAAAGACCTGGGGCTGACAATATGCCCAAAGGTAAATGATAGTATCAGTACAACCTCTTCAGTATTGTTATTTTGAACAACCCATGGGATTTTCCCAGCACTTGTTTTTGTTACTGTAATAGAAAGTGGAAAAAAGAAATAGAAAAATAAAGGTGTATCTAAAATAAACTGTAACTGCAAAGCCTTGAAAATGAAAGGGAAAGTACTTTCATCTAGGTTGCTTTGCTGACAAAATTAAAAGAATCCCCTTTCAGGGAAAATTGACAGTTGTAAAGGTTTCTAACTCATTTTTCATACGCTTCTAAATTGGCCATGAGTTAGTCGTTGTAAATGTTTCTATGTTAAAAGGACAGACTCTTTCATTACTTTAAGCTTAGAGGTTTTTCACAGCTTCAGCATAATCCTTATTCAGCTAACGGGGAAAAATAATATGTTTGGACTTTATCCTACATTTCTAAATACACTGCAAAGGTTCTCCACTAACTTACTAAAACTGCTTGAGCAAGATCTGCTTTGGTGTGTACAATGCAAAGACTTTGTTCTCTGTGGCACAAAGCAGAACCTATGTCATACTCACAGTACTGTCAAAGTGACCTTTTTCAGTTTGGGGGGTAAGCAAAATAAGTTTTCAGTTGTCTAAGTTTTCTTGTCCAATACATATTTCTAGAATTAAGAAACAGGCTGAATATAAGGGAGAAAATAGAACTTTGGAGCCATCCCCAATAAAATATTAATCAGATTTCCATAATTTTTAAATTCAGTGTTGATAGACTTATTTTTCCTGCAAGCATATATAAAACATTTATAAAACACAGATACATATCTGTGTGTAAAGGAAGAAAACAATTCTGTTTCACAGTGAGGCTTTATCTACACTGCAGGGTTTTTGCACAAGAAGCTTTTTGCAGAAGAGATCCTCCTCAAAAACATCTTGCACAAAAGTGTGTCCACACCTCAAAAGCACATCACAAAAGCAATGTGCTTTTGCACAACAGAGCATCCAGACTACATGGATACTCTTGCACAAGAAAGCTCTGATTGCCATTAACAGAATGGTCATCAGAGAACCTGTGCTTTTTCTGATAGGCTCTTTTTGCACAAGGAACTCCTGCGGAGTGTCCACGCATGCCTTTTGGTGCAAGAGCAGTAGCGCAAAAAGGAGTTATTGCTCGTGGGGAGAGGAATAACTCTACCGGCAAAAGCCCTCTGTCCTGCTGATTTACTGGGGGTTTTTTTGTTTGTTTGTTTGTTTTTTGCACAAAAACGTGCTTGAGATGTGGATGCTCCACCAGTTTTTGTAGACACAGTCTCAGAGATAAGTGTTATATGAGCATTTACGGTACATGTCCTATCAAAAAACAAATCTTGCTTTTTTCTTGGCTATGAAGCTGCAAGAGAAACTCCTTGGTTAAAGTTGTAATTAGCTTTCTATTACTTAAGACTGCACAAAAATCTGTAAAAATAGGTTTAGAAATGCATATAAAATATTTATTAAGTTAAAAAACTTTTGGAACATTGTAATCTTCTTACTATATATTTTAGAAATGTGCATCTGTTTGTCTGTCAGTCCACATGTCTGTGAGTCTGTTCAAAAACTCCTCTTAAATGGAAAGAGCTAGGACCAACAAATTTGGTATGCAGTTTCCTCTTATCACTTAAACCAAGGTTAGGGTTTGGTTGTGCCTAGACAATGGAATATGCCCAGTATTCGATTGTTTCTCATACAATGGAAAGGGAGAGGTCTGGAATGAGGAACAGTTATACTGCAGAATGAACACAAGGGCGGGCAGCAAGGGGCCAGAGATGGGGACCAAGACAGCTATATCCCCATTGGGCCTGAAATGGAGAAAGGTACAGCTATCTACTACATATTTCAAAGAGTTTGTTTGAGGGTCTGCATGTCTGCCTGTCCCCCCCAATCAGGGGACATACACCCTTCCACGAACTGTGCCTGCTGGAGTGGCAAGGGCCATTGACAGGCGTTTCTCACCTGGCCCCAAGCTGCTGTGCAGAAAGAGGGCTGAGATTTTCCTCTCTCCTGCATACTGAGCCCCTCATTCCCAGCCACAGCCCAGAGCAATGATTTAACTAAAGAAAACAAAACTTATTTTTGTTAACAACCCAACCAACACTGGATAAATCTTCTAGCTGTAAATAAACAAATATGTGAAAGCCAAAAACCAAAAACCAAAACCTTTAAAAGTCTACACATACATAATTACCGTGACTCTCACATTTCTCTACATATATCTTACATTCTCTCAACATTCCCTTTACAGCAAGCTACCATTCTGGCGTATTGCTGCCAGATTTCCAATATAAAACCCACAAATGTAGTTGCAAATATAGAACTACACAGTGACACTCATCCATCACGTACAGGTCCCAGACCCAGACAAAATCATGCTCTACTTCAACAGCCCATATCACAACAGCAAGTGTCATTCAACATCTCCTGTCATCCTTCATATGCATATTAAGAAGAACATTATATCAAATCTACTGTTATTATGTGTCATAATATTGTAATTATGGTAGCATCTAGAAGCCGTAGCTCAGCCAAGCCCCATCTTCTAGAATCTAGATGCTATACATAAATACAGGCAACAATTCATCCAGCATAAGTACCTTGCTTAATCAGAGGCATAATAAAAGTCTCTGAAGAGCTTAAAGTCTTAATTAGTTTAAGGCAAGCCAATCCATTTTGTGTTAAACAGACAAATCAATATATGCATCCTCCAAAATGCATTATAACTCCCTATCATATCAACCTATTTATGCCCTGACATTAACCAGACACTGTATTGTAAAGGACTTAACATAGAACTACATAACAGCTGAGCTCTTCCAGACAGAAGGACTATCTTTTTATTTTGTGTCTGCATTGCAATAAAGGCCTTGCCCATAGCTAAGGTCTTCAGGCATTACCACAAGACAAATAAAAATAATATCCTAGAAGATAGTGATTTTCATAACTAACACATGCTGGCCATATACCTGAATCTTCAGATGAATAATCAGATCTTCAGGTGAATAATAGGACTAAGCAATGTTCCTTTAATCTTTTCCATCCATGTGCAGATTTTTTTCTATGTGCAAATATGCACCACTAGCAGAAACAAAAATGAAGCTATGGGAGCTTTGCTAATCTACTAGGTTGCACTTGAATTCCTCCTGAGCAGCCACACAAGTACACAAAACAGGGAATACTGGGGCTAAAGCTTCTGATGGAAATGTAAATATGAAATTCCATATTTTCAGATGTCTGGTTTGTATCCACTTTGACTTTCATTTCATTTCTTGTCTTTCAAACATTTGCTTTTTCATAATCTCATTGTTCTAATTCAGCTATGTTAAAGTTTCTAATGGCTATGTATTTGTAAAACCTCCAGTCGCACTATGAGATGTTTCTTCTCTCATCTGGGAATTTTAATTTTACCAGGGACTGCTCCCTTAGTGGTGCAATATCATTAAAATGAAGGTTGAGTGAACTTGGGGTCAATAAGTCATGCACGTCCTTTGACTAGTGTTTGTTCTTGACAAGCAAGCAGCTCACAGATCACTTTTGCAAGTTTAAGGCAGCATGTAGCCTGCACAGACAAAATTAGAATATAAATATGTACTCACTAGAGAAAACAAGGATATTATTGTCATTGTAAAGAAGCAGACTTCTAAACCATACCCCCTCAGCATTAATTCCATTATTATGCAGCAGCAAGCTGACAGTTATACCGCTGAGTAAACTGCAGTTATCTAACCAAATGATCATTTAATGTTCTTTATTTTACTTTTTTTTCCAAAGGAAATTGATTTCTTGCTATTTATATTCAGCGTATTTTATTGTACTGTGATTGTAAACTAGACTGAATATACTTCCATTGACTCACTTGGATGTGTGAATAATCTCTGAGGGGTAGCCATGTTAGTCTGTAAATATAAAAATAACTAATAGTCCTGTGGCACCTTAGAGACCAGTGTTAATGAGGCTAAGTAAGTGGGCTGGATTTGTCCCATACATAGCTTTTGATGTGGAAATGCAGATATTAAAGGCGGAAGAAATTGGCCTTCTAATGCACCAACTAATTAATGTCTTTGTTCAAGCCCAGGGTAAAGGTGTCACATCTGTAGATAAATTCCAGTTCTGCACACTCTCTCTGTAATTGGTTAGTGGCATTCCTTTGTAAAAGAATGGCTACTTGTAAAGAGTCCTGGGTCAGCAAGAGGCCACACAGATTCCCTAGAGTGCCCCACAAGAAAGCAATTGCAGTGCCGCAGCTGCCAATAAGTTTGCTCAGCACACCTTGGCTTAACCATAGGCCAAGGGACAGTGTATAAGACCCAGCCTGGGGCGCAGCCTGGGCTAACAGTTTATAAGGCCCAGTCTTGGGCCAAGGCGGAGCGGACAGACAAATGTCTACAAAAAAGCGGTTCAACAGTTTAAAGCTCCAGCCAGGTCCCAGTCAGGCAGGGGTCGGGTCTTCTCACTGGCAGAGAGCTGACAAGCACATGGGTTTTGCCCCACAGGGGGGAACCTGCCTCCCAAGCGAATGGGTGGTAGAGGGGACACAGGCCAACTCACTCCCAACCCAGGGCCCTGACAGTGGCAGTGCAGCAGCCACTGAGTCGGCAGGGATCCAGGCCGCAAAACGCCGACTAGGTCTGTGGGTTAGCAGGGATCCAAGCCGTAACACACTGACCACCCAGCCTCCATCTCTTCAGCCGCCCCGGGTTCGGCTGTCCCTGGGCCGCTTCCCACATCTCCCTGGGGGCCTACCAGGCTCAATCCAGTCACTGGGGTCTGGCGGGGGTCCCAGAGGTCTTGGCGTGTCTTCAAGCTGTGGCAGGGGTCTCAGCAGCCCAGGCTAGGGCCAGGGGCTGGCAGGGGGCCTGGTGGCCCAACCCAGTCTTCCCTTCGGGTACGGCCTGGCTGAACTCTTTGCTGTGGGAGCTGGGGCTGAGCGTCTGGCCTGTTCAGGTAGGGTTTCCAGGTGTCCAGTAATGACCTGGACAGTCCAGTATTTTCACCTCCTGTCCGGTAAAAAATTCAGAAAATACCGAACACCTAAAATGTCCAATATTTTCTGATTTTTTCCCGACCAGGAGGTGAAAATATCGGGTGCTTACCAGGTTCCGCAGGGGAGCTGTCTGGCCTGGAACAGGAAGACAAGATGGCGGACAGCCGCCAGCAGCCTGTTAAGGCCAAAAAGTCTCAAAGGCATTTCTTAAAGGGGCCACGCTGTTTGGTTTTTTTAAAAAGATTTTAATTTTTAATTTTTTTTTAATTTTTTTTGCTTAATAACTCTCGGGGTCCTTTTTTTTCTCAACAACTTTGGTCTCCCCTTTTTTTTTCTCAACAGAATTTTTTCCCTGGTGGGTTTTTTTTTTGAGGGGAGAGGTTTCGGTATTGTTGGTTAAACCATCTGGCAACCCTATGTTCAGCTCCCAGGTTCCGACAGCTCTCAGCAATTATACTCCTACTCCTGCCCTCCAGCTTCCTGTGGGCGGGGCTAGGTGAGGCGGGACCTGCCCATCAAGGAGTTTTAAAGGGCTTTTCCTCTTCCAGGTCAGAGGGGGGCCATGTTGAGGTCTCAGACTCATTACATTACTTTTAAATCCATAAAAGTATTGGATATGTGGTTTATAAACATTCTTGCATGTGAAATATGAGATGCTTTTTTACACTGCCAGAGTGATTTTAAGATACAAGATGCATACTTACTTTGTTTACTGAGAAGCTTTCTATAAGCCAAGCTGGATTCCATGTTGAAATCAAGCCTTTACAGGTGTTGAGAGAAATATCACTGATAATGACAGAGTCTGATAGGTAAACGAAAAGATAGTCTATTAAATTTTAGTGAGTATTTGCAGATATTTAAAGTCTTTATCTGAGAACAGTTCTTCAATCATGATTTTTTTGCTGAATATGTCACTTGGTTTTCAGGCTTAATGGCTCTATTTTCCATTCCTTTCTTTAAATCATTTCATAATTCAGTGATTCTGCAACATGAAAAGTGGGATAGTAAAACCTCACAGTTCTGAACACCTCAGGAATGGAAGTTATTTGTAATTCTGAAATGTTTGTAACTCTGAACAAAACATTGTGGTTGTCCTTTCAAAATCTTTCAGCTGATCATTGGCTTAATACAACTTTGAAATTTTACTAGACAGAAGACTTTTTTTTGTCTCTGCTGCTGCCTTATTGGCATATTTCTAGTTCCAAATGGGGTGCATGGTTGACTGATGAGTTCGTAATTCTGGTGGTTTTTAACTGAAGTTCTACTGTTTTGGGAAGCCAGCTCAACAACCGAAGGGTCAACACAGGATGTGCACCAGCCTTGGGATTCTCACACTGAGAATGTTGTGGTGAAGAACTGGCTGAAAAGTGAAAACTGATTTTTGTTATAAAAGCGAGCTCCGGGCGAGGAATGACAGGCGTTCCAAGCCCCGAGTCCACCATCATGGGTGGGGAAAGGGCTTCCTTATCCCCCAGGATCTGGTGGAGCTCCTAGTAGTAGGGGCAGGAGTGGGGTCCTGGCCCTGGCGTAGCCCTGGCGGAGCTCCTTCATCTTACTACGGGCCTGTTTTAAGGTCCATGTGGGTATCCCCTCTCTGCCAGGGCCTCATCCATGCATCCATAGATGTCAGCATTCCTGCGCCAGGAGCAGAGATCCTGCAGGGTCTCCTCCTCCCCCCATAGCTTGAGGAGGGACAGGATCTCCGCTCTGGACCAGGAGGGTGCACACTGTTTGCTGCCCCTGGCAGGGTGCTGGGTGCCCTGATGTTGCTCCCTGTGATGGCCAGGGTGGTATCTGGGGCTTGTGGTTGGGCCATGGGTGACAATGCCTGTGTCAGGTGCTGCTCCCAGGGCCAGCTTCCTTCCACAAGGCTTGTCCAGGGTGCCTGCAGCTTTAAGAGCTGGCAGGAGACAGGAACTATAGAGTTGTGATTAGTTTGGATGGAGTGTCCTCCAGGGCACCTCTGTAATTTCCTGGAGGCCTCTTCTTTCAAAAAAAAAAAAAAAAGCCTCTTCCACATCCACACACACCTTTTTCCAAAAGAGCTCTTTCGGAAAAAGGCTTCTTCCTCATAGAAAGAGGTTTACTCCTGTTAAAAAAAAAACCCCTCTGTTCTTTCGACTTTCTGTCGAAAAGAACCCAATAGCAGTGTGGATGTAAGTGTAGTTTTTCTGGAAAAATGGCCGTTTTTCTGGAAAAATGCTGCAGTGTAGACATACCCTTAGAAATCCCCCCAAAGGAAGAGCAGACCATGTATCTATATCCAAGTCAGATTTCAGCATTGTATCCCCACTGGTTCTTCTGACCCCCTGCCATTATTTTGAAATAATTTAGTCCATGTCTACACAGTAGGCAGTTATTTCAAAATAATGTTGAAATACTGTGAAGCTGGAGGACTTCTTACTCAGACTCATGCAACCCTCATTGTATGAGGAGTAAGGGAAGCTGGAGGAAGAGAGCTCTATTTTGAAATAATTGCTGTGTAAACACTCCCAATGTCAAAATAAGCTATTTCGAAATAAGCTATGCAATTGACATCACTCATTTGCGTAGCTTATTTTGAATTAAGCCCTGCTACATGATGCACCCTCAATAAAACTATCTTATGTAGAACATACAGTTTTTTAAAATAGTGGTCTCAGACTCCTGGCCTGCAGGCCATTCCCAGCCAGAGCCATTGCGTAGGGCTACTGATGGAGGGCCTGTCCATTACCAGCCTCCAAATCCCTCCCTTTCCTGCCATCACCCTGCCCCTCCCTCCCATGACAAACCTTCCCCTCTTCATAATTAAGCTTTGGGGATCATCAGGGGTGCTGATGTGGGGGGACAGCAGCGACTGCTCCCTGCACTCCCTGCATCAGCAGGAACTGCAAGGGAAGCAACATGCACTGGACAAGTGCTCTCATTCTACTGTGCTCCACTTCCTCCTCAGGGAGTGCTGCCATGCGAGGCTGCCCCATGATCTTCAAAGCTGCATTCTCAAAAGGACAGGGTGCCATGGAGGGAGAGGGCGGGACAATGACAGGAGGGGGTAGGAGTTGGGAGTCAGTAACAGAAAGCCTCCCCTAGTTCATTGCAAGTCCTGGGCCAGATTGTGCAAATCGCTCCAGCCAGGGATGGCCTGTGGGCCGGAAATTGGAGACCCCCCCTGCTTTAAATAATTAAAAAGGAATATTTATAATACTAGCACATTTTTCCTTCATTTTCCCATAAGAATCCATTTTTCAACATGAATAAAGGGATCCTCCATTCCTAATCATTTACTTATGTCATCTGTGATACTTACCATTGGCTTCCTAGGACACAAATGCCTCCTTCTCTTTAGTGATGCCTTCGTTCTTTTTATTTATTTGTATTACAGTAGCAACTAGTTCTTAGAAGTTCCAGCCAAAACCAGGACCCGTTTGTCCTGGACACTGTGCATAGAAATAGTAAGAGAGAGCCATTGCCAGGGCAAGCTGACAGAGCAAATACTCAAGGCAAGCAAAAGATGGGAAGAAAAATAGAGATGAAGTGATTTGTTCTAAATCACACAGAATGGTAATGAGAGAACCTAGAACAAAACCCACCATTGTTAGTGCCTCGTTCATCACTCTAACCACTATTCCTCACTGTCTCTTTGGGACGCAGAGGCTATGTCTAGACTGCAGAGCTTCTCTGGGATACCAGCGGTATCCGGAAAAACTCTGCCGCGTCCAGGGAATGTGTCTGTTTTTTCTGAACAGTTGCCGAGAAAGCGGGTGCGTTCTTTCGGCATCCCTGTATTCCTCATTTTATGAGGAATAAGGGATCTTCCAAAAGAGGAGGCTTTTCCCACATCTGGCCCCATGTAGATGGGCCAAATATCAGAAAAGCCTCTTCCGAAAAAACAAGTGGAAAAAGGTACGCAGATTGAGATTCGCAGTTTTCCCCAAAAAACCCTGCAGTGTAGACATAGCCAGAGAGACTGAAAATTTGAAAATGGTTTTTGGCCCATCTGTGGATCCAGATCCTTATGGTCTGATTGGGTTTTTTTTTCCCCTATGATATTTCACTCAGGGTGAAGTCCAGAACTAATTGCCCATGAAATCCAACAGCTGTTCCTCTCTAATAACCCTTTTGTTTTTAAAATTGCATGCAGGATGTTAAACTTGCTTTTCCCATTGACATTAATGGAAGATACATGGCTTGGGTGTGTCCATGTGCTGCATTTAAAATTATGGTGCTACGGTTAACCATTATTGTTTAGTGAGGAGCTGTATTGGAAGGGCCCTAAAATGAACAAAATCCTAGAGCTTGCGCAGCCTGGAAAGCTGTATATACGCCAATGTGTTTTGACCTAGAGCATAAGGGCAATATAAACAGGCTCACTCCACAGGAGCAGTGCAGAGAGTAATCAGTGCATGATCTCTCAAACCCTGAGCAGGACTGTGCCTTATTCACCAAGGGTCACTCTTCCAGTGGCTGGAGCCACATGGGAAGTAAGACTCACTGGTTTAGAGATGCTTTAGGGATAAAGAGGGGTCTTTCGCTGGTGCTGTTCTGAGGCATCATGAGAGGACGCTAGATTCAGGGTTTATCTACACTTACCAGGAGATTAGCATTTCAGGGATTGATATTCGAGGGGTCGATTTCATGGGTCTAGTAAGATCCCCTAAATCAGTCACTGATCATGGCCCTGCCGACTTCAGCACTCCACCAGATTGAGAATAGTATGAAGAGTAAATGGGAGAAACTCTCCCATTGACCGCCGAGAGTGGAGATGCCAAAGTAGCTCAAACTAAGGCATGTCGACTCCAGTTACACTATTCACATAGCTGGAGTTGCGTACCTTAGTTTAGCATTGCCCCACATTGTAGACATAACCTTGGACTTTACTTCCCAGTTGGCTTTACCTCAGACTTTACCTCACGATTATATGGAGTATAGGAAAAAAGCCTCTGCCATCCCAGACTACATTATGGAGATTCATACAGACCAGCCTGGGAGAGAGGGTCAGCAGCAGGGGGCTCCCCATTCCTGGTCACCATTGCAAGTGCACATTTTGTGAATGATGGACCCAGTGGCGGCCCGTGACTATAGGCAGACTCAGCCACCACCTAGGGCGCCATCGCCCAGGGCGCCCGATGATGACGTCAGTCCATTGACGGCCCTGCAGGCGGAGGCGCTGATTGCGCGTTCTACCTGGGGTGCCAGCTGCTGCAGCCAGCCTCGAGCCACTCCTGGATGGACCCTAGCACCACTCTCTGATTCTATATAACAAGAAGCCATTCCCTTCAGCCTTCCCTCATCTTCCCTGGGGGTCAGGAAGACATGGAATTCTAACACCTAAGAGGCAGAGCATCTTCTGAGTAGCAGTTGTGGAGACAGGTGTGGGATGAATGGAGGGCAATGTGAACAGAATCTGACACCAGGGACTGGTCCCAGAATGAACTCAGGTAATTCCAGTTTAGCTCAGGAAATGGGCTCAGGCTGATAGCTTTTCTGGAGCAACAATGCAAAAGATTTTACAGCTGAAATGAACTACAGCAATCGTCACTGAAGCAAAGGAGGGGGCATAAGCTTATTTTACACTATCCTTGCAAAACTGTTTCTGCACATGACAAAGACAAATATTTTTCCAAGAGGTGAGTAAAGCATCATGAGTCGTTATATCATCAGTCTTTGTGGGAAGGAGCAGGCAAGCAGATTTCTGCCTGGGCTGCAGAATTTTCATGACAGTTTTGCAAGATTGAGTTAATCATCAGTGTGACCTGATCTGTGCTGCAGGGCAAGCCCTGGTGTGCTTGCTCCCCAGATCTGACCTGTGCTGCAGCATTTCAGAAGCTGATTCTCTCTTTAGGACATAGATCTAGATTTCCATAGCAGTAGGATTGTAATTTTTACTGATTAAGTGTTCAGCTCTTCCTTCTCTTGACACATTTCATCCTGACTGGCATTGACACATTCTTCTTTGTGTTAGAGAGCAATTCATCTGGGCTCCAAATATTGTCATTTAGATTCCCACATGCGTCCTTTTAATTTATCCTCCCTAAAATGACAACCACATCCAGGAGTACGTTCTTTGTTGGTTACCATGTGCTTCCCAGCATTCTCAAAAGCTATGTCTACACTACATGTTTTGTCAGAAGAAGCAATGCAAATGAAGCGCTGATTAGCATTTTCTCACGTTTCATTTGCACAATCTAGTCCAATCTGTTTTTGCACAAAGGGTTTTGCCCAGAGAGGCATAAGGATCTTGCACAAAAAAGGTTTTTGCACAAAATGGACACGTCCACACTGCATGTTTTTGCACAAAAACCTCTTGCGCAAAAATGGATCAGAATAGATTATGCAAATCAAGTGCGAGAAAATGCTAATCAGCACTTCATTTGCATTGCCTCTTCTGACAAAACATGTAATGTAGACATAGCCAAAGGAAACACAAGAGAAGAGGATAGTTCAGATGAATATGAGCTCTGCATTCATCTGCATTCACTCTTTTCATGGATTATTCATGTTTCATAGGCCACCAGGGCAGCTGTTTTCTTGTCCAAACAGACAGGAAGCCTCACAGTTCTAAGATTTGAGCCATAGGAGCCTGATTCGCTATGGCTCTGAATTTTCAGATGTGCACAGGAAGTGCAAAGTGGTCTGTAAAACACTGCCCATTTGATCTGAAGCCTGATTCAAGCCCTACTGAGCTTTCCATTGATGCCTACTGGCTTTGGATCAGACCTATGGTGAGCATTTGAATTCACTTGGCAATGATGAAGGTCTAGATCAGTGGTCATCAACCAGTAGATCGGGATCTACTGGTAGGTCTTGGAGCCTCTCACAGATTATCCCTCTGGTTTGGCCAGGAAGCTATCAAGTTCTAGTGCTTCAGTTGCCCCTCCACCCACTGTCATGCTGCTCCTGCCTTCTGCTTTGGAGCTGCCCTCCTGGGAGCCTCTTGCTTGCTGGGCAGGGTGTGGGATGGAGAAGGGGGGGCGCTGATTTCAGGGCAACCCTCTTCCCCCCACTTCTGTACCAAATCTCCACACAGAAAGTATGGGATGGGGTGTCACTCTCACTCACTGTGTGTGTCTCTGTCATTCTCACACATACACACTATTCTTCACTCTCATCTCCTGACGCAACACATAGGTGGGGGGTTATTACTTCTTTTACTGCTTGCAAAGTGTGTATTTTTTGGTTGTTGACTGGTCTGTGCATTTCATAATTTTCATCTCTCTCTTACACTTACATTTAATTCTTTGAGTAGTGAGTTCTCAAATGCCTGTCATTCTGTCATGGGTGGAGTAATTATCCCTCTGGTAACTGCTGCTCCTGGAATTGGCTGGCATGTCCCTGCAGCCCCTGAGAAAAGCGGGAAGGGGGGGGTCTCTACATGCAGTCCTTGCCTGCAGATACCACTCCTGCAGCTCCGATTGATCAATAATGGGGAACCATGGTGTAATGGATGGGAGGAGTGCTGGTCAGCACCCAGTGACAAAGGGGTTAAACTCAGGTAGCTGGCAAGGGTGTTGGTGGCAGACACTTAGTAAAAAACACTTAGTACAGGGTGGGCTAATACTGGTCATGTATCCACCAATGTCAATAGGAACCTTGGATGCGTGAATACTACAGTCCTGATTAAAGAGATGGTTCCAGTTTGGGGCCATTTATCCAGGGCTTGAATCAAACTGGATCTCATTCTGAATCATTCCTGATAGAGGATTAGACTTCTGGATAATGAAAATTACTCCTCTTGTCTCTAGTTTTGGTTATCTCTAACCTAGTTGAGGATGTGAACAAAAGGCAGCCCTGTAGGTGGGTGGCAGGGGGGGCTGAAGAGCCAGCATGGGTTCCCCAATACTGAGCCCTGGGGGCTGGATCCAGGCAAGCGGGGGGCTACAACCAGCCCCCTGGCCTGAGGTTCCCCATCCCGATCTAGTAGATATTCTGCTTTCCAACTAGAAGATGGTGACCATACCTGTCACCATCACTTAAAGGTCTCCATGCAGTCATGGGTAACACCTGCTATTATAATTCATCACAAACCAAAATGATGGGAAAAAAGTGTCTTTGTTCAAAAAGTGGCCTTAAGCCTCCCACCATGCTCTTAGAAAACATCCTCAGTGCAGACATCTCAACTACATTTTCATATTTTAAACATATTCTCAGGGAACAATAAATTATTATCTTAAGCACATTATTAAAAACAAACACGCTCACTATATGCAACACAAACAGGATGGTGGGTTAACTATATGCCTCTAAACCACACTTCTGTGGAGAACATCACACACCTTTCCACTCTGGAGGGGAAACCTGACAAAATATTCCCCCATGAACCACTGCAAATGTATTTACACCAGAGTCAGTTCATCACCACAGTGAAGCTAAAGTTATCACAAACCTATAATAAATGGTCTTATGGTGTTCCTGGTCAATATAGATATCTGATCATTTCTAGGTACATCAAATAAGGGAGTGGGAGAATTCTCTTTTCACAACTGCCAAAATTTCACATCTACAATCCAATTCCCATTTTATTAGCTCCATTCAATGTGTGTTTGTACCAAGTTCAGATGCTTACCATACTATAATGCAGATGGCATAGACATCGAGGGCCTGATTCTTCATTGCCTTAGAGCTATATCTAGAGCTATAGCTATATATATATAATCTATCTATTTATCTACCTATCTAACATCTATCTAGGCTTTTCATCTCAGGCTTTAGGGACTCTCTGTAATTACATAGCCTGGGCAAATGAGCCATGTTTAGTAAAATATGATTCAAGCATAATTATATACATCATTCAAGTTGCTTTCCATTTCCCCTACCAGGAATCTGTCCCCACAAGGCAGTGGTCTGTACATTATTCCCCTTTCTAGCACCTGCAATTGTGCAATAGTTTTGTTTCTGTCAGACTAACGGCATGGAGGATTACACACATATGCCGATTTATGACTTGCTGCTTGGAAATATAGTATCAAGTGTCTTGCTGAGTTTTATTGAGTCTGCTGTGGTGGCATCCAGTACTCAGTACAGTATCATTATTCCAGTCTAATCCTGCTTACGCCAGTTCTGTGGAGCAGAGGCGGGGCAGGCTTATTGTCTGGCCATTTGGGCATGCAAACCACCTGTATTCAGGCATTGAGCTTGAAAATTCGTATGAGCTATGTGTTTTAAACTTGAAAGTTACATCACTGACCACAGACAAAGCCTATGGCTCAGTATTGCCTTTGTAACATAACCTGAGCTACACAAAAAAGTGTTCAACAAAACTTGATTCAGCTGCATTGATTTAACAGTTGGATGTGATGCTCTCATCATTTTGTTTGTAACGTTGGAAATCACATGGATTTTCTGGTTTGCTTAGGCTACTTTTTCTCCCCCCTCCCCCTTTTCTTTAGCAAAATGGCAATATTAAAAAGGTAAAGCATATTATCACTAAAATAAATAAATCCTGTTCAGTAACTGCACAGTGGTATTACATAAAAATACAATAATTAATGGCAACTCTGCCTTCCACTCAGTAAAGCAGAATGATTTAACTGTGTCATTGACTCTATAATGTGACCATCCAATGGAGATTCTCCTTCATTTCAAATACCCTCTTCTGGTGCTTTCAAAGCAAAAGGATGAGAGTTTTGTCCTTAATGCTGCTGTGAAGTGCTCATTGTTCATGGTAACAACTACATAACCACAGATTTGTTGCAATTCCCTTCCCACTATATTTAATGTTTAAAGCATTTTATTTCCCTCAAGGAGACAATTATGCTTCCTTCCCTCAAAAAATGGAGAGAAGGGGCAAATGGGTCCGCAATGTGTAAGACCTTTAATTAACAGGGAAAAAAACTGTATGACATTTTAAATAACTTTATATGTAGATGAGCTAATTGTATATAATTATAATATTCTATTCCAATGCCCTGACAAACAGTGGATTTCACCAACCCATTTATAGACACCAGAAAGGTAGATGAGGCTGAAAGGGCATCGTTTCAAAACTATATCGCCAACTTAGTTAAACTTGATTTGGAAGCTAAGGCAATTAATTTAGAGCATTAGTCGCTTTGTTGGCATAGAGAAAATTACACTTCCATGGGCACAGCAGTAAAAAGAAAATTGCCCAGTAGCCTCTTGTTTAAAAAAGGATGTCTCCGATGACTGAGTGGAAAGAGTGTGGGTGGAAGATACATTTGTCCATATTTGGTATCAACGTTCCAAAGCTCAAGAATATCCATCCTGGATTTTAGGCTGAAGTTTCCAAAAGTGTTTAAACATATTTGGAACCCAACTCCCAATGAATGCTAATGAGATGAGGGGTCCTATGTTCTTTTGGATCTGAAAATGCTTTCACTTCTGCTGAGATCATCAAGGTGTGCACTGGAGGTACATTAAGAGAATGAATGTAATATCCACTGGTTAGGATATTAGCCTTGGACCAGGGAAGACAGAGTACTAATTCCTTCTTTGCCACAGAACACTCTGCAACCTTATGCAAGTCATTTAATCTCTGTGCCTCAGTTTTCCATCTATGTGATAGGGGTGATGAGGATAATTCTCTTCTACTAAGAGGAGTGCTAGGAGATTATTTACCATAAAAGATTGTAAGGTGCTGGTGATGAAGGTCAGATGGGAAATAGCCCACCCCCAGATCAGTATATCATGATTCAGAAGAAGCATGGAACATTTATTAATAGTATATATTTGGGACTAATAGGCTTATTTTTAAAGATGTGGCAACTAGTAAATGAAAAAATATAATACACTGGCTGAAAATGTGGCCCAAAGAGTTCATACAATTTAGCTTCTTTTCTAATAACCTGTATCTTGATCTTAAGCTTCATGGGGTAGCTGAGTTAGTCTGTACAGGATACATTTAAAAAACAACAGATAGTCTGGTAGCACTTTATAGACTAACAAAATATGTAGATGGTATCATGAGCGTTTGTGGGCACAGCCCACTTCTTCAGATGACCGAAGGACTATTTGTAGTTTTTTAAATTTATCCTCTATCTTGGTTAAAGTTAAACTTCTCCTGCATCAGCATCTACTTCTCAAATCATCTCACTACCTAATCTTGAATCTAACTCAACACTTGTAAAATATAATGTTTTAAAAATTATTTGCACTTTGTTCTTATGGAAAAATATTTTTGCCCAGGTATCTGTAACATCCATAATGGAATAAATTTTTTTTGATTTGTAAAGTAGCCCTCATAAGAACTGTATCCAAAAAATGCATTACAATTTAAAAACTCAGTTATAAGGTAAGTAAGGGCAGAGGGATAGAGATATTCAGGACTTGAGACTAGAGAAATAAAGATACATTTTCAGCTGAGACTGGAAATCAGACACAAAGTAGATAAGGCAGACAATTGCCAGGAGGCTGCTCCAGATAGTGGGAGCTGCTGAGGAGTAAGAAAAGGTGCTCACATCAGCAGTAGGAAGGCTTGATTCAGGACAGAGCTAGACAAGCACAGTGAGCACAGATGGTAGTCAGGAGAGATACAGTTAAGGAGACCGACTGGAGCAAATCTATCTATTTTGCTTTGTCCTTATTAATGACTTTGAAAGAGCTTCAAAGGCTGGCTTATCAGATAAGAACTGGTGAGATGCCATGGGCTAGGGCTCTGAGATCACAATCTTGACAGCATAAGACAAATCTGGGGAGACAACAGGGAAAAGACTGGACCAACTTTAATGTGTATATGTGTGTGTCAAAGTGTATATATGTAAACTATGCAGCAATGCTCCCTTGGGATAGAGTTGGCTCAAAGGTGCAATTTAAAGTGTATGTTTAATAGCATCATGAAGATTCTCTTGACTCACAAGGGTGAAGCCTAAACTGTAATGCACAGCGTTCTCTCATCAATCAATGGGCGGGTGAGGTGGGAGCACAGGGGATGGGGTGCGATGTTTCCACGTCTTGCTCGGCCTGGACAGCGTCCAACTGTCTGTGCACGTGCAAGCACATACAGTCCTGGGGTACATCTCTTCCCAGGGGAACACATAGGCTACTGCTCACAGCCTGTGTAGGGCCCCACACATGTCCGACCCCAGGAAGGGCCGTCCTCCCCCTGCCAGGCACTGTGGGAAGCAGGCTGGGCACAAGGGCACACGCACGACATCACACAGACCAACAAGTGTCGCACATACCTGCAAGTGAGCCCAGTTCAGGTGTGCATTAAATTGTTCCCTGCTCATGTCCAGGTGGCCAGTGTAGGGCTTCATGAGCCACAGCATTGGGGGTAGGCTGCGTAAGCCATGATGCACATCGGCATCTGCACGTCCACGACCGCAAAGTTCCACTGCAGGAAGAATGGTCCAGCCTGCAGCCTGAGGTACAGGTAGGAGTTCCTGAAGATGCAGGCATCATGTGTCCGGCCCGACCACCCAACACAAATATCCATAAACTGCCCCTGGTGGTTGACTAGAGCCTGCAGCACCATCAAGAAGTAGCCCTTTCTGTTTATGTACTGGGCTGCTCGATGGGGCGGTGCGCGGATCAGGATGTGAGTCCCACTGAGCGCTTCTCCACAGTTCAGGAATCCTAGCCCACCAAAGCCAGCCACGATGGTGTCCAGGTCTCCGAGGCAGATAATCCTGTGCAGCAGCTCCGAGTTGATGGCCCTCACCACCTGCAGAAAGAGACAAATAAAATACACAACACAGGAAATTAGAGGGGGTGCTTAAGCCCTTGGGAGGTGCCCCTCCTTCCCCCCCCCCAAGACTCCAGGAGACCCCCCTTAGGTGGTCCCCCCAGCAGCAGGGCAGGGTAAGCCCAGGAGCCCCTCCCCCACTCCCACACCATCCCCACTCCCTCTGCCCTTTCCTGACAGTCCCCCTTTTCCAACTCCCCACGGACTGTCCTCTGAGAGTGACTTACCTCTATCAAGATGGCCCCAACAGTAGACCTCCCCACGCCAAACTGGTGTCCCACCAATCAGTAACTGTTGGGGGTGGCCAGCTTCCAGAGGGCGATTGCGACCAGCTTCTCCAGGGGGATGGCAGGCTGCAAGTGGGTGTCCTGTCGTTGTAGGGCAGGGGCGAGCCAGGCACACAGATCCTGGAATGTGGCCTTCCGCAAAGGGAATTTTCTGAGCCAATGCTGGTCATCCCACCACTCCAGGACAAGCCAGTCCCACCAGTCGGAACTGGTCTCCAGCCTCCAAAATCACCTTTCCACGAGGAAGTTTGGTGGGAAGGCCATTGGTCCTGCACCCTGGGCGAGGGGCTCAAGGCTGGGTTCTGAGTCCAGATGGGGCAGGAGCATCATGACGGTGTCATGGAGGTGCAGCAGAATTTGCAGCATGGTAGTGTGGGGCCATCACCTGCCTGGGGGCAGCTCCAGCCCCATGGCAAAAAAAAAGATTCAAAACCAGAAAAAACAATAAAAAACCAAACTGCTGTGGCATCCAAGAAAGCTGGACAATGAGAGCAAGCACTGCAGAAGCTTTGCTGTCCCTATGAGAGGTATGCAAGCCAGCAGCAAAAGCAGAGAAATGGCTGTCCAGGAGGGGCGTCCCTTTAAGCACACGTCTCTGCAAAGGTCATGCAGCAGCACCCAGAAGTGAATGCTGCCCCCATGCCCTGCCAGAAGTGGTTTCGCGTGCCCTTTTTTTGATCCACTTTAAGTAGTCTGGATGCTCTATTTCGAAAGCTCTTTTGAAAGAAGAGTGTAGTCTAGACATCCTCCTAGAGTCCATGAACACTATGGGGTAATAGAACATATTCTGCATCTTCAGGTGTGATGAGGCAGAAGGTTCAGTCATCTCTGCTAGAGAGGAATAATTGATACCAGATGCTGGAGTGCTGAGGGTACCAGAATATACTGGCTAAGAAATAAAAATCTGTATTTCACCATTTCCCTGGGAACTGGGGACATTGGATGTGAATGGGGAGATGGATTTCCACTGCAAGAGTCAGCAGAGACATAATGTTTAAAGATCACAAGAACCTGCAAAACTTATGTTAGAGAAAAAATGTTTTTGTGCAGTATTTAAGAGCAATTTAATCAGGAAGGTTATGTCTACACTACGGGACAAGGTCAAATTAAGATACACAACTTTGGCTATGTTAATTGCGTAGCTGAAGTAGCTTAACTCGACTTTTGGTGCTGTCCACACTGCAGGAAGTTGAAATGAGAACACTCTCCCTCCGACTTTCCTTACTCCTCATGGAAGCAGGACTACCGGCATCAATTGGAGCGCTCCTCTCAGTTGGAATTAACTGTCTTAACTAGACCTGCTAATTTGAACCCTGGAGGATCAGCAGTGGCAGCTTCAATCTTCTCTGTGGTATATACACATCGTGAGGCTATGTTTTCACTGTGAGTTCTTCAGTCAGTAAATATGCCAATGAGGGACTCATTAGCATAAGTCACAATCTCATTAGCATATTTTCTGCTGTTTCTTTTTGCACAAGAGGTTTTTGTGGAAAAAGAAGCAGTGTGGACTTTTTTTTTTTTTGCGCAAAAACCCCTTGCTAATGAGATCTCGACTGATGCTAATGAGTCCTTCATTAGCATATTTTCTGCCGGAAGAACGCGCAGTGAAGACGTAGCCTAACAGTATAAGTGTGTGAAATAGTATCTCCTGCAGTACTGGCAAGGCAAGTGTGAACTTAGCTAACCTGCTGTGTAAGTTAGTTAACAATACTAGTTCAGGAGGGAAGGCAGGAGAGGAGAGAGAGAATTTTCAATGTGTGTGCCCAATTGTTGTAAAATTTCAAACACTCTTGGAGAGGAAAATATTAGTTTACTGAGGACACTTAGTTCTTTTTGCAGCCTCTCCATGCTTCCCTTATTGGATAAGACCACTTTCTCTGCCAGATCCCTCACTGACTAATTTTTCACATTGCCCAACATGTTTACTGCAGTGTAGTCACTTATTCACTGTTTTAACATTTGCAGAAAAAATGCAATTGCAAAGAAATCTAAGCCATATGAGGGCAAAATATGGCCCTTAAATTCTACCATGTTTCATCTCCAGTATACTGAAAAACTAGTCTGTCTCCACTTCTTTGCAGGATTTGTGTCTGGTGTGCATCTCATTTTTGTTTTGTTTCTCCCCCTCTTGTTTTTTAATCCTTAATGCCATTTCATGAAGGTAGGTTTTCCTTCTCAGGGTGATTCTTTCTGTTGCTCCTCAATTGTGGCCAGGCAAACCCTGGTTTGGGGGAAAGGAGATTTGGGTTCTATTCTGATTCTACCACTTACGGGGTGTGTGACTGTGATCCATTTTCAAAAGTCACTTAGGGTACGTCTACACTGCATGCTTATTTCAAAATAAGCTATTTTGGAATTTATTTTCCAAAATAGCTTTTCGAAATAGTGCATCTATACATAAAAAGCACATCGAAATAATGCTTAGTTATTTCAAAATAGAGCATCCACAGTGATTGCATGATGAATTGCATTTAAGGCCACCTGGAACCACTTCAGGCAGGATGCAGTTACTTCCCAGAGCTGCTTCCTGAAGCTATCTGAGACTAGTGCTTAAAGGAACCCCCCCGTACAGCCAATTCTCAGGTTCTTTTTCTGCTTGCCTACCTCTCTGAGGGTATGTCTACACTAGCCCCCTAGTTCAAACTAGGGAGGCTAATGTAGACATTCAAAGTTGCAAATGAAGCCCGGGATTTAAATATCCCGGGCTTCATTTGCATCTTCCTGGGCGCCGCCATTTTTAAATCCCCCTTAGTCCGAACTCCGTGCCTGCGGCTACACGCGGCACGGAGTAGGTAGTTTGAATTAGGATCTCTAAATCGAACTAGGGGGCTAGTGTAGACATACCCTGAGGGACAGCAAAGCCTTTTCTCTGACTGCTGTGGTTCTTTTTGCGGACCTCAGCACTCCCGCCATGGAGCTGGAGCAGCCTCTGGGCATGCGATGGCTCCTATCTGTCGTGCTGCAATTTCCGCAGCAGTTTCTGTGGCTGCTCTCTTAGCCCTGCAGAACGCAACCTCCAGCTCATTGAGGAGACCCTCACCATCTGTCTGGGAGCACAGCTCTTCCAGCTGCACCTCACCGTGCACCACTGCTTCTGGCAGCTGGACACCAGTTCCAACTGGTGGGACCGACTCATTATGGAGCAGTGGGACAACCAGCAGTGCAACTGTGTGCCTGGCTTGCCCCTGCCTTCAGGCGACAGGACATACACATGTGACCCACCCACCATCCCCCTGGAGAAGTGGGTCATCATCACTCTGTGGAAGCTCGCCACGCCAGGCAGCTACCGGTCTGTCAGCAACCAGTTTGGGGTGAGGAAGTTGATTGTCAGGGCCCTTGTCATGCAGGTATGGCACTCTCAGGCTAGAGTCCTGGGGTCTGTGTGAAGTACTGGAATGGGGAACCCTAGGGAAAGGAGAGAGTTGAGGGTGGAAGCGATGCTGGGGGAAGGCCCCCTTCTCCAGGTGGGTTTTCGGTCCTGCCCTCACACAGCCCTGACAGGGTATGGGTTACGTAGGGGGTGGTTCCTGGTGTGTGTGTGGGAGGAAGAAAAGGTAAATTCAGGGACCTCACTGAGGGCTCTGGCAACCCTGTGATTCTCTATTTGTTTGTTTCCTTCTACAGGTGGTGAGGGCCATCAACACCATTCTGCTGTGCAGGGTCATCAACCTCAGCGATGTGAATCCCATCATCACCAGCTTTGATGCCATACGCTTCCCCAACTGTGCAGGCAGGGGGCTATTGATAGTACCCACATCCCCATCCAGGCCCCCAAGCACTAGGGCATCTGTCTACATAAATCCCATGGTCCTGCAGACCCTCATCAACCATCATGGGCAGTTCACTGAAATCTATATCAGGTGACCAAGGAAGGCACATGTTGCCCTTGTCTTCAGAAATTCCAATGTCTTCCAGAAGCTGGAGGCTGGCACTTTCTTCTCTGAATGCACCATCCGGATTGGGGACGTGGACATGCCACTGTGCATTGTGAGGAACGCAGCCTACCCTCTCATGCCGTGGCTCATAAAGCCTTACAATGGACCCTTTGACCACAATAAAGAAAGCTGCAATGCCCAGCTCAGCCAGGTCCACGTGGTAGTGGAGGGAGCCTTGGCCATCTCAAGGTGAGGTACAGATGCCTCCTCACCCAGCTGGATGTTGGGGAGTGGACCATTCCCCCAGGTGGTGGCCACGTGTTGCATGCTCAATATGTGAGCGGAAGGGGGATATGTTCCTAACTGGATGGAGGGGCAGAGGAAGACTGAGTCACCAGGGCCCCTGAACAGTTGCACAGAGCTACTATCTGACAGGCCCATCAGGCGGGGGTTCACATCCAGGAGGCCGTGTGTAGTGGGGCACTATTTGAAACCCTAGGGGTGGGCGGGCATTAGCCCACCCACTTCTAAAAGCCCTTCCCCTGGCCTTGTGGAAGGGATGACTGGACCTAGGGATCAACTGATTCCAGGGGACAAATAATGAAAAACACAGTCAGGGAGTGTGGGTCAGAGATTTAAAACAAGGGAGCCGTATGGGGACACCAAGCAGAGAACCCTGGACAACACCTACTGCTCCTCAAAGCTGTCAGTGGAGTCAGTGGACGCCGCCCAGAGGAACTCCGCCTGAATACGTGACACTAGGGAGGAATGAAAGTTGGCCCACAATCGCAGAGCACCCCCTTGTTCAGGATCCTCCTCCTGGTATTGTATATAGCGGCTTTCACCAGGGCCAGGAGGAGACTGACAAGAAGGTCTCGCGACTTTGTGGGGCCACAGACAGGGTGTGCATAAATAAAAAGGTGTGGGGAAAAGAGGAACCAGAATAGGGGCTGCAACCTGGCGCATTCCAGATATGAGTGTGCCAGGTTTTCACTCATGCCGCAGAAGGGACAGGAGTCTGGGATGGGGGTGAACCACGCCAGGTACATGCCCATGCTCATGGCTCCATAAAGGAGCTGCCAACTGATGTCCCCGATGGGCCATGGAATTAGGGTGGAGTACACACTGGCCCATTGGGGTGCCCCACCCCTCAATACATCTTAAGTTGTCCCGCCACTTGAGCTACATCTACACTATGAGTTTTCTCGGCAAAAAATATGCTAATGAGGGACTAATTTGCATGAGTTGCAATCTCATTTGCATATTTCCTGCTGATCCATTTTTGCTCTGGGTTTTTGCGTAAAAACAAGCAGTGTGGATGTTTTCTTTTTGTGCAGAAAAAACCCCTTTTTCTGCAAGATCCTTATGCCTCAAAAAAGGAGGTTTACCAATCTTGCGGAAAAGGGGGTTTTTGCGCAAAAAGAAAATGTCCACACTGCTTGTTTTTACGCAGAAACCCAGTGCAAAAACGGATCAGCAGAAAATATGCAAATAAGATCATGACTCACGCAAATGAGTGACTCATTAGCATATTTTTTTGCAGTGAACTCGTAATGTAGACATAGCCTAGGTGTCAAGAGAGACACGAAGGTGAGGAAGTGTAATGTGTGGAGCACAAGCGTGTACAGGTGGTCTCTAGGCGTGGTTCAGAAGCAGACCAGCTTCTGACAGCCAGCTGGCAGTCCAGGGGTGGAGAAACCGGGGGGGCATGCAGGACAGGGGCCCAAGAAAAAGGACCGGAGGGCTTGCAATGGAGAGGGGATGGAGCATGCCCCCTCTCAGGGCTCGCTGTAGGAAATCGAGTGCAGGCTGCGACAAAGCCGCTTTCACCTCCTGGAGTAGGCGCAGGAGGATTCCGGGGGTGGAGAGCCCCCTACGCTGAGCGAGTGCTTGGGGATCCACCCAGTCCCCCCTGTCAAAGTCCAGGAGATCTCCAACCTTGGTGGTTTCTGCCAGGATCAGCCTCCGGCAGAAGGAGGGAGACTCTGCCAACTGCACGCACAAGGCTGGGTTGTGGAGCAGGGGTTCTGCAAGGAGGTCTGGAGGAGTTCCTGGTAGAATTCCAGCAGCTCTGAGAGGTCTCGTGGAAGACCCCTCGGGTGGATGAAAAAGAGCTGCCAGTTGTATTGGAGCCCTCGGCAGTGGAGGAAGGCATGCACCAAAGTGCTCCACGCTGGACTACCTGCACTATAAGAGGAGTCTCTGCAGGGCCTGGAAGCAGAAAGTCCGGACCTGGCTGCACATCCAGAGCAGGCCCTGGTCCCCCTCCTCCAGGGGAAGACGCAGGACCCTTGCAAAGACCAAGCGCATTCCTGGCCAGAAGAACCAGGGCCAGGGCTATCCTCTGGACTCTAGCCAGGACCTCCGGGGCTGGGCTCAGGCTGTTGAGCCGATGCCAGAGCATGGACAGAACTGGCTGGTTCAGCACCAGTGCTCTCCCATGCAGGGAGAGACACTGGAGCAGTCCTGTCCATCTCTGCAGCCACTCACCCACCCTGGCCTCCAAACCCTGCCAGTTCTCCAGTGGAGAAGGATGTGTGGCGGATAGAAAAATGCCCAGATAGAGCAGCGGACCCACACTCCACCTAATGGCCTGAAGTGGGAGGGAGCCACCCATTCCCAACCACCAGGCCAGAGCTCTTGACCCAGTTCATCTGGGTGGAGGAGGCTGCCGAGTAGATGGCTTGGCAGGCCTCCACCCATGCCAGGTCACCTGGGTCCTGGACCATGAGGAGCACGTCATCGGCATATGCCGACAGGACCAGCCGCAGCTCTGGCTCTCAGAGCACCAACCCCATCAACCTCCAATGGAGGAGACAGAGGAAGGGCTCAATGGCCAGGGCGTACAGCTGGCCTGACAGCGGACACCTCTGACATACTCCCCACCCCGAAGCTGTCCGGCTTGGTCAGGGTCCAGTTGAGCCTGACCAAACACTGTGTGAGGGCGTATAGCACCCGGAGAAAACCCACAAAATTATGCCCGAAGCTGAAGACCTGCAGAGTGCCCAGGAGATACCCATGGTCCATCCTGTCGAACACCTTCACCTGGTCCAGGGACAGGAGGGCAAATGACAGACCATCCCAACACCTGAGCTCCAAGAGATCTCAGACCAAGTACAGATTATCAAAAAAACCATGGCCTGGAACAGTGTAGGGCTGGTCAGGGTGGATCATATCCGCCAGCACAGACCGCAGCCGCAATGAGATGGCTTTCCCTATGACCTTATAGTCCATGCTGAGGAGCAAGACGGGACACCAGTTCTGAAGGCTGCAGAGGTCCCCCTTTTCAATAGCAAGGTAAGCATGGTTTGCCTGCAAGACAGAGGGAGGACCCTGCTTTCCAAGGACTCGGCCCAGACAATGACGAGATCTGGGCTGAGGACGTTCCAGAACACGCAGTAGAGCTCCACCGTTAGCCCGTCATGGCCTGGGTTTTGTTGGTGGGCATGAGACACAGGGCATCTGAGAACTTGGCCAGAGTGAGAGGCCGTTGGGAGCTCGGTCCAGAGCACGCTGCAGGTGTTGGCTTTGGTCAGATCCAGGGAAACAAATTGGTGTAGAAAGCCCTGACCCTTCCTCACATCTCCTCCAGATCCATAAGGGGGAGTGCCGTCCTCTGCCAAAAGGCAGATGATGTGGCTTTTGGCCCCCCTCTTTTTCTCCAGGGCATAGAAGAAGTGGGAGCCACAATCCATCTCCCGAAGGAGATGGATGGGGGATCAAACAAAGGCACCCCAGGTCCAGTGGTCCTCGAGGGCCTGGAGTTCCTCCCACTTCTCCCGGTATGCCTCACAGAGGGGTGGATTCTCGGGGTCGGATACCAAGCGTCTCTCAAGCTTCAAAACCTCCCGTTCCAACTGCTTTATTCCCCTTTCCCTCCACCGGCTGGTGCCCTGGGAGTAGTCACAGCAGAAGAGCCGGGTGCACACCTTCCCCACGTCCCACCATTGCCGCGCAGAGGGAAAGGTGGGCCGCTGCCCCCACCAGGCCAGCCAGAACTCCCGGAAGGACGCCACGAAGCCCACATCCTCCAGTCCAATGGTAGGCTGCAGTGTCCTGCCTTTAGGTCCCTCTCCCCTCCTGCAAGAGGGCTCTTGTGGCCTGGAGGACTGAGTGAAAGTCCCCCCAGCGCTGAAGGGCAAGCTGCACCTTGCCGTAAGTCCCGTGGGTGTCTGCAAGGAACTAGCGCAGCTTGGCGGCCAGTGCCAAGGGGGTCGGGGTAGAGACGTTTTCCTCTGACTGGGCCCCCACATGGACCTCATGAGCCATGGGGACAGGCAAGCAGGGCTCTGATTCTCAGCACAGCACCAAAAGCTGGGGCGTCGCACCGCCCGTCCCTATCCCCAGTGAGGGAGGGGGCGGTGGAAGGAACCGGGCAGGCCCTAGGGAACGGGAGACATGAAAACCACCCCAAGGGCTGCTCGCAGTTAGTGGGAATGAGACAGCTCCCATGGGGATGGCAATAACAGTGGGATGGGAAAGGGTGGAAGTGAAATGGGCGTTGCGGTAGCATATGGGAGCCTGCATTACCCTGCCTTGGCAATACCTGGTGATGTCTGCCTTGTCCAAAGTGTGGATTTCTGGCCTGTCTCAAATCTGGTGTAGCAAAGCATGTAGGCAATGCTGGGTTATTAAAGAAAACTGAGAGTCAGGAAATGTTTTGCATAACAATGCAGATTAAGCGGCCTTGTACTGGTACTTGTTTCTGTTAAGCAAAAAGTACAGATGCAGCCATGAAACTGTCAACTGCGCACATAGCAGCAACATCCTGAGTAGCAGGATGTACCCAAAATAGGGGCACAATACACAATACGTAATCAATTGGTAAATATTATTAGAATGACCAAGTCTCTCTTTGCTATAAATTGGATTTAGTAAGAACAATCCATGGATGGGAATGGGCAGGATTGACCACACATCCAGCTCCAGATAACTAGAAGTGATTAATTAGGCCCTTCACACGGCTACATCAGTGGTGGTGTTCCTATTGGTGGGAAAAAATGGAACCACGACCTCCTGCCTGGCATTGTAGGTTGTATACGGGTGAAGTGTAAGTGAATTAGGGTTTATCTTTGCATACAGTAGATTTTTTTAGTAACTGCTTTTGCATTGCTTTGCGCTGTATTATTTGCTTTAGAATTTATAGTATTTAAGGTTTAAATTGTATAGTAATTGTTCTTAAGGCTTGTAACTGTATTAACTGCTTAAAGCTTGCAATAAATAAGAAAGTGGTTAAGTAGCTCTGAAGTGTACTGGTTTCCCTTGGAGCTAAAATAAATCAAACCACATGACAATTGGCATCACGAACAGGATCCAAGGGACCCAGACAGGTTCAGGAGACTTGGGAACTATGTCACTTTCCAGGAGTTGTAAGGGAGGAAAGGATAAGGACGGGGGGATGATGCTGGGATGGGCACTTGGTAACCCCTGGATTGTCCTTGCACATTTTACAAGCCAAACTCAGCTGCTGGTCGGCTGGAATCGAGATAGAAGTGAAGTAATTTGGTAAAAACTGGGGGAAACATGGATTGGCATTTGTAAAGCAATACGAAGCTCTAAGAATAGGAATAAAAGTAAAAAAGGTAGAATTTTGCAATTATAGTGGAATGCTGTTTAAACCATCTTACATTATTAGCTTCCCAAATACACAAAAATGTGGACTTCCCCAAAAAGGAATCAGAAGGTGTGGAGGCTAGTTAAGGAGCCCACCCTTCTTGCTAAATTAATAATGGACAAAACCTGTGTGAGGAAAAGGGCCATTCTGCAGAAAAAGTAGGATCAGGCCCAGACAGATAAGAAAGCAAATAAGTATGTGAGAGAGAAGTTAACTCGGCAGAGTCTGGAAGGAATTAAGTAATTGTTTTAATGTGCTAGAATGAAAATTGTTATAGGAAAAGAATCCTTTGTTTCTTTGCAGCCTTTCTGGAGGAAATATGGGCCCTTTTCAAAAGGAATGTCTGTAAAGAATCCAGGCAAAAAAGATAATCTGATTTAAATTTAGCTATGGACACTTTAGTGGAATTTGCTAAAACAATAAGGGAATGTAATTTTTTGTATAGCTATGAGAAAATAGTGTAAATAGAAGTCAAGAGTGTGCATGTACATGTATGTATATATTGTGTAACTATATGAGGTTTCTAGGACCTAAACAGTGTTTTTGTTTGTTTATAAAATTCTATTTTATAGCTTTCAGGTAAATGAATTGGTTTGGTTTGAATAATATCATTTCATTCGGAGATGCAAAACTGACAAACACTTTTGCCAGATATTGGGAACTAGTGTTGCTTGGGTTTTTACATCTAGCATTTAACCCTTAAGGTGTCTCAATGTTTTAAAATTTTATTTGGACCAAGTGGTAGCTATCATAAGAGGCAGCCAGAATCAGAAATATGGGGGAAAAACTATGGGAAGAGATTCCGAATTGCTTGTTTTTGGCAAAATAGCAACCAAGCAGGACTTTGAAGTTCACAGCAATCAGAACTCTAAAGTTTATTGTGTCTCTTTAAGGCAGAGACTCTAAACTGCTGATAGCTTTGAATATCAGAGTGAGTCAAATAGTGTCTATGGCAGTACAAGAGGAATCTACTTACATGCATGATGCATCTATTTTTTAATTTTTAATTAGCCATACCTCCTGAATAAATTAAAGCCTATGCAAAGATATCAGAAAGACATGAAATACACTGGCCTCAAACATAATTTTTTTTAAATAGGCATAGTAAACATCCACTTGTAAGAATTTATGCTAATGTTGTTTAATCCTGGGATAAATGTAATGTTTATAAAGTAACCCTGTAACAATGTATAATGCATATAATTTTGTTTTGGAAAAGAAAAACCTTTTAAGTATGATGAAGTGGTAATTAGAAACACATCTTTTCTGCAGTATAACAAGGAAACTGAGGTACACCACCTTATTAATTTAATGATTCAAACAGTGGGATAATTCACCCTCAACCCATAAAGGGAAAAGTTATTAAAACTTGGTCTGCTTATAGAACAGAAGTATAGGGAAGTATTGGGGTAACTTAAGGCAAAGAAAGAAATCAGCAAGAACATCTGTAAAAGAAAGAAGTATTCTAAGATATGTGCCACCCCTACGGGGATAGAAATGTTTTCTTTTGTCTTTCAGAACATTAGAAAGAGTTGGTACCAGCTGAAGAGCAAACAAGAATAATATGGATTTATTGTCAAGACAAATCGTGTTTTGTGTGGTATTGTCTTGTCTCATGATGTGTTATGTATGTTCTGTGTTTGTCTCAATGCTAGCATTATTGTGTATTGTTTTTAAGAAAAGAGGGGATACTATAATCAGGAAAATCAATGACTCGCTAATCACTTTTCCCTACCCCTCTATCTCCTGTCACCATCTAAAGAGCAAGGATTGGGCAGTGGCATGGTTGTTGTGGCAAACTTGATGGACTTGGCAAGCTGCTAAAGTTGATTCTGAAACTATGTAAGTAAAGCAGAAGTTGAAGCAAGTAGGTACAAAAAAAACTGTGTAGAAAGTAAAAGAGGTGCAGACACAGGAAACTTAAATTCCTGTAAATGGTAACAGCTTAGATGGTAATGGTTTAAGCTAGCAAAGGTAATATGTTAAAGATTAGGTAGTTAAGCAAAGTGGTATGGAACATGAATATCAGAAACTACAAGGGAGGGGAGTGCCCCCATTCTTATCGTACACAGAGGGGCAATAAGGGGAAACAACACATGCCCTCTCTGCTGTAACCCCAGGATGGGCTAGTAAACAGGATATGTACCTGTATCTTGAGGTTAATGCCAGGAGACGGGGGGTCATCATTGCCAGGAGTGCAGGGCACACCTATTGGGTCTTAAGCTCATGCAATAACTTAATTTTTGTGCTGGGGATATATTTAAAACCCTGAGAATAGTTTTGTATTTTATCTGCAGATGCTGTTAATCTGCCCATGGATGGTGGAAGCATTTGAAGGTCAACAGACTGCTATTTAAACAAGAACAAATGTATAAAAATTGCTGCTCCACATCTGTCAACTTGACCTGTCCTCCCCGACTCAAATACTATATGAGACAAGAACTACACTCCTGCATTATCAACCATCTACTGACCGGGTAACTTGGACCACTGACAGTATCTCTACGTCACCTATGGAGTTCCAGGCTGCATTTGGGTCTACCCTGACCGGAGCTCACCAGCATCAACTGGAGTGTGAAATGAGAGCATCCACATCCCTAGCAGAGCTGGTAACCTTACCTTTGAATTCAACATCTCAGTCTGAAATAACATGAACTGGATGTAATGGGCAGAAGATACCAAATATGTTGCTGAAGTAGTATACAATTGGATGGGGACTGTATATGAGACTTATATTCATTCAGTGATAAATGGACTCTGGCTCAAATTTATGATGATCACAGGTGTTAATGATTTTCTTGATTGTACTAAAGTCAGATAGGGTATTGCATTTGGGAACAAGCATGGGAGGACCTATGTACATTGACTGGGTAAAGCAAATTGGGTGGACATGGGGACATAAATGGTGTGGGCATGGGGGGGGGCACAGTGCATTATTATCTCTCCACTGAACCCACTTAACCAGGGGTAGCCATTCCACCAGGTAGTGGGAGTGTTCCAGATGCTCCTGCAAACCTAAGAGGCCTGCCCATTGAGGCAGGGATGGCTACTGCCTAGGTTAATATGCAAACTTTTGCAAGTAACCAATATGAAAGACATGCTGGATGGGTGCAGAGTGGGCACAATGTGATCCTGTCACAGTCACTATCCACGTGGTATATATACCACGTGAAGCTGTTTATTAATATTATTTCCCCAAGCACTTGTGGGTTATTGGGCTATGTTAATGCCTTTTTATCTGTTTGTCCTTGTCCCCATTATTGTAATGGGTTGTATTTGGGCACCCAGAGTGGAAGCCTAGTGGCTTCTACCATTGGGTGACTTATTACACCACTGTTTGCCAAGAGTAGGGAAAACATAAGTGGTATTGTAAACTGGACACCCACTCTTGGCCCCAAGTGGGATGCTATTAACAACAAAATAGGCCAATTGCAGCAGGCCATTATCACATACGGTGCAACCTTGCTCAAGGAGAGACAGGCATCTGTTGCCATTGTACACTGTTAGGAGTAGTTGCTTAAGCTGGCAGCAGATATAGAATAGGTAGCAGGGCGATATTGGTATTTTTTGAAGGATATTTACTCATAGCTAGTGCACTTAAGTGTTTTTACCTACCCTATAGTATTGCTATGTATCCTTATAGCAGTGTTGATGCTTTTACACAGCAAGTGGTTTCTCGTGTGGCTCATATTAAAGAGCAGTTAAGTTGGTATATTCCTGACCAAATGTTTTAGACTCGACTCGACTTGATCAAAGAGTGTGGGGAAGCCTGCATTACCTTGACAATAACGGGTGATGTCTGCCTTGTCCAAAGTGTGGATTTCTGGCCTTTCTCAAGTCTGGTGTAACAAAGCATGCAGGCAAGGCTGAGTTTATAAAGAAAACTGAGAGAGTCAGGAAATGTTATGCATAACAATGCAGATTAAGCCTGGTACGCGAGACCATGTCAAGAGCACAGGACAAGCAGCCTTGTATTGGTACTTGTTTCTGATAAGCAAAAAGTACAGCTGCAGCCATGAAACTGTCAACTGCGCACATAGCAGCAATATCTTGAGTTGCAGAATGTACCCCAAGTAGGGGCATTGGGCATTTGATGTATCCTACACAATACATAATCAATTGGTAAATATTAGAACAACCAAGTCTCTTTGTTCTTACTAAACCCAGTTTATAGCAATCAATGGGAGGGAATGGGCAGGATTGACCCACATGGCCTGCTCCAGGTAACTAGAAGGGATTAGGCCCTTCACACCGGCTACATCAGTGGTGGTGTTCCTATTGGTGGGAAAAGATGGCACCACGACCCCCTGCCTGGCACTGTAGGTAGCATACAGGTGAAGTGTAAGTGAATTAGAGTTTATTACTGTCTACAGTAGGTTTTTTGTAGTAACTGCTTTTGCATTGCTTTGTGCTGTATTGTTTGCTTTAGAACTTATAGTATTTAAGGTTTAAATTGTATAGTAATTGTTCTAAAGGCTTGTAACTGTTTAAAGCTTGCAATAAATGAGAAAGTGGCCAAGTAGCTCTGAAGTGTACTGGTTTCCCTTGGATCTAAAATAAATCGAACCACACGATAGGTGGGAACGGAAGGGGAAATAGGGTCAGGGCCAAATATGTTGGGAATGGAAGTGGGGTGGGAGAAATGGTGGGAGCAGGAGCAGGGATGGGAATGGGGAGAAGGTTGGGGCTGGGACCATGAATAGGGGTGGGAGGAAGGGGGGACTGGATCCTTTGAGGAGGGAGGATGAGCGGGAGGAGAGGCTCGGGGCTGGGACTGGGATTGGCCCCTGGCTCAGTTGGTTCCACTGTCTTGTGCGCAGGGACCTCAGCAACCATGGTGGGGGAAGGCTAGGGGAAGAGGGAGGAGCTTCCGTACCTAATGACTGGAAGGTAGCCAACGTGACACCAATATTTAAAAAGGGCTCTAGAGGTGATCCTGGCAATTACAGACCGGTAAGTCTAACATCGGTACCTGGCAAATTAGTCGAAACAATAGTAAAGAATAAAATTGTGAAGCATGTAGAAGAACATAATTTGTTGGACAAAAGTCAACATGGTTTCTGTAAAGGGAAATCCTGTCTTACTAATCTATTAGAGTTCTTTGAAGGGGTTAAACAAACATGGACAAGGGGGATCCAGTAGATATAGTATACTTAGATTTCCAGAAAGCCTTTGACAAGGTCCTCACCAAAGGCTCTTGTGTAAATTACATGGCCATGGGATAAGAGGGAAGGTCCTTTCTTGGATTGAGAACTGGTTAAAAGACAGGAAACAAAGGGTAGGAATAAATGGTAAATTTTCAGAATGGAGAGGGGTAACTAGTGGTGTCCCCAAGGGTCAGTCCTAGGACCAATCCTGTTCAACTTATTCATAAATGATCTGGAGAAAGGGGTAAGCAGTGAGGTGGTAAAGTTTGCAGATGATACCAAACTGTTTAGGATAGTCAAGACAGAAGCAGACTGTAAGGGACTCCAAGAAGATCTCACCAAACTGGAGTGATTGGGCAACAAAATGGCAAATGAAATTTAATGTGGAGAAGTGTAAAGTAATGCACATTGGGAAAAATAACCCCAACTATACGCACAGTATGATGGGCGCTAATTTGGCTACGACAAATCAGGAAAGAGATCTTGGAGTTATCGTGACAGTTCTCTGAAAACTTCCACACAAGTGCAGCGGCGGTCAAAAAGGCAAATAGGATGCTAGGTATTATTAAGAAAGGGATAGAAAATAAGACCCAGAATATCTTACTGCCCCTGTATAAAACTATGGTACGCCCACATCTTGAATACTGTGTACAGATGTGGTCTCTCACCTCAAAAAGATATTTTGGCCTTGGAAAGGGTTCAGAAAAGGGCAACTAAAATGATTAGGGTTTGGAACGGGTCCCATATGAGGAGAGGTTAAAGCGACTGGGACTTTTCAGTTTAGAAAGAGGAGACTGAGGGGGATATGATAGAGGTGTATAAAATCATGAGTGGTGTGGAGAGGGCCGATAAAGAAAAGTTATTTATTAGTTCCTAAATAGAAGAACTAGAGGACACCAAATGAAATTAATGGGTAGCAGGTTTAAAACTAATAAAAGAAAGTTCTTCTTCACACAGCGTGTAGTCAGCATGTGGAACTCCTTGCCAGAGGAGGCTGTGAAGGCTAGGACTATAACAGAGTTTAAAGAGAAGCTAGATCAATTTCATGGAGGTTAGGTCCATAAAAGGCTATTAGCCAGGGGATAAAATGGTGTCCTTGGCCTCTGTTTGACAGAGGCTGGAGAGGGATGGCAGGAGACAAAGCGCTTGATCATTGTCTTCGGTCCACCCCCCTGGGGCACCTGGTGCTGGCCACTGTCGGCAGACAGGATACTGGGCTAGATGGACCTTTGGTCTGACCCGCTACGGCCGTTCTTATGTTCTTATGTTCTTATGAGCTGGAGTGGGGTCAGGAATGGGAGAAGGGGCAGGCGTAGGCATGGGATGAGGGGGGCAGGACCAGGAGCTGGCTCCAGGCAGGCAAGAAGAGACTGAACAGCTGTGCACATGTTGTGGCCCTGCTGCAGCAACTCCTTCCAGGTCTCTCTGCACAACTGCAAGTCCTCCTGGAGCCTCTGGTCCAGTGTTTCATGCAGGGCCCAGAGCACAGAGATGTGCTCCTGAAGCAGTTCCTGCTGCATTCTCCGGCACCTGCAGCTCCCCCGGTGGCTGCCTCAGGTGGTGTCACACGACCCCCTCGCATGCCTGGTCTGGCTGAGTTGAAAAGAGAGAGGGTCAATCATCCCTGGAGACCCTGTCCCTAAAGCTTGCCCTCCTCTGTGAACTGAGACGGACAGTTCTTGGGTCAGATGAAGGTGATATAGTGGGAGCAAGGCCACCTGTGCCCTGGACAGGAAGCCCTTTCTTACAGAGGCCTAGATGTCCCCAGGGGAGCAGGCTTCCACCCCTCCCCCATGTCCCGGGGACAAGCAGGCATGGGAAGTAGCTGGCCACACTGTGATCCAGGAGGGGGGCCACTGGCCGGCTGGGCTTGCCTCGGTCTTGCGCACATGCCATGTCTGGCAGTGGTGGTGTCCCAAGGGGAGAGGACTTGTATCCTTGGCTGCTGGTGAAGAGGGTGTCAGGGTGTAGGAGTAGCAGACACATCTGCACCTGGCTGCACTGTCCCAGGAGTGGGTGCTGAGTGTGTGTGTGTGTGGCCATGTCCCCAGCCTCCTTCTAGTGATGGGTTGTGGTGGTAGTGTGTCCCACTGGTGTCCCATCCATCCCACCTGGGTGTCTGACATGTGGCCTACCTCCCCAGACCCTGTGAGCATGAGCCCAAGGGTCCTCTGGCGCAGCCTCCTGGGGCTGCATGGCACAGATTGGCGCTGCACATGCATCCACCTGCATGGACTGAAACGCGATCCCCAGGTCAAGAAGGCCACATGAGGAGTGTGCCAAAGCCCCTCACCACCCACCATCTCCACCCTATCTGTGTCACCCACGTGATGATCCTTTCCCAGCCTCGGAGGATGCCTGGGACACATTCAGGTTGTGGGGTACTGGTTTCAGGGTCACAGTAGTAACAGCTGCATTGGGTTCTCCTCCTCCTCCCCATGACTGGCTCTGACCCCTGGGCCGGTGATGACAGGCGTCTCCAGCCCTGAGTCAACCACCAGGGGTGGGGAAGGGGCTGCACCTCCCCCCAGGACATCACATGCCTCTTGCAGCACCTGGCAGGCTCCTGGGAGCTATCAGACTGCTCCCTGGGAGCAAGGGAGTGCTATCTAAGCAGGAAGGAGCTCTCCTGAGATGCATAGACACAAATGTTCGCAGTGAGCCTTCCGGCCCCAGTGAGGCTGTGAGTGATGAGGAGATGCCTGATCTTCCAGTTAGTCAGAATGCAGGTGACCTGGCAGCTACTGCAGTATCCATATTTCCATCTCAAATGGATGTCACCCCAATGGTGACAAAGTACAGAGATCATGGCTTATGTACTCAAAAACCCAGAATGCTGCATACTGTTTTCGTTGCAAACTCTTCCAGTCTAATGTTCCAGCTACACTGGGATCTACAGGAAAAAATGACTGGAAAAATCTGGCTAGAAATCTGGCATGCCATGAGAAGGCAGCAAATCACCAGAGACCATTCCACAGGTGGAAAGAGCTTGAGATGAGACTAAGGTTAAAGGCCACCATAGATGATCAGCATCAAGAGAAGATTGCATCAGAGTCTCTTTACTGGCAAAATGTTCTGAAAAGGCTCATTGCCATTGTGAAAATGCTTGTTACCCAAAACCTAGCACTGCATGGCACTTCAGATCAGCTGTATGTGCCAAACAATGGAAACTTCCTTAAAATTGTGGAGTTGATGGCTATGTGTGATGCTGTACTCCAGGAGCATCTAAGAAGAGTCACCACCCAAGAAATGTACACACACCACTACCTTGGAAAAACAATTCCAAATGAGATCATAGAGTTACTGTCAACAAAAGTCAAACAGAAGATTGTGGCAGATCTGAAATCAGCAAGATATTACTCTGTTATTCTGGACCTCACACCTGACATCAGCCATACGGAAAACATGACGTTAATGGTGCGTTTTGTAACAACAACCAAACCTAGTGAAAATGTCCCTGCAAGGGTGACTGTCAGAGAGCATTTTCTAGAATTTATTGACATTGATGATACTACAAGAGCTGGTATGACAAATGTGCTTCTTAAAACACTGGAAGATACGGGAATTGCGATAGCTGACATGAGAGGTCAGGGCTACGATAATGGTGCCAACACGAGAGGAAAGAACAGAGGAGTGCAGACATGGATCTGAGAGTTAAACCCTCAAGCTTTTTTTGTCCCATGCAGTTCTCATTCATTGAACTTGGTGGTCAGTGATGCAGCATCAGCTTCTAGTGAGGCTGCTGAATTTTTTAATTTAATTCAAAGCATCTATCTATTTTTCTCTGCATCAACTCATCGATGGCAAATTTTGAAGCAACATCTGGGAACATCCTCTCTGACACTGAAACCACTGAGTGCCAAACGATGGTAAAGTTGAGTGGTGGGGATAAAGCCTGTCAAACACCAAATTGGGAAGATAGATGATGCCATAGTTGCCATTATGGAGGATAATGCTATGACAGGAACTGTTTGTGGGAGAACAGTGGCAGAGGGAAATGGAATCACCAGAAACATACATAACTTCAAATTTCTCTGTGGCTTAGTGTTGTGGCATGACATACTGTTTGAAATAAATGTTGTAAGCAAGAGACTCCAAGGTGTTGACCTTGATACAGTACACTTCCGATAATCCGGCACCTTTGGGACCCAGGGGGTGCCAGATTATCGGATATGCCGGAGTATCAGGAGGTACTCTGGCAGGGGCTGTGACGGGTCTGGGGGGGGGGGGGGATCGGCGGGGAACGGTGCGGCGTGGGGCGAACCCTCCGCCGTTTTGCAGGGAGGCGGCGGAAGCCCTGCGCAGCAGCTGGCTACAGGCCAGCTTGGGCTGCAAGCGGCAGCAGAGACTTGGGGAAGTGGCGGGGCAGAGCAGCTGGGGTGCAGCTGGGTTGGTCCCACAGCACCGCCCCTCACCTGAGCGGCGTTGCGGCACCAACTGGGCAGCACCCCAGCTGCTCTGCCCCACGGCTTCCCAAGTCCACTGCTCATCAGTTTCAGCAGCGGCGGACTTGGGGAAGCCGTGGGGCAGAGCAGCTGGGGTGCTGCCAGGTTGGTCCTGCAGCGCCACCCCTCATCCCCCTGCTCGGCGCCCGGCAGCATCCCAGCTGCTCAGGTCCGTAGCTTCCCCAAGTCACCGCTCGTCAGTTTCAGCAGCGGCAGTGGTGGACTTGGGGAAGCAGCGCGGAGCAGAGCAGCTGGGGTGCTGCCGGGCACCGAGCAGGGGGGTGAAGGGCGGCACTGCAGGACCAACCCAGCAGCACCCCAGCTACTCTGCTCCGCGCCGCTTCCCCAAGTCCCCGCTGGTCAGTTTCAGCAGCAGCAGCAGCGGACTTGGGGAAGTGGTGCGGCGCACTTTCGGGTTCCAGTTGGTGCCAGCCTATCAGGAGTGCCGGACCACTGGATGCCGGACAATTGGAGTTTTACTATATATCTGGAGCAATGGAACAACTGGACAAAGCAAAGTCATGCCTACAGTCTTACCGGTCAGATGAGGGATTTCAAAACGTTCTGAAGAGTGCACAGAAGTTGGCAGAGGAACTTCACACTGAAGCTGTTTTCCCACCCATTCAAGAATACAGGAGTCACCGAAGAAGAAGACATTTTGATTACGAGGCACGGGATAATCCCATGAGACCCCAAACAACAATTCAAAGTTGAATTCTTTAACCAGGTGCTAGATTATGCAATACAGTCAGTTGAACAACATTTCATGCAGCTCAAGGAACACAGCAGTATATTTGGGATGTTGTATGATATTCCAAAACTCCTCACTATACCTGAAGAAGACCTACACCAGCAATGCAGGGCACTAGAGACAGTGTTGACACATGATGACATGCGTGATATTGATGCGAGTGATTTAGGTAATGAACTGAAAGCCCTTTCAAGATACATTTCAGCAGGATCAACTCCAAAGGCTGTTCTGGAATATATGTGCACAAATAAGATGACCACCCTCTTTCCAAATGCTTTTGTTGCTCTGCGCATACTTCTAACACTTCCTGTAACAGTTGCTAGTGGAGAACGCAGCTTCTCCAAGGTGAAGTTAATAAAAACACATCTACGTCACAATGACACAGGAGAGGCTAGTCGGCCTTGCAACCATCTCAATAGAGCATGAGCTGGCCCAGACTGTGGACCTTCAGGAAGCAGTTCAACCAAGAAGGCAAGGAAAGCACCACTTTGATTATTCAAACAGATAAAAATGCCAGTGTTTACCATGCAGACAAGAAAAGTTACATTTGCTGTTCAGGCATTTGAAAGTTAAGTGTTACTTAAAATTTTTGAACAAGTCATTTTAAGTTGTTAGTTCTCCTTTATTGGGATAGGTAGCAGAGCAGTACCATGAGAGGAGTAGAACAGGAAGAAGGCAGAATTGAGACCTTTCAAAGTTTTGGCCCAAGCGAGGGGGCATGGGGGTGTCATTTGAGCTCCCCGCCTCAGGTGGCAAAATGTTGTGGGCCGGCCCTGCATCCACAACCCTGTGGCTTGCTCAGCACCCCAACCCTCCACCTGACCCCAACACTCCACAGCCTGGAGCCCCCTCCCTGAGCCAGCATCCCCTTCTCTACTTCCTCCTGCATCCAAATTCCCTCCCAGAGCTTACACCTCTCATTCCCACCCCAGAGCCCACATGTCCTGTCTCAGCTCAGTGAGGGTACAGCTAGACTACAAGAGTTTTTCCAGGAGACCAGAGGTATCCCGGAAAAACTCTTCTCCGTCCACTTTTTTTAGCGGAAGAGCAAACATGCTTTTTCAGCAACCCCTGTATTCCTCATTCAAAGAGGAATAAGGGGGTTTCCAAAAGAAGAGGTTTTTCTGACATTTGGCCCAGTCTAGACCTCTTCCTACAGAAGAATCAGGAAAAAAAGCGGCAGTGTAGCCATACCCTGAGAGTGTATAAGGACTGGAGATAGCAAGTGATGGAGAGGAGGAGAACAGAGAGGGCGGGGCTTCAAGGAAGGGGTGGGGTTTTGGGGGAAGGATGGGGTAGATCTTGGCTTGTTCTGACATTTAAAAAGTGATCTTGGGTGTAAAAAGGTTGGAGACCACTGCTGTACAGCCTGGCCCTGTATGTTTGTGACCTCACAGCTGATTGCTGTGCTTCATATTATGACGTCTTGGAGAATTAGGAAGTCAAACAAGAAAGAAGAAGCAGCAGCTGATAAACCCCTTAAGGAAAGAGAGGTCCTTTTCCAATCCCAGGTTTGCCAGTGATTTCTGTAAGATCAATGGGCTCCAATTGTACATGAGCTCAACTCTGCTGTTCTTACCCATGTGAATTGTTCAGCTGGAGTTTATCAGACTATTTACATCAGAAACAGACTCCGTATTTTTCTTCCTTTCCTTGGAATTCCCACTTGATCATAGAGTAGCTCTGCCACTAAAAGTCTCCCACAGATCTTTTGTCTAATGCAAATTTTCCTTAAGAACAAGGAAAGAGATGGACAGAAAATATTGTAGCTTCCTCCCTGGAGTCTTGAGGATCCTGGCTGATCTTGTTTCAATGCAGATTTCCTTAGTAACCAAAAAAAGGGGTAGGGACAAGAGGTACAGAAAATCTCTGCACAAAATTGCTAGTCTGCTTTTTTTCTGGGGAGTTCTCAGCTTTTCTGATCAACTAATGATCCAGTGTCCACCCACCTCCACCCCCACTCCATGGAAACCTCATAGTTCTCCTGACTTCTACCAAGAAGTATTTCTAAATAGGATTTTTTGTAAGTGCTGAGGTATCAGCTCTTCTTTAAAGAGATTATGGTGATAGCATTCCCAATATATTGACTACACTGTGCAGTGAGTTTTGTGACTAAACAGCTCAGCAATAGGGGGTTTCCAAGGATAAACTGCCAGGGTGATCATCTTTCTTCTTCTCTAAACTGGGCAATCTAATAAAAAGAAGGATGAAGGAAGACTTGCTGCAGCTCTACAGCTATTAGTATCTTAGAGCATTGTCATTGCTTTGCCTATGCTGTCAGGTGTCACTTTGCATCCATTCTGGGTAGTGGTCAGTCCAAAAAAATGGTGAAACTGAAAGTCATTTAATGCTGTAATGCATGCCTGAGCAACTGGGCAGCACAGAGGGCTAAGGGACTTGGTAATGTTGGAGGGAGCAGCATCCCATGAAGAAGTTATACAAACACCTTCACCTAAGAGTAAATTGGCCCTCAACTTCAGACTATTCTAGCAAAGTATTAAAAATACACCCTAAAAATAAATTCTAGTTGTCTGTGCATATGGTCCTCTGCATTTGTGCACAGGCTCATAGGATATTTAAAAGAAAGAAAATGGTGAATGATAAAAGGCAAAACTAATTCCTGCTCTAGGGCAAAACTAATTCCTGCCACTTTGAGCACAAGGTTTGGGAGACATTCAACTTGAGCCCTATGACACCTTGTATAGCCATGATGAAAACTAAGTGTGGCAGTGAACACAGTATTAAAACAACACCTACCCCAGCCTGCTTCCCTCACTGACATTCTGGTCAGTGCAGGTCAAACTTCTCTGGGTCTGGCACCATCCATGGTCCGGCATGATTTTAATTAGCTGGATGTTCACTTATCACGGGTGTGGCTCAGTTTCCCAGTCCCATAAAGTTTGTTTACAGGCACCAGTCCTGGCTCTCAGTGTTCTATGCTGCTATTTAGCTCCAATTTACCCCTAAATGTCTTCTAAGTGCCCAGTAAGCAGTGGAAGTGTTGGTAAGGTTTTTATGCTAATATCTACTTACTAGCAGATATACCCAGCATTGTGCGGGTCCATAACTCTTTTTAGGGGCTCAAAGCAGGAGCTTAGGAGATGGTGGGGCTCAGAGCAGGTGGTAGAAGATTCAGGGCAGAGATCTGGAGAGATGTGGGAAGGCTCCAGGGCAGGGGGTTGGAATATGTGGGGGGCACAGGGCAGAGAGTGAAAGGTTCAGGGCAGGGAGATGGGAGGTGTGGGGATTCACGGCAGGGGATGAGGGGCTCAGGGTGGGTGGGGAACTATGAGGGGACCCAGGGCATGGGGTGGGGGCTCAGGGCAAGGAATGAGTAGGTATGGGGAGACTCAAAAGAGCCCCAAGACTGGCCAGGGCTGCTCTTCCCTGACAATTACTTCTCTGGTGGGGCCACAACAGCAGAGGCTGCTATGGCGGGCCCCAGCTGATGACTTCTCCCCAAGGGCCCATGTCCTCCTGGGACGGCCATGGCTGTACTTCCCTTCTAGCAATGCTCCGGGGGGGGGGGGTGCTGTAGCAGCAGGGGCTCTGCTGTTCAGCCCTGGCTGATGGATGCTCCCTGGGGGGGGGCGGCAGCGGGACCATGGCTCTGGGGCTTCCTCCTTCCCTGGTCCAGCTCTAGGGCTAAAGTCCGGGGCAGAGCTTTGGCCTGAGGATTGGGGCACAGGGGCCACTTACATGGGCCAGTGGTCAGCAACCTACAGAGCCCAGGCCCCAACTAGCCATTTTCTTACTGGTGCAGCCATCCCCCTGTGGTCACTCTGTGGTATAACTCTCCCATGTACTCGCTGCCCTCCCCCCCACCCGTAGTCATTGCAGAACATAAGTGTTCCTCCTATCAGCGCCCTCCCTTTCCGTGTTATGGAAACAATCAAATTCCAGGCATATCCCATTGTCCTGGCACAGCCAATCCCTGAGCTTGCTATAAGTTATGACAAGAGGAAGCTGTATACCAAATTTGGTGGTCCTAGCTCTTATTGTTTAGAAGGAGTTCTTGAACAAATGGACTGATAAATAAGACAGATGGGTACACATTTCCAAAATATATAGTAGATTTCCTTGTGCCAATGCAATAAAGTTTTGTAATAATAATAACACTTTGTTAGGAAAAGAGTTGATAAGTTGGAATAGTTGGGATTGGTCCTTCTTTGGGCAGGAGGCTGGACTCAACGACCTCCTGAGATCTCTTCCAGCCCTAGGATTCTATGATAAGCCTTGGCTAAGCATAGGCTTATTTAGGGTGTATCAGTACAGCCATACATTATTAAGCAGCATTGCAAGCATTGTTCCATTTCTTCACCTCAGCAAAATACAAATAAAAAGAGACCCACTTGCTACAATATTGACCTCTGGTGATTCGGCAAATTCTCTGGTTTGGTACCTGTGAGGTTCTAAGGGTGCCACACTAGTGACGTTCAATCTGTATTATCATTACTTATTGTAGTACTGTCCCTTTATAGTAGTTTTTTTCCCAGCATGCCTTTCTGAGGCTAGACTGTTAAATTTGTCAGACCTGAGCAGTACTAGCCCGGGCATTTTGTAGTGGCTGGCTGCTTTTCTTTCTACCTTCACCCTAAAGGAAGTAAATACCTACCTATTAGGTTTTTCATCTGCATTCTCACAGAATACCCTGATTATTAGAGGTCCTTTTTTACTGTCCAGAAGGACAGATGGCAGAGAGGAAGTCCTTATATTTTCCAATTCAGTTTTTTTAGAGCAATGGTTCTCAAATTTCTTGGTCTGTGGACCACCTGGTTCAATGCAAACCTTTCTGTGGACCAACAATTGCTAATGGAAACTCATCATTAATTACATAATTTCGCCCAAGCCATTTTGCTAGTGCTGTAGCTAAGGAGAATGGTTTAATTTAAATTATTAAACAAATTAAACATTTTAACTCTCTCATGTTAGTTTATCAAACTACACTTTAAATAAAGTAAAATATTAATTTATGTCCAACAAAAAAGGTTTCAATATGTTATTTATTTATGCAGGGATGGGGAACCTTTTTTGAGTTGGAGGCCACTGACCCACAGAAAAATCAGCTGGGGACCACACAACTGAGAAGCAAAAAAACTCCTCCAAAAAACCCCAACCCTCACTGATGTGGCCCCTAGCTGAGAAACCTCACTCCTCTGGTGCTCCAGCCTCACGACGCATGGGGAAGGGACAGGGAGGAGTGAGGTTCAAGGCTTCCCATAGGCCAAATTTATTTTTTGGGGGTTCCAGAGTTAGAAGATTTTGTGGATCTCCTTAGGCTCTGGGGTGGAAACAAAAATGAGAGATCTCGTGTGTGGGACAGCACTGCCAGCGAGTGGGATAGGGATGGGGTGTAGGATCTGGCAGGAGGTGGGCTGCAAGCGGGGGTGAGGGTACAAGGTCTGAATGGGAAGTAGGGTGCAGAAGCAGGCAGGGAGTAGTGTCTAGCCAGGGGAGAGGGAGCAAAGGAGGGTGCAGTGTGTGACTAGAAGGGAGGATGCAGGAGTAGGGTGGGGGTGGGTGTCAGGCCAGAGGGGAGGTGTAGGAGCAAGGAGAGAGGGTGAAGGAGCAAGGGAAGGTGTAGGAGCAAGCTGGTGGTTTGGGGTCTTGGCAGAGGGGAGGGGAGTGAGTGAGGGAGATTGGGATGCAGGGGTCTGGGCATATGGGGGACACTTACCCGGCTTCGCGCCCATTGCAGCGGGGAAAGCCTCTGGACAGCATGTCACTGCGCTGCCGTTCCCCCAGCTCCCTCCTGACCAGTGAATAGCTCCTGGGCTCCCCACTCCCATGACTGACCAGTTCATTTACCCTGCCAGAGATGTTGGCTCCCAGCGACCCCCACAGCAGGACTCTCAGGGATGCTTCACAGGCTACGAGACAGCCAGGGCCTGTGCAGCACTGGCACTGGGGCTGCTTCTCTGCACCAGGTGCAGAGAAGCAGCTGGCCCTGGGATCAGGTAGGGGAGGAGTTTAGGTGGGGATCGCCTGTTCACTGCTGAGATGCAGCCACCTCTGGGGTAGAGCTGTCTAAAAAGACAGTCTAAAAAGACCCACAGTTGTTCAGTGGGTTTCAGAAGAACTATTGGTTGATGTTGACCTCAGTTCCCTGATATGATGCTAAAGGGGTCAATGTTCTGTCCCTGGGGTGGGGGCATGTTTGTCAGAGCAGGGGATAATTTCAGAGCAATGCACTGACCTGGGCATCCTTGTCCTCCCTGACAGCAGGCCAGGCCTGGTCCCCTCGAATTGGTCCAGGGCTTGCGCTCTGTCCATCTGTCCGTGCTCCGCTCCCTGGCATGGGTCAAACTGTGGGCAGTCCCTGGGTCTGCTCCTTGCACAGCCTTGCTTGTGGGGTGGGGTCACACTTTACCATGTGCCCCCAGGTTCTATGATCTCAGAGCCTGAACCCATCACACCCCACTCTCCCAAATCCCCTTTGCCTCCTCACCCCGGCCCCTGCTTCCCCCACCCCTGCCCCCACTACTCTACCCCTCCCCCGGTGGGGCATCCCAGCTCTCTGTGGAGTCCCTGTGCTGCTTGTGGCAGTACGTGGTGAGCCAGGGCGGTTCTCAGGAGTACCACGGGTGGATTCCCCCACCCCATTGCTTCCTTCTCACCTAGCCCTCCTGCATGCTGGCGGGGCTGGGGCGAGTGGAGCAGCAGTGGCACACATGCAGGAGCAGGGCTCATTCCCAGTGGAGGTGGGTGAGGAGCCAGGGCAGCTCCTGGAGACACTGGCAAGTGGGGAACTGGGTCTGGTTGGGACTTTCTTCACTTCCCCACTCCTGTGCTCCCAGAAGCCAGAGCTGGTGCTCCAAGCCTGGGGGCTTTGCTCGAGCTGCAGACCACCTGGGAGACAGTCATAGACCACACTTTGAGAACCACTGGTTTAGAGAATGGTAAAATATAAGTCTACTCATACATATAGCTCAAAGGTATTCAGCATCAATCTGAGGACTACATTTATTCTTGTAGTATTCTGGTTCCAGTTTTTCAAAGGGCTGTATTTAAAATACACATACAAAATAAATTTAACTGGTTTTGGTTCTGACCTTTGCTAGCTGGTAGGGCACATTATATTTGTATATGAAAAATTCAATAAAAGAGATTTCTTTTAAAAAATATGACCAGCTGAATGCAAGGGCAAAAAGGCAGCTTCAGAACAAAACAGTGAACTGTTATGTTTTATCACACCATCCAGAAATTGCTCCTTAAAATTCTAGTGGTAGAAGCATGCATTGTACTTTCTAGGTAAATATTTGGGGTCATTTTAAGATAGGGATATAAAATCCCGATTAATCAGTAAAGTGACTAAAAATTAGGTTATCCAAACCTTTAACCAATTAACCGGTGAAATGGGATCCAAGGACTGGGGCTTCTGCGGGCTGCAGGCAGAGGGCTGCCCTGGGCACTAGTTAAAATAGAGATGTGAATCGCTAACTAGTTAAGACCGTACTTAAAAAAAGAAATATATAGCTTGATGTGGTAGATATTATCAGGCATTGTTTCACATGGACACTTAGTCAGGTTTCATCTAGACTTGTGTCAATTCAGAGTGCTCAGTAGGTTGTGTTTCTATGTCCTGGGAAAGATAAACATCCCTCTGATTCTAAACTTAAAGTCTGAAGTACTTTTTTGGTCCTTTAAATCAGACAAAGTGAAGATCTTTGTTTTAATTAATACCCTTTATTGGTCTAGCCCAGGGTAAGCAATAATTTTTGAAGTGGGGCCACTTCACAAATTTCTGAAGTTGTCAAGGGCCACCACAGAAGGGGCAGAGCCTCGAGCAGAAGGGGTGGGGTCAGGACGCTTCCCGTGCTCCCCACACTCACAGACACTGTTTGGCCTAGGGACAATGGGAACACATGAAGTCTTTGCACCCATCCCCCCAGCACCTAGAGAGAACCACCAGCTCCATTGACCCTAGTTCTTGATTGGCCTGCAGCCGGGAGAGTGGCAGGACAGCTGCAGGACAGATCAACCAGCTTGGTGGGCTGGATCCAGCCTGAGAAGGCTGTCTTGCCTACTACTGGGGTAAGGGATTTTGTGCAGGAGGGCCTATGAGGTCTTGGAGGGAGTTTGGATGAAGGCAGTTGTGATCTTGAGCATGGGATTGGGGTGCAGGAGTTTGGGTTCTGACCTAGGGCAGGGGACGGGGGTGCAGAAGGGCACAGGTGCCATTTAAGAGGGACAGTAGCCCCCTTCTAGTTTGAACCCCTGGATTTCATATTGAAGTCTGCTTAAAGCTGCATGCCCTGGCTCCAAAGGCAGCTCTTAACTGCAACAGAGTTTGAGCTGCTTGCAGCTTTGCCTTTAGGGCAGGGAGATGGTTATAAAAAGAGGGAGGCAGGTGATTAAGAATAACAAAAGACTGGTCATTCAAGTAATTAAGGGATCATTAGATCATCATGAAAACATTGCCAGGTACTTAAAAGCTAGGCAGGAAATAGAGTAGCAATGAGTGTTGTGCTGCTGGGATTTGTATTTGGACCAGTATTGCTAAACTTTTAAATATTCTTGAAAAGGAGGTAAATAGAGAGGTGGCAAAATTTGTCGATACTACAGATTTACCCACATAGCTAAATCCAAAGCTGACTGAGTTACAAAGCGATCTCACAAAACTGGGTGAGAGGGCAACACAAGGGCAAATGGACTTCAGTGTTGATAAATGCAAAGCAATGAACCTGGAAAAATATAATCCCAACTATAAATACAAAAATGATGTAAAATCTAAGATCCAAAAAAAGCTGTTATCACTTGTCGAGAGGGGACAGGCCCTTGGAGGCCCCTCAAACTTATTCCCCTTGATTGCATGGCCTAACATCCACTGCGGCTATTTTTGGAATGGCCCAATGGCTTCAGTTCCTATGCAAGTCCCTCTCTTCAGGGGATTATGGCCACACAGCCTCAGTTAATATTGCTTTTTCAATGGGCTTTTGTGTGTGGACACGCTCTTGCACAAGAAGTTTTTTCAGAAGATCTCTTCCGAAAAAAGGTTCTTGCACAAGAAGCTTGTAGTCTAGATGTAGCCAAGGAGAAATCCCACCTTTTATTAAGCAACCCAAACAAAGAACACCACAAAAATCTTGAGTAACTTCTCTGAATTACTTCCATAGTCTGGGAACTGGTGTTTGATGTCCTAGAGCAGTGGTACTTGGCTTCTGACAACTGAAGAAACATCTTTTGGCACCCTGTGACATCTCAATGGGTAGGGTGATGTCCAATTGTTGCTTTGAAAAACAATTGTGTTGTGTAGTGATACTTAGCTTCTGACAACTGAAGAAACACATTTTATAATCCCATGGCATCTCAGTGTATGGGGTGATGTCCCCTTGTTGCTTTGCAAAACAATTGTGTTGTGATATTGCAAATAATGTTGCACTCTTACTACCTGATGACACTACATACTGATGTAGAGTCACAATGCAACAGCATCACAACTCCACCTTCTTCGTGGTTGTTCCTGTCCCTTTTTCCTCATCTACCTTTTAGCTGCTGGAAGAAAGTTTTTCCCCTTCTTTTTCCCATCCCCTGACAGTGGTGTTGGTGTTGGTACATTTCTTCTTTCTTTCCCCTTATTGTGGTTTCCATTACTGATCCATTGCTCAGTGCTCCCTAGATACCTTATGTGTATCACACATTTCAGGGAATACTGTGATCCATGCTTCACTTACTGCTCCTGAAAGGACAGTCAAGCAATAGGAGTGACCAACCTTTCCTGTGAGCTGCATGCTCCAGGTCCTGGAGAATTAATTATGTGCAAACTGAGAGCAGTGGGTTGAGTTCCACTGGAACAAAACTAACAGGAGGAATTAGCAGCATACAGTGCATCTCTGTGCTGATTCAGAGCCATAAAGCAAAGTAATTGAGGACATTTCAGTTTTCAGTTACAACTAGGGGAAAGTTGCAAATAAAGCTTAGACTCTAAAATGACCAACATAGCAAGTATCCTGTGACTAGCAGACTTACCCAACATTACCCTGGTCCTTCAGAGTAAGGGGCTGGTGGTGTGGGAAGTGCAAGAGTTGGAGCAGGACCTTGAGGATGTGGGAGGGGGCAGTGCAGGAGGCTGGAGGGTAGGGCGAGAGTAAGGGAGTGAGGGTGTGGAGGGGCTCAAGATGGGGAGTTCCAACTTCCACAGGTTTTTTCTCTCTCCCAGCCCCTTCCCTGGCTTCCGGTGGCATGTTCTCTCCTCCAGCTCCCTATCAGGGGCCTTTTCTCCCCCCACCCTCTCCAATGCTACAGCCAAGGGCTGGGAGGGGGAAAAGGGTTTGGGGAAGGAGGTCTACTTACCTGGTGAGCTAGTAGATAAGATGGCAGAGCCCTAGCCCTGATGGCCACTCTCTTCATGAATATCCAGCGGATATTCAGCAGGATGGCTCTGCCCCCAGCAGCCACTGGAAGTATCATATCCCTCTGAACAGTAGCCCTTCCCTTTGCATGTTATGGAAAACAGTCCCTTTCCCAGGGCTTCCAGTTGTCCTGGCCCAACCTACCACAATCCTGTTTTAAGTTAGGAGAAGAGGAAGCTGCATACCAAATTTGGTGGCCCTAGCTCTTATGGTTTAGGAGTTCTTGAACAAATGGACTTGCAGACAGACACGCTCTAATATAGATATAGAAATAGATATAGATATAGATAAGAATCTCACACTGAAAGTACATCTACACTGCACACGGCTATTTCAAAATAAGCTATCGGGCTACGCCCACATTGCGCTTTCTTGCACAAGAACATACTTAATGAGCCACCATTTTTGCGCAAGGGGCTATTTCGAAATAGCAGCAGTGGAGTGTGTACAGATGCCTTATTTCGAAATAGCTATCTCAGAATAGGCGTTATTCCTCATAGAATGAGGTTTGCAGATATCAGAATAAGCCATCCATTATTTTGAAATTATTTCAAAATAATGTAATGGCTATGTAGACACTCGCATTGTTCTTTAGAAATAACGCTAGCACCCTGAGATGTTAGAAAAAGGAGTTTAAATCTTTAAGGCAATATTACTATTTTTGTGATGCTCCAGATTCTTGTGTGTTTACAGTTAATTAATGCCGTTTTCAAATAGAATATTAGGACAGTTTGCTTTAGTTGAGGAATTGTCATGGTGCTTAGTTACCAACATGAGTATATAGGTTACTGTGAAGGTATAAAATAAGAGGTATTCTATTGCAATTCAGAGTGTCTAGTAGTCAAATGCCAATCTATTCACTTCTTGTAGTATTGCATAGTTCATTTTTAATAGACTGTTCATAACTCGTACCCAAACATATAATATGTTACTTATTTTGTGGCACAAAACAGTACTCCCACTTCTTATGCTGACCACATACCAGTTGAGAAAGCTCTTATATTAATAATATATTTGTTCAGGATTGAGAAATTCCATTTTAAATATACAGCTTCTATTGCAATGAAGGTTTGTGTATTGTGTTAACAAAGGCAGCAAGTGATGAAAGCGAGGATGTAATGATTTCATAGTTCCAGTCAGTTGAGCTCAGGTGCACTGTTATATTCCAGTGGCATGGAAATAGAATATAGTAAACAATAAATATTCACTCCATTGGTTTGAGAAGGAAAACACTGAATTGCACAGCTTGATCACCTGCATTGCAGACCTTGCATTCCAGATTAGAAAGATACTGATGATTATTGATATAGCTCTCTTGAAACATGTGGTTTAAAGCCATTCAAAAGACTTGAGGGAGAAATACACACTTCCAAAGGAAGTCCTGTGGCACAAAATTGTGGCAGATGACTGTCTCATGAAAAGCTTTCTGAAATTCAATACCTGTCCCCACCCTTCAAAACATCTTCTGCCTGCTATGAATTGAGACAACTTCCTTCCTGTGTAAAAGTGAAATGCAATCAGTGAATCAGACCCGAGGTTGGCAGTAATCAATCCTAAACACACATGAAAAAATACGGTGTTGTATGTTGAGAAGTCATGTTTTCTAAATGTAAGTAATCCCTGGACACCTTTCCCCATTTTCTCTCAATTCCTCTCCAATTCCTTTTGGATTTTGAAAAATATTTCCAGACAGATGGCCCATTTTAGCCCATTAAAAGCATTGCATTTTTGTTCTGTGTATCCTATATTCAGCTATTCACAATGAATCCACTTACTAATGTAAGCTTTTAAAAGTTTGGATGCACAAATGTATGAGACAGGAGAAAACATGCATGTGCCCATGGAGGAATATCATGGACCTTGCTTATTCTGGAAATTTGTCCCTGTTATAGCCATTGGCTTTAGACAGGGCAAAACTCTGATTAAAAATAATGCAGCTAGCTAATTGTGGCTTCAGGGAGAGGTAACCTGACCTCATGTATCACAGAATTTTTGCCTGTCTACATTAGGGGTTCCTACCACTGTGGTTGTGCTGCTAGTTGAAACTCCCAGTGCAGAGAAGGCCTTCTCAATTGTTACCTAGCTACTATATTTCTTCCTTCCAGGTACTGTAATTACAATACAACATCTCACATTGTTGCTTTAAAGCAGGGATCTCAGACTCCCAGCCCATGGGTCAGCCCCAGCTGGAGAGACTACACAATCTTGCTCAGAACTCACAGAAAGCCAAAGGGGCTTGTCTGTTACTGTGCCCTAAATCGTTCCCCTCACACCATTGTCTAGCCTTCTCCTCATTGCCCAGCATCGCATCCCTGAACACATGGCTTTGGGAATTACTGCGAGAGCCTGGCACTGCACAATGGCAGTGGTTGTGCCCCTCCAAACTGCAGCTCCTGCTGCCACGGGGAAGTGGAGAGCAGCAGAGCAAGTGTGCCTGCCCAGTGTGCTCTACTTCCCCAGCAGCCCCTGACGCCGCATGGAGTGCATGGGGGGCCACTGCTGCCATGTGCTTGGGGGACATGGTACTGTGGAGAGAGAGGGTGGGGTAACGATGGGAGGGCGGAGCTTAGGGCCCAGTAACGGACGATCCCCACCCACCACCAGAAGACCCAGACCAGACTGTGCAGTTACTCAGGCCTGAACTTGCCTGTGGGTTGGGAATTTTGAGACCCCTGCTTTAAAGAAACAAAACATTCATGGAAATACTTGCAGAAGTGTTTTAGTGTCTGTTTATTTTATCATAAGCAACTGATCGCCCATTAATTTTGTTCACACTCCCTGCCAGTCTCTGTTGGGGAGCTGTGAAACGTCTGTTGCAAGAAATAGTCACTCAATAATCATTACTGGGTTGGGTTTTTTGTTGTTGTTGCTGTTGTTGTTGTTCAAATGAGTGAATAAAGTGGAAAGGTACACTGAAAGAAAATAACTTCCATTTGACAGTTGTTGCTGTTTGTTATGTAGAGGTTCATTTTAATAACTATAACTCAGAGAGGTACAAACTATCTAGTAGACTTTCAAACAGTAAGATGGGTGCATCTTGCAGTGAGATACTAGCTCAATCAGGCAGTTCTTATTCATGCTAACATCCCACCACCTATAAAGGCTATAATACAGTTAGTAATAGAGATGCAGCCGTGTTAGTCTGGTCTAGCTGAAACAAAAGACAGAACTATGTAGCACTTTAAAGACTAACAAGTTGGTTTACTAGGTGATGAGCTTTCGTGGGCCAGACCCACTTCCTCAGATCAATTTGTGGAAGAAAATTAGCGGAAGAATTTTCTTCCACAAATTGATCTGAGAAAGCTCATCACCTAATAAACCATCTTGTTAGTCTTTAAAGTGCTACATAGTTCTGTCTTTTGTTTCATAATACAGTTAGGTATGTCTACACTACAGAGAAGATGGAAGCTGCTGCTGTGAATCTTCCATGGTTCAAGTTAGTGGGTCTAGTGAAGACATGCTAATTCAAACTGAGGGGGCACTCTGGTCAATGCCAGTAGTTCTGCTTCCATGAGGAGTAAGAGAAGTCAAAGGGAGAGTGTTCTCCCTTCGACTTCCTGCAGTGTGGAAAGCACCAAAAGTCGAGTTAAGGTATATCGACTTCAGCTACACAATTAATGTAGCTGAGGTTATGTATCTTAATTCAACCTTATCCTGTAGTGTAGACATACCCTTAGATAAAATTATGATCCTCATTTGCCCATGAGAATGCCAGCACCATATTGTATACTGTGCATGCTAGAGAAGAAGGTGGTTGTGTACATTGATATTGTTCTAGTCTAAGATGATTTGGGCATCACTAGCTAAGCAACATATATTAATCATGCATGCAGCACTGAAATCATACAGGACACTTTACACATAAAGGATGTGGTTTCTACCAGGATTCATCTGACTCATGTATATGGACTTGTGGGCCCCAGCATATCATCACCAGTCAATGGGGCTCCATGTGAGATCAAATGTCTATCTACCTGGATCCTGTCATGGGACTAGGCCTAAGGGACACCAGCCAGACCCAACTGTAGGACAGTAGTTGGGGAAGGAAGATATGAAGAGATTTTTCAATAGGTATGAAGGAGTCTCCTGGAAGAAGTGACCTTTTAAATAAAGACCTGAGGGAGGAGATAAGATGCTTAGCAGGCAGAGAGAGGTAAACTGTTCTAGGTATCTTAAATGGTTACCATTCATTATCTTGGAGAGTAAAGTTCACCCCATTTCCTTGCTATGAGGATTGGAAACATGGCCTAGTGGACAGCACACTAGATTGGGACTTGGAAGACCTAAGTTCTAATTCTGTTCCTCTATTTGCACATCTGTAAACTGGGGATAATGATATTGACCTTTCTTTGTAACATCAACAGCTCACTGGATGAAAAGCACTGTATAAAAGTAAGGTATAATATCCATTAGCTTCACCTTCTCCAACCTAGGATGGGGGAAGGGAAAAAACATCTTTTCTGAAGACAAGGCAATATCAGGGCCAACCCTTCTCACCCCCTTCAGTCAGAAGCAGGGGAGAAGTTAATATCCCAAACCATTATCATGTAGGATTTGGCAATGCCTCGTACTAGAAGACTTAGTGTGTTCATTCTTTGTTCACCTGTAAGTCTGAATGTAACAACCTGTACTCCCAGCTCACTGGTCAGCTGAGACTGATAAAAAATTTGTCAGAGCTCTCTAACCATTTATTCACCCACTGTAAGTGAATCCTTTTCTCCCATAGTTAAAAATCATATTCGAACCCTTAAGAAGCAGATAGGCTGATATTAATTTATTGGGATGGTTTATAACTGTTACATTTAATTCTGAATAAAATTGCTTGTCAATTAACAGAGTCTTGAAAGAGTAGCAGTTAAGGATTCTCTTTCTCTCCAAAACCATTGCCAAACATTGAAGATTTATGAGGCTGAATTGCTATATTGGAAGCAACTAATTATTTGTAATGATTCTTTGTTCTTTGACAATGATTAGGTATTTTCACTAGAAATGAGCATTGTAAAGGAAGTGATAAAGGCAGTTCATATTAAGGGCATAGGTATTAACCCATTAAAACCAGCTCGTTTTTGGACAAGCATAATAAGCAGTAACAAAATTTTACCTAAAACAGCTTATTTAACATCATAAGAATACTGAAATGTAGTCTCTTATCGTTTCTATTGTCTTTTCATTAATTTAAGTAGTCTTGTATTTAATTCATTTAATCTATCCAAGCCATTTAGGCCAAATCCCCCCATTCCATCTCCTCATGGATACAACAAACTCTAAATACAGTGGTACCACATGGATGCACTGTGCAGTTTTAGGGGCCAGGTAACAAAAAGACCATGCAGGAGAAATTTTGCAGATTTGGGGCCAGGTTCTGAATTATACCAAGGCCTCTTAATGCTTCTCTAACAGCCCCCACTTTTCTGTAGTGCTGGGGTTCAGGATGTAGTCAGAAGGGGCGAAGCGGGGCCTCCCACAGTCCTACCTTCACAAACTGCCCATGGGAATGGAATAATTGAGAACTGGGTCGTCATGATCATGAGGGTTAGCCAGCAGCCTGGGGACTAAGGGGTTAACTATGTCCCTCACCTAGCCAGGTGGAGTGGCCAGTAGGAATGTAGGTAGGAATTTCAAAGTGGTACAAAGGAATTTTGGGTTTTCTCTCCTTTGTCTCTGGGGGCAGTTCTCTCCAGCTAGTGAGGGGGACAGACACTATGTCTCCCTCCACTCTTTCTTCACTTTCTGTAAGTAGGGTAGAATTTAGATAAATCCGTTAGGTTTCGTTGTTTTATCGTTTGGGTATGGGATCTGCTGTCTGTGCACTTTTTAAAAAATGTTTTGGCTTTCCTTTGTACCTAAGTTCTAGGCCCATGGAGTTTCTCCATGAGTATATTATTTTGTTACTTTTCCATCTAATCGTTATGCTTGCAACAGGAATAGTTTGGTGATAATAAAAGTTTTTCTCTTTTCCTTTTATTAACCTGGTATTGGTTAATGGTGGTGACCTGCTTTTTACTTTAGGGGTGAGATTTTCCCAAATGATCACTCCCCTGGTTTCTTTATTAATTTGGGTGGTGGCAGCGGAGATTCTGTCCCCAAAATCTAGGATTTTAAGATTTTGGGGGGAAGTTTTATACCAAAGCCTGGTAGACAAGGTTTTGGGGTGCACTTGCTGGCCCCCACTTCTGCATTTATCGTGCCAGAGTGGGGAAGGAGCCATGACAGGGTCTCCATGTTTTCTAGACCAGAATGCCATGTTCTCATTGGTAGGGGCACAAGATGTTGGGTGACGTGATCATGTATACTCGAATAGGACAGAATGATCACATTTGCTACAATAGTAGCTACAGCTCTGATGTTCCATGCTCTTTTTTCTCAGGGTTTGTGCAGTGGTCTAATATTTGGTCCTTTGAAAGCGAAGGTACAGTGTGATCTGCCACAATTAGAACACAATTAAGATGTTAATATCATTGTTGTAAAAAAGAGCTGCTATGATATTTGATTTTTTTTCCCATGTCCTAGTCACCTGACACAGGTTAGGTTATACCTCTGACACACTACATGGATCAGTATCCATTGATTCCTGTGGCTTGAATTACACACACAGTTAAATTTATTTGTGCTTTGATCACTCAAAATGGAAAATCAGTCCAAATGAGCTGTTGCTTTAACAGGTTTCTCTCTCATAGCCTAGGTCTATCATAGGCTACCAGTGTAAATTTCCCAAGTGAAAGCCAGGCTTCAGATGTTTCTGTCTCAAATATATTTGGATGTTTTCAGTCTATCCAAAATACAGCCTCAAGATTATTTTCTGGACTAATTGACACGGCCTTCCCTCTTTTGAAATCTCCTACATTAACTTCCATTTGATGAAGTTTCATCCTTTAAACCAATGGTGAATTTGGCTCATTGTCCATGTACCAAAAAACTACAGCCTAAAAGGTTTCTTTTCAGAAAATTCAGAATAAATGAAGGCATCCCTATCGTTGGAATGTCTAAGACAATTATAAAACTGTATGAACAGAGTAGGCTGTAGTGGAGAGCTTCCAGGATCATGGTGCAGAACTGTCTGTTTTAACATCCGTTTTCATTCCCTCTGATCCATTATCATTCACCCAGTTATTTGATGAATATCATTATGTGGATGCAGAAAAATCACTGTAGATATGTCTCCAACTGAAAACATGAAATTGACTTGGTAGGGGGAAAAGGCACAATTGAGCTATAGCTTTTTCAAATAGGTGTCTTGATGTTTGATTTTTGTTAGTTTAATTAGACAACCTTTATGTGTACCTTTTAAAAATAGATGAATGTATATATTAGGGTTTACTATAAACATGATAAATGTATTACTGAAGGTAGGTAGATTATTTTACAATCTTTCTGACCACTGTTAAATTGTTACAGTTAATATTAAATCAGTTCTCTGCAATTTTCCTTAGAAGTTAAACTTAAGTGAAACCTGCTGCAGCATCAAGCTTACACAAGTAAGCACATAACAGGGATGAGAATCCTGATGACAACAGTCTCAGGGACTGGTGTAAGGAACTGCACAGGTAATTTCCACTATCCCTGCTCTTCAGTAAAAGTGAACAGAAGCAAATTAGAAAAGCATATGAATTATTGGAGCTCTAAAAACTCAGAATGATTGAGACCACTATTACTAAGACAAAATATTAAACTCACCCATTATTTATATCTCTTTACGACAGTGCTCTTCTGCCAAGAAAGATTTAATTTACCTTTTAAAATGGGGGGAGGCACAGAAATGTATTTGTAAAATAGCTTATTTGGTTCTAGTTAAAAGGTCTGGTCTGGAAAATGACTCTTGGTAAAAGTGCTTGTAAAACAAGTATCAATATTAAACAACATCTATTACTGTACTTTCCACATTCAAATTGAGATCCTTTATTGATGACCACTCTGCAGGCCCCAATTTAAGCCTTAAAATGCCAAGAATTTCCAATTTTACAGACTTAAAGTCTTTTAAAGATATAAAAGAGGTAGAAATTGTCAGAATTGTACAGTCTGTCTAGCAAAGCTAAAGCAGGTAGATAACTTCTACTCGCCTATAATTACCAAAAGAAGCTGTTAGCGTTAGCTATCTTCTTTGCTAAATTGGCACATAAATTATTATAAGATTTTATTAGGGCACAGATGACACCAGTACAAGCATTATAGAGGTGCACAATGCATTAAGCAGCCTAATACTAAATAAAGAACTTCCAACCCTTATTTAAAATTATTTTTGATATTTCTAAACAAGATTATTAAAAAAAATTTTTTAAAGTCATTTTATGAAGTGTTTGTTGTTTAAATAAGCCAGAACAAGTTTGTGGCTATATGCTATATTGCCTTGTTGGGGTAGGAAGGCAGCCAGGTCTGAGAATTGACACACTGCTTCTACTTGTTTCATTACTATGCTTAGGGCAGAATGGAATATGACTTTGAACAAAGCTGGAAGAAATATGGATCCCCTTTCACATCCAGGAATGTAGCAGCCTCATTCTTCTCATTAGTCTGAAGAGGAGACACCCCTTTGGGAAAACAAACCCCTTGTTCATGCTGGACTTCCTTAGTTCTTGTGCACAATGAGTGCAAAAGAGTAGGATGGGGAATGGGAAGGCTTCTTGGCTTCCATCCCTTCCTCTGGAGAATTACTCCATAGGTTCCCTGAAAGTATGCCCAAGAGAGCTAGATCATCCTCACAGGTTTTTCTTCATGCTCACCTACAGGTCTCCCTTTCATAATTTCATTCCATTACTCCTAGGAATGCAACAAGGGGCTGCCCCAGGTGGAATCTGAGGGTATGTCTAGACTACATGGCTCCGTCGACGGAGCCATGCAAACTAGTTTACCCGGTATAGGCAAAGAAGTGGGGATTTAAATAATCTCCACTTCATTAAAATAAACATGGCCACCGCGCTGTGCCGACGATCAGCTGATCCGGCACAGCACGGCAGTCTATATGCGGATCTGTCAGCAAAGGCTTCCCCAGCCAACAGATCCGCATCTAGACTACTGCGCTGTGCTGGATCAGCTGATCATCAGCACAGCACGGTGGCCATGTTTATTTTAATGAAGCGGGGATTATTTAAATCCCCGCTTCTTTGCCTATGCCGGGTAAACTAGTTTACATGGCTCTGTCGACGGAGCCATGTAGTCTAGACATACTCTGAAAGTAGCAGTGGTAAAGGTGTATCTGTGGCAAAGCAGAGGCTGCCAAACAGGTGGAGCACTACAGGAAAAGAGGTGCATGGGTCAGACCGTAAGAGAGAAGTAACATGGTTATAGATAATCGGCAAACAATGGGGGCATGGATTAGGGTGAGAGGTGAAAAAGAGCAAAGCAGGGGAGTTAGGGTGAGAGGTGAATCATAGAATCATAGAACCATAGAGCTGAAAGAGACCTCAGAAGGCCATCAAGTCCAGCCCCCTGCCCAAGGCAGGACCAATCCCAATTAAATCAACCCAGCCCAGGGCTTTGTCAAGCCGAGACTTAAACACCTCTAGGGATGGGGACTCCACTACTTCCCTAGGTAACCCATTCCAGTGCTCCACCACCCTCCTAGTGAAATAGTTTTTCCTAATATCCAACCTGGACCTCTCCCACCGCAACTTGAGACCATTGCTCCTTGTTCTGCCATCCAACACTACTGTGAACAGCCTTTCTCCAGCCTGTTTGGAACCTCCCTTAAGGAAGTTGAAGGCTACCATCAAATCCCCCCTCACTCTTCTCTTCTGCAAACTAAATAGACCCAACTCCCTCAGCCTCTTCTCGTAGGTCATATGCTCTAGCCCCCTAATCATTTTGGTTGCCCTTCGCTGGACCCTCTCCAATGCATCCACATCCTTCCTGTAATTGGGGGCCCAGAACTGGACACAATACTCAAGATGTGGCCTCACCAGAGCCGAATAAAGAGGAATAATCACATCTCTGGATCTACTGGCAATGCTCCTCTTAATGCACCCTAATATGCCATTAGCCTTCTTGGCTACAAGAGTACACTGTTGACTCACATCCAGCTTCTCATCCACTGTAATCCCCAGGTCCTTTTCTGCAGAACTGCTACTTAGCCAGTTGGTCCCCAGCCTGTAACAATGCTTGGGATTCTTCCATCCCAAGTGCAGGACTCTACACTTGTGCTTCTTGAACCTCATCAGATTTCTTGTGGCCCAATCCTCCAATTTGTCTAAGTCACTCTGGACTCTCTCCCTGCCCTTGAGTGTATCTACCTCTCCCCCTAGCTAAGTGTCATCTGCAAACTTGCTGAGGGTACAATCCATCCCCTCATCCTGGTCATGAATAAAGATGTTGAACAAAACCGGTCCCAGAACCGAACCTTGGGGCACTCTGCTAGACCGCCATCCTGACATCGAGCCGTTGATCACTACCTGCTGGGCCCAACCTTCCAGCCAGCTTTCTATCCATCTTACCGTCCATTTATCCAATCCACATTCCCTTAACTTGCTGGCAAGAATATCGTGGGAGACTGTATCAAAGGCCTTGATAAAGTCAAGGTATATCACATCCACTGACTTTCCCATATCCACAGAGCCAGTTACCTCATCATAGAAGCTAATCAGATTAGTCAGGAACGACTTGCCCTTCATGAATCCATGCTGTCTATTCCTGATCACCTTCCCCTCTTCCAAGTGCTTCAAAATGGATTCCTTAAGGATCCCCTCTATGATTTTTCCAGGGACTGAGGTAAGACTGACTGGCCTATAGTTCCCTGGATCGTCCTTCTTCCCTTTCTTAAAGATGGGCACTACATTTGCCTTTTTCCAATCATCTGGGATCTCTCCTGATCTTCACGACTTTTCAAAGATAATGGCCAAAGGCTCCTCAATGACATTTGCCAACTCCCTCAGTATCCTCAGATGTATTAAGTCCAGACCCTTGGATTTATGTACGTTTAGCTTTTCTAAATAGTTTAAATAGTGAAGAGGGGGAGCACTGGACCACAGGTGGAGCAGAGTGTGAGGGGCATTGGAGGAAGGTAGAAGCAGGTAGCCAGAAGGAACAGCATGGAGGGACTAAAGGACAGTACAAGTGTGGAGCAGTGGGAGATGGTAAGGAGCACACCCAGACATTGTGAAGTAGAGAAGCAGGAGACAGACAGGGTCAGGGGAGAGAGATGGCTCTACAGGAATGAGGCTGGGGGAAGAGGGACAGGATGAGGAGAAACTTCACTTGCTCCTCTTTAGAGGAGCAAGTGGGAGCTGGTGGAGTCTATACCAAGGAGCAGCAGTTTGAGGGGAAATCATAGAATCATAGAACACTAGAACTAGAAGAGACCTCTAGAGGTCATCGAGTCCAGTCCCCTGCCCTCAGGGCAGGATCAAGTACCATCTAGTTCAGTGTTTCTCAACCAGTTGAACCCTTAGGGGTACTCCAGAGAAGTCTGGGGGATACACATCAACACAACTGAAATTTGGAGAAAACTGCATTTTTATTTTAAGTTTTACAGCACTTGAGGTGCTAGGCTGAGAAAGCTGAAGCTCTCAGAGATTTGGGCTAAGGATGCATGTGCTGGGTGCTTCTAACCTGGGGAGTTTCCCAGGTTCTGGGCTGAGAGTGATGGGGGATGTTCTCATGGTTCTGGGCTGGAGGGGGGAGATTTGCAGGTTCTTCGTAAAGGGCTATTCCTGGGATTCTTGGCAGGGGGGCAGAGCGGGAAACTCCTGGGGTTCAGAGCTGGGACATTTTGATTATGGGAAAGAAGATAGGAGGAAGCTTTCCTGGTTCTGGCCGGGGGGAAGCTCCTGGGGTTCTGGTATGAGGGGTGATGGGAGTGGGAGGGGCAGGGATGTTGGTGGAGTAGTGGGAGGGCCTGTCCTGGGGGTTTTGGGCTGGCGGGAGGGGGGGCTCCCGGGAGGCTAGGCTGGGGGTGAAGGAGGAAGCTCCCCGGCGTCCTGGGGGCGCCCTCCACATTCTGGGTTCAGAAGCGGTGGGAGGGGCTGCCCTCCGGGTTCTGGGCTGGGAGTGGCGAGAGGGGCTGCCCCAGGGTTTTAGGCGGGGGGGGGTGGACGACTCTCTGCGGGGCGCTCCTGGGGCTCTGAACTGGGGGAAGCGGGGAGCTCCCGGCGTGGGAGGCGGGGCAGGCCGGGCCTGCGCCGGGGACTGACGCGCAGCTGGCAGCCCTGCTCATGCGCGGCCGACCGGGCGGTGCTAATCGTCCCAGCTCCGGGAGAATGGGGCGGAATCCGGGGAGCGCAGATTGAGACGCTATCGGAGGCTGGGGCTGCGCTGGGGGCGGCCGGGCTGGGGAGGGGGGTGTGCGTGCTCCGGCGGCTGGCGGGGGCAGGCGGGAGCCGCGCCGGGGGTGGGCAGCCGTGCCCTGCAGGAGGGGCTGCAGGCGGCGGCGGGGGCTGCACCGGGATTTTCTCTCTCTTTTCATTGCAACAAAGTTGCGGAGCGAGTGATATTGTTGCAACCCACCCGCCCCCCGTGGCTGCTGGAGGTTCGGATCGGGGGCCGGAGCCGGTCGCTGCCCTGGGGTTGGGGGCGCAGAGCCGCAGCCTCTGGATTATCCCGAGCCGGGTCAGGCTCTCCTGGATCTCCCGTCTTCTGCGGCTGCCTGTGCGAATCCAAGAGGGGCTGAGATTTTTTTCTGAATCTTATTTTTTTTTGGAGGGGGGATTTTTGTCAAGGTCATTCGTGGATTTAATTTTTTTTATCTGTTCCTTAACCGCCTCCCACCATCACCACCACCCAGCCTTGCTCTGTGGATTATAATCTCTCTGGATCCGAGGGTCTGAACAGGAGGATTTTTAGGGCTTCGGGGGCTGGGAAGGGGAAGTGGTGAGTAAAGAAGGGGTGATTTTTTTTTTATTTCCCCCTTCCCTTTTTCTGTTTCTTTTTTGGAAATGGATGGGAAAATCAGGCAGAGCAGGAGATCAAGGTCCCAAAGGGACCGTGTGAGGAGAAGGGAAGCTACTGCTAGGGATCCCCGAAATCAAAGTCCTTCTTCGACATCCGAAAAGGAGCAAAGCCCCGGCAAGGAAAATACAAGCCAAAACTGTACAAATCCCAAAAACCAGGCTTCCACCGCAAGAAATGTCAGACCTCCGAGGCGCAGGAGACGGGAATCAAGCTCCCAAGAAGAGGATTTAATTGATGGGTTTGCTATAGCCAGCTTCAATACCTTGGAAGCCTTAGAGGTAAGAGATCAGACTGATGGGTTCTCTTGTATCTTCATGTTTGGTGGTCTACAGAGGTGGCCTTTGCCTACCGAAGACGCATGGGACCGGGGGAGAGCTTTTATAGAGGCGCTGAGTCTAGGCTTCACATTGTAAATACCAATTAACTTTCTTCTTGTAAATTACCTGTGTGCATTAATCCTGATGTCAGCCTGGAAGAATTTCAGCATAGGGGGAGCTGTGTATGTGGTTAAAGGGATGGCAAGTGAACACCAGTATCTTTCTTGAGTACTTGTAGGTGTATGCATAAATTGATGTAGGCCAGTATTTGTGGGTAATCCTATACTTTCCATTTCAACTGGTATTAAGTATCAGTGGGGACAAGTTAGATGTTTGTGTAGGATTTTAGTTGGCTGAAAATAAATATGAGTTCAATGCAGCATATTTGTCCATCATGGTATATTGATGATTACCTGGCATTGTTGTGAATTGTGGAGTCAATACTTAGACCGCTTTTTTTTTCTAGGCCTTTAAAGTTTTGTATTTGCATTGCCAAAATGTTACTTTATCTGTCTCAGGAGACAGTTAGCAAATGGCCAAAGTTTAACATTTTGTGGAAAAAAAAATGTTTAAATGGATAATAATTCCTTGGTTGTAATATCCAGTTTTTGAAGTAATTGAACACATTCTTCATCTCTTATTGACTGTACATATTTTCCTGGTGTTAATAGGTTGGCAAAAATATTGCTTGTCAAACTTATTACAAACAATATTTGCTGAGCAAATACTGCTTGTCTTGTCTGAGTTAAATTAAGCAGAGTAGGAAACTTAATATTCTCAGAGGGGCAATGACAAACAAGCACTTTTTGTGGCTTTTGATTTTTGTTTTCTGGGTGAGTGATGGGAAAATGTGAGTTGGTAGAAGAAAACCGCTATCAAAAGACATTTATCAAAGAAAATATTTCATCATATTTTCAGTAAATATTAGCAATAATGGCATTCTTATTCACTTTATTCAACATGCTGTATTAAAAATGTGGGTCATGGTTATTCATACTTTGGATTTCCTGCCATTTTACTGTCTGTCTTAACAAGAATTACAGTAAATTAAAATCCTAGACTTGTTTCCTTAACCCTCTCGTACATCAATACGGCATTCTTGATATGTGGGTGTAAACATTTTGTTAGAAGTTTTCCCAAAGAGTCTGTCTTATTCTAGACCTAATCTCTTGGAACACAGGCCCTTTCTCCCATAGTTTGTGGAACTGTGGCTACCAGGATTTTTCTGCTCACCCACACTTTGTTAGTAGTGTGCTTTATAAAGTTTGTTGTAACAAGTAGCTGGTGATCAGGACCAACTCCTTTGTATCATAAAGATGATTCTTTTACACTTTAGTAACTTCCATCTCTTTTGACCCTATATTTCCCCTCTCTATCTTAATTCCTGAGTATTTTGCTTGGGAAGTCAGTACTGGGAAGGTAAATGGTGGTGGTGTTAGGACGGGGACAACAGCTCAGCAGCAGTATCTGGAGTTGTTCTGAGAACAAATGTTTCTAATCCATGATGCCCTATAAATCTACTGTGGGAATGGGCTGGCAAGATTTTGGTTCAGAGAAACTGACTTTCAAATGCAATATTGAATGTGTAAATGCTGCAATCTTTAAAAAAAGAGAAGATTTATGATAAACTGATAGGTGGTGTGTTATGTCCTTTAGCAGAAATTGCAATGGGACATTATCTTAACACTTTAGCTAATATCTGTCTAAATTGATAATGAGCAAACTATCTAGTTTTGTGTGGCTTTAAAACAGATGGTCCAAACCTATTTTTTTCTGGGCATGCTCATTGTCAAGCACACATAATCAAAGAGGTCCAATTAAACCACAGAGTTTCTTGGAGCTGTCAGCGAAGAAAATAAAATTCATTTTCTTTGGGAAATTTTCTGCCACAATGAGCACATTATTGGGAAATATAATTCAAGTGATGGTACAGTCACTCCAGGGGCAAAAGAAGGGAGGAGGAACCTCTCATGGTTTATACATGGTACCATCTTAGCTATCAAATCAACCAAACAGTCATTTGGGCAATAGTTTCACACACAAGGGAAGAGGGGTGACTTTAAAAAGAACACACACCCCCGAAATAAATCCCTGAAAACATTTTTGGTTTGGTGGTGAGCTCTGGTAAAGATGCTAGATACGATAGTCCCCTTGGAATCCTTAGTGAGAATTCAGAAGCAATCAATTTCTGCAGTCTTTATCAATATGCAAGGGAGTACATGAAATTCATTTTAGATTTTAATTGGCTTGTCAGAATAAGTATTGCAAGCAGAATTCTCTTGTTTCTTTCATGTGTTACACTGAGGTGCTTTTGAAAACCCAGGTGATCTGTGTATTTAATAAATTCTAGCAGCACACACATTCACTGTGCATTCTGAGCATTTTTCTTGAAGTGCATTGCTGCTTTTGACAAAGGATAATGCCTGGCAGACTTCTGATACAGCAGCAAGTTAAGGGGATTATCAAGACAAAATTGCTTTAAAGTAACATATGACCACACAAATTACTGAATCTCTAAGGTCACTCAGAATACTAAGAAGCAATACTTAATAGTATACTTGATTACAACAGGTGGTCTTTCACTGGGTTTGAGGGGAAGCATCTTTTACAGTTCATAAATGTTTACAAAAATTATTCTGTTGACTGATTAAATAAAAGTCACATAGAGTTTTAGGATAAAGAAGAGACTATCCATGAATTTTAATATTCTGCATGCATATATTGCTGCCTTGTCATTTTTTCATTTGTGAGCCTAAAAAGAAGCAGTTGTTTGTGTATGTGGCTGTTCTTCATCATGACCCTTTCTCATGTTGCTGTTTTACATTTCATTGTTTTTCATTTGGTTTTACAGTGACCTGTGATTAGCTTAAATAGGCTAGCTAAATTGTGGGCTTCCCCTGGGAAATTAAATTGCTGTGTGGTTAGAGAGAACTTAATGGTAGAGAAGTCTGGAACATGTAAGATTTTCTTTTCCTTTTTGTCTCAAATAATGTGAAATCCCCTTCTCACCACCTTTATGTTCCTGTAAATGTAGGGTGCTATATATACTCTTCCTGTATGTTGAAGTAAAGATACCAGCACTCTGAACCCTGCAAGGGTTAATTTTGCTGTTGCCTATAAAGGGAGTTAGTTAGTATGATATTTTCTTTAATTTTTTGTTTAAGTTTTAAAAGAATAGTGCTTTGAATTTTCAGTAAACCACTACAGCATGCTGCTGATGGCATTTGGCACCTGATGATGCTGTCTCAACTCTGTATGTGTTTATCTCCTTGTGGCTTCATTTTAGGAACAGCTCACCTATATCAAGTCCTAAGTATTCTTTGTTGAAGAGAGAATTTAAAACAGACAATGTTAAAAAAACCCCAACAAAAATCAAAACAAAAAGCAATAGCAAACCTTCAGTTTTTCTCTCTGTTTAAGAATCTGAAAGTACCCCAACTCATTACCTGCACTTAAATATCCTCCACCAGCAGTACAAATCTCTATTCAAATCCAGGTTAAAATGCAGCTTTATCTTACAGACTTTGAAATTCCATTGAATTCTACTGAAGAGTTTAAAAGAAATAATAGAGGGACTTAACTAGCAGATTAAACAAATAAGATAAACGTTTTAACCTGAGAGGGAGAGTTAGTGAGGAGACAGAATAAGATGGACAGCTACAGGAAGTGAGACACGCATTTTTGAACCACAAAATGAGTTTTTTGAGTTCTTTTGGCTCAAAAGCTTTTTTCTTTCACCAACAGAAGTTGATCCAGTAAAAGATATTATCTCACCCATCTTGCTTCTAGTATCCTGAGACCAAAATAGTTACAATTACACCATAAACTACTGAAATGCTATTTAGATGATCTGTGCTGCAGAGAAGGTTCTTGCACCAATGATGAGGCGATTGTAAGCTCAGTAATATATGAACAGGGAAAGGAAAGGAGAGAGGCGATCTGTGAAGCAGGATGAAAAAAGTCCTTGGAGGGGTTGTTAAAAAACAGAGGGGAATTTTGAACAGCATCCTGAAATGAATGGGTATATGTGTGTGTTTCTCTCTCTGGATATAGATATATTCATTTCATTTAAATGAAATTGCTAATTATTCTTGAAGGGGATTGGTGAATCACAGTGAGAAAAACTAGATGAATGAATCTGTATTTGAGGGCTCTCTCTCTCTCTCTCTCTCTCATCATAGCTGTTCCTTTCAAGTATAAAAACAGTGCTGAAAAGGGAACTGCATCAGAATGTAAATGAATGAGATCTTTGAGTCCAGTTGTTCAATCAAAGCTATTGCAAATGTTATATCTTTGTGTGTTTTTTCGCTTTTATTATTAACTTTACAAAGCCATGGAATGCTGTATGGAAGGTTTAGGATTTTTTATTTATATTATGGTAGCTCTTAGATAACCTTGCTGGGATCAGGACACCTTTGTGCTAGGTGTTGCAGAAACAGGGCGCTGAGTCCTGAAAAGACAGACTTGTACTTAACTTTATGCAAGTTGGTAGATGTGCTGAAGTTAATTAGGCTACATGCACATAAGTGTTTGCAGGCTTGGGGCCATAGAGTTAGGGCAGATGCTAATATTGTGCTAGTTTTCCCATATCTTCATTTCAAAAGGGATCTAACAGAGAAACAAGGCAGGCTGTACTTCTGTCTAACAAGTTGGAGAGTTTAGAGGTGGTACTCAATTTTTGGGCAGAATCTGTAATTGCTTGGTCTTCTGTTCAGGTTCTGTGTTGGTAAAGGCTGTTTCCACAAGTACACTCTGCTGTTTCTGTTACTCTGATCTTGCAATTATAAGAAAACCAATGAGCTTAACTTCCTGTTCCAAAGGTTTCGTGCTAGTTCCAGTGACCTAGCTATGTAACCTTTGATTTATGATCATATCTTATGCATGGTTTTTGAATGTGATGTAATGAAATCTTTTCCATAAAGCAGCACTCATGTTTAAAAGGGCAGGTTCCCAACATTTATAGTACTTACCTGGGTGCTTAATTGCCTAATGACAATTAATGACGTCAGGTTTTTGAGGAATTAATTCCTTAAAATATTTTACTTTTAAAGATCCCACTTCAGTTGCTTTAGACCAGGGGTCCCCAACGCGGTGCCAACGGGCGCCATGGCACCCACCGGGGCATTTATGTGCGCCCGCCTAGTGACCAGGGCCGGCCCGAGCCATTCTTGCGCCCCGGGCGCGCGGCGCATGCGTGGGCCCCACCCCGGGCGCACGGCACATGGTTGGGGACCACTGCTTTAGACTTTTGATTTAATTGCAAACTTAGTAGTCTTCAATTCTGTTTGTGTAGTAATACGTTTTCAAGATCTGAGAAAAAGCAAGTTAATTATGGTAGTTAATTATTTTTTGCATAGAAATATTATAAAATCTGCTTTACTTGTAAGACTTTGTCTTCCATTAATTTTTAAAAAAATAAGTATGAACTGATATTGCTAATACATGTGAAAAGTGGACTGCAGTACTCAGTTTAGAGTTTCTAAAGAACTTAGAGAAAATAACCTACTGTTCACACAGAAACTCACCCAAATGCTTAATTTTGCCCACATACCTTGGACACTAGTCTTGCCATGACGTAGCTGTGACATGAAAGACGAGTTAGACTATTGACGTGGAAATTAGCACACCCACTTTGCTTCTGGAATTCCCATATCTGGCATTGCTTTTACAATTCCTATTCTCAGCAACATCACCAGAGAAAGCTACTTATTACAGCAAAGTGGGCACATTTGATGTTACTGTGCAGAATACTGTTCTAGCTCAAGTTGTGGTAACATGCTCATAACATTTTGACACAGAAGAAGACAGGTTAGTGTCTGCCATTTCTATAATAGCAGAAACCAAACCAGAGAGATCTCTTTGGGCTGTTCTCAAATTGGAAATCTTGACGTGCTGAACACCCAACTTCATAAGAACCCCATTCTTTCTTTAGCATTCTTCGATGAAAACCGTTTTACCACTGCAAGTTGAAGTAAATGTTGCTCAAGGGAATTGTGTGTTGGTGGCATAGATATGATTTCACTCACTCGTACTTTTAACTGGATTAATTATAATTAAAAAAAAATTAACAGGTGCTGACAATTTTTAAAATTTTGATCTATATAAACCCATTGTGACTGTCCTTTCAGAGCAATATATAAATCGACTTAAAGATGGATAATGTGCTTGAGCCTTCTTGCTCCTTTTTGATTCAAAAGAAGGCCAAAGGATCATTCTTTTGCTTATTTTTTTACATAAAAAATTCAGGTCTTGTCCACCTGGGAAAAACCCTGAAGTGATACAGAGTTAGTAAAATAAGCATGAGCAGCAGAAAAGGGAACATTTTTAAACAAATCTGTTGTAGTTTTGGATAAGGAGTTGTAAGCACTTGTTTAACTTAACTGACTAACACATTCTTTGGCGAAGAGATGATGATGTTAAAGATTTAACACTTCTGCCCCTTCAGTTAAGGGATAAATGGTCTCAATAAAAGTCTGCCCCAACTTATAATGAAGTTAAAAATGCAAAGAAAAGGTTCCTTTGAAAGCTGAATACTTTCAAATAATTTTCAGACACTATAAAATAATCAAAAGAGAGTACAGATTTATTATTAATTAATTCTTAATATGTTGCTTTAAGATGCCCATCAGAGAAACTCAGTTGACATAAAAAGTTTGCAGCTGAAATGAAGAATTTTTTCACCCTTGAAACTTGCAAACCTGCAGGCTATTATAATATTATTTATTACTTCCTCTCTGGAAGCATTTTGTTCTTTTGCATACTTTTCATTTTGTAAAATATGGGTGTCTACTTAATACTGCATCTTAAAAAAAAATTAGGGCTCCAATTCTGGAAAGGCTTAAGCATTCACATAATGTTATGACTCTAAAGTACGTCTACACTGCACGCTTATTCTCGAATAAGCTACTTTGAAATTTAAATTTCAAGATAGCTTATTTCAAAACATTGTGTCTACACAGCAATTGCCTGTCAAAATAGCACTGAGCTATCTTGCAATAGAGTGTCCACACTCACTGGACACTGTACCGCATTTAAAGCCACCCAAAAGCACTCCAGGCAGGACATCAGGACAGCAGTCACTTCCCATAGCTGCTGTCTGAGGCTATCTGAGGCTCGTGCTTAAAGGGACCTCCCTGTACAGTCGTGTCTCAGGCTCTTCTCCTTTGCCTACCACCTGGAGGTAAAGCAGAACCTTTTCACTGTGTGCTCTTGCGGACACCACAGCACTCCTGCCATGGAGCCGGACCTGTCTCCCAGCAGTCGAGAGCTTTTACATCTCATGCTGTAACCTCCTGTTACAGCTTCTTCAGGCTGCCCTCATGGCTGTGCAGGAGGAGAACCCCGGCCCATTACGAGACACCTCCTTTCCTCTCTTGTTATGATGCTCATGGAGCTCAAACCCACCTTTCCTCCCTTGCACACTGTGCACTGCTGCTTCTGGTGTCTGGACACCAGTTCCGACTGGTGGGACCAGATTGTCGTGGAGTGCTGGGATGATCAGCAGTGGCTCCAGAATTTCTGCATGTGGAAGGACATCTTCATGGAGCTGTTTAAGGGGCTCACCCCTTCCTTTAGGCAACAGGACACCCACATGAGACCTGGCATCCCCCTCCAGATGCGGATCGCCATTGCCCTCTGGAAGCTTGCCACACCGGACAGCTACCGTTGGGTACCAGTTTGGCGTGGAGAGATCAACCGTCAGGGTGGTGGTCATGCAGGTATGACTCTCCCATGCTATTTTCCCGGGGTGTGTGTGTGTGGAGAACTGCTGGAAGAGGAGTGGCGGTGGTGGAAGCCCCCTCTGTGGGAGGTTTTTCAGTCCTGCCTTCACAAAGCCCTGCTGGGGGATGGGGTAAGTAGGGGTTGCTCCTTGTGTGTATATGTGTGGGGGGGTTGAGTCCAGGGACCTCCCAAGGGATTTGGCAACCTTGTGATTCTCTGTCTCCTTCTACAGGTGGCGAGGGCCATCAACACCATCTTGCTGTGCAGGGTCGTCGTCCTGGGTGACGTGGACCCCATCATTGCTGGCTTTGCTACTATGGGCTTCCTCAACTGCGGGGGGCAATTGACGGCACCCACATCCCTATTTGGGCCCCCGACCACCGGGCATCTGAATACATCAATCGCAAAGAGTACTTTTCAATGGTCCTGCAGGTCCTTGTGGACCAGCGCAGCCAGTTCATGGACATCAGTATTGGGTGGTCTGGGAAGGTGCACAATGCCTGCATCTTCAGGAACTCCAGTCTGTTTCAGAAGCTGCACACCAGCACTTTTTTTCCCTGACTGCACCATCGGGGTCAGGAACGTGGACATACTGATGTGCATTGTGGGGTATGCTCCTGACCCTCTGCTCTCCTGGGAAATGAAACCCTACACTGGAAAAAAGCAAGGAACGCTTCAATGGCAGGCTCAGTAGTGCCTTCATTGTAGTGGAGGACGCCTTTGTTAGTCAGAAAGGGAGATTCTGTTGCCTCCTCACCTGGCTGGACCTTGGCAACTGGAATGTCCCCCAAGTGGCGGCTGCTTGCTGTGTCCTTCACAACCTTTGTGATCATAAGGGTGAGATGTTCCTTCCAGGGTGGGAGGCAGAAGCTGAGTGGCTCGCTAGGGCCTTTGAGCAGCCATGTGCGGCTGCCATCCATCAAGCCCATCAGGGGTCTGTGTGCATCTGGGAGGCCCTGAGAGAGTTTCATCCATGGCCAGTTGTGATCTACTCTGGGCCTCCCCACAAGAGGCCTCTGCAGTGGCCCAGTGTGCCTATCCTCCCTCACCTGTTCCTTTCCCATTTCTCCTCTCTCCCCTGCCAACACAGCAAACCACACTTTTTGTTTTGAAGGAATAAACTGGTTTTGTTTAATTGGGGTAAATGTAACTGGGGAGGGACTGGGGAAGAACCTGGGGAGCGGGGAGAGCGGTGGAAAGGGGAGGAGGAGGTGGGAGCAGAGGCTCAAGGATGGGGCTGGGACTTGCACCTGCATGGGGTGGTGCCACTGCCTCTTATCTAGGGCCCTTTGTGGCCACAGGGACAGGCTAGTAGGAAAAGGCAGGGGATCAAGAGTGGGATCAGGAGCATGAGTGGCAGCAGGAGTGGCCACTATGCAGTTGAGGGTGGTGGTGACAGCCGTGCACATGGTGTGGCCCTGCTGCTGCAACTCCTGCCATGTGTTTTGGTGCAGCTCCAGGTCTGTCTCCAGTCTGCGGTCCTGTTGGTCCAAGGGAGTGCTGCAGGGCATGCAGGCAGGCAATGTGTTCCCGCTGCAGATTTTCCTAGACTCGCCTTTGCCTGCAGGTCACGTGGGGTCAAGAGGCTGGCGCAGAAGATGTGGCTTCCACCCCACTCACAGCTGGTCCAGCTGTGGAGAACAATGAATCATAGACTTATAGAACACTAGAACTGGAAGGGACTTTGAGAGATCATCAGATCCAGTCCCCTGCCCTCACAGCAGGGTCAAGCATCAAATCATCTCTGACAAGTGTCTGTCTAACCTGCTCTTAAATATCTTCAGTGATGGAGATTCTACAACTCCCCTGGACAATTTATTCCAGTTTTTAACCACCCTGACAAATAGGAAGATTTTCTTAATGTCCAACCTAAACCTCTCTTGCTGCAGTTTAAGCCCATTGCTTCTTGTTCTATCCTCAGAGACCAAGTAGAACAATTTTTCTCCCTCTTCCTTGTAACACCCTTTTAACACTTGAAAACTGCTATTATGTCCCCTCTCAGTCTTCTCTTTTCTAAACTAAACAAGCCCAATTCTTTCAGTCTTCCCTCATAGGTCATGTTCTCTAGACCTTTAATCATTTTTGTTGCTCTTCTCTGGACCTTCTCCAATATCTCTACATATTTCTTAAAATGTGGTGCCTTCAATTGGTGCTAATCAGCGCAGAGTAAAGGGGAAGAATGACTTCTTGTGTCTTGCTCACAACACTCCTTTTAATGCATCCCAGAATCATGTTTGCTTTTTTTGCAACAGCGTCACACTGTTGACTCATATTTAGCTTGTGGTCCATTATGACTCCTAGATCCCTTTCTGCAGTACTCCTTTCTAGACAGTCATTCTGTATGTATGAAACTGATTGTTCTTTCCTAAGTGTGGTGTACTTTGCATTTGTCCTTATTAAACTTCATCCTATTTACCTCAGGCCATTTCTCCAATTTGTACAGATTATTTTGAATTATGACCCTGTCCTCCAAAGCAGTCGCAACCCCTCCCAGCTTCGGACTCCATACCTCATCAGTAGACGTAGCCACACAGTGTAATCAGTGGACCTACTATTACTGCCATACCATCAAAGGCTCGTTCACCTGCACACCTACTCATGTGATGATATATGCTTTCATGTGCCAGCAGTGCCCCTCTGCCATGTACATTGGACATTCTTTCTCTATATAACAGAATAAATGGACACAAATCAGGCATCAAGAATAGTAACATACAAAAACCAGTGGGAGAACATTTTAACCTTCCTAAACCCACAGTTACAGTCTTGAAAGTTGCCATCCTCAAACAAAAACAACAAAAAAATTCAAAAACAAGCTCCAGTATGAAACTGCTGAGCTGAAATTCATATGCAGATTTGTTACCATCAGAATGGGTCTCAGCAGGGACTGGGAATGGCTTTCTTATTACAGTAAGTAATTTTCCACTTTAGATATTCTCATCTTCTTATCCACATGCGCCCCAATTGAATTAACTCTGATGTAACATTCCCATCTCTGTACCCCTACTATCTGTTTGTTTTTCTTTTACTTCATACATCAGATAAAGTGAATTGCAACTCAGGAAAGCTTATGCATAATAAAAGTCTTAGTCTTTAAGGTGCCACTGGATTCCCTATTTTTGCTGAAACACATTAGCATGGCTACCTTTGAAACCTGAATACTATTACATGTGAATGGGTCATTCAACAGCAGTGATTGTGTATTGTAGTGAAGTGTGACTATTCCAAGAAAGCAGTAGTGTATATGTGGATCGTGTTAGTTTTATGGTAGTATGTGGATATGTTCTATTTACTGTATTTGTAGACTGATCGGAGGAAGAGGTCTTATTGAGCTGAGCAGCAAGCTTTCAAAATTTTTATATGCTTTGAAACAGAAGGTACAAAATGTTTGAGTCAACTGATACTTTCATCCTTTGAGGCAGAAAAATAGAGATCTGCACTCTGCTGTGTGAACAGTCTAAATTCAACATGATGGACTGAGATCAATGAAAAAAGTTTTAACACATATATTCTTTTAAAAAATAATTCCACTAGAAAGTTACAAATGTCCTCCTGCAACACTTCAGTATTCTGCCTGGTGTGAAAGAACAGAAGTAAAATTGATTGGAACTGACTTAAAACAAAAATGTAGCTGACCAGTCTATTTGCATCCTCCAAAAAAAGGAAAAAACAAATTTGAACACTATATATAGTGAAGGGTAAATATGATTTCAAATTATTTAGGATTTAATAGTCTAAGATCATGTATGTAACTCAAGTAAGGCTGTTTTATAAAATATATTTAAAAAAAAGTCTGACAGCATCCTATTTAAAAAAAATAGGTATTTCTAGTTAACATGCATTTGGCTTGCAATGAAATAACCAATAAAAACTCCATTTTCTCCCCCTGTATGCTAATGATAGACAAGTTTTATCATTTATCTTGGCTATCTGAATGAAATGACTGTCACTTTCATAATTATGTGTTCAGGAAAAGGACAACGCAAAATTGTGAGCAATATTAGCACCCTCAGCCTAAAATGTTCTTAAACCCAATTCTGGTTTGCTCTGTGTAAGATCTGATTGACACAGATATTTTGTGCCACACTAACTATATAAATTTAGAAACTGATATAATTAAAGTGGTACAACACTGTAGTAGATTGAGTTGTTCCTTTATAAAGATGCTTATATCAGTATAGCTTATTCTAGTGAATTTAAATTCAGTGATTTTTCTTGCTGTGTTTGACCAAAACTTCTCATTTCCATGCCGTTGTAGGCTATGTGGAGTTTGTTGCACGCATATAGATTCTCAAGTGAACCTTTTGGATAAAGATCACTGTAGACAACCTTTTCCAAAACTCATTCTTTGTCACAGTTATTTATGAGAGGGGGAACTATGTTCAGGTATCCTTAGTGTGGCAGTGAATGAATACTTGTGCATTGCCTACAGCAAGTTGAATATCAGCAAAACTGAAACCATGGGCTGAGCTCTTAAATCAAGCTCAGTGACTTTTTAAATAAAGCTTTGAAGCACGGTAGGGAAGGCTTGCATCCTGATATCCTGAGAATCTTGCTGTAAGTGAGATCAGTTTCCAATGCTTTGCACTTTAATGCCTCTAGTTCAGGGTTTCCCAACCTATGGGTCTGGACCCAAATATGGGTTGCCATTACATTTCAAAAGGGTCGCCAAGTGTCTCCCAGGTGGCTCTGCCCTCCTTCCTCCCCCCGTTTTTGAATTGTCCTGGGTCACCAAGTCTTTCTGAATTGTCAAAATGGGTCCCCATCTGGAAAAGGTTGGGAACTGCTGCTCTAGTTAATCACAGTAAAGTATGAAAGAGTTTCGTGTGAAGTGGTTGAAGTATTTAACTGTTTCTTGGCATGGCTGTGCTATAGTACAGAAGGGTGTTGACTTTAGTAGTGTTACTTGAATGCAAAAGAGGCATCTAAGTGCTCCTTTATTGAGTATGTTCCATCTCTTTTAATAAATGTTCTTTTCCAGACCAAACAAGCTGTTGTTAACATATTTCAAATGCTGAAAGAATCAGCTATGAATCCAAACTGCTTTTAAGGAAAAAAACATCAGCTCATGTTAAAATGAGAGTATTAGGTGGCTTAACTTTCAAGGCTGTGTCTGCATGGGCAGTAGTGGCACTCATCATTCATCACCATTCATCACTCTGTGCTAGCATGGTGAAAGTTGAAGTGTATACAGGCCTCAGGGGACTTTACCCTATTAAAACAGGGCCAGCTGACAGATGGGTAAAAAGATCCGGGACCTCTCTACCCTATAATTTCCAAAGTTGTTACTATCAGCGATACTGCACCAGTAGTGAATTAGGGGTCATCAATGCAATCAAAGCTGAGTCTGTCCAGGGAGCATTAATTAATAAGATATTTCAAGATCTGTGGGGGTATGGAAAAGGGAGTGAATAGAGAAAGACAGAAGATTTCAAGGACTCAGACCTTGTCTGTATTACTGCGGGCCATCAAACTAAGTTACACAACTTCTGCTACGTAATTAACGTAGCTGAAGTTGACCTATTTAGGTCTGCACACAGTGGTATCTTCACTGCTGTAAACTGAATGCTAAAACTCTCTCATTGACTCTGCTTACTTTTCTTGTTGGGAGTATTGGAGTTGATGGGAGACTGGTCAGTAGTCAATTTATTGTGTCTACAGATGTAACGAATCCACCCCTCGCTGTATCATTCACTGCCCAGAGACTGTGGATTCAGCCTGCAGTGATGACACACCTGCAGAGGAGGCTGTCATGGACTCTGCAGAGCATTGTTGGGAGCAGGTGTCATACACTAATGCAGGAAGAAAAGCTGCAGTGGTATGCAGGGAAGTAAAATAGCAGAGGGGGAAACTATCAAACCTTTTGGTAATAGTGGGAAAGAGTGGGAATGGGTTGGAAACAGCAGAGTTTAGGCAAGGACAATAATTGTTGCCTGTGGGCCACTTCAAAATTTTTTGAAGTAACCCCGGGCCACCCCGGAAGGGCTGGGGCCTAAACAGCAAGGTCGGGGCCTAAGTGGGAAGGGGCAGGGCTACCCAACCCCCAGACCATGATTGGTCTGGGAGTGGGGGAGCCCCTTTGCCCCCCCCCTTCCCACTAGGAACCCATGCCCTGGAAGAGACTTGGCATGCTCCCCCACCCCCAGGCCAATCAGGTCCTGGGGGTAGGGGAGCGTGGGAAGCCTCCTCCCGCCCTGCAAGGAGCACATGGCACTTTGAAGTGCCGTGGGCTCCTCGGAGGGCCTGGGCAGGGCGAAGGAAGTTTCTCTCTTGGCCTGATTGGCCTGAGGGCGGGGAAGCGCGCAAAGCCTCCTCTGCTCTCCCCCCCCGCCCTGCGAGCAGCGTGCGGCACTTCAAAGCGCCATGTGCTCCTGGCAGGGCGGGAGGAGGCTTTGGGCGCTCCCCTGCCCCCAGGCCTTAATTGACCTGGGGCCGGGGGAATAGCAGGGTCTCTGCAGGCCAGATACACCCACTTGGTGGGCCAGATCTGGCCCACGGAGGCCCTTTTGCCCACCCCTGGTTTAAGCATTCAGCACCTCACGTATACATTACTCATTTCAATTAACTGTCATGGAAGAAAAATTTTAAACACTCTGAATGACAAAGTAGTTCCTAAGCTTCTATGTGTACAGCTCTCCTGTGTCATTCAAGGTAGAAATAGAATGTTTCCTTTGTAGTTCTGTTTTGTTCCAAGCCAGAAAGAGACTACCTTGAACAAAGGTTGCATTGGCAAGGTCAGTGGTTGGCATGGATAAGGGGATTGTCGGGATCAAAATGATTCCCAGAGCTACTGGCTGCAAAACATAGGCTTATGGCATCATTCCTGGCTCTCTTATTGCGTTGAATGAAAAGCTCTTAAATCTTTTACAAGCTATGTACAGCTACACAAGACATACTCCAGATAAAAGGCTCTTTCTGTCAGTATTCTAATAGAGATGTATGCAGAAAATCTTTGGTGTGTTCAGGTGCTCCCTATAGTCTGCTATATATGAAATGTAGCATATGTGACTGATTATCATAGAACTCTTCTCCCCCATCCAACTTTCTCCATAGATTACGAATACTACTACTATTGTTGGTATTTTTCTTTAGTAACAGAGCAGGATTTTTTCCTTACTGTTGTATAACAAATTCATAGTTTTAACACTATTTACTACAAAGTTAAAACATTTGTTTGGGGTGGCTGTTTTATTGTTTGGCTGCTGCTAAGTTTTGGCTAATAAATATTATTAGATCATTGAATTGGAGGCATGAATACATTTTTGATGTGAATGTTTTGCTGAGTGGCCAACTTCTTTTCTATAATCTATCCAGATCTCATGCTGGGGAAGAGAGAGAAACTAAAGATACTATGGAGCTGAGGTGTTTATAGACTCAGTCAAACCTGAAATAAAATAATTATGATGTTTTGACAGCTTGTTAATAACTTGCAGCCATTGGGAGAAATATAATTGCAGCATCCATAATTTTTGATGGAGGCTTGGCATTTCTTTCAGATTGTAAAATTAAGTACAGAATGTGAAAATAGTTGGACATGAAGCCTGAGAAAAATGATGGGCCATTAAAAAAAAAACAACAACCCTTCATTTTAATTTAGGTTCACTGCAACTGGTTCACTGCAATTCGGCATATTTATGAAAGTGGTGAACCCTTTGATCCTTGCCAAAATGTCCCAAATTCTTCAGCTTTTGGGAGCTACCTGGAGTGTTACTGAAACCTGTGAATGATGTGGAAATAAATCCTCTTTCATATTAGATATGAAGGAAGAATCTTGTCCCCTGAAACGATTAAAATTTCCTCAAGTGTTGCTACCGTGTACTTTAGAAATCATATAATTGTATTGTTATTGAAAGAGACATAAAATATCTCATGGCCAAACTTAAAAAATTAAAAAAATAAAAAACCACACGCATAAAAAGGCAGAGAGAAATTGTCGCCATCTTTTCCAGTTCCTTTTTTGCAGTGTCTAAAACGTCCAATAATTGCTTTTATGTAGAGGATTTCTTGAAATTGGAAAAGTCAGGAAGGGGAGAATTGCTTGTGTTATAGGCGGCTATGTCACAATGCTTTCAGCCTTATTTTTAACTGTAACTGAAATGTGTTTTAAAAACTGAATGAATTGTTTTCACTACCAAGCTGAGAATATGCTCTAATGATGAACTACAGTAAAGTGGGTTTCCTATTAATACACAATATTCATTTATTTTGATGTTACACTATAACAGTAGTATTGTGGTCTAGTGGTTAACAAGGGGACCAGAAGTCTAGATAGCTGTGTTGTTTTTCTGACTCTGCCATTCACTTCCTGTCTGAGCTTTGAGCAAGTCATTTAACCTCTGTGCTTCATTTTACCCATCAGCAGTGTATAATAATCCTTAGCTACCACATGGGGAGGCCAGATTCTCAGCTTATATGATTTGGCACATAGCTTAATCAAGTTTTGTGGCTAATGACCAATATTCACCATTTTGCTACACTGGAGCATATGGGGGAATACGTCTCAGGTCAGGGGATATGTTGTTTATGTGTGTGAACTGTGCCTAGCACACTGGAATAGCTCTTCAGGTACAGATAAATGTTTCTTATTTAGCGGAGGAAATACTACATCACTGGGTGTAAGTGTGTAGTATTCCTGATCTCTCGCTCATCATTCTAGTATCTTGAACTTCGATGTTCCTGTTACTTTATCTGAATTCTTAAGACTAGAAAAAGCTGCAAATAAAGGCTGAATCCTGTGTGAGTTACACACAGCAAAATCCTAATCCCCGAAAGGTTTTTTCTCTAGGCCACTGTTACATCCCTTTCACACTGACTTTCTGAAATTGCTGTAGTCCATCTCTTGTTGATACAGTGCATAAATTCTAGAGACTGTACTGCATTTATAAAATGTGTGTGTTTTCCTAAGTGATGAACTGAAGTATGCAAAACAAGTTTTTTTGTGGGTCTTGGCTTTTCTCCACGGTTCTCCTGATCCACAGTCTTGTTTCTCCCTGCATTTGCTTGCGGATTCATTGGATAGCTCCCTCATGAAGTTCAGATCTCAAGGGAGACCAATGCACTGCAGAGCAAGATAGGCAGTCCCTTTCTGTTTTACTTATCAAGAACCCAGAACATTATAACCCTCCCCCTCCCAAAAACCAAAAAAACCCCAAATCACCTTTAATTCCATTCAGTGCACACAATTGTGTAACACAGTGAACATTAAAAACAACAAATACTTTTTGCAGACACCTCTCCAAGAAAAAGGCATACCATTTATTCTGACATTCTGTTTGAAAGCTAAATAGCAAGTTGTGATTTAATATTGCAAATGTGATTTTAGCTGAAAATAACAATGACTTTCCAAACAGATCGATTCTATAATTTGCTTGCTATCAGCTCATCCCACAAACTCTACAGTTGTCTGCAGATTCATTATAAGGCACACATAGTAATGTTGATTACATCAAAAAAAACTTATCCAAGTCCTATTACTGTTTTCTCTTGAGCCCCCTGATGTGGTATGTGTGCTGGAGGGAAAGTGTATTTGGCAGACCAATCCCAACAGTACTAGGCTGTAAAAAGCACTGTTGCTTTTGCAAGTCTCCACTAGGGATGTAAGAGTGTGGTCGATTAACCGATAAGTAAAAGCTTATAGGTTAATACTATAGTATACACGCATTTCTCCTCCTCCCCCCAAGTAAATTTTTTAGCAGGCTGGCCAGCAACCTGGCTCAGTCCTGGCTTGTGACAGGTCTGAGACCTACCCCTGCTGCAGCTCTACATTTAAAGTGTATTAGGAGCTAGGCTGGCAAGCAGCCTGCTCAGTTCTGGCTCATGCCAGGTCTGGGAGCACAGACCTCCCCTCCCCCCCCCCCCACTCCTCCCTAGACAGGGACTGCTGATTCACAAAGTGGTGCATGTATATTCATTTATTGACTTTAATTTTTTTTTTTAAAAATGTTCAGAAAGTACTGCAGTCAGTATTTTGTGGTTTTCATTACAGATTGGAGTGAGAAGTGGAAAAGAATAGCATGTGATTACAGTGTATTTGATGCTAAATCATTCTTGATGTTGAAAAATTCAGATTGGAGGAAAAAAGATTTTGCTCTGCTAAACATACTTTTGACCTGTGGTTGGATACTGTTTGGGTATTATTACTTTATTGCCGATAAAGGTTCACGCCTGCTTGGAAAGCATTATGGAAATAAATACCTGCCTTATTGTATATGTCCTAATTTTAGTAGGACTTTAGCTGAACTTGAAATCTGCCTGGTAACACCTGGCAAACCTAGGGTCTTCCTCAGTCAGGAATTGTAAGAATTTACCTTGTGTGAGACCTGAACCGAATTATCACAAGGAGAGAATTATATGAAAATTATGCAAAATGGAAAACTATTATGCTAACATATTGGAAAAGACATTTTTTTCTTTCCCTGCATTGGTTTACATTTAGTTAGTAAGGCAGCCTACTGGTTTTTGAATGCTTATTGTTCATCTGCCTCATTTATTTCCCTCCTCCCTTTCCAGCTTGCTTTTTGACCTTGGTTTCTCTTCTCGTTTGTGGAGTCACTTTGTCCACATTGCTAAACTTATTTGCCTTTGCAAGGGAAACAGAAGCTACCCTACTTCTGGCAATCAGGATTTAGAGTTCTCTTCCCAGTTCCGGCACCTTGAAGTATCCTCTGTTCAGTATTCAGCTACTTTGACCCTCATATTCAAAATGCTTTAAAAGAGAGAGGAAGCTAGTAAGAGGAGAAAAATGCTGTGAAGATGGCTCTGTAGTAAACAGATTCGGTTTTGCTAAGCTAAAATGCCTGATCTATGATTCCTGCTTGGTTATTCCCACATTACCAGTAATAAAGATGTGAGGAGTGAGCTGAGTTTGCAAAAAGATGGGTGAAACCGTTTATTCTTAGCCATCTAGTCAGGTTGACTTGTAACTTTAGAGGATCCACTTGAACAGTGCTGAATGATCATATATAATTGTAATTAACCTTCCACTTAAGATGCCATGCAGCCTTGTTATTTCCAAGACTGGGAAGAGAGAAGAGTGGATGTTGTGGAATATATGAGAGGTCTCTTGGAAAGGCGAAAGCAGGTGGCATTTGTACAGTTTTTATTTTTTATTCTGTTTTTTCAAAGCAAAAGCAAGAAAATAAATGGGAGATTTTGATAGTGAGTGAGATGTTTGAACTACTTTTAACTGTGGGCTGTCCAGAGATGATTAGTTTTCCCCTATTCATTTGTTTTCCTTATAAAGAAGCAGCTGATATATATTGTAGACTTAAAGAGGAGGGAGAGACATGACACATATCAAGGACTCCAACACTATTGCAACTCATTGCAGAGACTTTCTCAGTGAGTATACAAGCGTAAATGTTCTAAGAGTCAGGGTGGCTGGTTGAACTGGGATAATTCCTGTGCTTGGCTTGTGGAGGATATATATAATCACGCTGGAGAGGGCTTTTACTAGTATTGCATTGGAGGGGAAAAAAATCGTGTGTTTAATAAAATTGCACTTGAGCTATATAAACTCTGGACTTCCTAAAACAACAGTATTTCATTGGATGACACTAGCTGATTTAAAGAAAAAAGTACACACTTAGAAAACATTAAAGACATAAGTAAGAATGTGTAACCTCCTTGGGCACCCTAGTTATTGACCTTGTCAGAATTTTGCTATATGTGCAGTAAAGTGGGTTGCCATAGGGGAAAACCACATCTGGGCAGAGAGTGTATTTTTAATCTGAGCATGCACACTAAATCCCATTTCCAGCAATGCATATAGATTCATCAGGCGAGACAGAGGGAGGTAAAGCAGCTGAACATGTGCCAAAAATATGGGGGGAGGGGTGTCAAATCTGAAAATGGACTGATTTTACTGTTATCTGAGGGTATAAGGACTGTCCACATACTACTTTGTCCAGACCCTCATTTCATTAAAAAAAGTTCAGATTTGATGCATGGAAACTTATAATTACAGATTCAGTGAATAATAATTTCATAATACCTGATTTGCAAGCCATTCTGTCTTGCCTGAGTTCTCCCTGCTCTGTCATTTGAATTCCCCCCTGCTCTTTTCACATTTTGTCTCAAACTGTTGTATAACAACAATTACTTTTCATATACAATGCTATAGTTTGGGATGAAAAACAAAAACAAGCAAACAAAACAAAACAAAACAAAAAACCCTCCAAAAAAACCCCAAACCAATACCTGAATCTTTTAAAGCATTTTCCATCCATAGATCTCAAAGCACTTTACAAAAGAGGTTGCTGTCCTTATTCCTATTTAATTGCTGGAGACACTGAGGCACAAAGCAGTGACTCGACTTGCCCAAGACTATCCAGCAGGCCATTGGCAGACTTGGGAATAGAAGCCAGGTCTCCAGAGTCCCAGTGCAGTGTCCTAGCCTTTAGTGGACACCAACTCCCTAATAATAAACAATAGTAAAAATACCCCTCACGAACTTGCAGCCTTGATTAGCGAGTTAAGGTAGACTGACTTAAACCTTGTTGGCATGACATCCCTAACATATCTGCAGGAACTACAGGGAACTAATGTTCCCTGTAAGTTCAACATTTGGGCAGATGACCAGCTGATTAGGCGAGAGCCCACAGCTGGCAGGATATGTTTCTACTGGTTGTGCACATCCATACATGCCTTGGTGCCCATGACCAAATTCCACACGTGGATGCAAAAAATTAGGAAACATTGAGCAGCACCCCTTGTTTTGCAGTGGTTTCCATCATACACAGGATTTACAGTTTGGTTTAATGGCTCTCAGCACCCCCATTATACAAATTGTTTCAGCTGCTACAAATCCTAAGCAGTTTCTTTGCAAGAGGGAGAAGTGAACTGAGGAACTAGGAATAGACTTCTAGTAATGATTTTTGGATTTGGGAAATAGAGACCTCAAAGCAAATAGTGGTTAATGAAGCTAGAAGGCCCATTGGTGTTGTAAAATGTGCCATGTTCTGGCCATGTTCTGTTATGGAGATGCCTTGTGGTTGTGAGTGGGCCAGTGTTAGAACCGTTCACTGAGTGCTGCAGCCCGCGAAACAGTAGGTTGATCCCCTAAACGAGGTGTGGGGAACCTCAGACCCAGGGGCTGGATGCAGCCCCCGGCTTGCCTGGATCTGGCCCCTGAGGCTCAAGGCCCCTCCCTTACATTGGGGAAGCCGTGCTGGTGCTTCAGCCCCCCTGCTGCCCTACTATGGAGCTGGAGCACACAAAATGTACTGGGCTGGGTCCCCTAGGCTCTGGTGTGCAAGGGGAATATGGTGAATGTTTTTCTCCTTCTCAGTCTAGGAACCACATCAGCGTGGTTTTTTGTTTTGTTTTTCTGTGCGACCCCTGACTGATTTTTCTGTGGGTCAGTGACCCCGACCCAAAAAAGGTTCCTCACCCCTGCTCTAAACAATCCTGTAAAAGCAGAGGTGATGCACAGTTCTGAGTAATGCATGCAATACTGTTTTGGTTTTGCTTGTGCATTTACTACCAAGTTGTCCCATGGTCTTTGGGACACTGTTGGGTTAGAAAGAAACCCCTGTTACGGTAAAGCCAGATAGGTTGTGTATCAGTGTGCCTGAAAATATCTGACATATGTGACTGGAAAGAGACACCCATATCCTCAGCCTGTATAAATTGGCGTAGTCATTGTGGTTGTCAGTGGAGCTGTCTGATTTACAGTCTTTGAGAATCTTACTCACATTTTGCCTTGTTCCCTTTTACTTCTGAATTAGCACTCCTCAAATTCTGCTTGACTGTGTTTTCTCAAGAAAAAGAAATAGATATGGATGCTTCTTATAAGACATGGCATTCACATCCCTAAAGAGAGCCAAGAATTCCCTCTCCTTCCATATAGCTCTCTCATTAAATTGTGCCATCTCTGTAATCCCTGTTATTTCAGTTGAATGAAACCAAGATTTTTAGAAGCTACTAGTGCAACAGATTTAAAACGAATAAGACTCAACCTAAAGTTCACAGTACTGATGCCTCTCTCAGCACACGGCCCAGATGTTATAAGATTTAATTTAAAAGAGAGAGGGGTTGGGAAGGGATGGCAGAAATTTCTCAGACAGATATTCTCTGAACCCCTATATAAAAGTAGCTCTTCAGAAAACTCTGCACTTGTGGTCATGCAAAGGCTGCATATTTAAGTAAGTACTTAGCAATACTGAAACACAGAACTCTTATTTATTCATACTCTCACATGGTCACACAAACAATGATAAAATGCAACCAGTCTAAGCATAACTCAAAAAACGTTGGGGTATTCTGGTCATAACTAGATGAGGAAAATTAGCACTACTGTAGCAAAACTGATACAGTTACACAGGAAAACCCTAATGCAGACAGTGACAGAGTGCTCAGATTTATAATATTTATACTGATGTAACCCATCTATCTGATTATTTAGATACTCAGTATAAAAATACCCAGTGGAGAGATGATGAACTGAAACTCCAAGGTCTAGTCTTTTTACCCAAAGGATTTAGTCATTAAATCCTCCCTTTTCTCTTCAGGAACTGAGGTAATAATAGATTTATCCTGTGTGCTTAGGAACAGCACCTTTCAGACAAAATAAAGTCATCCATTCATAGGTGTTGATTTCCAAAGGGCCTGGGAGGGTGCTTGACCCCCAGCTCTGCCCCTTACTGTGCCCTGTCCTCGCTCTTTCAACCTCTCTCCTAGCCTCTTGCTTGTACATCATGAGATAGCAGATTGTGGTGGATGGGAGGCCCTGGAGGGGAGCACATGGCGGGGGGAAAGGGGGCAATTGGCACACCCACCCGAGCAGCCATGGAGTTGTTGCCTATACACCAATTGCTTATCTATCTAGATTCTTCTGTTGGTGCATATCACAGTGGTATCTGAGCTGGCTAGATTGTTGGGCATAATGGGTAGCGATGTCAGGTTGGCAGTCGGTTTCAAGTGGAGTGCCTCAGGGTTGGATTCTAGGGCCAGTTTTGTTCAACAACTTTATCAGTGACCTGGATGAAGGGATGGATTGCATCCTCAGCAAGTTTTTAGATAGCACTACGATAGGGGGAGAGATAGGGATAGGGCCCAGAGTGACCTGGACAGGTTAGAGGATTGGGCCAAAAGAAATCTGATAAGGTTCAACAAGGACAAGTGCAGAGTCCTGCACTTGGGATAGAAGGATCCCAAGCATTGTTACAGGCTGGGGACCAACCAGCTAACTAGCAGTTCTGCAGAAAAGGACCTGGGGATTACAATGGATGAGAAGCTGGATATGAGTCAACAGTGTGCCCTTGTAGCCAAGAAGGCTAATGGCATATTAGGGTGCATTAGAGGAACTTTTCCAGCAGATCTAGAGAAGTAATTCCCCTTTATTCTGCTCTGGTGAGGCCACATTTGGAGTACTGTGTCCAATTCTGGGCCCGCCACTACAGAAAGGATGTGGATGCATTGGACAGAGTCCAGCGGAGGGTGACCAAAATGATTGGGGGCTGGAGCACATGTCCTATGAAGAGAGGCTGAGGGATATAGGCTTGTTTAGTCTGCAGAAGAGAAGAGTGAGGGGGGATTTGATAGAAGCCTTCAACTTCCTGAAGGGCAGTTCCAAAGAGGATGGAGAAAGGCTGTTCTCAGTAGTGATGGATGGCAGAACAAGGAGCAATGGTCTCAAGTTACAGTGAGGGAGGTCTAGGTTGCATATTAGGAAAATATATTTTACTAAGAGGGTGGTGAATCACTGCAATGAGTTACCTAGGGAGGTGGTGGAATCTCAATCCCTAGGGGTTTTTAAGTCCTGGCTTGACAAAGCCCTGGCTGGGATGATTTAGGTGGGGTTGGTTCTGCTTTGGGCAGGGACTGGACTCATTGACCTCCTGAGGTCTCTTATAGCCCTAGGATTCTCTGATTCTATGAGCTGTTTGGTCTCAGGACAGAAGTAGGGTCAGCTGTAGCATTTTTTTAGAAAGCCTGCCTCCTATACAGTAAGAAGATATGAGAGACTGTATGTAATTGCATTGGTCCATAGGAACTGGGCAGAAATTGCTTGAACCAATTTGGAGACTGGATCAGATTTTTGAAGGTTAGTAATGAAATCCTGAAACTTGGGATTTGTAATAACTCTTGGCTATATCATTGCTATTGAATATATTTTTAATACTGGTTCTATTAAGAGGTGTTTTTGAAAATATTACCTGTAATACAGCAACACCTAACATTTCACATCCCTATTACTGACTCAGGGCTCAGCTCTGTAGATAACAGTACAGAATTAAGGATGTCAAAACTATACAATGCCATCCTTACTTCTGTGCTGCTGCAGACAGTGGCTCTGCCTGCAGAGCTGTGCTCCTGGATAGCACCTGCCACCCTCGAGCTGCTCAGCTTTCACGGTAACACCACCACCACCAGCAGCAGTACAGAAGAGTAGCAGGACTGCAACCCCCATACAATAACCTTTCTCCCTTACCCACACAATTGCTTTGTGGGTCAGGGCCCCTACAATCACAGCACCAATGATATTTAAAATTTAAAGAGCAGAAATAATTAAATTTACAACTTTTGAAATCTTCGCACTGTGAAACTGACTAAAATGGATGATGAATTTGATAGGGCCCTACCTAAATTATTTCATACAATGTTGCCACATGTATTGCACCAGAACATACATGAGATGCCAATTGCTAGTTCCCACATAATACCTCACAAGGTATAGTTTGCACAAAGATCATTACAATAGCAGACATGGGTATGTTCTGGCACAGGGCCCTCTGTGGGCCACATGTATTCATAGAATCATAGAACTGGAAGAGACCTCAGAAGGTCATCAAGTCCAGCCCCCTGCTCTAGGCAGGACCAATCCCAACTAAATCAACCCAGCCAGGGCTTTGTCAAGACGAGACTTAAACACCTCTAGCGATGGCGATACCACTACTTCCCTAGGTAACCCATTCCAGTGCTTCACCACACTCCTAGTGAAATAGTTTTCCTAATATCCAACCTGGACCTCTCCCACCACAACTTGAGACCATTGCTCCTTGTTCTGCCATCTGTCACTACTGAGAACAGCCTTTCTCCATTCTCTTTGGAACCTCCCTTCAGGAAGTTGAAGGCTGCTATCAAATCCCCCCTCACTCTTCGCTTCTGCAGACTAAACAGACCCAACTCCTCAGCCTCTCCTCGTAGGTCATATGCTCCAGCCCCCTAATCATTTTGGTTGCCTCCGCTGGACCCTCTCCAATGCGTCCACATCCTTTTTGTAGTGGGGGGCCCAGAACTGGACACAATACTCCAGATGTGGCCTCTTCTTTATTCTGAAGAGCCGAAAAAAGAGGAATAATCACATCTCTGGATCTGCTGGCAATGCTCCTCTTAATGCACCCTAATATGCCATTAGACTTCTTGTCTACAAGGGCACACTGTTGACTCATATCCAGCTTCTCATCCACTGTAACCCCCAGGTCCTTTTCTGCAGAACTACTACTTAGCTGGTTGGTCCCCAGCCTGTAACATTGCTTGGGATTCTTCATTCCCAAGTGCAGGACTCTGCACTTGTCCTTGTTGAACCTCATCAGATTTCTTGTGGCCCAATCCTCCAATTTGTCTAAGTCACTCTGGACCCTATTTCTGCCCTCCAGCGTATCTACCTCTCCCCCTAGCTTCGTGTCATCTGCAAACTTGCTGAGGGTGCAATCCATCCCCTCATCCAGGTCATTAATAAAGATATTGAACAAAACTGGTCCTAGAACTGAACCTTGGGGCACTCCGCTAGAAACCGACCGCCATCCTGACATCGAGCTGTTGATCGCTACCCGCTGGACCCGGCCTTCTAGCAAGCTTTCTATCCATCTTACCGTCCATTTATCCAATGCACATTACCTTAACTTGCTGGCAAGAATATTGTGGGAGACGGTATCAAAAGCCTTGCTAAAGTCAAGGTATATCACATCCACTGACTTTCCCGTGTCCACAGAGCCAGTTACCTCATCATAGAAGCTAATCAGATTGGTCAGGCACGACTTTCCCTTTGTGAATCCATGCTGACTAGTCCTGATCACTTTCCTCTGTTCCAAGTTCCTCAAAATGGATTCCTTAAGGATCCCTTCCATGATTTTTCCAGGAATCGAGGTAAGACTGACCGGCCTACAGTTCCCTGGATCGTCCTTCCTCCCTTTTTTTGAAGATGGGCACTACATTTGCCTTTTTCCAATCATCTGGGATCTCTCCCGATTTCCACGACTTTTCAAAGATAATGGCCAAAGGCTCCTCAATGACATTTGCCAACTCCCTCAGTACCCTCGGATGCATTAAGTCCAGACCCATGGATTTGTGTACGTTTAGCTTTTCTAAATAGTTCCTAACCTGTTCTTTACCCCCCAAGGGCTGTCCATCTTAATCCCATCTTGCGTCACTTAGCGCATTAGTCTGGGAGCCGACCTTGTCCATGAATACAGAGGCAAAGAAAGCATTGAGTACTTCAGCTTTCCCCACATCATCTGTCACTAGGTTACCTCCTTCATCCAGTAGGGACCCCACAATCTCTCTGATCACCTACTTCTTGTTCACATGCCTGTAGAAACCTCTCTTGTTATCGTTCACATCCTTTGCCAGTCACAATTCCAATTGCGCTTTCGCCTTCCTGATATCCCCCCAGCATTCTCGAGCTATATATTTAAACCCCTACCTGGTCATTTGTCCAAGTTTCCACTTGTTGTAAGCTTCCTTTTTGTGCTTAAGTTCACCAAGGATTTCCCCTGTATGCCAATCCGGTCTCCTACCATGTTTGCCTCTCTTGCTGCGCATCGGGATGATTTCTTTCTGTGCCTTCAATAAGGCTTCTTTAAAATACTGCCAGCTGTCCTGGACTCCTTTCCCCTTCATGTTAGCATCCCAGGGGATTCTGCCCATCAGGTCTCTGAGGGAGTGAAAATCTGCTTTTCTAAAGTCCAAGGTGTGTATTTTACTACTCTCTTTTCTTCCTTTGGTCAGGATCCTAAATCTACTATCTCGTAATCACTGCTTCTGAGGTGGTCACCCACCTCTACTTCCCCTATTAGTTCCTTCCTGTTTGTGAGCAGAAGGTCAAGCTGTGCACGGCCCCTGGTCGGTTCCTTCAGCACTTGTACCAAGAAGTTATCCCCAACATTCTACAAAAACTTCCTGGATTGCCTGTGTACTGCCATGTTGGTCTCCCAACAGATGTCAGGGTGATTAAAGTCCCCCACGAGAACCAGGGCCTGCGATCTGAAAGCTTCTCTCAGTTGTCCGAAGAAAGCCTCATCTACCTCATCCACCTGATTTGGTGACCTGTAGTAGACACCAACCACAACATCACTGCTGTTGTTTGCACCTCTAAACTTAACCCATAGACTCTCAACAGGTTTTTCTCCCTCTGTATACTGGAGTTCTGAGCAATCATAGTGCTCTCTTACATATAGTGCAACTCCTCCTCCTTTTCTCCCCTGCCTGTTCTTCCTGAACAGTCTATACCCTTCCATGACAGCGCTCCAGTCATGTGAGTCATCCCACCAAATCTCTGTTATCCCAATTAAATCATGTTTCTTGGACTGGGCCAGGGCCTCCAATTCTTCCTGTTTGTTGCCCAGGCTTCTTGCATTGGTGTACAAACACCTGAGATAACCAGTTGATTGCCCTATCTTCTCCATTCGAGTCAGGAGTCCTCCTTTCGTGCTCATTCCTCTTTGCATTTCTTCCCAGTATCTGACTTTCCCACTCCCCTCAGGGTTTTGGTCAGCGTCCCCCAATGAACCTAGTTTAAAGCCCTCCTTACTAGGTTTGCAAGCCTGACCGTGAAGATGCTCCTTCCTGTCTTGGTTAGGTGGATCCCATCTCTTCCTAACAATCCTTGTGCCCGGAACAGAGTCCCATGGTCGAAGAAACCAAAGACCTCTCTCCGACAGCACCTGCGTAACCCCGCATTTATTTCCTCAATTCGATGATCCCTGCCCAGTCCTTTCCTTCAAAAGGGAGGATGGACGAGAACACCACTTGCACTCCGAATTCTTTGATCCTTCTTCTCAGCGCTACATAATCCTCAGTAACCCGCTCAAGGTCATTCTTGGCCGTATTGTTAGTTCCCACGTGGAGAAGCAGGAAGGGGGAGCGATCCGAAGGTTTGATCAATTTTGTAAGCCTCTCAGTCACATCCTGAATTTGAGCTTCCGGTAAGCAGCACATCTCTTGAGATTCCAGGTCCAGACGGCAGATGGATGGCCGAGTCCCTCTTAGGAGGGAGTCCCTGACCACCACCACCCGCCGTCTTCTTTTGGGAGTGGTGGTCGTAGAACCCCCATCCCTAGGACTACGCATCCCATGCCTTCCAGTAGATGGTGTTCCCTTCCGGTTTCTTCCTTGTGAGGTCCTTTCCAAAGCATTCACTACCACAGAGTCTGTAGAGAGAGCCTGAAAGCGATTACTTACCTCTATAGCATTGGGGGATTCCTGTGCTGGCCTTTTTCCCCTTCTAGAAGTTACATGCTGCCAGTTCTCTTCGTGGTCCTGTACTGTCCTCTCTGGCTCTGCCGCCTGCCGTGCTTGCAGGATTAAACGTTGCCTTCTATTGAGGAAGTCTTCATCCTCTCTGATTGAGCGTAGGGTCGACACTTGGTCCTCCAGTCCTCTAATTTTTTCTTCCTAAATGGCGACCAGCTTGTACTGAGTGCAGATGAAATCCATTCTTTCTTCCAGGAGGAAGACAAACATGGCACACGCTGTGCAGGTAACAACAGCAGAGCTATCACCATCCATACTTGCTGTCCTGGAAAAAGGATTTAAAAGAAAGGCAAGAGAACCTCGCGCCCTTCCCAACTCCCTCTCTAAACTCCCTGTTAGCACTCACCTTTTCTCAAGCTCCTTGGTCGCTTGCTCCCTGCTTTATAAAGCCCTGGACTGCCTGAAAATCCCTCCCCCTATCAAGGCTCAGCCAATCAGCAGAGGCTTCTACAATTCAACTTTAATTAGAAGCCAACAGTTTCCATCTGCCAGTCACAGCACACACTCTGTGAAGGGAAGGGGGAGGGAGAAGGGGAAGGGAAAAAAGAAACAAACAAAAAACCCTGACTCACAAACACAAGCTTAGCACACAGCAAGAAAGCCCGAAACACAACACACACTGCAGACAGCCACTTCCCTCAAGAGTCCTGTATCCACTTCTCCTTTACTTGGAGAACTCCCTCTCTAAACTCCCTGTTACCTGATTGACTCCCTCCCTCATAAAAAGGAAACTGGAGGACTGTGTGCTATTTTTATTATATTTTTATGTGGTGGGGACAGTGTAAAGTGGTCTCAGATCTGTAGAAATAGCAACACAAATTTAATTTGAATTTGTAGTCTCAGCTGCACAGTTGGAGAACACATTGTTCAAGAACTGGGAACACACCGGAGCTTTAGTGCATTTTATAAAAGATAGGAGGGAGCTGGGGAAAAAGAAGGAAAAATAAACTGAAACTGTCTGCAGTGATTAGTGACTTCAATGGGACAGCATTTCACCAACTGGAAAAACTCTCATTGGCTTCAGAGGGGCAAGGATTTCAATCAGATCTCTCATGTATATAATTTTATTTTTCATTTAACTTTCATTGTAGCAGTGCAGTTAAAGGGGGGGAAAAATAAAACATTTCAATCAAAGACCAGATTACATGGTTCAAGCAGAGAGTCAGGTGAACTCTTAATTTGTGTAATCTGATAAATTATTTTTAACAATTCTTTTTTAAATTGAGTATTTCACAATATTTTATCTAGCACATTAAATAAAAGCTCCACTTTTGTCTGCCATGTGTGTGCCAATACATATACTGTGGACATAGCAGCATCTCACATGGACAATCTTTGCTAGGCAAAGTAAGGGTTAAAAGATACCCTCAAGCAGCTGCTCTTAACTTCATTTTCTTCACATGAGCAAGCTAAACACAGTGTGTTTGAGTGCAGTAACCGTTAGATACTCTTCTAAAAAACAAAATAATTTTTTTACATATTCTCTCCAGTAGTTCAGCTGTAGTTACCTTGGTCTCCACTGTGTGTAAGACAAATTAAGCTAATAAAATAGTATCTTGTAACATCATAGCAAATAGATTGGCTATTGTATATGCAGGTTTGTTACTGTACCAAATTTAAGCCAGTGAAATGCTTCCTTCATGTAGAGGGATAGAGATTAAGTTCTGAAGTTTAAAAAACAAAAACAAAAAAACAAAAAAAACCCAGCATATTATTGCTTAGCAGTTTCTCAGGGTACTTAATCTTTGGTTTGGTGATAAATTAATAAATTACTGAAATAAAAAACTGAAGCTTTTCAATTCCTATTCAGTAGCTTTCTCAGAATGTTTGTTTATTCTCCACAGGTTACATGTTCTTCTACGATAGGTGTGTTGGATCTAGACTTTGTTGGAAAGTGTTTTCTTTTCCACATGGAAAATGTTAACTTGCCATTAAAAACTGGAAAGACTCAGGTTATAGTTGTTCGACAGAAACTCAGAACTTTCAGCAGAAAGCAGGTACACACTTGTCTCATAAAAATTTCATTTGGTCAAAAACAGTTTTCCATTGAAAGTAGCGTCTGAAGAAAAAATTGTATCGGCCCTAGTAGAGGCAATAGTTAATTCTCATAGCAGCAGAGTGAGAATATGCCATTTTCTCTGACTTTGGGCTGGTCATTTAATTTCTGTTCCTCCGTTTCTCCAGCTATAAAACGAGGATAGTTGATCTCATAGAGGCTGGGAGATTTTATTCTTTGATTTATTTGTAAACACTCTGGTATCCTGTGGTGGGAGATGCAACAATATAGAAGTGCATGATGATCTGTCCTGAAGAGGTCTGAGGACGAAACCTCAACTCCATGTTTGCTTGTTTATGATAAAGTTGGGAGACAAAGTACTTACAAACAGGCATCAGCAATGACCATGTAAGTCATAGTTTCATCATTGGAAGTAGGTTTAATTTGTATAGATAAAAGGAGGAAATCAGTATATTCTATTCACTAAGAAATGACTACATTGTGTAGAGCTTTCCAAGTGCTTCTGAAAATCACACATTCATTTTCTTCTGCAATGAGATTGTTCATTCATTAATTTTTCCTCTATAGTAACCAATGAGATTAAAAGGACCATTTCTCTAGGTGTTTAGTTACTATTAATATTACTTACATGAGTCAGAACATCTCTGACATCAGTTATTTTCTCCCCCCCCCCTTATCTTATTTTATCATACACGAGCTTATAAAATCCCATAATTAACTTCAATCGGAGAATGCAGAATTCAAAAAAGCAGTAGATTGGTTGTAATTTTCAGTGACGGGTCCTTTCCTTTTCAGTTTTGTAACACAGTTTAGAATTAATTCTTTCACGAAGAGTAAGTAAACTTCCACATTGTTCACTGGTGCATTCTGAATTTCTGAAGCATGTGAAAGAGAGCATTTTACAGAGCTGCCCAGAGCAAAGATCCCTTTCAATGCATCCTTCCGTTGGGGTTCATGCATCTAATATTTTTGTGGTCTGGCAAGTGCAGTAGAAACACTATTGTGTATGGCTTGTAATTTTGTTCTTGAAAAGTGTTTAAATGTGTTCTGTATTGTGAGTTTTTGGAGGTTTTTTTTTCTTGATTGGCAAGTTTTTTGAGTGAAATAGAGGGATGTGTTGAAGGAATATAGCAGGGATGGAGAATGTCTTAATACCTGCAAGATAAAATTGTAATAGCAAGAATATTTTAGTGCTTGCGGTAATCAGATTTAAAAATCATCCTATAATTTTCCAGGCTACTGCAAGAGGAAGCTAAAACAATTGGTTGTGAAGATTATACATTTGTGTTTATATGTTTGGGATTTTTAAGTCCCTTTTTCAATAGCAATTTTTTATTTCTTTGTTGTATGATTATTGACTTACTGACTCAAAGCATCCATGTACACTCTCAAAGGCTTTGTAGCCCTTCTAAAAATAGTAGGTTGCTAGAGGATCGCCATTTGACTTTCTTTTGATTTTCCTGGAGGAAATACTCTCTACCTTTGTCATTCTCACTTATCCATCTTGGGCTTTGTGGCACCCAGACTGTCATTTCCAGTCTGTGGTCTTTCCTACTGTTGATGTTGTTTACATCCAACCAGAGGGGAAAAATCACCCCCAAAGTTCTAGTTATCTTGCAGAAATACAAACAAAAATACTTAGGACTCAGCTAAAGGTTTAATACTGACTTGTACATTTGTTAGCTTTTATCAGAATCCAAGCTGTCATAGTCCCTTTAAATCAAGGTATGTGTATTGCATGTAATAATACATGGAGTTTTAACATTCGTTCAAGAGACAGAGAAGTTACTTAGCTTTTTGGCATAGGAACTAGAGACGTAAAATCCTGTTCAGTTAGTAAACCAATTAAACATTAAGTTTAACCAGTTAACTGATTAAACTGGACCCGGGGCGGGGGGGCGGCCATTCCAGCTAGCTGGGCTGGAGCACCCACCCTTTCCCCACCCACTATGGTTACGCTGGAGCAGTCCCCATGCATGGGTAGGAGTTGCTACAACCCATCTGCTTCCGACCCTGTGCGGGCTGCCATTTCCGCCTCCCACCACCTCGTGAGGCTGCTGAATCCCAGCCCATGAGCCTGCACAGGCTGGGAGCTGGCAGCCCTGTGGGGCTGGAGCATACCTCCACCTGTGGCAGGCCACCAGAGAAGGGCTGCTACTGAGTAACGGTTAACTGTTATCTAGTAAGCATCAACCGTTAAGGGTAATGCTTAACTGGTTACTCATTAACTTCCCTAATAGAGTTTTTGTTCTAGTGATATCAGAACTGAAGTCCTGGACTGTGACCAGAGTTCCCAGTTGCTAGATTAATACAAATTAATAATAGTGTTACAGAGATAACTTGAGAGAGAGAGATGATTTTTTTGTTGGTGTTTCACATTGTTTGGCTTTACAGAATGTTTGACATCTAACAGATTCTACTCCTTTGCAGAAGGTCTAAGTGTAAGATGTTATTTTGAAAGTGTGAGGTACTATACAAGTGTGTCTGTCTTCATAATAACCAAGGGAGAAAAGTAGCCAGTGAAAAGCCATGTAGGAAGGCAGGATGCAGGAATATAAATTGAGGATGGCAACGTTAAGATCACATAATGCCTTTAGGCCGCTCTTGGGACAAGTTTAAAATGTTACTGACTTGGGATCATTCTGATAGGGTACATCTACACTATAGGTGGGCAATAATTTTTGACCAAGGGCCATTAGAAAAATTTTTGAAGTGGCCCTGGGCCACCCTGGAAGGGGCGGGATCTCAGGCAGAAGGGTTGTGGGCCAGGATACTTCTGTGCTTCCCCTCCCACAGACCTTGCTTGGTCTGGCGGTGGGGGAGCGCACAAAGTCTTTGCTCCTCTCCCTGAGCGATCCTCCAACTGTTCTGAACAGCTGGCTGTTCCCTCTAGATACTCATGTTGCTGACAGTGGGAGAAGACTTCGTGTGCTCCCCTTGCTGACCCCAGGTCAATCAGGGCCTTGGGAAGGGGAGCATGTGAAGTCTTTCACTCCTTGCCTCCGCCCTGCAAGGGAGTACTGTGCTTAGAGTCAACTGCTAGCCAAGCAGCAGCTGGCAGTTGACTTTAAGTGCTGAGCTCCTTGCAGGGTGAAAGGAGACTTCACATGCTCCTCTTGCCCTCAAGCCCTGATTGGCCTGGGGGCAGGGGAATTGCACGAAGTTTCCTCCCACCCTGCCCCCATCTGGCAAGGAGTGTTCAGTGCTTAGAAGCGCCGCACCCCTTGCAGGGCGAAAGGAGAGTTTGCGTGCTTTCCTCCTCCCCCCAAGCCAATCTGGGCTTGGGGGCAAAGGGAGCACGCAAAGTCTCCTCCTGCCCTGCTAGGAGCATGCGGCGCTTCTAAGCACTGAATGCTCCTTGCAGGGCAGGGGCAGAACGGGAGGAGACTTTGTGCACTTCCCCTGCCCCCAAGTTCTGATTGGCCTGGGGATGAGGGGAGCAGCAGGGCCTCCGTGGGCCAGTTCGACTTGATTGGTGGGCCAGATCCAGCCCGCGGAAGTGCTTTTGCCCACTCCTGTTCTACACAGCAGGGCTTAACTCAAACTAAGCTATGCAAGTTGAGCTGCATCAATTGTGTAGCTTATTTCAAAATAGCTTACTTTGAAATTGGGAGTGTCTACACAGCACTTATTTCAAAATAGAGCACTCTTCCTCCGACTTCCCTTACTCCTCGTACAATGAGAGTTACAGGAGTCAGAGTATAGTCTCAGACAGCTTGATAGTATTTCGACATTATTTCGAAATAACTGCCTGCTGTGTAGACATGGACTAAGTGTCAGCCGACGGTCAGGGCAGTGTGTGTGTGTGTGTGTGTGTGTTTCCGAGAAAAGGTTTAACGTCTTTACTGCTAGGACCGGGTCCCGTCGCAGAGGGTAGCCAGCAGGCCAACAGACGCCCTGTTTATAGGAAGAGCTTATTACACCTCAGATTTTAGCTGCTAGGATGCAAAAATCCCTTCGCAGCGGGCAGCCTAGGACAGACTGAGAGGTGCCCCAACGGACCTGTCACCTGGGAGTGACACAGATCCAAACGCCTCAGCTCTGCCTGTATCTGTCCCTTATGACCGGCTGAAGTTCTTTTAAATTGTGCTTGGTTCTGTTACAGCAACTGAAGGAGTCAGGTTAAAACTTAAACAGTTACAGGTTTATTAAACAAACTTATAAATCATATGGTTACAATGGCTATTGCTCTATTTCTTAACTGCTAGCAAATATAGATCTTAAAAATGGTTACAAAGAAAATAAAGATAGAAAATAGAAATAATGGTACCAAGTGACAGCTTAATCTTTAAAGAGCTCTAAATTTATGTGTACACTTAAGACAAAGGACCACATCCAGGTACAATTTTACCCCCTTCTGTGCCTCTCGACTCCAGCGGGTCAAGCCAGGGCCGGTCCTCAATTCCTAGGAAAGACGAATACGAGGTGGGCGTCGCCGTGGAACCTCGGAGGTCAAACACCTAACCCGACCAGCAGATAGATGGTAGATTGACACTCAGAGTAAATGTGCTGCTGGACCCATTTTTATACCCATAGGGGCCCGTATCCTCTTTCTTATCTAAGATGCCAGATTGTGTTGGTTCGTCTTTGTGACGCCAGTTCTTACAAGCAAGTTTCAACTTAATTTACACTTGCAAGAGAGATAACTAAATTGTGAGTACTAGACATTTTTTTGTGAGTACTAGACTAGATTCCTCCCCCCGTGGACGGCTGTGTGTTCGTATCAATATGGGTTTCAGTCAAGGACACTCCTCTGCAGCCTCTTGGTCAGCAATTGGCGTATCTCTGTTTACAGCCATTCAGGGTTACAGCAGCCTGCCATATCCAGGCAAGCAAAGATGGATGTTACAGGGGGGTTCCTGTCTGGCTACACTAAGTTATTTTGAAACAATGCTAGTTATTTTGAAATAATGTTCACTGTGTGGACGTATCTCTGGGCACCAGGAATCAACTGCTTCAGAGGTCAGTTAAAAAATTACCTGTAGTAGGCTCTGATGGGCTAGCAAGGAAAAATTACTCCCTTATGATTTCATTGCTATGTATTTTATTAAAGGCGCAAGGAGAACCCCTTGAACTCCAGACTGGCAATGCATTTCTGATTACAGGAAAGGCTACAGGAGTGTATTACATGGGTAGGCAAGAGGCTGCCAATGGGCCAGATCGAGCCTGCAAAGCCACCCAATCCAGCCAGCAGCCGCCTTGCCAAAACCCTTAGACAGAAAGCAGCTCACGCTTTAAAAAGCCAGCTGTTCTCCACTCTGAATGGCTGAGGAGGAATGAGGGAGACTTCTCATGCTATTCCTACCCCCCAGCAAAATCTCTCAGCTCCCACTGGCCAATCTCTCAGTTTCTGGCCAATAGGAGCTGAACATTTTTGCTGGGAACAGGGGCAGTGTGGGAAGCCTTCTCCTTGCCTCCCTCTGCCCCTCCCCGCTGCCATGCCTGGAGCAGAGCCGCCTGGAGCAGCGAGCAACCTGCAGCAGACAGTCAGGTTTTTGCAGATAAGCACCTCCCAGCCAGAGCCTGCCTCTGGCACCCTACCTCCTCTCTCCCCTATGACTACCTGTCCCAGGCCACCACCCAAACCCTCTGTATCCCTTTTCCCCCTTTTCGCAGGTCACAACTCCTTCCCAGACCCTGCACTCCCTCCTGCACCCTTCTCACAGGCCAGAATCCTCTACTGCACCCATAACCCTTCCAGACCCTTCACTCCAATCCCCTGTTCCAGGTCACCACCTAAACCTTCCGCTCCTCCTTCACCCAGGTCACAACTCCCTCCCAGACCTTACACCTCCTCCTAGACCCCTCCCCCAGGTCAGAGTCTTCTCCTGCACCCTTACCTCCTAATGGACCGTGCACCCCAAGACCCTGCCCCAGATCACAGCCCCCTCCTTCACCCAAACTCCCTCTGAGTTCTCATCCCCTCCTGCACCTCAGTTCCCTATTTCAGGTTTCCTTCTGCACCCAACCTCCATTCCAGACCTCTTCCACAGAAGTGCAGCCTTTGACCACCTGCCAAAATCTTGGAGTAGCCTCCCATTAAAAATTATTATCCATCCCTGGTGTATTATGTGTGTTGGTGTTTTTTAGCCTGAACTTTCTTCTTCCTCTCGGAAGTGTTCAAAATAATTCTTTGTATCTCTGATTGTCATGTACATCATAGGTGGAAAAAAGGAGAGTCACACAGAGCTGCCTTTTTTTGTCATGTGAGATTGAAGCAGAAATGACAGTTGGACAGAAGCAAGGGGGGCGAAGTGGTGGAGTTTCCTTCTGGTGTGGAAGATTTGTGTTCAGAGTTGTGGGTAAGGAAGTGCCTCATGGTGCAATCCATTTCAGAACTATAGCTGAGTGAGCATGATTTCCTCTTGAGTGCCGATTTATCTCTCGTATCAAGAGGATGCTGATGGCCCCTGTGAGTTGTACGCGTCTTCCGACAAAAGATTGTTTCTGCCTTTGTTTCCAGATCTGACTGTTGCTACTGACTGAGGTGAAGGAAATTCCGTTTTTTATTTTTGCCTTTTTTTAGTGGGTGTGTGAGGGATAGGGGTGGAGGATGTTCTAAATCAGAGTAATTTGTTGTGATAACACCACTTCAGATTTCCTCCAGAACCAATCAGCCAAGCCCAATCATCTTTGCTTTAGCATGAACAAACTGATGTGTTCCTTTCTACCATGACATGTTTACTGTATCCACAATTGGAAAACCATGACTTAAGTGTGCTTGAGCTTTCCTGGCTGAAATGCAAGAGCCCAACTCCTTCCTTCATATGCAGAATCAATTGGGCAGCCCTTTGTCTGTTGCATTGTGCCTTTATCTAATTGTACTCAAGAAATGCCAGAGACTTTCCAACATAAAGGATCATTAAATGCTTCATGTCATCCCCATGTTCAGTATTGCAGCTGTACTGTGGTGATTAACAAACAGCAGGAAATGGTAGCACTGTACTTCCTAGACCTGCCACCCTCCATCCCACTCAATCTTTCACATTCCCATGGCTAAAGGTATTTGAATCTCTAGATTTAGTGCTGTGGGAGGAAGAGCTTTCTAGCATTGATGCAGTCCATTTGGAGTTTTTTATTTTTTTATTTGATTGGTAAATACTGAAGCTGGTTTGGACGGTGGTGTGCTGGTGGAGTGACACACAGCATCTAACTCAGTGTGATGTGGTGTGAATAGCAAGTCAGCATTAGGATTCCTTCATGCAGGCCAAGTTCTGACTGTCAGCAGAAATGTAGAACAGCGGTGAGTTGTCACAGCAACTCAGATTTTGCTAGGGATGAGGTGAAGTTCTGAAGATGCTATTTTTATTTGGAAATCCTTCATTTTAACAGCAATTAAAGGGGGGAAAAATCCAAGTACAAAAACATCCGGAAGACTAGAGAAGTCTGTTGATTTCCTCCACTCCCCCAAAACCTCATTGTCAGCTTAATGTAAAAAACATGTATTAGGACTGGCTTTCATCCAGTCCTAATACATGTTTGGGGAGAGGGTTGAAGACATTTGGATTTATAGTTCCAAACTATCTCTGAGAGTCAGCAAGTGAATAATGGAGGAAGACCTAAATCAAAGTCTCCAAGCCAAATGTTCTGAGCTACTGTGACGTAGTGGGGGTATCTGGCTAGTTCCTATGCTGGCTCTGTGGTAATCCCCAATGGCTGCCATCGGTACCACAGCCCAGAAGGATGAGTCATTATGCAAAGAGGGTCTCTCAACCTGTCTGACCAGCTACCCCAGGAGAGAGACAAAGGAAGGGGAATGCTGCGCTGGCTGGGGCAGGGCTGGAAGAGTTAGTTAGTTTCTGTCTGGGATCATGGAGGAACCAGCCTAAGCCAGGGCTGGGATTTAGGGGCCCAATCTCCCCATCGCAAGGGGGCTGAGGCATCCTAGACCTGCCCTGTAACCAGATTACATCGGTGCTGTGCTGTGCTGTATCCTGGAGAAGGAATAAACTCCTCCATTCTACGGGCTGGTGGAGTCTGTTCGTGCCATTACGGGGGTGCAGGAGTCAGGGGACCTCAACGCGTCGTCACAGCTACATTTTAGTACTTTTCAATTGAAATAAAAATGGTACCTGTGCAATGCCTTTGAGCTAGATAAGCAATCCTATTTTTTTTTGTCATGGTCCGGAGAGACATGTTTCTTTGCATGCTAGTGCAGCGTTTCCCAATCTTTTTGATACTGGGGACCAGTAAACCCATTCACAAGCTTTTGGAGGACTGGTAACATTTATTTGTATATTCATTAAGCAAATGATGAATATGCAAATAAATTGTTTCTGGTCCTCCCAAAGCCCCCAGTGCCAACAGGAGCAGGCCCAGTCAACTGCCCTGAGCAGTTTCCTGACCCCAACCCCGAGGTATCTACTTCACCCCCATTTGGGACCGGTAAGATTAGAAGGTCCCTCTCTGGCCGGGCCCTGGAGGTCGGGTGAGTAGCCCTGTGTCCTCTCCCCCAGTTGCGCCTGTGTTCGTGGGTGAAACGGCGGGCCGCATCCTGCCCCAGGGCGTGTTGCTGGCCCTACCTGTCCGACAGGTTGTTCTGCCCCCCCTCCTTTATCAGCCACGGCAGCAGGCTCTCTGCCAAGAATCTTGTCTGAAAATTTTCCTGAGGACCGGTACTGGGCCGCAGACCACACTTTGGGAAATGCTGTGCTAGTGTATCAGCATTCCCACATCGATGAGATCTACTGTATAATAGTAGAAGCTCTTCAGTAAAAGTTAAAAAGAGTTTGTTTCCAGACAAATCATGTTCACCACAGCATCTGGAAAAGAAAATGTGGTTGAGAAATTCCTAGTTTCCTATGGACCATGTGTGCTCTGTAAAATAGCATACTATGAAGCTCAGCAGGGCTTCATAAAGAATAACTTACCCTATATTAACAGAGCCTATTGCTGCTTATTTGCTTAGGGCTGACAGTGAGCTCCACATTGTGCAAGTAACAAAGGTTATGACCATGACTGCCCAAAAGAGAGATTTCAGTAACATTGCCCCAGAAACAAGGTCAGAGGGTATGAAACAGTAATGAAGCTCAGTCTTCCCCAGACATTGCAAGGTTGAGAAAACAATAACAACTCTAAACCAGATGAGGAATGGCCTCCCTCCCCCCCCATTAAAACTTTAAATCTCATCACACAAGACTTATGTTTATTGTATTTTTCTACAGGTTTCATAATGGTTGCGCCCATAAAATTTCATTGCTGAGTTTTAGAAAAAAGCAACCAAATAGAGCTGAATAACTGCAGAGGAATAACACAGTTTCTGTGCACAATAAATAAATAAATGTTTACTTCCTCTCCCCTTTTCTGGACATTTTAAAATATATGAAGACATACTTTTTAAACCTAGCTTGGCTGTGCAAGGTTTGAGCAGACAAAAGTCCTGGAAGAGATTCTTGTGTGGTTGAGATAAATTTTAAACTTTAATATGTTTGACACCCATCTCACACAATAGTTTCTAGAAGAAAGATCCAGTGTAGGAACCAAATAGAATATTTCAGATTTCCCCAGACTAAGACTAATGCCAGGGTAGGTATACCCAAATGTTGTAAACTGGAATATTGGTGGCTAAGCTTGCAGTGCTGGTGTTCAGGTTTAAAGAAGATACTTAGGATCTATCATGGTCACCCTGTCACTGTAATACCCACCCCCCCGCCACTTCCACCACGCATGAGGCTGCCAACTCCCAGCCTGAGAGTCTCACAAATCAAGGTCAGAGTAATCAGTTATTTTTTTTGTGAAGATAGACACAGACCAGACTCCAGAGAAACATTTTTCACGCTACAATAACAATGATAAGTAAACAAAAAGATGTTTGCAGTCTGTTTAAAAGCATGTTGGCAGTCATGTGGCACATGGTCTGTCTCTTGACTACCCTGTCCTTGATGAATGTCCTACCTACTGAACCATCTTTCTTCCTCGAGTCAACAGCAGACCTGTCTGGAACAGCCTGTATTATGCTGCACTAGCTGTGCCAAATCTAGGGTTGCCAACCCTCCAGGATTGTCCTAGAGTCTCCAGAAGTAAAGATTAATATTTAATTAAAGATTGTCATGTGATGAAACTTCTAGGAATGCATCCAACTAAAACTGGCAATCATAGCCAAACCGCTGCTGTGTTTTAGCTACTTTGCCTCCTTTCTGACACTTTGAAGGACAGAGGTAGAATCTGTGTGAGGAAGGAGAAGTACTTTATCTCTTTGCCTGTTCCTTGAAGTCCTGCCTGAGATAGGAGAGGAACATGTTCACCCCACAGTGTTCTACAGATCTTAAATACTTAATATTCTTCCTTCTGTTGCAGTATCGCCTAAGAACCCTATGGACCCTATTTTACAAAGGTACTCCCAGAGCGAGGATGTGTAGTTAGTACGCCTGCAGATGAATAAACAGGCAAACAGGCCAGGAAAGGACAGGACAAGGTAGCAGTAGAAAGCTGTATGTCTCATCATTTAGTAATCACAGGTGGCCTTCACCTAATGGCCACAGAGAGATGCAGGTTCGCAAACAGACTGATACACAAAGCCATTGGACTACTCCCCCAGGTCCTGTGCTTTGGGAGGCCCCATGGCAGCTTCCTCAACAGTCCTATGGATGGGACCTGTGGGGCCTTGTGTGCTCTGACACAGGCAACAGCAGGGGTTGGGGCCCCCTGCACTCACCTGCAGGAGCTGCAGGAAGTGGAGCAATGCAGCAGCCTGCTCTGCCACCATATCCCAGCCCGCTGCACTCTGCTTCACTGCAGAGCAGCCTCACCCCAGTCAGGGAGACACAACCCCTGCCACCACCCCACACCAGGCCCCTCAGGTAATCCCTTGGGTCACATTTCTTGGGGGGAAAGGATGCAATGGGGATATGGGGATGTAGAGTGGGGGTAGGAAGAAGCAGGACAGGTGTGGAGCAGGGGTAAGTTCTGAGAGAAAGCATGGAGGGGGATCAGGGTGAGGCTTAGGGCAGGAGAGGTTGCCCTGGGCCCTGCACTTCCTTAGGGACAGCCCTGCTGTTGCACATCCTTGTTAAAGGATGGGCTTAGGGACTTTTGATCCGGGCTATTTCTGTAAGTGCGTGATTCTAAATCCGAAAACTTTCTGTAGCTTGTGATCAGCTCTGATCCCCTCTGAATATATTTGCCTTTTTTCCTCTCTACTTTGACATGACTTGAAGATGTTTTATGCTTCTTGCCATCCCTGTCTCTTTCCTTAGTTCTTCACTCAATTAAATTGAGAGGGTAGTTTAAGCACACAGACACACACGTTTGTACACCATTTGCTGTTAAATGGGTTTTACCACTTGGCTTCTTCCAAAGCATGTATATGAATAATGCAACTGGCTGAAGCTCAGTTAATCACTGGTTTTAGCTGAGCTTTTACACTGTTTGAATCTTGTGAGTAGGTCAAATTACACCAAGCCAATAGATGTGCCAGCTTAGTCCAACAGGACACACAGTGTACTACTGCTGGTTGTTTTGGAACAGGCTGAGAGAGGTGCCATTGTTTGAGAAGGCATAATGTGTATACAGTGTAAAAGTCAGCTGGAGACTTGACACAAGAAGATGCAGTGTACAAACCAACAGAGAATATAGGAGCCATTGAGATGGCTAATGTTTCTGTTTACATTTTTTGTGCTCTCAGTGAGATGACTGATAGAACTGGTGTAAAGGACATGTATTTAATTTTGTGAGTCTACACATTCCAGACTCTTTGCAGGTCAGAGGCAATTCAAGGCTTCTTCAGCCATTCCAGAATTGTTCAATGAACCATCCATTCACTACTGTGCATAGAGAATCTAGTAATGACACATAATGGGTGGGAGGTAAGGCTTGCTTTGTGGTTTTTGGTTTTTTTACATGTACTTAGTAATTACTGCTCCCCCCACACACACTTGGGAAGAGAACAACAAAGGAATAACACTGATATCACACATGTGACAAAAAGATTTGGCTAGGGTACAGATTCCATTAGGATGGAAAAAGGAGGTTGGAGATTTGGGGAAAATGAAACTAGCTTGCACTGGCAAGATGCCCTCTCTGGAGTCCAGGAGAGGAACTGGATAGTAAAAAGAATTACACTTAATCATTGGAACATTAGGCTCCCCCGCCTCCAGGAATCTCTCTTCTGTGTCCTTTTCAGAACCCCGAGAACTCCTCCTTCCTTGAACCCTTTTCCTCCCTCTTCATCACTCTCTTGTTCACCCTCAGTTCTGCAGGTTTTCTCTGTAGCACATTAGGCAGAGGACTGGTTCTAGGGTAATGTAAATAATTTCCTCACTCACCCCCATCTGTCCCAATGTCTGCTTCAAATGTGGAGCAAGCAAAGGCAGAGAAACTAAGAATCTGCTAGTGACCACAGTATTTTCAGAACTAGAACCCAGAGCCACCTTGCCTGTGCTCCAGAGGTGGGCTCCAGAACAAGTCTTATAGAATCAAATGGCCATCTTGTCTCCCTAGGGCACTGAAGATGGGTTCTAGAGGCATGGGCTGGTATGTTAATGTGCAAGCTGGTGGCAGAATGTGGCCTCTGTGTGAATGTAAAGTGCTAGATTAACTCTTTTCCTGACATCCTTCCTCAGTCCTGAGTGTGGCTAGCTCCTAAACTGGTCTTAGACTTTCTTCCAATTGGTTAGCACTGCATGTTTCCCGAATCTTTCTGATTCAATATGGAGTGACTATTGATAGATGTACATTGAGAATGCCTGAGCCAGAGAAGGAAAATGGTGGCTGTAATTAACGAGTGCCTGATTGACGAGCCCATATCTGGCATGGAGGCACCTGTTCTTGAGAGCAAATACAAATGGAGGGAAGATAATTGTTTTCTTGTGGACTTAGCATTCTCTCCACAGAGAAAGGAAAACTTCTTGGATCTGGTGAGGTGAATAAGATACTGGCATTAGTTCTATAGCACAACTGAATATCAAGAACAGAGGTGGTACTCAGAGCCAGGAATAGGCAATGATCTAGTTTGTAAAGCAAAATTACTAGCTGAGTTCTACTGTGCTGCTGCAGGTGAGCATCCCATAGCCTCAGTAGGAAGCACTGGGACTTTTCTTTATACTTTGAAGTTGCGGAGGAGGAGAGTGTTTGCATTGCTGAGTTGGGATGTATAAACATGGCACCGGAATGCCAGAGTTAAGTAGATTCATCAGATTAGATCCAGAGTTGCCTCATGATGGTTTCATTACTGTAGGCAGCAGGGGATCATGATTGATGAAGATGACTTATTGCTAGTTTTAATTGTTATCCAATAGCACAGGGCCTTTTTATGGGTCACATTGCCCATGGTTTTCAACAAGATATGAATATGGAACTAGCCTATGCAGCTTGCTAGAATCCAACATTGACTTTTGCAGTCTTTTCCTGTGTTCCTAGAAACACCCCCTCAGGCTAGTTATTAATCAGCAGTGGACTATCTCTGTACTTCACTGTTGGTTCATTGTTGCTTGTTGCCCAAATTTTAAATGGTATAATTGCAGTTTTTGTAAACATGAGTGACTTGCTTAGTTTTTACAGATCAGAAATGGACATAAAGTTACAGAGCAGAATCAAATCCAATCAAGCATGGACAGATATACTGGGGATTGGTGCAGTAAAAACAAACAGAAAATGTATTTCTGGATTGGTAATGTATCTTCAGAGTATTAAAACAAAAAGTAGGTAATGAAACTGGAACCATTTAGGTTTGGGTTTAATTATAGAACCCAAATTCAGACCAGAATCACTGATTTGCACAAATCTGAGGATATTTTAACAATTTAAAGTGTAAAACTCAATAGGTTTGTTTTTTGTTTTTAAACTGAAACCAGGCAAAATTCAGCAGAAAAATTATCTTTGGACTTGTGGGTTCATTAAAAGTATTGATCAGACTACATCAAAACAAGTGTTCATATATCCTACGTGGTTTGAATAATGATCCTAAACCAGTTTGGACTCATGTCTTCATTTGAAGCATTTTTTTCCTTCTATTTGTTAGTAATATCAGAGGTGGTGTGCTGCGTACCTTGGCCTTTGCATGATAGGCTTTCAGTGCTGTTGTTCTTTTTGGTTTTTTTGGGGAGGTGGGGTGTTTTTTTTTTATTGTTTTTTGGAAACATGAGTAATCCAGTGTGCATTACTAGCAATAGAAAAATGTCAGAAACTGTAATAGTGACCATCTCCTTGGATTAGCAAATCACAATAAAAAATAAAATCAGGTTTGATTGATATAAATGCCATCTAAGAGAATGTTATGAATCTGCAAACATTTAATATATAATGCCTACAGGGGAGCAGGGAAATGCAACCATTGACTCAAGATCCTGAAGAGGTAGTAACCTAGTATTAAAAATTCAAGCTGCTATTATGTAGTTGGCAAGTAATCCTGACTCTAAGCAAAAGATACTCATCTCATCTCTTCCCTGCGCTTCAGTCTGATTCATGTAATAGTTTTATAAGCTGTCTTTTATGATCTTTCTTATCCAGAAGGATTGAAGAACATTGCAGTTTTCTATGTAATAATTATTTCTCTGATTGTTCATAGGCTGTTACTTCTGGGGTGGAGCATGATGTGGTTTTATAGCCCCATCTAGCAATTTAGGAGAGGAAGTGAACAATGCCACATGCAGTGTGAGATGGAGGGTGTACCTGTCCATTGTCCTTAATTTAGATGTCTGTCACTCCTTTTTCATCCCAAAATCACCTACAGTGCCCATATGTGTGATCCATTCATTTTTATTGTCCAAAATTATTTAAATGAGAAATAAAGAATCATGAAAGTGTGGTATATAGAAAGTTATTCACACTAAAGAAAAGAATTGCAAAGAGGTTTTCTTACATTAATAATTATTTGGGGTTAGTCACACGTTGTGCCTTATGTTTGGCCATTGGCAGACTGAGAGACATGCATCATGGAGAATTCAAGAATACAGAAAGTAAGGACTCCTTGTGTGGAACTTGGCCAGGACACTGGCATTAATATCTGTCTTCTTGCTTACCACATGAAAGGGGTCAGGGAAGTATAGAGAAAGGGTTCAGCAAGGGTAAAAGGTTCCTTAACAATCAGAGGCGTCCAGAATCTCTATTTCACATCTCATGTCTAAGGGTATGTTTATTTTGTACTCATGTGGTGTGATTGCAGCTCATGTAGACATACCTTGAGCTAACTTTGATCTAGCTAGCACAAGCACCAGTAGTAGCATAGCCAAGTAAACCAGGATTCTGGATAGATTTGTACTGCTGCAGCTTCACTGGTAGATTAATGCTATCTTGCCTATGCTTACATGAGTTACAACATCACTCTGTGAGTGCAGTGTAGACGTACAACAGGTAGGCATCTCCAGACACAGTGTTTCCTTAGCTCCATGCAGTGATGTTGGTTCATTGTATGATGAATCAGGATCCTTTAATTTAAAAATAAAATCTTGGGGGAATCCTTCCTTCCCCCACCTTTCTTTAGTTCTTGAGCTACTTAACGTGCATGGTTTATTTTTAGGGAAGACAATGAGAGCTAGATTTGTACTTATTGTTGGCAACAGCATGTTTGCCCCTCAGATGCTGACAGGGAGACAATGTTTGGTGATTGCATTCAAGTAAAACTAAAAATGACTTTAATTAAACAATCCTGAAATGCAGTTTACAATTTAGAAATTGAGCAGTGTTCTTTGTGCAGTTTTGTTTTATTTTTTTTAAATGCACCCCTGCTTGCTACGCTCACCAACCCTCCTCTCTGGGGGTAGGCAGTCCCAGCTCTCCCTCCAGCTGCTGGTGAGGGCCAGGCTGTGGTGTGGCAGCCCTGGCCTGCCCAGGCTCTCTCCCTCCCAGCGGCCGGGCCTCCCCAAGGCTGGGCCAGTCCCAGCTGTCCCCTTCCCCCTCCAACTGCTGTGGGGGGTTGGGTCGCTCAGAGGCTGTAGCAGGCCCAGCTCTCTTCCCCTGGCTGCCAGGAGTTTGTTCAGGCCAAAGCTTTTCTTCCTCCAACCCCTAACGCCAGGGAGGGTCTGAAGGAGGAGGAGGGAGGGAAGAGGCAGGCAGGATGCAGAGTGATGTGATAACGTCACACTGTCATCCCGCAGGAAAAGTTTTTTTTTTTTTAATATATACAAAGAGATGTATTTCTTTTTTTATTGCTGGTCTTGCGTGACAAATTGAATCTGGTTGTATTTTTCCTTAAATTGTTATTGCTGGATATATGAGAGTGAGAATGAAAACAATCACCCCATCATTAAAATGAGTCAGGGACACACTTTTTCTACTAGTGTGGCAGCTACTGTAAGCTCAGTCTCTTTGTTTGTTTTTCCTTGTTTGTTTTTAATTTTCTCTGGTTGGTTGCTCTGCATTATTTCCTTGGTAGAGTTTTTGGCTGATTCTTGCTTCAATTCATTACATAAGGCTGGGGAACATGTGTATGGCAGCCATGCAGAGATTTAGTACTGGTGTTTTTCACTGTGCCTGGGACATCAAAACCAGTCTGCCCATCATTTCTCACCCTTCTTATCTACATGGCAGGCTCCGGGTTATGTTGGACACCTGGAGACATTCACGAGTCTGCAGTGTCCCACAAACATCAGTGGGAATTGAATTAGGGAAGGCCCTGCATCTGGATGGTCTGTAGCTCTCTGGGGTTGGTGACTGGATGATTCCTGAGTATGTTTCTTTTTTGGGTGGAGACAAGGAAAAGGATTCCCATCATCTGCTCCACAAGCATATGTTAAAGTAAAGATCGAGAATGTGTGGGAAGCAGGAGAGAACTGTTTGTTATTCCTTTAATACATGTGAAACTGATGAATGAATGAAATGAAAGGATTGCTCCTTGGGGAGACAGGGTGGGTGAGATAATACCTAGAAACATGCACAGATACAACATATGTATCTGCATCTGTAATCCCCAAAATGAGGTGTGAATATCCGCACCCACATTTGCGGATGGAGATACCCGAAGATATAAAGCAGCTATCAGTGAACTTTCATGGCACTACTGCTTCTCTTTATTGGATCATCTTTTGTTGGTAAGAGAGCTAAACTCTCAAGATTACACAGAGCTCTTCTTCATTGCTTGGCTTGTTGTCTGGCTGCACCCCAGTGGAATGCTGACTGACTCTGTTATCGATGGCAGTGGGAACTCTGGGTTGAGTTTTGCCTTGTTGTAAAGACAGTTCATAACCAGCTTGCCTGTGTAAAAGTTGCCCTTACTGAGGTTGTGTGCACATTTGTAGTAACCCTTAAAGCTTCCATTTCAGTGCCCATTTAGAGGTGTCATAGAGTGACCTAATATCTAGAGTGTGGCTGCTCAGCTCTCTAAAAACTGGACCACTTTTGAGGCCATTCAAGCTGAGCACCTGAAATCATGAATGGTTTATGAAACTGTGGACCATTAACGGACCCCAAATGGCAGAGTTCAGCCTCCTTGTTGTAGTGCACTTGCACTACAGTACCATTAACCCATCAAACATGCAGTCAGAATGAGTAACTCCCCTCAGGAGACTCTTCTTGTAGACACTTTGCCTCAGGCCCCTGTTGACCTTCTGTATCTCCCGCTGTGACTGCACAGTTGTCTTCTCTCCTCTCAGATAAGATAGGAAGAGAAAGGCAACTGCCTCTATCTACTGCTGGCAGCCTCTATGCAGGCCCCTCAGCCTTTTCTTCAGCCACTTGGTCTCTTCTCCAGTATAAAATGAGGGAGGATGTATCTTGCCCAAAAGGAGTTGTCAAGGCTGTTCCCCACTCTGGCACTTCGAGTGCAGAAATTAAGGGCCTTCAAGATAATTTAAATACCCTGCCACTAAAGGCTTCTGTTCAAAAACTTCCCAAGGTCATATATTCCCTGACCTTGGATGATACTCTGCCACCACCCAAATGCAAAAACTCCTTTGAGAACTCAAGAAAATGTACTTGGGATTTTTTTTCCTGTGGAGTATCCCCCGGCTCTTTAAACTTCCCTCTGGAGAGAACTTTTACTAAATAAATAAATTAAATTAAAAAGTACCTATAATTTCTGAATAGTTGACCTTGCAGTCTTGGGCCCGTGCCCACGGAACCTCCTGCCTTCTGGGACTCAGGAATCAGAAGGTGTTACAAAAGTGATTTTTATTAACAAACCAAAGGAAACATGCTTGATAAAACATTACTTGTTTGTGAGGTGTTACAGTGCAACTGAAAAAAAGAAACACAGAGAATTGCTTCCCTGGGATTCAGCTTAAAAGTTACATTGGGGTGAGTCCATGGGCTCAGCCCAGAGAAGTCCAACAAATCAGAGAATAACCTAATCACGTCTGACTAAACATGGCCTGTTCTACTCACATATCTGTTTGTAATGGTCTGGGTTAGTGGGAGGCCACGCTGAGTCACTATATTTAGCTGGGCCAATAGTAATTTTGGGCTTCCTGGCCCTAGTCCTGGGTGAGGCCCCAAACAGGTCAGGAGGCTCAGGCTGAACCACAGTCAGTGAACTTAACCCTGGATCAGGGCAGAGCAACAAAGACATCTATAAATCATGTAGCAGGTAAGGCTCAGGCCTGTCAGCAGGCTGAGCGGCTGTCTATAGGCCCAGACCCTTCCTTAGGGTGGGGCCACAAGCAAGTAACCAGTAGTACAGAGCTACTCAATGTTGTGTTTTGCGTTTACACGGGGCTCAACACGCAGCCTGCCGGTGGGATCCTTTGAACACGGCCTTCACGGGGAACACACTTCACAATAGCGAGTCAATATAATGGTCTTCCGTTAATATGTGTTTTAGTAGTTAAATTCCTGGGCTATCATAGCTCATTAAAAGTGCTGTTGTAACCACCACCAAGGTGGATTTGAACATGGGACTTCAGGAGCTGACTATAGGAGCCTCTACCCTCTGAGCTAAAAGCCAGCTGGCTCCCAGCCCCTGCTGTAGAGGTCTCTTGATCTTAACTGTTGCAGTGGTCTAGGTGCCACTTGCAGTACTCAGTAACCACACTAGGTGTATGGGTTACACTGTCATATGGGTGGAAATCAGGTAAATGTTGTATTTTATTAATATCAGCAGAACTGACATAAATGGGGCCTTCATGTTGTATAGTCTTGCCTTAATCTTTGAATTCATGCCTGTCAGTGTGAAAGAAGCTATATATATATATATATATATTTGCATGTATATGCAACTACACTTAAGTTGTGACGCTCAGCATGTGCTGTGAGTATCACTGTGGCCCCCCCAGGGCTTCCAAACTTGAGTAGCCCTGGTGTAGTATAAATAAGGGAGCTTGGGCCTGGCTGCAGGCCAGGTAGCAGTTTACAGAGACCATGCCCTTGGTCAGGGCGGGGCAACAAGCTAACAGTGTAAGCAGTTCAGTCTGTAGGCTGTGCAGCAATTTATGAGCCGAGGCCCTGGGTCAGGGCAGTGCGGGGAACGGTTAACTGCTCAGGCCTAAGCAGCAGTTTATGAGGTTACACCCTAGTCACGGCAGTGCAACGAACAAGCAGTTTAAACAGTTTAATGCTTAGGCCTGTCTGCAGGCTGAGCCAGTGGTTGGATCTCCTGCTCTGGCGGAGAGCCGACAAGCACAGGGGCTTTTCTCCCTACATGAGGAACCTGCCACCCAAGCTGGAAGAGTGGCTGGGGGGATGCAGTGCCACGTGCTCCATTACATCCCAGCCGAGGGACCTAGCAATGGCAGCCTGCATTGCCGCTGGGTCAGTGGGGATCCAGACCGCAACATGCCAACCAGGTCTGTGGGTCAGTGGGGATTCCAGCCACAACAGGCTGCCCAACCAACCTCCATTTCATCAGCCAGCCCAGGGTCAGCTTTCATAGAATCATAGAACCATAGAACTGGAAGAGACCTTAGAATGCCATCAAGTCCAGCCCCCTGCTCTAGGCAGGACCAAGCCCAATTAAATCAACCCAGGCAGGGCTTTGTCAAGCCGAGATTTAAACACCTTTAGGGATGGAGACTCCACTACTTCCCTAGGAAACCCATTCCAGTGCTTCACTACCGTCCTAGTGAAATAGTTTTTCCTAATATCCAACCTGGACCTCTCCCACCGCAACTTGAGACCATTGCTCCTTGTGTAACCCCCAAGGAGATTACTTAGATTCCCAGGGCTCTGTCTGCTGGCAGCTCAGGGAGCTGCACACTGAGTTTGCCTTGGCTCCCCTCCGTACCAGGGTCAGAGTCTGCCCGGCAACCCATAGGGAGTGAGATGCTCCTCCAGGGAGTTCAGAAGGGGGAGGAGGAGCCATTGTTTGAGGAGTCTGGAGCCAGCCGGGGGGCTGGCTGTGTGGGAGCTAGTAAGCCCCAGGCCTGCATGCAGGGTTTCCCCCTGAGAACTAGCCTCTAGGGACCTGAAGGCAGGATCCCTCAGCTGGGTTTTATTTCTCCACTGTTGATTCCCAGTTTGTGAAGTTTGCTGGGAGGCTTCCCCAGCCAGGCTGAGTTGGCTCTCCAGTTCCCTGGGTGAGACCAGTCACCACATGGTCAGCTCTGCTCTGTCTGCTGGTTCGGGGCTGCTGCCTGCTGTATGTGTGTCTGAATTCTGGGGTAGGAGATTACAGTTTGAATTTTGGTGCAGTTGTGTGGCCTGCACCTTGAGCCTTGCACCCCTTTGTGGTGAGGGGAAATTCTGGGACCGTAGCAGCCTGATTCCTGCCTGAAGAGGATCCTTGCCAGAGACCAGCCCCTCTGCAGTGGCTGAGTCATCTCTGAACCTGAGGCTCATTCATGGAGTGTGTGAGTGCACCATCTTTTAGTTAGTAAGTCAGGGAATTTGTCTGGGGATTTTATAACCTGCTGCATATTAAACCTATGGAGGGATTTACCACCTTCCCCCACTTGTGAGTCCTTTGGGCTGTAGTGGACCCAGTCAGCCCCACTGCTAAACCACTGCAGAGAAGAATTTTGTGGTCATAAGGCATCAAGGGCCCCAACAAAGTACGTGTACCAACGGGACACTAACCTTACAGTTGCTGGGCACTGGTGACCCTAAAAATAGTGTTTTACCCTGTTGTGTTATATTTGTCTCCTGTTTAATATAATTGTGTTTAATATAGTGTATGTGTTTGTGTTATTTCCTGGGAGTCTCCAACTATCTGGCAAGTACGCAGGGATTACCCTGGGTTAGAATTTTCCTCCCAAGCTGCCCTGGTGACCCTGCCAGGAAGGAGTGAGGGGGGTGGAGACACCGCCAAATAACTCCATAGGAAAAAATAAAGTTAAGTGGGTGGCGGGATACAGAAGAACCCAGATCTATCCATCAAAACCTGTAAGCAGATTGGCCTTAAAGAAGGTAACCAGGTGGAGAGGGGGTGCTACACTTGTTCTGATACTCCAGATGTGGCCTCACCAGAGCCGAATAAAGAGGATTAATCACGTCTCTGAGGGCTAAGTAGTAGTTCTGCAGAAAAGGACCTGGGGGTTACAGTGGATGAGAAGCTGGATATGAGTCAACAGTGTGCCCTTGTAGCCAAGAAGGCTAATGGCATATTAGGGTGCGTTAGGAGGAGCATTGCCAGCAGATCCAGAGAAGTGATTATTCCCCTTTATTCGGCTCTGGTGAGGCCACATCTGGAGTATTGTGTCCAGTTCTGGCCCCCCCATTATAGAAAGGATGTGAACGCATTGGAAAGGGTCCAGTGGAGGGCAACCAAAATGATTAGGGGGCTGGAGCATATGACTTATGAGGAGAGGCTGAGGGAGTTGGGTCTGTTTAGTCTGCAGAAGCAAAGAGTGAGGGGGGATTTGATAGCAGCCTTCAACTTCCTGAAGGGGGTTCCAAAGAGGATGGAGAGAGGCTGTTCTCAGTAATGAGGGATGACAGAACAAGGAGCAACGGTCTCAAGTTGTGGTGGGAGAGGCCCAGGTTGGATATTAGGAAAAACTATTTCACTAGGAAAGTGGTGAAGCACTGGAATGGGTTACTTAGGGTAGTAGTGGAGTCTCTATCCCTAGAGGTGTTTAAGTCTTGGCTTGACAAAGCCCTGGCAGGGTTGATTTAGTTGGGATTGGTCCTGCCTAGAGCAGGGGGCTGGAGTTGATGACCTCCTGAGGTCTCTTCCAGCTCTATGGTTCTATGATTCTATGATTCTATTACTATAAAGTCATTGCGGAGAAACTAAATTAATTCTTTGCTTCAGTCTTCACGGCTGAGGATGTTAGGGAGATTCCCAAAACTGACCCTTGCTTTGTAGGTGACAAATCTGAGGACTTGTCACAGATTGAAGTGTCATTAGAGGAGGTTTTGGAAGTAATTGATAAACTTAACAGTAACAAGTCACCGGGACCAGATGGCATTCACCCAAGAGTTCTGAAAGAACTCAAATGTGAAATTGCTCAACTATTAACTATGGTTTGTAACCTATCCTTTAAATCAGCTTCTGTAATCAATGACTGGAAGATAGCTAATGTAATACCAGTATTTAAAAAGGGCTCTAGAGGCGATCGCGGCAATTACAGACCGGTAAGTCTAACATCAGTACCAGGCAATTTAGTTGAAACAACAGTAAAGAATAAAATTGTCAAACATATAGAAGAACATAATTTGTTGGGCAAAAGTCAACACAGTTTTTGTAAAGGGAAATCATGTCTTACTAATCTATTAGAGTTCTTTGAAGGGGTCAACAAACATGTAGACAACGGGGATCCAGTAGATACAGTGTACTTAGATTTCCAGAAAGCCTTTGACAAGGTCCCTTTCCAAAGGCTCTTACGTAAAAAGCAGGAGGCAGGGAGACAGAGCACAAAATGTTGGATGCCTATCTCTTAGCCAGGTGGCAAATTCCATGGCTTTATGACTAAGCTGAATTGAATTGGAGCAGTTCTGTTCTCTGATAGTGTTTCAGAATATCTTCAAACTTTGTAAGATTACGCTAGTTTTAGTTATACTCAGCTGGTGTACTCAAGGTGATATCCACATCACTTGGGCTAGAAACTTTTATTAAATGGAATCTGAGAATCAGAAACAATTCTGTGTCAAAGGGTGAATCCCTTGGCCCTGAATATTCTAAGCTACGGAAAGAAACAATTGACACAATCTGATGGCATTGGAGGGGAAGATAATAGTAATTTCCCAAATCATGTCTGGTTGATCTCCATGTGCATAAGGGAATTAGACACTGAGTCCTTTCAATGGGATTTTTTTTGTTCCACTCTTTTGCCAATTAGTTTGGTTGGAATATACATTTCAATCAAGATGTTTATCATGTAATATACATTGGTTTGGGGATTCCTAGAATTGCTGTGTGTACAAAAAAACACAGAATCTTGTGACCCTGTGAACTGCCTTTATTCTGAATGGTCCCCCAGCATGATATTCCATCATTTTGGAGGACTTGAATTAATTAGTGGAAGAAAGGGACTGAGTCCATGTTGTCCCCAGGGAGGTAAATGGTTGCTGCACAGCCTATTGAATTAACTTGGTGAGGTTGGAAGTATGTTTATGTGCCATATGCTGTGTTGTCATGTTTCATTATATTTTTACAAAGTCTTATTAAAAAGGGAGGTTAGGGAGAAAAAAACTCCAGAATAATAAATGTTCTCCAATGGGACATTACTGTAACATTTTTTAATTTAATTTTTAAAGGAGTTGTATTTGAATGAGGTGATGTGTTTTACTCCAAGGAGGTTCCTACTATCAAGTCCTCCCCTCATGTTCATGACCTTTGTATTACACAATTTATTAATATGAAATCATGGTTCTGTTACACTTTCTTTGTTCCTTCTAAAATCCAGCAGAGTGTAGCCTAAAACACCTTTTTTAAAATTTCAGTTTGTATTTTGTAAAAAATGAAGAGGTTGGATTTTTTATTTAAAAGTGGAAAATACTTTCTATTTTTCATGTGATGACAATGTAAATAAAATATTCTAGAATATAGTGTGACTCAAGTGGAGGAAAGCATTGCAGCTTGGCTTAGACCCCAACGCTACATCTTGTCTATCCCAATTCCCTAGCCAGTTTAAAACCACTTAGAATTAATTATGAGGGCTCCAAACCTCTTCTTTCCTAGCCTTTACCTGGAGTGGTCAGTTCCAGAAATTAAGATGTAGATATAGGTATAAATAAATGGTTTGGAGTTGCATTCTCTATTTGAAGACATTTATTTCTCTTTTTAATCTTTCAAGCAGAAGAATCACCTTTTTAAATGTGACTGTTAGTCTTAATAGCAGGACTCCACATGTGTGTCAGACTGTTTGTACAGTACCAGAACATAGGAAATTATGTTTCAAAGAAATGAACAAAGCAGAAAGGGAAGAGAACTTCCTACAGCACATTAAAATAGCCCAATTTTAAAGAACCTTACCTTTGAATGTTTCCCTCCCAATGGTTTGATTAGAAACCTGGTGCTTGGCAAGACAAGAATTTTCCCTTTCCCATCTGTATTCTGGGCAGCCGGATTCAGTGGACTTGTGTAAAGAGAGGAGGGTTGGTGCAATATGCTTCCATGGAATTTTAAATAATTTGCATCTCCTTCAACTGTCTTATTTTCTTAAGCACACTTTTTTAGTGCCAGTCATATGCTCCTCAACCCTAACATCACTGAAAGTGACCATTAAATCCCACTGCCTCCCTCATCCCTATTATATTAAGTGCCTGTCAAAACATACAATAGTCCCTCACATTCAGTAATAGTATTTTCACTGAACTGTATTTTATTGCATGATATGGGAGGTGTAAGAGTTTATAGCAGCTTGCAGTTCAGTGGTTTATTGGCATGTGCTAAGTATATTGTGTTCAAGAATAATAACAATTAGTCATCTTCCACTGATAATACTTAGTGTCTTTCATCCAAGCAAATCAGAGTGCTTTATAAACAATGGCTACCACTGTTAGAGTGGATATGTTATCAGCCTAATTTTAGATTGGCAAAGTGAGACAGAGAAGATAGCAAGTGAATGACTGACTCAGTATAGCCTGGGGTAGAATTGAGGTTTCCTGGGTTCCATCTTGTGCTTGATTGTGGTCCACAGAGTTCTGGCTGGTCAGATGGTGCTTGTCTCTTTCTCTCCAGCTGATTTTACAGCCTTTGAAAGGAAGAGGCCAGTAAGAACAAAGTTGGAACCTCTACAAATGGTTTAATTGAAAACCACTTACCTGAGAAGAAATAGATCCCCAACCCCTCCTTGAATTAAGATGCCTGTTGGAGAGGAATGTTCAGGGAGCAGTATTTATAGAGAAAGTCAGGGAAGAAAAAAGGCTAGGAGATTGGGCCTCATGCTGTGGGGTACTGGGAAGCATATGCAATGGAGTGAAGCGACCAAATGGCAGAGAAGCATGGAAAGGTGTGTACAGAGAAAGAGAAATGGAACAGAGCAGATGGATTGGTGTAGCACAGAGGTATAGAGTAGTATTTAGAGCCCTGCAAATTTGCAAATATCCACTTTATATCTGTAGGTATCCTCATCCGTGGACATGGACATGGATATCCATGGCTCATTTTTGCAGATGCAGCATGCAGATACAAAATTTTGTATCAGCACAGGGCTCTAGTAGTGTTCTTTAGGCTACATCTAAACTGCACATTTATTTTGGAATAAGATATTTCAGAAGAAATATTCTGAAATAGCTTATTTTGAAATAGCGCTTAGCTATTTCAAAATAGAGTGTCCATACTGATTGGATGTTAATTTGCATTTAAGGCCACCTGAAACCACTTCAGGCAGGACATCAGGTCAGCAGTTATGTCCTGGAGCTGCTGCCTGAGGCTATCTGAGGCTCTTGCTTAAAGGGACGCCCTCCCCCCTTACAGCAGTGTCTAAGGCTCTTCTCCTTTGCCTACCTCTTTGAGATATAGCAAAGCCTTTTCTTTTGACTGCTGTGGTTGCCCTTTGGACACCTCAGCAATCTAGCCATGGAGCTGGAGCTGCCTCTGGGCAGTCGATGCTTATTGCAGCTTGTGCTGCATCCCTCATGCAGCAGTTTCTGCAGGTTGCCTCCCAGACTCTTCAGGGACCCAACCCCCTGCTCTGCTTAGAGACCCTCCTCACCTCTCTGTGGGCACGGCTCATGCTGTTGGATCCTGCCTGCCTTCTCCTGCACACCGGGCACTGCCGCCTCCGGCATCTGGACACCAGTTCAGACTGGTGGGACGGGCTCATTATGGAGTGGTGGGACAGCCAGCAGTGGCTCCAGAAGTTTTGAATGAGGAAAGACATCTTTCTGGAGCTCTGTGAGTGGCTAACCCCTGCCCTCAGGCAATGGGACACTCACAAGATCCCCACCATCCCCATCCAGAAGCATTTTGCCATCATCCTCTGGAAGCTTGCCATGCTGGACAGCTACTGATCCATGGGGAACGAGTTCAGTGTGGGGAGATCGACCGTCAGGGGCCTGGTCATGTAGGTATGACACTCCTAGGCTATTGTCCCAGGTGGGGATTGGACTGCTGGAATGGGACTCCCTAGGGAAAGAGGTGGTGGGGATGAGGGTGGTGGTGGAAGCCCTCTTCCGGGAGGGTTTTCAGTCCCACCCTCAGAAAGCCCTGCTGGGAGATGAGGTAAGTGGGGGAGTGGAGGATAGTTGCTTCTGGTGTGTGTGGGGGGAGTTGGGCTTGGGGATCTTCCGAGGGCTCTGGCCACCCTGTGACTCTGTCTGTCTGTCTGTCTGTCTCCTTCTACAGTTGGTGAGGGCCATCAACACCATCTTGCTGCACAGAGTCATCAACCTTGGTAACATGAACGCCATCATCGCCGGGTTTGCCAACATGGGCTTTCCCAACTGTGGGGGGGAGCTATTGACGGCACCCACATCCCCATCCCGGCCCCCGATCACTGGGCATCTGTCTACATCAACCAGAAGGGGGTACTTCTCAATGGTCCTGCAGGCCAACACAGACCACCAGGGCCAGTTTATGGACATCTGTGTCGGGTGGTTGGGGAGGGCACACGCCGCGTGTCCTGCAACTCCAGCATGCTTGAGAAGCTGCTCACCGGCACTTTTTTCCCCAACCTCACCATCAGGGTCAGGGACGTGGACCTGCTCATGTGCATGGCGGAGGAGGCAGCCTACCTTCTCTTGCCCTGGCTCATGAAGCCCTGTCCTGGCCACCTTGACCACTCTAGGGAACAGGTTCAATGCCAGGCTCAGCAGGGCCCTCATGGTTTTTGAGGGCATGTTCAGGTGTCTGAAGATGCGGTTCTGATGCCTCCTTAACTGGCTGGACATCAGGGAGCAGAACATCCCACATGCGGTAGCCTCATGCTGTGTGCTCCACAATATTTGTGACCGGAAGGGGACGCATTCCTGCCAGGGTGAGGGGCAGAGGATGACTGGATTGGCAGGGCGTTTGAGCAGCCATGCACATCTGCCATCCAGCAGGCCCATCGGGGATGTGCGCATCTGGGAGGCCCTGAGGGAGAGTTTCTTACAATGACCCCAGTACACTCTCCCCTGGGCCTCACCGCTAGGGACCTGTAAATCTCCTTCCCTGCCTTTCCTCCAACATCCCTTCCTTTCCCCTCTTCCCTGCAGAGACAATAAAACAGACTTAAAAACAACACAGAGTTTTTTTTATTTGGAGTCAAAGTAACTGGGGTGGGACTGGGGAAAGAGCCAGGGAGGGAGGAGAAGAGAGGAGGGATAGAGAGGAGGAGGGATGGTAACCTTGGAGGGGGGAAGGGGCAGAAGGGCTGAGAAGAAGCTCAGGGCCAGTGGCACCTGGCTCTGGTGATCCCATCGCCATGGATATGAGGACCTCAGTGGCCATGGGGGAGGAGCAGGGGCGGGAGCAGGCGCAGACAGCATGCTAGTGACCAGGGATTGCATAGCCGCGCGCAAGGTGCGGCCCTGATCCAGCATCTCCCACCAGGTGTCTCTCCGCAGCTGGATGTCTTCCTGCAGTCTCCAGTCCAGGGTCTGCTCCAGGGATTGGAGTGCTGCAAGGTGCTCCCTCTGGAACTCATCCATGGGTGTTTGGTGCCTGCGGGTCCCTCGGGATCGGGAAGTTGCCCTGGGTGGTCTCAACTGCCCCCTCCTTGTAGCTGGTCTGGTTGTGGAGAATAAAGAGAGATGGTCAGTTATCCCAGGAGACGCTGTGCCTGAAGCCTTGCCCTCATCTCTGAGCTGAGTGTGAGAGTTCTCAGCTCAGATGAAGGCGATGTGCTTAGAGCTAAGCCATGTGCACTGTAGCCCGTGGGCTCTCTCCTGCAGGGGCTCAGTTGTCCTCGGGGACTGGGGCAGGGAGCCTCACTACCCCCTGTCCTGGGGACAAGGAGGCATAGGATGGTGCTGGTCAGAATGGGATCCTGTGAGTAGGAGGGGGGGCCATGTGGCAGCTGGGCTTCCCTCTGTGCCACGCGCCCGCCAGGTCCAGTAGTGGCGGTGTCTCACAGGGAGATAACTTGTATCCCTTCCCACTGGGGAAGAGGGGGACGGTATTGGTGGGGGAGGTGTGTGTGACCCTCCTGCACCTCACTGCACTGTCCCTGGGAGTGGGTGCTACCGTGAGAGTGCAGGCACACCTGTGTGCCCTGTGCGGGACGGCTGAGTGTGTGTATGTGTGTCTCCATGTCCTGAGCCTCCTTCTAGTGGTTGTGGAGGGAGCATGTCCCACCCCAGTGTAAGGAATAGGTCTTTCAGACACCCTGTGGCCAATAGCACAAGGGTCCTCTGGTGCAGCCTGCTGGTGCTGTGTTCCCTGGAGTGTCACTCCACATGCTCCTACATGCACAGGCTGCTGCGCGATCCCCAGGCTGCAAAGGCTGAGCGAGGAGCACACTCCAGCCCCTCACCTCCCATCCCCTCCACCCTGTGTGGTAGGGAACGTGATGGCACTCACCTGATGTGGATTCCCCAGCCTCGGATGATGCCTGGGATGCGTCCAGAGCATGGGGTACCAGCTCAAGGGTCAGGAGGGTGATGCTGTTGGCCTCATCCAGCTCCTCCTCCTCGTCTCTGTCCCCCAGGAGGATGATGACGACCATCTCAAGCCCCGAGTCCACTACCGAGGGGGGAGGGACTGCTCCGCCCCTCAGGATGCAGTTCAGGTCCTCATAATAGAGGCAGATGAGGGGTTCTGTCCCAGAGCAGGAGCTGCGCTCTTGGGCCCTGGCATATGGCTGGCAGAGTTCCTTCACTTTCATCCACACCTGCTCCTGGGTGCAGATGTGCCCCTTGTTGGCCAAGCTCTCGGTCATCTGGTCATAGACATCCACATTCGTGCATCTGGTGTGGATATCCTGGAGGGTTGTCTCCTTGCCCCAGACCTCAATGAGGTCCAGGGACTCTGCACCAGACCAGGAAGATGAACGCCTCTTTTCGGCCCGGGCAGACCCCTGGAAGCTGTCTGACTGCTCCAGCAGTGCAAGGCTGGGTGGGAGCTGCAGACAAGCTCATTGTGGCCAAAATCTGAGGCAGTGACAGCTGCTGAATGGCTCAGGGCTATGAGGGCCCCTTGTCTGCTACAAGCCCTTTCCCCTGAGGCTGTAGCTTTAAGTGCTCCAGGGGAAGGTGAGACTATATACTTTGGCTGAGTGTAGACAGAGTGGCCAGCAAGGCACCTTGGGAAGGGCTGGAGGCTTCTTATTTTGAAGTAACTATTTTGGAAAAGGCATTATTCCTCATTCCGTGAGGCTTACCAATGTCAAAATAAGCCACCCATAATTTTGAAATAATTTCGATGCTTGCATAGTTGCTGTGTAGACGCAATTGCTGTGTAGACACTCGACTAGTAACTGCTGTGTAGATGCTCGCATAGTTATTTCAGAATAACAGCTGTTATTCCAAAATAGGTTTGCTGTGTAGACATACTCATAGTTTTTAAGGTGTTTAGTGGCACTCGCTGTTACATTAAAGCTGTCAGAAACCAGTTAGAGGAGCAGTATGTATGCTGGAGTGTTTGTGTATATTGAGCAAACATAGTAAATTGGGGACCCAGTTGTGCCAATATGGGTTCTCATGTTGACAATGTGTAAAGAACAAAATACACAAAACAAGGGTTGGGAAGGAGATGAATTAAGCAGTAACCTTTGACAGCCTGAATAACTCAAATTCAGTAAGTAGTTTTAGAAGAAAACAGCTGTTACTTTAGGAAGGTGTGTTGTGTAACTTCCCATCATTGGAGTTGTGTAGATTCTGAGGTATGATGTCAAACAGCTAGGGGTAGTGGCCAGTATGTGTGTGAAGGAGGGGGACCCGAACGATTGTCCACAAGACAATATCACTATTAAGATGAGGCTTCTTATGATAGAAAAGTTGTACACCTGCCACAGCCAGTAGGCAACACCCCCAAAGATTACAGCCTGAGAACCAAGAACCTGAACTGGACTTTCTTTTGAGTAGTAATCAGTTAAGGAATATTACCAGTCTCCTGCTGTTGCTCTAGCAAAGCCCCAGATCCATCTAGCACAGCAATGCTATCAATGTTTAAAACATCACCAAAGTGACATCACTGGAGATGTTTGAGTATCCCTCTTTGATCTGCTACAGTTGACACAGCCAACAGGTTTGGCCATAGCTCTATAAAATTAATATTTTCTTCATGGAGCAGCCTAGCATGAAAAGATTTCCAAGTGGCATATGTTGGAAAAGAGGGGGGAGGGGGAAGAAAGGCTGCCAAAGGTCTATGCAAAAAGGAAAAAAAAAACCCACACAAAAACGAGAGAGAGCAAAGTCATTTACAGCCTGCCACTGAATCAGAGTCGTAACCTGACCCAAGCTGTGTCATGCTACCAAGAACATTAACTACAAACAGTTTCCACTTCAGCAGCTCCTGCCAAAAATAAACAGTCCAGACTTTCCTGGCTGGTTGTTGGGATTCTCTTTTTCTCTCAATGTTTTTCTTCTTGTAAAAGACTACTGGGACTCAGCTGATGCTGTGTAATTGGAACACACTGCAACATTTCCTGTGACAAACTAGTTTCTTAGCTTATTTCCATCTCATTCTTTTTACCATTTTGAAGCGGCCCCCCAGAATAAAACTAAGAAGCTAAAAATTTGGTAATAGTCCTGAACTGTTTATAGATTACTACTCAAAAGAGGGTTCAGTTCGGCTTCTTGGCTCTCAGGCTGTTATCTTTGGGGTGTTGCTTAGTAGTTACGGCGGGTGTTGTTCAACCTTTTTTTTTACAGTAGCCTGATAAAACAAAGGGCCAATCCATACTTAAGTGGAATTTTTGCATGCTAAGGGAGTACAGGGATCATACCCCTCCTGGGACTTGTGGGGAGGGGCATTGTGAGTTTTGTTGACTTTTTTTTTAAATGCAGCTCTTGTCTATGGATCCAAAGCTATGGGTAGGTATGTTTTAAATATACTGCTAAATAGGGGTGTGTTTCAAATTTGGATCTGAAAATAATATGCCTTAGTTTGTTTTGTCCCAAAATATTCACGGAAGTGGTCAATGGGGTCAGTTCATACTTATATTTAAAATGTGGGCAATTTTTTGAAAAAGCAGCATGAAGATTGGCCTGAGGCAGAAAATACACTTGGAGTGAAGGGAAGGAGAGAGTGACACAGGTCCATCTGTAAAGGAGTTGATATCCATCACTCCCCCATCCCTTTATCATGCATACGACCAGCCTGGTGCTTGTGTGGCTATGTTCTCTCCAGGGGAAATGTAGCAGGATAAAGATGTATAGGTCTTCATTAGAAGCCAGTATTGGCATCTGGGAGTCTATGGCATCCTCTTCAATACGAGTTGAAAATCTTGATTGCCATGCTATCTGGCTGTGTCAGGGTTACTACTTTCTTCTTGAGCTGGACTGAATTGTTGTCATCAGATTACAGGTAGTAATTTCTTTTAACCTGGGTTTGCAGATATCCTTGGATTTCTCTGAGTCAGTATTTTGATACACAAGGGCATCCGGCTATGTCTAGGACAGCATTTGAACAGAAAAGGGCCACACCAATTTTTAGTATAATCTGCACAATTGATTTTTTAAAACAGATAACCTTTTAAAGAAACGGGCCCAGCAGCACATGTAACTATCACTAGTGCTTTTTATTCTTGTGCTTTTTCTTCATGGTATTCATGGTATTTCAGAGAAGCTGAAGTTTGGCACTTGACTCCCGTATGTCTGTGTTTCAGTATTGAGCTAAACAAGAAGAAAAATGCAGAACGTAAAATCAGCAACCCATGTGTGTTATAATTTTATACCTGTACTGTGTCAGTTTGATCAATATAATTAATGCTTTCACTTAGCACTTGCTTTCATTCTTCCATTATTGCATGGTTCTTAGTGCAACCACAGCAACAATATAAGGGGGAAAATATGTTCTGAAAATACAGCAGTTAATTGCTAAATTCAGCATACAAAATGGCAGCTGTTGTGACGGAGTAACTTATGGGTAGGACTGAGACCTGGCAAGAAGGAATTCTCCAATTCACAGGGAGAACTGTTGGATGTATATATGTGTTTTGTACCTTTTTATTATTTTAATTAAATTATATTGTTGTAGCTGCTGAAGGAGATAGGCCAAGACTTCTTACATTGTTTTCCATTAGCTATCTGTAGAATCCTGCAAATCTGCAGATATCTGCAAGAATCCGCATCCGCTGATGTGGGTGCAGACATCCACCGCTCATTTTTGTGGCTGCAGATACAAATTTTGTATTTGTGCAAGGCTCTAGCTATCTGGTGTGCATATCACCTCATTGTACCTCCGTTTCCTCATGTGATAAATCAGGACAATAACTTCTATATCTCATTGGTGCTTTGCAATTCAGTGAGCGTTTAAAACGTATTTCAGGCTCTCCAGATGTGAAACACTAGCTTGCACTTCTTCAGCTCTTTCTGTTCAAGGATCTCAGTGTGCCTGCTGAACTAAACGTCACAACATCCCTGTGCATTATTTTCATTTTACAGGTAGACCTTGTTAATACACAAGATATGACTTACCTAAAGTCACTCATTGAGCCAGCAGTGGTGCCTAATTTCACCCCATAAAATGCACACATTCCCAAGCCTTCAAATGCTAGTCTAGAAATGGTGGGGGAAAGTATTGGATCCACATCTCGATTTAGATCTAAGTAAGAATTAAGGCCATGTCAACACTCAAGGGAAAATCAGTGCTGTCATAATCAATCTTCTGGAGTTTGATTTTTTAGCAGGTCTCGTTAAGACCCGGTAAATCAGACTCAGAGGGTGCCCCATCAGTAGCTAGTATTTCTGCTCCTGTGAGAAGTAAGAGAAGCCTACAGAAGCATTTGCTCCCTTTGACCTTCCGCTGTGGGGACAGTGGGGAAACTCGAAATAGGGTACGTCAACTCCTTCTATGTAATTAACATACCTGGAGTTCTGTATCCTGATTTGACCTTCCTCTTCAATGAAGACCTGGCCTAAGTCTGTGTAAAATGGCCTTAATTTAAATGGTGATTTTCTGCCCTGCTCCATAACTATGCAAGTGAGATCTCAAAATAATTAAAGTCAAAGCCTTCTTTGGAGCAAGAAAGTTCAGGAGCTTTGTCAGAGCCCCAGGATGTTGTCATAGAAAGCCCCTCCTCTGAATCCCTGAAGTCCCAAAGGGAAATTTGAAAGCTTTTCTTTCTCTCCCTCACCCTAATTCCTACCTCCGAACATCTGCCATGAGCCATAGTATCGCCTGATGGTAGGAAAAGAACTATGTTTTTAAACAGCCTGTCAAAGTTTGCTTCATTGACCCCCTTGGAAAGTGTCATTTGCCTTCTAGGATGGTGGGAACCTGGAGTTGGACACAGCCCCTTTAGTATTTGGACCTGTGTGTATTTAATCCAGTTAGATGAATTTGTAACTCCAGCCGTGCAGCATCCCTAAATACTGTGCTGTCTCAGTCAGTTCCTGAACCCCAGCACATATGCAGCGATGCCAGGAGGAGCTTGATTACAATGATCCTGTTTTAAAGCTGCCATAAACAGCACTGATATTTATGACTGCATACCTTTGTTTACTCCCTTCTGGCAGCTTACAATGAAATGAAAATTAAATCTCACTTCTGGGGTTCTCTCTCTCTTGTTGGTGGAACTCATCAAGAGGTGTTTTTGTCTTGCAAATATTTCACTTATTGTGTTATGCTGTTAGTTGCTGGAGTGAAACAGATGCACATTTCTTTGTATTTCGCCTTTCCTAGACTTTCAGGATAATTAGCAAACAAATGAGATTCAAAGCCCTGAAAGGATTCAGGATTTTGATAGTGCATTATGTTTTACAAATTTATTTAGGGGACAGAATTGGCACAAGCATATGACACCAACACCTATGGTATCCCATTAATTACTGCCTGATTACTTTCTATACCCACGCTCTAAAAAGCCTTGTAACCCAATTATTGGAACTCATGTCCTGTTGGGTTTGCATCTTCACCATAGTTGGATGTTGCCATGGTGATTGGCATAATGGAGCTTAAAGATGCTACAGATGTAGCATGACAGGAGAGTCAGGAGAGTGTGAGCTAGGAACAAATGCAGTGTTAAAACCAAAGTTGGTTACTCTTTCCCCTTGTTGGCTTTCCTGCAAAGTGTTTGGGGGGGAGGGGAGCGCGGAGTATTTCATCACAGCAGATGTCCTTCTTGTACTTTATATAGGAGGGAGACTTTTTTCTTCAAAGGAATTCTTAGAGTTGTTCAGTTAATTGTCATTTATATAATGCACCATTTAGATTTGTGTTTGTGTATTGGCTGTCAGCATAGCATATTTTTAATATTTACTCCCTGCGTATATTTGCTTGGTTAGAGTGGCAAAGAAAAAAATATCCCCCACCAGATTCCTGCACACATTTTTAAATGGAAGCTATTATTCAGACATTCATCAACAGAAGTTGGTAAGTTTCAAATCCAGAAAAAAATACTTGCTAATTAGAGTTAATAGGTAGATTCTTGTAACTATTATCATCCGTTTTGCTTTAGAGTTTTGTTTTGTTTTAAAGTTGAAAATGTTTTCTACCTGTGTGGCAGAATCATTGAAAAATTGACCATCTGCTGTCAGGAAATATCTGAGTTTTTTTTTCTATTCTCTATCAATCAGTGAGTGTAACTTGTTCTGTTTCTAAACCCTTGCTGGAAGCCACATAAGCATTCAAATTTGAAATATAACAACATTTACATTTTTTCATGAAAGCACAAAATTGAGATGCATTGGCTCTTGAGCCAGAAAGCTCTGGTACATTTTTCACATTCCCATTTAATGAGAAGGCGCAAAACTCAAGCTTTTATTTCAGCCAGTCTGCAATGTTTTAAAAAGGAACTAAAAATATATCTCATCACGGGAAGCAAATAAATGATTGAAAGTTTTGTTTTGAAAGGAAATTAGGAAAATATTAGAATTCCCCAGTGTAAGGAAAATCTCAACTCTGGGGAAAATTAAATACAATATTTCTTTTGCCAGAGGTTATTTGGGTTCCCTGTATTTGTATTTAGCTGTACATTATTGATCAAAATTACTACTGGTCATTTCATATGAAACTGACATTTGAATCTAATTCCGTCTCTTTCCTCTTCTTGCATATGCTTAGAGTTGTCCTACACTGGGGATTACAGTCATTGGTGGTAATGCATGTGTGATGCCTGTGCACTGATGCATGTGCTTAGTCTTAGCACAGGCTGGCATAGCTGTGATTTGCATAGGTGGTGTTTACACCTCCTTGAAACACAAATTGTGCGGATAGTGCTAATTATGGAATTTAGCAGTTTGTGTTCAGGCCAGGTTTGTACTAAAAGCACTTGACCAGTGTAGCTGTAGTGGCAAAGGGTTCCTAGTATCAACACAACTTACACTGGCAAAGCTTATTCCAACCTTATTCCTGTGAGGGAAATAAGTTAAAAGAACAGTATTGCAAGTATAATTGCATATGCATGATGGGCTTTTGGCAGCACAGCTTGTCAGCAACAGTTTGTACCTCCTCACACTCTTTACTCTAGCTATGTTGGCTCCTGTTGGTGGAGGTAGCATCCTCACTAAGTGCTAAAGTGGAGCAGCTGCATCTCTGTCAGTGTAGACAAGTCGTTAACCTTTATCGACATACATTTTTAATTTCATGTTCCTTGAAGTCAAGAGGAGAATGAGTACTGGTCAAGGAGGCTGTAAAACCCAATGCACTGGGGATAAAGGATGGCTGAGAAATAAGCTGGCAGGTGTGGTCAGGGAGGAGGAAGCTAGGCTGCATTTATGCTGTTAAAATTATAATGAACATTGCCCTTAGATGCAACGGAGATGGAAGCTATAGAGAGAGACTCTGAGACTTCTTAAAAAAATTCAAGTGCTTATTCTTTCTGGCTATTTAAAAGCTTTTCCTTGGTTTTTCCTTTGCAAATCATAGAATCATAGAATACAAGAACTGGAAGGGACCTTGAGAGATCAAGTCCAGTCCGTGGTCCACTGCCCCTGACAGATGTCTATCTAACTTGCTCTTAAATATCTCTAGAGATTGAGACATCACAACCTCCCTAAGCAATGTATTCCAGTGTTTAACCACCCTTGCAGTTGGGAAGTTTTTCCTAATGTCCAACCTAAGCCTCCTTTGCTGCAGTCTAAACCCATTGCTTCTTGTCCTATTATCAGAGGCCATGGAGAACAATTTTTCTCCCTCCTCCTTGTGACACCCTTTTAGATACTTGAAAACCGCTATCATGTCCCTTCTCGGTCTTCTCCTTTCCAGACTCAACAAGCCCAATTCTTTCAGTCTTCCCTCATAGCTCATGTTCTCTAGAACTTTAATCATTTTTGTTCTTCTTCTCTGGACCTTCTCCAGTTTCTTTACAACTTTCTTGAAATGTGGTGCTTCTAATTGAGGCTTAATCAGTGCAGAGTAGAGCAGAAGAATGACTTCTCATGTCTTGTTCACAACACTCCTGTTAATGCATCCCAGAATCATGTTTTCTTTTTTTTTGCAACTGTATCACACTGACTCATATTTAGCTTGTCCACTATGACTCCTAGATCCCTTTCTGCAGTACTACTTCTTAGACAGTCACTTTCCAGTCTGTATGTGTGAACAGGATTGTTCCTTCCCAAGTGGAGCACTTTGCATTTGTCCTTATTAAACCTCATCCTATTTACCTCAGACCATTTCTCCAGTTTGTTCAAATAATTTTGATTTATGACTGTATCCTCCAAAGCAGCATGATTGTGAACCATTAATAACTACTCTCTGAGAACAGTTATCCAGCCAGTTATGCACCCACCTTATAGTAGCCCCATCTAGGTTGTATTTGTTTAGTTTATTGATAAGAAGATAATGCGAGACCGTATCAAATGCCTTACTAAAGTCTAGGTATACCATGTCCACTTCTTTTCCTTTATCCACAAGACTTGTTATCCTATCAAAGAAAGCTATCAGATTGGTTTGACATGATTTGTTCTTTATAAATCTATGCTGGCTGTTAACTATTATCTTATTTTCTTCCAGATATTTGCAGATGAATTCCTTAATTACTTGCTCCATTATCTTTCCCGGCACAGAGGTTAAACTGTCTGTAGTTTCCTGGGTTGTTCTTACTTCCCTTTTTATAGATGGGCACTATATTTGCCCCTTTCATGTCTTCTGGAATCTTTCCTGTCTTCCATGATTTTTCAAAAGCTGATAGCTAAAGTCTCAGATACCTCCACTATCAGTTCCTTGAGTATTGTAGGATGTATTTCATCATGCCCTGGTGACTTGCAGACATCTAACTTTTCTAAGTAATTTTTAACTTTTTTTTTTTATTATTTTATCTTCTAAACCTACCCCATATCCACTAGCAATCACTATGTTAGGCATTCCTTCATCATCAGACTTCTTGGTGAAAATCAAAACAAAGAAGTCATCATGCTCCTCTGCCATTTCCAAATTTCCTGTTATTGTTTCTCCTTCTTCACTGAGCAATGGGCCTACCCTGTCCTTTGTCTTCCTCTTGTTTCTAATATATTTATAGAATGTCTTCTTGTTACCCTTTATATCTCTAGCTAGTTTGAGCTCATTTTGTGCCTCTGCCTTTCTAATCTTGCCCGTGCATACCTGTACTGTTTGCTTATAGTCATCCTTCGTAATTTGACCTAGTTTCCACTTTTTTTATGACTCTCTTTGATTTTTAGATCATGCAAAATCTCCTGGTTAAGCCAAGGTGGTCTCTTGCCATACTTTCTATCTTTCCTTCACTGTGGAATAGTTTGCTTTTGGGCCCTTAATAATGTCCCTTTGAAAAACTGCCAACTCCGTTTTTTCCCTCTTTGTCTTGCTTTCCATGGGACCTTACCTACCAGCTCTCTGAGTTTACTAAAATCTGCTTTCCTGAAATCTATTTTTTCTATTTTGCTGTTCTCCATTCTACCATTCCGTAGAGTCATGAACTCTATGATTTCATGAACAGTTTCATCCAAGCTGCCTTCCACTTTCAAATTCTCAACCAGTTCCACCCTATTTGTTAAAATCAAATCTAGAACAGCTTCCCCTCCGGTAGTTTTCTCAACCTTCTGAAATAAAAAATTATCTCCAGTGCAGTCCAAGAACTTATTGGATAATCTGCGCCCTGCTGTGTTAGTTTCCCAACATATGTCTGAATAGTTGAAGTTACCCATCACCACCAAATTCTGTGCTTTGGATGATTTTGTTTGTTGTTTGAAAAAAGCCTTATTCACCTCTTCTGCTTGGTAGGTGGTCTGTAGTAGACTCCTAGCATGACATCACCCTTGTTTTTTACCCCTTTTAACATAACCCCGGAGACTCTTAACAAGACTGTCATCTATGTCCATCTCCACCTTAGACCAAGTGTATTCATTTTTAATATATAAGGCAACACCTTCTCCCTTTTTTCCCCCCACCTGTCCTTTCTGAGTGAGCTGTACTCTTCTATACCAATATTCCAATTGTGTGTACTATCCCACCAAGTTTCTGTGATACCAACTATGTCATAAAACCAGCTCCCAACAGGACTGGCTGCCTGTTGCCCAGCGCTGCTGCCTCTGATACAAAGGTATCAGGGCAGGGTGGCAGCAGCCCCTGTGTGGGGTGGAGGGTCTGAGCTCCTGGACCCAGCATGAGCTGGAACTGAGCCATGCTGCCTGCCTGCCCAGCTCCTAATACACTTTAAATGCAGAGCTGCTGCGGGGGTAGGTCCCAGACCTGGCACAAGCCAGGACTGAACTGGGCTGCTTGCCAGCCCACTAAAAAATTTACTGGGGGGGGAGGGGAATGTGTGTACAGGAAACCCCCAGCTTCTGACCACCTGAGTTAGGACCCCCCACACTTACAACCATTTTTGTAAGGGCTGAAGGGGCCAAAAAACCCCGACTTACGTCCTTGGCCTGCATTTAAGATGACGCACAGCACCTATTGTAAATGAGGGTTCGAGTTACGATGCCCCTGACTTGCAATGCTTCCCTGGGAACCAATCGTGTCGCAAGTTGAGGGCTGCCTGTAGTCTATAAGTATTAACCTACAAGCTTTTGCTTATTGGTTAATTGGTTAATCGACAACACTATTACATCCCTAGTTTCCATCATATGCATGGTTTACGTTTGGTTCAGTGGCTTGCAGCACTCACACTCTACAAATTGTTCCAGCAACCCTGTCTCATGGCGTCATGGAAAGGTGCAGGCTACTTAATTCTCTCAACTGTGCAGCTATATACTATTGTTGAAAACTGAGTTACTATTTATCCCCTTGATCCTGCAAAGGCTTATCATGTGTGCTGGATAGAAGACGTATGGAGAAATCATTGGGAGCATGAATGTGACCAGGGCCTAAATTCTTAGCCCCTCCTGCCGTCCCTTACTTCAGAAACACATATTTCAGATACTAGGGGATAGGTTCATTGAAAGTGTCTAACTACCACCTTTCTGTTCTTCCATTAGCAGGAAACAGAAGGAAGCTAGCTTGAAACTGAACACTAACAGTATTATGTGATTTCTTATTCACGAAGTTCTGGAGTGAGTCCTAAATTCTCTAGTAAGCTGTCAAAGTGAGACATGTTTCACTGCTCTTAATGTAAACCTTGTTAATGAGAAAACAAGGAGTGAGAGTTTGGTCTATGCTTGGTGTGGGGTGGGCCGTTGCAGTTTCCTAGCAACACCTAATACCAAATCATAGCTTTGTCATCCAGTCTCCTCCTTTCCTTGCACATACATTTGTCTTACTGTCTCTGTGCTGTACTATGCCATTTCAATTTGGGCTAAGTAACTAATAGTGAGTGACTTGTACAAAAGGTATCTGAAGCAAGGAAATCAGGGTATTAATAATTTTAAATGCTGATATTAATTTACTTGGGTAGAATGTGCATTCTTTTATATGTAATAATTTTATTGTTCAGAGAGATAAAATGCAGTTCAATTTATTGTGGTCAAAATGACAGCGAACATAACTTTCATACACTCATTTGTAAACTTCACAATGAAACCTGTTTAGTAAGTATGTAGTTATGTTTAGGTGCTATTAAGTGCTGTGTTATAGGCATAGCTTTTATTTTTAGAATAAGAGTTTGTAGTTACTTCTAATAAAGTAGAATCTAGAGGTCCTAATGAAGACCCAGTTGTGCTAGGCACTGTACATACTTAATATGAAAAGACACTTCCTGTCCCCAAAGCTTACAGTCTAAATATATACAGTAATTCCTCATTTAACACTATAGATGTGTTTCTGAAAATGTTTGTGCTAAGCGAAAACGTGCTATGCGGGGTCAATTTTCCCATTAAAAATAATGGGAAAAGGGGAGGTTGCATTTCAGGTGGTGGTGGCGAAGTTAATTTTTTATTGGTGCTGGGTCGTCAACGTCAATATTAGATATCTAGCAACACAAGTCGCTGCAGTTTGTTAAAACAAAGATAAACACGTGAGTGAGCGGAGGAGCGCTGTGACCATGTGTATTTATCCGCTCATGCGTATTACCACTGTTTTCACCAACTTATCCCGCCACACGAAGTAGTCCGCTACTTTCTTATTTTCGTGTTATTTCGGGGACGGTCGTGTTATTTGAAAAACTTTCCTAAAAAAAAAAATCGTGCTATTGTGAAAACGTGTTAAGCGGGCACATGTTAAACAAGTAATTACTGTAATTATAAAACAGTTGGATACAGCTAGCATTTTGGGGTAGAGAGGGATGGAGAAGGTTTATGATGTTTAGCAGAATTAATGTAAATTATAAATTGGAGGATTCTAGCAAAAATAAAAAACTAACGACCTTGAAAAGAGACTAGAACCAAAATTTCAGATTTTTTTAGAATACAGTGTTCTTTTATCCTTTTTTGAATAATAGATTTGCTGCAGCATGCTTGAAATAAAAGCGACAATGAATTTGTGAAAATAGACATTTCACACATATAATGCTTTTTATAAATGACCTTCATATTGTTAGCTAAAGGACTGTCAAGTATTGCTCGTGGACAATATACATTAGCTGTCCTTCACAATACTAAGGTCATATAAGGCTGAATTAAAAGCTGCAAGAGGTGGCCCATATTCTTTAACCATGTCACAGATGTTTTTCATATTCATCAGGAACGTCACTTTTTGTCTTCAGCAAATACTCAGTTTTTAGAGTAATAGAAGCTTCACTGGCTGGATCCCTTCCCCCCGTCATCTCTGGGTTAAAAGATAGGAAAAACAAGATCTGAAAGGTATGACAGTGCCTCTATAGCAGCAAAATGCTAACTTGATCATCAGCCATAGACTTCAAAAGAGGGCATTGCAAGCTAAAATATTACTTTGTCTGAGCACCATGCTGAGTAGAAAAAGTAGATTAAAAGTGAGCTATTGGAGTGGAAATGAATAAGAGCAGTCATTTTTCATGTAGGTAAGATGGAGCTTTTCATTACATTTTCTTGTTTTGTGGAAGCATAAAACACTTCCTTTTGTTTTCCTTTTTCAGAACCAAGAGGAACATTAAAAATGGAAGAACTTGTGGTTGAGTTTGTAACTGAGTTGCATGGGTGAAAAAGAAAGCAACTACTATCTCTACATGCATGATATTGCATGTGCACAAAGAACAAAGGGTTTTGATGACCTTAAAGTAGAGAAGTCTGTCTAATTATTATTTACATTACAGTAACACTCTAGGCCCCTGTTGAAATTAAGGCCCTGTTGCTCTGTGCAGAGTAGGGATGTGAAGGTGTAACTATGTACATGGTTAACCAATGAGCATGCTTAAAAGCTGGCTCCCCGTGTTCACCGGCTCCTAAAGGACCTGCCTGGGGAGCCGCCTTCCTCCCCTGTATGTAACACATTTTTCAGTGGTTACATATTTACTGAAGCACACTTTAACACTAAACAGTTTCTCACTGAAAACTCTCACCAATGATTTCTGAGTGGGTACATATCTGGTGATTAGGATATAAATGACTCTTCTTATTTTTACATAATACATTTATCTGAGATGAAAATTATTCAAATATAACTTTTTTTTAGGAAGAGTTACTCCCTTTGCACTTTAATATGTAGATTTGATGCCTTGGGAAATGGCATTCTTACTTGACGGCAAGGTCAATGAGTTCCAAGCACATGCAATTAAATCTTTCTCTAGTGTTTTCTCTAGTTCATGAATTCATTCCAAAGCTCATTTCCTAGTTTGTCAGGAAATTGTTTTCTACCTTATTGCTTGAGGTGCAAAATAATCCTGAGGAAAGGAAAAGAGTCAAGAGAGAGCATCCCTTCAGTGCTGTAATAGCTCAGTGTTTCTCAACCAGTGGTATGAGTACCCTTAGGGATACTCGAGAGGTACCCCTGGGTACCTCTGGGGGGTACGTCAACACAACCTCTGGGGGGAACGTCAACACAACTGAAATTTGGAGAAAACTGAATTTTGGTTTTAAGTTTTACAGCGTTTTATTATTTTTGTACTTTTTACATCCAAAAATTTCATCACCCACCTGGCTACAATTAAGTTGTTTAAACAAATGTGTTGCCATGGTAGAAAAAAAAATGTGTGTGTCTGAAAACTGTAAGTATTGGGGGTAATTTTTTTAAAGGGGTACTTTATAAAAAAAGGTTGAGAAACACTGCTCTAGCTACCCCAGCGTTGGGCAATATGCAAAATTCTGTATCTTTTGTGTCTCCCAATCAAGTTTGATTCTAAAGCAAAATTAAAGCTAATCCCCACCACCCTCATCATTACTAGTAAAACTCAGTTTTGCTAAATGAGAGACTATAGTAATTCAGCAAAAATGTGGGATTATACTGAAGGTGGAAGTACTGCAGGTTTCTATCTCCACATTTAGTAGCATGCCTAATCTAATCTCTGTTCAGACATGCATTTGAATGTAAGATTATGGCTAGCAGTGATTTATAATGCTTGCCTTTCTGGAGCATACCTTCTTTCTCTCCACAGGCTGTTCTCTTTTGGTCATTTAAGTTTCATCTTCTGATTCCATTACAGATACTGTGCTGGACAGAAACATAGAGTCAAATGGTGGTGTTAGATTTAAACACCAGTGTAAATCTGGAGTGGTTCAGTGGATTTACACCAGTACATAAATGAGATTAAATATTGCCCATGTGGGGAAAGAAGGTGGGGGAATCTTCTTTTAATTCTGGAAACCTTATCTCTTTGTTTCTGTTACCTCTGCAGTAGTACCACACTGTTATTGTGTAGCATGTTTTCCAGTAAATTGGACATGTTTCTAGTGGAAAAGTGTGCTAAGCAAAAGCTAAATTACTAACTCCAATTAACTACTTGAAAATGTTTCTACTACATCTGTGTAGCAGTGTTGAGAAGAAGATGTTATTCTAGTTGTGGAATAATAAAAAAAAACCCCAAGTAATTTCCAGTATACTAATTAACTTTTTCTCCAGATCCACATTCATATGAAATATATACAAAGAAACAATGACTAAATGTGGATAAAAGTTAAGGTACTGGCCTTCACCCACATGCAGACAGCACTAGTGCCATACCTCCCATACCACAAGAAGAATTTAGTAGACAGCTTCTTACAATATAACCATGTGCAAAACCAATGAGAGATTTTAGTGAGGCAGAAAGTAGAGATTAAAAAGGATCATAGTATAGTTAAAAGATAGTTTCCCTATATCAAAATAGTTATAAACTGCTTTGTTTTAAAAAACAAACTAAAAATCTTAAAGCCCTGACCCCTTGACAATGCATCACTCTGGGAATGTTGTTTCTTTTGTGGTAGGCAGTGCCTGGGAATGTCAATATGGCCCAAGAACCCATTGTGCTAGGTCAGGCCTGGGCAAAATACAGTCTGCAGGCCGAATCCAGCCCGCCAAGCCACCTGATCCAGCCCATGGAGGCAGTGGAGAGCCCATGGCAGGTTTTCCTGCTTGACCCACAGCCCTGCATGCCGTGCAGAAATGTGGCCCCAGTGTTCTGTTTCTGTTTTAAAACTGATGGAGAGGGGAGAAGTTTCAGGAGCTGGCCCGCCCCCAGCACAATCCCACTGGCCAATGGGAGCTGCTCATTGGAATAACAGGCAGCCAAGAAGAACCACCTTCCCTCTTCTCTGCTCAGTAATTCAATGAAGCACAAACAGCCAGGTTAGCAGGCAGGCAGGCTGGCTGGGAAACATTTTAAGCTCTGCAGGTAGGCAGGCTAGTTTGGCAGCTGGGAGGTAAGTCTCTTGGCCACAGACTGCTTTTGGCACCGCAGCCCTTTCCTGCCCCATCTCTCTGCCCCTCACACTCAACATTCCCAAACCGTCTGTCCCCCTCTGACACTCCTACCTCCTCCCAGATCTGGCACCCCAGTCTCCTGCCCCAAATCACAATTCCCTCCTCCCCTAGGTCAGATCCCAAATCCCTGCACTCCAGTCCCATGCCCTAGGTCACAACTGCCTCCTTTACTCAAACTCCCTCCCAGACTCCAGTCTCCTTCCTGCACCCAGCTCCTTACCCCAAGCTCCCTTCTGCACCCAACCTCCATTCCAGATCTCACATCTCCTCCATTAATATGGTGGAAGAGTGTGGCCCTCGACGACTTTCCAAAATCTTGGGAGTGGCTCCTCATCAAAAATTATTGCCCACCCCTGTGCTGGGTGCTTTACAAACACACAGTAGACGTGGCCAACACTTAGCAGTTGTCCCCTAATACCTCAGAGGGAGAGAGAAGTGCCCTTGGAGAATGAACTCTGTTCAGGGTCTGTCATCTAGGAAATGAAGGAAAAACAGCATCACTTTCCTGGAGCTATGGGTGGTGGAAATATGCCTGGGACTCTAATCCGCGGTGGTGAATGATACCTTCTGATCAAAATAGATGTCCTCAGCATGATATAATAGCTTGTAAGTGCTGCTGTTCCCACTGCTCTAAGGCAGATCACACACATTAACATGTATCCAAACTTCCACCTTCAAAGGATATTCATTTTATTGCTAAGTTACAACAACAGACACAAACCCCAGCTTAATCTTGGTAGTTCTGAATGTTTTCCCTGCAGAAAAATTGTTTGCCACTGCTAGAGTCCCTCAATGCCTTTCAGCTTTTAAATTCCTTGATTAGAGAGGATGGGAGCCACTTGATCTGACTGCCAAAGTGAATCAGCTGAATGGGACCGCATCTGTCTACATGGTTGCTCTTGAACAGGCAAGGAGGCCCAAAAGGAAAATCACCCCACTACGAGGGCATCAGCCTGTCCTAGGGGATGTAAAAAGATGCATATCTTCCCTGAGGGCAAATCAAATATGAAGACTGGAGAGTCCATCAGGCTTGTTTGGGTGTCAAGGGGTTGCACCACTTTAATTATCTCCATTTCTAAACTAATATATTTAAAGCAACAACAAAAGCTCTGTGTAGATCAGGCGTTACATATTGTAATTGCTGCTGGGAGCATCTCTGCAGGTTTGGTAAACCAGCAGATATCGGCCCTTAATTCCAGTCTGTTGGTATTACTGGACCACAGCAGCCCATCTCATCCGTTAATATGGAAGCTTCAGTAAAATATGCCACCCTGAGGCCATCAGAATGCAATGGGTGCCTGAATCAGAACAATTTGGTGCTTCACAAAAATCTGCCTGTGTGGCCTGGTCTATGCTAAAACATTAAGTCAAACCAGTTGTTGTCATTCTGGGATGTGCTGCTATGGCATTTTAAGTGCAGACAGTACATCAGTGTGATCTAACAATTCAAATAGATTCCATAGTAGCTATTAATAGTGCAGTGAAATTATTACTGGGAGAAATAAAAAGGTACCAATAGGATATATACCATAAGGCAAACAGCCTCCTCTCCTTCTATCCTCAGCCAGGAATGATAAAGAGAGGAATCATAGCCCAAATTTGGGGACGAAAGGATCTCGCAAATTCTTAAACAGCCTGCAGGAATTATTCACCCTTCCTTTCATCACCTCTCACAATGCAGAGAAAAGAGAGCACATAAATATGGTATTCTAAAGGTGATAAAAGGAACCAAATATTTGAACTTTTTCCACACAGCTGGGGGCTTTTAAGAAAGACTCACCCCAAACAGTGTCACAGGATTGGAAGAGCGTGGGCTCCAAAGAAGGAGTTTGTAAAGCTGATACCTAAGTCAACATCTGTATGTTCACAAGTGGGGTCTGTAGGCAATATCAAGTGAGAGAAACTTTACCAGTCCTATTATTTTTTTTCTCTGAGCATTAGTGTGTGGAGATCTCACTTTCCCCATAGAATCTTCCTGTATATATAGGAACTGGCATAGAAATGCAGGGAAAATCTCTATTAAAAAAGATTTCTGAGGTTAACTTTGAAATTTTATAAGCTTTTTGTTTTTTGCCTGCAGGGGGAGGGAAATTATTACTCCATGTATAAGGGTTCATTGCTTAATAGCTATGGCTGTCATCCCACTTGTTTGGGTACTCTGGCTGCTTCCAGTCACTCTGGTAAAAGGAATCCGAGCATTCATCTATGGCTTTTATAGCCCCTGCCTCTGCCATGGATCCAGTTAACCCAGAAACCTTAACTTATGCCAAGTAACCCAGTACTGATCCTCTGCCCTGATTCCTTTCTTTTGGCTTTGACCACTGGCTCTGATGCCTGATTCCTCACATCTTGGTTCCTGACAGAAGGGAACTAACTGACCTGATGAGGGAAAAAAATGATGTTTAAAGATTCTTCTACCCTCCCCACCTTGAATCTGCAGTATTAGCCCAGTATCAAACTAATATTGCTGCTTCCCCTACATCCACCAAACCAACTTAGGAAGGTTTGAATTTAGCTGCCATAGAAAACCAAGAGGTGGGAGGATAGGATTTCAAACCTGTGATATTGATTTAACAGCCCAAAAAAGATTTCTGTAGGAAAACATGCTTAGCTACCTTTCAGCAGATACAAAAGTTTCAGAGGAGTAGCCATATTAGACTATAACAGAAAAAACTTTAAAAACAACAAATAGTCCTGCAGCACCTAAAAGACTAACAAAACATGTAGACAGTATCATGAGCTTTTGTGGGTTCATCTGGAGAATTGACTTGTGCCCACAAAAGCTCATGATACCATCTACAAGGTCCAGGTTGGATATTAGGAAAAACTATTTCACTAGGAGGGTAGTGAAGCGCTGGAATGGGTTACCTAGGGAAGTAGTGGAATCTCCATCCCTGGAGGTGTTTAAGTCTCGGCTTGACCAAGCCCTGGCTGGGTTGATTTAGTTGGGATTGGTCCTGCCTAGAGCAGGGGGTTGGACTTGATGACCTTCTGAGGTCTCTTCCAGCTCTATGGTTCTATGATTCTATGATACATTTTTGCTAGTCTCTTAAAGTGGTGTGAGACTATTTGTTGTTTTTTTAAGTTTTTTTCAGCAGATAGGCATTAATTCTAGCTGCGACTATTCATATTCCCTGAATTGTTAAGGGAACACAAGCTAAGCTTTAGCAAAGTATCCGTAGAAGCTGGATTCTTCTAGCTACCTTCAGGAAATTTGCACATTTCCCTCCTGCTTCCTTTTTGATCTGGTGGTTTGGACAGCCAAACCAGGCTATTGTGGTGGGGAAGATAGTATTGTTTTCATCATTGCTTCAGGTGTTTACCAAGGGCATGTACAGCCCTTATTCAGGCAAACTTCCCATGAACCCCCCAAAATTTGGAGCATTATTTTTTGAGTGATTGTAAACTATTAATTTTCCTGGATAAAGGATGTGCCATTAAATATTTGTATTCTGGTCTCACATTGATTGGGGAGAAGTTAACTCACTAATCTGAAGTGGTATATGAGGCCTTTGATAAACTGCACGACAACAGATAAGAAATCTTTCTTATCATTTCAGCAGAACTGTTTCTGACGAAACCTGATGTTTAAAAGAAATTACAGCAGCATTTGCAATTGCTACTGCAATGGGAGATGCATTAAATTAAAGAGCAACACAAATTCTAGGTGTGAAGTACTTTATAATTTTCCTCATTCTGTTCTTCTACACAACAAATTTATGATGGATGCTATCCCTCCACCCATCTTGTCTTGCCAGTTTGTGGTCAAGTGTATTATGTTCTGTAATTACTACATTTTCTTTGGTATTGAAATACTAGGGTGTAGATAACGGCCTAATGTTTTCACGAGAGACTAATGATTTTGGGGTGCCTCAGTTGTTGAAGATTCAACTCATAACTGCTTGAAAGACCCTGATTTTCAGAGAGGAAGTATTCAGCACTTGCTGAAAATCAGGAGGTGTGTCAGATTAGGAGCTATAGTCACTGAGCTCTTCTGAAAATGCAGGCCAGTGTATCCTGAGAGACAGGGAAGTAGTACCAATCACAAAGGGGGGCTGATAGAATTGCCAGGCCCTCAGGCCAAGTGGGGAGGCAGAAGAGGTGGGGCCTCAGGGAGAAGGGCTGGGTCTGGTGGTTACCAGCCCTCAGCGCCACCCCAACCTCACTGCATCCCTCCCTCTCTTCCCGCTCCTGTCCGGCCAGCCCTTACTACCATCAGAGTGCCATTTCCAGAAAGCCTTTGACAAGGGCCCTCACCAAAGGCTCTTAAGTAAAGTAAGTTGTCATGGGATAAGAGGGAAGATCCTTTCATGGATTGGTAACTGGTTAAAAGACAGGAAACAAAGGGTAGGAATAAACAAGTTTTCCGAGTGGGGTCCCCCAAAGGTCTGTCCTGGGACCCATTCTCTTCAACTTATTTATAAATGATCTAGAGAAAGGGATAAACAGTGAGGTGGCAAAATTTGCAGATGATGGAAAAAGCCACACTCTGAAGAGGGAAAGTGCCACCAAACTGCTCAAGATGGTTAAGACTGTGAAGAGCTTCAAAAAGATCTCACCAAACTAAGTGATTGGACAGCAAAATGGGAAATGAAATTTAATGTTGATAAATGTAAAATAATACACATTGGAAAACATAATCCCAACTATATATACAATAATCTAGAGCACGTTTATGGAAATGAGCGTGCAAGTCTATCATGATTGTTGACATTTTTAGACTTATTAAAAATCAGGAAGAGAAAAGAGCCACTAATGTCTTCAGAGGTGATGGCCACAAGCATAGGAAGGGCAGGCAACCAGAGATCCAGACACAGATGTCATAGCTAAACTCTTAATAAGATTCAGGGGGATTTCTTTTTCAGATTGATTCTCTTCATTTTACTTAGGTATTTGCAGAATTGTGCCATTCTTCAGCAAAGTGAAAACCAATTAAAGCAGAAGATTTGACTTCAATAGACTCTGAATTTTCAAGTTTAAATTGTGTAAGTTACAAATAGCTTTCAAGGTTAATTTCTGGGTGCATGCTATGAAACTTAATTGATATTTTCTTCCCTAAAGCACCAATTTATTAACAGGCAACCTATCGCTTACACAGAATTCCTGTGGAAACACTTAAATTTAACCTGGGACACTTTAGCTCTGAAGTTCTTTTAAAATGAAAAACGGGTTCTTTTCCCAGAAACAAATAGCAAACTGTTCTGCGGCTTCCAAAGTGGAGGAGACACAACTGGAAATGGGGGAAGAGAAAGGTGGTGTGTTAGGAATTTAGAGAAAATATGTAGTTTTAGAAAGAGAGGTTTTTAAAATACAAGAATAGTTACCATGGGATAAATTCTGCCCATTTGAAGGAGTTTCAGAGCGGTAGCCATGTTAGTCTGTAATAGGGATGTTAAATTTAGATTAATTAACTAATCAAGTAGTAGATGGGATTTCCATTGACTATTCGATTAGTCTATAAGGGCGCTTCTGCCTTTTGAACTGTAGCAAGAGCCCAGTTAACATGGGGCCAGCAAGGGGAGTCCACTGGGGCTCTTGTACATTTCAAAAGCAGAATTGCAGCAGAAGCGGCATGAGCAGATACTGCTTCAGTCCCCGCTCGCGCCGTTTCCTACTGTGCCTCTGACTCCTCTGCCCCCCACGAAGATGGTTCTGGGGGGAACTGGTTTCCCCCCTCTCCCCCCGATGCGCCTCATTCTGATAGAGGCAGCAAGGGGGTCGGGGGAAGTGACCAGTCGCATCACTAGTCGACTATCTGATAAGCTTCTGCTTATTGGATAATCAGCTAGCTGACTAGTTGCTTACATCCCTAGTCTGCAACTGAAAAAACTTAAATAATGAATAGTCTTGCAGCCCCTTAGAGACTAACAAAACATGTAGATGGCATCATGAGCTTTTGTGGGCACAGCCCACTTCTTCAGATGAATGGAGTTAAGCAAGTAGTCTAGTTTCCAAATAAATAGCAGAGAAAGACAAGGGATTGGGGGGAGAGGAGAGGGTTTAGAAGGAAAAAGAAGGGAAAAAAAGGGGGGGAAATTGTCAGTGTGTCCATGCTAAATGAAGCTGATAGAGTGGGAACTAAGTGATCTTAAGTACCCTGTGCTTGTTTTTTTATGTTATTAGGATGTGGAATGTAGCGGGCCATCCATGCAAGATCTTTGTTAAGACCTCTGTTGCAGGTATCAAACTTGTAAATGAAATTAAGCCTCCCTTTCAAGCTGGTTTTTGAAATTGGCTTGCAAAAATATGGTAACTTTGAGATCCATTAATGAGTACCCGGGCATGTATATTGGCCAAACTGGACAGTCTCTACAAGAAAGGATTAATGGACACAAATCAGATAGTCAAAAAGGTAACACACAGAAATCTGTTAGGGAACATTTTAAGGTATCTCACAATGGGACACCCACAATCTTTAGTCACTTTTGAGTATTTTGCTCCAAGTTTAGAGTTGCTATGGGCCTGGTGATTCAAAAGAGCCTGGGGCTCCTGGCTGCTTGCTGTTGGAACTCCCAATCCTTTAAAATGCTGCTAGTTTACCACACGGTGCAGTCTGGGCAGCGCTGAAAGTTTACTGTCCCTCTGTCCCCTCACTTCCAGGAGTGTGGAGCCGCGCCCTCTCCCCACCTTGCCCAAGGGCCTGGTGAGTTTGTCAGCTCTCCTGGTTAGGGTTGCCAGGTGTCCGGTATTGTACTGGACAGTCCGGTATTTGCGCACTCTGTCTGGTAAAAAAAATCAGAAAATACCGGACATGTGCAATGCCCGGTATTTTCTGATTTTTCCGGCTGCGCACGGGCCGGAAGCCTGGCGGGGCCGGGGGGAGCGGCTGGGAGTCCCAGCTGGGAGGCGGGGCCATGATTGCTGCCGGGAGCCCTCAGTTGGTTGAGTGTTGACGGGACCTTGCGCGGGACAGGCAGCAAGTGCCCAGGTCAGTCCCGCTCCCCGCCGGCCAATTTGCCCCCCCTCCCCTTCCGGGTCGGCCGGTTCTCCCCTACTTCCCCTCTTGATCTTCCCTGGCCAGCCCCACTGCACCGCCCCCAGCTTTGCTTCCCGCCCCCCTTCCTCCCGGCCAGCGCCGCAGCCCCCGACCGCCCCCAGCTCTGCTTCCCACTGGTCCATTCCTCTTCCTGATCTCCCCAGCCAGCGCCACTGCAGCCCCCACCCCGCCAACTGTGCTTCCCGCCCCCCTTACTCCTGGCCAGCCCCGCCTCCCGGCCGGTCCTCTCCCCGATATCCCGTGGCCAGCCCGTTCCGCCCCAACACCCCACGACCAGCCCTGCTTCCCGTTGGCCCCCAATCTCCCCCAGCCAGCCCCGTTGTCCCCCTCCCTTAGCTGTTTCCAGGCCCCGCTTTCCCGGACTGCACTGCTCCCTTCCTGGCCAGTCCTCTCCCCACCCACCCCCCATATGAAGCGTGTCTTTTTTTTTTTTTTTTAAATGACTACCAGGTAATCCCTAGCAGTGATCCAGGTTTGGGGGGGGCGTGTTCGGTATTTTTGTTTCAGCCATCTGGCAACCCTACTCCTGGTGAAGGCTACATGTTATGAAGTATGTCAACTTTCCTTTCCATAAGCAATTTCCACTCTATTCAGGAGAGCCAATGACATCAGAAAGTAAGCAGGCAAAACTGACATATGGTTCACTCAGTGCCATTTTACAACAACAGTTAAAGGTCATTTGTATCTGATCCAAGTGCCATGTATTCATTATTATTTATTAATAAGACAGGGTGTCCTGTCTACTCTCACAAAACTCCACTACTTTTGAACACACATGCACACACATGCAAAGTAAAAGGAACAGTATTTTTATTAAATGAGCCTGTGATTAAACATTGAGATTGATATAACTGATAATATTAGTCTTAGAGAAGAGGATTAACTCCTTAATATGAATGAGTTCAGTTTATGGATCCAAAGCAACGTAGGCAGCGTGGACAATTACATTGAATGTCCCAGACTACATTACTAGATTTGGTGTATGTGCTGTAGATAACAGACGTTTATTGTGGGGCTGGAGGAGGGAAGAGAGGCAGGAAAGATTCCTTTTGACTTGCCCACAAAGCAGCAGTTATTCCATATCAGAGTTCAATTATAGCAGAATTGTCCAGTGGTAGCACATGAAGACTTTCAGTGTTCACCATTATGTTCCAGCACTTGGTTCATTTTTAAGACCGAGCATGGTTTATGTAGGGGACCCAAAGGTAGTGTAGGGCTGAAGAACGGTACATTTTGAAGATGGCAGAACACTGAGAGCTAATGTTTACCTTATGCTGCTGGTTTCTACTGATTTTTCTTAGTTAAACATGTCTGGCTCTTAGAGTAGAAGTAGATCCTAAATGTGAGTTCTGTTCACTGAGTCCATAACTATTATATTTTGGTTACTATAGTAAGTTCTAGAGATTGCAGCTGGCCTGGGAGCTGTGTTAGATATAGTAACAAAAGCCTATCTGTGTCCCAAAAAGCTTACAGCCAAGACAAAGGATGGAGAAAAGGAAATTTTATTACCATTAAACAGACTTCTACAGAAATTTCATCATAATAATCATATATATAGTAGCCCAGTGTCTGAGAGTCTGTAACGCCGAAATGCTGGCTGTTCCCTCTGGGGGGCGCTGTTGCCTGAAATGCTGGCTGTTCCCTCTGGGTGGCGCTGTTGCTGAAATGCTGGCTGTTCCCTCTGGGCGGCCCGTGCTGCATGGGGAGTGCGGGGCCCAAATGGTCGCTTGCGCCGCTTGCGCCCTCGCGGCGGCCAGGCTGAGCGGTGCAGAAGTCGGCCGAGTGCCACGGTTGGAGGCAAAGGGGGGCGGGGCAGTGATGTGTGGTGTGACAGCGGCTCCAGGCCCCGCCCCTTGGCCGTGAACGTCACCGCCCCGTCCTCCTTCGCCTCCTGCCGTGGTGCTCGGCTGACTTCTGCACCGCTCAACCTGGCCGCCGGGTGGGAGCAAGTGGCGCAAGCGACCTTTTGGGCTCCACGCTCTCCATGCAGCATGGGGAGCGTGGAGCCCAAACAGCCGTTTGGGCTCCGCAGTCCCCCGAGTGAGAGGCAGGAGGGGGAGGAGAAGAGAAAGAGAGAGACAGAGAGAGAGGCAGGAGGCGGAGGAGAGCTGAGATAGAGAGAGGGGGAGGCAGTAGGAGGAGGAGGAGGAGGAGAGAGAGCGAGAGACCGGAGGCTCAGGAGAGAAGACCGACATGGAGGAGAGACCTGAAAATCCCGTCTTATGACGGGCTAATTGGCTAGTTGCATAAGAATGGGTATATAAGAAACAACCTGGTGCAAGCACAGATCTTGCAGGCAGAGGAAGCTTGGCTGAAAATTTGGCCCTATATTTATTCTCACCAACAGGGGGAGCAAATGGGACAATTTCCCTTGACCCTTCAGCATTCCATGTGGCTCTGAGGGCTGGGGAGGCCTGGTGCTGTGCTCTGGGTGGCACGGAGGGCTGGCTGCCTGGCTCCACTCCTTCTGCCCAAGGACCCGCCCCTTCTGGGGCACAGAACCTGCCCCCCCGCATTTTCCCCAGGAGGCCACAGAAAGTTTTGGCTCCCCTGCTCATGGGCATTCAAACCATTGCTTTTTCCCTCCTTCCCCCCATTCATGTTATTTTGTATTTTTGCTGAGTGGTCTCCTTCCTTTATGCCAGTAATAAGCATAGTCTTCTGCCTTGGGCATTCAGAGAGGAAGCTAAATAGGTAGGTATGGAATTATATTTACTAGAAAAATAGTTTCTTTAAAATACTCCACTGAACTTTCTAGAAGAAATGAAGGTCAGACGTGCCTCACACTTACTCTTCTTGCTGAGAGTGACATTGGTCATCATGTCTTTTTATTCTTGAGAGGCAGGCAATACTTTCTGTAAATCAGGCTAATAAGCAGGGCTCGACAAATTATGGAAAACCCTACTCGCCAGACAAAAAAGGGACTCGCCACCCTCCCCCCCAAAAAAGTGTTTTTTTTAAATGGCATAAATTCCTAATAAGAATAAGAACAGTAATTAGTAATGCGTTCTTAATAAATATCACCCAAGTTATTAATAAATATCTTATAAACTTCTACTTTTTCCCTCTGCTGCCATGTCTCCTCCTTGCTCCATCAGCTCCCCAGGTGCCTGCTGCCCCCCAACCCCTCACCCTCCTCTGCTGTCCTGACTCCTGCCCTTCTTGCTGCCCTCAGCCTTCCTGAGACCTGCCCCCCTCCACCAGCCCTTCTCTCCCCCCTGTGCCCATTCCTCCAGTAGCCCTACTCCGATCAAGTGAGCTACCCCTCCTCATCCCTTCTCCTAACACCTCTCTCTACACACCTGCCCTGCCTCTCTCCTCTGAGGCTGGTCCTCTCCTGCAGGTGTCTGCCCTTCTGCTTCACCCCCAGAATTTCCTGGCACCTGCACCCTCCTGGTTCCTCCCCCTTCCCTCACTGCCCCTGCCCCTTTTGCCCTCTTTTTCCTGATACCCACCCCTCAGCACCCTCTGCCCCCATTCCCCTCATGCCCCTGTGCCCTCACACATGCCTTGCTCCATCCCCACCTTCCTCATGCCCACCCCTTCTTTCAAGCCTTCTCCCAGCACCTTCCCCTCCTCCCCCTAGCCCCCAGTGCCCTTACACTCTCCTCTCCCAGCATCACCCTGTTCCCCTCCCACTGACACCTCCCCTCCTGCCCTTTTCCTCATTGTCTGCACTTGGCCCCTGGGATTTGTCTCTCCTGCACCCCTGTCCCTTGGTGCCTTCCCCTTTCTTCTTCTCCTGACCTCCTCCTCCTCCCCTCCTCACCACAAGCCCCTTCCCCATATTTTTCCCCTCCCCTCCCCTCCCCACAGCCCAGCCCAGCCACTTCCCCTCCCCCAGGGCCAAGCAAAACATTTCCTCCACTTTTTTGTTGTCTTTTACACGTTTGCATTTTGCAATGGGTTTTGTTTGTTTGTTTTCATTTTTGTCCCAGCATTTTAGCCCTATAAATAGCAAATAGCATTTTCATTCATTTTTTTCCATAAAGGCAAAGGCGCTTCAAGTGAACTCCCCCTTTCACTGCTGCTGGGTCACAGCAGCCTTTTCCCTGCCCTGTCCAGCCCCTCCCTATGGGCAAGCACCCCTCACTCCCAACCCACAGGGGAAACAGGGTGCAGGGACAGCACAGAGCCAGAGGGGTGCAGGGAACAGTGGGGGGAACAGGAGGCACAGAGGCAGAGGGACGCAGGGATCGGGGGAAGCAGTGTGCAGGGTGCGGTGGAGGCACGGGGAATGGGATGCGGGGAATGGGAGGGGCAGAGGGATCGGGGTCTAGGGGCAGTGCAGGGAACGGGCAGCACAGAGCTGGGGGGGGAGCAGGGATCGGGGGGAGCAGGGTGCGAGGTGCAAGGGCGGCGCAGAGCCAGAGGGAGAGCAGGGGATCCGGGGTGCAGGGGCGGCGTGGTGAATGGGCGGCGGGAGCCAGATGGGGCGCGGGGCAGGCGCAGCGAGCCGGGCAGTCGGCAGGGAGGGTCTCTCGCTGGCGAGGGGCTGGGGCCGTGGCAGGACTGGAGCCGGCGGGGCGGGGCCTGGCTCTGCCACGCGCCACAGCCTGCTGCTGGGGACACACGGCCTGAGCCGAGCTGCCGCGGCCCTTTACAATTGGCGGGGCCATGTCCCGCCAGCATCCTGGCGTCTGCCGGCTCCGCCTTCTCGCGCCACAGCTGCACGCAGGCAGCCCGGCGCTGAGAATCTCCGCAGTTCCCGGCAGCGCTCTGCTCCTCCGCCAGCTGGCAGATTGGATGGGGCCGCGCCGCCCGTAGTGCAGACTTCGGCCAGTCCGTTACAACGGCCCACCGGGTCAGTCTGCCCCTGCACTCGCCAGCTGGTAAAATCTACTTGCCACAGGCGAGCGGGCGAGTGCATTTGTCGAGCCCTGCTAATAAGGGTATGGACTTTTCAGCCTAACTAGGCAAAACTAGAGATCTGGACACATTGTAAAGTGGTAGTTTGATTGCTGATATTTAACCAACCCTTTACTGTATTCACTAATGCATTGAGTCAGAAGATGCACATAATAATGGAAGGATCAATGATATATATACTGTGTGGCCAGTTGTGTTATATTAAGTATACTTTATAACAGCAAAGATTTTGGGGTTTTTTCAGTTACTGTGGCCTATTAAAACTCATTGCTGCGATGAAAGGACTAAACCAGAGAGATATTTCTTAAAACCACAGATTTCAGAAATTTTAAAATAACTTGCTCTGCATTTATTTCCTTGGAAGTAGTTTCAATAGGGCAAATACAGGTTGGGCCTCTCTGATCTGTCACCTTTGGGACCTGACTGATCGCAGATGGAAGATTTTGCTGGACTGGGGGAGGTAATATCTGGCTCCCCTGCTACCTGCTCCCCACAGCACTGGACCAGCCATTAGCCTGCTGGTGGGCTCCTCCTTGCTGCCAGCCTCGCTGCCCTGCTGGTCCCCCCACCGCCTTCCCTACTAGGCCAGGCAACCCAGCTCCCTCTGCTCCAGGCTCTGTACTGTGGAGTGCTGAGCTCCTGGTCCCATGGGGCAGCCACACTGTGGAGTGCTGAGTTCCTGGCTCCACAGGGTGGCCCTGCTGTGGCGCGCTGAGTTCCTGGCCCCACGGAGCAGCCTCGCTGCGGAGCACTGAGCTCCTGACCCTGCTGGGCAGCCCCACTGGGTTGTACCTGGCTGCCTAGTTGTGGTGCACCACACAGCCCAGTAGCGGGAAGCCTAACTGCCAGGCCTCCCTCTCCCATCTGTACTTTCTGGTCCTGGAACATCTGTGGTCCTGCTGGATGATGGATGTTGCTGGACCAGGGAGTTCTGGATTACAGAGGTTCAACCTGCAGTCACAAACAGTGAACTTTGAGGTCAAATACTCATCCACAGATAACTTCAGATTGCAGAACTAAATAAAAAGGTGTGAATTTTGCATTCTATAGAACTGCTGTGGTGTTAATTATGTTATTCAGTTGAAGTGTTAGAAACAATGCCATATGACTGATAAAACCTGCATTAAGCATTGACTTCAGTGAGACTCCATGCAGGCATGCCACTTTGCAGTACTGGTCCCTAACTGAGTCTGATTTCAAATATTTGCATGAACAATCTATAGATCAAGAATTATTCCCTGATTTGAAATCCACGCAGTTGTGAATGCTGAATTAATGTAAAGAATTTGGCAATCTCTTCAGTGACAGAGAAGATGACCTTGGTAAAAATGTACAAATGAATTGCCCAGTTCTAACCAAGACAAATTTGGTAGTATCAATATTCCAGATCCCAGGGTTTTAAAAAGCGTTAATCAAATCTCTGAAAAACATGAGATTTACTCAAAAATAATAATGAATATGTATATTGTATTTGTGACTTGGTCTTTTGATTTTTGGCTTTCCTGTTACTTATCTTCAGGTCGTGAGAGATAACTAGCATTGCCAATTTTGACAAATTTACTGAATTTGGTGGACCCGTTGCTTCAGGTGATCTCACTGCATTTGCCTGATGGGCAAAGCTTCTAGCTTCTCCCAAGCCCCAGATTCTAACAGATTACTTGTACCCCTCCATCTGCTCATCCCCCAAATCCTTTAATTATATACTTCACTAATTAGGGTTGTTATTTGCAAAAGGATTGCCTTGTTGCAAGATTGGCCCCAGCATGGGCTGAAATTGTATTAATCATGAGGAAATTTGAAAATTGGTAAGATTAGTATAATTGCTTTTATAAATCTGATAGCAGAAACTTATATTGACCAGGGCTGTTGCTGTGGGACATACTTTGGCAGCCTTTTTAGCATTTAAACATTATTAACACTATTAAAACTACTTGTCTTATTACCCAATGTTGCTATTCGTAGACCTAGACTGTAGAGCTGGGTGGGCAAAAGGGCCTCTGTGGGCCGGATCCGGCCTGCTAAGAGAGTTGATCTGGCCCATGGAGGCCCTACCGCTCCCCAACCCCCGGACCAATTAGCGCCTGGGGTTGGGGGAGCACATGAAGCTTCCTCCCGCCCTGTGAGCAACACTCAGCGCTTTGAAGCGCCATGCACTGCTCGCAGGGCGGGAGGAAACGTCACACGCTCCCCAACCCCCAAGCCCTGATTGGTCTGGGGGCAGGAGGAGTGTACAAAGTTTCCTCCGCCCTCCTCCCCCACTCTGCGAGGAGCGCCGGGCAGAAGCAGGGCAAGGGAAGCTTCGCATAGCTCCCCCGCCCACAGGCCAATCAGGACTTGGGGGCAGGGGAGCATGTGATGTCTCCTCCAGCCCTGCAAGCAGCGCATGGCACTTTGAAGTGCTGTGCGCTCCTCCCAGGGCCGGGTAGGGCGGAAGGAGGCTTCGCGCACTCTCCCGGCCCCCAGGCCAATCAGGTTGGGAGGAGGCGTCCCACGATTGGCCCTTATTGGCCTGGGGTTGGGGGAGTGTGTGAAGCCTCTTCCCGCCCTGCCAGGGGCCTGGGTGCCTACTGGGAAGGCAGGGACAAAGGAGCTCTACCACCAGACCAATTATGCCCTGAGGATGGGGAAGCCCAGAAGCATTCTGGCCCCACCCCTTCCGGATTAGGCCCTGTCCAAAAATTATTGCCCACCCCTGATGTAGAGTTCACAACAGCATAGTTGCACTGATGCTGCTGCCCCACTGTACACTCTCCAAAGTAGCTGCTTTAAGTTGATGGGAGAGAGGTCTCCTGTCAGCTTAATTACTCCAGCTCCTGCCAAAGGTGGCTGCTGTGTTTCCTACTGACATAAAACTGCCAGTCTGGTGTTTAACTCAGCAAAAGTTATGTCACTTGGGCGAGGTGGGGAAATGGCTAATTCACACTTCTGAGTTACATATTTATGTTGATTAAATCTGTAGTAGGGATGTCAATGCCAGTACATCAGTTAACCGATGAAACAGGATCCCGTGTGGGTGGTGGGGCGGCAGCAGGAGCTGGCAGCCCAAAGCGTGGCTGCCAGCACCCCAAACCCAAGTGCAAGGGGTTCATTTTATGCTCCTGAGCCCCTCACACTTGGGGCTCAGCCAGCCAGCCCTTCCCCCATGCTTAGTGCTGCCAGCTGCCGCTACCAGCAGCCCCAAGTGCAGGGAGGGGCAGCTTGTGCTCTTTGCTTCCCTGCACAAGAAAAGTGCTTCCAAGTACCAGTTACCCGTTTGCATTCTAACCTGTAGTGTAAACATAGCCTCAGTCAACACAAATGACTGGAAGTTGCCCCAAAAGTACAGATATGACTTATAAAGTCCTTATTTTATTGTATTGTTAATGACAGGTACTTTTTTTTTTTTTTTTTTGCTTGCCACCCTGAACAACTGAACAGCAGTCAGCAAGTAGCCCTTCAGGAGCTGTATTGCTGAAAATAAATCCTTTGCTTATCCGTTATTCATTGAATGTAAGGTGAAGTTGTCCATGCAGATTGCTGGGTTATTTGTGTAATTACTAATGGTTTTTATCACACAAGTTGCTGAACTGTGTTTGTACATGAGATTTGGATAGAGTTTGCTGTGTCAACAAACCCAGCAAATGACTCTGGCAGTTAGCATTTAAACTGCTAGTGGCCAAAGTACAGGAGCAGCAATTCTTGCTTCGGAAGAATCATCCTAAATTGTATGCTATTTAGATAAGTATTAAGTGAGTTTTGTGAATTTCATAAATATATTTCATTTAATTTCACACACTGAGTATTTGACTTTCATTGGACCAAAGACTACCATAAACTGTTGTTTCTTGGTTTCTGAAAGACACTAACCGAAGTGTTGGAGCATAAGCTTTCATGGGCAAAGACCCACTTCATCAGATGCATCTGACGAAGTGGGTCTTTGCCCACAAAAGCTTATGCTCCAACACTTCGGTTAGTTTATAAGGTGCCACAGGACTCCTCGCCGCTTTTGCAGATTCAGACTAACACGGCTACCCCTCTGATGAAAGACACTGTGGGTTTGGAAACAGTGACATCAAACGTACAAATAAGCTATGGGGCTCCATGGAGTTAACCCTCGGTATAACCGTACTTCAGTGAGCTGACTAACCATAACTGTTTGAGCTTAGCTGAAAACACAGAGCATCAGCTAACTTCTGCACATTTAGCCTCTCTTGCTGTCTAACGAGCAAGGATACAGATACTCAGCTGGAGTACTGTGTCCAGTTCTGGGCACTATATTTAAAAAAAAACTGGAGAAGGTCCAGAGAAGAGCAACAAAAATGATTAAAGGTCTAGAAAATGAGAGCTGAAAGAATTGGGCTTGTTTAGTTTGGAAAAGAGAAGATTGAGAGGGGACATGATAGCAGTTTTCAAGTATCTAAAGGGTATGTCTACACTACAGCACTAATTCGAACTAACTTAATTCGAATTAGTTAATTCGAACTAAGCTAATTCGAACTAGTGCATCTAGACCTAAAAACTAATTCAAATTAGCGTTTTGCTAATTCGAACTAGCATGTCCACATTGAGTGGACCCTGAACCAAAGTTAAGGCTGGCCAGAACCAGTGCCAGCAGGGCATCAGGTTAGGACTTAGAGTGTGGAGCTGCTGCCTCAGGCTAGCCGAGGGCTGTGCTTAAAGGGACCCGACCCCCACCCCGGACAGACAGTTCTCAGGGTTCCCCGCTTGTTTGTCTACCTCGATGAGGGACAGCAAAGCAGTCCTGTCTTGGAGTGCCACAGTCGGCACATCACAGCACTCGGCCATCAGCCCGGCTGCACTTGCCGCAGGCTGCCATCCAGGGGGGTCAATTGGGAGCTGTCAGGATCCATGAGGCCCTGCAGGAGAGCTTCCACCCCGAGGAGCCCACAGAGCCACCCCAGTCCTCCCCATTGGGGGCTCGTGCCCCATTCCTCCCTCACCTCCTTCCACTTACCCCTCCCTAGCCCCCCTTCCTGATGTAAAAAATAAAGGACACGTGTTCAAAAATAGAAACTCTCTTTATTTAACAAAACTGGGGGTGGGAGGATTAACCTCTGGGGAGACTGGGAAAAGGAGGTGGGAGAGGGGAAGAGAGACGGTGGGAGAGGGGAGGGGGAAACCTGGGAGGAGGGAGCTGGAAGGGGGAAGCCAGGGAAAGAAGAAGGAGGAGGGGAAGTATAAAACTGTGGTACGCCATATCTTCAGTACTGTGTACAGATGTGGTCTCCTCACCTCAAAAAAGATGTTTTGGCCTTGGAAAGGGTTCAGAAAAGGGCAACTAAAATGATTAGGGTTTGGAACAGATCCCATATCAAGAGAGGCTAAAGAGACTGGGACTTTTCAGCTTAGAAACGAGGAGACTGAGGGGGGATATGATAGAGGTATATAAAATCATGAGTTGTGTGGAGAGGGTGCATAAAGAAAAGTTCTTCATTAGTTCCCATAATATAAGGACTAGAGGACACCAAATGAAATGAATGGGTAGCAGGCTTCAAACTAATAAAAGAAAGTTCTTCTTCACAAAGCAAATAGTCAACCTGTGGAACTCCTTGCCACAGGAGGCTGTGAAGGCTAGAACTATAACAGAGTTTAAAGAGAAGTTAGATAAATTCATGGAGGTTGGGTCCATGGAGTGCTATTAGCCAGGGGTAGGAACGGTGTCCCTGGCCTCTGTTTGTGGAAGGCTGGAGATGGATGGCACGGGACAAATGGCTTGGTCATTGTCTTCGGTCCATCCCCTCTGGGGTACCTGGTGCTGGCCGCTGTCAGCAGACAGGCTGGCCGCTGTCAGCAGACAGGCTACTGGGCTAGATGGACCTTTGGTCTGACCCAGTACGGCAGTTCTTATGTTCTAAGCTCAGGGTCGGGGGTCTCACTGGACCGACTTGATTTTCATGCAGACCTGCTCCTGGGTTCGCATGTGGCGTTTGGTGGCCAGGCTGGCAGCTATCCTGCCCTAGACAGCCACTTTCCTGTGCCTAGTGCGGAGATTGTGGACGTTGGAGGCCTCCCCCCAAACCTGGATGAGGTCCACGATCTCCGCACTAGACCAGGCGGGCGCCCGCCTCTTGCGGCCCCGGGCAGGCTCCTGGGAGCCGCCAGCCTGGTACTGGGAAGAGGCGGAGGGCTGGGTGGCAGTGGGTGGCTGGCTCATGCCGTGCCAGGTGCAGGGTCTGCTGGCTGGGTGCTGGCAGGCTTGCACCTGGCACGGGCACCGTAGCCAGACTGTGGCCCTTAAGGGCTCCGGGCCGGGATGGGGGCAGAAGAGTTTCCCTGGCTTGGCCCAGAGTGGCCACCAGGGCAAGCTGGGAAGGGCTAGCCTCCAACTAGTTCGAATTAAGTGGCTACACAGCCCTTAATTCGAACTACTTAATTCGAACTAGGCGTTAGTCCTCGAGAATGAGGTTTACCTAGTTCAAATTAGCGCCGCTAGTTCGAATTAAGTTCGAACTAGCGGTTTGTATGTGTAGCGCCTATGAAAGTTAATTCGAACTAACAGCTGTTAGTTCGAATTAACTTTGTAGTGTAGACATACCCTAAAAGGGTCTTACAAGGAAGAGGGAGAAAAATTGTTCTTCTTGACCTCTTAGGATAGGACAAGAAGCAATGGTCTTAAATTGCAGCAAGGGAGGTTTAGGTTGGACATTAGGAAAAGCTTCCTTACTGTCAGGGTGTTTAACCACTGGAATAAACTACCTAGGGAGGTTGTGGAATCTCCATCACTGGAGATATTTAAGAGCAATTTGGATAGACATCTATCAGGGATGGTCTAGATAAGGGGTGGGCAAAGGGCCTTCTGCGGGCCAGATGAGGCCTGCCAAGCCAGTGGATCTGGCCCATGGCCTCCCTGCCACTCCCCCACCCCCAGGGCAATCAGGGCCTGGGGAGTGCATCAAGTCTCCTCTCCCCTGCAAGAGCATGTGGCGGCTAGAGATTTGCCAGCAATTTTAAAACAGCTGGCGTGTCTCTCTAGTCGCCACATGCTCTTGTGGGGGTGAGGAGACTTTGCGGTCCCCAGCCCCCAGGCCCTGATCAGTCTGGGGGCAGTGAGAGCGCGTGAGGTTTCCTTCCACTAGGCGTCTAGAGGGAACTACCACCTGTTTTAAAATAGCTGGTGTTTCTCTGAAGGGGGAGGGGAGGAATGGGGAAGATTTCTTACGCTCTTCCACCCCAGGCCAATTAGGGTGGGGGTGGGGAAGCACAAGAAGTCTCCTGGCCCTACTCCTGCCCGAGGCTTGCCCCCTCTGGGGTGGCCCAGAACCACTTCAGAAATTTCCGAAGTGGCCCCCTTTTAAAAATTATTGCCCACCCCTGATCTAGATGGTGCTTGGTCCTGCCATGAGGGCAGGGCTCTGGACTCGATGACTTCTTGAGGTCCCTTCCAGTTCTAGTGTTCTGTGATTCTATGAATTGATACTAGACAAGAAGCTCATAAAACTTCCCATCTATTGGGCAAACGAAAAAGGGACACAGGTCTCAGCTAGGGTATAAATTTGAGTAGTTGCGACTTTGCGGGGTTGATTTTTTGTTTTTCAGAAGAACTCAGCACCAAAAGAAGCAACCAGATTTTCAAAACCTCAGCATCCACTGGCACCTGTTGTATTCAGTGTGAGCTTCTAAGTTGTGAGCACTCACGAAAATCTGCCAATTTTATTTGGTGTCTTAATGGGAGCTAAGTGTTTTGGACATTTTAGTAAAAGTCTGGTCCGGGTTGTGGGTGCTCAACACTGATGAAGATCCCATATGTTTAGGACACACAGAGGAAGCATTGAAAGAGTTTCCCTCCAGCCTTTTTTATATTCAATTTGATTTTCAGGGAAAAACAAAAGGAGGCTTTCCACCCATCCCACTGAGCTCTGTGTGTTCCATAGCAAGCTAGAGGTAAACTTTATACCATGACCAGTGTTCCCTGTAAGCTGTGCACTTGGGCAGCCACTCAGGAGATTAGCAGAGCCCATATGGTGCCCACGTGATTAGCAGAGAGCCCATAAATGGCAGTATGTTTTTCTACTGGTGGTTTACATACCTTAGTGCCCATAACAAAATTTATTCTGCATATGGATGGAAAAAAATTAGAGGGACCATTGACTGTGACTTCTGTTTTGAGCAGCATTCTGATAGCTGGAGAGTCTGTGTCATCTTTGGTTAAACTAGAAATATGAGGTTTTAATTAATTAAATATAGGTATGGATACTAGTCCTTGGATCTCTGCTGGTATTCAATGTGATATTAAATTCTATTTCTTACAGTCTGTTTATAATTTTTTGTTAGTACAGAATTTCACAAGAAAAACGCACATTTTAGTGGAAGCTATTGGAGGAGGATAGAAGCTTTTAAAGAGGGATGAGAGAGTGGGACTTGGGACTTTTTTCACATCTGTGGAGGTATGAGAGGCCTGTAGAGATAGCATCCAGTAAGGTGCATTATATCCTGCTAACATGAGCAATAATAAACAACAGTAATGGGGGTGCTGAAATTTGCAGTTTCAGTCTTTCTGCAAATAGCACTGCATTGCTTATGCTATGTTTACATATAAGTCCCTGTATCCAGAAAAGCTTTTGTATGGGTGAAAGTTGAATTTCTGAAGTACAGAGCTGAGAAAAGAGGCGGAGTCAGCCTCAGTTCCATGAATGTTGAATTTCTGAATACGAGGGAGCCCTCATTTTGTACAAAGGAGACTTTCAGTGGCGACGGATCCTCTTCACTACATTTGGCTGTTTTATTAATGTTTGGAGAACTCCCCACAATGAAGCAAGCATTGTGGCCTTTAAAGAAAAAATGCGTAGGTAATCCAAATAACATTTAAATTCTTTCTTCAAATGAAAGTACCCTAGTGCCAAATCAGAATTAAACCGAAATTTTAAATGATTGGGCAGATCAGAATTGTCTAAGCATTTAAAAGGATTAGAGCTTTTTAATGGGATGTTAGCCACAGAATTAGCTAATGGGAGCTGTTTCACAGAGATGATAGTATGTGAATCAAATGCATGCATAAGTCACATTTATCAGGCCCGAATACAGGAATTTCAGTGGGGAGGTGCTTTTTTTGTAAATGTGGACCTCAGGTATTTTTTAAATATAAAGGAGTTCAAAATAGTCATACAATGAGTGTGCATAAGAGGTTAGTGGGAGGAAAAAAGTGCTTGGTAAAATGATTTTGTTATAACATACTATAAATGTAAACAGTAATGAACGTTTAATAGAAATTACCTTCTGGGATCATGATGGGCAGTGTGGCAGCCATGGCTCCCCTCTCTCTCGGCCATCGCTGCCTGCTGCTGCTCCACCTGCTTGGCAAGGCCAGTACCAGGTGAGTTTGAGTAGGGCTTCTGGCCAGCAGGGCCAGGCCCTGGCCACTCCTTGCAGTTAGGGGGTTCTGTTCCCCTGACCCTGCTGCGCTGCCACCAGCCCCACCGGCCTTTCCCCCCACAACACAAATCTCTCCCATCCTCTTAACAGAGCCCCCTCACACTTATTTGGTGGGTCATAGGGGGGTGCGTTTGCACCCTTTGCACCCCCCATACATGGGCCTGCATAGGGTTGGAAGAGACCTCAGGAGGTCATCAGATCCAATCCCCTGCTAAAAGCAGGACCAATCCCAACAAAATCATCCCAGCCAGGGCTTTGTGAAACCAGGACTTAAAAACCTCTAGGGATGGAGATTCCACCACCTCCCTAGATAATCCATTCCAGTGCTTCATCACCCTCATAGTGAAGTAACTTTTCCTAATATCCAACCTAGACCTCCCCCACTGTAACTTGTGACGATTGTGCCTCTTTCTGTCATCTGTCACCACTGAGAACAGCTTCTCTCCATTCTCTCTGGAACTCACCTTCAGGTAGTTGAAGGCTGCTATCAAATTTCCCCTCACTCTTCTCTTGTGTAGGTTAAATAAGCCCAAATCTCTCAGCCTCTCCTCATAAACCATGTGCTCCAGTCTCCTAATAATTTTTGTTGAATTCCGCTGAACTATCTCCAATGTGTCCACATCCTTTCTATAATGGGGTGCTCAGAATTAGATGCAGTACTCCAGATGTGGCCTTACCAGTGCCAAATAAAGGATAATAATCACTTCCCCTAGATCTGTGGGCAATGCTCCTATTAATGCACCCCAATATGCTGTTAGCCTTTTTGGCTACAAGGGCACACTGTTGACTCATATCCAGCTTCTCATCCACTGTAATCCCCAGGTTCTTTTCTGCAGAACTGCTACTTAGCCAGTTGGTCCCCCAGCCTGTAGCAGTGCTTGGGATTCTTCTGTTCCATGTGCAGCACTCTGCACTTGTCCTTATTAAATCTCATCAGATTTCTTTTGGCCCAATCCTCTAATCTGTCTAGGTCACTCTTGACCCTATCTCTGCCCTCCAGCGTATCTACCTCTCCCCCTAACTTAGTGTCATCTGCGAACTTTGCTGAGGGTGCAATCCATCCCCTCATCCAGGTCATTAATAAAGATGTCAAACAAAAACAATAGCACAGTGGCTGCAGAAGTGGATCTCTGACTGTGGTGTGTAACTAAGCAAACAAATATGTGTATGCCCTTTGCAGAAGAGTTTGGGAGTGCATCCCATAGTGTGCTCTGGGGCTGAAATGTGTCGGAAATTATGCGTTTTCATTCTACTGTTCTAGCACAGTTTCCCTGTGCACAGCCCCAGAATAAGAATTGTGCCCAACTTCAACTATTTGGTCCTAATAAGTGGAGGGTAGAGAGTGCAATTCCCAGCTGAAGCTAGTTTTCATGGAGCTAGCGTGCTAACATACTCAGAATAGCTAGTCCCTTAGCTCACACTGCTGTTGCAACTACCATGTTTAGCTCTCTAACTCCATTAGTTTAAACTCAAGTATGTCTCCTCCATTTGGGAATCACACATCCCCAGCTCCAAGTGTTCACTTCCCCTCAGGTTCATTAGGAGCATACTCTGCCTCAAGAAACCCACTTCACTTTTATAGATGGGAAAACTAAGACAAAGGGCAGCATTGAGATGTGCCCAAGGTCACACAGTGGCTCAGGTGCACATCTGGGAAGTCTTGTGTCTCCCCTGCTTTGTCGGCTAGGCAGTGTGCTCCTGGGGAGGTAGGGAGGAGGAAAAAAAGCTACCCGGATTGGTTGGCTCTGTGGAAACATGAGGCGCCCCACAGGGGCATGACCCAACAGCGGGTAGGTGTGGGACGTAGGCTGCCCGGAGCTGTTGCCCTAAGATGTGTTGTGGTCCAACTGGGGGTTTGCTTGGTGCAGCAGGAGCAGCCAGCCTTGTTCTGTCTCCCCCGTGGCAATGTGAGGGGTTGGGGGTCAATGGCTTTACCCCCAGCCCGTTGTGCCGAATGGCCACTGCTGCCATGGCAGTCAGCCTGAGCCCTCCTCTCCTGGGCTACAGGGTCTCACACCCACCAGCCCTGTCTCTGCTGCTTCCTTTTTTTCTTTTTTACAGGTGTGTGTGCTTTCCCCATTGCCTCTTGGTGACATGAAGGGGTGCGGCAGCTCTGCACACACTACTTAAAAAGAAGAAAAAGGGGAGCAAAACATGAGAGCCATGTGAGCTGCAGCCGCCGGCGGCTGTAGAGGAAGCATCACCCCAGCCAGGTGGCTGCTACTGTCCTATTGGACCCTCTCCCATGTTCTGGCTGTTGGGGGAAGGCTGGGGCTGATTTCTTCCTCCCTCTCTCCCTCCCAAAGGAGCAAGGCCCCACCCCCAGCCTCGCTTCTGGTTGGGGAGGGAAAATTAGCCCCAGCCTTCCCCCATCCAGTCAGAGAACGGGGGAGGGAAGGTGGGGTAATGTGCTACTCCAGCCTTCCCTAGCCTGGCTGGAACTAGAATCATGGGGGTGGGAGGGAGCGTTCGCACCCTTCACGGTGTCCCTGCATACAGGCCTGTCTGTCTATCGCTTGCAGAAAGTTGAGAAGTTGTGTTTCCGCCATGTAACTCTAGTCATGTACATCATTGATAGGGTTGCCAGGTGTCCAGTATTGACCTGGACAGTCCGGTATTTTTGCCTCCTGTCCGGTAAAAAAATAAAATTCAGAAAATACCAGACACCTAAAATGTCTGGTATTTTCTGTTTTTTTTTCTCTGCCAGGAGGTGAAAATAGCGGACACCTGGCAACCCTACGACACACTCGGCAACTGGGCCCAGACCCTGGCCTCCCCCCCTCCCCGGGACCCCCGACACCTCCCGCCCCCAGGCCCCCGATAACCCCTGCCCCCGGACTCCCTGCTTGCCTGGTTCCACAGGGAAGCTGCGTTCTGGCTTGATCAAGAAAACAAAATGACCGCTGGCAAAAAGCCTAAAGACCAAGAGGAAGCAATGCCTTCCCTGAGTCTTAGTGCTCAACCACTCCCCTGTTCTTATCCCTATTCTCACTCTGCACACACTGAAAGGGCCATGCTGTTTTAATGCTGTTTTATTTTTTATTTTTATTTTATTTATTTATTTTTTGCTTAGTAACTTTTGGAATCTTTTTTTTCTCAACAACTTTGTTCTCCTCCCCTTCCCCCCCCAACAGAATTTTTTCCCCGGTGTTTTCTTTTTTTGGGCGGGGGTGGGAGGGGGGTTCGGTATTTTTGGTTAAACCATCTGGCAATCCTAATAGTTGATGAGAATCTTGACTGGAGCCTTTGTTCTGCTTACATGGGCGTTGGGTATGTAAGGGGAGGGGGGAAGGCTCTGCCTTCCCAAACTGCCAGGAACAGCCCTGCCCGTACTCTGCCCCCAGAACGCCTGCTGTAGGCATTCTGGGGGCGGAATGTTGCTGCCCCCAGAGCCTGCCCTCCTGCTGTTGAAGAGGCTGGGTAGCATGATGTGCCATTCTCCCTCCCTCTGGGCTGGGGAGGCTGTGTCGGGCCATGTGGTGCAGCATGTCCTGCCTCCTCCCTCCTCTGAGGCTGGACTGGGCTGGACGGCACAGTGTGCTTTCCTTTGAGGCAGCTGTGGTGAGCGCACTCCCCTGCCCTCCCTGTGGTTGAAAGGGGGAGAATATTTGCCACTCTGCCTCCCAAGGAGGGTGGGGAAGAACCATGGCCTAGCAGAAGGGGTGGGGCTGGAGGTGGGCCTGGGGACTTGCCTCCCCCAGCCCTGCTTTCACCGACCTCCTATGCCTGCTTATTGTTAGTTCTTCCTATATTAAGCTGAGCTGTGTGCTTCTGAGGGATGTTCCTTCTGCAGGCAGTGATGGGTCCTGGGGCATCCCATCTTCCTTTTTTGACTTTCCCTCAATTTGTTGCAGATTTTAATTACTCTTATCACCTTTCCCATCTTGTTTAGCTCTCTTGTCTGAGCTGTTTCCTTTGATCTAAGCTGAATTTTACATGTTGTTCATTGGCCACCCCTGTAGTGCAGAGACTGTTTGACTCCTACCAATGATTAAAGGCTTAACAAACCGATTGTCTTAATTTTTGGGGGGGGGGGGGCACATATTCAGTAATCAGGAAGGCTAAGTTTGGCAGCCATAGAAATTAAAGCTTTGGATTTAACCACAGACACTGTAATTTTCAAGTTTCCTCACATTTCTCTGGCACTGACCTCCACCCTTACCTAGAGGGATACAATTATACATGATGGAAAGCTTCATTTGGTTTGAATTTCTCCCAGGTGAGAGGCTGGGTAAATGAAGTGAGCAGGATTTCTGCTAGCATGGGGTGGGTGTGCCTAACCATAAGTAGGAGAGGGAATAAATCAGAGCCTACTTGCTCTCTGAATTCAAAAGGGTCATTTATTTCCACTGTGTCATTGCAACTTTACTCATTTAAATTGTAGGGTGAAAAGGTCAAACTTTGAGTGCTGCTTCATTTCCTGTTCCTAGAGGCTGGGTGAACCTCTAAGTCTAAACATACAAGTAGACCAGTGAAAGTCAGGATTACAGCCGGTCCCCGACTTATGAACGAGTTACATGCCAAACAGTAGGTCGTAACTCGATCTGTTCGTAAGTTGGATTACATTCATTTACGTATGGCCGCGCTGTTCGTAAATGCAGATTTCATTCATAACTCGGGTACCGGCTGTATAGGAGGCTGGTCGTAAATACAAACGGTTGTAAGTCGATACGTTTGTAACTCGGGGACTGGCTGTATACTGTATATTTGAGAGAGTTTGTCTGTCTGAGTGTGTGTTAGTTCAACAACTCCTAAACGGTAAGAGCTGGGACCACTAAATTTGGTATACGGCTTCCTATGATCATAACTTAAAGCAAGGTCTAGGACATTAGAATGTGCCTGGAATGTGATCGTTTCTAATCAAAAGGACAGGGAGGATTCTGGTAGCAGGGACAGTTATACTGTATATTGACCACCGGTGGGGAGGGGCAGCAAGGGGCCTTAAATTGGGACCGGAATAGCTACCACCCCCATTAAGGCATCAGAGGGCAGGGGTAGAGAAAGGAACAGCTATCTACTGTATATTCAAGGGAGTTTGCGTGTCTCTGTTTGTATACCTTTTCCCCAGCTGTGCCTGCTGTAATGGCCATGGACAGGCACTTCTTACCTGGCCCTCAGCTGCTGTGGTGTGAGAGGTCTGGGGTTGTCCTCTCTCCCTGCGGCAGCCTGCATACTGAGCTCCTCATCTTGAGCCCCACCCCAGAGTCATGATTTAAATGAAGAAGAACAAAAATTATTAGAGTTAAGAACTTGAGCAATTCTGGGTAAATCCTCTAGTATAATACAAATTTTAAAGTGAAACAGTAATTTCAATATGAAAAATTAAAGCATTTCAATGGGATGTGTCCATATTGTCAGAACTTGCTCATATTTTCCCCCTAAAATGAAATGCTACTGAATTCACCCTGAGTTTGCAGAGTTCTGATATTGATGGAACAGGGTTCAGCAGAAATTTCTCCCACTGACTCTAGAAATGGCCTGCCCAAGAAGACAAGTAGTTTTCACTTTAGTTTTTGCTTGCAGTGTACTAGACAAGGGTTTTGTTCTCGCCCAGGACTGCTTCCTGAATCTGAATCTTTAGCTTTAAAAAACAGCATTAGCTTAATATAAACCTGGGATATAAGAATGACATAAGGTGCCAGATTGCAACAGCCCAGTGGCTGAACTTCTAGCCCATTATCCTATCTCCAATAATGGTCCATTCCAGATCTTCAGGGAAGTGTACAGAACAGATCCACTTCGGTCTTCCCTGGTCTCTGGCAGTCAGAGGTTTAGAGGTTGCACCCCTGACCATCTTGACTTATATAGCCATTGATGAACCTGTTCTTTTTGTTTAGTTCTTTTTTGAACCAAATTATTTCAATGTTTGCAATAGCTGCTACTTGCCCTTATGGCAAGGAAAAGCTTGTTAAATATACTGATTTCTTTCCTTGTATGTTTAGTGTGTTTAAAATAATAAACACTTCTAAAATAAGATTTAGTGTCCATTCTAGAACAAGTTCACTTCTTAGGAAGAAAAACACTCAGCATTTGTACCAGAACAGCCTCTGTTGAACAGCCTCTGTTAAACAGCTCACGAGTTGCCCTCGTCTGATCTTATCTGAATGGAATTTGTTTCCAGGAATGTGAATAGCTGCCCAACTAAGGACAACATGAAGCTGAAGTCAAGTGAGTTAATCTTTTGCTTTTTGAGAAATGCAATATCCTAGTTAAGGCACTGAATTGAGGCAGAGGGGTTTTAGGTTCAGTTCTGAACTCCATCTTAATTTTCCCGTGTGACTGCAGGCAAGGCACTCTGTCTCTCTGTGCATCCGTTCCCTAGTTCTAGAATGGGGGTGTGGTGTGATATTACTGTCCCTCAACCTTTATCTGCCTTCTCTATTTAAGTTTTAAATATTGGCGGTAAGCTGTTTCTCACCATATCTTTGCACAGCACCAAGTACAGTGAAGACCCAATCTTTATGGAAATCTTTAGGTTCTACTATAATAGAAATAATGAATCTGAGCCTCTGGATTTCCCTAGTCTGAAAAGATAAGAATCACTTGGGCAAAAGAAATGGAAGGATCTGAAATGTCCCACATTCTCTTTTAACATTTGGCTGATGCTGCTTTGCTAATAGATTCATGGGGCTTCTCTGGTTTAAAAAACCGAAGAGCCCTGTATACTCCATGTGCGCCAATTAAAAACTGTGTAAGAGGCCTCCATGGTTAGGGCCTATAAAAATGTGGTGCTATCTTTTAGAAGCTGGATGGTGATAATGAAAGGAAAAGGCCTAGTATGGCATAGTCCATTTTGGTTCAAGGATCCATGTGCCAATACGCTTGACATTCTTTTCCAGGTGAATATAACCTTCATGTCAGGGTTTTTTTCAGAACAGTAAATGTCTTTCTTATTGACTCAGAACTGTCTCTGACTATGCAGTTTTATATTGCACTGCAATGGATCACTTACTGTGATGTAATTGAGTTACTGAAGTGAACAAAGGGAGACTGTTGCTTTACTAAAAATAAAATGCTTTTTGCAAGCTTCTGGTTTGAGAAAGTGGCACATATGCATGTTCAGAGCCCCTGCCGCTGTTGCCAGAATTATGAATGGTTTGTTCTTTGTCTTTGAAATCCAAGATTTTCTTTCCACTTACTGATTTCTAGAGTTCCATATCACAATAGTTGTTTTTGCCTCCATTGCACCATAGTAACTAGTGAAATTTTCCTGGTAAGGGTTACAGCTGTAGTATAGCTTCAACACAAGGTAGACCCTTGGGGGTTGGAGAAAAATCCGTGGATGTTTTGTAGCTTGTACTCAAATGGGACCGTGAAACATTCTGGTTCCTCAGGAATGAAATAGAAGAAGCAACAGTAATATAGAATGTTGAGAATAACATTTAAGATAGGGTTATCATATTTGAACTTTCAAACAAGAGGACACCTGGTGCCTGCGGGTGCTGCTGTGGCAGCAGCTGCTCCACTTGCACAGGATGCTGGGCTCAGGATCCGGCAAACTCGTCCCTGCGCATGCCAAGCTTGAGGCTTTGGCTGCCGTCTTGCTGCTGCCAGGGCTGCCACTGCCCCTGCTGGCTCTCATGGTGCGTGGGGACGCCATATGCTGGGCTCCTGCTTCCCTGCTGCACCGCCCCGAGATGTGTGGCAGCGGCCAACCAGCCGGCAGTCTGGGCTGCTGTGGGGCCAGGAGGAGAGAGTGGGGGGCCAGGGAGGCTGCTGGCTGGGGCCTATCCTGGGACATGAAGTTAAAGGCACCAAAGGGAGAAGTGACATGGCTAGAATAGGAAACCAGGAATCCTGCTTCCCAGAATCCCTTCCTTTCCTCTGCCCGCCCCACCAAGCACCAGCTCCCACAGTCCTCAAAGCAGAGTCTGGAACCCCCAAATCTAACCAACAGACCCACTGCCCACCTACATGAAAGGAAAGACTCCAGAAATTCTAACGCCCAATCCCCTGCTCTAACCCAATGCACCCACCTCTCCCCCAGAGCCAGGTGACCCAGTCCCTTGCCCCCAATCCAATGTCTCACCCCTCCTCAGAGCCAGGCAACCCAGCTCCTTCCCCACTCTAACCCAATGTCCCACCCTCCTCAGAGCCAGGCAACCCAGCCCCCTCACCCTGCTCTAACACAATGGCCCACTGCTCCCCCTGAGCCAGGCATCCCCAGCCCTTCTGCTGTAACTCAATGCCCTTCCCCTCCCGCGGAGCCGGGGATATAACCTAGTGGGATGGAGGGTAACACAGTGACTCCATGGGAGGAGCTAACCCCGCTTCCCCACAACAGACCTGCCTGGGTCTCTCCGGAGCTGCTGCCGCCACATGCTTTTCCCTCCAGGAGCTCGGGCGTGTGTGCAGAGCGGCTGTTAACGTCCAGGCACATGGCTCCAAATGTTCAATTTGAGTGACAGGCACATGCCCGGCCCCCTCCCCAATCCTCTTTGCAGGAAAAATCCCGGACATTTTTAGCCATTTAAAAAAGCTGGCCGGCTGGAGATTTAATAAGTGAAAAGGAGGACATGTCTGGGGAAAACCGGATGTATGGTAACCCTAAATTTAAAAGAACTGTCTCTGTGGTGGGCTGAATCAGAAGATTCTAGAATCTGGGGGAATACCTGCTTCCCAAGGGAGAGGCTTCTTTCATGACTACTTATCAGAGCTATTTGTTCATGGGCATCATAGTAGCACATAAAAGGCCCCAACTGAGAACAATCTCTGTTGTGCCAATTTCAGTACAAACACATGTGACAGTCTCTTCTGGGAGAAGGGACGGAATGTGGCTTGTTTTATGGGTGGGCAAATGAACCTCGAAGACCGTGACTGGTGCAAAGTTACCCAGGAAGTTTGTGGCAGAGCTGAGAATTGAGCTCAGATTTCCTGTGTCGAGTCTAGGGCGTTAACCACAAGTCTCTTCTACATTTCTACATTGGCATATCAAAGATATGGTTATAAATGTAGAATTTTATCTTGCAGTGGTTCCTTAGACTCCATGTTGGAAAGAGTCCTCCCTCTTTCTGATAGGCTTTCACCACTAAGACATAAAACTATGCTTGCTGCTATTCTGTCCTGGCTGGTCTTAGTTTTACTGAATGAATTGGCATCAGTGAAGTTATTCAGCACAGAAGCGTTCTAAGAAATGCTGCTTTTCCTAGAGCGTGACTTCTACTCTTTTCAGTGACACTCAAGAATGCATCTATGCACCCGATTGCCAATAATTTTAGTGAGCATTAAGTGTTCAGATCCCTTAGGGCAGGCTCTGAAAAATCTCCACCCACCATTGCAAAAAAGAGGATGCAGATTTCTGCATCCAAAAAGTTCTTCATTTCATGGGATAAAGGTAGGAGTCCTTTTCCCCCTAGGTGGCTGTTAATGAAAACATAGAAGAAGGGAGGTGGGACTGGTTGGAGTTTCCAGCTGGAAAAGGGAATGACCGAACAAAAGCAGAATCTCTGCAAGTACATATTTCAAAACTAAAATATTACAGCAAGTTAAAACAACTCTGGCAGGATGTGCAAATTGCTTGGCAAAAGTGTTAATTTCCTTGTTAAATTTAGGAGCAGAAAGGGCCTTTGATCCCAACAGCCCTTCTGGGAGGCCCTTCTAATTGTTATAAAAGTATCCTATAGTTTTAAGTAGATAAGATATAATTAGGGAAAGCATTGTGTTTTTCAAAATAGAGTGCCCTCTCAGTGTTAAACACCTGTGTATTTGCTCTTTGTGCTAGAATTACAGATTTGGCACCCTGCCTGTTGCTGTCAATGTCTTCCTGCAACTAGGATGTGTAATTGTAGCTTTTGTTTCACCATCAGCCAGAGCACAATAAACAAATGGCCCCCTTTGGATGGGAGAGGAAGTTTTTATCATTGCAGAAATGTGTACAAGTGGTCAGGTAAAAAGGCCTTTCCTGCTCTGCTTTGCAATGTGAAAAAAAAATCACATTGGTGCTGTAAAGCTTTATTTCCTCTCCTCAATATAAAGAACCTTCTCCACATCAAAGAAGACTCCTAATGATTAATAAAGAATTCCCTTTAGTACTTTTAACCTGAGGCTATTAGGCCAGGGAGGGAGCCAGAGAGAGATGTTGGAAATGCAATAATCTTCCTTCTCACATATCTGCTTCAAAAGAGAGAAGTGAGAGCATTAAGGATTTGATTCAACACCTGTTAGGTTACTTCAGGAAGTACAAAGTCTTTACCACATGATTAAGAAGAAACATATGGTAAGCAGGGAAGTGGAAACTGCCAATTTCTCTGTTTAATCAATCAAACTTCTAACAATCAGTGCTGTTGTCCATAGCCTTGATAAATAATTGTCCTTGCAATAGTGTGTTATATAATGGAGATCTTTACTAATTGCCTACTGGAGTAACTAGGATAAAAGAGGCAGTAGATTCTCTTTTCTTTTTTTTTTTTTTTTTTTTCTTGCTGGTAGTATACCACTCTCTAAAATAATGGATGTTGGACCAGAGAAGAGCAGGATTCATGCCACTTTATAGAGCTTTACATTCAGGTCTTCTCAGGCCAATGAGGAAGGGAATCCTTGGGGGGAGAGGGATCCAGCTAGTGCATCCAATTTCTGGCATTATCTCATAGTATTTTACTTCCTGTCACATTTTTAATGATTAATTATAGCCTTGCACCATGTGTTACCAGGCAGTATACATTTGCTTAACAGTTTACTGTACACGCACTGCTGGTTTAATCCTTGGGGAGTGTTTTCCAGTGCTAATAGGTCTTAACAATGGCAAATCTAGACAGCTGGTGGCAATTGATTCATTTTCTTTCTTGCACATAGTGAGAGAGATTTTTTTTCTGCTTATTTTTAGTGTCCAATTTGGGCCCCAAACACTCCACATATCAATGGTGCTAGTGAGTGAAAATCATTGGGATGTATTTGAATTCCAGAGAGAAAGCATGTTATAGTCTTTGAAGAATGTTATAGTCTTTGAAATAGCTGTCCAGGTCTGGTGCCATCCCATGTTATGTTTGCCAACTTTGTAGAAAGGAATGTAAGTTACCCATATCAAATTTATTTTCTGTAACTCCAGCCTATAACTGAGAGTTACCTGGTATGCCCAGGTATGGGCACTCATGTAGAACGGGTGGGTTTGCTTATGTGTATATATTCCCTTATAAAAACAGGAACTAAGGTTTCTTTCCCAGTGGAACTTTCCGTTGTACAGATACTAGCAACCTTAAAATATTAAAATTTAGAAGTTTTCCTCACTTCCTCAAAAGCTTCAGAGATGTGTTCCCTTGAGGAAAGCAACAGGTTGGCAAATCTACCTCTGTTCAAATAAAATGGGAAACTGCTTTATTCTGTCCAGAACACTTGAAGTACTGCAAAAGAGCAATCATTTCATGGTGAATTTGTAAGATGGCATGTGGAAGATGGATGTAAAACTCTCTATGAAGTGATGACTGCTAAGACAGGATCTTGCCCAAAGGGATGGAGTGATTCATAAAACAGGCAGCACCGTCAGCTCAAGAAAGGGGGAACTTTAATTCTTTTTTTTTTTTTTTTTGTGGCACAAGGTGTTATAGAACAAACTTGTTTAGACCTGGATTGGTGCATATTATAGCTGGCAAGTGCTTTGCCAACATGATGCTTATCTGAAACATATGTTGATCCAAGTCTAAATAAGCCTTTCTGTATTGCCTGACATTGTTAATTAAAATATTCTTCACTGCAGGAGCTCATACTGGCAAGTGCCATCCTGTTTGCTCAGTGGAACTTTACCAGCATTTGGCAGAGCACTGCAGGTCATTTTATAATTGAAATGGAAGCTGAGTGCAAGTAGTGCTTTCTGGTCTGTGTTGTGAGAATTACCAGAACAGCTGATGTCTTAAAAAAACTAAATGGGAAATAGTCAAAATGGAGGGCTTAGTTAAACAGGTTCACTGCTGACTACTAACCTGAATAAAAGTGATGGCAAATTTTGAGAGCTTACTATGTCATCCTGGCCCTGGTCACCTTTACAGCAGGAAAGGGTGGTTCTCGGCTGTTTCAGTGTAGTGAGAACCAACTTCTCCTGAATGAACTCCAGAACATGGCCCATTTCCTATCAGTGAGAGCAGCTAATATTTCTGTTTAAGCAAGTTGTCTGTCATCCTGGGGGACATTCCTTTGTCGTGACTTATGGAAGACAGAGGCTTCATATGCTCAATTATGGTTCTTGAGCTCCTTAGAATAGAATGTGTCTCATTCTGATAGCTGAGAAAAATGGAAATTTGGTCAAAGAGCTTTAAGCAGCTGCACTAAATCCATTAGCCAGTTTGAATGTGCAGTGAGGAGACTCTAGGATCCTTCCCAATTCTGCCACTGCTTGATTTTCTCGACCACTTTATGTACTAGAGGTGAAGAAGAAGGCGAATATGCATGCTGGAAATTACACATGAGCAGAAACAAAATGACTGCTTTGCCCCTTCCCCCTGACATAAACCCCACCTATCCATCTCCTTTGTCGTCCTTGCCAAAATGGAATCTTTCTTCAAGTACCTTTTCTCAAAAAGGCTCCTTGATCTTCACCTCTTAACCTCTTGGTTACTTTCTTGGCTTTGAATTCAGTCCTAGAGCAAAAGGGTAAATTCATTGCAACTGTGCCTTTTAAATTAGGATTACATATATCTATTTGGGATTTTTTTGACAGATATACTGTTGGGCTTTGGGCTTTTATTCAGATCACTGAATAATTCTCATGGATTATTCTTTAACCCACTTAAATAGGGGTGTGACTGTGCATCAGGCATCAGCCTGTCCGTGTGTTCTGAGTCTCGGGTGCATGTGTGTGTGGGATTTTGGCATTTCTCCATTGAGATTGTGGATGGTTGTTTTTATTTCCTTGTGAGCGGATGAGGGCCTACTCATTCAGGTCATTTTTTAATATGCTATACCTTGATGGATAAATTTGTTATGAGACTTGGAGCCTATCATAGTCCACTTCAAATATTCCTAGCTACAAGTGAGATAATACTTACTTGAAATATTTATATTGTCTGAATCCCAGTCATGGACCAGGATCATGTTGTGCTGGGTGCTGTACAAATACAGAACAAAACATCAGTCCCTGTCCCAATAATTCCATACCTACAGGATATTGATTGTCTGAGGCCAGTGGGTGCAGTGATGTAAGACAACAGACACTTGTCTTTGGGGGTCACAAGCTGGGGAAAGCCTAGATAATTGCGGTGTTTGGAGAGGCTCCATAGACACTTGTGTGAATGGGGGTGGCAGTAGACAGCTGAAACACAGCACTTCACATAGCCCCTCTGCTGCTTTTCCTGTTTGTTTATATGCTTAAACTGACTACCAACAATGCAGAGACAGAGTAATGGAGGCAATTAAAGAAAGGCATGTAATGGATATAGAGGAACTGAAGGTGAGTATTTTCAAGAACTACAGACCCTTTACCTCCTCAGATTACTTTCTTGTATGTGCATCTTTCCACTGAAGAAAAACCTCTGTAAAGCAGATGATTATGAAGACGTGTGTTTAGAATTAATGTCTTGTTTTTCTGTTGGACATTGTATATTACTGTGTCCATAGATAAAATGGAGAAAAAGGGTCCAGATCTAGAAGAGAAAAGATGGATAGATTCTGGATTTCATGTGCTGGTGCCATGGTCAGGAAGGAACAATAAAGTCATCACTCATGAGGGAAAAGGAAAAATCCTCCAGGGTTTGTACTTGCCAATTTATAATTACTTTTATCTCTTTGCGATTAGTTTTCTTCAACATGATTAGTAATTTTATTGGTACTGCCTGGCAATAACATTTAGTAATGCTAAAAATAGCCATGTAAAAATAACTACAGGAGAAATCTATTGAGTGGCTTCATGGCATTGTGGTGAACAAGACACTGGGAAGTGTTTAACACCTGTCTCTGCAGTCTCCAACTATACTTTTAAATCCAGTTCTCCAGAAAAGTATTATCAGAGGATCATGAGTCAAGGGATGGTGACTCAGAACCTAGTGTTTCTGGGTGAGAGAGGCAGAACTGCTAGTTCATTGTGACTGTCAAGGTGTAGTTGACTAAATGATTAACCGATAAGACTGGGCTTATTGGTTAATCCTGTTGACTACACACACTCCTCCCTCCTTTGCTGCCTCTAATTCAGAGGCAGGCATTGTGGGATATTGGCAGAAACCAGTTCTCTGGACAGAACAAATAGCAGAGTCCACACTGGCTCTTTGTTGACAATAAAGGGAGGGAAAAAGACAAAAGCGTTTCACAGGGTAGAAGTTTTTTGTTGCTAAAATTGGGTGTTTTCCCCCAACAGAAGTCACATTGCAGTATAAATGCAGTTTTTGGTGACAAAATGTGCCAGTGTAGGCAAGGCCCTATCAGATTGGCATTACTACAGAGATGGAAAAAATCTATCCATCCCTGTAATGTGCAGCTAAGCTACAGGGCTACAGTGGCATAGCTGTGGTCCTCTAGGATACACATAGCCTATACATGGCTTAAGGTTCCATCAGATGCACATAGTCAACAAACTGTAAAACTTTTTTTTCTGTAATCTGTATCAATTACAGCCACCCTGTTCACTGTAGGTGTTAGCTGTAATAGAAAGAGGAGAAAAAAAATCCAAGCACAAATGTCTGGGTCCTTTTGAATTGATAGTACTCTTTTGCTGAATTATTGTTAGAGTGAAGCTTAGGATACATACCTGCAATATTTTTCTGAAATCATTTTTGGTGTTAAGTGTATATTCTTATACTCTTATCTACAGCTGCATGTGTACCGGTCCACTTATGCTATTGTAGTATATGGCTGCTCTTCACAGATTATTTAAAGTTTATATGTATTTGTTCAATTATGAGACATCATTGACTCCTATTATTTGCTTTATAGATAGGGTTAGCCAAGGTCATTGAGAGGTTAGGCCAAAAGGAGAAATTATATTTTCCAGCCTAAACATTTGTTTCACACTTCCTAGGGCTAACACACACTGTTATAGAGTTATTACTACCAGCCTGACGATTCAAGTAGTCTCTATGGGTGTGTCTAGACTACAGGGTTTTGTCGACAAAAGTGGACTTTTGTCAACAAAACTATACCTGCGTCTACACTACTGCCGAGTTCTGTCGATATAATGTCGACGGGAACTCGGCAGTTTTGTTGACGGCGGTAAACCTCATTCTACGAGGAATAACGCCTTTTTGTCAACAGAGTTCTGTTGACAGAAGGTGTTATTGCATCTACACTGTCCTTTGCGTCTACACTGTCATGTCGACAAAGCAGCGTGCTTTGTCGACAGAACTGGATGTAGTCTAGACACTCTTTGTTGACAGAAGCTTTGTTGACAATATCTGTCAACAAAGCCTCTGTCGACAAAAGCCTGTAGTCTAGACATACCCTATGTGTATAGGAGAATGTGAAATGCCAAACTTCTCAACAGTATGACATAGCAAGGTCAACTTCAGACAGAGTTTGGGGATTGGGGTATGAAAATGGATGTGCAATAGTAAATGCAAACCAGCCAGTTTGCATATGCAATATGAAATAGTTCTTTGCCACTGTCTGTGCTTAATATCTGTGACAGATGGGAGCAACCATTCAATATCTGGTGTTAAAAAGAGAGAGTTAATATAATTTTTTTTCTGGAATGTGGTCAGTTAAAACTGAATAAGAAACACCTAAATATCAGTAGCAAAAATTAATGAGTTCATGTTGTAATTGTAAAAATACCTTGTTGTAATTTCTTGGCCCATTAAGCATATTTTCAGATATTTAAATGGAAGTATTTTACAAAAATGGCAGCATTCATGTAGGAAGGATGTTGTTTTAAGTAATCTCTTCCATACATCCATCATATATATTCACTATCTTTTGGTATACACTCCAAATTCTTCTGACATTCTGAATGGAAAAAAACAGGTAATGGGTTAGGAATAGAAATGGTTTGGGGGTGACTACAGAGTGAAAACATGGTATACTATAGTAATAGAGATGTAGTCGTGTTAGTCTGGTCTAGCTGAAACAAAAGACAGGACTATGCAGCACTTTAAAGCGCTGTTAGTCTTTAAAGTGCTGCATGGTATACTGTATGTGAATATAGCTGTTTATTCTCTCAAGACTTCCATTATAGCACATCAGAGTTTGCATCACCTATTGCAGGGATGGATAAGAGGCGTCTAGTGAGCCAGATCTGGCCCACCATGCTGCCAAATCTGGACCGTGGCTGCTTCACCAGCACCGTAACTACAAAGCTGCATCAGCCACTTTAAACAGCAGGCTGCTAATTGCTATGCAGTCTGGGCAGAGAAGAGAAAGCTTTTATGCTGTCCCTACCCCCTAGCAAAATCCCTTAGCTTCCATTAGCCAGTTTCCTCACTCCCCCTTTTTTCCTCGTCTGCCTTCTTTCTCTCTCCCTCCCTGTGCTGAAGCAGAGCCACATGGAGCAGCCCACCCAGCACATAGGCAGAGAGCCTTTCTCAGGCAGGTTCCTGCAGAACTGCTGGCTGGGAGTCTCCTAGGTAAGTGTTCCCAGCATGGGCGGTCAGCAATGTAGGCAAAGGAAGGCACAAAACTGTCTATGTGACCGACTGCCTAAGGCTAAGGCCACTGCTGGGGAAGGCTGGAATCGCGGGACGGCAGCCCAGCTCTCCCCAGTCCCTGGGGAAGGCTGGAAACACAGCACGGCAACCCAGCTCCCCCTGGTCCCCGGGGGAGGCAGCCCAGCTCAGCAGCCTGGTTGTTGCGGGGAGATGGGACCATGGTAGGGCAGCGTTGCTTTCCCAAGATGCTTGGGAGGGCCAGGCCAGGGGCATCACAATAGCCCCAGCTTGCCACGTGGCCAGACAGGATCAGACTGGGGATCTACAGGGTTTGGCTCCAGGGGCGGGGCCTCGGGCAGAAGTGGTGGGGCTGAGTATTGCCTTCCCCAGCTCGGCTTTTACCTGACACCCATGCTTCCCAGCCACAGCCTGCCTCTGGCATCCTCCCCGCCTTGTTCCCCACCCTCCCCCAAACTACCTACCCCAGGCCACCACCCAAATCCTCTATATCCCCTCTTCACACCTCTAGGTCACAACTCCCTCCCAAACCCTGCAGCCCCTCCCGCCCCATTCTTCTTCCCCAAGCTGGAATCCTCTTCTACACCCATAACTCCTCCTGAACCCTGCACCCCAAACCCCTGCCTCAGATTATAACTACCTCCTTCATCCAAACTCCTTTTCAGACCCCACACTGCCTCCTGCACCCCAGTCCTCTATCCCAAGCTCCCTTCTACACCCCACCTGCTTTCCAAAATCCCACGTCCCCTCCACAGAAGTGTGGCTTTTGGCCACTTAACAAAATCTTGGAGTAGCCCCACATTAAAAACAACCATGTTATAGCTCAATCTACTTGTATCTTAACAAGAGAAGATCTTGTTGGTAATAAGCTTAAATGACATTGCTACTAATTCCTTTCCCCAAAAGTACAACTGTTCCAGCATGTTTATAAATGTTTATGTAAGGGGAACAGCTTTTCACAATGGGGGATTTGCAGTGAGCAAACTGACAGTTTGAGAAGCAGACAATTGGATCAAGGCGCTAAAACATGCCACTCTAAAGCTGTTTAAATCATCATAATGTGAATTTATTACAATACATACCACCTCAGGAGACAGAGCAGACTAAGAACTGAAAAGGCTGTTTGTAAACATGTAAAACAATAAGCATTTCCTGCAGGGCTGCTATGACAGAGAGCTTGCATGCCGAAAGAGTTTGATGTGAATGCAAGAAGCAGCTCACCAGAGACTAAATGTCTCTCAGTGGGTCACATAACAGAGTAAACTCGATAGTAACAGACCTGCTTTCTGGAAACATGACTGTTTCTCCTACTTCCAAAAAAGTTTTACAGCTTCATTTTCTGGTACAAAAGCTCACAGAGCTGTGTTTATCCATGTATAGGTTTTAATTATTTAACAGATGTCAGAAGCAGGTATTACCGAGTGAGCAAGAAAATGCAATAAAAAAAAAGGCAGTTGAGTCTACCCATCTGTGGAATAGACATGGATACGAGCAATACTCTTCAGTCAACGCAACACCCATTCAGTGTATGCAGTTGGTGCAGAATTAAGACATGGATCATTTTCTTTCCCAATGTATGTTGATGGTTTAAGCTTTCTGTGAGATTCTCACCTGACACACAACATATCCATGTCTGGTTTATGAGCTGAAGCACCACAGAGTTAGTGCCTGACTGCGTAAAGTTCATAGGGCTTCAGTACTCTGCTTTCCCCAAGGGCTCAGCTGCAAGTGTAAGGGTAAACCAAAGGTTTTTTCTATAAATACCTGATTAGTGTGTACACCAAAAACTTTTACTGCATTGTGGTTTTCTCTTTTTGTGAATGTTGTATGTGAAATAGTCCATGCAGTTGTGTGTGCACATAAGATGTGGAGACTTTTGTTGATACATTTTTGTGGAAAATATTTATTACAATTTACTGGGTTAAATTATTCTCCAATTCATGACTTCCTCCACCCCCATCCCCATCCCCCCACTTAGAATGGACCATTATGACCATTTTGTCTTACCTTCTGCATAAGACAGGCCATGGAATTTAAACCAGTAATTCTTGCACGGAGCCTGATAACTTGTGGTAGAACAAGCAATTTTTTTTTTTTTAAAGAAAAACATCCAGTCTGGATGTCACAATATGTATTTTATGAGGTGGCAATGATAGGCCTACCTCTTCCTGTGCACTGGGCAGGGTGCCATGAACCAAAGGGGCTTGCTACAGTTGGAAAAATACATTTCCTCCTCTAGCAGTTTCACCAGCGCTTGGTGGCCTGAAGAAACATTCTCCTAGAGGACATACAAGTTGTAGGCACCTTTACTCACCCTACCAAATGTTCATGGCTGTTCAAAATGTATCCAAACCAAATTTTTCCATTTCATATTTTGTGTGCATGTGGGAGGAGAGGTGTTCCCTTGTCCTCTCAAAACTTTAGTCTGAGCCCTGCTCTCTGATTTGCATCTAATAATGAGAAGATAGCTCTTTCTCCATTCACTCAGTCCTTGGCCTATTTACTGACACCATCAGCATGGGTGCGGGTTAAGCTAGTGCTTTGGAAAGCAAACATCTGTCCCACGAGGAAATGAAGTGAGTTTGATAGCGCCACATAGCTCACTAAGCAACCATCCTATAACACATTTCTGTCATTACTGGCCAAAACAACATGCGAAGGAACCATTGACCTACAGATGAGTGACTGTCTTCCATTAGCAGAATGCTGAGCTATTCTGTCACACAAGCGAGTGGCCCTGTGTGAAATATGAGAATGGAACGCTTCAAGTTACTAACCAGTCAGGGCTCACCATTTGCTAATACTTTCAGTGAAGGGCAAGACTATACTTCTGCTATGTCGAGATATGCATACTTCAGACTGCTCAAATGGATGGCATTGACTGGTATGGAGGTAATGATTTGTAGGGTGGAGAACCTAAACATAATTCAGCATGCATTGACAGCAAGCTGGCTGTTGTCCTTAAAGGACTCCTAAATGTGTACTACATTTTAAAGTGGCAATAATTTGACTCCAAGCTGTACTTAGCCTATTTATTCTTTGTTGATGTGTAACATGCTACTTAGCATAAAACTCTCTCTCCAGAGAGGAGATTCCTTCTCTTATGGCTCTCTTTCTATATTTGATTTATTCTTAAACATTTTTTCCATAAAAAAAAGATTGTATTGTTTGTTTGGTTTATCTCTTATTTTTTTGCCTTTTGGCTGTTAACAGTTAGTTACTTTTTCTTCTGTCTTCTATCTAGCTTCATTTTAGTCATTGCTGCATTTTCAAGAATAGTCCACCTTAAAAGAAATGTACTTAATTCAAACTTTTAAAGATCTTAACAGAAGCACTAATTATTTCTCTAATTACTACTAGAGCTGGTCAAATACTATAAATCTCAGGTGTATTCTTACACTTTAAAAATTAAATTATTATTATTGTTGTGACGGGGTGTGGTCACAGAGGAGGCCTTAGGATTGTTCCCCAGTGTGCTGGTCATGCCACTGACACTCTCCTTCTTGCTCTCTGGGGCTCCCCACCACCTTGTCCTGCCTGGCCAGAGCCTCTTGTCTCCCCTAGACAAGATACAGAATTGGGGTTACTGCCCCCACCCCAGAGCAATGCAGATACTAAACCAGTTCAGTCCTGGGAGAATGCATTTCTAAGGCACACCATCCAGGAAACCAACCCCCAAAAGGGATCAAAACCCCAAATAAATCCATCTTTCTCTGTGTAAAAGTTTTACACAAGGAAAGTTCATGAAGATGTTTACCCTTTTTATCATATTAAGTACAAACAGTAAGATTTAAGTGGCTGCAAGTGAAAATAGACAGATCAAAGTAAGTTGCTAAGTTAAAATGAAAAGAAAATATATAGCTAGTGCTAATTCACTAAAAAACTTACTGCAATCAGATTCTTATCCTAACGAGCTGTTCTTGTTTTAGGCATAATCTTCAGGTCAGAGACTCTTTTACCCTGACTTAGGTACCCCACATTTTGTATCCTTCCAGGATTTTACAGCCCAGCTGAAGACAAAGGGCTGAAGCTTCCCATTGTTTAAATAGTCTTTCTCCTAAGACGGGAACCTTTTTTTCTACATCCCTCCCCTTCTATGGAAAGCTACCAGGGTCAAAATGGAATCCCCTTACAAGGTGAGGTGGTCACATGTATTACTAGTCCAGGCTGCCTGGAGCAGCCTGGCTCCCGGAGCAGCCTCACTCTGCGAAGGAGGTAGATGGGTGTAGAACTTATAGTATCATAAGGCTGGAAGAGACCTCAGGAGGTCATTTAGTCCAGCCTCCTGCCCAAAGAAGAACCAACCCCAACTAAATCATTCCATCCAGCGATTTGTCAAGCTGGGACTTAAAAACCTCTAGGGATAGAGATTCTACCACCTCTCTACACAACCCATTCCAGTGCTTCATCACCCTTTAGTGACATAGTTTTTCCTAATATCAAACCTAGACCTCCCCCTCTGTAACTTGAGACCATTGCTCCTTGTTCTGCCATCTGTCACTACTGTGAACAGCCTTTCTCCATCCTCTTTGGAACCTCCCCTTCTGATAGTTAAAGGCTGCTATCAAATGACCCCTCATGCTTTTCTTCTGCAGACTAAACAAATCCAAATCCCTCAGCCTCTCCTCATATGTTCCAGCCCTCTAATCATTTTCGTTGCCTTCTGCTGGAACCTCTCCAATCTGTCCACATCTTTTCTGTAATGGATGGCCAAAAACTGGATGCAGTATCACAGGTATGGCCTCACCAGTGCTGAATAAAGGGGAATTATCGCTTCTGTAGATCTGCTAGCAATGCTCCTCTTGATGCTCCCTAATATTCCATTCACCTTGGCTACAAGGGCACACTGTTGACTCATATCCAGTTTCTCATCCACTGTAATCCTCAGGTTCTTTTCTGCCGAATTGCTGCTTAGCCAGTCAGCCCCTAGCCCAGGGGTGGCCAACCCATTCCAGACGAAGAGACACAATAGCAGTGGAGACAGCGTGAAGAGCTGGGGCAAAGTTGAGCCAAAAAAAAAAAGGGGGTGAGTGGGCAGGGCCACAAAGACCTGGGGAAAAGTTGTTTATAAAAACAAAAAGCAATTTTTCCCCGGGTCTTCACGGCCCTGTCCTTTTTTTTTTGCTTAACTTTGCCCCGGCTCTTCACGCTGTCTCCACTGCTTTTGTGGCTCACAAAAAAAGCACTGGGAAGGGGTGAGGTGTGCAAGCTCTGGGAGGGAATTTGGGTGCAGGAGGAAGTAAAGAAGAGGATACTGGCTCAGGGAGGGGGCTCCAGGCTGGAGAGTGTTGAAGTCAGGTGGAAGGTTGGGTGCTGAGCAAGCCACAGGCTTGTGGCTGTGAGAGTGCAGGAGTTTGGGTGGGGGTGCATGAGGGGCTCAGGGCAGGGAGGCTGGGAGTATGATGGGCTCAGGACACAGATTTGCCGTGTGTGGATGGTGCAGGAGTGTTGTGGCAGAAGACTGGGGATGTGGGGGTGCAGGAGTTTGGGGATGTGAGAGGCTCAGGACAAGGGGTTCCAGTGTATGATAGGCTCAGGTTTGGGGTCCGGGAGGTGCAGGAGTGTTATGATGCTGCGGCCAGATGGGGGCTTGGCCCAATTGGGGGCTTGTTGGCCAGGCTTCATTTTTAAATAAAATATTATGTCAAACACAAAATGTTTCAGCGTTGTCTTTATTTATGAGAAGGGTGGGGAACCTGTTTTGAGTCAGGGGTCACTGACCCACAGAAAAGTCAGTTGGGGCCACACAAATGAGAGGCAAAAAAACAACTGCTCCAAAACCCCCCAGGCCTCACTAATGTGGCTCCAACTATTGTGGCAGGGGACAAGGTGCTGGGGCAGGGGTACTTGTGGGGGGGTCTGGCCAGGAGGAGGGGACAGAGACAGCTGGGTCCAGTATCTGGGGATCCCAGGTCTCAGGAAGCGCTCTGGCTGCTCTTCCCCTCCCCTCCCCTCCCCTTCCCCAGGTACCCCCGCTCTAACCCAGTCCCCTTCCCTTCCCCAGAGCCAGGCACACACACCCCCAACCCAGTCCCCTCCCTTCCCCTTCCCCAGAGCCAGGCACCCCCCCAACGCAATCCCCTCCCCTTCCCCAGAGCCAGAGCCAGGCACACCCCCCAACCCAATCCTCCCCAGAGCCAGGCACCGGCCCCCTCTATACCAATCCTCCCCTGCTCTAACCTAATTCTCGGATCCCGGAGGCAGAGCAGCCACTACAGCCACACGTGTCTCCCTCCAGGCACTGGGGCACGTGCGCTGAGCGGCTGGCCTTGAGACGTGCTGGCTGGGATGCTGTGTGCACTCCCCCAACCCAATCCCCCTTCATTCTCCTCCTCCTCCTCCCCTCCACTCCCCAGACTAGAACCAGGCACCCCCCCCCCCCCAACCTTGGGTCCTGGAGTTGCTGCTGCCGCTACAGCCACACGTCTCCCTTCAGGCTCTGGTGCGCATGCACTGAGCGGCCCGCATGCCATGCGCACCCCCCCAACCCCTTCCCCAGAGCAAGATATCTCCCCTCCCTGCTCTAACCCAATCCCCCTCCCCCACTAACCTTATGCCCAGGTCCCAGAGCTGCTGCCACCGCACCCCCTGCCACTGCCTGCACTCGGCATCCCAGCCTGCTAGCACATGCAGTCTGGGACGCATGTGGCTCACGGTGGCCTGGCTGTGAGAGCAGCTGACTCGAGTGGTTCCAGATTCCCATCCCAATTCCATCAGGAGCCTCAATTTTTTTCTTCGCGAGCCGTGGGTTGGCCTCCCCTGCCCTAGCCTGTAACAGTGTTGAGATTCTTCTGTCCCAAGTGCAGGACTCTGCATTTGTCCTTGTTGAAGCTCATCAGATTTCTTTTGGCCCAATCCTCTAATCTGTCTAGTCAATCTGGACCCTATCCCTACCCTCCAATGTATCTACCTCTCCCCCAGCTTATAGTGTCATCCACAAACTTGCTGAGAGTGCAATCCATCCTTTCAACTAGGTCATTAATAAAGATGTTGAACAAAACTGGCCCTAGAACCAACCCTTGGGGCACTCTGCTTGAAACTGGCCATAAACCAGACATTGTGCCATTGATCACTGCCCGTTGAGCCCGACAGACTAGCCAGCTTTCTATCCACCTTACAGTCCATTTATCCAATCCACACTTCCTTAACTTGCTGTCAAGAATACTGTGGGAGACAGTAAAAAAAACTTTGCTAAAGTCAAGATATATCACATTCCCTGACTTCTCCAGGTCCACAGAGCCAGTTACCTCGGCCCAGAAGGTAATCAAGTTGCCCAGGCATGACTTCCCTTGGTGAATCCATGTTGACTACCGTAAAATCTCGAATATAATGCACATTTTTTTTCCTAGTTTTTTGGGGTCAGAGTCGGGGTGTGCATTATATATAGGAGTTATTGTTTAAAGTTTTATTTTGGCAGTTCCGTGTCGGCATAGCGGAGGTTCGTCATCTTCTGACGCCAGGCTAAGACAGCAGTAAACATGAAATCAACATCAACTGAAATGGCAGAGATTCCTAGAATGCTTTAAAATATTTAAAAACAATAAATAATATGAAATTTACGTTTTACTTGTCGTATGGAATAGTTTATAGTTAAGTAATTGCTGACATTCTATAGTCGTATGCTCACGTGCAATCAACTGGCAATACAAAAAGGCAGGAAATACGACGTGCCGGCATACCATAGACTTGCAATCGAATAGACTATATTTAATGACGCCTTTGTATCTATGATGACGGGTATCATAAAATACATGTACAATGGGCAAAGTCGGGGTACGCATTATATATAGGAGTATAGATGTTTTCATTATGATAAAATTCAAAAGTCCGGGTGCGCATTATACATCGGTGTGCATTATATTCGAGATTTTACGGTATTTCTAATCATTTTCCTCTCTTCCAAGTGCTTCAAAATTAATTATTTGAGAATTCCCCTCCATGATTTTTCTGGTGAGGCTGACTGGCCTGTAGTTCCCTGGTTTGTCCTTCTCTTTTTTAAAGATGGGCACTATATTTGTCTTTTTCCAATTGTCTGGGCTCTCTCCTGATCTCCAAGAATTTTCAAAGATAATGGCCAAAGGCTCTGCAATGACATCTGCCAACTCCCTCATCACCCTCAGGTGTATTAAATCCATCCCCAAGGATTGTGTATGTCTAGCTTTTCTAAAAGTTTTTAGAATTGTTTGTGCACAGCTGTGCACCTTGGAGGGAACTATGTCTCTCATGTAATATTTCTAACTTACAAAAATGATACCTGAACCAAAATAGGATATGCAGATCCAGCAGATTGTAACCTAAAATTTATAGGTTACATGATACATTTTGTTCAAGGCATCTCTGAGTTATTCATATTAATATTTATAAATCAGTTTTCATAAAGCATGTACATAAAGCGGGGGCACTGATAGAATGGTATTAGTGCCTCTGAATCCCCAGCAAGTATCAGGGCCCCATTGTGTTAGGCAGTGTACAGAAAATAGCTGCAAAGAAAGTTCTGTTCCCAGATTGGTTCCACTTGAGATGAAGTCACTTTGGCCTTGCTTGCAGCCTTTCTGACTGTTCAGTTCCTGCAAACGTTTTACTGATGGAGCTTTACACACATGAATGCTTGTGGAAGCAATTTGCTAGCTTGCATGATGCATCATGGAGAGATGGTTCCCAAGACCATTTGACAGAACTGTGGCGCAGAGGCAATTAACCCAGCATAGGAGTGCAAACATAATCGCTTTGTGTGAATGAGATCAGATGAAATTAAATTTATGCTCTGCCCCTAGCCAATAGTCAATGCCTTACGGGAGATCTGTGTGTAGCTGATTGATGCCCCCAACCTGGAGTCCCCATCATTTTAAAAGAATAATAAAATATTTGCTGTGCAAGTCAGTGGAACTCATGTCACTCTTCTGTCTGAAACAACCTAGGCATGCTGAGGGCACATTACAAAGTATGATTGTTAGGTTTTTGAAGGAGGGAAATACTAGATAGGTGCTATTTTTTGTGAATGAGGGAGGGTTTTGTTAGGGAGCTATTGGTAGATCAGCATTTGCTGTTTGATTAATTGTTCTTTCTGTGCCTGGCAAAGAACTCTCAGGTGTGAGATAACTCTGCTTTTTTGTACATTTGATAAAGAAATAAATAATGAAAAGATTTACATGCCATCTCTGCTTGAAAAGGTCAAAGCTCCAGTGGTTTCTTTAAGACACTTTTGATTAGAAGAGTTACAGTCAGGAGACAGGAACAGTATTGTATGACTCATATGACCAATCACAATTAACTGACAAAACTCAAATTTCCATGTAAGAATATTCTTCCCAGTTCACTGCCAGAAAATTGAAATAATGACTAGAATTGAGGAAATTCCAGTGTACTCGCAGAACATCAGTTAACAGAGAAAAAGTTTGATATATCAAGTACATGATTGGCTATGAATTATTTGTTCAGCTTTGTTCAGAACACAAAGTTGAGAACAGAGGTGTCTTAAGTCAAAGCATTACTTTGAAAAGGATGCACAAATAAAATGGAAGTAAATTCCACCTGGAATAGAATTACTTCAACTCCTTACTTGAAAGTAGAATTACTTTCAACAGGCAGAAAAGCTTTTATGCAGATTACATTGACTTTGTTTTAATAATGTTATATTTGAAATATTGCTTTTTACAGCTACTCTGCGTCTTTTATCTGTTTCCATGGTGTCTGTTCATCTGTCTCCATAATTATTTTTCTTCCTGGAATTATGCTATCTATCATTGTCAAGAAGGCCATAGCAGTTAAGGAGTTCTCTGAGACTCATCAGACAAATGTGATATAATTCTGCTTGTTAAAATTATACCTGTATTAGACTCTAAACTGCTCTCTTTTAAGACCCAAATGATAGAAATTTACAATTGTAAATGTACATGGAAAATTACAATTTCATGCCATGCTTTATACATTAAAACTTAATTTAAAATAGGCCGTAGTGAAACTTTTCAAGACTGATTACCATGTAAACATAGCCAAGAAGTATGCATATAGTAAGGAGTCTGTTCTTCGTAGAGAGATTGTTAAGCTGGTTAATCAACTCTGTCGCCTTTCCTGCTTGGAGAGTTTGAGCTGGCAGGTTTACAGAGCATGACTGCTGAAATGCCCCAAAAGTTACAGCAGTCTAAATTGTAATTGTGGCATACTCATGGAATGATCAACTCCTGAAATTCTTCAATTAAATAAGGTGTGAGACCTTTGCAGTGACCTTCAATTAAATAAGGTGTGAGACCTCCTGTGGTGTGAGACCTTTGCAGTGCCCTAAGCAGCTATTTAGAGAGAGAAGCTTTGAATGTTCACTTTGTACATTAAAAGAAAAAATAGTATCCGGTAGGGATGTTAGCTGTCGGGTAGTAGAACTGTCGACTAACCACATACATTTTTAGCAGTTAATTGACTATTCTATAGTCCCCTGGGATGGAGCTGGCAGCCAGTGTGCTCCAGCTCCACTCCCAGGGAGCCCTCTGCCATCCTGCACTAAAAGCCGATCTGCGAGGGGAGCCAGTTTAAATACCAGCTCCTCTTGCAGACGGCTCCCTGCCACCCTGTGCTGCTTTCTCTGATACAGAAGCAGCAGTGTGGGATGGTAGCAGCCCCTGTCTGCGAGGAGCTTGGACCCTGAACAACGGTCAAACCAAAATGATGAGAGTATCTTGCATAATATACACAAAGAAATGCTGAGAGATACTTTGGAAGCAACTGACATGGGAAATACGAACTACCTTTCCAGCCATCTTTAATCTATTTCCACAAATAGATTTTTCTTTAAAAAAAATCAGTACCAAGGAGTGTGCCAAAACTGTTAGTGAGGGGAGGAAGTTTAGTTCATTTTTAATACAGGTTAGGTTTGTGGAGACCAAATCCCATTACTATAGCTATGGAATTAAAATGCTGTTATTTTAAAGTATTTTAAAATGTGAATTTGGACGCTTTATTCCTTTTATTGGTGACTATTCCTTCCACTGGCAAAGCCAGGTGCCTTATTCACCATGAAGCCATCTGCCCAATCCCATGGGGGAGTGAAATACATGGCTAAAGGGGAAATAAAAAAAAATACATATTAAAAAACTTTTTAAAAAGACAGTCTTTCTAAAAGCGCACCAAAAGAGTAAAAATAAACTTTTCAGCTACCAATTTATGAGAAAGATTGGATGGATAACAGTTTGCAACTACCTTGAATCATACTTAGCCATCCAATCTTTCTCATAAATTGGTAGCTGAAAAGTTTATTTTTACTCTTTTGGTGCGCTTTTAGAAAGATTGTCTTTACATTTTTTTTTGTCTTTTTGGTCTTAAATGAACTGCATTTTGTCAATGAATAAAAACCGCAAGATTCATTTTCATCTGCAGAGATATTTTGAGGTAGACTTTTAACAAAATAATATTTGTAGTAGGTATTGAGATTTTTACTTAAAAATAGTTGTTGTGTAAGGCTAGGAGAAATTAATTGAGTCCTAGAGCAAAAGGGTAAATTGATTGCAACTGTGCCATTAGGATTATATTATATCTATTTGGGATTTTTTTGACAGATATACTGTATACCTTCCAAAGAATGTACTCTACTGAGCATCACAAATGGTTGAGCTGGCACAAAGTGTTGAGAGCCAAGGTACACAACTACCCTATCCACCATGGTCCCTTGTAGTTTGTGGACGGTGACTGCATAAGCATGGATGTTTGGAAGCATGCACCACTCCACCAAGCCATATCCAAAATTCACTTGAAAATGACGTGATTGGCTCGATGTGCTTTGTGATATCGCTTTCTAATTCAATTTCAACTTTTGGGATATCAGTTTCATGAATATGGTTGCAGTGGAAGTAGAGCCCTATTAGATTGGTAATGGTGCCAATTTTGTGGTTGACCAAGCCTTTTGCTTGGTCCACAATGTACCGAAGAATGACTTTAACACCAACATGTATAACAGTTCTCTTTGGAATGCCTGCACTTCGATTGATCTTCGTTGGGATAGCTTGAGAAAGTTTAGGTACTCATCCTTTCTGCTCAATGAGAGTATCTTGTGCTGTGATTTTCAACATTTTGAGGTTTGCATTGTCTAAAGTGGGCAAACCTTGATTAGTGTGGGCATCTACATTTTACAAGTTGGCATGATTCTCAGTGCTTTTCTGGGTGAAACGTCCCCTTGTTGTGTGCTTTCCTCACATTTATGTAGTAAAATATGTAGTTGTTGGTGTGTGAGTTTTCCCTCTCAAAGATTATTTAAAATTTCAATAAATGCAATGTCCCCTCACTGTCGAATGTTTTCAGTCATTTCACAAAAGTCAAAGAGAGGGGGAGTTGGCGGTGGTGGCTTGCCAAGGGGGGGCGGCCTGGCAGGGAAGCCAGGAGCCAGTCGGCGGCCTGGTGGGAGGGTCGGGAGCCTGCCTGGCACGTTGCCGACCTGCCGGGAGGGCTGGGAGCCACGTGGCGTGGCACAGAGGCAGGCAAGCTGGTTGCAGAAGCTGGCAGGGGTGGCCTGTCGCGTTGGCAATCTGCTGGGGTGGCCGGGATGTGGAGCTGGAGGGGACTGCCTGGTGAGGGGGGGGCGGCCTGCTAGGGGGCCCGGGAGCTGGTCTGCTGGGGGGGCTGGCAGCTGGCATGCCGCTTTGGAGACCTGTCAGGGCGGCCGGGAGCCGCACGGCATGGAGGCAGGCGGGCCACCTACAGAAGCTGGCGGGGGCGGCCTGACACGGTGGTCTGCCGAGGGCGGTCGGGATGTGGAGCTGGTGAGGGCGGCCTGCTGGCGGGGGAGGGTGGAGGCCTGCCAGGGGGGCTGGGAAACAGAGCTGTTGGCATGAAGCCAGCTGGAATTGGAGCTGGCGGGGGTGACCTGACACGTTGGCCACAGCAGGACGCAGTTGGCAGAGCATGCCAGAGCACGCCTGCAGGAGCTGGGGGGGACGGCCACATTGGCACGGGGATGGCCACATTGGCACATGCACAGCAGCTGGGCCACATTGGCGCATGTGAAGGGCAAGTTGAAAATCCCGTGAGAGACAGACAAGAAGGGTGATGGCTTAATAGAAAGATTGTCTAATAATAAAAACCTAGAAATACTCTTGCACCATTTTCCCCTGACCTCAGTGGAGCTTCTGGGAACAACTAGCTTTTCTGTATATAAAAACATCATTGGGTTTGAGAATGAAATGCTGGCCCCACTGAAATCAATGGGAAAATTCCCCTCAAACTTCAGTGAAGCTAGATTAACCCATTATTTTGAAGTCCAGTACTTTATGAACTTTCAGGAATAGAAGCCTGTGATGTGTTTTCCATGGAAAAGGTGGTTTCTTTGTGCTTGTCTTTTGTGCAGCAGTGATTATTAGATGGGATATTCTTCCTTTCCTATCCTATATTATCCTGAAGTCACTCCCATAGACACACATTCACACAACAGTCTTAATGTCAGTTTAAAGTGCAAATCCTTAAATTATAGAAGCACCGTAATAAATTGGAGAGTCTGCAGGTGCACTTTGATGCTGAAGTCTATTAATTCCTTACAGCTGAGGATTTAATATCCTTTCCTTCTTCAAAATCCTTTCCTTCTCCGTTTCTCTCCAGCAGTTAAGTACAAAGTCCTTTGGCTTAGCTTCCTTCTCCTTGAATTCTTCAGAGTCTGCATCAATGTTTTTAAATAGTTTGAGATTTTGGGGAACTAAAGGTATTAGCAGAGCTCTGGGATTTATTAGCAGATTGACAATCAGATATAGACTTTTTCCCTTCTCTCCTGTTTTGTCTCTGTCTGAATCTTTCCTTTTCATTCTCTGGAGGGGCAGCAAAGGAAAATCCCGCTGAAACATTAAACATCTCTCCAGCATTTCCAGTAGGCAAAGCACCAGATCTTAACTGATGTTCTAGATGACTTTTTAAAAAGCCTCTCAGGTTTACTTTATCCCTAAAAGGGGCATAATGTACAAAGCTCCTTGATATAAAGCTTTGTGTATCTCTGAGAAACTAATGGGTACAGACCTAATTAAAAATAAGTAGTATCAAAAATGTTCTCCCTTTACAGGATGGCTTGAAATGAACAAGCACCTTGTTAGTGTAAAGGTAGAAGTGATATCTCTGGGAAGCTGAAGATCATTCAGAACATTCAGATAGGCTTCTCTAGTTTTAGGCTAGTTGATTGAATGAAAGGATGCAGCGAAAGTGTTGGATTGGGACACAGATCTAGGTTCAATTCCCAGCTTTGCTATTTCACCAGTGATCTTGGGGAAATGGCTTATTCTTCTTTGAGTGATTGCTCATATCCATTCCACGTAGGTGTGTGCGAGTTGTGTATATATGTCATCAGAAGATTTTCCCTGAGCAGTACCAGTCGGACCAGCAGGAGAACCCCCTTGGAGTGGCACCGATATACCCACTAATATAGTCCCCTGCTAGCCCTCCACCCCCTAAGCTCCTTCTTTTCGCTTACAATCTTCCTCTGCAAGTGCCTCTTAGCAGTTTGTCTTAGTAGTTTAGTTAGTGGTTGAAGTTTTTCACAGTTCATTGCTCTTTATCTAGCAGGTGATAGTCATTAGTAGTTGTTAAGTGCAGTACGTAGTGCAGTTTTAGGAGCCAGGCTCGCTTCCATTCCAGCGGGGCATGCCTGGGCCCCCATGCTTCAAGCCCTGTGAGAAGTGCCAAGAAGCCTGTACCCTGTGGGGACTCCCACGGAGCCTGCCTCAAGTGCCTCGGTGAAGCTCATCTGTCTGAGGCAGCCGTGGCCAACCACGCTCTTCCCTCCTTAAAGTGTGGCTCGCGAAGCCTCCCCCCATGGCTCGCGAAGCCGCCCCTAGAAACGGCCCCCGGTTCCCTGTGCTCAACAGGGTCCTGGGGAGCCATTTGGCACGGCGAAGCAAAACGGTGCTGGCAAGATGGCGCCAGCCAACGGGACCCTGATGTGGCCAAAAAGCCAACTTGAGGCTTTTTTTAAAGGGGCGGTGTCCTTTAAAGGGGCGGTGTCCTTTTTTTTTTTTTTTTTGCTTGACAGCGTTTCTTCCCCAGCTCTTTCCGCTATATGCACAACTATTTTGGTTCTTTGCCTGCAACGGGTTGGCCACCCCTGGTCTGAGGCCTTTAAGATCTGTAAAGGCTTCAAACCACACACTAAACGAGAAAGGGAGTCCCGTATCAAGATTATCCTAATGGAGGCGGTACTGTGTCCGGCACCGGCGTCCGACACCGGCGACCCAAAGTGCACTGGTGCTGGAGGCACCCAGCCACTGGTGCATGCAGGCCTTGACACCGGTCTCAGTCCCTGGTGCCAAAGAAGAGAAGGAGACCTAGCCAGGGCAGGTCTCCTTTGAGGCATGTCCCCTTCGTGAGCTCCCAGCAAGTTCCACCAGCGAGTTCAGCACCCAGACCATCGTGGTCAGGTTGACACTGCTCCAGCTTGTGCAGAAATCCCAGTCTAATGGTGGATCTCCTGGTGGCCTCCACTCCGGATGCTTTCGAGGCAGTGAGGGACTTGATCGAATTAACATGGTTCCCAATGTCAGCATCCGACTCGGCTAACAAGCAGGACACTAGACGGCACCACATCTTGACAGCGGCGCCCAGCGCTCTGCCCTCAGAGGTAAAAGGGCATCCCCATTCCACTGCAGCACTGTCCACCTCGACACTGGTGCTGGGTATGTCACCGCCCCCAGTGTCAGCACCAGCCCTGCCCCCCACCTCTACTCCAGCTCTGGCACCCGGCACTGGAGTCGGCACTGGCCCAGGGGACGGGTCCTTCAGCTGCAGTACCAAGTGGTCCCGAGTCGATGGCATGACATGCCCCACGATGAGGGTTGCCGACTGCCACCGGTACCGCACCGCTCTGGTCAGCGTCTGAGTACTTGACCAATGCAGAGGTGGAATCGATTTGGTCTTTGCGGGGCTCCAGATCAAGGTCACAGCACTGATCCTACTCCAACCACTGGTCCTGGCACCTCAGTACATCAGCCTACCCTATCCAGTAGCAGCACTAGCCTTGGCCATAGCCTACCCTGGTGCCAGGGGGGTAAGAGGCTTGACGCCCTCAGCTACAGGTGCCTGGTCAGTGGCCATTCTGGACTGCCTGGGCCTGTCACCAAGGTCAGGATGTGGGTCCTACTGGGCCAGGGTTGGCATACTCAGGACCCAGGGTTCTCCCATTGGTGACCCCACTAACTCACTCCCCAACTTTGGGGCAGTCAGCTCCCTCTGATGCAAGCCTTGCCTGGGCCATCAATAGAGAGGGGCCCATATGCTGCCCAGCCCCCTACCTTGGCCTTGTTGGTGGATTCTCAGGCCCCATTGCAGGCACCTGACTCGGGGGTTGTGGGTGTGATGGGGTCGTCATCCTCCTCACCCAATGGGGCTCTTGGCGTGGCTCTCCCATCCATGCCAGCTATGGACTCTAGGTCTAATCAGGACCTCCTGTGTCGCTTGGCCCAGAGGCTGGGGGTTCAGGCTGACAGAGTGTTGGAGGATTCGGATCCAGTGGTTGACATCCTCCAATCTGACATCCTTACCAGAATGGCCTTGCCCATTAACAAAACCATAACAAAAATTGCAAAGACCCTCTGGCCTCCATCCCACTGACCAATAAAAAGGCTGAGCACAGAAAGGGAATGAACATCTCTTCTCCCACCCTCCCCGGAATCGCTGGTTGTTCAGGCTGTCAACCAGAGGGGGAGGCAAGGCCAACTGGGTGCCACACCAAAAACCAGAGAAGCCTTCCTGGGCAGGAAGACCTATGCCTCAGAAGACCTGCAGCTCCTCCTAGTGAACCAGAAGGTTCTGCTGAGTTGCTATGCGTGTAATACTTGGGCGACTATGGACAAATTTGCCAAGCTGCTCCCCAGGGACTCCCGTTCAGAGTTCAAGTCCCTCATGGAAGAGAACAGGATAATCTTCCAACCGGCCCTACAAGCTACACTGGATGCCACGGATGGGGCAGCACGCGCTGTGGCCACCGGACTCATCTTGCAATGCAGTTTGTAGCTGCAGGGGTCTGGAGTGCCTCCTGAACACCAGAGCACCATTCAGGACCTCCCCTGCTTTCTAGACTAATCAGCATCTGCATGGTCTTAAAGACACCTGGGCCACCCTGAAGTCCTTTAGGATTCACATCCTAGCTCCCCAGAGGTGTTCCCTCCTGGGTAGGAATCCTCCCAGGACTGCCCACCAGGGCTGAAGACCCGACTTCCCTCGACGTAGGGGGAGGAATGGGAATGGAAGGAACAATAGGCACCATTCCGGACCTCCCTTGGATCAGGGTCAGGGCCCCTCTAATAAGTCCCAGGGTTTTTGAGGGTATGCCTGAGAACTGCTTACCAGCCTCCCCCCTTCCAGTTCTGGGATCACTTATTCCCCTTTCGCTGGGCCTGGGGCTCCATTACCTCAGACCAGTGGGCTCCAGAGATGGTGGGAAGGGGATATTCTATCCCCTTCCTTTCACCTCACCATACCCATCCACCTACCTCTCACGAGCATTTCCTCCAGGAAGAGGTGCTGCAGCTCCTGAGTTTCAGGGCAGCCAAAGTGCTCTCTTGGGATTTCATGGGCAGAGGTTTCTACTCCCAGTATTTACTGGTTCCCACGGCGAAAGGAGGGTTTCGGTCCATTCTAGACCTCCGGGTGCTAAACGCCTTTGTTGCCAAGGCTAAATTCAAGATGGTGGCCCTGGTATTAATCATTCCATCCCTGAATCTTGGAGACTGGTGTGCTGCCCTTGATCTGAAGGATGCTTTCTTTTATATTGCAATCGCTCCTCACCACAGTCTGTTCCTACGCTATATGGTTGGCCAGGACCATTACCAGTTTATGGCCCTCACCTGTGGACTGTCTACAGCCCCTCGGGTATTCATGAAATGCATGGCCATAGTCGCCACCGTCCTGAGAATAAGGGGTAAGTGTTTCCGTGTCTGGACTACTGGCTGGTATGGGGTATCTCCATCCTATACCCCAAGCTTAATAAATGATGATAATGATATGAATTAGTTGCCCTTTCTTTTGCTGTCAGTCGTGGTGGTGAAATTGTTGAACCACTAACTAGATCCATTCATCAGCAGTAGCACTTTTGCCATGCTCACCTTAGAGGGAAATTGCTGCTCATTAAAAGCTACACTTGTTGGCTCAGTAAGCTGGCTACAATCACCTTTTGATTGGAACTGTTCCCTTAACATAAAATTAAACCAGTGTAATTGTCTTTGAGGCTCCTTCAGCTTTCAGAATTGCAGAACACTAGATATTATGGAAGCAACATGCTTAGTATGTGATAGTTATATGTCTTCAGATAATATCCAAGAATTGTGTAGGTGATGTTTTCCTTCTCCTCCACATTTTTACTGCCTTCTGTGTCAAATCCCTTCTTTCTTTTATTCCCCTGGCAGTGCCCCAACTTTTCCTGCAGCTACTGCTCAGTTACGCATGACCTAATCTAGGGGACGGTTTGATAGGGTGCTATAGTTGAAGGCAGGGGAGCTGACAGCCACACTGAGCCCCTGGGCAAGGTGGGGGTGTGACTCTGCTCCTGGAAGTAGCCAGGTCTTGGGCAGAAGGGGTGGGGGAAGGGGCAACCAGCCTTCAGCGGTGCTTGGAGCATACCATGCTGCAAGAGCAGCCTTAGAGCAGGCTGGAGCATGCAGCATGCTGCGCAGTTTTCTAGCAGTGATTTAAAGGACCCATGAAGCCACAGGCCTTTTTTAAATTTCTGGGCCCTGGAGCAGTTGCTCCCTTCCCCCCGTGAGCTCCCCCCCCCATTTTGGTGGGCCCAGATGAAGGTCTTTTCCTAGGCACAAGGAATCATTGTGATAATCTAGTCTGACTTTATTTGTAACACCAAAATAATTACGGCTGTGTTTCAGGTTAGTTACATTCATGTTCTGAGTTTGACTTCTGCAACTGTTTGTCAGGTCTTGGGTTCCTAGAATTGGTTAGTCCCTGCGCATGAAGGAGGATTGTGCATGACTGGGATATAGGGGGAGCGATTACCAAAATGGCACTAGAAGAAGAAATAAAACTAATTGGGAATAGGGAGAGAGACCTTCGCCCACACAGAGAGGCTTTTTCAACCCTCCAGAAGGTACAGGTTGCCTTGTGCTGTGAAGCAAGTTGGTTTATGTCCCTTCCCAAACTCTTGGTATTTTTAGTATATTTTTAAAGCTCTTGCTCTTTCATTTCTATAGATGCCCTTGTTATCCATCCAGTAATTTTTGACTTTTGTTACATTCTTAAACTCAATGATAATTTGTGTGTCAGTTCTATGGGCTAATTCTGCATGGTATGGTAGTTCTTCCCTTATCAAATGTAAATGTTTTTCCTTTTAATGTTTTTGTTGTTTACATGATGTGGGACAGTAAACTGAATATATTTCCAAAATGGGGACCTGCGGGTGTGGATGAATTGTTACTGTATTGCCAACAGCGAAACTGTGTCCTTCTGATTTTAATGCTGTCTATAGAAGTGCATCTGAATGATATCTGACCAGTTCCTGTAATACAAGTAGAAAAGGAGGCTGGTTGCATGTATACCTAGTCTCTCTCCCTTAAAACTTACTGTCTGTCTCATAATAGCAGGATGAAGAGGACAGACAATAGAAAAGCTCTGAATGTTTTATTTGTTCTCATGAGAATCTTTACAATGGATTTTTAGAGAGAGAATCAAATGATGCTCCTAAATGCCTGTGCCTTGGATTCTCAGAAAGCCATGAGCTGTTTGCCTCTCTGTGAGAGTATAGCAATCTGCACTCACCAGGTTTTACATGCTGTCAAGAATGCTGCAGGGTTGTCAGTCTGGGAGCGGCGTCCCTGTCAAGTGGTCCTTGTGGTAAACTAAAGAACTTTAGTTTGTTGAGGGTCGTAACAACTAGGTTTGATGTGTGAGAACTGAGAATGTTTGCATATTAGTGCTGCAAAGAGAGTGCTCTTGTGTTTTCATGTCCAACAGAAATAGATCACCAAGCTGGAAAACAAACACAAATCTGCGCTTGAGAGTGATGTGAGCTGTACTTAGGGCTGGTGTAGGAGAGACTACTCATTCCTGCTTGTCCCCAGACTCATATTTATGATGAACCATATGGAGACAAATATATACTTAAATTGGCATAGTCACCAAAGGCTGGTCCAAAGCCTACTGAAGTCAGTGGGAGGCTTTCCATTGTCTTGAGTGGGCTCTGCACTGTGACCCCAGAGGATAACAGTAGCAGCATTGTTCAGCTGGCATTGACAGTGGGGCATAGGAAGACTGCAATGCATTGTACTAATTACGCTCCAGAAAATTCAATAACCATCCTCTGAGCAGGAGGAGAAATGCTAGACATTAAAGCAGTGGTCTCCAACCTTTGGAACCACAAGATCACTTCTTCAATTTAAGTGTAATGTAAGATCTACCTCAAACCCAAATATCCTGGGCCCCCTTCCTTCCCGCCCCTTCTTTGAGGCCCTGCCCCTGCTCCACCCCTTCCTGAGGCCTCACCCTGCTCACTCCATCCCCCTTCCTCTCCCATCCTCACTCTCTTTCACCAGGCTGGGGTATGGGGTTAGGGTGCAGGCTCTGGTCTTTGGCCAAGGAGTTTGGTGTGTGGGAGGGGTTCCAGGCTTAGCCCAGGGTGGGGGATGGGGATTGGAATCCATGAAGGGCTTCAGGGTGCAAGCTCTGGGAAAGCCTTTGGATGCTGGGAGACTCATGCCTGGGGCAGGAGGTTGGGTGTAGGAGGAGATTCAGGGATGAGACGGGTTCAGGAAGCAGGCTCTGACTGGGCACCGTTTAACTGAGACAGCTTCCAGGTCGTGGAGCAGTGGAGTTAAGGAAGGCTTACTCCTTCCCTAGCCCTGCCCCACTCCTGAAAGCAGCTGGCATGTAAAGCAATGGCGCCATGTGCTGCCCCTCGTCTGCAGGCACTGAGCATACAGCTTCTACTGGCCACAGTTCCCTATTGTTGACCAATGGTAGCTGCAGGAGTGGTGTCTGCAGGCAAGGACAGCATGTGGAGACCCCCTGTTCTGACTTTCTCAGGGGCTGCAGGGACATGACAGCCATCTCCAGGAGCAGCAGTTACCACAAGGATAATGACGCCAGCCATGGCAGAATGACAGGCATTTGAGAACTCACTACTCAAAGAATTAAAATTAAGAGTAAGAGAGAAATGAAAATTATGAAATGCACAGACCAGTCACAAACCAAAAATAACTCACTTTGCAAGCAGTAAAAGAAGTAACAGCAACCGCCCACCTATGTGTTGGGTCAGGAGAGGAGAGGGAAGGACTGTGTGTGTGTGTGTGTGTGTGTGTGTGTGTGTGTGTGTGTGTGTGTGTGTGTGTGTGTGTGTGTGTGTGTGTGTGTGTGTGTGTGTGAGACAGACACACACACACTGTGTGAGAGTGACAGAGATTTACATTGCCAAGCTCCCTCCATCCCCTTCTCTCTGTGTAGAGATAAGGTACAGGTGTGTGGTGGGGAGAGAGACCCTGACATCAGCACCCCCCCATTCTTCCTCCCACACTCTGCACAGCAAGCAGGAGGCTCCCAAGGTGGCAGCTCCAAGGCAGAGGAGAGGAGCAGCATGACAGTGGGCGGAGGGGCAACTGAAGTGCCAGTGCTTGATAGCTTCCTGGCCAAACCAGTCAGGATCACCTGTCAGAGGCTCCAAGATCTACTGGTCAAGGTCTCCAAGATCTACTTGATTGGTGACCACTGCATTAAAGCAATTCACGTTGCATGCCCCTTCTGTTAGAACATCATAATGGGATATCTTTACCTCTGAAAAGAGGGCCATATTTTTACAGGTATTTAGGTAGCTGAAGATGAAGATGGAAAACCCCATTTGGTGCCTAACACACCGAGGCGTCTCACATGGATCTCCATGGGAAACAGACACTGTGGTACTTTTGAGAATCCCACTGACCATCCGTTATCTTTAGGTGATTAAATACATTTACAACTCGGGTCCTGTGATCTGTGTACTATGGGGCACTTCAAATCTAAATTGAAGGCTATTGGAAGGCTTAGGACAGTCAGCTTGTGATCAGAACCTTTCCTCCCATAATAGACTAGCCTAGGATACAGGAAAACACCCATCTTTCCAAACCCCTCTTTCTGCCACAGATTAAATCTGGGCTCCTCTGCTGACTTGAGAACATGTAATAATGACCAGGTGAGAGAGGGTCTCTTGAGAACTGGTGCAAAGAGAGTTTCTAGAAAGGGGGTTGTAGCCAGGTGCTGGCTTGCTGGAGGTGGGAAGTCCCCAAGTGCAAGTGAAACCGACCCGTTGTTCTGGGAGAGTTTCAGAAGTCTACAAGGCAGGGCAGACAAACCCCCAGCTACAGCAGAGAAACCGTTTTGCCTGCCTCTGCATTGCTCTTGGATGAAATCCTGAGCTCTGACGCTTAGCCACTTTTGAGCTATGCATGCGAGGAGTGGAGAGTGTCAGCTGTGAGAAGCTGGTTGTGGTTCCCTGATTCAGAGCTGGCTAGTCCCAGCATAAGTTAGAATTGCAGGGATGCGGCCCCAGTTTGTGCACAAGTGTATGGTTTGGCTTCGTTAGCTGATGCTGGCTTCTGCAGATTTCTGCCCAGTGAAACTCTGTTCTGTCGCCCTTAATTGTCTCAGCCAGGCCCTGCCTTTACATGCCTCTTTCTTATTCTTAAGTGATGGCTGGTGTTGGAGGGAGCAGATCCTTCTGCCAGCTGCACACCTGTCAGCACTTACATGTGGCAAAAGTTCTCTATTGCCTCTCTCTGACTCAGGGAGGTGTGCAATAAACTGCTGGTAGGCTGCACGCAGATTGCTAGGGTTAGCCCCTAGTGGTTCACCAGACACTTTATTTACCTCAGCATATGTAGGCATGCCTGCTCGCAGCTCTAGTTTAGTTGCAGACTGCAGTTTGCCATTCTTGGTCATTGGGAGCTGCTGGAAGCAGCACAGGGTGGGCCACCACTTTTTGCAGCTCCATTGGCTGGGAACAGTGAACAACAATTTGTGGCCAGTGGGAGCTGTGAGCAGCTGTACCTGCAGACTCTTGGGTAACTAAAGCGTCTGGCAGTCTGCCCGGGGCTAACGCTGGTGAACCTCTTATTGCCAACCCCTGCTCTGACTGCATGAAGGCCATTGCTTCAAGTGATCGTAGTACACTGGGATCCAGCTTCTACAGTGGAAAAGAAGGAGCTCTTGACCCAGGCACTGCTGGAGTTCCTTAAATGAAGAAGGCACTTTCCTTCAAGGATTCTTAAAGAAATAAGAAAGCATCATAGTTATTGAGTTTTGAGCTGCATGTCACTCATACATTGCTTACTGGCATATTTTACACATAACCTTTAATGCTAGAGAATAGGGCTATTTCTCTTTCGGCCTTGCAGATCACCTTTTTACTTCAGGCTGTTGAGCTTTTCCTCTTAGTAGGAGTTGAGTTTTCTACAATAAGCATGTTTCATGTGCCAGCATGTGGGTATTGACTATCTATTGCCTATATGTCACCAGATCTCCTTTTCCTCCCCATATCAAATCCATACTGCCCACTCCTGCAATCTGCTAGTTAGACTGGCTAAGGGCTCATCTCAGATCTTTTATGTAGTGACTGTTTTAAAAAATGTGCTTTCTAATAAGTTCCAGCCTGAATTTATCAAGGTTTGGTCTGGTCACTAAGCCAGCTTTGGGAAGATGTGTTTTTGTTGTGTCTCTGCATACTCATTCTTACTGCTCTGGGGCATTAGGGGCATGCCACAGCAGATGCGACCCTGCTACACCAGTGTTTCCCAAAAGGTGTTCCACAGAACCCCGGGATTCTGCAAAGTGAAAATAAGGATTCTGCGAGAAAATTCCATAACAACATTTTATGATTTAAAAAAAATAATAATTAATATTTAAGCATTTATGAATTGTAATAAAACAATTTTCATTTGTGTTTGCCATGGTAAGTGTCCCTGTGTAATGCCAGCTTAGTCAGAAGTGGGGACAATGATGTCACTACTCAGTGCTGCATGCGCAGTCAGTCAGTGGTGCAATCGCCTGTTATATACCACCGTAACTCCCCGGACTCACTCTCAGAGAGCGTGGATCACGTGGGTAACTGAATATGAATATACTAGTACCGGGTCCATAGTTGTTATTATCCTTACTTATTTGTGGTATACTTTGTCAGCTCCCTATATAAGACTGTTATTAGGGGGGTCTGCAAAATTCTTTCAAATTTAAAAGGGTTCCGTGGCCAAATAAAATTGGGAAACACTGTGCTAGAACATTGAGAGTCATCTGAGGATTAGTTTGAGGAAACATCCAGGGTTTGACACTGAAATGATCAAGTGAAACTTTAAGCCTCAGCAAACTTTCTGGGTAAGGGTATGTCAAGGCTGATTCCCCACTCTGACACGATAAATGCAGAAGTGGGGGGCCTGCAAACGTACCCCAAAACCTTCTCTCTCTCCAGGCTTTGGTATAAAACTTCCCCCACAAAATCCTAAAAACCTAGATTTTGGGGATAAAAAAATCCGCTGCCACCATCAAATGCTTTTGAACCCACAAACAGGGGTGGACACTTGAAACCAACGCCAGGGCACCCCCAGGCTCTTTTCCCCAAAGAGCTTGAATAAGAAGAGAGAAAATACAAACTGCAGTCTGTGGCTGCTATCTCCTAGTCAGAGGCATGCAGATCCCACAGACAGATTTTCCAGGACACAGAACTGAACCAATACCAGGTTAATAAAAAAGAAAGAACTTTTATTATCAAAACAATACTCCTGTTACAAGCATAGCTGGATTGGCTAGATGGTAAGAGCCACCAATTAATAAACTCATGGGAAATTTTCCCATAGGCCAAAACTTAGTTACAACAGAGAGGAAAACCCATTTCTAAATGCACAGACATCAGATTCCCATTCCCAAACCGTAAAACAATAAAACCTAGCAGACTTATCTGGACTTTGCCCTACATACAGATGGTGAAGAGCCTTTTCTTGGAGAGGGACATGTTGTCTGTCCACCTCAGTATCTGGAGAGTCAACTGCCCAGAGACCAAGGAGGGAAAAACCAAAAATTCCTTTGTCCCAGTTTGAAATTCCTACCTGCATTTCTATTGGCTGACTGCTACCTGGCTAGGTACAGTTAACCCCTTAGTCCCCAGTCTGCTGGCCATCCCTCATGCCCATGACAGGGTAAGTGTGTCAGATGCATACAAGGGTTTATTATTTTTTCAAACCTCTCTTTCTCTATCTTTTTAATTTCTGCCCCAAATTACATGAAAAAAGCACATCCCTGGTTTTGGTACATGTTTTTGCCTTTAAAACTTAGTTAATTTAGAGCAGGCAGGACAGTGATAGGCATGGGGAAGACTGAAGATTGGACACTATTGTGCTTTTGTTACATATGCCATGTTCTTAATTCATTTGGCATTTTTTGTAATTGCACTGATCAAAGTTAATGTATATGATAGAGATGGAATTTCCTATTGCTGACTTCTCAGTGCAGGTCAGTTATGAAGTGGAATCTTTAACCTGTCTGCACAGGTGTGCATATTGTTACTAAGGATCCTCATGAGAAAGAGAGGTTTGAAAAAATAATAAACCCTTGTATGCATCTCATGTCTCCTGACAGAATTACACATTTAAAAATAATATAGCTTGCACTGGATTTCTAGTTTCCTATACACTATTTCAGCCTCTAAGGTGAATGATTTGAAAGGAATAGGAGTAGTTGAGCAGATCACTAGTTCTGTGGTATAAATGTGGCCCTTGCTTGGTTTCTTGTTTACCTTTTAGTATTAAATGGTATGTAGTGGGATCAGAAAAAGCCAGTGTAATTGATTTCCAAACACTAGACTCCTGAACCATTCAATGGGAGGTTAGTTTTAGTCTCCTCTCCTGGTGAAATGTGTGAAATTTGTGGTTACATGAAACACATGCCTGGAGTCCTGTCTCAGAACTAAGGATGTTAAGGACTGGTTGACTATCCGATAAGCAAATTGCTTATCTGATAGTCGAGTCAAATGGTTGATCTCTCCTCCTCCCCCCTGCCTTGCTGTCGCTATCAGATAGAGGCAGCAAAGCGGGGGAGGAGAGAGGGTACTTCAAAGTGGCAGCGCCACATGGAGCCCAGGGACAGCTGGAAACTCCCCAGCTGACCCCGGGTTCTGTGGAAATGCCACACGGAGCCTGGGGAATGCCACGTGAAGCCTTGGGTCAGCTGACCCGTGTCATTTCAAAGTGGCAGTACAGCATGGAGCCCGGGGTCAGCAGTGGACCCTGAGTTCCCTGTTGACCCCAGTCTCCATGAGGGCACTTCCGCTTTGAAATGCACAAGAGCCCCTGCTGGGGTCTCTTATAAATTTCAAAGCTGGCATACTGCCTGCAGCTCTGGCTCCATGGGAATGCTTCCGCTTTGAAATACACAAGAGCCCCTGGGGACTCTTGTGCAATTCAAAGGGTAAGCCCCCTTGAGGAGCCTGGAGTCAGCGGGACTTCCCACGGGCCCCGGGCTGTATGCGGAGTTCCACATTCCTCCTTTGAAATGTGCAAGAACCCCAGGGGGTTCGATTTGAAATGTGCAAGAACCCCAGGGGGTTCGATTTACTAATTGACTGCTCGACTAGTAAATTAGTCATTAGTTAACATCCTTACTCAGAGCCCCCAAAACAAACATGTTCTTGAACTGGAGACAGCTTAGTAGCTGGGCTGTTTTGTAGTCTATTTCTGAAGAGATCATGGAGACTGGAGTTTAGATCCACATTTTCAATTTTTTAGGGACCCTAAAAAATTAGACACATGGTAGCCTGATACTCAGCAGCATTAATTACATGCAACTCTACTAAATATAATTGCAGTTGTGGGTACTTAATACCTCTGAAAATCCGTCTAAGGAATTTATATTTTAAGCATTTAACATTTGATACTTAGCATGCCTATAAGTCACAGCAATATCTTAAAATCAGGACACAAATTTAGGTCCCTCGTTATGGATTCAAACTTCTTTTCTTTTTCCTCCTCTTCTTTCCTCCCACAAACTTTCAAGGCATCATTTGAAGAATGGGCATATTCTTCCAGAGTAGAAAGCTGTTATTAGGGTAACTGTATTCTTCCAGTGCTCCCAGCCTAAGTGAAATAACTTATTAACTCCCACTCCGTGATAGGTGCCTCATGATGATGACTCATACACATAATCCTTATCTTTGAATATCTTCCTTACCCAGAAGGAAAGTTGCAACATGACAGTGTTTGAATGCCGCTGCAGACGTCATGCTATCTTACAACAAATCATTTGACAAATCCCATGCTATCTTACAACAAATCCCAGCTGAAGAACGTCTCTCCTTCCCTCCTCTTGGCTCCAGTTCTTTTTTCCTTTATGTTCCATTGAAGCTTCTCTGAGACGCACATCTATCACCTAATACGTTGCTTTTCAATTTACCTTTCTTTGGAGTAAAGCGAAACTCCATGTTGTGCCCTCAGGCTTCCTTTTCATACGCCAGAGTTCATAGGTATGGGAAGTAGAGCTGTGCATCTCCCCCCCCCCCCCCCCCCCCAAGATTTTGAACTCCATGCTGGGGTCTCCGTCACCAGCCCGTGCCCAGGGGTCCCACTGCTGCCCGGGGTCCTGGCCAACAACTCCACGGACCCTGTTGCAGGCCCCCTGGGCTTCAGCTGTCAGCCCCATGCCTGGGGCTCCACTGCTGCCCACAGCTGTGGCCCCAGCCTGAGGCATTGTGGGACGCAGACAGAGTAATTCAGTGGGGTGAAATCTGTGGGGGGTGCACACACTCATACTTCCTGTGTGTATGAACTTTGGTGTATGAAAAGAGAGCCTGATGACACAACACTGGGCTGCTTTACTCCAAAGAAAGGTAAATTGAAAATCAACACATTATTGAGAAGCTGCAATGGAACATAAGGGAACAAAGAACTGGAGATAAGAGAAGGGAAGAAGAGGAGGCCAGTCAGTCTTACCTCGGTTCCTGGAAAAATCATGGAAGGGATCCTTAAGGAATCCATTTTGAGGCACTTGGAAGAGAGGAAAGTGATCAGGAATAGTCAGCATAGATTCACAAAGGGCAAGTCGTGCCTGACCAATCTGATTAGCTTCTATCTGAGGTAACTGGCTCTGTGGACATGGGAAAGTCAGTGGATATGATATACCTTGACTTTAGCAAGGCTTTTGATACGGTCTTCCACAATATTCTTGCCAGTAAGTTAAGGGAATGTGGATTGGATAAATGAACGGTAAGATGGATAGCAAGCTGGCTAGAAGGCCGGGACCAGCGGGTAGTGATCAACGGCTCGGTGTCAGGATGGCAGTCGGTTTCTAGCAGAGTGCCCCAAGGTTCAGTTCTAGGATCGGTTTTGTTCAATATCTTTATTAATGACCTGAATGAGGGGATGGATTGCACCCTCAGCAAGTTTGCAGATGACACTAAGCTAGGGGGAGAGGTAGATACGCTGGAGGGCAGAGATAAGGTCCAGAGTGACTTAGACAAATTGGAGGATTGGGCCACAAGAAATCTGATGAGGTTCAACAAGGGCAAGTGCAGAGTCCTTCACTTGGGACGGAAGAATCCCAAGCATTGTTACAGGCTGGGGACCAACCAGCTAAGTAGTAGTTCTGCAGAAAAGGACCTGGGGATACAGTGGATGAGAAGCTGGAGATGAGTCAACAGTGTGCCCCTGTAGCCAAGAAGGCTAATTGCATATTAGGTTGCATTAAGAGGAGCATTGCCAGCAGATCCAGAGATGTGATTATTTCCCTTTATTCGGCTCTGATGAGGCCACATCTGGAGTATTGTTTCCAGTTCTGGGCCCCCCACTACAAAAAGGATGTGGACGCACTGGAGAGGGTCCAGCGGAGGGCAACCAAAATGATGAGGGGGCTGGAGCACATGACCTATGAGGAGAGGCTGAGGGAGTTGGGTCTGTTTAGTCTGCAGAAGCGAAGAGTGAGGGGGGATTTGAGAGCAGCCTTCAACTTCCTGAAGGGAGGTTCCGAAGAGCATGGAGAAAGGCTGTTCTCAGTAGTGACAGATGGCAGAACAAGGAGCAGTGGTCTCAAGTTGTGGTGGGAGAGGTCCAGGTTGGATATTAGGAAAAACTATTTCACTGGGAGAGTGGTGAACACTGGACTGGGTTACCTAGGGAAGTAGTGGAGTCTCCATCCCTGGAGGTGTTTAAGTCTCGTCTTGACAAAGCCCTGGCCGGGTTGATTTAGTTGGGTTTGGTCCTGCCTAGAGCAGGGGGCTGGACTTGATGACCTTCTCAGGTCTCTTCCAGCTCTATGGTTCTATGATTCTAAGAGGCGTTCTCCTGCTGGGTGTAAAATGATTTGTTCCTTGTGCTTTCACCTTTGTAAAGCAGTGATATTCTGGTGCATTCCCAAGATCACTAATTTTGAACCTACTGTCCATTTTAAAATAGAAGTGAGTTCTTCCATGTTACTCTGTCATTTACTAGGAAGCACTGAACCATTTCTCAATTACTTTCTTGACAAATCATTGGCACCAGAAGGCCATTTGACATCCAAGGTACATTAATCACTTTTCTAATGGAAGATAGTTTGGCAGATTTAAAGGCCTCCAGTTTTTTAAACCTCCTTCTCCCCCCCAATTCTTTTCAGCCTGTTTTCATGAAAACTGCACCCATGATAGATTTTTTCTAAGAAATGCCACATTCTTCCAATGAGGATGCCGTGGCACCCTGTATACAATACAATAGATAGGGCTCCATGGTAACATTTCATAATCCACATAGGACATCTAGAGGAATGTATGTGACTAGAAGCTGGCCCACAAATAATAGAGGCACTTGGATTAAGAGGATGGAAGCTTTTTTTGTCAAGTGTGGTAGTTAGGGAGCACTTTGGTGTGGGAAATTGAAGATTTCAGAACATGAAACAATTAAGGAGTGGGGTGCCATTCCAGCAATCAACACATGCTGTTAGGCCACGAAGTGGAAGGGACGAGAGAATTGTAGTGGAGGATTGGGTAAGAGCATTTCTGAGTGCATAGCATAAATGGAAAGGAGCTAACAGAGAGTGCATAGCATAAATGGAAAGGAGCTAACTCTAAAAGTGTGCATTGCTTGGCATGTGCTTTGGACTAGACATAAAAAACAAATCCCAGGACAGCTGCAGTATAATTTACACAATTCTCATTTCCTTGCTAATAGGAAGGATACCTCCAAAAGTGTGTGTACTTGATGCTATTGTGAAGCTTATGAGACTTTAATTGGGAAGATAAAATCCTACAAATATCACACAGGCCTTTCCAAAACTATCTTCTTTGTTTAACATTTAAACTGTCTCTATCACTGGCTGTTTGCTGCCTTAACAAATTTATGAAAAGGATGGCTAAGCAGGACACCCTATTAGCTAAGGCTTCAAATTTATTTTCTTATCCTGTGCTCTGCTATCCTTGTGAAGCAGATTCGTGTAGTAACTTACACAAATTGTGACAAAGCTGTATGCATGTATGATCTCTCTATCTAAAAACCCCTGAGCCATTATCTGTCTTTTAACAGAGATAAATTTCCAATGTAGACCAATATTGGGACATCTTCACAATCTCCAGGTGGTACACAAAGTAACTCTTTGAAGATACTGCATTCTCCATTTAACAGACACTTCACTGCACTCATTGAGTTTAACTGAGAAGGTGTCTTTGAGAAGTTACCTTGCCATTTTATCAAGTGCCGTGTAGAGACCAGATGTTAGCATGTTTTCCCCCTGCAGTTGAAATTGTTCATGATTTTTATTAATCTTTTACAAGACTTGCATCTGCTAGCAGAAGCAGATTGTTTCTGACCAGAAAAATTAAGTGTGTGAGTAGCACATACGTGAAAATGCAAAGAGTGGTATAATGATCAAACCTGACTTTGTGTGAATAAATTCACTGTATGTATTAGTTGAGCTAATCTTTCTAGTATCTGACTCCCTTAAAAATTATAGTTTGCATTACAGTCTACATCCAAAGCCCTTTGCACAGTCACTTACAGAAATTTCTTCACACTCTTGTTTGGGGTGTAAGTGAGCTCCTGACCTGACTGACCTTGTCACATGAAGTGCAGTGGCAAGAAACAGTTGTGTTTATTAGGGAAGGTCCATTTTACTATCTGTCTTATTTGTTCCTTTCTATAAGTGTCTGCCTTTCTTGCAAGAAGATTTATTAATCTAACATAACTTTTTTGGCATGGTTTTTAAAATTATGTGCCCCAGTTCCTTACTTGGGTTATACAGTTCTTCATTAAGTCATGCTCTTTAGAAAGGGATATTTATTGATAGAGCTTTCCCTGGAAGCTTGCCTCTTTTCCAGGCATGGATGTCTTTAGAGAACATTCTTAAGATAATTATATAAGGCGTGGCTTCAGTGGATCTTACATGTGATCTTATGGGTGCAGGGGTGGGGAAGGATGTCTGAAAGGGGATATTTTCAGATTTTAGCCTTCCAGCTCAGTCAGACCATGTCTAAATTACCATGAACCGCCTATCTAAGTTACACACTTAAGCTACATGAATAACATAGCTGTAGTTGATGTATGAAGTCTGCTTACTATGGTATCTTCACCACAGTAAGTTGACAACTGACGCTCTCCCATTGATTCCACTTAGTGTTCTTCTAGTGGAGTACCAGAGTTGACGTGAGAGCACTCACTGGTTGATTTATTACGTTGACATGATAAATCAACCCAGGCTGGATTGATGAGTTTGTAGTGAAGACATACCCCTCAGTGGGAATTTAGCTTTACTCTTTTTTTAAGTGGCTGAGAAGCAATTAAGTAAGAGGAGAGGAAGTATTTTGGCTGCATTTTTTGTGTGTGAAATAACTACACTGGTGAAGCTAAAAAATCAGAATGATTTCTAAATATTAGGGACTTGATTTTAAGTCTGCCATCAGTGTCGTGAGCACAATTAGTTGCTAACATTAGTGCATGCATCAACCAGTAGATGGAGCTGGGGCAGATTTTTGAAGGTATGAGCAGAAGTGAGGCACTCATTGGCTTCCAAGGATTATTTGCCTAACTGCCCTTGGAAAACCATTATGTTTACACAAATTGAGGTCAAACTGATGCCTATTTGAAATTTGTCTTTACATGGTGTGTGATAGTACCTCTAGTCACCAGCTAAGATAGGGGTGGGGAACCTCACACCCAGGGACCAGCTGCAGCCTCCAGCTTGTCTGGATCTGGCTCCTGAGGCTCAGGCATTTGGGGAGCCCATGCTATATAGCCTCTATAACACCCCACCTTGGGGCTGGAGCACACAAAATCTCCTACATTGGGCCCCCTTAGGCTCTGCTGTGCAAGTAGGGTTGCCAGATGGTTGAAACAAAACTAGTGAACACCCCTCTCCCCCCCCCCCAAAAAAAAACCAGGAAAAAATTCTGTTGAAGGAAAAAAAAAGGGGGGGGGGGACCAAAGTTGTTGAGGGGGAAAAAAAAAAGAAGACTCCAAGACTTATTAAGCAAAAAAATAAAATAAAATAAAATAAAACCGCATGTCCCCTTTAAAAGTGAGTGCAGGGATAGAAACAGGGGAGCGGTTGAGCACTAAGACCCAGGGCTTCCCCTTGGTCAGCAGCCATTTTGTGCCGGCAGCCTTGCAGAAACAGGTAAGCATGGGGGCTGGGGTCGGGGGGCTGGGGATGTTGGGAGCCGGTGGGGGCTTGGGGCGGCGGGGAGGCCAGGCGCTGAGTGTTTGTAGGGTTGCCAGGTGCCCGGCATTTTCGCCTCCTGGCTGGAGAAAAAATTAGAAAATACCGGACTTCTCAGGTGTCCGGTACTCTCTGAATTTTTTTACCAGACAGGAGGCGAAAATACCAGACTGTCCGGGTGAATACTGGACACCTGGCAACCCTATGTGCAAGGGGAATGTGGGGAGTGTCTCTCTCTTTCTCAGTAAAGGGCCACATCAGTGAGGGTTTTGTTGTTTTGGGGTTTTTTTGGGGGGGAGGGATGTTTGCTTCTCACTTGTGTGTGACCCCTGACTGATTTTTCGGTGGGTCAGTGGCCTCTAACCCAAAAAAGGTTCCTTACTCCTGAGCGGAACCTAAGAGATCACTTGTGGATATTAGCTGTTTAGTCTTTAGTTATATATTTTATCTCTTAGGGTGAGAAGTTTTATAAGGGGAACCAGGGAAAAACAAGTCCCAAGTGGGTAGTGGTACAAATTTCTGATCTCTATTTTCTGGAGTCTACTTAAATGAAGAACTCAAGATGGCATTGGCCAATGTTGGTCGATCAATTTCACAGAAATCACATTTTCAAGAAGATGTGACCTTTTTGGGAATACTTAATTTTCCCTTTTTCATTTGTGTTCCTCCTCCCCTATGGTTAAGTATTTCCACTGTACCTCTACCCGAGCATCAACAGATCATAACAGCCTTGGACTGAATGTAACAGGCAAAAGATTTCACAGAGAAGTAGCACTGATGGAAAATGTTTTATACACTGCCACTACACTTAAAAAACCCTCCTAATTAATATTTAATGAGGATTAATACTTGTAAAGTAATTCAAAGGCACTCTGAAAGCCCAATTGTTCATTTGCTGTTGCCACTGACTTAATGGCCCATAGTTTGTATTCAGTCTGTTGTATTCGTGTACGCGCGCTTGCAGTACACGTGTAAAGCATGCTCAATCCCATTTTTGTTTTCAAGGTTGTAATTCTGAGTTTCTAGATTAGTATAAACTTTAAATATCTGATTGGAACAAATCCATCTTTTATTTTCTTTAAAGTTAATTTTTCTGTATCTCCACCTCTTTCCTGTGTTTTTCTGCTAACTAAAGCAGAGTTCATTGGGAACTGACTGTACGTATAAATCCTTTGAATTTCTCAGTAACACATAACCCTTCTCCTTAAAGGTGAGAGTAACCCTAATTAAAAAAGAACTTCTGCTTTTTTGGCACGTAGCCCAGTAGGGTCCTGGCCTGTGCCTGGGCTGCTGGGTGCTACTGTAACACAAATAATTAATAATAATACCCGTGAATCAGGATTGCACTTAATTATTTGAAAACTTAGAAAAAGAAAGAATATTTCAAAATTGCTCAATGAGGAGGTTAATGGTTATGATTACATCAGTTGCTGATAATTTAGGAGACCACATCAATCTAAGGACCATACACCATAATAGAAAATTACATAATGTTTGCAACTCATCATACCGGCATGTGTCGATATGCTTGGAAGGACAGTGGTCTAATTGAGACTGGATTCTGTCATGCACTTGGATCTATCTTGTCAATACTATAAACCTTCATAAAAGTAAGTTACTAGCAATGGAAATTGTCATGTACACAGGATCTAGGGGTCTATACTGGTGTGTTTCCTAATGTTGGGAAGGGTTAGATCCATGGTGTCCAACCATTTCTGAAGCAAACTAGCCACACTGAGCTGGCCAAATAGCCACACTCAACTGGCCAAATAGCCACATGTGGCTAGTTGCTAACATGTTGGCCACCATGGGATTAGACGATGCCTGGGGTAAAAACACTTGTATTCTCTCTGTAGAGCAATTCCTTCCCTCTGCTGGAACTGTACTGGGGCAAATTTTATCTGTGAAGTCAGGTAATGTCAATGGAATCTTGCTTTATGAGACTGGAAAAGTCACTTTAACCTTCTGGTTTGTAATAACTTATAGTGCATCTGGTTCCCATGAGGCATAATTGTTTGTAAAGTGTGTTGAACTCTCTGGATGAAAGGCTTTCTACTATTGCAAGGAATAAATATTGTTGTCATGAACAATGTTAATAATGATAACATGTACATGGCTTACTTCCTTTGAGTACAAGGGTGAGGTGTGATAGCAACTCTCCTAGCAACTCTCCTATCATACTCAAACATTTTATCTAACCCTATAGCATTAGAATGGAGAGCAGCTTCCCCATGTATTTGTTTTTAATGGCAAGTCTCATAAAAAAATGTTCAAAGCATAAAAAATCAAAGGCAACAGTTGTCTTTGCTTCAAGAAATAATGAGTGCCTTCTGTAAAGCCCAGCCCATATTTGATTTATGTCTGGGACATTAAAAGAGGCTTAGTGCTGTAGAAGAATGAAATGAATATAGTAGGATGCACATACACATCTGATCATTGTTTTAAAAGAAGAAGTGAGAAGAATGGAATAGAACCCTTTCAGGCGTCACAAAATAAAGCTGTTGTAGTCTGCCTTTCCAGTGTCACTATGGTTTGTCATTTTCTTTGCACATGTGTGCCTGGTTTCCACTCACAAATCCATTGGGTTCCAGGAACTGCTGATAGTGTCTACAAGTTGAACCTCTCTAGTCTGGCACTCCCTGGTCCAGCAACGTCCGTGGTCTGGCATAATTTTAGTTAGTCAAGTTTCCCGTGGCCCCATAAAGTTTGATAACAGCCACCAGTCCTGACTCTCAGTGTTCTGTGCTGTTATTTAGCTCTAATTTACCCTTAAATGTCTTCTAAGAGCCCAGTAAGCAGGGGAATTGTTGGTAATGCTGCTAGACAATATTGACATCCCATGGTTTGGCAAATTCTCTGGTTTGGCACCAGTCAGGTCCGGAGGGTGCTGAACTAGAGAGATTGAACCTGTACTTGCGGGAGGTGTTCTTTTATTGCATATGCTCTACACTTGTATGTGTGTGTCTCTCTGCAAAGTGGGATTTACTTTTTTTTGCTAAAATTTCCCACCCTTGGTACCACCAATTTGTCTCCATCAACTGCAGCAACAGTGGGAACACTAATGTGTAGCAGACCTGTTAACAGCTGCTGGTGTTTCCAGCACCATCATTGAACCCTTTTCACAGGTGATGAATATAACACAGTGCTCAGAATGTGGCCCCTAGATTCTTCTCAGCTCTGTTGCTGCCACTAGTAGAGCTTGTTTGGAGATAGCAACAATGGGAAATTTTGGGAAGAATGTCCCAGTATAGACCTGAACATAGTTATTAAAGATTTTGTGTAGATGGATAGAAACAGGATGTTTGTTTTATTTTCAGAGGGCACTTATTTCCGTGCCCTCGGTCACTCAGTATGCTAGCTATGATGATAAGAAAGCTAAACACATCTGTTTAGATTCCATAATCTTCTTATTCTTTATCTTTACAAACACAATATACATTCTGTATAAATTTAAGTTTGTATTTATGCTGGGAAGTGCTAAACTCTGTTCTACTACTTCACAGGGATGTTCTCATAGATGAGAACATGTCTCTGTCTGTAGTGGTAACTGGAATAACACTGCACCAAGCACTTACTCAAAAATAAAACTACTGCCACAAGATATAGTAAAGAATATGTAGTAAAAAAAATGTGTATGGAGCGAGCAGAGATTTGGACAGAGAGAGGAGAACAAACTCATTTGGTATGTGTCAATTATTGTCCCAATAACACATTGCCTTTGGGGGACGCAGAGGGTGAGACACAGAAGCCAGTTATTAGCATATAACAATTAAAACTTCAGTGTCTTGAAATTGCTAATTGGAGACAGGTGCAAATGAACCATTCTGGTGATCTTAGAGGACCTTTGGGTAATTAGATTTCAACTGTCAGTTCCCTGACATTTTTACTCTCTTCCTTCCCATTTAAATTCCATGAGATTTCTCAGATCTTTATTAGAAATTATAATACTTAGATTCTTGAAGTATGTGATATTTAGACTTAAAACAATGTATTGCTTGTCCATTGTTTGGTGCCTTGAACCAGCAGAGCACATCCACACGTGTGAGTAGTCCTTTTAAAGATACTGAAACTGCTCTTGTTCTTAAAATTCTTTGGGTACTTATGTGCTTTTACTGACTCAAGCCCTGGATGCACCAGGTTCTAGAATCAGGTTTCCTGTGTGGATACTTACATGTAAAAGTTAAAACTACTCTTTTGCACATATTCTCTAAAATTTGCTCAAAACTCATCTATTCCATGAATTTCGCTACACTGAAATGACTGGCTAGAGCAGTGGTCTCCAACCTTTTTAACCACAAGATCACTTTTTCAGTTTAAGTGCAATGTAAGATCTACCCCAAACCCAAATACCCTTGCCCCACTTCCATCCTTCCCCTTCTTTGAGGCTCCGCCCCTGCTCCACCCCTACGCCGAGGCCTGACCCTGCTCACTCTATCCCCCTTCCTCCCTCATTGTCATTCACTTTCACCAGACTGGGGTAGGAGGTTGGGGTGCAGGCTCTAGTCTTCGGCAAAGGAGTGTAGAGTGTGGGAGGGGCTCTGGGCTTAGCCCAGGGTGGGAGGTTGGGGTTCAGGAGGGGCTTCAGGGTGCAAGCTCTGGGAAGGCGTTTCTACTGGCCACAGTTCCCCGTTACTGATCAATGGCAGCTGCGGGAGTGGTGTCTGCAGGCAACAACAGCATGTGGAGACCCCCTGCTCTGCCTTTCTCAGGAGCTGCAGGGATATGCCAGCCACTTCCAGGAGCAGCAGCTACCACAGGGTTAATTACTCCATCCACGACAGGTTAGGCATTTGAGAACTCACTACTCAAAGAATTAAAATTAAGCGTAAGAGAGAAATGAAAATTATGAAATGCACAGACCACTTTGCAAGCAGTAAAAGATTTAACAACCATCGCCCGTGTGTTAGGTTGGGAGATGAGAGTGAAGGAGTGTGTGTGTGTGTGTGTGTGTGTGTGAGAGAGAGAATCACACACACACACATACACACAAACACTCTGTGTGTGAGAGTGACAGAGATTTGATTGCCAAGCTCCCGCCATCCTCTTGTCTCTGTGGATATTTGTTACAGGAGTGGCGGGAGGAGGGACACACTGACATCAGCGCCCCCCCCATTCTCCCTCCCACATCCTGCCCAGCAAGCAGGAGACTCCCATGGGGGCAACTCCAAGGCAGAGAGCAGGAGCAGCATGAAAGTGGGTGGAGGGGCAATTGAAGTGCCAGCGCTTCATAACTTCCTGTCCAAACCATTCAGGGTAACCTGTCAGAAGCTCCAAGATCTACCAGTAGATCCTGATCTACTGATTGGTGACCACTGGGGCTAGAGTATTCATGGAAAATGAATATAGATTAATCTAGTCTGAGTGAATATGGCAAGAAAATGTTTTCACTTGGTTCTAACAGAAACTTACTTCTTGGTTTAATTCTTTGTCTTCCCTCCTCCCCAGATCTATAATATAGCCTCATATATATATATCTGTTAGTTGACTGAGTTATCATACATCTGAAGAACCCAAATGTGATCAGAGAGGTTTTTTTTTGAAGGACTCCGTCAATATCTAACTTGATTGAAAAACTTAAAAAATTCATTGAAAAAAATCCACTGAAAATTGTTCTTTTAGCTGTACCTAATGATCATACTCTTGAAAAATAAAATGAGATCCCTTCCCGGACACCCTCACTTTTTTAAAAGCACCATCTAGTGTTAATCAGTTGCTTTATAAAATATGACAACCTCATAGTCTTGAGAACTTGAAGGCTGCTCTAACTGAAGTTAATAGTCTGTTTATTTTGACAATATTTATGTTAAATTGATACATTAAACTTACATAATTATTGGATCTGGTAAACCCCTGATTACTAGAAGAAATTGTTGCTTTGATTGTCAGCCTGATGGGATTCAGTGGTATTGTATATATGTGGAAAGACTAGTGGAGCTGCTAAATAAATATATACCAGGAGCTTCAGGGGGTAGCTGAGTTTGTAGCTGCAAGTACTCATTAAGGCTACCTTCTGTAATTATGTAGGACAGTGTTTCTCAACCTTTCTTTTTTTTTTTTTTTTTTAAACAAAATACCCCTTTTTCAAAAAAAATATATAAATATATATATATATATATATATAAGTACCCCCAGTACCTACAGTTTTCAGACACACAACATGTTTTTCTACCGTTGCAACACATTTGTTTAAACAACTTAATCATAGCCAAGCGGGCGATGAAATTTTTGGGTGTAAAAAGTACAAAAATAATAAATCTCTGTAAAACTTAAAACAAAAATTCTATTTTCTCCAAATTTCAGTTGTGTTGACATACCCCCCACCAGATTTCTCTCAAGTTCTCCTAAGGGTACTCATACCACTGGTTGAGAAACACTGATGTAGGACACCTACACTTTTTATTAATTTTTGTGTAAATGTAAGCAAAAGAAACATAAGGGAAATAAAACTGAAAACAGATATTTTATAAAAGATCAAACTAAATTATACTCACTAGATTCAGTTAATAAGAATACACTGCAGGTGCGATAAGGGCGATTCTTTCTTCAGGTAAATACAATGTTATCCATCATTAATTGTTATGCTAAAAGGAGAATTGTTTCATTTTATCAGGCCTGATTGTAGCCTGATAGTTCACTGCCTGGTTATTTCTGTGGTTAGTTTAGATTACTTGTAAGTATTGGGTTTGGCACTTCGATCTCTGGGAATGGAAGCTTGTTATGATAGCGTCTCCCGTTATAAATCTTTTCTGGCCCATGAAGTATGAAGGATGGGAATCCTTTCTATGAGGAAATACATGTAATGTAGATTTTAAAAAAATTAATTCAAATGTGGAAGAGTTACTTCATATAGCTAGCTTATCTTTTCTTACTGTACTTTAAAAAAGCTTTTCCTGTGGGATAACAGAGATGTTATCACATCACTCTGCATGCCACAGGAACATGCCCCGCCCACCCCCAGACTGGCCATTCCAGGGCCCTCCCCTCTCCTTTCCAGTGGCTAGAGGCAAAGCCAGGCTGGAGCTCTGTGCAGCTCGGTTCCATGCCCTCCTGAGAGGCGGGGGCAGGGGAGGGGAGCGGCTGGGCCTGGTGTGTGCCACTGGGGTTCCGGATAGGCTGCAGTGTAGGGTGGGGAGGGAGAAGGGGGCCCTGGCTGGGGGAGAAGGGGGCCCTGGCTGACAGGAGGGGTGGAGGAAGAAGGGGGCTCTGGCTGGATGGGAGGCACGTGGGAGAGAAAAGGGGGCCCTGGCTGGACAGGGGATGCAGTAGGAGGGAGAAGAGGGTCCTGGCTGGGGGGGGATATGGAGGGGAGGAGAAGAGTGCACTGGCTGGACATGGGCATGGGAAGGAAGGAGGGGGCTCTGACTGGACGGGGAGGGGGCGTGGGAGGAGGAGGCTCTGCCTGGATGGGGGAGAGGGAGGAAGGAGGAGGGCCCTGGCTGGACGGAGGGCATAGGAGGGGAAGGAAGAGGGCCTAGGCTGGCATAGCTGCAGCACAGCCCTCCCTGGTGGCCAGGGGGAGAGCCATGGTTGGCTCTCCCCGTGATGGGGGGAGGTTGGCGAGTGCAGTGAGCAGAAGGCACAGCCCCCTAGTATACTATGTAAAATCTGTAAAAGCTTTTTTGGCTTTTAACACTGTTCACATTAGTAAATATTAAACAGGTGTCAGCTGATATTTTCTGGTTAGGTATACCAAAATACAATACCACAGTTATTTTAACTTTAGTAAATTACTGCTTTTGTGGACAGTGAAATCATAGGTTATCGGAAATATAATAATGGAAATAAATCCATGTACCTGATTGACCTTATACGTATCTGACACTTTACTGAATTAATAATCTTTTCATGTAAGAAATCTCAGTCTGTGCTCCCAGGTGTGCAGAGGAGACTGAAAAAGCCATCTGTTCCAGTTCATGCTTCTGATCTGTATTAGGTTCTCTTGGCAAGTGTGGGTGAGGACACTTGGGAAAAAAAAGTTTTGGAAGTAACAGAAAAAAATTACAGTGTAGTCTCTCTTCAGTTTGACATGTCTAGCTCTATAATTCCTGTTGAGTTACAACCACAATCTGCTATTTTGTTGTTATAGGCTAAAGTTGGAATAAGCAGATTAACTTTTTTTTTGACCATTCCACAAATGGTTCACGCGCCAAATCCTCCCAGACCAAATCAGATAAAAAGCTCAGTACGTTTTTCTTTCTGCTGACTTGAAGTAGAACCTGAGAGCTACAATTATTTTATTTATGTGTAAAAGAAGGAATGCTCAAAATATCAGGTGCAAAAAAGGGAAGTTGATTTATTTAAATGTCTAAAATTTTACTGTAGGAGGCCAGTCTGTGTGCTGTGTTCCATAAATTAAAATTACAATATAAGGATCCTCCCATAAGTACACATGCATCTCAGATACCCCCTGCTCTTAGGAAACAGAGAAACAAGATGAGCTTTGCAGCATATTCAGGAGCTGGACAAATATGAGCTCTGGTGGACCTGCAAAATAGAGAAACCTGCACAGAGAAGCCATGACAGGTTTGATGTTATGTCTTGTCCAGATATTGATGGTGTTGTCTGAAAACTGGTGTCCTAGGGGAGCCTTGGTCTAGGAGAAAAGAAATAAAAACTAGAGAGTCATCCTAACTAATACAGGTGAGAGATCTGCTTGTAATTAACTGTTCAACTTTTTATTCTTAATGTGGATGAGGGTTTGTGTTCAAAACAAAACTTCAAGAGGTAAAGGGAAGTTTGAACACAAAATTAGCTTCTATAAAATTAGTTTTAAGGCAGGGGTGGGCAAATACTGACCCATGGGCTGGATCTGGTCCACCGGGGTTCACCCCTTACGGACCCTCACAGGTACAGGCAACCACAGCTCCCATTGGCTGTGGATCGCTGTTCCTGGCCAATGGGAACTGCCGGAACTGGTGTCCTAAAACTCTCCCTCCCTCCCATTGTCCAGGAACAGTGATCCACCACCAATGGAAGCTGTGATTGCTGGTACCTGTGGAGGCACAAGTAAATATAGCAGTGGAGGGCCCACCAGGGGTTAACCCTGGTGAACAGCAATGTTTTATTGCCTACCCCTGTTTTAAGGGGTAGAGGAATGCTTTGGGTCCCTTAAAAATATAATTAGAATGGTCAGTCTAGTGGTAGTTGGCAGTGTTCTGCTTTCTATCTTGCAGAGGACAGGAGTTTTAATTCCTAGATTTGGGGCCTCCTTTCACAGACCAGCAAGATCCGTATCAGATGCAAGTGCAGAATGAACAGACCCAGAAAGGAACAAGAATCTCATGCTAGTTATTAGTGACCCTTTCAATCAACTAATTAGTAGCAATGGCATTTTAAAGGAGTGGCATTTAGCTTTTTCTGGTATGAAGGGCATTGTGTGGCAAGAATTTGAGTTTAAACCAAGGACTATGGGGAATTTCTCAGACTTCTGATGCAGAGCTAGAATTTCTTTTTGCTGTTTCCACAAGAAGATGTATGAATCAAACCTTAGCTTAAGGCCCTTTTCAACTTCTAATAAAGTCATTGAAGAGACTCCCACTCACCTCCATGAAAGATAAATCAAGCTACATATTCCTAAATCAGAGGGCTCCCAGTAGGAGTGCTGTTGAGTTGCACAACTTGGATGTCTGCGCTCTCTCTAGGGCAGTGGGTCTCACATTTTTTTTCAGGCTGCGATCCCTGTTGGACTCCCCAGTGTTAACGGTTGCCTGCTCCCAGATTTAGTATTCAGTTTGGCTTTCCACAAATAAACACTACACCAAAATAGTCTACTTTGAAAACTGGGGGAAAAGTCAGGCCTGGTTTAAACAATATGCACTCAGTGAACTTGCAGAAGGCCCCATTTTAGGGGTGGGCCCTGACCACTGGACCAAAAAAAGAATGGGCAGTAAGTTCCTGGAGGCCGTATGCAGCCCACAAGATCACTTTCTTTTTGGATGCCACTTGATTACTCCATCATCTCATGTTCTCGAAGAGGGGAAATCCTTCCCTCCCCACCTCCTGCACTTCCTTCATCTCATTGTGTTATTCCTGTGTCCTTCATATGGAATTTTGATCTGCTGGTGGCTTTAGAAGGCACGCTGCTCTGTCTGATAGAGGTGGTTCCTTCCTGGCTTCCCCAAAAGTTAGTTGCTTAGAAGCTTTCATTCATTTTCTTTGCTGTCCTTCACCTTACTCCCATGGTTTCATTTGCAACTCACAGTTTGGGGACTGCTGATGGAGGGAAAGAACATTCACAACAAAAAGTGGTATGTCTGCATTATTGTCTGCAGTAAAAACAATAGAAGAGTACCTACCAGCCTACCTTAGCAACCTGGGTTTCTTCTAAGACATAAATAACACTTGTTTCTACCCCTCTGCGGAATCCTTGCCTTCCAGTTTTCATTGGAATTTGGTGGTTTTTCATTATGTATTATACTATTAGTCTTTGCTTTTGAAGGCTTAGTTTTATTTATTTAAATTTATTATGGTGGCAGAAGGAAAACAAAGCAACAATAGATTTTCCCTTTGTCTTTTTCTTAGTATTGTTACTTATTCTATGATGTGCAATATAATATACCTGACTGAGCTTTACTTCTTTCTCGAGCCGCATGCCAAAAGTTCAAGTCCATTTTGCATGGTTTCTGTGCATTACAGGAACATAAATATGCTCTGGTGATGCATATTTTAATCTGCTTCTGAGGTTTTTGAATCTCCCCTCTTCTGCTGATCTGTGTTTGTGAAAGCTCTAAGGGGTGAAAAGTGAGCTTTATCTTTGTTGACACAACTAGTTGTTTCACAGTGTGAGTGTGACAGCTACCCTATGTAGCTCTGACAAAATATGCAATTGCAGAGCAATAATGGATCCCAAAAGAAAATTGTAAGAATGAACATGGCTGAGGGATGTTTATTGTTTCAAACTTGCACAAAATACTGAGATAATCTAAAAGCTTTCTCTAATTTGCATGGACTCTCTCTCCCTTGCTGGCTGTTATCTGTATGGTTGTCATTTGATTTCTGTATTCTTATTTATTTTTCTGGTGCACAATCCCTTTTGATTGTTTTCATGTAGTTACCTTTGGTTTTGCCCTTCTATTTTGCTCTTTTGTTTTTTGTTTTTTTTACCAATGAATTGCATCCATGTTCCTCTGTTTTTATTTTCAAATAAATGCTCTAAATATGGATTTTGTCTGCTGTACCTGTATCTATCTTTTTTTGCCTCCTTTTGAACTTCCCCCCACAGCTTCCCTTCTCTGAATTTTGTATTCATGATCTGTAATAACAGACATTGTAATGGAAGGACTTCAATGCACTAGACACCAAAGTATAAAGTTTAATCAAGTACTAGTAATTTCAGGACAAAAGCCTTTTTATTTCTGAGCTTTTATATTGATTTGGAAAATCTGCATTTTATTTAAATGCAACTTCCTTTTGTTGCTGGTACCAACTGCTGAACTGAGCAGCTGAATGTGCTGAGTGTTTGTGACAAAAGAGTTAAAGACATTGTAACATTTGTGGATCTAAAGGTAAAGCTGGTCTCAGCAGGCAGTTTGAAGCTAGAGTCAAGGGAAAGCTAAAGGAGTGCACATGAAAGAAAAAACACGAGTCACTAAAACACTTGAGGCATTGTAAGAAATATTCTCACTAGTTTGCTTTTCCTGTCATTCATAGACTGCAAAGCATTGTTGACTAATACAGAATAATGATAGTTTACATATGAACCTAAGCACACTATGGTAAGTGTGTAACAACTACCAATGGATACGTCTACACTAGCCCCCTAGTTGAACTAGGGAGGCTAATGTGAGTTTCGAACTTACCAAATGAAGCCGGGATTTAAATATCCGGGCTTTATTTGCATTTTCCCCATTCGTCGCTTTTTAAATGCCACTAGTCCGGACTAACTGCACGCGGCTGCGGCAGTTAAGCGATAATTGAACTAAGTCCTTAGTTTGAATTACCCGTTACTCCTCCTGGAATGAGGTGTAACAGGTAATTCAAACTAGGACTTAGTTCGACTACCGTTAACTGCGGCGTGTAGCTGCGGCTGTTAGTCCGACTAGTGGCATTTAAAAATGGCAACCGAATGGGAACATGCAAATAAAGCCCGGGATATTTAAATCCCGGGCTTCATTTGCAAGTTCGAATGCCTACATTAGCCTCCCTAGTTCGAACTAGGAGGCTAGTGTAGACATACCCAATCAGTGTTACACATACACACTGCCTGATTCACAGAGTATACAACTCTATTAGCCCCTACTGCCTTACAGACCCCAGTTCTTTATCTTGAGGCAGTGGAAGATTTAGACTTATTGGGGCCCTGTGCTCAGTTTCATTTTTGGGGGGCCCCCCTAGGAACCCAGCCAAGAAAAAGAACATTTGCTCTGCCCCTTTCATGTGAAGGTGAGGGGAGCACAGTTCCAATGGCTACCTGAGAGCCTCACCCCTGCGCAGGTTCTCCAAGCCCCAGCCACTCTCTCCCCTTGCCCGTGGGCAGCAACCACTCCCCAGGTGGCAGCCAACAGCAGCGCAACATTACAATGTCTGGAGGACTCAGGAGAAGGGGACAGCGCAGCTGCACAGCCAGTTGCCAGAGAGAAGCGGCGCTTTCTCGCTTCAGAGTGTGGCTTTTTCCTGTCAGCTGTGCAGCTTGCGGGTTCTCCACCCCTCGCTCCCCCTTCCACCACGGGCAGCCACAGCTGGCTGCCCTCCTCTCCCCGCAGGCAGCTGCCACCTATCAGGAGGCAGCCAGCAGCTCGAACATGGGCTGGAAGGCACCAGAGGAGCACCGGGCAGCCGCACAGCCTGCAGCTTGGAGAAAAGCTTTCCCACTTCAGAGTGCCACATTTCTCTAGCCGGCTGTGCAGCTGCCCCGTGTTCCTCTGAAACCTTCCAGCCCGTGTTCATGCTGCTCACTGCCTCCTGCCAGCCCTCCTGAGAGGCTGCAGCTTGCTGGCAGGCCTCCTTGCTCTCCTGCCCCATCCACAGCCCTCTCTGCAGAGATTTTCTCCCCCTCCTCCTGCAGAGCAGCCACCACCTGCAAGGGAGGGAGGAAGTGCTGGACCTCCCGGCCCTGGGGGAGGGGAAGGCGTGCCAGGGCATGGTATGTTTCATTGTAAATCTGCCCCTTCTCAAGCCCTAGAAACACTTTCAGTTTTGACAGCCTCTGGTTTAAAAGCTATCTGTGAATTGAACTGACATGAGCCACAGGTGTTCAAAACAAGTTTTCTCTCTACACTGTAGGGAACTGGTCTATATTAGGGATGTAATAGTGTAGTACAGAAGCTTATAGGTTAATGCTACAGGCTACACGCATCCCCCTCCTGCCCGTTGCAGTACATTGTTATTAGGCTGGCCAGCAGCCCGGCTCAGTCCCAGATTGGGCTGGGTCTGGGACCTACCACCACTGCATTTAAAGTGTATTAGGAGTCAGAAAGGCAGGCAGCCCAGCTCAGTTCCGGCTTGCGCCAGGTCTGGGAGCTCAGCCCCACCTATCCCTGGACGGGGCCACTGCCACCCCACACTGCTGCCTCTGATACAGAGGCAGCAGCGTGGGGTGACAAGCAGCTAGTCTGCGAGGGAGCTGGTTTTTAAACTGGCTCCCCACGAAGACCAGCTCCTGCCTGACATCCTGTGTTGCTGCTTCTGATACAGAGGCAGCAGCATGGAGTGGTAGGGGACTCCTCGGGAGTGGGGGAGTGCACCGGGTGCCGGCCCCACCTCCAAGGACTATAGAATAGTCGAGTAACTGATAAGAATTCATGAGGTTAATCAACTATTCAATTAACCAATATTTAACATCCCTAGTCTATATGTATGTCATGTCACCCTTTGTATTCCTGCTCTGTAGCGGATGTTACTCAGTCACCATCCTGGCTGTCCAATCTGGCTCTGTAGTTGAAGCTGCAGAGACTGCACAAAAGTAGCTGTGTTATAAATCCCTACCCTGAATGGAGAAAGGGGTTTGTGTTGCCACTAGCTCTAAAGAGAAGGAGTGGTGTTCTTACCACTGTATGACTAGTCTTCTGGCTTACACTGACAAGGATGGCTATTGACTGACCTTCTGTTTGTTGGTAATGTGGAAAGCTTGGTTGATATTTCTGCTTACAGGGAATCACAGAAGCTGAAAACACAGCATGATATTTAGAATGGTTTCTTCCTGCTCTCTACTCTCCTCTTCATAGACTCCAACTAAAAATCAGAGTGTACAGTGAACATGATGGTTTTTTCCTTTTAAGAAACTATGTTCTCCCCTCAACTCTCAGTGCTGTGTTGTGTAGTGGGTGTTAGAAATTATTTGCCATTCTCAGTAGTCTAATTAACTCTGTAGTAGATTTTTTTTTTTCATTGTAAGTAGGGATGTTAGTGTATAATTGAATAGTCGGGTAACCTCAGCACATTTTAGCAGTTACACGACTATTCAGTAGTCCCTAGAGCAGTTACATGACTATCAGAGGCAGCAGTGTGGGGTGGCAGGCGACAGTCATTTCACGTGGGGCACCGGTTTAAAAACCAGCTCTCTGCCCAGACAGGCTGCTGCCTCTGATAGAGGCAGCAGCGCGGGATGGCAGCAGCCCTTGTTTGTCTGAGGGGGCGGTGGGGATGCATGTAGTTGACAGGATTAACTGATCAGGCCAGGCTTGTTAGGATTAACTAATCAGGCCAGGTTAATTGTCTGCCCTACATGGTGACATCTCTAGTTGTGAGCTGCACAAACTGATAACATGAGGCATATGCTAGGCCAGAAATTGAATAAAACTCATGGGATTGTGTGATAACCTGCAACTCTTCAGTATAAATATTCATTCAGGCTTTGAAATGAATTTGCTTTGATTGTGTTCATGCCACTTTGACGTTACTTTCTATGAATGTGGATATTTGAGTAGAGTGTCTGGCAGCATATGGGCTAAAACAGCAACTTATTGGTGAATATTTGAAGAAAGCAAACTTGAAATTTGTACCCACACGTATTTGACCAGAACCTGATTCTAAGAGCTAGTCAAAATGTATCATAGATCTGGGTCTCTAATCAAAATAGTTTGATTTTAGAATAATTACAATGGACTGCTCATGAACAAGCTAAAGACTAAGAATTATTTGCAGAAATAAATTGGCAGATATCAAACTGCAGTTAAGATAGGATCTGTTGTAGACACCAGACACTTGATGAGCGGCAAAACATGGAAAATCAGTCACATTAATTACTCCTAATTATTTGCCCTTCTCTAGAAGGAACAACATAATGTCAGAAACCTGACAAAAGTTTTCCTGGGGCTTTTTAGAGTGCTAAACCTCTCATTCATTTTTAGATCATGAATCTGAGTGCCTTCTATCTTGGTGTGAACCCACCAGTTATATCTGCAAAGAATGCAAGCTCACACAAATCAAAACTCATGTTGTCAGTTTCAAAATTAACAAAGAAGATTTTGATTTATTTTAGTTTAAATGCAAACATCAAGAAGACAAGCCAATACCTACATATGTCACATTATGTTTTGTTTAGGATTGTAAATCCTACTTCAATATTAAATACCAAGATTGGTGTATGTTTCACTGTAGCTCTAATGGCCAAGAATTATCACATGCTATATTGTACTTACGAAACATAGCTAATGTAGGGAAAAGGAAAATTAGCGAAGAAGGCCATGTTCGATATGTGACACTTTTCCCTGATGACATTGCTCTGTGGATCAGTGGATATGGTTAGGATGTGCATAGAGATTTTAAACCGTGGTTAAAATAAAAGTATTTTAAATACAAATGGCAATTTCATAATTAGCTCTGAAAATTACAGGGTAGTGAAAAGTTGAGAAACATTAAAAATCACAAACATAAGCATCTGTCTTATATTTTGACTGTCCTAAGTCTTGTTGCTTATTTCTCCTCTCAAAAAGGAAGTGATAAAGAGTGTGTTTTGAGTTAGTGAGAGATGCATTTAGGAGACTAAAGTAAGAATGATTAAAAGTGGCCACCAAAGTGAGCAGATGCCTGACTAATCCTTAAAGGGGTGAGATTTATTTTTGCATATAATCAAAACAAAGTATGTGTCATATTGGTGGAATTCCCATCTTGGAGATGATTACCATTAATTATCACAGTTGTAAATAGAGCCTCATTTTTAACATCTTTGACAAGATGGGTTTTGTATAGGCATTGATTAACGTGTAGCACTTCGTAGTTTTCTATAGAATCTACTAGGATCTCTGCCAAGAGTTACATAGTACATATGATCAATCAGTGTTTGTTGTCAGAGAAAATAATGAAGTTTGAAGATTCCTTTGTGAAATCGTGAAGTATGATGATAGAGAACTCTTGCCATCTCAATGTATCACAACAACTTTGGCTCTGATCTCTCATCAGGGTATCTCTCTATAAACTTGTACTGGAAACCCCCAAAGAGAGAGAAGGTGCTCAGTCACTAAATTTCCTCTTATTTTCTTTTCTTCTAACTTCACACATTCCTCAGAGGATAAGATTGTAAGTGCTTACAAAATGACCGTTGTGTAAGGCAAGGCCAGTCTTTTTAACCATCCAAGTATTCCAAAATCACCAGGCCTTGCCTACACAGTTTTTGTGCTGATGTTTAGTAAATCATTTTAGAAAACCAGTTTTAATGAATGCACCCGCCAGTCCCTCAGGAGGCATTCTAAAACAGTTGTTCAGCTTAATCCAGTTACAAACCAACAAAGGCTAAATTGACTTAAGATATTCTGAAATTGAGGCATGTCTACATACAATTGCACTTATTTAACTACAATGACTAAAAAACCAGACCTTTCGTTAGACCAAGCCTAATCACTCTCCACCATCCAGAGTACCGGTATGCCAACACTAATTAACCGACAGCATGAAGAGTTGGAAGCAACATGTTACTGCATCTTAACATATTTTTGGGTGAAGCTGCAGTAAAGTATGTATTTTCACAGATGACCTGTGAACTCAAAAATGGGCAAATACCAAGTTAATTCAGCAACACAATGAATATTTCCCCAAATCTAGTGGTGACAAAAACAAACAAATGTCAAAAATTTGTCAAATTTACAGTAAATTTCAAATTTACAGTAAAATTTCTCCAGTCTATAATTGCTTCTGCAGAAAAGGATAGTTAAAAGAGTTCTTGCTCAAGGGTAGAGCTGTTTTAGAAGATTATCACACAATAAAACTCTGAATCTATAGTACAGCCGCTCCCCGAGTTACGACCACCTCCATTTACGACCATCCGCACTTACGACCAAAGTGGTCGTAAATGCAGATCTGAGTTACGAACGGCGATCCGCGCTTACGAACAGCACGGTCCCCTTGTAACTCTATGGGATCCAAGTTACGAACACTTCGAGTTACAGACCAAATGTTGGTCTGTAACTTGTTCGTAACTCGAGGAGCGGCTGTATAGCCTTTAATTAATGTGCCTGACCAGATATTTTAATTCCTTGTAACTTATTCTGAGTACTCATCCCCTTGCCCCTTCCTGTGGCTGCGCAGGAATCAGGTGGTGAGACTCCCCCGCCCGGAGGCTGGTGGGTCCTGCTCCCCGGCCCCTTCCTACGGCTGCACAGGAACCTGTGGGATAAGTGCTCCCCTGCCCGGAGGCTAGAGGCTGGCGGCTGCACTGGAACCTGGGGCGGTGAGTGACTAATCCCGCCCCCCTTCCCCGCACCGTAAATATACCCCCAGCAAATATACCCCCGGCACAGAAAAGTCTTGTATACCCCGCGGGTTATATTCGTGCGCGGGGTATACAAGATTTTTTTTACTCAAATAGAAAAAACCGCGGGGTATATTCGGGTGCGGGGTATATTCAGGTGTGGGGTATATTCGCTAAATTACGGTACATAAACTTGGCTCTTTCTTAGAAGAATTTACTTTCTTGAAATGCTTCAATGGTGAATGAGGTGATGTCTAGTGCTAGTTTCTTACCCTGCTGTGTAGTTGCTTGCTTGGTTAACAGATTCATTCTGGCAGTTGTCACAAAAATTCATCTAAATGAATAGGCTGTCAGTAAAAAATCAGTACAGATGATAGAATTTACCCTCTAGCAGCAAGAACACTATTCTGTAATATATCGCTCTATCACACCAAATCATAGAATCATAAAGCTGGAAGAGACCCAAGAGGTCATCAAGTCCAGCCCCCTACCCAAGGCAGGACCAATCCCAACTAAATCCTCCCATTGGTCTCTGTCTTGTGTCGGTATCAGCATGGGACGCCATCCTTCCATAAGTATCTGTTCTAGCTCAAAATTGGGCTGGGGCAAAAATTGTTGCTATTTTTCTGTCCCAGAAATGGGAATTTCCTCTTGTGAAACAGATTTTGAAGTGCTCGTTCTAGAATATGTAATAGAATAAAGTTCCAATAGAGCACTTTGGAAAAAAGGCGTTATTCCTCATAAAATGAGGTTTACCATGGTCGAAAAATCTTCCGTGTTCTTTCCATTTAATTTAATTTTGAAAGAACACGGCAGCAGTCTAGATGCAGGGGAAGTTTTTTCGAAAAAAAGGCCACTTTTTTGGAAAAAACCCTGTAGTCTAGACACACCCCCATTGTAGAACAGTTTAAGGTTGGCTGCAAGAAATCATCAGAAGAAATAGAGAGTTCTACTTCGTAGATTAATGCCTTTTGTTGCTGAAGTTTAATAAAACTGAGAGGCTTTATTAAATCCTTAGTTGATTCTGGAGACCCAGCTATTAACAGTGGCTTCACATAATCTTAACTCGGCCAGAAGATTTTCCTTTTCTTGAAGATATGACCACTCCCTTTTGTCACTTTGTCAGATTAGTGAAATGTGCAGTGTATGAGGTTGCCAATTTTGTTTGGACATATTCCTGGAGAATTCATTACATGTCAGTCTTTAATTTCTGAGAGATGCCAGGATAATCCTGGAGGTTTGGCACCCCTACCTCTGCTGTACATGTTACAATTAAAGTTTTCATTTAATTTCGAAGGTGTTTGACCAGTATAATGAAGACAAAAGGAACACAGGTGTAATGATAACTGGGCAACATCACATGATCACCCAGTTCAACTCATGGGTTTTATAAAACAATTGCATCTGTTGATTCAAGGAACATATCATGGTAATTAAAAAGCCAGTTCTGATGTTCTATAGTCTGTACTGCTCTGTAAGATGAGCCTTTCTTTCTCTGCCTGGATGCTGAGCAGTGAAAATTATGTAAGCAAAAGTTGCTGACACTATTAAAACTTCACAAATCATTGACCTCCTCTAAATCTGGAGAACTTTTCTTTGCTGCCTCCATGAGAGGGGTTATGTAGCAGATATATTTATTTGCTGTGTTGTGGTCTGGGATGCCCTGGCAGTTGAGAAACAAAATGTATTAATATTAAATGTTTTATAATAGTGCCATCAGAATGAGTAATGTATGTTTGTTTGTTTATAGCTACCCTGGCTCCTCTTCTTCCAGCATCTGTCGAGGTGCATGGGGCACTGTTAAATCCAACATTGATTTAAAAAACATGGAAAGGAGAGCAGGGTCTGAAATTTGGAAGGAGCAAAACAAATTGAAGTTGATTTCTACCAGGGCAACAAAGTGATGGCAGTCAACAGTGTCCCTGATCTAATGAGAAACACTCCCCATTTTGGAAAGAATTTGAAGATGTTTTTGGTAGCTAAGTGAGACTGAAAAAAAGGGTATGAGTTTTGCAACACAATCCCAATGGCCTACCAAATTAATTTACATTGGAGCTTGTAGGTAAGCAGAAATACCCACCAGGACGGAGATTAAGGAAAAGATTTCAACCATAGCCCACTTGTTTAAGCAATTGCCTTAGTACAGGGGTAGGCAATAAAACAATGGCAGCCCACCTGGATTAGTCTCTGGTGGGACGCCACCTCTATATTTGCTGGCACCTCTCCAGGCATCGGGCAGTCACAGCTCTTATTGGCCGCAAATCACCGTTCTTGGTCAGTTGGAACGGTCGGAAGCAACACAGACTGGGACACTGCTTCGTGCTGCTCTCATTAGCCGCAAACACTGATCCATGGCCAATGAGAGCTGTGATCACTTGATACCTGTGGAGGTGCAGTTAAATAGACATGGGGGCCTAACAGGGATTAACCCAGTGGATTGGATCCAGCCCTCGGACTGGAATTTGCCCACCCTGCTGTAGTGTATTAAGCTGAGTCTGCGTGTTCTGTTTTATTTTGTTTAGTAACCTACTTTGTTCTGTGTGCTATCTCTTATGACTGCTTAAACCAGGGCTACTCAACTTTGGAAGCCCGAGGGTCCACGATGATACTCATAGCACATGCTGAGGTCCGCAACTTAAGCGTGATTGCATATACATGCAAATACATGCAAATAGCTTCTTTCACACAATGCCCTGGCACTCCCAGCACGTCCTCCCTGGAGGCTAGAAACACTGATACCCTGTACCCATCTGTTTCAGCCAGCCCATCCACTTGCGTCTTTCAGTGCTTACCCTGAAGAGACGCCTGGGAGACGCCTTGCCATTGTGGAGCGTGTTCCCAGTGGAGGCCATGTTCAAAGAATCCCACCCGCAGGCCGCATGTTGAGCTTTATGTAAACCCAAGCCACACCGTGGGCTGCAAACAAACGAGCAGTGGGCCGCCGCATGTGGCCCGCGGGCCACGTGTTGAGTAGCCCTGGCTTAAACCCTACCTTTTATATTTATTGTTTATTAATAAACCCAGTATAACAATTATCTGGGGTGGGGCAAGGAGTCTGAATGTATCTCTCTTTAAATTGAGAAAGAAGGTGAATTTTCATGAGCTTACACTGTCTAGATTGCTAAACAGCATAAGATGGGTTTATGGTTCTGCTCCCAGAGAGGCTGTGTATGTGAGTGTCTGTCTCTCCAGCCTCAGTGGTGTGGCCCTATCCCTGTGAAACAGCCTGGAGAGCTGGGCTTAGTAAGAAGTAAGAAAGAGAGGGCACCTCCGCTGTCAGGGAAGGCCAGTTCAGTGAGGTCTCAGCATATTAGGTGACAGTCGCCACAAGATCCCAATATACTTTTCTTATAGGTGACTTGGCCCTGCAGCCAGACTCATGTTCACTCCCCTTCTGTGGTTACAAAGGCCCAACATGTGATCCTTCTGTGGTTAATAAAAACGCTTATCTGGGCTTCTGGCACTTACTTCCAGGAGACTCCCTAGGTTAGAGGTTCTCAAACTCCAGTCCGTGGACTACCGGTGGTCTAGGAGCTCCATTCAGGTGGTCTGCAGATACTCCCCTGTAAGGTGTGCACCTGGGTGGCTGCACAGGAGAATGAAGGGCTATTCACCTAATTAATGTCTCACAGGTTGGGTGAGACACTCCACCTACAGTTGGGGTGGGGAAAAAGAAGTAGGTGGGAGAGGTTAGTGGGGTGAGGTGGGGGAAATAGGAGGCCAGTGGCAAGGTAGTGGGGTGAGAAGAGGGGGGAAAGAATTTGGGACATGCAGGCCTGCAGTGACCAGAGAAAGAGGCAGGTCCCTCCTTCCCAGGATCAGCTCTTTAGCTGTTGTGGTGGGGGAGAGACCCCTTCTGATATTAAAGTGTGAGTTGCGTGCTTATATTTGTAGAACAAATACATTAATTATTATTACTTTTTTTATCCAAAGCACTTTCCAGCTGCTAGCTTAGGGTACAAAGTGGTTCGCTGATACCCTCAGCAATTTTCAAGTGGTCTGTGAAAAAAAAGTTTCAGAATCACTGCCCTAGGTTTTCTCAATCACTTATTCCTCTTTTGAGGCACCAAACTAGAGGAAAGTCTTTATGGGTTTTGCTTCTTTACCAGGGTATACCAGAGGGCTACCTCTACTCCTTTAGCTTCTTAGTGTGTCCTTTCCCAGACAGAGAATCCTCACTTCTTTTCTCCTGGATCTCCTCTTTACAGAATAGGAGACATTCCCCTCCCCTCCCCCTTCCTTTACATTCTGAAACCAGCTGGATCTAATGCTCAATTAGCTGTCTCCTCTCCTGGTGCTACTGAATGGCCTGACTGGGCCCTCAGAATCTCTTTTTGCCCTTTATTTACCAGGATGGGGCATTATTTACCAGGATGGGGCATAGTTACTCTGCAAGTATTGGTTATGCCTAATGTTTCATCAGGAGGAGCTCTGTGATTATTGGTGTCATCTTCTTTACTGCTTGGAGATCACTCGAGAAGTGGAAATGTGAGTTGGCTTTACCCATGGAAAGGTTTAAATGAGTGCTTGGTGCTAGGAGCAAATAAACAGGGTACCGTTTCCAAGTGCTAGTGGGCAGAGTAAATTCTAGTGTCCTGAACCAATACAGAACTTAATTGAGAACTTGAATTCCCAGATTAGAATATTTTTTCCTTTTATTTATGAATATTCCCAGAATTTATCAGCTGACTTTCCCAGAGCCGCTTTATGATTCTCAGGTTCTTGTTCCCCAACTGTCAAGACACCCTGAGGATTCCTTAACAAATAAAAGCACTGTACAGCCCAAGACCGTGACTAGCAATGTCCCCAGCCACCATGTTATCATTTGAAATAATAGTATGACTTGCACAGCTTTTCCAAGCTAAATAATTTATGTTTGGTGTGTTTGAGCCAGCTGGTCCTGCTTCCAAAGGAAACACTGTGTGTTTGCCTGCCTTGTCTATAAAACAAAAGGGAAAAAAAGTTTGGTTCATATTTAGTAGGCTGCCCAATTGGGCCTTTGAAAGAATATTTGTTTAAAAGAAGGGCAGTGTTAGGTGCTTGTTTCCATAATTGGCGCTTTTCTTCCAGATCAATTGCTACATAACCTTAGGTGCCTTTTGTCCTACAAGTGCATGCCTTTCCTCCACCACTCCATCTTCTTCTTCATGTGAAGATTCAGGGAGAGGAAGGGTGTAAACACAGACTGCTGGTATGAGTTTCTGGTTTAAAAAAATAGCCTCTGTGCTTTGAAGCAAACCTCTGTGGGTACTGATGAATGAACATTTGGTAAGAATTAAGTGTTACTCACTGCAATAAAAAAAAAAGTCCAACGTGACTGGCAGCTCATGAGATGGATGATAATGGGCGGTTACACTCTGCAAACCACATTGAGTCTGCTTCCCCTCTCATCACTACAAGCTTTGCTTGCACAGAACTAAGTTGCTGTCATTCCTGGTCCTCAAGATTTCTCACCAGTCCTGTGGTTTCCTGTAAGCTCACCTCTGGGCTGACAGTGCCACTTTTTAGATTGTGTAAGGAATGCACTTTAGAATACTGGTTAGGATTTTCCAAAGTGACTAGTGATTTTGTGACATCCCCCTATTTGGGGCAGGGGTGTGTGTATGCTCAGGTTGAGATGGATTAGCAACCTGATCTTCAGAGGTTGAGTTCTTAGCACTTTCTAAAAATCAGAATGCTTCCAACTAGGCATCCTAAATCAATAGGCATGTCTGAAAAATACTGGGTTTTTACTTTAATGTTACAGAGTTGCTTAAGATCAGTGAATGGCAACCACTGATCATGTGGGTGGGCCACATGAGTGGGCCTCTTCATCTCAGTGGGCTGCAAGATTGTCATAACCAAGATGGTCTCCCAAGATAGGGGTAGTTTTGCTAACTGCACTTGTGTACCTAGAATTTGCAGGGTGTGCCAATTGAACCGTAACAGCACTTTGATTGGATGCAGAAGGAATGCACAGCTCTCACAGTCATTGTTGTGTGCAGACAGCACACACCTCACTTTGCGTGCCCTTGCTTTACATGAGTGTCACTTCAGTAATACCGGTAGGAAAAAAAACTATATGGAAGGAAACCAGCAGAATCTCACAATCCATTGTATGGGCAATGGTAAACAAAATGCCTCACGAGCCAAACATAGAACCCCAATGGGTTTGCATGTGGCCCATCGGTTGTCTACACCTACTGTGTTAAAATAACAGGCTCCGCTCCTAGCCCCAACCCTAGCCCCAGGCTCCAAACCCCCAGCCCCTGTCCAAATTGCATTTACTCCTTGAATATGTCATCCCCAGTTCATTTTCACCTGCAAATTTGTGCCACCAGCAGATTTGTGCCAGTGGGGCTGTGTACAGGAGGCTCATTGCTGTTCCCACTATAAAGAAAAATGAAAGGCAGACTTTTCAGAAGATATGTTGTGGAGCATAAAACCTAATCTATCAGAATTAAAGGAAGGTCTGTGTAAAGAAATAGGGATATGTTATGCACAAGGCCACAGTTATGCTTTTAAGTGGCCACTGTGAAGCAGGTGTACCACAGAATTCTTGGGGAAGCAACTGGACTAGGTTTGGTGGCAGATATAGTAAGGGACAGGCCAGGGCACATGCCTGTGGGAGTTGGGGGGAGAGGCATGGCAGTAGGGCAGGGGCTCATGTGTCACTCATGTGTTTGGCTTCCCCTGTTTGCCAGGAGAGCGCAACTTTCCCTTCCCACAGGAGCAGATGGGCAAGAGGAGTTACACGCTGGCTCCCTGGGAGTGAGATGAGAAGCCGGTGTGCTTCCAGCTAATGGCCCCACTCCCGGAGTGGTGGCTTCTGCCCCATGTTGCCAACTCTCATATAGAGACCGTAGCACGAGGTAGCAGCTGGCTCCCTGTGAGCTGGCTTTTAAGCCAGCTCCTTGCACAAACCAGCTCCATCCTGCTGCCCTGTGCTGCTGCCTCTGCTACTAGCGTTGCCAGGTGTCCGATATTGTACCGGACAGTCCGGTATTTGCACGCTCTGTCCGGTAAAAAAATCAGAAAATACCGGACATGTGCAATGTCCAGTATTTTCTGATTTTTCCGGCTGCGCACCGGACGGAAGCCTGGCAGGGGCGGGGGGAGTGGCTGGGAGTCCCAGCTGGGAGGTGGGGCTGCGATTGCTGCCGGGAGCCCTCAGTGGGTTGAGTGTGAGGAGGAGGGGAAGCCTCCTCCTCGCTCGTGCGTCGCTGGGAGCCTGCGCGGGACAGGCAGCAAGAGCCCAGGTCAGTCCTGCTCCCTGCTGACCGATTTGCCTCCCCTTCCCACCAGCCGGTTCTCCCCCACTTCCCCTCCTGATCTTCCCTGGCCACCCCACTGCACCCTCCCCAGCTCTGCTTCCCACTGGCGCATTCCTCTTCCTGATCTCCCCCGGCCAGCGCCGCACCCTGCCCCGCCAGCTCTGCTTCCCGCTCCCCTTCCTCCCGGCCAACCCCGCGGCCCCGACCCTCCCAGCTCTGCTTCCTGCTGCCCGTTCCTCTTCCTGATCTCCCGGTCAGCACCAATGCATCCCCACCAGCTGTGCTTCCCCCTTCCTCCCGGCCGGCCCCGACCCCCCTCCCCAGCTATGCTTCCCGCTGGCCCGCTCTCTTTCTGATCTCCCAGCCAGCGCCGCTGCACCCCACCCCGCCAGCTCTACTTCTCGCACCTTCCCTTTCTCCTGGCCACCCTCGCGCCCCGATCCCCAGCTGTGCTTCCTGCCCCCTTACTCCCGGCCAGCCCCGCCTCCCGGCCGGTCCCCTCCCGATATCCTGCGGCCAGCCCGTCCCCTCCCCACGGCCAGCCTGCTTCCGTGTCCCCATCTTCCCCAGCCAGCCCCGTTGCCCCCTTAGCTGTTTCCAGGCCCCCTTCCTTGCCAGTCCCCACCCCACCCCCATGAAGCGTGTCTGGTTTTTTGGTTTTTTTTAAATGATTACCTGGTAACCCCTAGCAGTGATCCAGGTTCTTGGAGGTGTTGATGTTTTTTGGTTTTTTTTAAATTTTGTTGAAGGAAAGAAAAGGGTGGGGGGTGTTTGGTATTTTTGTTTGTCATCTGGCAACCCTATCTGCTACAGAGGCAACAGCATTGGGTTGGTATTTAGCTCCCTGAGAACTGGACTAGGAGCCGACATGTAACCATTTGGGTAAGCTTATGCTTATCTGTTACCTGTTTAAAAAGCTACACCCACGCTACTGCCTCTATATGAGAGTCTGCAGTAAAAAGGCTTAGGGAGTTCTTCTATGAAAGCTTTATGGGAGATCTTCAGGGAGAATTCCCAATCCATCCCCAGACTCGTTAACAAGTTGTCCCTCCTGTGTAGGCGCAGTGGCTACCACAGATCACACCCAATTGCCTTAACCTACTTTTAGGATACTAAAACAATGTGAACTCCATAGAAGTGTCTTTCCTGGAATCAGTGACTGACTGCAAGATGTCCTGGGAGGAGAGGATTGTCTCCAAAGTTCTTGGCTCTCAGTGAGCTTGATTGCCCTGCTTGCCTGCTGATTTTTCTCCTCTTCCTCATCCACACTGTCCTCCACACATGTCCTCCACAACTCACTTGGTTAGGTCCAATAATGGTATCAGCAGAGTGAGTTATAAGATCAAGAACATGTATTCCTGCGCATTCAGAAATATAATTTATGCTATCATGTGCCGAAAGTGTCCAAAGTGTCCGTCTGCTATGTACATTGGACAAACGTCTCAGACACTTTGCCAAAGGATCAATGCCCACAAAACAGATATTAGACAGGATCACAAAGAAAAAAACAGTTTCTTGCCATTTCAACCAGAAAGGACATTGTCTCAACGACTTGATTATCTGCATCCTGCTTCAAAGGCCTTTTAAGACTACACTTGAAAGAGAATCCTCTGAACTGTCATTCATGCTTAAATTCGACACTTTACGCCTAAGTTTGAATAAAGACTCTAATTATCTTATCCATTACAAAGATAGCTTCCCCAATTATCACCTCTAATATCATTAGCTCACGGACATTTACCTCCCCATGCCCCTTCTGTTCTGAAATTTGATTTGTCCTTTTCATATGTGTTCATTTTTTTTAATTGTATCCTTTGGTATATATGGTTGTGACAATTTTCTTCCACTATTTGATCTGAGGAAGTGGGTCTGGCCCACGAAAGCTCATCACCTAATAAACCATCTTGTTAGTCTTTAAAGTGCTACATAGTCCTGTTTTTTGTTTTGGTAATATGTTTATGTGATACTTACATGACCCCATCACTGTGGTGTCTTAGCACTTCACAGGCTTTATGGGTCTATCCTCACAATGCCCCTGTGCAGCTGAGAAGTGCTGTTATCCCCATTTTACAGATGGGGAGCTGAGAGAGTGAGACTAATTGGAAGGATGTGGAGGAATAGGAACTTGTGACCTAATTACCCTAGCACCCAATCCTGGGGCATCTTTACTTTCTGCTCTGTAAGCAGAGATGGCCAGAGTTCTTTGAAATTTAATTTTGTTTCAAAAATTCAAATTATTTTCAGGAAAAAAGGAAAGAAGGGTAAATGTTTTTCTAACATTTTTTCATCTGAGTCTGGTAGAGATCGTCTGGGAGAACCTCTCCAGTCCTTTCCCCAAAAAGGCTTCCAGTTCTTATTTCAATAGGGTTAATCTCAACCATATTTTCAAAAAAAGTTTTATGCAGTGGGCTATCTTCAAGGTGTAGCTCTCATTTTTTGTTATCTTTTTCTGCCTTTGTCTTCTCCCAGTTCTGTATCCGGTTGCATCACTTCCTCAGATTATTTTTAGCCTTCTTGAGGATAACTGACTTACCATGTGATTTTTCACTTTTTTTCCTTCTTTCTCTGGTTTTCTTCTCTGGTTCATTAATACAGGTTGCACCTCCCTAAACTGAGACTCCTCTGACAACTTCCGTGGTCTGGCAGGATCATGGATGTTGCTGAACAAAAGAGCCTCAGGGCAGGAGGGCCAGTAGCTGAGAGCCCTGCAAAAAGGGAGGCTGGTAATTGTGTGACCAGGGCCTCAGCAATGCAGCTAGGGTTGCCAGATGGTTGAAACAAAAATACCAAACATGCCCCCCCCCCCAAAAAAAATGGGAAAAAATTCTGTGGGGAAGGAAGAAGACCAAAGTTGTTGAGGAGGAGGGGGGGGGGGGGACAACAACAACAAAAAAAGGGACTCCAAGGACTTATTAAGCCAAAAAAAAAATTTTTTTTTTTTTTAATTTAAAATAAAACAGCATGTCCCCTTTAAAAGTGAGTGCAGGAATAGGAACAGGGGAGCGATTGAGCATTGCTTCCCCTAGGTCTTTTGGCCGGCAGCCTTGGGGAACCAGCTGAGCATGGGGGCTGGGGTCGGGGGGTTGGGAGGGTTGGGAGCCAGGGGTGGGCTCGGGGGAGGGGCGGAGGCCAGGCGCTGAGTGTTTGTAGGGTTTCCAGGTGCCCGGCATTTTTAACTCCTGGCTGGGGAAAAATTCAGAAAATACTGGACATTTTAGGTGTCCGATATTCTCTGAATTTTTTTAACCAGACAGGAGCCGAAAATACCGGACTGTCTGGGTGAATACCGGACACCTGGCAACCCTAAACGCAGCTGCAGTAGCAGGACTGTAGTGGTGAAGCAGGGGCAGCCCAGTTGGAGCCAGGGCAGCCTGTGTGTGCTACCCGGCAGCGGGGTTGTGCTGTGCCAACTCGAGTGGGGCTTAGTTCCGGGCCGGCAATGGGGACAGAGTCATGGCAGCCCAGCAAGGGAAGCCCATCTGGGGCTGCAGCAGTGGAGTCTCAACAATCCAGCTGGAGCTGTGGCAGATCGGCAGCCTGATTGGGATTGCGTGCTGCCTGGCAGTGGGGTTGGTGCCGCAGCAGCCGACTGGGATTGTGTGCCAGCCCAGCAGTGAGAACAGACCCATGGTAGCCTGGCTGGCACGGAGGCTAGGCTGCGGCAGCCTACCTGGGGAAGCCCATCTGGGGCCACAGCTGATTGGCAGCCCGAAGGGACTTCATGCTGGCCGGCAGCAGGGCAGAGCTGTATGCTGCTGTGCTGGCAGTGGGGCTGGAGCAGCAGCTATGTCAGCGGGCCTGGAGCAGTCGTGTCAGCTGGCCGACAGTGGGGGCGAAGGAGCCAGCGTCCGGGAGGAGTGGCAGGCTGAGGGGGCTGGTGGCAGGGGACCCTTCCCAAGGAAGCCAAACCAGTGAGGTCCAATCCGTACATGTCTCAGTATTTTTTTCCTTATACTATTGCCCTTCATTTTTATGATGTTATGTGTTCCTTTAAATTTCTCCATTCAAAATTTTCCTACCTTTCCTCTGTCCATTGGCCTCATCCAGAGGTTGCTGAAGTTAATGGAAGACTCCCATTGAAGTGGGGTCTGGATGAAGCCTTAAACCTATCCAACCTTTGACCTCACTACCATTTCTCACAATCCTTTCCCCCATTCCCTCCCTTCTTCTCAGCCGTTAGATGTTCATTCTCAGTAGCTTTCCAACTTTCCCTTCAAATTCATTTCCTTTGTCACACTCCACATACTCCACCCTCTTCTGTTTCTTATTACCCCTCCCGGGATATGCCTGGCCAGAGTCTTCTATTCATATCCCGTAGCCCCAGTCAGTGGTTTCCTAAAGATATTTGCCTTGTATCTTTGGGTTTTGATTGGCCAAGTTAAACACAGGACTTTTAGGGTCTTTGTCACTAAGGAATGATAGGTGGTGTTACAGGGTAGGAGCTACTCCCGAGACAGGCTTTGAAGACATTGCTGCAGCAGTACTACTCTTCTAGAGGTGGCTCATAGTGTCAGGTATTTTGGGGAAGGTATTTTGGGGAAGAAGGTGAATTCCATACAGACATACACCCAGCATTATTGGGGAACGATGGGGAAGAAAATGATGAAAAAAATATCATTGATGGATATGTATACATTGGGATACCTTTACTGATAGAAAGACAGGGAATGGCATTTTTCATTCATAGCTAAAACATTTTCTTTAGCACGAAGAGTATTTTATTGAACAGATGTTACACAGATACAGTTCTTTTAAAACACATAGCTGACATTAAATATACATAATTAAACTTCATTTCACTTGAAATTCCATTTACTTTTTGTAATGACTATGCAGGGCAGTTTTCTGTGTGTTCTCTGGCTGTGGGAAGAGTCTGTAGGGAGGAATTTGTATGGATGGAAGCAAATGGTTCTATCATTAAGCTTATCATTGGCAAAGTCTTTTGTCTTGAAGAGAAAGAGGGGGATTGAGACTCCTATCATTTTAAAATAAATGTATGGGAAGACTGAATTACCCATATAATGCAAGTTTATTAACTTACCCAGTAATGTATCCCAGTTCAGGTTTTAGCTAAAGTGATCATTAATATCTGTGCAGGATACTTAAATGGCTGCCATTAGCACAGTATCTGAATATTTCAAGATTTTTTCCCATGTATTTATCCTCAGAACACTCTGCAAGGTAGGTTTATACTGATTTTAAAGATGTGGAACTGGAGCGCAGAGTAGGGATGTGAATGACTAGTTGAACATCCGATAAGCAATGTTCAACTAGTCAACTAGTAATTTCTTCTCCTTCTGTGCCCCCCCCCCCCGCTGCTTCTATCAGAAAGAGGGAGCAAGGGGGGAGAAGGGGTACTTCAAAGCAGCAGTGAACTGGGCTCCGTGTGGCGCTGCCACTTTGAAATGCTGCGTGGAGCCTGACACTGAACTCCTTGTGGTGTGTCAAAGTGGCAGCACCACATGGAGCCCAGGGTCAGTGGGGGAGTCTCCTGATGATCCAGATGATTCTTTAAAATCGGGCTCCACGGGGTGCTGCTACTTTGAAATGCCACAAGGAGCCTGACACTGGGATCCCTGCGGCATTTCAAAGTGGCAGTGCTGCACGGACTGCCCTGCTGGCTCCATGTTCCCGGCAGCTCTTTCATTGTTGAAGTGTAGCAACAGCCTTACGGCTGTTGCTACACTTCAAGAGCGGAGGTGCCTTATCAAATAGTCAATGCAAATTGTATCAACTATTCAATTAGTCAGTTACTCAAAATTTAACATCCCTAGCACAGAGACATTCAAGTCTGGTGTTGTTGATGAGTGTGTATGATCTACTCCCCTGAATGACATAGTTATACCAACCTCCCCTTCCTCCCCTCTGTGTAGACAGCACTGCATTGGTGAGAGAGCTTCTCCCGCTAACTTAGGAGGAGGTGCCTCTTGAGGAGGTGGAGTAACTATGCTAACAGGAAAATTCTCTTAGGACATATCTTCACTACCCATTGGAATGACAGGCAGTGGTCGATACAGCAGGGGGTCAGTGTAGTATAGACACAATAAATTGACCATTGAAAGCTGTCCCATCAACCCCATTACTCCACCAAAACAAGAAGAGTAGGCAGAGTTGACAGGAGAGCATAAGCTGCCAACTTACTGTAGGGAATGTACCTTGGTAAGCAAGCCTAAGCGTGTCAGCTCATCATCATCATCAACAACCATGGGCTCAACACCCGTTGGTGTCCAATGCCTCCCTCACTATTTCCTTCCATCTTTCCCTGTCCAGTGCAGAGTGGCTTAGTTTCTGTAGACTAGCTCTGCGCCAATGTACTGTATCATCTACCCATTCTCTGTGGGGTCGGCCTCTCCTATTTGGACCATCCATTATGCCGAATACCAGGGTCTTAACTTTTTGGTCATCATTCATTCTGCAGATATGCCCGAATACCTGTAACTTCCATTGTATAACCTTCTGCAGTAGGTTCTCTTTCAGCAGTCTCTTCCTATATAATTTCTTGTTGGTGACCTTCTGCATCCATCCAATTCTCAGGATCTTTCTATAACAACTCCTCTCGAACTCTAGTATCCTTCTCTTCAAATATTTCATTATCACCCATGTCTCACATCCGTACAACATGCTGCTAAATGCACACGTTTTCAAGACGCTCAGCTTCTTTCCTAAGCTAATTGCTTTACTTTTCCAGATCTTATCCATCGACTTCAAACTCGCTCTTGCTTTCGTATTCTAGTCGCTAATTCCTTCTTATAGTCTAGATCATACCGTCATGTTAGTCCCCAAATACGTGAACTTCTCTAGTTCTCTAGTTTGATCCCATCTACACTGATCTTCCTTCCTATTTCCTTATCTCCAAATACCATTGTCTTCATTTTATTGATATTCATAATCAGTCCATACTGCTTCCCTTCCTCATTTAGCACCTGCACCATTCTTGCTAGCTTCTCTTCATCTTCCTCAATGATAACTATATCATCCGCGAACCTCAAGTTGTTAATTTTCATCCCGTGCACCAATATCCCTTCTACCTCCTCCTTGATCATGTCAACTGCAGAAGTTGCATAACTAGAGTTAACTATCCATGGTAGTAGAGATGAAGCTTTGATGCCTTCATTAAAGTGCTACAATGGAGCAGTTGTGTCAGTGCAGCTGCACCAGGGCTGTGTTTTACCCTAAGAGACCATAATGTAATAAAATTTAACATCTGTGGGTGGGAAAAACACCTTAGCAGCCCAACACTGTGGCATTTATTTTCAGAAAAGGGAACTACACAAAAATGAGGAGGTTAGTTAAACAGAAATTAAAAGGTACAGTGACAAAAGTAAAATCCCTGCAAGCTGCATGGAAACTTTTCAAAGATACCATAATGGTGGTCAACTTCAATGTATACCCCAAATTAAAAAACACAGTAAGAGAACAAAAAAAAAAAAAAGCCACTGTAGCTTAACAACCTAGTAAAAGAAGCAATGAGAGATAAAAAGGCATAATTTAAAAAGTAGAAATTAAATCCTAGTGAAGAAAATAGAAAGGAGCATTAACTCTGTCCAATTAAGTGTAAAAATATAATAAGGAAAGCCAAAAAGGAGTTTGAGCCAAAACCTCAAAATGTAATAGCAAAATGTTTTTAAGTACATCAGAAGCAGGAAACCAGCTAAACAACCAGTAGGATCACTGGACGATCGAGATGCTAAAGGAGCACTCAAAGATGATATGCCCATTGCAGAGAAACTAAATGAATTCTTTGCTTTGGTCTTCATGGCTGAGGATGTTAGCAAGATTCCCAAACGTGAGCCATTCTTTTTAGGTGACAAATCTGAGGAATTGTCCCAGACTGAGGTGTCATTAGAGGAGGTTTTGGAAGTAATTGATAAACTTAACAGTAACAAGTCACCGGGACTGGATGGCATTCAGCCAAGAGTTCTGAAGGAACTCAAATATGAAATTGCAGAATTATTAACTTTATTTTTTAACCTATCCTTTAAATCAGCTTCTGTACCTAATGACTGGAAGATAGCTAATGTGATGCCAATATTTAAAAAGGGCGCTAAAGGAGATCCTGGCAATTACAGACTGGTAAGTCTAACATTAGTACCAGGCGAATTAGTTGAAACCATAGTAAAGAATAAAATTGTGAGACACATAGAGTAACATAATTTGTTGGGGAAAAGTCAACATGGTTTCTGTAAAAGGAAATTATGCCTTACCAATCTACTAGAGTTCTTTGAAGGGGTCAACAAGCATGTGGACAAGGGGGATCCAGTGGATATAGTGTACTTAGATTTCCAGAAAGCCTTTGACAAAGTCCCTCACCAAAGGCTCTTAAGTAAAGTTAGCTGTCAAGGTCCTTTCATGGATTGATAATTAATTAAAAGTCAGGAAACAAAGGGTAGGAATAAAAATTGTCAGATTTCAGAATGGAGGGAGGTAACTAGTGGTGTCCCCCAAGGGTCCATTCTGAGACCAGTCCTATTTAACCAATCTATAAACTATCTGGAGAAAGGGTTAAACAGTGAGGTGGCAACATTTTCAGATGATACTAAACTGCTCAAGATCGTTAAGACCAAAGCAGACTGTGAAGAACTTCAAAAGGATCTCAGCAAACTAGGTGATTGGGCAACAAAATGGCAAATGAAATTGAATATTGATAAGTGTAAAGTAATGTACATTGGGAAAAATAATCCCAACTATACATACTATATGATGGGGAGTAATTTATCTACAACCACTCAATAGAGAGATCTTGGAGTCATTGTGGATAGTTCTGTAAAAACATCCACTCAATGTGCAGCGGCAGTCAAAAAAGCAAACAGAATTATAGGAATCATTAAAAAAGGGATAGAGAAAAAGATAGAGAATATCTTATTGCCTCTGTATAAATCCATGGTACGCCCACATCTTGAATACTGCGTACAGATGTGGTCTCCTCATCTCAAAAAAGATATATTGGCATTGGAAAAGGTTCAGAAAAGGGCAACAAAAGTGATTAGGAGTTTGGAACAGGTGCCATATGAAGAAAGATTAAAAAGAGTGGGATTTTTCATCTTAGAAAAGAGGAAACTAATAGAGGATATGATAGAGGTCTATAAAATCATGACAGGAATAGAGAAAGTGAATAAGTAAGTTATTTACTTGTTCCCATAACATAAGAACTAGGGGTCACCAAATTAAATTAGTAGGTAGCAGGTTTAAAACAAACAAAAGGAAGTTTTTCTTCATGCAGTGCTCAGTCAACCTGTGGAACTCCTTGCCAAAGGATGTTGTGAAGGCCAGGACTTTAACAGGGTTCAAAAAAGAATTAGATACATTCATGGAGGTTAGGTCCATTGATACTTATTAACCAGAATGGGTAGGAATGGTGTCCCTAGCCTGTTTGTCAGAGGCTGGACATGGATGACAGGAGAGGGATCACTTCATGATTACCTGTTTCAGTTCACTCCCTCTGGGTCGTCTGGCATTGGCCACTGTTGGCAGACAGGATACTGGACTAGATGGACCTTTGGTCTGACCCACTATGGCTGTTCTTATGTTCTTATCTAAATAACCTGCTGAAAGTCACACAGGATATTTAGGCAGAGCAGGTCTCCCAAGTGCAAGTATAGTACCCACCCACTGGGTCATCCTTCCTTTTGAATATCCATTGTTGTGAAGTGTTTTCCAAACTAAGAGCTTTAGAAGACATTGAGCATTCTGAACCTGGCCTTCTTTAGAATGAAGAAAAAAATGTAATGTGCAAAAATGAAACACCAACACTTCTGTTCAGGATATAAAATGACTTCCTTCCCATAGCTAGTGAAGGGAACAGGATCTGCAGTGTGACCAAAGCTTTCACCCATCAGTGACTTTCCCAACAGCTGTCACAATGTTATTCTTTTCAACCATCTCTTTTGTTTTCTTAAGAAATTATTTTGAACATTTCAGTTCTGATCCTGTAAAAAGGAATTAATGTTTTGGCAGCTGGGCTTCATTTACAAAAACAAACAAACAAACAAACAAAAACCCTGTGCTGGTTAGGCCTTAATTACTTTCAGCATCCTGAGGCCTAGTCAGCCCTGGAGAGAGCCTTGCTTTCTCTGTGTCTGTTAAGTGATGTGCTAAGTAAGTGGAAATGATACTGGTGTGTGACCAAGCAGCAGTAATAGACTTTCCCTGTTGTGAGTAAAGGAGCCTTTAATTAGGATTGAAGGTTATTTTTTGCTGTGGGACATAGTTCAAAAGTCAATGCAGTTTGTCTTGAAGTCTTGTTTTGTGAAATGCTGCTGGCAAAGATGCGCAGGATAATTACTAAAGATGTGGGGGAGGTGGAAATCCCTGAACCTGTCCATTATTCATGGTATATTGCAGCTTCCTGTGACATGGCTGATAACAGAAAAGGGTTGATAAAAAGCTCATCTCCTTTTGGCCGCATGACTCTTGTATCTTTAATATCTCTGGAACCAGCAGAATATTGGAACTGGTAGTGCTGGTATGACTCCAGTTTATGGAATATCAGACATCCTATGGGCCAAGAGGTGGGGTTGGGAGAATCATGGAGATGACACTGGCAGGTGCTGATAGTAGGCTGCAACTTTCTAAAGCATGTATTGTATGCAGTGTAGTTGTAGCTGTGTAAGTTGCAGAATATTAGACACACAAGATGGGGTGAGTTACATCTCTGAAACCCATAAAAGGTATCATCAGAACACTGAACCGCTTGCTCAGTGGGGAACCCACCCCGTAAAATATCTTTCCTGAACCCCCACTTCTAGCCCTGACCTTGTCTCACTCATCATCATCAGAAGCAAGCTCCCCACAGACCAGAACATCATAACTCAAAAGCAGCCCTAGACCCAATAGGGCAACAAAATAAACCTAGCCCTAGATAGCAAGGGATGCAAAACCTGCAGACACACTGCACAATGATCAGTGCCTCCCACAATGCACATTCAAATTTCTTGGGACCTAATCATGCTATTAGAACATGCAGCAAGCCTCCTCCAGTGCCCCAATGCCAACTATGTGGCAGAAACCAGACAGTCACAACCCTCAAGAATGAACTCACCCAGAAAAACAATACCAGACACAAGATCTAACCTGTGAATGGACACTTTTCACAAAGTGGTCGCTCTATATCTGGTTGGCTAGTCCTCATCCTCAAAGCAAACCAGCACCACATTTTCAAAAGAGGACCCTGGAGCTTAAATTCATTGCTGTGCTCAGGGCCATCCGTACACATAACCAAAACATGCAGCCGCATGGGGGACCATGAAATTTGGGGCACCAAATTGATCCAAATTTCATGGGACCTATCCGTCTGGGTGTTACCTAAGGGCTCTGGTGGCCCTATCCACCTTCCAGCCTTCCCACCTGAGAGTTCAGCACCAGCTTGGCAGCCCCCAGTTCCATCCCTCATCCATCACCACCACCACTTGTGGCCTGTGCCCAGACCCTGCTCACCAAGTGGTATTGAGCAGCATGAGCATGGGCAAGGGAACTCAGGAGGAACGGGGCAGCCAGCGAGGGGACAGAGCACTGCTTCAATCTGGCTGGCTGCATGACCACCCTCTGCTCCTCTTGAGTCCTTCAGCCTTCACTCACCACCGCCTGCTTCTCTGAGGCTGCAGGTGAGCCTCCTTCCCCATCCTGTGGTTGCCAGCTCTCTCGGACTGAATGGATTGGACACCACTGCAGCAAATTGCATCTGGTCTGGGAGAGCTGACAACCCTACGCTCCACAGCTTCTGCCTCACGAGGGATGGGGTGCTGGTGCTGGGCTGCATAGGGCCTGGCTCTGCTACACACTAAAAGTCATGGGGCTGAACAGTAGGGATGTGAAACTTGGCTGATGTGATTGCAGAGCCATTGGCTATTATCTTTGAAAACTTGTGGAGATCGGGAGAAATCCCAGATGATTGAAAAAAGGCAAATGGATGTGATACATCTTGATTTTAGCAAAGCTTTTGATATGGTCTTCCATAGTATTCTTGCAGGCAAATTAAGGAAGTATGGATTAGATAAATGGACTGTTGTAAGGTGGATAGAAAGCTGGCTAGATTGTTGGGCTCAATGGAAAGTGATCAATGGCTCAATGTTTGGTTGGCAGTCGGTGTCAAGTGGACTGCCCCAGGGTTCAGTTCTGGGGCTGCTTTTGTTCAACATTTTTATTAATGATCTGGACGAGGGGATGGATTGCACCCGCAGCAAGTTTGCGGATGACACTAATCTAGGAGGAGGTAGATACATTGCAGGGCAGGGATAGGGTCCAGTGTGACCTAGACAGATTGGAGGATTGGGCCAAAAGAAATCTTACAGGGTTTCAACAAGGAGAAGTACAGAGTCCTGTACTTGGGATGGAAGAATCCAAGCATTGTTACAGGCTGGGGACTGATTGGCTAGGCAGCAGTTTAGCAGAAAAGGACCTGGGGATTACAGTGGATAAGAAGCTGGATATGAGTCAACAGGCGCCTTTGTAGCCAGGAAGGCTAATGGCAGGTAACTGTGTAACCATGGAGTTTTCCAGCCGTTACACGTTTGCCCAATTACCAGCTTTTAATATCTGTACTGAGGCTGGATTTAGATTTATGGCCTATTACAAAAGTCTGTAACCTAGTAATCCCCTCCTCTTGTCCTATAACTTGTAGACATGTCAAGGGGACACTTTACTTTACTGGTCCCTTATAACATGTGCTATCTATTTATGGTAAACAGTCTGTTCCACCTTGCATTTTGCTGTGATGCTGGGAGTACCTTTCCCAGACCTGGGGAAGCTCTCTGTGTGGCTCAAAAGCTACTCTCTTACCAACAGAAGCCTGTCCAATAAAAGATATTCTCTTATCCTACTTGTCTGTCTTAAGTGTTCCTTGGTAGAAAGCCACAGAATGGCAGGAGAATTTTCTGGAATCCTACAGGTTGGTGTTAAAGTAGTGAGAGGCAGCCAAGACTAGTTGAAGTTGGTGTAATAGAGAGTGGCCCTCTGAAACTATCTGCTGGAGTTCCCCAGATACAACCCCCTTCTTCCCCCGGTCAGGTTCCCTGGTCCTTCTTCTGTCTGGTCTGACCTGCTCTCCTGCTCCTTTTCCTATCTGTAATTCAGACTGAAGCTCCTCAGGGCAGACTTGTATATTCCTGAAGCAGTTTAGCACTTCAGAAATTCCTTGTGCAAACAGCAGCACTTTCTCCCTCCCTTCCTTCCCCAACTATAAGAGAAGACAGCTTCAAAATGACAAAAGGTCATTCCTTTACACTAATAAGAATGCCAATTTTGTCCTTCCTGCCTTGGGAAGACCTCATGTTCCTTCCAGTCGTTCTGCATTTGCAGAGCGACTGTAACAAGATCATTTCACTCTTTGTTGGTGGTATTAAGAATTAAGTGCCAGCCTAGGTGTGTTTGCCCGTTTCCCACAAGGTGCCTACTTGAACATCGGGATAAGAATATGGTATGTTTGGGGCTTTCCTTTTCTGTGCTTGGTGTAGCTACACTAATGTCTGAAATAAAAGTTATATCGCAATATAGATGAGGTTTGAATCTCTTCTGCCTTCCATCTATTACTCTTGAACAGAGGATGTGCCAGATCATAAGAGTTGAAATTTACACACATTTTGCACTGAGGTAAATGACTACACCAGGTGCAAAGAAGCAGCATCTGTTCTGCTTGCTCTTCTCTACTTCTCAGCCAACACAGGGAAAGCAGCAGGGAACTGGACTCTGGCAGGAGACCTCTAACTTGTAGAAGGCAATTGCTGCATTCTAGAAGGATTAGCTTCCTGAAACGTAGAGTGAAATCTCACTGTGCTGTGAAAAGTACATAAAAAATACTAAAGCCAGATGAGACTTTCGCTGTGCTTTACTAATAATGGGTTTGACTCTAGCTGCATTTGTGATAAGCAGGTCCTATTGCACTTCAAACATGTAAAATTCTGGAGCACTTCACTCTGAAAGCAGCTTGAATTCCACTCTAGATTCACATTTCGGGCATCTGAATAAATGGGTCAGTTATGAATCTGGGATTTGGGTCTGAGCCCTTTTCTACACTATTTAAAATAAGTCTAGTTCTGTGTACAGCTGTCTGGATCCAGCTCGGATCTTTCTCCCCTTATAGTATGGGGATTTGACTCTCTTCTGGATGTAATTTACAGTGGCACAGGAACATTTTTAGTAGAAGGGGTGCTGAAAGTCCACCCTCTTACCCCTGTTGTGCCCCCACCCTGAGCTGGGTGTGGACATGGGACCAGGAGCAGAGCCCCAAGGCCAGCAGCCATGACTCAGATGGGGAGGGTGGCTGGCCAGCTGCTGGACCCTGGGTACGGGGGTGGCCGCACAGTCCTGGCTAAAACCTGCAATGCCCCTAGTTCCCACACCTATGGTAATTTAGGGAAATGTAATCAATCAATAGGCATAATAATGACCAGTCCAGCATTGGTGACAGTGGGAAAGATTACATTTAACATGTGCACACTGGTGGAGATAGAGGTCAGAGGTCAACACCTCCTGACTCTCAAGGTTTATTCATTAGGTGGAATTGGAGGAGGAGGAAGCACTGCTGTTCAGCTTCTAAAGAGCAGTATGATCATGGCCTCCAATTGATCATCTGCTGTAGCTAGTTTGGTTTGAGGGGGGCATGACTATGTGGTGGGGAGCATTCAGTAGTTATGACTTGGCAGTCAGGATCACGGTGAAAGGAAGGCAGGGAAAAGCTTTCTGGGATTGTGGCTGGATTGTCTTTCCAGTCAGTCATTCATTCAGAACAGGTTTAAAGAGGTGGCATGACATGTGTCTTTGACAAGATAGCAAAGGAATATTGTCCAAACACTTGAATTGATGAGGAAGTGAGTTACCTAAATGTCAAAGACATGGGCTCTATAAAAAGAGGAAGTACCAGTGCATTAAAGCAAATGCAAATAATAGGCCATGCTAAGCTGTCTTATATGGCAGTAGAAATCATGTAGTGAAGTTAGGCAGTAAGCAGAGTGTGAAAATAAAGAATGATATGACAGGTGCAATTAATTTCTATAGTTTTACATTCAAATGGTTGACTTTTCTCTGTCAGATAGCTAGGCCCCTCCAGACTTTTGGCAGGCCATGAATATCTTATGACATACAGTTGGCAGCCCTGCAGATGTCTACAACCTTGGGTCCCTGGATCCTTTCTCCAGAAGCAGTCATCTTGGTTCCTGGTTTTGTTTTAGACCTGTTACACACTTACAGGGCAAACCAGTCACTGATCTAACCCCATATTGGCATTTGCGGAAGTAGAGTTCTTCTAGCTTCTATAGAGTTAGCTTTGCAACCTTAAAGAATATGATTAACCACCTCCCCACCCCGGCTCCTTGTCAGTGGCCATTTTGTGTTTGGATAGTGCTTTGCTGGAACTTTCCATCTCACTTGGGTGACTGTTTGCGGTATTCCTCCCATTGTTTATAAAGAAATGTTTAATCCATTGAAGCTGGAAACTGCCAAGCTCATTTTAGCTTTCACTTTCCTTGTCTGTCTGTCTCTCCATCTTTGTCTCTTCCTCTTTGTTTCAAATTAGCATCACAATTGAAGTGTGAACCCTGCTGGCAGCTAACCAGTAATTACTGTACAATGAAAGAGAGGAACATCTGTCTAAACTGGGAATAGATAACAGCTGTAATTGATTGCCACATCATGGTGTTTGACCACCAGCAGATGGCTAGGGCCAGTTTTTATAACTGATAACAGCTGTGATCCAGTCTGGGCTCATCAGTTAACCTCTATGGTTACATGCAGCCTCCCAGCCTGCACACTGTTGCCTAGGTTTTAGAAGCAGCAGTCTGTGACGAAGGGGAAGGATAGGAGTCAGGAGCCAGTGCTCATGGGGAGCCACCTCCCTCCCGCTTGTAAACATGTAACCTCTGAAAATTTCAGTGGTTACACTTTTACCCCCCAAAAAATGTATTTTAACATCTCTATTGTGATCCTGGGGAATCAATATGATTTTTTCAGAGATAAATTATACCTGTTACATGCACAGCTCAGTTATTCACCTTCTTTTTTAAATTATTAAACTCAGTTTAGAGCCCTAGTATAATATAGCATATGTTGTTGCTAATCATAAACAAGGAGAAGGAAAGAGCCACTGTCCATATAAGTATACAATTGGACTGTGAACAGTGGTTTAGAAGGAACGGATAACATGCTGTCCATGTTACAGTGAGGCCACAGCAGGGCTGCTGCCTCAGTGCTGTGACATAGATAGTGAAATTAAGCACTATTGCCGGGGAGAGCTTTTGCCAGGGAGAGATCTTATTGGGATTAAAAAAAAAAAAAAAGCCACACCACCCTGTGCTGGTAGCTTTATTGCTGGGAGTTGTGAGTGGTACTAAAACTTTTGTCACTCGGGATGTGTTTTTTCATAGTTCTGAATAGCTCAAATTTTAACACTGAAAGTGGCAGTGACAGCCTTAGTTGCAGCATGGGAAGTACCTCCAAACAAAAATGCATTTGCCAAGCAAGTTGACATTTACTGCAAAGCAGAAGGATTGCATCAGAGGCAGGCTTTTAAAAAGCAAATGACCAAGCTGTTTGCTATAGGAAATGTGGTCTCCTGCACCAAAATTAAAACTCCTTTGTAACTGACTGGTTTTTCTGCAAATTCACAACTTCTGTTCTCAAATCTGCATTGTATCTTGATGGCACAGTTGACAGGAAAAGGTCTGAGTTCATCCCAGCTTCACAATCTATACACCTAGGCTATGTCTACACTCGCAGCTTCTTGCGCAAGAACATCTAATTGTTGTTGAGCTGTGCTAATTGAGCTGTGCTTTTTGCGCAAGAGCACCCATGGCAGTGTGGACGCTCTCTTGCGCAAGAAAGCTCTGATGGCAATTTTAGACATAGGGCTTTCTTGCGCAAGAAATCCCTGCCGAGCGTCCACACTGCCCTCTTGAGCAAGAGCCCCAGCGCAAGAGAGCTTACACCTGTTAAAAAAGAGCGTAGCTCTTGCGCAAGGAGCCCTCTCTTACCATGCCGTACTGTAAATTTACTTGCGCAAGAGCGGGCGGGCAGTGTGGACGCTCTGCAGATTCTTGCGCAAGAACGGCCGTACTTGCGCAAGAAGCCGCGAGTGTAGACATAGCCCTAGAGTGTAACAAAAGGCCTGTCATTCTTCCAACTTGCTAGAAGCTTGTTTGTGGCAGATTCTGTTCAAGATGCACTCAGTATAGAAGAGAAAGGGGGGATGTCAGGGAGCCTGTAATAGCTCCCAGATTCTCCAACTGCCCTGGTTTTGTCATAAATGAGCGCAGCCTAGGAACCATATGCCAAGATGAGATTTGCCATTTGTGAACTCTGTTCTGCTCCATCCCTCCCCTTAGCACACTCCCTGGTTGGGATGGCAGTTTCTATAGGAGCTAGCTTTATGCCAATTGAGAATTTCCCTCTGCCAATGGTGTTCACTGGCCAGTTGCAGCCAGATCAAGTTGTCTTTGTGCTACTGAGGTAATATAGAGGAGAAAAATGAGGCTGAGAATTTGGCCTAAATAGTTTGTGTTGTTACTGAGACTGTTTGTAGGAGATGGATTTAAGTCTCTAGTATTCTCTGGACTAATTCAACAGTTGTTACTTAAAACAAGGCTCAGGAAGACTAGATAGCCAAACGGCACCTTCTCTGATGGGGGAGAAGGAAAACAGAGTATGTGGGTTATCATTTCCATGCCTCCAGCCCAGACAGGCAGACAAATGTTATGATAGGTCTACACTAGACCCGGCAGCTTGGCTTAAGGTACACAACTCCAGCTATGTAGAATACATAGCTGTTGTCAGCTTACCTTGCTGAGCTTGGCGGCATCCCCAGAGCAGTAGGTTGTCGGGAGCAGACGCTCCAGTCAGCTTCCTTTCAGCAGGGGTGCTCTCTGTGTTCAATTTTGCAAGTCTAAACTAGACTTGCTAAATTGAACTCCGGAAAATCGATAGTGGCAGCGGTGATCTTCTGCAGAGTGAAGACATGGCCTTACTCTAGTTTCTATGGAAAGCGGAGCTCTTTACATTAATGAATCACATGCTAACTAGGTGTGATTCCTAAGCATAGCAGAAGTTCGTCTTTCCTAGTGTTCAGTCAGGGTTAATTGGTGGGCAATTGGTGCAGCATTTCACTGGTGAGATATATCCAATTAGCTCAAGTATCTGAAGCAGTTTCACCTTACACAGTAACACTTCCTCCCTTCCTTGGTGTGACTAAGTTGGATGGATCTTCCTGAGATATTGTGTAAAACAGCAGCCTGCTTTAACTGTGCAATCTGTCATTAATTCACCAAATAAATCACAGCATAAGAACAAGAGTCTCTGAAGATTACCATCTACAATCAATGGGGAATTACAACATTGGCTTTCATAGCGAATGCTGATCGTTGTGTGTCAGAAAATGTATTGCCTTACAAATCTGCTTATAAACAGTGTGTTGACTTTATAGAAGTACTTATTGTTACTGGATATTGGGAGGAGAGTTTTTTTTTGTTGTTAAAAGGTTAAAAAACTACAGTTATGCTCTAAAGTCTCCTTAAATTACAAAGCATGACAGGTAGAAGCTTGGTGCAGATTATTTCTTTGGCAGAATGCTGTTAGGGGATGCATGTTAATGGTGATTTCTTCTCTTTGTGCCTCTCAAAATCCATTTACCATGTCAATTGATATATTAAATGTCAAATGGGGAAAAAAATTTAAAGAATCCAAACAAATTAATTTTCATTGGTTTCTGCCAGCCAAACTGTCACAGAAGGGCATATCCTTCCTTTCCTCCCCTGAGTTTTAGTAGAAGAACTTCCACTGTGAATACAGAAGACAAAGCTATTGTTTAAAAAACTTTTTACTGATTTTTTGAAAGGACAAAAATAAAAAAGTATCACGTGCTCTGTACTGTTGTGGAGGATTCCTGTTAAAAGAAAACACATGTGTATTTCACATGATACCTTGGGCCCCAATCCTGAAATACAAGCACCTTCATAGGTATTTACAGGATTCAGGCAATTGGTCATTTCACTGCAGACTTTGCAAAAGAACCAGCACTTAATATATAATGTGAACATTCTCTACTGATTAGAGGAAGATGGGCATCCATTCAGCTTGAATTTATCAAACTTCATGAGGTGGGGGAAAAGTCCTTAATTTTGCATAGCCCTAGTTGAAATGAAATAAGGATGCTCCCACAGCTGAAATGTCTGATTAAAATTCATCATCTTGACTGGTATTAAAAAACAATCTTAAAAGTTAATGTGTTACATTCGATCTGTCACAGTACTTACGGCCCTGACCACCCTGTTATCTCATCCTTTGAAATGTGCTTAAATATGCAGGAAGCATATTTTTTAGTTCTTAAACAAATAGGCTATGGAGGTTCAAGTTTTGGCAAGAGGCAGAGTACTGTATGTGTGGGGGTGGGAGGAGTACTTTAAAGGGCTAAAGTGGACCTGAGTGTATGCTGTTGTTTTGTTTAATCTGGCTTAGGAAGTCCTCTCATAATTTTTTAAGCAGTCCTGCTACACTACTGTCCCTCCTCTTAATAAAGGAATCAATGCAGATTAAACTAGAGCTGGGATGGAAGCAGCAGGCTGCAAATTACAATCAGAGTTATAAAAGCAGGATTTGGATCCCAGCTTGGTGGAGGCTGTGGGCATTAGCAGAGGTGATGTCAATGTCTGGGGAGCATGCCATTTGAGTGCCATTCATACTGTGTGCTTGCCATGCAGCTTCGCTAGCAAGAGTCTCCAGAGAAAGTACAGGGAGAGGGCGCAGGGCAGAATAGCTTGAAAAAGCAAGAGGAGAGAAGAAACCCAATATAGAATCCCATTGTAGAGAAGGACACTTTTGCATTGCATGGAACCTGAGTGAGAGTGAAAGACCCAACCTGAAAAACCCACCCAACTCTTCCTTAAGCCAACTTTCCTCTCCCCTTGCTGGGGGCATCACACAATTAACCACTCTTTGCATTTACATGCATTCCGTAGCAGTGGAGACTGCAGCAGCCTGCACACTTGAATGGAGAGTGCCTTTGTGAGTAGCGGGTCAGTTTGAATAAGCAGCTCTTGTGTCATCTTATGTCTCCTTGATCCCTTGAACAACACCAGCACAAGAAAGGCAGCGAGGCAATGCCACAGCCTCCTAAATGTCACGAGAATGTCAGCAGCCCTGGGAACAGAGCAGCCTCCAAAGAACAAAAAGCTTTGTAATATTTATAGAAACAAAATCTGTTAAAAATCCATTTGCCTGTCTCTTGTTCAGCCACTTGGAACCCTCTCACTCTTTACAACTAGAGAGAAGGTGGTGGGAGAGTCTGTTTTTCGGGCATCTGTTGTGATTTAGGGTTAAGTTGTTAGTTAAAGCACATGCAGCCACTCACAATCCAGTCAGATGTAAATATGACAATTTAGTACTTTGTATGGCAGTAACCAGTGGTGGTGCCTTCCATTCGTAGGGGATCAAAGTGCTTAACAGGCAATGATGGAATAAGCTGCTTTCCCCAAATTCAAACATGAATTGGTTTGGTATCATTATCTTTGTTCAGATGAAGGAACTCAGGCACAAAATGGTTAAGTGACTTGCCCATGGTCTTGTGGTGAGTCAGTGGCACTGGCTGGGAGGAGTTCTCAGGAGTCCTGGTTCTCCTGTCCTACTGTTGTCCACTCAGAGACCATCTTTCCTTTTCCAGGCTATCCAAACACTAGTACAAGCTATCGACTGCTCCACCACACTTTAAAAAAAAAATTAGATCATAAGAACGGCCATACTGGGTCAGACCAAAGTTCCATCTAACCCAGTATTCTGTCTGCTGACAGCGGCCACTGCAAGGTGCCCCAGAGGGAATGCACAGAAACAGGTAATCATGAAAGGATCCCTTTTCTGTCATCCATTTCCAGCCTCTGACTGACAAAGGCCAGGGACACCACTCCTGCCCAGCGTGGCTAATGATAGACCTAACCTCCATGAATTTATCTAGTTCTTTTTTGGACCCTATTAAAGTCCTGGTCTTCATAACATCCTCTCTCAATGAGTTCCACAGGTTGGCTGTGCACCTCATGAAGAAAAACCTCATTTTGTTTGTTTGAATCTTGCTACATATTAATTTCATTTGGAGGGTCCAGTTCTTATATGTTATGGGAACAAGTAAATAATTTTACCTTTTTCACTTCCTCCATACCTGTTAGAATTTTATAGACCATATCCCCCCCTTAGTCTCCTCTTTTCTCAGATGGAAAATCGCAGTCTTTTTAAACTTTCTCCTTATGGCATCCATTTCAAAACCCTAATCATTTGTTGCCCTTTTCTGAACCTTTTCCAATACCAATATATCTTTTTGAGACGAAGGGACCACATCTGTATGCAGTATTCAAGATGTGGGAATACCATGGTTTGATATAGAGGCAATAAAATGTTCTCTGTCTTTTTCTTTAACCCCTTTTTTAAAGAGTCCTATCATTCTGTTTGCTTTTTTGACTGCTGCTGCACACTGAGGCTATGTCTAGACTACAGAGTTTTGTTGGAAAAACAGCCATTTTTCCAACAAAACTTGAGTTATGTCCACACTGCAAGCATGTTCTTTCAATAGTAAATAGAAAGAAGAGAGGGCTTTTTGCGCAATTGGTAATCCTCATTCTACGAGGAAGAAGCCTTTTTCCAAAAGAGCTCTTTCTCCAAAAGGCGTGTGTGGATGGGGAAGAGGAATTTTTTTTTGGGAGAAGAGGAAAAAGCACAGGTGCCCTGGTGGCCATTCTGTCTATAGCAATCACTGCTTATGTAACCCACACAATATGCTGGTACCCAGGCTGCACTTTTTCAGGATGGCAGAGGACAAAAGCCGACCAGAAGGAAGGGATTTAAATTTTCCCGCCTCAGAAACAGGAGCTGTTGCAGCCGCTTTGCCGTGCCAGTTTAGACGGATCTTTCGAAATAAAGTTTTTCCGAAGGTCCCTTATTCCTCTTAAAATCAGGAATAAGGGACCTTCGGAAAAGGCTTTATTTTCCGAAAGATCCTCGTTTAGACTGGCGCTTTTTCCGCAAAGCCCCGAGCCGGAAAAAGCGCAGTTATACAGTTTATACAAATGAAGCGGGGAAAATTTAAATCCCCGCTTCATTTGCAATTCCGACTTGTCTCATCTGCATCCCTTTTCCGGAAAAGGGGTGCAGTGTAGACACAGCCCTAGTGTGGTTACTGAGTAATGCAAATGGCACCTAGACCACTGCAACAATTAAGATCAAGAGACCTCTACGCCATGGGCCGGGAGCCAGCTGGCTTTTAGCTCAGAGGGTAGAGGCTCCTAGACTCAGCTCCTGAGGTCCCAGGTTCAAATCCGCCTTGGTGGTAGTTACACCTACATGCGAGATAGCATCCAGACTGTCTGGGATGTTCTCTTTCGAAAAAGCGCATCACTTTTTCAATGCGCTTTTGCAATGTAGACGCGCTCTTACAAAAGAAGTTTTTTTGGAAGATCTCTTCCGAAAAAAGCTTCTTGCTCAAGAAGCCTATAGTGTAGATGTAGCCTGGGTGGATGTTTTCTCAGAGAACTATCCACAATGACCAAAATCTCTCTCTTGAGTAGTTATAGTTAGATTAGTCCCCATCATTTTGTATGTATAGTTGGGATTATTTTGACAATGTGCATTAATTTGTATTTATCAACATTAAAATTAATTTGCCATTTTGTTGCCCAGTCACCTAGTTTTGTGAGATCCTTTTGAAATTCTTCACAGTCTGCTTTGCTCTTAACTTTCCCTACCCCTAAACACACACACACTGCCTTAGGAAGTGTGGTTCTGTTGCCATAGCCCAGTGTTTCCCAATTTTATTTGGCCACGGAACCCTTTTAAACTTGAAAGAATTTTACGGAACCCCTAATAACAGTCTTATGTATGGAATAGGGTCTCAGAGCAAGCTGGGAACGCAGGGTCTTGTGGGAGGAGGGGAGTGAGTGAGGGGGATTTGGGTGTGGGGTCTGGGCACGAGGGGGGATGCTAACCTGGCTTGGCACCTTGCTGCAGCAGGGAAAGCGTTGTCATTCCCTCAGCAGGGGGGCGGGAGAGGGAGCTCATTCCTCCCCTCCCTATGCAGTGGGGATCTTAGCACAGCAGCAGCACCAGGTCAGGCTTCCCACTGGCAGCGGGGGGGTGGGGTGTAGAAACCCTAACCTTCCCCGCCAGAACAGACTCTGCCGCTTCCCCAGCAAGGTGGGGAGGGGTGTGGGAGAGAGAGAGTGGCAGTGCACGGGGGGCAGCGAGCCCAAGCGCGCCCTGGGCTGGGGAGGGCAGAGCCCCAGCTGAGTTCCATGCAGCCCCTGCTGGGGCGCAGGCAGCAGTTTAAAAATGCCAAGGTCCAGGAGCGGCTACTTGGCACCTCGGACCCAGCCACCCCTCCCCCTCCTGGCAGCAGCGGCCGCTGTAACAAGCCACCGCCTGCACATGAGGAGGAGGAGGCTGCGCGGCACCGGAGACCCCATGGGACAGGGGCAGTCCTGCAGGCTGAGGAGGGGGCCGCGCGGTGGTGGGGCAGTTGCAGTGGGTGGTGGAGTGGCCAGAGAGGCGAGCTGCCAGAAGCCTGCCCGCACCAGCACAGCTCCAATGGGAGCTGCCTATGGCCTCTTCAGGGCCGGGGGAGTAGAATTTTCTCACAGAACCCTTACTTTCACCATTTGGGAAACACTGCCATAGCCGAATGTATCCGGAAGCAAATCAACCAGTTGGAGGAGACAATGTCATTGCACTATGTACAGTAATCCTAGATAAACCAGTCTTCTGTCCCACATTGTACTCTGATCCCAGGGATTGTGATAGCTCCATGCCACAAAGTCTGCCCATTTAGAGTTTCATAACTTCAGCTTTCAGTAGGCAGCTGACGTCCCAGGCTGAATGGGCTGACAGCATTCCTTGGCATAGACCCAGTCTGCTTGAACAGTTGCATGAGATCATTTCCATGCTCTACTACAAGGGTCGGCAACCTTTTCAAACCAAAGAGCCAAACTCAGAACAAGTGGGTCAACAAAGAGCCGTATAAGAATGCCCATTTCCATGACTAAAAATATACTACGTAATATTATTGATAATTGACATAATGATTAATAATAGCATAAATGAAACATTGTACTCACAGACTTGATTTAATGGGGCTTCTTTTGCTGCATCTTTTCACACATTTCTTTGAAGTTTACATTATAACTGGTGAAATTCAGCTTCATGCAGACATTCAGGCTGTCTTCTATCAGTCTTATGGCAGGGATCTGAGGATGTGGGGGGGAGCAGGAGTCTGGGTTGGGATGTATGAGGGGCTCAGGGCAGGGAGTTTGGGTGTATGATTTGCTCAGAGCACAAGGCTGGAGTGTGTAGGGGGTTCAGGAGTGTTATGGCAGGGGGTTGGGGTGCTGGAGTTTGGGATGTGTGAGTATGAGGGGCTCAGGGCAAGAAGTTCAAGTGTATGATGGGCTCAGGGTTGGGTGGGGGGTGCAGGAGTGTTATGATGCCTTGGCCAGATGGGGGCTGCCTGGGCCCCAGTTGGGGGCTTGTTGGCCAGGCTTCGTTGTAAATGAAGTAAAATATTATGTCCAACACAAAAAGGTTTCAACGTTGTCTTTAATTATGGCAGGGATGGGGAACTTTTTTTGGGTCAGGGGCCATTGAGTTTGGATGAAGGAGGCAATTGTGACCCGAGGCATGGGATTGGGATGCAGGGGTTTGGGTTGTGACCTAGGGCTGGAGGGGATTGTGATCTGGACAGAGGATTGGAGTGCAGGATCTGGTAGGGGTATGGGCTCAGGAGGGGGCACAGGGTTTCGGTTATGTGGGGGAAGAGCTGGAGTGCCAGCTGGGAGTCTTACCAGTGAAACTCTAGGCCAGTGGTCCCCAGCGTGGTGCCCGCGGGTGCCATGGCGCTCGCTGGGGCATTTATGTGTGCCCGCCAAACAATCTGGGCTGGCCCTGCCCTGGGTGCGCGGCGCATGCGCGGTGCTGTCCCCGGGCGCGTGGTGCATGGGCGGCCCTGCCCCCGGGTGCATGTCACATGTGCGGTGCCGGCCCCAGGCGCGCGCGGCACATGCGTGGTGCATGGACGGCCCCGCCCCCGGACGCCCGGCAGCTCCAAAAGGTTGGGGACCACTGCTCTAGGCCAGCAGCTCAGCATGTTTCTCAGCAGTCTGCCTTCCCCCCCTGCCCTCCTCCCACACAGGCTGCAGGACTATGTGCTCTGTGAATTAGAGCCTGAGGGGAGGGAGAAGTGGCGCTTTGCGTGCTGCTGGCCAATGGAATTGTGCTGGGGGAAGCAGCAGCCATCAGGCACCACTCCACCCTCCCCTCTCAGCTCACAGTTTGTGAAAAACAAACACCCCAGCACCTGCTTTTCTGAGCAGCAAGTGGAGGCGAGGCAAGCAGGGGAGTGTGCCTGAGGCAGTGATTTCGGCTGGTGGCATGTTAGAATGCTGCCATTCCCTTTGGAGATGGACAAAATGTATTTTAAACACACTCACATACTCTCCTCCTAAAAGTTCTCTGTGACCCACAGAACCCTTTTTTGCACTCAGTTGCCCATAGCCCCATCACTACACTGTCCAGCCACAACAGAAGCCACATTTCTTCCAGCTCAGGAGAGACTTCTGCTCAATGTAATCAATGCTGCACCAAGAGCTGCTAACAGATATGCTGCTAAAAATGCAGTGTATGATCCTCAACTGTTACGCGTTTCTGTCCTGCTTTGGATGAACAAGGGACAGGAATGTTAATCAGATTCTCCAGGCCTCCAGTTTTGTGCTAGGGAGACCTGGGCTTGCTTGAAATCTGCTGGTCCCGTTGCCAGAGGTGTGTTTGTGTGAATGAAAAAAGATAGACTCTCAAGATTAACCTCTCGATCACCGGCAAACAGCATCTATTTCTGGAGGAGATGTAAATTGGGATAGGGCTTATCTCTGGAGAGAGAGTAATCATTCTTTTGTTCTGTTCCTTGGCCTCTCTGAACTATTTCAGGGCACCAGGTCCCCTGAATGATTAGTAATACTTGCCACTCACCAGGCCTCATTTTCCGTTACACTAGGGCTCCTTTACACAATCCTGTCTGCATAGACAGTGAGTAGAAATGTTATTTGTCCCTCTGTTCCCACTTAGGGGACAAACAAGGGGCATGGCACTACATTGCAGTGATTTGCTCTGTTCCAGGGCCCACAGGTTGCTCTGGGGACTGGGGAAATCATGGCCCCGGCACATGAGAAACACAAAGTTTCATTTGAAGGCATCTTTGTCCCTCCATCTTTTCCCTGCTGCGAGTGCAGGAATGGAGGAGCTGAGAATCAGACCCACAAAATACTGACTTTACTTAATTTGCTTTTCTTGATTTGTGATAGCTGTAGAGTGGGTGGATGGAGCCCTGCACTGCGTGCTGGAGTTACGGTGGCTCACAGCAAGTATTGGGAGCTTTGATTACAGAGCATTATTTTCCTACTGATAATATCACTACAAGTAGCAAAAGATGGTTTCAAAATATCATTTTAAAATTAACTTCATGATTTGTAGAGATACAAAATGCTTATTTTTGCTCCAGGGTAGCTCTAGCAAACCTACTGTATCTGTCTACCCAATTTTGCCTGCTGCACCATTGGCTGTGTGATTCTTAGTTTGATTTATTTTACCATTTTCCTCTTCTAGTAGGAAATTTGCTTTGGGTGAGGGGGAAGGAAGATAGAAGATTAACTGAGTGTTTATCTACCTTAATGCCTTATTGATAGAAAATATTTTGAGTATTTGATGCACTGTAGCTTCTGTTTGCATAAATCTGTTACTGACTCAAATGGGTATATTTATTTCTGGCATCAAATTACTGGTGATGCATAACACAACTAGCTGTTCCTTTCTCTTTGGCTATGTCTATACGTCAGCCTTTGTGGGCAAAACTTGTGTCATGCAGGGGTGTGAATATTCCAGTCCCCTGAATGACATAAGTTATATTAACATAAACATTCATGTGCATAGCTTGCAAAGATAGGTTTTATTTATGTCATTGGCATAGAGCAGTGATGGGCAACCTGTGGCCTGAGGGCCATATGCAGCCCATCGGGGTTCTTTGTGTGGCCTGAAAGATGTTTTGTTTGCTGTTGCCAGTGTGCAAGGTTGGCAGATTCTGCTGGTTTCCATCCACGCTTAAAGCAAGTGAGGTTCGTGCTGATTGCACACAACACTGACTCTGAGTGCCGTGTGCTCTGTCTGCATCCCATCAAAGCGCTGCTACCAGGACAGTAATTACTCATTTAACACGTTTAACACTTAACACGCTTTCGCAATATCACGATTTTTTGGGGGGACCGTTTTTCGAATAACACAACCATCCCCGAAATAACACAAAAATAATCAAGTGGCAGACTACTTCACACAGCGATATAAGTTGATGAAAACAGTGGTAATATGCATGAGTGGATGAATACACGTGGTCACAGCGCTCCTCCACTCGCTCATGTGTTTATCTTTGTGTTTTAACAAACTGCGGCGACTTGCGTTGCTAGATATCTAATGTTGACGTTGACTACCCAGAACCAACAAAAAATTGACTTTGCTGCCATTGCCACCTGAAACACAACCCCCACCTTTTCCATTATTTGTAATGGGAAAATTGACCCCGCACAGCACATTTTTGCTTAGCACGAACATTTTCAGAAACGCATCTATAGTGTTAAATGAGGAATTACTGTACACAAGAACAGTTTGCAAAACTACAGTACTCTGTCATGGGAGACCGTCTTGGACATGACAGTCTTGTGATCCGGTGAGATGGAGGGCCGCTCATGTGGCTCACTCACTAGCCTAGGGTTGCCTATTGTGTCTTCCCCACGTGCAGTGCATTGGTATTGGTAGAGCAACACTAGTGTAGCACTGTAACCATTAGGGTTTTTCCTCTGTTGGTCAGTAGGTCAACTGCTGTTTGACTGCAGGTGGCTGCAAACTACACTTCCCTGTACTCTTTTTAAATCATTAGTTTGGAAAGGTGAGAAAGATAGAGTTGGAACAGTACCAGTGTTGTCAGGTGTCAGGAGAACGTTATAAATTGCCTGCTCCACAACACCAATGCAATATGCTGACTACTAGTGCTTGGAGATGGAAAAACCAAAACACTGAAGCAGGGTGATCTGTGTTTTTACTATTGCTCCAGCTGAAAAAAATGCCATTAATTTGACTCATTAACTCGCTGACATATGTGAGAAGTCTCGTAATAATAGCTCTGCTCTCCTGCAGCGTGGGAGGAAACTATTGGATTAAAATAAATCTTACAAATGAGTGTAATGAATTGTGTTTGGTGCTGTACAGGGACACATTAATCTGTAAATGATTTCTCAGCAGCTTTTGGTGCACGTGCTAGCAAATTGCACAGTAAATGATGGGACTACTAAGGATTTTGCCAAGTGCATGTAAATTAAATTCCAGACTGCTTGAGGCAAACACTACGTCTCGCTGGGTCCTTGACTTGAGACATGAGGTGACAGAGTGTAATTCTGATGATGTCACATTACAGAACCAATGCCTATGTTTGTACAGCACTGAGCATGCTGGTTATATTCACTAAGTAACTCTCCCTTCACACTGCTGGAGCATATTGCACAACATATCCAATTTAATTATTTTTTAAAATAAGGGGTATTGAGGAGATCTAGGTTGTCTGTCTAGCTCAGATTAGGGATGTAAAATCCTGGTTAACCAGTTAACTGGTTAAACATTAGATTTAACCGATTAAGCAGGATCCCAGTGGGGATTGCTTTAGCCCGGCTGGAGCAGCCCTCAGCTGGTGGGGCTGCTGGCCCCCTGCCTATTCGGGGCAATCCACTTCTGTTGCCTCCTCCCTCCACACCCCATGTGGTGCTGCCAGCTCCTGCTGTTTCCCCCCTCCCCCAGGGCTGTCACTGCCAGACCCTGCTTCCCCCTACAGGGGGCTACTTCCTTCTGCTGCCAACCCCTCTACCCTCGTGCATGGGGCAGCCACCTCTCAGACCCTCTCCACGAGGCTGCTCCCTGGAACCGGTTCACTGTTACCCAGTAACCAGGTGATGATTACCGGTTAACTGTTCAGATCCCTAGCTCAGATGTCTTGCATGTCCTGAAACAAGTCTGTGCCTTGGTTTCCCTCTCTGTAAAATGAAGATAATGAGGATTTACCTGCTGTGGTCATCAGTGAGAGCTGTGCTGTAGCTGAAGGCTTCCAGCATAGCCTTTTGTTGCTGTCACACAGTGGGATCTGGAGGGATGCCAGGGCTGCAGGCACCTACTGTATGAGAAGACCACACATCTGCAGTGGAAGGCGAATGCTAGGTGGCAGCTTCCTGAATAAAACTCTGAAAAGGGCCTTAAAAGGGGGTTGTGAGCTTTTAACAGGGTAGCCTTGTGGTTCAGGTTTCAGGTCATGTTTTGAATCTTGATATTCCCATATTTAACTTCCCTGCAAGCTTTGAAATCTCTCCCTTTGGAATCTTTATAACCGTAATAAACTGCAGCAAAAAGGTCTATTCACTTCTTGATGAACCACGGCTTTACACGTGTAAGTCCCCACCACATACAGAGAGGTGAAAACTGCACTACGATAGTGGAAAGAATCCTCCATTCTGTTCTTTCCCTCCAGCCCCCATCCACATGCTGCACCTGACATTACTGTTTAGTAACTGGGAAGTAGCAGATCTCCTGGGCTGGCTTGGGTTGAAATTAATTTCTGCTCTTCATGCCACTGAAGTTTCATACACAAGCAGCAGAAACTCTTTTTATTTTTTATGGTTTTCTGTGAATCTTTTTGATTAGTTCAAATATGTGCAAATTTATAGCACACCAAATCAGGAGGAGGAAGCGAAAGTAGAAGAGTAATTTCTAGAACAAATATCTAAAATGCAAGACTAGTATTGATTTTGGATGTAAATGTTTAACTAGTTAACAAAAAAGTAAGCCTACCTGTTAAGGTTAACCGGTGGGGGCTTGAGCAGCTTCTTGCCTGCCTGCTCATCTGCTCCAGCCCATGGCAGACAGGGGCTGCTCCGGCCAGACTGCTCTGTCCATTCTGCTCTGCCTTCCCCTTTAATTCCCCTGCCCTCCCCATTAATTGGTTAACTGGTTAAGCAATATGTTTAAGCGGTCAACCAATTAAACATGATTTTACATCGCTAGTAAAAGGAATGCTTAACTACCCAGCCATCTGTTTGGAAAAGTAATGCAGCAAAACACCCATTTGTCAGTAAGTTCTTAGAATGTGTTGGGGACAAATTCTTGTTTCAGAAGGTGGAGGAAGCAACCGGCAGACAACCATTTTGGATCTGATTCTGACTCACAGGGAATTAGTTGTGCATTTGAATCAGGAAGATAATTTGGGTGAAAGTGAGCAGGAAAAGATAGATTTCATGATATAAAGAAAGGGAGGGGAAAGATCCAAAGAATAAAGACTGTGAACTTAGGAGACTTTAACAAACCCAGAGAACTGATCAATAAGGTCCTATGGAAAGGTCTCAAGAGGATAAGAGTTCAGGAGAGCTGGCAGTTTTCTCATGGGATAGTGTTAAAGGCCAAATTACAAACTATTCCGATGCGAAGGAAAAATGGGAAGACTACAGGCCAGTGGCTCCAGAGTTACCATATTTCAGGTTCCCAAAAAGAGTACACAGGGCAGGGGGAAGGGAGAGCTGTAGAAGAGTATAGTTTTAGGATGCTGCAGGGGGCACTTGAGGGGCATAGAAGGGGTATGTGTGTATTGGGAAGGGTACCTGGGGGATACCTGCAGTGCCAAAGCCAGCTGTTGACAGATCATCTCCAGGAGCTTTGAACCATGGCTGCATTCAGGAATTACATCTGGCAAAGGACATAAAAAGGCTAATGAAATCTAATAGGGTAATAATAGCCAACATGGATTTGTCAAGAACAAACCATGTCAAGCCAATTTCCTTTTTTGACAGGATTACTGGACTAGTGGATAAGGAGGAAGCAATAGGTGTGATATCTGCCCTTTTCCCCGCACTGCTGCCTCTATCAGAAGCAGTAGCAGGGGAAGGGGAGAGGGGAGGCTGCCATGAAGCAGCTTCTGCCCACCTCAGGCCCAGGCTCACCGTGGGACCAGCCGCCTCTGGCAGCAGCTCCTGTCCTCAGGCTTCTTCAGTCCTAGCTCATGTCAGGTCTGGGACCTATCCCAGCTGCGTCTCTGCAGATTAAATATAGTAGTAGCAGCTCACTGCGTGCCCAGCGCTTACTACATTTAAACTAAAGAGCCACAAAGCTTCTGGACCCAGCACAAGCCAGGACTGAGTGCCTTCCCTTCTCGACTAATCATGTAGTCGATAAAAATGTTATTGCCTACTTGATTAGTGAATTACCTGCCTCTTCACATCCTTACAAGAAGCAATGGTCTTAAATTGCAGCAAGCAAGGGTTAGGTTGGACATTAGGAAAAACTTCCTAACTATCAGGGTAGTTGAACACTGGAATAAATTGCCTGTTGTGGAGTTGTGAAATCTCCATCACTGGAGATATTTAAGAGCAGGTTAGACAGACATCTATTAGCAGGGGCGGCCCGTGAACCTAGGCAAACTAGGCAGTTGCCTAGGGCGCCGCCGGCCCGGGCGCCCGATGATGATGTCATGGGGCACAGGGGTGCCCCGTGATTACATCACGGCCATTGACGGCCGTGCAGGCAGGGGCACAGATCGCGCCTTCCGCCTAGGGCGCCAGCTGCCGCAGCCGGCCTCAGGCCGCTCCTGTTAGACTGTCAGGGATGATCTAAATGCTACTTGGTCTTGCTACATATGCAGGGCACTGGACTTGATGACTTCTTAAGGCCCATGATTCTAGTTCTAGTAAACTATAAACCCCTGATTAAATTGGGGGTTGCACCACAGGTGCTCATGGGGGGGCAGTCCAGAGGTGGCGGTATGGGGCCTGAGACTCCTGCTGCTGTTGTGCTGGCAGGTTCCCTACGGCTCCCTTTGCTCCAGCTGAATATGCTGTCCTTTCCCCTAAATGCTGGCTCCGCAGCTCCCATTGACCAAGAACTGCAGAGCTGTGCCTGAGAGAGGGACATGTTGCCACTTCCAGGGAGCCCATCAAGACAAGCACTGCCCAGAGCCTTATCTCCTCCTGCTCCCCAGTTCTCCGCCCTGACGCCCCTCCCATACCCAGACTTTTTCTGCTGCTGGTGGGGGGAGCAGTGATCTGAGTGCAGCTGGAATGTTAAAAAAAGAGCAGGTGCCAGCAGGGTGGAAGAAGCAATCTGAGGAAATGTGAGAGATGATATTGGCTACTTCTACTGAACATTGTAATTAAGATAGCAGTCTTTGGGGCTTGTTTCTCTACTGGTTGATTATCTATCCAGAGAGCAGCAGTTGCCTTAAGGGTTCTCCCTCTCCCCCTCTCCCCCATTATAGCTTAGTTAGAAGACTGTGTCCTTTCCTGATGGAAGAGGGAAACCCAACCCAGTGATCTTTTGCCTCCATATTGAAATTGTTGTACTTGAATTACACAGAAAGACCATTCACATTTTAAGGTGGTGTAGGTAGTGGCTTGCTCAGGGAGCATATTACACTAGTTTCAGAAGCCCTCACAGCTTCCTGTAGCTTCCATTTTGTTCTCTATTGTGATTCAAAGTGGTGGTTTTGATTATGATGCTCATGGTTTGAAGGCTGGCTTCTTAGAGTTCTCTTGTACTCATGATCTACAGTAGAGACAAGCCTGAAAATTTAATGTACTGCTTGAAATGTACACCAGATAGAGCCTGAGTTTGCTGATGTTCCTGACTTACCTTCAAAGTCTATAAGTCTATTTCAGATTTTTTCCTCAGGATGAGTCCACTAGGAACAGTTCACCTTTTCTTTGTGGAGGGAATATTTTTACTATGGCATTGCTCCAATAGGAATTATGGTATGGGTATGCAAATGCCACTAGAAATTAGCTAGGCATGTGATTGCAGTAAAAATAATAATAAACAATTTCATCATCTGCTACAGAAAACAAGATCATAACATAATTTCTCTGTCACCCAAAATGTTCTCTGTTTTGTTTTGGGTATTTCTTTTTCAACCAAGCCTGGTTAGGATCCCATTTTCATGTGCTTTCTGCTTACTTCCTAAGTGCAGGATGAAAGGGGTGTCTCTTTGAGTTCAGTTTATATCCCCAAAGCTCATAGTCTGATGTCTGTCCTCAATAAGACAGTGAACCCACCACTAATCACTTTTTCCCCCCGAATCCTGCTTCTTCTTTGTTGATTTCATATCTCGTATTTGGTACGTAAACAGGACTTCTCTGATGTTGGCTTCCATTGTTTAATTTACCTGCAGGATTTGGAGATAGGTAAATAAACATGTTTTGTTTGTAAGGAAATCTGTCAATTCTGCCTTCATACAGATTTCAGGAAGATATTTTCAGCATAGATACAGAAGTCCTTACACAGTATTTGTAGGTACATCTCACATTGACATTGAAGTTCATGACCCTGACTTTCATTGAAGACTTTACATTATATTCTTTGGTGAACTAGGCATTGAGAGGTCATAAGTCACAGGAACAAAATGTTGGAAGACATTAAAAGTGAAAGTTCTATATTCTGGAATGGAATTTGCATCCCCAGAGAAAAGGCTGTAAAATACTATGTTGACCGGCATGGTATAAATGCTTAGATACATTTACATACAATTAGGAATTTAACACTCCCAGACATGACCCTGTAAATTATCAGAACCCATTTACCAATGATGATGACACATAGGAAATAGCTGGGGAGAAGATTGCCAGCTGTTCCTCTGGTGGCTAATAGTCCCCAGGCTGATAGTAATATATCGTTGCAAATACTGGTAGCTAGTGCATTCAATGTTTGCCTTATACTATGAAAATGAACAGTGTGCATTATTAAGCAGTGTTTTAATTTTTGGTGCAGTGCATGGAACAAGCACTTGCCTCATGCTTTTTCCATTAATAATATAGAGAGTTGTCTGTCTAAAGTGTTGCAACTTACTCTGCATTTTTACTTTAATAACCACTGACAAAATATTGGGAATGACCATTTTAATACCATCCTATGTAAGCACTATTGTTCCACTCTCAAATTGCTAAGACATTTGGTGATTGTAACATGAATAAAACTGGCTGCATAAAAATGTTTACAGTTCAGTCTGACCTTGTAAATCATGTTGATTTTTCGTTTCCGTTCCAAGTGCAAAGCTGGTATGGTGCAAACAGGAGTGCTTCAGAAATAACCCTAATTAGCAATTAGTTGCTATAAATTTGGCTTGGTATATGTACTCAGTGGTGTTGAATTTGTTTAATTTGTGCTATCCTGAGCTCAAACTTAGTGAGAGACTGCAAAAACATTTTCTCCTCCTTTTAGGGTCTGCTACGCCCATTCCAGTCAATCAGTGTGTTTCTATTGCGGTTGATGGGGCTTTGCATCAGGCCCTAATTAATCCATTAAAAATTAGGTGATTGATTTCAGTAATGCATTCTAAATTAAATGTGTGTTCATTCATACAGTAGCATTAAGAATGGGGCATATACTCAACTTTCCATGTCTTACCTCTTATTTGTTTTGTCACAGTGTTGTCTAATGTACTTTTTTTATTAATTTGCTTTATATATCTCGTCAAGATTCCTGCTGTTTTTAATCTTCTGAATCTTGTGTTAATATAGTTTTTTAATTTCTTTTAGATGTCCTTTGTCACTTTTTTTTATTGATTCCAATGTTAGCTTGGTAGCAGCTGTAAAAAATGCATTGCAAAAACAGGTTGAAACTGTCTTAACTGGGACTCTCAGGTCTGGCTGGACTAAGGATGTTCCAGAACCAGAGCGTTCCAGTGGAGGGCTAGCGCCAGGAAGCCCCAAAAGCTCTCAGGGCAGCGGGGCTTACCGGCAGGGCAGTGGGAGCCCCATGTACGGCAGTGGGGCTTCCTGATAGGGCTACGTGAGCCCCATGCGTGGCAGCAGGAGCCCAATGCAGAGGCCGTGGGGCTGCCTGGAGCAGCAGCAGGAATCAGACTCTGCAGCAGGAAACCGGCATGCAGAAGCAGCAGGGCTGCACAGTGCAGCACTGAGAGTCTGGTGCGCGAAGGCAGTGGGGCTGCCAGGTGCTGCAGCAGGAGTTGGGCTCAACAGCAGGAGCCCATTGCGCAGAGGTGGTGGGGTTGCACAGTAGGGCAAGCAGGGACTGACAGGGCAGCGGGGCCAGTAAAAGGAGGGAGCAAGCAGGGAGGGTAGCGGTTGGGCCAGGGCTGGAGATAACTAGTGGCAAGGGGGCAGAAATGACCACCCTGGTCCAGCAAAATCCCTCATCCGGGATTGGTCAAGTCCCGAGGGTGCCGGACCACTGAGTTCTATCCTGTGGTCAACCTTAAAGAAAATATGCTTTTCTCCTAAAGATGTCTCAGCGCTTCACAAAGGTGGGTACATATGAATATCTCCCTTGCAAAGTTCAAGGAAGAGCACGATTTGTAGCCTGAGACTAGAATCCTGCTTTTTTATTCCTGGTCCCACGCTTCAACCAGGAGACTGTATTGCTGCAGACTTAGTTTTATTTAAATTTGGGTGTACGTGACTACTGCTACTGAAGTTATATAATACTAAACAGTGTTTTCAAGCCCCATAAGAATGGCAAGTGCTTGCTCTAGCATTTTTCATTTCTTTCTGATTTTGAGTTAGTTGGAAATGTGCCTTCTTTGGGAAAAAAAAACCCCTAATCAGTACTGTAACATTGCAGTAGAAAAGAGTGGTGATGCTAATGTTTCTTTGGACCTCTGTTGCTTTAAAATGAAAACCTAATTATTACCACTTAAGATGGAAGATCCTTTATTTATCACCAGCTTGGTTTTCTATATAGTGTGCCTAATTCTGTAATCAATTTTTCTCTACATTGAATGAGTAATGGGGCTCTTTTTATAGGTCACTCTTGATATTGTACAGGGACTATATGTAGCTGTAGTATATGTGAACAAGGATTGTAACACTGCAAATGAATGGAGAACGGGGCAGGAGAGAGACACCTAAAGCCCAGTTCTGCTAAGGTCACAACTAAAATGTGTTTGATGGCTTCTCCCCCTAGTGAGTCACAAAAGTGTGGCACAGCATGCTACTATTCAGCAAAACAGCGTTTCCACTCAAGCACAATGATCTTGCCTAAAAGCCAGGGTAGTGCATTCATGAGGGAAGTCAAATAAAATCTGTAGTCATAGCCACTCAGCAGGAAGTGCTCTTCTCAGAGTGCTGGAATTTACAAATTACCTTGGAAAGATTACAATGGATGGGGTCATTCTTAAGATTTAGGGTGCAGATTATATCATAGAATCTCAGGGTTAGAGATTCCTCAGGAGGTCATCAAGTCCAGCCCCCTGCCCAAAGCAGAACCAACCCTAAGTAAATCATCCCAGCCAGGGCTTTGTCAGGCCCCCGTTAGCCATGCCCCTCACCCCCCATTAGCCACGCCTCTGGAGGTAACACTCTCAGGGTCAAGATGGACACATGACCAGAAGTAAAAGATGTCATGTGACCCCCTCTAAGAACTTTCCCCACCATCCTCCTACCAATAGGGATGAGTTTGGCCGCCACCAAACCCCCCTCATGCAACTATCCTGCAATTGCATTAACCCAATCTGTGTCACATTAACTCGGGGGGTGGAAGGGAGGGGGGAGGCTGGGGGAAGTGTTCCCTCCACGAGTTTCCTCCCATGAGCGGAATGGATTTTGTGTTGTGCACCAGTACTGAGTTCATGCTGCTTGTTTGGATGTGCCACTGTGGCACCCAAGTTATTAATAAATATCTTATAAACCTCTACCTTTTCGCTCTGCTGCCATGTCTCCTCTCCTTGTTCTATCAGCTCCCTGGTGCCTGCTGCCCCCCAACCCTTCACCCTCCTCTGCTGTCGTGACTCCTGCCCCTTCTCACTGCCCTCATCCCCCCTGGGACCTGCCCCCTTGCACTAGCCCTTCTCTTCCCCCAGTGCCCACTCCTCTAGTAGCCCCACTCTGATCATGTGTAGTTACCCCTCCTCATCCCCTCTCCTAACACCTTCCTCTACACACCTGCTCTGCCTCTCTCCTCTGTTTCTGGTCCCTCCCCTACAGGTGTCTGCCCTTCTGCTTCACCCCCAGGATCCCCTGGCACCTGCACCTTTCCCTACCCCTGCACCCTCCTGGTGTCTCCTCCTTCCCTCACCGCCCCTGCTCCCCTTGCCCTCTTTTTCCCTGATGCCCATCCCCTCACCACCCTCTGCGCCAGTTCCCCTCCTGCCCCTCTGTGACCTCACACATGACTTGCTCCATCCCCGCCTTTCTTATGCCCACCCTCCTTTCAGTCCTTCTCCCAGCATCTCCCTCCTCCCTCTTGCCCCCAATACCCTCCCCTCTCTTCTCCTCTCCCAGCATTACCCTGTCCCCTCCAGCCTCCCACCCCCACTGACACCTTCCCTCCCTCCTCCTGCCCTTTTCCTCATTGTCTCCACTTGGCCCCCTGGCATTTGTCTCTCCTCCACCCTGTACCTTGGTGTCTTCCCCTTTCTTCTTGTGCCCTGCTCCCTCCACTCAGCACAAGCCCCTTCCTCTCCCATCCCCTTCCCCCTAGTTTTCCCCCTGCCCCTCCCCCACCTTCTGCCTTCCAGTTTGTGGGGCTGGAGTCTGTGGTCGGGCCCCAGAAGTCCCTGCAGCCCTGGCCCCAGCTGCTTCCGGGGCAGGACCGCTTACCGGGCCTGGAGCTGGGCTGCCCGCGGTGCTAATTTTACTGCAGTGCCTGCACCAGCTTTGGCTCCCATTAGCAGGAGCACCCGGGGGGGAGGGAAGTCCCCACCCCCCTCAGACCTGGCTTGCGGAGCGCGGCTGTGCGAGCGGGTCCATGCACTGCCGCTCCCCCAGCAGAGTGGGAAGGGGAGGGGGGAGAAAGTGCTGTGCACAGAGCACACCAGCAGAGCCCAAATGTACCCCGCTCTGCAACGCTCCAGCCAGGCTCTGCGCGGTCTCTGCTGGGACTCTGGCGGCAGCTCCCAGGAGCGGCTCACCGGCTCTGACCAGTGCCCCTCCCTCTCCGGCAGCGGCAGCGGCCGCCTGTGGGTGGAGGAGGCCGGGCTGGCGGCTGCACACAGCGGAGGCAGTCCCACAACGGGAGGGAAGGGCCACAGGGGGGAGGGAGGGAGTTTGCTGGAAAGCGGCATGTGCTGCAAGGGAACTTGGCGCTTCGGACACTGAGCACCACCAGCAGCAGCCCATGGTGCCCGTGCAAAGCAGCAAGGGAGCAAGGGTGGACGCGGGGCATTGCTGCTGCATCGCACTAGCGCTGGGTGTCTGCGAGGTGTCCCGGAGAGGGGGGGAAATAGCGGTGCCATTTGTAGCCGGATCTCAATGGGTTTTCTGGGACATCTGCCGCCTTTATCAGGACACCGGGACAGAACCCTTAAATCCGGAACTATTCTGGAAAAAAAGGGACGTATGGTCACCATATAGATAACCCGTTCCAGTGCTTTACCATCCCCTAGTGAAATAGCTTTTCCTAATATCCAATCTAAACCTCCCCCACTGTAACTTGAGACTATTGCTCCTTGTTCTGCCATCCATCACTACTGTGAACAGCCTCTCTCCTCTTTGGAACCTCCTTTCAGGAAGCTGAAGGCTGCTATCAAATCCCCCTTCACTCTTCTCTTCTTCAGACTAAACAAACCCAAACCCCTCAGCCTCTCCTTGTAGGTCATGTGCTCCAGCCCCATAATCATTTTTCTGGACCCTCTCCAGTGCGTCCACATCCTTTCTATAGTGGGGGACCCCACAACTGGATGCAGTACTCTAGATGTGGCCTCACCAGTGCTGAATAAAGGGGAATAATAACTTCTCTAATCTGCTGGCAATGCTCCTCTTAATGCACCCCGATATGTCACTGGCCTTCTTGGCTACAAAGGCATACTGTAGACTCATATCCAGCTTCTCATCAACTGTAATACCCAGGTTCTTTTCTACTGAACTGCTACTTAGCCAGTCGGTCCCCAGCCTGTAACAATGCTTGGAATTCTTCTGTCCCAACTGCAGGACTCTGCACTTGTCCTTGTTGAACCTCATCAGATTTCTTTTGGTGCAATCCTCCAGTTTATCTAAGTACTCTTTGGAACCCCTTGCAAATCTGAAACTTGCTCCTCTTGGGACTCCTTTGAAAACTGCCTATTTTATCATTCTTTATAGTTTTTGCTGAATCATCCTGTCTGTCGTCATTCCTACTTGGCCCATTTCTGTCTTTTTGTGGGCAGTCCCAGCTGGTTTAGTGCTAATTGCTACTGGTTAGGTTAGGTAGATTGTCTGTGCTACTGAATAAATAACCTTTCTGGATTCTAAACTGGGCAGCCATTTCCTTTGGTTTCTCCTTTATTCTTCTCTAGATTACAAACTGTATAATTTCACGCAGGCTGAATTTTTAAATCAGATGTATCCTTCATCATGTTTTTTAATGCAGAGGTTCAGATATGCTTTCGTTCAGAGTAAAGCACCTTTTGTGGTAGGATAACTTGTGATTAAATGAGTGTAGGGACTGCAATTGGAAATGTGCTCTGGTACACTGTTTTTGGTGAGTCTCTTGTGCTTCCACATCATTTTACCCCATTTTGAATTGACTCACATCCTTTGCTTCTTAGAAGTCTGCAGATTTTTTTCTTCATCCATTCAAGAGAAGAGGGTACTATTGAATAAGCTTATAATTGTGTTTTTCCATTAGTTAAAAACCCCTTTGTTTCATAAGTGCCTATCTATTTAGCTTCATTAAGTGCCTCTGTGTTAGCACAAATACTTTCGTGTCTCACTGTTTCTGTTTTTGTTTCTAGTTAAAACTTCTGTGCTGCATTGCAACCTGTGTACACATAGCCTCATTGGAATACTGTCTTAGTCAGTGGCTGCCAGCCAGCAGATAGTCATTGACTGATCAATTGCGTAGTCTCTGACTGTCAATCTATCTCAAGGGATGCCAACCCTCCTGGTTTGGCCAGGGATTTCCCAGAATCGGGCTTGATCCCCTGGAGGCTTCTGCAGACAAACTGGGAATTCAGCTGCTGACAGGCAGCACAGTGGAAGTAAGGCAGACTCCCTGCCTACCCTGGCTCTGTGCTGTTCCTGGAAGTGGATGGCACATCCTTGCAGGGGCCACATGGCTCCATATGCTGCCTTGGCTACACATACTGCCCCTGCAACTTCCTTTGTCCAGGAATGGTGGACAATGGGAATTGCAGGAGTGGTGCCTGTGGATGGGGGCCGTGCAAGGAGCAACCTGCCTATCCCCCCAGGAACCACTGCTGGATATGCCAGCTGCTTCCAGAGGAGGCAGGGAGCCTGACTTAGTCGTGCTGTGCTGCCACCCGAAAGCTTCCTGAGGTAAAGGGTGCCCAGCCAGAGCTCAAACCCCTCCTGCTCTCTAAACCTTTGCCCCAGCCCTGACCCTCTCTTGTGCTCCAACCCCTTGTCCAAGCCCTTGTCGTGTGGTTCAATTAGTTTTAGATATGAGAGGAGCCAATAAACACCTCAAATAAACTATTTTTACATTTATTGTGCACAGAATATTAAAGTAAAGCAATGCAAAGTTACACATCTATTTCAATGAATGGGATATGTAGCACAGACAATATAATAACATCTACACCTAAGACAATACACAAGATATTAAATTTTAAGGATATGAATATACATATACTTATTTCTATAAATCACATGCAGTTCCACCACTAAGACCTTACGATTGTCAGATGGGAGATCATGGCCTCTTTGTTTCCCCACATGCAGAGGCGTCCATAAGGCATTGGTCAGTAGGAATAGGCACAGCTTCTAGTTGCAGTGAGTAAGGTAGTGGAAACACCTTACCCAATCTCTCTCACTGCTTATCTTTTCTGCACCTATATTTACACTCAACTTAGTCGTTCTAGTAATATCTACCAATTAATTACGTATTGCATAAAATACCTGTTATGCCCATATTTGGGATACATCCTGCTATTCAGGCTGTGTCAGACTTGATTGACAGTTCTCTGGCTGTATCTGTGATTTTTACTTATCAGAAATATTATGTACCAGTACCAGGTTTCTCCCAATGTTCTTGGCATGGTGTTCACTATACCATACTCCCTACGCACGGCTGTTTAAATCTCTCCTGACTCTCAGAGCTCCCCCCTCTTCAGGCTGGCCTGTGTGCATACGTGCACCAGACTTGAGTCAGGCCTAGGTTTGCTTTGTTAGAAATCCGCACTTTGGGAAAGACAGCCATCGTTAGTCTGGTCAGGGCAGGGCCAGACAATGCAGATATTATTATTCTGGTCAAGGCAGTGTTGTCCAAGCTCCCCTATAGCCCTTTAACATTCAAACTCACTCCCAGAGATTGTACCGCACACTGCAACTTCTGGCCCCAGCGCTGAACCCCCTCCCAGAGCCTGCACCCTTTTGTTTCTACTCTCTGAGGCCAAACAGAATTGTAAAATGTTTCAATAGGGATGTGAAAGGTTAACCAGTAAGCATCAACCTTAAGGGGTAATGCTTACCAGTTCTGGTTAACTAGTGGGGGCTGAAGCAGCTCCCCGCCCGCCGTAGGGCCTCCAGCTTTCTGAGGCCTGCTGTGGACAGTTGCTGCTCTGGACATCAGGCCCAGCCCCTGCCCATGGTGGGCCTGAACATGTCACAGGCGGGGGTGCTCCAGGTATCCTCCAGCTTGGCCATGGCAGGAAAGAAGAGAAGGAGGATGCCACTCCTGCCCAGTTGGATTGTAGTGCCCCTCTGTAATTGATTAACCAGTTAAATGTGAAGTTCACTTCACATTTAACCAGTTAACCAATTACATGGGATTTTACATCCTTAGTTTCAGCAACCAGCAATCTATTGTGAATAACAACAAAATGTCTAGATGTCCTCAAGAGAAACTGCTTTGTGAATGTATATGCAAGAATAGTTAGTAGATTAGGATGAGGGTTTTTTGGCAAATGTAGCAGTAATAAGTGAAATCCCAGAACAGCTTTCAGCTTTGTGTCTCCTTTTCACTATGTCCTCTGACCTGTTCATATCAAACTAGCCAAATATGTGCCAAGTAGTAATAACTACACTGATAGTGTTGTCAGGAACAGATGTCCCTCTTTGCAGTTGTTCCTTGTACTGCATTTTTTACTACTGGGATTAACACTGTGTGTATAGTGTAAAGGTTTTCACAGCAACTGTGTGTGTAAACTAGCTATAGGAAGTAAACACAGGGGCTGTGTCTAGACTGGCACCTTTTTCCGCAAAATCAGCTGCTTTTGCGGAAAAACTTGCCAGCTGTCTACACTGGCCGCTTGAATTTCCACAAAAGCACTGACTTCCTACTGTAAGAAATCAGTGCTTTTTGCGGAAATACTATGCTGCTCCCGCTTAAACCTTTGCGCAAAACGCTTCATAAAAAAAGGGTGTAGACAGCTGAGATTTGTTTTCCACAAAAAAGGCAATCGGGGCTTTTTTGCGGAAAAGCGCGTCTAGATTGGCACAGATGCTTTTCCGCAAAAAGTGATTTTGCGGAAAAGCGTCCGTGCCAATCTAGACGCTCTTTTCCGAAAATGCTTTTAACGGAAAACTTTTCCGTTAAAAGCATTTCCGGAAAATCATGCCAGTGTAGACACAGCCAGGAAATGTTAGTGTAATAATGCTAAGGGGAAGACTTTTCATTTAAATGGCTTTATCTGTGGCTCCAGATTTATTCATCCTTATCTTTATCTGTACTTTAACAAATAATCATTCTCCATAATTTGACACATTATATGGCTGAGTAATTATGGTTTAATTATGCAATCCCTTAACTGCAAGGTATAGTTTCACAAGAGGTCCAAGTCTTTTGTTAACTACAGACACATTTCAATTGGCTCTTTGTTCAGATTTCTTGATTTTTTTTTTTTTAAGATCTCAATGCTAGACAAGAGTTAGCTTCATATAATGGCATTTCTTATGATGGGAATGGAGGGAATTGGGTGGGAGAAAGGGAGCAGGAATTAAAATATTGCAGGGAAGCCTTCAGTCAGCTAAAAAAGACGTGAGGTGGGGTTGTCAAGGGAGCACAACATCCAAATTCCAGTGAAATTCAGTGGGAGCTTAAGATTTACACTTTCACTTTACTACATTGCAATGTTCTGGCTCAGGGGTGTGAAAAGACATTCTCCCTCCCCAAGAGCAGTAAGTCAAAACACTGTAAAGTGCCTGTGTAAACCAGGCTACAGTGCTGGAAGCCAAGCTTCCAGTGCAGCTAGCTACTCTCCTCATGAAGGTGGTTTACCTAAAGTGCTAAGAGAGGTTTCTTCCAGTGCTCCTGCCATAGCCACATTGCTGCATTAAAGCCTTTCTGAAAATCTCCATAGGCCTTTCTGAAATTCTCAGACTAGCGAGGCTGAAATATTAAGTCAGTCAGGCCTTGAAATAGCTTTGAACACCATATGTACTAACTCTTTTTCATAATTGTTTCTGTCACAGATTGCTTAGTGTAGAGAAAGGTTTTAAGAAGCTGATGGCATAGCAATCAGATAAAAATGAGAGTGATAATAGTTTAAGTGCCTCTTAATCCTTCCCAAAATGAACTTTAGTGGCTGACATTTACTTAAAATAAAGAAAGAAATTATATTATGGCTAGAGACTTAAAATGCAATGAGACCAGACCTGGTCAATAGTGACCAGAAGTTACTGAAGTGATTGTCTGGTATTGTGTCTGAAGTATTTTTGGTCTTCGTCCAGTTTCTGGTGAACACATGTCCACTGATGTTTTCCTGAATCGTGGCCTTCTATTGTATTAATCCCATTTGTCATTCTTGAGAATTGTTTCCTCCTTCTTTCTGTGCTGATCATTTCCAGCACTCATCCTGCTTTAATGTTCCTTAAGGTGACAGCTTCTCTGTCTTTCATTGGGACAATTATATGACAATAATGAGAACAGTTTGGAGTAGATATTGTTGTCAGTTATGCCAAAGGTGCCTCTCATATAAAATCATCGTTAAGGATCCATTGAGACTGTTATCTGTCGTTGCACCAATCAGTGACAATTGTTGCGGTGCCAAAGCAAGCATGCATGTGTAGCCAGCCGTTCCTTTTTATTTCAGAGCTCTTAATTGAAAGAAAAACCTGCTCAAGGACTTGTGTGTAGTCTACAGTGTTTGATAGAAATGAAGATAATTAATTATATAACTTGCTATTGTTTAAACATAATCCTAAATACTATGCCCTGGTTCTATTAAGTTGCTGTAATGTTAGGATCTTGCATCTAGTAAATCTTGGACTTGTGAAATGTTGGACAGGTTCCAAATCTTTTAATTGTATGCTGTGTTTGTTGACTAATCAGGACACATACAGCATACTTTCCATTACACAAATTACAAGTGATGATGAATATAATTTTAACTGATGCAATGTTCACTTCTGAGTTTATTAAATAATTTGTGGTATTGTCGAGAGTATGTGGAGATCCAGAAATAGAGAAGTTTTTCATTGTTTATATGTCAAGTCATCTAGTGCAAGTGCATTGTAGAATAATGGTCACATCTGTTGACTATAAGGTAGATTCTAGGGATGTAAAAATAGGTGTAAAAAGTGTCTGTGTAACCGTTAAAAATCCTAGCAGTTACAAAGTTGTATGCGCTACTGTAGGCTCTGCAATATAAGGTTCCCCAGGAGTGAGGCTAGCAGCCAGGAGCTGGTGCATGCCAGTAGCTGGCTTATGAAATAAGGTGGCTCCCAGTGCATGTACCGGCTCCCAGCTGCTGGCCCCGCTTCCAGGGAGCTGGCTACCACTTTGTGCTGCAGGCTCTGATACATCCCTAGTAGATTCTAGCTCTTGCTTCTGTTTGTTAAAATATTTGTTGGTTTATTTCTTGCAGAAAAATCTGGCCCTTGTCTTTTCAGTGGGAATTGAGCAGAAGACTCAGAGTGTAGAATCTGGCTCCTGGCATGTGCACTAAAATGTTTCAGGGAAAAGGTCCTACATGATACATTAATTCCCTTGGGATAATTCCCCAGAACAGGAGCCGTTGAATGGTGTTATCTGCCATCTTGTGTGAATGATTTTCCTGTCTTTTATTTCAAAATAGCTTTTTCTGAGGGGCCTTGATGAGATGAACTCAATTTGCTCAGAGGTTAGCATGTTAAATTGGTGTTTGGCTTCATTAACCTGTGCCGTAATATCTTGTCATTAGCAGAGGTGTTGTATGAGGTCTCATGATCATTAATTTATTGTAGGCAGTTGTTGGGCTTTTTTTTTCTTCTTTTTCTGCTTTATGTATGCTTAGGGCAGTGATAAGAAGAGCCAACTTGTCTACTTTACTAGGTAAGAAGAACTCCTTTGGAAACAGTTTTGTCAGTCAGTATTGGTGACTCTATTATGGTGATGGTGGTTGTTATTTAATTAGTGTTTGATTGTCAGCAAAGTATTTTCATAATTATAATTGCTTCAGAGAATAATATTGCTATTGAGAGGCAAAACTCTGAGGAAAAAACCCAGGGAACTAGCCATTAGCTTCAGGTTGTCAAAGCAGAAGTTCCTGTTATGTTGCAAATTGCTTAAGGTGATTATTGAAACAGTATCTATATTAGATATTTATATGGCCTCCATTACAGTAGTAGCTGAGCCCCTGACAATTTACAATGTATTTATCCTCCCGCACCCCCATGAGGCAGGGAAAATTCTGCTGTTCCCGTTTTATGGATGGGGAACTGAGGCACAAAGTGGTTAAGTGACTTGGCCAACATCATACACAAAACCTATGGTGTGGCAGAGAATTGAAATCGGGTTTTCAAGTCAGCAACTATTGCTCTAACCAGTGCACCATCTTTCCTTTCTGTGTTTGCACTTAAAACGACAGACATATTGGAGAGGCAACAGATTTTTTTTTCAGCATCATTGATTTGCCTGGGGCCTTTGAAGAACCTTACATGATAATATTGCTCTGACAGTCATAGAATCATAAAATCATAGAACCATAGAGCTGGAAGAGACCTCAGAAGGTCATCAAGTCCAGCCCCCTGCTCTAGGCAGGACCAATCCCAACTAAATCAACCCGGCCAGGGCTTTGTCAAGCCGAGACTTAAACACCTCTAGGGATGGAGACTCCACTACTTCCCTAGGTAACCCATTCCAGTGCTTCACTACCCTCCTAGTGAAATAGTTTTTCCTAATATCCAACCTGGACCTCTCCCACCACAACTTGAGACCATTGCTCTTTGTTCTGCCATCTGTCACTACTGAGAACAGCCTCTCTCCATCCTCTTTGGAAAATCCCCTCAGGAAGTTGAAGGCTGCTATCAAATCCCCCCTCACTCTTCGCTTCTGCAGACTATACAGACCCAACTCCCTCAGCCTCTCCTCATAAGTCATATGCTCCAGCCCCCTAATCATTTTGGTTGCCCTCCGCTGGACCCTTTCCAATGCGTCCACATCCTTTTTGTAGTGGGGGGCCCAGAACTGGACACAATACTCCAGATGTGGCCTCACCAAAGCCGAATAAAGGGGAATAATGACATCTCTGGATCTGCTGGCAATGCTCCTCTTAATGCAACCTAATATGCCATTAGCCTTCTTGGCTACAAGGGCACACTGTTGACTCATATCCAGCTTCTCATCCACTGTAACCCCCAGGTCCTTTTCTGCAGAACTACTACTTAACTGGTTGGTCCCCAGCTTGTAACTGTGCTTGGGATTCTTCCATCCCAAGTGCAGGACTCTGCACTTGCCCTTGTTGAACCTCATCAGATTTCTTGTGGCCCAATCCTCCAATTTGTCTAAGTCACTCTGGACCTTATCTCTGCCCTCAAGCGTATCTACCTCTCCCCCTAGCTTAGTGTCATCCGCAAACTTGCTGAGGGTGCAATCCATCCCCTTATCCAGGTCATTAATAAAGATATTGAACAAAACCGGTCCTAGAACCGAACCTTGGGGCACTCCGCTAGAAACCGACCGTCATCCTGACATCGAGCCGTTGATCACTACCCTCTGGGCCTGGCCTTCTAGCCATCTTTCTATCCATCTTACCGTCCATTTATCCAATGCACATTCCCTTAACTTGCTGGCAAGAATATTGTGGGAGACCGTATCAAAAGCCTTGCTAAAGTCAAGGTATATCACATCCACTGACTTTCCCACGTCCACAGAGCCAGTTACCTCATCATAGAAGCTAATCAGATTGGTCAGGAATGACTTTCCCTTTTTGAATCCATGCTGACTATTCCTAATCACTTTCCTCTCTTCCAAGTGCCTCAAAATAGATTCCTTAAGGATCCCTTCCATGATTTTTCCAGGAACCGAGGTAAGACTGACTGGCCTATATTTCCCTGGATCGTCCTTCTTCCCTTTTTTGAAGATGGGCATTACATTTGCCTTTTTCCAATCATCCGGGATTTCTCCCAATCTCCATGACTTTTCAAAGATAATGGCCAAAGGCTCCTCAATGACATTTGCCAACTCCCTCAGTACCCTCGGATGCATTAAGTCTGGACCCATGGATTTGTGTACGTTTAGCTTTTCTAAATAGTTCCTAACCTGTTCTTTACCCACTGTAGTGGGTCGGAGTGGCCGCCCACTGAGCTGGAGGAGGAGGAACCCCTCCGGACGCCATGCTGGGCTGAAACTAACCCCGCCCTGTCACCTGACGGGAAGCCAAGGAGTGGGCCCAGGACTATAAAAGCCCAGGCAGCAGCCTCAGTCAGGGCTGGGCCTGCCAAGAGGCCAGAGGCCTTCCCTGGACTCCCAGCCTGGAGAGTGGGGACTGAGGCCTGGCCAGGGCCTCCTGCCTGCCGGACCCTAGAGGAGGACTACCGGCTCCCTGCCTGGGAGGCGGAGGCCCAGCGTAGCCAGCCTACCTACCCCGACGCAACGGCGGAGCCACAGGGCCAGCCCGAGTCTGTGCCCCAGCGCCGGCCCCGGGACCGGGAGAAGTGGCCCCAGCTACCTCGACCGGAGGCACTGCCGGGGACATCCACGGACCCTGCCCCGGAGGCCTGGCTCAACTGCCCGAGACTGCCGGCACCTGGAGCCCAACTGAGCCCCAGTGACCTGCAAGCGGCAGACGACTGGACCGGACCGCCTCGGTGGGATGAGACCCTCCTGGACTCCCTGCCTCCACCGCCCGACACCCAGGTACCGCCCGAGGGAGAGAACGGAAATGGCCCAGGAGTAGTGGGGGCTGTTAAAGGCCCCTAGGCTGGCGCGTTTCGGGCTGGAGCCCCCGCTGAGCCGAAGCAGCCTGCACTGCTGCCCTAGGGCCCTGGGCTGGGGCGCAGTGGAGTGGGTGGGCCTGCGCCCCCCCTGCCACCCACGTATTGGGTGGCAGTCTCCCCCCTCGCCACTGCCACAGGCGATCCGCCTGCAACCCTCCTGAACAAGGAGCTCCCAAACTGCCTGTGTTTGTTTATTGCCACGCCCTGAACTGAGGGCCTGGCCACTCCTTACAAACTGCCAGTGTTTGTTTATTGCCACACCCTGAACTGAGGGCCTGGCCACTCCTTACAAACTGCCTGTGTTTGTTTATTGCCACGCCCTGAACTGAGGGCCTGGCCCCTGCCTATCAACTGCCTAGGGTTGTTTGTTGCCATGCCCTGAACTGAGGGCCTGGCCGCCGGTTATAAACTGATGGTATTGGTTTACTGCCACGCCCTGCACTGAGGGCCTGGCCACCCCTTATAAACTGACAGTGGTGGTTTGTTGCTGTCAACCCGAACTAAGGGCTGGACTGCTCCCTGTGAACTACCGGGACGGCCTTAAAGGGGCAGCGCAGTGGGTCGGAGTGGCCGCCCACTGAGCCGGAGGAGGAGGAACCCCTCCGGGCAGGCAAACCGACTACACCCACCAAGGGCTGTCCATCTTCATCCCATCTTGCATCACTTAGCACATTAGTCCGGGAGCCCACCTTGTCTGTGAATACAGAGGCAAAGAAAGCATTGAGTACTTCAACTTTCCCCACATCATCTGTCACTAGGTTACCTCCTTCATCCAGTAGGGGCCGCACACCCTCTCTGCTCACCTTCTTCTTGTTAACATGCCTGTAGAAACCTTTCTTGTTATCCTTCACATCCTTAGCCAGTCGCAATTCCATTTGCGCTTTTGCCTTCCTGATAACCCCCCGGTATTCTCGAGCTATACATTTATACCTCTCCCTGGTCATTTGTCCAAGTTTCCACTTTTTGTAAACTTCCTTTTTGTGCTTAAGTTCACCAAGGATTTCTGTAAGCCAATCCGGTCTCCTACCATGTTTGCCTCTCTTGCTACGCATCGATGGTTTCTTTCTGTGCCTTCAATAAGGCTTCTTTAAAATACTGCCAGCTGTCCTGGACTCCTTTCCCCTTCATGTTAGCATCCCAGGGATTCTGCCCATCAGGTCTCTGAGGAGTGAAAATCTGCTTTTTGAAGTCCAAGTTGTGTATTTTACTACTCTCTTTTCTTCCTTTGGTCAGGATCCTGAAATCTACCATCTCATGATCACTGCTTCCCAGGTTGTCACCCACCTCTACTTCCCTATTAGTTCCTCCTGTTTGTGAGCAGAAGGTCAAGCTGCGCACGGCCCCTGGTCGGATCCTTCAGCACTTGTGTCAAGAAGTTATCCCCATCATTCTACAAAAACTTCCTGGATTGCCTGTGTACTGCCGTATTGGTCTCCCAACAGATGTCAGGGTGATTAAAGTCCCCCATGAGAACCAGGGCCTGCGATCTGGAAGCTTCTCTCAGTTGTCCAAAGAAAGCCTCATCTACCTCATCCACCTGATTCGGTGGCCGGTAGCAGACACCAACCACAACATCACTGCTGTTGTTTGCTCCTTTAAACTTAACCCATAGACTCTCAACAGGTTTTTCTCCCTCTTTATACTGGAGTTCAGAGCAATCATAGTGCTCTCTTACATAGAGTGCAACTCCTCCTCCTCCTCCTCCTCCTCCTCCAGTCACTCTTGGCTTGGTTTTACTTTCAATTTTTTGGTGCCATATGACTAGATTTTTTACTGATATAGATAGATAATTTGCACTTGAAATTATTATGCCATGGGTTATGCATAACATTTTTTTATTTTTAAAAAACCTTAAATAACTACATTGTAGAAGATCAGAAGTGGGAAAAAAACCATTTCCTCAGTGCTTTAGCTCTTTTAGAAATAGTTCCATGTTTCCATCAAAGTTAACTAGGGATGTTAAATATTGGTTAATTGAAGTCGAGTAAACTCATGAATTCTTATTGATTACTTGACTATTCCATAGTCCCCGCGGGTAGGGCTGGCAGCCAGTGCGCTCCAGCTCTACTCTTGAGGAGCCCCCTGCCACATCGCACTGCTGCCTCTGATATAGTGTGGGGGGGGGCAGCAGCCCCTGCTTAGGAAGGGTCTGAGCTCCCGGACCTAGAGCGAGCTGGAACTGAGCTGGACTGCCTGCCCGCCTGGCTCCTAATACTCTTTAAATGCAGAGCCACAGCAGAGACAGGTCCCAGAGCTTTCACAAGCCAGGACTGAGTCGGGCTGCTGGCCAGCCTGCTAAAAAATTTACTGGTGGGGGGAGGGAGGGAAATGCATGTAGTCTATAGCATTAACCTATAACCTTTTGCTTATTGGTTAATCAACTACACTATTACATTCCTAAAGTTAATACAGCCAAAAATTCCATTTATGTTGATCCACTGGCTTTGGTGTTTGCCAGTTAAACTCTGATTCTGCTGCACTTGATCCATGCGACTAACATAAAGCAAAAGAGCAGCTCTCCTCCATTGAAATCCATGATATTTCTGACATGCTAAGCTCTTTAGGATAGGGGTTGCCTTTTCATTCTGTCTGTACAGTGCCTAGAACAGTGGAGTCCTGGTCCATTGGGGTGCCTAGGTGTTACAGTAATACAGCTAGTAAAGAATAAAGTAAAACCTCCATTTTTTGTTCAAACAATGTCTGCCCACCCAGCTAAGCATTTCTATGATGTAATAATGATGGAAGTGGAAGGTGTGGTTTTGTGTGTGTGTGTTTTGCGGGGGCATGTTTTGATTTTTTTTGAAGAGCTGTGTTAATAGTTTAGCATTAGAATGTTAGGAATGGTACACTTGGAAGGAATGGTTTCTAATTCTATTAACACATGTTGTACATAGAGGGCTTTCAAGAGAGGTAGGGTGAATAATGCAAAATATGCTGCCATTTTTTTTAAAGGTATGAACTTTCTCTCCTCAAGAGTGACAATTTACATTCATACTCATAGCCTAGAAAATAAAGGCATTATTCCTTTAAACCAGTCATCCCCAAACTCTCCTTTTGACACACTCTTCCATTATGAGAAATAGAATATGCTTTTGACTCTCTGGGCTGGGGAGTTGGGACGAGAGGCAAGGTTGGAGTGGAAGTGGGGGGGACAAATTAGGGATGTTAAGGACTACCGTATCCAAATGCTCAGATAGATGCAGTAAGGTGAGGGAAAAGGGGTACTTCAAAGCAGCAGTGCTGCACAGCTGATCCCAGGCTTCGTGCGATGCTGCCCCTTTGAAACACTGCCATGGCGTTTCAAAGGGACAGCGCCACACGGAGCCTGGGATCAGCTGTGCAGCACTGCCCCTTGGAAAAACCACCTCAGCATTTCAAAGGGATAGCACCGCACAGAGCCTGGGATCAGCTGTGCAGTGCTGCCACTTTGAAACGCTGCGGTGGCATTTCAAAGGGGCAGTGCCACGTGGAGCCTGGGGTCAGCTGGGGAGTCTCCAGCTGATCCTGGGCTCTGTGCTGTGCTGCCCCTTTGAAATGCCATAGTGGCATTTCAAAGGGGCAGCGCCACCCCTATCGACTAATCAAATAGTTGATGCAAAAATACATCAACTATTCGATTAGTGAATTTTACGCTACTTAATATCTTCAGGACAGAGTAGGGATGCGTGGTATTCCTCCCCACCACCATATGGGGGCTGACCTGGGCCCTACTGTGCCCCCTGGACATTCCTCTGTGCCTCCTGAGGGAGGTGCATCCCACAGTTTGAGAACCCCTGCTCTAAATATGTAGGTGAGTTGTGACTGATGTTACAGTATATATTATTCTGTAATTGCTACTCATCAAAATGGCCTGGTTACCAATATAATGATGATATTTTATATGGTTCTAATATTCATCTCTCTTATTTTGCCCAAAACCTCATTTTCAAGTAAGAACATATTTTTTTCTTCCTCCTTATTATTCCTATCTGTCTCCCTTGAACTAAATTGGTAAAAAGCAACACCTTGGAACATAAATAAAATTAATGGAGCAATCAAACAAAAAACCTGTGTTCTGCTAAACCTTTTCAGTCACAGATTGCTATTGCTTAAAAAAATACTTCATGTGAAGACAAAGAAAAGCAGCATAAGAGGAGGTTGGCAACAAGCAAGTTTTGCACAATGCAAGCAAAAATGGTAATTTAATTTTTGGTTCCAGGGGTAATAATTTGGTCAACAGAAGAATCCTTCCATCGACCTCATTCTGGCTATGTGGGGACTTAGCCTGGCATAACGACATTGCTTAAGGTGTGGATATTGACACCCCTGAGTGAAGTAGCCAGGTCTTTCTAGTTCTCTAATGGAGACCCAGCCCTCAGACTTGGCAAGGGCTGGGAGTACTGTGGAAAGAGCACTAAGGAAACCTATTTCCAGTCTTCAGCTGAAGGCTGGAGCCAGGGGCTCAAGGAATTGGGAAGATGCATGAGTAGAGTCTCAGTCTTCCAACAAGGATTGGGCTGGGAATGAGAGCTTCCCACCTTAAACTAGACTTCATATCCCTGGTGTTCAACCATTGTAGAAATTGTGACAAGGATCCCTTAGTGTCTGCCGCAAAAATCATTTCTCTGAGCAGGTAACCTACATCTTTTTTTTTCCCAACTAATATGTATCTTGCCTTGCTTGTCAGGGAAATTCATACCAGCTTCAAGGATAAACTGGCCCTGGTATAGCTTGGCTTGAAGTTGCAGGAAGATCCCATGCAAGTGCCGAATGTTCAGCCGTAAAGCAGTTTGGTGCAAGAATTGGCCATTGCAGTGTTAATCAGAAATACCAGCACATGCGGGCATACAGGGATGTTTGTGAAGGAAGAAATAACTCCGAAATGAGGGAGGATGGTTTGAAAGTTCTGTGCCTCTGCAGCACTTGTCAGCCTGAAGAAAGGAATCAGATCTGGTTTTACTACATGACAGTGCAGCCCTGTGGGCTAACTCTTCAGCATTTTAAGTGAAGGAGATTTTGCAAATTGAGGTATCTGGAGCTAGCAGTGGGACTAACTGGAAGAATTGGGTATTTGTAAATAGCTGAATTCCTGTTTAATCTTGAAAGAAAAAACTTGGCTGAAAGCTCGCTAACAGCCTGCAGATGCCAACATAAGCAAAGCTCTAATTTACACTTTTTTTTTTTTTGGTATAGCACAAAAAAAAGTCTGGATGGGGTGGAGAAGACCTGTCAGAACTGGGATTTATTACAACAGCCTTGAAATTAAAAAGTAAACGGAACTTCTGAGCCATTTGCTATGGAGAAGAAAGGGCTGTGTATTTCTACTTTTAACCCATTCAGTTAGCAATAATTTCAGTGCTATGGAATTGTTAATCTTCTGGAAGATGATTTGTAATATCAAAAAATTAATATGGTTCATTCTGGAAAAAAAAACAAAACAAAGCTCCTCCCTACTGAATAGCTCACCTATCTGAAAGAATTAGGCCCGCCAATGTAGAGTGGAAGTGGGGACAGACAATGCAGTTGTCCTGGGGCCCAGCAATTTACAAGGGCCTGGGCTCCTGGCAGCTGATGGCTGCCACCACTACAGCAGTGCATGGAGCTGCTTGCAGTACTCAAGGGCTAGCAGCGGTGGGAGGGGAGATGTCAGAGCTCCGCTGTTTCCGTCTGAGGCTCCGCCTTCTGGGAGCCTGGAGTGGCCCATTCCCCCCACCCTCAAAAGACTCATTAGAGAATGTAGTAGGCCAAGCTTTTAAGGACTAAGACTGGAGCATTTGCTTATCTAATCTAAAAGTGCAGCTCACCTTTGCTGACCTATTTGCATTCCTGTGTAAAGGGCTCAATAAAATAGTTCTTCCTCTTTTCTTAGGTTTTATCTTTTTTTTCCCTAACATTCCCTTGGAGCTGTAAATAAGCACCTTTTTCATAGAAATCAAAATAAATTAACTCTCAGTGCTGTGGTACTATCCCCAAGTTCCAGAGACTTGATCGTATCATACCCACATAAAGCTAGATAACTAGCGAATATTCCTGTTAGATTTTTTTTTAAATAAAATACAGCTTGATTTAAACAAAACCGGTGACAAAAAAATCTTAAAAATATGAAGTTTATACCTAAAATGTCTGCATATAGCAGCAGTGGGTGAATACCGGCCTGCAAGCTAGATGGGTTCGCCAGGGTTAGCCCCTGGCCACTGGGAACTGCAAGCACACATACCTCTGCAGGCGCAGATGAATAAAGTGTCTATGACTTGTCATGTGCTAACCCTGGTGAATTGCCTCCATTTAACTGACCACCCCCGGCATATGGCCACTGGTTAGGCAAGTGACATATTGTGACTTCTTCTGTTTTATCATCACCTCATCTTTTTAATTTGTTTGTCTGTTTCATCTAGCTTTTACATCTTTTCTGATGTATAACCTGTGGATGCTCTGGGGCAGAGACTTGTCATCTTTGATACCTTCCTGTACCTTGCATCACACAATAAGTCCTTAAATGAGGATCTTGGGTGCTACTATCATATAAATAATAATAATGCAGATTCATCACTCTGAACACCAACATCTTTCCCGGTGTAGCATAGAAAACAATTTTCACAGAATAAGGTATATTCTAGCCTCACTCCATATCACTTCACATTCTTTCAGTTACTTGATTTTTGCTTTGTTTTGCAAATGTTGAACTATAAGAACTTCGTACTTCTCCTTTTTAAGGAGTAAAGAGATTATTTTAACTAAAAAATAAATTTGTAAATAAAATCTTGGATTGGCTGTCTAAATTATCCAGTACCTAAATGTGGTCTATTTCCCTTTGGGTAAATATTATTATGACCCAGAGTCCTCTGGTTGGCAATTGACTGTGGGTACATGCGGTGAGTAAAGGATTTTGTATTTTATGTGCTGGGTTACCCAAAAGGTCACATGAGGTTTGTAATAAAAGGCTGTGTAACGCTGGTCATCAGTATCATTGCAAAATGCATGTATGGGTTTTATGCAACAAGTTATGTAAAATTATACATTGAAAATTATGTTCTTAAGGACTCTGTCTAGTGACTAGTCACCAGCAAAGTTTAAAAACATATTTTCTTTCAGACAAGTTTCTTTCTGTTTAGATGTAAATTCAAACCAAATGCTAATGAAGGATTGTACAATCTTTAGAGAGTATAAAAAGATGTCAACAAGGTTGTGGGGTGGGGGAAACCCTATCTTGAAATGTATATCACATGTCTGTTTTGGTATATTTAGGGGTGCAGAGAAATACCCTGGAATCTTTCCCTGGAGAGGGAGAAATCTGACACGACCATGGTGTCGTATGTTATGGAAAGGAGGAGGGAAGAGATTGAAAGTGAGCATGGAGGCAAGGTCAGAAAAATGGGGTGGTACAAGTTGAAAGTAAAAAAGCACTAGGAAACAAGCTCATGTTTCAGTGATAAGACTTAATACCGGAAGTACAATGTCCTTTCCGATATGTGCATCATTCAGTGACTGAACTGGGGGCTAAACAAAAGAAAGAGTGCCTGTTTGCTTTCCAGAGCTGTACATAATGTTCCCTCTTAGATTTTCCATCCATGAGAAGAGTGAGTTTCTTTATGTGCACCAATATTGATGTCATGTGCACTTGTTTGGATGTGTGCCAACATGGTGCCTACAAGTTACTAACAAATATCTTAGATATACTTTTTTTTTAAATGTTATAGAAGAAAAAATACTAAAACAGGAGATAATTAACAGGGTACATGCCTTTATTTATTTAATATGAAATTAAGTAAAAAGAAAATACTGCAAAATTTTCAGTAGCCATTTGGTATCTTACATGTATCTGTTCCTTTGAGGCATAAAACAAAATTGTCCATTTTCTTGATGTAGCAAACAAAATAGTTTTATGATTAGTATCAATACATGAAATGAAATAGTGGCTACACTTTATGCTTGAAATTAAAGATTCTGAGCACTTTTTGTGCACATATTGCACTCTATTATCTAGGAAAGAGGGTTTTTTTAATATTTCAGTTGTTTATATATGACAGATCTTCCATTCTTCAAAGCTGGTGTAATTCAGCTCTGTGGAAAGGTTGAGGAATGAAATTCTTCTGCATATTTTATTCATTTATTTTTATTTCTGCACTTAAGCAGTGTCTGAATAACATGGGTGGGCAGCAAGCTTCAGCATTGTAGCACTAAGTTAGCATAGAGACATTCTTAGATTTTGATTACTCTCTCTTATGGGTGCTGCCTGCCTTGTACTCTGAACATGAGCCAAGCAGCTGGAGTTACCTGGGGGAAAAGGGGATAGGGCAGAGGAGCCTGTTTTAAAGCAGCCCAACAGAACGGGGCTGCCGCTGAAGAGACAGCAGGGACAGGGGACAGACAACTGCCTGGTCAGCAGCCAAAGCTTTTTTAAAGCAGCTCCTACTCTCCCCCACCTCTATTTCCCCAGCCAAGCCCACCAGCTTACCTTTTTCCACTTCCACCTACAGCAGGGGTTGGCTGGATCCGCCCCACCTAACACTTTGATCTGGCCTGTGGGCTGCATCTTGCCACTTTCTATTTTTATCCTGCCTGTGCCCTCGAATTTCCAGGCGGTGGCTCAAGCAGCAGGATCCTATTTAAATAGCTCACAGCTTCTGGTTGCAGCACTACCCCAGCAGGGGCCAGAACTGTGAGCCCTTTAAATAGCCACAGTAACCTTGGGTGGCTCCGAGGCATTGTGGTAGCAGTGGGGCGGAGAGCCTTGAGCTTTGCTGTGCTTTTAATTCAAAGCTTCTGGCCCCATACAACTCTGGAGGGAGCTAAGTCCCCAGCCCTGCCCCTTCTACCTCAGACCCCACCCCTTCCGGGGGTGGAGCCAGCCCATGACCATGTACCAAAATTAATTAAATAGCCCCCCTGCAAAAATTATTGCCCACCCTGAGCTATAGCATCAGGAGTACTCTGGAAAAAATACCTAATTAGTGCAGAGCTGCAGGCATGCTGCTGCATGGCTCTGCTAATGAGGTGGATGTGTCATAAATTCTTCCTGCGAGGCTGTGTAAGCGCATATCCTACAGGGAACTATGGCTGTACATAATCATGATTTTTGTCATATGGATGCATTAGACGGCATGGCCTATGATGTCTCCTCCTCGCAGTGAATATGGAAAAATTAACATATGAAAGCAGTTGTATAGCTTTCTAAAGACAAACCTGCCACCGGGCACATGTGTTCATTTTTTCCATATTGAGATGAAGCTAGGTTTAAGTCATTTAAGGCTGGGATTTGCAACATACCCTTAATAAATTAAAAACCCAAATCCCATTTGGAATTGGTCACTTATCCATTAGGCTTTGTATTCCCACAAATATTGTACTGTTTTAACAATTCCCACGCATGGACACAATTATATAATTACATATAAACTATACCAGTCAGCATCAGGCACTTTTATATCAGCAGAACTATGTCCACTCTAGGATTGTACTGGTATAATTATATCAGGAAAAAAATTCATGCCCCTAACTGTTATAATTGTACAAAAATTGGGCAGAAACTAAGGATGATAAATTGCGGTTATCTAACTAATCCTGTCGTTGATAAAAATTGTATCGACTACATGTCTAGTGGATGAGGACTGTTATGCAGAGCCACAGTGGGGATAGCTCCAGAAGCCGGATGAGCCAGTACTAAGCTGTCCCAGCTTGTGCCGGCTCCAGGAGCCATCTGCATTGTGGTTCTGCATTTTAAAAGTAGTAAGTCACCAGGATTCCCTTCACAGCAGCCTCCTCTATCCCCCCTGCTGCTGCCTCTGATAAGAGGCAGCAAGAGGGGGCAGGTGGCACCGTGGAGATGGTGCTGGGGGAAACTAGCTTTTAAGCTGGCTCTCCTCAGCACGGCCTTCTATTGTAGGTTTCACTGTAATATTTCAAACCAATTTCAAAAGCCAGCTGGACAGGGAAGCTACAGAACTTAATTTCATTTCCAAATTTGATACCTACACAGAAGTCTAAACAAAGATGTTGGCTGGATGGCCTGCTCACTTCCACATCCTAATAACATAAAAAAACCGAAGAAAGGGCATTTAGAGTGGGTGCTAAGTGCTCTTATCAGCTTCATTTGGCATGGACACTTTAATTGACAATTTCTTTCCCTTTTTTCCCCTTCTTTTTCCTTCTCCTCTCCATCCCCTCTCTGAGCTTTTTATTTGAAAACTGGACCCCTTAAACTCCATTCATCTGAAGAAGTGAGTTGTGCCCACAAAAGCTCATGATACCGTCTACATTTTTTGTTAATCTCTAAAGTGCTGCAAGACTATTTGTTGTTTACATTTTTCCAGTTACAGAATAATACAGCTACCCCCCTCAAATTTTAAGAAGCATGCTATTCTCAGGTCTTGACAACAGCTGTAACTGCTCGGGAAGTATAAAAACCTTTTTTTTTTTTTTTTTGGTCAAAGCTGCTGTCATAAGAAATGGTGAAAGTTGGCATGATTGGGTACTGCCACTCTACAAAGCCTAAATTTTAGGTCTTCTCTCTGGGATTCTTCTAATCAAAGGTTGAAGAAAGTCATGGCCAATTGCACGCGTGTGAGTGTATGTTTGTGTTCTAAATCAAGGAGACACATGTTTTTGTTTTCCTACCTATATAATTGCTGCTGACCAGCTGTAGAAAGCTTGGCTATTTAGGAACTATGGATTTTCTATACTTTGCTTCATTTGCTTTTTGTTTATTTCCAAGGATACTTATATGAGAAAGGATCTTTGTTTCCTAACAGTTTGCCCTTTCTTGAAGTGTGGACACAGATCAACACTTCTTACAGCTCAGCAAATGAGAAGAAGTAGCTGATAATATTGACCATGTGATCTCATATTTAATAAGACACATTTGTGACCTCATATTTAATAAGCCATCTTTGTATTTGATCCTTCAGGATTGTGAAATAGGGACATGCATAGTCAAGAAACAGACTCTCTTGTGTTTGTTATACATATTCTTTTTTACTCATTAAACCTCTGTTTTCAGCAAACCCAGACTTGTCCTTAATCTGATTAACTTTCCTTGCACCCAAGTGCTGTAGGAGGTGTCTAAAAAACCACTGCCTTGCTTTCAGCACTGATTACTTCTAGGTTCTGACCATCTGTGACCTGATTTTTCTTCATAGGTTCTGAGCCATCTACAACTCCAACTTAAGGATGTGAAAGGTTAACCAGCTAACCAGTTAACTGGTAATTATAACCCTTATGAGGTGATGCTTAGCGGTTCCAGTTAACTGGTGGGGGCATGAGCAGCTCCCCACCCTCTTCAGGCTGGGGGCTGCTCTATTCCTGTGCGGCCTACTGTGGACAGGGGCTGCTCCAGCTAGGCTGAAGCAACACCCCCCCCCAACCTCCTTTTAATTGGTTAACTGGTTAAATGGTGTGTTTAACCGGTTAACCAGTTAAATGGGATTTTACATCCCTGCTGCAACTGAAGTCACTGGTAGCTTTGGAGGCTCAGCACTTCTGAAATTCAGGGCCTTTTCATTTTGTTTCCTTCTTGACTACCTGACACTTGTAGATATAAAAAATACAGACCAGAATAAAATGATTGAGGCTGCTGATAAATCAATTTTTGTGAATATAGCGCGATAATCATTGTGTGAGATTGGAGGTAGGGATGTAAAATCCTGGCTGATGGTTAACTGTTAATCAGTTAATGGGGGCTGCTCTGAGGTACCAGTTAACCGTTAATGGTTATATTTACCCAGTTAACTGGTTAGTTGGTTACCCATTCACATCCCTAGTTGAGATGCACGTCAGAGAGTTGACATTTTTGAGATGGAAACAGCAAAGCCTCTTCAAAGAAATAACAGATGTGGATTCAGAACAAGGTTGGGGGGGGGGGGCGTGGTAAGCCGCTGAAGAGAGAAGAGGAATGCAAGAGGCGGTAGTTGTTGGTCTCATTCGGAAGCAGAATTAAATGTGGAAATTCCTTCCGTCCAATCTTGTTGGTGGAACTTAATTGACAAAAGGTGCCCTTAAGTATCTCTACAATGCCTGTCTCTGGTAACTAGCAGAACTCAGCTTTTCAGAGTGCAAAAAGGAGAAGGTGCCTTGGAGAAAAGTTTGAGACAATACATCTCAGGCATAGAAGTACCACCAAACTAAAGAGGTGGTCCGTTCTAGGGAATGAGCAGCTATGGAAGTGGGTTTTTGCTTGCAAAAGTTTATGCCTAGATAAATCTGTTAGTCTTTAAGGTACCATAGGACTCCTTGTTGTTTTTGTGGATAAAGACACTGATATTTGGAAAGGTTTTCCTTCTATTTACATCTCCAATAGATTCACTCCTCTCTCCCTCTTCTTAAAACTCCAGGGTCAATGGGCTCTGTGATCATGTCCATTTCTCATCCTATTAGTTAATCTTTGGACAGTGCTTTGAATGCAGTGAAAATGCCATGAGAGCCTTTCAATAGGATTTGTGTTCCTAAATCCCTTAGACACCTTTGAAAATCTCCCACAAAATCAGAAAGGCGATGACCTTCAATAGAGGTCTTTGCCCTGCATATACAACCCCCCACACATTCTTGCAATCCTCTGTTCCCTTTGCTCATAAATATTTACCTAGTGGGAGCCAGATGCATAAGACAGCCTTCCATCCTGCTTATGGCTGTTCCTCCTTTAATCTTTAATCCCCTCTGTGCTATCATTCTTGTCTCTTAGTCCTCTGCAGGTTGACTGTTTGCGTTTAATTCCTGTTACACATGCCCCGGAGCACAAATGACTTGTCATGTTTAAGATAAAGTGAACATGTACTGCCATCAGTACAGTACCCAGGTTTTTTGAGATCAGGGAACTTATTGCCAAGGCAAGCCAAGTAACAGAAGTATGAATAAATCAGTGAATGAATAAGTGATTCAGTTGCATTTCCTTCATCAGCAAGTAAATTGACTTTTCTAGGGGCAGCCTTCTTACCTTGGAAATTTTCAATGGGATAGCCATATTAGTCTGTATCTGTAAAAACAATGAGGTGTCCTGTGGCACCTTAAAGGTTAATGGATTTATTTGGGCATACGCTTTTGTGGGTAAAACCCAATTTGTCAGATGCATGGAGTGGAAATCACAGAGACAGCTATAGAGATAGCCAAGACAGCAGGACCCAGTACCTATAGTTTTCAGACACACACAAAAATTTTCTATCGTTGCATCACATTTGTTTAAACAACTTAATTGTAGCCGGGCAGGTGATGAAATTTTTGGATGTAAAAAATACAAAAATAATAAAGCGCTGTAAAACTTAAAACAAAAATTCCATTTTCTCCAAATTTCAGTTGTGTTGATGTACTCCCCAGACTTCTCTCGAGTACCCCTAAGGGTACTCATACCACTGGTTGAGAAACACTGCCCTATACCATGTGTCCTCTGACTGAAATGGCTTCATTAACACTAGCCCTACGTTTGATAAGTAACTCCTGTCTTTTGATATGTTTGTGTGTCTGTGTGTGTTGGCATGGTGTTCTGGCAGATTGATTCGGTGCATAACTGCATGTGCCTTCTGGGGCTTTCATTTCACAGTTGTCTGTCTGTGAGACTCACTTTCAAGGAATGGGGGAAGGAAATCTCACATTCTAAGATGGTCTGGTTTGTGATGTTGTTCTAGATACCATTCTGCTTCATAGTCACCATTAATTCATCAGTAGCCAAAAGACATTCTGCTATAGTCCTCACTCAGAAATGAAGTAATTTGAGTCTATTGGCCTCTTTACTGCCAGGATTTCAGGTTTCAGAATTCTTGAGTACAGTCCCTTCTGCTGCTCTTCCTGTCTCCTTTCATGGGCATTGTTCTTGAGGAGGAGGATTATAGTGGGTTTTAGAAACTGCATGTAAACATGCAACTCTGACATTCAGCATATTAAGCACATAATTGGTGAACCAAACCATAGCTGATATATCTAGACATCTGCTGTTTGTAAAGGTTGAACTTCTCTAAGCTAGGACTCTCTGGTCCAGCAACATGGATGTTCCAGGACCAGAGTGTGCCAGTGGAAGGCAGGCAACTAGGAGCCCAGTGGGCTACATTGCCAGCAAAGAGCTGCCAGCAGGACTGGGAGCCCAGTGCACAGCCACGGGGCTGCCCGGTGGGTCTGGGAAGCCCATTGGGGCCAAGACAGCAGGACCAAGGCACAAAGGGGAGTCAGCCTCCCACAAGTTGGGCCAGGGCTGGGGGGAGGAAAAGGGTTGGGGGAAACATTTGCAGGAGGGCCAGAAATGACCTCTCTGGTCTGGCAGAATCCCTTATCCAGGACCGATCAGGTCCTGAAGATGCCAGACCAGGGAGATCCAACCTGTACTCTTCCCTCATCCTATCACTGGCCCCCCAAATTTAGACTGCAAAGGAGTAATTTGACTTTGTCATTTGGAAAATATTTATTTTGTTTATTTGCTTTCAAATTCCTACTTGAAGCACATTTATTTTTCAACCACAAAGAACACGAACAACTGCAATAATTTTTTTAAACAAAGAAAACAATGGAGTATCAATAGAAAACAACTAAAATCCCAATAAAAACAGTTCAGATAAACTGGTGGGAGTGTAATTCAAGTGGGCAATACTTTCATGTTTTTATAGAGAATGCTCCCTAGACAGAGGTGTTAAATGGAGAATTGGACAAAATGCACATTTTAGATATTTTAAGGTAATTAACATTGTTTGGCTCAGCCTCAGTAAGAACAGGCTTGCTTGAAATAACATTTTTGGTTATACATGCTGTTGTTTATTTGAATTTAAGGGCTTAGGAAAGCACCAATAGAAGCTGTGTTTTGTACAGAGTTGAACTAGGTCCCATATACTCTGCAGGCATATCAGGTTGCAAAGAAGAAAGTTGAGTATACCCTGTAAGAGCATTTCAGAAGTAAATTAAAATATTTTATTCAATTCAGAGGTTTCTGTAAAAATTTGTGTAACCCACACACCTATGGGTTACATTTGCATTTTTAATGTCAAAACTTTTTAAACTTTTCTAAAATAGGTTACTTCATTTCAGTGAAAAATCCCCCATTCTATCTCTCTTTACTCTCCTCCCCTCCCCGCCAGAGCAGAGACTGAGGTGAAGAACTAAGAGCAGGTGGGTTCCCCTCTACTTCCTCCTCCCACCTGCCCAAAAAATGACGGTCAGGGAATGAGTAAAAAAATAAGAATGGGGTTTCTCTCCCTCTACCCCAACAAAAAGGAAGTACATTTTTTGATATTTTTGCAACCAACTTTTTTTAAAACATTTTTATTTAGTCTCAAATGCTTTATCATCTGTAAATGGATTTGGTGGGTTTTTTCCCGCTCATACCAGCTCAGGTGTTATTCTGCAGCACCCCTGTTGGCCTACTTTTCAGATGAGAGGGCAAAATAGTTTTCATGTACAACTGGGCACTTATTTATAATAAAATTTGGGCATGCATTAGTCCACATTTCAAATAGTAAGGTCTTTTTGAAAGGCTTTATAAAAATCTTTCTACTTATTCACATGTACCCTACTACTGCACACACAAACTCCTTCATCAGACCTTAATCCTGAATGAATAAATCAGTGCTTGGAAATTCCTCATTGTGTTGGAGACACTGCTTTCTGTTTTGGACTTTACAGCAAGCTTAAGCTGGCATTCACCTGGCAGTAGCTAAGATGCTAAACAAACAGGCAGATTTCCAGAAGACTATGCAAACAGCAATATGGGTGACTGGGGGAGGATGTACAAGCTATATGGATGCGGTGAGAAATTCTTAAACTGTCTAAATACAGCTAGATATGAGCCCAAACAACATTTTAGTTCAGAATTCTCCAAGTTTTGGAAGACTTCACATGTGGATCTCACTTGGGCCCCCCACAGGCATTGCTGAATTCTCACCTGCTTTTCCTGTGTGTTTTCTTTGTTGTCCATTTTTAAAGGCACTTCATGACTTTGCCTCCTAATATACTTAGCCATGTATCATCTTTCTGGTCTGGAGCCTCTCCCACTAATACAAATGGGAACTTAATCAATAGAGTCAAGCCCTCATTAGATTGCCTTGTCCATTATATCAAATTATCATCACTCCTTATTTAAAAATGCAGTGTAGTATTATACTGTAAGGGTGCAACACTCAGCAGCATAAAGGACTGGCACCGTAATGCTTCTCCAAAGATTTATTTTTCAATTATTTTAAAAAGCAAATTCTCATGTCTCCAACCTGAGGTTATGACAGGGCATTCTGCTGCATTTGGGGAGATGCAGCAGATTGGCTTGTGAAGAAAAAAAAAGGACCGCTTGAAGAGAGTTTATTTTTATAAACAGTACTAATGGTGGAAAAGTTTGCATGGCAGCTTAATGGAATTTTCATAATGGCATTTTTCTAGTATTTTTTTAGTTTCCTGCTGCTTAAATAAAGGGGGCGTTCTGTCCAAATGCTACAGCTGTCCTTGATATTACTTGTGCATGCCATTGTCCACCACAAGCAAGTAGCCTCCACTGCAAGTAAGCATCAATTACATCTTTTGATAGTAGCCAAACAGGTAAATGAATACTCCAAACTACCCTCCCTTTCCAACAATTCTGGGTTGCTTGTATCTGAGCTTGGCAAGGGCTCCTTTAAGAGTCATCCTATCTAAGTCTACTCTTATACAGCCAGGGAGAAAAATTTTTCAGTCGTTTAAAAATTAATAGCACTCCATTAGTAATACTCTCCAGAGAAAAGGAGTCCCTTTTCAACACGTTTCTCCAACAACTGCTGTAAGGGTAATCTCAATGGCATTTTATTGTAAGATTAAGCTAATTTTAGCTCAGCATAGTTAAAAGTTTGCAGTAACAAGGTGTTTGCCTTGACCTACCCCTCAAATAGTCTTTCCTCTTATTGAAATTTTCAAACCCTGAACACATACAGGTCTCAGGACACCATCTGCCCCGTGGTATAGTCAGGCTTTTTGTGCTTGAAAACCACACTTTCCACTGTGTGCCGACACCAGCTGCTTGCATTTAAATGCAGGTCACATTCGCACAGACTAGAAAGCATCACAGACCCATACAAATTGCTAACATGGGAATTTAGGTCTAGTGCACTGTAGCCAAGGGGCAGTCTATCATTTTCCCATTAAATCTTTAAATAATAATAATAAAAAAAAGAGTGGCTTTCTTTTTTGTACAACTTACTCTGGCTGGGATAACTTTGCTACAGCTCATTATTTTTTTAACAGGGTGACAAGTGTATTAAGTGGCCATAAAACTTGAGAGTTTGGTGGTCTGAGGCAGCACCCATCTTCTTGTCAATTCACCTGTCATCCTGAAGACAATGACTTTGCAGCCTGACAGCAGTGGGGTAGGGAAAACTTGGGGGGGGGGGGGGGGGGGCAGTCATGGCCATAAATTGGTTTCAAATTGCTAATCAGAGCAGAAGATTACAGAGAAATGTATGTGCGAGCCCAGTCTACAATCAGGCCTCCTTAAATGTAGCATGACAGTTTTATTGGTAGAAGCAGAATGAGAACTGGAGATGGAAAAGAAGTTTGTTCTGCTAGATTCTTCATACCGAAGAATTGGACATATTCTGCGAGTTCCTCCTCACCATGCGTAATTCAGACCAACTAAAGCCATAGTTGGGAGGAAAAAAATAGGCTAACCCACCAAAGACAATCACATGACTGCCACTACTATAAATTAGTAATTATCTTCCCTAATGCAGTGTGATTTGAAGAGAATTAGTTAATGAAATGTAGATGGCTATTTTTGCAAAACCAGTTGCTGATGTTTCCTATAGGGATGTAAGCAACTAGTCAACTATCTGATAAGCATAAGCTTATTGGATAGTTGAGTAGTGACTCAACTAGTTGCTCCCCCCCCCACCTTGCTGCCTCTATCAGAGGCAGCAGGGGAAGAAGGGGGGAGATAGGAGTCAGTGCTTGGGGGAACCGGCTTAAAAGCCACTTCACTCTAGCACCATCTCTAGGGCAGGGGAGGCAGAGGCATAGCGGGGGACCGGGCGTGAGTTGGGAATCAGCTGTCCCAGCTCGCACCTAGTTCCTCCCCGCACTGCGGTTCAGCCTTTTAAATGTATTAAGAGCCTAGTCTTCCCTCATAGGTCATGTTTTCTAGACCTTTATTAATTTTTTTTGCTCTTCTCTGGACCTTCTCCAATTTTTCTACATCTTTCTTGAACAGACCTGGACACAATACTCCAATTGAGGCATAATCAGCACAGAGTAGAGCAGAAGAATTACTTCTCATATGTTACTCACAACACTCCTGTTGATGTGTCCCAGAATCATGTTTGCTTTTTTGCAACAGTGTCACACTGTTGACTCATATTTAGTTTGTGGTCTACCCTGACCCATAGATCCTTTTCTGCGGTACTCCTTCCTAGACAGTTACTTCCCATTATGTATGTGTGAAACTGATAGTTCCTTCCTAAGTGGAGCACTTTGCATTTGTCCTTATTAAACTTCATCCCATTTACCTCAGACCATTTCTCCAATTTGTCCAGATAATTTTGGATTATGACCCTATCCTCCAGCTTATAGCAGGTACTATAACCCTGCTGCTATATTTTTATTATTGAAGTATGGGAGTATTATCCATAGAGATTCTGTGGTAGAGTTTGGTTCAGTTGAGATTTTCACCTGATTTTATTCTATGCTTTCTTTCACATATAGTGTCATTCCCTGACCAGCTCAACCTATTCTGCCCTTCCAGTATATTTTGTACCCTGGTATGACTGTGTCCTCATTCCACTAAGTTTCTGTCATGCCTATTATATCAATATCCTCATTTAATAGGAGGCACTCTAGTTTACCCATTTTAATGTTTAGATTTCTAGCACTGGCATATAAACACTTTAAAAACATGTCACTTTTTAGCTGTCTTCCATTACATGATGTAATTGAATGGGACTCTTTTTCACTTGACCTCTATTTCTAATCAGAGCCTGCCTGTATTTTATCATTTTTTCATCCTCTCTTCCTCACCAGGGCATAAGAGAATCTCCATTAATAGATCCTCCTCTTAGCAGTCTGGGGCAGCGTGCCCACCCCTGGAACCATCCCTATGGGCAGGACAGATCTTGTTATCCACATCTTTGTTACATCGAGGTGCGACAAGTATAATGGGCATAAACAATGCGGAGTCCTGTGGCACCTTATAGGCTAACAGATTTATTGGAGCATAAGCTTTTGTGGGCAAAGACCCACTTCGTCAGATGCATGAAGTGGGTCTTTGCCCACGAAAGCGTATGCTTCAATAAATCTGTTAGTCTATAAGGTGCCACAGGACTTCTTGTTTATGCAGATTCAGACTAATATGGCTACCCCTCTGCTAAGTACAATAGGCTATATTGGGGGCTGATACTGGATGGCGTTTTGAAAATCTGGCTAATGTCACAAACAAGGCACCTTTTTCCAAAATGAGCTGGCAAAAACACACCACATCAGTTCTGTGTTCTCTGCACTGGCTGCCAGTAGACCCATGTGTGGGTGTTGTGGTAGTAGCTGCTATATAGTAGCCTAGGATGGCTTTTGTCTACAGTTAATTTAAAGGCAAAATCCATACAATTTGTGGTCATCTGGAATGCTTTCAGGTAAAAGCTGCAGGAACAAGTAGCTTAAAGTTTATTAGAAATAAGTGTGAAACTAGCCACATTTAGAAAGATAAGCAGGCATCTATTTGCCCAGACTGTCTACTGATTTTTGATCTATGAAATCCTGTCATGTTGTTCTGCCCATCAAGCTATGGGGATGAGAGAGCCTGGTGACAGCTGTGCCTAGTGTCATGGATCTTGTGACAGCCTGGGATGGCTCTGTACAGGAGTTGGGCTAAGCTTCACCTGTGACTAATCAGCTACCTTCCAGGTGATGGGTCTGTGACTAGTGATTAAGTGATAGCTACAGGGAAAATGGTCCTTAGATTAAGGGCCAACATGTAGCTCAGTAGAGAATGGTTCATGCAAGAGATTCTATGTCAGGGGAGAGAGACTGTTGTATTTATATTGTGTTGAACTGATTTTAATTGGGAGAAATAAAACTCAACCTGGGAGAGAAGGGACTGAATTCCTAGTGTTGGGCAGAAGCTTATGGACTGGCTAAGTGCTGGGCCACCAGTTTACAGCAGTGTGAGAAAATATGATTGCAGATCAATATTCTGTTTACACCCCCTATCTTTCTCAGTTGCTTGATTTAGTGAAGACAGCTTGTTTTACCTAGTAACACTTGGTAGTCAGGTGAGATTTAAGGCTGCATAGTAGAGCAGGATCAATTCAAACTAAGGCTGATTAAGACTATGTAAGTAATGGGGCATGTCTTATGCTATACTGCAGTACTCATTTAGTATATATTCTTCTCATTGCACTTAGATCCTTTACATTAAAGATAGTCTAATTCCATCACATTAAGATTGGAATACCCCACTGGGCAGAGTAAGAACACCAGATGCTACACGTCTCAAAGGCACAATCCCAGATTTGGGTTTATTTAGTCTATCTGCTACGAGTGTGGTTTTCAGAGAATGTATTTCCTCTGACATTTGTTCCAATCTGCTATGGCAGCCCCTAGATGCTTGCTATGCCACATACTGAAGCTCAGTTGATCTTACCACAACTCTCCCAGCTTTATTATTTTTGTTTAATGAGTCATTGAACAGGCACATCACATTAAGTGAGTTAAAAGGTGGATTACATTTTGATAGAACTCAAAGTGTAAATCATCATCGAGTGGGTGTGTTTCTGGTGACGTTCTGCAGAGATCATTTCTTAGTTCTACACTATTTAATATTTTTTATCAATGACTTGGAGGAAAACATTGCCAGCTTTATCAGTAAATTATGATGATACTCAAACTTGGTGAGTGGTGAATAATGAAGAGGACAAGTCACTGATACAGAGCAATCTGGATCGCTTGGTAAACTGGCCATAGATAAACAATATGCATTTCAGTACAGATTGAACCTCTAGTCTGGCACTGTCTGGTCTAGCAACATCCGTGGTCCAGCATGATTTTAATTAGCCTGATGTCCATTTATCATGGGTGTGGCCAAGTTTCCTGCGGTCCTATGAAAATTGTTTACACCTACCAGCCCTGGCTCTGAGTGTTCTGTGCAGTTACTTAACACTAATTTACTCCTAAATGTCTTCTAAGAACCCAGTAAGCAGTGGAAGTCTTGGTAATGGTGCTAGACAGTACTGACTTCCTGTGGTGTGTCCCCAGGGTGCTGGACTAGAGAGATTCAATCTGTAAAATTAAATGTAAGATCAGACACAGGATGAAGAAAATTTAGAGGATGGTGGACTATATTCTGAAAAACAGAGCCTGTAAAAGTCTTGGGATTCATAGTGAATAATTGATGAACATGAGTTCTCAGTGCAATTCTGTGACCAAAATGGCTAAAGTGATCGTAATTGGATGAATGTACTGGGGAATGTTGAGTAGGTCATAGAGATTATTATTTTACCTCTGTATTTGCCACTACCTCAACCATTACAATACCTTGCCAGTTCTGGTGCCTACAGTTCAAGAAAACTGGAGAGGGTGCATAGAAGAGACATTGGAATGATCGAAGAATTGGAAAACATGCCCTACACTGAAATATTGAAGGGCCTTAGTCTATTCACTTTATCAAAAAGAAAGTTTAAGGGGAGACTTGATCAATGTGTAAGAACCTATGTGGGAACAGAAATTTTGTATTAGAGGCCCTTCAATCTTGCAAACAAAGGTATAGCAAGATCCAATAGCTAGAAGTTGAATTTAGACTAGAAATAAGGAGGACTGACTTATTAAAACACGGCCATAGATCCAAAGGCAGTGCTCAGTAACACCTGTGAAATCAATGCAGGTTCACAGAGGAGTTGGTACTATGGTATTTAATTATGAAGGAATCAATTCTTTACATGTACATCTGTGAGCACCATTCATTGGCCTGATTGTCAATGATGCTGGATCCCCCACAACTTCTATTGGCCTCATTAACAGCTGTAGGAGTTTGGCATCTCAGAAAGTTGGGCCATAATCCAGCTGCATTGTATACCAAAAAAGATGAATCTGTCTCCCTCCTGCCAACCTTCCCCAAGGACAGATTCAAAACTAGTGGAGAAGCAATTTTGTCCCTATTTTTCTAGGCTAGAAGAACCACCTTCTGTGACTGAAGTCTATGGGAGATGAGAGCATTCAACTCTTTTTGTTTGAATGGATAGATGATCATTTGAGATTAGTTGGTGTTGGACTTTCTTTTCTTTTCTTAAGTCCACAATTCTGTCTGTCAAGGTTCCCATTCAGCATCTCTCACTGTGATATCTGAGAGGATGAGAACGAACACACACACACACACACACCCCTCATCCAGTTAGGTGTCTTAAAAATGACCAGCTAGGGCCTTTTAATCTTTCTAAACACCAAAGCCACCACTTATTTACAAGCTTGCTTTGTGCACTGGTATTTTTTTCCTGTATTCCCAAGACGGGAGGTTGTTACTTAAATTTAGCTAATTCTGTTACTAATGCTGGATCAAGTCTTCAGCTGGCTATTTTTAGCCTTCACTGATGGTGTTGAGAGGCTGCTGTTGCTGAAAATACCTTGGAATGATTTTACACACAGTATTGTCTGTGGTGGAATTTGAGCACGGCTGTCTGTCTTCAGGCCAGCTGATTGTGTTGACACACATTCCCTGTGATTTGTCATCTCTGACTTTGGCGTTGCTGTGGCTGTGACAGGCACTCTATCAGTGTTTGGTGGGAAGGAATGAGTGAATGGGTAAGTGACAGAAAATGCCTCATTACTGAAAGCTTGGAAAACACTGGGCTTCTGCAGAAAACTTTGGCTGCTCTCCATTCAGTTTCCTGTATGGTTTAGGATGGCTCTATCTCAAGACTGAAACCTTCTTGCTTTCCTTTTAAACTGTAGCTTAAATCTTTTACTCATATATCTATGCCGTCTGCCTGGTGGCAGTAACACAACTAACACATTACTGAACATTATTTGATCATGGAAAACAATACCTTCAAATTGTATCAACAGAATCATTTGTTATGAAAATGACTGTATTGGCAAGAGTCCAGTTATATTGTCATACTGTGGCCCGAAGGATGAGGCACAAGAATGGGGAGTCAAGGGAAACCAGGTTCTAGGTTTGGCTTTGCAGCTAACTGGCTGTGGAGTCCATTAATCTCTCTGTACCTCCATTTCCCAGAAATTAAAGATGAAAAAATGCTTCTGGACTTGCAGATCTATACATGAAAAATGCATATAAATGCTAAATTTTATGATGATGAGCTGTAACTCCCATTTTATTTATCAGCTGTGCATCATAAACAACCACCCATTTCCCTCAAAATCAAAGCAAATATAATTTGATATACTGCAAGAACCTGAAGAGCATCCCATTCATGATTTTCAAGGTCTACTATTCCAGTTAGTGTTAGAAGTAATGTGCTGGGCTTCTAAAGTAGCTTTCTACCATGAATTTAAAAGTGCTTTACTAAGTCTCTCAGTGCCATTTTGAGTTTTGCAAATGGGTAAACCAAGGCACAGTCAAACAACGACTTGCAAAAATAACCCTGGAGTCCTGATTCCAAGATCTTGTAGTCTACTATGCAGCACCAATTTAAACAAAACAAAACAGGGCATATTTACTCAATTTAAATCTGTATGTTTCCCTGCAGAAATCAGTATAAAATAGGGAAGCAATAGAGAAGAGTAGGCTTCACACAGTAAATTATAATGCATTAGTATTCACTTCTGGAGACCTTCATTTCAAATATTGTAAGAGGAAATGAGTTTTGTTTAGAATAATGCCTGTTGGACCTTTTTGTTCACGTTGCAAAATAATGCATAGTTCATCCTCCCTGAATCGCAAAAAAACCTGTGATTCAGTTTACAGGGGTGCACTAGCAGAACTATAAAGGGAACATTTTGCAAGTAGAATCTGGCTTTAATTAGTACGAGTCCCTCATTTTCATGAGCACCAAATTCACTATGAATTACAAAATTTAAAAGTAGAGACTTATTAGTCTTCCAGGAAGGAGTGCAGTCTCTCTTATTGTCTTTAATAGTGCTTGTACAATCTTGTTTTATATACAGTATTGGGTATCTCATTGATAGCTGGTGAGTTTCGCTACATGAGAGCCTCTGTTCTGGTGCATAGGGATGTCTCTCTCTCTCTCTCTCTCTCTCTCTCTTACTCAATCAAAGGGAATGAGACACTGAACTGTCTTTCCTGAAGTTGAAGGGGTTATACTAGTGGCATTGAAGAACACTTAAGACCCATGCACGTCTTTCCCAAGCATAACAGTTGGTAGGTATCTTGAGCTTCTATGTACTATTAGAAATGATCTTTTGAACACAAGACCCACTGTGATTGTGAAGATAATCCTTTGTTCCAGCTGCTATTGTGTTTGCATCTCTTTTGTGACCTGAAGTGCTGCTTCTCTGACTGGCTGGGGGTTTTTAGGTGATAGTCAATCTGTGTTTGTTTCTGATGACTGGTAATTTTCCCATATGCATTGTGACCTGCAACAGTTCCCATAGGAGCTTCATTTGCTAAGAGGTTAATAGTCAAACAGCCTTGATCATACAGCCACTCCTCAGGTTGAATCTGTCTTGCTAATGTCTGCTGACATCAATAAAGCAATTTAAAGTAAATACTGATTGTTATGTTCCTCATGTCAACCTTGTATTTGCTTTGATTTAAAGGATTCTTAATACTCAACAATCCTATCTTGATTAGGAAAATAAAGCTGTTTAAAAACCTGTTAGCGAATATGTTTTAACTAACACATTTGTAAACACAACTGTAGACAGGGTATAATACCTTTAAAATGTGTTAGCTGGTTTGTGGTTGATAGTGGGTACTCTGTATTAGTGTCACCTTAATTAGTTAGTTCCACCTGACCTGTGCCAAAGAGAAATCATAGAATCATAGAGCCATAGAGCTGGAAGAGACCTCAGAAGGCCATCAAGTCCAGCCCCCTGCCCAAGGCAGGACCAATCCCCATTAAATCAACCTAGCCAGGGCTTTCTCAAGCCGAGACTTGAAACACCTCTAGGGATGGAGACTCCACTACTTCCCTAGGTAACCCATTCCAGTGCTTCACTACCCTCCTAGTGAAATAGTTTTTCCTAATATCCAACCTGGACCTCTGCCACCGCAACTTGAGACCATTGTTCCTTGTTCTGTCATCCATCACTACTGAGAACAGCCTTCTCCAGCCTCTTTGGAACCTCCCTTAAGGAAGTCGAAGGCTGCTATCAAATCCCCCCTCACTCTTCTCTTCTGCAGACTAAATAAACCCAACTCCCTCAGCCTCTCCTTGTAAGTCATATGCTCCAGCCCCCTAATCATTTTGGTCACCCTCCACTGGACCCTCTCCAGTGCATCCACATCCTTCCTGTAATTGGGGGCCCAGAACTGTACACAATACTCCAGATGTGGCCTCACCAGAGCCAAACAAAGAGGAATAATCACATCTCTGGATCTGCTGGCAATGCTCCTCTTAATGCAACCTAATATGCCATTAGCCTTCTTGGCTACAAGGGCACACTGTTGACTCATATCCAGCTTCTCATCCACTGTAATCCCCAGGTCCTTTTCTGCAGAACTGCTACTTAGCCAGTTGGTCCCCAGCCTGTAACAATGCTTGGGATTCTTCCATCCCAAGTGCAGGACTCTACTTGTTCTTGTTGAACCTCATCAGATTTCTTGTGGCCCAATCCTACAATTTGTCTAAGTCACTCTGGACTCTATCTCTGCCCTCAAGCGTATCTACCTCTCCCCCTAGCTTAGTGTCATCTGCAAACTTGCTTAGGGTGCAGTCCTTCCCCTCATCCAGGTCATTAATAAAGATGTTGAACAAAACCGGTCCTAGAACTGAACCTTGGGGCACTCCACTAGAAACCGACTGCCATCCTGACATTGAGCCGTTGATCACTACCTGCTGGACCCGACCTTCCAGCCAGCTTTCTATCTATCTTACTGTCCATTTATCCAATCCACATTCCCTTAACTTGCTGGCAAGAATATTGTGGGAGACCGTATCAAAAGCCTTACTAAAGTCAAGGTATATCACATCCACTGATTTTCCCATATCCACAGAGCCAGTTACCTTATCATAGAAGCTAATGAGATTGGTCAGGCATGACTTGCCCTTCGTGAATCCATGCTGACTATTCCTGATCACCTTCCCCTCTTCCAAGTGCTTCAAAATGGATTCCTTGAGGATCCCCTCCATGATTTTTCCAGGGACTGAGGTAAGACTGACTGGCCTATAGTTCCCTGGATCGTCCTTCTTCTGTTTCTTAAAGATGGGCACTACATTTGCCTTTTTCCAATCATCTGGGATCTCTCCCAATCTCCACGACTTTTCAAAAATAATGGCCAAAGGCTCCTCAATGGCATTTGCCAACTCCCTCAGTACCCTCGGATGTATTAAGTCCGGACCCATGGATTTATGTACGTTTTGCTTTTCTAAATAGTTCCTAACCTGTTCTTTCCCCACCAAGGGCTGTCCACTTTCATCCCATGTTGCGTCACTTAACGCATTAGTCTGGGAGCTGATCTTGTCCGTGAAGACAGAGGCAAAGAAAGCGTTAAGTACTTCAGCTTTCCCCACATCATCTGTCACTAGGTTACCACCCTCATCCAGTAGGGGCCCCACACCCTCTCTCATCACATTCTTCTTGCTAACATGCCTGTAGAAACCTTTCTTGTTATCCTTCACATCCCTTTCGAGACAGGATTCCAGTTGCACTTTTGCCTTCCTGATAACTCCCCTGCATTCTCGAGCTATACATTTATACCCCTCCCTAGTCATCTGTCCGAGTTTCCACTTTTTGTAAGCTCCCTTTTTGTGCTTAAGTTCATCAAGGATTTCCCCGGTAAGCCAATCCAGTCTCTTACCATATTTGCTTCTCTTGCTACGCATTGGAATGGTTTCTTTCTGTGCCTTCAATAAGTCGTCTTTAAAATACTGACATCTCTTCTGGGCTCCTTTCCCCTTCATGTTAGCATCCCAGGGGATTCTGCCCATCAGGTCTCTGAGGGAGTCAAAGTCTGCTTTTCTGAAGTCCAAGATGTGTATTTTACTACTCTTTTCTTCCTTTGGTCTGGATCCTGAAATCTACCATCTCATGATCACTGCTTCCCAGGTTGTCACCCACCTCTACTTCCCCCATTAGCTCCTCCCTGTTTGTGAGCAGCAGGTCAAGCTGCTTATGGCCCCGGTCGGATCCTGCAGCACTTGTACCAAGAAGTTATCCCCAACATTCTCCAAAAACTTCCTCGATTGTCTGTGTACTGCTGTATTGGTCTGCCAACAAATGTCAGGGTGATTAAAGTCCCCCATGAGAACCAGGGCCTGCGCTCTGGAAACTTCTCTCAGTTGTCCGAAGAAAGCCTCATCTACCTCATCCACCTGATTCGGTGGCCTGTAGCAGACACCAACCACAACATCACTGCTGTTGCTTATACCGCTAAACTTGACCCATAGACTCTCAACAGGCTTTTCTCCCTCTAAATACTGGAGTTCTGAGCAATCATAGTGCTCTCTTACATACAGTACAACTCCTCCTCCTTTTCTCCCCTGCCTGTTCTTCCTGAACAGTTTATACCCTTCCATGACAGCGCTCCAGTCATGCGAGTCATCGCACCAAGTCTCTATTATCCCAATCAAATTGTAGTTCTTGGACTGGGCCAGGGCCTCTAATTCTTCCTGTTTGTTGCCCAGGCTTCTTGCATTGGTGTACAAACACCTTAGATAACCAGTTGATCGCCCTACCCTCTGCATTTTAATCATGGGTCCTCCTTTGTTGCTCATTCCTCTTTGCATTTCTTCCTGGTATCCGACTTCCCCACTCCCCTCGGGTTTTGGCCACCATCCCCCAACAAACCTAGTTTAAAGCTCTCCTCACTAGGTTTGCAAGCCTGCCCACGAAGATGCTCCTTCCTCTCTTTTGTTAAGTGGATCCCATCTCTTCTTAACAATCCCTGTGCCCGGAACAGAGTCCCATGGTTGAAGAAACCAAAGCCCTCCCTGCAACACCACCTGCGCACCCACGCATTTACTCCCTTAATTCGACGATCTCTACCCAGTCTTTTCCCTTCAACAGGGAGGGAGGATGAAAACACCACTTGCACTCCAAATTCTTTGATCCTTCTTCCCAACTCTCTGTAATCTGCAGTAACCCGCTCAAGGTCATTCTTGGCTGTATTGTTAGCTCCCACATGGAGAAGCAGGAAGGGGTAGCGAGCCAAAGGTTAGATCAGTTTTGTAAGCTTCTTAGTCACATCCTGATTTTGAGCTCCCGGTAAGCAGCACACCTCTTGAGATTCCAGGTCCGGACGGCAGATGAATGTCTCAGTCCCTGTTAGGAGGGAGTCCCCGACCACCACCACCTGCCTTCTTCTTGAGCTGAAGTTGTATGTTGTCCTTTTATCAGTGCCCCCTGTATTTATTTCTTGACATGTGTTTATAGCCTAAGTGGCCACAGCATCTAGAACATCATGTACTTTTGTTCTTGCAATTTTATTGATGACAGGAACTTTAAAAGGTGCATTGTTGAGTGAGTGAGTGAGTGAGTGAGTGGATAACTCAAATTTCCTGCCACTGAAATAAACCCTATTGAGAACTGGAGTGGTCAGAACTACATCTGTACACATTTAGTGATTAATTATTTAAATAGTTTCTGAGTTCATGTAGTCGGTCTCATAGAATGGATCCAATCTGATTTAAGAAACACAAGAATTCAGAATCATCTTTGATTTAGTCAAGCTTCATCCTTCAGAGTAGCTGCCATGAGCCCTTGTGAAAAAAATAGCTTACCTCCTTTTTAAAATTCCCCAGTGATCTATAGATACTTAGTGGTAGTAACTTTTAATTTTCTTGGAATAATTACTTTATCTGGACAAAAACAAGTTCTTAGCATTATTAAAGCAGAGTCAGAGGGAAGAAAAATTCCTAGGTTCCTTATTATCTGAAGTAGTTGAAGGGAGTGAAGATTTCATCCTATAATTAACTCTCTCCTCAACTTCTGATTTCTATCACAACTGAATTATTTCCTGATGCATACCATCATTGCGCAAGTAAACATCAGGGGAAACATGCATCCATCACACATCCATTATCACACATCCATTATCATATGAGAATAAGTGTAAGTACATTTCTACCATATATCTATGTCCACCATGGGGGAGGCAGGGAAGTTGTACCACGTTAGATGTTCTTATTTTAGTTAAATCACTACAACGTTTATGTGTGGAAAAGGCCTGAGAGACTCAATTAGATCAGGGCAGTGAGTTCACATAGATGTTTGAAATCCTCAGATTCTCAGGGTTTTAGATTTCATGGGAATGATGTAATTTCATTAAAATGGGAAGACAAGTTCAAGAAACATCTTGTTTTTTTGTATTGCAAATTGAGAGCATTTTAGAGTTAAAATAAGCATTGCTGTTCCCCAAAGATAGAATCATGAGATTCTTAGAATTTAGTTCAGGTGACCATCAGTTTTCTTGTGGCCATGTTTTACTCTAGAGTAGTGTGAATAGCCATGGGTGGTTTCCAAATCAAAACAATAAACTCATTGGCACAGAAGCTGCCTTTTTGCTGCGTGGGTACAGTGCTTATAACACAGTTGTTCCTTGACTGGGTTTTTTTGGCTTACTATAATAATAAATAAATGAAAAAGCTGCAAAATTGAATATCCAGTGAAAACCGGTGTTGTTTAAAATTGGATAAGGGCAAAATGACACACACACGCTGGTTAGTGAAAAACAATTTTACAACAGTAGGTAATTCTAGTGCAATGGTATAGACTAGTGCATGAATTCAAACAGTGCAGGCTGAGCCAGCCCTGAGGCTTCTCAACTGGCTCTTTTATCATTGTTTGTTTCTCATAGCACTCACAATGTGCCTGGCAAAGTCCCTGCCCACAAAATGTGCATTCTTTAGGAGACATAAATTGCAAAGAAAAGAGAACCTTCAAATCTGGCTGTTGTAAAATCATCTAAAGTAAAATTGTTTTTTCCCACCATTTCTTTCTGACATGTTAGTTAACAGCCCAGCCCTAAATGAACCCCTTCATTTTCGTGTAGTTAGTTTTTAACTTGTGGTAATGAACCATAAAATGTAAAAGTAATGTATCTTTCCTCCTTGTCTTTAATCTCTGTAACCAGCAATTTATGGTAATACTTTCTACACACAAATTCAAAATGTGTTGCTGGAAGTATTGTTCTATACCACTGGGAATCAAATATTGAAAAGTATGTAATGGAATCTCTGATTCTCTTCCTTTCTTCTAGGTAAGGTCCAGATTGCTTCATGTTGTGCAATATTAATAGGAAAACAGACTTTTCCTTGGACATGGGATATGTTACAAATATCTGTCTATCTTAGGTGCTTTTATGACCCCAATTGCTGTGGTGTCTGAGCACTATATAATGTTTGATACACACACACCTCCCTTCACAACTAGGGATATAAAAATGCCATTAAAATGTAAGCATGTAATTGCTAAAAATCATAGTGGTTACTCCCACTGTAAACTGTGCAATGTAAAGCTTAAATAAGCTTTATACTGCAGAGCCCACAGTGAAGCCTCCTTCCCAGGAAGTAGGCTGGGGGAGTCAGCATGTAACCTGTGGTGAGAGGGAGGGTCCAGCCGGGCCTGCAACGGATAGGGGCTGCTCCATGGGACTGGAGCGGCCTCCTGCCTAGGGTGGGTGGGGAGCTGCTCCAGTCCTTACTGGTTAACTGGAACCAGTAAACCTTTGACATCCCTACTCACAACATGCTTGCAAAATTCTGTTATTCCCGTTTTACAGATGGGGAACTGATGCACAGAGAGGCTGAGTGATTTGCCTAAGGTCACAAGTATACATGGCTGAGTGGGATATTGAACTAAGTCTCCCAAGATTAGGCTCCTAATACTTCAACTGTTATTCCTTTCTTCCTTTATTGCCTTTAAATGTATGCTTATTGGAAATAGAGTAGGTTTTTTTCCACCTTCATTGTTTTGTCTGGGGCCTTGGGAGGACCTTGGATAACAGTATTGTTTTGCCAGTCAGAGAGTTAAACCTCAGTAATCCTAAGTAGCTGTCCTATTTTATGATGCTTCCACAAGATGCACTAAATTATTTGGAAGGACTAGGTAAGCCTCAGGATTAAAATGCAGCAGGAATCTTTAACAGAAAGTCTAAACAAATATTCTTCGCTCCTGAAACAGTGTTCAGCAGCTTTGTCAGTAGATGTTACGATGAAATGTTAAATACTGTCTTCCAGCTTGGGATGCTATGTCAAAGAATAAGCAATATGTGTCAATGCCTTACAATATGTCAGTTGCAGTGGTTCTCAAACTTTTTGGCCTGTGCCCCGTCCCGCTCAAATTAAATTTTTCTGGGGACTACTAGCCAACCACCTATGTTGACGAAATGGGTGGAGGAAGGGTTAGGGGTGCAAGGACTGGGCTGGAGGGAGGGTGCAGGAGTGAGCTGAAGGTGAGGGTCTGGGAAGGAGGTTGGGTGCAGGAGCAGGCTCAGGTTGAGCGGGTCTGATTGGGAGTTTGGGTGCAGGAGTGGGCTGAGGATAGGAGGGTCTGGGTGAGAGGTTAGATGCAGGAGCGGACTGAAGGTGAGGGATGTGGTCAGAAGGGAAGATGCAGGAGCAGGGTGAGAGTGCGGGGTCTTGGTAGGAGGGAATGTGTGTGAGAGCAATGGGGATACAGGGTCCAGCATGAAAGATATAGGAGGTACTTACCTGGCTCCACATGGCCAGGCTGGGATTCTGGCCAATGGGAACAGTGGGGAAAGCCTCCAGGTGAGCAGTTTCCTGCACTCCTGTTCTCCCAGCTAGATGGAGGAAGAGTGGCAGTGTACAGAGTTTTTTCCTTCCCCTGCAAGCTGGATCTAGCCTGCAAAGCTCAGGGCTCTCCCCCTCACATTGGGGAGCCAGTGCTGGCTCTCTAGATTTGCAGATGGTGGGGGTGGGGATGGAACGCCAGCACGAACTCCCCCAAGCGAGGGAGGCACCTGAGTCCTAAGCCTGTGCCCACCTGCAAGATGGTTGCTGACCGCTAGTGGTCCTCAGACCATACTTTGAATCATAGAATGCCAGGGCTGGAAGAGACCTCAGAAGGTCATCAAGTCCAGCTTCCTGCCCAAAGCAGGACCAACCCCAACTAAATCATCCCAGCCAGAGCTTTGTCAAGCTGGGATTTAAAAACCTCTAGGGATGGAGATTCTACCACCTCCCTAGGTAACCCATTCCAGTGCTTCACCATCCTCCTAGTGAGAGTTTTTTTCCTTATATCCAAACTAGACCTCCCCCAATGTAACTTGAGACCATTGCTCCTTGTTCTGCCATCCCTCACTACCGAGAACAGCCTCTCTTCATCCTCTTTGGAACCTCTCTTAGGAAGTATAAGGCTGCTATCAAATCCTCCCTCACTCTTCTCTTCTGCAGACTAAATAAACCCAAATCACTCAGCCTCTCCTCATCAGTCACGTGCTCCAGCCCCGTAATCATTTTAGTTGCCCTCCGCTGGATACACTCCATTGTGTCCACATCCTTTCTATACTGGGGTGCTCAGAACTGGACGCAGTACCTCACCAGTGCCGAATAAAGGGGAATAATAACTTCTCTAATCTGCTGGGAATGCTCCTCCTAATGCAACCTAATATGCCATTAGCCTTCTTGGCTACAAGGGCACACTGTTGCTTGAGATTCTTCCGTCCCAAGTGCAGGACTCTGCATTTGTCCTTGTTGAACCTCATCAGATTTCATTTGGCCCAATTCTCTAATTTGTCTAGGTCATTCTGCATCCTGTTTCTATCCTCCAACATATCTACCTCTCCCTCTAACTTAATGTCATCCACAAACTTGCTAAGGGTGCAATTCATCCCCTCATCCAGGTCACTAATAAAAATGTTGAACAAAACCGGCCCTAAAACCTATCCTTGGGGCACTCTGCTAGAAACCGACCACCAATCAGACATCACTACCCATTGAGCCTGACAATCTAGCCAGTTTTATATCCACTTTACAGTCCATTTATCCAACCCATACTTCCTTAACTAGTTGGCAAGAATACTGTGGGAGACCATATCAAAAGCTTCACTAAAGTCAAGGTATATAACATCCACTGCCTTGCTTTCCCCATGTCCACAGAGCCAGTTACCTCTTCATAGAAGCTAATCGGGTTGGTCAGGCATGACTTGCCCTTGGTGAATCCATCTTGACTATTCCTGATCACTTTCCCCTCTTCCAAGTGCTTCAAAATGATCTCCTCCATAATTGTTCTGAAGACTGAGGAACGGCTGACCGGTCTATAGTTACGGTGACCATATTTTCTGAACCAAAAAGAGAGACTCATTTGCCATGCCTCTGACCCCAGTTAGCCGCACCCTCAACTCCGTTTTGCCCACCGGCCACCAGAAGGTTTTGTTCAGAGTACTGGTTCTGCCATTTAAATGGAGTAAGAGCCACGTGGCTTCTTAGATTTAAAGGGCAGAGTCAGTGCTCTGCACAAACCAGGATCAGCTGATTTCAAGTGCGGCTCTGTCTTTTAAAACTAAGAAGACCCATGTGGCTTTTACTAAGTTTAAAGGGCATAGCAGCAGCCGGACTGGGAATCATCTGATTCCCAGCTCCTGCTGTGCTGCCGCTCTGCATTTTAAACCTAGTAAGAGCCACGTGGGTGGTCGTAGATTTAAAAGGCAGAGCTGCACTTGAAATCAGCTGATCCTGGTTTATGGAGAGCGCTGGCTCTGCCCTTTAAATCTAAGAAGCCACGTGGCTCTTACTCAATTTAAAAGGCAGGGCCAGCGCTCTGCGGAAACAAAAAAGGCTCTGCCTTTTAAATTGGGTAGGAGCCACGCGGCTTCTTAGATTTAAGGGGCAGAGCCAGCGCTCTCCACAAACCAGGATCAGATGATTTCAAGCTCAGCTTGCGCAGTTCTGCGTGGCTCTGCCTTTTAAATCTAAAAAGACCCATGGGGCTCTTACGACGTTTAAAGGGCAGTGGGGTTTAGTGGAGGGGGCTGTGAGGGGAAGGGGGACATTTACCTGCTGCTTCTTTACTGGAGTGGCTCCCAAGAGAACTACCTTCCTGCTAGAGCAGCAGAGGGCCAGAAGTCAGGCATTGCCTCCTGCTGCTCTTATTGGCTTGGTTCCAGAGCAGCGGGAAGAATCTGTAGGAAGGCCCTGCACACCTGTGTTCCCCCGGGAGAGGGAGAGAGAGAGGAAGGGGAAACAGCAGAGTGAAGCCGCTTCTAGCTGTGCTGCCATTTCCAGGACATTTTCAGTGTTTTACGGGGCACTGGGACAGGAGATTGAAATTTCGGGACTGTCCCGGATTTTCTGGGCCGTATGGTCAGCATATCTATAGTTCCCTAGATTGTCCTTCATCCCTTTTTTTAAAGATGGGCACTACATTTGCCTTTTTCCAGTCATCCAGGACCTCTCCTGATCTCAACGAATTTTCAAAGATAATGGCCAAAGGCTCTCCAATGACATTTGCCAACTCCCTCCGTACTCTTGGATGCATTGAATCCAGTCTCATGGATTTGTATATGTTTAGTTTTTCTAAATAGTTCTTTACCTGTTCTTTTTCCACCGAGTGCTGCCCATCTCCTTCCCATACTGCGTTGTCTAGTGCAGTAGTCTGGGAGCTAACTTTGTCTGTGAAGACAGAGGCAAAAAAATCATTGAGTACTTCATCTTTTCCCACATCATCTGTCAGTAGGTTACGTCCCTCATCCAGTAAGGGCCCCACACTCTCTCTGATCACCCTATTATTGCTAACATGCGGTAGAAACATTTCTTGTTACCCTTCACATCCCTTGCTAGCTGCAATTCTAATTGCATTTTCGCCTTCCTGATTATTCCCCTGCATTCTCAAGCAATATATTTATTTTCCTCCCTAATCATCCGTCCAAGTTTCCACTTCTTATAAGCTTCCTTTTTGTGTTCATGCTCGCCAAGGATTTCCCTACTAAGCCAAGCTGGTCACCTATTATATTTGCTTTTCTTACTGCGCATCTGGATTCTTTAAAATACTGCCAGCTCTCCTAGACTCCTTTGAGGGCCACTGGTCTACAAGTAAGGCCAAGTCTTCAATCACCAGAGGATTGACAATCTGGTAATTGATCTTCTGGGGTTGGATTTAGTGGGTCTCTATTAAAGACCTGCTAAATCGAATGCTGAGGGTGCCCCCATCGGTGCCAGTACTCCTCGCTGTTGTGTTTTTCCCATCGATCTACAGCTGTAGAGACGGCACCAAGCTGAAATTAAGGTATGTCAACTCCAGCTATGTTATGCACAGAACTGGAGTTGCATATCTAACCCAATCTTCCAGGTGTAGTGTAAACCTGGCCAGAGTGAAAACACAGTATCTGGGCTCTTAACTTGGGTTAGCAGCCTAAATTCAATGCTAGGGTCCCCTACAAGCTTTGTCTTGAGCTGCGTAGCTATGAAAAACTTAAAAGCAACTAATAGTCTTGCAGCACCTTAAAAATAACGAAATATGTAGATGGTATCATGAGCTTTTGTGGGCACAACCCACTTCTTTATATGAAATGTCTTCACTCTTGTTTTTATTAGTCCCACTTAAGTACACATTTTTTTTTCCTGTAGAGGCATACCCTGAGGCAACTAATGATTCAGCTCCATAATAATGAAGGGTAATTAAACCCTGTGAATTAGCACCTCATTGTTAGTCAGGGAGTAATTAAGGTTACACATAACCGGTTCACATTGTTTTAGCTGTGTAGAACTGCAGTGGGTGGTTTGATTTAGCTGAAGGGAGCATATGAGATACTGTCTGATGCTAGTTTGGCTTTGCAGTCAAAGGTTAAGGAAGGAATCTATAAATTCCTCAGCTGGGGCCTGTACAGATTTGAACTAAATAGTTTTTCCAACTAGACCAACTCCTAATTCTGGTTTTCTGTTGGTGACAGTTATATTATCGCTGAAAACCCAGCAGCACAGATTCTCCTTACCATAGCTAGTGGTAGCCAAAGATCAGTTCAAACAGGGTCATAAGAATCCCTCATCTCTTCTTTCTGACTGCATAAAAAATATGTCAACACTTTGAAATGATTTCTGTGCCAGCTAAGCTTTGCTTTATAAATCCTCCTCCTAAATCCATAAAAATGAGTTTCCTATGAATCTTTCCATTCATCCAGGACATGACATGCTTTAAATAAAGGTCAAGTTGTCTGTTTTCATTTTTATTATTTGTTCGTACTTTTTCTTTTGTGATGATGTATAGGAGGAGCTGAGTCATGGGCTGAGGGAGCTCCATTGTGCTAGGTGCTGTTCAAATGCAGAACAGTCCCTTCCTGAAAGTTTAGAAAAAGAGCTCTGTGTTAGTTTGAAAGCAGTTTTTCACCAACAGAAGTTGATCCAATAAAAGACACTACCTTACCCAACTTGCTTCTCTATAATGATGGTCCGTGAACTGTGGTGTGCACACAAAGGAATGCTTGGGTGAGGGCATGGCTGGGGCTTTAGTCAGCCCCCACAAGGAGCAGAAGGGGAAGTGCTATCCAGCTCCACTCCTGGCCCCAGTTTCTAGCCCCGAGGCTCCGCTCTTAGCGCTGACTGCTGGCTCTGTGCTCAAGCTGCTGGCCCCGCGCCCAGGCTTTGGGCCCAGTCCCTGGCTGATAGCCTTGGCCCCTAGCCAAGGCTCCACTTCTGCTCCAAGTAGTGCCACCAACCTCAGCCCCTTTATCTCTAACTATGTTTCCCACCTCCTGAATCTGCTCCCAGTTCTGGGGATGAGAAGGCAGCACGGACAAGGGTGAGTGGGGCATGTGGTAAAAAGTTTAGGGACCACGTACGTCTCTACAATGTAAATATACAGATAAAGGAAGGAAGGGGAAACAGAGATACAGAGCACTCCACAAAGCCAGTAGCAACAAGCCTCCCAACCTGGAATGACAGGCATGGACCTGGGGCTGAAACTAGTTCTTTAAAAATAAATGTGTAGGCAGTGCTTAGGAGTTGTGGCTCTAGTTCTGAAACTCACCCACCTCCAAAGACTTCCCAGAGCCCAGGCTCCAGCCTGACCTGCAACATTGAGTGCTGTCTGCACTGCTGAGTTAGCGGGCTGGAGTGAGCCTTGCAGACCCTGGTTTGTTGACTTGGGCTGTCTTGGGCTGTGTGGAAGCACCCACAAATCTGTGCCCAAGGTCAAACGGCAGGTCAGTGACTGACAGAATAAAACAGCAGGCTGCCCCAGCACTCTGTTCTCTCACCTTCTTACCAGGCAGCTAAAACAATTAGCACCTTAATCTTCACGCACGTGCAATCTGCATTTTCTGTATGTATATAAAAAAACCTTTTCATGTCTGATGACAGAGTGACATCATTATGTCACTCTCCCACCTGCATGCCTCTTCCCACCCACCTTCCTGGTGCAGCAGGAGGCAAAATCCCCCAACTCAAGCCTGACCTTGCTGCTTCCCCTCGCTCCTTGGAATGGCTATTTTAAACCAAGCCCCTACTCCCCTTCCTCCATCCCCACCCCACAGTACTTTCAACACCAAGAAACATGGCATAGTAGCCAGCAGACCCCAGATCACAGCTGTGACAGCCAGGGCATGGGGTGGTTTGGTGCTCAGGTCAGCAGCCTGGGGACAGGTGCTAGGAGTGAAGCTTCCAGCTGGGCTTATGTGACAGCAGTGGGTCTTAGGGGCTCCCCCACTGCCAGGCTCTTGGGGAGCTGGAGTTCAGTGCCCAGCCACTCAGAGTCTGGCTGGCCCCGTGGAGACTCATCCTTCCCCAGCGGCTGCACTAACTGCACCTGTCAGAGCACCCCCTAGCCGCCCAGGGGAGTCGCTGCACCGACCTGTCTGCTCCTTCATTTCCACTCCCGGTGGGTAGGTGGGTGGACAGCCCCAGGCTCTTCAGGCACGGCTGGGGCAGTGAGAAATTCAGTCAAGACCACATCGGGGAGAGGACAGGACAGCAGTCCCCTGCGCTGCTGCTTTCCCCACGTCAGCAGGTTACAGTGCATTGGATGCTGCATACAGACTGCACTACCTGCGCCTCGCTGCATCCCAGACAGGGAGGGCAAGCACCCCTGCGCTTCCCTTCTTCCCCCAACCCTTGCCAGATCGCAGACAGGACAGAGCAGCCTCCCAAGCACAATCCCTGCCCTACCAAACAGCCCTCAGGCTCCCTCCCCTCAAAGCCCCCAGCCTCCTTGCCCTGCCCTCAGGCTGCCACCCTGCTTGCTATGCTTGCCAACCCTACTCTCTCAGGGTAGGCAGACCCGGCTCTCCCCCTGGCCACCTGGGAAGGCCAGGCTGAGGCATGGGAGCCCTGGTCTGCCCCCTCCCCTGGCCGTCAAGCAGGGCTGAGGCTGGGCCAGCAGGGCTGAGGCTGAGCTGGCCTCAAGCTCCCAGCCTCCTCCCAGCCCCCCACCAACCTCCCAGTACTGCCCTCAGGCAGCCTCCCACAATCTCCTCACACTGTCCTCAACCTCCTCCCAGCCCCCTCCAGCCCTCTTGCAGAGTCCTCAGTCAGTCCCCTGGCCCTCAAGCAGCTTTCTCACAGCCCAGTGTCCCTCAACACACAGAGATCCCCAGCCTCCTCAGAGTCCTTGAAAGAAGAGCATGCATTTCCTCAACCTACTCCTAGACCCCTAGCTTCCTTACAGTCCACCAGTCTCCCACACTACACACACACACAATCCTTTATAGCCCCCTAAGCCTCCACAACACACCCATCTCAAGACGTTCTTTCCTCCTCCTACAGGCTGTTTACAACCTCCTCCAATAAACACTAGGTTAGTCAAGAGTCTGCCTAGCCTCCAGCTTTGCGCACACATGCTATAATTAAGCCCCACTTCAATGGGGCACAGTGCATCAGGAGGAGGAATGAGCCCTTGCCAATACAGCACTGAGTCTACAGCTGTTGGAGGAGGCCAAAGACTCCAGAACAAGGGGCTTTTTCAGGCAGGTGGAATTCAGAACCATCCTTCTCGGCAGCTTCGGGTGAGGTGAGGTGTCAGCCGGTACTGGCCCAGCCTCAGCCCTGCTTGATGGCCAGGGGAGGGGGCAGACCAGGGCTCCCATGCCTCAGCCTGGCCCTCCCAGGTGGTTGGGGGAGAGCCAGGTCTGCCTACCCTGAAAGAGTAGGGTTGGCAAGCATAGCAAGCAGAGGATGCAGCCCCCTAGTTCTTTCTGATGTTTGAGATGGTAAACCAGGGATAGGGTACATTATCGTGAAATACAATTAAACAAGGAGGAAGTTCAGTCTGACAGCAAAGCTGTTGGACATTGCAGGAGGCTCTCCAAAGAAAATATATCCACAGGGAATGCTCAGAAGTTGTAAAGCAGGCCTTGGCAAAATATAGCCCAAGGGCTGGATCCAGCCCGCCAAGGCACTGGATCCGGCCCGCGGATGCAGCGTGGAGCCCCAGGCAGTCTCCCTGCTTTTCCCACCTCCACACGCCACTCAGAAAAGTGGCTGCAGGGCCATTTCTCTTTCAAAACTGTGATCCCAGAGAGGAGGGGGACAAAGCTTCAGGTGCTGCCCCTGCCTCCAGCACAAACTCATTGGCTGGTTTCTAGCCAGGAACTGTCCAATGGGAGCTGCCTGTTTGAATAACAGGTGGCACATGAAGCACCTTGCCCTCTCCCCTCCAGCTCACTTATCCACACAAGCACATGGCCCTGTAGTCTGTGCAGGCAGGCAGGCTGGCTGAGAAACATTTTAAGCTCTGTAAACATTTTGCTCTGCAAGCTGGTTGGGCTGCTGGCTGGTTAGTCTCCTGGCCAGAGCCTGCCTCTGGCACCCCAGCCCCTCCCTTCTTCAACTCTCTGCTCCCCCATTCAACATACCCAAACCCTCTGCTCCCTCCTGTACCCATACTCCTTCCCAGATCTGGCACCCCAATCTCCTGCCCTAGGTCACATTCCAAAACCCCTGCTCCCCAATCCCCTGTCCTAGGTCAAAACTGCCTCCTTTACCCTAACTCCTTCCCAAACTCCATTCTTTCTCCTGTACTCCCAATCCCTTACCCTAAGCTCCCTTCTGCACCCAACCTACATGCCAGCCTCTGCATCTCCATTAATATCATGGAAGAGCATGGCCCTCAACCACTTTCCAAAATCTTGGTGTGCCCCCCACCTCAAAAATTATTGCCTCCCCCTGCTGTAAGGTCTACTTTCTGTGATTTCTGGCAAGTTGCTCCATGTCAGTTTCCCCACTTGTGAAATGGCAAAATGGATACTTATCTCCTTTGTAAAATGCTTTGCTCTCTATGGATAGAACAAGTTTTTATTATATTGTCTGTATTTCTTGAGGTGTTTTAATGAGGTATTTAAGTATTATATCCCCATTCTTTACATATTGGGAAACCAGGCACTGAGACATTAGGTGAGCAAGCTTACACTTCAGAAAGGACTCCTGACTTGACCCTTTGAAAGAGAGAATTACTTGTTTCATAGAATACTAGGACTGGAAGGGACCTCGAGAGGTCATCAAGTCCAGTCCCCTGCCATCATGGCAGGACGCAGTACTGTCTAGACCAGTGGTCCCCAACCTTTAGGAGCTGCCGGGCGTCCGGGGGTGGGGCCATTCACGCGCTGCGTGTCCGGGGGTGGAGCCGTGCATGCGCCCGGGGGCAGGGCCGCCCATGCCTGGGGCTGGCACCGCACATGTGCCGTGCGCCCGGGCCAGGGGCCGCCCACATGCCCTGTGCCTGGAGCCGGCACTGTGCATGTGCCGCGCGCCCAGGGCAGGGGCCGCCCACACGCCTGGGGCCGGCACCGCGCATGTGCCGTGCGCTGGGGGCGTGGCCGGCCCAGATGATTCGGCGGGCAAACATAAATGCCCCGGCGGGCGCCATGGTGCCCGTGGGCACTGCGTTGGGGACCACTGGTCTAGACCATCCTTGATAGACATTTATCTAACCTACTCTTAAATATCTCCAGAGATGGAGATTCTACAATCTCCCTAGGCAATTTATTCCAGTGTTTAACCACCCTGACAGTTAGGAACTTTTTCCTAATGTACAACCTAAACCTCCCTTGCTGTACTTTAAGCCCATTGCTTCTTGTTCTATCCTCAGAGGCCAGGAAGAACAGTTTTTCTCCCTCCTCTTTGTGACACCCTTTTAGATACCTGAAAACCGTTATCATGTCCCCTCTCAATCTTCTCTGTTTCAAAATAAACAAGCCCAATTCTTTCAGTCTTCTTTCATAGGTCATGTTCTCTAGACCTTTAATCATTCTTGTTGCTCTTCTCTGGACCTTCTCCAATTTCTCCACATCTTTCTTGAAATGTGGTGCCCAGAACAGGACACAATACTCCAACTGAGGCCTAATCAGTACAGAGTAGAGCGGAAGAATGACTTCTCATGTCTTGCTCACAACACACCTGTTAATACATCCTAGAATCATGTTTGCTTTTTTTGCAACAGCGTCACACTGTTGACTCATATTTAGCTTGTGGTCCGCTATAAGCCCTAGATCCCTTTCTGCCGTACTTCTTCCTAGACAGTCGTTTCCCATTCTGTATGTATGAAACTGATTGTTCCTTCCTAAGTGGAGCACTTTGCATTTGTCCTTTTTAAACTTCATCCTGTTTACCTCAGACCATTTCTCCAATTTGTCCAGATCATTTTGAATTATGACCCTGTTCTCCAATGCAGTTGCAACCCCTCCCAGCTTGGTATCATCTGCAAACTTAATAAGCGTACTCTCTATGCCGATATTTAAATAGTTGATGAAGATATTGAACAGAACCGGTCCCAAAACAGACCCCTGTAGAACCTTACTTGTTATACCTTTCCAGCAGGATTGTGAACTGTTGATAACTACTCTCTGAGAACAGTTATACAGCGAGTTATGCACCCACCTTATAGTAGTCCCATCTAAGTTGTATTTGCCTAGTTTATTGATAAGAATATCATGCGAGACTATCAAATGCCTTACTAAAATCTAGGTATACTACATCCACCACTTCTCACTTATCCACAAGACTCGTTATCAAAGAAAGCTATCAGATTGGTTTGACATGATTTGTTCTTTACAAATCCATGCTGACTGTTCTCTATCACATTATTATCTTCCAAGTGTTTGCATCCACCAAAAGCATAGCTACTCCTTGGTTTATTTAAAAAACTCCAGCATTATAAATCATTATGGTTTTATACATCTGTGCTGTTTAAAGAAAAAATCCAGACTAATCCCTTGTTGTTTGTCTTTGCCTTTGTAACATGCTTCTTCTAGTCACTCTGTGGTTTAAAGAAAACACCAGTATGATCCTCCACCAAAAGAGGTTTTTGGTAGCTGAGGAACTTTGAATGTTTAAGCATGTTATAAACTAGATTTTCACGATGGGCTCATTGAGAAGTTCAGAAACAAGGGTAAAGTAACTGCACAACAAAATCTGTGGGGAAGGAGCAATGGATTTCACATGATGTATAAAGATCACAGAAGGTAGCTTTAAACAAAGATGATATTTTAATCTTCCTCAGTTCCCAGCTTTTCTACTTTCCATGATTTCCAAGGATGCTCATTAATTTGAACCTCTTTGTCCCTGTTTCTCCTTTCTCCTATAAAAAGTTTCCTTCTCTTCCACTTCAGTAGGAACTTCTGAATGGAACGAAAAGTAGTATGTGTGTTTTTTTTTGTTTTTTAAGCCACCCTGTTACAGCACTGAATGTGCTGTAACAACAACTAGGTGGTTAGTGCTGTTAGTGCCTCAGCAGTGAAGGAGAGCTATAGGTAGCCCAGTTTTCAAATAAAATTGCACTAGATGGTCCATGTGCATCCTCTGTGCTACAGTCATTGAAAAGTTGGCATTTCCCCATTTTCCCTCTCCAAATGATGTGTATATTTGTGAGAGAGGGACAGTGATGGTCTACTTAGAACTCATACTCCTATCTACAAATTGCTCCCTATCATAACAAGCAACCCCTCTTATCACTGCTAGGGGAACCAGCTGGGAGGTATAATTCTCAGCTTAGGTAGATGTACCAGTGCTAATTCTGATAGAGCACTAAAAAGAGCAGTGTGGCTGTGGCAGCAGGGGCAATGCAAAGGATTTTATTTGGGGACTAGCTCAAGTTTCTGACCCTGCTGCCATCTATATATTGCTGTTTTTAAAGTGCTAGCTAATAAGATCTAGCATGTATAGGCCTCCCTCAGATGGGATTATGCTATCCAACTGCTACATAGACATCCCTTATTATGAAAGAAACTAAAGGAGGTGGTGGGGAGGAAATGGTCTCTCATCTTGATCACTTTGTGCATTTGACAGTGTTTTGTTTAGAGTCACTTCCATGGTTTCCCCTGCAGTCAGCCCATTTCCCTTAGTCTTTTGTTTGGGTCTCTCACACTAAGTGGGGAGGGGAGAGAAATATTGTAAAGCCAAAATCAGCAGGGATACACAGGTGCTGAGGTATCTCAGAGGCTGATTTTAATTTATTTTAAAGGGGAATGTGAAGTCTGGATTTTAAGTTGTTTGTGTTTCTCTTAATTGGAAATAGACTGTTGTAAGAGCATTGGGCTGTGGTTGTGATAAGCATAGAATCAAATTCTAGACCATAGAAGCATAGAATACTAGACATGGAATGACCTTGGAGGTCATCAACTCCAGTCCCCTGCCCTCACGGGAGGACCAAGCACCTAGATCATCCCTGACAGATGTCTGTCTAACCTGCTCTTAAATATCTCCAGAGATGGAGATTCCACAACCTCCCCAGGCTAGTGGTTCCCAACCTTTTCGAGCATATGGACTCCTTTTCAATCTATTAACATTTCACAGACCCCTGCAAACCATATAGCTGTTTTCAAACATTCTGTTACTTGATAATCATTTGAAATGTATAATAGTTCATGTTATCTAAACAAATATAGTAATATTAAGAGATAATACATTGAAATGTAACAACTCTGAGGTGCCATATATTTTTATTGAATAATGCGAACAGAAGAATATGTACACAACTCATAGGTAATATGCCGGTAATATGTGCTGGTCATTGCATGAGCCCCATCAGTACTGATCCCTACACATTTTGACCGGTCATTATCATGCTCCCTCATGAAATAGCTCAACACATGAAAAATAGCCTCTCCAGTTGCACGTGTGAGCAAAATTTGCAAAAGAGAAAGCCTTCTTGGACCTTTCCATTGTATTTATATCTAACGACTGATAGGAGATTTGAATGGTTTGCGATATCCATTGGCTCATCAATTTACAAAAAATAGAAGCAACATTTCCACCATTTCCTCTCAGTCAGTTGTTCCTTAACATTCTGAGCCATTTTGTCAATTCTGCGCTGAACTGTGTTGTTTGAGTGAGAAATTAAACCAATCTGTTTGCAAGGCTTGTGTCTGAGCATTGCACTCACCCAGTCTTGTCTCTGAGTATTGCACTCGCCATTTCCTTTGCTGCAGGTAATATCAGTTCCTGTCCAATGGAATGTGGCTTTCCTGTCCTGGCTATGCGTTGAGCCACCTGATAAAAGACTTCCACTATGTTAGCATTGTTATTGCCTGTGGCTATGTGCTCAATTAATTTCTTACTTTCCTTAAATTATTTGAGTTTGTTCTCAAAAAATTCAATTGGCCATGTTTCGTTTCAAGGTGATGTCAAAGATTAGCTGGTTTTAAGCTCTCATCTGCACCTCCTTACAGAGTAAGCATAATGGACATGGTTCAGATTCATTGCCAATCCATGTAAACCCTAACTCCAACTATACAGCACTATATTTTCACGTTTTTGGTTTCCTCTGTGTTTGTTATGAAGTGGAACTTGACATTCCACAATGGTCTTCTGGTTCCTTTCTTTTCAGTGTCCCTGACTTGATATACCGACCGATTTTTGCTAGCCCAACTAAACCCTTCCTGCCACTGTAATACCTTTTGAATGGTTAGAGTGGGGTGACATATTCAAAAAAGAAAAAAAATGGTAAAAAGTGATTGACCCATTGTCACGGAGTGTGTGGGAGTCACCGGGCCCTGCAACCCATCCACGGTCACATGTGACTCTCAGCCAGCAGGTAGATAGGGTTGCCAGGTGTTTGGTTTTGAATCGGACAGTCTAGTATTTGAGCTTTCTGTTCAGGAAACAAATTGAGAAAATATAAATGAGAAAATAGAAATGTCCGGTATTTTCTAAATAAGATGTAATGTCGATTGTGATGTAATGTTAGGTGTGTCCGGTATTTTTGTTGAAACCATCTGGCAACCCTACAGGTAAAACAAAAGGTCTATTGGATCACAGGGACACAGTGTAGCCCCGATGTGTTGTTACAGGAGCCAGGAGCATTCAGTAGAATCCATCTTGGGGAAAGGGCAGCCCAGAGTCTTGCAGGCCAGCTATGTTCCCTTCTCCATAAGCCAGCCGAAAAGTAAATCACACAGTTAGCATCTGCTTACCACCCCTCAGGCTGCCACTACTCCTCCTTTGTTCAGATTCCCAGGCCAAGTGTCACCTGACTGAATCCTCAGGTCTCGTTGGCTGATGTTTGCCTGTACTGCTTCTTCAGCTCCTGTCCCCTCTGTCCCTTGCCCATCCATGGAGCGAGGGGGTTCTCATGGTCAAAGGGAGCTCAGGAGCTGCCAGTTTCTCAACGGTGAAATTTCAGGAGGGTAGGGGACAAAGGCGGACCTTCAGGAGGGAGGGGGCAAGGGTAGAACTTTGGGACTGTGGTGGGTGGGGAGCAGCCGTGCATGCCAGCATGCACGCATTCCCATTCTGATCCTGTTCTCCAGGAGCTAAGGGAGCGTGGAGAAAGTGCTTGCATGCCATGCTTGGCAGGTATGTGAGAGGCATGCATGGGATGCAAGCACACCCCCAACCCCACGGTGCTGGCTCCAGAAGTGGAGCTGGGGGGTGAAGAAAAGGAAAAGAAAAGGAAGGATCCTTACTTTTTAAAAATTTCCCGAGACCTCCTGCAGTGCCCTCACAGACCACAGGTTGGGAACTACTACCCTAGGCAATTCATTCCAGTGTTCAACCACCCTGACAGATAGGAAGAAGTTCCTAATGGCCATCCTAATCCTCCCTTGCTGCAATTTAAGCCCATTGCTTCTTGTCCTATCCTCATAGGCCAAGGAGAACAATTTTTCTCTCTCCTCTTTGTAACACCCTTTTAGTTACTTGAGAACTGCTATCATGTCCCCTCTCAGTCTTCTCTTTTCTAAATTAAACAAGCCCTATTCTTTCAGTTTTCCCTCATAGATCATGTTTTCTAGACCTTTCATAATTTGTGTAGCTCTTCTATGGACCTTCTCCAATTTCTCCACATTTTTCTTGAAATGTGGTGCCCAGACCTGGACACAATACTCCGATTGAGGCCTAATCAGCAGAGAGTACAGCAGAAGAATGACTTCTTGTGTCTTGCTATCATATCTGTTCTCTAAGATAGAAGCTTAAGTGTCTGCTTGATCCCATTTTAGTCCCATGCTGGACCTCACCCCACCCCACTCAATACGAGGCTGAGTCTTTTTCTGACCAACCCAAACCTTTCCCCCAGAACCTGAATCAGTGCTAACACCCCTTGCCTTTATAAAATGTGGAGTGCCAGCATGCCTTTGGTATGCAATGTGTGTGTTGTGGAGTAAGGAAGTTAAGAGGTGGGTAATGGGTTAATCATGTAGTCCAGTGGTCACCAACCTGTAGATCAGGATCTACCGGTAGATATTGGAGCCTCTGTCAGGTGATCCAGACTGGTTTGGCCAGGAAGCTATCAAGTGCTCGCACTTAGAATCATAGAATCAGAGAGCTGGAAGAGACCTCAGAAGGCCATCAAGTCCAGCGCCCTGCCCAAGACAGGATGAATCCCAATTAAATCAACCCAGGCAGGGCTTTGTCAAGCCGGGATTTAAACACCTCTAGGGATGGGGACTCCACTACTTCCATAGGTAACCCATTCCAGTGCTTCACCACTCTCCTAGTGAAAGAGTTTTTCCTAATATCCAACCTTGACCTCTCCCACCACAACTTGAAACCATTGTTCCTTGTTCTGTCATCCATCACTACTGAGAACAGCCTTTCCCCAGCCTCTTTGGAACCTCCCTTCAGGAAGTTGAAGGCTGCTATCAAATCCCCCCCTTACTCTTCTCTTCTGTAGACTAAATAGACCCAACTCCCTCAGCTTCTCCTTGTAGGTCATATGCTCCAGCCCCCTAATCATTTTGGTCGCCCTCCGCTGGACCCTCTCCAATGTGTCCACATCCTTCCTGTAATTGGGGGCCCAGAACTGGACACAATACTCCAGATGTGGCCTCACTAGAGCCAAGTAAAGAGGAATAATCATATCTCTGGATCTACTGGCAATGCTCCTCTTAATGCAACCTAATATGCCATTAGCCTTCTTGGCTACAAGGGCACACTGTTGACTCATATCCAGCTTCTCATCCACTGTAACCCCCAGGTCCTTTTCTGCAGAACTGCTACTTAGCCAGTTGGTCCCCAGCCTGTAACAATGCTTGGGATTCTTCCATCCCCAAGTGCAGGACTCTACACTTGTCCTTGTTGAACCTCATCAGATTTCTTGTGGCCCAATCCTACAATTTCTCTAAGTCATTCTTGACCCTATCTCTGCCCTCCAGCGTATCTACCTCTCTCCCTAGCTTAGTGTCATCTGCAAACTTGCTGAGGGTGCAATCCATCCCCTCATCCAGTTCATTAATAAAGATGTTGAACAAAACGGGTCCCAGAACCAAACCTTGGGGTCCTCCGCTAGAAACTGATCACCATCCTGACATCGAGCCGTTGATCACTACCCACTGGGCCCGACCTTCCAGCCAGCTTTTTATCCATCTTACAGTCCATTTATCCAATCCATATTCCCTTAACTTGCTGGCAAGAATGTTGTGGGAGACTGTATCAAAAGCCTTGCTAAAGTCGAGGTATATCACATCCACTGATTTCCCCATATCCACAGAGCCAGTTACCTCATCATGGAAGCTAATCAGATTGGTCAGGCATGACTTGCCCTTTTGGGAGTGGTGCAAGGCATAAGCCTGCCTTAATTCTGCTGCTCCATCGCTGGGTGGGTGGGTCTTGAACCTCCCACCCTGTGCTCCCCAGGCAAATCCCACTCCATAACTCACTCCTCCTCCGTACCATCAGGGGATCCCTTATCCTGCCTTCCTAATACAGTAGCCAAATCTATCCCTGGGGCTGCCCAGCTGCTGCCTGGGTGTGGGGGGGAGTGGGACTCAAGCCCCCAACCTTGTGCTTCCCCAGGCTAATGCCATATGCCCTAGTCCACTCAAGAACCCACCTCACCTTCCTACCTTCAGAGTGTGTCTTGTCCTGTGTCTGGTCGCTCCCAGGGTGGGCAGAGAGAGGGGGAAGGCTTGAAAGTAGGGGAGATGGAGTGGGGTCTCCAATGAACTTGGGGATAGGGCATCAGCCTCTGGAGCACAGGATGGTGGGCTCAATCCAATCCCCCTCCATTCAGCCAGTGATTCTATATATTTTGGTTAGTCTCTAAGGTGCCATTGGACTACTCATTGTTTTTAAAGTACAAACTAATATGACTACCCCTCAGGGTTCTTCAGAGTTTGTCTATGAACCACACTGCTATTTTAGCACCTTTGTGCCACATCCCCTGAGACTGTTTGAAAAGTACTTTAGAAGAAGTTGTGCATTGTGCTCCTGCAGCTGGAATGTGAGAAGGAAAGGTTTATTCCACAGCTGGGAAGCAAGATTAAGGGTTTATGAAAGGTATAGGGAAAAAGGACCCCTGTGACATCGCGTCGGGGTTCCCCCGTCGCCTGCACCCCCGTAGTGGCATGAACAGACTCCACCAGCCAGTAGAATAGAGGGAGTTTATTGCTTCTCCAGGATACAGCACAGCATAGATGTAATCTGGTTACAGGGCAGGCCTAGGATGCCTCAGCCCCCCTTGAGATGGGGGAGACTGGGCCCCTAAATCCCAGCCCCCTTGCTTAGGCTGCTTCCTCCATGATACCAGACAAAAACTCCAAAACTCTCTTCCAGCCCTGCCCCCCAGCCAGGTGTTGGTCTCCGCCCTCCTTCCTTTGTCTCCCTCCCTGGGAGGCTGAGCCTGGGTGTCTGGCTTAATACACATTTGGGAGAGTCAGTGAGAATCTCCCATCACAGCGCAGGGGAACCCCGGGTCACAGAGCAGACAGCCCCCTACTACGCCACAACCCCTATTTCAGTTTTGATTGTGCTGTGAAGCCAAAGCTCAGTTGTGGAGTGATTGCAAAAGCAGAAGTAGAAAAATCCAGCTTTTGAATTCAGGAGTTAGCTGTCAGGTTGGGTAAGATAGTGTGATACCTATACTCTGCACCTGTACTACGAAATTCATTTCACATATCTTCGGAATGGTAACAGTTGCTTGTGCACACAAAGTAAATGTTTATCCAGAACCCAGGCATATGAAACATTGTCATCTTGCCTCTCTCAGCTTCATCATGTCTGGAGTTATTTAACCAGCCTCTTGTTTTATTTAACCTCTGGTCAACTTTGCACTGTCTTCAAAGAAAGGTAGAATCCCCAGTATTGTGCTGATGTCATTTTGCTGTCACCCAGGATTCTGTTCCCTACCCGCTGTGTATACATGCCAGCCAGATGGTCCTGGGTTTGGGTGATATCCAAAGCAGCAAACTAGAAAGGTCAGGGTATGTGTCAGAACACAGAAGCCAAGAGAGCCTGCCAGTTCCCGCTCTCTGGGTAACAACCAGTTTGACTTTATAGAGCAATTTTGTTTTTGCTGTCATCATGACAATTTCAGCTTTGGCCTTGTAAATTATTAATCTACGGGATGAAGTCAGACAGCCCATCCCTGCTCCCTCTTTCACAGCTAGCAAGAAGGCTAGCATTTGCAATACAGCATAGAAAACTCTACATCTACCACAGATTATCCTTTCTAATGCCAGGAAAGTGAGCTCCTACCTGGCTTAGCTGGGGCTTTTTTGAAGAGGTAAGGAGGAGGCCATGTGACTTGATGGGCAGCTCATAGGACAGGAGCCAAGGAATAGAACACAACTGGCTTGCTGCATGGGGAATTCAGGTCACCTCTCTACCTCAGTTTCCCCAAATGCAAAATTTTGTATGAAGGGGCAGTTGCCCCAGAGCCCTGTGATTCATAATAGCCTGGGGCCCCAAACCCTGGCTACAGCAGCAGCAGCGACTAGAGCCCCCAACTCTTTAAATTGCTGCCAGAGCGCCATGTGGTGCACTGTGTGTGGCTCTAAGGCTATGTCTAGACTATGCTGAAGTTTCGAAAGAGGAAAATAGTCGGGACATGGCTTTTTTGGCAATGCCCCCCCCCCCTCATTTTTTGAGACAGAGCGGCTTTTCGAAAGGGGGGGGTCCTGAAAAAACTGCGTCCTGACTACTTTCACTTTCAAAAGCTCCTCTTTCAAAACTTCAGCATAGTCTAGATGAGCCCTGAGGGATGGCAGGGATCAGGGGGTGCACATTCCTGGTGGTGCTTAAGGCTAGATGCTCCAGCCCTTCCCCTTCTGCCCAATGCCCTGCCCCCTTTTGGGAGCACAGAGCTGAATACCCCCATCTTGCCCAGAGGCCCAACAATTCTGTTCCCCCCCCCCCCCCCCATCCCCCCCGTAGGTAGTATTCTTATGTATTAGAGTTCTTCTCCTACTTCCCTCCCTCCTTTACATTTTGGCTAGAGGAAAGCTTTCACTAAAAAATTTAAAAGCCAGAAGCTTCTTTGTTTATATGAATAACAGATTAATGTTTGGATGGGGAAATCTATTTGGTTTAAAGAGAGACTGAGAGAGGAATTCCTTGACATGCAGGTTTATTATGCTGGCTCTGTGTTCTCCAAATTGGCTGCCTATGTAAGCTGGATTGCTTTTTAAGTTGGCGTTGCTGGTTTTTAAAGCCTTTAACAGCGTCAGTCCTGGCTGCCAGCTTTAGAGGACACCTTTGCTTTAGTTTCTCCACAAAGATTATTATTTGTGCTCTTTCGGCTTCTTGTTTTTAAGGGAGCCACCTTTGCGTCAGAAATTGGTAGATGTTCAGGTGGGCCTATAGCATGGGACTTGATCTCACTAAATAAATCAACCTTTTTCCTTCTCTCCTTTCGAACACACATGGGGGAGCTCTTCTTTTTCAAAGGTATTCTTCATTCTGATCACTCTTGGCCCTGGTATGTGGAATTTTTCCAGTCTCCCCCTCTGTTTGTGGAGATTTTTGTTCTTAGTATTGCCTTTTATCTGACCTTAGTGTCTTTACTATCATACAGCTCCCTGAGTTCCTTAGCAGGGAGTACTTTATGCATAAAATTATTCGTAGTATTAAAATCCACAAAACAGAAGCTCTACTCTATAGGGGTCCTGTATTTGGAAATACACTCAGAACCTGCTCTCTGGGCTGGTGGCAAAAGACAGATATTGCAGATATGAGACGCTTAGTTGCTTAGCAACAGGCTCCTGAGATGGAGATTGGAAGGAGAGCTCTTGCTGTGCCACTTATATAGATTCTCCTCCAACAAACTGTCTGGGGAGGCAAATTTAGGCATCAGCCATGCTCAAGACGAGGGAACATTGCTTAGTACAGATGTAATGTGCCACGTTATTAGACTAGCAGAAAAGAAGGTTGTGGATAATTAGTATGATAACAGTGGGAGACATTTGTTAATAAACAGTATTAAGTATGCTGATAGTTATTTTCACCTTAGAAGTACTTTACAGAGGTTAACCACCACAACATCTGTGGGAGGTATGTCCTGCAACTGTTAGCCTCTGTGTCTGAGAAAAACAGATAAGTGCTTGGCACATGGTAAAACAGGAAGTCAGTGGCAGAAGCAGGACTAGAATCCAGGAGTTATTGGCACTTTTGCTTACATTACTGTAACATTGGGAGTCACTAGATAGCCTCATATTCTAGTTGGTCTTGATAGTTTTGACTATCTGCATGAATAAGGAGTTAGCTTTTGGAGAAGTGCTTAATGTCAGCTATGGTGCATCTATAGTAACTGAGGGATTCCCTGCTGATGTCTGTTCTCCAGGCATCCAACCTGAATCTGTTCTGCTTTAACCTTTCTTTTTACTGACTGACTCTTAACTGCAGTTGTTGCCTGTGAAGCAAATAAAACACAATGTCCTCTACATCACATAGAATTCCTCCAGTGCGTGGGGCAGTTGCCCTCATTGAAACTTTGAAAACTCCACACTATAATTCCTCAGGCCACGTCTTCACTAAATGGAAGATCGACGCTGCTGCAATTGATCTTCCAGAGTTCAATTTAGTGAGTCTAGTTGAGACTTACTACCTCGAACACCAAAGGCGCTGCTGTCAGCCTCCGGTACTCCTGTTTCTGTGAGGAGTAATTTAAGCCAACAAGAGTGTTTGCTCCTCTCGGCCTCCTGCTGTGAGGATGTCAGGGAAACTGAAAACAAGGTACATCAAGTCCAGCTACATAATTAGTGCATACCTAGCCTCACTCTCTCATTGTTTGGGAATTATTTCAGAAAGGATTAAATAATAGATAGTGGGCTCCTTTCTATCTGTGGATCTGTAAGTGCAGATAGTAAAGCTAGCACCACTTATGGGACTGAGAACAAATCAAAGGGGAAAATGACTTATTTAAATAGTGCAGGTTGAGGAGATGAAGGCAGTGGATTGCAAAGAGCCCCTGTTTGGCCTTCCTTGCTCAGACTAAGGCCCTGTTGTGGAAGGCGGGGCAGCAGAACAGAAGAAAAAGTGCACAGTTCACTCTGGTTTTTGGTGAGAAGGTAGCCGAAGTGATTGGTTGCACCTGCTCCATGGATGTTTTTTTCTCTACAATCAGTTATCACCCTGTCAGCTAAGTGTGCCTGAGGCCTTATTTTACATGCTTGGGTAAGTGAATCACATCATTTTGATTCTGCACGTTTATCCTTCCAGAGTGGCGGGGGTTTTTTTTCGCTCTAGAGCCTTAATTGTTTACAGTTCTGCAGAGTGTTTGCTTATTGCTCTTTCCTTAATGAAGGAAGGACAGTCTCTAAAAGCACTAATTTTAGTCCCATCAAGAACATTAATGAAAATACCAATTGATTTATTCTTTCCCATCTTGCTGCTACAGACAAGCTCGAGTATATACTAAGATGAGGTGGGATTTGTCTTGTTGATCCCATAGTAGCATATCCTCCCTAAAGCACTATCCCTGCTCTCTGATTGCATGCTCACACTCAGACAGAAAAGTGGGGAGAGAGACGGAAAGGAGAATGATACTGGTGTTTTCAAAGGAGCTTAAGAGAGTTTGGCTGCCAAATCCCATCACATTTCAGTGGAAATCCTGTAGGCTTTGTTGTGCTCAGCTGAAATGCTTTAATGCTAAAACACGGAATTTCTCTGTGTGAAATTCATATCTGGAAAAGGCTGCGCTAGGCATTAGAGAGGCTGCCAAGATAGCATTGCTGTCACTGTAGGATGCTTCTCTTGTACAAAAGGACGTTGCAGGTCCATCCTGCTACAAAGTCTGTTCTTGGGGCTGAGTTGCTTCATCTCCAGTTGAAGTCGCATGCTGTGCAACTGACAATTGGAGTCAGAATAAATAAACTAGTGTTGATGGTTCTCAGTATCTCCCTGGACTAGGATGAAAAAAAGTTTCCGGTGCTAAAGGTGGGTTTGTTTGTTTTCATGTTTGACTAAAGGCTATGCTTTGGATGGAATGCTTTCAAAAATTCCCCGTAATCAAAGCCCTTGTGAATTAATGTTCCTTGGGTTTGTGTTAAGCAGGAAGTCAGACTGGATAATCATGAAAAACTTTAAATTCTATCCTTAAAATATATGAATGCACAGAAACCGGGGTGAATTGACCCAATATCTTCTAAAGATGTATCTGAGATCATCACACTTATGCATCTGAAGAAATTCATAGACTTCAGTGGATGTCCTTAATTTTACAGCTGTTTTGTGTCTGAAAGCTTGTAACAAGTGCATGCTCGGTGCTTTGGATGGGCCCTAAACCTTTTAATTCTCTAATCAGACAATCATTTTAAGCAGATATCAATGCCTATATGTTAAGCATCTATAAAGCACTTAAACAAAATTGAGGCTGAAAGCTATAGGTGGCACCGGCTGGGGTGGTGTTAATAAGATGCAGTTGTGTTTTTTGAGAGAGACTATTGTAAATCAGCAGAGATTTGAAATGAAGCAGATAGAAACAGCAACTTGCTGTAGATCTGCTGCATTAAAGAGAATAATCTTCATTTTCATTTTCTCTAAACTGTTGATCTAAAAAAAAGCTTTGCCCTTATGTTCCCTGATGTTTTAAAAAAGAGTAGTAAAAGTAATATATGTGTAATTAGAATTGAATAAATGGTTTGTGTTACCAGATGCAGTACATAAGCTGGTTTAAATGATAATGTAACCTTTGCTTTGTGTTCATCATCTAACGTTCAGATAACAGCTAGAAGTTGAGACTGACATGCAACTTTAAAATTGCACAATTTGAAATTGCTGCTGTCTGTAAACATGTGAAAATCTATTAATGACCTTCTGGATGAAATGTATTATAATATATAATACATTAAAATTGTTGTCTGTCCTGGTATACCTCTCCCTTTTTTCAGTGATTGTTTGAGGTTTGAATGAATCATTCATTGCTCACTTGTCTATTAGGGTGTTTGGAACTGTCCTTGGGAATCACTGGGATATTTGGCAACATTTGGATCCAGATTATTCATTCTAGCAATCATTTATAGAGTTAGTACACCCAAATACATCCCATGCACCAAGTATTTTATATATGGGAGAAAACAGTTGATGGCAGAGATGATGGCTTTAGGCCAACAGCCAACCTCTGTTTTAGAGGGAACCAATTCAGTGATGAAAGGGCAAGTAGAAAGGGCAAGAATAAGAATAAAGGCATTGGTGTAAATTTTTTGCAAGGAGGAAGGATGCAGATAGAACTGCATGTGGCACCATTCATTATAATCATGAAAATATATATCAGTATTTCTAGCAGGTGGAATCACTATGAAAACTCATTTTAGAACTGCAGAGTTTGGTCTTTAGTAACATACATAAAGTTTGGAAAACAGAGCACCCAGGACATCCCAAAAACAGGGTGATATTTGTCAGTCATTCCCATATGATAAACCTTCTTTCATTTTTTGTTTTATTAGTATCTTCCATTCCTTATTTCTCAGGGATCTGGAAGAGACTCCATCTAATAATAAGAGAGCAAAAAGTATTCCACTCTTATTAAATGTCACGATTACCACTGGCTTGATAACTGTTCTCCAGTGAAGTACTAGAACTCCATTCTGTGAGGTTCAGGTCATTTCAGAAGGTGAAGTGCCTTGAACAGGTGCTTTTTATAGATGGACTTACATATTTCTTATCAGTGAAATGATCCTAAAATAATTTGTCTGCTTCCCAGTCAAAAGATATTACCAGAGGATAAATTGCTGAATACTTTTTATACACATACTGGGTAGCTGAACTGAAAACTCTTGCACTAGAATCTTTGTTTTTATCATAAGTTGTGGTCCCCAAAATAATTCAACTTTTCCCTATGTTATAGAGTCCAGCACCAAGGGCACAGCAGGTTAAGTAAATTTTCCTCTGATGTTTGAGTTTGTAACTAAAATAGCTTTCTTTGAATTGTTATTTTTCACAGCTACATTTTAGAAATACAAATCTAAAATAATAAAGGAAGGCAACAAGCAGGTTGACTGGCACTTGTAATCACAAGGCAATAAATTGTAATTTTGTGTTTGAGTTTTGCAGGGAGAAGAATTTGACTTGTTAAAGCTATGGGCCAAGATTTAAAACCAACATAACCAACCTCAAACAGACATACCTCAAGTTATGCTCCTAGATCCATAGCTAGGCACCTAAATAAGTGGCCTTGTTTTTAAAAGTGTTGAGTATGTGCCAGCTTACATTGGAATCAGTACAGTTATGTCAGTGGCAGTAGGGATGTTAAATTTCAATTAATTGACTAATTTGCATCGACTATTCAATTAGCATTGACTATTCAATTAGTCGATAAGAGCGCCTCTGCCTTTGAAGTGTAGAAACAGTCCCAGGGCTGTTGCTATACTTGAAAGGCGAAAGCGCTGCAGGGAGTACAGAGCCAGTGAGGCAGTCCGCTGGACCCGTGTTCCTGAGGCGTTTCAAAGCAGCAGTGCTGTGTGGAGCCCAGGATCAGCTGGGGAATCCTGCTGACCCCAGACTCCATGTGGCACTGCTGCTCTGAAATGCCGTGGGAAGCCCAGCGTCAGGCTCCATGTGGCATTTCAAAGCGGCAGCACAGCACAGAGCCCGGGGTTAGAGCGGGAATCCCCAGATGATCCTGGGCTTCATGAGGTGCTGACGCTTTGAAGCACTCCTTCCTCTTCTCCCCCTTCCTTGCTGCCTCTTTCTGATAAGAGACAGCAAGGGGGGGAGAAGTGACTAGTAACTAGTGTGTTGTCTATCCGATAAGCATTTGCTTATCGGCTAGTCAACTACTCTACTAGTCGTTTACATCCCTACATGGCACATGGTGAATGTATTGCACTTTTGAATATCGGGTCACTTAAGTCCCTAGATATGGATTTAGGAACTGATTTAGCTATCTGCTTCAGAACATTTCAGCCACAGTTTGTATTGTTATAGTCTGCTTAGGTTGAAGTCATCTCAGCCGGACTTTCAGAATCCAGTTAATAAATTCATAGTTTCCATTTTCAACCGGGCAAAAGAATTCCATTGACAAAGAGCTTTTTTCTCACGTGCCATTAATTTTAAATGAAAAGAAACATTTACAAGTGCTGGGTTCTGGTAGCAAATGTGCTGCAGGCATCTATAATTCAACAGCATCCTCCAATTCTCTGTTTTCCTGACTGTATAAGCTGATGCTTTGTGGTGGTAAGAATGACCAGCTGACTGACCTGCTTGTGCCAAAGGAGTACCTAGCTTTCTTGTCCTTGGACAGCTTAGGGCCAGATTTGCTGATTTGCTGGAAGCTGCCTCTGCCAGAGGGAAAGGTGATGAATTTCTCCTTCCCCACTCTAAATTTTATGCAGTGAATTTCCTTCCCTTCCAGTCCTGCTGTTGCAAAGTGAGAGACGGATGGCATGTGAGCCATGAAGTTACAGCCTGAGAATAGAGAATAACAGAGCCCCAAGCTGTCATTTGCATGATGTATTATTTCTTTTCTTCATAGTGTGAAAGTGTAGGCATCAGGGCTGTTCCCCACTCTGGCACTTCAAGTATAGAAGGTGGAGGCCTGCAAAAGGCCTTAAATACCTTGCCTCTATAGGCTGTGCTTACAAAAAAACTGCCCAGTCACAGATACACTGGTTCTGGAAGATAGACTGCCACCATCAAGTGATTTAAAAAAAACCCTGATAGCCAAGAAGAAACACTTGCATTTCTTCCCAAGGGTTACCCCAAGTTCTTTTGCCACAAGACAGCTTGAAAAAAGAAACAAAAAAACACAGAAAACAAACTGTCTCTGATAGCTGACCTCTCAGGCTAGGCAGGCACACACAGAGACCTCCTGTTACTTTCCCAGGGCACAAGAATCAAGTCATCGCCTTATAAAAGGTGATTTTATTAAAAAAAACCAAAATGATATACTTAATAAAGCATACTTGGTTGCTAAGTGTTACAGAGCAACTAAGAAAAGAGCAGATTAAAATACAGAGAAAAAATATCTCTGGGCACAGCTTGGGTTTAGTGAATGGTGGGGGGGAGACACATGGATTTCACACAGAGAAGTTTTACCAAACAGCAAAATGAAGAAAAATAACCTGATCACAATTAAATATATATTTTACCTCTACTCACGATCTATACTGATCCATACCCCCCAAGGCCCAGTCTAGCACCATGCCAATATTTCTTGTAGGCATGGTAATTCTGGTTTATTATTTCATCTTGTTCCTCTAGCTGCTAAGTTAGAACTCACACACAAACAGAGCAGGCAAGGTGTATATTTGCAATTTAAATTTCAGCACTATATCTCCTCGGTTCTTCTGCCTTCCTGCCAACACCCTCAGTAGAATCCTTTAGTTACTGAGTGCGAGTCAGCACTCTTCCTATCAGGGCCGGCCTGAGCCATTCGTGCGCCCCAGACCCCAGGAGCGCGGGCGCCGCCTCCGGGAGTGCAGCGCATGCTCGGCCCTGCCACTGGGCATGCGGCGCCCCCAGGCGCCCGGCGCATGCACAGCCCCACCCCCGGGACACCGGCGCATGCACAGCCCCGCCCCCAGGACACCGGCGCATGCACGGCCCCGCCCGGTCTGGCAGCCCCCTGCTACAATGGGGCGCCCCGGGCGGTAGCCCGGTCAGCCTGTAGCTTGGGCCGGCTCTGCTCCTATCCATCACAGAAGGACTCCTGAGTTCTATTCCTGACCTTGAGCAAGCCCTTTCACCTCTGTGGTCCTGGTTCCTTGTCTATAAAATAAGAATAGCACATGGGCTCTCTGAGGCTTATACTGCTTGTAAAATACTGAGAGATCCCCTGCTAAAAGGTGCTGTAGAGCACAAAGTGTTATTAATATATAGAGTGGAGGTGAGTGGTGAGGGACAGAGGAGAAGAATGGATAGTGGCTCAGAGGTGTTGATAATGGAATATATAGAGCCTGGCATTTAGATTGCATGGTGGGTAAGGATAATAAGTTATCATATGATAATCAGTGGGCCTGCATGATATGAGTTGATGGCTTCTGTCTGTTTTCAATAGACAAGATTAGTATTCCCTTAAGCTAAGCGGTTGGGAAGCCACCCAGGAGAAATCCAACTGCCATCACACAGCTGATTTGAAAAGTGCCCATAGCCTCCAACAGCCGCATTTTTTTCTAGTGATGGTGCACATCAACACATGCCTTGGTGCACATAACAAAATTTACTCTACACACGGATGAAAAAAATTAAAGGGAACATCGGGCAAGACCATAATCATAATTGGTACCCTGGCGGGCAAATGAACTACCGTTTTGTTGCTCAATGTGGCCCCTTTGTGGTAGGTTAAGAGGACACTGTGGGCAGAAGTGCTGCTGTCATGACTCTACCTACCTTGTGGAACCTTCAAGGCTTCTGACATGGCAATTTTCATGAGGGCTGGATTCACTCAGGCATAAAACCCCACGTTCTCTCATCAGTGAGAGTTCTAGGGAGCACTCTCTTCATTCTCTGAGTTCGTACGAAGTGTCAGGGCAGCTATGAGTTGAAACAGGCATTGTCAAACAAACGTAAGCTCCTCTGTGCATTCTTTGTATGCCACATAAACCAGGCAGGCTGATCTCACGGTGCTGGCAGGAAGCAGCACTGTCCCAAACATGCTTTTATGAATTGTGGAAACTGAGCGGGGTTGGCCTTGTGGTGCCTGGTGAATGGAGATCTCTTTCAGCACTATACACTGTGAAAGGTGGGCAGGCTTGTCTCGCAATATGCCTCATTTCATCTACCAGAAAATGGTGCTCTGGCTTCCCTTCAATCATTTAAGCTCCCTTGCTCTCTGAGACACTTTTCACTGACAGTAATTCTGTGAGTGCTCGTCGGGCATTTACTGCCATCACTAGAGGAATTACTGATGGCTTAAAATGGGATCATTTCCTTTCTGATGGACAGCGAGCACCTGTGGGAGTTTTAATAGCTGTATGGTGTGCTTGTCAGTAGGTAGCAGGAAAAATGTGTGCAATTCCTCACAGTAAGGCATTCACAGGCTCTGAAATTCTGCAGGGAATCAAAAAGAAGAAAAAATACCCCCCCTCCCTGCTTTATGAGAAACTGTTTTCTGTATTGAGGAATGTGGCAGAAAACAATGAGATGCCTGAAAAATCCAACAGTGGGTAATTTTAACACTGTATCAAAATATGGGCAAAAATTCACATTTGTGCACACACAGGAGCAGAAATACCACAAATACAGTTGCTGCTGCGGAGCGGGATTGATTTTTTTCTCTTCCACAGACGTTAATGTATTTAAAAGAAAATATTCTCCTAGTTTCAGAGACTAGGAAATGCCACAAACGATGCTACTTTAGTGGGGGGAGGGGGGAGTGAAGCATTTGTGACAAATGCCAGTCACATGATTAATGAACTATTAAGGTTACGTGTGTGGTATAAGAATCTGTATAGGATTAATTCGGGGACGTGCACAATTGTAATAATTATCATGAGTTCAGGCCAGTTATAAAAAAAAAGTTTATTGAATTGTTGTATTGTACTTCTTAAACTATGTAATCTTGAAGATATTTTGCCTGGAAGGTATCATTTTCGTAGGTGAAAATTGCCTTCATAGCTGCTGCATCTTCTTGGTGTATCTTCAGTGTGAGCAGGATTAATTCGGAAAAAATGTAAAGGTATGTTAAATATTGGTCAATTAACCTCATGAATTCTTATCAATTACTCAACTATTCTATGGTCCCCAGGGGTGGGAACGGCAGCTAGGCAGGAGCTGATCCACGAGGGGAGTCAGTTTAAAAACCAGTTTCCCTCGCGGACCTGCTGCCTGTCACTCTGCGCTGCTGTCTCTGATACAAAGGCATGAGTGTGGGGGGGCAGCAGTCCCTGTCCGGGGGAGCGGACTGAGCTCCCAGACCTAGCGGGAGCCGGAACTGGGACGGGCTGCCTGCCTGCCTGGCTCCTAATACACTTTAAATGCAGAGCCACAGCAGGGATAGGTCTGGGACCCAGCGCAAGCCAGGACTGAGCCGGGCTGGTGGCCAGCCTGCTAAAAATTTACTGTCAGGGAGGAAGAGGAAATATGTGTTTTCTATAGCATTAATCTATAAGCTTTTGATTATCGGTTAATTGGCTAATCGACTACACTATTACATCCCTACTCATAAGGCTAAGGAAAGTGGTTCTCAAACTTTTTGGTCCATGGACCACCTGACTCAATGCAAATCTTTCCGTGGACCACCATTTCCTAATGGAAATTTACTGTTAATTATATAATTATGCCCAAGCCATTTTGCTAGTGCTGCAGCTAGGGAGAATGGTTTAATTTAAATTATTAAACAGATTAAGTGTTTTAACTTTCTCATGTTAGTTCAGCAAACTTCATTTTAAATAAAGTAAAATATTAATTTATGTCAAAAAAGGTTTCAGTGATTTGTTTATTTATGGCAGGGATGGGGAACCTTTTTTGGGTCAGGGGCCCCTGATCTACAGAAAAATAAGCTGGGGACCACACAAATGTGAAGCAAAAAAACTCCTCAAAACCCCCCAACCCTCACTGATGTGGCTCCCAACTGAGACACCTCACTCCTCTGGAGTCCCAGCTCCACAGGAGAAGACGAAGGGACAGAGAGGACTGAGGTTCAGAGCTTCCCATAGTCCAGATTTACTTTTCTGTGGTTCCAGAGTTAGTAGATTTTGTGGACCTCTTTAGGCTCTGGGGTGGAGACAAAAATGAAAGGTTCAGTGTGCAGGACAGGGCTGCCAATGAGTGGGATAGGGATGGGGGTGCAGGATCTGGCTGGGAGGTGGGGTACAGGAGGGGATTAGGATGTTAAGTCTGGGTGGGAGGTAGAGTGCAGAAGCAGGCTGGGAGTATGGTGTTTGTTGGGGGGAGGAAGCAAGAGCAATGGATGGTGCAGTGTGGGGACATGGGGGAGGGTGCAGGAGCAACAGTGGATGCAGGAGCAAAGAAGGGTGCAGGAGGGCCTTGGGGTGGGGTGTTTGGCAAGGAGGGAGAGTGCAGGAGCAAGGGAAGGTGCAGAATATGGCCAGAAGGGAGAGGGAAGGTGCAGGAGAAGGTAAAGGAGCAAACTGGGGGTGTGGGGTTTGGTGGGGGAGGGAGGGAGTGAGGGGGGTTGAGGTGTGGGGGTCTGGACAGGAGGGGGATACTTACCTGGCTTCACGCTCCCATTTGCGGGTGGTTTGTAGAGAACTACTCCCTTGTAATACTGTGCTACCAGTAGCAGGAACTGCTCCTATAATATATTGTTACCAGAAGCAGCACAATCCTACAGGCTATTGTTTCTAAAAAGAAAACCAAATGTTTAGAATTGCTACCCCTTTCAGCACGGGAGGGCTCCTCTGTTGTCCTTTGCACTGGCTTTGGGTTTATGGCAACCCAAACAGTACCTCTGAAATCCTGAGATTCCAGATAGTTTTTTGCAGTAGTACAGAGCAAGCTAGGGGGTGGGATGCACTGGGCACAATGCAATATAGAAGCATTTCTTGGTTTACCCCAGCTCTTCAGTGAGGGATGAAGGTGAGGGGCAGAGTCCCCTAGTACCCCTCTCTTTCTGGCTTTCACCCCCCCTTCCCCAACCTCCTGGGGAGACAGGTAGCCCCTTCCCCTGGGTTCTAGAGGAGCCCCATTCTGCGTGGCTGCCCAACAGAACAGCCCTCCCTGCCTTGGAAATACACCTGCTTGCACCGCTGGGCAGAAAGCAGGATGGGCATGTCCCGCAGGGGAAAGGCCTCAGGGCTCCTCTAGGTGCTTCCCCAGCCCCGCAGTGCAAGGGCGCCAGACCTGCCACTTCCAGGGCTTCTTCAGGCAGTATCTGGAGGCAACCAGGCCTGCAGGCAGATCCACAGTGCAGCACTGGGAGGTGGATGCTGATCTTCCATCTAGCAGAGCCAACTCCCCACAGGTGGTGAGGCTGGATGCCAGGCTGCATTGGTGCTAGAGGGCTCTCAGCAGCGGTGCAGCCTGTGGGCTGCTGCTTACCCTCTGGGTGCCGTCGTGACATCTGCCCAAGTAGCACCAGCGGGGTGGTGAGAGGGAGGAGCTTGGCTCCTCTTCCCCCACACAGCAGGGAGGCAGAGCAGGCTCCCCACTGCGTAAGGGAGGAGGTGAGCTCGAGCTGTGGACCACCTGGGAGGGGAAGGGAAAGAGAAAAGCCGGCTATCACGAAAAAGGAGCCAAAGGAAAGGGAAGGGGTCCAAGCCCTTTGTGGTGCCCTGTGGCTCTGGCACTCTAGGCCTCTGCCCAGATCACCCAGCTGAAAGGTGGGCCCTGAACTCGGCTGGGACACAGCCCCAGGCAGGAGCTCTGAAAAATTCCCTGAAGCTGAGGGAAGTGTCCACAGACTAGGGAAGCCACGACTGGATAAATGGTCCCAAGAAGAATGCTAACCTGAAGGGTGAGCAGAAAGAAACATTTTGATGAGCTGAATGCTATTTATGCCCTGGGAAGTAGGTATCCAAGAACTTGTCTCTAATGGAATTATTTCCAGGAATCTAAAAGGAAATAAGGCAGGAGACTGCAGTGACCTGTTAAGCTGCAATGATGTGTGCTTGGACACTGTGTAAGTGCAGAAAACGCAACACATTTTGGTAGTTTGCATGGCAATTTGCTCTTCAGCTTTCCACTGGTAAATAGGAACTCGATCTCTGGTAAATATTCTGATTTCTATGTTTTTTAAGCTAAAGCGTGTATCATAAACCTTCAAACGGTTTACCCTTTCTGAGGTTGACTCTCAGGCAGTCATCTTATTCTTAACAGGGTCAGAGCCTGCATTACACACACAGAGAGGAAGGCCTGAATTAGTCTGGATTGTGTCATCTGGCAGATGGAATTGTTGTCTAGGGTTGAACACGCAAGATTTCCCATGCAGTCATTTTAATTGATATTGATTGCATTGCCTGAATCAAGGGTCACACTGAGAGAGCCTTTTCAAATCCAGGCTTCTCTCCTTTAAAGCTTTAGCTGCATTGGCTGAAAGGTGAAAGATTTGAGTTGCACTTTCAGTCAAGATCACAGTAGGGAGAAGTGAGTGTGGGAAAGTAAAACAAACAAGTGTGTGTTATATTAAAGGAAAGGAGAGAACTTCCCTCTCCCTGAACATTGTAGAGATTCCAACAGCTTGCCTCCCAAATTGCCCTGATTGGGTTTTGGGCTTTGTGATTCTTAAGTGCTCACTGCTGGCCAGATCAGCAGACAGATCAGCTTTTCAATAAGCTGTTGCTATGCTTATCTCCCTGCCTTGGTCATATTTTAATTATTGTATTCCCCTTCTCCTCACTGATTTCTCTACTTTTGCAGTCTCTCCGGAGCAGGTCTTTGAAAAATCTTTTCGTTTCTCACTGCTCAAAAAACAACTGACTTCCATTTTCATGCTCTTCATTTGTTTTCTTTTTTATCACAGAAAACTGCAGCTCATATTCCTCACCTTCAAGGCTCTACATAATCATCACAGTCCTGCCTGAATCTGTGCTCCAGTAACCTCCTCCTAATATCCTACATTCCTCCCACTTGCTTGAACTTATTATTTCCTTCATCTCCTTTCTCTGTTGGCTTCACATCATTTTTTATGCCAGTGACTGTTCTTGGAAAAATCTCTCACATCTTGTCTGCCAAAGGCCCTTCTTTCATATAGCCTCATGTAAATCTCCTTGCCAATATTTTTCATTTGAATGGATAGCTCCTGTATTACTTTTATCCATCTGAAATGGATTGTAAACTTCTGTTGGTGGGGACCTGATCTACTATGCATCTGTAAAGTGCTCTGTGCACTTAGAAAACTCATAAATACCAATTCATAACAATAATGAATAACATGCAGTGTATATTGTAATACAGAGCTACCTTTCCACAGAAATAGCAGTGTTAGAAATACCTTAGACAGAGACATATAATTCATATCTGGGAACCAGTCATTCTCCACTGCATTTTTCAATACAGACATAACTGGCTAGTTGAACAACAACCTTAGAAGTAGGGTGTTTGGCACTTGGGGCTGGTCCTTTGCTCTGTGGTCTGCTGTGCTATGGGAACACTATATAGACACAGAGAGGCTCTGTCATAAAAGAGAGCAGTTTTTCACCTTTTTCTCAAGTAATCACTCTTCTTTGACCACTGGAGCAAGTGCTCCATGATCCTTAGCCCAAGTCTGGGAGGTGATGGTGAAAAGAGATCCTTCCAGCCCCTCTCCTTTTAATATATGTGTCTACTTGATTTATTAAAGAAGTGGTTCCCATATAGTGGGTCTCAAACTTAAGAGGGATCATGTCATCAGCAAGTGCATTTGGATCCCTACTGAATAGACAGCCCAAATCCAAACACATTCAAACCTGCTCTACAAAATGGTGTGAACTATATGTATGAGGTCATGAAACATAGAGGAGACTATTTTGTAAATCGTGTATTTTTGTTGGAGGCCTGTAAAGGCATAGCATTTGATTCAGGCTGTAGCTCATGATGTCTCATGATGTTGTTATGGGATCATGGGAATCCATAAGTCTCAAAATGGAGACGTGCTGCCAAAAAGTTTGGGAATCATACAGTTAGGAGCTGTGGGGGCATTCTGACAATAAGGGAATTAATTAGTTATTGGCTTTGCTTTTTAAGACTTGCAACCTTCTCACATCTCTACCTCAGCATTAGGTGAATCATGCTGGACTATAACTGTGCCATGCATGAAAGCAACGGCTTTTTCTAAGCAATAGAACCTTGGCCAGTATATTGATCTTGACAGCTTCCTTGTGTAGATGCAGTGAAAGCTGGCAGTGTGACAGGGTGCCGGGCAAAGGCTTGCAGATCCAGCTCTCTGTCATGCCCAGACCTCATTAGAAGAACAAATTATAGAGGAGTGGAGATAACCTGGCCCTAGCTGGGGATGCAGGACAGCTGCTACCTACTTAGCCTGGGGCTGCATAAAAGCCTCAGGGAAGTAAGCCGGGAGTAAAGCAGGGAAACAGCTCTTCTGTCCCTTCTGCCTGCATACGGTGACGGTATACATGTAATGCTAAAAGGGTGGTGGGAACATTCTTGTGGATAAACTGCACTGATGGTTACTGAATCCAGGATCTCTGGGTGACTGTGCAATGAGGATGGGACAGAGCCAAAGCACCCCAGTTGCAGGCAGATGGAATTCTTCTGCTAGCCTATCTTCACCACCTTCCCCCCAACAATATTCGCGATGCCTCTAGAAAAGCTGGGTTTTTTTTCTGTCCTAGCCACCATAGCCATGCTGTCATTACTTTGTAGGGCAGACTAAGCCCTAGTAATGTTAAATGCTGTTTGGAAGATAAGTGCATTTCTATATAGTTAAAACTAGATATCACTCCATCTTCTCTACCCCAGCGTGTTTGATGATTTTCCTCCTGCCTCTGTTGTTTTTACTTCTTCTGCACTCAGTGAGTTCTCTCATTTAAAGGATATTTGTAGCCCTGGGGGCTCTTGTGTATTTTAAAGCGGAAGCACCCACATGGAGCTCGGAGTCAGCGGGACTTCCTGCTGGCCCTGGGCTGTACAGGGAGTGCCAGCTTTAAAATGTATGAGAGTCCCCAGCGGGGGCCTATGCATTTCAAAGTGGAAATGCCCTCTTGGAGCCTGGGGTTAGCGGAGGTCTCAGAGTCCCCCACTGACCCTGGGCTCCATGCTGCGCTGCTGCTTTGAAATGCCACGCAGAGCCCAGGGTCAGCAATCCCCAGCTAACTCTGGGCTCTGTGTGGCATTTCTGCAGAAATGGGATCAGCTGTGCGGCGCTGCCCCTTTGAAACGCCACCATGGCATTTCAAAGCAACAGCACCACACGGAGCCCAGGTATCGGCCCCATGCGGTGCTGCCACTTTGAAGTACCCTCTCTTCCCCACCCTTTGCTGCCTCTATCTGATAGAGGCAGCAAGGGGGGAGAGGGAATTGACTAGTCCTTAACATCCTTACTCTCTACTCCTCAGCACACAGTGATAGACTCAGTCAGCACTGGGGGGATAGAGGCAAAAATTCAATAAAAAGCTTTCTTCTTGCAGGCTCCCGGCTGGCCCTTTAAATTGCTACTGGAGTGCTGCGCCATACTGCTTGCTCTGGGCAACTCTAAGGGCGGGAGGGGGTAGGGCCCATGGCACAGAATGCTCCAAGTGGCACTGAGGACCGGCTGCTCTGGCTCCTCCCCTTCCACCCAAGTCCCACCCTTTCTGGGAGTGCAGAGCCACCCTCCTCTTCACCTTGCCTAGATGCCTGGTGTGGCTGTCTGCTCTCCCGCCATAAGAGGGAGGAAGAGAGGACACCTTTCAGCTCTCTCCAGTGTGGTGATCAGGAGAGGATAAAGGTGGTGCTATGAGGTTCAGAGACTCCTCCTCGTTGGGGGCTGGTAAGCTGGGATACAGAAAGACTGTGGGGTAGCAGAGATGGGTCTCTCTGGTCTCCCGATGGTCACCTGTCCCCTCACCCACAGTTCCCAACCCTATATCGCTTCTCTTGCAGCACATAATAGCTGAAAATGGCCCTGTGACCAAATCACACAATCCTTTGCATACAGTTACACTTCCCTAGTTATGTACAAATGTTCTTTGAGAGAAAGAATGGGCTTGATATCCTGGCTTATGGCTGACAGATTTGAGATCTTCCTTTGGCTCTGCCTTATGTGTGCTGAGACCGCTATGAATCAGTTACCTTATAAGGAAAATACACATAAAAACCTAACTCACACTGTGCTGTGCATATTAATTTATTAACTTTTCTAAAGTACTTTGGAGTTAGGGGTACTAGAAGCAAATGTATTATATTTTTTGGCTTTGATCCAGTGGTGATGGCATCCCTTGAATTAATTTCGCTTTTACTCAGAACAAAATTATGAATTTCCAAGCAGTGAGTGTCACATGAAACCTTTCACCAGTCTGAGTGTATGGGTAAGTTTTGTAAAACTAATAGAATTCGTCAGTGAATACAAACTGAACATTTTGGGAAATATTTCAAAGGTTCTCATTTTTCAAAAGTGCCTTAGAAAATCTCCCCATAAATTCATATGAAAAGCTGAACCAGACAAGTTTCCAGTGGCTTTTGTTTCTAATATTTTACATGGCTATTTGAGCATCAGGTGATTAGCAGGGCAATGGAAGTTCCAGTTACATTACTTTTTGATTAGTTATCAGAACTTAAACAGTCAATTTGTCTTAAAAACGTCCCAGGAAGTAGGAGGGTGTGACCTTCTATAAGGGGCACTACAAACAGTTGCTTGAGAGAGAGATATTGAAACTGAAATCCTGAGTTGAAGTTCTAATTTTAGCATTTACAGAGAACCACCATTTTCCTGGTGCTCTCTCCATACTGACAGGTTTAGCAGTCAACAGCATAGTCTATTTTTGCCCTGCACGTCTAGGGGACATTGCTGATTTTTTTTTTATACTTGCTCCTTAGTGGGGTTGCATGTGTGTATGTATTGAGGAGATGCTGCTAGCCCCTTAAACCAATGGTTCCCAACTTTTTTTATACCATGGACCGGCAAACCAGTTCACAAATCTTTGGCAGACTAATAATATTTTATTTGCATATTTGCATATCATTATGCAAACAACGAATATGGAACTGTACACATAAAATGTTACCAATCTGCCAAAAGACCTGGCCCCCAGAGCCACCACGAACAGCCAGCTTCAGCTCTGGCAGTTGCCACATGGCGGGTGGCAACTCTGACCTTCCAGTGCCAGCCCTAACTCCAAGAGCCCCCAACCCCTCCACTACCATACAGTGCCAGCCACTGACCCCAAAGTCCCCTGCACTTAACCCCCCGTGTCAGCTTCCCTTCAGAGAACCTCAGTACCAGCCCCCATCCCAAATGCCTTATTGCCAGCCCCGTGCCCTTTAGAGCCCCACCGCCACCAGACCTCCCCGTGCTAGCCTTCTGTTTCCAGAGCCCCACAGCACCCAGTCCCCCCAAAGCTGACCCCAGTGCCAGCCCTGCTCCCATAGCCTGCCACTACTAGCTCCTCCCCCAGAGGCCCCCATACCAGCTCCCCAGCCCAGATGCCCCAGTGTCAGCCCTCTGCCTCTTAGAGCCCCCACCCCTCAGAGCTCCCCAGTATTAGCCCCGTCCTCAGAGTCCACAAGTATTAGCTTCACCCCCAGAACTCTCAGTGCTAGCCCCCTACCTTCTAGAGCCCCCCACCCCTACAGCTCCCCAGCACTAGCCTTGCGCCTAGAGCCCCAAGGGCCTGCTCTGCCCCGCCCCCCTCACATAGCCCTGCACTGCCTCCCAGCTGCCAGCTGAGTGCTGCTGCCTGGGTTGCAGCTTCTCTAAGGCTGCCATGCCAGGCTTCATGCGGCCCTCCCGCTGTGTAATGAACCACTCTTCTGCATCTGGGAGGAGATCCTGCGCCTGCTCAGCGCTGGTTGGCTGAGAGGTGGGACAAGACGTGTCTCTACTCACAGCCATGGTGGGAGGTGCTGGGCCGTGGACTCCAGTCCCGACCCCCAGAGCCACTGTGTCCTGGCAGCCAGAGGTTCATGGCCCGCCACTAGTCTGTGGAATGGCGGTTGGGAACCGCTGCCTTAAACAATCCTGTGCTAAACTATACAGTGACTTGCCTGTGTGCGTAACCATTGAGTGTTGACATAGTTAAGTACGGAAAATTAGTTGTCCTCCTGCCCTCCCCCACACTTGTTATTGTTATGAACCAGATACAAACTCATATGTTTATGCATCTCACTAGAATGTCAGTGCATCATTTAACTTCAGAAGGAAAGAAAACTATGTAAGTGGTGAATGATTTGAAATGGAAACAGCAGGGTGCATACTTAGAAGCCCAATTTGCAAATTAAGAGGGAAAAATAGCATAGAGCAGGAACCAGGGAATTTTTTCCCAATTCTCAGCTCATCTTTTGGTAGGGTGCTTTGAGTTTCCAGGGATAGGAAGCTGATGTAACTCTTGCACATTGAAGGTAAGTGTAGGTCAAAATGAATAGGTGCTATTGTGAACTCCCTTCACACGGGATATGAATGTTGATGAAATGATTGTGACTGAGTCAGAGGATGTGGCCTGCAGATTTAAAAAAATAAAAGTTTATCTCTCAGAATTTGATAAATTTAGGAATAATTAGTAGAGATTTTAATGCATCTTTTAATTTGATTCCATTCGTTCCTGTGAAAAATGTATAGGGACAGTGAGTCTGCAAAGCACTTGAAAGGGTTAGTTTTGGCACTTGGATGGTATAATAAAAGGCATGGCAAAAATCTAAATCTAACTATTTAGAATTACATAACCACAATTAGTGTTCCCTCTAAGATTTTCCATCCATGAGCTGAGTGAGTTTTGTCTTGTGCACCAATATTGAGGTCACATGTGCTTGTTCAGATGTGTGCCACTGTGGTACCCAAGTTATAAACCTCTCCCTTTTCCCTTCTGCTGCCATGTCTCCCATCCTTCCTTCACCCCATCTGCTCCCCTGGAGCCTGCTGCTGCTCCCCACCCCTCATCCTCCTCTGCTGTCCTGGCTCCTGCCTTTCTCACTCCCCTCAGCCCTCCTGGGACTTGCCCCACGTCCCCATCCTCTCTGACCCCTGCTCCTGCCCTTCCCCCGTGTCCACCCCTCTTCTAGCCCCTCTCCCCATCCCCTCTGCTAACACCTCCCTCTACCCACCTGCCCTGCCTCTCTCTGCCCTCTGGTGCCCATCCTTCCCCTCCTTTCCCCTCACCTACCCGTGTCTGCCCTTCTGCTTCATCCCCACAATCCCCCGGCACCTGCACCTTACCTTACCCCCTGCACCCTCCTGGTGCCTCTCCCTTTCCTCACTGCCCCTGCCCTCCTAACACCTGCCACCCACCCCCTCACCACCCTCTGCCCCAGTTCTCTTCATGCCCTTCTGCACCCTCACATGACACATGACTTATTCCATCCCCTGCCTTCCTCATGCCCATCCCTCCTTTCAATCCCTCTTCTCCTGTCACCCACTCCTCCCCTCTCCTCTTCCTTCACATTGCCCCTCCCTTCTCTCCCTGCATCACCCTGTCCCTTCCCCTCCCCACTCCCACAGACACCTTCCCATTCCCTCCCACCCCCGCTCCTCCTGCCCTTTCGCCTCATTGTCTCCTCTTGGTCCCCTGCATTTGTCTTTCCTCCACCCTGCCCTTTGGTGCCTGCCCCTTTCTTCTGCCCTGGCCCCCTCCTCTCCCCTCAGCACAAGCCCCTTCCTCTCTTCATCCCCCCTTCCCCTTAGTTCTCCTCCTGCCCCTTCCCTTATCTTCTGCCTTCCTGACACTTGCACCTTCCAGGCGGGGCAGAATGGCAGATGGCTGCCCTGTGTGTTGGGGCTGGAGCCAGGGCTTCAGTGCTATTTTTAGTACTTCAGCCCCAGTCCAGAAGCAGCTGCAACTGGCCTGGCTCCAGTCCCAGCACACGGAGCAGCATGCCGCATGTACCAGGACTTGCGCTGGGGCTGCGGTGCTATTTTTAGTACTGTGGTCCTGGCCCCAACAGCCACCACAGAGGGCAGCCCCTGCTGCTCCCAGGCGCAGAGACACACAGCAGGTGGCTGCAGCCATGCAGGCTGCGTGGTGATTGCCCAGCTGCTCCTGGGGTGGGCAGTCACCCGCCATGCCGCCCCGCCTCCAGGGGCAGCTGAGGCCACAGTTGTGCAGCTCTGCTGAGGGGGTGGATGGGAATGAAATTCTTGGTGTACACCCACGCAAGCGCTCACCTTACAGGAACCCTGACCGCAACTATTGAATATTTTTGTATGTTGTTTCTTATAATAGCCAGTTCATTGCAGTCTATTTTTCCACGTGTGCTTTGCATAGTTTTTCCAATAGTCAACTTCAAAGAATGTAATAAAGTACCTTTTTCTTTAACTTCACTAAATTATGTTCTTCACAAACATACAGTAATGTATCTTTTTCTCTGCTCTCTATATTTCTATTGACTTTGTTTTATTACACACTCCACCAATGTCTTCAATATTTTACCTTCAAGGTATGCATTCTGGCCCTGATTCAGGAGGGCACTTACAAACTTTTACTTGAACCACATGTTTAAATCCCTTTGACTTAAGCATCCCTGTTCAGGTAAGTGCATATATATTGAGTAAAGTTCTTTGCCCAGCAGGGATACTTTTCTGAATCATAATCCCTATGTCTTATTCAGCTTACAAGTTATTATGTCACTAGGTATGATACATAACCATGAATGGTGAGAGAACCTTACAGAGCTTGCTTCTGAGATGTTTTGGTGTTTGGGTGCTTATGAGTGAAATGTGGCTTTTGTATTAGTCAGACATGAACTTGTTGTCATGACTAGTTCTCTGAAGTTGTTACCCACAAAGCCTGGAGAAAATTCATCCCACTCAGATCTAATTTTTGTTTGTATTGCCTACTATTATATTACTCATTTTCAGCTTCTCTCTTAGAAACAAGACCTATGTTATTTTTTATTGAACATTTAAATTGCTTTAGAACCTAATGGCAGGTGGACCCTTCTGCTAGATGCTGTAGACGTAATACATTCTAGTGCTTACTGGAAGAGCTTAAAGGTTTTGCTCTTTATTTTTTTTCCTCTCCACAGAAGGACATGTCATTAAAGCCTCAGGAGCGAAAGGAGAAATGGGAGAGGCATCCAGGAAAGAAACCCCGAGAATCTGAAAACTATGTGTCCGCTGAGCCTAGTGAAAATGGCCATAATAATGATGCTGGGAGCTCTGAAAGGGAGACTGAACGAGGCAAAGAGAGGGTGAAGAAGAAACACCCCTTGAAGATAACCAAACAGGTAGGTGAATTCTATCTCCTCTGAAGTGACTGTGACCTAATTAGGCTTTTGTCTTCTTTCTGCTGAGTGGAAGTTGTTTAAATGTCTATTTAAAAATCTCCTGGCTAATTGTACCAAGTGCTGTAATATCTCCTACATGGAATCTAGTCAAGTGAGTAGACACAGGTGGCAGGAAATTCCACTGGTTAAAACTAAAAAACAGGTGCACAGAGAGGCAATTTGTTTAGGAAGGAGCAAACTACCCTGTAATTCTATATCTGCTGCAGAATCACACAGGAAGTGACACACACATACACAGTATGAATATTAAGCTGTGATCCAACTCAGCCATCTTTCCTGGTGCCTAAAACTGGGGAATGCAAGGTTGTTCATGTATATTCGAGGAGAGCTGGCAAATGTGACACCAGTGTACACATCATGAATCAAGTCCTTCTGCAGCCTGCCAGACAGTGAATTAAGACTGAGAGGAGTACTAGAGGATTTAAGAAATGGAAATAGAGACAGAAGAAAGGGTTGGTCCCTCCTTTCCTGTGCCACTTATAGTTCACTTATGCATTTGAAACCAGGGAATGAATTAATACAGTCTGGTAGTGGTGGTTTAGCTGTGATCATCACCCTGAATGCCACAAACATGAAGAAGATGGCCTCAAAAGCTCTTGTCTGAACCACTGCGTGTGTTTAGAGGTGAAGAGAGTACTCCTGAGACTATTCTGTATCACTGCAAATGTACAGAATTCATGGCCTTTGCAGATTTCTTTGCTTCCCCGCAGAAAAATTACTTCATCTAGAGAAGTAAAAAGGATAGCTAGACATGAATTTCTCCTCAGCAGAGCAGGAAGGTTGGTTTGGGTGCCCAAAGCGACTGATAGGGATGTAAAATCACTGCCAGGGCAGGAGAGGCAGGGGAACTGGGCAGGCATGCTTGTGTGAGAGAGAGAGGGACATTCTGTGCTTGCAGCATGCTTTGTGTGGAGGGACAGGGCATTGGGGTATTTCTAAGGAGGTAAGTGTGGGGCAGGCTCTGCAGAATGTAACAGCCTGCCAGATTAGTGAATTGTTCCCATTGTTCTTAGTGAATTCCTCTCGGAGTATAAAAAATGTAAAAATGTTAAGGCTCCTTTACATTGCCAGAGTGATGTAAAGGACAGTAGGGCTTTATAAATGTGATTAGATCTGGTCAAATTTTTGGACTGAAAAAATTTCCTAATAAAATATAGTCTATGAACTGTTTACTACTGACCTTTCTGGGGATGATCAGTAGTCAGTACAAATTATGAGTTTGAATCCTCAGCTCTCACTTGCTCTTCAGTTGCCTATGAGGTAACACGGAGCATATGACTACATATATTTGTTGACTAATAACTAGAAATAAAGGGTGAATACTAGTTACATTACTATTAGATGGGAGGGTGATGCAGAATTTTACAGAATTTTAAAATATTGTGCATAGAATTTTTTAATTTTTTGGCACAGAATTCCTCCAGGAGTAAAAGAAACACAGAAGGGGCTGGCAGGTCATTTATCGCTTATTGCAGATTAATAAAATTATGAGCAAACCTTTAGCACTTTAGAGACTAACAAATATAGTATCATGAGCTTTCATGGGTAAAACCCATTTCCTCAGATGAGTTTTGTCGGTGGCTTGAAATACGCACGGTACAAGGAATATCTAGGACAGTGGTTCTCAAAGTGCAGTCCATGAATTTCTAGGGGTCTGTGGCCACCTCCCAGGTGGTCTGAGCTCAAGCACAGTCCCTTCCTCCCCACCAGCTCTGGCTTCTTGCTCGGAGGGTACTGGGGTGGGCATGGCATGGCGTAGGGGCTGGGGTGGCCTGGCAAGCGGAGCAGGTAGCATGACCCTGCACTGGGCTCCGCGTCCCTGGGGCTGCTTCTGCCCACCATGGGTGTGCAGCTTCCAGGAACTGAGGGGTTAACACCACCTTCCCTGCGCCCCCAGTCTCTTCCCCATACTATGGGTGGGGGCAGGGCAGAGGCTGCTCTGTAGATCAGAGCAGGGTTGCCAGTCACACGCTGCTGCTGCCTCCATGGGGTTCTGGGGCCCGGGCAGCACTGTGCTGCTCCCCGCAGGGTGTGTGCTGAGGCAGGGAAACCCTTCTCAACTGCTCCGCTGTGCCTGGCTGAGCTGGAGCCAACCCTGGACAGACCCAGGCTCTGCCTGCCCCAGCCCAAAGATGAAGCCTGTGGCTGAGGGGCAAGCCCCAGGCAAAAGGGCTGCACCGGGCAGGGATGTGGCTTGCATCAGCACTGCTCTTGGGGGGCTGCGAGTCCCAGGGGGCTGTGAGTCCCAGTGCTGCTGCCCTGCCGAAGTGTGCATTGAGGGGAACAGGGCTGTGGGGGAATGAGGGGGATGATAGGGGATGTGGGAACAGGATGGGAGAGGGCAGGGATTACACTGAGGGGAATGAGGTACTGGGGCGGGGGATCATGGGGCTGAGGGGAATGAGGCTGGAGGAGAGGGAGGATGTGAGGGTGGATACAATTTTACTTTGCAGAAAATTGCTCTGAAGAAAAGGAATCATAGAATACTAGGACTGGAAGGGACTTCAAGAGGTCATCGAGTCTAGTCCCCTGCCCTCATGGCAGGACCCAGTACTGTCTAGACCAGCATTTCCCAAGTGGTATTCTGTGGAACCCCGGGGTTCTGCAAAGTGAAAATAAGGGTTCCGCGAGAAAATTTCAATACAATAACATTTTATGATTAAAAAAAATAATGTGAGATTTTTGTTTTTAAATATGTGCAATTAAACTAAATGTCGATCTCATGACCTTGTTTAGCATTTGTTTATTATTATCCCTACTTATTTGTGGTCAACTTTTTCAGCTCCATATATTAGACTGTAATTAAGGGTTCCGCAAAATTCTTTCAAGTTTAAAAGGGTTCAGTGGCCAAATAAAATTGGGAAACAGTGGTCTAGACCATCCCTGATAGACATTTATCTAACCTACTCTTAAATAACTCCAGAGATGGAGATTCCATAACCTCCCTAGGCAATTTATTCCAGTGTTTAACCACCCTGACAGTTAGGAACTTTTTTCCTAATGTCCAACCTAAATCTCCCTTGCTGGAGTTTAAGCCCATTGCTTCTTGTTCTATCCTCAGAGGCCAGGAAGAACAGTTTTTCTCCCTCCTCTTTGTGACACACTTTTAGATACCTGAAAACCGTTATTATGTCCCCTCTCAGTCTTCTCTTTTCCAAACTAAACAAGCCCAATTCTTTCAGTCTTCCTTCATAGGTCATGTTCTCTAGACCTTTAATCATTCTTGTTGCTCTTCTCTGGACCTTCTCCAATTTCTCCACATCTTTCTTGAAATGTGGTGCCCAGAACTGGACACAGTACTCCAACTGAGGCCTAATCAGCTCAGAGTAGAGTGAAAGAATGATTTCTCATGTCTTGCTCACAACACACCTGTTAATGCATCCTAGAATCATGTTTGGTTTTTTTGCAACAGCGTCACACTGTTGACTCATATTTAGCTTGTGGTCCGCTATAAGCCATAGATCTCTTTCTGCCGTACTCCTTCCTAGACAGTCGCTTCCCATTCTGTATGTGTGAAACTGATTGTTCCTTCCTAAGTGGAGCACTTTGCATTTGTCCTTTTTTAAACTTCATCCTGTTTACCTCAGACCATTTCTCCAATTTGTCCAGATCATTTTGAATTATGACCAGGGCTCGCCAAGCTGCGGCGAGCCCCACTCACCAGCCGCGCAGTTCGGCACGCTGCACATGCGCAAACCGCGACGCACATGCGCTGACCGCGCTGCGTGGCTGTGCCGGCTTGTAATCTACTTGCCACGGGCGAGTAGATTACATTAATTGTCGAGCCCTGATTATAACCCTGTCCTCCAAAGCAGTTGCAACCCCTCCCAGCTTGGTATCATCTGCAAACTTAATAAGCGTACTCTCTATGCCGATATCTAAATAGTTGATGAAGATATTGAACAGAACCAGTCCCAAAACAGACCCCTGCGGAATCCCACTTGTTATATCTTTCCAGCAGGATTGTGAACCATTGATAACTACTCTCTGAGAACGGTTATCTAGCCAGTTATGCACCCACCTTATAGTAGCCCCATCTAAGTTGTATTTGCCTAGTTTATTGATAAGAATATCATGCGAGACTATCAAATGCCTTACTAAAGTCTAGGTATACCACATCCACCGCTTCTCCCTTATCCACAAGACTCGTTATCAAAGAAAGCTATCAGATTGGTTTGACATGATTTGTTCTTTACAAATCCATGCTGGCTCTTACCTATCACCTTGCTATCTTCCAAGTGTTTGCAGATGATTTCCTTAATTACTTGCTCCATTATTTTTCCTGGCACAGAAGTTAAACTGACTGGTCTGTAGTTTCCTGGGTTGTTCTTATTTCCCTTTTTATAGATGGGCACTATCTTTGCTCTTTTCCAGTCTCCTGTCTTCCATGATTTTCCAAAGATAATAGCTAAAGGCTCAGATACCTCCTCTATCATCTCCTTGAGTATTGTAGGATGCATTTCATCAGGCCCTAGTGACTTGCAAACATCTAACTTTTCTAAGTGATTTTTAACTTGTTCTTTTTTTATTTTATCTTCTAAATCTACCCCCTTTCCACTGGAGATAAATTAATATTGATAAACTAATATGAGAAAGTTAAAATGCTTACTCAGTTTAATAATTTAAATCAAACTGTTTTTCCTAGTTGCAGCACTAGCAAAATGGTTCGGGTGTAATTATATATTTAATGGTGAGTTTCCTTAGCAAGGAAAGGTTTGCATTGAACCAGGTGGTCCACGGGCCAAAAGGTTTGAGAACCACTGATTTAAGAGCAAACACTTGTGAACTACCTGTTATATTTTGCCAGATGGAAAGCTAAGAAGTAAATGTGCGATGAAAAAGTATTTGCAACACTACATATAACTCCAGAAAAAGGAGTTTATTTAAATAAACAAACAAGCCTTTTCTTCTATGGGTAGGGATTTCTTATGTGTCTCAGATGGCAACAGAAGTTTAGATTCTGTAGTCATTGTAGGTATTTTTAATTGAATTATAGATTTTTAAACGCAGAAAGGATCATTATGGTAATGAAATCTGATCTCTTGTATTATGAATGCCACGGAATGTTATCTGGTGATTTCTGTATTGATTCCAATAACTTGTGGTTGAACTTAAGCATATCTTTCAGAAAGACACTGCACCAAATATTAAGATAGACTCATGTCTACAATTACATGCTTACAGTGGCACAGTTATATTGGTACAGCTCATGTTGCCATACTGTCCTGACAGGACAGAGCTCTCCCTTTGAGAGAGTTCAGTGAGCAGCTATCGCAGAAAGACACATGCGCACTTATGCCAGGAAAATGTGTCACCCAGGGATGATGGGGTTTTTTGCACATCACTGAGTGACAAAAGTTTTGCTGACATACACAAGTATAGACATGACCTTAGTGACAGAGAGTTTACCTTGAAAATCTCTTCTGATGGTTAATTACTCTCCTTATTAAAAATGACATCTTTTTTGTTTGTCTTTTGATAATAAAAATGGATTGTTATTGAGGATAACTCACAACAAATGACTTATCTGTCAAATCTAGCTTAATTTTTTCTGCTTGTGGACATTTTGATTGCAAATCAATTTCCTCCAGTGAAATTGGTGAGGATCTTTTAACAGATTTTGAACACGTTCCAAATTTATCATAAACACTTTGCTTCTAGGATTCATTCAGAATGCTATATGTAAAATTTGAGCCAGGTGACTTATATATGATTGTTCAAATTAGTCAAATAGTATTGTTTTGGTTCCTTACCTGGGTGGGTATGCAGACTTGTCCAGGGAAACTGCTCCACATGTGTGATTAAACTTCATTTTCCACAGATACGTGCATTTTGCACTTGAAATCTGCTTTCTGTGAGTATTTGTGCCAGTAAAAGACTTTGTTCAGATGTTTGTAGAAAATGAGTGGAAAAGGTGTGTAATTACAGCCAAAGCTAGTTCTCTTTTAGTCGTCTTTTTCAGTCTAACAATATTATTGCTGCAGAGATGTTTCTGCTGAACATTCATTTGGGTGGAAGCTTAGAAAATGTTCACTCATTTTCTAATCCCCCACGTAAGCATGCTCCAGCGGGCCAGGGAAAGGTGGGAGTAGCACGCAGCCTGAGCCTTCCTCTCCCATGCTCTGGCTGGCTGGGGGAGGCTGGAGATGATTTCCCCGCTTACTTGGAGAATCATGAGGGGTGCATTCACACCCTTACAGTTCACATTTACAAAAAAAAGCACCTCCCACAGAAATCTGTATATGGGCCTAAGTAAATAAACAATGACCCAAGAAAAGATATAGAAATAATGGGAGGAATATGGAAGACACTATTGTTTAATATCAGTGATAACAGTAGCGTCAGTCAGCAGAAAATGCAGGTAACTTCTGATAGGTCTTCATTATTCACATTATATTAAGAGAAATTTAAATATTGGAATAAATTCAGGCAGTAGGACGCACTCAAACTGGAATTTGGCCAGGACACAAGTGTCTATTTCCCTTGGGGTTTCTCAGAAAGTACCATGATATACTTAGGGACCACAAATAACAGAAATCTTGGTTTTACACTTCATCTAAATTAAAAGATGGCAACTCCATTCTCCAGCACATCACACTGAGGCATTGGTTCACTACTGACTCAGAGGGATGAGTGATAATAGCCTCAGTCCCTGAAGCATTTTGGATACATGCCTAGTAGATTTCAGGTATAAGTAAACTTACCTTAAAAGCAATGAACTGACAGCTTTTTAGCCTAGGTTTCAAAGAACATTCTGGTTATGCAGTTTTAACCAATGAGTGAGCATTTTCTAAGCTTCCACCCAAATGAATATTCAGCAGAAACATCTCTGCAGCAGTAATATTGTTAGACTGAAAAAAGACGAGTAAAAGAGAACTAGGTTTGGCTGTAATTACACACCTTTTCCACTCATTTTCTACAAACATCTGAACAAAGTCTTTTACTGGCACAAATACTCACAGAAAGCAGATTTCAAGTGCAAAATGCACATATCTGTGGAAAATGAAGTTTAATCACACATGTGGAGCAGTTTCCCCTGGACAGGACTGCATACCCACCTAGGTGAGGAACCAAAACAATACTATTTGACTAATGTGAACAATCATATATAAGTCACCTGGCTCAAATTTTACATATAGCATTCTGAATGAATCCTAGAAGCAAAGTGTTTATGATAAATTTGGAACGTGTTCAAAATCTGTTAAAAGATCCTCACCAATTTCACTGGAGGAAATTGATTTGCAATCAAAATGTCCACAAGCAGAAAAAATTAAGTTAGATTTGACAGATTAGTCATTTGTTGTGAGTCATGAGGGGGTGCTTTTACACCCTTCGCACCCCCCTGCGTATGGGCCTGTTACTAGTCTCTCCTATTTTTCTGTAGTTAAAAGTAACAGTCTGTTCTGTGGAGAGAGTAAAACCTGAGATGAGTGACCCATTAAAGCACAATTAGCCTGTTGGAGCAAGTCAGGTTCAGAGTTCAGTGTATTCTCAATGCGGTGCACATCAGTGTTTAAGGCTAGAGAGATAAGTGCTTATTGTAGATATCATCTGTATTCTTCCTGTTTGTTAATGAATAATGACTTGATTAGATGAACTGTGCTTTCAGGTGTAACAAGTAAAACTATTTCTCCCTTAGCACAAGCCTTTTGAAATTTACATTCAATTATGCTTTTTTTTTTTATAACCCTGCTTTCTTTTTCTGTGCATTTTTATAGCTATGAAATTCAAACACAGGTCTAATATCCTCCAAGTTCAGGGCTGTTATATTTCAAGTTCATTCTAGAAATATTGCATTTGATCTAAATTTTCTTACATTTTTGGCATGGTTAGGATGTTAGGCTCCATTCTGCGGTCTTCCCTAATTTGGTCAATTTACTATGACTAACACTAATTGTATTGACATATGTTTTTATTTAAGACGCTGCTGGTCTACTCAAAGCCTCCTGTTCTCTCTCATTCTTTCTCTGTTCTAAGCTATTGAATTGTTGTCTTTTCTGTGAAGCCTCCTTTAATAAGTCAAATTGGGCATTAGAATTAAGGTGCTCTGCTTATCCTTGTAGCGATGTGCAAGATGGTAAGCTGATTTGAGTGCCAGGTTTGTTTAGGAAATTAAATTAATCTTTCACTCTCTTTTCAACAAAGAAAACATCCAAATTCCTATTTACCTCTAGTTTTGTTCTCGTTTCCCCTTTGGAATATGGAGAAGGGGGGCTGGTAGAGATGATCTGTCTTTTCCAAACTAATGTGGAAAGTGGTTTAAAAACTTTTAGAGCTTGCAGTAACTATATAGAAAAAAAACAGGTCATTGTGGGCATTTTGTATGACGCAAGGATAATTAGCCAAAGATTTACATGGCTGTGGGTTCTGTTCTTCTGTCTCTTTCTTTCTCTTCCCTTCCCTAGAAATTTTTTTGCTATTGTATTTGGAACAGGGATGATGCATCAACATGTTGGTTTAAGACAGCTGTGTCAGAATTGTTGCTTTCTCAATGGTGATGGTGAAGTCTTTGGGAATCACACACAGGGGTATCTGAAGCAATGCAAACTTTTCACAGGGCTAGAACCCTCTCACAGCAACACTTTGTTCCCCAAAAGCTGGATACAGATGGTCCAGTCCATAAGTAGGATAAATGAACCCCTTCCCCCCTTGGCCATTTCACCCCTCAGGCATTTTTTCTATTATCCCCTTAATTGTCCCTTTGCTAAACTGTGTATATTTCTCTTTTTACTTTTCCTTCTAAATCTCTCTGTCCACCCGTGTGACTGTCTTAGTTGCTTTCTTTTTCTGCTGAAATCCTTCCAGCTTGCTATTTTCTTTCTGGAAATGAGGTACCCAGAACGAAGTGCTGTTAATACAGCTGCTGTTGTGCCAAGCATTGTGACCCAGTGGCACTGGGTATGCAGCCAGAGTTGTGCTGATCTTTTGTGCTATTGCATCACAGTGCCAAAAACAAAGTTAGGAGAAAAGAGTTGGCACTGTTAAAAGTTAGCTAGCCCCAAGATCTGTGGGCAGGCAAGTCAGAAGGAGCATGTTGTATTGAATATGTTTGTTATGTGCTGCTGTAGTGACAATGGGATTCTGTACAGCAAGAAGCCATTCAACATGGAGATTACCATTTTTCACCTCTTCCTTCCCTTTTATTCCTGCTTCCCAAGACATCACAAGAGGTTGAAGAAAGAGTTTTCATTAAACATCTTTTGTGTGTATGTAGTGCTTAGGAGCCGTGCTGGGCTGGGACCTTCTAGGAAGCTGAAATCCCTATGTTCATGAACTAGATGGTGTATGGCATATGAGAGTGTAGGCTTCCTGATGCTGAACCATGAGTGTGATTAACTCTATTTTTTTGGGTTGAGGAGGGGGATGTGGAGTTAATCTCCATGTCCCAGTTATAATCTGGCCTGTGACATGAGATTGCAGAACTAGCATGGTAGTTAATGCAGGTTGTCATAGGAGCTCTTTCTGGACTGGGATCACCACATGAGTTTAATTTGCATTTTTGTTTACTTGTTTAAATTACTATAAACTTTTTGTAGTGCTCATCAGTTTAGCATCACATGCACATTAATTAATAGTACACTAAATTACCATCAGATACGTCCAGTCACAGCTGACCTGAGGTAGATTTGAACAGAAGACCTAGAGGTGAAAGACTCTTTGTATCACCATCATTTCTCTATTCCATAGCGGTAATATGTGCAAACAGATAAAATGGTCAGACAAAAATTCTGTTTACAGTATGCTTTATGCTTAGACCTTATTCCCTATCCCTCCTTTCTGTATTGCTGATAAATTAAGATCCCCCCCCCCCATTTCACTATAGTTGAATAGTGAAATTAGATCTGATTCTTTGTTTCTTGGTGGCCTCACCTTTTGTATTTAGCAGATTCTGTTGTTTGTTTTCCCAGAACACTTAAAAACAAAACAGATGGAAAACCTATTCTGGAAGCCTCTTTTAAGAAAATATTTCTTTTTCTATTAGAGCTTCAAAATCTGAATCCACTTTTTGGTCATTTTGTTGTTGTAAGTATATAAATGTTGGGCGTAATGCTAGTTGGCAGCATCTGTTATAATATGTATATGTGATTGCTTTAAGAACTACACCATTAATTTGACACTTATTAGCAGTAGAAAGGCTGTGCTTTGGTTAAGCTGCCTGGAAATGTCCAGGGTTGTGGACTGAGTTTGCAACCTTGATTCCCCCAAGCTTGTGCCAAGAAGAGGAAAAAGCACTTAGGGATTGATCCTGCAAGGTACTGAATACTCTGATCCCAACACCTCAAAAGACCGAATCTGTATACATTTAATCATGTGAACAGTCCCATTGCCTTCAGAGCTCTTAATGAGGATGTGGAGCAAAGGGACCCTGTCGCAGTGGGATTTTTATTGGTGGTCCTTAGTTCAGGCTGAGGGCTGCTACACTATGAAGACACAGATGGTCTTCTCTTATTCTCTGAGTAATCTGCAAGTATCAAGAGCTCACAGCTGTTTGTGGAATCACTGGGGAGGCACAGCTCAAAGTACCAAAATGGGCAATACTCTATTTAGTCATTAGGTTGGCTAATCCAAGGCCTAAAATCAGGCTCATTTCAGTCAATAGCAATCTGTTTGCACTGTTAGGAACTAATTTAAAAATTTGCTTTAAATCCTAGTTATGCACTTTGTATTCTGTTTTCTGCATCAAAGTGCAGGGAAGCTGGGGCCAAGCACAGCAGTAACAGTGGGGAAAAAAGTTCATTGTAAATAAATGCTGTATGTTTATTTTCCAACTCAAAACTGACTACTACAAAAAAGTGCTGTTATTTTAAAAGAATTTACCCAGTGGTTTTAAAGATTCTTGAAGTCTTGGTGGTGGATAATCCTGCTGTACATTGGAAAGAGAGGCTTTGCTTTTCTGATATATCTTTAAGTGCATTGCAAACCTTTAAGCAATTACAAGATAGAGAGATGGGACAACTTTATCCATCGCTGAAATGCAGACACCTCTTCTGTGGAATGCAGCAAATGGTAACGGATTTCCGTAACACTACATATCATGGCAAATAGTGTGTGAGTGTGTATGTGGCAGGGAGTTATATCCACTGGAAACTACCAGGGAAATTTAAGGAGGCGCACTACAGTTATCTGAGTTAACATTTAGCCAGGACTCTGAGGTTAGAACATATTAAAATTTGGAATGTTTTTTAATAAAATTTAAAGCATGAATTGGAAGGAGTTTTGAATTACCTGTTGTTTGAGAGGGTTTCTTATGGGAAGTGGGGGTTCTAAGTATCCCTACCCCAAACAGAGGCAATGAGTGAGGAGAGATGCAAGGGGCTATTGGCCATGTGACTCCCTCCCCAGCCCAGGGAAGGGCTGGACAACTCCTGCCCCCCGCCCGACCGTCAGGCCTTGTCTCTCCCTGCCTTTGCTCCATTCACACCCTGCCTCGTCCTCTACCTCCTCCCCAAGCAATATTGTCCTGGGGACTAGAGGGGTGGGTTGCCCCCCATCGGCAGCAGTGGAAGAAGTGGAGCAACACGACCCTTGCTCATGCTCAAATTATTTCTAGCATAAACCATCCATATCACTCTGCTTTCCACCAGTGAGAGCAGGGCAGTCCTGCCCCCGCCCCCAAGTGATGTGCCAGGAGAGCACAGCAAGCTGTGGTCATGTTGCTCTGCTTCTCCTACCACTGCCAGTGAGTAAGGCGGGCCGGACCCCTGGTGCAGTCAGCCCTTCTAGTCTCCCTCAATGCCTAGGGACTCTGGCTCCACTGACTGCTAGCTGGCTCCTTGCCCTTCCCACCCATGGCATTTGGGAGGGCAGGTGCCCTCTTGAGCTTCCCTGCACATTGCCCCTGCCTCCATATCCAGACCAATTTTAAACTACCACCTGCTCATCCTTTGGGCCCTGTGCTGCATCTGGCCTGGTGTACACTGAGAGGGAGGATTACCTAGCAATTGAGAAACAGAACTGTGGAGCAGGAGACTTGAATTCCATTCCCCATTTTACTGTCGGGAGCTCCACTCTGATTTCAAGATGTGACTAGTGACTTTGCAGGGATCCAGATCAGGCCGTTAGGCTGTGCCTGCAGTATTGGATTCCCCTCCCTCCCACTATTGCTCCCCTCAGCAGCAATATCAGCACTAGCACTAGCATAGAGAGCATTTCACTTGACCCCTGTCATTTGAACATGGAGGAAGCATCAAACCTTGCTTAGAGTAGCTCAAGAAAGCACGGGAGTTAAGATGTCAGCAGCCACCAATATCTGGTCTATCTGAATGCTCCCAGTGCTACCTGTGGTGCAACTCAAACAGTGGCGGCATCTGTTTAAAAATTATTTCTAGCATAAACAAGGTCTGAATCTCATCCACAAGGTTTGTTTCCTCATCCATAAAATAAAAATAGTTCCCACATAGCAGTATCATAGTGATGAGTGTAAGGATCTAAATAGCTTGGAAAAGTACCAGACTGGTGAGCTGCACACTTGCAGGTGTGCTGGTGAGCTGCACACTTGAAAGGATTTGCTTATTATAGCTTCAGTACTCCCATGTGTGCATCCTTTCCTCAGAATATCTGTCTCCTGAGACTCCCAGCAAGGCCTCTGGCAACACCCAGGAAGACTTTAACTGGCATTCCTGATATTTCCAAAGTAAAAAATCAATCAGTAATAGAACTGTTGGGAAAACAACTTGCGAAGCCTTCTGTATATACGAAAAGAGGACACAAACTGCTTTTCAGGTCACCTTTAGCTCCTCTGTCTAGTCATTAGCCGATCAACAGAGACCACAGATAGGTCATGACAGGTTAAATACAGCTTCAGTCTCAGAGCAGAATATGTAGTTGATTGCTAAGTAGATGTGATTGGGTCTCATTACAATGGTTTATTTGAAATTACGAGATAGAAAGGAAATTTCATCGCTAACAACTTTTATGGCATCAGGCGCCATAAAAAAGTGGTTGGTGGTCATTGCTTACATTGTTCTAAAAGAACAGCTAAATGGTTTGTAATTTAGAGAAGTGGATTTAATTACACGAAGTAATTTACAGAAAGCTATAACTGCTTGTCTCTGTCTCTCTTATATTTAATTGTCAAGGACAATGCAAAAGTCCTTTTACTTTGCTTTGCTTTTCAAAATATTTTTTTATTTGTATTTTCTTTGGGAATGGGGAAAAGTAGAGGGGTCAGAAGTAGCACTTTGAAATAAAAGAAAGGGAAAAGCAGCCATTACATCTGTGTTGGTCTCTTTCGTCTCTTCTCATTTCATTACTTCTTGCCCCCTTATTGCAAAAGGACCACCATGATTTCGCCAGCTCCAGTGATACTGTATGCTGCCAGCTGGTCCATGAACTATGCAGATCCACCACCCAAAGTTCTTTCAGGACAGATATGCTGCAGACAACAAGCACTACTGCAACCTGGAAGCTGGAGGAGTTAACTTGCAGGAGCTGCATGGCGGCTTGCATCCTCGTTCTAGCTGGGCAGATGGATGGTTCTATCACAGACTTGCACCTTGATTCACTGGCCCTCAATCTCATTTAGGGAACTTTAAGTGAATTTTTTATATACCAGGGTTGAAATTTTTAAGGGACAGGTAATTGTAACCACTCTATTCTTATATCTTCTTTGGCTTTGCACATAATAGCTAAAGCCTCAGAACAAAGTGTGGTTCTTTAATTCATAAGTAGCTGTAATTCAGGCTGACCTCAGGTTCTTTTGTCTGCAGAACAAACATAAGCAACGTCAAGGGAACAGTATAATCTGTCTAGGTTTTTATACCGTATGGTTCACTGGGATAACGGATCCATCTATCCTGGTCTAATATGATTTCAGGAAATAAAAAAGATACAATCCTAAACGAGTCACTGCTGAGAGTGAATTAAATATATATTTTTTCTAAAACACAGTTGTTGCAGTTGTTGTTCCAAGCAGGCAGAACAAGCTGTGCTTGTTTCTTTCTAACTGGTGATCCTCATTTCCACAAAACTGAGAAATGTGAAGGTTTTGCATGTCTGATTCAGAGCCTCCTCAAGAGTTACAGCAGAAACGAGGGTGGTTGCCAGTTCTCGTGTAAAGCCTTTTAATGACATTTATTCAATTTAATTGGGTTTTCTTATGGAAACATATCAAAGAAGATGCTGTTTTCCCTTGCAGTGGCACTATCCTCACAAAGTGCAGGCTCAAGCTGTCTTGCAAACACCTCCTCCCCCTGTCTTTCTGCACTGATTCCTCAGGGAATCAGACTGCTAACTGATGAATGGGTTTACATGAACTGTTGAGAATACGCACAGGTTGAGTAAGCATATCTTTGATTTGAAGACATCTCTTAGATAAAATAAGTACTCCTTGCTCTGTGGTCCATCAAGCCAAAGTACTTGTAGTTATGGGGGTGATGAGGATGGGATGCCTGCAGGCTATTTATTTGTTTCAGCCAACATATGAAGTCCCTGGTATTTCCTCTGCAATTTTATTTAATAGAGGAAGTTTTAAAAATCTTAAATAAAATCACCAGGGAGTTTTAAAGCCCTAAAGCTATTCCAGACTTGCAGGTGAAGGGACTCCTGAGGGATAGTCATATGTGTACATACATGTAACTGGGATGAAATAAGCCTGAAGATATGATCCCATGAATTGTTGGAGTATTGTGTCCAGTTCTGGGCACCGCATTTCAAGAAAGATGTGGAGAAATTGGAGAGGGTCCAGAGAAGAGCAATGAGAATGATTAAAGGTCTAGAGAACGTGACCTATGAGGGAAGACTGAAGGAATTGGGTTTGTTTAGTTTAGAAAAGAGAAGATTGAGGGGGACATGATAGCAGTTTTAGATATCTAAAAGGGTGTCATAAGGAGGAGGGAGAAAACTTGTTCATCTTGGCCTCTGAGGATAGAACAAGAAGCAATGGGCTTAAACTGCAGCAAGGGAGGTTTAGGTTGGACATTAGGAAAAAGTTCCTAACTGTCAGGGTAGTCAGACACTGGAATAAATTGCCCAGGGAGGTTGTGGAATCTCCATCTCTGGAGATATTTAAGAGTAGGTTAGATAAATGTCTGTCAGGGATGGTCTAGGCAGTATTTGGTCCTGCCATGAGGGCAGGGGACTGGACTCGATGACCTCTCGAGGTCCCTTCCAGTCCTAGTATTCTATGATTCTATGAATACAGCCTCTTTGCTTTTTAAAGTTCTAAATTTATTTTTCAGACATATTTTTAAATGTGTCAGACTTTGGAATTAATTTGTTCATAAAAATAAAGCTCACGAAGAAGAATATTTCAAGTGGTAATTTCCAGGAATGGAGCATATAAACCCCTCCTGTTATAGGGGAGTTTGCCTGCGTCGTTCTTCAGTCACCATGTTGAAAAATGACCTCCTGAGAGTTGCCTTCTGTGCACAGGCTTTTAGTAGCATAATATTTTCCCTGGTTTCTTGCTCATTAAAGATGGTTCAGATAACACAGCAAAGTGTCAATGTTAGCTGCTTGGTGCTGAGTCCAGAATGGTGGTAGCACCCAAAGAGGGAGCCTCAGACAGTCAGGAAGCTAGGGTTAGCAAATCTTCCTAACTGAATCCTTTTCTCAGGCTCTACTTTCTCCATGGTGGTGGTTCAGTAGTTTGGTTCCAGAGCGGGGTAATGAATGACTAGGGAGCTCCATCTTTCATCGGCTGTACAGCTCATGCAGGAGAATGCTGAAGGATAACACGAGTTCCGTTTATTTTTCTCTATTCCTCTTTTCGCCTCTTCCTGAGACTTGGAAACTTTAAAAATGAGTAGTTCTGTGGCACCTTAAAAGACTAACAAAAATATATAGTATCATGAACTTTCATTGGTAAAACCCACAGGACTACTCCTTTGTTTTTAAAGTTACAGATTAACACAGCTACCCCTCTGAGAGCTGGACACTAAGCAGCAAGTAGAAGATAAACTGCCTGTTCTTACAGGCAAACCTGACCTACCAAACTCTGTGGTGTGATATCAATAAAGGAATACAAGGATGTAGTTTATACTGCAGGTAGCACTGCAGCTGTCGAAGATGGAGAGTTGGAGCCCATAACTTCCTATTTCTATAGATTCTGGTAATTTATAAGTGATTGCCAGTCAGTAGTTATCATTTGTCATGGCAGGTGTTAGTGGTGTTAGCCATGTGTCTGGAGTTGAAATCTCAGTCTATAGGGAGTTCAGCTAGTATGAGATAGGTGTTCTACTGTGGAGGGAAACACAGTAACTTACTGTTTTAAAACACAGTATGATGCTTTTTCTCTCATTTATATGGAGCAGTTTCTGTTCATAAATGGCTTTTCATGGTGCTGACGGAATACCAAAGGAATCCCAGTCAGGTTACAGGTTACTAATCTCTTAGTTACTGACTTTTTTTTAAAAGATACCTTAGGTTTGTAGCTGATGTTTTATTTTTCTTACCAGTACATAAGGACAAAAGTAAAAATCATCCCGGCCTTTGCTTACCACATAGCACCTAAGAATAAACCTTAAAGGAACGCTTTTTGAAGCTTTTTGGCCTTAACAGGCTGCCGGCGGCCAGCCGCCATCTTGTCTCCCTGCTCCAGTCCAGACAGCTCCCCTGCAGAACCAGGTAAGCACCCCGGTAAGGGATTTTTGCCTCCTGGCCGGGAAAAAATCATAAAGTATTTTCTGAATTTTTTACCAGACAGGAGGCGAAAATACCGGACTGTCCTGGTCAAAAACCGGACACCTGGCAACCCTAGATGTAAGGGCACTCAGTAGCTTGCCTTCAGCATGAAGAGTTGCACCAGTCTGAGTGACCTGAACAGTAATAGGCAACCTGCGGCCACGGGCTGCATGTGGCTCACTGGGGTTCCACCTGCAGCACGTGCACTCTCTGTCTCCTCCCTTCCGTGTACATGGCTCATGCACTGGGGCATTGTGAATCAGCTGTTCATGACTGTTCAAGCTCTGGGAGGGAGGGAGCGGAACAGGGACAGAGCATGAATCAGCAGATTCATGGCTCTCTGAAAGTGCAGGGAGGAAGGGGGGAAGTAGAAAGTATGGGGATCCAGTGTCCCCACAGCACAAGAAGCACGTGGAGGAGGAGTGTAGACAGAGGGTTCTTGGGTCTCAAGTAGAACCCCAGTGGGCCACAGATTTTCCACCATTAGCAATTATGCATGAAGGAGGGCCATTCATGTGGCCTAATCACTGGTCTTGATTGCCCATTGCTGGTCTAAGAACACCCCCAACTTCTGAGCCATAATTGTTGCTGGAACCTGCAATTTTTTTCTCTTGATACATATTCCATGTTCTTGACCTATGTGGTCTTGTTCCATAACCCCAGGATTTTAGAGACTAATGTTATTGAAAGAGGTCACTTACAAATGCTTTGCCTGTATTTGTCCAGCGATGTGGGTTCTTGCCCTGGAAGTTGCAAATTGCACATATTCTCTTCCCTTAATATTAAATAGGAAGCAGGTCCTGGCTAGGTGGGAGGTCCCACATATAGAGAAGGTAAGAATTGCTTCTGTAGGAGTGAGGCCAGTTCTATACTAAACTTGGCAGGTCAGCTTAAGGTACACAACTCCAGCTCCATAAATAGCATAGCTGGAATCGACATACATTAAGCTGAGTTTGGTGCTATCTCCACACTGGGAGAGCAAATGCTTCCATTGGCTTCCCTTACTTCTCATGAGGTGTAGAAGTGCTGGTATCGACTAGGGCTGCCCTCAGTATTAGTAGACCCGCTAAACCGAATGCCAGAAGATCGATGTCCAATGCGGCAAGTGGAGACGTGGCCTTAGAAATAAAGTTTTAGAATACCTTTGCAATTCTTCATGCCCTCTCTTGCACTCTAACAAGTGCATTAACTCTATTACATGTGGCTGCCCATGTGCTCCTTATATCCTTGGGGAATGCCAGTCCCACATGGCTTTTCACTGTGCTGCTGCTGTCACTGCAGCATCAAGCAAGCCAAATCCCCAGCTCTCTTATGTGAATAGAGCTATGATCTACAATAGCTATTTTCCATAGTTGCATCCATTGCAAGTCATCCATCAGAGTCACAGCACCAGTTGCAAACCCCTTATGTAAACAGACAAAGCTGCCATTATAAATTGTGAATTGCATCATCGCTGCCTTACCCCAGTTTCAAGGCTTTACCTGCGTACACCAGGGGTTTGCAGTGTTGCAGCAATACCAATGCCCAGGCACCGCTGGCTGGAGCTTCCTGTGTCGATAGGAGTTTGAGTTATCAATATAAGTGTCTGGGCCAGATATCACATAGCATAAGGAATTGGGCTTTTCAGTTTATGTACCATGTGGATTTATAAATTGTCTGCTCCAAATCATGACAAGGGGGCATGATATGGAAGAAATAAAAGTGATGAAGCCATGCATGAATAAGGGACAGCTCAGTCTTTATTCAGCCCCTTTAAAGGTCACTTTCTGATGTTACTCACTTTTTAAAGGGGTCTGCTCATTCATTGCTTGTAGGTATTGTCATGTATTAGTCAGGAGCAAGGGGAACTGGAGAATTCCAAGTATCTACTTGGGAGGCAAAGGCACTCCCAAGATTACTCAGCCATGTCTTAATCACTGGAGGCAGGTAGATTATGGTCTAACTCCAAATCAGCAAGCTTCAGAAGGCAGCACCACTAAGCTGATATGAGCTGTGTGACTAAAATCCACACCGGGAACTGAAAATAAATCTCAACATATGAAATAGAAATCATGCAATCAAGCATGAGTAAGCTTTGCACTTAACTGTGTTGGCCTGTGGCATTAACTCCTTCCCTGTTGCTGTGAATACTCTTTTGCAGCAGTTTCTATAGTAAGTCTGGCTCCTTCCCACAAGAACCTTTGGCCAGGTGTAGTTGTTACTTAGTGCTATATGCCAGGTCGTAAAGCAGGACAGACCATCAGTATTTTAACTGCTTGCTGAAAGTAGGTTTATATAACATGGTGGTTAGACAGCTGGCAGTGTATCTGCTCTAGTGCTACCACCAATCAGACTGCCTTGGTGTTAGCCATGATAGGGATTGTTAAAATCTAATGTGGGGGGAAAAAAGCCATAAATAATAATTGCTAATCTGGAGTGTCTTATGTTTGTCCTTGCTTCCCTCCAGTTTGTAGCTGTTGAAGTGGACTGACTGGTTCCTTTCCTTGTCCTTGGATCATACTCAGAGCCAGGTGGTTTAGCAAACCAATGTGTTTTTGTTTTAATAGGCTCATACGCATGCTAGATCCATAGTGGTTTCAGTGCCATGCCAACCATAGCTGCTTCTGTTTACCTGACTTGTTGAGAGTAGAGGAAGAAAAGAGAAATCTCTGTGACAGCATATTTTTTCAGTGAAGCAGAGAGAATAAAAGGATTTTTTTTCAGACATAGTCTACCTGCAGCAGCACCAGGGACGTCTAGTGAATTGATCAAGGGACACATTTGACCCTTTGGCTGCTTGTTAGGGAAGATTGTGATAGGCATGTTGTAATAGTAGATGTAACAAAGAGTCTGCACTATCCCAGAGGGAAAAAAAGGCATGTTGTGGGGGTTTTATTTTATTGTATTGTATTGTGGGAATTAAAATGCTGTCTGGTCACCTGATGAAATAGGTTTAAGCCTAAGGCAAAGCCAAAGGCGGAAGAGGTACAGAATTGATTGTAGGTACACTTGACAACTAAATGGTGGTTATAATTCATTGAAACAGAGGACACCAGGAAAATTAGATCTTTTGAAATAATTTTACATGCAGAAATGAGTTCTTTAAACAAAGTGACTGTCATGTCACCTAGAGCAATGACAGAGACTCTGGGTACTTCATATCAGTTCTGTATTTGTGCTAATTTCACTTAGAAACAAAGCATGTCGATTCTGGAGATTACAAATTCGACCCAAGATCTAGTATGCACACAAAAGAGCTCAGCATCCAACATAACCACAATGTGCTGGGTAATACTTACAATCTGGCCACTTACTGTGGTGCCTAAATATGCAGATGGACACTTAGTCTTTTCACAAGTGCCTAGGTGCCTCACTCTCATTTCAGTGGAAGCTAGGAGAAAGGCAGTACTGCAGATTCCTCCATGTGTCAATTTATGTCCTATAAATACCTTTTATAATCTGACCTTAAGTGATTTAGGAGCTTTCAACAAAACTTTGTGCTCCTGAGTTACAGAGGCTTGGGCGGTTCTCCACTGCCAAACTGCATCAGTGCAGCTGTAGCCCTTAAGTGAAGATACTCCTATGCCGATAAGAGAAGCTCTCCTGTCACCAAAGCACTCTCTACATGAGTTGTTAGGTCAGTGTAACTCAGGAGGTACGATTTTTTTCACACCTCTTAGTGATTTCGGTCTGTAGTATAAACCTGGTGTTGTCCTATGCTACCAACTTATGTTGGTATAGTTATGGTGCTCAGGGACATGAAAAATCCACCCCTGTGAACGATGCAGTTATAGCAATCCAACCCCCCCTCTGTCTTCATGTTGACAGTGCTATGTCAGCCTTCTCCTGTCAGTCCAGCTACCACCTCTCAGGGTGGTGGAGTAATCTCCTTTCAGCGTGAGTAGCATCTTCACTAAATGCTACAGTGCTTTGGTCCTGAAAGTATACACAGGCTTTTAGAGATTCTTCTGAAAATCCCACTTTGAGCACAGGTCCTGTAATTCCATAGAAGGTATTCATGCTGTTATCAAGATGAAGACCACAAATGCAATCCCTTCGATCTGATGAGTTCCCACCCAGACAAATGTGCAACCTGTTGCAAGCTTTGAGGTCTGTTAGTGGGGCTTTTAGTAGGATTTCTGGTCATTCTAGAGGTTTATTTCTGGAGCGCTATCGCAACTGAGTCTTCTATTCCGTGTTCAGGCTCATTTTCCAAAGATATTTTGTTTTTAAATGGTCACAGTAGCTTAAATTTGCACTGCCAATGCTGGGTTTTCCCATTACCTCACAGACCTGTAGAAAAGCATGTGTGATTTTTTTTGGAATGGAGGGGACAAAACACATTTCATGTCATCCATTTCGCTTTTTATTCAGGTTCTATGTGATTTAAATTGGTCAGGTAGAGCAACTTAGTTTAGACAAAGTTTTGGTGGTGCTTATTGATTTCCCTGAGTTCTTTTAAGATGCAAACTGCTAATGCTTTGGAGGCCATGCCTGTGTCAATACTGCCAAGAAGACATCTTTTTTAGTTAATTGCTAATAAGTGTTTACAATAGCTTACTGTGGTTTTGGCAGGATTAGATTTTAATCAGTATTATTCCGTGAGTCATCTGTTTCTCTACCTTCCCCCAAATCAGAGAGATTTCTAATATTAATTTAAATCTACTGAGAGGGAAAGCTAATTATAAGTTATATTGCAGCTGTAGATTATTGGTGCCCTCCTTTGCTGTCATTTCTCTCTGGCAGTCAACAAGAAATTAATTTTATGAGATGTGACTTTTATTTCTGAATTGGATATGAATCTTAACTTCTAGTGCAATGACAGTTTATTTCTTTTTAATTTTTTTTCTGTATTCCTGTTCTCAGCAAGGCCTGGGCCTGGGTCATAGTGGTAAAAAGCTTATCTCCCTGTGCCTCCATTTCTCCATCTGTGAAAGGGGGTAATGATGTTGCTCTCTTTTAAAAAGTGCTCTGAGTCTGGGTGGTGGTAGCACTGTTAACATGCAGGAAGATCTGAGGTAATACAGTCTGAAGAGAGAGAAGATCTTTTTTGTTACTGTAGTGGTGATGGCTCCAACTGGCTAGGAAGACTATAGCTGTGATGTTCTGAAAGTCTGATCTGAGGTGTGGGAGGCCCTCCTTTAGCGATGACAGCTGTGAAATACTTTGTGTGGAGCTGTAGCAACACTGGGGGGAGGGAGTTTAATCCTAAAATTATCTCCAGAATTACCTAATGGTTGGGAGATGAGTGTAAATACTGTGGGTGTTCTGCAGTGTACACCTATGGGAAAAGTCTTGATACCACACTCACTTGGCCAGTTTTTCTGTCAAAGCATTTTGTTTTCTTAATTACCAACCTTCAAGGTTTCCTAGGGAGAAGGGTAGATCGGAAACACTCAGGGTGTATAAATTGTAGTCTTCTGTATTTGGTAAAACCAGTTTCTCAGGAAGTTTCAGGAAAGACTAACTCCACTTTCATGCACTTGAGGAAGGTCTCGGGTATCTATTACTTTGAAATAGCTCCACTTGGTCATGCATCTTAGAGAGTGAGAACTACATAAAGCTGTTTGCAATGAAGTAAAAAGGACTGTCAAAGCACCAGCTTGCCAAGAAAAACACTTCCAGAAACTCTGTATGCATTCATGCCATTTTCTGTCCCAGCAAAGGGATTTGTCTGTGCAATTTACTTAGGGCTTTTGATTAAAAAAAGATAGAATTTTCCTAGATTAAGAGGGTTGTACTCATACTAAGATACTCATTAATTCTACCAATTTCAAAGATGCATCTGGTGTAAAAGATCAGCTAGTCTGTCGCAGGTGGGTTTGGGGGATACAAAATTAAAATAAGACCTCAAAAAATAATCATGGGAAAATTTCACCAGTAGTTGTCTATTCTAGGATTCCATCCATGTTCACTGCTGCATCCCAGAATATGCTCACTGCTATGTTCTGCTACAACCATTTTCACCCTCTACCACCATCATTAAGCACTATTTAGTGATGCTGCTTAAATGGTCTCAAGTTGTGTGAGTGTTGGAAGAGTGAGTCCAGATGAAACATTTAGGTTTCAAATAGTTACAGTTTTAATAGCAACTTGGTTTAACCATAATAGCCCTGATTTCCTTGGCAATGATGACACTTTTCAACTCCAAGTCTTGAAACCCAATTCACAGACTCTAGTGTTGCAGTGCATTTGCTTCACTACACAGCAACATAGACTCTTTGAGCAGGTCTACACCTACCGGGAGATTGGCACTGGGTGTGTGTGGGTGTGTTGATTTAGTGGGTCTAGTAAAGACTCACTAAATCAACTGCTGATCGTGCTCTTGTCAACTCTGGTACACCACTAGAATGAGAAGTGGAAGGAGTGGAGACCCCTGTGGCAACTCGATCTAAGATATGTTGACTCCAGCTGTGCTAGTCATGTATAGGGGGTTCGTACATTAGGTCGATATTGCCCACTAGCATAGCTCTGTCCTTTGCATGGATTGGTGGGAGGAGGGGAATTTAATCCTCAGCCACTCTGGCTATAAAGGGTAGTTGAGGTTCACCCCAGCATAATGGCCTCCCATCAGGCCCTACACACTTCTTTAGCCCTACACACTCCATGGCTCCACTGATGAGGACAGTGATAGTATGTGTGGCAGCCTAGAAGGCCTCTGCAGTTGTGTCCATGAAGCAGAGGGCATGATTTGGTTTGAGCCAGCTCAGAGGCCACTTGATCTGCGCAAGTGAGGTTGTTATAGCCTAAAAACTGGACTGGATCTGTAGGAGTCACTATTCTAGTTCAAAGACTGGAGTGGAAGGTATGTGGGTAGAGGTGGTAGGGATGGTGCTTCAGCCACAGGACTGTCAGAGGGTTGATGGGGGTAAATTGTATCCCTTCAAACCCAACAGTTTCCTACACAACATCGAGTTTGTGCATACTAGCTTTGTGCATGCGTGTGTGTGTGTGTCTTACCTCAGTTTTATAGCCATGGTACATTTCTTCAACATAAAGCCTGTTTCACTCACATATGATTTAAGTAACCGTGGTACAATCTGATTTTAATCATGCAAACCTTAGTTTCAAATATAATATTAATAGTCAAGGGGTTGCGGTCTAAGACTTCACAACTCAGCTGCAGTATACGATCTTGATTCTTTTATCAGTTCTCAAGCTGGTTTGATTGAAGCACCAGGAGGTCGAGTGACTTGTCAAAGGTTGCTCAGTAAGAGAGAGGTTCAGCTGACATTTGAAGTCTGCCTCTGATTTACAGTTTAATCCTCTGGTAGATGTAACTGCTGCCTGGGTTAAATTATAACACATCTCCATTTCAGTGTAAAATTATTTTAAGTTAGACCCTTATTATTTGGAAATAATTCTTCCAAAATGCTATTTGGGTTTTGTTGGTGCTAGCTCTTTCATATGTTAGTTCACTGCCACTGAATAATAAATTACAGTTATTGATGAGATATCAGTTCATCATGTCTCTGAGATAACGTAGGCTGTTCCACTGCATTGATTGAAGCCCTTTGCTAGCCATCTAATGTAGTGCTGCTCTACTTTTTCTTGTTCCCTAATGATGGGATACTGTGTACCAATTTGAATCCCATTACATTGTAATTAATTTTTTCCTCTGTGCCAAACTGAGGTTGAGTCAAATGATGTGTAGTGTTGGGCCAAGAACACAAATGCAGCAAAAAAGGTCAAGTGCTAAGAATAATCCCAATATTGTAGGTCAGTTAGCAGTTAACTTCCCTTTTGTATCATCAAGGTATGTCTATACTTTGGTTTCCCTGCTTAAAAGCAGTTTCCATCATACATTCCCCTGTTAGTGGATCAGGATTCTTGGGGATTAGAGCAGTAATCTGAGCTAACCAGGAGAAAAAGTATCTGAAATGGGGTACTCAGTGATAGCTTTTAAAAAAGTCATACATCACTACCCAGAAATCTCAATTTTTTTGAGGGGTTGGGGGAAGGATATCTATCTTGGGGTCTATAGGTCTGTTAACTGCAGTCATCTGATTTACTAGAATATTTTATTCATTGGTCCCACTCTCATCAGTCCAAACTAGGAACTAGATCCATGGCCTAATTAATGGAAGATCCTGGTACATAATTTCCTCCTTGTCTCCCTTCCCCACCAATTCTTCCCTAGAAAGCAGAGAATCACTAGACATTCTGTGTTTCCCTCAAAAGCCTGCAGTAGTAGGGCATATCATCTATAGGTTACTAATTTGGAAGTCCAATCCTGCAGGCGGAAGTGATGCTGAAATGAATATACTTCCATAAAACAAGCAAAATAAAAATAAATCTTCTTCAATATCTTTTTAAGCTTTGACAACACTACTAGTGGGCCATTACCAAATAGCTTCTCTCACTCTGTTCTGCTAAATTATTGGTGTCTATTAATATCTTTCCTAAGCAGAGTCTAGGCAGGCTTAGCTACACAAATACATAGTGTGTTCACCTGTCATCAACCTCTTTGAAGAAAAAACTTACTGAAAAGCCTTTCAGAGAGAACCTGCTCCTGCCCCTTACTATCCATTAAGAGACCCCTTCCACTTTGTGAATACATTATTTAATTGGTGACTGCAATGTTGATTTGTAGATATACATAAGAGTCAATCTGCTCCAATAGGATAATGCAGAGACGTGTTTATGATTTAAACTGTTATTTCAGAGAAGTATGTACATAACTGTATGTACAAGGCAGTTTCCTATGGATATTTTGATCATTGGGGTTAAGGCGTACTGGGAAAGGACTGGTTTAGAATATGGCCTTCCTTTACAATTTTTGTAAAATGAACAAAAAAAACTGATCTCTCTTGTGATCCCAGTTTTCTCTCTGCTGATCTCAGGAAGTTCTACACTGAATTTTTATCCAGCTGAAAACTTTAAGACTAGTTTGTTTTCCCTCATTGATGATAAAATTCCTATACTATAGGTTAAGTGTCGGCACCCTTTTGAAACCAAAGAGCCAAACGACATCAAAACTCAGAACAAGTGGTCAACAAAGAGACATATAAAAATGCCCATTTGCATGACTGAAAATATACAACTTAATATTATTGATAATTGACATAATGATTAATAATAGCATAAATGAAATATTGTACTTACAGACTTTATTTTATGGGACTTCTCCTCCTGCATCTTATCACACAGTTCTTTGAAGTTTACATCATAACTGGTCAAATCCAGCTTCATGCACACATTCAGGCTGTCTTCTGTCAATCTTGTGGCAGAGGGCTGGGGATGTGGGGTGTAGGAGTCAGGGGATGTGGTGGTGCAGGAGTTTGGGATTGTGAGGGTATGATGGGCTAAGGACAAGGGGTTCAGGTGTATGATGGACTCAGGATAGGGGCAGGAGTACAGGACAGGGTGTGGGGGGTGCAGGAGTGTTATGGCAGTGGGCTGGGGATATAGGGCTGCAAGTGGGTTGGAGTGTATGAGAGACTCAGGACAAGAGGTTCAGGTGTATGATGGGCTCAAGGTTGGGGTGTGTGGGAGGTGCAGCAGTGTTATGGCAGGGGGCTGGGGAAGTGGGGCTGCAGGATTTTGGGGATGTGGGGGTTTGAGAGGCTTAGGTCAGGCGGGTCAGGTGCATGATAAGCTCAGGGTTGGGTAGGTGGTGCTGAAATGTTATGATGCTGTGGCCCCAATTAGAGGCTTGTTGGCCAGGCTTCATTTTTAAATAAAGTAAAATATTATGTCCAACACAAAAGGTTTCAACATTGTCTTTATTTATAGCAGGGGTGGGGAACCTTTTTTGGGTCATGGACCACTGACCCACAAAAAATTTAGTCGCGGACCACACAAGTGAGAAGCAAAAGAAAACCCTCCAAAACCCCCAGCCCTCACTGTTGTGGCCCCAACTGATATACCCCAGTTACCCTGGTGCTCCAGCCCCATGGTGGGTGGGAGCGGGAGAGAGGGAAAGGAGGACTGAGGTGCCAGGGTAAGTAGATTTTGAGGCTCCCTTGGGTTCCAGGGTTAGTGGATTTTGTGGCTCCCCCTAGGCTCTGGGGTGGGGCCAAAAATGAGGGGTCCAGTGTACAGGACAGAGCTGCCAGTAAGTGGGATAGGGATGGGGAGCAGAAACTGGATGGGAGGTAGGGTGCAGGAGCAGGGTGCGAGTGGGGGTCTGGCCCTCTCCCTCTGGTCAATGGAGCAGCGGGAAGCCGTGCCTGGGACAGGGAGCCTGAGAGCAGTGGGGGCGCAAAAAATAAGTGCCACCCAGACCCAGCACGCCCCACCCACCCTGCGCTGAGACCCTGCATCCCCAGCCACCTCCCCATGGCCAGACACCCACCCACACCCTGCTTCTGTACCTTCCCCATGGACAGACACCCACCTACACCCTGTTCCTGCCCCTTCCCCCGGCCAGACCCCCACCTGCACCCTGCTCCTGCCCTCTCCCCATGGCCAGACACCCACCGGCATACTGCTCCTGCCTCCTGCCCCCAGCCAGACACCCACCCACACTCTGCTCTCAGGCTCCCTGTCCCAGGTACAGCTTCCCACTGCTCCATTGGTCAGATTCCGGCCAATAGAGCAGTGGTGGGATCCCCTGCCTGGTTGCCGGTCACGAGCAGAACCCAACCTTGAGGTGCCTCGATGTGATAGGCTCTGAGACAGCTCCAACGGGCCCCCTCAGCCTCGCACACACCACCTAGCAGCAGCCCGGTAGCAGCAGCATCCTGGTCCCATCGCCTCCTCAGTTCAGCCGGTGTCTGCTGGTCATAGCTCTCCAGCAGGATCTGCAGGCAGCTCTGGAAGAAGCACACGTGCCGCTTCTTCAGGAAATCCAGCCGCTCCTCTTCCCCAAAGCCCAAATCCTCTGCTGCCACTTTAGCTGCTCTCTCCACCCAGCCCTGGCTCGCTTATAAGGCCAGAGCCTACCACAGTGTTGTAAGCAGGGCCGGCTCGAGCCCTGGGCAGCGGGCGCGCGAACGCATTCGCAGCTCCGCCCCGGGCGCGTGGCGCATGCGTGGCCCCGCCCCCAGGCGCGCTGCGCCCCTTAGAGCTGCCACCAGGCGTCCCACGGCCAGGGCCAGGGGCCATGTGGTGCCCCTTAGAGATGCCATCAGGTGCCGCATGGCCCCCAGCCCCGGACGCGAGGCGCCTGATGGCAGCTCTAAGGGGCGCCACATGGGCCCCGGGTGCACGGAGCCTGATTGCAGCTCTAAGGGGCGCCACGCGGCCGGGCGCGCGACGCCCCTGACAACTGCCCTCAAGTGCCCCCCATAGGTTGGCGCCCTGGGCAGCTGCCCGGCTAGTCCCCCCCCCCCCCCCTTAATCCGGCCCTGGTTGTAAGTTCTGGAGAAGGTCTAAAATAAACCTAGAAATTTCCTAGTATACACTTGACATGGTTTTGTTTTTCTTTTTGGGGTCTGATTATTTTTGTGGACTGACTGCTGTGTCATAGAAATGGTTAGTTCTTGCTATCACTTGACATTTTTGGGCTTGCTTTCACAGCTATCTAAATGCTCCTCTGCAAATTCTACTAGCCATAAAAGGGAGAGTTTATGAAGTCTTATGATCATAGAGCTGCGAGGATGGAGAAAATATATTATTTTGAAGTTACAGGCCCAGCTCAAGGCTTAAGTAATAGCTCTTGTTGGAGATGTATAGGTCAATGCAGAAGGTATTTTTTTATCCCTGTATGTTGAATTTCAGTCATTCTATGCCATTTATTTGATTTCAGCAGAGTTGAAAGGATCAGGACTGTGACACTTACATTTACAATGTGGCTGTGAAGTGGAAGAGGCAATAGGCATAGAGATTATTCTGTGTCTGCTACTACTGTGAACCTGCAATTTTTGTTGTTCTGATTCCTTTGAGTACTGCCAACATTTGCTTCATTCCCCTGGCAAGCAAGGGTGTTCTGTGGATTTCATAAATGGGGCCATATCTTCATCCCAGGGAAGATCAATGTTGCTGTGATCGATCTTCCAGAGTTTGATTTAGTGGGTCTACTCTTGCTCCAGCAAAGAGTAAGGGAAACCAGCAGGAGGATTAGCTCCTGTTGGCCTCCCACTGTGGGGATGATGGGAACACTTGAATCAAGATACATTGACTCCAGCTACATAATTAACGTAGCTGGAGTTGCGTATCTTAGTTCGACCTTCCCCTTTAGTGTTGACTGGACCTGGGAATATTAGCACAAATGGTGCACTTTCCATTACCACTGATATTTAAAAAACTGAGCTGTGTGCTGGGCTGAATTTGCTTCACTGCAAACTTTCCTTTACGCTCTCAACAGAAGGGTGTTTGAAATATATAGTGCTCCTTGGAAAAACAAGCAACAACAGTTAAAGCCCATTTCTCTCTTGCCATCTTGTTTCTTCCTCTGCTCTGCAAGGGCAGATTGTCTAAGGGTCCTGACCTAACCTCTGTGTGTATGTCTATACAAGTTTACTTGTGCAAATTGCTTGCATGTAGAAGCAATAAAATTTGCATGCTCCAAAACCATTTTTCTCTCTTTACAGGGAAATGTAAATTTACATTTGAGAAAATGTATTTAAAATATGGTATTTTAGAAAATAATTCCCATTGTAAAACTATGAAAGGGCCCTGAGAATTTTAGGGCAAAAGTTGTAAGTTAAAATGTTATTCCACCTGATATAAAACTGATTGTGAGTCTCCTCTTGCTTATATAAATGTTAATCAGATATGTACACAACTTCATTACATCACAGAGATGCAAGAACAGAATTGGACCCATTCCGTTTTAGAATTCCTCAGTGTGTTTTGCAAATAACCAGCAATGTTTAATAAACCACTCTGTAGCTTATTTGATACAACAATAAGTAACAAACAAGCAGTGTGCATTCGTTCACCTGTATTACTGACACTGGGTGTTCAGAAACCAGGAATTGGCTCCCTCCTCACCCAAAATTTTTGCTTCTTTAAATTTGACTTCTAAGTTTTGAGTTTGTAGGGGTCATTATGTTCCAAGTTTTTCTCTGCCACCACAAGGGCTAGAAATTTAGGGGAGGAGGGATTAATGAAAAACCTAAGGTTCTTGCTACATCATAATTCCAGGAGTTTAAGAGATTATAAAAAACCACTAGATATCACAAGATTCTCAATACAATTCTGAGAGTTGCCCACATGTTCACTCTTCTCAATGCTTGTGGTCTGTTTTGCTTTGCATTTGTCTAATAGCAAACTGCTGTTTTGTTCTTTCATAATTCCCAAGCAAAGATCTGTTTGCAAAATAAACATTCTGTGCCTTTCCTAAAGTTATATCCTCAGCAAGATCTGCATTGAAAGTCAATTTGTCCCTGCTCCACCCTCTTAAATAGCTGTTCAAACATGTAAGCTTCAGAATGTACCTCCTGCTAAGCATGAGCAGAATGCAGCTGCATTGCTTCAATTTACTGCCACTCTGTGGAAAACAAAGTGAAACCTCCTCACCCTTCACCACCATGTCAACAGTCTGGCAGACAAGTCTGAGTTGCTTCACCCCACTTCCTGCTACAACAGAGTTTCCCAACCTATGGGTCGTAGAGTTGCCAGGTGTCCGGTGTTGACCTGGACAGTCCGGTATTTTTGCCTCCTGTCCGGTAAAAAAATTCAGAAAATACCGGACACCTAAAATGTCCGGTATTGTCTGATTTTTTTTCCCAGCCAGGAGGTGAAAATACTGGACACCTGGCAACCCTATGACACAGTTGGCAACTGGGCCCAGCCCCTGGCCTCCCCCTCCCTGGGTCCCCAACACTCCCAGCCTCCTGCCCCCAGAACTCCTGCTTACCTGGTTCCGCAAGGAAGCTGTGTTCTGTCTTGATCAAAATGGCCGCCAGTAAAAAGCCTAAAGACCAAGGGGAAGCAATGCCTTCCCTGGGTCTTAGTGCTCAACCGCTCCCCTGTTCCTATCCCTATTCTGACTCTGCAGCACTCTGAAAGGGGCCATGCTGTTTTAATGCTGTTTTATTATTTATTGATTGATTGCTTGATTGATTGCTTAAAAACTCTTGGAGTCCTTTTTTTTTCTTTTTCTTTTTTCTCAACACTTCTTTTTCCCCCCGGTGTTTTTTTTGGGGGTGGTGGTGAGCTGTTCAGTATTTTTGGTTAAACTATCTGGCGACCCTAATGGGTCAGGACCCAAATATGAGTCGCCATTACATTTCAAAAGGGTCATCAAGTATCTCCCCACGTGGCTCTGCCCTTCCTCCTCCCCCTGTTTTTGAATTGCCTTGGGTCACCAAGTCTTCCTGAATTGTCAAAATGGGTCCCCATCTGGAAAATGTTGGGAACCGCTGTGCTAGAGGAAGTCCCCACAATGAAATTGCCTTAGGAGAATCAAATCACAGTTCGCTTTTATGGCAGTAGTCCTGATTTGGTCCTCAAAGGAATTATTCTTCAGTGTTTTACAGTGTTCCCCCTCCTCCCAAACAATTTGCTCAAATTCTGTCCACATTGGCTTTTGATATCTATTACAGTAGTAATAATGCTGGTGATGATATATAGAGACCATCTAACACTTTTTGCCAGGAGGTCTAGAAGCTAGAAAGATTCAGATTATAAATTAGATGCACATTACCCATTGGAACAACTTAATTAAGGATTGGATTGAGTCCCCATCACTTGTGTATGTAAATCAGGACAGTGTATCTTTCTAAAAGAGGATGCTGTAACTCAAACAGAAGTTATGGGCTGGGTGCCAAAGTTCTTGGGTGAAATTCTTTGATCTACGTTATACAGGAGGTTAAACTAGATTATTATAATGGTCCCTTATTGTGTACTAAGATATCTGAATTTTACAGCACTTTTCAAATTGAAGAAAGTTTACCCTCATCTGCTTGACAGATGTATTATGAGGTTTAATAATACATGGTTACAACATGCTTTGATTTATTTGTTAGATTTTTGTATTGTCTTCAGAGACTGCAAAACAGTATAACAAACCACTTTACAAGAAGGTGATTTTCTAGAAGGAGATCATTGCAAAGGAGTCAGCTATGGTTTCCACATGGTGGTATCTGAGTCTTTTCCTATGCAGAAGAGGTAACTGCTGGAAGCTAGATAGCACTGCCTGGAAACTGTGGGCCCATGCTGATTTATGTTGTTCAAGGACCTCCACTGTATGAGCAAGCTGGGGTGCTGAGGCTGTCATGTTTGTAGTTCAAATTTGTCTAATATTTAAATTTGCCTTAGAATCAGCAAAAGATAACACTCCAAAAGAGGAATGTTTTTATGGTCAGATTCTCACTCTGCACGAGAAGAATGTAAACCTGTTACAGCAGCAGGGTGATGATGATGAGCTAAAATGGAAACCATAAAATCCTGTTCTAATTCTCCAAGACAGGCAGTGGCAATGAAAATTCATGTCTAGTGAGAGATCATCAGCTTTTGTTTTAGCCTAGTGACAAAGTACATAGGCAATGTTGTCCATTAGCTGGGTATGGGACCCAGGAGTCCAGGACAACACTGGTAAAATTGTACTGGAATCAGGAGCCTGACTGACAATTTATGTAAAATCTGGCGAGTTTTCCTAGCATATAAATTAGAAGAGGACAAAAAGGGAGTCACAACAGGGACTGGATTTACAGGATGTCAGCAGTTCCTGACAGTCATGGTGTTTTATTATTCTGTTGTTTCTCTCACACATCACAAACACATCTCACTTGGAAAGAGCAAATGTTCTAGGTGTTTTTGTGCATTGCCTGCCACTGGCTTGGACTCATTGAGTGCTATCAGAGTTGGCTTAAATAAATATGTATTGTACGAACCACATAGCTTCTCCAGAAGAGTTGAAAACATGACAGTATGCACAAGTGCCATTTGAGGATACCAAAGAGCTGTAATGTGGGTAGTATTACATTTGAAAACCAAAGTGGGAAGATTATATCAAATCAAAACACACAGACAAGCCCCATGGGAAGAATATTCACCATGAAAAATAATTTCCTATGGGGTTTAGACCCAAGAGCAGAATCCTCTGGGGCTACTTTAAAGCATTCAGGCAAGACATCTAAGGAAAGAGAAATTCATAATGCTTTTTTTCTTTTCTTTTTTAACAACAGCCATAGCTACACTAAGGGCACTACGCTAAGGGCACTAAGGGCAGCTTATACTGCTTAGTGTTGTAGGGAAGATGCTTCCTACTGAGATGGAAGAGGCTTTGGGTTTAAATTCCCCAGTTTTTTAGAGGGAACTAACCAAGCATTTTTCTGTGGGATTATGTATGAGCTCAACATGCCATCTCATTTCCAATGTGCTGGAAACATCAGGATACTTTTCTTTCTTGCACACACAGTGAGGAGGAACCTTTTAAAATTGCAGGCCTGCAGTGTGATAGTGTAATATTGTGAGGAATATGTGCTCTTAATGCAGCAAGCACTCTGAAACCAGCCTTTGGCAGTTTCTAATAAGAGACTGAAACAAGATGTTTGGAAAGAGAGAGTGACTGCCAGTTCATGCCCAACTTGTGGTTTTATATAATCTATCATCACCGGTGCGAAAAATAAGCAAGAACACATAGGAATGTAGATCCTGGCACACATTCTTCAGCAGAAGCTCCGGACTGCTGCTAACTTTTTCAGGGACTCAAACAGAAACAGTCTCTCCATTTTCCTGGCTGTGGAAGCCCATGGGAGGCAACCCAGACTAAGGTTTTTGAGGTCTTGCCTGAAGCAGAAACTGGATGTAGTTTCCTTCTGCTAAATTGGCACTGGAACACTGAAAACAACAAAACAGAGAAAGGCAGGGTGATTTAATACTCAGCACATTGAGAGTGAGGCAGAATGAAGCAATAAAGACCTATTTACTATATTGTTTGAGGTTTTGCTCAGAGCTGCTTACACTTAATTTGCGCAGTCATTTTATCCCATATCTAAAGTCACTCATGACATATTGCTGTGATAAGTTATGGAGTCAGTATGGTTCACTACGGTTCAGTGAGTTGGGCACTGGATTTGAGGGCTGGTATACACCTGAAAGCATCATTCACAGCTGTGAAAAGTCCTCACCCTAGGTGGTGTAACTACTTCAACCAAAGCCCCTTTTAGACAGTGCCAAGTGATGGAAGAATTCTCCGGCCAACCTAGCTACTGCTTGTTGGGGAGGTGGCTTACGTACACCAGTGAGAGAATCCCTCCCCTCAGGATAGGTAGTGTCTACGCTGAAGCACTACAGAAGGTGCAGCTGGAGCTCTGTACTATTTTAAGTGTAGATGTATTCTGAGAATCAGGGTAGTTAGATTTCTCCTCCCAGCTCTGCATTTGATTTTATCTTGGGCAACTTCTCTGCATCTGTTTCCTGATGTACACATTTTGGTTAATGATACTCAACCTCTTTGGTAAAGTACTTGAAAATCAACAGCTGAAAAAGTCTCTATATATTAAGAACCAATATTATTGTATATACATGCTCCTAAGCTTGTGGCCTGATTTTTCAAAGCAGCCAAGAAGCTGAAGTTCTTCATGGGCCTGATCCAAAGCCTATTGAATTAAAATGGATAAACTCCCAAAGATTTCACCAAAATTTTAGTGTTGTGAATTATAAGTGATTTTTATTAACATTCTCATAATATTTTGTGGGGGCTGGGGGTTTTTTTCAAAGTCACGGCCCTTGGAAGTATGTGACTACAAGAGAATCTCAGCTTTCATGAGGGATAAAATAAGTTGGTTTTCAATCCTCTCTGCTGGAAAGAAAAGCTTGAAAACATTAATCTAATAGCTCAACAACCAGAAGAGCAGTAAAAAGAACCAAGAGATATTATTTTGAAAATTCTTGTGAATTGTAAGCCTAAACTTCTCCTTTGGGGATCCTGACTTATCTATTTTGAATATTTGGGGTTAGCAATACTGCTCTAGGCTTAATTAGGCTTCCAGTTTTGACTTTTTAGTCTATCCTGTAAAATTATTACTCACAAAACCATTTTTTTAGCTCAGATATGTAAAATATGACGTTTTACAACCCCTGGGAAGTGTTGTAAGTGATCATTGGTTGTAAGTGTTGTAAGTGTTTGATGATCATTGGCAGTGAGTGACCAAAGCCTGGGTTTCTTGTAAAGCTATAAATGTATCTTTTAATGCTACTTCAGCCCAAATATGCACTGTTCTGCTCTGACTGAATTCATCCATCTGGACATAAAGGCCTGGGAAGCAGTGAGTCCAGTATTTACAACAGGGAACTCGGTATCAAGACTCTTGTAACAGACTCTCTGTGTATCCTTGGGATGATCACTTACAGTATTTGCCAGTCCCATACATTCAAAAATCCTAAGTCAGGAGTCCCAAAATCATGAGACAAGTTTAAAATAATTAATCTGAGGTTCTTATTTGCCGCCTTCTTTGGGGGCGTTAAAGTTCTTGTTTTCATGTGATTGCAGGACCTGGCTTTAACAAAAACAAAAACAAAAACAAAAAAAAAAAACACCATTCAGTAGAGTGGGATTTGCCATAACACATGAAAGTTTAACTTTTATATTTTAATTTCTGTGACTCTGTTTGTTCTCAAGATCTTAATAATTCACTGGGTTGCTGAGTGCATAGAAGAGGTGGATAAAGTGAAGACCTGCATGAATATTTGTGTGTGGGTTCAAAAACTCAGGCATAAACTGAATTTCAAAGATCCTTTCCTTATCAGGGAAGTATCCTAGGGTTATGTCTACACTGACAAGGTTTGGCAACAGAAGTGTTGTCAACATGCAAAAGGAGCCAAAAGTGAAAACCCATCAGACCAGTTTGTCTGTTTCTTGGAGCAGCTGGTACAGGAACCCACAAGGGGAGAGGCAATTCTCGATTTAGTCCTGAGTGGAGCGCAGGATCAGGTCCAGGAGGTAACTATTACAGGACCGCTTGGGAATATTGACCATAATATAATAACATTTAACATTCCTGTGGTGGGAAGAACACCTCAGCAGTCCAGCACTCTGGCATTTAATTTAAAAAGGGAATTACACAAAAATGAGGAGGTTAGTTAACCAGAAATTGAAAGGCACAGTGACGAGAGCCAAATCCCTGCAAGCTGCATGGAAACTTTTTAAAGATACCATAATAGAGGCCCAACTTAAATGTATACCCCAAATTAAAAAACATAACAAGAGAGTCACCGTGGCTTAACCACCATGTAAAAGAAGCAGTGAGGGACAAAAAGGCATCTTTCAAGAAATGGAAGTCCAATCCCAGTGAGATAAATAGACAGGAACATAAACACTGTCAAATTAAGTGTAAAAATGTAATAAGAAAAGCAAAAAAAGATCTTAAGGAACAGCTAGCCAAAAACCTCAAAAAACAATAGCAAAATGTTTTTTAAGTACATTAGAAGCAGGAAGCCTGCTAAAAAATCAGTGGGTCCCCTAGACAATTGAGATACAAAAGGAGCAATCAAGGACGATAAAGCCATTGCGGAGAAGCTAAATGATTTCTTTGCATCAGTCTTCACGGCTGGGGATGTTGGGGAGATTCCCAAACCTGCACTGTCCTTTGTGGGAGATGAATCTGAGGAACTGTCCTGGATTGAAGTGTCATTAGACGAGGTTTTGGAAGAAATAGAAAAACTTAACGTTAACAAATCACCGGGACCGGATGGCATTCACCCAAGGGTTCTAAAAGAACTCAAATGGGAAATTGCAGAACTGTTAACTGTGGTTTGTAATCCTTTAAATCGGCTTCCGTACCTACTGACTGGAAGATAACTAACGTGACACTAATATTTAAAAAGGGCTCTAGAGGTGATCCTGGCAATTACAGACCAGTAAGTCTAACATTGGTACCGGGCAAATTAGTCGAAACAATAGTTAAGAATAAAATTGTTAGGCACGTAGAAGAACATAATTTGTTGGGCAAAAGTCAACATGGTTTCTGTAAAGGGAAATCATGTCTTACTAATCTATTAGAGTTCTTTGAAGGGGTTAACAAACATGCGGACAAGGGGATCAGTAGATATAGTATACTTAGATTTTCAGAAAGCCTTTGACAAGTCCCTCACCAAAGGCTCTTGTGTAAATTACATTGTCATGGGATAAGAGGAAGGTCCTTTCATGGATTGAGAACTGGTTAAAGACAGGAAACAAAGGGTAGGAATAAATGGTAAATTTTCAGAATGGAGAGGGGTAACTAGTGGTGTCCCCCAAGGGTCAGTCCTAGGACCAATCCTATTCAACTTATTCATAAATGATCTGAAGAAAGGGGCAAGCAGTGAGGTAGTAAAGTTTGCGGATGATACTAAACTGTTCAAGATAGTCAAGACAGAAGCAGACTGTGAAGAACTTCAAAAAGATCTCACAAAACTAAGTGATTGGGCAACAAGATGGCAAATGAAGTTTAATGTGGATAAGTGTAAAGTAATGCACACTGGAAAAAATAACTATACATATAGTATGATGGGGGCTAATTTGGCTACAACAAATCAGGAAAGAGATCTTGGAGTTATCATGGATAGTTCTCTGAAAACGTTCACACAGTGTGCTGCAGCGGTCAAAAAGGCAAATAGAATGCTAGGAATTATTAAGAAAGGGATAGAAAATAAGACACAGAATATCTTACTGCCCCTGTATAAAACTATGGTACACACGCATCTTGAGTACTGTGTACAGATGTCGTCTCCTCACCTCAAAAAAGATATTTTGGCCTTGGAAAGGGTTCAGAAAAGGGCAACTAAAATGATTAGCAAAAGTGACAAGGAGTCCTGTAGCATCTTATAGACTAACAGATGTATTGGAGCATAAGCTTTCCTGGGCAAAGACCCACTTCATCACATGCATCTGACGAAGGGTCTTTTGCCCCAACTATGCTCCAATACATCTGTTAGTCTATAAGGTGCTACAGGACTCCTTGTCGCTTTTGCAGATCCAGACTAACACGGCTACCCCTCTGATACTTAAAATGATTAGGGGTTTGGAACAGGTCCTATATGAAGAGAGGCTAAAGCAACTGGGACTTTTCAGTTTGGAAAAGAGGAGACTGAGGGGGGATATGATAGAGGTATATAAAATCATGAGTGGTGTGGAGAGGGTGAATAAAGAAAAGTTATTCATTAGTTCCCATAATATAAGGACTACAGGACACCAAACGAAATTAATGAGTAGCAGGTTTAAAACTAATACGCGAAAGTTCTTCTTCACACACCGCATAGTCAACCTGTGGAACTCCTTGCCAGAGGAGGCTGTGAAGGCTAGAACTATAACAGAGTTTAAAGAGAAGCTAGAAAAATTCATGGAGGTTAGGTCCATAAAAGGCTATTAGTCAGGGGGTAGGAATGGTGTCCCTGGCCTCTGTTTGTCAGAGGCTGGAGATGGATGGCATGAGACAAATTGCTTGATCATTGTCTTTGGTCCACCCCCTCTGGGGCACTTGGTGCTGGCCACTGTCAGCAGACAGGCTACTGGGCTAGATGGACCTTTGGTCTGACGCAGAACGGCCATTCTTATGTTCTTATGTTCTCATTGTTGACATTTCATGGCCACATTGCTAGCACCCTGTCAACAGAGAGAGAAAATGTGGGCAAGTGCAGTGTTGTGAGAAGGCACAGCTAATCCCTGTGCTTCATGGGATTTCCTTGTAGCTCCAAGCTAAGGAATGTTAAAGCAGCACAACAGACTCTCCAGCTTTCCTCCTGCAGCAGCAGTCTACATGCTGCTGTTTTCCTAATGTAGGGTAGAATAGAAGTATACCAGTGATTTGATCTTTTTTCCCTAAATAGAGCAGCTCACTTATCTGTCAGGTACTTCCTGGAACTTTGAAAGGGAAGGGGCACATGCCTGCAGGGTAGCAGAGATCACAAAACACTGAGCACAGCCATCAGGGCAGGCATTGTGGGATGCTGGTGGAAGCCAGTACTCTGGACAAAACAAAAAGTTAGAGTCCATACTGGCTTTTTGACGACAATAAAGGAAGGGGAAAAGACAAAAGTCTCTCATGGGCAGAAGATTTTTGTCACCAAAACTGGGCATTTTTCCCGCCAAAGTCGTATTGCAATGTAAATGCTCTCACTGTTTTGTCACAAAATGTGCCAGTGTAGACAAGCCCTTAATGCTTGACCTAAGCCCACTGAAGTCCATGAGAGGGAATTTCTATTGGTTTTTTTCAATGGGTTTTGTAGGGTGTCCCTAGTTCAATACCATGGATCTGTACATAGGCATGGTGCGACTGGGAATTGAAGCTAGCCCTACTAAATGCAAGCGAGTGTGTCACTTCTCAGGCCATGTCTAAACTTAACCATAAATCAGTGCTCCAGAGATGATTTTATTGTGTTCAATTTAGCAGATCTAGTCAGGACCCGCTAAATCAAATGCTGAGAGTCGCCACATCGGTGCTGGTACTCGTACTCCTTGGGAGGAGCAAGGGAAGTTGATAGGGATGTTTCACCCATCAACCTTCTGCTGTGGAGATGGCACCAAAGTTCAAATTAAGGCATATTGACTCCAGCTATGCAATTAACTTAGCTGAAGTTGCCTATCCCAATTTGAATGTATCCCCTTTTGTAGACTTGGCCTCATTCACAGAGGTTAGTGCCTGGGGTACAGCTATAGATATTGCTCCACTCAGACCATACCTAGAGAAAAGCAATAATCAGCTAGTTTGTTCTTTCTTTTGGGATGGATCTCTTGAGTAGAGCAGAGCTTGGATTTGCTGTGCTGTTGTAAAATGGGTTTAAATTAGCTTTTTTTCTCACAACAGGGACATGAAAAATTGTATTTGATTGTATGCCCCAGCCATTCCACTCCCCATTAGATCGGCTAATCTGTGTTTGTAATGCACCTTGCAGGAAAGGTAAGATATAAATGCAACATAGTGTAAAAGAGGTTCTTGGATCAGAAATGAAGCAAACCAAAGTTTTGGTGAAGCCACATTTCTTTAAGCAAGAGCAGAGTGAATGTGCTTTTTTAACTGATTTTTTAAATATAATAGCTTTCTTTTTCAGTCCCCCTTACTTATATAGGTGATATATACCATCAGTTTAATGCAGCAGAGTCTCAACTAAATTCTAGCCTCTAGGCTTGTGATGTCAATCCAAACAGTGTTTCATGTGCTGCACCAAAACTAATCTTCCAACATCAGAGAGAAGCTCCTACATGGCATTGGCCTTCTTTGATCTTGTGTGACTTTGTTTTATGAAACAAAGCCAGTAGCTATATTTAAACACAGAGCAAAATGCTACTAACATTTTTTTAACCTATATGGTAGCAGTTGAGGGATTTATGCAAGAAAAGGCATACATCCTTTCTGTGCTATTCCATTTGTCATTTGTCTTACAACCTCAAAACTGATAGTGACTATTGCAGCATTCAATGGATTAAAAACAGGGGAGTAACTAGTAACATACTATTTCTAGTGGGAAGTATCACAAGGAGGCTGGCAATTAAAGAGAGTTTTACATTTTTCTGTGGAGTTCCACATTGCAGTGCCTCACAAAGGGATATAAAATCAGGAATGTTATTCCAGTGATGCATAACCAGTGAAACTCTATGTGCATCTCCTGTAGAAAGTGTTTGAATGAAACTCTATTAAGATGATCCTGGAGAAGGAAAATCCCTTTAAATAAGCCTCTGTTATTGCCTTCGCTTGTGAGACCCACGGTTGAATGCAAACTGTGTGGTATAAGTAACCATAATTCCATAGGCTATCATTACATAATCTGGAAGTGTAGGGCACCCCACTATTTTATTTTCTCTCTAAGTTCCTTTTTAATTTTTCCCTTCATCCTTGCTTTTCTTGTTCCTTATGTTTAAACATTCCTATCTATATAGGCACTTCTGGCCCTTTAGGCCTGACATATGATGTGACATATGAGATGATTTAATACTTTGTGCCCTTTTAGGCACACACAGTGCTTAGCAATCATGAATGAATGAATTTTCCAAACATACCCAGTGTTACTGTACGATGCACATTTTATAGATGAGTAAACTGAGGCACAAGGCTAAATGATTACAGAGCACAGCAGTATGGGGAGTACTTGTAACTGTGTCACTGAAGGATACTAGAGACACAAGATGTTTGCATGATAGAATGAGAACTGAACCCATGAGAACTGAATATGTGGTCTCCCAGTTCTTTGTGCTAGCCTTTAGACTTTTACGCTGCCCAGCTATGTTACCTGTTAAATTTGCATGCTAAAGTTGTGAGAGATACCTGGTCCTGTGTAGCTCTACATTACAATCTCTAGCTGTGTTTATAACCTTGATACAGCTATCTAAATTTTGCTCCCATCTTATTTCTTCCCTGTCACTGAATAGGAGTAGTTATTCACCGTTTCACCATCATTCAGAATGATACATTTCTTGTCTCCAGACTACCTTCTTTTGATCTGAACCAGTGATGAGTTCTAAACCTGTGTCTGCTACTATAATTAACTCTCTTCTTGATTTCAACATTATTAGCATGATTACTATATAAGATATTACATTACTGTCTAGAGATCAAGGACCTGCCATGCTAAGCACTATACAAATGCAGATACAATCCATTTCCTGAAGAACTTACAATCCAATTCGAAAAGACAGACACAAGTTGGGAGAAAGGAAGTATCATTATTATTCCTTTTTTACAGGTGGGGAAATAAAGCAGAGATATTAAATGCTTTGATGCATAGAAAATCTGTGGCAGAATAAGGAGTGGAGCCCAGATAACTTAAGTCCCATCTTTATGCCTTACCTGCAAGTATATCCTTCCTCTCCAAGGAACATTGATTCTGGAGGATTCAACTTCAGTATGTGGGCTCACTCAATTCTGACACTTCTTGCAGGAAATTTATCCCATGGCTCATCCACCACACTGCCTCCTTACCCACTCCCATGTTCTTTCTCACACAGAGTGAAAGCAACAGTGCTAGGTGTCAGCCTCCCAAAAGGGAATTCACCTTAACAGTTATTAAACTGTTTATTTCACTAAGTCACCAGCACCCAACAATTTTGTTACAGATAACCAGTAAGTTGAATATGTGATATGTCTCTGGGATGTATCCTGCCCTTCCAGAGGGATAAACTTTGAGATCTAAGAGGTAGCATGTTTTATTTCCCTTCTAAGTCCTATAATCCAGTTCTTGCTTAAACAGGTTTTCAGGGTTTTTTGATGTTGAAACACTAACAAATCATCGAAACAGGAAATAAAAACAGAGAAGCAAAAGTAGGTGAGATAGCACTGCCTGCTTGGCTTGTGCTTTGTGGATAATTTTTTTATAGCAAAAAAGTGACATCAGCGCTGCTACAGGCATGAATTAAAGATGAGAACTTAATAAAACTTGGTGGGTAGGGGAAGTTAGTGAGAGAGTAGGCTAACACAACAGTGTCATTATTTTTAAGTACACAGCACCACCTCTGCTTCAGCTTCACCACCACCACAAAGAAGTATAGGAGAAAACACAGCTGAAAGTGGTCTGTGGATCAAAACTGCCCTCTGCTGAGCAATCCTTGCATAAGAAAGCATTTCCAGTCAATGATTGAAAGATTAATTTATCTTTACCGCTGGGAAAGGAACTAGCTGCAATCCAGGATCCTTTCTACAGTTACCTTTGCCATGCCCAGCCAGGAATTCCATATGAAACTTGTCCGTGGGCATTGGGGGGAGGTGCTTAGAGGAGGTTGTGATTTTTATTAGATCTAAATATTGTGTGTGAGTGGCAATATAGCCACACTGATAGCATGGCTGAGCAGTCACCAATCTGTCTGGTGTGAACTGAGAATGTAAATCTGCAGTCACCATAATGATGTATGAAGGCTATGAATCTGGGCATTAATATTAGCTATGATAAGATTGTGTTTTTCAGGCAAACATATGGCAAAGAGTAGAGGGAGATGGGATGCTTACATCTGCAATAGCTGTGAATGAACAATTCCCATATAATGGAAAAGGTTCTGATAGAAAATGCACTTATTAATGTCACATTCTACAGTTTTCTAATGGGGTATTTCATGCTTGCTGGACTAGAGATCATGTATCCAGGCATCACCTGGCTTTTGAATTTGAAGATACTGTTATTGTCAGCTGGAAGGCTGGTTCATAGACCTCTGTCAGCTGATCCAGCAGTACTTGGTTCTAGAGTAATTCTCATTTGTATGGGAGTTCTCCATATGAAACTGCTGTAGATTGGGCATTCCCTTGAAATATCCAGACCACTGAAATGTAGAGAAAAGGTCAAGATAGGGGATGTAGGGGGAAATGCAAGGGGGTGTGAACAGAGGAAAAAATCTGCAGATAAAATATTCAGACATTTCATTAAAGCACAAGATCTTTTAGATGCCCAGCATTCCTAACAATAATAGATTTCTTTTCTCCTTGTAAGGAGAATTGTTCTCAAACTGGAACACTTAATCCAAGCCCTTTGGAACTCTAGGAGAGTTCAGCTCTCCAGCTAGATACCCATTTTATGGCACAAACTTATCACTTCCTGTCATCTGAAGAATTAATATGTGTAATCAAAATGTGGACTCCACTCAGCTATGAATGCAACATATAGGATAGTAATGCACTGGTGACTTTACTTCAGTTCCAAGATGGCAGCTGTCCACTCGGAATAACCTACTGAATTGGAACTAGTTGGTCCTCTATAGCAGATCTAGCAAGAGTGGAAATAGGGATAGTGCAGTGACAAGACACACATGTACCCAATGAATGGATGAGTACAGAGCTTCATTATTCAGGGCTATCAATCCAGTGCCTTTAAAGAGAATTGAAAATTCATAGGACAAGAGTGGAGAAAAAAATATAATAGTAAGACTCAAATCTTTCATTTGTTATTGATATACAGTAATTCCTCATTTAACACCATAGATGTGTTTCTGAAAATGTTCATGCTAAGCGAAAATGTGCTATGCGGGGTCAATTTTCCCATTAAAAATAATGGAAAAGGTGGGGGTTGCGTTTCAGATGGTGGTGGCAGCAAAGTCAATTTTTGTTGGTTCTGGGTAGTCAGCGTCAACATTAGATATCTAGCAACAGAAGTCGCCGCTGTTTGTTAAAACACAAAGATAAACACATAAGCGAGTGGAGGAGCGCTGTGACCACGTGTATTCATCCACTCATGCGTATTACCACTGTTTTCACCTACTTATATCACTGTGCAAAGTAGTCTGCCACTTGATTATTTTCGTGTTATTTTGGGGATGGTCGTGTTATTCAAAAAACGGTCCCCCCAAAAACTCATGCTATTGCGAAAACGTGTTAAGTGGGCATGTGTAAAACGAGTAATTACTGTAGTTAATTTTTAATAATGATAATTTAAGAAGGAAGAATCAAATGTACAACTACAGAATGGGGAATAAAGATCTGGGGCATTACAGTGGAGTATTTGTTGAATATAAGTCCACAGTATGATGTAGATATAAAACACACACATATAATTCTGGGGTGTATGAACAGGAGTGGGATATGTAAGACACGGGAGGTAACTATCCCACTCTGTGTGGCATTGGTGACACCTCAGCTGGAATATTGTGTCTGCTTCTGGAGATATATTAGAGAGACTCCAGAGGAGAGGAATAAAAATAATAAAAAGGTTTAAAAAATGTGACCCAAGAGAAAAGGTTATAAAAACACTGTCCATGTTTAGTCTTGAGAAAAGATGACTGAGGGAGGGACCTGATATGTCTATAAATATGTTGATGATTGTTTTTAGAGAGGACTGTGATCAATTGTTCTCCAAGTCCATGGAGGATGGAACAAGAAGTAACAGACTCAATCTCCATCAAAGGAGATTTAGGTTAGATATTAGGGAGAACTTTCTAATTATAAAAGGTAGGTAAATTCTGGAATAGGCTTCCAAAGGAGGTTTTGGAATCTCGATCATTTTAAGAACAAATTGGACAAATACCTAGCAGGATGGTCTAATTATACTTGGTTCTGTCTCAGTGCAGGAGCCTGGACTTGATGACTATTTGACAGACCCACTGATGGGAGAGTGTGCTGATGGGGGGGAGGACTATTCCAGGGCTCAGTAATTCAAAAGGGCCTGGGGTCCTCGTTGCTAAGGCTGCTACAGGGGCATCAGTGGGGCCTGGATCCCTGGCGCTTTTAATTCACCGCTAGAGTGCTGTATTGCATGCTCTAAGCTGTGCTGAAGTCTGTGGGAGGAGGGGCGTACCGTGGTCCAGGTGGCACTGAGGGCTGCCTGCCCCAGCCCAGTCCCTTCCACCTGAAGCCCAGCCCCTTCTGGGAGCACAGAGCCATCCCTCTCCCTTCCCCCCCACCTTGCCCAAGGGCTGGTGAAGCTGTCAGCTACCCTTTTACTTGAGTTACCTTCCAGCTAACTTCTCTAAGTGCCAATTAAGTCCCACTTAGGGGCTAGGGCTGCCGTGGGGAGAGATACCTCTCCTGAAGTCCTAGACCTGATATGGCAAGGAGAGGTGCTTCTCTCCACCAGCTCCAACCCAGATCTGCCCTAGACCTGCTGTAGCCAGGGGAGAGGCACTCCTCTCCCAGGCCCAGAGCAGCCCTGACACAAATTTGCCATGGCTGAAGGAGAGGAACTCCAGCCTGAATTCAGCCCTGGCATGGACCTTCCACTGTTGGGGAAGGTAGGGAATAATTCTGGACACTCTGGATGCAGGTGAAAACAAGTCAGAGAATTTATTACACACTCAGCACTCGTGGAGTGACAACCAGGGGTTAACCTGGTGAACACTGCTTAATCAAAACATTACAATAGATTATATAGGCGGCAGATGGATGGAGGAGAAGCAATTGGATAGGGTTTGTCGGAAAGATGAAATGAGCACGTAAGCCAGTCAACTACAAAGGTTACATAGCATCTCCGCCCATCGCCAGTTAAACACCTTATCAATAATACAGGTAATTTATTCCTAGCAAGCTAAATAAGCCAACATAAACAAGACAAGCATTTTAATGGCAACTTTGTCTGTTGAAATTATGATGCGTCTACTGCGGGATGATACCGCCTCGCGTTGGCGTAGTCCTTGGGTCCCAGGCTTATTATCTAAAATTAAAGGAAGGCAGCGAGAACAACTTTCACAAAGTTTGTTTTGGTACCAGCCAGTGTCTTATCGGAGTGAGACCCTCTTGAAATGTGGTTGCCAGGGTGACCAGGGTCATGTTAACTGCCTGTGCTGTGTATTCACAGGCCTGTCTCAAATTTAGGATTGAATAGGGGTTCTTAGCGAAATACCATGGACTGCCTCAGTTTACCCTACAGTTCCCTCCTCTTGACCTTAGGGTTCTTGAACCCACCAGGTTAAATACAACAATTTCAGGGTTTTTATTTTACTCTGGAAGCACCGGTACAGCACCAGCACTATTATAAATGTTACAATTGAGACTCCCCACATAATTTGACAAAACACTACCCCTATCCATCCCCAAGGTATTTCGTCGCCAGTAAAGGTGCTGCCCATGATTATAGTTTTGACCTCTACTGCCTGGTTGAGTGCCTCAGAGTATTGGGTTTTGGCATGGTCCACGGTTCTCCTTTTCTGTGTGTATCTCAGACGGCCAATCCCGATATGGCTTTGGGCATTGGCCACCAACTCCTCGATTTTTGCTCGCAGGGCCAGTGGACCCTCCTCTAGGTACTTACTTCCGCTGTGCCACTCGGGATCCCATATTAGGTTACCCGTCATTGCCGAAGTGCGGTAGAGCCGCGTCCCATCAACCATCAGGATCACACGGTGAGGGACTGTTATGCACATGGATGGATATATAGAGGGGCACTTCCTTCCGTTTAGTTTGATGGAGAGATCTGTCTGGGTAGTCAAACACCAGTAGGTACCGTTTATTTTGGACCAGCTCTGTATGTATTTGCTTCTCTGTGACGAGCACTTCAAACCTAGACAGATTTGTCATGATGTTATAGGGGCAGTACATAAAATTTCCTTATCGGAGTGGGTACAACAGTTCCTGGGGTCAAAAGACAGAAGATTATACTATGGCCTGTCCGTGTAGGCCTCTGGATTCTCAGAGATTTTTGGCATGAGATAGATGGGGACTCACCACCTCCATAAGGGCTGGCTGGACTTACAATTTTCTGGGTGGTGGTAGCTAAGGCTTGTCCTATTCTCCAACACTGGTCTTTTAAAGTTCTCTAATTTAGTACCGTTAATTAGCAACCCAATTCATCTCTGGTCCAAATATTTGGGTATGTTTAATGAGGTGGACAAAGAGCTGGACAAATCCTTTACACTGTTTAGGATCAACCAATTAGCTTGGCTGGTGTCTTTGCCTCCACGGGCATTGATATTATTGCATTTGCCAGCCTAGATTCAATACAGTTCCTTTCCTCTGCCTGTTGTGCTATGACATAAGTGTTGCTGACAGAGTTCCCAGCCCCAAACCAACCTGCGATGGTATCTGCTAAGCCCTGTCTCTGCCGAATTAGGTGCTCACCAATTTGATTGGTCAGTCTGGTAATGTTAGTACCTTGCTGGCCTATACCCTCTAAGGCAGTGGTTCTCAACGTGGGCCATATGGCTCCCCAGGGGGCCAGGCCTTACTTCTAGGGGGCCACATGGAAAAAACCGGAACATTAGGGAGCCACAATAAGTTTCTGAGGGGGACACCCAAACTTAACTGCCAGGCATATGATGAATGAGGCTCAGAAGGGGACCATGAGCAGAAAAAGGTTGAGAAACACTGCTCTAGGGCAGTGTGTACCTCGACCCTGTAGAACACCCTGTGGAACACCACAGAGGTAAGTACTGGTGACATTGGTCCTATCATTACCAGTCCTGGTTCTGGGACTGGGGCCTGTTCAGGACATGATGTACAATCAGGAGGCTTTTTTTGTCCTTCAGAACTTGGTGAATAGTATCCAAATGAGGGCAAGTTAGTAATGGCCATTGTTTAACGAATGATTGCCATGCCTCAGGGGTTACCTCTGTCTTAGCCTTAAGTGGTAAACCCTAGTGAGAGTCAGTAGGTCTCACTCCAATGGCTACCTCATCAGCATAGTTGGTGCATGCCCTGATATTAGGATTTGGTTTCTCCCCCACAATATCCCATACAAATTCTAATACCGAGGACTCTGTGTTCCTTGTTCTTATAGTGTCCATGTTATTACAATAAACAAAATGATTATGTGTGAATGAGGGGCGGCCCAAGGCCTTCTATTCCCCATCACTATTAATGTGTATTTGTCCTCCTATGTATGTGACTTGAAGCCAGGTTACTTTGACTGGAGTCATTGTTTCTCATATGGGACCACAGCGTGGTTCACGGATGGTTTGATTATTAATGGGAACCCATGCAATTCTATGATTCTTTCCAGGTATTCTTGAGGCCTTTTAAGGTATCAGGCACCTGGCACCAATGGGTAGCAGGGCAATTGGCTATTATTGCAATGGTGAGGTTACTAGTTTCCCCATTGTTGTGGGCATCTTTACTTAAATATTCTGATGTCCCACTCGCCCGTGTTGTTTCACTTACAGATTTCTTGTTATCTCTGGCCAAACCACTTTCATGGTTAGTGTGTAAGTTTGCAAAAGCTAAATATTTCATTAGTGTGGCCATTAAAGTAAAGTGAACCTGGTGATTGGTCCCCCTCTCCCAGTCTTTCTTTTCACATGGCGCACTCCTTGCTCCCTTCCTCCAGCTCCATAGGAGTAGCAGGAGCAGCCTCATGGTTACATTTAGGATTGAATAGGGGTTCTTAGCGAAATACCATGGACTACCTCAGTTTACCCTACAGGGAACAGGTGCTCTTTCTCTGGCCCCATAGAAGCTGCTGCAGCCATGGAGAAGCACCTCTCACTGGCTCCAAGCTACCACAGTGAGAAAGAACTAGGGGGTAGTCCCCTCTACCATGGGCAGCCTGCATCCAAACCCTTCATCCCCAGTCCCACCCCAGAGTCCAAACCTCAAGCTTTTGCTTCACTTCCCACATTTGAAGCCCTTTGGCTCCACACCACCCACCACATGAATTTTGTTATGTGCATCAACATGAAGGTGTTGCGTCAGGGTGTGACATATCACCTTCATATTGGTGCCTATAACAAAATGCATTCTGCATGTGGACATAAACATCAGAAGGAACCCTGCCTTCCATCCCTGCATCCCTGTTCTGTTTCTCTAGTGTTATCAATATTCCATTACAGAATTATATTTGCAACCTCGTTAAATAAAAATTTAACTTGCCATTTGAAAAAAAAAAAGAATCTTCTCTGCTAATGCTAATGACATTTTCTTTTATAAACAGGATAGTTGAGCTATCTGATTTCCTCTTTGCAAGAGATCTGTGGAGTTTTGTGTTCTTAAAGATAATTTGTAAATACTGTATGTCCCTTTCTAACAACTCTATAAACTACTGATGAGGAAATAAAAGGCCATTTTAATGTAGTCATGCTGAACACTTGGCTAACAGAGCTTGACCCACAGCACAAGGTTCGATATAGATCTTATTTTAGATCCTAACTTCCCCATAATTCAGGAGTAAAAATACAACAATGGTCCTGTAGCACCTTAGAGACTAATACAAAATTATATAGATAATATCATGAGCTTTTGTGGGCACAACCACTTCTTCAGATGGCAAATATGGAGTAAGAGGCATAGAGGTTGAATTGTAAAGCAGAAAAAAAGGTGAGAGGGGGAGGAGAAAAAAAACCTTGTCAATTAAAGTGTCCATGCTCAATGAGGCTAATAGAGTAATCTGTAATACTTAGCTTTGAATGTTGAATATAACAGCCCATCCAGTTTATGTCTTTGTTCAAGCCGTGTGAAATAGTATCAAATTTGCATATGAAGGCCAGTTCCGCAGACACTCTCTCTAGTTGATTCCTGAAATTGCTTTGTAAGAGAACATGGCTACGCCTCTGAGATAATTCAGGAGTGTTTTGATGGGGGCTGTGGAGTTAGCATTTAGTGACCAATTCAATTGAAGAAAATATTTTAAATGGATTAATGGTGGGAAAAGAAAAAATTGAACACAGATCAGTAAAAATTAATAAATAAAATTATAGCTTAAAAAGATAGCTATCTCCATCTCTGGGAAGAGAGGTGGTTTTTCAATATAGGATGCTGATCCATACAGAGATGGCATTGATGAGTTATGAGGGAATGGCTGACTAGGGAAGAAAGGAAAATAATCCTCAGGGTTATGAAAGAAATTTTCAAATTTCCAGGAATTTTTAACAGAACAATTTTTGAAAGGGGAAATGAAGTTAGTGTCATTTTACTTGAGGTGATTGATTTTTGGTGAGCAGGAGTTTTTCCTTTAATTTCTTTGAGAGTCCTTTGATCATTCTACCTATAGTTGGTGTTGGAAAGACAGTTTTAATTAGGTGGAATATTTAAATATTTATTGTCCTAGCAAACTTACCATATCTGCAACTCTGCAAAATACAGTGATTTCAATTAGAAGAGGGGCATGCAAACTTTATTTGTTGGGATTCACATGAACTGGCACTTGCTGAGCTGTAGTTTAAATGAACCCTAGTTCTCAGAGTGGAGTTTATTAAAACTGTATAATCTGCCTGAATTTATTGAATTTTTCATGGTTTGCACCTGAAACCAGAAATCCCTTTCAAGCATCCAAAACTCTGCCTAAGTTCTTTAAATGGTTTGTAAACCTACACATGTCTTTTAGCAAACCCAACCCCAGAGCTTTATGTTTGTAACATAACTAGGTATATTTGTCTATTACAAAGTAATGGCACTGTGACTTGTAGTAGGGATGTTAAATATAGGTTAATTGAATAGTCGATTAACCTCATGAAGTATTATTGGTTACTCAACTAATCTAGTTCCCGGGGGGTAGGACCCAGCCAGTGCACTCCAGCCCAACTCTCGAGGAGCCCCCTGCCAGTCTGTGTTGCTGCCTCTGTATCAGAAGCAGCAGCACGGGGTGCCAGGCGAAAGCTGGTCTGCATGGGGAGCCAGTTTAAAAACCAGCTCCCCTCGCGGACAGGCTGCCTGTGTATCAGAGTTAGCAGCATGGGGTGGCAGCAGCCCCTGTCCGGGAGGAGGAGGGGCTGAGCTCCCAGAGCCGGCACAAGCCAGAACTGAGCTGGGCTGCCTGACTGGCTCCTAATACACTTCAAATGCAGAGCCGCAGCAGGGTTAGGTCCCGGACCTGGTGTGAGCCAGGACTTAGTCGGGCTGCTGGCCAGCCTGCTAAAAATGTAGTGGCAAGTGGGAGGAGGAGATGCGTGTAGTATATAGCATTAACCCTATAAGCTTTGGCTTATCGCTTAATTGGTTGAGTACACTATTACATCCCTAACGTGTACCTCCAAAACATTTAGGTACAACCTCTTGATGATGAGTTGGAATCAAAGGTTCTTTGGATTGTAAACTGATGCAATGTTGTCTGCCTAATTCCCATACAGTTTGAAACAATAGCTCTGAAAGGTGTGAATTGCCCCTGTTCATCCCAGTGGGTTGTGGCCTCTAAAACCTATTGATAATATTGATAATTATATAATACTGATAAATATAAACCAGAAAGAAGAGGGAAGACCCTATGATGAAAATATACACAATATGCAGTGTGTGATGTCTTGTTTTAGTGTCTCAAGTAGGTGAAGTTTATTTGTTGGCACGGTTCCTTCCCATTATATTTAAGATGGTTGGCAGCCAGGTTAGCAAAAGCATAAGAATATTTGAGAGGATAAGCAAAACAAGCAAAAATAAATGTATAAATGTTGAATAACATATGGAGCCTCAAACTCAGAACATGTTCTTTTAGGAATCACTGGAATGGGAAAATGTGTTGCAGGAAGAGAATAAACACAAACTGATCTTAATGTGAGGCTTTTATAATTGGTTTCTTTAGGAAGCATGGAATCTATCCAATCTAAATACTCCTTTTCATAGTTAACCCTAATCCACTCAGGTCTTCCTTCTGCCTCTACACCAGTGTTTCCCAATTTTATTTGGCCATGGAACCCTTTTTAGCTTGAAAGAATTTCAAGGAACCCCTAGGTTCCAAGAAAAAAAAAAGACCTGCCACCATTTGTCGAGCCAAAAAACCCCCCAACATGCTGAGTCCCGCCGCAGTTTGTCTCTGTCTCTGTAAGAGAAGGTGAAGGAGTGCCAGGTTTTCATGGAACCCTTACTTTTGCTTCGTGGAACCCCAGGGTTCCGCGGAGCTCCAATTGGGAAACACTGCTCTACACGCCTGAATACTGGCCTAATGGGTTTTGTACTTCTAGCACAGGACGAATTGATTTCGAGTCAAGCTGATAAAATTCCATCCCCTTCCAGGTAATAAAAGGAATTGGGAAGAGTAAGCTAAAAAACAAACCCCTATATCATAATAGAAGGCTTATTTCCAAGAGCTATGTGCATTGTGCATTAGCAAGGAAGAACGTTTTGCTGTGACTGTAATGTTTTCAGTGGGATTTGATTTTTGTTGAGAGGCAGGATATAGTAATCTTGTAATGGAGAGCATTACAGCATAAAAGGCAGCTGTAGAAAGGCACCTACTAATGGCAGACTTTTTGGCCTAGAGTGGCCTAAAATTTCCAAGTGTTTCTTCCTGCTCCATTAAAATAATTTTCTAGATATTGTGTGAATGTGTGCCTGAAACTAGAGAAATGATTCACTGAGAACTCATGCTCCCCTCGCAGAAGCAGAGAAACAAAGCAGTGTTCTGTGGCTATTGTCAACCCTGTTTGTTCTGACTGCTGTGCTGTCTCCCAAGACAGAAAACAGTTGAAGAGCCCTGGCTTTTGCATCTTAGCACATTGAATAGTATGTTAATTGCAAGTTTTGTCAGGTGGATGGACTCATGTCCCAAAAGGGAAGTGGGAGATCTTGCAGGAAATAAATGGCTCTGCAAAGTATAGGGTGCCCTTGATTTCCTGAAACATGACAGAATGACTGAGCTCACTTCAGTTTCTTAATGTGCGTTTTGGCTTTTTCTGGAAAGGTAAATGGGTGTTTTAAATTCCAGTGGAGACATCAACACTGGTGTTTGCACTCAGTGGATGAAAAAGAGTGAACAAATTGAAGTTCAGAGTACATAAAGAACAAATTAGTTTATATGAAAAGTGGGGATGTTAAATTTAGGTAAATTAACTAATCAAGTAGTTGATGGAATTTCCATTGACTAGCCAATTAGCGGGGGAGCCTCAGCGGGGCTAGTTCCTGGCCTCAGGAGCTAACCTCACTGTGGTTCTGCCTTTTAAATGTATTAAGAACTGGCAGGGGGTGTGCAGGGGCAGGGAGTACAGGATCTTTTGAAACAAGGCATTCTGTCAAAAATGCCCCGTCTAAACTGCTGTTTTTTTTCGAAAAGTCCCGTTTAGGAAAAAAGCAGCGGCCGCCATTATGCAAATGAAGTGCAGGATATTTAAATCCCGGCTTCATTTGCACTTTCGATACGTCTAATTTACCTCCCTTTGCCGACAGAGGGGTGTAGTTTAGACGTAGCCAGAGTGTTGGGGCCCCCAGTACGCCAAGGAACCACTGCTGCTGTCCCCACTGCCCCCTGGCTCAGCCCTGGCCCTCCTCTGGTTTCCGGAGGAGGGCCGAGAGGCAGGCTAGGGCTGGCAGCAGCCGGGGGGAGAGAACGTGGGGACCGATAGGCCAGGGAGGATGGGGGAGCCCAGGGAGGAGGCCAAGGCTGGCTGCAAATGGAGACAGGGCTGGGGGGACCAACAGGCTGGGGAGGGGGCAGGGAGGAGGCCAGGGCTGACTGCGACCAGGGAGAGGGGTGGGGGATGACAAGCCGGGGGAGGCCAGGGAGAAGGATGTGGGGGCCAGGGAGAGGCAAGGTATAGCTGTGACCGGGAGGGAGGGAGGGAAATGAGAAGCCAGGGGAAGAATGGGGGAGGACAAGAGGCCAGGGATGGGGATGGGGGAGGAGGCCAGGGCTGGCTGTAGCTGAGGGTGGGACTGAGACCCAGGGGAGGCCAGGCAGGAGGTTGGAGGGGCCCAGAGTCCAGGGCTGCAGATGTGGAAGAGAGGCGGCCAGAGGCTGGGGCTGACGTGCCCCCTGGCCTTCCCCTACCCAGCAGCCGGAGGAGGGCTGAGAGGCTGGGGCTAGAGCGGCCCCCAGTGGCTGAGGCAGAGCTGGGCTTGCTTACGCCCAAAGACAGTGGGGTTAGCGAGTGTAGTGAGCATGGGGCACCGCCCACTAGTAGATTCTTAATGTTCCTTTCCTCCATTTGAAACATTCCCAGGGAAAAGGGAGATCCAGACCCCTCTGACTGGTAAGAGGAAGGAGTCTGCACAACTAATCTTTAGGAGTTGGAGACCCAATTAACACTACATAGTTACACCAGCATGGCTTATTTGACGAGGAGCTTGGGAAAAAAAATCACACTTAACATAGCTGTACTGACAAACCCATTGATGTAAAATGCGTCTGTCAGCTTACCTAACATTGGGCAAATGGCACTGCTGTACTGGCAGAAGAACACCTGCCAGCATACACTGCATCCATGCCTGGGTACTCTGCTAGCATAGCTGAGGTAACATAGGCAATGTCACCAGAATAAGAAAGACAAGGCATTGGTGGAAAAGGTTCACTATTGCTTATCAGGGCAGGTAGCCTCATTCTCTAAGAATTCATTCCTAGAGGGGGAGGTTCACTGGCAGCATGTGCAGTTCCATCCAGTGCCAATTGTGTAATATATTTGGAATCCTGTGGTTTGTAGCAGGCCCCTAAGGTGCTAGGCACTGTATAATTCCAGAACAGAAAGACAGTTCCTGCACCAAAATGCATTCAGGTACATATCCACTACTTCTTCAGGCTACATAACTTGTGGGTAGGGAGGCATTCTAATTAGAGTTTCAGTATTTCCTGGTGTAAAAAGCCTCTCAGCATTCTCCCTAGGGACTCAGATCTGTTTTTCTGCAAACTAAAGAGGAATTTGATGAGACCAAACCCTGCCCATAGCTCCTTTTCCCCCCACTAATCTCTAAAATAAGTTTTCCCACCTTTAGTGATTATTTTCTTCCTTTGAGTGGGAAAATTGGGGTAGTTCCTCTCTGATGAGACATCAGTGGTTTGCTGCAGTATAAATCTTTCTTCTGCTCAACTCTCCCTTTTTCATCCATGTGGCCTTGCTCCTTTGACAGCCCCAAAGGAGGCTAGATTTTTCTGCCTAGATTCCTCCAGTCCTGCCATCACACACCCGCTCACCCCTCCTTACTCATCTTACATGACTGCTCACTTTCACTAGGCTCTTCATGGCTCTGCTGGTGCTCTGGGGTGAGCAAAGGGCAGGAGGGAGGAAGGAGCAAGGATGCTGTGGAAGCAGCGTGTGACTAGCGCTAAGACGAGCATGAGAGATGGGAAGAGGGTTTCTTGAGAGAAAGAGTGATAATGTGAAATTGAACCTGGTTTGTGTAGGCAGACAGGGGCAGTGTTCACTCTAAGCTTTTCCATCCATGTGCAGAATAAATTTTTCTGTGTACTCTGAGGCATGTGCAAATGTGCAGCACCAGTAGAAACAACAACCTAGCTGTGGGTGCTCTGCTAATCAGCTGGGTGGCATCTTAATATCTCCTGAGTGACCACACAAAGGCATAGCTTACAGGGGACACTGGACAGAAGTGGATTCCTCTGACACCTTGGCCTCTGTTCTCCAGTGAAGCAGCAGTGCTGCAGGAGCCCTTGATCAGCAGACATTTTGGAGCAGAGATGCTTTGCTTGATACTTGGGAGAACTGTGTCACGGGAGGAATGTCATGTCTTCCTGCTAGGGTCTTGTACTTCTAGTGGTATTGATGCTATGGTGTGGTGGGGAATGAATGCAGCACCTGGAGAGCCTTTGAAGTAGGGATGTAATAGTATAATCGACTAACCAAGAAGCAAAAGCTTATAGGTTAATGCTATAGATATACACTACATGCATTCCCTCTCCACCCCACCAGTGAATTTTTTAGCAGGCTGGCCAGTAGCCCGGCTCAGTCCTGGTTTGTACCGGGTCTGGGACCTGCCCCTGCTGCGATTCTGCATTTAAAGTATATTAGGAGCCCGGTGGGCAAGCAGCCCGGCTCAGTCCTGGCTTGCGCCAGTTCCAGGATCTATCCCTGCTGCGGCTTTGCCTTTAAAGTGTATTAGGAGCCAAGTGGGCAGGCAGCCCAGCTCAGTTCTAGCTTACACTGGGTCTAGGAGCTCAGACCCTCCCAGGACGGGGGCTGCTGCCACCTCGTGCTGCTGCCTGTCTATCAGACACAGCAATGTGGGGCAAAAGGCAGCCAGTCCACGAGGGGAGCTAGTTTTTAAACTGACTCTCCTTGCAGACCAGCTCCCACCTGGTGCCCCATGCTGCTGCCTCTGATATAGAGACATCAGCACAGAGTGGCAGGGGGTCCTCGGGAGTGAGGCCAGAGTGCACTGGCTGCTAGCCTCACCCCTGAGGACTATTGAATAGTCGAGTAACTGATAAGAATTCATGAGGTTAATCAACTATTCAATTAATCGATATTTAACATCCCTACTTTGAAGAATCAAGACTCAACATTTAAATAGAGTGCACCTTTTTCCCCAGGATCCCAGCATAGCTACAGTTCTTCCACTCCTTGGATGCAAGCCTTTTCTCCTCCCCACTGTATTTCCCATTCCATATGCCCTGCCCATCCCTGCTAAGCACCAGGAGCCCCCACAGTCTGCACACATGCCCCTGCTGCTGAAGCTGCCCCTCAGCGGGGGCAGAGTTCATCAGGAAAAGGAGAAATGTAAGTGAAATAAGACATAGATGAAAATTCTGAGAAGTTGCATCAGATAACCTGAGTGAAACTCATTCTGATTATGGCCATTTAGAGTGCTTAATTTAAACATTTCTGGTATTTCCTTCAGTCTGAGGTGCTATCAGAACATGTGTGTATATGGAGGGGTGTGCATATGCTAGTGTGTGTGTGTGAGAAAAGGCACTAAAGTCAAATGATGCAAAAGTGTGACACACTTAATAGACCCACTTCATTTGCAGTTTTGAGAAAACCTTGACTGTGAAATCACCATGGCTACTTTTAGAGAGACAAAGTGAGTGAGGTAATATTGTCCACGGCACCAACTTCTTTTGATGAATGATACAAGCTTTTATGCTTTCAAAGAGGAGTACCTCATGTCTGGGAAAGGTACCTTCAGTGTCACAGCTAAATACAACCTCTAACAGATGAGTTAATACATGTTGCTCCAATAAAAGGTATTACTTCACCAACCTTGTACCTCTGATATCCTGGATCAAGACAATTACAACATGCCAACAACAATGGATGCTTTTGTAGTATTGTCATATGCATATGTGCATTTTGCACCGGGATTCTTGTCCTTGGTGAATTTGCCTAATGGAGCACCCTCAATTTGCTTTTGAAATACTAGTAATAACCAGTGCAATCAGCAATTTGATCGCCTGCAGGTTGAGCTCACGTTTGTTAATGTTCAAAGATTAACAGCATTCAGATTTGCAAAATGCCATGCTTCAGAGAGTAAAGCTCTTTCCCTCATACCTGCTGCATATTAGTGAAGTGGGTAAGCACATCTTCAGAGGGATTCTGCCTGTCAAGCCTACTTAAGGGCAGTTAAAACAAGTCACTTAAACCCTTTCAAGGCTGCTGTTTATTGAAAAGAGACAGGAGCTCAAGAAAGCTATTAATATGCTAAGGGACTGGTTCACTTACTTAATTGTAATGCAAATAAGATGCTTTAAATCAGTGCCGTTACGCATCAGAAAAAGCCCTCTGAAGGAGTTTTGCCTCCTGATACAATAAGCTCCTTTCAAACTGAGCTCTGAGGGTTTAGGTAGCTTCTCCTCTTCATTGGAAAGTTGCCCCAGGTGACATAAGGTTCATGTACTCTTGTTAGTAGTACATCTCCTTGAGACTTCAGCAATCAGACTAGCTGCTCAGTGGACAGCCTATTGTTTAAAGTGAGGTCAAGCAGAGGTAGTGGGGCTTGAGAATTAGGGTTGCCAGGTGTCCAGTATTCTACTGGACAATCCGGTTTTTGGGCCCTCTGTCCGGTAAAAAAATCCAGAAAATACCGGACATGTGCAATGTCCAGTATTTCCTGGATTTCTGGCTGGGTGCTGGATGGAAGCCTGGTGGGGGCTGGAGGAGTGGCTGGGAGGCAGGGCGTGATCGGCGCTGGGAGTCTTGGCTGCATCTGACACCTTGGGGAGGAGGAGAAGCCTTGTCCCTGCTCCTGAGCATGTGGTGGAGCCGCAGCCGGACTCACTCGCGCTTCTCCGGACCGTGTGTGGGACTGACAGCGCCCCAGGATCTGTATGTGCCCGGGTCAGTCCCGCCTCCCCTCCCGCTTCCCCCGACGCTTCCCGACCAGCTCCGCTGCCCCCGACCCCCTCCTGGCCACCCCTACTTCTTGCCGGCCGGTTCTTCTTCTCCTGATCTCCCCTGGCCAGCCACGCTGCCCCACCCCTATCCCATCTCCCGGGCCAGCCGTGCTGCCCTGACCCCACCCCACCCCGCATCTCCTCCGGCCAGCTGAGCTGCCCCAGACCCCTCCCCATCTCCCGGGCCAGCTGTACTGCCCTGACCCTCCGCCCCGCCAGCCCTGCCCCGGCCCCCATCTCCTCTGCCCAGCCGCGCTTCCCGCCTCCCCATCTCCTCTGCCCAGCTGCGCTGCCCCGACCCCCGCCCGCCAGCCCGCCCCACCCCCAGCCTTCCCCATCTCCCGCGGCCAGCCGCGCTGCCCCGCACCTCCTCCTCCTGGCCGCTCCCCTGTCTCCCCCCCCATCAAGTGTATCCGGTATTTTTTCTAAACCTACCTGGTAACCCTATTGAGAATCCAGTTTGACATTTGCTCCAGCGGTGGTGAGTTTTATGAAGACGTCATCCTTATATGACCCAAACCTGTTAGTTAGAGATATGATTTATAATACCCATTCAAACCAGGGAAAATAGCCCCACCTTTATAGTGCTGAGACTGCTGCTGTGACACTGAAATGTAAATGTTTGATTCTCTTTGTATTAGATGCTTGTATACAATATTAGAATAAAAAGACGACTAATGTGGTGATTGTTCTTCTTAGAGACGTCTTGAAAAAACACTCCAGTAACATGATAACATAGTGTTCTAGAGAATGTGGCAGAAGACATTTTCCAAAGATAAACAGAACGATGAAGCTTAGGCAGGGGAAAAGGCAAATCAAATGCAAGCCACAAAGAAGAGACGGTATTACACCAGATATTAAATAGTACGAAACCTCAAATCCAATACTTACTTACTACAGAAAAAGTCTCAGAGGGGTAGCTGTGTCAGTCTGTAACTTTAAAAACGAGTAGTCCTTGGCAACTAAGAGACTAACAAAAATATGTAGACTCATGAACTTTTGTGGGTAAAACCCACTTCTTCAGAGTGGAATTCCACTCCAATTTATCAGAAAAAGTGGATTTTACCTACAAAAGCTCATGATTCCATATATATTTTAGACTCTAAGGTGCGACAAGACTATACCTTTTTTTACTTATTGCAGTTTACAAACTAATAGTCTTAGGTATTCCACAGTCAGCAGTTCCCTAATTTCTATCAGACAATTATATTTCACTGATTATTCTATCACACATACCATTACCCAGTGAATTTACAATAGCTCTGTGATCTGATAGATCCATTAAGCTAGGTCTGAAAGTTTCAGATGCTGTCATTTGAGTATTCAGAAAAAGGAAGATAAATTCTAGTAAAAAGAGCATGAGCACCTCATAATAAAGGCAATCTCTTTCTATATAGTTTCATGTTTAAGGGAATGATCTTTCTAAAGTCAGTAGGACTCTAAATGTTGGTTCAGCCTCTAAGGCTGACTACATCCCTGGTGAATTTTTATAATTGCATTGAAACCCATATTAAATTTAGTATTGTCCGAGGCCCTGATCCTGGAAAATCTTATTCACATGCATAAATTATGCATGGTGGTTTCAATGGAACTGCTCCCAGCATGTAAAGTTGAGAACGTGTTCCCACGTGCCCCACCAATTAAAAATGAAATATTTCACAAACCAGAATGGGTGGAAATCAGATAGGTGGTTGGCTGTCAGATTATTCATAGATAAATCTTGTGAGTTTCTCAAAGAAATTGACTTGTCAGGAGCTGTTTCATTTCTGAAAGCTCAGCATGAATTTAAACAACTCACTTATTGACCCAGGCAAATATGATATTTTTTAAATAGACCAGCCTGAATATGTTTATTCAGTAATGGCACTCTGGGCAATTATAATACTACATGGTGTCCGGCGAGCAAAATGACTGGTAAGTGACATTATGTGATTGCTGTAATAGCTTGTTGTAGTTTCAAAACATATGTGTTTGCTCTGAGTGAGAAGAGAACTGTTTTTCCAAACACTTGTTTTTGCCATTGCTTTGGTACTCTAACAAAATCTTGATGATTTTCATTCTCAATGTGTAAGAAGCAGTATTTAGGGTTGTGTTGAAGTTCTTTTATAAAAACCTTTGCAATTTAGATATTGTTTGCGTCAAGTATACAAATAAAACTGCTCTCAGCTGCAGTTCTGGATATCACATAGAAACACAACCCTTCACTGCAGTTTCATTGGGTGGGACATATATTCTACACCTCCATTACACTTGAATAACTTCCTGCTCTGTGTGTGTCTATAATGAAAGGGATATGTTCATGTGTGAAAAATATGTTACTCTATTTAGTTTATTCTGTTTTGGGAGCTTTCCTGCCCAGCTCACTGATGGGAAGGAGTTAAGGCTCCACCTCCTTCTCACACCTCCTTATTCACCTATTCTGGAAAGGAGTCAGAGGAGTAGCTAATTCAGGTGCAGGGCTTACTCTCTGTATTCCCAATCTCAGATTCTGAGGATATTTGGCTGTTAGCAGTAGCTGGGAATCCAAACACTTGTTAATTTCAACTGCTGGATTATGGTTTTTCTGTTTGTCTGTCCCTGAAGAAGACTTTCACATTTTGACAATTTGCTTCACTTACTATTTGTTACCAAGTGTTAGTTTACCACTGTGGTAAGTTATAACTAAGAAAATGTTTTCTCTATTTACGAAAACAGAATGCTTTCTGCGTACATTTTAAAAAAGAACGTGATGATTTTAGCATTGAATTCAATTTTGTATGCTGTTTAAATAGACAAAGTTATTTCCATCAGGCTTTTAGTTCAAGATTTGCAACTACTGGATCATTTCGCTTTTCATACATTTCTCAGTTTAAAATGGTTTTCGAATTTCAGTGAAATTACACAGAATGGTTAATAAATGAATAACACACCCATGTAGTGAAATCAGTCTTGTTTGCATCTCAGGCAGTATAAATTTAAATGAAATGCAAGGCCTTGCATAAGAACAATCGTTTTAAATGCAGATACTGTTTTCAACCAAAGCCACCTCCGTTATCCTTAATTTTTCACAGAGATATCTTTGGCAGCAAGAAGGATTTTCACAGACCGATTTGAGGTGCGTAATCGGAATACTAAGACTACAGACACTAAGTGTCATTTAATGGATGAGGCTTAGGAGTAACTGCTGCTCAGGAATAACCCAAGAAACACTTCACTGGTAACGAAGGCAGAAGTGTAATTAGACTTCTACATGAGTGTAATTAGGCTGATTGCATAGAAAGAGTTCATATGGTTTTCAGATGTATGAAGAGTCATTTTGTCTCAACTGTCTTGTCCCTGAGCATGTGGCATAACAGGGTTCAACTTTAACAAAAAAAAATAATAAGAGCACCACCCAGAGACACATTATTTACCTTGTGGCATTTTGTAGCTTATTTAGGGTTTGATCTAAGCCCTTTGAAGTCAAAGGGAGCTTGTTCCCTGACTTCAGTAAGCTGTGGATCAGGTCTTTTATGAATACGAGTTTGAAAGCTCATGATACCATCAAGTTTGATTGGCAAGTCCATCATGAAAAGTGACTTTCTTTAAAAGTCCATGTCATTGTTTGCTAAGTAAGGTGGTACTAAGCCTAACATTTCTGGAGAATCTATTCTGCCTTGCTCACTTCTAATCAGCAGGTTCTGTTTGCTGAGAATCTGACACATAGCCTGTTGAAATCTATGTTCCTCTGCTCTGAATTATTTCTAGCTAAGATGGGGGCCAGATCCATTTACAGAGACCTCTTACAAGCATCCATCAGTCCCACACAGTTGAAAGGAGAGGAAGGAGCTCAGCAGGATTCGACCCAGAGAGGTCAGTCATTGCAATTAATAAAGTGAAGTGCCAGTGAAAATAGAACTTATGTTGGTTGCTCTGAAACCCTGTCTACTCTGCAAATATAACCGTGACAGTTTATAGTATTTTCAAAAGTTTCAGAGGGGTAGCCGAGTTAGTCTGTAACAGGAAAAACTTAAAAAACAACAAATAGTCTAGTAGCACCTTAAAGACTAACAAAACGTAGACAGATAACGGTCATCTGAAGAAGTGGGCTGTGCCCACGAAATCTCATGATACTGTCTACATGTTTTGTTAGTCTTCAAAGTGCTACTAAAAGTGCAACAAACTATTTGTTGTATTTTAAGTTTTTCAGTTTACAGAATGGTTATCCTCTTACCCCAACTTTGTCATTTCCAGACTTTAGGGAATCTTCACTCGTCATGCCGGAGGTCAACCTTCCGGTGTTCGATTTACTGGGTCAAGTTAAGACCTATAAACCGAACACTGAGGGCAACACCAGTTGGTACCTGTATCCCTCACAGTCACAAAGAGTAAGGGAAATTGACAGGGGCGTTTGCTTTCATAGGCTTCCCAGTGTGGGGACAGCATTAAGCTCAGCTAAAGGTAAGCTTACTGCAACTATGCAGTTTACATAGCTGGAGTTGCGTACCTCAAGCAGACCTTCCAGGTCTACTATAGACCTGGCCTAGCTTGGTTATGAAATAAGATTAAGCTCCAGTTTATAACCATCTTTGTAATCAGGTTAGGGACTAATGTAATGTGACCAGGCTTCTGAACACAGTTACATTTGCAGTGTGGATAAAGCCTTAATAATGATAGTTATAAAATCAATTTAAAGTTGTGGGTTGCCAAACTGAGACCCACTTGTGAGGCAGGGGGGTCCCAAGTATACGTTTTTGGTAGGAAACTTCTTCTTGGTGCTGGCTTTTCCTTTTTTTCTTTCTTTCTTTCTTTCTTTCTTTCTTTCTTTCTTTCTTTCTTTCTTTCTTTCTTAAGGTCATGTCTTTTTTTTCATATTTAATATAGCACATGCTATCCAGGTAAATTGACTTGGTGTCAGGCATGTACTTGAGTGGGTGTTTATACCCAGCATATACCATGTAAGCGTAAACTAGCATATTCCCTAATTGGCACACATCCTAGTTCCACTAACTTCAAATTAGCTCATTGATTTTTGTAATAAAATAACTAAAATTTTAGTGTTTTTTAACAAGATTCTATTGTAAAAACTTTAAATAGCAGATATGGGTATAGAAAAATAATAATTATAAGTGTTTTGATACCTTGTCCCCATTACAAATAGCCAAAATTTGTTCCTGCCATGGGGGCAGGGGACTGGACTCGATGACCTCTCAAGGTCCCTTCCAGTCCTAGTATTCTATGATTCTATGAAAATAAACCTGAGTCAGCTCCACATTTGATTATTTTTAATCTACCTATTAAAATGTTTTCAGAACCTCCAAGATGTTTTATTTTGTATATTAATAGTATAAACATGCATGAAAATATAGGAAGGCAAACATACAGGTTGTACTGTATATATGTTTGGTTATATATGAAAAGCTGTCATTCTACATTATTCCTTGTCAGAGAATCATCTTTTAGCATCCTGTACAATTGAAATGAAGTTATGTTTAAAAGATTAACATTTGCACTTTGAAGCTCATGGAGAAAATCTCTGTATTTACTTTGAAAATTCACTGGCTGACTGCATTAACAATTTATTGGCAGCTGTCTTCTTCCAATGGAGATGTTCAGTGGGTTGGGTTGTGGTATATAGTCTGTACATCTTGGGAACAAGCTGGCTTCAGCTTTTACCAGTCTGTTTTTGAGAAATGCTGTTTAGCATTTTTGATGTTGATTTAAGATGTCATAGAGAAAGGTGTTACACAAGAGCAGGGGCTCTTGTGCATTTCAAAGCCATGGAGCCCTGGGTCAGTGGGGGAATCACTGTATGCCGCGTGGAGCCCGGGATCAGCTGAGTAGTCCCCAGCTAACCCTGAGCTCCATGGCTGCCCCTTTGAAACACAGAGGCGGTGTTTCAAAGGGCAGCCGCCACACAGCTGATTGCAGGCTCAGTTGTGCGGCACTGCTCCTTTGAAATGCCAAGGTGGCAGTGCCATAGAGCCCGGGGTCAGCTGACCCTGGGTTCTGGGGAAATGCTTCTCGGAACCCAGGGTTAGCTGGGGAGTCCCCAGCTGACCCCGGGCTCCACTGCGCTTCTGCATTTTAAAGCGGCAGCGCCTCACAGCTGAGCCACGATCAGCTGTGCAGCGGCTGCTCCTTTAAAACACTGCCTTTGGGTTTCCCGGGCTCCGCTGTGCAGTGCTGCCACTTTGAAGTACCCTTTCTCCCCCCCCTTTGCTGCCTCTATCTTATAGAGGCAAGGGGGGGGGGCGGAGAGGGCGGATCAGCTAGTCGACTAGTCAACAGACTATCCAATAAGCAAATGCTTATCAGATAGTCAACTAGTCCTTAACGTCCTTAATTCTAACTAGATCTCTAAAGTTTATTTCTGAAGCTAAAATCCCTTCTGGCTTCACATACTCACTCTTAAGTGCAGAAATAGCCAAATTGGTTGAAGGATGTGTTCAGAACATATTTTGATGGAACATGGAAACGTTCTCATGTGTGGCGCTAGATCATTCCTTTCTGTGTGCCATCAGGATTCACTTAGGTTTTAAGATTGCTTATTCAGCTGCTTCTATAAAAGCAATAACAAAAGAATTTTTCGGTGCTCATTGTAGCACTTTTCATCCTCAAAGCAAACCACCGACATAAACTAACAGACCCTCACCACATCCTGCTAGGACAAGCATGCATTATAACCATTTCACACCATGGAAACCAAGGCATAAAATGGGTGAGCTACTTTCCCAGGACTGCAATGGCATCAGTGCTGTAGGTTGTATTAGAATTTAGGAGATCATCCTATTTTCCAGCCTTGTGCACAGACCACCAATGCTCCCTGTCATCTTTTCCATCCATATGCAGATTTTTTCCCATCCATCTGTAAATGTTTTATGTGCACTGAGGCATATGCAAAGGTGCAGCACAGGAGAAACACAAAACTAGCTATGGGTGCTCTGCTAATCAGCTGGGCAGGAAGTGAATTTCTCCTGAGCAATTCCAAAGCACCCAGCTAATAGGGACCACTGCACACTACTAGATCATGTTGTATGCCTTCAGCCCTAAACTGTTGGCTTTGCCACTCATCCACTTACAGCCCACTGCTCAGGGTGAAGTGTTCTGAGATGGGAAGATAGATCCCTGTCAGGAGTATACTTGTGGATGTTGAAATGGAGAAGAGGAAGGCAGGATGTTTATATTAAAAGGCAGTTTTCAATTTCTTCCTATGTTCTTTTCTCACCTGTAGAGACAGCATGTGCACCATGTACTTGTGGAATGTAAGGAATTCATTCTAAGGTTATTATACAGTGTGGGGTTCAAACTACCATATCAAGGTACAGAAAATAACGTTAGCAGACTGGAATGTAAGGCCTGCCTTCAATAGGAAATAGACTGTATGTATTTGCTTACTGCTTGCTTTCCTTCTTCGCTTTCTCTGTACCACTTAGTAGGGTGTGAAGGTTGGGGGGAGAGAGGAAGATGGAGATCAGATACATTTACATTTGATTTTTCAATCAGGATTGTAGTATCTGCTGCTTTCTGTGAGTCTGCACAGTGGTGAGATGCAGATGTTCTACAACTGTCTTCTTTGTGACTAGCCTGGAATTCTCTCTTCCCACTCATTCTGCTAACACCACAAGTATCAAAGTGATAGCAATCATAATTCTCTGTGGCATTCACGGCCGCAGTGTGGCAATGTTGGGAACAGTCTCTTAGGTCAGGGAAATCCCCCAGAAAGCCAGAAGCCACAAACCAAAAGTCCCTACTTGGTTTGGTTCTGACCAAACTTGTATTCCATGCAGCTTGAGCTACATTTAAGTTTTGCTGTTGTAACTGTTGGTTATAAGTGTGAAAGGATAAGCCTCTTAGCCAAACACTGCTGAGCTGACAAAAGCAAAATGTGTGTTATATTTTCTTTAAGGAACTGGTTTCATCTAGACCTGCAAAAGCATTGTATTTGTCTCCACGAAACCAGCTTACATCAGAAAGAGTTCACAAGACCTGTCCTAATCCATGTGTACCCAGAAAGAAAATATACTGTAAAGAGCATAGACAGAATGTGTGGTGCATGAGGATAGAGGTGGGGAGTGCTAACAAACAAGCAGCAGCTCCCATCCACTAAGGCAAGTTAGTTTGTCCCAAAGTTACCTTTTTTTAGTTGACTGGGCACTATTGTTATTGCAGGGTAGCTGTGCTATCAGGGTTTGTAGAGCAGTGGTCTTTGACAAGAAAAGCCATGTGACTAAGAGGTCTGCAAAGAGGTAACATCTGAGAACTGTTGCTGTGAGGGATTTGTGCACTTCCCCTTCTGATCACAAAGTGACTGACAAACAGCAGCTAAATTTGGAGCAGTTCTATGTGCTTTGCACCAGTGAAAAATAGTCTCTCATTTTCCCCCTTAGGACTGTGCCTGGAGAGGCTAATGGTGACAAAAAGCAGTAAGTGGCAGGGACTCCAAGGAAGTATAAGGCAGCTGGCAGAAAGTGGTGGTTAAGGGTGGGAAATGCTAGAGCAGCCTCCCTCATATGCCATTGCTTCCCATCCCATTATATATCTTCCGTGCCATCTCATTAATTTTGCTTAGTTCGCCCCCTCCTGTAGTTCCCCTGTCCTGCCTCTATACCCCTTCAGTTCCTGCTTCTCTCCTCTCACCTCTGTTCCTTTCTGGCCCTGCTCACCCCAAGCCACCCCACCCTCTGTCCCTGTCTCCTCACCATGCCTGCTCTGGCACTCCTGCCTTGCTTACCATCAGTGGTGAATGGGAGATGCATGTTAATCAGTCAGTATTTATAGTGCAGCAGCTCAAGTGATTCACGGCCTTATTGTCCTGGGTTCTATTCAGACAGAGTCACTCATGATGCCTGCTCAGAAGATTACATTCCACATGGAAAAAAAATTCTTACTATTCTCCAGGTCTTAGCCTTTCCCTTGCTGCTTTTGGCCTTTTTGGTATCAGATCCTTTTTCCACCTGAAAGAAAACAGGGTAGGGAATGCACTGTCCTCATTTTGCTCCTAGCAATAATTCAGCTACCTTTAGCAGTGGTTTTCAAGTTTATTATTACAGGTTTATTCAATGTCTCTCTGCCATGCGCTAATTAGTTGTGTGACTACCACTGCTTGTCTGTCTTCGACGGCTAGCTATGATGACTCTTCCAGCCCTTAGTAAGGGGAAAGACACCATCTGGCTTCTTGTGTTGAGCACTTAGATATTTCCATCTTGAAAGCTGCTGTCCTTTTACTATTTGTGAAACCTATGGATTTGTCCACTGCCTTGTTCTTTTCCTGAGCTAGAAAATCTGTCTTTCTGTTTTACTGTCTTATTTACAGGCATGCTTTGTCAGTGTGTGTTAAATGTACAGAGCTGACATAACAGTCCGCGGTCATACTTTACTCACTGCGTCCTTACAGTCTGTTGATAATTCAGGGGCGCAAATTCAGGGGATTGCTCATTGAAATCTATTATGAAGAGTTTTTTTTTCTCCAAAACAGGATACAAATATACCGCTCACTTTCGTAGCATTCAGGATACCCCAGTTAATTATGAAACTGTAACATTGAGACATGTATAGATATAGTTGATTTTGCTATGCACAGTTTAACAGTAGCTGTATTTTTCTGCTTGGTTGAGAGATTGTTGTAATATAGATAGACAGATATATAGTCCCCAGCTGAGGAGAGTCGCAGGAGCATTTTCATCCTCCTGTGGTAATACAATTTCAGATCCTTTTAAGATTCAGAAATTTGTTCTTATACCACAGTGAAACAAAACCAGAACCTTTGTGTGTGTATGTGGGATGCAGATTTGTATCAAAATAATTGTTTTGGTATTGGAAAGCTTGTATTTTTGATTTGGGTCTCTCTCTCTCTCTCTCTCTCTCTCTCTCTGGTCGGAAGTGACCAGAGAGGTCTGCATCTTAGACACCTTCTCACTTGAAAAAGTCGATGAAATGGATACGCCTCTACACATCATTTTGGCTTTTATTAAATAGCACAGTTCAGATTAATACTATTTAAAATGGAAGCCTCCCTTCTTCACCCAGCCAAAAAAAAATCTGATAAGTTCTAATTATTAAAAACACAATAACAATGTTAAACAAGCAAATAACAATATTAATATCAATAACAATATTAAACAAGCAGAATAACAATATTAAAAGCAGAATAACAAAGTTGAGGACATTTTTAGGGTTAGTTGTTACCAATGGAGTTTTGACAGTTTGCCAGCTGAAGTTCCTTATATCATAGAGGTGCGAAACAAAAGGCAAAAACACAGTTTATATTGTATTTGTTTTGAGTTTCACTTTTAACTAACATAACACCTTTTGCATTGCAAAAAATGGTGCTGTTCCCCTTCTAGCCACAAATAGCACTCTCCAAGCACAATGTACCTTAAAACCATGGCCCCCAGGCATTCATTCAGTATGTGCTTAGACCTCAAGCCAGCAAAGATTTGTGTACCACACACGTCTAAGTCTATGCATTTCCACTCCATGTATCTGATTAATTAGTTTTTACCTACAAAAGCTTGTGCCCAGATAAATCTGTTAACCTTTAAGGACTCCTTGCCGCTTTTTCATGTGTGTAAGTCTTCGCAAGATACGGCCTTATATGGGAAGAGAGTGAGTACCTTAAAAAAAATCTGTACCATCTGGGTATTGCTTGGGGCTTTTTTTCATCTAAGTACAATTAGTCCTAAACCTCCATAATTTGAGATCTAACAAAATCACAATGCTCAGCTTTTACTTTTACCCAACACATCTTGCTTAAAGGCATAAAAGATTTACACCATCTCTGCACTGCTGCTACTGTAGTGAGGTGCCTGATCAAAAATAAGATTGTATTGTTTGAAATACAATTGAACAAAGTTCTGGGTACTTGACATTCCCTAATGATTCTCAGCTCTGGAAAGATCACTGTAATATGGTGAATCAAGTTGGTTAATATTACACTAGAACAGGTAAGATATGAGATTGAAATGTCCCTGAGTTTTTACCTCTCTTATCTCTTATCAGTCTTTTTAATAGTCCTGATTTTAAATTGAATAAACTGCCGTATCATAAAATAATTTACACTTTCTTGGTACATAGTATCATTTTGCTTCCTATTGACTGTCAGTTTGTTGAGCATGAAAAAAAATGACAAAGGTCAGACTTCTGTTTTTTCTTAGAGCCTGAAGCCATGTTTTTCAGATCATGCTAGTGAAGCCTGTGCATAATGTGCTATTAGCTTCCACTTTCCTAAAGAAGAGTTAAAGAGATACAGGCCACGTTGAAAGATCTTAAAGTTAAGAGCTCTGGTCCCACCACAGGTCTTGGAATCCTCTACGATGACTGAATTACAACATTTTTTCTTTTGCTGCTTCCCTTCATTGCTTTAAGCAAGTCACTTTTTGCCTCAGTTTATTTCTCTGTAAAATGGTATCCAGACGTAGTCATGTGCCTATCTCACGAGTGCTGTGAGAACTTAAGTTAAATGTTTGTAAAAGGCTTTGAAGATTACAAGTTCTAAGTACTATTAATAATTAACACCTACATGAACTTGTACTGTAGCTCTTTCTTCAGGGAGCCCTCCCCCCCTTTTTTTTTGTGATCCGTCTTCACTGCTGTGTTAAATTAATTATTCTCATGGTACTAAAAATGACAACAACCCTGAGCCAGCTATGTAAACCTTACTGAGTCAAGGAATCTGGCTATGCAGGAGGTTGGCCTACAGTACACTGAGGAACCATAGGCTCATTGTAGAAGCTAGTAAATATAAATTAGGCAAACTGTGGCAGTAAGCTGTTGGAAGCTGACTTGAAGATAGAGATTGCATGCAAATGGTTATACCCTTCGCTTCATGAAAAAGCAGTAAAAAAAAAGTTATTGATTCTCAATGTAGGGGTAATGAAAAGGCAACAGTTTTTTCTTTCATGATTCAGATTTTCCTTTTATCTTCGCTGCTTTTTTTTTTTTTTAACTTTCCTGGATCTTTGAATTAAAAAAAAAAAAAACTAAATAATTCTGTGCTAGGAAAGGATCCCAATCTTCCAATCTGGGTGGGAAATGGAAACTTTCAAGTAAATCCATCAGTCTAAATAGAACTCTTTAATTGTCAGCCCTAGGAAGACAAACCCATGCCTGGATAAGCCAGGGAGACCCAGAAGTAGAACCCAGTGCCTCTCAAAAAAGGTATAGAATTAGTAACCTAAAGAAGAGCTCTATGTAAATTCAAAAGCTTGTCTTTCTCACCAACAGAAGTTGATCCAATAAAAGATATTATCTCACCCACCTTGTCTCTCTAATATGCTGGGACCTACATAGCTATAACAATAGAAATAGACCTATCAGCCAAGAAATGTGTCAGATGTGCCTCTGTTAATGGTTCCCAGATAGTTTCCTTTTTTTAACTTCTAAAGGATTTGGGTATAGTCAGAGTACCCACTCTGTTTCACTCCAGCAATTCTTGTGTTCCCAAGAAGTCATTCTCTCATACTTGCCCATTGGAAACAACTTTCCCATCAAGAAATGTTAATCTCCTCTGTGGCTGCAAATCATAGTAATCCAGCTGCCATATGCTACCATTGACTGAGGTTAATGTCAGCTACTCAAGCCCATGTGCATGTTATTTATTATCATTGTTTTTAGCCCAAACCTAACTAGCTGACCAAGTAACCAGTCTTGATGTTAAACGCACTTTCAGATCTTTTCCTAAGACTCCCCTCTCCCATGATGCCAACAGAACCCAGCGGCTGATTGTGCGTAGGCAGGTAATCAATGGTGACTATGCCTATTCCCCTTCCTTCCTTTCCCTACTCCTGCCTACATCAAATCTCAGTTTGAAACACAACACCAATACATTTAACAAACAAAATGGTGCCAAGTCTTCACCATACACCTTTAACTGGATGCTATACTCGCATTACCTGTCCTTGGTCTATCTAGATAGCAAGATCCTGCAATTGGAGCCCACAAAGGATAATTGCCTCAGGCCTGGAGATTCAAGGGGCCTGGAGCTTCTGGCTACCACTACTGTAGTGGCAGTGGCCAGAGCCCCAGGAATTGCTGGCAGAGCATTGCTCTGCACAACTCTGAGGGTTTGAGGGGAGGTGACACAGTCTGGCTGGTGCTAAGTGCTGAGAACATTCAGCCCTGCCCCTTCCGGGGTACAGAGCTGCCCTCCCACACATTGCCCCAGGGCCCATGGTGGCTGTTGACTCCACTGTAGACAGTAAGCCCTTTAGGCAGGGATTTTTCTCTTTACCATATTAATATAGGGCCCAGAACAATGGGGTTTCAATTGCGATTGGGGCATTTGGACACTACCATAATACAAATACTCAACACATACAGGGGCGGCCCATGAGCTTAGGCAATCTAGGTGGTCACCTAGGGTGCCACCGGCCTGGGTGCCCAATGATGATGTCACGGGGCGCCTAGGTGCCCCGTGATTAAATCACGGCCGTTGATGGCCATGCAGGTGGGGGCGCCGATCACGCCTTCCACTTGGGGCACCAGCTGCCGCAGCCAGCCTCAGGCCACTCCTGAAGAGATATAATGACAGATGGAATTGAGAGGGTAGGCTGAGTCTCTGTAACCTATTCTGTCCTTGAATTTTGAAGTGATTGCCAGCGAAGATGACCATTGGTACTGATTGTGATGTTAGTGTTTATGACATCACCAGCATGTTTTCATGTAAGTGATTGAATAATAGCTGTGGAATTCTTTCCCAAGAGTAAATAGTTTAAGTTGTATTGACAATATCTAGAGTAGTGTTACTCATCTGTATTCCAGTGTCTCATTAATAATACAATAAGCCTGCGTTACACTGCATTACTTCAGTATCAGGTATAGTAAATTGGTCAGTGCAATGCACTAGTTTACATTCTCCTTCTTGCGAAGAATAGCTCCTCCATAATGCAGGCCTGACAGTTTTCCATAAGAATAAAATGCAAAACATATTTCTGAATCTTCTACTAACTAACTTCTGAATCATACTCCTGTTGATCAAGAAACATCACATGGTACAAAACATGAGGGGAAGAATAGGTTAGTGATTGTTCTGTGACAATATGTTTACTAAATCTATGTTAGCAAGGCTATTTGCAGGATTGAGAAAAATGAGACTGTGAAAGAGAAGAATGAATTATTCTGATTCTCAGTTGATTTATATGAACCGTAAATGATTAAATTTCCTTAGAATCATAGAATCATAGGGCTGGAAAAGAATTCAGGAGGTCATCGAGTCCAGACCCCTGCCCAAAGCAGGACCAACCCCAACTAAATCATCCCAGCCAGGACTGTCAAGCCGGGACTTAAAAACCTCTAGGGATGGAGATTCCACCACCTCTGTAAGTAACCCATCCCACCACCCTCCTAGTGAAATAGTTTTTCCCAGTGCTTTTTTGTGACAGTAGGCACTGGCACGATTCCCTTTTTTTGGGAGCACTCGCTGCTTTCCCCCCAGCACAGCCCCCAGCCAGCCTTGGGAGCACTCGCGGCGCACAGGATGGAAACCCGCTTGGAACACGAGGCAATTAAAGGGGCCACGACCTCATTGTGACCCTGGCGCTTTTTTTTTTTTAAACAAAAAAAGAGCTGTTTTTTCCTAATATCCAACCTAAACCTCCCCCACTGTAACTTGAGACCATTGCTCCTTGTTCTGCCATCCCTCACTACTGAGAACAGTCTCTCTCCATCCTCTTTGGAACCTCCCTTCAGGAAGTTGAAGGCTGTTATCAAATCCCCCCTCACTCTTCTTTCCTGCAGACTAAATAAGCCCAAGTCCCTCAGCCTCTGTCACAGGTCCAGCCCCCTAATCACTTTGGTTGTCCTCTGCTGGACCCTCTTTAATACGTCCACATCCTTTCTATAGTGGGGGGCCCAGAAATGGACACAATACTCCAGGGCTACGTCTACACTGCAGGCTTTTGGTGCACGAACTGTTTTGCGCAAGACTTCTTGTGCAAAAGGTCTTGCACAAGCGCGCATCCACACTGCCATGTGCTTTTGCTCAAGAGATGTGCTTTTGCGCAAGAGTGTCCATGGCAGTGTTGATGCTCTCTTGTGCAAGAAAGCTCTGATGGCCATTTTAGCCGTAGGGGTTTCTTGCGCAAGAAACCCCTGTTGCCCATCCACACTGCCTTCTTGCACAAGAGCTCTTACTTGAGAGGGTTTATTCCTTGTGGGGAGAGGAATAACTCTTGCACAAGAAGCCCTCTGTTCCGACACCTTACTGTAAATTTATTTGCGCAATAACGCGTGTGCAGTGTAGACGCTCCATAAGTTTTTGTAGAAGAACAGCTGTTCTTGCACAAGAAGCCTGCAGTGTAGACATAGGTCAGGAGTGGCCTCACTAAAGCTGAATAAAGGGTAATAATCGCTTCTCTAGATCTGCTGGCAATGCTCTTCCTAATGCACCCTAATATGTCATTCGCCTTCTTGGCTACAGGGGCATACTGTTGAGTCATATCCAGCTTCTCATCCATTGTAATCTCCAGGTCCTTTTCTGCCGAACTGCTACTTAGCCATTCGGTCCCCAGCCTGTAACAATGCTTGGGATTCTTCCAACCCAAGTGCAGGACTCTACACTTGTTCTTGTTAAACCTCATCAGATTCCTTTTGGCCCAATCCTCTAATCTGTCTAGGTCACTCTGGACCCTATCCCTGCCCTGCAGCGTAACTACCTCTCCCCCTAGCTTAGTGTCATCCACAAACTTGCTGAGGGTGCAATCCATCCCCTCATCCAGGTAATTAATAAAGATGTTGAAGAAAACTGGCCCTAGAACCGATCCTTGGGGCACTCCACTTGAAGCCGACCGCCAGCCAGACATCGAATCATTGCTCACTACCCGTTGAGCCTGACAATCTAGACAGCTTTCCAGCCACCTTACAAGCCATTTGTCCAATCCATACTTCCTTAACTTGCTGGCAAGAATATTGTGGGAGACCATATCAAAAGCTTTGCTGAAGTCAAGGAATATCACAGCCACTGACTTTCCCATATCCACAGAGCCAGTTACTTCATCATAGAAGCTAATCAGATTGGTCAGGCATGATTTGCCCTTGGTGAATCAATGTTGACTATTCCTGATCACTTTCCCCTCTTCCAAGTGCTTCAAAATGGATTCCTTGAGGATCCCCTCCATGATTTTTTCCGGGGACTGAGGTAAGGCTGACTGGTCTGTAGCTTCCTGGATTGTCCTTCTTCCCTTTTTTAAAGATGGGCACTACATTTGCCTTTTTCCAGTCATCTGGGATCTCTCCCGCACTCCATGAGTTTTCAAAGATAATGGCCAAAGGCTCTGCAATGACATTTGCCAACTCCCTCAGTGCCCTTGGATGCATTAAATCTGGACACATGAATTTGTGTATGTCTAGCTTTTCTAAATAGTTCTTATCCTGTTCTTTTTCCACCGAGGGCTGCCCACCTTCTTCCCATATTGCATTGCCTAGTGCATTAGTCTGGGAGCTGACCTTGTCTGTGAAGACAGGCAAAGAAAACACTGAGTACTTCAGCTTTTACTACATCATCTGTCACTAGGTTACCTCCCACATCCAGGAAGGGTCCCACACCCTCTTTGATCACCCTCTTATTGCTAATAAACCTGTAGAAACCTTCTTTGTTACCCTTCACATATTTTGCCAGTTGCAATTCCAACTGTGCTTTTGCCTTCCTGATAACACCCCTGAATTCTCGAGCAATATATTTATACTCCTCCCTAGTCATCTGTCCAAGTTTCAACTTCTTGTAAGCTTCCTTTCTGGGCTTAAGCTCACCTAGGATTTCACTGGTAAGCCAATCTGATTGCCTACCATATTTGCTTTTCTTACTGCCATCAGGATTGTTTCTTCCTGTGCCTTCAGTAAGACTTCTTGAAAATACTGCGAGCTCTCCTGTTCTCCTTTCCCCTTCATGTTAGCATCCCAGGGAATCCTGCCCATCGTTTTCCCTGAGGGAGTCAAAGTCTGCTTTTCTGTGTATTTTGCTACTCTCCTTTCCTTTCCTTTTGTCAGGATCCTGAAATCTACCATCTCATGATCACTGCTTCCCAGGTTGTCACTCACATCTACTTCCCCTATTAGTTACTCCCTTTTTGTGATCAGCAGGTCAAGCTGCACATGGTCTCTGGTCGGTTTGTTCAGAACTTGTACCAGGAAGTTATCCACAACATTCTCCAAAACTTCCTGGATTGTCTGTGTACTGCTGTATTGGTTTCCCAACAAATGTCAGGGTGATTAAAGTCCCCCATGAAAACCAGGGCCTGTGATCTGGAAGCTTCTCTTCGTTGTCTGAAGAAAGCCTCGTCTACCTCATCCACCTGATCCGTTGGTCTATAGCAGACACCAACCACAACATCACCCTTGTTGCTTCCTCCTCTAAGCTTAACCCATAGACTCTCAACAGGCTTTTCTCCCTCTATATACTGGAGTTTTGATTTTCCTAACTAACCTGGCAACACTTATAAAAATAATTGTATTTTATTGTGGGTTCTCCCAATTTGTAACATCTCTGTTAATTTCACTTCCATCCTTTCTCACTTAGAGAATCTCTGATTTTGTTCTAGCATCTTTCATTAATTTTCTCTTTTCCCTTTTTAATTTGTTTTTATTTTTATTACCCTTTTGGGGAAGCTCCAGTAAAATAATCATAGTACAGAAATAACATATATTAGAAGTATGAATTACCTTATTGCGAATAAAAGAGAGTTTTTTATTGCCTGCTTGTCATGGAGGGCTTGTGTTTATGAGTTCACAGAGTTACAAGTGCATTCATTAAAGCTGAATTTAACCTGGCCAGATGATAGCAGGAAATGTAGATTAATGTATTTGCATAAAGATAGTGGAGGTTTCTATATCAATGGTAAAAATGTATGAAAGTTCTCTCAATGCTTTTCCCACCAGACAAAGAAGCTGTCAATATTATCATAACAATAGTCAAATAACTATTTATAAAGACTTTGATGATAAAAGCAATAATATAGGTAATCAGTAGGAAAGTGCCTTTGGAACTAGAGTATCCATCTTCATCTCAGCAGACCCTCACAATGCAATGAAGGAAGAGAGTCTGGAAACAAAAGCCCAAATATCAGCTTGTTCTCCAGGGAGAGAACTAGCATTTCATGTGCGATATATCCAGCAGCAGTCTTAAGTGTCCTTTACACAAGGAAATGGACCAGAATAGCTTCCCATGTGGTCTCTTCTTCCAGAATAATTATGGGACTTTAAATTCATAACTATTCCTAGTTCTAAAATAACTTCCCTTTGAAATTGAGCCCGTAAGTTATAAACCAAGAGTCACATACAGTAAATTTAGGCTATGTCTACACTGTGCTTATATTGACAAAACTTATGTCACTCAGGGGTGTAAATATTCCATTCCCTGAAAAACATAAATTGCGCTGACATAAGGGCGTGTGTGCATAGCTCTGTATTGGCAGAAAAACTTCTCCTGCCTACATAGCTTCTGTCACTCATGCAGGTGGATTCTTTATGCCAATGGGAAATCTCTTCCCCATTGGAATAGAGAGTCTTCAGCAGACACACTGTAGCAATTCAGCCTTTTTGGCATAGCTGCAATGTTGTATGTAGAGATGTGGCCTTTCCCAGAGTTCTTGACCAGCGTACTTCATTGATTATATGACAACAGAATGCTAGAGAGAGGAGAAGGTCTCAAAGAGGAAGTGATGTGTTGTGTGTGTTTATCATAATTACTTGCAAATACAAATGAACTTTTGTGCTTCTGATTCATCTCAACAAAATGAGTTTGAGATTAATGGCAAATTACAAACCTTGATCATTTCATTTTTGTAATTTGTTGAATTACGAAAGTGGGAAAAATCCCTACTTGTAGGTTGTTTTTTTACAACATCTCTTCAAATTAGGCATTTTAAAATAAACTGTGTTTCATCAGTGTTCTATGATAAGGAAGTGGGGATTGAATTGGGCAGTGACGTTGATAGTGGCACTATTTTAACTCTATGGAAGTGAATGGAAGGGTTATCATCAGTAAAAGTTGGATCACATGCATAATTTTCTAAAGTGAAATTATTGTTTCTGTCAGAAATTATTGTTTTGATCAGTTAGTGAATAAAAGAATGAGGTATCCGATTACTCTGGCACATCAAGTACCCTCAGTGAAAGGAGATTTTTCATATAGGCAAAACAAAAAAAAATCATTTTTAAGGATGACTTCATTTCTTGTATTGCTCAAATAGCAGGGTGACTCACTTCAATTGCTTTTGCATTGTATGTACCAGGAGATCTTCTCTTGATCAGAGCCTGCTTTCCCTTTTTTACAGGCAATATACAATGTTTGGAAAGATCCAAGTCTCTTGTCAAAAGGGGGAAGCCAAAATGAATAAGTTTTTGTTCTTGCTTGTGTACATTCATTTGATTAATGGAAGCAGTGACTTCCATCCAAGAGCAAAGACCATCATAACAGAAGAGTCACTTGGATCATATATAAAATTAGTGTATTGGATTCACTTGTGAGTTGATTTGATTTAAAATGCTAAGAATGATAGTTAGCTGCTAAAATATAGAAAGTTGCTTGTAAACAGATGTTGAACAGACTGACTAAATATATACAGTTCCATGCTGGCACATTGCTGCACACAAGTTCTATGTGCAAGCACTGCAACAGGCAAGAAAATCAAAAGATAGGTTAACAGGATATTTGTCAAGTTCAGCAATGATCATTTCACTGTACTTTGTCAGCAGAAGGGATTTGTTTTCTAGGGCAGATATTAGTAAATATTGAACCTCTCTAGTCCAGCGCTCTCTGGTCTGACAACATCTGTGGTCCAGCATGATTTTAGTTAGCTAGATGTCCACTTATCATGGGTGTGGCCAAATTTCCTGCAGTCCCATAAAATGTGTTTACACCACCAGTCCTGGCTCTCAATGTTGTGTGGTATTATGTAAGTCTAATTTACCCCTAAATGTCTTCTATCCCTCAGGCTGTGTCTACATTGGTGCGATCTTGTGCAAAAGCGGCCGCTCTTGCGCAAAAACTTGCTGCCTGTCTACACTGGCCGCGAGTTCTTGCACAAGAACACTGACGTTCTAATGTATGAAATCAGTGCTTCTTGCGCAAGAACTATGATGCTTCCACTCAGGAATAAGCCCTCTTGTGCAACTGCTCTTGCGCAAGAGGCCAGTGTAGACAGGCAACATGAATTTCTTGAGCAAGAAAGCCCTATGGTTAAAATGGCCATCAGAGCTTTCTTGAGCAAGAGAGCATCTACACTGGCATGGATGCTCTTGCGCAAAAGCCCATCTCTTGCACAAAGGCACATGCCAGTGTAGACGATCTCTTCTGGAAGAGTTTTTGCAGAAGAACTCTTCCGCAAAAGAGTTCTTGCGCAAAATCATGCCAGTGTAGACGCAGCCTCACTGTAAAGTGTGGGAAGAAGACACTATTTATGTGAATAGAGCTTCACACTTCAGGGGTGTATATGAAATTGTACTTTGTTTTTCTGATTATTGGGATATGATTCACTAATCCAGTTGGTCCAAAAATGGTGGCAATTTGCAAGGACCCAATAAGCAGTGGAAGTGTTGGTAATGCTGCTAGACAAATTGACGTCCCGTGGTTGGGCAAATTCTCTGGTTCAGCACTGGTCAAGTCCTGAGGGTACTGAACTAGAGAGGTTCAACTTGTCAGTAGGTCTACAGAGTCTGAGCAATGTAGCTTTAATTGAAGCCATATGTAATGGTGGTGGAGCATAGGTCACAAGAGGGAGACAACAAGGAGTAACCTTATTTTTGTTGGGCTACCTCATAAGCAGCTTATTTGATAAGGAATATTGGACCATTGCTTGGATTGCAGAGTACAGGTGTCCTGTGATAAGCATGTGTTTATAGCCTATCATAAATGTCTAGAATGACAGTTTATGGCAGATTGATTGGGTGCTCTAAATATTGAGTGCATACATCGTTGTGCTTTTAAGTGGGTAGTTTGCTCTCTGTTGATGATGGGGAAGAAAAGGGTTGAAATGTGTGTTCCATTCCTGTTGGGGAGGTGGAACTGCCATTTTGCAACTTCTTCAGAACATGGGAGAAATGCTCATTCCTTGCCAATAGCCGCCCTCTTTGGACCAATTGGATTAATGAATCAATCCCAATGATCAGAAAAAAATATAGTTTCTTACACTCCCTGATCAAAAATGCGTCACTCCATTCACATTCTTCTTCCCACATTTTTACAGTGAGAGATCCAATCACATGGGAAGACGAAATCATTAATCAAATGCAAGGCTAAAAATTTATGTCCTTCAGTTTAGTCTTGAAATTTAGCATTCCTAATAACCACAAGATGAATTACATTTATTAGTACCACAACAGTTAAGAGGATAAATGACTGTCCTGCTTGCATAGTAAGAGACATTGTAATAGGTAGCTACACTTTTATACTTACATAGCCTCCCCAGTACTGTAGTAGCTGAACACATCACATTCTTTTATACATTTATCTTCGCAATAACGTATCATAATTTCCACCAAACAGACGGGGAACTGAGGCACAGAAAGATTAAGGGCGCATCTAAATGAAGCATACTGTGAAGTGATGTGATTTCTAAAGAGAACTAACGTGTCACATAGAGATTGGTGTGTATAGACTGCTGGTGCACACTGAAAAATTTCTTGTGCACTTTAGCAAATGTTTTGAACACTACTACGTTAAAGCATTCTAAGGAATTTTTATTGTACACCAGCAGGTTCTATGATGACCTTTTAGCATGTAACACAGTCATATTCTTTAGAAATCACATGCCTCACAGAACGCATTGCTTCACTGTGTAGTTGAACTCTAAGTGACTCACCCAAAGTCATGTAGGAAATTCATGGCAGAGCTTGGAATTAAATACAGATGTCCTAGTTCCAGAACAATGCTCTAATTACTGGATCAGCATTCATCTCTAACACATTAATATAGAGCAACTAAATTTCATGAAATAATTCTTTGTATATATCTAAGTCAGAAATATATGCATCAGGTAATTGAATGAAAAAACAGCTGATTGGGTGTGGAATTACAGCTTTGCAGTGGAAGGCACAACTTTTGCTGCTCACTGATTTGTTGCATGGGCCTTTGATATTTTGGCAACCATGCCAAAAACTTGAAGACTTCTGCATTGCTATCTGTGAAGCAGGTGGAGGAGATTCAACAAGGAAAGATGGGTTATCTTGTGCCTATGCGTATTTGAGCGATTAAGAGTTGAATCTAAAAAGTGAAATTGAGATACTGACATGCCCATCTGATCCAAACAGGACCCAGGAAACCACTATCCTTTAAAGAAGGAAGGAACATATTTGGTCCCAGACTAATATGGAAGAGACTATGTTATATTTATAGACAGTAATATTGCTAGTTGAGCTGGGTGATTTTTCCTAAAATTCAAGATAAATTTTTTCTGAATAAAAACATGAAGGCGTCCCTTTATTTTTATAGCCACATTAGCTATTGTAATTTAAACAGATTTGTTTGCATGTCACATGCAAGGCATAAGTGATTTATTTAAAAAAAATGTTTTTCTGCATCTGATTCTGTCTCTTGAGTCATTTAAATTTTAATTGAAGAAAGTTTTTGAAACAGGAAAATTCCATGACACCCTGCTTAGTTGAAGTGATTGCTTGTTTCTTGAGGTGTCTTATTTTTTTTTAAATGTGAAGATATGCCAAGAAATTGTGCATTCTTGGTTCTTAATTCTGATTGTTCAAACTCAAAAAAATGAAGTGCATGTTAGGGATGTAAGCGAGTAGTTGTCTGGATATCGAATACTCCCCTCCCTCCTTGCAGCCTTTGAGAGGCCACAAGGTGGGAGGAACAGGAGCTGGTGCTGGAGGAAGCCAGCTTAAAAGATGGTTCCCCCCAGCACTGTCACTGGTGTGCCACCTGCACTCCGCCTGCAGTGGGACCCCACGGATAGGGGCTACGTGTAGGGGCTGCTCCACGGCCAGACCTGGCCACTGCGAACAGGGGCTGCTGCCAGAGCAGCCTCAGTTCATGGCAGACAAGGCTGGCTGTGGACAGGAGCTGCTGCTGTTCACGGCAGCTAGGGCTGGCCACGGCTAGTCCTGTCCTTAGTGAACAGAGGATGCTCCTGCAGCAGCCCCTGCCCGCAGGAGACAGTGCTAGCTGTGACCAGGGGTTACTGGACTCAGTGCGAGCCAGGTCCGAGCAGCCCCAGCTCATGCTAGTGAGACACTGAGCCACTGCATTTTAAATGTAATAAGAGCCCAGTGGCTCTTACTGCGTTTAAAATGCAGAGCTGCAGCATGAGCTGGAATTGCTCAGTTTTGGCTTCAGCTGATTCCTGGAGCTACCCCCCACTGTGGCTCTGCATAGCAGTTCTTACCGACAGGTCACGTGGTCAATATGAATTGCATTGACTACACAATGAGTTAGATAACTGCAATTTAACATCCTTAGTGCATGTTGTATAACAGTTATCGCACAGGGAGATAGCAACCACAACTGTGGTGCAGTCAGTTGTGGTTTAATGGAATATACAGCAGCATAAAACAGCCTTAAAATGAGCAGAAATAGCTCCTGTGTAGAGATCTTCCCCAGCCTGGATCAAACTGGCATCTGATTCTCTCTCTGGTACTGCTTCCAGCCTTTGGTGTAGCAGTAAATTAGTGGGGTGATAAAGTGCAGCCAGAGTTCACCACATAGCAGCCAAATGGCATCTGCTCCCCAGGACTAACAGAGAACCATGAAAACAAAGTTGGAGCCGACTAGAACCTGGCCTGATTTGCACTAGAGGCTAGGCAGGGCCTTGCACAGGGAAAGAATATGCAGAGCACAGTCATGGCTTAAAGCTAGCTACATTACCCCCTACTTCACTTATACCCACATACAGGAGCAAAATAATTTGGAATGATGCCCAGGCAGTATTTGAAAAAAATGTTGTCAAGCCACAAACATTTCTGTCCAGTTGACAAGTAGCTTCCATTTTTTATACAATAGTTGCCAGCAACATTTGGCAACAAAATGTTTTTTAAAATGTACAGGCCTCGCCTGGTAGTAGAAATCTGTGACAAGCACATCTGTATCCTTGCTTGGTGTGATACCTGCAGCAAGAAGAGCCTTCTTTTAAAACTGAGAAAAAGACACTCTGCTTCTTCAGTGCAAATGTTCGTCTGATGTTTCTGTGATATGAAGGGATTAAAAGAGGAGTGGTGAACCCAAACGTTTCTGAACAAATTCTGCTCTGTGATACATGTGTGAAATACTTTAGATGTACATTCCAGAGGGTTATACAGGTTGCACCTCCTTGGTCTGGCACCCTCAGGACTTGAGCTGTTCTGAACCAGGGAGTTTGCTGGACTAGGGGAGGTCAGTGCTCCTCTGCTGGCTGCCTTGCTCCTAGACTCCAGCTCAGGCTTTCCTTCCTGCTGCCCCAGGGTCTCCTGTGGTTCCTGATGGGACCCTTGGCTGTTGCTGGCCCCGCTGCCACAGAGTGTTCCCTATCCAGCCACCCCGCCCTGCAGCTAGGGCTGCCCCGTTGATATTTGGAATTCCAGCTGGCCGCCTATGCCAGTACCACTTCAGCCGGGGGGTTCCCTAGCAGAGGCTGCCCAGTCACCCTGGCCCTACTGCCACCGGGAAAGCTTACCTGGATTCGCAGGTCATGTGGCCTATTTGACACTGGGGGTTCCCCGGCCAGGCCGAGAGCTCCCAGGCGCTGCCTGCCCACTAATGCCAGCGGTTCCCCAGGTGGGGATGGGGCTCCCAAGCCACCTTGCTCCACTAAGGGAGGATGCTCCCAGATGCCACCTGGCCCAGCCAGGGCTCCCCAGTCCTGCCATTGCTCCTGCTTAAAGGGCTCTTTGGTCCAGCAACATCCATGGCCTTGATGAACCATGGCTGTTGCCAGACAGAGAGTGACGGATTTGGGAGGTTCAACCTATATTCCATAGACAATTCCATCAAGTTATGCCCGTTTATATCAGGACTGAGTATGATTCCAAGGCATGTTGACCACCATTGATTTTTCTTTCTTTCCACACTGCAGTATGTGGTGGCTTTTGTTGCTTCTAATGGTGACTCTATATTAAAACAGGGAAGGTTGCCACTTCAATTTTGTGAGGAAATAATGCCTTTGATTAAGCAAAATGGTATCAGTAAATGAATTGTACACACCAGAGGGGAGAGCTCAAAGGGCACCTGTCTGTAATGTAAATGGCATCAGGAAGTGCAAGCTGTTGTAAGAAAGAAAGAGAGAGAGAGAGAGAGAGAGAGAGAGAGAGAGAGAAATTGACCACGCTTGGAAAAAGCATAAGAAGAGAATGAGGCTTAGAGGTTAAAGTGGAAAGAATGTTAAAATATTCTCAACCTATGATGGCTATATCTGTGGAGCTTTAATTGCTGAAATTACCCTGTCAGGATGCCTTATCAGCTGTTCTAGTGATTGTTTCGCTTAGATAAGTACTCAAGTGTGATAAAAACCTTGATAACATTCTACAGATTACAGCTCTTTTGAACTGCTGGCACTTGCTAGAAGCTCAGTCGGCTGCAGAGCTAAGGTGGAATTTCTCCTTCTGTACATCTCTTTCTTTTTTCTTTTCAAGTATTTTGGAATTTGGAATTTTAATATTGTTTTTAAAAAAACAGCAAATACCCGTCTGGAGTCCTGAATGGAAATAACATGTACAAAGACTAGGTGACCTATACTGAAGAGGGGAAGTGGATATTGATGGGAAGAAGACAAACAAAATATTTCTGCACCTCTTGATTTGACTTAATTGCATTGTACAAGCGTGTCGGAAACAAGAAAAGGATACCAAAGGCTTGATAGTTTGGAATTTTTGTGGGGCTGTATTTGTATTTTTAAAAATACAAAGTTTCTTGCAAAATTCTACTTACCCACAGCAAATAATTTTTTAACTGGTGAGTAAAATATCAACTTTTAAAATTCTCTCTAGTTACTGTGGCAAGTGAGTAGTTTTTGTGCCCCATCATCTGACAAAATTTCATGACACCTTTGTAAGGTTAAACTCTCCTTTATCTTTCCTCTTCATTTACATACATAGAAAAGGACAAAAACAAGATTATGAAAATTCATGATAGATATTTTTTTCAGCTAGATTTACCTGACTCAATGACTCTATCTATATATATCTTTATTTACATCTATATCTAATTTTGGATGAAGAGAGAGATGGGATTGCAACTCTGTCATGTGTTGGGTTCTGTTTTCCTTTGAGTAAATCGTACAAACAACTTCTCTGATCTTTCTGCATTGAAGAAAAAACAAATTATATACATAAGTTTTTTCAGAATCCTACCAAAACTCTTGTTCATATCAATAATTGAAATGAGAAAGTGGAGAAATTAGCAGAATTTGGAGCAATGGAAGAATGTACAAAAATCCTAACACTATATTTGTGATATAGAAAGAGCTAGAAAAGTCAATGTTAATAGTAATTAGCCCCTAAACTTTGTGTCTGTTCAAAAATGGCAGCCTTTTGCATTCCCATTACTGTTTTTTGATGAGCTTCTATTTTGTTCTTCATGGACCTGATAACAAGACTATGAATTCAAAAACTCCATGTCTACGGACATTTTTTCCAGACAGTGAAAGGGTAATCAAGACATATTTAAAAAATAATCAAGAAGAAAAGAGTCAGATTTGCAACTGGAATAGTTAGTTGTCTTTCTATTTTAATAGGACTTTAAATTGAAAGTTTTGGCCACTGTTATTACAATGCTGCATACCTAGAGCATTTGGAGTGGGGAGAAAACTCAAATTCTCTTACTCCAAAGCAAAAGCTTTCTAAAAGAGAATGTCCATTAGCTAATAGATTTATATAATATCTGTGACCCATAACACAGTAGGCCTTTAAAGGACAGTGGTGTACTTTCAGTACAACAATAGGGAACTGTTTTGTTGCTATTAACCAGCCCCGTTTCTCCGTGTTGTAATACCAAGTTGATATTTTTTCCTTTAAAATTTCCTGCCATTACTGGTGCAGTTCCACTGTTGCTAGCAGTGACAGGGCAGCAGAGATAGATAGGTCACCAGTGATTGTCTTGATGGTGTTTAAAAGGCCATTAGTGCCAGGTCAACTCTAGAGCAGCAAAGGAGGAAGATGTTAAGCAGACAAAACCTGAATAGCATCTTGAAAGTTCATTTCTTCATTATTTTTAGTACAAAAGAATGGGCCGGATCTGTTTTAATTTATACCCCCATTAAGTTCCCATTGAAATCAGTGAAGTGTCAAGTGATGTAAGTCAGGAGAATCTTGTTCTCTAGGTCCACCCATCAGATTGATTTTCAAACACAATGTCCCTCTTTTCCCATCCTCCCTTTGGCATTGGTTATTATACTCTCATTTCATGTGGCTAGCTGGATTCCAGAAAATTCTGCTTGGGATTGAGTGTCATGTATTCTCTATTCCACCTGCCAATTAAAAGTTAAAACAAACAACAAGCAAGGCCTCTTCCACTTGGTGAGACTGTGAACATACTGTACCATTTCTGTTCCCATCGCAGTGAAATTTCCTCAACGCCGGGGGCAAAATTCTAGTCCATATTAACTCTGTGCCAATGGGAATTAATTTGGCTCAGAGGGATCAGACTTTTTGTTGGTGCTTTTTTCATATGTTCAATTTTGACCTGAAAAGCAAGAGTTGTGTATCTTCTAAAGTGCTTTGTTTACCTATTGTGTATCAGAGAGTGCTTTTCATAGTCCTTTTTAAAAGATTACATACCATTCATGCATTCCTGCAATTCCTGGAAGACTTAGTGTGATGAAGTCAAAAGCATGAGGAGTTAGTAGTTCAGTGCATATTATTTAGAAGAAGTTGATAGGTTTTTTTATACCAGATATGCCTTAAAATATTATGGTGATACTGTTTTGCAAGATCATTAAAACCAGAAGTTTTGCTTCATTTGATGATGATAGTGTATTTATTATCCAATATTTTCAAATCATGGGCTGGGTTTGTCTATAAAATGTTTGTTTCTTGAGGAGTTTTGAGATCCTGAAAGAAAGACTGGAGTTGTATTTTTATTTTTAATATGCAGGTTGAAACTTTCTTAAGCAGTATTCTCTGGCCCAGCAACATCCATGGTCCAACACAAATATTTCAGGATCAGAGAGTCCTGGTAGAGGGCCAGTGGCAAGGATCCCTGTGGGGCCGGCAGTGCATGGGCTGCCCACAGCGAGCCACTGTCAGTGGGTGGCAGCAGGTCTGCCCAGCGTGGTTGAGAGACACATGCGTGGCTGTCCAGCGGGGCTGGGAGCTGTGGTAGCTCAGTGGGGCAGGGATCTGTGGTATGCAGCTGCCCAGCTGGTCCCTGATCCCCAGAGTGGCACACATGGATGCTTGCAGGTCCTGGAGTCCCAGCACAGTGTGCATGGCTGCCTGGCAGGCCCCTGAGCCCCAGCACAGCATGCGCTGTTGACCTGCGGGTCCTAGAGACTGGGCAGTGATGGCTGCCTGGCAAGGTCGGCAGGGCAGGGGGGCCAGCAGTAGTTGAGGAGCCATTCAGGAGGCCACTGGGCCAGGCGGGGGTGGGAGGCCAGCAGCCGGGATCCAGAAATGACCTCCCCATGTCCAGCAAAATCCCTCATCCGGGACTGGTCAGTCCCTGAGGGTCCTAGACCAGGGAGGTGCAACCTGTACTAGAAGTTTTACTCTGTGTTTCTCAGGTCCTTAACTGAACTAATTTTTGGGTTTTGGAAAATGAAATGAAAAAGTACATGCTTCATTTAAATTATTGCTCCGGGGTGGGGCTGAGGATGAGGGGATCAGAATGCAAGCTGTCGTAGAGAGAGAGGACTATAGCTTGGAGCCAGGTGAGAAGCGCCTCTCTATGGCATTGCCTGGAGTGGGGTGCATGTCCCCCCGCTGGGCAGGTCCAGGTTCGTCTGCGCCCTGCACTCCCCAGCCAGAGTGAGGAATGCAGCAAACTGTGCACGTTCCCCTGACTCCCTGATGAAGGGGAACAGTAATGTTCCCATGTGAATCTGGGGGGAGGGGAGCTTGAGCCCCCCTCTGTAAAGGAGGCTTGGGGCTTAGGGCAATCCTGGATGGGTAAACCCTCAGCCAGCTCCTTTCACCTGCTGGTGATTGTCTCTGTTCTGCATGGTTTTGAGACGCAAGCCCATTCCAGGCACATCCCATTTTCCTGGAGGCACATCCCATTTTCCAGGCAAGACGAAACCCTTACCTTGCTTTAAGTTATGATAAGAGGATGCTATATACCGAATTTAGTGGTCTTAGCTCTTACCATTTAGGAGGAGTTCCTGAACAAATGGACACGCACACACACACAGACAAATTCTCTCAAGTATATAGTATGTCAGGGGTTGGCAACCGATGGCTCACGAGCCAAATATTGCTCACTAGAGAGTCAGATATGGCTCTTCTGAAGCTCAAGCCCAACCCCTCCTTGCCAGACACCTACTCCCACCTTGTTCCTGCCCCTTTCCCTGCTCCTGCCCCTTCCTTCCTTGCCAGACTCCTACCCCCACCCTGCTCCTGTTCCCTCCCCCCTGGTCGGACACCTACCCCCGGCTTGCTCCTGCCCCGTCTCTCCTGGCTAGACACCCACCCGTACCCCGCTTCTGCCCCATCTCACTGGCCAGACACCCTAACCCCAGCCTGCTCCTGCTCCCTCCCCCATGGCCAGACACGCACTCACACCCTGCTCCTGCACCCTCCACCTTGGCCACACTCCCTACCCCCAGCCTGCTTCTGTATCCTCCCTTGCTCCTGCCCCTCACCCCGGGACAGACACCCTATCCACTCCCCAGCCCACTCATCCACCCTCCCTTGTTCCTGTCTCCTCCCCCAGATGGACACTGTACTCCCAGCTTGCTCCTGCACTCTACCTCCCACCCAGACTGTGCACCCTCATCCCCTCCTGCACCTCATCTCCTGCCCAGATCCTACATCCCCATCTGTATCCCACTCACTGCCAGTGCTGTCCCACATACTTAACCCCTCATTTTTGGTCCCACTCCAGAGCCTAGGAGAGCCCACAAATTCCACTAACCCTGGAACCCCAGAAGAGTTGATCTGGTCAGAGGCCTTGAACCTCAATCCTCCTGCCTCTCCCGGCCCCCCCACCATGGGGCTGGAGAATGGGAGAGTGAGGTGTTTTCGGGGTCACATCAGTGAGGGTTGGGGGCTTTTGGAGGGTTTTCTTTTGCTTCTCATTTGTGTGGCCCCCCGACCCAAAAAGGGTTCTCAGCCCCGCTATAAATAAAGACATTGTTGAAACTTTTTGTGTTGGGCAAAATATTTTACTTTATTTAAAAATGAAGCCTGGCCAATAAGCCCTTAATTGGGGTCCAACCCCCATCTGACCACAGAGTCATGCAACTCCTGCATCCTACATACCCAATCCTGTGCCCTGAGCCCATCATACATGCAAACCCCCTGCGCTGGGAAATCATACACACCAACCCAGACTCCTGCAGCCCCACATCCCTAGCCCCCTGCTATAACACTCCTGCACTCCCGCACACCCCTAACCCTTTGCCCTGAGCCCATCATACACCTGAACCCCCTGCTCAGAGCCCCTCATACTCCCACCTCCCCAAACTCCTGCACCCCCACATCCCCAGTCACCTGCCATAACACTCCTGCATCCCCAGATACCCCAACCCTGTGCCCTGAACCCATCATACACCCAAACTCGCTGCCCTGAGTCCCTCACAAACCCCAACCAAGACTCCTGCACCCCCATATCTCTAGCACCTGCCATAAGATTGACAGAAGACAGCCTGAATGTCTGCATGAAACTGGATTTGATATAAACTTCAAAGAAATGTGTGAAAAGATGCCTCAGTAGAAGTCCCATAAAATAAAGTCTATGAGTACAATGTTTCATTTAGGCTATTATTAATCATCATGTCAATTATCAATAATATTACATTGTATGTTTTTAGTCATGCAAATGGACATTCTTATACAGCTCTTTGTTGACCACTTGTTCTGAATTTTGATGTAGTTTGGCTCTTTGGTTTGAAAAGGTTGCTGGCCCCTGTAGTAGATGGTAGTACTCAGGCATCCCTACTGATGTCAGGGCCCCATTTTGAGAGGTAAAGAAGCTAGATCAGTTGGTGATTCCCTATTCTGTTCATTTCCTCTGGGGCACTTGGCATTGGCCACTGTTAGAAGACAGGATATTGGGCTAGATGGACCTTTGGTCTAACCTTGACCATAAGCAATCTCTCTTATGTACTGTATAAGCAGAAGCAGTACAGTATGTCTCTTATGTACTGTATAAGCAGTCTGTCTCCTGAAATAAATTACAGTCTAGATAGATAAAACAGATGAAAGGTGAAAGAAAGGAAAATATTCATATACCTTTTACAGATGCTGAAGCACGAGGAGATGAAGGACCAGATTTTCAAAATATATTTAGGTGCCTATTAAGTGGAAGTTAATCTTGTGAACTAAGCTCTGCAATGATTTATGCAGCTCTCTGGTCTGTAATAAACAAGTGCCAGCTATCTGAAGTACTGTCCCACTCCTTGTAATAGCTGCTGTATGAAAGTTTTCGTTCATAGCTCCCAGGTTTCAAAGTTTGCTGTTTCCTGCTCCACCTCTGCATTCTGTCTGTGGTTAGAGGAAGGTGAGGTTGTTGTAGCTCTGAAGCCATAAAGATTTAGAGATTAGATTTGTGTCAAACTTCAATGTTTCACTTTACTCCTGGTGAGTTTAATTTTGAGTTTTAGGTTCATTTGAAATGAAGTTCAATGTGAAACTCAACCAGATCTGCTGGGTTTTTGCACTACAACAAAAAAGAGACAAATACATCAAGTTTCATAGGATTTCCACTAAAAGCCTCAAATCAGATTCTTGTGGCTTTTATGCTGCTCACATTAGCTGTCTTTAGTAGTCAGATGTTTGACATGCTCCTTCCTCCCACTGAGTGATTTTGGAACAGGTTTTATAGTGGGTGCTAAGAGACATTGAACATTGTGTAAACACAGTGTATAACAGAAACCACTGCAAGCTAGGGAGGACAAGAGCACTCTCCTGCACTCTTAGTTTTAGCACCTATATGCTCCCATCTGAGCTCTTCAGGGGCAGGAAGCAAAATGGCTGCCACACTCCTTCCATCTTGAGCCTTTGTCATTGTTCTGGAGAGTTGAGGTTCTAAAGAATGAGGACACAAAAGGCCCCAGTAGGTCTGACTGCTGCTGTCTTGGTGCTTTAACTTGGATCATTTTCTATGTTTACAGTAGCTGGGGGCATTGACTGTCTGCCTGCTCGTTCTTTATAAAATTCTGCTCTGACATTTGATGAGAAGCAGGGAAATGACAGTAGACCTGCCAGCTAGGATATCAGTGGAGCTGAGGGGAAAGTCAGACTCTCTCTGTCCCTGGAATCTGGCTTTGGATTCTTAATGCAGTGTTTATCATTAAAATATTCCCATTTTCCATTTACTAATAATTCAGTTGACTTCACTATCCAATACTTCAGATATTTCAGTGACTTTAATTACATGCAAGAAGCAAATGTAGAGGTTTTTTACTGGTGACTACAGTAATATTTTGCCTCTTCCTGAAGGAATGAATGGTGGCATTTTTGTTTGGAGATCTCTTATGCCACTCTGTTGGCTCTTATTGATGGTGTGCATGCGTGTGTGCATGCATATTTTCTATCTGAAGAGGCTTTGTTTTTTGCTCATGCACTAATTAAGAATAAATTGCACAGGTTACCATACAGAACTTTATTAAGCCTCTACACTGTGTGTAGCTTTCTGAATAATAATAAAGTTTTTAGCACTTTAATAGTGCCTTTCATCCCAGGATCTTGAGGGGCTTTACAAAACACGAATGAAAAAATGTTGGAATTTTTCCCAAAGGCAAAAAACAGTAGAAATTCTTCCTGTTATCATTCAAATACTTTATATGCAAACTTCTAACCATCACAGGCTTTTCCAGACTACCTTCTGAACACTTACCCCCTTGTTGGACACAAGAGCAGTCACAGCATACTTTCCCCATTGTGACATCGTTCATAGCACCTTTGGCCCAAGGTTTTACAACGATTATTTAAAGTAATGACAAAATTCAGTTTCAAAACATCTGTCTCTATCTGCATACAGGTGAATGCTTCATATTCACCTACCTAATTTTGATTCTGGGTTTGAGTCCCAAAGCACCTGAGATTCATCTGGTTTCAGGCTTCATATCAAAGGATCCACAGAGTCATACTATTGAAAACTATAATTAAACTATCTTCTTTCATTTAGATATGGTCAGAAAATAGTTATTCTGGTCTCTCCCCCACCTCACTCCAACTCATCAACCAAAGGGAACTTTAAGCTACCATACTGCGCAAGTATTTCTAATCAGTCACAGATATGTATTGGGATCTCTCCCATCTCCTGCATCATCTAAATGGAGATAAATAGGACTTAATCAACTATACATAACAGCATGTCATGCCGTGGATCACTAACTTTCTATGAGACTCTCACAGGAATACGGTTAAGCTTAATTATTTTAGCCTGCTACAGACAACAAAATAATCAGCTGCAGGCTATCTCACTGATAAAGGGAAGAATTAGGAGCCATATCACCTAGCATGGACAGTGATCCGATGCCCAGGCTATCTGCTTGCCTTCTGCACAGTGTGCCTATTGTATTTCAAGAGCAGGGAAGTCTCTGTGTATATTCAAACTACTGGAAAGCTAGAACCAGGCCTAAATACATGAGATTTGCAAACTTTGTCTTAGGCCATATCTCCACTTTCCACGGCAGAGATCAATCTTCTGGCATTCAGTGTAGTGGGTCTAATAAAGACTTGCTAAATTGGACACTGAGGGGTGCCCCTGCTTGGCACCAGCACTCCTCACTGTCGAGAGGAATAAGGGAAGCCAATGGGAGTGTTTGCTCTCTCTCGTCAGCGTCCCACTGTGAAGATGACCCTGCTTAAGATATGTTGACTCCAGCTCCTTAGCTGGAGTTGCATGCCTTAATTTAACCTTCTGGGTTTACTATAAACCAGGCCTTATATGCAACTTAAAAATGTCACTTTTCCCCTTACAAACAATGGCATAGTTTTTCCCTTGCTGGAATAAAATGATTACAATTGTGGGTATCACTAACACTGTGAACTCCTACCATTCCTGTGTGCAAAGGAATATTCTACGTGGGGTTAAAGAGGTGGAATCATGCCCTCAGGCTGGGTTATGGTGGCTACTGGCTGATGACAGGTTTTGGTTAGAGCACCATTTTATTCAGTCCTGGTGCTACTTTTAAGTGCTGGGATCTGCTGATCAAAAAGGGCTCGTCTACAAAGAAATGACAGGGAATTCAGCTGCTTCAGATCTGTGTTCTGCTGCTACAAATGTGAACTAGCTGAGAATGAGGAAAGAATTTGGAAACCAACCCTCACTTCCTATGTTGCTATGACTTTACAGTGTTTTCTGGCACTTTTCAATGTAGCACTTCATTATCACCTGCATATTGACCAGCTGGGTGATATGCCTCTTGGTGAATATACCATAGGTCACCAGTAAGGATAACTCATCCATGCAAACAACTGTGGTAGCGGAAATTCCATCTTACTGGAAATAGGTAGTTGGTTTTTCCCCATCTAAGAATCAGTCACCTGAAACAATCCATCATCATGAAACCCTTGTATGAAACTCTAGGGATTTAGTTGCTTGTCAGCCTCCATGAAAGTGTTACAGCTCTGACACCATTATACTTGCATTCTTACTGATTCCATCTTAGAATCATAGGACTGGAAAGGACCATAAGAGGTCTTCTAGTCCAGTCCCCTGCGCTCATGGTAGGATTATTTTTTATCTAGACGATCCCTGACACGTCTTTTGTTTAACCCTGGAGTGGGGAACCTGTTTTGGATCAGGAGCTGCTGACCCCTAGAAAAATCAGTCAGGGGCTGCACACAAGTGAGAAGCAAAAGAAAAAAAACCAAAAAAAACCCCCAAATCCTCACTGACATGGCATCAACCAAAGAGGAGAAAGACACTCCCCACATTCCCCTCATATACCAGAGCCTAGTGGAGTCCTGGCTAGTAGATTTTGTGTGTTCCTGTCCCGAGGAGGGGTGGTGGAGGGCTGGAGTGCCAGTGCAGGCTCCCCAATGCTAGGAGGGCCCTGAGTCTCAGAGGATAGATCCAGGCAAGCTGGGAGCTTAATCTGGTCCCCGGGCCTTAGGTTCCCCACCCCTGGTCTAACCTGTTCTTAAAAGACCTAAAAAACAACAAATGATCCTACAACACCTTAGAGACTAACAAAAAATGTAGATAGTGTCATGAACTTTTGTGGATACAACCCACTTCTTCAGAAGCTCGTGACAGTCTCTAAGCTCGTGACAGTCTCTAAGGTGCTGCAGGGCCATTTGTTGTTTAAGTTTTTTCAGTTACAGACTAATATGTTCCTAAAATGCCCCCAATAATGGTGTCCTTAAAATGCCCCAATAATGTTCCTAAAATGCCCCCAATAATGGTGATACCACAAACTCCCCCAGTGATTTACTCCAGTGTTTAACTACCCTGATAATGAGGAAGTTTCACCTAAAATGTCCAACCTAAACCTCCCTTGCTGCAATTTAAGCTCATTAATTCTTGTCCTATCTTGAGAGGTTAGGAAGAGCAATTTTTCTCCCTAGAAGGTAATGAATATCAAAACCTTACTGAAATCAAGATATACCATATTTATCACTTCTTCCATATCTACAAGACTTGTTACCTTGTCAAAGTATGTTGTGACTTTTAAGTTTCAGTGCTTCCCCGGGAGTGGCTGATACCTTGATACTCAAACCACATGCCTGCCCAGCCTAGTACAAAAGGACCGAAAGGTACAAAACAACTTCTGTATTTTGTGTATGAATATGTATTGAAGGGCCATCATCATTTATTTTTCAAAATGTCCGGCAGCTGTGGGAATAGAGCCATGTTGCTCCTTTTTCCCCTGCCACTGCTGGCAAGTACAGGGGCCTGACTCCTGCTGCAGACGCCAGGTCCATCTGCTAATCCCCTGGGCTGCGTCACTCGGGAGGGAGTTATGGAGGAAGAGGCAGAGCCAGGGCAAGTTGGAAAGAGACAGGGCAAGGCCAGGGTTTGGGGTGGGAAGGAGTCACATGGACGGGGGAGGAGGGCTGTTATGTGACCAGTGCCCCCTGAGTCCTTCATAACCAGTAACCCTTGCAACCAGTCCTAATTCCCTGGCCAGCCAGGCAAGGCCTCACTAGAGAGGGAGTAAGCAAACCAAAAGGAAAGTCAGAGAATTACTAGATGCCTAGGTAGTCTTTAACCCCATATCACCCTGTGGACTAAAAAAAACCAGTGATCTACTCTGTGTAGGACCTTATGCCACATCAGTCAGTGTGATATCGAAGAGCCTTTCAAGGTGAGTTCTGAGAAAATTTAAGATAACTCTGTCTAGAATATGAGTGATTAAATCTTGTTATCTGCACAAACAAAAGGCCCTTGCAAGGACTTGCCAAAAGAAAGTTTATAAGCTCATGAATCAGTCCAGGCTTTGAGTACATGCAGTGGAGTGCAGACTGTGTATGGTAGATATACAATCCAAGCTAGGCTTGGCATGCTAGTTTGCATATTCTAGTGAAAGAACAGGTATTCTGGGAGTAATAGGAAGCTAATGTTTTGGGGGAAGTACAACTTTTTAATCCTTCACATTTTAATCCTTCACATTGTTCCCTGACTTTCACATAGGAATAAAAGTAGCAGGGCAGGTGCTTGGGGGATTGATTCTTTTCTGTGTTGAAAGAAAGGTGCTGCAATAATGGTCAATGCTGACTTTGGTGATGTTGAATTTTAAAAGCTCAGAGTTTTTCAAGGATTCTTTTTGACAGTGTTGTAGGGCTTGATGAGAAATGGACTACCCATTTGTTTTTTTTAAACTCAGGGCTTGTCTACAGTGTTTTGTCAATGAAACTCGTGTGAACATGGAAAAATAAGGTGTTGTGGGAAGGCAGAACAGAGGGCAGCACATCTTGGGACCATGCTAAATGTTCTGTCTCACACTGCTTTCCATCCCAGTCCTCCCTTGGTTTCCAGCTTCCTTTTACACCATTTTCCAAATGCCATTCTTTGCTATACACTCCAAGCTCTGTAGTGAGAAAGGATGGATACAGCCCTTCTCTATTATGCTCTCTTAAGTATCATGGGGGCATCATGCATGGCAGCTCAGTGATCATGAAGCTAGTGACGGGAAGACTCACAGACACCCAATATTCTGCATGATATGGACAGCAGCAACATACGTAGCATTGCTTTTGGTATTCACAGAGCAACTGCATAGGGTAGACCAGGGGTAGCCAACCCATTAAACGAAGAGAGCTGAAACAGCAGCGGGAAAAAAAGAGCCGCACCAGAGTTGTTGAGAAAAAAAAAAAAAAAAAGGAACGCTGTCCCTTTAAAAACCACAGGTCAGGCTTTTTGTCCACATCGGGCTCCCACCAGCTGACGCCATCTTGCCGCGCCGGATGGCTCCCCTACATCCAGTAAGCACTGGGGGACAGGGGCCATTTGTAGGGGTGCATGGAGCGGCTTCGCAAGCCGCACTTTCAGAGGTGAAGAGCCGCATGTGGCTCACGAGCCACGGTTTGGCCACCCCTAGAGTAGACCATTATTTTTGGATTAGGGAAACCAGCACTTATTGTTGGATTGCATCACCTTCCATGTGTGAGATAAAGAGCAATGGTTACATAACTTTATGATGTGTAAAGCACCCTCCCTGGAGCTGCATGCTGAGCTGGCCCCCAAACTGCAGTACAAGGACATCAGAATGAGTGCTGTCCCCTCAGTAGAGAAGCATGTGGCAATTGCTGTCTGGAAGCTGGTGACTCCAGACTGCTTCTTGTCTATTGAAAATCAGTTTGGAGAGGAGAAGTCTAGCATTGAGGTTATATTAATGCAAGTGTGCAGGGCAATACATTGCATTCTGCCATGCAGGATCATGACTCTGGGAAATGTGCAAGAAACAGTGGAGGGCTTTGGAGAGATGGACAGGACAATAGATGGCACACACTTTCCAATTTTAGTGCCATTAATAGGAAGGAATACTTCTCCATGGTGTCTATCGATCATCATAGGCGTTTCAGAGACATCAACATGGGATGGTCTGGAAAGGTGCATGACGCACACATCTTCAGGAACATTAGCCTGTATAAAAAGCCACAGGCAGGAATTTTCTTTCCAGACCACAAGCCTACAGTGGAACTCTGGCTTATGAAACTTTACACAGGGCACCTGGACAGTTGTAAGTAGAATTTTAACAACAGGCTGAGCAGGTGCTGCATGACAGTCTAATATTCATTTGGCATATTAAATACCATAGAGAGGTGCCTCTCTAGCAGGTTACACCTTACAGTGGATAATATTCCCAAGGTCATAGAATCATTGACTATTAGAAATGGCAGGGACCTCGAGAGATCATCAGGTCCAGTCCCCTGTCCTCACAGCAGGACCAAGCATCATTTAGTGGTTCTCATAGAGGTACGTCTAGATTACATGCCTCTGCTGACACAGGCATGTAAAATAGGCTCCCCGGCTTCATTAAAATAAAAATGGCCACCGCGCTGTGCCGGCTCTGCTGATTGTCGGCATAGCGCGCGAGTCAAGACGCGGATCGGTCGACAAGGGAAGCCTTTGTCGACCGTTCCCTTATGCCTCATGAAACGAGGTTTACAGGAGCGATGTCGACAAAGGCTTCCTTGTCAGCGGATCTGCATCTTGACTTGCGCGCTGTGCCGATGATCAGCTGAGCCGACACAGCGTGGCGGCCATTTTTATTTTAATGAAGCCGGGGATATTTTAATCCCTGCTTCATTGACTATGTCGGGAAGCCTATTTTACATGCCTCTGTTGGCAGAGGCATGTAATCTAGACATACCCAAAGTGCTGATCCGTGGCTTGAGTTAATCCCCCCTTTCCTCCCACAGCAAGGAGCATGCTGGCACTCTAGCCTCACATCCGCCAACCCCCGACCCCACCATACTGGCTCAAAAGAGACAGAGAGCAGAACCATGCTGAGTTTCTTGCCTCCCTCCTGCCCAGCTCAGCTGGGGGAGCAGCATCTTAATCAAGGGTTTTCCCTGTGGGAGAGGAGAGGAGGGAGTGTGAAGGGAGCAGAAGAAGGGGCTTTATGCTATGTTTCTTGCCTCCCTCCTGCCCAGATCCCTGGGGCAACGCCAGCCTAATGATGAGCTTTTCCTGCCACTCTCATTAGCTAGAGTTGCAGCCCATGGGACCAGCGGGAGACCATAGGGACCCATGAGGGCATGGAGCCCCTTAAGCAGCCTCCCCCCCCGAAGCTCAGACCATGCACCCCAATCTCCCTCACTTCCCCCTGCCAAGACCCTACACCCCAGCTTGCTCCTACACCGGGGCTCGCAAAAAATAATCTGTGGGCCGGATGTGGCTCGTGAGAACCTCAGCCGGCTCCCTGCCAGCTCTGCCCCTGCTCAGCACTCCGAGAACCTGGCTACAGGACCATATGTGTGTTTGTGAACACTGAGAGTCTGGAGAGAAGGGAGACAGGCTTCTCATGCTGCCCCTGCCCCCAATAACTCCCATTGGCCAGTTTCAGCCAATACCAGTTGCCTGTTTGCAGGACAGGCAGCATGGAAAGTGCCCCTCCTCCCTCGGGATTACAGCATTCAGTTCAGAGCAGTAAACATGGCTCTTCTTGCAGCTCCCCTGATCTAGTACAGGGGCTGGAAGACAGGGACCCTGGTTAATGAACCTAGTGGGCTGCTGGCTGGGAGCCAGATAAGGTCTGGCTGGGAGCCAGATAAGGACTCCCAGCCAGAATCTGTCTGTGGCACCCCAGTCCCTCCCGCCTCCAACCCTCTGCACCCTACCTCCTGCCCAGACCTGGCATCCTGCACCCCACCTCTTTCCCAGATCCTGTAGCCCTGTCCCGCACACTCAACCCCTCATTTTTGTCCCAATCCAGCGCCTAGGGGGGGGCCCAACTGCTTTTTCTGTGGGTCACTGGCCCCTAACCCAAAAAGGGTTCCCCACCCCTGCCATAAATAAAGAAAACATTGAAACCTTTTGTGTTTGACATAAATTAATATTTTATTTTAAATGAAGTTAATTTATCAAACACAAAAAAAGTGAAAATACTTCATCTGTGTAATAATTTAAATTAAGCCATTCTCCCTAGCTACAGCTCTAGCAAAATGGCTCAGATGTAATTATGTAATTATCTGTGAGTTTCCATTAGCAACTGGTGGCCTGTGGAAAGATTTGCATTGAGCCAGGTGGTCTACGGGCCAAAAAATTTGAGAGCCACTGGTCTAGGTCATCTCTGATAGATGTCTGTCCAACCTGCTCTTAAATATCTCTAGTGATGGAGATTGTACAATCTCCCTAAGCAATTTATTTCAGTGTTTAACCACCGTGACAGTTAGGAAGTTTTTCCTAAACTTCCTTTGCTGCAATTCAAGCCCATTGCATCTTGTCCTATTATCAGAGGCCAAGGAGAATTATTTTTCTCCCTCCTCCTTGAACACCGTTCTAGATACTTGAAAACCACTGTCATATCCCCTCTTACTATCATGTCTTCTCTTTTATAAACTAAACAAGCCCAATTATTTCAGTCTTCCTCCCATAGGTCATGTTTTCTAGACCTTTAATCATTTGTGTTGCTCTTCTCTGGAACTTCTCCAATTTTTCCACATCTTTCTTGAAATATGGTGCCTAGAACTGGACACAATACTCCAACTGAGATCTAATCAGTGCGGAGTAGAGAAGAAGAATGACTTCTCATGTCTTGCTCACAACAATCCTGTTAAAGCATCCCAGAATCATGTTTGGGTTTTTTTGCAAGTGTCACACTGTTGACTCATATTTAGCTTGTCGTCCATTGTGACCACTAGATCCCTTTCTACAGTACTCCTTCCTAGACAGTCTGTATGTGTGAAACTGATCATTCCTTCCTAAGTGGAGTACTTTGCATTTGTCCTTATTAAACTTCATCCTATTTACGTCTCTCCATTTCTCTAGTTTGTCCAGATCATTTTGAATTTTGACCCTATCCTCCAATGCACTTGCAACTCCTCCCAGCGTGGTATCACCTGTAAATTTAATGAGCATACTCTCTATGTCAATATCTAAATCGTTGATGAAGATATTGAACAGAACCAGTCCCAAAACAGACCCCGGTAGAATCCCACTAGTTATGACCTTCTGGCATGATGGAAGCATTAATAACTACTCTGTAAGAATGGTTATCCAGACAGTTATGCACCCACCTTATAGTAGCCCCATCTAGGTTGTATTTCCTTAGTTTATTGATAAGAAGGTCATGTCAGACCATATCAAATTCTAGGTATTCCACGTCCACTGCTTCTCCCTTATCCACAAGACTTTTTATCCTATAAAAAAAACCCCAAAAACTATCAGATTGGTTTGATATGATTTGTTCTTTACAAATCCATGCTGGCTGTTACCTATCTCCTTATTATCTTCCAGTTGTTTGCAGATGAATTCCTTAATTACTTTCTCCATTATCTTCCTTGGCACAGAAGTTAAACTGACTGGTCTGTAGTTTCCTAGGTTGTTCTTACTGTCAGAGGTCATAACCGTGTATTGCATTTTGGATAATCTGTGTGAAACCAATGAGAAATGTTAGTCTGAGGCAGAGCACTTGGCCACAGAGTTTGAGCAGCCAGATGCTCAGGCTGTCAGAGGGTCCTAGAGGGTTGCAATTGACATCAGGGAGTATTTGAGGAAGCACTTGAGGAGGAGAGTAGCATACTTCTGTTTCAGAGTTGCTTCCTGGGTGCAGTGCATGTAAATTTTTGGGGCCACATCTCCATGTAAGAAAAGCCTGTACATGGATTTGACATGATTGTTGTGTGAATTTGTGGAACACAAAACAAAAATTATTTATATTATAAAACTTTGCCTTTATTGATCAAGGGAAAGCACAGTGACACTCACCAAAATACATATTTGCTTGTAAGGAGGTACTTGGAAAGGGCAATACCTCACAACAGGGCAATACCTCACAATTACCTCATTGCTAAAGCTGTGAGAAGGAATGGAGTAAAGGGGAAACTGAGGGGTCCCAGAAAGTGGAAAGGAATGTGAGGGCATAGAGGGGGGTTTGTTTGACAAAGAATTGTGCATGTGCTGCAGTGGAGCTTGAGCCCAGATCTGCTCACTCTGCAGTAATATTAAAGATTTCAGCATCTCTGTTTATGCCTCCATTACTTTATCATCTGCTCAATTGCATCCCTAGCAGATGCTTGATTCTCTTTTCTATCCTGCCTTTTGGCTTCCCAGTACTCCTTTCATTCTGTTTCCTCTGTGGAGGAGCACTGCAGCATCTCCCTGCATATCTTCTTTGCTGCATGTTGTCCTCTTTCTTATCTGCCAGATACAGTCAGCAGGAGTACTTGGGATGTTCTTCAGGGACACATCTGCTGATGCACAAACAGACAATGCACAGAAGAGGGATTGTTAAATTCAAGCATAGCATTAAAACATTTCACATACAAGCACCTTTTGCAACATACCAATCGCTTTCTTGCTGACCCTTGCTTAGGCACACATCTCCTCAGGCATCCAAAGCATGGTGGGAGTTGTGGGGAAGGAGGTACCTATGGATAAAAAAACCACAGGGTTTGCAGTGCAGCGTTGCAGAGAACTCATTCTAAAATTATCCCACTTTTCCACAGGCAGGGATCATTCTAGCCCAGTGTTTCTCAATCTTTTTTTATAAAGTACCCCTTTTAAAAAAAAAATTATAAGTACCCCCAGTACCTACAGTTTTCAGACACGCCAATTTTTTTTCTACCATGGCAACACATTTGTCCATCTACTCCCTTTTTGGCCATATCAATTCAGGGCAATTTCCAGCTCAGGGAAACATAACCAGCTTCCTACTTTTCTATACCCTGCACCCCTCCTCTGCACTCCATAAGCCACAGCCATTTACCTTGCTTCTCATCTTCTGCTTCTCACTCCCAGGAGAGCAATTGCTGAGACTTGCCATGCACTTCAGGAGTGGAAAACAGTTCCTGGCTGCCTGCCCCACTGGGAGCTCCACATCCTCATCTAGCTCTACATCTTCATCAATAATTTCATCCTCAGGGATAGGTCCTCTTTCTGCCACTCAGTACCCTCCAAATCTCCACAGGGCTCTTAGGGGGCGGGTTCATCACAGAGGATAGCATCCATCTGCTTATAGAAATGGCAGGTGTTAGGTGTATTACTGGAGTGACAGTTTGCCTCCCTTACCTTATGATATGCCTTGCCTCAGCTCCTTCATCTTCACTCTGTGCTGAGATGTGTCCTGGTCATAGCCCTTTTCTCACAAGCCTCAAGAAATGTGCCCATGAATATTCCAATTCCTATGAATCAGCTGGGACTGCATAGATTCCTCTCCACATCTACTGATCAGATCTAACAGCTCCGCAGTGGTCCAAGAGGGAGAGTATTTGGTGCAATAGGAAGACGCGATGAAACCTCTTCATGCAGAGCCAGCATGCAGGAAATGGAATTTAAAATTCCCAGGTCTTACAACAGGTAGGAGGAAGATTATTGTTCACCTGGCTGTAGGGCAGCAGAGGTTCAAACTGCTGACCAGAGTGGTCAGCCTGGGCTTTGTGAAACACATCCTGGAGGCCAATAAAAGTAATGAAAAGCAGGTGCAATATCAGAACTATAAGTTTATCAACAATAAAGGGAGAAGAAAAGAAAAGAAGTCTCTCATAGGGGTGGAAGTTTTTTGTTATTGAAACCGGGCATTTTTCACAATAAAAGTCGCATTGCAGTGTGTGCGCTTTCACTGTTTTCTCACCAAAAGGCAGTTTTTCGTGATAAAATTCAGTAGTGGAGACAAGGCTTTAGTGTAAACTGAATTTCTTTTATGAAAAATGAATTAATGCTTGAACATTGGGTGCATGCTCATACTAATGTAGGGCTATTCAACTTTGGAAGCCCCGGGGACCACAACGATACTCACAGCACATGCCGAGGGCTGCAACTTAAGTGTGGTTGCATGTAAATGCAAATATATTTGCAGATATATGCAAATAGCTTCTTTCACACTGACAGGCATGAATACAAAGATTAAGGAAAGACTATACAACACGCGGGCCCTATTTAAGTCAGTTCTGCTGATATTAATAAAATGCAATATTTACCCGATTTCCACCCATATGACAGCACTTTTAATGAGCAATGACAGTCCAGGAATTTAATTACTAAAACACGTATCAACAAAAGACCATAATATTGACTCGCCGTTGTGGAGTGTGTTCCCAGTGGAGGCTATGTTCAAAGGATCTCACCTGCAGGCCATGTGTTGAGCCCTGCGTAAGCCCAAACTGCACTGCGGACCGCAAACAAGCAAGCTGTGGCCCATATGCAGCCCACAGGCCACATGTTGATTAGCCTGGCACTAATGGGTTAAATGTCTTTTATATAGAAGCTTCCTTCTGCTATGAAAAAAAATCGCTAAAAGACTTGAAATTCTGACTTGTCTTCTGGGTGTTCAATCACTGGATGAAGTCAGTAGCCTCTGTCAGAAAGCATTTAATCACATAATGCTCTGCTTGCTTTATTTCATTCTTGGGCTAGGCTCAAGGAGTCAGAAGAATATTTTTAAACTGCCCATACAGATGTTTTCATTGTGGTTTGTGGTGCATTGGTGCCACTTAGTGGGGGGAGAACTGAATTGACTTTTTTCTAATGGGAAAACTAGGAAAGACTTAAAGGCTGCACTTTTTTGCCCATTTTTTCCTTACATAAAATAATAAATCAGTATTTTATGCTATTTTATTAAGTGAAAGATAGTATGTTGCTAGTCATGAAATTACATTCAAAGTATTTAGAACATGTAACAATGATTTTTGGCTAACTGGATGTATGCAGACCATACAACAAAACAAAATCGCTGCCAATCATTGTATTAAGTAGTCTGTGTTTGTCTTTTAAAAATTGATCCTCCAAGTCATATGATGAAATAGTATCATTTTTAAGTGCCCACCTTCCCTCCCCAAATCAGTATGAGCCATTATTTCCAGTGCTTTAAATGTAACAAGGATCAGGAAACTAACCTGTTTCTAGCTTTGATTGTAGTCTTTGAGAAGACAATCTATAAGAAATATTAGTGTATTAATTCAAATATTCTGTTAATTATATTTCCACTACTGGCTATTGTTAGAGTATGTGCTTAAAAGGAAAAAAAATCCTCTGCTGAGAAGATATTGATAGCAAACCTTTCCGTTCTTAATTAACTAATAAAACATGACAAGAAGCATATTTCTGGATATTTGCAGTGTGGCTGAAGGCAGAGTCTAAAGGGCAAATGATGTTAACCATTCAAGATACAGATTAATTTATCAGAAAGACACTGGCCATGTGTCCTATTTCTGTTTTTAAACGGCAGGTGTATACATGAAAGGAGAGGAGGTTAGTGTGAGCAATAAAAAAATGGCAATCAGCCATTCAGAAAGCTCCACTTCAGTCTAGTGTTCTAACGCAGTATCACATTCCGTTGTATTTCATGTGCAGATCCTTAGTCTGGTCAATATGGTATCATCCTCTTTATTCTAGGTTGTCTTTATGTAATAGTGTGAAATGACTGCTTTCTGAGGACACTCAAAAATAGCTCCTGGGTATTTATGCATATGCAGAAGGAAAACACATAACCAGGGTCCGCTTAAAACAATTTTTGCTTTTATAATAGTTTGTAAAGAGGAAATCCAACAGCTGTAGTTATTGCAATGTTTAGTAATTTCTCCACATTCTTTCCCATTTTGCACTCCGGCATAAGTAATTATGATAATTAAGGGCCTGATTCTGAAGCAAGACTAAAGAGAATGTATTTTTATATGTTGCTTCAAACTCCCTGCCCTGTTGCTCCGCAGCAACTTTTTTTTCCTCAAGCTTCTTATTTATATAATTGTAGATCTGACATTTCTCTTGTTAAAGATGCATTCAGTATATAAAGATTTGTTGTCCTAAAATTGCTGAATGGTTTTTAATCCCAGACATGCCTGTTTGTGCACTCACCAGAGGGGCACTGCATGACATGTTGCAATGTTATAAATAACCTCTTAACCTGCTTAGTTGCTTTATGCGCAGTAGCATGTTTTACAATGTTACCTGGAGTCCTTGAATGCAGATTCCCATGGCAACCTGATACAGCCTTTTTATTCTTTGTTACTACCAGTCTTTTATTGCTTCCTCGTTCAAATGTGCTGTCATCTTTATTTTGCCTTAGTGTGTGTATGAGAGTCAACAACTAGGGTTGCCAGATGGTTGAAACAAAAATACCGAACCTCCCCCTTCCCCCCCTCAAAAAACACCAGACAAAAATTCTATTGAAGGGAAAAAAAAAGGGGGGGGGGGAACCAAAGTTGTTGAGCAAAAAAGAAGAAGAAGAAGAAGAAAAGGACTCCAAGGACTTCTTAAGCCAAAAAAAATTAAAATAAAACAGCATTAAAACAGCATGTCCCCTTTAAGAGTGCAGGGATAGGAACAGGGGAGCAGTTGAGCACTAAACCCCAGGGGAAGCCCTTGGTCAGCAGCCATTTTGTGCTGGCAGCCTTGCAGAACCAGGTAAGCATGGAGGCTGGAGGTGTTGGGGGTTGTGGGGGCGGGGAGCCTGGGCGCTGAGTGTTTGTAGGGTTGCCAGGTGCCCGGCATTTTCGCCTCCTGGCCGGGGAAAAATTCAGAAAATACCAGACATTGCAGATGTCTGGTTTTCTTTGAATTTTTTTACCGGACAGGAGGTGAAAATACCGGACTGTCCGGGTGAATACCGGACACCTGGCAACCCTATCAACAACAAATCTGTTTCTAGAAATTATATTAAATGATTTTTTGAAAACTAGAGAAAGTGTGATGAATTGTCATTAATGGTTAAATTTTAACTGTGGTAACTCACCCTAAAAGGAGGAAATGAAAAATAAACTGGACACCCAAATTTGGATTAATGTAGACTGTATTACACACAGTTGCAAAAAGCCAATTCAAAGTACTTTAGTGTGGAAATGCTGCTTTTTAAAAGCAGGGAGTGAGGGGAGAGGTTGTATTCTGTATGGGTCAACATATTAGAAGTATTCAAATATTTGGGGCCAAATTCAGCCTGCACTGGGCTTTCAAAGATGTAAATGAGGGCAGAATTTGGCTCTTAGGGAAAAGAGAAGATGGGAGAAGGAAATAATTTTGATTGTCTTTTAGATGAGTGATAGAATGCACTAAAAACAGCTGTTGTTCAGGTAACTCCTGTAGGTGAGTAAAAGAGATGCCCTTTTATGATCATAATATAATAGAAATATAATATTGGAAAGGTGTTTGTCTCACTTGTTTTTAAAAATGTCCAGTGACAGAGATTCCACAACCTACATTGGAAGCTTGTTCGGTGCTTAACTGTTCTTATAGTTAAAGAATTATTTTCCTAATGCTTAACCTAAATCTTCCTCATTGCAGATTATACCCATTATGTCTAGTCCTACATTCAGTGGATAAGGAGAACAATTGGTAACTCTTTCTAATAGTCCTTAACATATTTGAAGACAAATTAGGTCTGCTGTATCATCTATTCTCAAAATTAAAAATACCCATTTTTCTTTTTAACTTTCCCTTATTATCATTCTTTGTAGCTCACTTAGGGCTTCTCTTCACTGTATGAGCGACAAGGAGTCCTGTAGCACCTTATAGACTAACAGATGTATTGGAGCATAAGCTTTCGTGGGCAGAGACCCACTTCATCAGATGCAGAAGTGGATCTTTGCCCACGAAAGGTTATGCTCCAATACATCTGTTAGTCTATAAGGTGCTACAGGACTCCTTGCCGCTTTTGCAGATCCAGACTAACACGGCTACCCCCTGATACTCTTCACTGTATGGAAATTGACGCTGCTGTGATTTATCTTCCAGAGTTTGATATAGTGGGTCTAGTAAAGACCCAATAACTCAAATGCTGAGGTCACTCCTGTCAGCACCAGTACTCCTGTCCCTGTCAACCTCCCGCTGTGGGGACAGCGAGGAAAATTGAATTAAGGTACGTTGACTCAAGCTAGGTAATTAATGTAGCTGAAATTGCGTATCTTAATTCGACCTTCCCATATAGTATAGACCTGGGCTTTTAATTGCTTCTGTTTAAAGGGTTTGCTTCCCTGCACCTATTGGACAACGCATTGCCTGGCAGCCATGGGGAAGACGTGAGCCCTTTAAATAGAAGCAATTGAAAAGGCTTGTATGTCCCAGCTCCCAGGCAATGTGCTAGCAGTGGGGTTGGGAGCTACAAGCCCTTTTAACTGCTTCTATGTAAAGGGCTTGCAGCTCTGGCACTGCATTCACCTTGCCAGGCAGCCAGGATGCACGAGCCCTTTCAACTGCTTCTATTTAAAGGGCTTGTGCCTTCCCCGTAGCTGCCATGCAACGCATTGTCCGACAGGTGCAGGAAATGCATGAGCTCTTTAAATAGAAACAGTTAAAAGGGCTTGCATGTCTCCAGCTCCCAGGCAATGCACTAAGGGCCAGGGCCTGGAACTGCCACGAGGGCTGGATCAAAGCCCTAGGCAGGCGGGATCTGGCCTGCTGAGAGGCTTTTGCCCACCCCTATCCTATGTCTTCTCTTGGCAGCCATCAGCCTTCCAGCATTGGGAGTAAATGTCGCCTTTTCTTCAGAGATTGTAATCTGTTCCTTTCTTTTGCCAGTACAGCATAACATTTTCAGTAGATGCATAGATTTATGGAAGCACATGGTCTCTTTCCATTTATAACTCTGCAGAGGTATGAGTTGAAGGTATCCCATACAAACTATATTCAATATATTTTAAAATTTGCATTTCATTGTAATAAAGCAGCAGGTTTCCCAAAGGTGGATCAAAATTACCCCTCTCCTGCTTCAGAATATATTTTTAATATATACAGTTTTATTAAATTGGGCTAAACAATGTTAAATAAATCAGATTTGCATGCAGTAGAGGTAAATTAACTTTAATATTGAATAGTGTGAAGGATAAGCAAAAAAAACGGAAGCCCTTTAGTGAAAAACCTGTGTCCTTTTAAAAATCCGGGGTTCTCAAAATGATCCCACCGCTATGCGACCATGTCAAGGCTCCTTCCCCACTCTAGCATGATAAATGCAGAAGTGGGGCCTGCAAAAGTACCCCAAAACCTTATCTTTTCAGGCTTTGGTAAAAAACTTCCCCCCAAAATCTTAACAACCTAGATTTTGGGGATAAAAACTCCGCTGCCACCACCCAAGTAATGATAAGAAAATCAGGGGAGAGATCACTTGGAAAATCTCACCCCTAAAGTACAAACCAGAACACAAAAATTAACCAATACAAGGTTAATAAAAGAAAAGAGAAAGAACTTTTATTAGCACCACAATATTCCTGTTGCAAGCATAATGACTAGATGGAAAAGTAACAAAGTAAGATACTAACGGAGGGGAAACCCACCATGGGCCAGGAGCTTAGTTACAAAGGAGAGCAAAAACCATTTTTAAATGCACAGACATCAGATCCCATTTCCCAAACCATAAAACAATAAAACCTAATGGATTTATCTAAACTTTACCCTACTTACAGATAGTGAATTCTTTTCTTGGAGGGTGACATTCTGTCTGTCCCCCTCAGTAGCTGGAGAGAAAACTGCCCCAGAGACAAGGAAGGGAGAAACCAAAAATTCCTTTGTCCCAGTTTGAAATTCCTACCTGCATTCCTATTGGCCAACTCCACCTGGCTTAGGTGTAGTTAACCCCTTAGTCCCCAGGCTGCTGGCTAACCCTCATGATCGTGACAATGCGTTTTAGTAGTTAAATTCCTGGACTGGCATTGCACATTAAAAGTGCTGTCATATGGGTGGAAATTGGGTATATATTGCATTTTATTAATATCAGCAGAACTGACTTAAATGTGGCCTGTGTGTTGAGTAGTCTTGCCTTAATTTTTGTATTCATGCCTGTCAGGGTGAAAGAAGCTATTTGCATATATTTGCATATATAGTTGCATGTATATGCAACCACACTTAAGTTGCGGCCCTTGGCATGTGCTGTGAGTATCATTGTGGCTTCCGGGGTTTCCAAAGTTGAGTAGCCCTGCTATAAATTATCCGAGACAGCACATGCAAGTTTATAGCCTGCACTTAAATCCTTCATTATATCTTGTGCCAGCAGTAAGGAGGATTCTGCAGCAGGTAGATTCTGTAGCAAGCATGATTCTTTTTTGAGGACACTCAATCAGAGCACTTGGGTATCTAGGATAATGACAGTGCCTTTCCTAAAGAGTCTGGGTTGTTTTTTGTTAGGCATAAATTGTTTTACAAATACTTTACTGGAAATATTTTATTACAAGATAATTTGTGTGGGACATTTCTTTCAGAAATGTTTCCTTTCCCATTAATATCTCTGCAGTTTTGATTTCAAAACTAAAGCTTGGTGCAGTTCTCATACAAGGGAAACACACAGATTTCAGTAGGGTCACTCCAGATTCATACCGGTACATATGAGAGCAGATTCAGGGAGTAAGTTCTCAAGTCCATAATACTTGTTTGGTTGTTAGAGCTAAAATTTTATCTTGGTTATTTTATTATAACAGTATTTTTGGCTCCAGGATTACAGGTACAGTTGAAATTTTAGGTTTCTGTCTGTACTGCATATTTAAGCAATGGGAACCAAAGCCCAAAATTACAGATCCCTACAAATACAATGTGACAATGCAGTGTCCTTCCATAGAACAGGTCTGAACGTTGTGTCTGAAAATTCCTTACTTTCTGGATAGACTTGGATTAGGTTGTGTTATGTCTAGTTCCTGTAGATAAGCCGTCATATTTTGGGTGATGCAAGTAACTTAATAAATCAGGCTTCTAAGATAATCCCATCACAACTGAAGAGGCATTCCTGACTCATTTTCACTTTCTTTGTCTGCTTCTGCCTCTTCTATATCTAAGACACACGTTGCACTAACAGTTAAGCAGAATTGTAAGATCCTAGAAGCTTTTGCTGGACGTGAAGAAATATCAACATAGGCATAACAAAATAACATTCTGTTTTCTTCTGAATGCTAAGTGCTGCTGATTTACTACAATGGATCCTTAGGCTCTTCGGAGTTTTGAGAGTATGGCTGAACTGAGCAGTCTGAATGGGAGCAGCCAATCTCACTAAGACCTCACCAGCTCCAATAAGGCAATTCCATATTTCCTTGCTGCATAATAGAATATTTTAAATTGTTCTATTTCAAAATGGTTCTTGCATGTAGTTTTCTGTAACAGAACTTTCTCCAGGCCTTATTTTTGTCCACAAGAAAAGATTATTCTACTTTCTGATCCCATAGAGGCTCTGCAGTAACCAGGCAGCAGTGGTAATGGAGAAGTAAACAAAAACAAGAGGAAGACAAAAGCGTGCTCTACTAGCATCTACCCTCTTACTGACTGTGCATCAATGGGGTATTTGAATCTACACTTTTAAAAACAAATTAATAAATTAAATGCTAACAGATCCAGGACCAGATGGTGTTCCAAGGAACACAGATATAAAAATGCAGAACTCCTAACTCTGGCATGTTTTCTATTACTTAAATCAACTCTTGTACCATACGACTAGAGGAAAGCTAATGTGATATAAATTTTTTAAAAAGAAATCCAGAGGCAATTCTAGTCATTACAGGCCAGTAAGCCTAACTTCAGCACCAGAAAAATTGATTGACATTATAGTAAAGAACAGAATGATTAAACACAGAGATGAATATTTTTTGGGGGGAAGAGTCAACATGGCTTTTGTAAAGGGAAAACATGGAAAAAGATGATCCAGCAGATACAGTGTACTTGGACTTTGAGAAGATCTTTCATTCAATTCTTGTAAACAAAGGGAGCAGTCAAGGAATAAAAGGAAGGGTCTTCTCATGGATCAGTAACTGGATAAAAGACAGAAAACAAAAAGTAAGTCAAAATGGTCACTTTTCAGAATAATGGAGTCCCCCCCAGGATGTGTACTGGGACCACTGTTGTTCAACATATTCATAAATGATCTGGAAAAGGGCGTAAACAGTGAGATGGCAAAACTAGCAGATGATATAAAATTACTCAAGATAGTTAAATCCAAGGTAGACAGTGAAGCATTACAAAGCGATCTCACAAATCTGGTTAACTGGGCAACAAAATGGTAGATGAAATTTAATGATGATAAATGCAAACTAATACACATTATAAAACATAATCCTAACTATATACGAAACAGTGAGGTCTAAGTTAGTTATTACTGCTCAAGAAAGAGATCTTGGAGTCACTGTGGCTAGTTCTTTGAAAACATCCACTCATAATATGCAGTGGCAGATCGAAAAAGCTAACAATGTTAGGAACTATTAGGAAACAGATAAATAACAAGGCGGAAAATTGCATAATGCCAGTGTCTATATCCACAGTGTGCCCATATCTTGAATACTGCATAATCTATTTAAAAAGGATGTATTTGAATTGGGAAGAGTATATGGAACGGCCACAGAAATGATTATGGGTATGTAACAGCTTCTGTTTGAAGACAGATTAAAAAAGACTAGAAAAGAAATGACTAAAGGGGAGATGGGAAAAAGTTTATAAAATTGTGACTGCTGTCAAGAATGTGAATAAGGAAGTGTTATTTACACTTCTATATAACACTAGAATCAGTGTCATTCAATGGAATTAATATTAAAACAAACAAAAGGATGTACTTCTTCACACAACCGACGTAAACGTGAAGAACTTGATGCTGGGGGGCTAAAACTGTAACAGGGTTCAAAAAAGAACATACGTTTCTGGAGGATCAGTCTATTAATGTCTGTTATCTAAAATGGTCAGGAATGCAACCCCTTACTTAGAGTGTCCCTACTCTCAGATTGCCAGTAGATGAGAGTGGACAATGGAATAGATCACTCAAGAATTGCCTGTTCTGTTCATTCCCTCTGAACACCTAGCACAAGCCCCTGTTGGAAAACAGGATACTGGGCTAGATAGACCACTGGTCTGAGCCACTATGGCCATTGTTATGGCTGATTTTCAAACATCTCCAAAATTGTGGCCCTTGTCCTCCTATAATAGAGGTTCAAGTCTGGATTCTTCTTAATTTTGAGGAACTGGAGTCTAAATATTTCCTAGATTGTGTTATTGCAATTCAGATATTTGGAGTTTACTTTGAATCACTGCTATTATAAACAGAATTTCTTATTTTGTGTGTGTGTGTCTGTAGAGAAAGGAATTGAGTTATTGGGACATGCCTTTCATGAAGCACTAATTTGTGTTGCTGTGCAATTCAAGTTTTGGTCCATCTCTGATTTTTCCTTATCGCCTGTGTAGCTCTGAGTGTGTTTTAGAATCTATAAAAAGTGGGAATAGACAGAAAGTAATTCCAAACCCTTTAAAAGGGAATTGGGAATGTAAGTGGTGTCTGGGGTGATATCAGAGTTCTGATTCTCCTCCTTCAGCCTGAAATCAGATTTAAGATGGAGATGAAATAATGTTCAGTAGTTTTCATGACAGGAAATGACTTCAGACATCAGAAGAATCTTTAATTATGGACAGATTGATTCATTCAGTGGTCGGCATCTGTATCTTATTAAAATATGAAATCCCTCAATGTTCTTCCTTTACATATGAAGATATCTCTTTTTTATCCTTTTTGGCTTAGCAGAGCCATATTATGTGTCAGAATGTTGGAGCAAACAAACCTTTCAAGAGAGCCTCCAAGTTACATGCAGTTTTTTTTAAACCTGACAATGTTGAGCAAATGTGATGTGAGCGTGTCGCTTTCACAAGATTCTTCTCTCCTCACACCACCAAAGACAGCAGAGAAACATCTTAAAATAATTGATTTGAAGGCTAAATTTCAAATTACGGGGACAAGGAGGAATAGCTCTAAACAAAAAGCATAGGTCTCTCTCCAGAGTCTCTCCCATTGACTCCTGGGGCAACAATCAGGATGTGCCCATAACATTGTTATCTCAACACACTCAATCCAGTTCCCATTAAATACATTGGAAATACTCCCGTTACTTTATTGGAATCTAGATTTGTGCTTACTTTCAGCATGAGGAGATCCTGATGCTCTTTAGCTCTGGTTGTACAATGCATAGATATGTAATCTAGGAGCAACAGAATACAGGATTATGAGGCTGTGCTTATGTCAGGCCAGATAACCACAGACATGCAAAAAACTTCCGTTTCCTATGGTTTTCCTTTTCCCTAGATATAGTATTGCTAGATTTAATTTAAAAGATTAAGTGAAGCCACTCTGCTGTGTTTTTTTTTTAAGTCATCACAATTACCCAACATCAATCTTTTTCCACTGTCTCTTCACTTTTTTAGAGAGAGTGCACACAACATTCTACAAAACATTTGATCCAATTAACTGTTTTCAATTTTCATGTATCAGTTATTTCCAGTGCAAGGGCTTGTTAATGCTGTTTCCTTTTTCCAAGATTTATTAAACCTGTCAGATCCAAATTGGGGGCATCAAAGTGTTCCTCACATAGGGCTTGTAGCTAGACTAAAGTGCAGATTGCTCTGCATTTTCGCAATGTGCTATGTACCAAGCAGAAATGATCTTTAAAAGGCAATATTTTATTTGGTCAGCGTGTGTGGATCCAACTGTAGACAGCAGCTGTGAGGTTAAATTCTGGTTTGCCAGTTGGCTTTTAAGGTTTGAAAGAGAAACAGCAGATTTTTCAGCTTTGTCAGAGTTTGCAACTGATGGATGTGTACAGAGTGATATGGGAATGGGGGCTAGAGACAGGGAACAGAAAGAATTCTAACACGGGCGGTTGGTGAAGATTGGGCTGGAGCAGGCAGGTCCCCAATCCCATTCCCAGCTCTGCCCCTTCCTCTGAGGCCCTGTCCTCCTCAAGAGCCAAGCCATCTCCACCCCTATCATTGGGAGGTGGGTAATCTCACCATGTGCCCCCCACAAACAAGGGGAGGAAAAGAGGGCAGGTGGGTGCATGCACCCCAGCCTCCCTGGCCCTGGAGCATAGGAAGGCCAGGCAGAGGGCGCACATCCCCAGCATCTCTGGCCCCAGAGCACAGGGAAGACAGGCAGAAGGTGTACATCCCCAGCCTTCCTGGCCCCGCAGCACTGGGAGGACAGGTGGAGGGCATGGGTCCCCAGCCTCCCTGGCCCAGGGAGGGTGCATGGCTCCAGCCTCCCCAGCCCAGGAGTGCTAGGGCAGCAACAGTCTGCCCCCAGTAAGCCTACAGTAGGCGTTCTGGAGGTGGAGTGTGGGTGGGGCCAGGTTGGCGGTTTGGAAAGGTTGTGCCTTCCCTCACCTAGGATACCGGATGCCCATGACTTCTAAGTTTATCAAGGGCAAGTACTTAACAATTTAGACCGTTTTCATTCTCCAGGTTGCTGCTATTGTCTGTCCAAAAAAAAAAAAAAAATGGAGATAGGAATAGCAGGATAGAAAGTTTGGATAAAAATACATGAGTTGGAAAGTGTGTTGCTTGCCAAGTCCTTTGGTATTAGAATTGGCCCACAGCTTTGCTCCTTGCTTGTCTTGGCGCTCTAGCTGTTGGACGAATATATATGTATTTTATTGTTGTCGTCTGTGAAATCTGGCTGTTGGCCTCATGAATAGTGTGAAGTAATTAGAGAACCTCATTCTCATGAATCAGCTGTGAATGGGAGGTAGCATGAAGGGGGTGATGCTTTCAATGCAGACGGCACATGAGGAGTTGCATGCAGTGTTGTTACAGCTGTGTTGATCCCAGGATATCCAAGACACAAGGTGGGTGTAGTAATCTCTTCTGTTGGATCAACTTCATTTGGGAGAGACACAAAAAGAACAGCTATGTATGGCTTGGAAACTTATCTCTCTCACCAAAAGAAGTGAGTCCAATAAAATACATTACCTCATTCAACTTCAGTCTCATAAGGAGCTGCAGCATGCATTGTTCACCATGGTTTCATGTATATTTTTACCCCTTGTAAATAATGATTAGGAAATGCAGCCTTGGAGATATTTTTCTTCTCATCCATGGTTTGAGTGCTGCAGTCTCTGCTGCTGAGAGGGAAGGGTGATACAGCATATAAAGAGGAGGTTTTGGAATGAATGGAAGGTAAAAACACGTAAAACTCTTGTGTAGGTTCCTGATTTTATGTTCTGGTCAGTCTAGAAAATAGAGGGAAGGATGCTCCAGTGGTTATGGTGCCCACCTTGTAACTCAAAAGGTCCACATTCAGTCCCATGCTCCTATACCATGACTTAGTTCCACTGCTCCCCACATCCCCATTGAGAAAAAGGGGGTACTAGCACTAGCCAACTTAGAGAGGAGCCATGATGCTAAATACATTACAGATAATAAGGTGCTCAGATACTAAGGTAATGGAGGCCATATACCCAAGAGAGAGCACAGAGAAGTCCACTTTTTTGGTACACCACAGGGGCAAGTTTTTTAGGGGCAGAAGAAGGTTCAGTCATTCAGCACCACTTATAGGTGAAGTAAACACAAGCAGTTGAAGCTCAGGCAGTTGACAGTCCTCTTGGCAGGAATCATTTTATTAAATAAATGACACAAGGGAGAGCTTGCTTCCTAGAGGAGAAGAAAAGAAGTCCCTAATGGACTTAATAAACTGAAAATCTGGAAAAGAATAATACAAGTCTAGAGGGAGGTTGTGTCTCTTTGACGGGAGCCATAGTCTGCAAATTAAGCAGATGTTCAGGTTAGTTTCAGCAGACTGCAAAGGGAGGAAGTTATTGCTGAAAAAAAGCACCTCAGCCAGAAAGCAATAAGATTTGGAATACCTAGCTCCATTTACAAACAGCAGAAGCCAAGGTAATTGCTGTAGTAAGAACACAAATATTTATTGAAAAGTGTTTTTAAAATAGCAGTTTTAATAGATTGGTTTCATTTTGGGGGAGAGAAGGAACTGGCCTCCAGGATGCTTACTCTCAGAGACCACACAGCATAGGAGCAATTAACGCTTGATCCAGGACCCATTGCAGGGAGCGGGCACTGCACACAGACAGTAAGAATGTAGTGGCACTTCTCTCATCACTCAGAAAAAAATAGATCTAGCCCAAGACCCAAACTCATGCTCATTCCCACTGATAGGGTGGCAAAAGAGGCAATTGCCCTGGGGCCCAGGCTATTTAAAGGACTCTGGGGCTCCCAGCTACCACTGCATGCACCATTCGCTCTGCATGGCTTTTAGGGCTAGGGGATCAGGAGAAGGGGGCAGGCTCTATCTCTTCCTGGGGTACGAAGACTACTATCACCAGACCTCTTAGGGTATGGCTACACTGGAGAGCTAACAGCGTCATGGCTGCATCACTGAGCTGTCTAGTGTAGCCATTCTAAGCTGCTGGGAGAGATCTTGCCTGTTGGCTTCATTACTGCAGCTCCAGTGAGTGGTGGTAGCTATGTCAATGTTAGAAGCACTGTTCACACTAGGGTTTAAATAGGCATAAGCTATGTTGCTTCTGGGGGGGAGGTGCCTAATTTACAGCCCTGCATGACGTAACTCATGCATGTTAAAGTGAAGAATAGCCATAACCTCAGTGTTTCTTTCAGTGAAGGAGAATTGGAGACACCTTCATCCAGATTCAGTGGTACTCCAAGAGCAGTGATAGTCAGAAACTGACCCTCCCACCGCCATCACTGAAAGGTTGAATGATGGTACCTCTGCAAGGGAATGGCCCAAACCCGGCATTCTTGTTTGTAATGTACAAATGGAGTGTGCTGCCATTAGGCGGGTGCGTTAGCACCCCTCACTATTTTTTAGAAAAGTGTTTCTAAGCTAGGCAATCAGCATATATAAATAATCCATTAATTAAACATAGCAAATCCCCCAGCACTGATATCTTCAAGTAAGCAATAAACAACTTAAAAGAAATCTGCACAGAAATGAAATCCAGTTGGCTGATTTTTCCCTCTAAGATTTTCCATATTGTAGTATCATAGAGGTTAATGATAACAAAAGTACTGCCACTCTAACGCAGGGTTGCTCAGTATGATATATTTTCCTTAAAATTCTCTTTGCAGTGAGGTTTCTGCCACTTCCCGGAAGAGACTGTTTCACAGTTTAATGTGTCCAGCTGCCAGGAAGCTCTCCCCTTCCCTCCACCCTCCGCATATTTAGCCTTATTTTTGCATTTATCACTTGTAGCCCACTACTCCTATTTATGTCTGTTTCTGCTACCTTAAATAATTCCTCTCCCTCCTTGGTATTACACTCCTCAGGCATGTGTGAGTTGTTACTTCATCCTCCCTCCACTCTTAGCCAATGTTTAGCCAAGCTGTGCATACAGAGAACATATGAATTTTCCTCCTAAGTCAGCCCCTGAAATATTTTTTACTATTCATCTATGAACTCCCTTCTGTTTGTCAGTATCTAACTGGTAACAAGGTGCCTTGAATTATAAGTCCATTCACAGTAAAACTCTGTAGAAAAGAACTATTCTCTTGTATTTTGCATGCTATGATTTGTTTATGTACATAGTGTCAAAACATTGCTTTGTCCAGTTTTGCTTCTTTATTGTGTTGCAAGTGCCTGTCTGGTTAGCCGTCTGTCATTGTGGTTCCACATACAGGATTGCATTGGCAAACTGTATAAATGAATAATAGATGAGCCCACAGGTTGTTTTTTTTTAAGACAAAGACAACACTAGTTAGCTTCTAAAAGCCTTGTCTTTTATCACGTTATCAAAACACACACTGCAAGGTAATCTTCTTGCAACTAACCAGTGGGTTGGCAACAGCCTCCCTTTCATCCACAATGAGAAGCCCAACTACACAAGAAGCCGCAATACTTTTTCCCCATGAGCCAGTGCAGTTGGGGCATGTGGCTACAACAGACTGTTGCAGTCTTCAAATTACACTCTATTGATATCCATGGCTGCCTGACACAGGAGGTAAATACAATCTCTTTGTCCAGGAAGAGATCATCCATTAGGGATGCTTTACTATTTTTATTCCAGGTTTCATTGTAATGAGGGAAAATCAAAATTTCACAAAGGGGGAAATGAAAGGAATCCTCTTGAGAGCTTAGGTGTGCTGAGAGATACCATTGTTGGAGAAGGAAGAAGGGCCCTTCTGCAGTTAAACAGAAATATATGAGCACTTTACATTAGGAAGAGGAGTTTTCAAAGTTTTATATGCAATCCTGAGATGACAGGCTTGCCAACTGGACAGAATAGTAACGTTTAGCCACTCCCTCTGCATCTAAACAGGATAGCATAACTCTTGGTCTCTTTCGCCAGAACAAAAGAAAAAGATGAGAACTGAGAAGCATAAGTTCTCAGATGGTTAGCAAATTAGCATCTGGCTTGTGGTATGTTAAAAGGGAAATCTGGCTTCTGGACAAAGCTTATAGTAAGGAAATTTCTTGCTCTATACTTAAAAGGTAACAGTGAAAGTGTGGCCACAGCACAAGTGCTGGGAGAGGGATGTCCCAGTGCTTTTTGAAAACCATGTACACAAGGGAAATAGCTAACAGTGCTGGAAACTGCTCCCAGCACTGTAATCTGGTTCACACCTGGGCTTTACAGTAAGTGCTATAATTTACAGCCCTTGTGAGGAGGGGGCTCAGACTCCTGAGCCAGAAACTTACAGCACTGTAAAATGCCAGTATAGGCTTAGCCTAAGTAATTAGTGAATAAGACTACATTTTGTTCTTAGGAGTTCTACCTATTCCCTTCTGCAAAGAAAATCTAGTATCCAAAGGGAGAGTTCAAGGGAAGGGACAGGAAGGGAGGGTAAGACTGGAAAAGGTAAGACTGGGTAAGGTAGAAAGAGAGGCTGGAGACAAGCACCTGGAAGGCAAAAGCAGATGGTATTTCTGAATTAACTAGATGACAGTGTAGCAGTTTGCAGAGAAGCATTGGTGACAGAGGGATCTGGAGTCCCTGCAATTCTAAATAGGGTGGCAGTGATGGCTTGGGATTTCTTAGCCCACAGCCATAAGGAAAGTGACTGGGCCCGACATTGGGACAATTGGAAAATACAGTGACCCCACACTCATTCCAGGTGCCCCAGTCATTGTGAGCAGCATCTCTTCATGAGAGGGAGTGGAAACCCAGATTCAAGTGACGTGGTTGACATGCTGAAATTGCACCAATTTAAATTAGTTTCTAAATTGGTGTCCTTACCACTCTTCAATAGGATTAGGAACAGCTAATATAAACCAACTTCCTGTAAATCAGTGTGAGCAATAACTGACTTGGGAGTGACAATGTAAGGGTATGTCTACACTTGCACCCTAGTTCAAACTAGGGATGCAAATGTAGGCATTCGAAATAGTAAATGAAGCCAGGATTTAAATATCCTGTGCTTCATTAGCCTAATCTCAGCCATGTGCTGTTTCGAAACCCAGCTATTTCGAAAGCGAAAGTGCGCTCCGGGCCACGTTAGTTTGAATCAAACCTCTTGTTTCAAACTAACATTACTCCTCACTTAAGGTATGTTTACACTTGCACCCTAAGGGACTTTCACCAGTTTAACAACATGAATTTTGAAATCAATTTAGTTAAATCAGTTCAACTTTGGTGTAGACCCAACCATTGGGAGAACATCCAGGAAATGATTTTTCACTGACACAATGAATGTCAAACAACAAAAATTATGCAAAGCTATCAAAAAAATTTCACGGTAGAAAACATTCTTAATTATTGAGCATAGACTTTAAAATACTGCTATCTTTCTGTAAGAGCGGCAGAAGGGTTGGCATTTAAAGATGTGAAAAATTTGTAGGTGGTTGTGAAATTAAGTATTTTAAGTTTACATAAAGATCCTAGGAGACTTGAAATTTGAGAGAGGCTTTTTCCCTAAAATGTGAAGCTTATTATCTCTGAAAGGAATAATCAGGACTGTATGGCAATCAGGTGTTTTAGCATGTGAGGATTTCATATAAAGTAAAAAATTAAATACATGCTTCCTGCACTCTCAGAGGGCTGTTAAAGACCCTTGAGGTTTTTATCGCCCCCCAACCAAATCTGTTTTCTTTTGCTCTCTAAGCTTGATACCCCCCTCTGCTCGGTAGTGTTAATGTACTTCCCTAACAACAATTTTAATGTTGACACCTGGCTTGGCTATGCAGATGAGGATTTGATTTTCTGTAATTATATGTTATCACTCACATTCAGTAGCAATTTTACCTTCTGTACAGTATGATAACACTTATTAATTCAATAAAAGAAATCAATTCACAGGCAATTTCAAAATGTGACACTGTGGTAACTGAGCACTAACCAATCAGACTATGTATCTGACATTGTGCCTTCTCATTTAATCAGTAATGGGTGATTGCAAAAGCAGATATATGTCAGATGTTAATTAAGAATAACACCATTTGGGACCATAATGCTAACGGGCTGTTTCCTTATGATGCTGTTCTGAACATAGCTAATATTTGGTTTACACTTAAATAGTATTTACACTAAATGGAATGATAAGGATATTTATTCTGTCTCTGTGTTCCAATAGATGTAGTAAATATTCTTTTAATCGGTGGAACAAACTAACTGTTAATGGACCACAATATAACATGTATGTTTTTGTATGTGAGGTGGAAGTGATGGTTTTGCTTATAGTGAACACACATCATCTTATCTTTCAGAAAACTACATAGCATCACTTTCTTGGGTTTTTTTTTTTCTCTTCCTGCCATGTTTTACTTGGTACCTGCTGATAATCTTTTTCTTCAGATTAGTATTGGAACATTGAAAATTAATTGTAAATATTTGCATATTCACCACCTCTAATCCCTGCTAAAAGCTCCCCTCCTCACTCTCCTACCATTCTGTAGTGGTATTACTGACTTTCTCCAAGAGATAATTAAAAACCACCAATAGGACCCTCCGTACACCCTTCTCCGTTATTTTCCTTGTCTCCTTGTTTTCTCCTCCGTCACTGATGCAGTGTTGCTTCAGTTTTCTGCTCTATCCATGTTCTTGACTTAGCAGCCCAATTCCCTTTGGCCTTCTGATCTCTTTTACTACCTTCTTGACTCTCTTCTTAACCTCTCACTTCCATCAGTTTCTCTCCACTCACAATACAAACATATTATGATTTCTCTCATCCTTAAAAATATCCCATCTGTGACACTAATTCCATAATTTGCTCTTCACTGATTCATAGATTCTACAGCCAAAGAAGGCCCTATTGTCATATCAAGTCCAACATAACGTATTTGTATAGTATAGAACATAAAACTTTCACAAAATTATTCCTGCAACATATCTTTTAGAATAATATCCAATCTTAATTTAAAAAATTGTCAGTGATGGAGAATCCACCATAAGCCTTTGGTAAATTGTTCCAGTAGTTAATTATTCTCGCTGCTAAATATTTTTGCCTTATTTTCAGTTTGAACTTGTCTAGCTTCAATTTCCAGCCATTGGATCATGTTAAATGTTTCTCTGCTAGATTGAAGAGCCCATTATTAAATATTTGTTCCCCATATACGTACTTATAGACTGTGATAAAGTCACCCCTTAACCTTCTCTTTGTTAAGCTTAAATAGAATCAAGGAGAACAATCTATTTCTACATGTCTTTGTCATTCTTGTGACTCTTCTCTGAACTCTCTCCAATTTATCAACATCCTTCTATTATTGCTGGCAAGAGAAGTGAACACAGTATTTCAGTAGTGGATGGACCAGTCCCAAATACAGAGATAAAATAGTTTCAGAGGGGTAGCCGAGTTAGTCTGTAACAGGAAAAACTTAAAAAACAACAGTCTGGTAGCACTTTAAAGACTAACAAAACATGTAGATGGTATCATGAGCTTCCATGGGCACAGCCCACTTCTTCAGATGACCCGAGTGTTGGATGTCCAGAACCAAAAATAAATAAGGGAAGGAGCGGGGGAGGGAAGAAGGAAAAAATTGGAGGGGGGAGGAGAAGAAAAAGAGTCACTGGATAGATACATTTCAAAGGGAAAGCTGAGCCAGTATGTAACAGGAAAAACTGAAAATCAGTGAATAGTCTATTAGCACCTAAAGACTAGATAGTTAAAAGAGGCAGATAAGAACCATTAGTTTGCATTATAAAGGAAGAATACTAACACTAGATTCGACACAGTCATAAAGAACCATTGACACCTTCATTGGTTGGTTGATAATGTCCCAGCCATCCAGTATCGTGATTTAGACCATTTGCATGAGAAATAAACTTGTGAATGAAATGTAGTTCCAAATCTTCTCTGTGTATTTGGCTTGTGGAATTGGTCTGTACCAAAACAGCAACTTGGTGATCCCTTAATGAGTGTCCATGGAGGTTAAATTGTTCACCAACAGGTTTCTGTATGTTTCCTTTTTGGCTATCTGATTTATGTCCATTAATTTTTTCCTGTAGCGGTTGTCCAGTTTGTCCAATATATATTGCAGTGGAGCATTGCTGGCATTTGATGGCATAGACCGCATTACTGGATGTGAGGTTAAATGAGCCTCTGATTTGGTGGCTGATGTGATTGGGTCCAGTGTTTAATTCACTTGTATAGATATGTGGGCAGAGTTGGCACTGGGGCTGGTTTCTAGATGCTTATGATGTAGCTGTGTAGCATGGTTACCGGAAAGAATGTGTTTCAGATTGGGGGGTTGTCTGTAAGTGAGAATAGGCCTTTCTTCCAAGGCCTCTGAGAGTGAGGGGTCATTTTCCAAGATAGGTTGTAGATTGTGTATAATGCGTTGAAGGGGTTTGAGTTGTGGACTGTGGGTAATGACAAGTAGAATTCTGTTGTTTTCTCTTTTGGTTCTGTGTTGAAGTAGTTCTTGTCTGGGTACTTATTTGGCTCTGTCAATCTGTTTTTTCACTTCTCCAGATGGGTATTTGAGTTATAGGAATGCTCTATATAGATACTGTAGGTGTTTGTCTCTGTCTGTGGGATTGGAGCAAATCTGGTTGTATCTTAGGGCTTGGCTGTATACAATAGATTGAGAAATGTGTCTAGGATGGAAGCTAGAGGCATGAAGGTAAGTGTAGCAGTTGGTAGGTTTCCGATATTGGGTGGTGGAAATTTGTCCATTATATAATTGTACTGTGGTATCAAGGAAGTGGATTTCTTCTGTTTGTTGTATAGAATGCTAATAAGGTGATTCCTGAGTTTTTTGCGAGAGTGTGGCATAGTCTCTCTCTCTGCTCCGAATCAAGATTTCCCTGTTCACATATCCCAGGATCATATTATCTCTGTTAGTTACACAGTTGTACTGAGAGCTTGTGTTCAGCTGATTATCCTGCATGACTCCCAAATCTTCTTCAAAGCTTCCTAGGATATGGTCCTGCATTCTGTAAGTATGGCCTGCGTTCTTTGTTCCTATGTATTTACAGTTAGCCATCTTAAAATGCATATTAGTTGCTTGTGCCTAGTTTACCAAGTGATCCAGATCACTGCAAATAAGTGACCTATGAATTCACAAAGTTGAACGAGCCAATCAACAAATTTCACTTCATGTGTCACTCCTTTATGTCTGCCCTTCAGTCTGGTTTTCACTGTTTCTCCTGCAGTGAAATTGTTCTCACAATGATTACTAATGACTTTGTAGTCAAATCCAAGGGCCCTTTTCTTTAGCTTCATCCTCCTGAACTTGTGACTTTCATTTGAAGCTTTCAATCATACCTTCTTTGGAATCATGTCTTTGCTCATCCTTCATGACTCCCCCCTTTCTTAGTTCTCCTGCTTTTTTCTTTTTTTTTTCCCCCTCAGTGCATTCTCTTCTTTTTCCTCCTTCCTCTCAAAGTAACTACCGGCATTCAATAGCTAAAGGTATTGTCTGGACCCTCATCATTTCCTGCTTTCCTGTCTTGACTACTTCAGCCAGTTTCCTTCTAGCCTTCACTTCAAATCCTTGTGACTGTGAGCATGTACATGAATATTTTCTGAAGACCATCCCACCTCCTTCCTTTTCCCAGGGGATTTAGGGATAGTTCCATCCTGGGGAGAATTTGGTAACATGGCTTCCCACAGCCAGAACGATGATCAGGCCAGAAGTGGCATGGAGGCATAGGGGCTCCTGTAGATGGGCTTCTCTTCCAGTTGATTTCCGGGGATCAACAGTGTTTGGAAGCAGGCCCTAGGGGGTGCAGGACCCAGGACAAACCCTTGCTCCAGCTCTACCCTGCCCCCATTCCATCCTTTACTCAAATCCCCCCTTTTCCACTCCACCTCCCCCCCCCTTTACTCCTGCCCTGCTCCCAATTCTGCCCCTTCCCCAGAGTCCTCAAACCTCCTCTCCTGAGTGACACTGGGAACCAGCAAGAAATAGTGGAGGTGATCACTCTTCTGCTGGCCTCCTCACCCACTGAAGTGAGGGGTGGCTGAGCGGAGTCGGTTAAGCTGCCACCCAGCCCTACACCACCCAACTCCCACATTCCCCCCTGAAGTGCAGGACCCAAGGTGACTGCCCTGAACCATCCAGTGGGCTCTAGTTGAGTGGTGGGGGGATTGATGATATGTTAGGGGATTCTCACACAGATTTGCCCCTTCCAAGGCCTTTTCTGTTCTCTTCCTGCCTCCACAGATAGGGTTGATCTGGCTGTTAGGACTAACTCTGGCCAGATCGTGCAAATTTACAGTGCTTCCTGTTATGTGTGGAATGCCCTTAACCAGTGCCATCACTGGCAGTTCTGGTGCCCTACACAGATCCCTGTGGGGGAAGCAGTCACTCCATAGAGGGCAGCCCCCCTGAAGGGAGGATGGCACTCAAGGGTCACAGGAGCAGGGCAGGGAGGCAGCAGTGGTTGGGGGTGCAGGGGTTGGGGGTGCAGGGGTGGGGAGTTGGGTCCTGCCCGGGCCCACCCCCGCATTCCCCACCTCTGCACTCACAATTGGTGATGGGAAGTGGAACGACCCAGCCCCAGCACACTCTACTCCTCCAATTCCCAACCATGTCGCTCATGAAATGGGGCCTAGGGAAAGGGATGGAACTGCCCCTATCCCCACACCCACATTCATCGGAGGTGGGAAGTGAAGTCATGCAGCAGGGAATCCGTGGAGTGCAGCAGACTGGGGCTGGATAGCTCCACTTCCTGCTGCCACTGGTGTGTGTTTGGATGGGCCCAATCCCTGCAGCTGGCACCAAGTCCCACATTAATCTCCCAGGGGCCACTGGGGGGATAGAGCTTGGAGAAGGGGATGGAATGAGGGCAGAGCTAGAGCAGTAAGAAGTGGGGCAGGGCAGAGCAGGGTTGGAGGCTTAGGCCAAGGGGTGAAGTGTGAGTAGGGCAGGGGCAGATCTGGGATGGAGTCGGGGAGTTGTCCAGGGCCCGCACCCTCCTAGGGACAGACAGTTCTGTTGGGTGCATCCCGCTCGGATGGGCAGCTGGGGAATAGGACACAATGCCACATATACAACTGCATATTTTGCATATTGGTAGGGATAGCCCCATCCTTGACTGTCACAGGTTTCATTGGAGTTGAGGGCACTCAAACAATGGCTCTCAATTTTCTATTTTCACTCTAAATTTGAAGATCCATTTGTTCCATTTGATTAAAACGCATCAATCTATGCAAATTAAGATAAAAATAGGGAAAATTTGCCTTGAAAAAGATATGTTTAAGTGTAAAAGAATGGTGTCATGTTCACACAACCTTCCTTTATAATTTTGTAATTAAGTTAGAATGAAGGCCACAAGCCATTAAGCTGAACAGAGCAAGAAAGGGCTGATGCAAAGAACCTTCAATAAAATTGTGAACTTCAATTAGACAGCACCAGCCCAGGGTTCTGATCTTTCATTGGACAGGCAACTAATTTTATTACAATAGCAGCATCCTAAATGATCAGCTTCAGGGCATTGTCTATTCATTTAGTAGTCCAAATAGTCATTAAATCTTACAAATTGGCATCTAGAGCTTATTCATTGAAAGAGGGGAGGAAAAGCTCAGCTATAGATCATTTATGTTTTCTGTTTGTTAAAACATTTTTCTTTATAGGCTGCCTAAAATGCAGTCATTTTTACAAGTTGGGGTAAAATGGCCAGTTAAAATGATTCACTAATGGGTGATTAAAGCAGCACCAAATGTGTAAAATCATTTGCAGTGAAATTCCAGCAGGGAAAGATCTTATTCCTGGCTCAAAATATCATTGATTTAGGACAGTGGGAGAAAGAAGGCAAGTTCAAACAGGTTATCCAGTTTTGTGATATCCCTTTGTATCGTTTCAGAGTAAGCTTTGAGTGTAACTATCTTGAATAACTTAATATCATCTGCAAACTTTGCCACCTCCTGGATCATCCCTTTTCCCAGATCATGTATGAATATATTGTACAGCATTGGTCCCCGTACAGATCCTTGGAGGATATTGCTATTTATATTTCTCCATTTTCTACCCAATGTTCCCTATCTTTTATCAATGAGAGGACCTTCTCTTTTATCCTTTGATGGCTTACTTTGCTTAGGAGCTGTTAGGTCCTTCTCAAAGGCTTTCTAAAAGTTCAAGTATACTATATTAACAGGATTACCCTTGTCCACATGTTTTTTGGCACCTTCAAAAGAATCCAAATACGTTGGCGAGGCCTGATTTCCCTTTACAAAAGCTATGTTGACTCTTTCCCAACATATGTTCAACTATATGTCTGATATTTCTTTTCTTCAGTGATAATTTCAGCCAGTTTGCCTGGTACTGAAGTTAAGTTTACCAGCTTGTAATTGCCAGAATTGCCTCTTGAACCTTTTTTTGGAGAAAGTGATGTTACATTAGCCATTCTCCAATCATTTGGTACAGAGGCTGATTTAAATGATAGGTTATATACAACAGTTAGTAGTTCATATATGAGTTCCTTCAGAACTTTTGGATGAATACTGTATAATCCTGGTGTCCTATTACTGTTATTAATTTGTTCTGAAATCGCTTCCATTGACACCTCAATCTAAGACAGTTCCTCAGATTTTCTTTTAATATAAAAAGAATGTTTCAAATGTGGGAATCTCCCTGACATTCTCTGCAATGAAGACCAATACAAAGAAATCATTTTGCTTCTCTGGCCTTATTTTTCCAGAGTGCTGCATTAGCATTTCGATAATCTAGTGGGCCCCTGATTATTCCTGCTTCTGATGTACCCTTTTTCTTCTCTGCCCCAGAATGCATGCATTGAGTTATTATTGCAGATTGGCTCAACCATACCAGCTTGACTGCAGTAGGTTTTTTAAGAGGAAGAAGAAGATTTTTTTTAAGTCATGCACATGAACTTCGCTATAATAAAAAAATATAGATCTGATCTTGGGACATACCAATTTTTAACTGTTAATATTATTTAATAGTATTTTGTGTTAGTGCCTAAATTCCCCTATCAGGGCCGCATGATGGTAGACACCACCTGCACACACAAATATAAAAGGACAGTCATGGTGGATAGGTTCATCAATGGCTATTAGCTGAGATGATCAGAGACACCACCTATGCTCTGGTTGTCCCTAAACTTCTGTTTACAAGGAGCTGGGACTGGATGACAAGAGATGGATCACTTGATAAATTACTCTGTTCTGTTCATTTCTTTGGAAGTTTTGGGCACCAGCCATTGTTTCAAGACTGGATACTGGGGTAGATGGACCATTGGTCTGGTCTAGTATGGTCATTTTATGTTATCTTATGTTCTTTTATGTAGTCCAATAAGCTTACACATCCTTTTAAATTAAAAAATATATATTGATATATTGCTTTCTGATCAAAGATGGAAGAGGGTAGTCTCTGTTTTATGTCTCTTTCGTAAGAATTTTCAATCTCGCCCAACTCGACTATAAATGTAAGATCTGGAAATATCCATGGGGAGGGGCAGGTTTAACATATAGTTACATATTTTGATACACTTGAATGCTTCCACCAGTGGACAAACTAAGGATGTTAAGAAGTGGGTAATTGACTAATTGTGTACTTGATACAATTTGTATGAAGTACATGATTAGTTGATAAGGGGCCCCTCTGCGGCTCTGCAGTTTAAAGGTAGTAGGAGATGGGCGTGCAGGTAGCCTGTCTCCTACTGCATTTAAACTGCAGAGCTGCAGCCGGGGTAGGGCCCGGCGCGAGCTGGGACTGCTGAGTCCAGGCTCGTGCCAGATCCCAGGCCACTGAGCCTCTGCCTTTTAAATGTAGGAAGAGCCAGGAAGCTCTTACTACATTTAAAAGGCACAGCAACAGCAGGGGACCCGGTGCCAGCTGGGACTCAAAAGTCCCGGCTTATGCCGGCTCCCAGACCTCTGTGCCTCTGCTTCCCCTGACCCCTACTCCTCCGCACTCCAGAGACAGTGCTCGGGGAAACCAGCTTTTAAGTTGGCTCCTCCCCAGCACCAGCTCCTGCTCCCCTGCCTTGCTGCCTCTAATACAGAGGCAGTGGGAGGGAGAGAAGGGCGGAGGGAAGTGAGTAGTCAAATAGTGACTCGACTGGTTGCTCACATTGCTAGGACAAACTAGATATGTTGTTCTCGTTGGTGCTCTATTTCTTCCTGTGGCATATTTGTGTTTTAGGGAATACTTCTATGATTTGCTGAGCAGACTTTTTCTAGGAAGCTGGAAAATAGCCTTTGCAGCATGTTAGGGATTCGCCCCTGTTCGGGATTAGCCCCCTCTTTGGGGTTGACCCCCTCCCCAGTCTTTGCAACCCCCCGGGTTGCCTCACTGTCCGTTAGTCCTGTGATATCCCCTTGGTTGCCCGAGGAGTCCTTGTGTCCGACGGGAGGGAAGGGGGACCTGGACCCTCCCTCTCTCCAGGTCCCAGCCCAGGACCCTAAGAACCGGTGTACCTCACGTCCTCCTTGGCCGGGGGAAGGGGGGGCAATGCCGCAGCTCACTGACCCCCGGGGTCCTCCTTGACCCAGTCCTGGGCTTTTTCCTTCCCTCGGGCTGTCCTCCTTCCTGGCTGCTCTGATCAGCTTTCTCCCCTGGTCACCTGGTGCCTCGCTGGCCTCGGCATCTCAGGGTCCCGCAGCTCCCCCGTCCACCGGTCCCGGCTTGTCCGCCTCATGGGCTCCTGCCGCCAACCCGACTCCTGCCCTCCTCCCCCTCGAGGGTGGGCGCCCTCCTTTTTAAAGCCGGCGCCCTCTTCCTGGGACGCTGGCGCAGGCACTCCTCACCCCTTTCCTCCCCCCGGCGCGTCGACCAGGGGAATCCCCGCGCCTGCACAGGTGGGGGCAGCCGATCAGGCTCAGCAGAGCCACTTGTGTACCACGGCGCTGGGACCAAGTGCCTCTTGGGTGCAGGGTGGGGGGCTTACCCCTTCAGCCCCGGCCACCCCATCACAAGCAGAAAAATAAAGAAGGGCTTAAAAATGTAAGTGGACCTAGGCAATCATTTAGCAAAGCGCCTGTCGCCTCCATAGCAAAGCAAGTGAAACAGTAATCAACACTGGTAGTGAGAGCTGGTGAAGCATATCCACCTCTGTAAAATTAAGTTACTGAATCTTAAGGGCTTTGATTGCTATATGTGAAATTCCCTCAGCGAGAAAGGTTGTGCAATATTCAAATCATTGGCTCAGGCTGATTTCCTTGCCAACATCTTTTTCTTTATATTTTGTGACCAGATTAAGTAACAAAATAACAGTAAAAATATTGGCATCAATCAGCAAGCCTCATGGTCCTTTTTGTCATTTGATACAATTTCACTTCTTGTGGACTGGTTTGTGTAGTCTGTGGATTCTTCAGAGGCTGAAAAGGGAATGGGACTGTTACATAAAGGAAAATTGACACATGCTTTACACCTCCTTTTAGTGCCAAATCCTAGACTTGCTGAATAGCAAAGTTCCCATTGACTTCAATGGGATCAGCAACTGGCTTCTAATAAATGCCTGTATAAAATAAAAATACTGAAGTAGGTGTGAGTTGGTGGTTGAATTGGGATCCGTGAGGGCTCTGCATTAAAGATGATACTATTGGATTTTCCCCTCATTTTTTCTCTAGTCTGGCCTTGATTCAAGGCTGACTGCTGGCATTCTCGTTCAACTAATAAATGTAGATATAAATAATGTGCAAGCCTGAAATTAGTTCAAGCTGACTGGTCTAAAAAAAAAAGCCAGTTGAGAGTTTGGGTTAAGCTTAGAGGTGGGAGCAATGGAGGTGATGTTGTGGTTGGTGTCTGCTACAGATCACCAAATCAGGTGGATGAGGTAGATGAGGCTTTCTTCAGACAACTAAGAGAAGCTTCCAGATCACAGGCCCTAGTTCTCAAAAGGGACTTTAATCACCCTGACATCTGTTGGGAGACCAATAAAGCAGTACACAGACAATCCAGGAAGTTTTTGGAGAATGTTGGGGATAACTTCATGGTACAAGTGCTGAAGAAACCAACTGGGGCCATGCATAGCTTGGCCTGCTGCTCACAACCGTGGAGGAGCTAGTAGGAAAAATAGATGTGGCCGGCCACCTGGGAAGCAGTGATCATAAGATGGTAGATTTCAGGATCCTGACCAAAGGAAAAAAGGAGAGTTTGACTCCTTCAGGGAACTGATAGGCAGGGTTCCCTGGGATGCCACCATGAAGGGAAAAGGAATCCAGGAGAGCTGGCTGTATTTTAAAGAAACCTTACTGACATCACAGGAACAAACCATCCCAATGTACAGTAAGAAAAGCAAATGTGGTAAGCAATCAGCTTGGCTTAGCAGTGAAATCCTTGGTGAGCTTAAACACAAAAAGGAAGCTTACAAGCAGTGGAAACTTGGACAGATGACTAGGGAGGAGTATAAATATATTGCTCGAGAATGCAGGGGAGTAATCAGGAAGGCGAAAGTGCAATTGGAATTGCAGCTAGCAAGGGATGTGAAGGGTACCAAGAAAGGTTTCTAGAGGCATTTTAGCAATAAGAAGGTGATCAGGGAGGGTGTGTGGCCATTACTTCATGAGAGAGGTAACCTAATTTGCCATGGGATTAGAGGGAAGGTCCTTTCATGGATTGATAACTGGTTAAAAGACAGGAAACAAAAAGTAGGAATAAATGGTAAGTATTCAGAGTGGAGAGAGGTAACTAATGGGGTCCCCCAAGAGTTTGTTCTGGGACCAATCCAATTCATCTTTTATAAATGATCTAGCGAAAGGGGTAAACAGTAAGGAGGCAAACTTTGCAGATGATACGTAACTGCTGAAGATAGTTAACATGAAAATAGACTGTGAAGAGCTTCAAAAAGATCTCACCAAACTAAGTGACTGGACAACAAAATGGCAAATGAAATTTAATGTTAAAAAATGTAAAGTAATGCACATTGGAAAAAATAATCCCAACTATACATACAATATGATGGGGACTAATTTACTCAAGAGAGAGATCTTGGAGTCATTGTGGATAGTTCTCTGAAAATATCCACTCAGTGTGCAGCGGCAGTCAACAAGCAATTAGAATGTATGGGATCATTAAAAAAGGGATGGAGAATAAGACAGAGAATATCTTATTGCATCTATATAAAACCATGGTACGTCCACATCTTGAATACTGCATATAGTTGTGGTCTCCTCATCTCAAAAAAATATATTGGCATTGGAAAAGATTCAGAAAAGGGCGACAAAAATGATTAGGGGTTTGGAACAGGTCCCATATGAAGAGAAATTAAAAAGACGTGGACTTTTCAGCTTAGAAAAGAGGAGACTAAAGGGGGGATATGATAGAGGTCTATAAAATCATGACTAGTGAGGAAAAAAGTGAATACGGAAAAGTTATTTACTTATTCCCACTATAAGAACTAGGGGTCACCAAATGAAATTAATAGGCAGAAGGTTTAAAACAAACAAAAGGAAGTTTTTCTTCACTTAGCGCGCAGTCAACCTGTGGAACTCCTTGCCAGAGGATGTGGTGAAGGCTAAAACTTTAACAGCTTCAAAAAAAAAAAACAGGTTCAAAAAAAGAGCTAGATAGATTCATGATGGTTAGGTCAATCAATGGCTGTTAGCCAGGATGGATGGGAATGGTGACCCTAGCCTCTGTTTGTCTGGATATGGGTGACAGAACAGGGATCATATGAGGAATACCTGTTGCGTTCCCTCCCTCTGGGGCAACTGGTATTGGCCACTGCCCGCAGACAGGATACTGGGATAGAGGGACCGTTGATCTGACCCAGTATGTCTGTTCTTATTAGCTCCCAGACTATTGCACTAGGCCACACAGTATGGGAAGGAGGTGGGCAGCCCTTGGTTGAGAAACAACAGGCTAAGAACTATTTAGAAAAGCTAGACGTACACAAATCCATGGGTCCAGATTTAATGCACCCGAGGGTACTAGGGAGCTGGCAGATGTCATTGCAGAGCCTTCGGCCATTATCTTTGAAAACTCATGGAGATCTGGAGAGAGCCCGGATGATTGGAAAAGGCACATGTAGTGCCCATCTTTAAAAAAGGGAAGAACAATAATCCAGGGAACTATAGACCAGTCAGCCACACCTCAGTCCCTGGAAAAATCATGAAGGAGATCCTCAAAGAATCCATTTTGAAGCACTTGGAAGAGGGGAAAGTGATCAGGAACAGGCAACATGGATTCACCAAGGGCAAGTCATGCCTGACAAACCTGGTTAGCTTTCATGATGAGGTAACTGGCTCTGTGAACATGGGAAAGTCGGTGGATGTGATATATCTTGACTTTAGCAAAGCTTTTGATACAGTCTTCCACAGTATTGCCAGCAAATTAAGGAAGTATGGATTGGATAAATCCATACTTCCAGCAAAGTGGCTGGAAAGCTGGCTAGATTGTGAGGCTCAACGGTTCGATTGCTGGCTGGTGGTCAGCTTAAAGTGGAATGTGCCAAGGTTCGGTTCTCGGGCCAGTTTTCTGCAACATCTTTATTAATGACCTGGATGAAGGAATGGATTGCACCCTCAGCAAGTTTGCAGATGACAGTAAACTAGGGGAAGAGATACATAAGTTGGAAGGTAAGGATACGGTCCAGAGTGACCTAGACAAATTGTAGGATTGGGCCAAAAGAAATCTGATGAAGTTGCACTTGGGATGGAAGAATCCCAAGAACTGTTACAGGCTAGGGGCTTACTGGCTAAGCAGCAGTTTGGCAGAAAAGGTCCTGGGGATGACAGTGGATGAGAAGCTGGATATGATTCAATAGTGTGCTCTTGTAGCCAAGAAGGCTAATGGCATATTTGGGTGCATTCGGAGGAGCATTTGCAGCAGATCTAGAAACATTATTATTCCCCTTTATTCGGCACTGGTGAAGCCACACCTGGAATATTACATCCAGTTCTGGGCCCCCCACGACAGAAAGGATGTGGACACACTGCAGAGGGTCCAGTGGAGGGCAACCATAATGATTAGGGGGTTGGAGCCAGGGGCAGCCCGTGGCTATAGGCCGACTCGGCCGTCGCCTAGGGCACCGCCTTCAACAGCGCCCGATGATGATGTCACGGGGTGCCCGGGGCACCCGATGATGACGTTACCCCATTGATGGCCGTGCAGGCGGGGGCGCCGATCGCGCGTTCCACTTGGGGCGCCAGCTGCCGCAGCCCGTCTCGGGCCGCTCCTGGCTGGAGCACATGATATATGAGGAGAGGCTGAGGGATTTGGGTTTGTTTAGTCTGCAGAAGAGAAGAGTGAGGGGGGATTTGATAGCAGCCTTCAACTTCCTGAAGGGAGGTTTCAAAGAGGAAGTTCTCAGTAGTAACAGATGGCAGAAAAAGGAGCAATGGTTTCAAATGACAGTGGGGGAGGTCTAGATTGGGTATTAGGAAAAACTATTTTAATATGAGGGTGATGAAACACTGGAATGGGTTACCTAGGGAGGTGGTGGAATCTCCATCCCTTCAGGTTTTTAAGTCCCAGCTTGACAAAGCCCTGGCCCTCCCTAAATGGCCCCCTCAAGGATTGAGCTCACAACCCTCAGTTTAGCAGGCCAGTGCTCAAACCACTGAGCTATCCCTCCCCTCTATGCTGGGTAAAGTGTGAGATCTGTGACACAGTGATTAGACCTTTTATTCAGGGATTGAGAACAAAAAAGCTTGTGTGTTGGGAGAAGCAATTCATGGGCTTGGTCAAGCTGGGATGGAGTCGTGGTTCCAAAAGGCAATGCCAACAGAAGCATGGTAGTATTATAAATGCATAACTAACCTTATAATATGAAGAATTTATTCCTTTATCAAATATGGAATGCTTTAGTTGTTTAACTATATCACATTAGCTTGCTATTATCTGAGAAATAATACCCATTACTAAGCTCTGACTTATTTCTTTTTTCCTATGCTTCTTATCTACTGTAGATTAATATAAATTATTCCCTCAAAATCAGAACTTTGAGTGTCCTGTGGCAGGATGCCATACTTTTTCTATTAGCTCTCTGGCCAATAGGTTTACCCTTTCCTGTTCAATGAATGTATAAGTTTTTTTCAGTCTCTTCCTACACAAACAGAATATCCGTTGGCTCAATAATGATCTTTTGTTCTTGAACTGAACCTCCTATGCTGACAACCTCTAAACATTTTACAAGCATTAATGAATCAATCCCCATAACCTTGAAAATATTACTTATCCCCATTGCACAAATGAGAAGGTTCTGGCAAAGAAGTAAGTAATTTGCCTGAGTTTAGAGTTTGGAATAGAACCTTGGACTCCTGTTTCATGGTCCTATGTCTTAAACATAAGATTATCTTCTCTGTGATCTGGTCTAAATTTTACTGGGTGTCCTGTTACAAATCAGATAAGCAGATCCATTGGTGAACCAGGTATCACCCTCATGGGTTTTATAATAATGGGCAATTCTGTCCCTTCCAAGCCACTTGCTTTGTGAAAGATGCTTTCCCTCGCATATATTTTATGCAAAGCTGGTTATTTAGAACAAACAAGCTAGACATAGATGATCTATTCAATGTCACCATCTTCTGTAGCCACCTACCCCTGCACAAATGACTGGGTTACCACTGCTTCTGGCACTACAGGTTGAGCTTCTCTAGTCACACACCTTGGGATCTGACTGGTGCTGAATCAGAGGATTTGGCAAACCATGGGAAGTCAGTATTGTCGTAGTATTGCCAACACTTTTACCTCTTACTGAGATATTAGAAGACATTTAGGAGTAAATTAGAGCTAAATAACAGCACAGAACACTGAGAGCCAGGACTGGTGGCTGTAAGCAAACTTTATGGGACTGTGGGAAATTTGGCCACACCAAGTGAACATAAGTGGACATTCAACTAACTAAAATCATGCTGGACCATGAATGCTGCCAGAGCAGAGGATGCTGAACTAGAAAGGTTCAACCTGTAGTGTCTTGATGAGTTTTTAAAAAGTGAAACAATAATGTACATAAAGGTTATATATTCAGGACCGGGATGTTGCTTCATGCCAAATGTTTAAAACCCAAATGTTTAAATCCACCCTTATCAACCTTGCCTATCCAATTTGCCAGCAGTGTATGGTTCTATACTTTAATATTACATATTACTTAATTGGATTTTCTAAAACTTCCCTTTATTCATACTCAAATCAGTATTTAGCATTTATCCCCAAAGATGATCTCAATCTCCTGGTCAGTAATATTTTCATTAGACTTTGAGAACTGTCGATCCCTTAGCTGAATTACTGGCTTAAGTAATGAACATAATCATTTCAAAGGGAAATAAAAATGTTCCAACAAATAACCAGGGATGCCATTTCAGATTTTGGTAAGGGGGTGGGGGGGGACCTGTGCATGCCATAATGGGGGAAGGTAGAGAGTCAGAGCATTTGTGGGGTGGACTAAAGACTGAGGCTTTAGCAGTGTTACTGAGCATGGTCCGTAGAAGCCAAGCACCAAATTGGACAGGGGGTGGAGACTAACACTATCCCCCCTTCCCCTCCCACACACATCATCTCTATGAAGGGGCTATTAAGTCACTGGAAAACTACTTTTTTCTGGCATACAACTTAGCAGAGAGAAGCACTGTATCTAATTCCTATATAAAAGAAATAAATTTAAATAAATATTAAACCCACCCAGCTCTAACACGAGCATTTTCTGACATCTTGTGGCAAGTCACTTAAGGGACACTGGTTAGCTTTAAAATTGTAATATATAGTCTTACTTTGTTACTAACTCTGGAAGGTGAGAGACCCCTTGAAGATTCCTGGGCTCTATCTCAGCTCTGAAAGAGGAGTGGGGTCTAGTGGGTTATAGAAGGGGGCAGAACAGCTCTATATGAAAACATCAGAATGTTCATAATGAGTCAGACCAGTGGTTCTTCTAGCCCTGTGTCTATCTTCCAACAGTGGCCAATGCCAGGTGCTTCAGAAGGAATAAACGGAAGAGGCAATCATAATGATCTATCCCGTTACCTATTTTGTTTGTTTGAAATCTGCTGACTATAAATGTAATTGAGTCAGTTTCTTGTGTTTTGTTAGTGAAGAAGTGAATAACATTTCCTTATTCTATTTTTCCAGAGCTTTCATGATTTTCTAGACCTCTAACATATCCCCCCATCCATCAGTCATTTCTTTTCCAAGCTGCAAAGTCCCAGGCTTGTTAATCTCTCCTCAGATGGAAGCTGTTCCTTACCCCCTTATTTCTTTTGCCCTTTCTGTTCCTTTTCCAAGTGCAGTACATCTTTTTGATGGGGTAACCATATCTGCATACAGTAATCAAGATGTGGGCATACAATGACTTAATATAGAGGCAATATGGAATTTTGTCTTATATATTTCTTCCCTAATGATTCCCAATATTCTGTTCATTTTTTAGTTTTTAGATTGCCACTTCACATTGAACAGATGTTTTCAGGGAACTATCCACAATGATTCTAACATCCCTTTCTTGAGTGGTAACAGCTATTTTATACCCCTATCATTTTTGTATTTATAGTTAGGATTATATTTTTCCATGTGCATTAATTTGCGCTCTTCAACACTAAATTCCATCTGCCCTTGTGTTGCCCAATCACCTAGTTTTTGTGAGATCCCTTCGTAACTCTTTGCAGTCAGCTTTGGATTAGTCACTGTTCACCCCTTTCCCAAGAACATTTATGAGTTTAATAGCAGTGATCCAAATGCAGAGCCCTTCAGCACAGCACTCATTCCTATTCTTTTTGTCTCCTATCTTTTAAGTGGAGTACCCAGCAATGTTTTCATGATGTTCTAATGAGCCTTCAATTGCTTGAATGCCCAGCCTTTTGTTGTTTTTAATCAATCTGCCTCCCTCTTTTTAAAACAAACTCCCTGCCCCAAAGGCAAAGCTGCAAGCAGCTCAAACTGTTGCATTTAAGACCTGTCTTTAGAGTCAGGGCATGAGCTTTAAGCAGATCTGAAGTATAAAATCCAGGGGTTCAAACTTGGGAGGAGGTGACTGCCCTCTCCTCCCCCAACTCTGCATAAATGGCACCCGTGCAAATAGTATTAAGACTTCAGCATTCTCAAATAGATTTGGACAGTGATTTGAAAGGATACACTAGAGATCTTAAAATCCATGGTTGATTTAGTTTAAGCTGTGATATTAAAGGTGGATAAAATCAGAAATAAGTCGTCACTTTAAAGGTTGTTATTTCTTACTTCTAGGTCATTTGATATATTTGCCTATATATTCCGAGCCCAGAAACTGAATAGATTATTAACTGTGGGACCACAATTTTCCCACCATCCTGCATGATGATATTGCTTGTCAGGTTTTCAACCTGTGTGGTGTTTTCATTGTGACAGTAAATGGTAAAATTGGGGTCCCTACTTCATAGTGAACAGAGGTTCACCAAAGAGCACTATGAAATTTTACTACACTTTTTAATCTCACCTCCCCCTTCTCACTTGCTCTGCCCCTAGGGAATATCAAGTCTATTATAGCACCAAGGCATTTCAGTTGGAGGCAGTCTGTAGGCGTAGTGAGCTGGTGAAGGAAAGTTCAGTTTAATTAATGCTTTTTAATTTTTTGAAGGATTTATCTGGGAGGATTTTCTATCAGGGAAGAACTCTTTACATTGTAAGTAGCCATCAGGGAAGAACTCTTTACATTGTAAGTAGCCATCTTGGGGATTTGATCACTGATTCTTTTCCCTGTAAGCCTAAGGGATCTGTAGTTGAAACAGTTCCTAAATAATTTAATTATAATAGTTTCAGAGGGGAAACTGTGTTATTCTGCAACTGAAAAGAACTTAAAAAACAACAACAAATAGTCCTGCAGCATCTTAGAGACTAACAAAACATGTAGATAAAACAAAAGGAAAAACTGTGTAGCACTTTAAAGACTAACAAGATGGTTTAATAGGTGATGTGCTTTCGTGGGCCAGACCCCACTTCCTGGCCCACGAAAGCTCATCACCTATAAAACCATCTTGTTAGTCTTTAAAGTGCTACATAGTTTTTCCTTTTGTTTTAGCAAGATCAGACTAACAGGGCTACCTCTCTATTACTATAAAACATGTAGATGGTATCATGAGGTTTTGTGGGCACAGCCCACTTCTTCAGATGAATGGAGTTTTAAGGAGTCCAGGTTGCAAAATAAATAGCAGAGAAAGATGGGGATGGGGAGGGAAAGAGAAGGAAAAATTGGGGGGGGGGGGAATTGTCTGTTGTCAGTTAGAGTGTCCATGCTAAATGAAGGTGATACAGTGGGTTCTAAGTACTCTTAAGTATCCAGTGCTTGGCTTTTTGTGTCATTAGGATGTGGAATGTAGCAGGTAATCCAGATAAGGTCTTTGTTTAAACTTCTATTGTGGATATCAAACTTGTAAATGAAATTAATTTCTGCAGCTTCCATTTCAAGCTGGTTTTTGAAATTGGCTTGTAAAAATGTGGTAACTTTGAGATTCATTAATGAGTGCCCAGGCAAGTTAAATGTTCCCCAACAGGTTTCTCTGTGTTACCTTTTCAAATATCTGATTTGTGTCCATTTATCCTTTGTTGCATAGACCGTCCAGTTTGGAGAATATACATGGTAGTGGGGCATTTCTGGCACTTGATGGCATAGATCACACTGCTGGATGTGCAGTTATATGAGCCTCTGATGTGTTTATGTGTCTAGGTCCTGTGATGTGTATAGATGAGTGGACAGAGTTGGCACCAGAGTTGATTGCAGGGGTGGGTTCCTGGATGAGTTAATTATAAAAGTTAATCTGGAAGACATTATTGATGTCACCCGTCATGTAGTCATTCCAATCTCAGCCATTCTATTTCCTCACCAAACAGACACATTCAAAGTCTTCTTTCCTCTGTAACATCACAGATCCCTCCCTTTCTCACGCTATAATTCTTTTCTGTGTTCTGTGTGTTCTTGATTTTAGTACTTATTTTCTAGCCTCCTTCCATTTCAGTTCTCTTTGACTTCTTCACTCTAAGTCAAGTACTCTTTCTCCTATCCTCGTGACAACTTCACCCTTCTCTTGGATCCTTTTTCGTTGGCTCTTCTCCCAACAAAATCAAGCTTTCCCACCTTTGTATGCTCTGTATAATCTTTATCTCTTCTTTCTTTCTTTCTTTTTGCCTTTTAGGATTGGACAAGTCTCCAACTTCTTTTCCTAAAGTACCTTCTAAATCAGTTTCTTCCATGAGAACATTAATCTCTTGTGCAGTGATAAAACCACGACCTCCTGCACCTAAACTATCCCACCATCTTTTTTTAGGTTTGGGATAGATAACAAACTGTCTAGGAGAGGGGCTGAGTCTTTCTGGACTTCCTGGAAGCATTCATATACATTAATGGAAGTATATAAAGAATAATAAGGTAAAGAGGTTGTCATGGCTCCTTCCCCACTCTGGCACGATAAATGCAGAAGTGGGGCCAGCAAGTACCCCAAAACCTTATCTACCAGGCTTTGGTATAAAACTTCCCCCCAAAATAAAACTTCTGCTGCCACCACCCAAATTAATAAAGAAACCAGGGGAGAGACCATTAGGGAAAATCTCACCCCTAAAGTAAAAAGCAGGACACCACCATTAACCAATACCAGGTTAATAAAAGGAAAAGAGAAAACTTTTATTATCACCACACTATTCCTGTTGCAAGCATAATTATTAGATGGAAAAGTAACAAAATAATATACTCATGGAGAAACTCCATGGGCCTAGAACTTAGTTACAAAGGAAAGCCAAAACATCTTTTAAAAAGTGCACAGACATCAGATCCCATACCCAAACCATAAAACAAGAAAACCTAACGGATTTATCTAAACTTTACCCTACTTACAGAAAGTGAAGAATTGTTTCTTGGAGAGCGAGAGACATATTTGTCTCTCTCTGTAGCTGCAGAGGAACTCACACAGAGACAAAGGAGGCAAAAACCCAAATTCCTTTGTCCCAGTTTGAAATTCTTACCTACGTTCCTATTGGCCACTCCACCTGGCTAGATGTAGTTAACCCCTTAGTCCTCAGGCTGCTGGTTAACCCTCATGATCATGACAGAGGTAAGTAGTGCAGCTCTGAAACCAGTAAAGTGGTAGGGAGAAATTAAGAGAACTGTTGAATCCTAAAAGAGCCAGAGGAAAATTTATTTGAATAAAAATGACAAGGCACTTAGCAAATAAAAGTAAGGAAGTACAGTAAATAGATTATAAAATGGAGTTATTCTCTGTGCAAGGCAACAGCACACAACTTGTCTATCACTAAATCTTCAGAAAAAGGCTTACATGAGACTTGAAGATGCATAGAACTTGTGCTGGCCATCAGCAGAGGACAGAGATTAATCTTTAAGGACATTCAATTACCACTCTCCATCCACGAAAAAAGAAAAGAAAAAAAAAAACATATTTGGTGGGGACATTACAAACTGCTCTCCTTCCCAATTCATAACTACAAGAGCTTCAAATTTCCATGTGTGGGAGGGGAGTGAATGGGAGACCAGAGTGTAGCAAGAACAAAACTAGACCATTTGGCTATGCTAAAGGCTGTAGCTAAAATCTTAAGAACTTCCAAACTCATGTGACCAATCTGAGTGATCTCTGCCAAAAGACAAACTGAATACTAGAGAGGATGACATCAAAGATCTCTTGTAAATGTCGATCTCCTAAACAGCAACACACTTGGAATAGTGCAAGAAACTAATGGTATATCTATACAGGTGGAACCTTTGTGGTCTGAGGACCACCGATGTTGCTGGACCAGAGAGCCCCATTTACAGAGATAGCCAGTGATAGACAGCCTTCAGTGCTAGTGGGGCAGGGAGTCTGGCCAGTGTCACATCAGCTGGGAGCAGGGAGCCTCACCAGCCGGGGCGCAACCTCCTCAGAGTCCCGTTGGCTGTAGTGAGGCCCTGCCAGCTGGAACTAAGGATGTTAAGAAGTGAATAGTTGCCTAATTGTGTACTCAATACAATTTGTGTTGAGTACATGATCACTTGATAAGAGGACCCGCTGTGGCTCTGCAGTTTAAATGTAGTAGGAGCTGGGTATGTAGGCAGCCCAGTTCCTGTTACAGTGAAACCTTTGTTATCCGGCACTCTGTTAACCAGAAAACTTTGTTAACCGGCATTGCCCCCAGAAACAATACTGTCACATCTTCAGGCGCACAGGCCTGGCTTGATTTACCATGATTGGTTTAACAACTTTTTTATTTAAGAAGTACTAATCATCTTTAACTCAAAATAGAAATGTGAGATCAACTGCCTCACACTACAAAACTACCAATATTAAAAACTTGAGTTTTACTATTATTGTCCATTGTTTTTTTTCCTAGGTTGATGGGACCCTCAGATAACCAGAATTTTTAGATAACCGGAATGCCCTAATCCCCAAAGTTGCTGGACAACACACGTTTTACTGTACATTTAAACTGCAGAGCCGCAGTGTGGATAGGTCTCAGACCCAGCTCGTGCCAGGTCCCGAACCACTGCACCTCTGCCTTTTAAATGTAGTAAGAGCCTCCTGACTCTTACTACATTTAAAAGGCAGAGCCCCAGTGGGGGTAGGTCTGGGGACCCAGTGCGGAGTCATGACTCAGCAATCCCAGCTTGCTCTGGGTCCTGGACTGCTGAGCTTCTGCCTCCCTTGCCCCCCACCCTACTCTGAGGAGACGGTGCTGGGGGGAACTACTTCTAAGCCAGCTCCCCCCAGCACCAGCTTCTGCTGCCTCTGATACAAGGGCAGCGGGCGGGGGGGGGGAGGAGCAAATAGTCAAGTAGTCACTCAACTAGTCGCTTACATCCCTAGCTGTGAGCGCAGAGCTCTGCCGGCTTGGGGTGCAAACCCCCCACCAGCTGGTGTGAGGCCTGTGGCCAAGGAGAAGCCCTGCCAGCAGGGGCGGCCCTAGACTAGCTGCCAGCAGCTGGCGCCCTAGGCAAACCATGCAATCAGCGCCCCCACCTCTAAACCCCTCAATGAGATTGCGCCACCATTTGGCGCCCCATTTAACATGGCGCCCTAGGCAACCGCCTAGTTTGCCTCTATGGACAGACCGCCCCTGCCTGCCAGTTGGGGGTGCAGAGCCCTGCCAGCTGGAGTGAGGCCCTGCTGTCCAGGGCAAGGAGCCCAACGGCCAGGATGCAGAGCCCTGCCTGATGGCCAGAGGCACAGAGCCCTGCTTGCCAGAGTGAGGCCGGCAGCTAAGTCCGTAGAGCTCTGCTGCCTGGAGTGAGCCCCCTCCAGCCAGGGTCATGGAGCTCTGCTGACAGCCTGGAGAGGAGCCCCACCAGCAGAAGGGCCAGAGGCCTGACCTCCCGTGGTCTGGCAAACTCTGTTCTGGACAGCTCAGGTCTCAAGGGTGCTGGATCAGGGAGGTCCAACCTGTTTTATGTAGCTTTTTAGCCACATGGCTGTGTCGCTAAAAGTCAGGAAGCATAAACACAGTTTTTCTGCAAAAATACTTACACCGCCTATGAGCAAGTGGCATTTGATTTGTCCACAGGAGAGCACTCCTGCCCACAAAACGCTGTTTACGCTGGTACGTGCCTTTTGTCATGGGACAGGGGGCTAAGCACCTGTGAAGGACAAAAGCTTTGTCACTCAATTGTCAAAGTAGACAAAGCTGAAGAAACTTCATAGTTGCTAATCAGAAGTATGCTGCTTTCATATCACCACAAGCTTCCTATGTGGTTCCAAATACGTAGTTTCATGGTACATCAAGAACAATGAGTTCTGGTTACAGAGCCTGTTTGAAAATTGATCTTGAGTGAAATGGGAACTTACAAATGTGGCATGTTTTTCTGAAAAATAAAATTGTGCTTTGCACGTAGTACTATTAAAGAATAAAGCTTTAATTATGCCCTAAATCCTCTCCTTTAGCCGTGGGGTTCACATGATTAGCTGCAGAAAAAGCATCTGGAGAGTCTGTGTAGTGCAGTGTTTTCCCATATGTGAAATTTTATACAGTACAAATTATTAAACTCCAACCCTCAGGAGAAAGCTGGTAATGAAAAATTTAGCACTTCCTCATCAGGCTGCTGATAATTTGCCCTCTGACTATGTCTGAAAGAAAAGCAGGGCTGCACTGAAGGAAGTTCTTGATGAATGTCTAGCAAGAGGAAGCTCCTGTTATTTTAGTATAATGCAACAGGAGGAACAAAGTGTCCCTTTATTTTTATTTTGTTGGTCAGACTGAAAGAAATATCTAAGGCAGAAATTTAACACTTTCAGGCAAAGACTCTAAGCCTGTATGCTTGCAACTCTGAGGCCCCCAAGTCTTCTCTCAGGATAATTCTTTGTAATAAATATATAAACTGCATAGGCAAGGAAAGGTGACTTTAATGCACATTCTCAACTGTAGCTGCCATGCTTAGCTTGGTCCTAGACCTTTCACATTGCAGTGTATTTTTCTGGCCTTTCGGTACGTTCATGTATTGTGTATGCATGTGAAGCCATTCACTCTCCCACCCACACTCAGGAGGATATGTGAAGAATCTGCCTGCAGCTGACTGCGCTTAAACAACCAAATATTGAACCTTCTGCACTTGAGGGCTTCAAACTTGAGTGCATAAACAGCTGTTCAGGCATCCGCTAGTGCACTAAATGTGACAAAGGCACACTGGGCTGGAGGGTTCTCTCTTCTCAGTTATCCATTCTGAATATTGAAAAACAGGAGCAGCATGGATTGCTTTGTTACAGGAGAACTGCATTTTAAGGGCCTGGGCTTGGGGAAGCACATAGGAAAGCACTGCCAAGCAACAATTTAGGGTAGTCACAGAACTTTACTGCTCCTGGTTGTGCCCAGGGAATGTATTGGTCAATCTGGCAGTAGCAGATTCTGTAGCAACGAAAGCCTGTTCTATTTCAAAGTACAAGGTAAAAAATATTGGATGTGCATCTACAGAGTTATGTTTTACAGCATAAAAACCTACCTCTTTGTTAAAAGCTCTGGGTTACGTTTTCAAATCATTTGCAAGGATTTCACCCATTGATTTTCCAAGGCACTGATTTGCAAGTTTAGCCCTGGAGATTTTCGCAGGAACATATTAACTTGATAGGTCAAGCAAAATGATACTTAAAACTAACCTGAAGTGAGTTGAGGCACTCACTGTGTGATTATGCATTATTATCAGTTGTTGTATTGTGTAAAGTGGTTATTATAATTACATTTTTTTTTTGCTGGCGAAACCTGTGTAATGGAAGTTGTCGTCATGGGAGGAGTGGGTACGTTTTGCATTAGTGGCTGGAATGCAAAAGGGCATTTGTTATGCCTGGCATCTTTTTCCCTTTTCATCTCAAAGAAAAGAAAGTAGCATCAGCCCCATTTCTAAATGCATCCAGACTACTCAGATCAGCTATTAAAATCCCTTCTGCCTTCTGTCCCAAAGTTAGTTCTCAGATCCAGATTTTTATTGCTCGCAATGAAGTAAATGTAGTACAACACAGTGGTATTGGATGATGACAAATAATTAGAACCTGCAAATCTTTTGTCAGCTTATGTTAAATTGAAATTGTCCATGCAAAGAATCTTTCTTTCAAAACTGTTCTATAGTGATTTTCGTTGTAGCCCACTTGACATCGTTCCCCACAAAACAGCTAACCCTGTAAGTGGAAAATCTGCACATTGCACTTGGAAGGCAGCACAGCTACCTGAATGCTAATATATAAATATGGAAAGGTGACTATAATCAATTATCGAGATTTAAAACTGTAATTCAGCCAATTTTAGATATTCACAGGTTAGAGTCAAAGTTCTTTTTTCTATGTACAATATATTTGAATAGCTTCAATTAAGTGAATTTCTTAGTCTGAGATTTACAAAAGAGGCTGAAAGAATTAGAGCCCAAATGCTGAAAGCTATCAATGGGAGGCAGGTGCCTGCATATCTTTTGGGAAACTGTGTCCCCAACTCCTTTAGGCATTAGGAACTTAAGTCCTCTCGTAGGCTCCTTTTGAAAATCTCCAGCTTAGTGCTTGTTTAAAAAAAAACCCCACCAAAATACACCCATGATCTATGAGGCACGATTGAAAACATTGGGTTTGTTTAGTCTGGAAAAGAGAAGACTAGAGGGGACATGATAACCATATATAAAAGACTGTTATGAAGAGGAGGGGAAAAATTACTGTTCTTAATCTCTGAGGATAGGACAAGAAGCAATGAGTTTAAATTTCTGCAAGGGAGGTTTAGGTTGAACATTAGGAAAAACTTCCTGTGAGGGTGGTTAAACACTGGAATAAATTGCCTAAGGGGGTTGTGGAATCTCTGTCAGTGGAGATTTTTAAGAGCAGGTTAGAAAGACATATGTCAGGGATGGTCTGGATAATACCTAGATGTGCCATGAGTGCATGGGATTGGACTAGATGACCACTTGAGGTCCCTTCCAGTCCTATGATTCTATGAAACAGAAAGTATAAAAAACCTCTTTGAACTGAATGATAAAGCATGGGCATAGTAATGCAAGCTTGCCTACTCCCCCTTCCAATATGCTTAAGCTATAGGTAGGTGGGGCTAGAGGGGGCTCATCTCACTTCCCCCCACATCAAAAATCTATCTACAACAGCGATGGGTAACCTAGGTTAGTGAAAAAAAGCTTCAGAGAGGTAGCCGAGTTAGTCTTGTAACAGGAAAAATTTAAAAAACAACAAATAGTCTAGTAGCACCTTAAAGACTAACAAAACATGTAGATTGTATGATGAACCCTCCTGGGCACAACCCACTTCTTCAGATGACAGGAGTGTAGGAAGTCCAGATCCAAAAATAAATAAGGGAAGGAGGAGTGGGGGAAGGGAAAAAAGAGGGGAGGAAGAAAAAAAAGAGACAGTGAGTAGATAAGCTTCAGAGGGGTAGCTGAATTAGTCTGTAACAGGAAAAACTTAAAAAACAACAAATAGTCTAGTAGTGAGTGAAACATGTTTGGCTCTCCTTCATCTCAGCAGGCTGCAAGACTTTTGTATCCAAGATGTTTTCTCAGTATAGGGTAGTTTTGCTTATTGTGCTTGCATTCCTAGAATGTGTGATTGAACCAGACCAGCACTTTGATTGGATCTAGAGGGAGTGCATGACTCTTATAGTCAATGTTGTGTGCAGTGAGCATGTATCTCACTTCATATGCCTCTGCTTTATCACTTTAGTGTCACTTTAGTAATACTGGTAGGAAAAAAGAGAGATGGACAGAAACCAGCAGAATCTGGCAACCCTGAATATGTACAGGACAATGGTAAGCAAAATGTCTTGTGGGCCACGAATAGAACCCTGATGTGCCACAAGTTGCACTTGAGTTGCAGGTTGCTCACCACTGATTCAGCATCTCACCATCTGCCTCTTGTGGGTGCATCACAGGCAAAGCTTGGGATCTCATGGTACTAGGGCAGGCCTGGGCAAAATATGGCCTGTGGGCTGGATCTGGCCCACCAAGCCACCAGATCTAGCCTGTGGATGCTGCAGGGAGCCTCAGGCAGGTTCCCAACTTGCCTCACCTCACCTGCACGCCACTCAGAAACATGGCTGTGGGGTGGTTTCACTTCAAAAGCTGAGCCCAGAGGGAAGGGGGGAAGGCTTTAGGAGCTACTCCTGCCCCTACCACAATCCCATTGGCCAGCTTCTGGTCAGAAACTGGCCGGTGGGAGCTGCCTGTTTCAATAACAGGCAGCCATAGATCACAAGGGGCTCATAGTTATTCACAGAGCATATGCATCCTGTGTGAGGACAGGGCAGGCAGGGGAAGCTGATTCAGGAACAGGTTGATGGCTGATAAGTCTCCTGGCCAGAGCCTACCTCTAGCATACCAGCCCCTCCCGTCCCCAATTATCTGTGCCCCACTTCTGCCCCCCTACTCCACATACCTAAACCCTCTGTCCCCCGTTCTGCACCCATACCACATCCCAGATGTAGCACCCCAAGTCCCTGCCCCACATCACAGTCACTTCCTTCTCTAGCTCACAACCCAAACCCCTACACCTCCTCCTACACCTCAGTTCCCTGCCTAGGTCACAATCCAGTCCCCTGCACCGCAGTCTAGCGCCCCCAGGTCACAACTGCCTCCTTCACCCAAACTCCCTCCCTTACCCCAAGTTCCTTTCTGCACCCAACCTCCATCCCAGACCCCGCATCTCCTCCATTAATATCATGGAAGAGTGTGGCCCTTGATCACTTTCCAAATTCTTGAAGTTGCCCCCCCTCATCAATAATTATTATAAAATATCTCCAAAAAATCATCGGCCCACTGGCTGCCATTGGGCATAGGGACACCAGTTTAATACTACTGTATAGGGCCCCATAAATCCTAAGGACAGCCCTGCCTTCAGTCGCTATCCAAAAAGAAACCATCATTAGGAAACAAGAGGGTCATTCAGTCAGTGCCTGTTCATTGCTTCTGCAAGGATACCAGTTAGTGCCAGTGACGTTTACTCCTTTTCCTCATCCCAATTTGAAACATTGCTTAGGGTATGCAGAATGATTCATTGCCCTGCTGATTTGAGCCAGCCTACTCACAGATGGCTATGTTTGTAAACTACTTTTTTGCTATTCATTTCCATGTTTTGCTATTAGTTATTATCATGGTTCCTTTTTCATGGGTTGTTTGTAGAAGAAAATGGACTTGATTTTGGTCTCATGTCAGTGTAATTCTGTAGTAATTTCTTTTGAAGTTAGTGGAGTTATACTGGTTTAAAATCCAGGGAGCATGACAGACTAATTGAGTCTAATGTTTTTAAAATAGACCCCACCACCCAGAAATGTAATGGTGTTCCTTTCCTACGGTAGTACTGAACATCACTGTGGCAGGATAGTACAAGCAAAGATGTACAACACTTGTTTGGTGAAAGCCTTTTAACCTTATTTGCATGTTCTTTTAATGTGCTCTGCCTATTGAGTTTCAAACTTTTTCAGAGGACTTGAAGTAATACTATAGCTTTTAAAATACAGATGGTGGTAAAATCCCCTGTGGAAAACAGACTTCTATTTCAAACTTAAGTTCTTTTTTTTTTCTCTTCTAGTTCAGGGTAGGTTTTGACAGATCTGAAGAAATTTTCACAGCTTGATGCAGCTGGATTCTTTTTAGGCATGAACAAAAACATCTGGCTCCAAAACCATGCCTTTTGCCAAAGGGCCAAAATACATGCACATACATCTGTCGTGCTAACATATTTCCCTGTAAATTCATAGGTTAATTGCTTTGTTTTGCACATGCAACACTGTTGGTTCATTGAATCACCTTGTTTCTTTTAATCTCCAACATTTTAGCAAAAAGTGTATTTACAGCATGTGCATGTATCATTATGCAGCTATTTTCTGTGAAATAGATTTACATTATTGGTATTCTGCAGAGATTTCTATGTAAGATTTATTTCCCAACAGCAGAGTTGAAATCCTGCATCATAATTTTTTAGGGGTGGAAGTTGTTTGTTATTATTCTCCCTTCCTCTTTTTCATTTTATCTGTTTGTCCACTGGCAAAATGTAAAGAGATCTTATGGGTCTCATTAATTCTTTTCCTGCTTCTGTTCTGTAATTAGTTCTGTGTAGTTATCTGACTTGGTTAATTTAATTATAGTTGTGGGTTGTTCCTATTTTTCTTTTCTGACCCTTTGGTGAGTTGATCTAAAACCCTCTAAAGTCATTGCCAGTCTTTCCATTGTTATATGTGGTGCTTTTATAGACATGTTGGTTCCAGGTTATTAGAGACACAATATGAGTGAGGGTAATATCTTTTATTGGACCTGAAAAAGAGATCTGTATAAGCTCAGAAACTTGGTTCTCTCCCCAACAGAAGTTGGTCCAATAAAATATATTATCTCACCCAGCTAGTCTTTCCATTAACTTTGATGGTCTTTGAATCAGGCTTTTAGTTTATACAGCCTTTTTTATAAGTGTTCAGAAAGTCCATTTGGGAACAGTTCTGGCCCCAGTACTGCTTCTGAAGGTAGCCATGGTTACCTGTGTTTTTATCAACTTTGACATCCGATGTTTTTCTTGTTCCCCCAGTTGTCCTACAAACAAGTGGTGTCTTGTTTTAAATTGTGTAATGAGCACATGTTTATACTATCTTGTGGGCTCACTTTTCAAACCAATATGTATTCCTCCATCATTTTTATTATGCAAGCATTTTCAGCTGATGTCATGAGGTTTACAGGTGATGTCTTTGAAGTACCAATCTCTTAAAAAGCACTGCTGTTTCCTCGCTTTGTACATTGCACTCTGTCAACAACATATTGTAAAACAAATAAACAAAAGTTCTTCTAAGAAACATTTGACTGCATGTCAGCATGGAGGAATGATTGGCTAAGATACAGGATGGTTAGTGTGAAGAGCTGCATCATAACAGATGCCTTTAAGCGTAGTTCTCTGGTACAGCAGATCTGGGTCCTCACTCATCCCATGCTTGCAAGACCATGGACTTCATCTGGGAAAATGGGATAATTGTGCTTATCTGCTATACTCCTTAGGGTTATTGGGAAGCTTATTTAAGGTTAACAGAAGTATTTGGAGATTGTCAGAGGGAAGGCGCTTAGAAGTGCAAAGCATTTATTGTTGTGTAACACATTACTCATCAAAAGTGACCCTGTTTGTAGTTTTACACTCATCCAACAAGCTATTTTTCAAAACAGATACTTGGGGCGGAGGTGTCGAAAAATTGCAAACAGCAATAAATCATAACAAGGAATATATGATTTTGCTATGTATAAGGGATTGTGTGCCTGTTAAAGTTGAACCAATTCAGCTTAATAGTTTTATAAACGTATTTAGTAAACCTGGTGCAACAGCCCCTTTTATGAAAACTGATTTTGTATTAAGAGTGATTTAGTTTCAATTGATTTTGAAGTAGCTTAAACAGATCAATTAAAACTGGACTGAATTTGGTTTAAAACAAACTAAGGCTTTGTCTAACTATATAGCTTTTAGTGACATAGATGTCTTACAACAGCCGGAGCCCTGGGCCCTTTATTTTGCCAACCAGAGCCCCTGGCAGCACATGCCCTATAGTCCTGGCAGTGCTGCCCCTTTTGCCCAAGGCCCTGCCACTTATGGAGGCCGGGGCAAAGATTCTTGTCAGCCCTGCTTACCAACAGCCTCTTGCCACAGCAAAACTGTCCTTTGGGGTGGGAGGGGTGTAGTTAAGCAACTGTGAATGACAAGTTTTGTTATTCAATTGGCAATGTTGGCAAAAAAGCCCAAGAGTCTCCATAAGCATTTGCACCAGTTTAACTAAATCTCTTTAAAATCACACTTCTAGTTAAATCTGTGCAACCTGTTTTCCTGTTAAGGCCTTAAACACCATTTCTATATGGCTGTATACTCTGAAATAGTTTGCATGTTGTCTGAGACCAGCATAAGCAGTGGCAAAATTTGGATTCTTACTCAACACGTGGCTGAGCTATTAGAATGTTTGAGGCCCTGAGGCCCCTTCCCGAAATATAGCTCATTCTTAAATGAAACCTGAATCTTTCTTTCCTATGTCTGTATTCAGAGACGGAGCAGCACTTTCCATTCCAAGGCAGCATAGTGTTTCTCTGCCATTAGTTTTCCTTTTCAACGTATAAATGCATGACCCTCTTCTTCTTACTTTCTGGTGTCATCTGAGTGTTGGAGGAGCCAACAATCCTTCTGCTGTGACACTGTCTTATAAAATTTAAAAACATTCTGGGGTGATGCATAGCATATTGCAACTGAGGGTGCAATAGACTTCTGCATCAGTAGGGTCTGCCTCTTCACAGAAACTTCAGGGGGGTAGCCGAGTTAGTCTGTATAGGAAAAAGCAATAAATGGTCTGGTAGCACTTTATAGATGAACAAAATTTGTTAGTCTATAAAGTGCTACCAGACCATTTGTTGTTTCTTCACAGAGAGATTACTGTATTCCAGTGGCACCTCCTGTTTGGAGTGAAGAAGCAACCCTTTCTGTCAAAAGGAGTCCCGTGATTGTAATTGGATCATAGGAGTTTGTGAAGTGAGGGAAGTGATTTTTGCTAGCCAAGCTTGAACCACTAAGTTTAGAGTATACACAAGTCTGGAAAGTGTGTTCAGAATCAATATTTTGGTTTGGCTCATTATAACAATAGAGAAACAGATCCTAGTTCTGATTTTGAGCGGGGGTATTTGTTTGGGCCCATTTTTGTTCAATGAAATTGTTTAAAACCTTCCTATACAATGCAGCTCTAACAGAAACTGATGCAGAACTGCTCCTTTGTGGCAAGTAAAGATGCAAATCTGCAACACACTGCATGTAGATGTGGTTCCCTGATGCCCCCACTGAAAGATGGCAAAATATGTATTACATAGATAGAAAACCCTTCCCCTTAATGTGTGAAATTTCAGTTCATCTCAGTCAAAACTTTTCTGCTTTGTTTACTTTCACTGTGTTTTGGGGTAATTCAGCATATCCCATGTATATATTAAGTGACAAACAACTATTCCACTGAGTTTTGTGCTTGTTGTAATCACAGAACTGTTTCTGAAAATGTGTTTCCTATACCTTGGCTATGAATGCTAATCTCAAAGCAAAACACAGTGATAATTAACTGAAATAATTGTCACCCTTTTTAGTTATTCAGGGCAAAAATTATCCAGGGGCTTCACCTGAACAGCTTTGGCTTTAATTATTCTTGTGATTTTTTTTCCCCTTTCAGGATGCCGAAGAGTAAACAGGATTTTCCCCCAGGTATTATAGGGAAATTGTCTGTATGTTTCATTGTAGAGCTAACTTTGGCTATTATGATAGTTCAAACACATTTTCTCCTGATTGCTGCACCTTTAATTGTAAAGTGGGACCCATAGCCTTTCTGGATGTTTCCACGGCCAGCATTCTGTAATGTTTTGACTGATACTAATAGATCACAACAGGCGGTGAGCAAAGATGGTCGCAGTGCTTTAGAAATGCTGTGGCAGCACCTGCGTACAAAGACAGATTCTAGGATATAAATTAGTTTTTGTTTGACTTCATTGGCTGGGCCCATCTATTGACCTCTGTGAGCAAGCGGTGGAGTCCAGCAGGGGAGATGTTGACTGATTCCTGCGGCAGCTGCAGAGCAGGATTAACTTGTTGTGGGCCCCAGTGCCAGAACTGTGGCCCTGCCCCCCGCTCCACCCTGAGGTCCGTACTCCCCAGTCCTCTTCTCCCTAGGATCCACTTACTGCACACATAGGGGGGAGCAAAGAAGAGTGAAAAATGCAGGTGGGGCAGGGGAAGAGAAGAGCAAGCAGGAGGTGAGGCAGGAAAGGTGGAGAGGAACGAGTGGCAGGTGGGACCTCCAGAGGAAGAGGTGAGTGAGGGCAGGGACTCAGCACAGAGCGCATACCAGGGGGATCATGGTCTGAGCATTGTGTTCCCTTCTGAAAGCACCACTGCCACCAACGTAATTCCACTATTGCACAGATGTGGTGCATGAACAGCACTCTAGACATCAGCAGGGATGTAAAATGTCGATTATTTGGCTAATCAAATAGTCGATGTAATTTTCATTGACTATTTGATTAGTTGATAAGGGCATTTCCGCCTTTGAAGTTTGAGGCTGTTGCTACACTTCAAAGGCGGAGCGCTGCGGGGAGCACGGGGCTAGTGGGGGACTCAAGCAGTCCCCCGTTGGCCCTGTGCTCCCCATGGCACTTCAAAGCAGCAGCGCTGCATGGAGCCCACAGTCAGCAGGGGAGTCCCCAGCTGACCCCAGGCTACATGCGGCGTTGCCGCTTTAACGCCACGTGCAGCCCAGGCCAGCTGGGGACTCCCAGCTGGCTCCAGGCTGCACACAGCATTTCAAAGCGGCAGCGCTGCATGGAACCCGGAGTCTGGCCCCAGGCTTCATGCGGCACTGCTGCTTTGAAGCACCCCCCTTCTCTTCCCTCCCATTGCTGCCTCTTTCTGGTAGAGGCAGCAAGCAGGGGAAAGTGACTAGTTGACTAGTTGTTCACATCCCTAGACATCAGGCATTATGGAAGCATCTTCCAGAGTATAGGAAACTGGGATGTTGATATTCTTTCTTAGCTCTTGTTCACTTTAAGTTACTGGCTGCATGAGCCTCTTCATATGGAAAAAAAATATGTAACTTGCATGAGGACACTGTCATCAATAGCATGTGTTTTATAGGTAAGACTTACTTGGGTGATACCAACTCATGAATTAAAATGAACAATATATTACTGTCCACATACATAACACATGTGTGAGCCGGTAGGGCTCAGGAAGGGGCGCATCCCCCTTGAAGTCAGTGAGCAGCCACTCCGACCCACTAGCCACTATTTAGTCTTTGGGGAATTAACAGTGGCTTTGGTCCACAACCCAGGCCCTTGCTCAGGGCGGGTGGCAACAAATGGGTCGGTGCCCGGGCCCTTCTTCAGGGCGGGCAACCACAAATAGTTCAGAGCCCCACGCCTTAGTTCGGGGCGAGGCAGCCAAATAAACACGTCAGGGCCTGGTCTTGGTTCTGGGTGAGACGGCAAGCAAACAGTCTAAAGCCCAGCCTTGGTTCTGGGCGGGGCGCGAGCAAACAGTTCAAGACAAACAGTCTTAAGGTGAGCGCCCAGCTGGATCCCCTTGCTCACGTGGGGGTCCAGTGGATGTAGGCTGCAAGTCGGGCACAGCTAAGGGGGGAGACTGCCACCTGCGAGTGGGGTGGCAGGGGGGGACGCAGGCCCACCCACTCCACTGCCTCCCAGCCCAGGGCCCTGGTAGCAGCAGAGCAGTCTGCTGCTGGGTCACCGGGGATCTGCTTCACAACGTGTTTGCCTGGCTCGCCAAAAGCTGGTCGGTTTTCCCTGGGCTCTTTCCACACTCCCCCTCGTGCTGTATCTGGATCCAGGGCCAATCCTCAGGGCTCCGTCGCTCTGGAAGATCTGGCCAGGTAAGCAGTCCATCCAGGCAGTCTGAGCTGTGGGCGCAGTGGCCCAGTCCTCAACTTCTCCTGGGTCCAGCTCCTCCACTGGGTGCACAGGGGAAGCTTCTGGCACCTTCAGCCGCCGGGGCTTCACTGGCAGATCGTTTATATCTCTGGCCCCGCCTCCTGGTTTTTGGCCAGATGGGTTGTTAGGGCTAGGTGCTGCCCAGAAAGGCTCAGGGAGGAGGCGCCTCCTCCTTGGGGTCAGTGGGCGGCCACTTTGACCAACTACATCCTGTGATTAAAAATTGTCCATTCTAAAAAACACGTCTTTTTTATTTGAGGCACCCATCAATGTTTGAGTGAAATGCACATATATGTAAATGTGCCTATTTTTGGTGCTGTGAGCTATTAAAAAGAACGTATCATATTCATAGGCTACCATTAAACAATTAACTTAGACCACATCATGGAGTCGGAATCATCTTTGTTAATTCCGGTTCTAGGGATAGGGGAATTCTTCATTGTCTCAGATTTTGATAATCATTAGCAAATGTTGATCTTTTTTTTTTTTTAAACGATGGTGACCTCTCTATTATAGAATCATAGAATCATAGAACCATAGAGCTGGAAGAGACCTCAGAAGGTCATCAAGTCCAACCCCCTGCTCTAGGCAGGACCAATCCCAACTAAATCAACCCAGCCAGGGCTTGGTCAAGCCGAGACTTAAACACCTTCAGGGATGGAGATTCCACTACTTCCCTAGGTAACCCATTCCAGTGCTTCACTACCCTCCTAGTGAAATAGTTTTTCCTAATATCCAACCTGGACCTCTACCACCAACTTGAGACCATTGCTCCTTGTTCTGCCATCTGTCACTACTGAGAACAGCCTCTCTCCATCCTCTTTGGAACCTCCTTCAGGAAGTTGAAGGCTGCTATCAAATCCCCTCACTCTTCGCTTCTGCAGACTAAACAGACCCAACTCCCTCAGCCTCTCCTCATAAGTCATATGCTCCAGCCCCCTAATCATTTTGGTTGCCCTCCGCTGGACCCTCTCCAATGCGTCCACATCCTTTTTTGTAGTGGGGGGCCCAGAACTGGACACAATACTCCAGATGTGGCCTCACCAGAGCCGAATAAAGGGGAATAATGACATCTCTGGATCTGCTGGCAATGCTCCTCTTAATGCAACCTAATATGCCATTAGCCTTCTTGGCTACAAGGGCACACTGTTGACTCATATCCAGCTTCTCATCCACTGTAACCCCCAGGTCCTTTTCTGCAGAACTACTACTTAACTGGTTGGTCCCCAGCTTGTAACTGTGCTTGGGATTCTTCCGTCCCAAGTGCAGGACTCTGCACTTGTCCTTGTTGAACTTCATCAGATTTCTTTTGGCCCAATCCTCCAATTTGTCTAAGTCACTCTGGACCCTATCTCTGCCCTCAAGCGTATCTACCTCTCCCCTAGCTTAGTGTCATCCATAAACTTGCTGAGGTGCAATCCATCCCCTCATCCAGGTCATTAATAAAGATATTGAACAAAACCGGTCCTAGAACCGAACCTTGGGGCACTCCGCTAGAAACCGACCGCCAACCTGAAATCGAGCCGTTGATCACTACCGCTGGGCCGGCCTTCTAGCCATTTTCTATCCATCTTACTGTCCATTTATCCAATCCGCATTCCCTTAACTTGCTGGCAAGAATATTGTGGGAGACCGTATCAAAAGCCTTGCTAAAGTCAAGGTATATCACATCCACTGACTTTCCCACGTCCACAGAGCCAGTTACCTCATCATAGAAGCTGATCAGATTGGTCAGGCACGACTTGCCCTTTGTGAATCCATGCTGACTATTCCTAATCACTTTCCTCTCTTCCAAGTGCCTCAAAATGGATTCCTTAAGGATCCCTTCCATGATTTTCCAGGAACCGAGGTAAGACTGACCGGACCTATAGTTCCCTGGATCGTCCTTCTTCCCTTTTTTGAAGATGGGCACTACATTTGCCTTTTTCCAATCATCCGGGATTTCTCGATCTCCATGACTTTTCAAAGATAATGGCCAAAGGCTCCTCAATGACATTTGCCAACTCCTCAGTACCCTCGGATGCATTAAGTCCGGACCCATGGATTTGTGTACGTTTAGCTTTTCTAAATAGTTCCTAACCTGTTCTTTACCCACCACGGGCTGTCCATCTTCATCCCATCTTGAGTCACTTAGCGCAGAAGTCCAGGAGCCGACCTTGTCCGTGAATACAGAGGCAAAGAAAGCATTGAGTACTTCAGCTTTCCCCACATCATCTGTCACTAGGTTACCTCCTTCATCCAGTAGGGCTGCACACCCTCTCTGATCACCTTCTTCTTGTTAACATGCCTGTAGAAACCTTTCTTGTTATCCTTCACATCCTTAGCCAGTCGCAATTCCATTTGCGCTTTTGCCTTCCTGATAACCCCCCGGCATTCTCGAGCTATACATTTAAACCCCTCCCTGGTCATTTGTCCAAGTTTCCACTTTTTGTAAGCTTCCTTTTTGTGTTTAAGTTCACCAAGGATTTCCCCATAAGCCAATCCGGTCTCCTACCATGTTTGCCTCTCTTGCTTCGCGTCGGGATGGTTTCTTTCTGTGCCTTCAATAAGGCTTCTTTAAAATACTGCCAGCTGTCCTGGACTCCTTTCCCCTTCATGTTAGCATCCCAGGATTCTGCCCATCAGATCTCTGAGGAGTCAAAATCTGCTTTTGAAGTCCAAGGTGTGTATTTTACTACTCTCTTTTCTTCCTTTGGTCAGGATCCTGAAATCTACCATCTCATGATCACTGCTTCCCAGGTTGTCACCTACCTCCACTTCCCTATTAGTTCCTCCTGTTTGTGAGCAGAAGGTCAAGCTGCGCCACGGCCCCTGGTCAGATCCTTCAGCACTTGAGTCAGAAGTTATCCCCAACATTCTCCAAAAACTTCCTGGATTGCCTGTGTACTGCCGTATTGGTTTCCCAACAGATGTCAGGGTGATTAAAGTCCCCACGAGAACCAGGGCCTGCGATCCGGAAGCTTCTCTCAGTTGTCGAAGAAAGCCTCATCTACCTCATCCACCTGATTCGGTGGCCTGTAGCAGACACCAACCACAACATCACTGCTGTTGTTTGCTCCTTTAAACTTAACCCATAGACTCTCAACAGGTTTTCTCCTCTTTATACTGGAGTTCAGAGCAATCATAGTGCTCTCTTACATATAGTGCAACTCCTCCTCCTTTTCTCCCCTGCCTGTTCTTCCTGAACAGTCTATACCCTTCCATGTCAGCGCTCCAGTCATGCGAGTCATCCCACCAAGTCTCTGTTATCCCAATTAAATCATATTTCTCGGACTAGGCCAGGGCCTCCAGTTCTTCCTGTTTGTTGCCCAGGCTTCTCGCATTAGTGTACAAACACCTCAGGTAACCAGTTGATCACCCTATCTTCTCCATTGAAACAGGGGTCCTCCTTTCTTGCTTGTTCCTCTCTGCATTTCTTCCCGGTATCCGACTTTCCCACTCACCTCAGGGTTTTGGTCACCGTCCCAGAACCTAGTTTAAAGCCCTCCTCACTAGGTTTGCAAGCCTGCCATAAAGATGCTCCTTCCTCTCTTGGTTAGGTGGATCCCATCTCTTCCTAACAATCCTCGTGCCGGAACAGAGTCCCATGGTCGAAGAAACCAAAGCCCTCTCTGCGACACCACCTGCGCAACCACGCATTTACTCCCTCAATTTGACGATCCCTGCCCAGTCCTTTCCCTTCAACAGGGAGGATGGACGGGAACACCACTTGTGCTCCGAGTTCTTGGATCCTTCTTCCCAGCGCTACATAATCCGCAGTAACCCACTCAAGGTCATTCTTGGCCGTATCGTTAGTTCCACGTGGAGAAGCAGGAAGGGTAGCGATCCAAAGGTTTGATCAGTTTGTTAAGCCTCTCAGTCACATCCTGAATGCGAGCTCCCGGTAACCAGCATACCTCTCGAGATTCCAGGTCCGGACAGCAGAGGGATGGCTCAGGTACACTTCTGGGATAGAACACACATTATTACTGTGTTCTATCCCAGAAGTGGCTGGAGGAATGAAGGATTATAGTCCAGATTAGTCTCCTAAATCTGTCTATAGTTGCCATATCTTATTATTGCAAATGGGAAACATTTTCTATTGTGCTCGCCACTGTACCTGGCTCCTTGCCAATTTTGTACATCAAAGATTGTGACACCTTTAGCAAAGTTTGTGTCCCCCATTGACCTTACCACCAAATTTGAACACAGCAGCCTATTAATCCTTTAGAATTATTTGTAGAGAAAATGAATCCAAAGCACATATGCTCAAAGAAAGAGAAAATCCTGAATTCACTTATATGTTTTGACTGTTGAAAAAAGGCCAGTGCTCTTTTGGGCTGGATAGCAAAAGCAGCACAATGTGGAGAATGAACCTTTTGTCATGTATGTGCACCTGAATATTGCATTAATTTGTGCACACCTTATTGATATATTTAGGGTTTCCCGGTGTCCGGTATTTGCAGCATGTATCAGTTAAAAATAAACTGAAAATACCATGTAAAATGTTCAATTTATGCCTCCAGGAGAGGCATAAGGATCTTGCGCAAAAAGGGTTTTTTGCGCAAAAAGGAAATGTCTACACTGCTTGTTTTTGCACAAAAAATTCTTGTGCAAAAACGGCTCGGAATAGATTATGCAAATGAAGCGTGACAGTATGCTAATCAGCGCTTGATTTGCATTGCCTCTTCTGGCAATGTATATAGTGTAGACATAGCCAATGAGTTTTTAAGCCTCTCACTATAAGGCATTTTCTCTAGCCCTTGAATCTTGTGGCTCTTTTCATAGAATCATAGAGCTGGAAGAGAACTCAGGAGGTCATCATGTCCAGCCCCCTGCCCAAGGCAGGAGCAATCCCAACTAAATCAACCCAGCCTGGGCTTTGTCAGGCTGGGACTTAATAACCGCTAGTGATGGAGATTCCACCACCTCCCTAGGTAACCCATTCCAGTACTTCACTACCTCCTAGTGAAATAGTTTTTCCTAATATCCAACCTAGACCTCTCCTACTGTAACTTGAGACCATTTCTCCTTCTTCTGCCATCCATCACTACTGTGAACAGTTTTTTCTCCGTCCTCTTTGGAACCTCCCTTCAGGAAGTTGAAGGCAGCTATCAAATCCCCCCTCACTCTTCTCTTCTGCAGACGAAACAAACCCAAATGCCTCAGTCTCCCCTCATAGGTCATGCGCTGCAGCCCCCTAATCATTTTGGTTGCCCTCCACTGGACTCTCTCCAGTGCGTCCACATCCTTTCTATAGTGGGGAGCCCAGAACTGGACGCAGTACTCCAGAGGTGGCCTCACCAGAGCCGAATAAAGGGGAATAATCACTTCTCTGGATCTGCTGGCAATGCTCCTCCTAACGCACCCTAATATGCCGTTATCCTTCTTGCCTACAAGGGCACACTGTTGACTCATCTCCAGCTTCTCATCCACTGTAATCCCCAGGTCCTTTTCTGCAGAACTGCTACTTAGCCAGTCAGTCCCCAGCCTGCATCAGTGCTTGGGATTCTTCTGCACTTGTCCTTGTTGAACCTTGTGAGATTAATTTTGGCCCAATCCTCCAATTTGTCTAGGTCTCTCTGGACCCTATCCCTACCCTCCAATGTATCTACCTCTCCCCCTAGCTTAGTGTCATCTGCAAATTTGCTGAGGGTGCAATCCATCCCCGCATCCATGTCATTAATAAAGATGTTGAACAAAACTGGTCCTCGAACAGATCCTTGGGGCACTCCGCTAGAAACCGACTGCCAACCTGACATCAAGCCGTTGAGCACTACCCATTGGGCCCCAGTATAGCCAGCTTTCTATCCATCTTACAGTCCATGTATCCAATCCATATTCTCTTAACTTGCTGGCAAGAATATTGTGGGAGACCGTATCAAAAGCTTTGCTGAAGTCAAGATATATCACATCCACTGACTTTCCCACGTCCACACAGCCAGTTACCTCATCATAGAAGCTGATCAGATTGGTCAGGCACGACTTGACCTTGGTGAATCCATGTTTAGCTTTTCTAAATAGTTCCTAACTTGTTCTTTCCCCACCAAGGGCTGTCCACCTCCTTCCCCTACTGCATTGCCTCGTGCATTCTTTTCTACAGTCTCTCCAATTTTTAGGATCTTTTCTAAAATATGGACCCCAGAACTGGATGTTCTATTTCAGTACTGGCTCCACCAGTGCCATGCACAGAGGTAAAATCACCTTCCTAATCCTACCAGCTGCTCCCTTGCCATATATTCAGAGATCCCATTAGCCCTTTTTGCCACAACATCACATTGAAAATATATGTTGAATTGGTCGTCTATGAACCCTAAATCCTGTGACTGTTTTCCAGGATAGATTTCTCCCCTCCCCATTCTGCAGGTATGGACTGTATTCCTCATTCTTAGATTAGATGTTCATCTTTGTATTCAACTATATGAAAATACATTTGATTTGAATGAGCCCACTTTAAAGGTGTTAGGGACTAGTTGACTAGTTGATACCCCCTCTTGCTGCGTCCTTCAGATAGAGGCAGCAAAGGGGGGGGCAAAAAGGGGTACTTCAAAGTGGCAGCGCCACATGGAGCCCGTACCTGGGCTCTATGTGGTGCTGCCACTTTAAAACGCCACGGCGGCATTTCAAAGCGGCAGCTCCACACAGCTGAGCCCAGGATCAGCTATGCAGTGCTGCCCCTTTGAAACGCTGCCGCAGTGTTTGTGTGAAACTCGGGGTCAGCTGTGGGGGGGAATCCCCAGCTGATCCGAGCTCTGCGGTAGCATTTCAAAGCGGCAGCGCAGCATGGAGCCCGGGGTCAGCGGGTGACTCTGAGTCCTCCACTGACCCCAGGCTCCATGAGAGCGTTTCCACTTTGAAATGCACAAGATCCCCCGCTGGGGACTCTTGTACATTTCAAAGCTGGCATCCGCGTGCAGCCCTGTGTCAGCAGGACTTCCCACTGGCCCCAGGCAGCATGCAGAGTTCTGCATTCCACTTGTGGAGTTCTGCAAAGGAGGAATGCGGAAGTGCCTATTGAGTAGTCGATGGAAATTCCATCAACTAACTCGATTAGTAAATTAGTTGATATTTAACAACCTTAGCCCACTTTACCAAATAATCCAGATCTCATTATTTACTAATCTTATCAATCTCTTGTCATTTGTAAATTTTACCATCTGTGATTTGATATTTACTTCCAGATCATTAATGAAAACACTGAAAAGTATTTATCCGAGTACAGATTCCTGTGAACCTCGCTCAAAAAGTTCCCATTTGATAAATTTCCCCATTGATAACTACTTTTTGAGATCAGTGGGTGAGTTCTCACCCCAATCGGGATACATCTTCAGTTTGCAGAAGCTTGACACTGTGGCAGTCGATCTTCTGGAGTTCCATTTAGTGGGGTCTAGTAAAGACTCCTACTCCTTGTGAGGAATAAGTTGAGGGGAACACTTCTTCTTTAATTCTTTATCATTTGTATCCTATATCAGTTTACCTTTTTTTGGGGGGGGGAGTGTCATTGGTGTTGTTCTAATCTGCCTATAGGTATTCTGGTCAATCTGTTTGAATACTGGAAAAATGTTAGTTCTCTTCCAGTTTTATGAAATTTTCCTTTTATTTCCAGATTTGTTGGGAATGAGACATTATTGGGCAGAGATCTCCTAGACAACTCTTTTAAGACTAGAGTGCAAGCTATCTAGGCCTGCTGATTTAAAAATGTTTATCCCTAGTAGATATTGTCTAACTCCTCCTCAGTTATTAATAGACTGGAAAATACCTTCTCATCCTCATATGAGTACATCATCTGGCTTGTTTCCAAATATAGAACCGAAATATCTATTGGACACTATTGTTTTCTGTCTGATTTTTAACAACCACCTGCAGGTTTCTGTGTCTTCCTTTTCTTCAGTTAATTTCCAGAATTTCAGTTCTTTTACCTTCAACTCAGGATTCCTCATTTTTTATGGAGTTTTGTATAAGAAAAATACATGGATAATCCAAAGGAGAGTGAGTTTGTGTGTTTTGGTTGAATTTCCTAGTGTATTATGAGACCTCTCTTGCAGCTTAGGACAGTTTTATATGCATATCAGATTTACCTTTGTTTTGAACAAAACAGCAATTGATATTAGTCTTTAATAGATGGTAACTGTTTATATGACAACAATGTTAAATATGTCAATTTTGTTTAAAAACATTACGTAAACTCAACCTAATTTACACCATTGGCTCCAGCCAAATGCACGATAACTTCAGTATGGTCAAACTCAAAAGCACCAGTATTGATAGTTTAGGACTATACATCTCTTGTAAGAATATTGATTGAGTTTATCCTTGCTACCGTACAAATTTGTTATCGTTTATCCCAGGGCTACTCAACTTTGGAAGCCCCGGGAGCCACAATGATACTCATAGCACATGCCAGGGGCTGCAACTTAAGTGTGGTCGCATATACATGCAAATATATATGCAAATAGCTTCTTTCACACTGACAGACATGAATACAAAAATTAAGGCAAGACTACATAACACACAGTTATGTCAGTTCTTCTGATATTAATAAAACGGAAATTTACCCAATTTACACCCAATGACAGCACTTTTAATGAGCAATGACAGTCCAGGAATTTAACTACTAAAACGAATATCAACAGAAGACCATTATATTGACTACTTTTTTGGTTTGGCTCCCACCAAAAGAAATGGGCTGCGGGCTGCATGTTGAGTAGCCCTGGTTTATCCAATGTGTACCAGCTCTATTTGTCCTGAAACATGGACTGAGTAGCACTTTATGATTGAGACTTGTTATCCAAACCACATTCGTGTGCAAGTCAGGACTACAAATCTTATCTAGTATCTTGCTCAGGACTTTGAACTTTCTCCTGAAGTATTTATTTGCCATATTCCTTTCCTGACAAATAGCTAAATTAGAGTATAGTTGAAGCATCCCACTTCTGACTGAGAATCCCAGCAATTATCAGAAACTGCCTTTTTAGCATTGATCATTATAAGTTTCTAGTCTCCAGTTGTAGTACTGTTGTTAACTGTCTGTTTTGTAGCCCATTTCTCTTGTCAGTGTAGTCTCGTTGTTCTGTGGCTACAGATTCTTTTAATCTACTAAACATAGCCAAATGTGTTCTTGTATTACTGTCAAAGTTTAAAAGATTTTTTAATGTAGTGAGTGCAAAAAAATCTTTTCTTTCTCTCCCCCCTCCCCATTGCTTATATGTTTGCCTTCACAATGGGATATGACAAATTGCAGTGACCACTGGTTTGTTACATGTCTCTGAGTCACAAAAGCTTATGCTCCAATAAATCTGTTAGTCTATAACGTGCCACGGGACTCCTCTTCGTTTTTGCAGATTCAGACTAACACGGCTACCCCTCTGATACTCTGTCTGCTGTGTACTCCATAAGTCACCAAATTGCATTGTTATCTCTTCTGACTCTCCATACTGAATAGAGGAATCTTTAGATACTTGCTGCATACCCATTAGTGGCAGACAGACTTCAGTTAAATTGATTAGAAATGATTGAGATCTCTGCTATTTACCCTCTATTAGGTTTGCTCTCACACTAGCTCCTAGCTGTAACCAAAGCAGGTCTACATTGACACACTTCACCATTGATGTATGTCAAATCCAGATTTTCCCAGCTGTCTAATATCAGCTGCCAAGCATAGATGGGGGCATTCTCTATTAGCCGGGTGGCAGCTGTAAAGTCAGGCAGTTGTGACCATTTAAGCAGTAGTTCTCTTCCAAAATAAGTATCAGTTTCTGGATTTGCAGTAAACCTCCCAATAAAGATGGCATAATCCATTGTATGAAAGCATTCAAGGCTCTATTCCATGTAAAGACTATCCTTCAGTGCAGAGCTTATGAAAATCTTTGCACCTGCTTCAGTGAATTGGTTCCAGTGTAGAAAGGTTGACATCTACTGACAGTTATGGCCTTTTGCTCTGCAAAGCACCAATCAAAGAAGCCTCTCAGAACATCTACACTGTAGTTAGCCATCCAGGGCTAGCCTGTGCCAGCTGACTTGGGCTCAAGCTCTGGAAGTCTTCCACTTTGCAGGGTTCTAGAATCCAGGCTCCAGCCCAAGCTGAATGTCTATCAGTTAAATAGCCTCTTACCTCAGGCCCTGTGATCCAAAGTCAACAGGCATAGGCCAGTTCCGTATATCTAATTGCAGTGTCAACACAGGTTTTTAATTGTAGTGTAGGCATACCATCAGAGGAACAGTGCCTGATGGGGAAAACAAGCTGAGAGTTCCTCTCTTTTGGTTTGCACATCTAGAAGAGGAGAGCTAGCCCATAAGTTGCAAACTGTGGCCAGGGATTTGGAGCAATCAAATTTTTGAATTGCTCCGCTCCCAGCTCCGCTCCAGCACCAATAGTGACTGCTCCAGCTCCGCTCCGACTACGCTCTGCACTCCAACTCAAATTAATTTTTAACTAAATAAAAAAGTGCATACTGTAATTTTGAAAAAACATTATTTTTATTCAGAGTTTTAAAACTCTGAATAATGTCAGAATAATGTCAATTTAAATGTCATCAACTACAAACTAGAATCATTCATAATTCAATCTGTACAAAATTATTGTAGCAATCAAGTCGTCTTTCATAGCCTGCTGCAGATCATTTAAAATTAACCTTAAAGCCGAAAACAGTCGCTCTACACTAGCTTGAGTTGTTGGCATGCTCTAAGCAATTCTACAGGCAGCCTGAATGCGGTGTGGGTGGCTGTGAATGGCCTCAAAAACAGACTTAACTTTTAGCCTACCAGTAGACTCCATCGCCTCACAGTCTTCCTGAAAGTTTCTCTTGAATAATGCTTCATTACAATTATAAATCACAGAAACTCGCCGGCGTCTTTCTTGTTTATCGAATTCCTTTTCAAAGTCGACATCTTCTGAAGAATTGGTTCTTGAATTATCTCCATTTCCCTGTGATGGTTGAAGACATCTCAGGGATGGACGCTCGAACAAGTTCAGAGTGGAGACGGAAGTTTGAGAACAGCCTGCTATTTCTGAAGGATGTGAACTTTCTGAAACCACAGATTCGATTATTGATGACTCCTTTTGTTGTGTTTCATTTTCTTCAACCTCTTTCTCAGAGTTCAAATGTAGCAATAGATTTTGTTTTTCAAGTCATCGAGCAATATCAAGGAGCCTTCCTTTGCCTTTGGTACTTCCCTTGAGGTAAGAAGAATCTGATACCGTGGGTCAACATAAACTCCAGCAAGGAAATGAATATTGTCAAAAAGCTTCTCTTTGCGTTTCTGCATGGAGGATAGAATTCCTTCTGCAATTTGTCCACTATTTTCTTGCAAGAATTTTGACAGTTTTCGCCATTCCTTCATTAAAGCTCCCGGGGTTACATCGACAGCTTGAAGATTCGCGGTTGTTTGGTTTGGCTTTGCCAAGAGGTCTTGCAGGTTCTTCACTTCGTCCCATTCAGCTTTTGTTAACTTGAGTTCTCTTGTTCCAGCAGCAGCCACTTGTTCACAGTAAGATTGAAAAATGAGAAGCCGATCAATCATCGCAAATGTTGAACCCCAGCGAGTCACAGTATCCAATGATTGAGTTACCCTGTGTAGATCAAGCAGAACACTTTGAATACTTGGGGTTTGTAGTTTGACAATGACTTGTTGAATTTTTGCCAGAAATTTCCCTTGCATGTTCTTTGTTCAGTCCATCCCAGATTGCCAACTGAAGAGTGTGAATACCACACCTCATCAGTTGGACTTTTGAGTTGTCCTCATGAAGCCATGTAGGAAGTATGAGGCTAGGGTGATTAACCCATTGCGCAGCGCAGCAGCATCCATGTTGAGTTCGATTTCATCCATTCCTTTAGTTCCTTCATCAGGCAAAATAGCTTCAGTTCTGGCCACATCCCTGTTCTCAGAGGTAGAAATGGTTTCATTGTCCTCGCTGAAATTTTTGACTGCACACGTCATGTTTGCTGCATTGTCAACTCAGATGCTCAGCACTTGCATTGCACTGATCCCAAATTTTTCTAAAATAGCTTTTACTTGACTTTTCACGTAAGAAGAATTGTGACGCCCTTCAGTGTCGATTATGTCCAAGGTTTTTACCACAGCTTTATCTTTTCCTTCTTTGTAGTACTGAGCATTGATTGCAAGGAAATTTCTGTTTCCATGGGTTGCTGCATCCATTTTCAGGTAGCACAATTTTTGCTCCAAAGCTTTCTTGAGCTCTTCGCAACCAGAGTCAGCTATGCTGACAACTAAATGATGAACCGCATCGTGCCCCGTCGAAACGCCAAGCTGCCGACCCATTTCGCCTGCAAATTTTTGGAATCCTTTGTTCTTTAGCCTGAAGGTAGTGAGCAGTGTTGAACTCAAGCAAACCATTTCCATCAGCCCTTCACGGAAAGTATTGGCATCCATGGTGACTGTAACCTTTGAGTACTTCAAATATGAGTCAAGTTTTGTTTGCTCAATTTTGGGTTTCTTTTCAGATGAAACTCTGCAAAAAAATCTTTTCTCCAGGAGTTTTCAAAGAGCCAGATAAACGTCGTTTAGCCGTGTCATCTTTCTGTTTTGCCTCATCTTCCTGGTCCTTTTTTATAACCAGAGCCACATAGTTTTCAGGATGGTTACGTTTTACATGCTGCCAAAAAGTTGCAACTTTTCACTGCACTTGCTTCACTTGTCTTGAAACAACATGGTTTGAGCTCGCCATTCACTTCCTTTTCCACCTTGCATGTTGCCAATTTCTTCTTTGCTTTTCCCAAAAGCCCAAATTTGGGCTTTTCAAATTCAAAAGTAGAGACATCGTTGAGATCCTTTTCCGTAAATCAGCTATCAATCATGGGGGGCAGATTTGATTTTTTTGTTGAAGCCATGGCCAAATCTTCTTGTGCTGCTACCGCATCCAAATGTTTCTTGTTATGATCTTCAAAAAGCAATGAACAAAAGCATTACATTTTTTTATAATGTACCTGCTTGTGATATCTTAACCATTTAAGGTACTTTGAATTTATTTTGGATTTTCTGGACAAAAATTATCACATTTTCTTTTTACACAAAATTATTATTAAAGTATATTTTAATATTTTAACATGTTTCTTGCAGTTTTAATGAAGTAAGAAGTATTTTTAATATACACAATTAATATAAATTTTTATTTATAAATTGCAAGTTAGTTTTTCTTATGAAATTTTGCTGTAAAAATATTCGAAATATTTTCCAAGTTTTTAAATAATATCTCAAAAATGCTTTAATATAGATATATCAATGAAATTTGCTAAGTGCCGAAGCGTTAGCACATGCAATCGCTGTTCTACAACATTAATTGTTGGGAAGTAACGAGGCTACACATACAAGGTTGAAAATAAACACATACTAATCTAACTGTCTAACTAATCTATGCGAGCACATACTTGCCTAACATTGGCATAAGGGTGGGAGCAGTCTGCAGTGTTGCCGGATGTCTGATAATTATCTGATTCTTTAATAAAACATATCTCCAAAAAACTTTGTAATTTTGTATCTGTACATTAAATCTTGATTTCGGCCGAAGTGAGAATAACTGTGACATATTACGTAAAGTGGTAAAGTTAATATCGATTGTTATACAATTTGAAACTTTTTGGCACCTTTAGGACTTTCTTGCTAAAATATCATTCATTTTGGATTGAAAATGAAAAAAAAAACTGGAGCAGTGGAGCAGTCAAGATTTTCTGTGCTCCGGCTCCGGGCAAAAATCTGCAGCTCCACTGCTCCGCGCTCCAGCTCCGGGCTCCGCTCCAAAGCCCTGCTGGGGACGATAGAATGTTTGGCACTGCAAGCCACTGCGTCTGTTCCTTACACTGAAGGCCAGTCCAGCCTACTAGCAGTGTTGGCAGATTGCAATATGAGGGTCTAAACAAGGGGTGGGCAATAATTTTTGATGGGGGGGGCACTTCAGGAGTTTGGTAAGTATTCAAGAGCTGCATTTTTCTATGGGGGTGTGTGATTGGGCTGAGGGGCGGGGGCAGTGCGCAAAGTCTCCCCACCCACTCACCAGGGATATGTGGTGCCTAGAGGGAGCCGCCAACCATTTTAAGCAGTTTCACACTGCAGTAGGTAGAGAGCCTGCCTTGGGGTAGGGTGGGCCGCAGGCCAGATCAGAAGGTTTGATGGGTTGCATCCAGCCTGTCCCTGGTCTAAACAGAGGTTTAAGAATTGGCCTGGTACTGGTTGAGGATGAGCTCATTACTGGATGCTGGTCTGACTTTAGGGATCCTCCATGAGCGTATTACTTTCAGAACAGAGAGAACCTGTCATTTCCACTGGCCAAGACTGGAGTCAGTAGTCTGCACAAAATGAATAGGTGCTGATTGTTTCACCATTTTTCTTTAAAAACAAAGAAACCAAGGAAACTGATTGTGTAAAAACTAGTATTGTTGTTAAGGTTGCAACATCTTGTTTTATAAACAAATGTGGCTAAGTTAATATTTTATTAACTTTTGGAATTTCCTGATTTTTGCATACTTGGTTTTTTGAATTTAACATTGCATCAGTACTACTTTTTGCATTTTATTATCATTTTTATCATTTATTTTGCACTAGCGTAGAATCTTGATAGGTTATTTTATGAACATTAATTAAGCCTCACCATTCCCCTCTGTGATAGGTAAATATTATTCTCCATTTTTACAGATTGGTAAATTAAAGTATGAGATGTAAATTTATTTTTCTGGGTTCATACGAGTGAGCCAGGATTAGAATCCAATATTCTGGGTCTCAGTCTTGTGTTCTACTGCTTAGACAATGCTTATCTATCATAATGTTAACATCATTTCCTCATCATATTAACTGATATGTGATTGGTATGTCACTCTAAAAATTAGTTATTCCTAAAGTAGACTATCACAAGATCCACACCAGTGCCATCCAATTAGAAAAACTAGGTTAATCTGACCTGATGCTACTGTCTTTTTTTAAAATGAGTCCTACTTCAATATAAAATCCTTGTACCGTATGTTGCTTTCTGTGCCATGTGTCCATATTTAGAGAAAAATTCATTGTATCCGTCATTCAAAGGGAATGTTTCCCTCTCAGCCAGAACTCAATAAAATGTATCAAAAATTGTGGAAAAGGGCAAGCAAAGAAAATCAAATTGCGGCATGTGAAACAATGTAAGGAGGGACCTGGGGAATACATAATCTCCAAACTGCCAAGTTAGAGCAAGTATAAAATATACAAACAAGCCTGATATTTTTCCCAGTTGATCTCATTATGAAGTATGCTTGGGACAGATAAATTCAGTTAGACTGCATTAAGGCTGGATTTTCAAAGAATAAGTCAGAACTAATGTATTTATCTGATTCCACCTAGTTTGGATACATGAGCTTTTTCAAGTTAAAAGAAGTACATTTTTGAAGTGAAATGGTTTGTTTTGTTTTAAGCATTAAAACAATAGGCAACTCACTGACGATTTTTTCCCTTCTGAAAAACACTTTAATAATTTACCTTTTTAATAATCGGTAGTAGACCTCTAAACAGTATATATCACTTACACTTATCGTTGCCTGCTTAAAATACACAGAGCTAGTTTCAAGTGCAATCCCTCAACACCACTTCATCCACAGAGTACTTTTTTTCCTAATCTTCAATATATTTTAATTAAATTGTCCATATATATTTATTAAACCAGTTTGTTATCTTCTAATGCAGAGAGTTGTTATTTACTGATATAGTTTACCAAGGAGACGCATTAACTTAGCTGGGAGTTGATATTAAAATGGAAGAGAATGCAACCAAATAACTTATCCCAAAAGTATAGTTAAGGGCTTATCTACTAAGGGAATTCTCAGGAAGGTTAGTGCAAAATAAGTAGGATGTGAATTTGAACCAGAATAACTGTTCCACACACATTCCTGTGTGGACATTTATTCTACACTAAGAGGGACTGTTTGTGGTTTAGGTTAATTCATTTTTGAATTAACCTAAACCACACAAAAGCATTCTTAGGTTTAGAATATAATAAATTCTAAGTTTGGATTAAGTTGACATACTTACTGTGTCATCTTGTGTGCCGTAAGGTTGGTGGGGTTGGGAGAGGCTGTTCTCCCATCAACACCAGTTACTCTTCTCATCTTGTTGGAGTACTAGCGTCAATGGGTGAGCACTCGTAAATCAATTTATAGTCCCTAAACAGATGCTATAAATTTCTGCAGCACTGTTCCCTGACATAGTGGAGACAAGCCATAAGTGTGACCATACAGAGAACTACGTGATATAACTAGTTATATCACGTAGTTCCAGGCATTTTACCCATGTAGTCAAGTTCTTACCAACTCTGGTAGTCTCAGGCCAGACATAATCTTTGGCAGTATGAAACATAACTGCAAAGAATGTTTAGTCTCTGGACTGTCCCTCCAGAAACACTGGAAATAGGTCTCTTGGCAAACTATTTTATAAGGCTTTCTATTATTATTAACACCTAATCCATTCAGCAGCAGTATGGCACAGGTATGTGAATTATAGAGACAGGTCTGCACCAAGAACTCCAGATCCAGAAGCTTGACTCCCAACTTTTCTTCTTGGGTGTATCTCAAGAGAAAAGTGTCTGCTTTTCTTTGAACAGTGATTGCCGACATATATTTTCCACTAAGTTGGTAGGGAAATGTAGTTCATTTGAAATTTTGTTGGCTACCGTTGATTTGTCCTTTCACACAACACAACTCAAAGATGATTTTTTCAGAGTTTTTAAACCAATCAAACCATTCCCTTGGGTTGTTAGTTTTCTGTTTCTCAGAGGACACAACAAGTGAAACAGCACGTGGATCTCCATCTGTCATTCTTTGTTTGGATGTGGAAGGGCGTGTTCAATATTATTTGTTTGTGTTATCATGACACCAAAGAGGCCCAGACATGGACCAGCAGGACCACACGGTACTGTATGAACTGGACAAAAAGTCCCTTTCTCTGTCTCTCGGCATAAGAGTTCACAGTAAATCAGTACACACGATGGGCAGATGCCACCTCTACTAGGTTCTTGCCCAATAACAGAGGCAAGAGGATTAATGGATTAATAGATTAATCTGAGTCACCATAAAACATGAATATCAATTACTCTGTTCCCCTAAGGGCATTGCTTTCTCTACTGCTTCCATGGTGCAATCCCCAAATGAAACCTCAGTAAAATTAGAGACTGTGTCTGCAAAGCTGTTATTATTAATAATAATAAATAACAACAATTAATTAATTAATTAATTAATTAAACCACCCTCTCACAAAACCAGAAATGACATGGGTTTAAAAACCAGACGGCTGTGACTTTTAGAAAGATAGAAACTGTTAGGGAATGGGAAAAAAAATCTCACAGTCTGTTGTAGCAGCTGTAGCTTCAGATCGTGTGGAAAATGAAGGCAGATGATTCAATTTGGCCTGTGCCCCGAGTACATTTCCAAATGCTTCTGTGTGTGCGCAAGATAATGAACAAATATATTGCGATGGCACAAGATCAGTCCGAGTTTGCCGCTGTGCAAGCCATGGAACTCCCAGTAGGAGCGAACTAGCTTTGCTAGGTTAATGGGGGTGAGGGTCGGAAAGCCCAGCACCTTTCACGACAAGTTAAGAAAAGAATTTGTCTCCTTTTGCCCCAGCCTCCCTGTGGCACTCAACGGAGCTTCTGATAAATCAAAGTATATTTATTAATAACGAGCTGGGGCAACGTTCCTGTGATTTGAAAATAGTGAAACCAAATAAAAATGTGCTTTTCTATGACATGGGAAAAGCATAAGTAAATGGAAAGTGGACTGATCTATTATGATTAAAAAACAGGAGCTGGGAGCTAACACAATGATAATGACAAAAAGCCCTTTTGTGGAAGGAAGATCCCATTCTGTCCAGGCACATTTTTTTCCCTCAGGAAAAAGAAGCAAGGGGGAAAAATAAGGCAGAAGCAGAAGAGAAAAGCAGAACTGGAATGTAATGTGGGATGAAGTTATTGCTAGAATGAGTTACAGTATTTAATCATGCTACATGTTATCCAGTAGCATGAAAATCATAATTCTTGGCTTTGAATGTGGTTTAGGATTGCATATGAGCACCTGGAGCATGCTGCCTGATTGTGGCCGGCCTTTCATATCTATCTATTTAGTCCCTCTGCTCTTTCTTCTGCCAAACCAGCCCCTGAGCAGAATGGGGTAGTTCCTCATATTCTGAAAGCTGAGGCTGTGCTTGGTGAGAATTGCACTGAACTACAGAGATTCCTACTAACTGCCAGCTTTTCAGCATCATGTGCATGTCCTTTGATGGGCTGTGTGTCAGGAAGAAGGCAGCATTTGTCCAAGCAACACTAGGTTTTAAGCAGTGGTGGGAACAAATTCTGCTTTCAGACAAATGTTCAATAGGGATTCATGCCTTGACTGAGCAAAGTATTAAATGTGTTCTTGAGTGTTTTGCTAAATATGGTGGACTTAAACACTGTTAATTTGGGATCTAGATGAGGGTAGAGTTTGTCCCTTGGAAGAGGTAAATTATTAATATGCTTGGAAGAATTTGTTTTTTATTGGTAAATATCAGTAAATGTTAATTTCACCATGCTCACAACAACTAATGGAAAGTGTTTCTGTCTATAATAATTGAAATGTATGCTGCTTTGGAACGTAATTGACATTTGATTTAACGATAATTATTCATAGATTTTGATGTGTTCTTATTGATAAGTTATAAAGCTTTAACTTCTTAATCTCAGTGACTACTGTCATGAAATAGCTGGTCTGTCCCCCCATAATTTCTGCAACTGTGAAAATTTAAATAAATACAAATAAAAAATACTTAGAATGCATAATTTTGCATAACTGAAAATTAGAAATCAGAAAAAATCTAGAAAAGCTGAAAAATAAATATTACAAATATCAAAACTAGAAAAAAAATCATTTTTTGCCAAGTATAATTATTAAACTTGTAAGTCACCACCTTGTTTGCATTGCCGCTGTTATGATGTAACTTTCCTAAAGAGGCATTATGCACCTGATTTTAGTAATAGACTATTTGAAACAAAAGAGAATGTCTAAAAAAGAGCATTCTTTCAAGATTATGTCTTGATATTTGTTTTTAGGGTTTTGATTTTTGTTTTCCTGCTTTCCTGATTCGTAGAATGTTGTTTGGGGCATGCTCAAGATCAACACTATTCAAATTCACACATGGCTGTGGTACATTGCTGCCTCTAGTTTCTTTTGTTTCTGCTTCATCTTTATTGTTGTTACTGGAAACACCATATTACAGGGCCTAGAAAAAAGGCTTGCGCTGTTAGCAAAACGGAAAAAAGGCTATTTACAAAGTACTGTCAAATTCACCAAGTCAATAAACTGAAAAAATAGGCTTTTCCCCCTTTATTCTCTTGTTTTTAATAATTCTAGGGCATTCCTGGAACAATAGTTAAGCACAGTACTTTCAGGTGAAAATGAAATTTTCAAGTTTTCCATGCATCAGTTATCCTCAACTTTTAGAGTCTTTGGTTTTGTTCACATTTTAAAAATAAACAAAGTGGTTGATATTACAGTAGAGTTTATGTAAAACATGGGCACTATTGGATGCTTCACTAGGACATAGGGGCTTATGAGTGCTCCCAGTTGATTAAATGACTTCCTGTGGCCAAGTGGTGCAAGTCTGTTTTACAGTGTTGAAAGTCCAGGTTCAAATCTTACTGAAGACCCAAGTGAGGCAACAAAACAGGGTGAAAGTGTGCATTCACTGGCTTTGTCACATGAAAAGATTTAATGGATATCTAGGGCTAAGACCATTCAAAGGGATGTTAGTTCTCAAAGCAAGATTCAACTCAAGGATACAGCCAGAGGGAATTTTTATAGTTGAAATAGCAACATCTAGAGAAATGGATTAAAAATCAAGTAGTCAAGCCAGGAGCAACTTCAAGAAACAAGCTTTTGACTAGTTCATTAATCTCTAGATCTGCAGAAAGTGCCCATGAAACCAATGCAGCCATTTAGCAGAACAACTTGTCCTCCTAGTTCAATCCTGCATGTGGCTCATTAGGGTAATTACTGATGAATTAAAGCAGCTTGGCTCAGCACTCAGGCTGCATGTGCGTGGGCTCCCCTGCTGGCAGGCAGCAGGTGTAAATGAACAAGATCTGTCATAAAGGCTGATGACCCTCTTAATTCACAGCAGCAAAAGGGGGACAGAGGTAGTACAGCAAGTGTAATAATTGATATTTACTTGGAAAGGTTAATGGCAGCAGTGACACTTCTAATTTGTTTGCCCGTGCAAGACCTTCTCCGATCAAATTGTCTCAATTTGTTCCTGTGTATAGATGTAGTTTCTCTCTTCCAAAGTTTATTAAAGGAAAACACGGGGAGGGAATGGAAGACATACTACTGCTCAAAAAAGATTTGTAGAGGTCTGTGCAGATACAAAATTTGTATAGTATCTGTCTCCGCAAAAATGAGCTGTAGATATCCACATCTGCGGATACCAGCGGATATAAAGCTGATATCTGTACATTTCCAGGGTTCTAGATATAAAATTGTATTTTCATCCACCTCTGCATCCACAAAAATGAGCCGTACATACCAATGGATATATAGCGGATATCCATGGATTTGCAGGGCTCCAAAGATTGAGTTCTCTTCAGTAACTGTGATTATGACTATACTGCAGACTTTTGTGAAAGAAGCTTTTTGCAGAAGAGATCTTCTGCAAAAACTTCTTGCACAAGAGCGTGTCTACACTGAAAAGTGCATCGGAAAAGCGATGCACTTTTGTGAAAAAGAGCATCCAGACTGCATGGATGCTCTCTCGAAAGGAAACTCTGATTACTATTTACAGAATGGCCATCAGAGCACCTGTGCTTTTTTCGATTGCCCCTTTTTGCACCAAAAAACCCTCTTCCCCATCCACACATACCTTTTTACGCAAGAACTCTTGCTCAAAAAGGAGTTATTCCTCATAGAAGGAGAAATACCTACAGTAGAAAAACCCCTCTGTTCTTTCGTTTTACTTGCGCAAAAACGCGCTTGAGGTGTGGACTCTCTACAATTTTTGGTGCAAAAACGGCCATTTTTGTGCAAAAACTCTGCAGTGTAGACCTAGCTTGAGTGGGTGAGACCTTTAGCAGTAAACTTCTGAGATTTAATTTTATTACATATTTTTGGTGAATATTTGAGTTGAGATTAAGGGATTAGAAACATTGAGAGTTTCTAATTGGTGGATTTTCTTGTTTCTCTCCCCCTCCCATCTCCTCCTTTGAGCATGTACAGTGAACAGCACGCTCTTTGGAGAAAAACTATTGTATTTCCCAGTCTAGCTTAGTTGTGGGCCTCTGCACATTCACTGGGAAGAAACTGGAATTCTTATAACTGCAGCAGTACTAAATGTTGAAGAGAGCATTGTATAAAATGTACTGGTATTTCACTGTTGAGGGTTTGTACTGAAGCACCTGAATGCTGTAGTGTAGCATATACAGGGAACTGTCTCCGTGGGCATGGAGTGACAGAGCCATGGGAGGGGCTAATGTTGTATGGTGGCACCACCAGTGAATATCTCTGGTCAGTGAATTGGAAATTATGCAATGAAATTGCACAAAAGGAAACAAGGGAATTTTATTGCCATTAAATGTACCAATTTATATGAACCAACATTTTAAATAGCGTAATTTAAATAGAAGCAGACTGATATGACTAGAACTTAATAATACATTAAACACTTCCTTCCACTCAGTATTTCACAAGGAAATTAACTGAATAATTTGTTAGTAGATGATCTCAGGAATGTGGCAGTGAATGACATTTCAGTTCTGTTATTCCTTCTTCTTCCCTCCCCTCCCCTTTTACAGTGTTTGCAGAACAAAGTGCTGATCTTTCTGCGATTTGCAGCATTATTCCTTTCACTTTGGGTCCTGGGATCAAATGTAAACAAGGTCACAAGTGAAAAGAGGATGAGAGTGGGAAGGATAGTCCAGTGGTTAGGGAATTAGTCTAATTAAGCTGGCACAGGGCTGGAGCTGGCAACCACATTAGGAAGGCAGGAGCCAACACAGGCTTTCCACATTAGGAAGGCAGGATAAGGGATTCCCAAAAGGTAGGTAGGTGGAGTGGGTTCTGGAGTGGCCTAGGGGACAGGGCATTCACCTCAGGACCTCAGGGTAATGGGTTCCAGTCCCATCCATTTCCTGCTGTGCCAGACATGCCTAAGAGATAAGGAGGCTCCTAGTGGCATTTTCAAAACCATCTGGACACCTAATGCTCATTGAAATCCATGGACCTTGGAAAATCCTATTAGGTGCCTAAATAACTTTAAAAATCTGGTCCATAAGCCTTTCCATGACTCCATTGTCTACTTGTAAGAGGGTAATAGCATTTCCCTACCTCACAGGGATAAAAGCATACATTGTCAGGAAAATATCATTGAAACTTGTGAGGTAACAGTAGCTTTTTTGAGGAATGAGTCGATCTGTCCCAGTACAAAACTGGGACTTATTTTAGTATTACATAAAGATACTGCATGCTCACTGGGTGCTCTACAAATATATATCACACAATTAATTTTATTCCCCATAAACAAGCAGTTTCACTCTGCTAGGCAGGCAAGAGGAACTTTGTTTCTTTTCCTTGAGACCCTTGTTGTACTTCTAAAAAAGAAAAGACAGCTCAGTATTGAATTGGGAGCCTTAGACATGTATATTAATAATTCAGCACAGTTAAGAATATTTTCTATATTGAAGTGGTTCAGCTGAATTGCATTACACTAGTAAACTTAAAAATACAACAAATGGTCTGGTAGCATATTATAGACTAAAAAAAAACATGTAGATGGTATCATGAGCTTTCGTGGGCACAGCCCACTTCTTCAGATGACCGGAGTTTTGAGTTTAGGATGTGCAGACCCAAAATAAATAGGGGAGAAGGGAGAGGGGGGAAGGAAAAAAAAGGAGGGGGGGCAGGAAACAAGGAGCAGAGGGTATGAAAATATCAAAGGGTAAAACAAGTAGGCAGAATTGGCAGTCCATTAACACCTGAAGATTGGATAGTTGAAAAGAAACAGATCAAAGGATAGTAATCGATAGGAAGGGTGCTAACGCTAGAATCTACACAGACAAAGAGCTGTTTGCACCTTCATTGAATGTTAGGTTGATAGTGTCCCAACCATCCCTCATCAGGATTGAGGCCATCAGTATGAGAATTGAACTTTGTGGATGAATTGTAATTCCAACACCTCTCTGTGTATTTGACTTGTAGAATTGGTTTGTGATAAGACCGCCACCTGGAGATCTTTTAAAGAGCGATTAGGTAGATTGAAGTGCTCTCCAACAGGTTTCTATATATTCCCTTTACGTATATCTGATTTGTGTCCATGGATTCTTTCCCATAGGGACTGTCCAGTTTGTCCAATATATATAGCAGTGGGGCATTGCTGGCATTTGATGGCATAGATCAAATTACTGGATGTGCAATTGAATGATCCCCTGAATTGGTAGCTTATGTTGTTGGCTCCAGTAATTAATTTGCTTGTATAGATGTGTGGGCAGAGTTAGCAACACGGCTGATTGCAGGGCTGGGTTCCTGGATGCTTATGATGTGGTTGTGTAGCATGGTTACCGGAAAGAATTCGTTTCAGGTTGTGGGGTTGTCTGTAAGCGAGAATGGGCTTTCCCAAAAGGCCTCTGAGACTGAGGGATCATTTTCCAAGATGGGTTGCAGATTGTGTATAATGCGTTGGAGGGGTTTGAGTTGTGGACTATAGGTAACAACAAGTGGAGTTCTGTTATTCTCCCTTTTGGGTCTGTCTTGAAGTAGTTCGTGGCTGGGTACTTTTTTGGCTCTGTCAATCTGTTTTTTCACTTCTCCAGGTGGGTATTTCAGTTTTAGGAATGCTCTAGTAGATTGTGAGCAGTATCACTGGCACTGTGGGCAAAAGGGGCAACTATCCCGGGGCTCGTGATTCAAAAGGATCAGGGCTTTAGCTCCTGCAGGGAAAGAGGGGGCAGCATGCTGTGGGCAGTGCTGAGGGCTGACTGCCCTGAGTCCGCCCCTTCTGCCCGAAGCCCCATTTCTTCCAGGAGTGTGGACCCACCCTCTCCTACCTGTCCAGAGGCCCAACAGGTCTGTTGGTTCCCTTGATTGTGAGGAAAAATTGTCTATTCTCTTCCTGGTCATACCTACTTTGGACTGCCTGTCCCACTTCCTTGAATGCTAAGTTCAACTGTTCCTTGAATGTTAACAAGAGATGCAGAAAAAAGGGGGCAAGGCATTCTTTAGAAAAGAACTCATGAACTCAAGAGCATCTTCTACACTCTGCAGTGAAATTATAGGTGTGAATACATTTGAAAAACTGATTTGGGTGACCCCAGGAACAGCTGATACAGCAGTGCCTGAAAATCCTTTATTTGTTTTTCCTTGCGCCCTCTAGATGAAGGTCCCTGCAAGCAGAAGTGGCAGAAATAGCGAGGAAGACAGCATCAGGGAGGCCACCAGCTCTCAGCGGAGCAGCTCGAGGGATTGTCTCAGTGATGTAAGTACCAGAATCAAGCGCTGCTTTGTTGCAGCAATTCCCCCTGCTGACACGGCTTTTCATAAATCTTGCTGAACAAATGTTGGCATCCAGAGGTCACTGTGTAATAACTTTTTTTATGTGATGATTGAATGTTATAGCATAAGTGGTTGAGTTGTCTTGCAAACACTATAATCACAGTGAGCATAATATGATAAGTGAAAGATCAGAGATGGGAAAACAAAATGGAATTGTTATTCCTGAGGGAAAGATGGCTTGACATTTTTTTTCAGAAAAAAAGTTGTGTAAAAAGCTTTTTGCAGTTGCTTTTGTTTTTAGCTTCTGCATAGAATTATGGTGGATACAAACCTGTCTCACCTATTGTTATGCTTCCTGCCTCAGAGATGAGGAACGTTTTTTGAGTGGTGGTGGAGAGCTGCCTTTCTCTCAGGAAACTCAACTCTACTTTGAGTGAAATGTTATGATAAAACAAAAGTAAATGGTGCCTTCGTGTGTAAACACACAAATGGGCTTTTGAGTCACCAAGAAATCAATGGCAGTGCTGGGATAATTTTATGTGAAGGCTTTTTGTGTTAGCAATTAGCATTTTGCCTTCATTAAAACACGATTTTTTACTAATTAGGACCTTTCCCGTTAGGAGAGATTTAAATAAGGAACAATAATCAAATGCTGGCACAAGCATGTCTGAAGTATTAAATTTAACATTTCAATGGCAAGCCACAGAAATCCCAGAGTGAGCGGTTTTCATGTTGAGTTCTATTAATGTAAAATATGCTTCATAACTAAAAGCTGTCAGAGAAAACGGCTCACACCAGCCAAATTCAATTGGACAGTTAATTTAGCTTTAAAATTGAAAACACTACCTCTGCTTCAGGATGCAAAAGGAAGGGGGGAGCCTTTGATAAGCGTAATGTATTTGCCATTAAGGCTTTCAGAGCCCATTCTACAGGAGAGAAGAGGGGGGAAAAGCAAGGGGAAAATGGCTCCCACAAATGTGTTTAAAAGCTGAAAGTATTTATTAAAAATGTCAGCAGGAAAGTGCTTCTGGCAGATTAAAGCTGGATTCAGCTTGACAGCTCTGACAGGGAAATGTGACTGGGGAGGGGGAATTCTCTCTACATGTTTTGAGTGTGAATGGGGTGCTGTAAACAACCTACATGGTGGTAGGAAGGGGGGGGGGAGTTGTCCGTGTGATCTGCTTCCATGATAAAGAATCTGAGCACACTGAAGAGGAAAAAGGGGAGGGAGAATCCCTTAGGGACAAATCATCTTTGTGTGTGTGTGTGTGTGTGTGTGTGTGTGTGTGTGTGTGTGTGTGTGTGTGTGTGTGTGTGTGTGTGTGTGTGTGTGTGTGTGTGTGTGTGTGTGTGTGTGTGTGTGTTTGGATAGTAATAGTCTTTCTGGCTCTCTTTTTTGGCGTGATTCTCTTCCTCTAGTCACTCTTGACAGGTATATGACCTGAGGCAGCTAATAACACTGCTATTGCTCAGTACAGATGGGGAAAAAAGAATAAAAGTTTCAGACCTACCACATGGTTTGAACAGTTTAGATCAAGGCATATCTATGAGACCCTCAGAATTTTTTTCTTGTTAAACCAACTGATTAGCCAGAGTCATGGGTTCTTGGAGGAGCCTATCACATTGTGGATGGGGAGAGAACCATTTTCTCTTTCCACTCACAATGTTACAGCATAAGAATCTAAAGGCCTGAAGGGTCATTGAATTTCATTGGGTGCTTAACTCCACAGGGTCCGCCTCACAGGAAGTTGTTAATACAAAGAAATTCAGTGTGGCCCAGGTGGCTGAGGCTTCCAGCCATGCATGATGCCTATGGGCTGGAGCGTACAGTAGAGCCTCAGTTATGTTGCTCTGATGACCCTGCGACCCATTACAAATGATGGAATTTTTCCAGTTAGTGACTAATGAAACTGCTTGAAGAGTGAGATTTATGAATCACAAAATGCACTTTGTTCATTATTTGATTATAGCAATTGAATTTTAATTTACTTTTGACAACAGTACATCACAAGGTAGTAAATGGATTATAGCCTTGTTAGTGACAGTTCCCAAGTAAGTCTTCACTGGCTGCAGTGTTGCAAACTGTTGTTACACTTTTGCAGAGGAATGGGGAAGACTCAAGATGTGCATGCTGTAAGGAGTGTGAATTAGCAAAGGATTTTACTGTCTATCCTATAAGATTGTATAGATGCATCTCCTGGCATACCATTCAAATGGATGGTGTGCAGTTGAAATGACCTGACCCCTATGTGAGGCACTCTTAGGATTAAATCCCCATCATGCACTAAAGATATTAAGAGGCAGGGCTTTATTTTTCCCCCCCTTAGGGACCGCTGTGGGATTACAAATTGAGGCTCAGAAACACAATGGTCCTAGGGTGGTTACTTTCTCTTGCCAATGTGTTCTGCTTCCTTAGGCATCTGGCCCATTGCTCGCTCAGTCCGACTGGCTGTTCTGCTGTTCCTCAGTGTGTTTGGACTCAAAGCAATCTTCCGATGCGTGCTTTCTGCTGCCTTCATCCCCCACCTCCATCTCTGTTAACTTGTGGCAACAGCCAGAGTAAATGAAGCAGATGTTAGCAGATTTGGCTGCTATGTGGTGGCACAGCAGGTGTACAACAGGGATGTATGTGTTTTGTTTCTGCTATAATATTAAGTATTACAGTTTTGGGAGCACAGCGTGGCCACTCTGCACATCGCTTTGTGGCATTCCTTGGCTGCTCCTCTCACTTCATTGCAGTTCTGCATTTAGGAGGTGCTAATAGGAGCCACTTAGTTTCACTGTTTCTTTGTTTCTTGAGATGAGTTATTTAATGGGTGCCAGTAAATTGTGTTTTATTTACATTAATACATGTTTTTAGTCTCTGATGAACCATGAAGGCAAGAGGGTAGCTTAGTCTTGGTAGCTTAGTATTAATAATTCCACCCTAAGGGAAACTGAAGTGAAGTCGTTGAGTTTCTCTCTCACACGTACACACACCCATATCCTCATTCTGTCACTCACACTCATTCTGCTTTGCACAGTGAAATTTCCTTGTGGAAAGAGAATTGAAGCTTTACAGTATAACAATAATGCTCTGTGTTATACAGTGCATCTTTCCAGATGTTGTTTGGAGCACTGTTTATGGGAAAATATATATTTTGAGTGACCCTAGAGAAATAATCTCTGACTGCAGAAAAGGTTTGATTTGTTGGGGCTGGTATTTCAATTAATATGATAAACCTATTATAGGAAAATGAAGAAGTTTTAACAAGTCTTTGCACAACAAATAGTTCTTATTTAAAGGGGTGGGAAAGGGTTAGAATTTACGTGTTCATACTTGCAATTCTCAGTGGTAAATTCCCTTTTAATTTATTACAGAGTGAAGGTCTTTGAAGCTGATGTACTTAGTGTTCACTCAGATTCTTTTAGAATCAGCACTTGGTCAATGGCCATTTTCCAAAACAGGATTTTTTTTCCTGCTATCTTTCTTAGTAAGGTTATTTAAAGTTACTAAAGAACTATGAGATAGATAAGCCCCATTGCTGCTTGTTGTGTTGACCCCAAGTAAAACTGGGAGGTTTGGAAGATTTTGTTTCCTCTCTCCCTTCTGTAATTGTCCTAATCTTTTCTGATGTTCCAAACAGTGTAAAAAATCCACACAGACCCTTGTATAATGGCTTTAAAAAAGGTTTTATCTTTTTCTTGACCCATCAGCTTAAGAACTGCCTGCGTTTTAATGGATTTTCTCCCTCACTAAATTGAATGGATCATCCCTCATTATCATTTAAATAGAACCCTCACTCCCTGTGAATGTGGAAATTTGAATGTAGTAGTAGATCTGTGATAATTTGAAGTATTTGGAAGGTGGGTGGATGGAGAGGAGGAGGAAGCGCAGAAGCGCAGTATAGAATTGCTCAATGTAATTGTCATGGATTCTCAATTTTGTTGCCAGAAGATGGGAAAATAGACTAATAATTGTCTTCCAGCCCTACTAGAATAGTTGCCCTAGTTAGCTGAAGCTAACACTCTAATTGTCATGGGGGCACCTAGATGAATGAGGATGTATGCAGGGCACAGCAAGGGCTAAATTGAGTGATATACTAAGGCAAAGAGCAAATTGGCAATTATTGGCCCAGCTGAAAAGGTTGGCAGGTGTGCTGCTTTCTCATGAGCCCTTAGGGGGAAATTGGAAATATAAAATATCGACCATAAATACTAGCTGATTAGGAAATATGTTGCAAGAGGTGCTGGCCACTTTAAAGACAAAACCCTCCTTTTTCAGGAGATTGACTTTAGGCTGTGCACAAAAATACAAGCAGTTCTAGTAAGTCATTTTAGGCTTTTCTCTTTTTTTCTTTCAGTTACCCTCTTTGGTTCCCTGTCATTCAAAATGTTTCTACATTGCAACAAGCAAACAAATCCCTCTGTCAGAAAAGTAGAAATGTTGCAGGCGTTTTTTCTCCCTTCCTTGAATGTTTTTGGATCAGTGTTTAATATACAGGCCATCCTTGCTATAAGTCCAAGATATTTTCAAAAAAAATTAAATTATAGCGAAACAATGTAAAGCAGGGATTTTTTTTCCCCACGGCTGACTTCCATTTGCACAAAAAATTTTTTTGCATGACTTTAAGAGTGGGAATAGGAGGACTTACAACTATGGTGACCATATTTTCTGAACCAAAATTAGGGACACATTAGCCACACCCCCTGACCTCTGTTAACCACGCCTCTGACTCCCACTAGCCACGCCTATGGAGGTAACACTCTCAGGGTCAAGATGGACACATGACCGGAAGTAAAAGGTGTTGTGTGACCCCCTCTAAGAACTTTTCCCTCCTACCAATAGGGATGAGTTTGGCCCCCACCGAACCCCCCTTATGCAACTATCCTGCAATTGCATTAACCCAATATGTACCACATTAATTCAGGGGAGTGGAGATGCTGGGGGAAGTGTTCCCTCTTAAGATTTTCCTCCCATGAGCAGAATGAATTTTGTGTTGTGCACCAGTATTGAGTTCATGTGGCTTGTTTGGATGTGCCACTGTGGCATGCAAGTTATTAATAAATATCTTGTAAACCTCTACCTTTTCGCTCTGCTGCCATGTCTCCTCCCCTTGCTCAATCAGCTCCCCTGGTACCTGCTGCCTCCCAACCTCACCCTCCTCTGCTGTCCTGACTCCTGCCCTTCTCACTGCCCTCAGCCCTCCTGTGACCTGCCCCCCTCCACCAGCCCTTCTCTCCCCCCGTGCCCACTCCTCCAGTAGCCCCACTCTGATCATGTGTAACTACCCCTCCCCATCCCTTCTCCTAACACCTCCCTCTACACACTTGCCAGGCCTCTCTCCTCTGGTGCTGGTCCTTCCCCTGCAGGTGTCTGCCCTTCTGCTTCACCCCCAGAATCCACTGGCACCTGCACCTTCCCTTACCCCTGCACCCTCCTGGTGCCTCCTCCTTCCCTCGCTGCCCCTGCTCCCCTTGCCCCCTTTCTCCCTGATGCCCATCCCCTCACCACCCTCTGCCCCAGTTCCTCTCATGCCCCTCTGTGCCCTCACACATGACTTGCTCCATCCCCGCCTTCCTCATGCCCACCCCTCCTTTCAACCCTTCTCCCAGCACCTCCCCCTTCTCTTCCTCCCTCTTGCCCCCAGTACCCCTCCCCTCTCCCAGCATCATCCTATCCCCTCCATCCTGACACCTCCCCTCCCTCCTCCTGCCCTTTTCCTCATTGTCTCCACTTGGCCCCGTGGCATTTGTCTCTCCATCACCCTGTCCCTTGGTGCCTTCCCCTTTCTTCTCCTGACCTGCCCCCCTCCGCCCCAGCACAAGTCCCTTCCTCTCCCACTCCCCTTCTTCCTAGTTCTCTCCCTGCCCTTCCCCCACCTTTTGCCTTCCAGTTTACGGGGTTGGAGTCTGTGGTCGGGCCCCAGAAGTCCCCGCAAGCCCGGCCCCAGCTGCTTCTGGGACAGGACCACCTGCCGGGCCTGGAGCTGGGCCACCCACTGTGCTAATTTTAGTGCAGTCCCTGCACCAGCTTTGGCTCCCATTAGGAGGAGCGGGGATGGTGGGGAAGCCCCCACCACACCAGACCCAGCTTGCGGAGCGCGGCTGTGTAAGCGGGTCTGTGCACTGCTGCTTCCCCAGCAGAGTGGGAAGGGGCGGGGGGAGAAAGGGCCATGCACAGAGCATACCGGCTGAGTCCGAACATACCCTGCTCTGCAGTGCTCCAGCCAGGCTCTGCGTGGTCTCTGCCAGGACTCTAGCAGCAGTTCCAAGGAGTGGCTTGCCAGGTTTATCCCCCTCCTCCTCCGGCAGCGGTGGCAGCCGCCTGTGGATGGAGGAGGTGGAGTGGCCGTGCTGGCAGTCCCGCAGCGGAAGGGAAGGGCCACGCGGCGGGGGGAGGGTGCTACACGGGAGCTTGGAGTGCCACCGGCAGCGGCCCTGCACGCCACTGGCAGTGGCCCTGACTTCCCACGCAAAGCACCAAGGGAGCTGCTTATGTGCTGGATGGAGGCGGGGAGTTGCTGCTGTGCCACGCTAGCACTGGGTGTCTGCGAGGTTGTCCAAGAGAGGGGGGGAAATGGTGGTGCCGTTTGTAGCCGGGTCCGAATGGATTTTCCGGGATATTTGCCTCCTTTATTGGGACACCGGGACAGAACCTTTACGTCTGGGACTGTCCTGGAAAAAAAGGGACGTAGGGTCACCATACTTATAACGTGTCAGTTCCTACAAGCGTCAATGACTTTAGTGTAGAATGCATGTATACTGGGGCAACTCATAGCAGGGATGCCCTGTATGCGTAGTCTAGATGTGAAGTCCTTTCTCCAGTAGAGATGTACAATAAAGCATCAGTGATTTTTTTCCCAGCTGTACATGTATTGTGAACTGCTCTTCTTTGTGTTCCACCAGGCTTATAGTTTTCTCCCCTTCTTGTTCCAGTACTTTGTACTGCACTGCCCTCTGATGGAGCAAATGGATGAAATCCAGTGCAGGTGTAATAGCAAGTGCAATGCTGTATGACAAGCCTGGTGGTCTTTTGGATTTGCCAAGGATTAAGTCCCATTGCTAGGACATTTATCAAATATCAGAAGCAAAAATGAGTTATGTAGTCTCCATCCTTATTTGTCCACTTCAGGTCACAGTCTTAGCTCAGGATGGCGAAAGGGGTTTGGAAGTGAAGTAACAAACTTTGTTTTGCAGTGAGGAATAAGATGCATTGATAGTGGTCTTTGGGACTCAGGAGTGGAATAGTGAAGGTGGTGTATCCTGGGTGCACTGGAGGAGCTCCATCAGCAGCCTAGACTTCCAATATTTAGACTTGTAAACACAGTTCTTCTTTATTTTACATTTATACAGCATCTCACATAATGACACAATCCTGAATGGGGCCACTGGATGCTGTTACAAAAATATAATGGTATTTGTAATTTAATAGTAGAAGGAATTGCAAGTCAGGGTGGAGGTACATTCAAGCACTGTTATAGAGCTGAGGAATGGCTAGCAAAAGACAGTGCCAGTCAGGAATTGGATGCATTAACAAAGCTTAGGTAGGAGGAGAGGAATAACAGAAAGTATTGTTAGTTGAAGTGGAAGTACGTTGGTAGAGTGGAGTTGGGCATGGAAGTTTGAAGAGAATCTGAAAATTAGCATTCTTGGGTTCTCTTGGTTGATTACTGTGACCCTGGAGGGAGAGGAACTGTGCTGAAATGGGTGTATGCACCTCTCTGTACCAGCCAAGGCTTGCCTGTGGATAAAAGTAATGAGAGAACCAATTTAGAAGCCCCACACAGTGACTGTACACCAAGCATAAACTTGCTAACAGAGCTATGGACGGGAGAACAGTAAAAAGGAACAAGAGTGAAAAGGGGTGAAAGTTAGGTCAGGAAAACGAAGGAGCTGAATTGGGAAGGAGGAGGAGAAGGGAGCTGGTCATGATATTCTTATGAGCAGGGGAACTGTGATCTTAGCCCAAGCCTGGAAATTGAGAATTTCTGAAGCATGGGTTACATTTCTTCCACTGACTTCCAAATGGCCTGGGCCAACTCATCTTGGGCCTGATTTTCAGGAAGGTTTATCATCTCAGGTGTGCTGCACTGCAAAGAAAAATCTGTGGTGCCAGCAGATTCAGATTCTTGAGGCTTGGTCTAATAACAGCAATGTAGACATTCCCACTTAGGTAGTGCCCAGGCTCTGAGACCCTCCCAGTTCACCTGATTTCAGGGCCCAGACTCTAGCCAATCAGGGAATATCTACATGGCTATTTTTAGTCCTATAGCCTGATCCCCCATGAGTCCAAATTAATGAACCTAGGCTCTGAGACTTGATGTTGCAGGGTTTTCTCTGAAGTGTAGATATACCATGTAGTTCCAGTTGAACTCAGTGAAGGTTGCTGAATGCCCAGGCCCCCAATCTCTCTGCTGAAGCTTCCTCATGTGTGAATGAGGTAAAACGCATTTGATTGACTGGTTTTGTAGGGTGTTGTGAGGAATCAGATGAATTATATGACTGGGTATAGACAGTGGAGCAAATAGATTCCGTGAGGCCCTAAGCAGAGTGTGAGGGGGGCCAGCTCCTTAACCCTGAAAGGGGTGAGGCTTTGGCCAGAAGGGGTGGGATAGGACAGTCAGCCCTCAGTGCTGCCCAGACCACTCCAATCCACAGAACTGTGCGGAGCGGCACTCCAGAAATGATTTAAAGGGCCGAGTGTTCGCGCCACTGCCATATCAGCAGTGGCAGCTGGGAGACCCAGGCACTTTGAATCACCAAGCCCCCAGGCAACTGCCACAGTACTCTGTGCTGGTAACCTCAAAAGTCATTAGACTGAATACTCAAGCCCCCATAAATGATGAGATTGTATCATAGTAAATTTGGGGTTATTTAATTTTGCTTTTTTGTTATTGAATCTTTAGGATGCACTTGACTCACATTTTCAAGCTTTTCTCTGCAAGTATGACTAGAAACTGGCTTTTTTTTTTTTAATGTGAGTTGAGATTCTTACATTTTACTTGTTTCTAGGTTCTGGGCCTCTAAATAAAACGTTAAACATTGCAAAATTTGTGCTAAAATTGTGAGAGATGGTGACACTTGGTACCTAAAATGAACCTATGGTGAGGTTTATAGCAACCTGTGTGAAATACAGAGTGAGAAGCCCAGGGTATAGGAGGGAAGAGTTTTGCAGAGGCACCAGAAATTGAGTTGGTTTGCACATGGCATGACTGCCACTTGCAACTGTAGCACCTGTAAATAGTTCTCTCTATAAAAAGCAGTTTAGTTTTAGAAAAGTCATCTCAAATTATTACCCAGAATCCTGTATGTAAAATAAGATTCCCACCTATCGCCAAGGATCCTAGTTTTCCTGTGATTAAAAAAACAACAAAATTTTCCAATTTAAAAACCTCACCATCTATGGCTGAAAATGGTGCTGCCTATTCTCCGAGTTATCTTATTTTTTGAACAGCTGATCCGGCCCTAATCCCAATTAAATCGGATAGTTGGTGTTCCACTGTATGGGGTTTTTTTTTTCCCTACAAAATGTAAAAACTAAAGATTCTCTGAAAAAAATGCAAACTCCATGTTTTTCTGTGGCAAACAGATTTCTAGGATTCCTTACCCATCACTTGCCATCAGATCTCTTTCCATCATGCTACTGTTTCTGTAGTAGCTGGGGCTGGGGTTCTAAAACCCTCTTTTGTAGGAAGCTCTTCTCCTCCCCCCCATAAAGACTTGTCAGGTCAATTACAGATTATTAGAATTTACATAATTTTATATCCAATAACAAATCCTCTTAGTTTTTAACTGTTGCAAACATTGAAAACTCTTTGTTTATCTAGTGTATAAAATAGGAAAATTAAGGAGAGAAGATGAATCAAGTTTTACATAACATCCAAAAATCACATTATGTTGTGGTTATCCAGGCATGTCCTGGTTGTTAATCCGAATGAATACTTGATGCACTGTCTGACATTTGGCAAGTCAATTGACCTCATTGCAATTAGCACAGAGAAGGGTGTGACTAATTGCATAAAGATGCTTCTGGTTAAACTATAAACTTATTCCCAGACTCAGTTTTCCCCTCCCTACTGTCCAGAGTGTGGTCTAGTTTTATAAGGCCCATCCCGAGAAACAGAAATACTAGTTTCCAACCGTATTTAAAGGCTGTACTAACATGATGGTGATTGAGAGTGTTATAAATGCCTTGATGGATGGGTGGATGGAGAATTTTACATCTTGTATCTCAGTTCTTTTCCTCCTTGTAAAACTGGATGCACTGCATGGGGCCATCTGAGGTAAGATTCCCCAAGTAGAAATTAAACCAAAAATTAGTTTTATTGGGGCTATTTATTAATTCTTCTAAGTGCTGACTAACCATGTCATACTTTATGGACTGCAGGGGAGATAAATGTGCATGTTCCAGAGAGGATTAGGCTATTAGCTTATGAGTTGGAAGATCCAGGGTGAGTTCCTTGCTCTGTCATGTACTTCCAATGTAACTTTGGGCAAGTGACGTAGGGTGGGGTCCACTGTGATCCACAAAACTCCAGCTCAGCTGCTGCTCAACTTTAGAGGCACCTAAAGTTGCTCAGCACCTGAGTTTTTTCAGTAATAGTTCCCTACATGCCTTATCTCTAGGCACCTTGACACTTGTTTCCTGCTTAAGCCACAAAGGACCTATCAGACATCTAAATTGTATGCAGGGTTTGATCAGTGGGCATTGCTCAGAGGCTGGCAGTGGAAGGGGAAGAGGGTTTGAACTGGGATCTGCTAACTTTGAGGTGAATGCTCTAACCACTAGACAATTGAATAATTCACGCTCTGTCTCTAGCCCAATGTATTATTCAATTATTTAATTAAATTGATTTCCTTCCACGGCTATTTGATACAGAGTTAGAAGGCCTCTGAGCATGTCTAATGTATTGGGTCCTGAATACAGCGTACGTGGATCGGTGCCCATCTTAAGAGTCTTTTTTGTGTATCTGGCCCTTGGCCTTTCTGTGCCTCAGTTCCCCATTTGCAGAATGCGAATAAGAGCACTTGCATTCCTTACAGGAGTGTTCTCAGGATAAGTGCAGTAAAGACTGTGAACTGCTCAGATATGATAGTGATGGGAACTATGCAAAGTTTACAGATTTAAAAAATACACATAAAAATTTAACATCAAATATAGTTAGTTATCCCAACCTTTTTTATACCGCGGACCAGCAAACCCATTCACAAACTTTTGGCGGACCAGTAGTGTTTCATTTGCATATTTGCATATTAATTCAACAAATAATGAATATGCAAATAAAATGTTACCGGTCTGCCAAAAGTTTCTGAATGGGTTTGCCGGTCTGCGGTATAAAAAGCCCCAACCCCTACACACTTTCAGTACCACCTCTAGCCTCTAAAACTCTCCACCCCTCAACTACCCCCCAGAGCCAGCCACTGATACCAGAGAGCCCTGCACCCAACCCCCCAGGTCCAGCCTTCCATCCTCAGAGCCCCCCAGTACCAGCCTCCTGTTTCCAGAGATCCACTGCACCCAACCCCCGAGGACCCTCCCAGTGCCAGCCTCCAGTCCCCAATATTAGCCTCGTCCCCAGTGCCCCCAGTGCCAGCCCTGCCCCAGAGTCCCCGTGCCAGCTCCCCAGGACATCTTAGAACCCCCCTCTTCCATGGCTCCCCAGCACTAGACTCAACCCCGGAGCACTCAGTGCCTGCCCCACCCCCTCATTTAGCCCTGCGGCTGCCTCCCAGCAGCCAGCTGAGCCCTGCTGCATGGGTCGTGGCTGCTCTAAGGCTGCCATGTCAGGCTCTGCGTAGCCCTCCAGCTGCGCAGTGAACTACTCTTGCAGCCAGGAGGAGACCCCGCCTCTGCCAGCACTGGTTGGCTGAGAGGCGGGGCAGGACATGCATCTCCCAACAGCCGTGGTGGGAGAGGAAATGCTGGGGAATGTATCCTGGCCCCAGCCCCCAGAGCAACTGCAGCCTGGCAGCCAGTGTTTCACAGCCCAGCACCAGTCCATAGACCGGCGGTTGGGAACCACTCTTTTAGATTCCTATCAAGTGCAGCGGACCATTTCCCTGGGTGGTGCTGAGGGCCAGCTTCCCACAACTCCGACCCTTCCAGGAGTGCAGAGCCAGGCCTACCCTAACCTTACCGAGCAGTCTGGCAAGTCTCTTGGCTCCATGCTCAGAGCTTAGGTCTCCAGCCTGCGTGGGAATATCTTCCTACATGTTTTTAGCTGTGTAGGAAGAGCCTGCCTGAGACTCACTGCATGGAAGTTGTTTTGAAGTGTTTCGAATCCATTCACAGTTGGAAAATCACTGAAAGGCATTTGATGCCTTGTTTGGCACCTACCTGAAAGAATTATTGCTTTCATCTCTGTTCCTTATGGGCAGGTGTCCATATCAAAGTGTCATCCTATCATAGTTAACACTAGTTGACACTCATTGACAGGCGCTTAGGATTTATTAGACGTGAATTGCCCTTTTGCTTCTTAGCTGTCACCTCCGTAGGTCTGGTTTGGTGGGCAACATAAAGAAGTTCTGCCCTTCTCATTGTTTCACAAATTACATTTTAATGCAGTTTGTTTACCACTTTGCATTTCTCAGAGCTTGCCCAATGAAATTAATTAAAAAAATACTATTTAATTTGCAGGCAGTATAGTGATGCAGCATTATGTCATTTGGGTTACAAACAAGGGGAAATGCTCATTTGATAAAAACAAAGCTAACACAAGATAAAATGATTAATTTTATTTTTTTATTTTATTTTTTTTAGTCCTGGCTAACATGTCTGCGAGTCTTTGTTTTTGTAAGCGCTTCAGTTATTTGGCATTAATTCTTCATGGCCTGTAGGTGTTTTTGTTTTCCAAATGTAGTTTGAAGTTAACATGTTCCCAAATGCTTGCTGGTTTGCGTGTTAGTGGTGATAACTACTGAGCAATTCTAGAAAGGAAATGTGGCTCATGTGATCAGTCCTCAGGTTAAGGTCAAACCCCATACCTGGAAATAGAGTTTGTGCTAACATCAGTGAACTAACACTCAGGTAAACTAACACTATAATTAATCTCCCCTTGTCGCTAATTACTTTCTGGTTGCTTTTCCTAATTTGGGCCTGTGCTGTCCCTGAAGAACCTTTCCTTATATCGCTTCTGGCAGAAAATCAGTCACCTAGTTCCCCCAAGTGACCAGTTCTTCAGTAGGCATTCTCTTCCTTTAGCTCAGCCAGTGCTGTGCTCCTGATGATATTTTAACAAGAGGCTTCCTCAAAGGTTCTGTATTGTTGAACAAAACCTATGATGTTCCCTGGGTGAAACACCTACCCTCACTCCCAATCAGTGCTATGCTCTTTCCCCCATTCTCAAACCACTTGTCCTTCCATCCTTGTCTCACTGCCCTTTCTCCCACTGGTTTTTCCCATTCCTACCATCTCATAGAGGGGTCTCTAGGTTACTCTTATCCCATTGTTCAGTAGAGGAATGGTTCTGTAGGTTCTAGCTGTGGTGGGGTTGGTCAGATAATGAACAGGTCCTTCTGTTCTTGGGCTGGGTGACAGACCAGGCCTTCCCCATCTAGTGAGAGGATTCAGGTTCAAGAATGGGTCCCCCCTTGGTGGCAGGTTAGGAGACTGGAGCTCCAGCCTCCCTCCCAATTCTGGCTATTCAGACTCTCAGCTGGAGCTGGGAAGGTAAGCACAGGCTGGGAGCCAGGTGCTTTGGAGTTGGTACTCAGGGCAGCAAGTAACATGTTTTCCCCTAGCACAGTGGTATGCCATCAGGGTTCTACGAGAAGCCCGTGAAACATTTTGTTTATTGTTGCCCACATGTGCAGAGTTGCCAGATTCTGATGGTTTCCATCCACATCATTTTTTTTCTACGAGTATTACTAAAGTGATACGCACACTAACCAAGGGCATATGAAGTGAGGTGTGTGCTGACTGCACACAACTTTGACTGTGAGAGCCATGTACTCCTTCTGCATCCAATCAAAGCACTGCTACAGTTCAGTTGACCCAGCTTCATAGATTCTAAGTATGCAAGCGCAGTTAGCAGAATTACCCTGTCCTGGGAGACCATCTTGATTATGACAGTCTTGTGGCTCGCTGAGATGGAGAGCCAATCATTGCAGCCCACTAGGTAACCTATGTTGCCCATTGCTGTTCTAGCAACTGGTGACAGTAACACCATGCTACTCAGGGCTTGTCAACACAAAAAAGTTGACTAGAAGAGCTGTTGCAGAATAACCTATTCTGTCTAGTTCCCTATGGGAACTCTTATTGTAGAATAAATGTGTCCACATGGGTAGCTATTCCACAGTAGTTATTCCAGTCACTTTCCCCATGTAGACAAGCCCTTACAGCTAAAGGAGTTCTCCCCTAGGTCAAGTAGGTGAGGCCTATTTTCTTGATACTGGTGTTCCCAGGTTCAGTTTCTGCTGATAATCATGTCTCTGTGTATGTAGAGATGATTCTTTACTAAGGGTTGAGTAAAGACTTCAAGATTGGGCCTTATGAGTGTGTTTAAATGGCTTATCTTAATCAAAGTAAAATCAAAAGGATTTCATTTTAGGAATGCCAAGCAAAATGCATGAATTTGACTCAAGTATTTGCATGGCACTTATCCTTTGAGGCTTCTAGAGGGTTGGAATGCGGCAGTTCGATAAGGATTGTTTAAAAAAAAAACTTGAATGTTTCCAGTTCTCCCAAGAAACAACACATTTTGGGCCTATATTAGGGGACAGCCATGTAAACAGCCCAAGAAGCCAGGGACTTGGACTCACATGAGTCTAAATATGTGAGATATTGGAAAGATTGTCAGGAATTAGATCTGAAGGGTTACTGCTCACTACTTTACATATGCAGTGAAAATTCTGTAAGAGAAAACTGTTCTTTTCCTGGTGCAGGAAATTTTAATATTAAACTCTGTGTGTGTGTGTGTGAGAGAGAGAGAGAGAGAGAGAGAGAGAGAGGATCTTTGTAACAGCAAGCTTTTTAGCAGTGAAAAATGTCATTGAAGTGGCATTTGATCATCATTATTTCAGGTATAGTAAATTATGCACTGATTGCTGCTTTTGTCTTTTTAAAACAAAAGATGCTATGAACTGCATTTAAAATCCCATAAGGGAGCTGGTAACAAAGCCTCCTATTCTTCCATTTTGCTAAACTCCTTGTTCGTTTCTGTATTTTAAACTGAAAGGTCAAGAGTGGTAATACAGCATCCTCCCCCCACCTCCACAGAGCAAATATGTTGCCTCCTTCCCAGTTCTTTGACTATGATATTTTTATGTTTAATGTGTTGACTATATGGACAACCAATGAAATTGGTGGAACAGGTAATGTAATTTATCTGTTGAATATCCTTATGCAAATGGGGTGATGTTATCAATATTATGATGAGTTCCCTGGTTTTCAGTTTATGAGTGTTTGGGATGATTTTTTTTCATCAGCTCAGAAATCCCATAAAAGCTACTGCCTTTCGTTTTATCACTCAAGTAGTTTTATTTCCAGCCACTTTATGTTGAAAGGTTTATTTATAACTATGAACCTTTACTGATGTTTAGAAGCAGAGGTCAGATCTGTGTGTAACATATGAGAGGCTGAAGCCTAAACAATGTAAGCAATTTAATTTATGTATTACTGTCAGAGTTCCCAATCAAAGCTTTACTCTTCATATGCAGTTTGGAAACCTAAGATCTGGGGATATCTGAGCTGTGTGACTGCTGTTAGTAAGCACATTAAATTACTGGGGAGAAGTTTCCACTGATTATAATTTTACAGTCACCTGGCATTAAAGCGTAACATTCTTGTAATATGGTAAATGATTGTCAAGCAAGTGCTCAAAGTAAACCTTTAGCAGGACTGGGAACAAAATGGATGGGGTTTCTCTCAGGCTTCTATACTAAGTTATATCTAAGTTATATCAAGGCATCAGTGACCATTAGGTTATTTTGGAAATGGGTAACTATGACTCTGAATTCTACCGTAGGCTCTGCCACTACCAGCAGTGTCATTTGGTCAGTTCTCTTAATCTTTGCAGAAGCATGCTTACCATTGTGTAAAAGGGGATTAATAAAATGCAGTTACCTCACATGGAATGCTACAAGGGTTAGCAATTATAAAACATCCTCAAACCAGGCCTATTGCTGGAGGACTGGCTGGTCACATAATTCTTGTTCCTTTTCCCTGCTACCTGCTGCTTCTACAGGCCTCCAGATCCTTCACTGCAAATAAGAGCCTGGTGGTGTGTAAGAGCTGGGAAGAAGGATGTGGGATCAGCCTAACTGCCTCTACGAGGTCCACCATTACAAATGAGGAGGAGGAAAGGTGTCAGCCAAAGAGAAAGAGAGAGTGAAGTCCACTGATAGAGGCAGTGAGACAGCTCAGTAGGATGTCCCAAGATGCAGAGGGACAAAAGGACCAGACGGTTGGGCAGTCTGTCCAGTGAAGCAGAGGAGAAGTGGTAGAGTAGTGTGTGGCTGGGGAGAGGAGTAAAGGCACCTAGTCATGGAGAAGTATGGACAGTAAGGTGGAGAGGAAGGGGGTGGAGAGAGAAGAAATGATGAGCAACCATACATGTGTGGTGCCTTTGTACACAGAAGGGACAAAACTTATTAAAGCTACATAAGACAGATCAGAGCATTTCCCATGATTGCTTCTCCATGCAAGCTGTTGGTGTATTTATCACAGGGAGATATCTCAATGAAGAATGGGAAGAGGAGGTGGTTCATGCAGTCACTGGCAGGTGGTTTGCTCTGCTGAGCCTATTGGAGCCTGGGAGGTCCACATCTAAAGGACCTCCTCTCAGCCTATGGGGAGGGTCCACTGAGCCCAGAGAACCAAGTAATTACTTGGGACAACTAAAGAAAAACACGGGGATGGGTGTGAGGGTCAAAGGGCTGAAACAAAGGAACTGCTTGGGGACACTGAGTAGAGAACCCCGGACACTGCCCACTGCCCCTCGAAGGTCTCGAGAGAGCCAGCAGATACCGCCCAGTGCAACTCTGCCCACATACGTGAGCGGATGCAGGAACGGAAATAGGCCCCACAGTCGCAGGCCCCTCCCTCGGCCAACCTCTGCTCCCTGGTCTTATAAATTACCATCTTGGCAATAGCCAGGAGGAGGTTGAGTAGGAGGTCCCGCGACTTTGTGGGGCCACGGATGGGGTATGCGTTAATTAACAGGTGAGGGGAGAAGTGCAGCCAGAACCTCAACAAGAGGTTCTGGAGAAGCCGAAAGAGGGGCTGTAACCTGGCGCACTCTAGGTAGACATGCGCCAGGTTCTCCCTCTCGCCACAGAAGGGGCAAGTGTAGGGAATGGGGGTGAACCACGCCAAATACACGCCCGTGCTCACAGCTCCGTGCAGGTTTCTCCATGGGAGGAGAGCAGTGTTCCTTCTAATTTTTTCCATCCATTGATGGAATAAATTGTATCTGTACCAAGGCATGTCTGTATGTGCACCACTAGTAGAAACACATACTGCCAGATGTGAACAGCTGTGGATATTGTGCTAATCATCTGAATGGCGCTTGAATCTCTCCTGGGTGGCTGCCCAAGCACTTGTCTTACAGGGAGCACTGGAGGGGAGAAGTGGCTGTACGGTCTTAAGCTAGTCCATGAGACACTCTGCCTGGTCCCAGTTAAAGATTCCTAAGGGCAGGTCTACACTGAAAATGCTACATCAGTGCAGCTGTGGTGTTTAAGTGAATATGCTCCTATGTCAATTGGGAGAGACTCTCTCTTCTATGTAATTAGCTATAACGTCTCACAGAGGTGGATTACGTCAATAGGACAAGCTCTCCTGGTGCCATTCTGGGGGCAGCCTGGGGGTTGGCTGTCCTGCTGCTCCCTGCCGGGGTGGGTCTTGAACCCACTGCCCTTCTCTCCTCAGGTGAACACCCCATTCTCTAGTCCACACCAGAACCCACCCCCACCATCTTATACCGCTATAAGTCTCTAAGGTAGACCTATCCCAAATGCCTTGAGATAGGTCTACTCTGCAGTCAGAGGCTAACTTGTGCTGTCAAATGTCTGTTGTTATAATTCACAGTAGCTGGAGCAAAGCTACCTTGGGTATATTGAAGTTGCTGCAGTCATATTTTTGATTGCACTGAAGAAATATCCTTTGAAGTCAGGCTTAGGGTATGGCTACATTAGAGTTTACTGGGTATAGCTGCACCACTGTAGCAGCACCATTGTAAGCCGTTTAATAATAGCCTAATTACTCCAGCCCCTGCAAGCAGCACTAGCTATGTTGGCAAAAGAAGCTCTCCTGCTGACAGCACTGTCCACACTGGCATTTGTGTAGTTTGTAACATTTGTGTAGCATTTGTGTAGTTTGTCACAATTTATGTATTAAAGAGCCTCTGAACTAGCACCTGGAAATGCTCTTTCTATTACGAAGTGACTAGGACAGCAGTGTGGGGAATGCCAGAAAATAACCGAAGAAATGATTTAGTTGTAAAATTTCCCCCAAAATATATTGTGGTGGGGGAAATCTCACAATGTCTCTCTCTTAGATTGCATTACACATAATCTCTCGCTTTACTTACTGTGGCATATTGTTTCCTCCTACAGAGTTCTGCTCAATCGCTTTCAGGACGAGGCTATTCCGTAAGTCTTTTTATAGCTACCTCTTTCATTATTGTTGCTGTTGATTGCAGATTTATATTTCTTGTTGCATATCCACTAACACTAAAGGTATACAAAACATGAAAAATAAAGAATGAGCAGGCCTGCTGACAGACAGGACAAAGGGAACATGGCACCTAGACATGTGCTGGGAATGATACCAGTGGCAGTAAAGGCAGCCAGGTGGGCATGTGGAAACCCAGAAGAGTGTCAGTCAGTGCAACCAGCAGCTTCCTGTGCACCAGCAGCACAGGCACAGCACCAACAGTCCAATTGTCAGGCAGACTGCATCCATGTGGGCATGGCTTGTGCATATATGGGGGCCCATTGACTATTCTGCTCACAGGCCTAGAACTGCTGTCGTCAGGTCTGGGTATGAGCAAAGTACTGTCTTGTGTTTCTAGCAAGAGACACCTTCTGCACATGAGAGAACACAGAATGGCCTATTTTCTGGTCACTTGAATTTTGTTTTCTTCATGTTTTTTTTCCAGCTGCTTAGGTAATGAAAATTAAAAACCAAAAAAGACATTTTCAAAGATGAAGAGTCAATGGGAGATAAGCGTCTAACCGCTGCTTATGCCTTTGAAAATATGCCACCCAAAACCACACCAAACAAATTTTAATTAAATTAATGCACTAATAAAGATGGAAGTCCTCTGTTTTAAAAGGAACAGTGAAATCTTCAATCAAACCTATTAAGAATGAAGGCAAAATTCTCTTGCCTCAAACTCTATGCTATTTAACTGATCAGGGTAAAATAAATTTCACTTGATTTCAAAACAGACCCTAAGGTTCAAAAATTAGGGATGTTAGCTTTTGGAAAATTGAATAGTCAAGTAACCACATACAATTTTAGCAGTTACACGACTATTCAATAGTCCCTAGGGCCGGGGCCAGCAGCCAGTGTACTCCCTGACTCACTCCTGAGGCACCCCCTGCCACTCTGCATTGCTGCCTTTGTGGGATGGGGGTGGAGGGTGGGAGGAACAGGAAGCACCACGGAGCCGGTGTTGGGAGAAATCTGCTTTTAAGTCAGCTCCCCCCAGCACCGGCTCCTGCCTCTACCTCTGTGGGATGGGGAGGGACAGGTGGGTCTGTGGAGCTGGTATGTGTGGGGAGCTGGCTTGAAAACCGGCTCTCCATGTGTATTGGCCCCAGCCTACCCCCTCACCTTCCTCACTGCTGCTTCTCTATCCGAGAAAGTAGCGCAGGGGGTGGAGATAGGCGGCTCCGGTGCTCGTGGGTAGCCTGGTTAAAGCCAGCTCCTCACAGGCACCAGCTCTCCCCCACAGAGGCAGCCAGGGATAGGGGAATGAATGTAGTCAACAAGATTAACTGATAAGCCCAGCACACAGCCTGAGTGCAGGGGCGAGTGTTGCTCTAGGACCCAGCAGCAGTGGGCAGGGGCTCTGGGCTCTGGAAAGGAGCTGAAGTGTGGCAGTGTCACGCTTGGCCCTAGTGACAGCAGCAGGCAAGGACGAAGTGATTGCTGGGCTCGGCCCACAGAGCAGGAAGGAACTCACGGCCGCTGCTTGCGGGGACTATGGGACTAGGCTCCAGGCCGGATCCCTGAGTCCTGGTGGGGGCTGATGCGGGGCCCTCAGAGCTAGAGCTGCCAGATAGTTTCACAAAAAATACCAAACCCCCTGCAAAAAAAACACCGGAAAACAAATTCTGTTGAGCAAAAAAAAGCCACAGGAAAAGTTGTGCAGTCGCAGCCCCTTTAACTCCCGGGCTGCTCCCTCCACCCCCAGCATGTCCCAAGTGGCCGTCCGTCGAGCGCCCAAGCCGGGCCTCGGGAAAAACAGAAAATATTTTCTGATTTTTTTTTTTACCGGACGGAAGGCGCAAATACTGGGCTGTTCAATACCAGACACCTGGTAACCCTAGGGTTACCAGGTAGTCATAAAAAAAATACCGGACACACTTCATTGGGAGGGACCGGCCGGGAGGGGAGCGGGGCGGGCCGGGAGGAAGGAGTAACGGGGGCCAGGAGGCAGAGCTCACGGGGACAGCGGGCTGGCTGGGTAAATGGGGGCCGACGGGAAGCAGGGGTGGCAGTGAGGGGCGGCGGGCGGAGGGGGCTGGCTGGGGCATATCGGGCCGGCGGAGCGGGGCTGGCTGGGGAGCTCAGGAGGAGAAGGGGGGAACTGGTCGCTGGAAGCAGAGCTGGAAGGGGGGTGCAGTGTGGCTGGCCGGGGAAGATCCGGAGCAGGAACCAGCCAGCGGGAGGCAGACCTGGCAGCGGGGGTTGAGTGCAGCAGGGCTGGCCATGGAAGATCGCATGGAGAAGTGGGGGAGAACCAAATGGCTGGCTGGAGGGGAAGCGAATTGGCAGCGGGAAGCGGGACTGACCTGGGCACATGCAGATCCCAGGGCGCTCCCGTCCTGCGCAGGGTCCAGGTGAAGCGCGAGTCAGTCCAGCTGTGGCTCCACCACACGCTTGACCAGCGCGCAGGAGCAGAGACCAGGCTGCCCCTCCTCCTCCTCACACGCAACCAGGGCTCCCAGTGCTGATCGCGCCCTGCCTCCCAGCCACTCTCCCGGCCCTCGCCAGGCTTCCATCCGGGGTCCAGCCAGAAAACCAGAAAATACCGGACATTGCACATGTCCAGTATTTTCTGGATTTTTTTACCGGACAGAGGGCCCAAAAATTGGACTGTCCGGTAGAAAACTGGACACCTGGCAACCCTAGGCCACCCTACCCAGGGCCCTGGCTGCAGCTGGGAGGGGGAATCTCCAGCAGGGCTGGTCTCACTGCTCCCCAGGAGCTTCTTCAAGGGCAGCACCTGCAGCCTGTCCAGCACCTGCCCCAGGGCAGTAGCACTTGGGGGGTAGGTAAGGGAGACCCTTCTCCCTTTCTCCCAGGAGCAGGATGCTGGTGCCCCAGAGTTGCAGGAGAAGAGTTTGCCCCAGGCTGCTCCCAGCAGAGCTGGCTGCGATCCTTGTCTGGGGCCCAGGGAAGTTGCTTCCAGCTCCCAGCTTGTGCAGCGTGGGAGGGTCAGGAAGAGGCTGAAGGGGGTGTTGGCAGATAAGGCGGGAGAGGGCGAACAGGGATGTGTGAGGTGGGTACAGGAGAGGGGATGCAGGAAGCGCTGAAGGGAAACTTATGGGGCGGATGGGAGCATGGTGCAATGGAGGGAAATTCTGAGGTGGAGTCACAGGGAGGGACAGTGGGGATGTGGGGAGGGGAGGCAGGGTGCAGACTGTAGGAGCAAGAGCAGCCTGGCTGGGGAAGGGAGAGACACAGGGCAAGGGTTGTACAGAAGAAGAGAGTGAGATACACTAACAGCTCCCTCACCCCCTGGGGGAGGGGGAGGGCAGAGGTGATAGGTGGTAGCACTCCTATGCCCCTGACAAAATTTCTAAAGTTGCTGAATAGGGTGCCCCAAATGCCCCCCTGCCTCTGTGGGTGCCTCTCTCTGCCCCAGGGAAAGGGCTGCCCACCCTGATGGGAATTCCCACACAGATGGGAATTCTTTCTGTGAACTGTTTTTTAGTGTTGTAGATATCTGCAAACTCTGATCTGTTATGGACTAGTAACATTTATTTGAATATTTGCATATTCATTATTTCCATGATGAATAGGCAAAGGTGCAGATAAAATGATACTGGTCCGCCAACATTTTGTGACTGGGTTGCCAGTCCGTAGTATAAAAAAAGGTTGGGAACCACTGATATAGTCGACTACACATTGACAGCCCTATCAAAAATAGGTAGACACAATTTCATGGAGGTGCTGTTCCACAATGGTGTTTAACTGGCCACTTGCAGACTCTTCAATTTATTTGTCTGCACAACAATGATATTTCTCCATGTAGAGGTGATGCACTTATTTGTACATCATGTGTCTTGCACTCACTCCTCTGAACACTGGACCTATGAGTGTATAGTATGGAATTGATATAAGACAAGACATACAGATGTATATTGTTTACTTAAGGCATTACACCCAAAAGATCTACAGTAAACTTCTGATAATCCGGCACCTTTAGGACCCAGGGGGTGCCGGATTATCAGATATGCCGGACTATCGGAAGGGGGCTATGAGGGGTCTAGGTGGTGTGGGGATGCCACCCCAGGCCCTCATAGCCCCCTTCCGATTGTCTGGCTCTGCCCCAGGCATCCCCGATTCAGCCGCTGCTGGTCAGTTTCAGCAGCAGCTGACCGGACGCCCGCGCAAAGCAGCTGGGGTGCTGCCGGGTTGGTCCCGCAGCGCTATGGGCGGCGCTATCGACCACCCAGCAGCACCAGCTGTTTCTGCCCGAGTCGCCCCAGTCAGCGCTGCTGAAATTGACCAGCGCTGACTCCAGGAAGCCCGGGCACCTCGCTTCCCGGAGTCAGCTGCTGGTCAATTTCAGCGCGGCCGACTTGGGACGCCTGGGGCAGAGCAGCTAAAAGTGCTGCCGGGTTGGTCTGGTAGCGCCGAGGAGCAGCGCCTACCGACCAACCCGCAGCACCCCAGCTGCTCTGCCCAGGCGCCCCAAGTCAGTTGCCTGCCGAAACTGACCAGGGCTGACTCTGAAGCCCGGGCAGAGCAGCTCTGCCTTGGGCTTCCCGGAGTCAGCCGCTGGTCAGTTTCAGCTGTGGCTGACTTGGGGACAGTTTGCGGTACTGCCGGGTTGGTCCCACAGCACCGGTGGGCAGCACTGTGGACCTACCGGCAGCATTTCCAACTGCTTCTGCCCCAGCTTCCCGATTCAGCCACTGGTCAGTTTCAGCAGCGGCTGAATCGGGAAGCCGGAGGCAGAGCAGCCCAATGGTCCAGCTGCCCGGAGCACTTCCGGGTTCCTGATGGTGCCGGACCATCAGGAGTGCCGGACCATCAGATGCTGGACGAATGGAGTTTTACTGTATTTAACCTGAAAACTCTTTAGGCTATATCATCTGTACAGTGCCATGAATGCTTATGGCACTATGTATAAATTAATGAATCACCTTCACAGATTTTATCTCTGGGAATTAAACTATTTTCCACTGGCCCTAACAGGAGTTTAAAAATCTGAATGGAAAAAGGCCCTAAACCAATACATTATTGATCAGTTTTGTCTGTGGCTGACAAAATAAATCAATTTTTTTCTTTAATAAGCGATATTCAGAAATTATTGAGCTCCTTGTCTGAAAACTGCTTTTGTCCTGTTGTGTCAGTGTTTGATTTACCCAATGTAGACCTTCTCAAGGGAGGGGAGATCTACTGGCATCCTAGAGCAGTATTTTGAGATCATGAGTAGACTGAGCTGGAGATGCTTTTCCTTTCTGGGTTGTCATTTTATCTGTTAAATTGCCTTCTGCCTCACCACGTACCAGCTGTTGAGGCTGACCATATCCCTTAAGACTATCATGCTGTTCTAAATTGATCCAACATAAGGCCAAGGCTATAGTTTCTAACACTGCCAAGATCCTGTTGGCCCAAACTTAGCTTGGAAACTGAATCTCCCAGGTGGCACTAAGATTTTCTAACCACTGACTCAACCAAACTGGCCAAGCTAGGAGATGTCCTTAATGTATTGCCAAGATTTCATTTTCATAGGGGAACTAGCTGTTTGTTTAAACACTAAATCAGTGTTTTGGCACTACCCTTTTTTTGCCAGACATGGTGAAAGCATGTTTAAAAAGTAGCATTTACAAGCTCGAGGCACTACTTCTTTTATTTGGGCACTATTCTCTTGATATCTATAATGGCTTATGTTGTTGGAGACTGTCATTTACTAAATGGTACATACTTACTGTGCAGGGTGGGTGCTCTGGATTTCAGAAAGAGCTGGTTAAATACCATACACTATTTTGTCCATATTGATAGAGCAGTGCAAATCTGCGAGTATCCGCTCTATATTTGCAGGTATCTGACTCCGCGGCTCATTTTTGTGGATAAGGATGTGATTACACATTTTGTGTGTAGAACCCTGCAAATCTGCAGATAACTGCTTTATATTCGCAGGTAATTGCATCCACGGATCTCCGCGGCTTGTTTTTGCAGATATGGATGTGGATGCGAATGCAAATTTTGTATCTGTGCAGGGTTCTGCATATTAGGAGAGGTTTTTTTTAAAAAAAATTAACTCATTTTGAATCTGCACCTGTTCCCCACTCTGGCATTCCGAGAGCAGAAGATGGGGGCCTGCAAAAGATGTTAAATACCTCGCCTCTATAGGTTCTGCTGACAAAAACTTAAAAATAAAAAGACGCACTGGCTATGAGAAAAAAACAAAAGATGCCACCACCATCAAGTGATTTAACCCTGAAAAAAAAACCCAGGAGGGAACACTTGAGTTCCTTCCCTGGGTGTACCCCAAGCTGTTTTGCCCCAAGAGAGCATGAAAAAAGGAAAGAGAAAAACAAGCTGCAATTTCTGGTAGCTGACCACTCAGGCTATGTCTAGACTATGTTTTACAGGCTTTTTGTGCAAGAAGCTTTTGTTGGAAGAGATCTTCCACAAAAACTTCTTGCGCAAGAGACTATCTACACTGCAAAAGTACATCAAAAAAGCGATGCTCTTTTGCAAAAGAGAGCTTCCAGACTGTCTGGATGCTCTCTTGCAAGTAAGCAGTGATTACTATGGACAGAATGGCCACCAGAGCATCTATGTTTTTTCCTCTTCCCTCCTCTTGTGCAAAAAAACACTTTTACCTATCCACATATGCCTTTTTGCGCCAAAAGATGTTCTTCCTCATAGAATGAGGATTACCAATTGCGCAAAAATCCCTCTGATCTTTCTGTTTACTTGCGCAAAAACGCGCTTGAGGTGTGGACGCTCCATGAGTTTTTCTGCAAAAACTCTGTAATACAGACATAGCCTCAGTCTTAGGTAGATAGACACACAGAGATACCCCCTGTTACTTTCTAGGACACAAGAATCAAATCACCATCTTAAAAAGAGTGATTTTATTAACAAAACAAAAAATATACTTGATAAAGCATACTTGGTTGCTAGGTGTTATAGAGCAACTGAGTAAAACAAATTAAAACACAGAGAAAATCTCTGAGAAGAACTTCTAGATAGTGAATGGGGGAGGAAAGGTATGGATTGACACAGAAAAGTGTGTGAATAAAGAAAAAGACCCTGATCGTGAGTAGATACACTTTTCCATCTACTCACAATCCACGCTGATCCATACTTCAAGGCCCAGTTCACTCCCATGTCCAATATTTCTTATAGGTATGGTAATTCTGAGTTCTGCATCTGCTCCCTCCAGCTCTTAACTTAGAATCACACAAAGAGAGTAGGCAAGGTATCAAAATACTATTCAAATTTCAGTACTGTGTCTCCATTGGTTCTTCTGCCCCTCCCTCCCCAACCAACAAACTTGCTAGCCACATGAGTTTAACCCCTTAGTCACCAGGTGCTGGCCAGCACTCCTATCCATCACAGCACCCTTTCATGCCTGCTTCTTTCAGTCATCCTTGCAGATGAGTTTACTGTAAAAAATGCTGAAATAAATTCCAAGTTTGTAAGGAAATACTTACTGGCAAGAAATCCAAAATCATGAGAATTTCCCAAAAACCTTATTCAAAGATGTTTTTAAACTTGTGCAGTCTGAGAACAAATAGAATGCTATATCTTCAATCACCAACATTTCAAATATTAAATGCTTCAAGTGGCAGCATATACATATGAACTATAAACCAAAGACAAGATTTTCAAACTGGGAATCTAAAGTTAGGTGGAAAAGCTTTAAGAGCTTTTAAAGGGTATCTAATTTTCATTTGCTGAATAGTCCAGCAACTCTGACTGACTGGATTTTTACTCCTAAATTTGAAAATTTTGACTGAACTGTTGGGAGGAAATTGCTTGGCAGATAATTCCACAGTTTGTTCACAGATAATTTGTGAGCAGAAAAAAAAAGGCAAAATTCGTTGACTGAAACATGTTTGTTATGGTTTTACTGCTCAGCATAAAGTTTCACACAACCATTAATTTTACCTGGGATAAAAGATTGTGCAACATATGTATATGTGGCAAACTGATTGTCTCATAAGCACCCATGAGTTTTTCATGTCCTTTTCCTGTTGCACGTCAAATGTGTATTTTCTCTCTGAAGAAAAATGGAACAATAGCATGTTTTTGGAGGGTAATAATTTACTCAACATTTCTTTAGTTCATCAAGTATGTGATCATGGCTGAAATCAGACATTCCAGGTTTCAGCCATTCTGAGCAAGAAATATGTATCTTATAGGCAGAAAAAACAGATTGGGGTAACACCTTAAGACAGGCAACTTCTCTTTCATACATTTTACTTGTAGACTTGAAAATTCTGGGAATACTTCACTCACTCATCATGTGTCCAGCTTTTAGATTTCACTGAGGTTTAAAACGTTTTCTTAGAGTTATATGTTTGATTGTCAGCTATGGGTTTAGGTACCAGTGATAATGAATAAGATAAATTACATGGACTATAGCAGGGATGGAGGCTGCTGACCCACAGAAAAATCAGTCGGGGGCTGAGGAGAGCTCAGGTTAGTAGATTTTGTGTGCTCCTGGCCCTGCAGGGGCACAGCATGAGGACCAGCATGGTTTCTCCAATGCTGAGGGGAGAGCCTGAAGCCTCGAGGGCCAGATGTGTTTTCCCCAGGAATTGAAATTAGGGGGGGTGTTCGAATTTACAGGGGTGTGTGTCAGGGCCGATGAGGGGTGAGACCGTGAGGGTGAAGGTGGGCTGTATGGCACCATAGTAAAAACTGAAAAAATGTTTCATGACCATTTTATTAGATTTAACTCATGTTTTAAAATCACACAAATTAAAGTTTCTACTCAAGCCTTCTAGGAAGCACTACATCTACATCCTTCTTGGTTTCTTGTTATAACTTTGGACAACTCTGTTAATGAACTTCTCGAATGCAATGCGTTCATCTTCGATGGCTTCTCCTGTGTCTGGTACTTCCATTCCTTCAATTGATATGCTCATTAGTTCACTCACATGATCAGGCAGAAGACGACTTCTTTCACAACACAAAATTCTATTCAATGATGAAAAAGAACGCTCAACTGTAGCTGTTGTGACTGGGAGTAGCAAGAGATGAATTCCTACTTCTTTCTTCCCAGGAAACATAGCACAAAGATCCAGTCGAGCCACTAGTGATGATAAAAAAGATGTTGAAGTCAAATCTTCCTTCATTCGTCATATGATATTCCACTCTGTGTTCAAATTCTCTATTCTGTCCTGAGCACATGGCAGCCCCATTGCTGCCTCACTCCACTCAGCTGTCGGTGTTTTACAGGACAGGCATCTGTAAAAGCTACGTAGAGGTTGAGTAGAATCTAGAAGTTGCTGTTGTAGATTTTTAAGAATCAAGTCTGTGTCGAGTGTTTCAGTTGTCTTAACAAACACTTCTTGTCCTCTTCACTTAAGGATTCAATATAAATGCCTTCATTAGTCAACTTCTGGACTGAAATCTTTGCTTCTTCCAGTACTTTTTCAATGGATAGCTCTCTGATTGATCCAAATGTAGCTTTTATTGCTGCTACTATTGTAGCAGATGCCTGGATGGCATTGTTTAATGACCCAACTGGTTTCAACAGTAGATTTATGAGAGAGAGAATGGCAATAGTCTTCTCTGAACATAGTAGCAAAAGTAATCCACCAGCCTCACTACTTAGATCCATCCCATCTTGGTAGATACTTTCCAAAGCCAGTAATAATGGCTGGAGTAATTTTAAGACAACAGCTAAGGATCGCCACATGAGAAAGCCAGCCAGTTTTCCTAGGCTGGACTAATTTGAACTTCAGTCCCAGTGTATATTCTATATTTTCCAAGATATTCAATCTTTTTGGACTCTTGCTGAAAAAAGAATATAATGAAGACATTAAATGTATAGCTTTTTGCAGCTCGTACTATTGCCAGTTGTAGTAGATGGCCTCTGCAGTGTGTATAGGAGAGATTAGGGGTTACACTTTTCTCTGAGCAAAGCTTGTACTCCACCATGTCGTCCAGAGAAGTTTGCAGCTCCATCAAATGCACAAGCAACCATCTATTTGTGGTCCAGCTGACAAGCATTTAACTCTTCTAAGATGTGGTTGTCACAGATGCAGCCGATGAGTTTTCTATAACTTAAACATCTAGAAATGCATCTACTGGCCTATCACTGACATCAAGATAACGTACACAATGATTTAATACTTGATGCCCATTTGCATCGGTGCATTCATCAGCCATGAATGCAAATTTTTTGAATGTGGTGAGAGAGTTCTTCACTTTTTCAACTGTTGAGTCTTTCACTGTTGCACCACATGCTTCTAGCCAGTCAGTTGAGTTTCTTGCAGAAAGATAGTGAGCATTTGCTGGTCTTGATCGGAACCAGTGTTCAACTTCAGGATGAACAAGTGACAATGCATTTAACATTGGCCTCCAGTTTGTAGTGTGTGGTATCTCTTGCTTAAATAGAAAGTATGATGCCACAGCCATGTTTGATGACATGTTGATATATTCTTGGTTCTTGATGTGTTCTTCACCTTGGTTAGTTTTTGAGGCCTTTGAGTGGAAAAATTGTTGTATTGTTTTTTGTCTTTTCATTTTCACTTTGACCTGCAACGTATAAAAGATATATGAATAAATTAAATGTTTTGGTAGGATAATGCAAATTTAACATGAGGATAATGCAAAATACACCAAAACACATAACAGAAAATATCATATTGCTTTTATATAAATCCATGCTACGTGCACACCTTGAATACTGTGTGCAGATCTGGTCATCCCATCCCGATAAAGATATATTGGAATTGGAAAAGGTACAGAGATGGGCAACTAAAATGATTAGGGGTATGAAACAGGAGGAGAGATTAAAATGACTGGGAATTTTCAGTTTAGAAAAGAGATGACTAAGGGGGGATTATGATAGTGGGTCTATAAAATCTTGACTGGTCTGAAGAAAGTGAATAAGGAAATGTTATTTAATCCTTCACATAACACAAGAACTAGCAGTCACCCAATGAAATTAATAGGCAGCAGGTTTTAAAAACAAAAAACAAAAGGAAGTACAGTAAAACTCCATTGGTCCGGCATCTGATGGTCCGGCACCATCAGGAACCCGGAAGTGCTCCGGCAGCCGGACCATTGAGCTGCTCTGTCCGCCCCCAATTCAGCCACTGCTGAAACTGACCAGCGACTGAATCGGGAAAGCCGGGGGCAGAGTAGCTGGAGTGCTGCTTGTAGGTCCCGTAGTGCTGCCCCTCGGCGCTGCGGGACCAACCCGGCAGCACCCCAGCTGTCCTCAATTCAGCAGCTGCTGAAACTGACCAGCGGCTGACTCCGGGAAGCCCGAGACAGAGCTGCTCTGCCCCGGGCTTCCTGGAATCAGCCGCTGATCAGTTTCAGCAGCTGTTGACTTGAGACGCCAGAGCAGCTGGGATGTTGGGGTTGGTCCAGTAGCGCCGAGGAGCGCGCTACTGACCAACCCGGCAGCACCTCAGCTGCTCTGCCCCAGGCGCCCTCAAGAGTAACTGGGGTGCTGCTGGGTTGGTCTTGCAGCGCCAAGGGGCGGCGCTACGGACCAACCCGGCAGCACCCCAGCTGCTCTGCCCCAGGCGCCCCAAGAGCAACTGGGGTGCTGCCGGGTTGGTCTCGCAGCGCCAAGGGGTGGCGCTATGGACCAAACCGACAGCACTTCAGCTGCTTGTCGAGGCGCTCGATTCAGCTGCTGCTGAGACTGACCAGCAGCGGCTGAATCGGGACGCTTGGGCAGAGCAGACTATCGGAAGGGGGTATGAGGGGTCTGGGGTGGCATCCCCTCCCACACCACCCTAGACCCCTCATAGGCCCCCCTTCCGATAGTCCAGCATATTTGATAATCCGGCACCCCCTGGGTCCTAAAGGTGCCGGATTATCGGAAGTTTACTGTACTTCTTCACACAACATAAAGTCAACCTGTGGAACTCTTTGCCAGGAGATGCTGTGAAGACCAAAACTATAACAGGATTAAAAAAAGTACTAGATAAATTCCTGGAGAATAGGTCCATCAGTGGCTATTAGCCAGGATGGGAAGGGATGCAATACCATGCTCTGAATGTCCCTAGCCTGTTGCCAGAAGCTGGAAATAGGCAACAGGGGATGGATCACTTGATTACCTGTTCTGTTCATTCCCTCTGATGCACCTGGCCTTGACCACTGTCAGAAGACAGGATACCGTGCTATGTGGACCACTGATCTGACCCAGTATGACCATTCTTATATAAAAGTTAATAATAATAATAAAAATGTTTAGTACAGAAACTCCCCAAAATAATGACCTCTCAAGATAGCAACAATGTGAGATAACAACCTTGGCAAATAATGCATTTTAAAAATCTTGGCCTACTAGGAAACACATTTATATAAGTTTCCATTCCCAATCACAAATCTAGCATTCTGGAGCAAAGTCACTAAAATATAGTCCAACAAACAAATATTTATTTAACGTGCCTCTCATTTTTCCCTCCACCTCACCCCACGCACTGGTGTTGTCCTTGGTTAGTGAAGACTCAGAGTTCAGAGGTGCTTTCACGTGAGTACACCTCCCAGATGGGGGCCAAGAAGACACCTTGCTTGTTCCTCCAGCTGCTCACTGTTTGCTCTGGACACTGTTGTTCATTGTGCCACCGTTCACTCCATCGCTCTGTTGCCAATGGCCCAGCGCCGTCACCTTCTGCTGACACCTGCCATTGTGACCTCTGTGAGTTGGTCTCTTGAGGTTCCACCCAGCTTTCAGTGATTTCAGCTGAGCTCTCAGTGGGGGGAACCTCGCTGCTAGTGCAGTCTGGGCTGTCTCTTACACAAAAACACTGTACCCACAGGAACACTGTCCCCACAGCAGGACTAAGCACTTAGACCTGATTATCAGTGATTTCAGCTGTAGTGGTCACTTAACAAAACAAAAGACTATATATGGAGCCTAATCAGCTCTGTCTTTAAACAGTGGAGAAGGACAGGTCAAATAGTACTTGTGACTCAGACGGACCATCAAGCAAAACACCTGTCCCCACCCTCTCTCCTGATGCCCTCAATCAGTACAGGTTAAGTACAGTTCTACTGCCGTTTACTCATACAATAAGAACAACAACATTTCATTCCTCCCCTCCTCCCTCCCCCATTCAAGTGATTTTTATAACCCAACCCCAGCCAAAATCTGTCACTTGGGCAACACAGCTCTGTTTGCTGGATACCTAGGTAGATTAGGTGTGAATGTAAATACAGTCTGGTCCTGAAGCCTTTCCCCTCAGTCCCCAGCTCATCACTAGGCTCATTTTGACTTTGCTTGCAAATCATAATTTGAAATTATTAGGTTGGCCAACATCACCAAAATGAATGCACTGACATTGTCATAAAAAAACAACAGCTGTATAAGGAAGCTAGTCTATGTTCATACTTTTCAAATCTGTTATACTTTTTCAGATACACATATCTTATCGTACACTGTATATGCTTTTAAAGTGTGTATTAATGTTTCAATTTCAATTCAGATTTCCAAATAATCACTAAATTGGCATGTAACTAGTTCACAAAACTGGGGGGGTGTTGGGGAAATTCAGGGGGGGTATACACCCCCATGGGTGTAGGGAAATCCCTGAGGCAGTAAGCCAGGGACTGCATCTGGCCCCCGGGCCTTAGGTTCTTCGCCCCTGGACTATGGGAACACAGCTAAAATGCCTCAACTTTTTTGAAATGTAGAGCACTATGTACAGATTATGCCTAGGCTAAAATTGTGCTTGACTCATTTTTGCACAGAGTAGAAGGGGAAGAGGCAGAAGGAGGAATACATGGTAATAAAAAAAAAACCCCTTCAGATAAATCATGTAGCTTATTTATAGCACATCTGTGCAGCTGTTCCTCTTATGAAATAGAAGGGGATTAAATGCAGAAGAGAACTAACTTGAAAGTATATGGCAGATCCAGATTGAATGAAACAAACTGTATCTGAGTATTCACTGAAACAAAGTGTTGAAGGATGGTGCTCCTCATTTATCTGGTCCTGAAATAAGAGATTTTTTTAAAATGAACAATAACACGCACTTGGCAACAAAGGCCGCTTATTTTCACTCTATGCTAAGGATGTCAAATTTAGATTAATTGGCTAATTGACTATTCGATTAGTCAATAAGGATGCCTATGCTTTTGAAGTATAGAAATAGCCCCAGGACTGTTGCTGCACTTTAAAGGTGAAAATGCTGCAGGGAGCACGGGGCCAGTGGAGAACTCAAGCAGTCCCCTGATGGCTCCGTGCTCCCTGTGGTGTTTCAAAGTGGCAGTGCCACATGGAGCCCAGGGTCAGTGGGGGAGTCCCCCCCTACCATTGACCCCGGGCAGCATGAGGCGTTTCAAAGCGCCAACTCTGCATGGAACCCAGGCTCTGTCCCTAGGCTCCACATGGCGCTGCTGCTTTGAAACATCTCCGCCTCTTCACCCTCCACCCCTTGCTGCCTCTTTCTGATAGAGGCAGCAGGGTGGAGGGAAGTAACTAGTTGATTACTAAAACAACCCTACTCTATGCTGCTGTAAAAATCAAATTTTGTGCAGTCTAGTCAAACTCCTGGCAGACCATCAAATTTAGTCAGTATTACATATTTTTTTGATTTTTGTTTCTTTGAACATTGGAACCAGTATTCCAGATCATTTATATATGATGATCATGTGTATCAAGGCATGTCTAAAACACATAAGTCTTACAGAGAGATCTTGAGATGATTCTTTCTCTGGGGCATCCAAACTCATAGTTATTTGTTGCACTGCCCCTTCCCGCCATGTTGTGACTTCTCATAAGAGTGCACAGACAAGGTTAGGGCCAAGGATATTATAGGCAACCACAAATGCATATGTCCGTCCGTATACCTGATTCTTGCAATCTGTTGTGGATTCTTTCTGAGCGTAGACTCAGAGTCCTTCCTATCAAATTGTATTGAGGTTTTAAGAACTGGTTTCCAAGCAGTTAGTGACCATCTTTAAAGCCCTGTGGGATCCAGTTGTCTAAGAGACTGCTTCTTGCTCTTTAACAATAGTTAGCCTCTGCTAAGATAATCTTACCTGTTGGTTTTTGATCCTTGGCTTCCCAAAGCTTCAAAGTAGAACAGTCCCTGTTTTAGGTTATGGATTTGTCTCTTTTTTACTGTCTGTTACAGTGAGGCTGGTCAACTTCTGATCAATCCACAAAGCTCTTTTGTTCAAGTCAGGCTTTTGCTGAGTGTTTTTTGAGGTGTGGGTGGTGGTGGTGGGTTTTTGTTTTTTTTTTCAATTTCTCTTCTGGTTTCTTTCTCGGACAGCTTATTATCTGGAAGTGTTAGATCAATGTTAAACCTCAACTTCTTTTCTAATGATGGGCTTAATCCTGTCAGGTGCTGGGGATTTTCAGTTTGCACTGAAATCAGCGAAAGTTGAGGGTACATAGCACCTGACAGGGTTGAGTCTAACTCGGGTAATAAATAAATAAAACTGGAGAAAGAAATTTAGTCCTTAAGGAACTGAAGAAACCACAAAATTCATAATAAAGTTTCAGCTTGCCACTATTCATTATGGTGCTCTGAATGCCTTGGTCTGAAAGGGATACTGTTTCTTATAGCCACATTCAGAACTTTCTTTGATATGCTTTCTACTGTTCAGAAATTAAATCCCTGGAGACTGACCTAGATGAGGTACTTTGCAATACCATGTTCTCACATGCTCTAGTTGTCATCTTGTCATGTCCTCATACTGCTTCCTGCCACATCTGTGCACAGGCAATTGGTCAATTGTACTTCACCAGGTCACTGCAAGAGCATTTGTGCTTAAGCGGCTGGCGTAATAGGAAATGCTTCATATTCTGACGTTACTTGCTGCACTCACAGGTAGAGATGTTAGATATCTTGTAACTGAATAGGCGTGTAAATGCATGAAAACTTAGCAGTTGCACGACTATTTGATAGTCTTCGGGGGCAGATTATCAGTGTGGGTTCTAAAGGAAAGTATGTGATTGAGAGGCAGAATGATGAGGGATTTATGTAACGAGTAAGTTTCGTCTCAAGTCAACTGTTGTTCAGTTCACATTTGAACCTTCAGTTTTTGAAATGGAATACACTGACTTGCATCTTTGCTGGGTTTCCATACATTTGTTTGGCTGCATAGTACTTACATTAAGTGTGTTCACCAGAGCATCAAACTAATTTGCTAAACTCCTTGTGCTGTGGGGTTGTGCTCTGCTCATCAGTGTAGATCAGGAGTGGGGAACCTTTTTTGGGTCAGGAGCCACTGACCCACAGAAAAATCAGTCTTTTTATCATGCTAGTAGATTTTGTGTGCTCCAGCCCCACATGAAGAACAGTGAGGGGGCGCGGAGTGCCAGTGCAGGCTCCCCAGTGCTTAAGGGGAGCCCTGAGCCTCAGGAGCTGGATCCAGGCAAGTCTTAGGTTCCCAACCCCTGGTGTAGATAAAGCAACTTGTGCCACAATAGGTTGACTGATCATTTGTGTAGATGCTGAACAAAGTAGGTGCTAAGACACTACATTGTGGGAAATCATTCTGTTGCTGCCATCGGCTCCGTTTGTGATGAAAGTTCATGAAGGACTGTCTGTTCTCCAGCATGGTCTATATTGCTTTGTGGTCCTTTCTTGCCTTCAATACCTTGGCAAGGAGCCTACAATGATAGACTGCATCATAGGCAGCTGTAAGATCAATAAACACTGCTCTTGTCAGCAATCCCCTTTCCTACCCATCTCCGATATATTTTGTCCAGGTCAGAAGCTGTGCAGTGCATGATAAACCCAGTCAAAAGCAGGCTACTTTGTTGATAAAAGTGGTTCAGTTTGGTGTAAGACAAGTCTATCACTAACAATTTTAAAATATCACACAGGATTGAGATAAGTCGAAAGGTTGGGGTTTTTTAAAGTTCTGATGGTTTCTCACCAGGCTTAAAAGAGATTCTGCCTTGGTTTGTTTCCCGATTTTTGGTATCTGGATCTGGATGAGACAGATATAGGTCGTCCTCGCTATAAGTCCAAGATATGTTCAAAAAACTTGGACTTATAGCAAAACAACTTAAAGCGGGGAAATTTTTTCCTGCGTCTGACTTCCACAATTTTTTTTTGGTGCATGCACGACTTAAGAGCAGGTAATAGGAGGACTTATAATGCATCAGTTCCTAAAAGTGTCAATAACTTTAGTGTGGAACAGATGTATACTGGGGCGACTTACAGTAGAGGCACCCTGTATTGAACATAGTCTGGAGCTACCTCCATGAATTTGAGTTGAAACTTTTGATCTGCTGGATATCATCATATAGGCCTGCTGCTTTCCCTATTTTCAGGGCCCCTGCCTGAACCTGAACAATTAATGTACTAGTAAGATAGACAGAGGAGGGAGATGCCAGGATAGACATCTAGGATGGGACTCTTGCTCCTTGTGGGGTTCTAAATACATTCCTCTCCAATTCTCCTTACTTGGGAGAATAATACCTATTACATAGAGATGCTATGTGTTAAACTTGAGAAGGAATACTTGAGACTCAAACAGGGATGAAAAATATCTCCTTGGGAAATAGTCTATGCCAAGACTATTCTTTTGTAATATTTGTGTTGTGTATGCACTGCTATAAAATCTCTTCTAACCTACAGGATCCCTGAAAGATTAATTTCATTGGCTAACTCTAAAGTTCCTGTTTTTAAAAATTAATAAATAAGACTCCCCCCATCTTGGAGCCAAGGAGGAATCTAAGGTCCAGAACTAAAACCGCACATCAATTTGACTCTTTAAAAAGTCTGACAGTTTTCCTTTATTATGTTTCTCGACACACTCATTTTATTCTAGATGAACCTGGTTATCCTTGTGTTGGGATTAACCCTAGCAAGCCCTTATTGCTGAATAAGTACTCTGAGTTTGTTTTATGGACTTCACTTTGAATTCATTCTACCACGTCAAGATGAATTCAGTGGAAGTATGTTGACTTAAAATCACTAAGGTTCTGTCTCCTCGTCTTTTTTATGATACTTCTACAATCTGAGAACTGACATGTGGATGGTAAATTAGCATGCATAGCATTTTGGGCACATGAATTTGTAGTCTTTGAAAAAACATTGAAAAAATAATAAAAAAAGGAAATGATCTAAAATACTTGAATTGTACAAACAATAAAGTCCATGCTCATCCCTAATGCCCATTTCTTTAAAAGTTCTCTTCTCTTAGAATCTGTTTTCTATTAAATGACATTCTGCTTTTACTTACGATGAAAAGTCCCATAAATTTTCACTCATTTCCACAGCCATAAATAAGTACCAAGGGTGCTGGCTGGCTAAATGTCAGTCTGTCTAAGACAGTGGCATTGGCAGAGACTCTAAGGCTCACAGAGCAAATTGACAACATAACAGATACATAAGGGCACCCCTTTGTTTCAAAGATATGAGCATAATTGGATGATGTTGATTTACATAAACTGACAAGCATTAATATAAGTGTAGCCAGCTGACATGGCAAGACTCTGAAATCCCCATGAGGGATGGATCATATGACTTTTCTCTGATTTTTACTACATTTTTAAAATTTTCCCCCCGAAATGAGGTGGTGGGAATCCTATGCTTAGTCTGACTAGAAAGCTATGATTGTAATACAAACACATTGCCAGAAAGTCCCCCTATTCAGCACATCTGCATAAAATAATCCAGCTGCCCACAGCCCTGCATACTGGAATAAAGATCTGTCCTAAATCCATCTTGAATTTGACAACCTGGAAAGGATTATATCCTTGTTGAAGAGGAAAGAGAGAGGATTTTGAGGAGATCTGGTCTTTATTTCTGAACCTTCATGATTAAGAATGTCCTAAGGCAGTTACATTGTGTGTGTATCATAGATTTTTCTTATGTAATAGATCAGTGTATTTCATTTTCTGCATTTCAGCTGTTTGCACATGATTTGTCTATGCCCTCTTCTTCCCCATTTCCAGTCTTTCCTTAGTTCCCTTTCTGTTAACAAAACAAAACAGACTAGCAATTCATCCCAATCATGATCTAGTATACATATCTGAAGCTAATCTTGTACTACTACACAAAGGTGTTGGTTGTAGGGGAGTAAGGCCTTTAGATATTTTATTTCATTCTGTCACAGGGTTGTGTTTGAGCTATGACCACCTAGGCAAAAGTTTTATATGCCCGATCCCTGTGGACAATGCAAAAGCAGAGCTGTCCTGTTTATTACACTTCATGTTGTGGTGAGCTCATCAGAGGAAATTAATATGGTGAGGAGAATTTATCGGCTTGTTTTACTGCATAGCTTATGTGCCTTTATTGAAACCTATACCCTAAAATGTTGAGAGAAGAGAAGCATCAGAGGAAATAATCCAAAACACTGGCACAAAAATAAAGGAAATGGCAAATGATATGTTATGTTGGTCTAATTAGCCATGGTATAAGAGACAGTGGGTGAAGGGGAAAGTGGTGTAGTGTTTGCCTAAGAGGATGGTATGTTGATAGGTTAATAGATAAAGATTATTTAATTGTGTAGCTCAATAAATACTCCAACTCATACACACAACCTTTGTTAGGGAATCCCCAAACAGGTCTGTTGTTCTTTTCCATTCAGGAACCACAAAATAGTCTGTAGTGGAAAACAGCTGTTTAATTCTCTGCTGCACTGCAATATGCTTCACATGCTCTGAATCCGTCCTTCCTGCTCCAGCCTACGAATTATATAAGTTGGTTGGTTGATTTTAAAGGCCAGAAGTAAATCTCCCTGACCAGATCCATAACCTTCTTAATAAAAAACAAGGTGCAGCTTTGTAGCTAAGGAAACAACAGCTAAAAGTCCGAGTCATATCTCGCATCTTGGAAGGTGTCTGATAGCACCCTAAAGATTTAACAGTGTTTCAAAAGCTACAGATTGGGGAAAAAAATCTAGTGTACTACATTGGCTACAATTTATTTCCCTTTACTATTGCAGACTGACTGCAATTTAACCATCCATTAAAAATGTACAACACCTTGATATGCAGAGTTGCAGCTTTAGGAGGAAGATAATACTCCATGCACCAGGAGATGAACCTGAGCAGAGAAATTACACTGCTTTCAGCTGGAAAAGAAGGGTGGTGTCATATAAGCATTTGGCTTAGCCTCATTGGCTTCTGTAAGGAAACAGCAGCCTGCGATCTAAAAAAGTGGACCATGATTCATAGGTCTACCCGGCTCTGAATGGCTTGGAAGAAGGGGATCTTTCAGCCCTTGGATGGGAGGGAGAAAAAGGTAGTGGGGGATCTGACTGTAGGGACTGGATTTTTTCTATTACATGCACTTTTTTGTTAGTGGATAAAGGCCAAAATCGTGAGCTGTACAGGGTGCTGCTGTTATTACTATTTTCATTTGCCACCTTCCTAGAGATCCAGCTTCCCCTTTTCTTTTGGTTAATTCCAGATACACGCTGTGTAACTTGGCAATTGCTTAGAAACAGAAATAACACCCTTGTGCCCTTCTCTGTTTTATGGCAAATAAATAAATGAAACCATAAAAGAACTCTTAATTAAATAAGACATAGGGACTAATTTCATTTTGGGAAAGCCAGAAGATTCAGGGCAAGGGCAGACATTTCTGTCATTCCCTTGTGCTTTCCTGTTGCATCATATGTGTGTCACCTACATCTGGAAGACCCCTGCAATGCAATATTGTGACCTATGAAGCAAAATGTTTTGCCTTTTGATCTGCCTATTCATTAAGGTGAATGACTCTAACGTATATGTTAGTTATATGATCTAGATATATAGAAATTACAATGCTATAAAGCTGTCTGTTCTTGATCCTATATTAAAATACTCCAGTGGTACCAGGCTGATTTCTTGAGGGAATTTTTACCATTTGAAGTGGCTAATACCAGTTTAGTTTTCCACTGGTACTGGCTGTGATGTGATCATAAGTATTTTACTCCATCTTCATGCTCATCTTTTCAACCAATCAGGGAACAGGAATTCAAGAGTATTGAGATCTTATAAAACTACATTCAACAATCTTAAACCTATTTTGATTTTGTGTGAATTTTCTGCTATTTTATCCTTGCTTAGTATTCTCCTCTTGGCATAGATACACATACCTGGAGCTTCTTTTTATCAGCTTACCATTTTTCTGGTTCATACATACTAATGTTGTGGCTTCTGCTTTTATTTGGAAATACATTTTATAACCTGGGGGTCAGTTTTGAGCACAAACTTGCTTTGGATTACTACTGAAATTATACGACCAAAATTCCAACTATTATTGAAGTGGTCAGCACTCCACCCCCTTTTTTTGTGAGTGTGGGGAATGGAGACAGGGAAAAAGGGAATGCTCATGAGCTAGTTATTCATGTTTTCCTTAAATCTCTGCTTTGTTTTAAGGAAGTTTACTATTCTACGGAAACCTTCCAGATACTTTCCTTGCAAGTTAGTTGTAACATACTTCTGGGTAAGTCAGCAGAACAATAAGCTGGCAGAAAATTCACATCGCACATGGCCTCACAATTGATGGCAGGTTTTAGAGAAACCTAATCTGATTTTTAAATTTATTTTCTTCTGTGTTTTCTGTCTCCTTGTGCTATATGATGAGGAATAATCTTTACCCCTTTTATATTGACTTACTTCATATGCTTCTGTGTATTTGTGATCCAGATTCATAGTATTGTGAGGAGTTTTTTGAAAGATGACAGATTCATGGGTTACCTATTTTTTTGAGGAAGCTTCACAGCATTTGTAGCTCTCATGGAATATCGCAGGAGTACATAGGCTTTAGGTGTCGTCTGGAAATGCCAGCTGAAGTCATGTGGCATATACACAGCAAAGCTTTGTTCAAACAGAAGTTATAGGTTTGATGTAGAAATTACAGGGACTAGGTGATGGGATGAGCTGATCATAATGATCTCTTCTTGCCTTAATATTTATTAACCAGTACATTTTAAAAACTTCATAATTAGTTCACTATCCCTTTGTCCAAGGTATAACACCCTGAGCTGTGTAGATGAAGGCTGCTATAGCACTGTACACCACATTACTTTGTATGATGGTGCATTATCGTAGTAGTAATTAAGGGCATGTGGTAAGGAGACAAGGAAAATGGTATAATGAGCTGTATGCATGTGTATAATATACCATTGCTCTCTGTTGCAATGGATCAAAACTGCTTGACTGTGTCTCATAGGCCCTATATCATTAACAGCTAGAGCTGAGTAAATTGTTAATGGGTTATAATTATAATACAAACTGTTTATAGACTGTCACGTCTCTGTTTGCAAACCTGATTTATTAATCTTTCAGAATTATGCCTGCACTTGGTGAACTGATTTTTCCTCTCTGAACAGCTCATTGTGACACTTCAGTGTTAGAACTTTGGAAATGGGGCTGTTTTAAAACCTATGTTTTATTGTTTCTGTGTCATGATTAGGAGATTTAAGGCATGGTACAATGCAGCAGGAGTCCTTTTATTGACTTCAGTTGGCATTGGATCAGGCCCTCAGGTAATTAACCAAATACAATGTGAATTTGAAATGAGCTAATCACTTGAACAGTTTGAAATTCATTTTCTGAGAACAGTCTCAGAAAAACAATTAGCAGCCCTGTGGTACCTTCAGAGAATATTCATTCTTAAGATTAATATTTTTTCCTGAGTGTTCTTGCTAGCAAACGTTGAGCACTCGAGTGTTTGATAGAAGCACATAGACAAGGATAACAGTCAGTGTCAGATCAAACCTTATTTTCCAATTCACAGAACACCTTTTCCCCACTATTCAACCAGCTCTTCCTAGCAAGCGAAAGGTCCTTACAAGATTTTCATCCAAATGATAGGAAGCTGCATTTTCAGAGAAGTGGCATGAAACCTAAGATTCTTGAGTGTTACAATGACATAACTGACACTGTGAACTCCTTAAGGAGCCACAAGGGTGTTCAAACAGTACCACTCAGACACCCTTAAGGACTTGCTGGCATTCTCTCAGGAGCCCTAGCTTAGTTAATTTCTAGAAGGTTGTGTATGAGAGAAAGTGATAAATGGTTCCTATTGACACACCACTGCAATGTATGTATGTATGTGAAGATCCTAGCAGCTTGTTTAACTAAGTCCGTTTCCTGCTTGAGATTCACTCCTGCCTGACATATGGTTGTAAAAGCGTCTAAACAGGAAGCTGTAACTTCACCAAAACTGTTTCATTATCGTGCAATATCTGTGGTCAGTCCTCTGTACAGCTTGTGGCCAGCTTTTGGTTAGCAGAGAAAGACACTTTGAGCTGAGCTGGCATCAGTTCCCACCTACTTAATCAGTTAAGCTGTGAGCTATGTGGTTAAGACAGGTCCCTTGGTTGCATTGTGGATTTCCAATGACAGGAAGGTTGAGACGTGTTGAGTGGTTCAGACAGGAATAACTTGGTTATCTGATGGTCACCCCAGAGGCTGATAAAATTATGTGTGCTCTTTTCTGAGAAGACATCACAAAAAGCAGAAGCGGTTGCCTGTAACCACCTCAAGAGCTTACAACGTCAAGGGAAATTTTACTTATCTTAAAGGCTCAAAACTGTTAACCCAGCTTTGCCACTGTGGAGAACAGTAGAGTCAAAAGATTCACAGTGCAGAAAATATGTTTAACAAACTGTCACATAAAACAAAGCTATAAAGAAAGCCAACAAATCTAAAAACATTATGGCTAAGCCTTTCAAAAGTGATTCTGAGTGCTTTAGTTTTTCAGCCAACCAACTTAAGACACATCAAAGGGACCTTTTTTAAGCAGAATCATGCTCCATGTATTCTGAAAATCAAGCATCTTAAAAATTCCCAGGTTGAACACTCAAAAGTTGAGGCAGGCAGAATCACCAGCCACTTTTGAAGATCTGGGTGGTAAAGTCAGGGTGAAAGTAACTTAATTTTCTTACAGGTACTGTCCTATAACAAACCACCCTCTTTGGAGGGGGAGGTCAGGGCACAGGGTTAGGGGGCTGGGATACAACAACACCTGTAAGAAATGTAATAGAGAGGTAGCCGTGTTAGTCTGATCTTGCTAAAACAAAAGGAAAAACTATGTAGCACTTTAATGACTAACAAGATGGTTTAATAGTGGCCAAACCCACTTCCTCAGATCATATTCTGGAAGAAAATTGGCATGACCATATATACCAAAGGAATACAATGTGTGATGGAGTGTGAGGGCTCAGGGCAGAGTGATCCTACCCTGCTCTGGTTCCCGGCCAAATGGGAGTTGTGGGAGGAGTATTGTTAGGCCTGGGAAGGCAGCTGTGGTAGGCTGAGTGCTGCAGAACCCCTAGGATCCTAGCCCAGCAGCCTGGGATCCTGGCTGCTGGCCCTACATGTTTGGGGCTCTGCAGCTGGTCCTGCCCCTGCCTCTGCCCCCCTAGGCTCTGCAGCTAGCCCTGTCCCCTCCCCAAGGCTCTGGAGCTGGCACTGCCACCCCCCTCCTCCCGGTTGGGTTCCAGCTGCCGCATGCGTCAGTGCTCTCCTGGCTGCCATCAGCCCTGCCCACACATGCTGGGGTCTTGGCTGTCGCCAGCTGGGCTCAACTTTAGGCCGGGGGAGGGAGGATTAAGACAAGATTAAGGCCCCACTCCCAGGCAACACTTTCTTACTGGTGTGCCACACTGGGGTTCACTGGCTTACTTTTACCTCTGGTTCTAATATAAAGGCTTTGTTTGTAGGGTGGTGCACATAGACAGGGAAAGGCAAAATGAGATATGAAAATACAAAAATGTCAAAGCATAAAACAAGAAAAATTGGTTACTTTCTCATTTTACCACACAATTATAAAATAAATCAATTGGAATATAAATATTGTACTTACATTTCACTGTATATTTACAGAGCAATATAAACAAATCATTGTCTATCCAATTTCAGTTTGTACTGACTTTGCTGGTACTTTTTTGTAGCCGGTTGTAAAGTGGGCAAATACCTAGATACTATTTTGGGGGTAGGGAGGATAAAGGGGGCAATTTTCCCGGGGCCTGGTGATTCTAAGGAGCTTGGGGCTCTGGTTGCTACTGTGATGACAGCAGTGGCCAGAGCCCCCGGCCTTTTAAATCACTGTTGGAACTCTGCATGGCTGACAGCAGGGGTGGGGGAGGGCACTGTCCAGGCGGGGTGGCCTCTCAGATGAGTTTGGTTTAGTCCTAAGTCAGAGAATGGTAACTGTGGCATCAACCTTTGGAGATTAAAATACAGAAACTGAGGACGACATTCTGGCTGCTAGGAGCACTGGATGCTTCTCTATCCACCCCACCTTGTGGGGAAAGTCCATTGTCCAAGTCTGATTATGCAGAGTGGGCAATAGAATACTGGTTTACTATAAATCATTGGGTCTCCAGATCATCTCATCTGAAAAAGTGGGTTTAGTCTCTAAGATGCCACAGGACTACTCGTTGTTCATAAATCATGAAGACGTTATGCACCAAACTGAGGAATGGTATAATACGACATCTCCAACTAGATAGTGAAAAGCCTCTATTCTGCTGCAAATCTCGGATGCAAAGTGGACAATTGTTCTCTTTTAAAGAGCAAGCGCTTGCTGGGTGCAAGTCATGTCACTGATCTGCGCCTAAGTTTCCCCCCTATAAATTAGGGACAATGACATCTCCTCTGTATAGTGCTTTGAGATCTACTGATTAAAAGGTGCAGTACAAGAGCTGCATGATATTATTACTTTATTGTGAGATCACATGATGTGATCTATGACTTATAATCATGTTGATTATAATAACAGAGCGTCATTTGTTCATTTATCTGCTACTGGATGTTTACCAAAAGGGGGGAAGAGTGTGTGTTAATACATACATACATAGGAGGGGATGTGTCCTTCTGCTTTTGTCTGCTCTTGTTGCAGGACTCAGACCCTTGTAATGATGACCATAACAATCAATGGGTTTCTGACTCAAAGCTATTTCCTTTCCTGGCACAGATTATGTCTGGTATGCATAACGTGTTAATTTAACAAAGCAGTTCTTTTGATATAGCTTTAATTTTTAACAACAGCTCGGAGGCAATGATGTACAGATTATATAGTGTCAGTTTCCCAATTAAAGTTTTACAGGAAGATACTGTGTTTTTGCTTTTAAGTCTGCTTTACACTGCTTCCTTCCGGCACTTGTGCAAATGAAAACTCTACTATTGCAAAGATTACATTTAAAACCTTGAAATATTTATTGAGGCTGCATACAATACTGAAGTAGGACTCTTCCTGTAGGCTTGCTGATGTCTGTCATATACATATATTTTGTAATCAAGTGTCTTGAAGCTTGTGTTGTTTTTGTTGTGTGTTTTAAAAAAGGAAAAATATTTAGCACATTAATTTTATAGTGTTCATGAAATGTTATCAAGAGTGATGTTGTATCTTGGAAGTATAGCCTGAGAAATATGAGACTCCTATTAATTATTGTGCAGAACAGCTTGGTGACATGACTAAGCTGCCGCTCATCTGTTAATGTTAGCGGGTTTTACAGACATTTTGGAGATGTGACTTTTTGGTGACGGGGGTATGGATGGAATGGTTGGAAGGAATTTGCTCACGGTTAGAAGCTTACCCACAAACTGAATGTTTTTTTAGCACTCTGTCCCTGATAACAGGAGACAAGTTGCTGTTGCTGTCCATGTCTCCTTTGAGCCAAACAAGACTGACTACTAGAGCCCTGCAAAGCTGCAGGTATCCGCTTTATATCCATGGGTATCTGCATCCATGGCTCATTTTTGCAGATAAAGATATGGATAAAAATTTTGTATTCAGAACCCCGAAAATTTACAGATATCTGCTTTATATCCTCAAGTATCCATATTGACAGATATGGATCGTGATAACCACACCTCATTTTTACGAATATGGATGCAGATGCAGATGCAGATTTAAAAACCTTGCCTCTACAGGCACTGGTTACCAAAACTTCCCAGAGTTGCAGATTCCCTGGCTCTGAGAAATAAACAAACAAACAAACAAGCTGCCACCATCAAGTGATTTATCCCTAAAACCAGGGGTGAACACTTGAACAAACCCCCAGGAGTACCCCAAGCTCTTTTGCCCCAAAAGAGCTTGAAAAAAGAAAAGAGAAAAACAAGGTGCAATCTCTAGTATCTGACTTCCCAGTGGAGGCATGCAGATACACACAGACAGACAGACCTTCTAGGACACAAGAATCAAATCATCACCTTAAAAAAGTGATTGTTTTTATTACAAAACAAAATACATACTTGATAAAGCACACTTGGTTGCTAGATGTTACAGACCACTAAGGAAAACAAATTAAAACAGAGAAAATTCTCTGGGCACAATGCTAGAAGGTTAATGGGGAGGGGAGGCATAGATTCACACAGAGCGGTTCAAACCAAACCACAAAATAAAGAAAAATTACCCTGAATGCTGCTAGATTCACTTTTCCCCTTACTTGCTTCCAATTTTCTCTTTGTTCAGTTTACTCCCATTCCCCAAATTCCTTGGAGAAATGGTAGTCCTGTCTAGGTTTAAATCATTCTGTGTGTCTCAACTCCTGGTTTTTCTCTCCCACACAAAGAAAGCAGGCAAGGAATCTATATCCAATTCAAATTTTAACACTTTATCTCGATTGATTCTCCCGGCCCCCTGGGAGACCAATTGCTACCTACCTGATAAGCTACCTACCCCTTAATTGCTACCTACCCCTTAAACTACATCTAGACTATAGGGTTTTTGTAGGATACTGGAGGTATCCCAGAAAAACCCCGCCGTGTCCAGGGAGCACATTTGCTCGTCTGCTTTTTTTCGCGGAAGAGCAAACGCGCTCTTTTGTGGAGCCCTGTATATCTGATTCCACGAGCGATTAGGGCTCTGCTGAAAGAGGAGGCGTTTCTGCCTTTTGGCACCATCTAGACAGGGCCAAATGGCGGAACAGCCTCTTCTGGAAAAGCTTTTGGAAAAAGCTGCGCAAATTGCAAAGTGCAATTTGCGTAGCTTTTTCCAATAAAGCCCTGTAGTCTAGACCTCACCTTAGTCACCAGGTGCTGGTCACCTTTGCCAGCTACCTGAGTTTAACCTCTTAGTCACCAGGTACTGATTAGCTCTCCTCCTGTCCATTATACCCCCATAATGTGCTAGATTATTCATACACGTAGAAAGACACATCACTGTCCTGAAGAATTCAGTCTGTGTAAGCTGTTTGATTGGAAAAGCAGTGAAAGCATCTTTCACACTGCAGTTCATAGCCATTTGGATTGAACCGTCATTCATTCCCTGCATTTCCACAGAAGGTGCAATATGCTGCAAATCTTGGAATTTCCATTTGAGTCTTGAGAAAAAATGGCTACATCACTCAAAAGAGAATTTTGAGCAAAAAAGGAGGGTTAAAAATTGGTTGCTCTTGGGCAACATTGTGTGTGAGAATGCTAATGACTAAGAAGCAATAGAATCAGAATGATAACCTTTTGATTTCTGCCAAGTGAAGTTTAGAATTTGATGAAAACCAAAAAAAAATAAAAAATGTTTGTCTTCTGCTGAAAGGAGAGGGAGGCCATCTGTCCTCTTTCCAGAGCAAAGTGCTCTTCTGTGTTTGGCACTTTTCCCCCCCAGCAACTTCTTGATACTCATGCCCTCCTTATTTCAATCTTTGCTTTCAAGATTGGCTGTATCATGTTTATGCCATCTACATATGATTCCTTTTGTATTTAATTGTTTTGGAACATATTGTCTCTTTATTTCTATACTTATAATTCAGAACTAATACACACCAATGTTTCTCAGCGCACATGTTTTCTTCAAATATTTGTCTTAAAAATAAAGCTTTGCAATCATGCCAAAATCAGTCTCATTATCTCCAAATGTATCCCTCTTGTTTACAAAAAATTGTAGGGAATGAAAGATGCTATTTCCAATAAAAAACTTCATGTTGTGCAATGCGAGATGATAAGGCAAGAAATGGTTAGTGTTTCAAGGTAACTTGAGAAGGCACAAGTCCCTGGACAATTATTTGGTAAAGAGCTAGTCAGATATGGTGTAAACTTTACAAATCTAATATATATATATATATAGAGAGAGAGAGAGAGAGAGAGATTTCCACCATTACTAGTTGCATGGGTTACTGGAGCAGAAGATGGTTATGATCTTACATTAGTCTATAGTTTTGGTCCTTAGCAGAGAGAAAATATAGCAGTGCTGCAATATGCATGTAGCCTAAGAGATTTTGTAGGGACCACAGTGGAATCTACATAAAACAAACACACACAAAACCCCCCACATTGTCTCAGAAGTTTTATGTCTCTCCTGACATGGGCAAAAAGAAGTCAAAGCACTTACATGGAAAACAAAAGCCAAGATGTTTATTTTCAGAACCAAAAGAAAGGATTGTGCAGCAGTGTTCTATTTCAGTGACTTTATTTCTGAAAAGGCCAATGATTGATGTAGAGATCATTTCTTCTGAAGGATGTTACTGCTTTACACTGGCAATTAGTCTCTGTATCACCGACTAGCTGCATTATGATGGACTTAAAGAACAAAACTATTGTGTATGTTTTTAGCCTGTCAGAAATCAGCTTCTTCATAAACTTCCTGAATGTTTAAAGTATTTTTTAGGAAAGAAGCAAGATTTTGGTTGTCTGAAGAAATTTTAACAAAGAAAAATACCTTCCATCATTCAGCTGTTTGGTTAGTTGGCCAGATTTGAAATGGTCAGTGCCCTTTGGAACTCAGTACTGAAATCCAGATGACCTCACAAAATACTGGAATTCAGTGTCCTAAATCTTTGAGTAGCTTTGTAGATCTGAATGAGGTATGTAATAGAAGTTAAATTAAGCATCCTAGTGTAATTGAAGCATACATTGAAGACTAAGCATGCATCAAATGGCATGAAAAGCAATGCAAATGAACCTGAGATTAATATGGCACACAAGAACCAATGAGCTGGTATGCTGTAAAATACAGTATATTCACTCTACCCATCTTGTTGGCCCAAAGTTCTATGACATGTTCTTGTGGCACAAGATCTAATTATTGAACAATCCTGTTCAGGTGATAGGTTTAGAAATCAAAACCAGCTTCTTGTCAGAGAATGAACATTTCATAGAATTATAGAATCCTAAGGCTGGAAGAGACCTCATGAGGTCATTGAGTCCAGCTCCCTGCCCAAAGCAGGACCAACCCCAACTAAATCATCCCAGCCATGGCCTTGTCAAGCCGGGACTTAAAAACCTCTAGAGTTTTTATTTTATTTTATTTTATTTTATTTTATTTTATTTATGGAAGGCAACTTGTGTAATAAGAGAAGGAAAATTACTGAAGAGCTAGGGAGAGTAAGTAGGAGAGGAAATGGGTAAAATCATGTGTAAATGGATAGAAACAAAGCTGCTCACTGTTCTGGCTGCCAGCGCTGTATAGGATACTTCTGGGCCAGCAGCATAGATTGTGATCTCTGGGACATGGTCTGAAGTTTGCAAATGGTTCAGAAAGTGAACACTAAGCATGACACCTGGCAGTTTTATTCAGTTGTATTAAAAATATGTTTTGAATGGCACAAACAGAGCGGGAAATGTCCTTAATGGGGCACTGGGTCTACTGTTTCATATTTTGATATCATAGTCCATGGTCTTTCCATGGTCCTCTTGGCAAGCAGTTTTCTAAACCTCTCTTCTACCTCAATTACTCTGCAGGCCACTTTTCATCCCTTTGTACAGGAAGATAGATGGAATAGTAGCAGGATTTCCTCTCTCTTCTGCTGGTTACCAACAATGAGTCATTACCAAGGTCCCAAGTAAATCCAGAGTATGCCACTGGTCTAACCGTCTCAGCAGGAATATGAAAACATATGGGGCCAGGGGACAGACAGCACCCTGAAACCTGCCATGCAGCAGGGTAGCCACCTCCAGCCCTGTAGCCTTTTGCACACAGCTGAGATGGGTTGCAGCTGTGCGTTCATTGGGCTGTGAGTTGAGAACCACTGCTATAGTGTTTTGGGATGCATGAAGGATATAAGAAGCTAGCTTGGGATGTGAATGGTTAAGTGGATGCTTACCAGATATGGTTAACCAGCAGGTAGGGTTACCAGGTACTCATAAAAAAAATACCGGACACGCTTCATGGGGGGAGGGGGAAGGAGGGACCGGCCGGGAGGGGAGCGGTGCTGGCTGGGAGGAGAGGGGCGAAACAGAGCTAACGGGGGGTGCCACGGGGCTGGCTGGGGAGATGGGGCCCGGAAGCAGGGCTGGTCGTGGCGGGGGTCGGGCGGAGCAGGGGCTGGCCGCGGGATATCGGGGAGGCGGCTGGCGGGGCGGAGCTGGCCAGGGGAGCTCAGGAGGAGGAGGAGGGAAGAACTGGCCACCAGAAGCAGGGCTGGCAGGGGGTGCAGCGGGGCTGGCTGGGGAAGATCCGGAGCAGGAACCGGCCAGCAGGAGGCAGAGCTGGCAGCGGGCCGGGGGGAGAGACTGGCCGGGGAAGACCGGGAGGAGAAGTCGGGGAGAATCAACCAACTGGCTGGCTAGGAGGGGGCGGGAGAGCGAATCAGCCGGTGGGGAGCAGGACTGACCTGGACTGTGCAGATCTCAGGGCGCTCCCGTCCCGCGCAAGTCAGTCCGGCTGCGGCTCCACCACTCTCTTGACCAGCGCACAGGAGCATGGACCGGGCTGCCTCTCCTCCTCCTCACACACAACCAGGGCTCCCAGCGCCGATCGCGCCCCGCCTCCCAGTCACTCCCTCCGCCCCTGCCAGGCTTCCATCCAGCGCCCAGCCGGAAAACCAGGAAATACTGGACATTGCACTTGTCCGGTATTTTCTGGATTTTTTTACTGGACAGAGGGCCCAAAAACCGGACTGTCCGGTAGAAAACCGGACTCCTGGCAACCGTACCAGCAGGGGCTAGAGCAGCCCCCTGCCTGCCATGCTGACCCTGCGGCGGGACCAGCCTGGCTGGAACAGTGCACATGGACAGGGATGCTCCAGCTTGGCCAGACTAGCCCCTATCTACGGCAAGGGGGCTGATCCTGTCTGTCCCCATTTAAGCTGTTAACTGGTTAACACCATAACGTTTAACCAGTTAACTCAGTGTTTCCCAGCCTATAGGTCGGGACCCAAATATGGGTTGCCAAACATTTCAAAAGGGTCACCAGGTGTCTCCCCAGGTGGCTTTTAAGGAGCCATTCACACATTTTTTGAATTGCCCTGGGTCACCAAGTCTTCCTGAATTGTCAAAATGGGTCCCCATCTGGAAGAGGTTGGGAATTGCTGAGTTAATTGATTAAACTTGATTTTGCATCCCTAGAGCTAACCAAATAGCTCATGATTCAGAGCCTTTGTAGTTTTCCATGGGTGAAATTCACCATTGTGTACAGCACCATCAGAAACTCTGTTCACTACTTAAATCCTGTTCTGTGTATTTAAGTGGTGCATAGCCCTTGCACTACCCCACTGCTTGGGGTGAAATTTATCCCATGAAAAGTAACACAGAGTCCATGATGTATGTTTTGGGAAGGTTAACTCAGGATTTCATGAATCGCTGTATCAATAATTTTCATGCTGTATCTGCTCTATAGATTTGTTACTGTGGCTATGTTTAGACTACAGGGTTTTTTCGAAAAAACTTCACCTGCGTCTAGACTGCCTACGGCGGTTTTTCCAACAATGGTAAACCTCATTTTACAAGGAAGAATGCCTTTTTTTCAAAAGAGCTCTTTTGAAAAAAGACATTCTTGACTTCAAATAGGGCTTTTTTGAAAGAGAGCATCCAGATTTCCTGGGGACTCTCTTTCGAAAAAGCGGATTGCTTTTTCGAAAAAAGTTGTAGCTGTCTAGACGCTCTTTTTCAAAAGAAGCGTGTAGTCTAGAAGTACCCTGTATGTTCTTCATGTGCAGCTTCCACCACTCACAAGAATCCTAAATGCTGAATGAGTACACAATGTTCAATAGAGATTTGCTCCATATTTTATCCTAAGTCTGAAATTTTCTGAATTAAAAATTTTTGTCCTTCTAGCACTGTTACAGTTTAAGGTCTGTCAGCTATCATTTTGACTGTTAAACTGCATTTTTCCCATTATAATTTAAAATGTTTTAGAGAGATAGAATCACAAAAGCACAGAAGGCAAAGTGATGATTTATGCTGAAATTCTCTCCTTAACCAATTCCTTTCTACTTCACTATTCCAGAATAGAAGGTTACCTATTGCTTGACAATTCCTGCAAAACCTAGGCATGTTGAATGAAGGGATGGTCTCTTATTAATTCTGAATTTTCTTGCTTCCTTTGCTTTTTCAGGTTTGAGTTAGATCCCTTGATGTTATTTCACAGTTCTCTTTTTGATGGCTTAAAATGATAATAGTCTGTGTCATCTGCCCTTTAGATGGAGGGGTTATGCCTCATCCTTTATTCCTTCGCTCTCCCTATAAAATCCTTCCCACAATGCACCAGAGCAGCTTGCAGGTGTTCACAGAGCTCTGCCCTCTCACATGCACAGCAAATTAGTAACAGAAGCTAATGGCCCAGCATGGGGCCATCAAAGGACTGACAATTCCAGCCTTTCCAAAGGGCCCTTTATGTCAAAACCCCCCATGAGACCTGTCCAGCTGAAAAGACTATTTGTCTGTCCCTGTGTGCGGGCCTGCTTCAGCAATGAGGCCTGCTGCTGGCCTCATGCTGAGACCCTGACTGTTGCTGCTAGCAACAGATAAAAATCACTGTTAACCACATCAGGGCCCACAACACATCAATCATGTGTGGCCCAGATAAAGGCCTTAGGCCTTTGGCCTTATACTTTGGTTGTTTCTAAATAATTTCCAGTGGCTGAGCATACTATGGTGTAGGCTGGGTAATTTAGTCCAGAAAACTTCATTTCACTGAAAACGCTTTGATTTTTTTTAAAAGATTGTTTTTGTTTAACTAGATGTTTGTTTCAAAAGGGGGAATTTAACTGATGAAAGAGACACCGAGGAAAGTTCACAGTGAGAATAATAAATAAAATTTCATGCTTAAATGCAAAGTATGTTCAAATAGGTTACAGAAACATAGCATTTCACTAGCAGTAAGGGTGGGACACCCCCCGAAACAAACCCAAACACAACTAGGAGCAGCAATAGTGGTCTTTATAAGAATCCTCTTGGCTTATCTTTCATTTTGCCTGAATTTATATGCATTTAGATAGAGATTAATCTCTCTCTACAGATAACACCATCCCCACCACACACTTTTATTAAAGAGATTTATATCCAAGTATCAAATTACTATATTAATATAGCCCAGTTGATTTTTGGTAGCAGCAAATCATATTTGTAACTCTGAATAACTAAATAATTTTGACAGTAGCAAATTTTCTCCATGGTACAGCTAATTTTTCATCCTGTCTTAATGTTCCACACTAAAGCCATATGAAATCATGATTCTTGGAGGCTGGCAGTCATTTTTTTTCTTACAAGTTATTGATACTTCAGAGAAGAGACTATTGCACATATAAATTGGCTACATGGCAGATTCAATAACAGAGAGATGGTGGGATTTTTTGATAAGCAGCATTTTGTAAGTAGTATTGCCGTCTGTCTGGTATACTTGTGTAATATGAATAAGACACAGAAGATATCAAATCTAACAAAAGGCCGTAAGTCACAATAAAAACCTCAATGGAAAAACTCAGTATTAAACCTCAGTCAGATTGTCTTATGTAAGTACCTCATTGCATGCTCGTTCCATGGGCCTATAATATTTACAATTACCATTGGTTTTCAGTGGGAATTGGATATTTAATTCTCTTAGGATATGTCTACACTTGCAGAGTTTTTGCGCTGTCAGTTTCACTAGTAATAGGGAACGGGTAAAAGAAAAGCTCTTTTTTAAGTGTTCTCTTGCTTCCACAATCATCAGAGAGTGTTTACATTTGCAGCTGTTGTGTTGTGGGTAGGAGCAGCACCCACAGCATCCTAGTTCCCTGAACAGTCCCTACTCCCCAAACAGTAGCTCAGCATTGCTGCAAGTAGAGGATTCTTTGCTCCCTGGAGCAGGCATTGTCATCTGGCCAGATGATACCTGAGCACTTGCCAAGAAAACAGGAAGGGGAATTTCAACATTCCTGGGCTTTAGAGGGGAAGTGGCAGATGTCTGTTTTCCTGGCATCAGGGCAGCAGAGATGATGGCTAGAGGGGACACCCAGTTTGTACATGTCTTTACTTACACATCTCCACTAAATCATCACTAGTAAGAGCTGTAGGCCTCGTGTGTGGAGGTGTTTTTATTTTGCTGTGAAACTTCTGAATTTCACTGCAAAAAGCCATTGGCAAGGGTCAAACCTCCCATGGTTTGAGCACAGAAAAGGGTTTTTTTTTCCACTTTAAATGGCAATTAAGTACATTCCCTTGAGCTCCTTTGTCTATCCCAGACAGGCCTTGCTAAAGACAATTCAGACTTGCAGGTGCCTGTCTCAGTAATAAATAAATAAATAAATAAATCAGGAGTTAACTTAAGATAGCAACCTGAGCCCATATAACTTCACTGGGACTGCTCACACAGGCCTGTCTACACTAGGGGGTAAGGTTTAATTAAGATACACAACTTCAGCTACATTAATTGCATAGCTTAAGACAAAATATCTTAACTCGAATTTTGGCGCCGTCCACACTGTGGGAAATCGAAGGGAGCACACTCTCCTTTCAACTTCCCTTACTCCTCTTAGAAGCAGGACTACCAGAATTGACCAGAGTGCCCCTCTCAGTTTAAATTAATGTGTCTTCACTAGATACGCTAATTTGAACTTCGGAAGATAGACTGCCGCTGTTTGCAGGAGCAGATTTAAAATGAAACATACCGTGCCCTTGCACAGAGCACCGCAGTGACATAGAGCCCCCCAGTGACATGGAGCCCAGTACCAGGTGTGGCACTGCCCCCCTCCCGCGCAGAGGGTGGACGCTCTGTGTGGGGGCTAGTGCTTCTGCAGAGAGGGCTGAGGGAGCAGGGGAGCAGGGAGGCTCACCTGCAGCCTCAGGAGGGCTGGCAGGAGACGGTGAGCAGCGTGAACACAGGCTGGAAGGCTTCAGAGGAACATGGGCAGCTGCACAGCCGGCTGGGAAAAAGCGGTGCTTTGAAGTGGGAAAGCGCTGCTTCTCTCCAGATGTCGGCTCTGCGGCTGCCCTGTGCTCCTCTGAAGTCTTCCAGCCCATGTTCATGCTGCTGACTGCCATTTCATGAGTAGCGGAGAGACACGGCCAGGGGATGTAGAGCCCACAAGCTGCACAGCCGGCAGGAAAAAGCCTCATTTTGAAGTGGGAAAGCGCTACTTCTCTCTTGCAGCTGGCTGTGTGGCTGTGCTGCCTCCTCCTGAGTCCTCCAGTCCCTGTAATGTTGCACTGCAGTTGGCTGCCACTTGGTGAGTGGCTGCTGTCCGCGGGTGAAGGGGGAGAGTGGCTGGGGGATGGAGAACCTGAGGTGGAGGGGTGCTTAGGTGACCAGTCGAACTGTGCTCCTCCTCCTCTTCTGGTGGAGCACGTGAGGGTCTTTACCCACTTCTCCAGGCCAGCCAACTCAGGACTACTAGGGTAGCTGTCCTCCATGGCTATGGAGATCTTCATATCTCCTCTGTCAGTCTCCTTCTCCAGCCCCACCATGACAGCTCTGCTCTTGCTCTGGGCCCCCATCTTTGCCCCTTCCACCTGATGCCCTGCCCTTCTGGGAGCCCAGACCTGCTCCCATAACATACGTTTCCCAGGGGCCTGTCAGCAGCCCTGCCTGAAACCTTAGTTCCAATAACTGTGGCCCTCACCCAGGTCTGGACCTGCCCATAAGAAAGACTGAGGCTGGCTTTCAGCACCACACTATTACAAACATTCCAGCGTCACCGGTGTTAAGCCTAACTGGGAAATGGGTGGCCCACCCAGGCCCACTCATTGCTACACCCCTGCTCTTTCAGACATTTTTAATCTTCCTAAAAATCAAGGTCCGTTTTTCAGCAATAATGAAGGAATACTATGAGTCTGACAGTCAAAAATGCAAAAAAAAAAAAAAAAAAAAAAAAAAAAAATGAAGGTGAGGCAAAAAGATGAAGCTAAGCAAAAAGACAATTTATCTTATTTTAAAAACCTTGAAGTATTGAATAGAGGACATTCATCAAAAAGTATGTGTGAGGAAACATCTCAATTATCTGATCACTTTCCAAGTTGTGGGGATATCACAACGACTTCAGAAGTAGAACAGGTGGACACTGAAGTGGCAATGGAACTACAAAATATTGGTAATTTTGTCAAAGTAAGGAAAGAAACCTACCCCGAAGACATTACGTTATGGCCCAAATCTGTTTCATTGGCTACGAGAATATTTCTTAGTAAATAAATTGAAAACCATAGGTAATATGGAAAATTTGAGAAAAGAATATAATGTTGGAAGACAAAAGCAATTTAGAGGTCTTCATGAGTCCTATTTTCTGAGGATGAAGAAAAATGGGGGCATGGAAATGAGATATTGGTTCATTTTTTTTCAGAAACCACCAACGCAGTCTACTGTTATGTTTGCAAATTAATCCCCAAGCATGTAAAGAAAAACAAACATTTGTTGACGGGCTCTTTAATTGGAGAAATGTTGCAAGAGATATTGCTGATCATGAAACTTCCAAAGATCTTATTAATGCTAGATGTAAGTTCATTCAAAGATGTAGATTATCTGGAAGAATTGATTCTGAGTTATGGGCTCAGTTTGAGAAGGAGTGTTCTTATTGGAGGAAGGTGCTGAGACATGATATTGCCACAGTGAAACTGCTGTATTCTTTGGGACTACCTCTGAGAGGACATGATGAGTCATCAGTGTCAAATAGAAAAGGTAATTTTTTAACCTGCCTTGAATATCTTAGTGAATTTGACAATTTTCTTAATGAATATTTGAAAAATTATCAGTATTGTGGCTTACGGAAGACCATTTTAACACACCAAACCTACAATGAATTCATTACTATAATGGCAGAGCAGCTCAGAAACCAATTCACTTATGAAGTAAAGGATGACAAGTACTATTCCATAATAGTCAATTCAACACCAGATGTGAGTTATGTAGACCAATTAACATGAATTTTAAGATATGTGACTGGCAATGGCGAAGTTGTAGTGTGATTTCTTTGTTTTGTGTCACTAAAATCCCACACTCCTGAATGTCTAAAGGCAACATTTTTGGAAATCATTGCAAATTTACGTTTGGACATCAAAAATTGTCATGGGCAGAGTTTTGGTAATATCACAAATATGGCAGGAAAATATTCAGGTCTTCAGGCAAGACTGAACAATTTAAATTCTTCAGCTTTATTCATACCAGCCATTCCTTAAATTTAATCTGAAACACTGAAGCCACATCTTATGAGGGAGCTACACAGTTTTTTTAACTTCGTTTAAAACACACATGCTTTTTTTTCAGTTTCCACACGTTGGTGGAGTATACTACAATCACCCTTGGAGCAGGCAAATAGAAAACATTTGACAGTCAGAAAAATTTGCGACACCAGGCGGTCTGTTTGTGCAGATGCTGTTTTGGCTTTGAAAATGAGTTCTAATGATATAAAGAGAAGCTTATTAGACATAGCCACATCAAATTCTAAAAAAAAGTGTGAAAACTGAACAAAATCCTTAGCAGAAAAGTTTTAAAATTATTATATTGCTGTTTTTACTATTTTGTGGATCTGTTTACTTCAAAGGATTAATGTTGTCAGCAAATCACTGCAAAAAATTCATACAAATTTATTGAATACTGCACAATTGTTAGCCTCAGTTACAAGTTTTGTCACAGAAGTTTGAAATGACTATAAGTCTGTGGAAGCAGAGGCACTAACGTTAGCAGAAAATATATCTGATAAGCATAAAAAACCCGAGGAAGTTATTTTTCAATTAAACTAAAGATAACAAAATCAATTTAAAAGGGAAAGAGCAGGTCATTGTTGAGACCATCATTGTTACTTGTGACACAATAATAGTGCAATTGCAGAGTAAAAGTGAATTTCTAAAGAAAACTGTTGATTCGTTTTGTATATTTTTTGACAGTAGTATAGGTGAAGATTCTAAAAGCCACTACAGTAAAAAATTAAGTGAATTCTACCAAGAGGACATAGACACAAATCTTTTTGAAGATGAAGTGAAACATTTAATTAATTTTATCGAAAATGATGACGTCTGTGCTTCGAGAACACCTGTTGGTTTGTGTAGACTTGTACATGACAGTTTGCAGGCAACCTTTCCAAATGTAGAAATCATTCTGAAAATATTTTTAACAATGTCTGTCAAAAATGCTTCTGGTGAACATTCTTTTTCTGTATTGAAATGAGTTAAAAATTATTTGTGAAATAAAATGAGCCACGAACATTTGACAAATTCAGCAATATTGACAATTGAAGGTGCCTCTTTACAAAATGTTACTTATGATGACTTAATTGATTATTTTGTAAAGAAAAAGTGTAGAAAGAAAGCTATCTGAATAAATTTTTTTTCAAATTGAAAAAGTTTCTTCAGAGGAAGTTAACTTTTATTTTTCCATTCATGCATCCTATATGCGTTTTATTTTTACACATTTTTCACATAAGCTTAATGCAAATACAAGATTCCATCTAGACCAGAAGTTCTCAAACTGTGCTCCGAGAACTTCATTCAGGTAGACTGAGGAAAGGTTATTATGTTTTTTTAAATAATAAAGCACTTATATTCAAAGCACTTTACAATAGTTAGCTAATGGTACAAACAAATCTTGAAAACATCATTATGTGGTCCACTGAGACCCTCAGCAATTTTCAAGTGGTCTGTGAAAAAAAAGTTAGACTACAAAAAAAATCAAGGTATCTCACCTTATTTTCATTTACTTTGTTGTTACTTATGATATAGGAGGAGGATAAAGAAAAAAGAATGAAAATGAGAGGGGAGGTAAAGTGAATGTTCTTTTTCTAGGCTGGGTCCCGCGGGGGGGGGTCCCCAAAAATGAAGCTGAGCACAGGGTCCCACTAACTCTAAATCTGCTACTGACTGTTCAATCGTAGAGTAGACATAGCCTCAAGGACATTTTTTCAGAGTCAAATACCGCAGGCAACATTTTATAATTTCTACATAACATAAAGGAAATATGGGTTGGGAGAAATATTATTTTCCATAACCACCTTACAGAGTTTTCAACTTAATTAGTTTTAAGATGGAGTTTGCTACATTTATGCATGGAATTGTGCAATGGGATTGCTTATGGTGAGGGAAAACGAGGCTCAGTGTTTCAGACAGTCCCTTCCAGTCCTGTGGTGTGTGTTTCTAAATCCCACAAAGCCTAGGGGATAGGGAACTTACCTATATGGGACTATGGCCAGTCACGTGCAATAGATAAGGCTAGATGATCTGGTGATCACTCACATCTTTAAACACTAGAACTAACTATAGGTACTCTACTTGAAGGCAGTTTTTGCGTCTAAGCAGATTTTTTAAAATAACTTGATTAATCTTTTTTTTTACTAGAATTGGTCCAATATAGTTAATAGTTACATCGAGTACAAGTAATGAACTTTAATGCATGTGACTACATTATTTGTTCATTTATCTATTCAAAGTTTGATTGGGATGTGATTTTATTAATGCTTCTAGTTATTCAGTATTTAGCAGTACACTAAATGCATACATTTTGGAAGAACCCTATGCTATGTGTCCCATTTCAAATACCTTGATTTCATAATCTGGCCCAAAGTAAATTAAAATGTGTATTTTATAAATGGGATATGGATTTTTAATGATGGAAAAAATCACTATACAGATTGAACCTTTCTAATCCAGCACTCTCTGATCTAACAACGTTTGTGGTCCGGCATGATTTTAGTTAGCTAGATGTCCACTTATCATGTATGTGGCCAAGTTTCCTGTGGTCCCATAAAGTTTGTTTACAGTTACCAGTCCTGGCTCTCAGTGTTCTGTGCTGTTATTTAGCTTTAATTTATCCCTAAATGTCTTCTAAAAGTCCAGTAAGCAGTGGAAGTGTTGGTAATGCTGCTAGACAGTATTGATATTCCGTGGTTCAGCAAATTATCTGGTTCAGAACCAGTCACATCTTGAGGGTGCAGGACTAGAGAAGTTCAACTTGCATAATTTTTTTGAAGAATTGAAGCTATAGTATTTCTGAAGCATCTCAAAAATAGAGTGAACTTCTAACAAAAATAGATAATCTATCATTAAAATATGCTATTATACATGAGGTTTGAAGAGATTAGTCCTTGTATCTAAATAAAAAATGAACAGATGATATTAAGTTAATTGCTTAAAACAGTATTAACTCAGATCTCAGAACAGTTGGCTGTGAGAGTTGTTCAGAGTCATCTTTGCTTACATTATCAAATCTTCCTTTCAAAGCTGTATTTTTCATTTTGTCAGATTAATTCAGTGTTGAGTTTTCTGTTAAAGTAAGAGAGAGACATCAACATTACAGAAAATATGTAATGTTTCAGTCTTTGTGTTCAAAAAACAAAAAATTGAATGTTTTAATTTTTATAAAAATCATTCTTGACAACAAGGTTGCAGTAAATGTTGGCATCAGATCAGTTCCCCTCCCAGCACTTTTTTTTTTCATTAAAAAACAAATCCATTGTGCAGTCCCACCTAAAAAATAATGAAGGCAATGACAGAGAAGGCTAAACTTAAATAACCCTTCGGTTGCTTACCTTCTTTGGTATTAACTTCATATCTACCTTCATTATGTGAATGGGCTCAGGAAACTATTTTCTGTGACAAATTGGAGTGTAGTGTAGGTTGAACCGACTCAGTTCAATTTTAGGTAATGGTTTACAATCATCTATATGGTTATTTTCAATTCATGGTGCAGTCCCTCATTTAGAGAGAAGTTTGAATTCATAAAGCCCTACAAGAAGCATTATGATACCTGAGTTCCTTATTCTTTAGGAGAGTTATAGTCAATACGATTACCTCCACCTTTTCCTACCTCTCCCCAGGGGCGGATATAGGGGAGGGCGAGCGGGGCGGCCGCCCCGGGCCCCGCGCTTCAAGAAGCCCCGTGCTTGCGCCGTGGCGCCACTGCGCATGCGCCATGGCAAAGGGGGGCCCCGCAAAATTGGACTGCCCTGAGCCCCGCAAAATGATCATCTGCCCCTGCCTCTCCCCCCCTTTTAATAACCCCACTTCTTTCCTTGAGTAGGAATGTAAAATCCTGTTTAACTAATTAACTGGTTAAACATTAAGTTTAACCATTAACTGATAAAACAGAGGCCACCACGCTGGAGCGGCCCCATGTTGCAGGCAGGGGCTGCTTTAGCTTGGTTGCTACCATTCACCCCAGCTGGGCATGGGCAGGGGGCAGACTGCTCCTGGGTAAAAGTTCCATTACTCATTCACATCCCAGTCCTTGAGTGAAGCTATTTTGTTAGGGTTGAACATTCAAGAAAACTCTAGCACCAGGGAAGATGGGAAGCAGCAAGAGACAGATATGCAGGAAAGAAGCAGATGGGCGCATTGGTATAGGGCAGGGAGCAGCAGCAACCTTTCAGAAGTGGCATGCCAAGATTTAACTTTTTCATTTCTATTTATGGGTCTGCATGCCATCGATATTTTTTAAAGTCAATAATAGTCCTACTTACAGCAGCTTCATTAATAAATAAATTAAGATGCAGATCTTACCATGGGGAGTTAGGGGAAAATATAAAAGACAGGACATTTTGAAAAAGGGAGAAAATGAAAAAATGGATCAATTTGGCACACTTTGAAATGAAAACAAATTCATAAGTTAATAGTTTCAGAGGGGTAGCCATGTTAGTCTGTAACTGGAAAAACTAAAAAAAAAAAATAGTCTGAAGCACCTTAGAGACTAACAAAAAATGTAGATGGTATCATGAGCTTTTGTGGGCACAACCCACTTCTTCAGATGAATGGAATTTAAGGGGTTGGTCCAGTTTTCAAATAAATAGCACAAAGAAGACATAGGGAGGAAGAGGAGGAAAAAAGAAGAAAAAAGGGAAAAATTGTAAATTTGTGTCCATGCTAAATGAAACTGATAAGAATACTTAGTACCCACTTTAGGTACCATTTTTTGGTTTTTTATGTCATTAAGATGTGGAATGTAGCCAGCCATCCAGCCAATGTCTTTGTTTAGACTTCTGTTGTAGGAATCAAACTTGTACATTAAATTAAGTTCTGTAGTTTCCCTGCTGAGCTGGCTTTTGAAATTGGTTTGAAATAATACTGTGACTTTAAGATCCATTAATGAGTGCCTATGCAAGTTAAAATGTTCCCCAAGAGGTTTCTGTGTTAATACTTTGTTTTTCCCCTCGGTGAAAATAGGTCATAATACCAATTGTGGTAACATAGGGAAAAATCATTAGTTATGCTTTTGTTGACATTTCCCATCAGAGCCTTTAGCTTTGTTTTTTCGATCTAGATCCAGAATTGCAGAGATATTTGGGAGCCTGAAGAGGCAGATACATGCCTAACCTGATATGCACTCCAGAAAATCCCAGATGTCTAACTCCCATTAAAAGTAAAATGAAACTAAATGCAATTCCCATTTGGCACCTATCTGTCTGAAGAAGTGGGCTGTGCCTACAAAAGCTCATAGAATCATAGAATCATAGAGCTTGATCAGGAGGTCATCAAGTCCAGCCCCCTGCCCAAAGTAGGACCAATCCCAATTAAATCAACCCAGCCAGGGCTTTGTCAAGCTGAGACTTAAAAACCTCTAGGGATGGAGATTCTACCACCTCCCTAGGTAACCTATTCCAGTACTTCACCATCTTCCTAGTGAAATAGTTTTTCCTAATATCCAACCTAGACCTCCCGCACTGTAACTTGATACCATTGCTCTTTGTTCTGCCATCCATCACTACTGTGAACAGCCTCTCTTCATCCTCTTTGGAACCTCCCTTCAGGAAGTTGAAGGCTGCTATCAAATCCCCCCTCACTCTTCTCTTCTGCAGACTAAACAAACCCAAATCCCTCAGCCTCTCCTCATAGGTCATGTGCTCCAGCCCCCTAATCATTTTGGTTGCCCTCCGCTGGACCCTCTCCAGTGCATCCACATCCTTTCTATAGTGGGGGGCCAAGAACTGGACACAGTACTCCAGGTGTGGCCTCACTAGAGCCGAATAAAGGGGAATAATCACTTCTCTGGATCTGCTGGCAATGCTCCTCATAATGCAACCTAATATGCCATTAGCCTTCTTGGCTGCAAGGGCACACTATTGACTGATATCCAGCTTCTCATCCACTGTAATCCCCAGGTCCTTTTCTGCAGAACTGCTGCTTAACCAGTCGGCCCCCTTAGCCTGTAACAATGCTTGGGATTCTTCTGTCCCAAGTGCAGGACTCTACACTTTTCCTTGTTAAACCTCATCAGATTTCTTTTGGCCCAATTCTCGAATCTGTCTAGGTCACTCTGGACCCTATCCCTACCCTCAAATATATCTACCTCTCCCCCTAGCTTAGTGTCATCCTCAAACTTGCTGAGGGTGCAATCCATCCCCTCATCCAGGTCATTAATAAAGATGTTAAATAAAAGCGGCCCTAGAACTGATCCTTGGGGCACTCCGCTAGAAACCGGTCACCAACCTGACATCCAGCCGTTGATCACTACCCGTTGGGCCTGACAGTCTAGCCAGCTTTCTATCCATCTTACAGTCCATTTAACCAATCCACACTTCCTTAGAAATATGGTACCATCTTCATGATACCATCTACATGTTTTGTTAGTCTTTAAAGTGCTACCAAACTATTTGTTTTTTAAGTTTTTTCTGTCTCCTTATCTTGCTGCTCTGTTTCAAACAGGGAGCAGCTCCATTTAGCAGCTGTTTGACAATGCTCTGCCCTTCCTCCTTCCCCCTGCCAATCAGCTGACCTCCCTGACTGCATGGGCCCTGAGACTCAAATGGCAGTGCAGGCTCCATGCTGTGCCGGGCAGAGGGAAGGGGCGGGGCTGAGCTCTCAGCTGTGTGCCAGTGAAAATCAGCTTGTGTGCCATTATGGCACGTGTGCCATAGGTTGCCGACCCCTTGTTTTGATCATTCTCAGTATACGGGGAACAGGATTCAATACTGGTCAGTTGCCCTGCTAAGTGCATGTTTCATACATACAGTATCTGTATGAGCAGAAAGATGTGTGCAGTGGGTCTGCTATACTGCAAGCCTTCTGATAATGTAACATAGTAGCCTCAAGAGTCCAAAGTATAACGTAGTACTTTTTGGAGACTTGCTGTAGGATATTGCTCACATTACATTGATAAATTTGCTCATGTAATATGTAACTGTATCTGATGATGGATTTTTTAAAATAATTCACCACCTTATTTCAAAACAGATGCGTTGACCCATAGCTTACAATGTACACATGCAAATCTCCATCATTAACTAACTTCCCCTTATTCATTTCAATGCCTATATCTTCTAACCAATTATGCCCAACAAATCACATCTGCCGCGGTAGAGGAGAGAGAAAGAGAGAAGGTTACATAAATTTAGTATGTCAAAGAGCTGCCAACACCCAATGTTTTTGGTCAGCAGAAAACACAGTTGTTCCTTTGAGATAATTGTATATGGGCACAGTAGGTCAAGTTGCAGTTCTAGCCTACCAGGCTTGGCTTAATCATATGTCATAACAGCAAAGCTCTCAATTAATTCTTTAAAGTCAGAATTGTCTCATTTTGTTCCCTCTATTGATAAAGTCGATCATACTGTGTAATTTGTAGTTTTAATGAAGGTTGCTTATGGACTGTGGGCCATGGGCCGTGCTCACATTACTTTTTGAAATAGTCCTACTGAAGGAATTGGGTCATTCTGTGAATAAGTGGGAAAGGATGTAGACCATCCAAACTTACAACCATCCAGTCAGCACAGAAGCCAGCTAGCCAACAGATTATTTGATGAGTGGATCTAGTAGTGCGGCTTGTTACCAAAGGGCATGACCCAAAGATCACTGAATTCAATGGGAATCTTTCCATTTGTTTCAGTGAGCTTTGACTCATGTCCTGAATTCTGTGCAATGTGAATAAGTGGTCATCAGTCACTGAAATAACATTACATTTTTAATTTTCATATAAGGAAAGGTGTGAGTGACACCGGAGAGACACTTTCCTGGTGACTTGATTATATGGGCAAAACATTATTCTTATCACTGAGGTTTTCATTGAAAGCTGAGCCCAGAAAAGTTCTTAGTCTACTATTCAAATTTGGATGTGATTTTTTTTTAACATCTTCCACATTGGAAAATGCTCCAAGACCCTTTATCTAACTGCTTTTATCGCCCATGAACCGACCACCGATGTTAATCATTATAAAATATACTACAGGAAACAAAGGGTAGGAATGAATGGTAAATTTTCAGAATTGAGAGAAGTAACTAGTGGTATCCCCCAAGGGTCCGTACTGGGACCAGTCCTATTCAACCTATTTATAAATGATCTGGAGAAAGGGGTAAAGAGTGAGGTGGCAAAATTTTCAGATGATAGTAAACTGCTCAAGATAGTTAAGAACAAAACAGACTGTGAAGAGCTTCAAAAAGATCTCATCAAACTAAGTGATTGGGCAACAAAATGGCAAATAAAATTTAATGTTGATAAATGTAAAGTAATGCACTTTGGGGAAAAAATAATCCCAACTATACATACAATATAGTGGTTGAGGTAGAGGTCTATAAAATCATGACAGGTATAGGGTAAATAAGGAAAAATAGTCCAAAAAAGAGCTAGATAAATTCATGGAGGTTAGGTCCATCAATGGCTATTAGCCAGGATGGGTAGAAATGGTATCCCTGGCCTCTGTTTGTCTGGAAATGGGAGACACGTGAGGATTACCTGTTGTGTTGCCTCCCTCTGGGGCATCTGGTATTGGCCATTATTGGAAGACAGGATATTGGACTAGATGGACCTTTGGTCTGACCCAGTATGGCCATTCTTATGTCCTTATATTCCATAACATAAGAACTAGGGATCACAAAATGAAATTAATAGGTCGCAGGTTTAAATAAAAAAAAAAGAAGTTTTTCTTCACACAGCACATAGTCAACCTGTGGAACTATGGGTGACAGGAGAGGGATCATGTGAGGATTCCTTGTTCTGTTCACTCCCTCTGGGGCATCTGCATTGGCCACAGTTGGAAGACAGAATACTGGGCTAGATGGACCTTTGGTCTTGACCCAGTATGGCGGTTCTTATGTACAGTGTCAGTCGCAGGCTATTAATTTTACCTTGGTGAATGGGCATTGTGTGAGGCAGATAGGCAGACAAATAACACACCTCGTATGCAGTAATATAATATATGTATCTTGGTCTTCTTAAAAAAGTGAAAAGCATTTCTTTCCAGATTTACACTGCAAAATGCATTTAGAAATAACAGCTTTTAATTAAAGTACATTTTCTGAGCTCCACCGGGCATCTTCTCCATTATCTTGCAGAAGATAATGGTGGTGACAGGAGAACACAGCAAAAGTATATCCGTTTTTAAACATCGGTTTTGTAATCAATAGAAGATTCATGGTTACAGAGCCATCTCTAAAGGGTCCTGGGGCCCAGAACAGTTGCCCAGGCCCCATCCCACCTCTTCCTGCTTCCACCCTCATTCCACCCCTTCTCTGAGCCCCACCTATACTCCACCCCACCCTCTTCCTCACCCTTCTCCACCTCCTTGTGTCCTATTGTACCCCTTCCCTGAAGCCCCCTCCTCCAAGATATATCACTGAGGGGATTATGTGGGGGCATGGCATGGGAGGACAGGAAGGGTTGGCCCCACCCTGCACTCTGTGGCGGCCAGAGTCAGAGAGACACCGCCACCCCCGCCACCCAGCATGCTGTGTTCCCCTGAGCTCTCATGACTTTATTCATAGCTGGAGTCCCTGCTGATAATAGGGATGCCAGGGGTCTAATTCTTGAGGGCCCTGATGGCTCCAGCCATCCAGACTGGAAGTCTGCTGGCTGCTCACAGGAGGACAGGCAGCCTCTGTGTCCAGGTCCATGTAGCTTCCTGAAGCTCCTGGCTTGTATGGAGGTATGCAGTGAGTGAGGGAGGGGTGACTCAGAGAAGGGGCCTGGCAGGAATGGGGCCTCAGTGAAGGGACAGGGAAGTGGCAGGGCAACGGTGTTTGGTTTTCTGCAAATAGAAAGTTGGCAATCCTAGCAGATAATGAACTCACATACATAGTGTATATGGGTCTGAACAAAAACCTTCAGTCAAAACACCCCCAAACTTTGGGACAATGAGGATGCAGTTCTGCACTTCATCTTGGGCTCATTTCTAGATGAGACAGCTTAACTTCTGTACCAGAAAAAATAATGGAGCATATAATTAGGGAATCAGTTTCTAAACATATAGAAGATAATAAGGTAACAAGTAACAGCAAATTGTGTCGAACCAACCTGATAGCTTTCTTTGACAGAGTTACAAGCCTTGTGGAGAGAGGGCAATTGGTAGATGTGGTATATTTAGACTTGAGTAAGGCTTTGTATGACCTTCTCATTAACAAACTAGGGAAATACAACTTAGATGGAGCTACTATAAGGTGGATCCATAACTGGTTGGATAACTTTTCCCTGATTGTAGTTATAAATGGTTCACAATCATGCCAGAAGAGCCTAACAAGTGGGGTTCCCCAGGGATCAATTCTGGGTCCGGCATTGTTCAGTATTTCATCATGGTTTAGATAATGGCATAAAAAGTACGCTTATAAAGTTTGCAGATGATACCAAGCTGTGAGGCGTTGCAAGTACTTTGAGGATAGGATTATAATTCAAATTTATTATAATTCAAAGTATTATAATTCAAACTGGAGAAATGGTTTAAGGTATATAGGATGTAATTCAGTTAGGACAAATGCAAATTATTCCACTTAAAAAGAAACAGTCAATTGCATATATACAAAATAGGAAATGACAAACTAGGAAGGAGTACTGAAGAAAGGGATGTAGGGGCCACAGTGGACTACAAGCTAACTATGAATCAACAGTATAACACTGTTGCAAAAACAAACATCATTCTGGGCTGTATTAGCAGGAGTGTTTTAAGCAAGACACAAGAAGTAAATTCATGATGCTGATCATGTCTCAACTAGAGTATTTTGTCCAGTTCAATGCACTGTATTTCAGGAAAGATGTGAACAAATTGAGAAAGTCCAGAGAAGAGCAACAAAAATAATTAAAGGTCTAGAAAACATGACCTGTAAGAGATGACTGAAAGAATTGGGTTTATTTAGTCTGGAAAAGAGATGACTAAGGGGGGACTTGATAATGTTTCAATTACCTACAAGACTGTTAAGAGGATGAAGGAGAAAAATTGTTCTCTTTAACCTCTGATGATAGGAAAGAAGCAATGGATTTAAATTGCAGCAAGGGAGGTTTAGGCTGGACATTAGGAAAAACTTCCTAACTGTCAGATTGGTTAAGCAATGGAATAAATTGCCTGGGGAGGTTGTGGAATCTCCATCATTGGAGATTTTTAAGTGCAGGTTAGACAAACACCTTTCAGGGATCATCTAGATCAGTGTTTCTCAACCAGTGATACGAGTACCTTCAGGGATACTCAAAAGAAGTCTGGGGGGTACATCAACACAACTGAAATTTGGAGAAAACTGAATTTTTGTTTTAAGTTTTACAGGGCTTTATTATTTTTGTACTTTTTACACCCAAACATTTCATTGCCCGCCTGGCTATGATTAAGTTGTTTAAACAAATGTGTTGCAATGGTAGAAAAAAAATTATGTGTCTGAAAACTGCATGTACTGGGGGTACTCTTTTTTTTAAAAAAAAGGGGTACTTTATATAAAAAAAAAAAGGTTGAAAAACACTGATCTAGATTACGCCATGAGTTCAGGAGACTGGAATTGATGACCTCTTGAGCTCCCTTCCAGTCATTTGATTCTATGAAATGTCTTGAAATATGAAAACTCAAAATGTTACTCAGTGACAAGTGGCCTCCAGTGTAAAAGTGCACTTTTCAAAGTAATTAAGTGTTGGACTAACTCCTGAACATTTCTGAACATCCCACACTAAGATTTAAAACAAAACCTTTGAATGCTGTAATTCTGATATTTAGTCTGGATGGGGAAAGGAACATAATATTTGATGTGGACTCACATAGGGAATAATTTTTTATAATAATGACTATTACCAGACAGGGATCTTATTTCAATTTAAATCAAAATTACATGCAGATCACTGTATGCATAGACAAGACTTGCTTCCCCTACGGCAAGTTTCAAGTCACCCTGGCCTAAATGGATATAACCATCTTTTTTTCCCCTTTTTCTTTCTAGTCTTAGTGATTTAGTTCAACACATCTAACCATTATTTTGTGATGTACTTTGCCTTACTGATAAATACCCAGGACTGTTCTCTCTAATTATGTTAAGAGATTGATGGCAGTGGATAGAAACTAATGCACAATGCATCTTTACAAGATGGGTGTGCTAACTTTCAGTTTAACATGCATCTTCTGAGGCAAAAAGGCTTTGAACCTCAGATTGATCCTGCATTTATATTTAAGCATTTAAATTCTGGCTAAATTGCAGTGTTTTGAAACCACAAACTGTTGCTTAAAGAGCTTTTCTCATAACACGGCTCATTACTCTGTGCTATTCAGCATTTGCCAAAAATCTTTGGTTTTTCTTACCACCCCAACCCATTGCTCTGTTCTCTACCATCAAAATGTCCACAAGAATGAGCGGCGCAAAGCTAATTCCCCTGTGGCTATTTCAAACTACACAGTATGGGCTCATCCTTTGATCCCTCCTCATGACTTTATTTCATTATCTCTTAAGTATAAGGAGGAAAGTTAATGACATCATAAAAACCAGAACTCTATAAAAGATGTTTCTGCTGATTTACTGCCAATGTACTAGCAGCATGTCATATAACTGCCCATTAAAGATGGTGAGCTGCTTTCCTGCCCACAGCTTTCCTTATTGCTAGCACATTTATTTATGGCCAGATTATAAAGATTGGGTGTGCACTGTAAATCAAAACTTATTTTATAGTGCATATAATTAACCCTTTAATTATTGTATTAAGGTTCAGTCTCCCTTTTCTAGGTATAATTAAAGATGCCTGCTTGTGCTCATGGGGATTAATTTATATATAAAGAGAATAAAATTCTTGCTTTTTCACCGAGAGAAATTTCGTTGTGTTCTGTTAAGCATTACCAAAGGCATCCTAATTAATGGTGATTGTGCAAGAGAACACTGGAAATGGATTAATTGGTTACACAACATTGACTTTTAGCTACCTATTAAGTAAGTCCCAGGAAACTGAACTTCATTTCAAAATGCTCTCCAGAATGTTCGTGTTCTAAGGAAATCCTCTCTTCATCCAGTGAGAGCAGGAATTCTGTATAAATCTGTAGTGGGCAACCTACAGCCCATGGGCTGCATGCTTTATGTGACCTGAAAGACATTTTGTTTACCATTGCCCACAGGATTGCCAGATACCTCTTGTGCTTCCATGTAACTTTTTTCCTACTGGTATTTCTAACATGACACACATGTAAAACAAGGACACGTGAAGTGAGATGAGTGCTGTCTGCACACAACATTGACAGTGAGAGCTGTGTACTCTCTCTGCATCCAATCAAAGCACTGCTATCGTTCAGTCGGCCCACCCTGCAAATTCTAGGCACAGAAGTGCAGTTAGCAAAGCGACCCTAGCCTGCGAGACCATCTTGGTTATGACAGTCTTGTGGCCCATTGAAATGAAGAAGGGTCACTCGTGGTCCACTCACTGGCCTAGATTGCCCTTAACTGATGTAAGTGATTTAAGAAGTCATTATTCAGGGCCCATTTTCCACTAGAGAATTTATCTTCCCAGCCCAACATCAGCCACTTATCTATCCACTGATGCATAGGCCCTTATACAGTACAGCATGCTTAACTTTTTCTGTGTGAGCTATCCCAGTAGAATCAATGGCCATTGATTTTAAGAAGTGGCTAGTGATTTGAGACACCTGAAAAGGAGCCTGATTTTCAGAAATGAAAGTGTTCCTCAAAATCAGGCCCTTTTAAAAAAGAAAAAAGGTCTTTTAAATTGGGGACCCAAAAGTTGATGCACCCCAAATCTCTAGTCATTTCTGTAAAACCCACAGGGGAGGGGGCGGCTGTTCACATGCTTTAGGTTGACCATGTTTGAGTCCACAGTCTCGTCTAATAATACAGATATGCTCTTGAGATTGTAAAATATTGGCACTGGAGCTTAGTCCTAGCATAGTGTGTGCTATCATCAATTTAAAGTATTTACCTTGTCAAACAATGTTAGGCATTTTCTCCTTTGTACCCAGTTGGATTGCTCTGGTTTAATTTTGTTAATCACTAATTGCTGACAGAAAAGAGCGCTTCCTTGAAAGAAAAGGAAGAATACAGCTTTCTGTTCTCATCACTGATTGCTTCCTAAGACAGAAAAGAAAAAAATATATGATAGCTGTTTTACTTAGATTTTTCGTATCTATTGTATGAATTTTGGATTTCATATACAGTACTGATAGCAGGTCATAGAAATCTATATCCATACCAATGACATTTTGTCTTATATTAAAGAGATTCTTTTTCCTGGATGGTGAAAATGTCTGGCTGAGCTTTTGGGGTTCTTTGTTTTTTTCTCCCTCTGGGAGTCAGGAAAATCATATATGGGCATGCCTGTGACTTCTTGAGCTCAGCTTTTCATGTGCAAGTGATGAAACAGGAGAAAGTTCTAACAAAGTCATACAGAAAAATAATAAAATAAGTTACAAATTATATTCCAGTGCTTTGATATATGGTTGTGATTTATAGCAAGATATTTGTGGAACCTCTACAAGTGGTTTGTTCCTTCAGTAAGTAGAATTACACTAATAATAGTGTTTAAAAATAGGATTTTATTATGCATAAACTGGACCCTTGTTGTTGGTCTCTTTTTTCATGATCTTGAGAATGCAGTGGATATTTTTCAAGTTTAAAACAATGCTGCCTTCCCAAGTATTTAACTCTACCCTCCATATAATATTTTACTTATGATATATGCACTTACTGGGAAGTATAAGGGTAAAGGAGACATTCCGGATACCTAGGTTTAAACATTAGTTTTAGAACCTGTCAGAATAGAGAAGGCTTTGGAGTGAATATATTTTAACACATTTCCTCTAAGGTGCTAATTCAGCTCCTTAACTTACACAAATAAGGTGAGTGAGATGATGTCTACTGTTGGACCAGCTTCTCTTAAGAAGAGACAAACTTTTGAGCTTACACAGAGGAGCTGTGTGTAGGCTCGAAAACTTCTGACCAGGAAAAGTTGGTCCAGTAAAATATATTACCTCACCCATTTTGTCTTTCTAATATCCTGGTACTAATTCAGCTACAACAGCACATATGTTCTTTAGTTTAGTCAGACAGTGCCTTTGAAGACCCAAAGTTTGTGTTCAAGACATAGTTTGATACTTTGGCCTGAATAATCGAAGACTTCCCTGTTGTTTGCGATTCCAAAAGACCAGGATTGTATTCTCATTGAAAATCTGTCCAAATGAATGAAGAATTGTTTTCTCAATGCTAGGATACTAATTAAAAGTAAAACTAAGTTTCCAAGCCAAAGTATTTGTTTCCCAAAACTATCATGCTTGTCACTGGTAAGAGTGTTCAAATCCACCCAAAGGAAGCAGCCTGAAGAATAAATTAACTTTTATTTCTTAGACGAGATCAGGTGTTTTGGGAAAGCTTTCAGTATCAGTGGACTAGTAAGAGTGGAGCTTGTGATTCTAGTACCAGAATCAAAATTGTCTAAATACTTATGTAACCCCCTCTATACTCCCTGGCTTATTTGGGAGCAGGCCATACTCACCTGTGTGCCTGGGCACCTGATGGTTTTAACATAAAAAGAGATCCTGAGGACCTCAGTGGTGATGTTGTTTAGTCGGGATTCCCTATCCATCCCCTTGCTTTAGTCCCTTGCTTCTAAAAGAACATACAATAGCAGTGCGTCCACCGGGCTGGCCCTGTACACACTTAATGGTGTGACTTGGGATCCTCCAGGAATAAAATTATTCCAGTAATATTCTGGACTTAACTCCAAAGCAACAACTATAAATAATATACATCTAATTGATTAAATTAGAATTAACACACCTTTACTTAACAACTTAAAGAAACAGGGTTTAAAGGACCAGAAGCAAATAAAATCAATTAACAAAGTGCACAGAAATAAAGGAAACTTATCTAACTGGCATTTACACTGACACCATTTATTCCACCCAGAAAGTGCAGTCCTATGGATCTCAGAGTCCCAGACACTTGCTCATGTGGGCGCGCTTGGTGGTCTGCAGCTGAAGTGGAGACAGCACTGTGCAGGTTCTATGTATGTCAGTCCTGGCAGCCAGCTGCAAAATCTCTCTGCCACTGGAGCAGGCCCCACCAAATGATAGCAGCTCTGGTTCACTGGACAGATCACTCTGGTTCTCTTTGGACCCAGAATCCGTCTGCTTTCTGTGCTCTGTCTCAGGCAGCAATTTTCCAAAGAGCCACAGTAACACATGTAATACCTTTTATGCAGGCCTTTCTAAGGCACAGCCGAAGTCTCTCACTGCCAGGGACAATCACCAACAGCCTCTGATCCAAGCCCCAGCAGGCTCGCAGTAACAGGCTCTCACTTCCAGCAGCAATTCCTGGAGTGGAAAGGGCTCCACATCCCAAAATGGAGCCCACCAACCCACTCTCTCCCTGCTTGGAAGAGAGCAAGCGTTTTCCCCTCCTTTTTCCTAAGGGCTTATGAGAATTGTTGTCTCTAGGGCTAGATTGCAGCACAAAGGATCCTCCCAGTAACAGTCAGAGGCTCCTATATAGAAAGGGGACTACACTTAAACATTGTATTTGCTATGAGGCTTTTATCTTTCATGAGCACTTATACGGACGGGAAGAAATGAGAAGCTCAGCAAGATTCCCAGTTTATAATATGACAAATCATCAATTAATATAATTCCTGAAATAAAACATGCTCTTCAGCTGTCCACATTTAAACTTGAAGATAATAGATTTGGAAGAGAGGTTTCTAATGATTTGCTAGGTGATTTGGATTAATTTACAAGGAAAAATGCTAATACTGGTAGTATATTACCCTCGGGCCAAATGAAAATCACACTATAACAAAAGAATTAAACATATAAATGATGGCTCGTGTGTGATCTTCTAGGTTGATTGGATAGTCTGATCATTTTACTTAAGCCACTAATGAATGCATATATGATTAGCGAGAGCATTGAACAACATCACTATAATTCTGATCTCATGAGCTATAGGAAATATGTGGTAAATATACCCCTGTGGCAGTTCCATTAATTAAAAATGATAAGAGCAAGATTATGGAATTGCAAAACCTTTACACAAGTGTGTTAGTAATCGGAATCATGCCTTGCCACACTGAAAAGCATTTATGGAACAAACTATACAAGAAATCTTGGAAATCCATCAAATAGGGAGACATATGCAAACAATCTACCTGGGGGAAATATGTAGAGAGCTGTTATCAGACTCATTATATCAGTTTTTCCTGTCAGTACTAGAATCAAGACCATTATAACTTTACAGAGACTGTCTAGAGCAGTGGTTCTCCAGCTTATTTGATTGTGCCCCCTTCTTTGTTTCTGTAGTAGTTTATCCCTTCCCCTCCCACAGAAGTACATATACTGATTTTTAAAAAGAAGCATGCAGTTCACACTAAACTTTAAAAACAGTAAGGCCTTGATTCAGACAGAGCCAATGATCTATTGCAATAAGAGAAAAAGCAAAACTGTAATTGTGGTCACTGCTAGTTACAATTAAATGTACACACTAAGGATGTAAAATCCCACTGAATTGGTTAACTGGTTAAATGTGCTGGTTAATCAGTTAACCAGTTAAATGGGGGTAAATGGGGTGGCGGTGCTCCAGCCTGGCTGATGTGGAGTGGCCCCCCCACACCCAATGTGGCTGGGCTGGAGTGCTATCCCACCCGCGCACTGCAGGCAGGGGCTGCTCCAGCCTGGCCAAAGCTGGTCTGGAGGAATCTGCTTTGCTAGTTATTCATTGCTGTGGGTAAAATGTGAGCAGTGAGGGTCTCCCTCCCCTGCAAAAAAATATGAATTTCTCATACCTCTCCCTCCTAAAATATATTCCACTTTCACCTGTTTGTGAACCTCTTGTCTAAAGAAACTGAAATCCAGCTAAAGCTAGAATTAATGCAATGGGTCCAGTGTTCCCTGTAAACTGGCAGACCACCCAGGAGGGATTCAGATGCTACCCAACTGATTAGCAGAGCACTCACAGCTTGCAGCATGTGTTTCTACTGGTGGTGCACGTTTTCACATGCCTTGGTGCACATATAGGGTTGCCAGGTGTCCGGTATTGAACCAGACAGCCCCGTATTTGTGCCTTCCATCTGGTAAAAAAATTCAGAAAATACCGGAATTTTCTGTTTTTCCCTAGGCCCAGCTCGGGCGCCCAATGGAAGACCGCTTGGTACATGCTGGAGTGGAGGGTGGGGGGAGTGGCCCGAGAATTAAAGGGACTGTGACTGCATTTTGGCCCTGGTCCCTTTTTTGGTGGGGGGGGGTTCGGTATTTTTTGTGAAACCATCTGGCAACCCTGTGCGCATAAAAAAAATTATTCTGCCTAAGGATAGAAAATATGAGAGAATATTGAATAAGAATATAGAGTGGCTATAGAGGAAAATGGAGGAAATATCTATATATAGGTTGAACCTCTATAATCTAGTGAACCTCTCACCCTAGGAACCTGACTGGTGCTGAATCAGAGAATTTGGGAGGTCAGTATTGTCTAGCAGCATTGCCAACACTTCCTCTGCATACTGGGCTCTTAGAAGATACTCAGGGATAAATTACAGCTAACAGCACAGAACACTGAGAGCCAGGGCTGGTGTCTGTAAAAAAACTTCATGGGACTGCAGGAAACTTGGCCAGACCCATGATGAGTGACTATCTGGCTGATTAAAATCATGCTGGAGCATGGATTTTGCCAGATCAGTGTGTACTGGACTAGAGAGGTTCCACAATCCTATAATAGTGCATTTAATTGTTGCTATTATTTATGTGTGTTGGAGGATAGCCATGAGGCCTGGACCAAGCATCACATGTCATTGTGCTTGGCACTGTGCAAAGAGACAGGAACAGACAGGTGCTTACCTTCTAATAGATAATTGATAAGGGGAGCAACGGACACAGTGATTTACCTGAAGTCATATTGGATGTAAGTGGCAGAACTGAGAGCAGAATGCAGGTCTCCCAGTTTCCAGCTCAGCATCTTTCCCACTGGACCTTGCTGCCACTCAGATTTTGCTTCTCTCTCTCCATATGATTCAGTTCAGTAATTGCCTCAATTCAGTGTAGATCTCTGTCTTCTCTATGTAGAATGGTCCTTTGAGAATTCTGCTAGCTTCTTACATTGCATCAATCATCAGGGTATCTGAAATTTGCTCACCCATTTTATATCCAGCTCACTCTCCCCCTCTTATCAATTTTCCAAACAGGGATGGGTGGATGGATGAGTGCATATTTCTCTTCCCCCACATATCCTCATGCAGTCTATCTAAAAAATAATCATTCTCCCAAACCCCTTCCCCTGCAAAATAGTGAAGTTACACATAAGCAATTGACTTTCAGTAATCTTCCCCATTCTCAGTCTCTTCTGTGATACTCCTGCTTGGTCATATTTAAATACTATAAGGATCATTAACTTTAAAAGTTATAAGCTAATGCCTTACAACTGAATCTCCTATATTGTTTCAGAGACAGTATATTTTCACTTGGACAGTATATTTTCACACACCTGCTTGTGTGTATAGCACAGAACTTGAGGTTTTATATTGCCATCAAGCGAATGGGGTTCAGCGTCATGTGGTAGCTGAACGATTCAGTTTTCTCTCTCCCTCTGGAATTTTAAAAACAATGATATAATTTGATGTAGCCATCCAAGCCCCTTGCTTCCCAAATGCAGAGTGATTGAAGATTGGTCATCTGAATACTTGTAAGCAGATTCCAATCTTCTCCAAATTTCCCCTTTTGATAGAGTAATGAGACCAGGGTAGGTTAAATCACAGCTGCCAGGTGGGGGCATATTAGATTTTTAAATTCCACACTGGAAAACCCTAATGGGTTTTCTTTTCATTTGCCACAGAGTGTTTATTATATTTTGATGCAACACTTCGGCTATCTGCTTTCAATAAATGCCCATCCTTGAGCTGTAACTCTTAGTATATTCATTAGAAATAAAATTACCATGAGTGATAGTCTGATGCATTTAGAAATTATTGACTTTAAAGACACTTGTAAAGGATTAAAAACGTTGGTATTCATTCCCAAAGACTGTATTCTTGACTGTACCATTAAAGTCTTATAACTTTTTAACATTCTAAAAAAGCAGTATGTTCAAGCACCTGATGTATTTAGAATTGTAAAAATGGCTCAAAATTACTGTGGTCTTTTCCTTTAGAGCATGATGTTATAATCAAAGTCTCATGCTTTTGTTTGTTTTTGTTTGGTGAGAAATCAACTAATCACTGTTCCTCTTCATAAAATAGATCTTTACAAATCACAGTGTGGAATATCAGACATCTAACTTAGATTGTCACAAGTCAAAATAGCTGAGGAAATGGGTTCATATGTTGTGCACACTTCTGTTGGGTAGCTGAATCCTCATGCAGTACTTCCCCACATTTCTCCAGTTCAAATTAAATATCACTCATCTACCTCTGAGATCCTGCTTTCTTTCCAAAGAGAAAAGGCATCAATCATTATGGAGATAAGAACAAAAGTGGGATAGGTTTTCCCTTCCCCCATTTCTGTTACCTGTCTTATCCTTCTCTATCATCATTGCTATGCCTCCCACCTTCACTCCTCCTACCATTCTAAGGTCTCTAAGCTATCTCTAATTTTTAAATATTGTTGACAATTGAAACAGTTGGGACCAAGCTCTACTAATGGATGGATACAATACTCCAACAGCTGCTACAATGGAAGTGAATAGGAAGGAGTTATTAAGAAATACCTAAAGGCATGATTTGGCCCTTTCTTTCCAATTGATGCTGCCATCTACTCTCGCTGATCTCCTACTTTCTCCAAGACACTTGGTTCTGGTGTTCATTAAGCCTTTTTCCTATAAGTGACTAGCTGGCAGGATCAGCAGAGAGTGGGCCTGGCATACCTAGCTGTGGCATTGGCAACATGAAGAAGGTTTTAAATTCCCAGTAAATTCTTCATTTCCACTCCATACCTTTGTTGGGCTGGAGAAATGCAGGCATGATAGAGTGTAGGTCTGGAAGCCTAGAAACATTAAGTCTAATCTGACTCTGATATGCACTGTACTACACCACTCTGTCTCAGTTTCTCTAAAACTGGGGGGATGATTTTTACTGCCCTGCCTAACATGTTAAGGATTAATTAAACAATGCTTGCAAAGTGCTTAGAAGATGTAAACATATTATAAGTGCCAAGTGGTGTTTTTGGATGTCTGACATTTTACATAAGCTTTGGCAGTGGCTTGGTTAATGAATTCACTATATTTAATTGTTCAGACAACTGCCTACTCACCAGCACTGTTCAGACAACTTTCTTCTTAGCAAATTAAACATATGTTCTTTGTCATTATCACAGTTTTGTTAATATCTTTACAGACACTTCATTTTCCAATACTTCCTTTTATTGTCAGAAAGGAGTTCTGGAGTGTTGCAGAAAGACAGAGCAAGTGACTACATGCTATATACCATAATGTAAACTGCATTGCCTTGTTTAAATCTGGCTAGTTATTATATAGCCTGTAGCCAGCAGAAATAATTTTTATCTCAGCATGAAATACCACTTTTTTCAGTCTGTTTAGTTTTCCATTAAGATCATTGCAGCTCCTTCAAGGTTATGGGGGAAAGTGTTGTTTGATTTCTCTTTCATCATCTAATTTTAATTATTCACACCATTGGCTTCACTAAGTTTAAGCACCATAACATTACTTATAAAGCAATGATCCTCAGAAAGAGAAAAATTGGTCTAATTTTTGTGAAGGCTGAAATCCCATCGCCACTTAATAGTCAGGTCTCCCTATTTATGACAATTTGATGCTACTTCATTCCCTCCACCCCACCGCCCCCGTGATTCTGTAGCTACATGAACTCTTATTTTAATTAGGGATGTTAGATAACAGGTAATAGAATAGTAAACTAACCACATGAATTCTTAGCGATTAGTCAACTATTCGATAGTCCCCAGGAGCTGGGCCAGCACTCCCTACCACCTTGCTCTGCTGCCTCTGTATCAGAGGCAGCAGCGCAGGATACTAAGCGAGAGCTGGTCCTCAAGGGGAGCCAGTTTAAAAACCAGCTCCCTCACAGACTTGCTACCTGCTGCCCTGTTCTGCTACCTCTGATACAGAGGAAACAATGTGGGGTGGCTGCAGCCCCAGTCTGCAGAGGGTCTGGGCTCCTTGTGGAGAGAGGCTGCTGTGGGGGGAGAGAGTGGAGGAGGCTGCCACGAAGCAACCTTTCCATGGTGGCCTGGGTTGGCTTCTGTCAGGGACCCAAGCTTGCCAGAGCCCACTGCAGAGGCAGCAGTGCAGCCAGGGTGAGGGTGGGAGGTGAGCAGGAGGTGTTATACTTAGAGAACTAGATGGGATCTTTTGCAGGGAAATAAGGCAAAACACCACATTTATTGGTAATACATATATCGGTCAATACTTTATCATATGCATATGATAAATTACAGTCACACACACACACACACACACACACACAAGTTCACTCCAACTTGTTGTTGTTACCAACTAGTTGCTCCTCCTAACTGCACTGGCCTGGTGAGTTAGTTGGGGAAGGGTTGAAACGATGCTCCAATGCTGACAAGATGAAACCCTGGGATCCCACTGCAGAATACCTTAGGTTTATAGTGGCTTCCCTCTCATGCAAATCCATACCAGTTTGTCATCACATGCATACACAAAATCTGTGTGAGTTGTCATACGCATAAGCAGTTAGTCATCTGTGGTGCCTTCTTCTGGGTATTGTCGTCATGCTTCCACACTTATCTTCAAAGAGGGTGCTTCCAAAAGCCGACACTGCTGACTCCCAAAGCCTTGTTCAGTCTTCTTTCAATGAGCCCACTTGACAGGTCTTATTGTCCTTGGAGGTCTTATTGTCTAGCTTCCATCCCCTCTCCAACTGTTGCAGCTGTCTGGAGGTGCTTGCCTTTCACACCTTATCCATTCACACCTCATTCATTCAATAGGGCGATCAATTAAATAAAAGGGGAGAGATCGATTCTGGTACAAAGACATTCTCTTTACCTTAACTATTCTTAGGGACTATTACAACAAGACTTCATACAAATGCCTTAATTCAAAGTTTCTACACTCTATATGAAAAGGTACAAAGTTTCTATATAAAAGGACATAATACAAAGTTATATGAAAATGAAGATTATGTAGTATGGAAAGACTTAATACAAGGTAAATGAAAAGGCTTAATACAAATGAAAATTATACAAAATTACATGAAGATGCTTAACACAGAGATTTATCATTTTTAAGATGTTTAATACAGAGATTTATCTACATCTGCACTGCCGAGCAGCTTTTAAGCTGACTCCCCTCAGCCCTGGCTCCTGTTCCCGCCCTTGTAGCCTCTGATACTCTGATACAGAAGCAGCAAAGGGGATGGAAAAGGCAAGTAGTCAAATAGATTAATCGATTAACCTAGGCTTATTGGTTTATCATCTAGTCATCTATTCATTGCCATCCCTAATTTTAATAGTCACAATCTTCCTGTAAATCAGTCAGTCCAATCCTATTTTTAGAGGCATCAGGTCTAACTTATAAGATCCATACTGCAGCATTTGTTAACTGCTGTTTGCACTTCTGAAGCTCTGTTTACAAATATAACTTAGGTGGGACGCTTAACTGAGATATCAGGAAGCCCAGGCTGAACAAAGCACAAAAAAGCAAATAGAGAAATGTTGTGGCAAACCAAAACCTAAAACCCCAATGCATTGCCAATTCAATTTTCTTCAGTACTTTATAAATTAAAACAGGAAAATGAAAAAACATTTTCAAACTCCCTGTCTTGTTTGTCTTGAAGGTGGTTTTTTTGGGTCTAAATGCCTTGTTAACTGTAGTAGTAGTGGTGGTGATTGTTATGGTAATGCTGAGGATGATAATGCCCAGGAAAAAATGGGCCCCATGTTCAGTGCTTGGCTTTGTCCTTCTGATTAATGTTGGCCAACTACCATCTTCAGTCTTCTTACCACTGTCCAAACCAGACAGGGAAATTGTTAGCATCTTTCTAACAAACTGTTCCTCAATTTGGGTTATTCCTATAAAGGTGCCATCTTGATTTTCTGGCAAATATAGACAGAGCCTTAATGTGCAGTAGGCCAGACTTTAAATAATACTGTGGTCTAGGAAACAAATTAGTCTTTTGCTGTAAGCCTAGTACACTGCACAAATGATATTAATTCAAATCAGACAGCCCTTCCTTGTGCCACATTTCCATTGACTAATTGAATGGGACTCTCAACTGCACTGCTATTCAACTGCAGAAAAAAAAAATTGAAGGGAAAAATTCTGCTCTCTGTACCCTAAGTTTTTTGCCCCAAAAGACCTTAAAAAAAAAAAAAAAAAGAAAAGAGAAAAACCAGCTGCAGTCTCTGGTAGCTGACCTCTTATTTTGAGGCATGCAGACACACACAGACAGATCTTCTGTTCTTTCAAGGCCACAAGAATCAAATCATCACATTAAAAAGTGATTTTTATTACAAAACAAAAGACATACTTGATAAAGCATACTTGGTTGCTAGATGTTACAGAGAAACTAAGGAAAACAAAACACAGAGAAAATGTCTGGGAACAATTCTCAGATGGTAGATGGGGAAGGGAGGCAAAGATTCACACAGAGCAGTTCAAACCAAACAACAAAATAAAGAAAATACCCTGATCATAACTAGATTCACTTTTTCCCTTTACTTACTCACAATCTTCTCTTGGTTCAGTCCACGTCTATGCCCCAAATTCCTTGGTAGCATGGGTTTAAGTCACTCTGTGTCTCTTAACTCCTGATTTAACTGTCCCACACAAAGAAAGCAGACAAGGTATCTATATCCAATTCAGATTTCAGCACTCTATTTCAATTGGTTCTTCTAGTCCCTTGCCAACACCCTTGCTAGCTACCTGAAATTAACCCCTTTGCAAATTAACCCCTTAGGAGTGCTGGCCAGCATTCCTCTTATCCATTACATAGACACATTGTTCAAGCCACCTAGCCACACTCAATCAGCCAAATGGCCACTTGTGGCTAGTGGGTAGCATGCTGGACACTATGGTTATATAGCATTGTCACAGGATTAGTGTGTGCTGCTTTGAAAATGAGTGTCTTGGCTTTCCTGGAATATCAGTCTAGCACTGGAAGGCGATTATCTTGTAGCAATATTATGCATAGATTATATCTTCCTAAAGTTATCTCTTTAGTATATCAAATACAAATAAATTAAACATTTTCAAGAGCTGACATTAGGATTTTCTAGTATAGCTACAACATTTTAAAGTTGAAATAAAATTGTGAGAACTGCAAATTATTCTTTTTGAACACATAATGATGTCTGTCCCTGTGCAGTACATGATGAAGCACTATAGCAGATAGGGCAAGTAAATTAGACGGGCAGGTTATTTTCACATTTAAAAAAAAAACATGAAAAGGAACATAGGTATGTCCAAATCATTTCTTGAAGCTGTGTAATTTTAACTACAGAACATTTTTTCCTGAAAGAATGACAACTAAAACGTTGCCGTTAAAGCAATAAACAGAATTTTTAGTTGCTTGTCAAAACAAGCAGCAGTTTGCTGCTAAAGAGTCTAAGGATGCCTAACAATTGGAAGTACCATTCAAAGTAACATCTTTATTATACAATCAGTTTCTTAATATAATCTTCTCATATGAGAATAGTGTATTATTTCCCCATAATGCTGATATAGTAAGTGGACATTAAATTAATGTAAATGACAGTAGAATTCCTGTGGAATTATGTACTTACTACACTGAGATGAATGCCAAAGAAACTCTGCATGATTAAAAAGAGACAGAGTGGAGAGAGCGGGTACTAATGGATTGTCAGGGAAGGATGAGGTGAGCTGAGGCTAAACAGACTGTTGGATGTTGGAAGAAGAGGCTAGAAGCTCAGACCTAAACCCAAACCGTAAATGTCAGGAGCTGCCTGCATTTCTGGTTGTTGAAAGGAGAATGTATTTCATTCCAAAACATACGACTATATTCCTTACTAAAATAAACATCTCCCATTTTGTGAGCATTTGTGAGAAAGGTGCATACATCAGTTTGAGGTTATGGGCCATTAACTTGCATGCATTGTGATTAAAGGAAGAATTTGGCTGTATGTCTCTAGGATGGGGAGAGCTGGCCATGTGATGGCAGTGTACAGAACTGAAAATGGACATTTAAAATGTACTGCCCGCCGCATCATGCAGCGGGCCTGGCCAGATTTGAGCAGGACCCTCTTCCACCTCCCTCTGGGCCCACACACCACACCATGGGCAGGAGGCACGCCAGTTTGGCAGGGCGAGTGCAGTTCCCCACCCAAGCTGCTCTGGCCAGGCTGATCACTGGTTAACCAATTGCCCTTGTAAGCGTGCCAGTAAGGCAATGCTTACCTAAGTGGTTAGATGGTTACCTCTTTACTTCCCTATTCACAGATCACATTAACAGGTCCATGGTTGCATTACAGTAATTTACTAATCTTTAAAATAACTTGCCATCAATGTTCCCTCTTATCTTTTCCATCAATGTGCGAAAAATTTTTATGTGCACCGAGGCACGGGAGGATGTGCACCACCAGTAGAAACAAAAATGTAGTTGTGGGTGCTCGGCTAATCAGCTGGGTGGCATTTGAATCTTTCCTGAGTTGCTGCACAAGTGCATAACTTACTGGGAACACTGTTTGCCATGTTATTGGTTAGAGTATGAATTTCAGCCTCACGTTTTCATACCCTCCCAGTAACAGAGATGTCACGAAACCCCCTAAACTAAGGGTATGTCTACATTATGCAGCTTTTAGTGAGAAACCTGTAGCGACACAGCCTTGTTGCTAAAAGTCCGCTCATGTGAATGCTTTTTACCGGCACTTTTGCCAACACAAAATACTTCCACCCCCAAAGAGTGGGTTTTGCTTTGTCTGCAGCGTTTTTGCTTTGTCCGAGAAAGCAGCATTCACACGTGCACTTGACACAACAAAACCTTGTCATTTATTTATGGGCAGGCAAGGGGGGGATGGTTAAGCACCTAAGAACAACAAAAGTTCTGAAGAAAATGCCAGAGCTACCACAGATTGTCTGCTTGACCCTGCAAGCCGCTGAGCAAAGCCTTCCAACAAATAGGGTATTTACTATCAGGCCCTATGTTCACTTAATATCTCTGCTGTCTTAAGTTTTCTCATCTGTAAATGGTGATAAACTGTGCTTTGCTTCCTAGGAGATGCTGAATAAAAAGTGGTAGGTAAATGGAAATTACTATAATTGCCAGTATTCCCTTTTTTAATAGTACCAAGAGGAAAATGACCCAGCCAACTCCCTGTTTAATTAGGATTGTCACCCATCCAAAAATGCATGCTTTTCCTTGGGTCTTTCCCACATCCTTTAGCTGATGGTTAGAGACTCACCTAAATTTTTGGGAATCAGCAGATTGATATGATGTTTCAAGATAGTGAGCCAGTTGGTTTGTTGGTTTTTGCATCAAGATGTGGTTGATTTGTATCTTGGCAAAACACAAGATTGGCTGTGGTGCAATCTTATGACATGGCATGATTTAGTGCTACAGTACAAATGCAAGTAGGTGCCACGATCAGTGAAGTTTCAGTCACTAGGCTGTGTGAGACATTCTGTAAGGGTACGTCTAGACTTCATTTTTCTTTCGAAAGAAGTTATGCAAATTTGGTGGTAATTTGCATATCTTCTTCTGATTGCTTTTTTGAAAGAGTTTTTTTCGAAAAAGCAAGCAATTTAGACGTTCTTTCGAAAAAAAAACACTCTTTTTTCGAAGGAACCTTCTTCCCCAAAAATTGAGGTTTACAATTAAAAATTGAATAAATCATGTAATGCCTTTCTCATGAGCATTATTAACTACCATTGAAAGTCAATAGATATTTCTTTGTTATGCTATAAAGCAGCAGCATATAGTTAACATAGTATCATCATGCTGTTATTGTATCATCATCTTTGCCAAGACAGATGAAGCAGACTATTCCTTTTCTTGGTGGCAGTCTGTAAACATTCCTTGTAAAATGCACCAGAGATTATGTCAGGAGCAAGGACAGAGGAGTAGAAAGAGGGGAGCGAGACTATTTTTTATTTTCCAGAGCATCTTCATAGATTAGCAAGAGACTGAGTTCACTGTGCAACTGTTCAGCTCCCCAGAAATGTAAAATGGACATAATGGCATCTTGAATGATCCCAAGCACCAGGAGGTAGGGCTTTTTGACCAACATTGTTAGCATTGGGGCTGAAGGGTGTTAGAAGAAAGTGGGGAGGTGAGACATCCGATTACAAGTGGGGTCATAAATGATTGATTGCGATGTATTAACATGACTTTCCATCCAAAATTTGATTACAGGGAATCTCACTTCTTTCAGCAGTGACAGACACAATTTAAAAACCAGCTCCCTGCACAGACCGTCTGCCTGCTACCCTGTGCTGCTGTCTCTCAAAAAATGAGGAGTAATGTTAGTTCGAACCAAGCGGTTTGATTCGAACGAACGCGGCCCGGAGCGCACTTTCACTTTCGAAACAGCTGGGTTCCAAAACAGCGCGTGGCCGAGATTATACTAATGAAGCGCGGGATATTTAAATCCTGGCTTCATTTACTATTTTGAATGCCTACATTTGCATCCCTAGTTCGAACTAGGGTGCAAGTATAGACATACCCTTACAGAACAACCAAATGTGGGGTATAAGCAGATGGAAATAAGAGGCTTCCATAGAGATGGAAGGTATTTAGTGGGAGATATTTGCCTTCCCCTGAAATGTCAATATAGACCACAGCTAATCCTGGATTATATGAATTGATGCACCATTGGATTGGCCTGCTATACGAAGTCCTATGTTCCTTGGTTAAACAAAAAACTGATTAGTAGCTTGTTGTGACCCACCAATTTCTGTAACAGAGCAGGTAGTGTTCACGGTGAGCCTCCAGAGACTGTAAACACATTCAGTGACAACTTTACCTAACTTCTATACCAAAGTATTGCTAGGCAAATAGTAACAGCAGGAAACATAACAAACATTACTTGAAAGGGTTTAAATCAGCAGGAATTTTGTTTTTAACCACACAGTAATAAATGCAACATACAGTGAAGGAAAAACTACCCTAGCACATATTTGCAGTTTAATCCCATTAAAGGACAGTATGCCTCTGTTTAGAACTGTAAAAAAAGAAAAGTTCCTTCCTCTTGATGTTTTCCGCAGGAAGCACCCTTCACCTTTCATGCTCAATTATAATATTATTGTTGCACGCTGAAGCACTGAGCGATATATGTGGAATTTTCCCCTCCTAATCTAATGCACTGTTGGTTTGTGGTGCCTGCAGAGCTGAGGCTGATGCATTTTCAGTCAGAGCCTCCAATCATAGATTCGTAGAATCATAGAGCTGGAAGAGTCCTCAGGAGGTCATCAAGTCCAGCCCCCTGCCCAAGACAGGACCAATCCCAACTAAATCAACCCAGCCAGGGCTTTGTCAAGCCGAGACTTAAAAACCGCTAGGGATGGATATTCCACCATCTCCCTAGATAACCCATTTCAGTGCTTCACCACCCTCCTAGTGAAATAGTTTTTCCTAATATCCAACCTAGACCTCTCCCACTGTAACTTGAGACCATTGCTCCTTGTTCTGCCATCCATCACTACTATGAACAGCCTTTCTCCATCCTCTTTGAAACCTCCCTTCAGGAAGTTGAAGGCTGCTATCAAATCCCCCCCCTCACTCTTCTCTTCTGCAGACTAAACAAACCCAAATCCCTCAGTCTCTCCTCATAGGTCACGCACTCCATCCCCCTAATCATTTTGGTTGCCCTCCACTGGACTCTTTCCAATGCATCCACATCCTTTTTATGGGGGGAGAGGGAGGGGACTGGACACAATACTCCAGATGTGGCCTCACCAGAGCCAAATAAAGGGGAATAATCACTTCTCTAGATCTGCTGGCAATGCTCCTCCTAATTAAGCCTAATATGCCATTAGTCCTCTTGGCTACAAGGGCACACTGTTGACTCATGTCCAGCTTCTCATCTACTGTAATCCCCAGGTCCTTTTCTGCAGAACTGCTACTTAGCCATTCGGTCCCCAGCCCATAACAATACTTGGGATTCTTCCATCCCAAGTGCAGGACTCTACACTTGTCCTTGTTGAAACTCATCATATTTCTTTTGGCCCAATTCTCTAATCTGTCCAGGTCACTCTGGACCCTATTCCTGCCCTCCAGCATATCTACCTCTCCCCCTATAGAATCATAGAACCATAGAGCTGGAAGAGACCTCAGAAGGCCATCAAGTCCAGCCCCTTGCCCAAGGCAGGCCAATCCCAATTAAATGAACCCATCCAGGGCTTTGTCAAGCCGAGACTTAAACACTTCTAGGGATGGAGACTCCACTACTTTCCTAGGTAACCCATTCCAGTGCTTCACCACCCTTCTAGTGAAATAGTTTTTCCTAATATCCAACCTGGACCTCTCCCACCACAACTTGAGACCATTGTTCTTTGTTCTGCCATCTGTCACTACTGAGAACAGCCTTACTCCATCCTCTTTGGAACCTCCCTTAAGGAAGTTGAAGGCTGCTATCAAATCCCCCCTCACTCTTCTCTTCTGCAGACTAAATAGACCCAACTCCCTCAGCCTCTCCTCGTAGGTCATATGCTCCAGCCCCCTAATCATTTTGGTTGTCCTCCGCTGGACTCTCTCCCGTGTGTCCACATCCTTTCTATAGTGGGGAGCCCAGAACTGGACGCAGTACTCCAGAGGTGGCCTCACCAAAGCTGAATAAAGGGGAATAATCACTTCTCTGGATCTACTGGCAGTGCTCCTCCTAATTCAGCCTAATATGCCATTAGCCTTCTTGGCTACAAGGGCACACTGTTGACTCATATCCAGCTTCTCATACACTGTAATCCCAGGTCCTTTTCTGCAGAACTGCTACTTAGCCAATTGGTCCCGAGCCTGTAACAATGCTTGGGATTCTTCCATCCCAAGTGCAGGACTCTACACTTGTCCTTGTTGAACCTCATCAGATTCTTGTGCCCCAATCCTCCAATTTGTCTAAGTCGCTCTGGACTCTATCCCTGCCCTCCAGTGTATTTACCTCTCCCCCTAGTTTAGTGTCATCCACAAACTCCTAAGCCCAGGAGAGCTGGCAGTATTTTAAAGAAGCCTTATTGAAGGCACAGAAAGAAACCATTCCAAAGCGTAGCAAGAGAAGCAAATATGGTAGGAGACCAGATTGGCTTACTGGGGAAATCCTTGATGAACTTAAGCACAAAAAGGGAGCTTACAAAAAATGGAAACTTGAACAGATGACTAGGGAGGGGCATAAACGTATAGCTTGAGAATGCAGGGGAGTTATCAGGAAGGCAAAAGTGCAATTGGAATCGCGTCTCACAAGGGATGTGAAGGATAATAAAAAAGGTTTCTACAGGCAAGTTAGCAAGAAGAAGGTGATCAGAGAAGGTGTGGGGCCCCTACTGGATGAGGGCGGTAACCTAGTGACAGATGATGTGGGGTAAGCTGAAGTATTTAATGCTTTCTTTGCCTTTGTCTTCACGGACAAGGTCAGTTCCCAGACTCATGCGCTAAGTGACACGATATGGGACAAAGGTGGACAGCCCTTGGTGGGGAAAGAACAGGTTAAGACCTATTTAAAAAAGCTAAATGTACATAAATCCATGGGTCCAGACTTAATACATCCGAGGGTACTGAGGGAGTTGGCAGATGTCATTGAGGAGTCTTTGGCCATTATCTTTGAAAAGTTGTGGAGATCGGGAGAGATCCCGGATGATTTAAAAAAGGCAAATGTAGTGCCCATCTTTAAGAAAGGGAAGAAGGACGATCCAGGGAACTATAGGCCGGTCAGTCTTACCTCAGTCCCTGGAAAAATCACGGAGGGGATCCTCAAGGAATCCATTTTGAAGCACTTGGAAGAGGGGAAGGTGATCAGGAATAGTTTGCAGAGTTTTCAAAGATAATGGCTAAAGGCTCCGCAGTGGCATTTGCCAGCTCCCTCAGTACTCTCGGATGCATTAAATCCGGGCCTATGGAACTTGTCTACGTGGTTTGCCACTCTTCCTGGATGTAGGCCATGTTACCATTGTGAATGAAGCAAAATTCCCAACTTGTATAGGCAATTGCACAGAAATACTGAGGGCTATTCAACATTGCTGGTTCATTTTCTTCTCTTGCCTCCTTCCCCATTGCTTTTTCCCCCCAACATCCTCGTGTCAGAGTCACCATTCATCTGACAGAGGACTTCTAAGAGGAAGCATGGTCCTGTGGTTAAGATGCTGAACAGAAACGAGGACCATCCGGATTGAATTCTTGACTTTGCCACCTAACTCCCTGAGTGACCTTGGGCAAGTCATTTAGTCTCTGAACGCATCAGTTCCACACCATTGAAATGCACTTACTTCTCGCCTTACAGAAGTGTTGTTGGGATAAATTAATGTATGTGAGGTGTTTAGATATTATGGAGAAATAGGGGGCCATATAAGCAGTTAGGTTGACTGGCCCTTCCTTTATCAGCTGTATCATTGCTTATTCTGAGGGAGCTTCTGAGCCCTCTGTAGTTCTCCTCCTAGAACTAGTAATTACGCTCAATTTCTCATATGTGCTGTGTTGGTAGGTCATCCAGCTTCTGTCTTCTCCTCTGCTCACAACTCAGAGAGAAATTTACTATGAAAAGTGTTCTCATTATGTGACCTGTTAATCCCTTCCAACCAGGCTAATGTGTGACTTATTTTAAACAAAATGTCACGATGGTTCACTGCATCTTCCCACTGTTCTGCTCATAAATTACATGCTGCCTCAGGTTTAGCTTTCAATTCAAAAACTAGTGGCCCAGCTCCTCAACTGAGGAAAACTGGCATAGTGATGTTGACGTCAACAGAATGGGGCCAGTTTACACCTGCTGATTATCTGGCCCATTTTCTGGATTGTTATGTTAGCAAATATATTCTAAAGCTGAACAATGCCTTATAACATCATATTGTACTGTCTGCAAATCTGGACCTTTCTCTCCAGAAAAAATTTGAATCAGGAGTGACAATGATAAATACAACACTTTTACACCAGATGTTTTTGTATGTTAGGAAGAATAAATTGTTACCTGTATTTAGGGGTTAGAAACAGTAATTATTCTGTTTGAAGTTTTTAACACAGTACATTTCCCCATGCTAAATGATACCGGGCATTTACCATTTGACCTGGTTTTATAGTACATATTTAAATGGAGCTTAATTTTGCCAAGATTTATTCTCAGTACATTTCCAATTATTACTCACTTCTTAACAGCTTCTTTCAGAAAGCTTGAAGCTTTTCCCCAGCATATCATCAGATGTTCTTTAGCACTATAAAATTAGTTAGAAAGTAATTTTCTTAATTTGGTTTTTTGTGACCAAATAAATGAAAATCCATCTCCAGCTGAAGCTTGGGGGATTTATAGTTTTTCCTTTATTAAAGAGAAATGATAATCTATAAAGGAGGGATGTGGCTGGGGAGGAATATTAACTACTAACAGGCGTGTCTGCTATAATATCTTTGAGATGCTTTGAGACTTCCCGCTGGCATCAGTTTATATGTTTTATTTGCCACAGGAAGTAGGGTAGGTCTTTGGTATCCTAAGAAATGATATAGTACTTGGATAGGCCTCATCTCTTCTGCATGATTCATGAAGTATTGGCATTCAATTAGAAAGCGCTACACAAGCTTGAGACCAATTCAAGCTTGATTTAGCACAAGCTTGATTCAAGCTTGATTTAGCACAAGCTTGAGACCAATTCAGCAAAGCATTTATGCATGTATTTAATTCTTCCCTTTTCAGCTAAGCACATGCTTAACTCCAGGCACTTGCTTAAGTGTTATTGACTCCAGTAGAACTTAAAATGTTCAAAAGGCCATGTCTACATTATAAAATTTGATTAATGCAAGTTATGTGAACATAAAGCTGCTGCAGTCTTGGGATGAGGAGCAGTGGCTGAAGAACTTTTGGATGTGCAAGAACATATTCCTGTATCTGAGTGCTGAGCTCTCCTCAGCCCCCTAACTCTGGGACACCAGAATGAGAGCTGCACAGGCAGCAGAGAAGTGAGTGGTAATTGCACTGTGGAAACTTGGAATGCCAGATTAGAACCAGTCACTAGGAAACCATTTTGGAGTTGCAAAATTGACTATGGAAGCCACTGTCATGCAAGTGTGCTGGATTATTAAACATCTTCTTCTATGCTAGATGCTGACTTTTGGCAATGTGAAGGACATAGTGGATGGAGTTACAGCAATGGGGTTCCCAAACTGTGGTCAAGCCATAGACAGCATAGACATACTCATTTGGAGTATTGTGTCCAGTTCTGGGCACCGCATTTCAAGAAAGATGTGGAGAAATTGGAGAGGGTCCAGAGAAGAGCAACAAGAATGATTAAAGGTCTAGAGAACATGACCTATGAAGGAAGGCTGAAAGAATTGGGTTTGTTTAGTTTAGAAAAGAGAAGATTGAGGGGGTACATGATAGCAGTTTTCAGATATCTAAAAGGGTGTCATAAGGAGGAGGGAGAAAACTTGTTCATCTTGGCCTCTGAGGATAGAACAAGAAGCAATGGGCTTAAACTGCAGCAAGGCAGGTTTAGGTTGGACATTAAGAAAAAGTTCCTAACTGTCAGGGCGGTCAAACACTGGAATAAATTGCCCAGGGAGGTTGTGGAATCTCCATCTCTGGTGATATTTAAGAGTAGGTTAGATAAATGTCTATCAGGGATGGTCTAGACAGTATTTGGTCCTGCCATGAGGGCAGAGGACTGGACTCGATGACCTCTCGAGGTCCCTTCCAGTCCTAGTATTCTATGATTCTATGAGATCTCTATTTTGGCACCAGACCACCTTGTCACACAGTATATTAATGAAAAAGGCTAATAACATAAGAATGGCAATTCTGGGTCAAAACAAAGGTCTGTCTAGCCCTAGCATCTTGTCTGCCAACAGAGGCCAATGCCAGGTACCCCAGAGGGAATGAATAAAACATCTAAGCATCAAGTGATCCATCCCCTGTTGCCCATTCCCAACTCATCCTGGCTAATAGTCATTGATGGATCTATCTCCCATTAACTTAACCTAGCTCTTTTTTTGAGCCCTGTTATATTCTTGGCCTTCACAACATTTTCTGGCAAGAAGTTCCACAGGTTAACTATGTGTTATGTGAAAAAATATTTCCTATTTTTGTTTTTGTTTTAAAACTGCTGCCTATAAATTTTATTTTGTGACCCCTGACTCTTGTGTTATAAGAAGGAGTTCCTTCTGAACAGTTCCTTTTTTAATTTCTCTGCCCCAGTCAAGATTTTATAGACATCAGCCATATCCCCCCTTAGCTCTTTTCCTAACTGCAAAGTCCCCATCTTATCAATCCTTCTTCATATGGAAGTCATTTTATACTCTCAATCTTTTTGTTGCTTTTTTCTGAACCTTTTCCAATTCCAGTATATCTCTTTTGAGATGGGGTGACCATATCTGAGTGCAATATAAAGATGCAAACATATCATGGATTTATGTAGAAGCAATGTGATATTTTCTGTCTTTTTTTCCACCTCTTTCTTAATGACTCCCAACATTCTGTTTGCATTTTTGACTGCAGTTCCATATTGACTAGTTGTTTTCAGAGAAATATCCAAAAGGTTTTCCAAAATCTCTTTCTTGAGTGGGAACAGCGAATTTAGACCCCATCATTTTATATGTATAGTTGGGATAATGTTTTATTAATATTGAATTTCATCTGCCATTTTGTTGCCCAGTCACACGGTTTTCTGAGATGCTTTTGTAGATCTTTACCTTTTCTAAGATTTTGCAATCCTTGGTGTATCATTGAGGACATTTCATTTACATCAGTGTTGGCTGCTCAGGGAAGGACGTAGGCATCTTTAAGATCACAGAACTGTTCAGAAAGCTGCAAACAGGGACTTTCTTTCCCGACTTGCAGATTACCATTGGTGATATTGGAATACTAATAGTAACCCTGAAAGAGCCAGACTCCCCTTACTCCTCTAGCGCTTGAAGCCACACACCAACCACTTCTATGGCACCAAGGGAATGGTCAGGACTGCACAATGACAGTAGCATACACTTTGGGAAGATTGAAGAGATGTTGTTGTTTATTCACAAGATTGGATCTCAGTGAAAAAAAATCCCAGTTGTATAAATGTTTGTTTCATCCTACATAATATCTGTGAAGTAAAGGGCGGGGGGAAGTTGCCATCAGGATGAAGGGAGGGTGAGTTGTCTGCTGAGTTTAAACAGCCAGACACAAGGGCTATTAGAATAATTTAGTATGTAACTATATGGCTAGGGGAGCTTTGGAAGAACACTTTAATAGTGAGCCACAATAGTGAGCCACAATCTCTATCTTCTTCTACTATTTTGGGTTCTGTTAGGAATCATGTGGTGCTTTGTGTACATGTATGAATATGACACTGTCAATGAAACTGTTCGTTTTCTGTTGTTTGCTGCATATTATGATTATTATTCTCTTTGTCATAGAGCCTATGAATTGTGTCACACTGTACAGTAAGAAGTAACGGTTGCTTTCTGACATGCTAGGCACTCTGCAGCATATGTTGTGAACTAATAACAATGAATTATTTTCCAAATAATAGAATTTTATTAAGTAACAAAATCCGTGCAAAGAAAAATCTGTACAATTTAAAAGCAAATATATTAAAAACTTAATAAATTACAGGAACAGAACTTAACAAGGAAAGAGAAAATTCATGTCCATTTTACCTTCACATACAGCAACCATGGCTTTCAACCATGTGGTTTGTTCTTTAGGTTCTGCAGGATGGAATGTAGGAGTAGAGATGCAACCCCAGGCTCCTACGCAGAGGGGATGCAAAGGGTACAAAAACACTCCCATGGTCCCCCAAGTAATCATGCTCTGGACGGCCAGAGGAAGGCAGGAGCAGCGCACTGCCCAAGCCTCCTTCCCCCATGCTCTGACCAACCGGGGGAAGGCTGGGGCTGATTTCCCCACTTACTTGGGAGATCATGAAGGGTGTATTCAAACCTTTGCAGTCCACATTTACCAAAAAAAGCACTTCCCACAGAAATTCTTGCGTATGGGCCTGAACCCCTAAGGCTGGGTAGTGAGGGACATGCTATAATGGAGTTTTCCACAGACTGCAAAGGAAGGTGGTTCTGGAATTGTTGAACCTGCAGACCCACATGAGTCTGCAGCACCTGTGTGTGTTGCTAGAGAAGCCCCATTATGTCCGGGTGTCTCACTCTCCTTTTCTTTCTGAGGTGCCTGGGCCTTTCTGCCCTTTTCTTCTCCTGGCTGTCTGCAATGTCTCCAGTACCTTTGCTCTTAGTCTGATGCAGTTCTGGCTTGCAGGACCTTATTGAACATGTCATCTCCATGGGCAGCAGGCATAAAAGGTGGGGGGAGGCAATGCCTTCCCAGACTGCTCACCAACACTCTTCCCTCAGCCTTCTCCATTCTGCGTGGATCCCCATGTCTTCTGGGGCTGCCTGGGCTCCAGTCCCACAGAGGCTGGGGATGTGCAGCCAGCCCTCCTGGGACCAGAGGAGCTGCCGCTACGCACTGCTCACATTCTGGGGCAAAAGAGGGGGGACCTCCTGTGCTTAGGGTTGCCAGGTGTCCCACCTCCTGTCCAGTAAAAAAATTCAGAGAATACTGGACACCTGAGATGTCCAGTATTCTCTGAATTTTTCCCTGGCCAGGAGGTGAAAATGCCAGACACCTGGCAACCCTACAAACACTCAGCGCCCGGCCTCTCCCCCCCCCCGGTCCCCAACACCCCCAGCCCTCCGACCCCAGCCCCCATCCTTACCTGGTTCCCCAAGGCTGCCGGGACAAAATGGCTGCCAGCCAAAAGACCTAGGGGAAGCAATGTTTCTCCTGGGTCTTAGTGTTCAACCGCTCCCCTGTTCCTATCCCTGCACTCACTCTTAAAGGGGATATGCTGTTTTAATGCCGTTTTATTTTAATTTTTTTTTCTCAACAACTTTGGTCTCCCCCCTCTTTTTTCCCCCCTTCAACAGAATTTTTTCCTGATTTTTTTTTTTTTTGGGGGGGGGGGGAGGTTCAGTATTTTTGTATCAACCATCTGGCAACCCTACCTGTGCTCCTAGGAATGCTGGGACCGCACACCACCAACCCTTCCCATGCTCCTTGGGCCAAGGAATGCTAGGCTGTGAGCTTCCTGTTATTCAAGCCCTCCCTATAGTGGGGTGAGTTTGGCTCTCATGGGGACTTTGGGCAGCAGCAGATAAAATACGTAGAGATACCTATGTCAGTATAGTCACAACAGCAATCAGAAGTTAAGATTCAGAATTCCCTTCAGTCTGCTTCCCTACAGTTTTAAACAAGACATGTTTATTGGCATTTCTTCTTCAAAATGTTTGTACACAATACCATCCTCGGCACCAACCACAGGGAGCATGCCCCACCAGAGGTGAGGGAAATGGGGAGGGAATTATCCAGTTGCATGAGTGGAGGGGAAGCACTGAATACTGGCATCATTTTCTGCAGCCAGTTGTGATTTTAGCTACAGTCTCACTCCCGAAGGCACAGAGCACACAGCTGCTGATGGCATCCCAAAGCTGTCTGTGCTCATGTGCTGCTAGCTTGCATGGTAGTTCTGCAGTGGGGCCTGCTGACACTACCTCTTCCTGGTGCTGGGAAGAGTTCTACTGCAGTGGAAGATATAAGGCTGCCATTCCTACAAACCTTCCAGAGAGGATTGCAGACTACCTGCATGAAAGTTTCATCAACAAGCTCTTTCAGGAGGATTCAATGGACAGCCCTGTGTAGACAAACCAACTGCTCTGTGTGGCTCTCTCCCCACATTCTATAGGGGCATCAAAAGCAGAGGGACAACGCTAACGCTATCTTCTCTAGTATGAATAAATTAATGAAAAGTAGATTGCTGTGTCCTGTTATCTTTAGGGTCCGATCAATATAATTACACACTTATCCAAGGTTCCTTTTTCTGCATTTTGGTCACCTGTGCTCAAGAGCCAGGTCTGATTTGGATTATGGTGGAGTCTCAACACAGGGTATGGATTGCAAGATAGCTATATCCATGCAATCTGCTCATAGATATACACATTTTAATGGCTGGTCCATGTCTGTTATTCGTCTACACACAGGGGAAAAGATGATCATTATTCTGCTTCCTCCAAACCAGAGCATGTCTGGAACATATAGTCGTCATGGGCAGTTGAGCAGTGGCATCAGTGGAGATCTGCTAGGAGTGCTTGCAGGCTGGATAATCAGAAAAACATTTCAGAAATTTGTAGGGGTTAAAGAGGAGGGAAGCCCTTTGGTGTCTGTGACCCCTGGGCAATGGAGATCACAAATGTGAGCAGAGTGGGCAGTGTCAGGCATTGTGGAATAGTTGTTGGAGGATTGTTAGCATCAATCTAAATTATTCAGATGACCTCAGGGAGGTGGTATGACTGCATTATTGTAATGGAGTGCTTACATCAGTGAGAGACTAATTTAAAAGGAAACAAGTGCACAACTACATTAGTGGCAGGTGGCTTACATCTGCCTACCTTTGTAGTGTAGACCAGGCTTTTGTTTAAATGAAGGATGTTAAATGTGATTAATCAGCTAATCGAGTAGTTGATGAAATTTCCATTGACTACTCACTTAGTTGATAAGGGGGGAGGGTGCTTGCTACCCCCACTGCAGCTCTGCAGTTTAAATGTAGTAGGAGCCGCAGCGTGGTTAGCTCCCAGGGGTGGCACGAGCTGGGACTAAGCATTACCACTCTCGCCACCCTGGGAGCTATCCCCACTGCACCTCTGCCTTTTAAATGTAGTAGGAGGCTGGGTGGCTCTTACTACATTTACAAAGCAGAGGCGCAGCGTCTGGGACCAGGTATGAGCTGGGAATCAGCTGATTCCCAGATCGTGCTCAGTCCCCCACTGTGCCTCTGCCTCCCCTGCCTCCCTTCAGAGACAGTGCTCGGGGAACCAGCTTTAAAACTGGCTTCCCCCTGCACCAGCTCCTGCTCCACCCCCTTGCTGCTTCTGATGGAGGCAGCAAGGGAGGTGGGGGGAAGCAACTAGTCGAGTATTGACTCAACTATCCAATAAGCCTAGACTTACTGGATAGTTGACTATTCATCTAGTCACTTATATCCCTAGTTTAAGCATGTACTTGAGAGCTTTGCTGAACAGGACGTACTGATAAATTTAAGCCTTTTTGACACCGGTGTTCTTCTATTTCTGGAGAAAAGAGAAACAATATTTCCCCTAGGACTCTATTACTACAGGAGGCATAGTAATACTTGTAGAGATTGACTGCAGATAGAAGTCACAAAATGATACATCACAAGTGTTGCTTAGAAGTTATGGTTCATTCTGCTTATAAAAATGCTTGAGGTTCCTATTTCAAAGCAGATGAAATTATGATAGATACAACACGAAAGCATATGTCCAAGTGTATCTGTGTCCAAAGGTTTTTAAGTAGAAATTATCCATATACATTCAGTCAGTAGTCTATCTTCTGATTGCTAATCCAGGCCAGGATTTAGGGAAATCCTGTATAATGACAGTAAGCAGGGTAGGCTTTTAGTCTAGAAGCTGTAAAGAGGCCAAAAGAAGTACAGGGCGCTGACTCGAACAAACACTCTCCGTAACAAAATCCATTTGTAGAATCATAGAACACTAGAACTAGAAGGGACCTTGAGAGGTCATCAAGTCTAATCCCCTGCCCTCAGAGCAGGATCTAGTACTGTCCAGATCACCCGTGATAGATGTCTATCCAACTTGCTTTTAAATATCTGCTGTGATGGAGATTCCACATCTTCCTTAGGCAATTTATTCCAGTGTATAACCCCCCTGAGAGTTAGGAAAATGTTCCTAATGTCCAAGCTAAATCTCCCTTGCTGCCCATTAAATGGGTTTAAGCCCATTGCTTCTTGTGCTATTATCAGAGGCCAAGGAGGACAATTTTTCTCCCTCCTCCTTTTAACACTCATTTAGATCCATAAAAACTGCTATTGTGCCCCCTCTCAGTCTTCTCTTTTCTAAACTAAACAAGCCCAGTTCTTTCAGGCTTCCTTCATAGGTCATGTTTTCTAGGCCTTTAACAATTTTTGTTGCTCTTCTCTGGACCTTCTCCAATTTTTCCGTATCTTTCTTTAAATGTAGTGCCCAGAACTGGACACAATACTCCAACTATGGCCTAATAAGCACAGAGTAGAGCAGAAGAATAACTTATCGTGTCTTGCTCACAGCACTACTGTTAATAAATCCCAGGATCATGTTTGCTTTTTTTGCAACAGCATCACACTGTTGACTCATATTTAGCTTGTGGTCCACTATGACCCCTAGATCCCTTTCATCAACACTCCTCCATAGACAGTCGCTTCCTTCCCATTCTGTATGTGTGAGACTGATTGTTCCTTCTTAAGTAGAGTACTTTTCATTTGTCCTTATTAAACTTCATCCTGTTTACCTCAGACCATTTCTCCAGTTTGTCCAGATCATTTTGAATGATGACCAGGGCTTGACAAACAGCGGCGAAACCTACTTGCTAGCCCCGCATTGCGCATGCGCGCGCCTCCAGTGAACGGGGTGACCGGCTGAAATCTACTCGTCACGAACGAGTAGATTCAGTGATTTGTCGAGCCCTGATTATGACCCTATCCTCCAAAGCAGTTGCAACCCCTCCCAGCTTCGTATCAGCTGCAAACTTAGTAAGCGTACTCTCACTATGCCAATATCTAAATCGTTGATGAAGATATTGATCAGAACCAGTCCCAAAACAGACTCCTGCAGAACCCCACTTGTTATGCCCTTTCAGTGTGACAGTGAACCGTTAATAACTACTCTCTGAGAGTGGTTATCCAGCCAGTTATGCACCCACCTTACAATAGCCCCATCTAAGTTGTATTTGCTTAGTTTATTGATAAGAATATCATGTGAGACCGTATCAAATGCCTTACTAAAGTCTAGGTATTCCACGTCCACTGCTTCTCCCTTATGCACAAGACCCGTTATCCTATCAAAGAAAACTATGATTGGTTTGACATGATTTGTTCTTTACAAATCCATGCTGGCTGTTCCCTATCACCTTATTATCTTCCAGGTATTTGCAGATGATTTCCTTAATTACTTGCTCCAATAGCATTCCACAATTTCCACTAGCATTCACTGTACTAATCATCCTGTCACCATTAGTCTTCTTGACAAAAATGGAAACAAAGAAGCTGTTAAGCACCTCTGCCATTTCCAAGTTTCCTGTTATTTTTTCTCCCTCTTCACCGAGCAATGGTCCTACCCTGTCCTTGGTCTTCCTCTTGCTTCTAATATATTTGTAGAATGTCTTCTTGTTACCATTTAAATTGAGGTTGTTTTGTGCCTTCTCCTTTCTATCTTGCCTCTGCATACTTGCATTGTTTGCTTATATTCATCCTTTGTAATTTGTCCTAGTTTCCACTTTTTATATGATTCCTTTTTGATTTTTATTTCATGTTAGATCTCCTGGTTAAGACAAGATGGTCTCTTGCCATACTTTCTATCTTTCCTTCACTGTGGAATAGTTTGCTTTTTGGCCCTTAATAATGTCCCTTTGAAAAACTGCCAACTGTCTTCAGTTGATTTTTCTCTTAGTCTTGCTTCCCATGGGATCTTACCTATCAGCTCTCTGAATTTACTAAAATCTACCTTCCTAAAACTCAGTGTCTCTATTTTGCTGTTCTCCTTTCTACCATTCCTTAGAATCATGAACTCTATGATTTCACGATCATTTTCACCCACCCTGCCTTCCACTTTCAAATTTTTAACCAGTTCCTCCCCATTTATTAAAATCAAATCTAGAACAGCTTCCCCCAGTAGCTTTCTCAACCTTCTTAAATAAAAAATTGTCTCCAGTGCAGTCTAAAGACTTATTAGATAATCTGTGCCCTGCTGTGTTAGTTTCCCATTAGCTGTTTTGATAGTTGAAATCCCCCATCACTACCAAATCCTGCGCTTTGGATGATTTGCTAGATTAAAAAAAAGCCTCATCCATCTCTTCTGCCTTGGTAGGTGGTCTTTAGTAGACCCCTAGCATGGCATCACTCTTGGGTTTTTTTACCCCTTTTAACGTAACCCGAGAGTCTTAACAAGTGTGTCTCCTATGTCCATCTCCACCTCAGTCCAAGTGTATACATTTTTAATATATAAGGCAACACCTTCTCCCTTTTTTCCCCTGCCTGTCCTTCCTGAACAAGGTGTACCCTTCTATACCAATATTCCAATCATGTGTATTATCCCACCAAGTCTCTGTGATATCAACTATGTCATAGTTGTGTTTATTTATTAGCGCTTCAAGTTCTTCCTCCCGATTTCCCATACTTCTTGCATTTCTATACAGTCATCTAAGTTACTGATTTGATTTTGCCCCCAGTTCTGCCTTGCCCCTCCTTTATCTCTGCTATTATACCCACGCTCCCTTCCATTTCTGAGCCATCTCCCAGGTCTCCATGTTTTTCACTTACCTGTGGGCTTTGTTCACCTGCCTCCATTGAACCTAATTTAAAGCCCTTCTCACTCAATTAGCCAGTCTGTGTCCAAATACTTTCTTCCTCTTCCTCAAAAGGTGAACCCCGTACCTTCTTAGCAGTCCTTCTTCTTGGAATAGCAAGGTCAAGGAAGTCAAAGCACCTGTCTCTGCTTGGGCCCCTTCCTTTGACAGGAAGAACTGAAGAAAACACCACCTTCCATGCTCCTTCACCCATACTCCCAGGGCTCTGCAGTCACTCTTGATCTGCTCACGGTTCAACCTTGCAGTATCATTGGTGCCCACATGGATGAGTAACATGGTATAGTAGTCAGAGAGCCAGATAATCCTTGACAATGCCCTTGTGACATCTCAAGGGTATTTTTATTACATATGAATTCTGTCTGATCTCTCCTTCATGAGGGACACTGTGGCTAAGAGTTGAAATGCAGGTCTGTAATCAAATCGGAAGTTTCCCCAAAGACCTGGGTGTTTGATCATCCTAGACTAGGAAAGTCTGAAGCTTTGTCTTTACTACCACAGCAGTCAACCTAAGTTACACACTTCAGCTACATTAATAACATAGTTGAAGTACTTAAGTCTAAGTTGATAGTTGATACTATCGCATTGACTCCACTTTCCTTCTGATTTTGGTAGAGTCCTGGAGTTGATGGGAGAGCACTTGGCAGTCTGTTTAATGTGTCTATACTAGATGCAAAAAATCGACCCCTGCTGGATCAATTGCTGCCTGTTGATCCAGCAGGTAGTGAAGATATGTTCTGAGTCATAGGATTCAGCATGTTCTGTATCCCAATTACCTTGGAGTTCAGTGGGGGGCCATTTCAATTCTGCTTCAGGCCTATCTCCAATTTTAGTATTCAAAACATTAAACTAAATTGCGTCTTTGGATTGATTGACAGTGTTACATAGGAATACCTCATTCAGTTTCCATAAACGTAAAGAATGCACCCAGCAGCCAACATCACCCATGCCAACCCCTTTTCACCATGAAATATATTAGACATCATAATGAGTAAATGAAGTGTGAAGAGTTTCCTTCCTCTAATTTATGTGTCAAAGTGTTGATAATTTTCCTGATGTTATCTCGCTTACAAGATATAATTACCTGATTTACTTGATTGCCTTGAGGATTTTTTTTTATATAGATTGACTTAAAATTGTTTATACTGATACAAACTGATAATTTCATAAAGTGTTTGATAATCTTCTTGAGATTGGTATGTATGATTTACTTCACTCCTATTGCCTTTCATTGCTTTCATTTGTAGTTATTACAGCAAGTCACCATCATTGTCAAAACTGTTGCCGAGACTAGAATCCTGCCCGCTCTTGTTTTGACTTATACCAATATTAAACCTCTCTTATTCCCCCTTTACCACATGCATATTGCAAAATGCTAATTTTATAAGATACTGCCCTCCAGATCCAACCAGAGAAACCAAAAGAGTTTGCTTTGTCCCTCAAAAAATGGAAAAGTAAACCTTAGAAACAAATATAGTCTGGTAGCAGACATTTAATCTTTAGTTTTGAAATCAGGAAAGTATCATTTTTGCTAAACATCAGATCACATGTTAGTAATTGCATGGACAGATTACATAACCATCTTAATGTTTTTAAAAACAAAGCAAAATGGAAGTGCTTGGAGGTTTGCTTCTAAAACATAAGTAAAAACAACTTGTGGACATCAGCTAATGTTAGTCAGTATGGTGACCACAGAATCATAGAATCCTAGGGCTAGAAGAGACTTCAGAATGTCATTGAGTCCAGCCCCTACCCAAAGCAGGACCAATCCTAAATAAATAATCAAGCCGGGACTTAAAAACTTCTAGGGATGGAGACTCCACCCCCTCCCTGGGTAACCCATTTTAGTATTTCACCACACTGCTAGTGAAATAGTTTTTCCTAATATCCAACTTAGACCTCCCCATTGTAACTGGAGACAATTACTTCTTGTTCTGCCATCCATCACTGCTGAGAACAGCCTCTCTCTGGAACCTCCCTTCAGGAAGTTAAAGGCTGCTATCAAATCTCTTCTCTTCTCTTCTCTTCTCTTCTCTCTTCTCTTCTCTTCTCTTCTCTTCTCTTCTCTTCTCTTCTCCAGACTAAATAAGCCCAAATACCTCAGCCTGTCCTTGTAGTTCATGTGCTCCAGCCCGCTAATCATTTTGGTTGCCCTCCACTGAACCCTCTCCAATGCGTCCATATGCTTTCTATAGTGGGGAGCCCAGAACTGGACACAGTACTCCAGATGTGATCTCATCAGTGCCAAATAAAGGGGAATAATCACTTCTCTAAATGCTGGAAATGCTCCTCCTAATGTGCCCTAATATGCCATTAGACTTCTTGGCTAAAAGGGCACACTGTTGACTCATATCCAGCTTCTCATCCACTGTAATCCCCAGGTCCTTTTCTGCTGAACTGCTACTTAGCCAATCAGTCCCCAGCCTGAAACAATGCTTGGGATTCTTCCATCCCAAGTGCAGGATTCTGCACTTGTCCTTGTTGAACGTCATCAGATTTCTTTTGGCCCAATCCTCCAATTTCTGTAGGTCACTCTGGACCCTGTCCTTACCCTACAATGTAGCTACTTCTTCCCCTAGCTTAATGTCATATTCATATTTGCTGAGAGTTCAATCCATCCTTTCATCCAGGTCATTAATAAAGATGTTGAACATAACAGCCCTAGAACTGATCCTTGGTCCACTCCGCTTGAAATCGACTGCCAACCACAGATCGAGCCATTGATCACTACCCTTTGGGCCCAACAATCTAGCCAGCTGTCTATCTCTCTTACAGTCCATTTATCCAATCCATACTTCCTTAACTTGCTGGCAAGAATATTGTGGGAGACCATATCAAAAGCTTTGCTAAAATCAAGGTATATCACATCCACCGACCTTCCCATATCCACAGAGCCAGTTACCTCATCATAGAAGCTAATCAGGTTGGTCAGGCATGACTTGCCCTTCCTGAATCCACATTGACTATTCCTGATCACTTTCCCCTCTTCCAAGAGCTTCAAAATGGATTCCTTGAGGATCCCCTCTATGATTTTTCCGGGGACTGAAGTAAGGCTGACGGGTCTGTAGTTCCCTGGGTTGTCCTTCTTCCCTTTTTTAAGATGGGCACTACATTTGCCTTTTTCCAATCGTCCGGGATCTCTCCCCATGTCTATGAGTTTTCAAAGATAATGGCCAAAGGCTCTGCAGTGACATTTGCCAACTCCCTCAGTACCCTCGGATGCATTAAATCCGGACCCATGGATTTGTTTATCTCTAGCTTTTCTAAATGGTTCTTAACCTGTTCTTTCTCCACCGAGGGCTACCACTTCCTTCCCATACTGCGCGTTGCCTAGTGCAGTAGTCTGGAAGCTGACCTTGTCTGTGAAGACAGAGGCAAAAAAAGCATTGAGTACTTCAGCTTTTCTCACATGATCTATCACTAGGTTACCTCCCTCATGAAGTAAGGGTCACACACCCTCTCTGATCACCCTCTTATTGTTAACATGCCAGTAGAAGCCTTTCTTGTTACCCTTCACATCTCTTGCTAGCTGTAATTCCAACTGTGCTTTTGCCTTCCTGATTACTTCCCTGCATTCTCGAGAAATATATTTATACTCCTCCCTAGTCATCTGTCCAAGTTTCCTCTTCTTGTAAGCTTCCTTTTTGTGTTTAAGTTCACCAAGGATTTCCCCAGTAAGCTAATCTGGTCACCTACCATATTTGCTTTTCTTGCTGCGCATCGGGATGATTTCTTCTTGTGCCTTCAAGAAGGCTTCTTTAAAATACTGCCAGCTCTCCAGGACTCCTTTCCTCTTTATGTAAGCATCCTATGGAATCCTGCCCGTCAGTTCTCTGAGGGAGTCAAAGTCTGCTTTTCTGAAGTCCAGGGTGTGTATTTTGCTGCTCTCCTTTCTGCCTTTTGTCAGAAATCTGAAATTTCATGATCACTGCTTCCCAGGTTGCCACCCACATCTATTTCCCTTGCCTGTTTGTGAGCAGCAGGTCAAGCTGCGCATGGCCCTGGTCAGTTCCTTCAACACTTGTACCAAGAAGTTATCCCCAACATTCTCCAAAAACTTCCTGGATTGTCTGTGTACTGCTTTATTGGTCTCCCAACAGATGTCAGGGTGATTAAAGTCCCCCATGAGAACCAGGGCCTGTGATCTTGAAGCTTCTCTTAGTTCCCTGAAGAAATCCTCGTCTACCTCATCCACCTGATCTGGTGGTCTATAGCAGACACCAACCACATCACCTCTGTTGCTTCTGCCTTTAAGCTTAACCCAAAGACTCTCAACAGGCATTTCTCTCTCTAAATACTAGAGCTCTGAGCAATCATACTGCTCTCTTACATACAGTTGAACTCCTCCTCCTCCTCTTCCCTTCCTGTTCTTCCTGAACAATATGTACCTTTTCATGACAGTGCTCCAGTCATGTGAGTCATCGCACCATGTCTCCGTTATTCCAATCACCTCATACTTCTTTGACTATGCCAGGGCTTCTAATTCTTCCTGTTTGTTTCCCAGGCTTCTTGCATTCGTGTACAAACACCTTCAATAACTAGTTGATTGCCCTATCTTCTCCATATGAATCAGGAGTCCTCCTTTGTTGCTCCTTCCTCCCTGTGTTTCTTCCCAGTATCCCACTTCCCCACTTACCTCAGGACTTAGGTCACCATCCCCCGACAAACCTAGTTTAAAGCCCTCCTCACTAACTTTGCAAGCCTACCCATGAAGATGCTCTTTCCTCTCTTGGTTAGGTGGATCTCATCTCTTCCTAGCAATCCTTGTGCCCAGATCAGAGTCCCATGGTCGAAGAAACCAAAGCCCTGTCTCCGACACCACCTGTGGAACCATGCATTTACTTCCACGATTCAACAAGCCCTATCTAGACCTTTTCCTTCAGCAGAGTAGATGGATGAGAACATCACTTGCGCTTCAAATTCCTTGCTCTTTCTTCTCAGTGCTACATAATCTGCAGTGACGTGCTTAAGGTTATTCTTGGCTATATCGCTAGTTTCTACATGGAGAAGCAGGAAGGGGTAGTGATTTGAGCGATTTCAGAAGGCTTTCAGTCACATCCAGAGTTCTAGCTCCTGGTAAGCAGCACACTTCTCGAGATTCCAGCAGATGGATGACTCTGTTCATCTTTGGAGGGAGTCCCCAACCACCACCACCCATCTTTTTCTCTTGGGGATGGTGGTCATGGAACCCCTGCCCCCAGGACTACATATCCCATGCCTTCCAGTCGATGGGGTCTTCTTCTGTTCCCTTCCCCGAGAGGTCTCTGCCAAAGCATTTTCCATTGTAGTGCCTGTGCAGAGAGCCTGAAAGCGGTTACTTACCTGTACCGGAATTAGGGATACCTTAGTTGGCTTTCTTCTCCTGGAGATTACATGCTGCCACTTTTCTTCCCTGTTCTGTACTGCCCTCACTGGTTCTTCAGCCTGCTGTGCATGCAGTATTAAATGCTGCCTTCTATCAAGGAAGTTTTCATCTTCTCTGATAAACCATAGGGTTGATACTTGGGCCTCAAGTCCTCTGATTTTTTCTTCCAATATGGCGACCAGCTTGCACTTAGTGCAGAAGAAATCCCTCCTATCTTCCGGGAGGAAGACAAACATGGCACATGCTGTGGAAGTAACAACAACAGACATATCACTATACATACCTGCCTTCCTTCAGAGAGATTCCTCAGATGTTTTTATTGCCTGCTTGAAAGGCAGAAGAGAAATAAAATGCAAGGAAAAGACCACCAAACACTATGGGGTTTACCCTAAGGCAAACTCCCCTCTTGGGTGTTGCCCTGTTGGCTGCTCACTGCATTCGCTCTGTCTGCCCTTTCATAAGGCTGCTGGCTAGGCCCGGCTCAAAGCCTTGCCTCTAATCCAGTCAGCCCCTGAAGGCCCACCTGGAACAAAGTACTCCCAATTCACACTGTTCAAACTTTTAAAACTGCTTCTCTTTTCAACTGTGATATTTTACTACAAATGGTTGATTCTGAATGTTTTGTATATGTAGTGCCTGTCAAAGCCATATAGGAAAATCCCTGTACCTTAGGTTTACAGGAAGTATGGGAATTCTGAAATGTATGTTATCTCTGCTTCATACTGCTACTACAAACTTTGCATTTTATTAGAGTTTTTTCTAACTCAGATGAAGTCTTGATCAAGTTAATTTTATTTGGAAACGCTATGTTTATATTCTTGGTGCTGAGTTCACACATGCTGATTTACATCTGTTCTTCTGTATTTCTATTATTCCTCTCCAAAAACTAAAAATTATTTTCTTCTCTATTCCATTCTGTTCATGTTCTTATATCTCACTCATCACCAAGGTGTGTAGAAGTATCTTCTGTCACTGCACTACGTGATGAGTCTAGTGATGAGCATGAGTACAAGCCTCAGAGCAGACTGTTAAAAACAAGGGCAAAAGTGCTTGTGTTTGCTAACTTACATTTTACTAACTAGATGCACCAAGAGAGCACTCCTCCTCAGGTACTTTAAAAGCCATAACATAAAATCACAGATAAATCCCCTTTGATACATTGGTTAGGGTTGCCATTTTTCTAATTGCTAAGGCTTTTCCCCTGCACATCCTCTTCCCTCCCCACCTCTCATCTATCACTCTGTCCTCTACTCCTCTCCCACATCACTCACTGTATGGTTTCCACTCCCTCCCCCATCATCTGGGCTCCATCTGCTCCAGGACAGGGATGGCAGCTGCTGCAGTCTGCCAGAGAGGTGTAGGAGGTAGTCCTTGGTGTGCAGGCCCTGCTTAATGCCAGGTGCCTCCCCATCCCATCGTAAGCAGGTTTTTTTTTGTCTGGTGAGTATATGTGACCAACCACTTCCACATCTGTCTTTTGACCGGACTTACCAGGCACCTGGCAACCCTTAATGGCACCTGGACACTGAAGCCAAAAACTGAACTGTACAGGTAAAACCCAGATGGGTGGCAACTCTAACTCTGATTTGTCTTGTCACCCAAATGGGCATATCTCTGCTACAGGTGGCCCCTTACATCAAGAGACACAGTCATATTCAGGTTACCTCTGATCCCAAAGGACTAATTGTGTGCCACCAGTCCATTGCGCTTTAGGTCTCACACCAAAGAGAAACACTTGTAGCCAATCCTAAATATACTATATTTAACAGGAAAAGAAAATGTGAAAGTTCATTAAACAGGAAAAGAAAATGTGAAAGTTACTTACAAGGTTAAATCTAGCAAATGACTTAGTCTTAGATTTCAAAAGGAGACAGAGGTTTCTATAATCAGCAGGATCTATTTAACCTTTTGGGCAAAACAGCTAAGGATCTCTTGCTTATGCCTAGAAACATCATCTCCCCAGAGGCAGCATAGAAAAACTTATTTCATGTTTTTTGGGGTTTTTTATCTTCCTGCTTTCATGTGCTCTGTGCTGCAAACTCAGCTGATGGGAGGAGTTATCTTCACAAGCAGGAGAACAGAACAGCAGTAAGAATCTTTAGTCCTTTCATTGACTTTTCCTTATCCAGATGTGGGGAGCTTCCAGTTGTAAGATCCATTTCCTGTCTGGCATTGCTGGGTCCCCTCTTTTGGCTGGATTGTAATAATTTTTGTTGAAGAGCACTTCATACACTCCCAGAGGCTCACAGTTCAACCACTCAAATATCACATTACAAAATTAAACACAGATATTACAAGCAACACTACCACATGCAGCAACTCATGAGCGCGTCTAAACACTTTCTTATCATTCTAATGTCTATTTATCACTATTTACCCACAAGTGAACCAGACAGAATTGTCCAGTTGAGTCACAGGGACTATGGATGGCCTGTCACCTGGCTTGCCAGCATCATATCTAGCCAAGGCGATGTGCATGGAGAGTTGGGGGCAAGAAGCTGGCCAGGAGTCGGTGAGGCTAGAGTCCCTCATGGGCATTTGGGGGTGCCTGGCACCCACAGCAGGGGACCAGTTCCCCCCTCCCTCCCCGTGCACTCACTGTTCACTGGTGGGAAGTGGAGTGGCCCAGATGGAGGAGCAGACGTGGCGCCAGAGCGGGGTTGCCTTGACCCTGTTTCAAGGAGATGTGGATTGCAGTTGCTTTAAACACTAAGGAGAGGGGATCACCACATAGGAGTGTAAAGGGTTTGTTTATTCAGTTAAAACTGGGAAGGGAAGGGAATCTCATTCATACACTCAACCACACTTACAGTCCCAGGCAGGATGATAAGGTGAGCAGAAGGCAGTTCATGTTGTTTGATCTTCCCACGTTGACTCCTAAGCTGGTGCGCTGGCCAGGCAATCCGAGCAGAGGGCGTTCTGGGAGGCTCCACTTGTCAACCAACTGTGTGTCTCTGTCCCTCTTTCCTTTTAGGATCAGCCACATGCAGCTTCTGTGTCTCTGGGCCTCTTGGGGTCATGTGCACTGTAGTTTACTCCTGCTGTTTACCTCAGAGTTTTCCCGCCTCTGGTGTCCACCTCAGATATTCTTCTGCACTCACTCAGGGAAGGGATAGGGGATTAACAGATAACACTTTAACAGTTTAGGGAACCAAATAACATCCTTAACAGGTGAGAAAAAGAACAACGTCCATTTTAACTCTTTCCTTGCTCCTCCTTTGCCTTCAACAGGCCCTTCCCCAGGCTGGGGGTCAGTCACGTGGCCAGTAACTCCCCAGGTTTTCCTCTGCATCTGCCTTCTACCATTAGTAGCTGAAAGGTTCTTTATAGCCACCATGGGCACCTCATGATGAAACCCCAAGTATGCTTCTGGATGGGAATCAGAGTACTGACACTGTGAGCACGAAAGTGCATTTAATTGTGTTGTTCTGTTTTGGTGGTTCTTAGCATTTCAGGTTGCTGCAATTGAGAAAAAGATAGTGGCACACAGCATCAGAACTGCCCAGGGTTGTTGAAAAAGAGAAATAATTATGTTTTTTACTGAGCTCCTCTGAGCACTGGGCAAGTCTGACTGGAGGACATATTATTCCACTGTATTATCATAGAATGAATACTGAACTAAGCTTCTTTCTTTCTTTCTTTCTTTCTTTCTTTCTTTCTTTCTTTCTTTCTTTCTTTCTTTCTTTCTTTCTTTCTTTCTTTCTTTCTTTCTTTCTTTCTTTCTTTCTTTCTTTCTTTCTTTCTTTCTTTCTTTCTTTCTTTCTTTCTTTCCCTCCCCCTTGCTGTGTTTATTGCTGTGCATATATCCCAGGTGGGGTTATTTCACTTGGTGCTTGCTGAATGATAGTTTCCACTCCTAGCCCCCACTCCCAAGATGGCATCTGTTGTCTGCAGGGCACTTGCTGCTCCCATGTAGGCAATTGTGTGATCTGTAAATAGCTATTAGGCTGGCATGGCCTAAATTAGCTGCAAATTGACAACTCAATTGTAAAACAAACAAAAAAATGACCTAGTAATTAACGGGATATTTCCATAAAGCCATAATTACCATTTAGCTCTGTGCTATTTGTACTTCCCTTTTTTCTAATAAAGCCCTACTTCTTTGTTGTTCCCTTTTGCCAGTGAAAATATTATTGTTTCAATCTTAGCAATTTTTCAAGCTGTCCTTGGAAAAATAAATGATTAGTCTGTCTGTCATCCACCTTCCCCCCCCCCCCAGAGAAGAGAGTTTGTTTGTATTGTGTAACCTTCCTTTTAGTGGAGGTTTTGTTTCTTTGTTTTAACTTAGAGATAGCATCTTCATAGTGCTTGTCAAAGCTCAAGGCCTTCCTCATTTTGTCACTTGCAATCAATGGCTGTGTTTGGTTCCCCTTTCTGCTCTCTCCACCCCATAGCCTAGTGAAATAATGGTACTGATGAGCTCTTATCTTTTTGTCACACTTCTGCCAGCCTAGCAGACAAATTGATTTATGTATGTGGCATCCTACTCCTGATAGTGCCATAATTTACCACTAAATATTGCTTTGACACAATAGTTTTGTAACAAATACATAATGCATATTGCTCTACTTTCCCTCCACTTCAATCCGTTTTTGAATTAATGGAGTGAGACTTCCTCGATTCAGAGGAATCTCATGTCCAATGCTTGCTTGGAGTCTTGCAGAATATCAATCTGCTGCTTCTCCTTGCTTTCTCTGCTTAGTGTCACCTTGAAATGAAGCTGGTTTCCCCACATTTTTTTTCTTCTTCCTAGTGTTGTCAAATGAGGCAGCTTTCTGCTCTTTCATGAGGAGCATTGCTTGAGTCAAAAAGGCCTGACTTGATTTATTAGATAAAGAAACATATTGTATAAAAGGCTTGAAGGTTTTTCATATCCTTGCACAGAACTGATGTGCTACTTTGGAGCTTGCAATCACTGATTTCAATAAACTGGAACAATACAATAAGAAATACAAAATTCTTTACAAATAAAAAGGACTAGCTCTTTCTGTCTGACTTAGCAGATACATTGGTCCTCAGTGTTCCCTCTAAGCTGCGGGGCAGCACAGCTTCACTGATGATTTAATCAGCCCCGCCCAGTCAGTCGTACCCCCCTCTCATCTTCATAGCAACACTAAGGCTAGATCCCAAGAAGCAGTTGGGTCTGCATTGCAAGTAATTATTTTTGCAAGGGAACAGTTCAGCAGCAGTTTTAACAATCCCATCCATATAGATAAGTGGTCACCAACCAGTAGATCATGATCTACTGGTGGATCTTGGAGCCTCTGACAGTGATTCCGACTGGTTTGGCCAAGAGGCTATCAAGGACTGGCACTTCAGCGGCCCCTCCCCCCACTGCTGTGCACCTCCTTCTCTTTGCCTGGAGCTGTCCCCTCAGGAGACTCCTGCTTGCTGGGCAGGGCAGGGGAGGGAAGAGGAGGGGTGCTGATGTCAAGGTGCCCCCTCTCGCACTCTGTATCCTATTTCCACAGAGCAGAGAGGGGGCATAACAGGACTTGGGATGGAGTTTGCTGGCTACTTTAGGGAGTGGGCCCGGAGTAGGGCAGGAGTGAACCTGTCTTAGCCCCGCTGCACCACCAACCAGGAGCCACCTGAGGCAAGTAGTGCCCAGTCGGAGCCCACATCTTGAAACCGTAACCCAGTCATGAACCCCTCCTGTACCCCCTGCCCTAGCCCTGAACACCCCTGCATCCAACCTCCCAGAGCCTGCACCTAGAACCCCCTCCAATACCCCAACTGCCTGCCCCAAGCTCAGCTCAGAGCCCCTCTCATATTCCAAATCCTTTAATCCAAGACCAGAGCCTGCACCCCAACCCACTGCCCCTGCCTGGTGAAAGTGAGGGAGGATGGAGGAGAGAGGGGAGGAGAGAGGGGAGGACAGAGTGAGCATGGTTGGGACCTTGGAGAAAGGGCACAAAGGAAGTGGGGCAAGGGTGTTTGGGTTTGAGGTAGATTCTCTGTAGTGTTGTACATCTGAGTTAATGTTAAATATAGTTTTCTTCAGATATTCTTAAACAAGGGTGTGCTAATTCTGGCCTACAGGCTGGATCCGGTCCACAAGTTAATTCCTGGCGGGCCCCCACCTCTATGTTTACCTGCACCTCTGCAGGTATTGGGTAGTCGCAGTTCTCATTGGCCACACATCACTGTTCGTGCCCAATGGGCACGGTAGGAAATTGTTTCCTGGTGTGCGCTGCTTTTCACCCATCCAGTTGGCCACAAACAGCAATCTGTGGCCAACGAGAGCTGTGATCGCCTGATACCTGCAGAAGCACAGGTAATTATAGCAGCAGTGGCCTGCCAAGAACTAACCAGCAGGCCACTTTTTTTTATTGTACAATCCTGCTCTTAAAGGTTAGGGAAAAAGGAGTATTTTCTGTAACCAAATATTTTGAAACTAAAGAGAGGATGACCTGGATACGACACTGTTTGGAATGTATTTACTTTGTGTTATTCTGGAGAGCGTAATAAAGCCTTCTGCTCCTTGATTTTTAAGACTGTCCCAGACCACTATAGTCTTGCCCTCAAGAATAAAGTCTGTTTTTATTTCCAGTGCCTAAAATGTGCAAGCTGTGCCATTCATGCTACCGGGATTCTGTTTTGCCTCTCATCTGAATCTCCACTGGTTGCCTTTTCCTTTCTTGCCAGGCGCTGGCCAGGAGAGGGAGGAACTTGTGATCTCTGTAGAGAACAGTCAGTTATTGCAGTTCCAAGAATAAGATGCAATGCAGAGGTCGAAAGAAGTATGGGTAGAAGCCCACATACCGCATAGCCGTTGATAACATTAGGCAAGGACTGCAGGAGTTCACAGGTCCTGCTGTCAAAACCAGACATGTTGCCCTTGACTGCTGAATTTCAGGTGTTGTGGTTGTGGGTTCTTTCTTGCAGGAGGAATAATGGTAGTTTGAATTAGGAGCTTTAATTCGAACTACCTAGTCCGTGCCGCGTGTAGCCGCGGGCAGGTAGTTCGAACTACGGGGCATTTAAAAATGGCGGCACTCGGGAACATGCAAATAAAGCCCGGGATATTTAAATCCTGGGCTTCATTTGCAAGTTCGAATGCCTACATTAGCCACCCTAGTTCAAACTAGGGTGGCAGTGTAGACATACCCTGAAGTAGTTATTTCAAAATAGCAGCAGCAGAACGTCCACACTATTTTGAAATAACAATTTTTAAATAAGCGTTATTCCCCAAAGAAAGCACAAGTATAGATTTCGAAATAACCATCCCATTATTTTGAAATAATGGTCTTGATAGTGTAACTGCTCTGCTTATTATTTCAAAATAAGGGAGGGAAGTTGTTTCGAAATAACTCCCTAGTATAGACCAGGGCTTTTAAACTAATGCATGTGTGATATTTTGCACAGGGCACGCAGAACTGTAAGACACCATGTTAGACCTCTGCCTTAGCAAGAGTGAGCTTTGTTGGATATTAGATTGTGAGTATGTCTACACTGCAGCATTTTTCCAGCAAAACTATACTTATGTCCACACTGCTATTGCGTTGTTTCGACAGAAAGTCGAAAGAACGCAGGGATTTTTCAGACAGTGGTAAACCTCTTTCTACGAGGAAGAAGCCTTTTTCAGAAAAAGGCATGTGTGGATGCAGAAGAGAGAGTTCTTTCAAAAGAGGCCTCCAGGAAATAACACAGGTGCCCTGGTGGCCACTCCATCCATTCTAATCACAACTTAAATGCAAGATAGTGTCCAATCAATGTGGACGCTATCTTTCAAAAAAGCACATTGCTTTTTTGTTGCACTTTTGCTGTGTGGACGCTGTCTTTTGAAAAAGGTTTTTCCAGATCTCTTTCAGAAAAGCTTCTTTGGAAAGAAGCTTGCAGTCTAGACATAGCCTGTGTATTAGCTCCCTGGCTCACAAACAAACTCCTCGAGACTACTAGTCTAAATCGTGCTTTGAAAGTAGCAATCTGAAAATGCCGGTTCCCAAGTTCCCTATAGATACATAATTGCATTGTCCAGTCCCTCTCACTGTGACATTTAGAAATTATTAAATTTGCTGCCTCCTAAGAGATAGTGTTATACACACCAGCCTGTTACATTAGCTGAAGGCTCTCACGTCACTTCAGTGCACAGCTCTGAGATGATTTTTATAATAAAAAACAAAGTTAAGTGATACTAAGCAAGAGAAAAGGATGAGACAAATATCCTTTCTAATATCCAGGAGGGACCTGGGAGGTTACCTGGGAGATATGGAGGCAGCAAGGATCCTCTCCCACCCACGCTCACCACTGCAACAGAAGCCAGAGCAGACTGGCAGCCTGCTCCACTCCATCCTGCTGATCTTTGTTTACACCAAGGCGATTACATACATTTATGCCCATGTTAAGGTGCCTCTAGACTGCTAGCACAGTGTAAAGGTGTCTCAATGTAAATAAGAATTGGTTGCTATATGTTTTGGTACCTGGAAAATAGGGTCTTTGATTAGGTCTATTCTTCTAACAAGTATATTTAATTGGCCTTCATTGTACTGGTCTAGACCCATAATAATCTTCTAGATCACCAAAGATCTAACTTCTAGGTCAATCTGGGTCTAGAATTTCAATGATAAAGCCTTTATAAGGAAGCGGATGAGGGCAGGAATTTCCTTCTTTATCCATAGTTACCCACCTATCTACCAATCTCAGCCTTGGAATTCCCAGTTTTATTCTTTTGCTTGGATAACATTTATTGCTGTGCATGCATGAGTCTTGCTCCCGAATGCCTCTTTGGCTATTTAGCCAGCTGGCAGATGTGTTGAAATCTGTTGACTACTTCTTCCCCTGTGACATATTCATGCTGCTCTGGCCCAGAGCCTAGCCACCCTAATTCTTTCCCAAGTCTCCTCACAGGTGGCACAATGTCAAATAGCTTTGTCTTTTTAAAAATCATTCCCTTGCCAGGCTTGAACTGTATTACTGCATGCGGTCCATGATAAATTTGTGCCATATGGACATTTCTGTTCTGCTTTAGTGTGCTTTTTTGAGAGTGTGGGGAAGGAGAGGAGGCTGTCCTTGCTACTTCTTGCTGAGTCTTCTGATCATAGTTGAAGGCTCAGAATAAATAACAAAAACGAAGCAAAGTTAATAGAACGAAAGCTGCATCCAGTGTGTGAGGTTTCCTGTGCAGGATTTTATTGTATGTCCATGTTATATTAATACTTGACACTAACAATGTCAATCAGAAAACTTTTTTTAAGGGGAGAAATGTTCTAATGCTACTGTGAAAAGAGAGTGTTGGCAGATCTTTTAAGTTACAAAAAGGCACTAGGAAAATTTGCTAATAAAATTAATCTACAGCCAAAAAAATAATTTTTAGATTTTAACACACTATTCTACCATGGCCTTATGTAGCAAAACCAAATATTTGTTGATCACAGAGATGGGCTTCCTTTTTGGGAACTAATTGTAGATGAAAAGAATCCAAACAAAATGCAGCCATTCTCTCAGCAGCTGCACAGTTTGGTTTTCCTACAATGAGTAGTAAAAAAGTAGGGGGTTATTGTATAAAAAGACTACAGTGTTCATTGCTAAGGGAAATTGTAGGTATTCCTGGCAGGAGATGTCTAACTTATGTATTTCAATAGCTATACGTCCTTACAGACCAAGATGTATCTAAAAGATTATGAAATTATGACATTACTAGAATGAGCAAGGGAAAAACCATAGAGTTCACCTCTCACTTCAATACATTGAGAAATGATAGAAACTTTTGGAAGGTGCAGAGTAGTGTAAAAGCAGGCTCACAACCCAAACTACAGAATGCTGCACTGTTATCTTGATTATGGCATGTATAGCATGGGATAATATTCTTTTAATACAGTGCTAGGATGTCACACAAACTTTCTGGATGTTTTACTCCATCTTCTGACTTTCTGAGGTGACTCACAGGTTATGAGCATTACTCCTTGTGGGATTCTGTGCCCCTTTGGAGGCTCAGAATTCATATGGCCCACATTTTTCTGCCTCTGCGAAGATAAATGCAAAAAAAAAATATCTGTCAGGAGACATGCTTCTTCCCCAGCACCCAAGGGAGCATATCTGTTCCCGTGCACCTGAAGCAGCATCAGAGTGCCTGCATAATCACCATTGGGGTGTATGGCCAAGGGGAGCATGGAGCAGGGCAGGGCATATGTGCATCCCACAGTGAGAGAGACACAGAGAGAGAGACTCTGTCTGTCTCTGGGACTGCAGCTCCTAGATCCTGGAGTTTATGGGTAGAGCTTTTTATTATGCAAGAGGCAGGCTAGAGTTGAGGTCAGCACCCTTTTCAAACCAAGGAGCCAAACTACATCAAAATTCAGAACAAGTGGTCAACAAAGAGCCATATAAGAATTTCCATTTGCATGGCTGAAAATATACATTTTAATATTACTAATAATTGACATAATGATTAATAATAGATGAAATAATAGATAATATTTGAAACTCTGTACTCACAGACTTTATTGAATGGGACTTCTGCTGCTGCTTTTTTCACACATTTCTTTGAAGTCTACATCATAACTGATCAAATCCAACTTCATGCATGCATTCAGGCCATCTCTGGCAATCTTGAGCTCAAATTACCTTTGATGTGATTTAAATGAGAGAATGCTTGCTCACACATATAGATAGTGCCAAAAGTAAGGCCAAGCTGACATTCTGCATGGTGTTGTGTGTGACAAGATGTTCTTTCCAAGTTTGCGGAATCAGATTATCATCATGCTCCAATTTCTCCATGTTGATCCGTTTGTGCAGTTTTACCAATTCTGCACGTTGTCGAGCAAGGTGTTCTAAATCAGAATTCAGCTTGACAAATTTTTCCACCCAGATATCCAACTCCTTAAAATCTGTTATTTCCATTTCCATATTGCTTACTGAGATGCCTGGAATGACTGACTGTCAAATCCAGTTCTTCAACAGACGCTTTATGTGGACGAATCATAAACTTAAACAAAGCACTGTGTTTGCAAAAGTCAACAAAACAAGACTTGAATGCCAACAGGAACTCAGAAACAAACCTGGCAAGCTGCTGCAAATCAAGGCTGTTACTTGGATTGTTACTCTGATATGAATAATGAAACATTCATCATCTTTCAAAATGTGCCAGTCTGCCCATCTTGATAACTTTGATGATGATCAATTTTGACTCAAATCCAAACACTACTTGCTGCAAAGCCAAGACTGTATTTCCTTGCCCTTGTAGCTTAAGGTTCAACTCATTCAAATGATCGGTAATGTTAGACAAGATAGTAAAATTTGAGCTACCAGTCAGTCTGAAAGCTCAGTGTCTTTAACACCCTTTATATATATAAAAAGGCTTAATTTAATTAATACAGGCAGAAAAACTAGACAAATTTTGCCACGAGATAACCAGCAAACATTGTGCATTAGTAAATTGAGGTATTCAGAACGTACTTCCTCAGGCAGTGACTGAAATTGATGGTGATTAAGAGCTTGGGCAAGTATCCAATTGACAATGTGCCTCATGATGCACAATGCAATGAAAGTTCAAAAGCGAGCGATTCAGCTGTTCTAACAAAGAGTAAGGAATCCCCTGTATTTGCTGACCATGCTAGGTACATCATCCATACACACAGACATAAGATTATCCAACTGTACTTTTTTCTCATTTACAAAGTTAATCACAGTTTTAAGGATGTGTTTATCCTTTGTTTGATTTTTCATTGGTAATATCCCAATCATTTCTTCATGCACAGCATTTCCAAAAATATATCGTCCCAGAATATACAACTGAGTAACGTCACTGTGTCGGTTGTCTTGTCCAAAGAAAACAAAAAGTAAGTAGTTGTACTCAGATTTTGCATTTGTTCCTTGTCGGTTTGATGGGCCATTTTCATAGCTCTGTCCTGGACTGTTTTTGCCGATAATGGCGTGTTTTGAATTTTCTGTAAGATTTTTTCCTTGTTGAGAAACTCATCAAATAGTTCATGACCAATTTTTAGCATGCATCTCTTCATGTAATCCCCATCAGTAAAAGGCTTCCTCTCTCAAATAATGCTGTATGAGCCCGCAAAACATGTAGGCTACGTCTACACTGGCATGATTTTCCGGAAATGCTTAAAACGGAACAGTTTTCCGTTATAAGTATTTCCGGAAAAGGAGCGTCTACATTGGTCCCGGAGTTACCGTTATAACGATGCGCTTTTCGGAAAAGCGCGTCTACGATTGTGGCGCTTTTCGGAAAAGCAGAAGCCGGAGCCATTTTGAAGAGGGCAAAGGCCACCAGACCTTTCCGGGCGGGGCGGGCGCCATTCAGACACGTGCTTAAAGGGGTCTCGCCGGACAGCCGTTGGTCTCCTGCTCCCCTGCCTTGGGACCTCTGCCAGGGACTGGCACCCTTAGCAGGTTCAGTGGTTGCCCTCTGGGTTTTGGGGACACCACCCTTTGGCCCCCAACTGCTTTTCCCTGAGTTTAGTTTTTCTGCCCTGCTCTGTCTGCCATGGAGCCGTGGGTGGCCATTTGCCTGCTCGGGCCCCTGTTGGAGCTGTACGAGTGCCTGCTGCTCGTGCTGCAGGCCGTGCCATGGTGTACATGAACCAGGAGGCAGAGATCGCATTGGACTCCCTCACCAGGAGGCCCTGGCGTGTGGCATCAGCACCCCACCGTGAGAGGCCCGTCTGGAGTTTGAGAGCAGCACCGACTGGTGGGAGCGGCTGGTCCTCGGGGTCTGGGGCGACCACCAATGGATCAGGAATTTCCGCATGAGAAAGCGGACCTTCCTGCAGCTGTGCACCTGGCTCACCCCGCGCTGCAGAGAGCCACCACCCGGCTGCGGGCACCCATCCCCATCAAGAGAGGTCGCCATCGCGCTCTGGAAGCTGGCCACACCGGACAGCTACCGCTCGATGGCACAGCAGTTCGGTGGGGCGATCAACCGTCGGAGTGATCGTCGTGGAGGTAAGTCCCAGGGGGAGTGGGATGGGGGGAGGGTGTTGCACTCCAGGCCCAGGGATAGCCAAGATTCCAGGCTGGGTCGGCCAGGGGTTTGGGCCGTCCCTCCCTTGCACAGGCCCGCTGGTGGGGGCCGTGGGGCGAGGGGGGCCCTGGTGTGTGTGTGTGTGGGTGTGTGTGAGGACAGAGGGAATCAAGGGGGGGCCCCAAGGGAGCGCACACTCACCCCTGCCGTACGTGATGTGTTCCCTTGTGTTTCTCTGCACCCTTCTGCAGGTCGTCACGCCATCAACAACATCCTGCTCCCGCGAATCATCCGCCTGCGCGACGTGGATGATACCATGGCGGCCGCTGCCCTCGGGTTCCCCAACTGCGGGAGCCCTGGGCGCCACCCACATCCCCATCCGGGCCCCGGAGCATCGAGCGGCCCATTTCATGAACCGCAAGGGGTACTGCTCCATTGTTCTGCAGGCCCTCGTGGACCACCGGGGCCGCTTCCTGGACATTTACGGGGGCTGGTCTGGCCGGGCACACGACGCCCGCATCCTCCGCAACTCTGGACTGTTTCGCAGGTTGAAGGCGGGCACCTACTTCCCCCGGCGAGACTTGACTGTCGGGGATGTGCCTATGCCCATCTGCGTCGTCGCGGACGCGGCCTACCCCCTGATGCCCTGGCTAATGCGGCCCTGCACGGGCAGCGGACCAGAACCGGGCCCGGTTCAGCGACCGCCTCAACCGGGCCCGAAACCCAGTGGAGCTGGCCTTTGGGCGTTTAAAGCCCGATTCCGTTGTTTGCTCACCCGTCTCGACATGGGTGAGCAGAATGCAACGGAGGTACTGGCCAGCGTGCTGCGTGCTCCACAACATTGTGGAGCGCAGCGGGAGGCCTTCCTCCCTGCATGGATGGCAGCCGAGGCACAGACCTTGGAACAGCCCGACACAGCTGCCGTCCGCCAGGCGCGCCAGGATGCGGTGCGCATCAGAGAGGCCCTGGTGGACATGTTTGCCCAAGCCCGTAGCAGGGTCGCCTGGGTCTCCCCAGACTACTCCCGCCCGTCCCTACCCCTCCCCACCCCCTCCCTTACCTCCCCAATTGTAAAGCGTCGGGTCAAAGCACATCGGCCGTCATCGTGACTGTTTCGTCGGGTGCGTCGGGCTTAGTCAGGGTTTTTCTTTTTAGTTTAGGCTAGGGTTTAGGCCACCATCGTCTGTCGAAGAACAGCCACGAGGATTCGGGGTCGTGCGGAAGGCTCAAGTCAGCGTACCTGATTCCAGTCGTCTTCCGTCGAGGATCTCCTGGCTGTTCCTCTCCTGAGGCCCGGAAGGACCAAAGGATTGAGGTGGCCAGCCATCATCTTCCGTCGAGGATCTCCTGGCTGTTCCTCTCCTGAGGCCCGGAAGGACCAAAGGATTGAGGTGGCCAGCAACACTACCCAATTGTCCTCCTGCGCCTAGACTATGTTTAATTATCTGTAGTGTGCATCTTTTAACTGTTCTTGCTTGTTTGTGAGCTATGTAAATATAGTTTGTGGTTTACATTTTACTGAAAAGTCTCAGTATTTATTTATGCGCCACAAACCAATGAGCATAAAAAGGGCCCCCAGTGATAGAGTACAGATTTTGTTGTCTGCAGTTTGTAACCCTGTTAAATTTAAGTGGCTAATTGGCATCTCACATCATTTCCTACAGTTACTAGAGTAACACGATAACCAACACAGGAATGAACAGAAAAATAGAAAACTGTTTATTTACAAGGGGAGGGGACCTTCTACTGGGACGGGGGACCTTCAACTGGGACTGGGACGGGGACCTTCAACTGGGACGGGGGGACCTTCAACTGGGACTGGGGCGGGGACCTTCAAGCTGGGGACGGGGACCTTCAACTGGGACTGGGGCGGGGACCTTCAGCTGGGGCCTGCACACGCTGGGCAGACCGCGTGGGGCAGGCTGCACGGGGAGGTGGGCACGACCACGGGCACGACCACGACCAGGAGCAGGGGCAGGAGCAGGGGCAGGGGCAGGGGCAGGAGCAGGAGCAGGGGCAGGGGCAGGGGCAGGGGCAGGAGCAGGGGCAGGAGCAGGGGCAGGGGCAGGAGCAGGAGCAGGGGCAGGGGCAGGGGCAGGGGCAGGAGCAGGGGCAGGAGCAGGGGCAGGGCAGGGGCAGGAGCAGGGGCAGGAGCAGGGGCAGGGCAGGAGCAGGAGCAGGAGCAGGAGCTGGGATAGGAGCTGGGATAGGAGGGGGCATGGGCTGTGCTCCGGGAGGAATGGCGGGGCATGGGGGTCCGGCATAATGAATGGCATGGACCAAATGTGCCGTGAGCATGTCCATGGTTGTCGCATCCTCTGCACTCATGTAGGAGCAGCCCAGCCCTCCTGCCGCCACTGCAGGTCCCCTGCACCCGGCTCGGCGATGGAGGCCTGGATTGCCTCCACGGCACGCACATGGCGGCGCAGAAGCTGGTCTCTCTGCCGCCGCCTGTGCCTCCGGGGTTGGCCAGCTGGGGGTGCCGCTGCTGCCGCAGTGTCGGGTCTGGTGCTGGGTCCCGCTGCAGGGAAGAGAAGAAAGGATGGGTCAGTCAGGCAGGCCGTCCACTGTCCCCACATCTCATGCCCTCCACCCCTGAGCCCAGGTGACCCCACAGTTGTGTGGCTTGGGCCCACTCGGTTTCCCTCCTGCCCCCGTGTTGTATGTTGGCAGGAGGACCGCCCCTGCTGGAGTAGGGTCCCCTCTCCAGTATTGTAAGCACCAGTCTGTGTCCTGGCCCGTGGAGGCGGGAGGGTGCTTGTGCTGCGTTCACCTGTGGAACTCCTGCCGGTGGAGACTGTGAAAAGCTTTGGGCTAATCGCTGGTGTTTGACAGGGAGCGAGATGCATCCCCACGCAGTGCCTGGGAGCACATCTGGCAGAGGCGGTCTGGGCTCTCAGATCCTCGCGTGGGATATCTCCTGGGCGTAACCAGAGCGTGAGTGGGTGGGGTGTCCCATCCTTGCAGCAAAACTCAGGGCCCTTGTCCTCCCACTATCCCTCCCGCAAGGCCGGTAGCCCAGGGACATGTGCGGCCACAGTGGGGACTTCCCTCGGGGAACCAGCCAAGGCACCGGGAGCAGGCGAGGGACTGTGGCTGCGGTTTTCCCAGGAGCAGCTGGCTGTGCCTCACTGCCAGGCATGGGACAGTGTGCTGTTCTCCGTGCTGCACCCTTGGCGGAGGTGAGGGCTCTGGGCTGAGTCCCTGGGGCCCTGGCCGGTTCCAGCCGGCATCCACCCTTCCCCTGGTCCCGCCGCATGTGTGAGCAGCACGGTCCCAGGCGTGCCCTGCAGCTGCCTGCCGCGGCCAGGTGCCGCTCGGTCGCCAGGCTGCACGAGGTTGCACGTGCTGCTTGCTGCCTCATGCGACGCAGCGTGCAGCTCACGTGGCCTGAGTGAAATGCTCTCCCCCTCCTCCCTCTGGGCACCTGGCTCCCCACCCCCGCCCTCCGCCCCCCCACCCTTTGGGAGTGCAAACTGCAAAGACTCACCAGTGGGTTCCTCCCCGGCCTCGGCCTCGGCCTCGGAGGAGCTGCTGGAGGGGGCCTGCTGGGTGGTGGCCTCCTCCCGCGCCGGACGCGCTGCTGCTGTCCTCTCCCTCCCCCTGCTCGGTGGGTCGTCTGATGGGGGGGCGCTGGCAGGTGTCCACAGGGACGTCCGGGGCTTGCGGGGCTGGCTGGCCCAGGAAGGCGTTCAGCCGGTCATAGTAGGGGCAGGCGTCTGGTCCTGCCCCTGCCCTCGCTGGCCGGACGTACCCCAGCCGCAGCTCCTTCACTTTAGCGGACCTGCTCGGCATTCCGGGTGGGGTCCCTGTTGTGCCAGGTTGTCGGCCAGCCGTGTGTACAGCTCCACATTGCGGCGCCTGGAGTGCAGGTCGTGGAGACCCTCCTCCTCCTGCCACAAGTCCAGGAGGGTCTCCAGCTCCTGGGGTCCAGGATGGGGCCCGGCGTTTGCGGCCCCTGGGGGCCTCCTGTGCTGGGGTGCAGGGGCTCACCAGCCGGAGCTGCCATGGCGCGGTCCAATGTGTGGCTGGGCAGCACAGCAGCACGTGGCAGAGCTCAGGCTGCAGGGTCTGCGTGCTCCTGCCACGTCGCCCAGCAGCCTCCCTACCAGGAAGTCCAGGGCTCCTACGGGGTCTCGTGGCGACCAAACCGCTTTTTTCCGTTTCTTCTGCTTTTCCGGAAAAGCTGTCTACACTGGCCCTTTTCGGAAAAGCTTTTCCGGAAAAAGGACTTTTGCCAGCGGGAGGCGGCATAGCTTTCGGAAAAGCGGCTGATTTCATACAGTAGATCGTCATTGCTTTTCCGGAAAAGCAAGCGGCCAGTGTAGACAGCTCGCACCTTATTCGGAAAAGCGGCTGATTTTCCGGAATAAGTGGCCCAGTGTAGACACAGCCGTAGAGTTTAAGCTCCCACTTTTTTTGACCATGCCAGCCGGCTATTTTGTCTGATGTTCATTTTTCGCTGCAGCTCTTTTTCATGTGTCACCCTTGGAGTATTTTGTAGCAAATGCTGCATGTTTTGTCATGACATTCTTTTGTTTGTTTGTTTGTTTGTTTGTTTGTTTGTTTGTTTGTTTGAGAATAGTTTCTGACTACAAATGAGACAGTGTGGAGATACAGGCCTATCCACAAATGCCTATAAGTCTGTTCACTCCTTTTGAAAATTTCAGTACAGGTCATCTTTTTCTGTTTGCCATTTTTACTGTTGGAAAATTAGAGTTTACCATCATGTATGATGATGGAAAGATTTCTTGACCAATCAAATAAAAAGAGAACATGCACAACCATCAATGAGTGGAGAGGATGGATGATTGTTAAAATGAACAGTGAAAGGTGAAATAGACAAAAAAAATCTTGATATGAGTAATTATGCGGTTTTAAAATTTTGAAAAAATTATTCATTTTAATTTAAAAAGTTGTGTGTATTTTGGGAATGACAAAGGAGCCATATTTGGTTCTGTATTGAGCCATATTTGGCTCTAGATTAAAGCTATAGGTTGCAGACCCCTGGGCTAGAGGCACAAATTGAAACAGCCCACCTGAGTTCATTGATCTCATTCTGTAAGGCACTAACATAGCATCCTGACTGTGTAGTAAAGTTGTTAAAGTTGTTGTTGAAGGTTTAATTGATCTCATTCTCTGAGGCAGAAATGTAGCAGCATGTATATTATTCTGATTGTTAGTTAAATGTACCCATTGTCAGTCAATTCTCCCAGGAGCAGAGAACCTGTGAAAATTTTAAGGCCCCTACATTGCCAGGGTGATATAAAGGAGTCTTATTATAAATGACAGTAAGGGAATCATCAGATAGGAAGACCTATGTGCTTTCTCAATTTTCTCCTGTGTTAAAGTGGCACAGTAGTGTTAGATTATACCTCAGGATTTATTTTAATTACCCATTAAAAAAAGACTTTGATGACAAATAAAACATTTACCCAGCAGTCAATAAAGTGTCAGGACAATCAGAATCAAACACTTACCAAAGTACCCAGCCAGGTGCAGGACAATGATTAGCAAAATTGTATGACTTTTATGTGTTCTGTAATATAATTTAAATGAAAATGCAGTATTATAACTGGATATGTAAGGTATTAGTTACCAAGTATTTGTAAATTTCATGTGGTTATGGAAATGCTGAATAGTCATTGTGACTTTTTTCTGCATTACAGTTTAAATAAATTACCAAAACAATCAAAACTGGTGTGATTACAGTTCCCTAGTATGATAAATAAAATATGTGGAATTGTACAGTATTTTGAATTTTTTGGCACAGAATCTCCCCAGGAGTAGAGCATCCAAACTGAAACAGAGGTTCTTATGAGGCTGCTTAATACTTGCAAGATCATATTATTTGATTTTCTACATTGTGTCTTTATCATAAAGTATGTGCTGTACGATTTCCTTAATAACAACATGTGCATGCTTATTATTGACTTGTACATTGCTTATTATTACATGCTTATTATTGACTTTTACATTAAAAGCATGCTTATTATTGACTTTTACATTGCAAGATATAAAGGGTGCATAATCAGGAGTCAAATTCTAGGCACCACAATGGATCCACAATGAAGATCCATAAACAATATGTTGAAGAATGTGGGACAGTGGTGGGCAACCTGTGGCCTAAGGGCCACATGGCACACATCAGGGTTCTATATATGGCCCATGAGACAGTTTGTTTACCGTGGCCCACTCACAGGAGTGCCAGATTCCACTGGTTTTCATCTGCATATTTTTTTCCTACTGGTATTATGAAAGTGACATGCACTGAAAGCAAGTGAGACGTGTGCTGATTGTACGCAACGTTGTGAAAGCCATGAGCTTCCTCGATAGCCAATCCAAGCACTGCTATGGTTCAGTGGGCACACCTTGCAAATTCTAGCACAGTTAGCAAAACTACCCTATATTGGGTGACTGCCTTGGTTACGACAGTCTTGCAGCCCACTGACTAGCTTAGGTTACCCATCAAAGACTGATCTACCACAAGCTACCACAAGCTGTGCATCACCAGCCTGCACCTAGGACCCAAACATTCTCCCAGTGTCTTAGGCAGTTTGGGGATGGTACTCCCTAAATATAAAGGGAGTTCATAAAATCAAACTGGAATTCATAAAGTGTATATGGAAAGGTCTCCCAAATCATTACATTGTCTTGCAGATCCTAAACATTTAAGGAAGGACCAATGCTGGGAAAAAGTGAGAATATGTTTTGGGGCGTGTGTGTTTTGATTTAGCATGTTATGAGCAAACATTCTTCAAGATGATGCAAGTCAGGAATAGGTGTTAAAAGATTCCGAATTTTCTATTGCAGTACTGTGTGAAGCAGCAATGCTTAGATAGATCTTAACCGACAGGAACTATGCTGACTAGAGAGAATAGTATAAAGCTGTGGTTCTCAGCCAGGGTTTGGAGTCCCTTAGGGTATGTCTACACTGCCACCCTAGTTCGAACTAGGGTGGCTAACGTAAGTCATTCGAACTTGCAAATGAAGCTCGGGATTAAAATATCCCCGGGCTTTATTTGCATGTTCCCAGGTGCCGCCATTTTTAAATGCCCAGTAGTTCGGACTCTCTGCCCGCGGCCACACGCGGCACGGGCTTGGCAGTTCGAATTAAAGCTCCTAATTCGAACTACCGTTACTCCTCATTGCAGGGAGGAGGGCGGGGTGGGAGGGACCGGCTGGCAGGAAGCAGGGCTAGCTGGGACGGGGTTGGGGAGAGCAGGGCTGGCCAAGGAGGAACTGGCCAGTGGGGAGCGGGGCTGGCCCAGGTGCACGCAGATCCCGGGGTGCTGCCTGTCCTGTGCACAGTCCTGGCGGGGCGCATGCGCGAGTCTGGCCCCGGGGATTCCATCCCGCCCTGGCCCTGCCCATCCCCCCCTAGTGTGTAGTTGCGTACTGCCTGGCTGGTAGACACGTTCACGCGTGTCTACCAGCCAGGCAGTGCTCAACTACATACTGATATTCATGATAATAATAAAACTTACTTAATTAGAAAATACCAGACATTTATATGTCCAGTATTTTCTCAATTTGTTTCCTGGACAGAAAGCTCAAATACCGGACACCTAGCAACCCTCGCTGCCCCAGAAGCAGCACTTGCAGCTGGGAGCCTCAGTCCACTTTCAATCGCTAAGCCCTGGGGCAACTGCCTCCGTCCCCCTTCGCCTCCTCCCTCCAGTTGGCAGCTCTGGACCCAGGGAGAAAGCTGAAGCCCCACCACCTGAGGCTACGTCTAGACTACGGGGTTTTCCCGGAATACCAGAGGTATCCTGGAAAAACTCCGCCATGTGCAAGGAATGCGTCTGTTCTTCTGCCTTTTTTGTGTGTGAAAGAGCACATGCACTCTTTCGGAAGCCTGTCTTCCTCATTCCATGAGGAAGAAGAGCTCTTCCAAAAGAGGAGGTTTTTCCAAAATTTGGCCTAGTGTAGATGGGCCAAATTTTGGAAAAGCCTCTTCTCACAAAACTATCAGAAAAAGGTACACAAATTGTGGAGCGCAATTTGCTTATCTTTTTCCAATAAAACATCGTAGTCTAGACATAGCCTGAGGCTGAAGCCCCATAGCCCTGAGCTTTGCCACCCAGGGCTGAGTTGAAGCCTGAACCATGTTTTTGTGTGAAGGTCCCTATGGGAAGGGGCCCCAGGCAACTTCCCTGCATGCTATCCCCTTATGCCAGTCCCGGCATTAGTATGTAGAAAAGTAGATATTCTGACACAGGTGGACCATGGAATTTTTATTACCTGTTGGGGGTGGAGGGAATCTCAGAAAGAAAAGGGTTGAGAGCTCCTGCTGTAAAGCATAGTCTCTTATAAGGCACTGGACTACCTTTCCCTCAACTGCTGTTCATGCATTTAATTGCAGGAAATTATGATTGAGATCTCATTTTGCTAAAAGGAAAACCTGGAGATAATGTCTGATCCTTAGAAATGCTGTTGTTTATTTAGTAACTAAAGGTGTGTCTACACTGCACCTTTAGCTTAAACTAAGCTACACAATTTGAGCTATGCAAACTGCATAGCTTATTTCAAGTTAATTTCGAAATACCTTATTTCATAAAAAATTTGAAATAAACTGCTATTCTGAAACGTCCCTTAATCCTCATGGAACAAGGTTTAAAAGGACGTCGTAATAGCAAGCCCGTTATTTCAAAGGATATTTCTAATTAATGGGTGCTCTGTCAAGACGCGGAGTAGCTATTTTGGGATACTGGAAGTATCTCGAAATAGCGCCGCAGTGTAGACATACCCTAATTGATTGTAACTCACTCAGTGATTGCATATGACTACAGATGATTTGTAGTGAAGCTTTTAGTTCAGGTATGTCAAATGGATGCTTAGCTAAAACGTTTCACTTAATTTGAAACCCAGAAAATTGTAGGTTTGGTGTTGTGTACCTAATTAATTTTTGTCCTCTGAGGGACTGGGAGGAGGGAAGGAAAGTATGTATGATTTTTACTTTTGCTTCCTAAATCAGAGTTTAGAAGCTCTAAAACTATGTTCACTGCCTTCTCCAGCTTCATTAGTTCTTTGCAACTGTTTTAAAGCTTCTTTGCTGCAAGGTGTTGGACAAATCATTTAACCTCTCTGCTTCTGCTTCATCCTCTGTACCTGTAGATAAATGGATTCATATGAAAAATGTGGGGAGGTTGGTGGTTGGGTGGTTTTTTTTTTTTTTTTGGTTGGTTGGGTTTTTTTGTAAGAGAGCTATGAAGAGTTTAGCTAGCTGTTATTCTGCCCTATATTGATTTTAATTTGGTGGAAGGAAAATTGGAAGAGACATTTACTACCTTCCTCCCCCAGTTTTCCTATTGTTTGTGCTAATTCTGTGTAGCGCTATAATTCAGGTTACTTTCTAATCTGTACCAGTTTTTGAAACAAGTAATCCCCAACCAAAATAATCTGGGAATAATAATTTCTTACCTCCTTTTTTAGTACTGATTAAATAAATCAACCTGATTACAGAAGATGAAGGGTTTTGGTGCATGTGTAACCATTCAAAATTAGTCAGATGTCAGGAAACAATCATGCCTTCAAAGCATGGACAAACTACATCTGAAGTATTTATGCTGTGGACTGTGGCCACCTTAATATTTTCAATGGGGGATACTGACAGTTCAAGTACAGTCCAGCCAAGTGCACTGTCTAACAAGGTTGTATAATTTTGATATAACAGCCTAGCTCTGTTGTACTATTAAAGCTTTAAAATATTAATGCTCGTTAATGGTGTCACTCAGCCATTTTATATGATTAGTTTTAAGTCTCTCTTGGGTAGGCAAGAAGGGGAATTTTTAATGAAATGTTCCCTGCTCATCTGACCTGCTATATTACTGCATGAATGCCATTTTTATGAGGCAGGTTTATGACATTCATTACTCTGCTCCTTGAGCCACTTCATGACTGCTGTAATTTTTAAAGAAGAGATAAAAATAAGTCAGTTCTTTCTTTGTAGTCAAGCAGCCTTGCATTCTAGCTTTGACCTTTAAGCTGTCATGCATGAATTAATCACATTTCTGCTGGAGATTGTTTTAGACTTAATACTTACTATCTGTGGACTGTTTAGTTCTTGTCTTATTGGCTGCTTCTTAAGGCGATTTGTGAATGACAATAAAAGCCATATTCAGACTACTTCTCCATTCCTTTTCTATCAACTCTGTGTGTGTGTTTATATATATATACACAAACATATATCAGATAATACGCATGTAATGGCAGGGTAGAATGTTTCAGTGTTCTTAACCCCTAAATAAGAAAGTTATATTTTTTCCTAATTTAGAGAAGGTAAGTGACTTGACCAACGTCACACTTTGAGTCAATTGCAGAGCTGGGAACAGAATCCAGAGTTCCTGGTTCTCGGTCCTGAGCTATAACTAGAAAAAAAATCCATCCTAGTAAAGATGACATGAAAATGCAGGCATTTGTAGTACAACCATTTTCACACGGAAGATGATTATATTGTTGACCATCCCTAAATTGATGTAGTCATTTTAACTTCAGACTACAGTTCTGTATTACAGAAGTTTGTCAGAACAATAGTTTGCATGCATGGAACGACTGCTGTTATTAGCAGCAGCACAAAGTTTTTGACCTTTGATAAGCAAATCTTGTGGGAACACTATAGGTTACCTAAAGATTGGCAGAGACTGGATATTTCATGATTCAATGATCATTTAAGAAAGTGCTTGAAGCAGAAAAAAATTAATGCCTTTTTTCAGTGTGAAGAAGGCTATGGTTTGAAAGTGCAAAGTGATAAGGATGTAAGGAATAGGTTAAGTGAGCAAATCAGAACTCTAGGGAGCCTTTTTTAACTTAATTGTTAAAATGCTGTTTTCCCTTTTACCAATACTCAAAAGCACTGGAAAATTCTGGGCATTTCGGGGAACTAAAATAATTAATTCCACCGTATACCCTGATTTCCTCCTCTGCAGCTTGTGCACTGATGATCGCAATGATCTAACAGTATACACTTTTTATTGAGTTTATTATGTAAGCATCTGTCTGTCTGCCATAGGAAATCTGCATCTCTATTTTGCTAACTCTTTTTACCTAACTGGGTAAGCAGACCATGCCTCAAGCATAATCCACTGCCTGATGGTAACTTCTCTCGTAAGCTGGCCAGAAGTAGTTAGAGGGTGAAGCTGATTGTGATTCTCATGTTGCAGTTCTCAAGGGAATCAAAGAACTAGTGAGGAGTAAAGGAAGTCTGTTTTACATGCATGAAACAGTATCAGGGGATGCATCAGCCACTGTTCATAAATAGAAGCAGATGATTTGTAAATTCTTGTAAAAATTAGATTGTATGTAGGACATCCAACTTCCTGGAGGGAGGAGGGAGCTGTGCACCTTTCTCTGAGGTTATTGTTAGGGCTGATAGTTGTTTCAGGGTATTCTAGCACAGTTACACACTCAAACTTCCCCTTCACATACCTGTCCTGCTGAGATCAGACAATATCCTTGCCTTTTATGACATCAGTCCAAATTGGTTCACATTGTATAAACCATGGCATGCTCATACATGGCACTATACAAGAGCAAGTTTAAAAAACCTAGGCCAGGAAGGAAATACATGAGGCCTCTCTGGAGGGTATGTGGAAGAAATTGAATAATTGTGTGTGTGTGTGTGGGTTATTTTATTTGTTGCATTTTCATAATGAATTACTCAGATGAAGCTTTTAAAACTCTGGGAACTTGTTATAAAATACAGTAGTTAATTTACTTCAAGATGTACCAATGAGAACACAAGGAAAAATATGTAGCACTTCAAAGACTAACAAGATAGTTTATTAGGTGATGAGCTTTCCTGGGGCAGATCCACTTCTTCAGATGAGATACACAGTGAAGTACAGAGCCCTCAACTCCAATCACTATACAAGCACAGGTCCTGCTGCCCCATACCTGTCCAAAATAACTGAACTCAGAATTAAATAAGGGCATTTTTCCCCAGTTGTGATGGCTAAAGACAGGTAGGGTTAAGAACACACTTACTGTTAGTGACGAGAAGAGTAGGGGTTTCTGGATCAGCTGGTAGTTCTGAAAGGGGGTTCATGGGCAAATCTAGAAGGGGGTTTGCAATAAGTAAAGCTTGGGAACCTCTGACCTCAGCTATGTCTACACTGCAGCTTATGTCAGCATAACTTGTATTACACCAGCATAAGCACTAGTGTGGACTGTGCTGTGTTGGTGGGAGAGTTTCTCCCACTGAAACAGTGATTGTTGTTTGCGAGGACTGGAGTATTTAAGCTGATGGGAGAGCTGTCTTCCATCAGCTTAGAGTAGCTACACCAATAACTTACAGCTGCACTGCTGTAAAATCTCCATTGTAGCTGTTTCCTTAGGCAGACAAGTTCCTGAACCTGAGTCCTCTGCAGAGGGATATGACATAACACCATGGAACATGCAGTAGCTGTGAAGTAAATAGAGAATAAAACAGGCTGAACTGCAGATAGAAGAGCTCCCCTTTTACCAGTGTTATTCATATGATAATGTAAGTCATGATAGCAGAGGCAAAGATGTGTACATTCTTTTAAACAAGCCATGTGATAAAAATAGAGCTGCTTAATCTAATATATAAAGGAGAATGTTTGTATGTTTGTGCTCTAATAACTTGGACACTATAAGATCTACCACAACCAAACTTCCATAGGATAACCTTTCCTCCAGGAGAAGGTTTTAAGGTACTTTTGGACCTGATCGGGCCCTATCTCAACCTGTAAAAATAAAAAATATCCGCCGCACTGCGCTGCAGAGGCAACCCCACCGACCCTAGGTCACATGCCTGCCACCTGTGGCCCCAAAGCGCCATCCGGGACTCGCCCCACCCCCATGCACACAATGGCTTGGGCATCCGCCCTGCCTCCCGCAGCTACGGTTACCAGTTAGTCTAAAAAAAACCCCAGCCACACTTGATGGCAGGGGGAGGAACTGGCCGGGAGGGGAGTGGGGCTGGCCGGGAGGAAGGGGGGGCCAGGAAGCAGGGCTGGTTGGGGGCAGCAGGGCTGGCCTGGAGAGATCGGGGGAGGGACGGCTGGCGGGAAGCAGAGCTGGTGGGGGAGGTCGGGGGCAGCGGGGCTGGCCGGGGGAGATTGGAGGGGCAGCTGGCGGGAGTGGGGCTGGTCGGGAGGAGGAGAACCGGATGGCAGGAAGCAGGGCTGGCGGGGGGCCGGTGGGGAAGTGAATCGGCTGGCGAGGAGCGGGACCAAGCAACGCTGGGTAACTCCAGATAGTGCATAATTTTTACAAGTATTTTACTATTTGGTACTTGTGAATCAATAAAAAGTAAAGACACTGAATCCCATCTTATAAAATTTTTATTTTCATATTATTGGATATTATTCTCATAATATTCTCTATATTGTCTTTCATAGAAGCATAGAATCCTAGAGCTGGAGAAGGTCATCGAGTCCAACCCCCTGCCCAAAGCAGAACTAATCCCAACTCAATCAACCCAGCCAGAGCTTTATCAAGCTGGGACTTAAAAACTTCTAGGGATGAAGATTCCACCACCTCCCTAGGTAACCCATTCCAGTGCTTCACCACCCTCCTAGTGAAAATAGTTTTTCCTAATATCCAACCTAGACCTCCCCCACTGTAACTTTCCGTGCTTTCATAATGTCATGGCACTGATGTGACCTTCTACACATTTCTTTCCCTTCCCACTCCCACTGTCCTGCCCTCAGATCATAGCACAGTAAACCTGAGTACTTAAAGACAACCTCCTGCGAACAGTACCTGAAATTAAATATTTAAGAACTTTCCTTTTTTATATGTTGTAATGACATGTTGTGTAATACTACTTAGTAATATTATTATTCCAAGGCATCACCTTCTAAAATACAAGAATCTAAAATAGTATAGTAGTATGCAGCTGTATGAACTTATAATACATAGGTACGGGACCCAGCACTCTAAAACAGTAAATGCATACAGCCGCATTTACTAAAATGATAGGTACTGACTGTGCTGCTCTCCTCTTCAGTTCACCTTGTTAATCTGATTATTGGACTGTTTCAACAGAGCACAGTTTGAAGAATAGATTATATACTGGGTAGTTTTAATAATAAAACATGATAAATGAGCACCCAGCTCCCCTAGATTCATGTGAACCATGTGACGTTTTGGCAGGAGCTTCTTTAAAAAAATCAACTCTCAAATGAAGCCTAATTTCCTATTTGCTTTTGGAGAGATGGGGAAGGTGGGGTTTCAATTTACAATTTTAAAGCACTCTGCAAACATCAACAAACCCCATTTGCACTTGGTGGGTAGGTAATTCCCATTTTACTGATTGAAGAAGGAGGAATGAGAAATAGAGAAATTTACTTACTCAAAAACATGCAGCAAATCACCAGCATAGCTAGGATTAGACTTTTGGGGCGCTGAATTCTCAGTTTCATGATGGGTTTATCTATGCAGCCCAGTGCAGCAAGACTGCAAGGCGGGGTTGCCAGATTTGGGATAGCAGGGCTCCACCACGAAATTTTGAGATTTGTGTTTTAGCATCCTTTTTTCCTCCATTTCAATAGGTAACTCAGTGGTTCTCTTAAGCCAATAAATATTTCAATCAATCAGTAGTCAAACTAAAAGTTTCTATATATTGAGCCAAATTTTCCAAAGACTTCCAAAAATACATGTATTGTACATGTGGTGTAATTGTGCATGTACAGTAAGAACCTTATCTGTACAGTAAGAAGCCTGTTTGCATATGAAAATATTGCCCTGTATAGGTTGTAGCTCCCTTAACTGGAACTCTGTGGTCTGGCAACATCCATGATCTGGCAGGACCTCAGATGTTCCTGGATCACAGAGTCCAGGTATAAGGAAGTTGGGCTACAGGACAGGAGTCAGGGGGAAAGGGGCATGACTCAGCCAGGAGCCCCATGTTGAGGAAGGGGGGTGCAACAGGGAGTTCTGGCCCCTTCTGCCGGGCGGTAGCGGGGGTTGGTAGTGGCTGCAGAGTCCCAGCAGCTGCAGAGCCTTAGTCATGGCAGCTGTGGAGCCCTAGCAACCCCAGCAGCTGCAGAGCCACGAAGCTCCATGGGGAACCATGGCTGGGCAGGTAGCAGCGGGGCTTGGCTGGAGTCCTAGCCAGGAGCAGCACAGGCCATGTTGGGCAGGACCACCCCTCTTTCAGCAAATCCCCTTGTTCAGGACCAGTCAGGTCCTGAGGGTGCTGGACGAGGGAGGTACAACCTGTATTGTTATTTTATTATCTCCTTCTCCTCTTGTTACTGTGCAGAGTCTGTACTGAAGTTACTTATCAGAGTCGCTGCAAGTAGCGCTGCTTGTAGTTAAGGTTGCTTAATGTTTTTCATTAGAAGACTGTTAGGTTGTGTTGGTTGCTTATAACTTTGCCAAACGTCACCTATTTGGAATGAAATTTCCATGCTGTGTATTTGACTGAGGGGTGATTTAAAAAAATACTTATTTTAGTAAAAAACCAATTTGGTCTTTTCTCAAAAAGTGTTGCGGGGCAGGGGGATGGAGGAAGCTGTTTGTTGATGTTAAAAAATGTTTACAGCTATTTTTTGAGATGCTTTATTGCTTCCATGTTTGGAAGCAGGGACTTTAAATTTGATGATAGTCTCTCTAATGTCAGTGATGTTACCAGATTTGCCCAATACTCTGGGGGGGTATGCTCATTTATTAGGGCTACTCTTATGGGACTGGGGGGAGGTTAACAAGTCTATCAGTGGGCTGCTTGTTCTACTTGTGCTCTCATATGGAGCTGAATTCTCCCTGCTGCCAATTCCCCCTCCCACTGGACCTCTCCTGCAGGAACTAGGTTCCTCAGGATGGGGTTCTTCCCACCTTAGCAACACACACAGACACTCACACCCACTAACAGAGCATGCCTGAGAAGACTGGGTAATCAACACTTACAAGCTGACCCCTCTTATGTCCCTGGACTCAGCAGGCTGGGTTTAACAGCAATGCCACACTCCACCCTCATGAGCCTTTCTTTGGACTCAGTGGGCTGGATTAAACAGCACTTTAAGCTGCCATCCTTATATGCCCCCAGGTTCAGAACTTCCCTATTCCCCCTTTCACACCACAATCATTCGCAGGTAAACCACACGATGAGCAAACCCCACAGGACTTTGGGCACTACAGGGATCTTTAGCTTGGGTAAAGAAGTGTTGTTGCAGAGCGAATGGGGAAGCCGAAACAACACCCCTTGAGGAAGAGTGAGCGAAAGAGAAAGAAAGAGAGAAGCAACCAGCTTAACAATGAAAGTTATTTATTTCTGGGTAGTGAATATATATATATATATATATTCAGGAAGCCAAACACACAAAACAGTTACAATATTAAATCTAAATTGAAACTGATTACAAATGTTAGGGCTAGCTAATCATATAACAGTTTACATAGGGCAGGGTCAGGAGGCTATGCTTGGGGAGGGGCGGAAGGAAGAGAGAGAGAGAGAGAGAGACCTTACCACTCTGTAGAGCTTGCACTGATCGGGTTTCCCAGATGATGATGGGTGCTGGGGGTCCAGAGGGCAGGAGACAAGCAGAGCAGAGCCTTCAGCAGGATCAGACAGGAGATGAAGAAGTCTCAATGGAACTGATGCAATTTAAATCCAGGTATCAGAACAGTTTTTCTTGGGCAAGGGTAGGAGTTTTTAAAGGGATAGGATAATAGTTCGAAGAGAACACTGGATTTGTTTATGTGTAAACAGAAGCGAGACAATAGAGACTGATCACACCTCGTTATAGGTGATGTTCCTTGAAGGAGCTCACAGTGCAATTAGGCAGTTTCAGTATTTTGGATGTCAATAGGATCCATTACTAGAATTGGTCTGATAATGACTAAGTTGGGTGTGAGCAGGCCTGAGTTCATTAGCATCTGGAGCAGAGATTTCCCATCAGGCAGTGCTTCTCTGCTTTCGGTATCCCATAGTTCAGTGCGGTTCCTTCTTTGAAAGAGCTGGTCTCCATTCTGTATGCTAATGGACATGTTTCTCTGTGCTATCTTCCATGCAGATAAGGCTGGGGTGTTTCCTTAATTCTATCACCCTTGTCTGAAGCAGTTTAGGTGTGTCTTCCTTGGCCTTTTAATTGCTTTGTCTTTGATTCTAGCAGAGGCCTGGGAGGTTTTCCATGAGTGTCACTCCCTGGCTCCCCAAGAGCACAGGGCTGGTAGGTAACAATGTTGTGCCTTTAGTTTTCCCTATGAAAACCCATCTAATTTTGATCAGTTTATTAGCTCCTGAAAGTCTTAGTAGTGGACATGCTTAGTAGCAACTCAACTTGTTAGTTTGGTAACTACATTCTTTGAAGTTTCTTTCTGTACTGAATATGTTCCATCCTGGGGCTGTAGGGGCAGTTAGCTTAGCTGTGCTGGGGATCTAAACCTGCTGAAAAATCATATTGGAGTTAGTAAGATTCCACAAAATGAAATTTTTTTCACATTGCATTTTTAAAAACTTAAGGAAATTACATATAATAATTATATTAAAAGAACATTAAGATTGCAAATTCAAAAGTTAGGAAATGGCAGAATTAAGTAATTCAACCTTAATCGAGCCCCTTTTATAATAGAGTCTTTACTTATAGGATCGCATACTTTTTTTCAATTCTGCAAACTGTTTTTACTGTGTGTCCTGCCTTGGGCAGGGGGCTGGACTTAATGACCTCCTGAGGTTTCTTCCAGCTCTATGATTCTATGATTCTATAGGTCATCGAGTCCAACCCTCTGCCCAAAGCAGGACCAATCCCAGCTAAATCATCCCAGCCAGGACTTTGTCAAGCCGGAACTTAAAAACCCCTAGGGATGGAGATTCCACCACCTCCCTAGATGACCCATTCCAGCTTCACCAGCCTTCTAGTGAAATAGTTTTTCCTAATATCCAACCTAGACCTCCTGCACTGTAACTTGAGACCATTGTTCCTTGTTCTGCCATCCCTCACTACTGTGAACAGCCTTTCTCCAGCCTCTTTGGAACCTCCCTTCAGGAAGTTGAAGGCTGCTATCAGATCCCTCCTCACACTTCTGTAGACTAAATAAGCCCAAATGCCTCAGTCTCTCCTTGTAGGTCATGTGCTCCAGCCCCCTAATCATTTTGGTTGCTCTTCGCTGGACCCTCTCCACATCTTTCTATAGTGTGCAGCCCAGAACTGGACGCAAAAAGTTTTTCTAAAGTCAAGGTATATCACATCCACTGACTTCCCCAGAGTCCTTAGCCTGCCTGTTTACCCATACATAAAATCAACATATGATCAACATTTTGATCATCAAATTGCTCTCAGCTTATTGTAGTGATCTGTTGTAGGGCAAACCATTATTCTAATTAATGGACAAACCCCATAACCTGTATTTTACATGATGCTCCAATGGTTTTCTGTCTCCTTTTCACTAGTGCTCCTAAAAAATCTTACATTGCTTCCTTTTCTCTATGCAAGTTGCAGGACTGAAAAAATCTGCTCATGGTATGTGTACACAACACTGTCCCAAGAGGCAGGCAGGGTAGCTGTGTACAGTGTTGCAGAGAGCAAAGGAAAAGAGTTATAATCCTGCAGCAGCAAAACACTTCTCAAAAAACATGAATTCTTCATCAAAACCCCTCCAGTCTCTTGCATATGAGAGCGCATTTCCAAAGGGAAGCTCCTTCCAGATGTGAGGGGTTTTGGGGGTTTTTTTTGTTTTAGTTTTTGTTTGTTTGTTTGTTTTGTGAAGATGTAAATTATTCCAGGTACAGACTCTGATTTCCATCATTCCCCAACCTTCAGTTCCCTTCCTACCCTCAGCCCTCTTTAACACAATAATCCTGGAAGAATGCACAGAGTAGACTAATTGTGGTGGCCCTTCCATGGTATTGTATATCATAACCTTATCTCTAGCCAAGATATGAATTATAGCATTTATGTACTTTGAGCATCCAACTATCTTAAACTTTTATTGAAAAAGACAACACTAAGGGTACATCTGCACTGCAGTTTTTCTAGGAAAACTACATTTACATCCACACTGCAATCGCAATCTTTCGACAGAAAGTCGAAAGAATGCAGGAGTTTTTCTGACAATGGTAAACCTCTTTCTACGAGGAAGAAGCCTTTTTCTGAAAGAGCTCTTTTGGAAAAAGGCATGTGTGGACAGGGAAGAGGGGTTGTTTTTTTGGGGGTTGAAAGAAGAGGCCTGCAGGAAAAAGCACAGGTGCTCTAGTGGACACTCTGTCCATAGTAATCACAACTTAAATGCAAGATAGCATCCAATCAGTGTGGACACTATCTTTTAAAAAAGCAGATTGCTTTTTCGATGCGTTTTGGCAGTGTGGATACTCTCTTTCAGAAGAAATTTTTTCGGAAGATCTTTTCCAGAAAAACTTCTTCCAAAAGAAGCCTGCAGTCTAGACGTAGCCCCAATTAGAGAATGCATCACTGTCCTCTTCTTCTCCTATTTGACAAGCACCTGCCCTGTATTTCTGTTTTTACTCTTTAACTTGAAACTTACATGAACCTTTGATGAATTTTCAGTTAGCCTCTCGAGGTTACATTTTTTTCTGTGATGTCAAATGCATTTATCAACACTCAGTACTCTCATTTACATTTATCCAGTGCTTTTTTTGTAAAAAAAAAAAAAAGGGGGTGCTAAATGGTGTCGCGGACCCTTTAATTGCCGCGTGTCCCAAGTGGGCTTCCGTTTGGCATGGTACAAGTGCTCCCAGGGCCAGCTGGGGGCTATGCCGGAGAAAAGCGGCGAGTGCTCCCAAAAAAAAGATGACGGTATGTCATACCGGTGCATACCATCACAAAAAAAGCACTGCGTTTACCCTACCATAACATCTTCTGAGAAGCAAATATCCCATGTGAGTGGCTTATTTTATATTACTGTTCTTCACACTGGTATGAAGTATTCCTGGTATGTTGCAATAGACAAGCAAGTATGCCAGGGCACAAAAATGCAGTAATTTATCTTTGTTATGTGGGCACCTATCACCATGTTGCTAATTAACTATATTTTATTTATACCTCATTTCTTGAAATTTGGAACACAGCCCTTCCATTTTAATTTGAAATCTAATCTCTGATCTGTGAGAGAAAACCAAATGATTGCCGTGTAGCTATCTGTTAGGGATTCTCTTATGGAAAACTTAAGATACAATTGTGGAGGAAGGGAAGAATCTTCATGGAGTATATCATTAAGGAAATATCACTATGTAGTTTCTTTCAAAATTATGATAATTCCCAGCTGCTCTGTAACTACAGTAGTCAGAGTTTTGGTGCCTAGCCAAGGTTTGTTTCATCAGTGTTTTACTTAAGCATCTTTTATACAGACAAGGTGGGTAAGGGTAATGCCTTTCCTTGAATTGACTGCCATTGGTGAAAGAGACAAGCATTTGAGCTACAGAGAGTTCTTCTTATTGGGGAAGATACTTTTATCTAATGTGAGTTTCCTGCTTAGGCTAGTTGATGTCCATAGGAATTGCACTAAAAGGACATGTGTACCTACAGTCAACATTTAGAAAGCCTTCAGCTTCTATGGACTGAATAGCTAGAAAAGAGGATATTTGCATTACCACTGGTGATAGTGTAACTCCGGCAGATGTTGGTTATCTGCAGACGGAACCCAACTTGTGAGCTCTGGAGCTTAATACATGAGCCTCCATCACATGAGAAAAATGCTACCTGGCTCTCAGCTAAGGCTATAGAGCAGACTCATTATTCTCACTGAAAGTTGTCTCTGTGCCACTAGATAGGATAATACACCATACCCACAAGGATGGTGGGTTACAGTAGCTCATAACAGACCTCTAGATATTAGGAATGAATTCACACTGGAAGTGTTCATGTCCATTAATATTGTATTAGCACCAGTGGAAATTCTATTGTATATAAAGCCACGGGTATATTTACTACCATGTCAACTGTTTCTTCATTCACACTTTTGGAGCACTGTGCATTGATAGTAAGTGGCACCAGTATTAACTAGAATCTCTGATTGCCAGGTGCTGAGACTGGATCATGGAAGGATCACTTGAGGTTTGCTCTCTGTTCCATTCATTCCTATTGAGGCATCTGGCTTTGGCCACTTTCTCATGGCTGAGTATTGGGCTAGATAGACTTTTGGTCTAACTCTGTATGACTGTTCTTATGTTTTTTCCTTTTGTTGTTATGGTTGAAAAATGAGAAATTTTTCCACACGTTTTCTATATTTTCCTTAGAAATTTTCTTTCTGGGAAGTCCATTCTCTTTAGGAAGAAAAAAAAGATAATTGTTTAACATATTTGGTCTAAGTGTTTGTATACTGAAATTTTTCAGCCAGCTCTAATAATAATGGGTCAATGGAGCAACTCATATGCTTCATGTTGAACAAATGCTAAGTACTTTCTATGATCAGGCCCAGAGTGCTTTAGTGCCTTACAGGATACAGTCCCTGATGTTTTGCAGTTGTCTCGATCTTTTGTGACTGGTGCCAGTGACCACTGTTAACAAAAAGTACACTTGAGATCATCATGTGATGTGTGAGAAATCAGCTACAGTACCCAGAATATGGAACTATTGGGTAGAAAGATTACTAATATTACTTTAATACAATGGTGTGGTGGGCATCCGGCTCACAGGGGTTCTATGTGTGGTCCATGAGATATTTTGTTTTCTGTTGCCAATGCACTGGGTTGCCAGATTCTGCTGGTTTTCATCCATGTAGTTTTTTTCCTACTGGTATTATGAAAGTGACATGCTCACAAAGCAAGGGCACATGAAGTGAAGTGTGTGTTGATTGTGCACAACCAGGGGCGGCCCGTGAGCCTAGGCAAACTAGGCAGTTGCCTAGGGCGCCGCCGGCCCGGGCACCCGATGATGACATCACAGGCGCGGGCGCCTGTGATGGCGTCCACCATTAATGACGGCCGTACAGGTGGGGGCGCCAATCGCGCTTTCCGCCTGGGGCGCCAGCTGCCGCAGCCGGCCTTGGGCCGCTCCCGTGCACAACACCAACTCAGAGTCATGTGCTCCATCCGCATCCAGTCCAAGGGCTGCTGCAGTTTAGTTAGCACACCCTGCAAATTCCAGGCATGCAAGCATACTTAGCAAAACTACCCTATCCCTGGAGACCATCTTGGTTGCAAAAATCTTGTAGCGCACTAAGATGAAGGAGGGCTGCTCATGTGTCCCATTCACTACCCTTCAATGCTGTAATGGCTATAATATAGTACTAGAGCTATACTATTCAATTGCAGACCCTTGAACAGGGCCACTGATGGGGTTAGAGGGGCAAAAGTTGCAGCTGCCCCAAGGCTCAGCCCCTGCTACCACTATCACAGCAGGACCTTTAAATCACCCCAGAGCCCCAGTCTGAGTGGGCCAAACAGTGTTGAAGCATTTACTGGGGGAAAGCTAGTCCCTAGCCCCACCCCTTCCAGGGACCCAAAGCTGCCCCCCACTTTTTTGCCTAGAGGCCTGGTAATTCTGTCAGCAGCCCTGCCCTTGAAACAAAACACGTACTACAATTATATTTAATTTTTTCACTTCTGTTTTTCCCTGTTGTTTTTTTCCCTTGTTTTCCCTCAAAATTAATCACAATGAGACCAATGATGAGTCTTGTTTAGAAGCAACCAGAGTTTAAATCAGAAAGATCTATAATGAAGCCACATCCATTTAGTAAATTGCTCAGTCATATCCAGTAATAAGATGATACGTTCATTAATTAAAATTTGAAGTGACTTGATTCTTGGATTTGAGATTACACAAAGAAGGGCAAATATAGTTGCTTTTACAATAATGGCAGTTCACCGGTTTTGGGATAGAAAAAGACAAAGGAGAACTTCAGGGTATTGAATGAGATTCCTTTGTGCTTCTGACAATAAATACACTTCTTTAAGGAAGCAGGGGATGGACAAAAGGTCATTCATGTCTGATAATAATGGCATGGTTCTTACTGTGACAATGAAGAACATGTACAAGAATGGTGTATGTTGTTGTAAGACTACAAAAGTAATTATCGGCCTGGGATTTCTGACATGCAAGGATCAATTGTGTATTTCTGAAAATACAGGTATAAAGTGAAGACTGTCTCTTGAAAGTTTTTTCATTCCTAATTGGGCACTTGTAAGCTCTCTTCCATTTGGGCAATCTTGTATTGCTTTTTCTGCGCCCCTTTTTGTTATGTGGACATCTCCTAATTTAGTGAAAGATTGAAATCTGTTCATTCATACAATTCTCTTTTACAGCTTTTCTCACACTCCTGCAGGGCAGATTGCTCTCCAATGGGAGTAACAGGTTCCGATGTAACCCATACAGAGGCCATGATTATACATACCTGTGGATTAACGCTCTGAAGGTCAATCTTCTGGCTTTAAATTTAGTGGGTCTAGTAAGGACCTGCTAAATCGAACACCAAGGATGCCCCTGTCGATGCCAGTAATTTTACTCCTTGCGAGGAGTAAGGGAAGTCAGTGGGACCATTTCTCCTGTCAACCTCTCTCTGTGGGGACAGCATCAAAAGTTCAAATTAAGGCATGTCGAATCCAGCTATACAATTAATGTCGCTGAAGTTGCGTATCTTAATTTGATCTTATCCCTTAGTGTAAATCTGGTCAGAGGAAGTAAAAGTGTAAGCTGTCTTATGTTACTGGTACAGGACTTGAACAGATGTATCATATGATTTTCTCAGGTAGTTTTAAAGAGATGTGGCTCTTCCACTGGGTACAACCCATTCACAATTAGAATATTAATTGTTAGAAGACAACCAGATGGGAACTCATCGTGGCTGGGGGATCAAGCTGGCAGTCCTTGTCTACAGAGACCCTGGTGCCTCCATAACCTTATACTCACATTTTTCAAATTCTTGCTTTTTTTGAGAATCATAGGACAGGAAGGAACCTCCAGAAGTCATTTATCCAGTCCCCTGCACTCATGGCTAAGTATTTAGACCATCCCTGATGTTTGTCTTGCCTGCTCTTTAAAAATCTCCAGTGATGGAGATTCCACCACCGCTGGCAATGTATTCTGGTGCTTAACCATCCTGATAGTTAGAGAGTTTACTCCATTTTACTCCATTTTTACTGTATTAATTTCCATTTCAAATATATTATTAAATCAACTGGTTTTGATAACTGGCAGCCTTGCTTTTGACTTCATGTTAATGTTAATAAAGATCACTCAATCATAAATCTCTTTAATTTATCTGTTTTATTTTACCATGCACAAATAAAGAATATGGCATAACTAATCATTAGTCACCTTCAGTTAGTGACCCATATCCAGCTTTAACCACTATATTACTGGTCAATATTTTTGTCATGGTAGCACCCGGAAAAATGTACATTAAGGGGATCAGAATCATATTCTTTTTTCCCCCAGTTTATGATCTTTTAAAACACAAATCATAAACTATTGCATGTCTTTAGTTTACATTCCCACACATCAATACTTGGTTTCTGTTATTCCTCTCCAGCTTATCATCTGATAAAGTGGTTTTTGTCCACGAAAGCTCATAATATTATATAGTTTTTTAATCTCTAAGGGGTCAAAGGATTAGTTCTTTTTTTAAAGTTACAACATGCCTACCCCTATGAGACTTATTTATTTGGGTTACAGACAGGTGAAACACTATAAAGGCAACTTACTTCTTTTGTAAGTCCTGGATTCTGTAATTGATAAATTTGGATCAAATGGCAGGTGTCCCCCTCCCCCCTCCTTGAACTGTTCTGTATTTGCCAGTGCTTATTTTGTATATGAAGATACTTGGTTTCTGTTATCCTCATAATACAAACTGAGTGGTGTTTGTCCTTTTGAGGGATTAAAATAAAGATCAATATCATGAGTTGGCATGAATGTCACTATTAGACACTGATGGCACATTAATATGTACAACATAAAAAAATCTAGGAAATTCATTTGCTGGTCTGGGGGCTCTTTGAAGATCTAATGCATCTCTAGCCTCCAAAATCGAGTTAGAAAATGTGTCTCCATGATAATGACATTTTTTCCATGTAAAAAACCAACAACCCCAAACCAACAATGTAAAATCAGAGCCTGATCTAGAGACTCACTGTAGGAGGTAAGGAGTGGGGGAGAAAGTGAATCGGAATCAGCCTATCAGAGCATGCTGCTCAAGCTTCCCTTTTGTTTCCAGTACAACAAGCTTTAGGTCTTCCTCCTAAAGCACTTGTTTAATTACAGCTTCAGGAAGAGAAAGCCTGTTATTATTTTAATGGAAGGAGCTGAGACTGAAATAAAACTGTGCTGCTTGGCCCATGTCTTTTCCTGGCAACTTGTAATTTCATGGATGGAAAAAACACCTGTTCGGTCGGGAATCCTTATTGTTATGTTTTAGATTTTACCATTAATTTATTTTACTGTACACTCTTTAAGCATATATACAGATGGGAAGCAACAGCATTCATGGCTCCTCCTCACTCTCTCCCTAGGAGGTATCGCAAGGCTATAGCTACCTCATTAGTTTATGGCAATCAGATTCAGGGTTTACATATGCAGTGAACTGCTCAGAATCAGAGAGACTTGGAAACATTCTTGGAGGATGTTAAGTGTAACTGTCCTCAGTATGCAAAAGGGCCTACTGGTTCACATAGTGACTTTGATGTTATGAGCCAGGTCATGAGCCTGTAAACTTCTGTACTTTCACTGAGCTTGGTTGGCTGAACTCAGAAGGCCTCACACAGGTGTAGCAGTCTGCTTCAGTCACTGTCATTTGCAGATCCAGGGCCATAAATGTTGGTGTGAAGAATGAACTGTTCACCCAGGTGGAATAAGGAATAACTTTGGATCATTACAGGTTCAATTGTCAGAGGCAGTCCTGTTTCAGAAATGCAATTTCAAAATAAGATATTTCATGTCAATTTGTCTTTTGGAAGTGCTGTGCTTGCTGACCCAGACACATCTGCCTGTCGCTATGGGGAGAGGGAATTGGCAGGTTGTCCTGCCTTTTTGGCCTGACAGAGACTCCCTCATTATAGGATCCAGTGATTTTATTCTGTTTTAATCACCTGTCTACAAAATTAATTTTGAAGAATAAAACTCAAGGGTTTAAGCAGATTTTTTTAGGCTTCTTAAAAGAATGGATATTTTAAAGCAACATTACTGCTGGGAAAAGATATAGGATGGACAGTGTCTGGAGATTTTCTTAGGCAAAAAATGAACTGCAGCAATGCCCCAGTCACTTAACAACCTCTCTCATCCATGATCTGTCCTAGAGAACAGTTTTTTAGGGTTGCAGAGAAGTCTAGTTGCTGTGCCCTAATGCATCCATTATACCCCTGTTGAAGATGTCTGTAAGTGCTGGAAAGAATGGCCATTTATGTGCAGTGAATATTTATGCATTAGAATTTGCATGGAGGACTATTAATTGATTTCACAGTTAAGTCTCGGATTGTCACTTTATTAGTTAGATTTAAAGCTCGAGAAAAAAGGGTGTTTAAACTTGGCTAAAATGCTGCAGGCTTTTACAGTTTTGACTGTTCTTTTATAAGCCCCTTACCCAACCTTATAAATATTGTCTTCTCTTGCCACTGAATACATCTGAAGAAAAAATTAATTGCACTGCCTCTCAGGTGAAAACACAGCAGCTGGAACCCTGATATACCAGCAGCGCTTATAGAAGCAGAAATCTTGTATAAATGTGAGAAACCTATTTATGTCTCCTCTTAAAGAAACACACTGCTCTGATTCTTTGTACCTGTATGTAATTCCTGTACTCAAACTCAACCAATCCCTCCCAGTCAGCCCCAAGAAAAATAACATGCATGTTAGGCAAGGTAATCCTTAACACCATGCTTAAATCACTTAAAGCCCCCCTCCACCCTTTAACCTTTAAACAGTTGTCTCCTACACTGCAATCCAAGGTGTGACTGTAGGTCAGACAGACATACCTGCACTGGGTATGCCTGTTGCTACTACTGCTAAAATTAATGGTGTTGCCACAAGTGATGCAAGAGCTTCAGCATGGACTACAAACGAAGTACATATTCAGGACATGTTTGAACAGTCCATCTCAAAGCTTTGGCCACCTTTCAAGGGTACAGTCCATCTTCTATTGAAGATCCTCAGAATTGCATTGGGCCATATGCCACCAGTAGTGTGTCATGTATACAGGAGGCCCGTATCTGAAATCATTAGTCTTTACCTAGGCAAAATTCCCATTAATTTGAGTGGGAATTTTACCAATTTTCAGAATTGGTTCCTAAAACATTTATATCTGGCACCAGCTATTGAATTACAACCCCTCTTGCAAGGAAGACTCTCAAGTTATTTTCTAGCTTCTTGAATAGTTGGCCTATCCAGTACCAAGAAAGTTGTGTTTCTTCTTGGGTAGTGTCCCCGTAGGTGCTCCACTTCAGGTATCGGGCTCGTCCCGGCGCTGCAGGTCTGAGACTTGTCAACTGTAGTTCAGCTGGACCACGTGTGCACGGCGGTGCATGTTCTTCGAGCCACTTGTGAGCTTGCGCGTGATCTGGCTCCCGCCAGTTGTTCCTAACTGTCCACAGTCGCAGACGGAGCGAACTCCCTCTCTTTCTGTCAGAGATAAAAACTGTTGAATTTTTCTTAGAGTTAGTTAGTTAGCTGTTGTTAATTAGTGTAGAAAGTTCGTTAGTTAGTTTAGTTGAATAGTTCGCTTAAACAAAAAAATTTTTTTCCCTCAGTCAGGATACCGGGGTCTCCCGGCTTCAAGAAATGTTCACAGTGCCGTGACACAATGCTGGCGTCCGATGGGTACTCAATGTGCATGAAGTGCTTGGGCGAGGGTCACATACCCCAAAACTGCCCGCACTGTATTAAGCTCACAGCCCGGGCCAGACGCGACCACGAATTGCGACTGAAAATGCTGCTGTTCAGTAAGGCGCTTCAGCCCTCCGAGTCAGGGCCGCCTACACCATCTATGTCTGCTTCCCTGACCTTGTCAAAAAAATTACCCCCCTCACTCCTCTGAGTCGCGTCGGAGTGTGGGAGAGAGGCCAGGTACCTCAGGAGCGGGGTTACCTCGGCATGGTGAGCACCACAAGTCAAGCCGCAGTCTATCGGAGCCGAGCCCTTCCCGCCATAGGGAGGCAACAGCAGCCGCATCTCTTAGACCAGAGTCAGCCCCGGCACCAGCAAAGTGCAAAACACCTAAAACCGCACCAGTGGCACTGATGAGCATGCAACCTTCGGCACCCAGTGCCCCGGCGCCGAGTGATCCGGTGCATACCGCCTAACCACCGACTATGTCGGCACCGAGTATGTCCGCACTGAGTACGTTGGCACCGACTCCTTCAACTGTGCTGGCACCCAGGGCACCGACTCTACAGACTGCGCCGGCGACATCTGCTCCGACCCCATCAACGGTCATAAGAACATAAGAACATAAGAACGGCCGTACCGGGTCAGACCAAAGGTCCATCTAGCCCAGTATCCTGTCTGCCGACAGTGGCCAGCACCAGGTGCCCCAGAGGGGGTGGACCGAAGACAATGATCAAGCGCTTTGTCTCCTGCCATCCCCCTCCAGCCTCTGTCAAACAGAGGCCAAGGACACCATTTTATCCCCTGGCTAATAGCCTTTTATGGACCTAACCTCCATGAAATTATCTAGCTTCTCTTTATCTAGCGTCTCGGCACTGACAGCGATGGCACCAGTCACAGTCACCACGGTTCCGGGGGAACGGACGACAGCACTCTCACCGGCACCGTCTCAAACAGGATCTTCAACGCCACCATCGGTGCCACAAGGGCACTGAGCATAACGCATCACGATGTGGCCGAAACCCAGACAAGGAATAGATCACATTCTGAGGACAGTCAACCTTTTGGTAGAGCAAGACGCAGGTCCAGGAGGATAAGAACACCATCCCCGAGCCCGGAACCGGCGGGATTCTCTCCTCAACCTCAGTCACCTCCGTCAGTATTCTCGGTTCCGCTGTGCGAAGAGGTCCACGTACCTCACGTATCTCATCATGGGCGATCTCCACGGTTTTCACCTTCACCTCAATGATACCATAGATATTCATGCTCACCATCATATAGGGGACATAGGTCCCGTTCTCCCAGATCCCCTACAAGATCATCATATTCCAGATACCGGTATGATTATTGAAGACCGTACTCATCCACTATTCCCCGGGACAGCATCATCATGACCAATATTATCTACAGTGTGAATATCATCACCACCATTGATACTTCTCTGGGCAATCCTCATCGAGGTCTCTACATTGCCATAATTCATGATCTCGTAGTGAGTCTAGATGACCAACTCCACCAATCATTCCTGTATGACCACCTATGCCATCAGGAGATATTCCTATCCCACTGGCGCAACCAGAACCACAGGCTTCAGTACCAGAGCAATCCCAGCCTCGAATTGAATTGCCAATGGACCAATCATCATCATCTCCGGATGATGCAGTGTTCCTTGGAGATTCTTCGCCCACCGAAGACATCCGTCAATTTCACGACTTTTTTAGAAGAGTAGCAGAATCCCAAGAACTGCATCTCACCGAGGTTCAACAGAAACACCATCCTCTATTAAAGCGTTTACACCAGTCTCAAAAACCAAAAATGGCTTTACTATTTAACGACGCAATATTAGAGATTGCCGATGACATCTGGCAAACACCAGCATCATCACAGCCCACTCATAAAAAATCAGACAAGAAATACTTTGTGCCGTCCAAGGGGATGGAGTTTTTGTTTACACATCCCCAACCAAACTCTTTGGTTGTTGACGCAGCCCAACAAAAGGCCAAAACGCCACAGAACAAGAATGTGGCCGCAGACAAAGAGTCCAAATGCCTGGACCTCTTTGGAAGGAAAATTTACTCCTCTGCCACCCTCATCCTCCGGATGAAAAACTATGTGGCACATCTATCTAATCACAGCTTTGACAATTACTCTAACCTAGTGACGGTTTTAGAACATCTACCCGATGACAAGTGGCAATTGCTCAAGTCAGTAGTCCAGGAGGGGTACGTAGCATCGACTACAGCCCTACAAATTGCCCTGGACATTGCTGATGCGGCGGCACGGGCCACAGCAACATCTGTGATCATGCGGAGGTCATCGTGGTTGCAATTAGCCTCCGTCCCGAAGGACTTACAGAGCAAGGTTGAAGACCTGCCATTCGATAGGCAGAGTCTTTTTGCACAAAACACTGACCAATTGCTCCATTCGGGAAAGGACTCCCGGACAACTTTAAGAACCCTGGGTATGTACACACCACCCTATCGCCGCAAACGCTACACGCCATACTACAGGCAGAGGCTCTCTTCCTACATGGGACCCAAATACAGACAACAGGACCAGCAACAGCAACAGCGAGCCAGGCCACGACCGCAAAGACGCCGACCGCAAAACAGTAGGGGTTCTAACCCCCAGAACAACAGGCAGCAAGTTTGACGGTCCCATCAAGGGACTGCGAACCATCCCACTTACATATTCACCGGAAACACGGAGGCTCTTTCACCATCGCGTACGGCCTTTCCAACACCACTGGTACGCCATCACCACAGATCGCTGGGTCCGGGAATTAATATCAACAAGGTACTCAATACCTCTCAGCTCCCTTCCCCCCACTTCCCCTCCATACCTGTCCCTTTTCAGGGACCCATCTCATGACACGCCTTTAATGCAAGAAGTCGTTCGACTCATTGAGATAGGAGCGGTGGAGAGAGTGCCCAATCAATTTCAGGGCAAAGGATTTTATTCTCAGTACTTTCTTACTGAGAAGAAATCAGGGGGATGGAGGCCTATCCTGGACCTTCGAAACTTCAACAAATATCTAAAGAAACACAAATTCAAGATGGTGACCTTAGCCTCTATACTTCCGGCCCTGAACTTCGGAGATTGGTTCACGTCCCTCGATTTGCAGGACGCCTATTTCCACGGGACAATCCATCCAGCTCACAGGCGCTTCCTGAGATTTGTTATAGGCACACAACACTTCCAATACAAAGTCCTCCCGTTTGGACTATCAGCGGTGCCGAGAGTCTTCTCCAAGACCCTAGCAGTTGTCGCCGCATACCTGCATCGTCAAGGCATCATGATTCTTCTGTACCTGGACGACTGCCTCATCAAAGCATACTCATACGATCAAGCACTACGCGCTACAGAACTTACAGAGACACTCTTCAGGGACCTAGGCCTTGTACTGAATGTGCAAAAATCAGAACTCACTCCACAAAAATCCCTCGTGTTCATTGGGGCACAATTAGATTCTACACGATTAGATTCATCCAAAAAATACAAAGCCTTACACAGACGCTTACACTCAGTCCCAAGCTATCAGTACTCATTTGTCTATAACTGCTCAGTCATATGGCCACCACAATATATGTCGTCCAGCACACAAGATTACACCTCAGGTGTTTGCAACATTGGCTGGCATCAGTATACCATCCAGGCAACCACGATGTGCACAGACTGGTATGGGTGCCGCTTATGGTAAAACGATCACTGCGATGGTGGACCTCGCCTGTCAATATGCTCTCTGGCGTTCCATTCCGCCGTCCGCAACCGACCATTCAAGTCACCTCGGATGCATCTCTTCTCGGATGGGGAGCTCATTGCAATGCCGAATTCATGCAAGGTCAGTGGAGCGCGCAAGAAGCGCTCCAGCACATCAATTTCCTGGAGCTCAGGGCAGTATTCAATGCGCGCAAGGCATTCCTGCCAATGATTCGTGGCCAGACCATACAAATACTCACCAACAATACCACTACGGTCTATTACATCAACTGCCAGGGTGGAGCCGGATCCAAATCCCTATGCGCGGAAGCCACGAAATTATGGAATTGGTGCATAGCTCACAGAATTATCATTGTAGGCACATACCTCCCAGGCAGACACAATACAGTTGCCGATGTACTGAGCAGACGTTTTTTCCCCCAGCACGAATGGGAAATCAACCACAAGGTAATTCGCTCAGTATTCCGCACATGGGGGTACCCTACTATAGATCTTTTTGCGACACACCACAATACAAAATGCCCGGAATACTGCTCCAGAAGCAGACTGGGACCGAGATCTCGTGGAGACGCTTTCCTGATCTACTGGTCGCACCATCTCCTTTATGCATTCCCTCCGATTCCGCTTCTACCAAGGGTATTAGAAAAAATAATGCACGACGGAGCTACAATGATTCTTATAGCTCCGTTCTGGCCCAGACAGACGTGGCTTCCCCTACTTCTACAAATGTCTATCTGACCTCCTTACCAGCTGCCAAGGTAACACGATCTCCTCACGCAACCAGGTCTCTCTATGCCACAACCCCAGATCGAGAGATTGCACCTTACAGCTTGGCTCCTAATTGGTTCCACAGCATGGAAACCCTTTGCTCCAAAGAGGTGAAACAGGTCCTTCTTTATAGCAGACGTGACTCCACATGCAAGGCTTACCTTTACAAATGGTGTTGTTTTCACTCCTGGTGCTTAGATAACCACTACGACACAATGTCTGTACCACTCCACCGTATCCTTGACCACGCGCTCCATGTGCACCAGGCGGGTTTAGCTATATCCTCGATTAAGGTGCACCTCTCGGCGATATCTGCATTTAGACAACCAATCAAAGGATCTTCGTTAATGGCTCACCCTATGACGAAATGCTTTCTCAAAGGGCTTGCAAACCTTTATCCTCCACTTAGAAAGCCCTCTACTTTATGGGATCTAGAACTAGTCCTGGACACCCTCACCTACCCTCCCTTCAAACCATCAGCCTCCTGTGACATATCCATACTTACCATGAAGCTGGCCTTCCTCTTAGCCATAACATCAGCCCGAAGGGTGGGGGAGCTAGCGTCCCTTTCGGCCAACCCACCATATACTTTGTGTCTGAATCAGGGAGTAATACTTCGATCTCACTGTAATTTCTTACCAAAGGTAAATTCCGAATTTCACATCAACGAGCCTATAATACTCCCTACATTTTACCCTAAACCACATACCTCGACACACGAGGCCAGGTTGCATACACTGGACATTCGTAGGGTACTGGCGTTCTACCTAGAAAGAACTCGTTCTTTCCGTCAATCGCAAAGACTCCTGCTGTGCTCCGATGAAAGGACCAAGGGTCAAGCACTATCATCACAGCACTTTTCCAAACTGATAGTGAAATGTATCACAAAGTGCTATATTCTACGAAATAGGCCAATACCAACATCCCTCTCAGCTCACTCTACTAGAGCTACGGCAGCCTCAATAGCTTTTTTCAAAGGAGTCCCAATGTAGGACATCCGCCGTACAGCAACATGGTCTTAGGACATGACATTTGCCAGGCATTATGGCATTGATGTTATTACCCGAGATTCATCTGTGGTGCTATCTTCAGTAGCGAAACGTTGACTCCAATCCCACCTCCGTAGATGAGGCTACTGCTCTGCACTCATCTGAAGTGGAGCACCTACGGGGACACTACCCGAAGAAGAAGAGGGAGTTACTCACCTCGTGCAGTAATGACGTTTCTTCGAGGTGTGTGTCCCTGTAGGTGCTCCACGAGCTGCCTTCCTCCTGTCTTGGAGTCTTCTCTTGTGTTTTGCAGGAGTGTTCCATTTAGGAGGAACTGGCGGGAGCTGGATCACGCGCAAGCTCACAAGCGGCTCGACAGCACGCGCCACCGCGCACGCGCGGTCCAGCTGAACTACAGCTGACAAGTCTCCGAACTACAGTGCCAGGATGAGCCCGATACCTGAAGTGGAACACCTACGGGGGACACACCTTGAAGAAACGTTGTTACTGCACGAGGTGAGTAACTTCCTCTTTCTTTTTTCTTGTACTGAAAGATCAATGCAGTCATGCTGTAAAGCACTAGTGGTTTCAGTTCTCTGCATGAGGGATTGTGAGCTTTTAATCATATTTTAAACAAATGTTTCCATTATGTCTATTAATATACCCCAATTAGATCAGAAAGAATTGAAACCAGTAAAAATTGAGACTTTAAGCTCTTCTGAAGGAAGTTTTTTAAAAGACATGTTGTGGTACCAGATGTTTTGTGCAGTTATTTATTTAGCTTGTAAACAAGCCACCAAAAACATTCTATGCAGTGATGGGAGAACCACAATTACATTGTTGTGGGAATATACAAAGAGCTCAGCATACTTTTATGATTTAGAGAACAGAAAACTCATTCCTTCTGAGAGCTGATTTCCAGATTTATGTCTGCGCTATGAAATGCTCTGGGAATCATTAAAATGGTGACAAAGAAAAGTGATTTTCTTTATTAAAAGGAGTTGGGGGTAGGAGAGGAAATAGGAGGAAAAAATAATACCAGAAAGCACTTTGCCTTCCTGTTTAACATGGGTTTTAAACAAGGCCAAATGCTTCTCAGCAGTAATTGATTATTTTGTCATTAATTTTTTATGTGAATTTAGTGATGGCGAAAAGTGCCAAGCCCTTAGTTTGTGATATAAGCAATGCAAGCCCCCACTACTTTGTCCCAGTCATACCCTTCTATGGAAGACCTGTCTCTTAAATAGTTCAGTCTCCATAGCTCCAACTGTAATTCCTTTATGGTGTGGATACTACGGATGTAAAATCCCATTTAATTGGTTATCCACTTAAACCATTTAAAGGGAGCACAGAAGGGGGGCCACTCCAGCCCCACTGGGCCAGAACGGGCCCCCTGCCTGCCAATGCGGGGCTGGAGTGCTCCCTTCCCGTGGCAGGCAGAGGCTTTTTCAGCCCCATCAGAGCAGCCCTTGACTGCGAGGCACCCACGCTCCCCATGGACAGCACATGCTCTGCTGGAGCAGCTCCTGCCTGCGGTGGACTCCCTGTGGCTGCCTAAGGCAGTCAGGGTGCTGCTCCAGCCTCCACTGGTTAACGGTTAATCAGTTACCCTTTCACATCCCTAGTGGATACCAGTCTGCTGAGAACTGGAATGAAACTGCCAAACTCATTTCACTCAAGCCACTCCGAAGCCATCAGTCAGTAGTACAGTACAGCTGGATTAAAGCTGATTACTCCTGCGTGAAAAACTTTGTATCTCATTATCAGTCCCCTGAGCCATACATCCCCATGATAATCTTATCTTATTTTGTGATTTGTCCTACAACAAGTTAACCATTTCAACATAACTTGGGTTTTACTCTCCTCCCCCACGAAAAAAAAATTCCACTTCAGTTCTGCAAAAGGTTACATAAGTCTCCAAATTAAATGTTTCAGGTCTTGTGCGGGCTTCTGCGGCACAAAAGTTTATAAACCCTGCCAACTCATTTAGCAGCCACTTCTTTTACTCAAAGGAGAATGGGGTATACTGTCTTTCAAACTCTAGTACTCTGCAGTTAGGCTCCCAAGAAGAGGCTTAACCATAATTATAATACTGTTCGAGGCCTGCATGTCATTTTTCAGGTCATACCAGGTCATACCATTGGACATCATATCAGGTCATACCATTGGACATCATCAGATAGAGAAACTCCTGGCCCACATTATGATCTTCTGAAGCATCCAGTGTAATTTATAAAATTTGCAGTGATGAACTCATGTAATTAGAATGGATTGATTTCAAAGTTTATTTCTAAACCAAACTTTTCAGACATGTCATATCCACTTATTCTTATGGAAGATAAACAATATTGCCTGTTTAAACTTGGAAGAAAAAACTGTTTGTAAGGTAGATGAGAGAGGGCATAAAAACGCAAGATTTGTTGTTGTTGTTGTTGTTTTGAAGGGCTACATTAATTTTGGGCTCCCTATGCCTTAATCAATGTTCTTCAAATCTTCTAAAATATAATGGAGCTGTGTGGAAATTTTTAGTGACTAAATTAGATTTGCAGTGGATTGGTTTACAGTGGAATGGTTCTTGACCTCATTGAAAGCGTGCATAATTTTCTAACCTGGCATGTTGTTGTTCTTAGTGGATCAAAACAATTAACTAGGCTTGGCTTTCTTCTGCGACTTCCAGTATACATTATTGTTTCTGGGCTTGTATAAGGACTTAGTAAATCAATGTGAAATGTGTGATAGTTACTGTAATGGTAAATCATAGTGGCTGGGTCATTGCCCAGATTGGTCTACTACTTAAACTAAGGTGATTTGTATGGAGTTGTCAAGTGTGCTGTTGGATGTAGTGTAAATCTGTGCATTGTATCAGGCCCAATGAAAATACACCGCAAAATAGGAAGCAAAGCCACAAAAGTCTTCCTCTTATGTTTTGGGAATATTCATATTGATTCTGAGATAATATTCAAACCCAAATGCAAAATTGAAATGAGCAGGAAGCTGACTACAAAGGGTTCTTCTTAGAGTGATTTTCCTGTGGGTTCTGTACTTTTGGGGTTGTGCTCATCCCAGTGCTGCAGATTGGAGATTTTTCAAGCGGTATCTGGTCGGGCCGCATGCATGGCAGAGGCGCTTGCTGTTCACTCTTTGGAGTTTGCATGAGTGGTCCAACTCCCCTCAGTTCCTTCGTACCGCCCTCAGTTGCAGACGGAGCTTGATCCCTCTCCTCTTTGCATTCCTGTAAATAAGAATAGAGTTCTCAGTTGTTGTTCTTTTATTTCTTTGCTCCTAGTTGTTAGTGTAAAAAAAAATGAGAGGGAGAAAGAAGAGACTTTTTCCTAATGTAAATAGTTAGTTGCTCAATGCCTCTGAAAGGTAATGCAGCGAAACCAGGCCAGACAATGGCCCTCTGTGCCCTTCCCCTTCCTCCAAAAAAGAACACAGAGAAAGCCTATAAAATAAACACAGGTTCTTCCAAAGTCTAGCACACGGCAGCGAGACCAATAAAACAATGCCGAGACAGACTCCGTTAAAAAAAAAAGAAGAAGAAAAGCCTCATGGAAGTGCGGAGGGGGAAAATAAGGGAGAAAAAGGGAAGAATTGAACAAAATGTCTGTGTTCAAGAAATGTGACAAGTGTCATGACCTGATGCCCACCTCGGGTGGCCACGGCTCTTGTATTCGGTGCTTGGGTGAGGTGCACGTTCCTCAAAAATGCGTGCCTTGTTGTAGCCTCACAGCCAGGGTACAAAAACACAGGGAGCTCAGACAGAGGCTGTTACTGTTTGATAAAGGCCCTTGAGCCTCAGACACCCAAGAAGGGGAGTACTCAGCAGGAGACTCACAGTACGCTAAAGAAATGGGCAAGCTACGCTTCAGCTATGCCACCCACAAAAAAGGTCTCCCCAGCCCGTTCCCTACGTCCCAGAGTCAGCACAGGAGATAAGCTGGGCGCCCATAGAGGGCATTGGCTGTGGAAATAATACCATTTACCTTACAGCCCCCGGCACCAATGTCATCGGCACTGAAGACAGCGGATGTCCGGGACCCGGACAGGACCCCGGTACCACCTGCACCACAGGTGCCAAGCAAGACCTCGGCACTGATAATGGTGAGGGTGAAATCAATCAGTCCCCTGCTTCACTTGCCGAGCCCAGAACCAGTACCCTCACCACTGGCACCGATACCTTCTTCACTGGCACCACGGTCGTCGGTACTCCAGGAGCCTTTTGCTACTCGTCGCCATTCAGAACACAAGCACGGTTATGATGCGCCAGTGCTGAATTCAAGACCACACTCACCACGCAAAGTCTCCCTCAGAAAATCTTCTCAGTCTCCATCACCAGTCGGGTCCTCGCGTTCACCAAGCTGACTGGTCTTTTTCTCTGTAGTGACTAAGATGACGATTACAGGAGTGTGTTCTCATCCCAGCACTCGTTCCCAGTCAGACCAAACGCCCCCTATGATAGACACTGCCCATAATAGTCTCTCCATCCTCTGTGGTATCCAGATTGGTCCTATCACCCTCATTATCCATCATGGTGGTCTCCATGCCATCATTGGGCTCCATCGAGGCACTGTTTGATAGCACCGTCAAAACCTGGCCATAGGTCAGTGCCAGCCTCTAGTCCTTATAGTCCCCCTCCTCCTACAGAAGATTTAGAGGAGGGACAGATCATCTCCTACACATAGGGGCCATAAGAGAGGGTGCCTGAACAATATTGGTGCAGGGGGGATTACTCAAATTATTTTCTCACAAAGAGACACATCCTCAATCTTCGTCATTTAAACAAGTACCTCTGCAAACAACAATTCAAAATGATCACACTCGCATCCATCATCCCGGCACTAGATGAAGGAGACTGGTTTGCAGCCCTCAACCTCCAATATGCTTACTTCCATGTAACCATACACCCAGTGCACAGGTGCTTCTTCCATTTTATGATTGCTTCAGAACACTTTCAGTACTGAATCCTGGCCTTTGGACTTTCTTCTGCCCCAGGAGTCTTTTCGAAGACCCTGGCTATCATGGTGGCAAATCTACACTGCAAAGGCATTATGATTTTTTCCTACCTAGACGATTGCCTCATATGAGGTCCATGTCAACAAGCAGCACTGGATATGCTCCTTTTTACCATGAGGCTCTTTGAATTACTCGGCCTCATCATAAACGAACAAAAGTCCACCTTGTGCCCTCTCAATCTCTAGAAGTCGTAAGAGCTCTATTAGATTCCACCACAGCATGAGCATACCTCCCTACCCAACATTTTGAAGCCATAAAAAGCCTCATTTTGATTATGATGTCCAGCCCCACTGTGACAGTGCTAACCTGCCTCTAGCTCATGGGCCATATGACGAACATGACATACATTGTCTGCTATGCACGTCTGCACTTTCAATGCCTCCAGCACTGGCTGTCCTCAGTTTACACTCCGTCCAAGCACCACATACACAGACAGGGGTCAATTTCCTCCGAAGGTTCTTGTTTCCTTGTATTGGTGGACTGACCACCCACCAAACACAGCCTTCTATACAAATTACAACAGACGCCTCCCTCCTCATGTGGGGCACACGCATGCAACACCTTTTTGCCAAGGACAGATTGTCAGCTCACGAATCCTGGTTGCACATCAACCTCCTGGAGCTCCGTGTGGTGAGCAATGCTTGCAAACATTTCATTCAGCACATTCGCAGCTCTATGGTGTGCATTATCACCAACAATGTTTTACATCAATCGCCTACTCTCCATCCCTTTGTGCGGAGACTGTACATCTATGAAATTGTTGTATCCACAACAAAATCAGCCTCGTTGCATCATACCTCCTATGGATCAACAGTACAACTGCCGATGCTCTTAGCCATCATTTCGCAACAGACCATACACATGTCCTGCATGCCCTGTTTTGACGCTGGGGATTTTCCAATGGTAGATCTTTTCACACATACCAGAATACCAATTGCCCCCAATACTGTTCGAGAACTAGAATAGGGCCGGGCTCAATGGGAGATTCTTTTCTTATCACCTGGGAGGCTTGCATCAGTTACACATTTCCTCCGATTTGTTTCATACGAAAGGTCATTAGGAAGAATGAGTTGGACAATGCCCAAGTCATCCTCATAGCCCCAGCATGGTCCAGACAGACTTGGGTTTCCCTGTCTTTATTGGATGTTTTGTTGACCTCCTTACCTGCTCCCAATTCATCGAGACCTCCTTCTCGAGACCAGCCTAAAATACTACACCTGATTTCTTTCTGGTTCTCGGAGGTGGAGAAGAGAGGTTCATAACAAGTTAGAAATGTTTGCTTCAGAGTAGACAACAGACTACTCACAATACCTCCCTTCAGAAGTGGAAATGTTTTGAAGCATGGTGCATCAGTATCAGCACTCGACCAGCTGTTCATATGATCCTTGATTACATCCTGCATCTGAAAGGACAAGATCTATCAGTTTTCTCCCTCAGAGTACATCTTGCTGCACTGGCAGCTTTTCACCCTCCGATTGATGGTTTTTCGATATTTGCCCATCCTATTTCTAAGAGTGGACTGAATAACCTTAACCCTCCACATAAACCTTTAGCCCCCACATGGGATCTGAAATTGGAGTTCGACATACTAACTAAACCACCATTTGAGCCTTTGGCCACATGTTCGCTCTCCCTATTAACAACAAAGATGGTGTTTCTAATAGCAATCACATCGGCAAGGTGAGTCAGTGAGATTTCTGCTCTCACGGGATCACCGCTTTACACTGTGTTTCATAAGGACTGAGTGGTCTTCCAACCCCATCCTTCCTTTCTGCCTAAAGTTTGCTCAGAATTCCATGTTAATGAGCCCTTTGTCCTACCTACCTTCTACCTGAATCCTCATGTGTCTTGTGAGGAAACAGTGACGTCTGGAGGGCGCTTTTGTTCTATATCGACCATATATGGCCTTTCCGCAAATCACAGACACTATTTCTCTCACTTGTGGAACGCTCTCAGGGAACGCCATTATCTTCAGAACGTATTTCCAAATTAATAACATCATGCATTGTCCAATGTCATTCACTCCGAGGCAGAACATTGTCTACGCACCCCAGGGCGCACTGCACATGGGCTGTAGCTGCCTCCAATATACTTTCTGAAGGGGGATCCTCTCAAGGACATCTGCTCTGCAGCTACGTGGTCATCCAACCACACTTTCATGAGACATTATGTAATTTACTCACAAATGGAGACAAGTTCAGCTTTAGCTCAGGAGATCCTTTCAGCTGCACATAACACGTAATCTGAAGCCCACCTACAATATTGTGGGTACTGCTATATGTCAACATCAATGAAGCCCCCACAGGGACATCACTCAAAGAAGCAAGGGAAGTTACTCACTGTGTATAGTAACAACAGTTCTTCGAGATGTGTGTCCCAATGGATGCTCCACAACTCACCCTTTCTTCTGCACAAAGAAACCGAGGGGAATTGGCTGTGGGCGTGAATTCCAAAGGCATGAATGACACACACCCCTGCCACACACGTGCAACCTGACCAGATACTGCTTGAAAAATCTCCAATCTGCAGTGAGGGGATGAGCCTGACACCAACAGTAGAGCACCAAGGGGGATACACATCTCAAAGAACTATCATTACTGCAGAAGGTGGGTAAGTGGGTAACTTCCCTTTTTCATCCTGAAATATTTTGGTCTTTTGAGCCGACACTTACCTGTAGGAGATGCAGTGGAGATTGGGCAGTCAATGGAGGAACGGTATTTGAAGAAAGAAGAGGAAAAATTCTCACTGGGGATTTATTTATTTATTTACATTAATTTTCTGTAGTTTTAGGGAACACCAGAGATGACCTGAAGTCTTAGTAATTCCCAGGATTTGTATGAAATGTAACAAAATTCTCTAGTAACAACCATCAGCATTATGCTAAATTATACTTTTGACATTGTAGCTGATTTTTAAGGGGAAAGGAGGGGGCCCTTGAGAAGCTGCTATACATACTGACTGCGCTGACAAGACATGACCAGTCATCAAAAGATGTTACATGACTATGGTGGTTATGAACAGATTTTCGCTGGCTACCAAAATGCTGAGGGAGAGGTTAATAATATGCAGGCTTCTTTGCCTGGTGTGGGCCATGGAAGGAAACCCCAAAAACCCATCATTGTCTAATAGCTCAGAAGCATCACAAGCCAGCTCACAATATTGCTAAAGAGTTGCAAACCTGATAAAAATAGAACAAATCTGAAAAACGGTTAATCAATTGATAGCTATTCAAGTCAATTCCAGGAAGATAAATAGTGCTAGCTAATATTGCTTTGGGCATGGCGGAGATTACCAAAACTTCCTGTAAACTTTACAAAATACAGGTTGTATCTCCCTGGTCTGACAACCTCAGGGCCTGACCAGTCCAAAATAAAAGAGTTTGCTGGGACATTAATTCTGGCCCTCTCCTGCTAGACTTCATGCTCTTACAGGGGTCCACCCAGCCTCAGCAATGCTCCTGGCACCAGGCACTGGACCCGGCCCTGACAACATTCCTGGCCTGGCCTGGCCTGGCCCAGCCATTCTCCTGGCCCTGGCCTGGGCTGCCAGGCCCAACTGTAGGCCTGGCTCTGGTTCTGGCTGCTGGCCACTCTGCTGCTGGACTCCTAGCCAGCTCCCCCTCCCACTCACTAATGTTGTCTGGTCCAGCAACATAGAGAGTACTGGATCAGTGAGGACCTGCCTATATAAGTTATTTGTGGCATTTAGATAATTATTCCACCAGTCTGCGTAATACTCTCTTTTACTGACCTGTAGGTAGGAGTTGTTTAGGGGAGGTTTTCAGATTCAGTCAACTTTCCTCTTTAAATATAACTTTTGGGCATGAAAGGGGAGAGAGATCACGGCCTTGGTTATTAGGCATTGAAATGAATACTTTTATTTAAAGCATGACTTAAGCAATCAAGATTCCCTGATTTGAAAGAGAATTCGAATTTCATTCCAGCAGCCTGAATTCTCTTCCCCTGATGTTGTGTCCACTCCTGTTTGATTGTTTCCCACTGATTGCAGAAATTTTGTTCTTTAGATTTGATGTGTGAGCTGCACTACTGAGATGTTCTATGGGGAAAAGTCTGGTATAGACTATGCCTAAAAGGGAAAAGAAAACATGACTGTATGTGCTGTCCACTTGGCACCATTGCTACTAGCAATAAAACTTGTCCTTTTCAAACACATGTGTGAGTGAAGATCTAGAGTGGCTTTTTCCAAAGACTTGGGGGACTTTTAAAATAAGCTATGGCTCAAGCCAAAATATAGATTCCATCAGTTGCCAGGGCATGTCATTTACAGGTTTACTGTCCCTCCGTGGAAGGCTTATGCACTTGTCAAAAGAAAAAGCGGGGAGAGGGAGTCTGTGTCTTCTGTACTTTTTTCAAACCTCCTCTTTCTGCCATGTGCGTTCCTAAAGCTGTCATAAAAGATATCCCAACATGCTTGTTACTGAGCTTCCCTCTGGAGATATGATTAAAGCCAGATGAGACAGAGCCCCGAAACACAGTCCCTTTGTTAGAGAAAACAAAGGCCTTGGTAATTGGATTCACATTGAGTGAGGCACTTAAAACAGCAAAGTAACAAGAAAAATCTGCTGGGTTATGTCATAACTGCCAGGGTGGGTGTTATGTTATTTTAAAAGAGCGTGACCGTCTCATTTTTTACTAGCCTAGTCTGGTATATTGAAGTAGGAGACTAAAAAAAATCCCCAATTGTAACATATTTTACACAATTGACAGGGAGCGTTTGGGACATTAAAAACAATGGGATAAAAGCAGCTCACTATATCTTTGAAACATCTATAAACCAATAAGACATTGGCCAGTTTTGCAGTGTGTGAAGGGGAGAGGTTATATTCCACAAGACTTCAATGATGGCAAAAGTCCATCTCAGCTTATCAGTGATTCTTAAACCTCATTTCTTTGGCTCATATATAAACTCTTGGTCCATGCAGTCATTTTCCATAGTTCAGTGGCTAATGCAAGTAGGAATTGATTGTCACTGACTTCTTGTGTGGTTGGGGAGAAAATTACTAAATACCAACTTTAAAGACAGATGTGAGCTAATCATAGATCTTATTGCAAAATTATTTGTCTCAACCTTGTAGATCTTATAAACATTGGCTTTCATCTATGCATTAATAAAAGGTCTCTAGAGAACAGTTGAATGTACCAGGTTAGCAGGTCATGAAAAAGCAGGCATGGTGTTGCTGTGCTTGTTATTGAAACATATTAGTAACATATCACAAGGAAGATGAGAGGTGATTGTCAAAACTATTTTACATTGTATTAAGATATACAACATTAGATTTAATACACAAATAGCTACCAAGGAAATGTATCTGTTTGGCAAAAAATGGGTAAGAATAGGAATTTTATCACCAAATCCCAGTCATGTGACATGGGTGAGTCATAGAAGGGTTAATATACCTGTCACTGACTCAAATTGCTGCTCTTGTGCTTCTCAGCTGAGTTTTTCAAAGATGCCTGTAGGAATTAGACACCCAATTTCCATTTATTTTAACTGTGTACACAGATTATTTTGGCATGTTTGCAAAAGTTCAGTCTTCATCATTCACAATTCATGTACTTCAGTAGGAAGGCATGGGGTCTGATTCTAATTCCACTGATGTGGTTTTAATTCTACAGACTTTGATGCTGTGCTCCCAAGGTTGATTCCTACAATCTCTGTTCCTTGCAGCTGCAGTGTAATTGGGCCCCACACAATGTAGTAATGGGAGCGCTGAGACACAGCATACTTTCTCAGGTACTGGGCACCAGATGTATCACAAATTTCACAGACTAGTGCTGCAAGCTGATGCAGCTAGTGGCTAGTTCTCTTGGGCTCCCCTCACCGATGACTGCATTGGAGATCCTTTTATATTGTCCTCCTGTCATCCAGATGTAGTTATTACCCCAAGTCCCCTAATCCTTGTGGGTGACAATTAGGCCATAACCCCGTGCTGTCATCTCTTATTATCTTTGCTTTGCACATGCTCCTTTATGCTCAGCCACCTGTTCATTGCCTTCACTTTGTCTGAGCTTGCTGTCATATCAGATTGACCCATCCCCCAGGCTTAAGCCCCATGTCTGGGACATCTTGGCTGAACAATGGCCTATTTCATGTTACTGCCCTTTAGAGAGACTGGAAGAGCTGCTCCCAGATTCACCCATAGGTTTCCTTTTTCTCCTGTTCCACTCCTTGACTGCAGGCCCCCTTACCTCAGTTTTGCTGTTTCCCCACAGGCTTTATTCAAACTTCTATTCTGTTGCTGGAGTTTCTGCCAGCAGAAACCTGCTCCTGTGCTGGGCTCTCCGATTCTCAACCAGCCGCCTTATCTGACACCTTGTCTATAATACCACAGGCCATTGACCTAAGTTACACAACTTCACGCACTTAGGTCTGCTTACTGCGCTGTTTTCACCCCATGGTAAGTTGACAGCTGATTCTCTCCCGTTGACTCCTCTTATTCTTCTCATTTTGGTGGTGTACTGGAGTTGATGGGAGACCATTTGGTGGTTGATTTATTGTGTCTAACAGAAATGTTGATAATGGGAGGCAGAAAAAATGGTTTGACCAGTTTTCACTTTTGGTGACTTTTGTATGTTGACAGCACTTTTGTGGCCAAAGATTCCCAGTGTAGACATAGCCTCTGTAAAGTCATCCAGATGCGGAACAGCCAGGTTCCAGAAGAGAGAAAATGTTGTGGTTGAATCCCATCACATAGATGGAGGGATAAAAGGATAGATAAAACTGCCATAACCTTGGGGCAATCTGCATAATCTAACGTCCCACAATTTAGGTGTATTATGTCAAGTATGTCTAGAGAACTTTAAAAGCTTTAGAAGCCAACCCTGAATTTCCATACCAGGTCCTTTTAGAAATATCAGTAGCGGTATAATAATTACAGCATCTAGTGTTGTCACAGTGAGAGAATGACACAGAAAAGAAAGAAGGAAGCCTTTTCAACTGCTGCAAATGCATTCCACATTTGTCTCCAGTCTGGCTTCATGCTCGCAGAAACCTGAGCCACCAGTAATGCACCAGATGTGCAGAAAGAGCATCCGTTCCTCTTGTTATCATAGGCAGCCACACTTACAACAACAGTGACTTGTGCTTTGATTGCTTGTCTAAAACTAAAATTCAATTATGCAGTGCAGGCAGGCTTTGCTGTGACACAGAGGGTTAGAAATTAATGTTAACACTGTTTCTGGTTAAGACTTTTTGTGTTGATAAATAATTCATAAGGCAGTTAGCTCTTTGAGTCTGACAACACAAGAATATATTAATACAGTAGACTCAGCTAAAGGTCAGCCCTGAACAGTGAAGCATCTGAGCCATCTTTTATTCATTTTCTGACACAGACTCATTAATTATTACCGCATTTGAAGGTCTGCACGGGAAGAACACTAATGAGAAAAAGGATATTGAGCTTGATATCTGACACTCACTCTTTGAAATGACTTTAGAAAAAAATCAGAACAATATATAACAGGCCAAGTAAGATCTTTTTTTTTAAAAGTGTGTTTGTGGGAGGGGGGAAGATATGGGAGGAGTGGGAGAAATCACTTGAACTGAACCAGATACTGTTTGGGTGAGTCGTAGATGATGGAAGCTGGAGGATGATTTTGGGAAAGAGTTTTCCACTGCAGTGTATACATTCTTTTTTTTTTTTTTTTTTTTATGCAACTCTTTTGAATAAGACCACAGCCCCTTTGCACCTTGTTTATGTTCACTTTGAGTTTGTCTTCATCATTTTTCATCTTGCAGGCCATTTACTTTTGCATGCTTAGAGTATAGGTTAAACAGGTTGTAAATGGGACAGGAGTGGTTTTGTGTCACTGTCATCTGCTGCTTTTTCAGACAGATTAAATTCCTTATGAAAACCACCTTCATCCACTTGTGTATGAGGCCATCTATCCTGGAAGCAAAGCTTACTACTTGCTTATATTTCCACTGAAGGGTGAGAAGAAAACTTGGTTTATTCACTATGTAAATGAAACATCCCTACTGCTTTTAGTTTATTAATAAATGTGCAAATATTTAGCGGACCAATTCTTCATCCATAAATTAAAGAATGGACTTCCATGAAAGTCAGTAGAGCTATGGCAATTTACACCAATGGTGTGTCTGACCCAAAAGATATGCATATGCCATTTAGGTCCAGATTTTCAGAAACTCTCAGCAGCCACCACACCAGGGAATTCTTAAAACTTCTAAATATCAAGCCAGTTGGTCTTTAACCTACAAATATATATTACAATATGTCTTGCCTACTCCAGATTAGGAATGTTAAAAATCTGTTAAAATGGTAACCATGTCGGTTAAAATGGTAACTCAGCAGTTACATGGTTACATGAGGGATGTTAAATTTAGGTTATCTTAGTAATCGAGTAGATTTTTTTATCAACTACTCGATTATGTGATAAGGGAAGGCAGCCCTGCTCAGTCCCAGCTCGCACCAGGACCACACCCTGCTGCGGCTCTGCAATTTAAAAGGCAGTAGGAGCCGGACAGCCTGCCCCCCTACCCCCCACTCCTACTGCCTTTTAAATTGCAGAGCTGCAGTGAGAGGCAGCAAGAGGAAAAATGCAAGTAGTCAACTAATTGACTACTCTCTTATCGCTAGGTTATAGGCACTATAGGCTCTGCAGTATAAAGCTAAAATAAGCCTGCAGTGAAGATTCCCCTGGAGCAGGGCTGTGAGTGGGGAAGAATTTAACCAATAACATTAACTGATAAGCTTATTGTTTAAACTCTAAGGCCTGGTCTATACTAGACCAGGGAGGTCAGCTTAAGATACGCAACTCCAGCTATGCAAAATGCATAGCTGGGGTAACCTTACCTTAAGCCGAGCCGTGGTTCTCCCGTTGACTTTCCTTACTCCTCGCGGAAGGAGTAGTGCTAGACACTAGTTGGGGGCTGCCCTCAGCATTCGATTTACGGGTCTATACTAGACTTGCTAAATCGAAGGCTAGAAGAGCAAACTCCAAAGTATCCATCTTCTCATAAGTATAGGTGTACCCTAACATCCCTATTCCAGACATCACTGGAATATTCACCATGCTCTGTTATATATTTGCAAGATTGGATCCATATAAACATGTACATGCAACTATGTTTTTGTATTCTTTATCCTAATGAAAGCTACCCATTTTAAGTGCGTATATTTATGTCTGTTGGAAGCTGATCTTAGGTTTTACTGGTACATTGAGGTAAATGGAAGCCTGGTTGTGCCAGGGTACCAAAAAAATCTGATTATTTTGTGTTTCAGTAAATCTTGCTTAGACAAATACATAAATTTAGTAAATTTTCTGCAACTGAGATTAAAATTACTTTGTGGAATTAAAGATATAGACTCGGTAATTTCCCTCGTTAACATAAAAACTGCTAAAATATATTACAGAAATATTATTTGCTTGACTTCAAGTTCTGCTTTTAACTCTCATCCTGTGATGTCTTGGTACTACTTTTGTCAGAGCTAAAATGACCCACTCTTTGAAGATCTCTACACAGTTGAGGCACAATGGGAAAATTTTCAAGCTGGAGTAAATATTGTATAGTTGAGTTATTAACTATCAGCTGCGCTGACATACCATCAAATATTGTACCCCTTTTCCCCTTCTCATGGGAATTGCTATAATATAAAATAATCTATCCTTTTGCTAGAACTGCTAACTAAGCCTCCATTTCTTAAACAAGCGAATGATGATTCAGGTCTGTGAAAATATTAGCATGTAATGTAACATCTCTGGAAATGTAGTTTTTGCTACAGCTGTGTATAAATTTGTTTAATGGGTCTCTAACTCACCATCAGACTCATAAAGGCAGCCACTGTACAGGCTATTAGGCTGCAGTAACTTAATTGCTCGTTAATTGGGTAATTAGTGCTTTGTTTTGCTTTAAAGCCTAAACACTCATAAAAAGTGAATTAGCTGAGTAAACAAGAATGGAATTTTCATGATATGCTGTCCCAGTTATTGCACATAATTAATCAACCTTTTATTATAATTCTTTTTTCTGGTGACTGCATTACGTTGGTAGGGTGGGGATGACTATGAATCCCAACTCACATTCAAAATGCACCCAGAATTTACTTAATTAATCTTATGACTTCTCTAAGGGTGTGTCTACACTGCACCGTTAGCTCAAAATAAGTTATCCAATTTGTGCTATGAAAATTGTGTCGCTTATTTCATGTATATTTTGAAATAGCTTATTTTGCAATTTACGCTGTCTACACAGTGCCAAATTTCAAAATAACTTGCTATTCCAAAATGCCCCTTCTACCGGGATGTCAGAATAAGCCTTCCGTTCCTTCAGAATCTATTTTGAAATAACAGGCTGCTTCAATAGATGTGGAATAGTTATTTCGGGATACTTCTGGTATCCCGAAATAGCGCCGCAGTGTAGATGTACCCTAAGAGCCTAATTCCATATTGGCAGATCCCATAACCCTCACTTAAACCCTATTGTTTTCCCTGAGGTTCTTAAAAAGAATAGAAGTCCAAATGCATGAATGACTTACATGATTGGGTCTTAAGGTTGAGTTACTGTTAGGCAGGACATGCCCATGAGCAAGGAATTCTTTTTATCCCTTCCCCCCTTTTCCATCTCCCCATGTATTAATTTTAATTCCATAGCATAGAGCAATCTGCCAGAATTACCATATGCTGTAAAAACAAAGTTTTTTTTACCAGGGTCTGTGTTAACATGGAAGCACAATACTTCTGTGATCTTTGGAGAAGAGACAGCCCTGCAGATGGATGTGCTAAGCCAGTGGTTCTTAACTCGTTTCAGTCCACGGACCACCAGGCCAATCAAAACATTTTCATGGACCACCTCCAGCACATGTAGCACAGGACAAATGACACAGCAACCGCTCAGCTCGATGGCGGCAGCTACACTGACACTCAGAGCCTCAGACGGAAGTTACTGGCAACACAACACGGTTGCGTCCTAGGTGACGCTATGGATGACGCGCCGCGTGCTTGTGAACATGGCGTAAAACAGCCTAACGGCGGCGCCTGCTCATGCCTTGTGACTTTGGACAATGTTCCTGTGGAACACCGAAAAAGTCACCATGGACCACCAGATGAGAACCACAGTTCTAAGCAGATAAAATGTGTCCTAATTTCCTTTTTTTTTTTTTTTTTTTTTTTTTGAGAAGAGCAATAATAATACTAATAGAGTAAAAATGATATTTAAAACCTGCCTGTATCCAATAGTTAATGGCTTCTTACACACATGCACAGACACAAATACATGCACCATGCACACACAGTCTCTTAACCCCTGAAAGTGTTGTTTGTGTTATTTGAATGTTGCAAAGACTGCCATTGCCTCCAATACTCAGAAAATCAGCATCCTTAATTGGGCATTGTGGCCTTTTTTCTGAAGAGCACTTCTGGTAAAATTCTGTAGATGCTCCATTGTGCTTTTCTTGTGGTGCTGGACTTTGTTTAATTGTGATTTAATTGGATCTGAGACTTCTGAACAGTAGAGGAGGGAGAAGGATGAATTTATTTTTATTATTACTGTTGTTTAAAGGGTTGGATTTAAAAAGGAACTTCCATGGTCATCTGTGGAATATTGCTCATGTATTTTATGTAAAGGGCCACATCCCGCTCTTGTTTTCACTGGTCAAGTCAGTGGAGTTAAATCTGGATTTATATTATTAAAGTGAGAATTTATTCCAAAGTCAATGTTGTCCCAAGCAGAAATCAGTAGACTATTTAACAGCCTGAGGAAGAGTTGAGTAAGGACTTTAGGATTTGGCCTATGATAAAGTACAAAACACAACATGGTGAAAGTAATTTTTTTATTTGGCATTTGTGGTCAGATGTCAATATTAAATGTAAATACAATTACCATAAAATTAGACATCTTTCACTGCAATGCAGCTGAGTTTTTTACAAAAAATGGTACTGAACCACAGAGACATTTTATTAGCAAGCTGAAAAGGAAACATCTGTAAAGTTTTACATGTACAAGATCTTTGAATTGTAAATATTTGACCTATTTGAGATACATGAAGTTAAACTACCTTTTTTCATGTTATTCCTGTACATTCACATCCTTCAGACTCTCCCCTATATGTTTCTATTACTTCTTTATAGAGCCATTTCTTGGTTGCTCTGTGTCTTTAACATCATCAGAAAATCAATGGTCTGGCAGTGAGTAAGCCATTCAATGGCTAGAGTTTCATATAAACATTCTTCTGTATATGTATTTAAAATGCAGCAGCCTACAGAGTGGCACCAAACAGAGTCTGCTGCTCTTTGCTACCTGGAACTAGTGGTTAGGTTGGGAAATAGAATTGGAGCAGCAGCATATTTCTAGATTTTAAAATATTGGTCAGATATACAACAACATGCTTGTGGTTGAAGCAAAAGGGAGGACTAAGAAGACTGATCTGCTGAATTGACACTGGAAAACCTTGTGGATTTTACCCATGAAAGCTCATGACCTAATAAATTTGTGCCACGGGACTGATTGTTGCTATAAATCTTGAGTGGCCATGCATTTTTCTAATTGTGGGTTTCTCCAAATCAAGACACTCCATGAAAAACAAAACCAAAGCCCAAGCAGAGCTAGTTTCACCCCAAAAGAGAGATGTACCAGAGACTCCTGAAAGTTAACTATTGCTATTGATTTAATACGGAAGTTGATCTGATACTATGTGATGGGTGACCAACTATAAAATCAGAAGCTTCAGGGGGTAGCCGAGTTAGTCTGAACAGGATAAACTCCGGTCATCTGAAGAAGTGGGCTGTGCCCACAAAAGCTTATGATACCATCTACATGTTTTGTTAGTCTATAAAGTGCTACCAGACTATTTGTTGTTTTTTAAGTTTCAACTATAAAATGTCAGACAGTGATACTTAAAAGAAAAACAACAACACTGCAGAGAGATAGAGAGAGGAAGAGAACATGAGAAAATGAAATTAAATTAATTTTGGGGAAAATATGTATATAGCTCCTTAAAGAAGATAAATAAAGTGATTGGTTTCAATACTACCAACTTTTGTTAGAGACTCTGCAAAAGTATCATAGGTGTGCTGTCTTTGTACACCTCAGTCACAGTTCCTGTTCCTTTCTTGTTTTATTAATAATCTTGTATTATTAACCCTTGTTGAACAGCATTTCATATTAATTTTGGAGAAGTGAAGAAAAGTACTGTGAAATTTTTTACTATTCACATTCTTTCAGGCTTTTTCCCCCTTGCAGACTTTTTCCAGTCAGTAATGAAATATTGGCTTCTCAAAAACTGACTGGATTTTTAAAATTGGCTGAAGATATAAATGCCTTGGATTAACAAGTTTCAGCTTTTTTTATGAACATATTTTTAAGCTGTGTGAGAAATATGTCTTTCTATCAAATGATGATTTATCATCCATTAATACGCAGGCTGCATTATTTGGCACATGCTACAGAAAATAGATGGCAGGTTTCCTGTTAAGGTAACCACAGCTTGCCTCTGTGTCTTGCCTGCATGAAGAGTGAAAAACACACATGCACACCTTATCCAGAATGTGGTGTAAATTTTTGAAGCAGACTATTGCAGAAGTGAAGTAAACTTGATTTATTATTTCACAGCCACATCAATTCCGCTCATTTTTGGAAAATTTGACTGTAGTATTAAAAAGAAGGAGAAGAAAGGGGAAAAATATAAAACTTAACAAACAACGAATAGTCTAGCAGCACCTTAAAGACTAACAAAACATATAGATAGTATCATGAGCTTTCGTGCACACAACCCACTTCTTCAGGTGAATGGAGTATTAAAAGTCCAGATCTAAGAATTAATAGGGGCAGAAGGTGGGGGGGGGGCAATAGTGAATTAGAGTGTTCAAGTTACAAGAAGCTGATAAGAACAATTTGTACCTTCTGTAAGTACCCGTTGTTTAGTTGGTTGAGTCATTAGGATGTGGAAGGTAGTGTGTTAGCCAGCCAATGTCTTTATTCATCCTCTGTCATAGAAATCAAACTTGTAAATGAAGTTAAGTTCCAATGCTTCCCTGTGTATTTGGCTTGTGGAATTGGCCTGAAACAACAGGGTAACTTGGAGATCCATTAATGAGTGCCCAGGCAGGTTAAAGTGTTCTCCAACAGGGTTCTGTGTATTGCCTTTTTGGATATCTGATTTGTGTCCATTCATTTTTTCCTGTAGAGACTGCCCAGTTTGGCCAGTATAGATGGCAGTGGGGCATTGCTGGCATTTGATGGCATAGATCACATTAGTGAATGTGCAGTTAAATGAGCCCCTGAAGTAGCTGAATCCAGTGAACAAATCACTTCTGTATATATGTGGACAGAGTTGGAACCGGGGCTGATTGCAGGGGTGGGTTTCTGGGTGATTATGATGGAGGTTGTGTGGTTACTGGAAAGATAAAGAAAAATATGGACTTTGTAAACAGTAGATGTTTTAACAAGTTGGACACTTTCTACCCCATTTTATTCTGAGTGTTTGTGGTCTGTTAGTGACAAGCAACATCCATACTCAAAGACAACGTAATGAAGGTGATCTTTTAGTTAAGACTTGTGGGGTTTTGGGGAAGGAAAGAAAAGGTTGCCTTTGATAAAGCCAGCCACACACTCACAAACTGAAAGGCAGTGCAGTGACCAGTCATAAATGAAAAATTTTCCCATGATTGCTTGGGATGCCTTTATGCCCTCGCTTTTCTCTGTGCCTCTTGTTTTCCGGTTTGGGGTTTTTGTTTTTTGTTGTTGTTTTTTGCAAGGGGCGGGGGGGAAAGGTTGTGCTGCTTCAAAGAGTGAAATGCTTCACTTGGAACTTGGAAGCATGCTATCAGAACAGACTCAAACTCCTTCTCTAATTGTATTGTAGATACTATTATTATGTAACCCTTCTGCCAAGTAGCACCAGCAGCAGCCAGGGCAGGTTCAATATCTCTATTATACATAACAGAACTGGCTTGAGCCCCACCCAGTAACCTGAGAAATTCACACAACCCCCTTGAGAGGCAATGCTTCCCCACGCACAAGCACAAACTCTGAGTGTGTAAAAGAAACTTTTAATAAAAGGGGAGAGAAGTAATGTGGCATTAATTTGGGAAAACACCAGAGAGTTCATAACCAAAACTACAAATAAACGTCCCAGCTCAAGCAGGTTGGGCAGTGTCCTTTTCCTATCAGATAGAGGCAACAAGCAGGAGGGGGAAGAGGGCGGCATTTCAAAGGGGCAGCGCCGCTTGGAGCCCAGGGTCAGCTGGGGACTCCCCAGATGACCCCGGGATTTGTGCAATGCTGCCTAAGGTTACCAGGTAGACCCCCCCCCCAAAAAAAAACTGGACACACTTGATCATGGATGAGGGGGGGAGGGACCGGCCAGGAGGGGGGTGGGGCTGGCCGGGAGGAAGGGGAGGGGGTGCAGCCACTGGCCTCAGCCTGAGTCCAACAGGCTGCGCCCCCAGCAGGCACTCTCTCTAGTTGCTAGTAGAAGCCGGGTGGGAGCGGGGGGAGTGGCTGGGAGCCACTCCCCCCGCCCGGCTTCTGCACGCAACCAGAGGCTCCCAGCTGGGAGATAGGGCCGCGATTGGCGCTGGGAGTCTCTGGTTGTGTGCAGAAGCCCGGCAGGGGGAGTGGCTGGGAGTCACAGCCACTGCCCCTGCCCCGCCCAGCTTTTGCATGCGACCATAGGGCTCCCAGCGCCAATCGCGGCCCACCTCCCAGTCGCTCCCCCGCCTCCGCCAGGCTTCCGTCCAGCGCCCAGTCGGAAATTCAGAAAATACCGGAGATGGCACATGTCCGGTATTTTCTGAATTTTTGTACTGGACAGAGGGCGCAAATACCAGACTGTCTGGTAGAAAACCGGACACCTGTCAACCCTAATGCTGCCCCTTTGAAATGCCGCAGCAGTGTTTCAAAGGGGCAGTGCCGCCCTATCAAACGAATCAAATAGTTGATGCAAAATGCATTGACTATTCAATTAGTCAATTACACGACACTTAACATCCTTACTCTGCACCCCACTCACAGTCACTGCCCTTGGTCAGGGCAGACCCAGCATTCAGAGGTGATCTGCAGAGTTCACCTCTCATTCTGAGCGGGGAGGGGTAGGAGGCATCTCACCCACTCAACTGGTCACTCCCCATCTGCCTGCTCGCTGCTTTCTGGCGCCGCTCCTCTGGCTATTCATCACTCCTCACTGCTGCCGCTTTGCTGGCTACTCCTCACACCTCTCCATTGCCACCCTGCTCATTACATCTTCCGCTGGCTTGTGGTGTATTTGGCTCTGGGCCAAACCTACTGATTTCAGCTCTCAGTGATTTCAGCTCTTGGTCCAAAGCACAGTCCAGCCATAAGAGATTCCAGTATCCATTGGAGCAAATTTACCTACAAAAGAGATCCCTTATGGAGGCTCTCTGTAACTATCATTGAAACAGTAGGGAGAAACAGGTAGAGCTAATCTTACAGCTCACACCTGGGCATGCAGCCTGCTGACTCACCTCCCTCCCCATCTTAATCTATAGGGCTCTGAAAGAGGAGCCTCTGTCCATCCAAGTGTATTTATACTGTCAGGGTCTGTCCTTTTAACTGAGTTAAACACATTCTGACTTTTCTGCATTCCCACAATAACTGCAAGCATTGGTGGTCATATCTTACATGTCCTGAATTTAGTGTTAACACAATTTGTGACCCCACAACAGCCAAAGTGGTTATAATGGACAAACACCTTCTAACAGTTGAATATCTAGCAGGTCTGACCAAACTTAGTGAACTGTATTTACATAATAATACCCAAGATTGCCTTTCCATTCCAGCTGGCTGTAATGGAAGCATTGATTCAGACCCTGCTTACATCTAGATATTACTGTTCATACAACATGGGCCAATTCCTGCTCTCAGCTAGGAGCAATGCGACTTCCATTGACGGACGTGCCTTTAGACTTGTATTAGTAAAACTGGTCATAAAGGAGAAAGTGAGTTAGGATGAGACCATGTCCCTGAGAGGCTGCAATTACTTTTGTTTGGCATCTCCTAAGTGGGAGGTAATTGCAGCACAAGAGTCCCTGGCAATATAATTCCAATAGTTAGACTGTCAAATTACCTTCTAGAACATTTTACCTCCAGTAAATCACCTAAAGTCCATGAAGTTATGGGACAAAACTTTTTTTTTTTGTCAAACACCCACACACATTTCCAACCACATACCACTCAGGGGACCAATTTAGGAAAAACTGGAAGGGCAACCATGCACAGTTTTTCCTGCAGGAGAGAACAATCTAATATTGTGTTATCAGTTATCATAGTAATCATTTCTTGTATAATAATAAGGATAATAAATGGTCTTGGCATGTTTTCATTGCAGCCCTCTTCAGAGAGTCCAAATCCTGAGAGCCAAGGACTAAGCAGCCAATTGGCAGCTGTTTCAGTCTGTCTCTTTAGAAGAGTTTTTCAGAGGGACTTATTTATAATGGATGATAAAGAGCATGGGAGAAGTTCAGGCTGATGAATTCCCATACATGCAGATCGGTAAATCTGAAAATACAGCATTGTTGCAGCAGAAAACTTTTTGGATAAAGTTGGATGTGCATTTTAAAAACATTACTTTGGCAAACACTTTTGGTGGCCAATTGTCCCATGTCTTCACTGTACAACATGTTCAGTTACTCCAATTATTATCTGTTATAATGAATCATGTATGTAGTACCTTTGCTGCACTTTGCCAAAAGAAAGAGAGACTTTGTTTGCCCAGAAAAAATTACAGCCTAAGATATTAGACCAATGAAGTCAAGACATGGAACAACAGTTCAAGCAAAGAAAGGAATAGATAGATAATTGGCATGGAGAAATAGATAAAAAGAATTTTTGAGGAAATAGATTAAGAAGAGGTTGAAGGAGAGAAGAGCTAGACGAGAATTTAGACTACAATTGAGAGAGATGGTATGAAAGAAATAGCAGAGCACAGAAGGGAAGAAGATGAGGAAGCCAGTAATGAGAGAATGAAAAGGAAGGGCAATCTTCTTTTAAAATGCCATGAGATCTAATGCAGTGTTTGACATGTACGCTGATTAAAACCAGATTTAACTCAATGTGATAATGTGCCTGAGATGAGTTTGGTGATCTCAGTTCTGTCCCCATCAGATAGTTGTATGGATCACAGAAACTTTACATCTTTGCATGACTCTGATTCTCTGCCAAGGGAGGCTCAGTGTTGGAATACCAGGGGCAACTGTGACAAGGTGTGCTGTAGGAATGTCGACAGCACTTTGTGGAGAGTGACGCTTACAAAGTTTCGGCGTAAAAGGCACTTAAAAAAAAACCCACTAAATTAATTGTTTCCCTTGGAAAATAGCAGGAAAAAAGAGGAATGGTTTGCTTGTGAAACTGCCAATTCCCCATTTTCCTAGTAATACAACTTTTGGTAGATTTGGGTAACTTTAACTAGGCTCCCCTTTCCTCCAGCATATACACAGCGTTTTAAATTATTTTAATAAGGAATATAGTGTCCAAATTAGAACAGTTACAAAATTCTAACCATTTACTGTATGTCTGAGAGAGTTTGTTCATCTATCTGTCCATTCCTCCATCTGAGAGTCTGTTTTTTCAAGAATTTGGTATTTAGCTTCCTCTCATATGGGTGGTTGGTGAAGGTAGAGCTGGGGGAGGCAACCCCCTAACCGTGGGCAGGGGAAGGGAGTGAGGGGGCACACACTTATCCCAGCCCTCCCAGCCCTGGAGCACTGGGGAGGGAGGAGGGCACATGGCATGGCCCTAGCCTCCCCTGTTCTGGAGCACTGGGGGAGGGAGGAGGGCATGCCGCATGACCCAGCACTGGAGCACCAGTGGAGGGAGGAGGGTGCAATGTGCAGCCCCAGCCTCTCCAGCCCCAGAGCAACAGGGGAGGGAGGAGGGCATGCTGTGTGGCCCAGCACTGGGGGAAGGGAGAAAGGTACACCAGGCAGCCAAGCCTCTCCAGCCCTGGAGCACCAAGGAGGGAAGAAGATGTGCAGCACAGGGAGGGCAGGTGCGGGGGCAGCAACACTGCGCCCCCACAATGCCTGCAGTAGGCGTTCTGGGGGCAGAATGTGGGCAGGGCCATGCCTGGCGGTTTGGGAAGGCAGAGCCTTCTCCCGCCTAGGCTACTAAATGCCCATTCTTCCTCTTATAACTGAAAGCAAGGTCAGGGTTTTGGTTGTGCCAGGACAATGGGATGTGCATGGAATGGGATCATTTCTCATCAAATAGAAATGGAGGGCTGTGAGAGCAGGGACAGTTATACTGCAGAATGACCATGGTGGATTTATACTCCACAATGACAACAGGGGGCAGCAAGCAAGCACACTCCCACCATCTCAGGCTGTCCCTGGGGGGCAGCCACTGCCTCCAGGCCACATGGCTTCCACTCCATGCCCAGGGACCAGCCACTGCCCTGGGTCATGTGGCCAGCCATCCCACCCACCACCTCCTCTGAGTCTCCCCGAGCCTGCACACACTTCCCATCCCTCTTCCCTGACTCCTGAGCCCCCCAACACCCTCCATCCTGAGCCCTGCCTCACTCCCCAACTCTGACTCTTGAGCCCCCCTGATCCCCAACCCCCTGCAATGCTGAGTAAATTTTCTAGTAACAACATAACATTTAAAAAAAATCTATAGGAATAGGGATGAAAGTGGCAAAGTTTTCATTGATTGCAGTAGGATCATGATTTCACTCTAGATCTCCAAGTGGTGTAAGCCACCATTGCTGTACTCGAGTTCGTGGAGTCACAATAATTTGCACCAGCTGAGGATTTGGTTGGTTGTGCCCAAACTATCCTCACCTGTGATTACTAGCCTCTTCCAATCCTGCAGAGGAAATGATACAAAAACTGAGACGGCAAAAATCCTCAACTCTGAGTAGCTCTAATTTACATGTCTTGGGTAGGCATAAAAGATGAGAAATGACCTTTTCAACATGACTTCAGATATTAAAACGATCTTACAATCTTATTATCATGAGCACATTTCGCAGAGTATTAAGCTCAATAAATTACCTTTTCCCCAAGCTGATAACCCTCGATCCCTCAGGGGCAGCAGCAGCAACGATGTTGGTTCATGGCCTTCTTATTTTAGCTGAATTGCTTAATTGGTATGTGTTCTACATCCCCGATTGAGTATTTGGAGCACAAATGAAGGTTAGAACCTTTGCACTAGTTATCGACTGAAAGAAAATTGATTCACGCTTAGGAGTGCAATTGGGAGGGAATTCACAATCCTCCATATGAAGGGAATATCCTGCTTTTTTCTTTTTCTCTAGATTCCTTGCAAAGGTCACTCTGGCAGAACAGAATTTTTAAAACGGTGAACAGTTGTTCAAGGGCCTTAGTTTCTGTTAGCAGACATTCTGGAAATGAAACTAATCAAAAGAAAATGTTAAGATTCACGGTAACATTGATGCTGTTCCTCTTCTTCTTCCTCATGTCATATTGTACATGACATGACATAGGCAGCAAGATTATAATTCACCAAATGCTTTCTGCCATTGCTGGATGTACTGAAGGGATGTAAAGAAGACCATCACCCTAGGCCCCTGTCCCATCTGATGTATCACTTAGCAGGAATGACTCTCCAAGGGTGTATATTTGCAGTGTACAGGGGCAGATGAGAGTTTTGCGGGGCCCAGGGCAGCACAATTTCGCGGGGCCCCCCTTTGGAGAAAAAATAGAAAAAAGGCATCAAATGAGCAAATTGAAGGCTGTTTTCATATTAAATGTGAATTGGGTAAATTTGATAGAAACTTAATTTAGTTGGATAATTTTTATTTTAATTATATTGTAAGTCATTCTTAAACAAAATTCTGCATTAATAATTAAACATTTTCATTTGTATTTAAGTCTCCTCCCCCTCCTGCCTCACTCTCTCTTTCTCTTCTCCTCATCCCTCACTCTCTCTTTTTCTCCTCCCCTCCTGCCTCTCACTCTCTCTTTCTCTTCTCCTCCCCCTCCTGCCTCACTCTCTCTCTTTCTCTTCTCCTCCTCCTCCTGCCTCACTCTCTCTTTCTTCTCCTCCTGCCTCACTCTCTCTTTCTCTTCTCCTTAGTCCTCCCCTACCTGCCTCTCACTCACGGAGCCCAAACAGCCGTTTGGGCCCGGCACGGCGTCCCGGCTGAGCGGCACAGAATTCAGCTGAGCGCCATGGCGGGAGGTGAAGGGGGGTGGGGCGGTGATGTACACGGCCACAGGGCGGGACCTGGAGCCTCTGCCACGTCCTTTGCCTCCCGCCCCCTGGCCGTGTACATCACCGCCCCACCCCCCTTCGACTCCCGCCGTGGCGCTCGGCTGAGTTCTGTGCCGCTCAGCCAGGATGCCACGCGGGAGCAAGCGGCTCAAGTGGCCATTGGGCCCCGCGCGGTGGCTCGGCGTGGGGCCTATTGCAGCGCGGGGCCCAGGGCAGCTGCCCCGCTCACCCTGCCCTATATCTGCCGTTGGCAGTGTATGATGCATTGCTATAGTTCAATGGGTGAAAATAACCATATATATATTTGTGTGTGTGTGTGTGTGTGTGTGTTAGAATATATATTAGAATTTACATTGTTTTCTACCATCTTTGTGACTAGAACCTGAAATTTCTTGTGCTCTGTATTAATAGAAACATCAAAATGGCATAGATCCTGCTTTATTTTTAATGCTCATTAAAGGGAAAACATGACGTAGCCAGGCTCCACTAGACTCCCTTAGGTCCATGTGCATACCAGAAAGAGTCTAGGCAGCCAAAGCAAGAGGCATTCATGGACGACAGTGCAAGTTACACATAATCCAGAAAGGAAACAGAAAGAAAAAGCTGAAAGGCAAATGTGGAAGGGGTAGCTTAGCATGTTGGCTTGCCTCGGTCAGTTAGCTCCATCTCATTAACTCTTGGACCAATAAGAAACTAGACAGACAGCACTGGAGTGGATCATTTGGCAACATCAGATGAATCCTGGCCCATTCACTGAAAAATGCTGTAAAGTTTGAAATAAATTGGACTGTTAACCAGAAATGAGGCTATAACTTCAACATTTTGTTCATTGAGTATCAGCTGCTCTTGGAATGAACATGGACCTCAGTTGCATAAGGGGGGAAATATAGCATGGCAATTGTTGTCTTCTGTGGCCCACAAGCAAGTATTAAGGGGAGAGGGCTGGTAGGATGATTCTTTAAGTGAAGGTGTCAGGGGGTGACCTACTCTGGGATGCCCCTTGAGCTTAATCCCCCTTGCAGCCTACCCACCAGGATCCCTACACACGTACCCCCTGAGGGGCGTAATATGGCCCCGTGGACAAAGTCCATACATGGGCCCTTATAGCAGGGTTAATACGGCCTGGTGGCGAGAGTCCATTCCTCAGTCCCCTCTCACTAGGGTAATACAGCCCAGAGGCCAAAGTTCATACACAGGCCCTTATAGCAGGGTTAATATGGCCTGGCAGTGAGAGTCCATTCCTCAGTCCCCTCTCATTAGGGGTAATACAACCCAGAGGCCAAAGGACATACATGGGCCCTTATAGCAGGGTTAGTATGGCCTTGAGGTCTAGTTCACAGGCTTATAGGCACCGTTCGCTCCCTCAAGCCAATTACAGAGGGGTAGGGAGACCTGGGTCCTCCCACTCCACCATGTCCCAGCCCAGGGCCCTGTAGGCAGTGGCTGGGGCTGCTGCCTCCCTCAGCGGGGAACCCTGCCGCAACACACTGAGTGCTCCGGGCAAACTCCCCAGCCTGGGCTTCTTCCTACGGGAATCTGGTGGATGCCTTCCTCGTCATCTCCCCGCGATCCAGTGTCCCTGCAGGTAGCACCTCCTGGCCTGGCTGCCACTGGAAGGTCTGGTCACTCTTCCTCTCCGGGGCTACCTCAGTGTCTCCTTCCCCTTCAGCAGTCAGCCCTGACTGAGCTGTCCCAGGGCCTTTCATAGTCTGGTTCCACTGGGAGCATGCCCAGCAGGGCTGTGGGGAAGGGGCTCTTTCAGCCAGCTGGTCCCAGCTCACTCCCTGCTCTTCAGTGCAGGGTTGATATACCCCATCACAGAAGGGTTCTTGGATCTGAAACTGATTTCCATCATTTGTTCTCCAGAGTCTGAATTGTTTTGGACATGCTAACAACGGAAGATAACAATGGAAGTTATCTATTTCTCAGCCATTTCTAGGGATGGATGATTGCACAGGGCTGAGAAGAGGAAAGATAGTTAAAGGTTATAAACAAGTCATTAATGATGGATAGGCTATGAAGTTATAGTATGTCACATGCTGCAAAGGGCCTAATATCAGGGTTGGGATATCCGGAGGTTTATTTTTCAGTGTTGATTGTACTTTTTGAAAACTATTCAAGTTCTATAGAGCTGTGTTGGTTACATATAGGTCTTTTCCATAAAGTGGCTATTCCATTTTTCTGTCCAACATTGTGTTCATCTGATCTAACCTAATATTATGCTTTTGCTTTAATACAACATAGGCTTGGGAGCCCACATCAGAATAAAAAGACACCTTCCCTAAAATTTTACTTCTGTAATTGTTTCTCTCACTGGTATTTAGAAGACCCTTTGGCAGCTTAAAATGAAAATGGATTTCCTTATTGAAAATGTGTGCTCTTCCATTAAGTTTTTTACTGAATTATTGGGTTACTCCTGTGGGTTTGTTAACAGGGTGGTTTTCTATTGGTCCTCACGGCAGGACCAAGCACCATCTAGACCATCCCTGACAGGTGTTTGTCTAACCTGCTCTTAAATATTTCCAGTGACATAGATTCTACAACAGGGGTGGGCAATAATTTTTGATCAAAGGCCACTTCAGAAATTTTTTAAGTGGCCCCAGGATGCCCCGGTAGGGAGTGGGGCCTCAGGTGGAAGGGGTGAGGCCAGAACACTTCCATGCTTTCCTGCCCACAGACCCTGATTGGTCTGGGGTTGGGGGAGCATGTGAAATCTTCCCCGGCCCCTCCCCAAGAGAACCACCAGTCCACCAGTTGTTCTGAATAGCTAGAGGATCCCTGTAGGCGACTGTGCCCCGGCGGTGGGAGGAGACTTTGTGCGCTCTCTCGTGCCCCCAGGTCAATTAGGGCCTAGTATTGGGGGGAGCACACAAAGTCTGCCCCTGCCCTGCAAGGGAGAGCCACGCTTAGAGTCACCCACCACCTGAACAGCAACTGGCAATTGACTCTAAGTGCCAATTAGAGTCAATTGCAGGGTGAGAGGACTCTTTGTGTGCTTCCCTGGCCTCCAGTCCAATCAGGACTTCAGGGCGAGAGGCGTGTGCGTAGTCTCCTCCCATCCTGCCCCCATCCTGCAAGGAGCACATAGTGCTTAGAAGTGCCAGGGTTGATTCTAAGCGCCAAGCGCTCCCCTGTCCCTAGGCTCTGATTGACCTAGGGGTGGGACAGTGGCAGGATCTCCGTGGGACGGATCAACCCGCTTGTTAGGCCAGATCCAGCCCGTGGAGGCCCTTTTGCCCACCCCTGTTCTGTAACCTCCCTAGGCAATTAATACCAGTGCTTAACCATCCTGAAGGGAAGTTTTTCCTAATGTCCAACCTAAACCTCCCTTACTGCAATTTATGCCCATTGCTTCTTGTCCTATCCTCAGAGGTTAAGGAGAATAATTTTTCTCCCTCCTCCTTGTAACACCCATTTAGGTACTTACATGTACTAAGACTGTAAGATGGATAGAAAGCTGGCTAGACTGTCGGGCCCAACAGGTAGTGATCAATGGCTCGATGTCAGGTTGGAGATCGATTTCTAGTGGAGTGCCATAAGGATCTGTTCTAGGACCGGTTTTGTTCAACATCTGTATTAATGACGTGGATTAGAGGATGGATTGCACCCTCAGCAAGTTCGCAGATGACACTAAGCTAGAGGGAGAGGTAGATACGCTGGAGGGCAGGGCTAGGGTCCAGAGTGACCTGGACAGATTAGAGGACTGGGCCAAAAGAAATCTGATGAGGTTCAACAAGGACAAGCATAGAGTCCTACACTTGTGATGGAAGAATCCCAAGCATTGTTACAGCCTGGGGATCGAATGGCTAAGTAGCAGTTCTGCAGAAAAGGACCTGGGAATTACAGTGGATGAGAAGCTGGATATAAGTCAACCGGGTGCCCTTGTAGCCAAGAAGGCGAATGGCATATTAGGGTGCATTAGGAGGAGCCTTGCCAGCAGATCCAGAGAAGTGATTATTCCCCTTTATTCGGCTCTAGTGAGGCCACACCTGGAGTACTGTGTCCAGTTCTGGGCCCCCCACTATAGAAAGGATGTGGACACATTGGAAAGGGTCCAGAGGAGGGCGACCAAAATGATTAGGGGGCTGGAGCATATGACCTATGAGGAGAGACTGAGGGATTTGGGTTTGTTTAGTCTGCAGAAGAGAAGAGTGAGGGGGGATTTGATAGCAGCCTTCAACTTCCTGAGGGGAGGTTCCAAAGAGGATGAAGAGAGGCTGTTCACAGTAGTGATGGATGGCAGAACAAGGAGCAATGGTCTCAAGTTACATTGGGGGAGGTCTAGGTTGGATATTAGGAAAAACTATTTCACTAGGAGAGTGGTGAAGCACTGGAATGGGTTACCTAGGAAAGTAGTGGAGTCTCCATCCCTAGAGGTGTTTAAGTCTCGGCTTGACAAAGCCCTGGCTGGGTTGATTTAGTTTGGATTGGCCCTGCCTTGGGCAAGGGGCTGGACTTGATGACCTCCTGAGGCCTCTTCCAGCTCTATGATTCTATGTAATACATTAGTAGGCTCCAACACTTCTGGTGAGTGGGGTTTACAGGTGTTTTGTGCCCTAGGCCGCAACACTTCTTTGTTGAACTATCCAATGTTGGAAATACCTAAGCTGAGCTCCACTTTCATCATCAGAACCCAAGTAGTTGATCTGTCCCAGTATGTAGTATAGTCCCTCACTGAGTCTTCACCCAGCAGTCTGCATCAGAGGTGGCAATAATTTTTGCAGGGAGGCCCCTTCACCAGTTTTGGTAGTGGTGTTAGACTGTCCCTGGAAGGGGCAGGGCCTTAGGCAGAAGAGGCAGTTCCCTCTAGGTACTGTGTGCCCCTGGTGGGGGAGCAGAATTTGTGCGCTCCCCCATGGGGTAGGGGAGCACACGAGATCTCTCATACCCGCCCCACCCTGCCAGGGGTGCGTGGCGCCTGGAGGGAACTGCAAGTCATTTTGAACAGCTGTCAGTTTTCCCTCATGCCTCATGCCCCTGGTGGGGGGAGGAGACTTTGCATGTTCCCCTGGCCCCAGGCCCCAATTGGTCTTGTGGCAGGGGAGCATGCAAAATCTGCCGGAGTGTGCAACACCTAGAGGAACTGCCAGTCATTTTGAACAATTGGAAGTTCCCTCTGGAGCTGGTGCACCCCTAGCAAGGGGAGGAGACTTCACATGCTCCCCACCCTTGGGTCTCAATTGGCCTTGGGGCGGGGGGTGCAGCAGGGCGAACCACAGGCTGGATCAAACAGCTTGGCAGGCTGAATCTGTCCCATGGGCCATATCTTGCCCACCCTTGGTCTGCATGGTAGGTGGGTGCTCAGTTCTTCTCTCAGGCTTGGAAACTAGAAAAGAAGTTTAGGACCGACTTACATAGATACTCCGAAACTTCTCATCTTACAAAGACTTTTGCATAGAGTCAGAGCTTCTGTTTACAGAGCCTTTTTATCAACAAATTTCAGGCATGACAAATTTCAGGCCTCCACGTGTTTCAAAGAAGCAGTGGAGCCCGGGGTCAGCTGGGGACTTCCCAGCTGATCCCGGGCTCCGCGTGGCATTTCCCTGGTCCCCAGCAGTTCAGTGCTTCCCAAGCTGATCCCAAGCTCCTAATGTGCTGCCCCTTTGAGGTTCCGGGGCGGCGTTTCCAAAGGGCAGCACATCGCAGAACCCAGGATCAGCTGGGCACGTGGAACGAGGAATACAGGGGTTGTCAAAAGAGCATGTTTGCTCTTCCGCTTAAAAAAGTGGAAGAACAAATGCATCCCTGGACATGGAAGAGTTTTTCCCGGATACCTCTGGGTTGAGACAGGATGTGTGGGCTCTGGGGTAGGAATGAGGGATTTGGGTGTGGGAAGCGATGAGAGGTGCAAGCTCTGGGAGGGAATTTGGATGCAGGAGGATGTAGAGAAGGAGATGCTGGCTCGGGAAGGGGGCTCCAGGTTGGGGATTGTTGGGGTCAGGTGGAGAGTTGGGGTGCTGAGCAAGCCACAGGCTTGTGGATGTGAGGGTGCAGGAGTTTGGGTTGGGGTGAATGAGGGGCTCAGGGCAGGGAGGTTGGGAGTATGATGGGCTCAGGACACAGATTTGCAGTGTGTGGATGGTGCAGGAGTGTTGTGGCAGAAGACTGAGGATGTGGGGGGTGCAGGAGTTTGGGGATGTGAGAGGCTCAGGACAAGGGGTTTCAGTGTATGATAGGCTCAGATTTGGGGTTGGGAGGCGGTACAGGAGTGTTATGACCAGATGGGGGCGTGGCCCCAATTGTAGGTTTGTTATCCAGGCTTCATTTTTAAATAAAATATTATGTCAGACACAAAAAGTTTCAGTGTTGTCTTTATTTATGAGAAGGGCGGGGAACCTGTTTGAGTCAGGGGTCACTGACCCACAGAAAAATCAGTTTGGGCCACATAAGTGAGATGTAAAAAAAATAACTCCTCCAAAACCCCCCAAGCCTCACTATTGTGGCCCCAACTGTGCTGGTAGTAGCAGGGGACATGGTACTGGGGAAGAGTGCTAGTGGGTGCTGGGGCGGGGACAGGATTCTAATGGGGGCAGGGGACAGGGTGCCAGTGGGTGCTGCGGCAGGGGACACAGGGTGCCAATGGGGGCAGGGGACAGGGTGCTGCGGCAGGGGACAGGGTGTTGGTGGGGGTAGGGGACAGGTTGATGGCGCAGGTGGCAGGCTGATGGGGCAGGTAGCAGGCCGCTAGTGCGTGCTGGGGTAACGAACAGGGTATTGATGGAGGCAGGGTATAGGGCGTGCTTGGCATGCACCTCCTCCTGGGACTTCTACCCCAGAGGAGGGCAGTCCTTCCCGCAGAGAAGGGAAGTCCGCACGCCGCCTCTGGGGACTCTTCACCCTTCCCCCCTCCAAGGGAAGGACATCCCCAGCACGCCACAGAACTGGCCTTTCAGGTACCGTGCCAGCTGTTTGGGGGAGCAGCCAGCGCACTTCCTGAAAACCTGGAAGTGGCGCGCAGCTGCGGGAATTCCGTCCATGCTGCAGGAAGCCGGTGCTACCTCCATTGTCACTGGAGGTAGGTAGTGGGGCTTTTTGGGGGTGGGGGGAAATGGGGACACCCCCCCCCCCCAAATGCTTCGAGATAACTGGTCGGGCCCTCCTGATTGACCAGCAGGTTGGTGAACATTTTAACCTACCTGGGCACTCATTAATGGATTTAAAAGCAGCCATTCTTCTTCAAAGAAATTTAAAAAACCAACTACAGAGAGAGAATGCAGAATGAACCTTCATATGCAAATTTGACACTGTCTCTCATGATTTGAACAAAGAGTTGAACTGGATGGCCCATTATAAAACATGCTTTCCTTACATTCAACACCCTATTGACATCAAAAGCTAAGTTTGGATCACTTCCAGCTCACTTATTTAGCATCATTAGAACTAACACTACAATTGACAATAGTGATAGAGATGCAGCCGTGTTAGTCTGGTGTAGCTGAAACAAAAGACAGAACTATGTAGCACTTTAAAGACTAACAAGATGGTTTATTAGGTGATGAGCTTTCGTGGGCCAGACCCACTTCCTCAGATCAATATGTGGAAGAAAATCGGCACAACCATATATACCAAAGTGATACAATCAAAAAAATGAACGCATGTGAAATTGACAAATCAAATTTTAGAACAGAGTGGGGGGTGAGGGGGGAAGGTTGGTTTCTGTGAGGTAATGACATTGGGGTGCTAATTGGGGGAAGCTATCTTTGTAATGGGTGAGATAATTAGAGTCTTTGTTTAAACCCATACATAAAGTGTCAAATTTAAGCATGAATGACAATTCTGAAGCTTCTGGTTGAAGTCTGGAGTTAAAGTCTCTTTGAAGCAATATGCATGTTTTAAGGTCATTGAGGGAATGATCAGTCTGGCTGAAATGGCAAGCAACAGCTTTCTCTCTGTGAGAGAGTCTTATGTCTGTTTTGTGTGCATTGATTCTTTGGCGAAGTGTCTGAGACGTTTGTCCAATGTACATAGCAGACGGACACTTTAGGCACATGATGGCATAAATTATATTTCTGGATGAACAGGAATATGTGTTCTTGATCTTTACTTCCTCCCCCCCCCCCCCCCCTTCTTTTTCAGTTATATATTGGGAGGTTTCCACCTTTTTTTTTTCTCTGCACTACTTATCTGAGGAAGTGAGTTTTGCTCACAAAAGTTCATGATTCTTTCTTATACCATCTCATAAAGCTGGAAGGGACCTAGTGAGGTCATCAAGTCTAGTCCCCTGCCCTCACAGCAGGACCAAGTACCATCCCTGACAGATTTGTCTGATCCCTAAATGGCACCCCCCCAAAGATTGAACTCACAAGGCTGGGTTTAGCAGGCTAATGCTCAAATCACTGAGCTATCTCTCCCCCATTTCTTTCTGTGTTTCTTTCTTAGTTGCCAAGATGTTACAACACTACTTGTCTTTTTTATAGCCTCAATTTAGTGATTTTCCCCCATTACATAGGGGTTCCCACATGATAAGTTAAAACTATTTTAGGGTGGTACTTATCAATACTTTCCAAACACTCACTATTGTGGATAGTAACTGAGAATTGGGATGTGGCAATAGGGTTAAATTATGACACATCTGTCTCTAGCACGTGGCACTCTGGGGAGTACATATTTCTTGCTTCCTAAAATTATTTCATTCAGTACTTAGAGCATCAGGGACAAAAAGTGCTCTGCAAAGATGTCTGTTAGGCACTCCCCTCTGTAAAGCTCAGACAAAGAATTTTACTTTAATGGAGCTATTCAGTGCCCTTAAAAATTAGGGGTATATCTACACTGAATAGGTAACATTATCAGTGTAGCTATAGTAGCCAAGGTTCATCATGGGCTAGTAATCATCATGCAAACCCTGTAGGGACCCTTGGTAGGTACTGTGTTTGCTAGCTCATGCTGATGCCTGTGCTAGAAGATTTCTACACTGTTGTTGCCCGAGCTACAATCACACTTTTATTTTGCAATATAGATGTACCCTAAACATTAGCATCCTGCTTTGCAACCCTGCCTGGATTGCACTGTCATTCAGGCTTCTGTGGGCTAGTTGTGCAATCTTGTTTCTCATGAAGCGAAATTATGCAAAAGCCAGTTCTTTTCCTTGAGTTTAGTAAGTTTTGTTCCTCTGCTACTCAGAAGGATAAAAAGAAGAAGCAGCGGTTTGGCTTGAAGCAGGAACTGAACTTGCTCCTCGTTTGCTTTAAGTATGATTTAGTTCAAAGAAAGAGGGTAAAGATGCAGTATCTTTTTAAACTTATACTCAGAAAAAAAATTGACTGGCAAAAATTGTTCACTTTTGTTTGCTGACACTGACAACTTTTAAATTAACAGTTTTCATCCAAATGAAACTGACACTTGGCAAAGGTTTTGTTCCCTTACAAGAATTGAAAGGGGATTTAAAAATGCCTTAACTTGATCTGATTAAATATATTTGCAACAATTTTTTTGTTGCCACCTTTGAGTGGTAATTTTGTATATAAGGCCTTCCAGCACACCCAAAGGAAAAATACATTTGAGGCAGTTTTGTATGAATCTCTAGCACAATACAAAGACTTAAATTAGTTCTTTTCATATGAAAAAGAAACACTTTGAATAAGGAAGGATTAGCAGAGTATCCTTTGCTTCTTATTTTTAACAGAGAGAGATATTAAGGCAGAAATTCTGCTCTGTAGCCTCTGCTGAAATCGGTGGCCTTGTGTTTATGTTATTAAGAGCAAATTTTGGCACTTGGATATTAAAACCAATTAAAAGAATATAGAATTCATCAAGATATTTATTTCATAAGGTTCTTGTTTGGGATTGTCATTTCATAGCACAGAAGAAAGGGTGTGATACAACTCTGAGAAGTAAAAGTACGGACATTCAGGCCTGCTGACAGGACAGGGAGAAAAGGGGTTGACTGCCCTGGGGCCCAGTGATTCAAATGGCTCTGGATGATGCTGAGGGCTGCCTGGGTAATGCTAGGCTCAGCCCTACCCCTTCCAGGGGGCACAGACCCACCCCTTCCCACACCTTGTCCAAGGCTCTGGCAATTCTGTCAGCCTCCCTGCAGATATTAGAACTAAAAGACTCAGGGTATGTCTACACTACAAAGTTAATTCGAAATAATAGCAGTTATTTCAAATTAACTTTAATAGCGTCTACACAGGCAAACCGCTATTTCGAAATAAATTTGAAATAGTGGAGCCCTTATTTCGAATTTGGTAAACCTCATTCTACGAGGAGTAATGCCAAATTTGAAATAGCTATTTCGAATTAAGTGCTGTGTAGACACTTAATTTGAAATATGGGGCCTCCAGCCCTTCCCAGGGAGCCCTGGTGGCCACTCTGGGCACAACCAGGAAAGCTTACTCTCCTCTCCCCCAGCCCAGAGACATTAAAGGGGTAGACCCTGGTCACAGTGCCTGTGCCAGCTCCAAGCCTGCCAGCCCAGAGCCAGCAGTGGCCACCAGGGCCCTTGACCCAGTGCCCCAAAACATGAGCCAGCAAGCCATTGGCAGCCAGCCCTCCACCGCTCCCCAGGAGCAGTCTGCCAGCTCCCAGGAGCCTGATAGGGGCTGGAGAAGGCGGGCGCCTTCCTGGTCCAGGGTGGAGGTCATGGACCTTATTCAGGTTTGGGGGGGATGCCCCCAACGTCCATGATCTCTGCACTAGATGGAGGAATGCAGCCTCTATGGCAGAATAGCTGCCAGCCTGGCCATCAAAGGCCACATGTGAACCCAGGAGCAGGTTAGCATGAAAGTCAGGTTGGTCCGGCAAGACCCCCAACCCTGAGCCCTGAACTTCCCCTCCCCCTTCTTCCCCTTGCTTCCCCCTTCCAGCTCCCTCCTCCCAGGTTTCCCCCTCCCTCTTCCACCCTCTCTCTTCCCCTCTCCCACCTCCTTTTCCCAGTCTCCCAGAGGTTCATCCCCAGTTTTGTTCAATAAACCCAGTTTCTATTTTTGAACATACGTGTCTTTATTTGACATCAGGAAGGGGGCTAGGGAGGGGTAAGTGGAAGGACGTGAGGGAGGAATGGGGCACGAGCCCCCAGTGGGGAGGACCGGGGAGGCTCTCAGGGCTTTCCGGGGTGGACGCTCTCCCTCAGGGCCTCCTGGATCCTGACAGGCCCCCTCCTCCCCCGATGGACCCCCCGGATGGCAGCCTGCAGCAAATGCAGCTGGGCTGATGGCAACGACCCCACGAGACTCACCGGCGTGCCCAGGGGCAGCTCTGGCTCCATGTGGCCGAGTGCTGTGGTGTCCCGAGTGCGGGCACTCAGGGCTCTCCAAGACAGGACAGCTTTTCTGTCCCTCATCGAGGTAGACAAGCAAGTGGGGAACCCTGAGAACTGTCTGTCCGGGGTGGGGGTAGGGTCCCTTTAAGCACGGAGCTCAGTTAGCCTCAGGCAGCAGCCCCACACACTGGCTGTGTCTAGACTGGCAAGTTTTTCCGCAAAAGCAGCCGGTTTTTCGGAAAAACTTGCCAGCTGTCTACACTAGCCACTTGAATTTGACTTAATGTACAAAATCAGTGCTTCTTGCGCAAATACAGTGATGCTCCCGTTTGGGCAAAAGCCCTCTTGCGCAAATGTATTTGCGCAAGAGGGCCAGTGTAGACAGCTCAGGACTGTTTTGCGCAAAAAAGCCCCGATGGCTAAAACGGCGATTGGGGCTTTCTTTCGCAAAACTGCGTCTAAATTGACACAGACGCTTTTCCGCAAAATGTGCTTTTGCGCAAAAGCGTCCGTGCCAATCTAGACGCTCTTTTCCGCAAATGCTTTTAACGGAAAAACTTTTCAGTTAAAAGCATTTGCGGAAAATCATGCCAGTCTAGACGTAGCCACTAAGTCCTAACCTGATGCCCTGCCGGCACTGGTTCCGGCCAGTCTTAACTTCGGTTCAGGGTCCACTCAGTGTGGATGTGCTATTTCGAAATAGCAAAATGCTATTTCGAAATAGTTTTTGTGTATAGATGCGTTATTTTGAATTAGCTTAATTCGAATTAACTATTTCTAATTAAGTTAATTCGAAATAGCACTGTAGTGTAGACATACCCTCACTGAATAATACTCCAAATCCAGACCCATGTGTGCAAAAGAGCTTTGGAAAAAAGGTCAGTCATTGGTAATATCTGATGAGTCCTTTGATATACATACTTGGGCAATTAAAGCTGCCAGATTACCATAAAATGAATTGAAAGACTCATTTAAGAGTAAGATGTTGAGTGTTTGCATTAAAGCTTTAGTCCCATTACTTTCTCAGGCTTTGTCTCTGTATTTAAAATATTGTTACATTGATTTCCTGCATTTGGGATGTTATTTGACACCTGAATAGTAATAATTTTAAGGATTAGGACTGTGTTTACTTAAACAGAACTTAAAGTGTCCAGGAGAGAGCGAGAAAGTAAACAGTTAACGCATTCAGGAAACAGGCTACAAAGTTTGTCATGAGAGTAACATTCTTCCTTCTTGAAAGTTCAAAATGCCAAATTCTAAAAGCTACTCAGTTCTTCAGAGCCAAACATATCACAGTAATGCATAACTTCATAGCTAATGTGCTTCCTATATTTAAAAAACAAGTGGTGGGGAATGGAATCTGTTATCAGACGAGAGGCATAGTTATGCTCTGTCCCAGTGATTTTCAACCTTTTTTCATTTGCTGACCACTAAAAAAATATTTCAGATGGAGGTGCAGATCCCTCCACAGTTTGAAAACCACTGTTCCATGGTAAGAACAACCTTTTGCTGACCCCTCAGATGCACTGTTCCAGTCCATTAAATGTATATAGCTGAAATAGTAGACAAAGGTCCAGAATTTGCCCTGGAAGATCACTTATGGGATGTGCTTATACCCTGCCTATGCTGCAAGTGCTTTGCTGGTATAGGCAGGACCACTGACTGGGGGTTGGAGGCAAAAGGGGCTTCCCTCAAGCTAGTACACTAAAATTAGCAGTGTAGCTGCTGCAGCACTAATGGGGGCTCAAACTAGCTGCCAAAATCCAAGCCCATTCAGGGTCCTAGTTATGTACTTGCTCAGCTTGCTGGAGCTGCCACCCTACCATGACAGCCACACTACTATTTTTAGCATGTTAGTTCAATAGGAACTAGTATGTACCTCTAGCTGATTTGGGAATTAGACCTTCCAGCTGCAGTATGGTCAGACTTTGAGAGTCAGGGTGCATGGGCCCTATCATGGATTCTACCACTCTGTGTGACCCTGTTAAAGCCACTTCTCTCATTGTGGCTTAGTTATTTGAATCTGTACAATGGGGATAAGAGTGCCTGGCTCAAAGGGGCATTTGGGGATTAAGCACTTAAAGATTTTAATGCTTTTTGAGATTGTCAGAAGGCAGTTTCTTTGTTACTGGTATTTGGCGTGATATGATGGAGAGACACTGATGGGAGGGAGGAAATACCTGAGATTATGCACACTTTTCTCCATTTTCTACGCAAACACAGGAAACAAGATTCATGCTCCCTACTTATGGTCCTTTTGCTACAACCCCAGTTTATACACCTAATAGAGAAGCTGAGGAAGTTCTGAGATAGCTGGCTCTCTACAGCATCTTCTCAGAGCCAGTAGGGTTGGAGCAGGTATACCCAGGAAAGGGAGTGTGAGACCAAGTCTACTCTGGGGTGGGGGCAATGTCAAAGTAAGGTGCACAGTTCTAGCTATGTGAATAGCATAGCTGGAGTCAACTTACCTTAGTTCAGCTTATCATGGCATCCCCACTGTGGGGGATCGACGGGAGAAACTCTCCCATTGACTTCCTTTACTTTTCTCATGCGAGTGGAGTACCAGAGTTGAAGGGAACATGATCAGCAGCTGATTTAGCAGGTTTTTACTAGACTCACTAAATCAACCCCTTGGAGATTGATCCCCACAGTGGTAAGTATAGATAAGGCCCGAGTGTTATATGCTTCAGCTTGTAGCTCTCACTAATCAGCAGCCCTGCCTTCATCCGGGCCCAAGGTTTTATGTGCCTGGGCCTGCTGATTGGGATCCTTGCGTGCAAGCCTCATGTCTAACTGATTAACTACTATCCATTTACACAAGGAATGGAAGTATTGTCAGTGCTGTTCTCCCGAGCTGCTTCCTTCAGTATATGTGACATCATGGCAAGTTTGCCAACTCCATTTCACAGAGCAGAATCTGGTATTCTGCAGCAGTGATGAGAGGCAGGTTGCCGCTTACCTCAGTGACTGGCTCTCCCCAGGAGGTACGGAATGGCATTTGGCAGGTGCATCATTGCACACTGGTTTTTTTAAAGACATGTCAGAGTTGGAGTAATCACTTTCATGAATCATTATGGTAATAATGAAATTCTCCTCTTTATTGACCTGGATAGCATGGTATTGAAATCAATCAGTACTCCACATAGTTAAGGGAAATTTTCTGAACATTAGTCATTCAAGCAGTAAACACCAAAAAGTATCTAAACTGCATTATGTTCCAGTTTCTGTATGCTCAAGGAAAAGGCTGTCCTTTATTCATGGTAGCTTTTTAATGTTTCATGGACTCATTACCTATTATTAGTCCCCTAACTGCAGCAAAGAAGTTTTAACCATTATTTTCCATATTAAATGTGCCAATCACAGGGTCGGATTTACAGTTAAACATACTATGCCCTGGCAGGGGCCCCCCCAATGACATGGGGACCCCAGGACCAGGCAGTCCAGCAATGGGTCCAGCATCCCCTCCCTCACCCTTTATAGGGGGTGGCTGCTCTGCCGGGGGCCAGTCCCTCTGCAGAGAGGGATGTGGGGGGTGGAGTAAGAGAGCAAGGAGTCTCACTTGTAGGCTGAAGCCTCAGGAGGGCCAGCAGGAGGTGGTGAGCAGGACAAACAGGCTGGAAGGCTTCTGAGGAGTATGGGGCAGGTGCACAACCGGCTGGAGAAAAGCTGTACTTTGAAGTGGGAAAGCACCGCTTCCAGCCTGTGTTCGTGCTGCTGGCCACTCCTGGTGAGCTGCGGCTATCTGCAGGCGGCAGGGGGGCGTCTGCATAGCTGGCAGGAAAAAGCCGCACTATAAAGTGGGCAAGCGCCGCTTCTGTCTGGCTCTGACCCCTCCTCTTGAGTCCTCCAGCCTTTATAATGTTGCGCTGCTGTTGGCTGCTACCTGCGGAGTGACTGCTGCCCGCAGGTGAAGGGGAGAGCGGCTGGGGGATGGAGAGCCCAGGTGGAGGGGCACTCAAGTGGCCTGTGCCCCCTTACTTTCAGGTGGACCTCTGCCCACTTCTCCAGGCCAGCCCATGCAGAGCCAGTGTGGCTTCTGAAGCTGTCCTCCATGGCCATGGAGATCTTCGTATCTCCTCTGTCAGTCTTCTTCTGCAGCTCCACCATGACAGGTCTACTCTTGTGCTGGGCTGCTCCTTCCACCCGAGGCTCCGCCCTTCTGGGGGCCCAGACCTGCCCCCACACACCTTGCCCAGGGACCTGACTATTTTGTCAGCAGCCCTCCCTGAACCTTTAGTTTCTATACCTGTAACCCACAACCAGGTCTGGACCTGCGCTTAGTAGAGGCAGGGGCTGGCTTTCAGCACCCCACTATTAAAAACATTCCAGTGCCACTGGTGTTAAACCTAATTGGGGAATCGGTGGTCCAGACCATAGCCTCTGCTCTTTCAGACATTTTTAATCTGCCTAAAAGTCAAGATCAGTTTTTTAGCAATAATTAAGCGATACTATGAGTCTGGCAGTCAAAAATACAAAAAAATGAAGGTAAGGCAAAAAGATGAAGCTGAGCAAAAAGAAGGTTTGTCATCTTATTTTAAAAATCTTGAAGTATTGAATAGGGGACGTTCATCAAATATGGGGTGAAGAAACATCTCAATTTTCTGATCATTTGCTAAGTTTTGGGGTTACCACAATGACTTCAGAAATTGAATTAGTGCACTCTGAAGTGGCAATGGAACTACAAAATAGTGGTGATTTTGTCAGAATAAGGGAAGAAACCTACCCTAAAGAAATTGCATTATAGCCAAAATCTATTTCATTGGATTGGACAGAGTATTTCTTAGTAAATAAACCGAAAAACATAGGTAATATGGAAAATTTGAGAAAAGAGTATAAGATTGGAAGACAAAAGAAATTTAGACGTCTTCATGAGTCCCATTTTCTGAGGACAAATTAAAATGAGACCACAGAAATGAGAAATTGGTTGATTTTTTTTCAGAAACTACCAAGGCAGTCTACTGTTAAGTTTGCAAATTATTCTCTGACCATAATAAAGGAAAACAAATGTTTGTTGATGGGCTCTCTAATTGGAGAAATGTAGCAAGAGATATTGATGATCATGAAACTTCCAAAGCTCATATCAATGCTATGTGTAAGTCTGTTCAAAGATGTAAATTATCCAGAAGAATTGATTCTGCATTATCGGCTCAGTTTGAGAAGGTGTTCTTATTGGAGGAAAGTGCTGAGATGTGTTGTTGCCATGGTGAAACTGCTGAATTCTTTGGGACTTCCTCTAAGAGGACATGGATGAGTCATCAGTGTCAAATCAAAACGGTGATTTTTTAACCTGCCTTTTCAAGTGGTCTCTGAAAAAAAGTTAGACTACAAAAACAACCAAGATACTTTACTTTGTTTTATTTACTTCTTATTACTTATAATATAGGAGAGTAGGAGGGATAAAAAACAATGAAACATGGAAGGGGCAGGAAGAGTGAATGTTCTTTTTCTTGTCTGGGTACCCAGGGGGACCCTCAAAAATGAAGCTGAGCATGGAGCCCCCCATCTCTAAATATGCCACTGGGCAATCACACTTTATAAATAGGGCAAAATGTGTCTTTATCTCCTAGATGATGGTTTGGAGGTTATTTTAAAGTTATACTTCTTCGGTTGGAAAGTACATGGCTCTGCACTTCTACTTGCAGCCAAAGTCCTAAAAAGCAAGTTAATTTAGGTTTCTACAGATCTTCCATGAAGTGGGTGGTATTTATCCACATTTTATAAATGAGTAAAATGAAAAACAAATTGGCTAAGCAACTTGTCCAAAACTACAGAGCATGGGCCTTGACCACAGAGTGGCAGTACTGAATATGGACTACATATGATACTCCAAGAAAATAATACATACAAATAATAGAAAATATGAGGGGTAGCATAGTCCCACAGATAGCTCATTAAAGTACAAGTGAGAAGATCTGAGTTCTGTTCCTAGCTCGGCCCCTGAATCTGCTGTGTGTCCTTGGGGAAACCACTTTTCTGTGATACTCCTTGTCTCTGAAAAAATTAGTAGTCCTGTATCACCTAACAGATATATATAGGATCATGAGCTTTTCTGGGCACATCCCACTTCCTCAGAGTATGTCTCTTTTTCTTCTCCTACCCATCATCTGGCATTGGACTGTAAGCTTTTTTGGATGCATAGTCAAGCTGATTCAGGTATTAGCAAGTAATTAGCTCTGCTTCTCGGTTTCCAAGGGTTTATGTACACTACACCATTCTGTGTCCATTTGTAAGCAGCATTAGTTCAAAAATAGTTGAAGTGCTAATAGTACAAAAGGGCTTTTATCACTGCATTAGAGCATGGAGGAGGAGTTGTATGTTACACGTGGTAAAAACACATGAGCCTGGTCTACTCTGGTTACGTGCTTATTGAAAAATGGGTACATTTTCTAGTATACAAAAGACCATGGAAACTGAACATCATTGTACAGTTCAGCTACACAGAACTGTAAGCAACAATTCTTAGTATTTTATCAGCAGGAAATGGGGCTCCTTAGAAGGCTGAGAACACATCAGTTAAATTCTGATGAGGAGCAGGGTTACTAAAGATAATCAGGATTCCTTGAACCACCCTTGGATTCCCCACATATTAGAGAGTCCAGTGTTTTCAGTCTGAGTGTTTGGAAAATAATGTTTTTCAAGCAGGTCCACAAAGTTTGTGCAACAGGGAAAGGTGGATTAGCAACATACCACAGTGAAGTCACAGGAAGGGTACAACTGGCCACTAAGCATTTCCCTGTATTCTCTTGGGGCTAATCAATGCCTCAAAAATTAGCTCATTAAATGTGCTAACCTGCAAATAGGAAAGAGTCCTTAGTGTAAAGTTTACACTTAGTGGAGCGTTAGAGGAGCCACATTGATTGATGATGCGGCAGGCAGGAAGGCAGACCATGAGCCATTATGCATGTTTATTGTAAAGTAGTTATCTGTTCTAAGCCTACCACTGTGGTTGGGGCCTCTCGTGCTGTTGTAATCAAAATAATGGGATACTCATCCCTTGTTTTGAAGGTCACTGCTTTTATATTTCAGTCTACACTTCACAGTGGATCTGTGCTTTTAGCAGTGTCACTGGACAGCCAGATTGTTGCGGGGTCACCTGACAGAGTTATATTTGCAATACCATCAGCAAACTCAGGTGTCTCTATTCAGCTTTTTGTCTCTGTTTGGAGCTATTCATAACATTTAATTTTTCCCTGTTCATTCTCAGACCCATGGACTATACTTTGGACTGTTCTGCACTTTTTGTTTGTGTAAAGTACAGTAAAAACTGCAAACAGGAAGGATGTGTTTGATTGTCTTGCCTACTGGTTATGAAAGCTGCTGTAAGTAATGGCTTGGAATAAAAAGAAGCACTCCAAAAGACAACTGTGAAGAATCAAAGGATTAATTTTAATGCAGTTTAGAAATTCCAGTAACTTTCTTTAAAGTGTGGAATAAACTATGGTGAATGGATTGAAATAGTCTGGAGGAAAAGAGGTTTGTGTTCATCCCAGTGAATAAGGGCCATGTGTAAATTGTTCTTTAAAGCATCACTGAAGCCCCAGTTTAAAAAAAAAAAGATATGCTCACATACCTCTATAATACACCAAGTTGTTTGACTACTATTATTACCATATAATCATTGTTATTATTATCAGGGGATGACAAACAGCGGCGAAATCCACTCATCAGCCCCACACCGCGCATGCGCCAGACCTGCATTGCACATGCGTGCACCGCCGGTGAACGGGGGCGACCAGCTGAAATCTACTCGCCATGGGCGAGTAGATACACTGATTTGTCGAGCCCTGATTATTATTATTATTATTTTATTATTTTATTAACAATGTCACTACTTGCCTCAGTTGTGATGTGTCATTTTGTGCGATGCACTAAACACATAGGAAAAGATTAGTCCCTGCATTAGTCCTTAGATTCTTAATGAACTAAGGTAGACAAAACAGAGAACAAGTGGTATCATGATCCCCATTTTGCAGATCTGGAACTGTTGGATTAAGTTATTTGCCCAAGGTCACATAGGCTGTTTTTGACAGAGTCGGGAATCAATGCACATCTCCTGTGTCCTAGCCTAGTATTTCTAGCTACTGTTCCTCAGAAATAGCCAGTCCTAAATGGGCTTTAAAGACATCCCATTGTTCCACTGTCTCAGAGTGTGATTTAGTAAGGTCCAAGGTGAAGGGTCAAAATGGTGACATCAGTTTAGATGGAGACTCTGGAGTATACTTCATAAATACTGTCCACATGAGTGCTGACACCAGGAAGGTCATAGCACATGCAGAAATAGAGCATGATCTTCCCCAAGTAAGTGTTTTGAGTGAATGCTGCACTTACAGTATTTTTAGACTTGGCATCAGAGTAAAGAGGAAAAATAATAAAAAGATATATGGGTGCAGGAAACACACCAAACAAGATGTCTCATCTTAGATTGATTCAGTGTCAACAAAAGTATATCATTTTATCTAGGTCTCCTCCAGGATTAAAAGAAGATACAGAATTCTGATTTCCCCATCTGATGTGCGTTGTTACAGTTATTTGATTAAACTGAATCAAAAGTTGATGAAAAAAGTTTAATTACCATATGTCATTGTTTCAGGCTATAAATTCAGGGAATAGTGTGATGGTATTCAGGCATTGCAGAAGATCCAATACCAACTGTGTTTCCTTTCACCAATACTAGAAACTTCACCATCTATCTAATGCCCATTCTCCACCACCCATGATCACAAAACTAAAGAATGCCTACTCTTTATACCAAGAAATGAACAGAATTTAGGGACAGAATCACTTCTTGTTCCCATCATCCATTTCACAGTGACAAATTCTCTGCTGGTATCATTCCACTGAAGTCAATGGAATTATGACAGCAGGGAATTTGATATTTATGTTTTAAAGACAGAAGGCTCTAATATGATCATCTAGTCATGGTGTTTTCACCTTTTTATAATTTTCAGAATCCTAAACAATTTCAAATGAAGATGCAGACTCCTTTTGAAATCTTACCTATAGTCTGTGGAACGTGCAGGACTCAGCGGATTCCAGGTCAAAAACCACTTATCTAATCTGATCTCCTATATAGGCCATAGAATGATACCCGGTCAATCCTGTATCTAGCAAACAATAACTTACGGCTGAACTGTTGTGAGAAAAACACCCAGTCTTCATTTGTTAACACACAATGCAAGCACCCCAAATTTTGGGAAAGCGTGGCTTTAAATCTTGTAACTCATCTCCAATCAAAATAACCTCTCACAGACCTACTGCTTTCTACATGCTCACAACATTGCCTATTGATAAGTTCTTTTGTTTATTTATTAATTAATGTTAATTCACTTATTCCTAATAACCACTATAAACAAGTTTATAGCTTATTTCTTAGTCTGTGCTACTTTTTAATCAGATGTGTTCAGCTGAATGCAGTAACCTAACACATTGTGAAAATTAATAACACTTATCACTTTTACTTTATCCAGCACCTTTAATGCCACTATCTTAAAAAATGTAACATATGTTAAATAACTCATATTACCTCATTTCACCAACAAGGAATCAGAGGCACAGTCGATTAAGTGAGTTGCCCATGGTCACATGGAAGGTTAATGGCAGAGCTCAGATTTCCTGACTGCTAAGCTCAAGATCTTCTAGCCAAGACAGGAAACTATTAGGAACTAGTGTCCTCCTGAGAATTTTTCATAGCTGCTTATTACCTTCTCTTTGTGTGATGAATGGTCTAACATAGGATTGTTTTCCCAACATTTGCATATAGAAGGTATCTGTTATCAACCTCTAAATAGACTTTATTAATTAAATAACTCTATCTTAGGGTGTTTGTGTATAATTTGAAATTGTATGTTTTTAACTTTGCACACCTTAAAAACCTCTGGATAATTCCCCATACATCTTCCCATTGTTCATATGGAATTTTCCAGCCTAAATCTGCTTTCCATTTACTTTTCACCTTCAAATTGCAGTGCCCCAAAGTCCTTTATAAAGAGCTATAAATTGTAGATAGACTTTTTGATTCTTTTTATTCGTGCTTAATATCTTCCTCAGTTAGTGAACCCTCAGGAATTGCTTTGGGGCCCCTTATAACCGGGGTGGTAATAAAGTGGTGGTTTTGCAGAAACCCTGTAAAAATGTGTGCACCGGTAAATTGTATTTAGGCTACTACTGGGGAGAGAGGCATGAATGTACAATTATGAGAAGGATGTCCCTGAAGAGAGATTTCACTCCGTTGCCATAGTCTAAATCCTCTATCTTGTGGTGCACAAGGTAATTCAAGCATAGAGCAGAGGGTTTTTTTTTTCTAAAGCGATTATATTACCCATCTCCTCTGTTGATGGATTTTATTGCACAGTTTCACTGAGAGTTTTATTATTGCATTACTTAATCTGTTTTTGAGGATCCTGAAACATTTTAAATATAATAATGAGTTCAGCTGTATTCCTTATGTTTGGTTCCTTTCAAACTGCTACTAAGACAGAGTCTATGACCTTCTTAAACCATCCAATGTATAAAAATATTCAGTTTGGAACCTCAAGGCAGAGTGTGTTTAAAAAATCTGACTGGTTAGCATGGTTTTGAGAGTTATTTCCCTAGAGAGAGACATGAATGTTAGAACAGAGTTGTAGGATTTAGTCTAAATAATAGATTCCTGTTCTTTGCCTTCCTTCCAAAATAGGGCAAGAGCAAGTCATGACAAAGATAGAGAGATGACTACAGGATATATCCTTTGATTGACTTTCTTTTTCTGCTTCTAAAGTTTGTGTTGCAGCCAGTTTTAAAATTCAGCCACTCTCTTTGAGTGGCATTAAGGGGAATGACACCTGTTGCACAGTTTAAAGATGTGCTTAAAAAGTACATTCTGATGCAAAAATCAGAGCATGCCAGTCTTTGAGTAGCATGATCTTTTGCAGGACACTTAATTAGGTTAAAATAAATTAGGCCATTGATCATGATCTTCAAGAGTTTTCACCATACAATGGTAGGTCAGATTTTCAAATGAGACTCAACCCAGCTTCTCTAAATCAGAATGCAGATTTAGCATACATTGTTTTCAGTGGCCAGCTTTTGTACATGGTAAGCCTTGGTTTGCCTGCTCAGGTGCTTAATTTTATATGTTTCTTCTCATATAGGAGCAGGAAAAGTAGATGTCTGCCCATTTTAAAGTTAAACTTTTCTGTATGCTTACTGTAATTGTTAAATAAGTATTTAAAAAAGATAGGAAAATGGATCACTCTCACTTAAAATGGATTCCCATCTTACTTGGGTCACAAATGCTCTAATGATTTAGCAAGATACTACTACTACTAATATAATAACAATAAAAATAATAATAGCCACTAGCAATTCTAGTTCTGTGATGTCATTTACAATAATATAACCCCCCCCAAAACCAACAGCTTTGCTTTGAAATTTGACTCATAGTTCAGGCATGGCAAGAAATGTATCTCGCCATGAACTTTCACTGCACTCAGTGTGATAGATTTCATTTCACTGGATTTTTTAATATGGCCCTAAAAGATGGATTACTACCCTGATGCATGCCAAAAAGGTTTCAGCTTCTATCTATGCACAGAGCATCCAAGGCTCTGTCACATGGCAGGATCAGGCTATTATTGGAACATCTGCGAAAAGGAGAAAAAATAAGGAAATGAGGCACGGGGAAAGACTCAAATGCTGAAACAGTCACACGTATGGCCTGACTCCATACATATGGCTGTGGGGGTAGAGACTGTAGAACACCAAGCACAATGAATTCTTGAATCTCACTGGGGCATCTGGTGAATACCATAATGTTGTAATAATAAATTACCATCACTGCACTCCTGTTAATATACAGTTGCGTATGGGAGTGAGGGATATGTTTATGTGGGAGCATCATTGTCTACTGTTTAGAGGAGGGGACTTGGAGCTAAAAAGTGAGAGATTGTCTCTCTCATCGCTATCAAGCCTGTGTAAGCTGGGGAATGAGGCCAGGATTACATAAAAGGGCTCTTAAAGTTCCAAATCTGGCCAGAGAGGATTACCCCACTGCCATCATTTGTCTTCTGAAGACTCTTTCTCAAATCATACTGCAGGGCATGTGGTGAGGGGATAGGATGAGCATGCTGGAATAAGAGGGGATGGAGAGCAGGGCAGAGATTTGAAACACTACTGTTACCCAGAGGCAGTTATGAATAGGCTGCTGTAACTTTAGATCGGGGTGGGCAAAAGCCGCCTCCGCGGGCTGGATCCACCCCGCCAACTGGGTTGATCTGGCCTGCGGAGACCCTGCCACTCCCCTGCCCTCAGGCCAATTATGGTCTGGGGGCAGGGGAAGTGCACGAAGTTTCCTCTGCCCTGCCAGGAGCATGCGGCACTTAGAAGCACCACACGCTCCTGGCAGGGCGGGAAGAGACTAGGTGCGTTCTCCTGCCCCCAAGCCCTGACCGGCCTGGGGCAGGGAGGAGTGCATGAAGTTTCCTGTGCCCTGCCCCTACCTTGTGAGGAGTGCTCCTGGCAGCGTGGGAGGAGACTTTGCGCGTTCCCCCTCCTCCCGGCCAATCAGAGCCTGGGGGGGGGGGAGCACGCAAAGATTCCTCCACCCTGCCCCTGCCCTGCAAAGAGCGCACGGCGCTCCGAAGTGCCATGTGCTCCTGGCAGGGCAGGAGGAGGCTTCGTGTGCTCCTCTGTTCCCAAGCCCTGATTGGTCTGGGGCAAAAGGGGGAATGCGCAAAGTCTCCTCCCACTGCCAGGGACATGGGTGTCTAGGGGAACCTCTGGGGAGGCAAAGGAGCCCCTTAACCCCCAGACCAATCATGGTCTGTGGGTGGAGAAGCAGGGAAATATCCTGGCCCCACCCCTTCCTCTTGAGGGCCCACCCCTTAGGTTTGGCCTGGGTCCACTTCAAAAATTTCTGAAGTGGCCCCCTGCTTTACATAGTCCCTTTCCTCCCCTCCCCCCAGAACTGTTTATGTTATGTCAGGGGCTGTAAAGCTACCCCACCCCTTGCAGGATATGTGTTCTGTGGTGACCTGCTTTAGAGTTGCAGCACAAAATTTCATCTAAAGTTATTTGGGTGCTATTCTTGCTGTAACCTTTGTCAAGTCACTTAAGCTCTGTGCATCAGTAGCCAGTGTCCCTTGCTGTGGTATAATACCCACTTCTGTAAAGTAGTTTGGGATCTTTGGCTGAAAGTCCCTGTATATAAGTTCAAAATATTATTGTTTACTTACAGTTTTTAAGGGTATTTTTAATAAATTAAGTGCTTATAAGAGTTGCCAGATTTATAGGCCTTATGACAAAAGTCCTCCCTTTATCTTCATGTTAGATACAGCATGAGTAGTAGTACAAGCCCACCCTATTCCCCTTCTGACATGGATGCATTGTACTCTAAGGCATAAATCAGTGAGAGGCAACCTAGGCTAGTGTGTGGGCCACATGAGTGGCCTTTCTTCATCTCACTGGATCTCAGTGGGCAGCAAGATTGTCATAACCAAGATGGTCTCCCAGGATAGGATAGTTTTGCTAACTGTACGTGTGTACCTAAAATTAGTGAGATGTGCTGATTGAACTGGAGCAGTGCTTTGATTGGATGCAGGGGGAATGCACAGCTCTCACAGTCAATGTTGTGTGCAATTAGCACGCACCTCACTTCCCATGCTCTTGCTTTATGTGTGTGTTACTTTTGTAATACTGGAACCATTATTCTCTTGATGCGGATGAAAAGCAGCAGAATCTGGCAATCCAATATGTGTATAATGGTAAACAGTGTGTCTCGTGGCTGAGCTACACATAGAAATCGAATGGGACACATGCAGCCAGATGCCCACCATGGGAATAAATAGGTCTGTTCTTCAAACTCTTACCATCCTACACCTCTCTGCTGGATCTGATATTAAAGGTGCCAGTGATGATGATTATGATATTTGTTGTGTTCTTCATACTTCTGCTGTAGGAGTTGGCTGGAAACCATCAGCTCATTTCACTTAGGCCCTCAGATAGACATATCCCTGGGCTGGACCTATGGATGTTAAATTCAATTGATCAGTGAATCGAGTAGTCGATGGAATTTCCATTGACTACTCAATTAGTCAATAAGGGGGGCACCTGCGGCTCTCATACATTTCAAAGGGAGAGGCGCAGCAGTCGGGACCCTGCGCAAGCAGGGATTACTTCAGTCCCCATTTGCGTGGGTTTCCTGCTGCGCCTCTTCCTTTGAAATGTACAAGAACCGCAGGTGCCCCCCATATTGACTAATCAAAATGTGAAGAACACAACAAATATCATAGTCATCATCACTGGCACCTTTCAAAGGCAGAGGTGCAGCAGTCCGGACCCCCCATGACTGCTTTGGTCCACACTCATACCATTTCCCCTACCTCGCCTCTCCCTCCCCTCTACCCTAGCTCTCCCACAGAGACAGTGCTGGGGGAAACTGGCTTTTAAGCCGGCTTCCTCCCAGCACTGGTTCTTGCTCCTCCCCTCGGCAGAAATAGCAAAGGCGGAAGAGAAGCAACTAGTCAGGTAGTGATAATCCTTGGCTTATCAGGTAGTCAACTAGTTAACTAGTCGCTTACATCCCTAGTTGGACCACTGGAATAGAAGCTGTTCAGACCATGGTAGTTGCACTGTAAGAAGATTTTTCTTGTACACTGGCCATGAGTACACATCAGAGAAAATGTTTGTAGGGTACTTGAAGTAAAAATAGCTATTTAGCTATACATGAGCACTGTTCCTTTGACCAATCACATTTTTCAAATAAATGCATCAACAGCACAAAGTTGTCTCATGCACAGCTTTCTGTAAATGATAGTGCTTAATGATACAATTCATGTATCTGAGGTGGAGGTTTTTATATGAACCTGCATTAGTGAAAAAAGGATACATGCAAATACAGACTTTTAAGTGATCGCCTTATTTTGGAGAAAACCTTCATCCAAGAAGCTTGAATGGAAAACTTTACTCTCCCCCTACAAAATATTACTTGACATGCATAAGGCTATAACATTAGATAAGCTCTCCAAGTCAATTCATTGTTCCAGTCTATTCCCTGTATGTTGAGAGCTCTTTAAGATCACTGAGTAAGCTAATCACTATCAAGCGTTATTAAGACTCTTCTTCCTCTTCCTGTTACCTGGGAGTTGGAAAGGCATGTCTGTTTCCATTACTAGTGTCTCAGTCCAAAACAAGTAGATTCTATAGGTGTTACACTTAGGATACTCAAGGTGCTCCATTTATTATTTATAGCTACTTGGTTACTATATTCTCTTCTCTATGTTGCAAGCATTTTGCACATATTTTTTCATAGGAGATGTGGGAAACCAAGTTATAGGGTAGGAAGACAAATAAAATAGAATGAGAGGGTGAGGGCAAAAGAGGAAAAGTGTTCCATATCCTCTATCAAGAATAATTCAGCTGACAATCTTATTGTGCCAATGGCTAGCCAGGCATCAGTTACAGCTGATGGCTAGCTGTAATGTGAAAATTTATTTTTTGCAAGGTGGCCTTTCCATTTGCATTAATGTCAACAATCAACAGTGTAGTTTAAGCTTTGTTTCCAATTTAATGCAGTGAAAATCAGTTGAAATGAAAGCAGGAATAGTCAAAAGAAAAAACTGTGGTTGAAATATAAGACCGAACTATGAACAAGAATCACCCTGGTTTTAATGTCAGATGAATCACTAACCCACTGAATGGCCTTGGGTAAATCACTTCATTTCTCTATGTCTCATTCAGGCCAGTTAGAAAATAGGGTAAAGTCATGATTACCAGCCACTGTAACTGAGTTGTTTTCCTGAGGAAATAAACATACCGTGGAGGATACAGTGATTTCAAAGTCAAAATGGCAGAGGTTTGCCACCAGACTGGTTTACCCAGATTTTAGTTGCTCTTGCTGTTTAGTTTAATCATTATTCCCCTTCCCCTGCCGTGACAAATTCTACTGTATCTAGAAAGTTTCCTTTTTTTGGTTATGAGTAGGAGGGTGAAGTTAGGTTCTCATGAAAGTGAGAGCATGAAAGAACTAACTGTAGCCAGAGACATTGCATGCAGGTGCTCTACAAGCCTTCCAGTCATAATTGTGCCAAAGAACCTCACTCCTGACCTGAAACTCCCCCCTTCTGTTCCAGGTACAGGCTTGCCAATCATCCTGAACAGTGCCAAATTGTGTCATGTGTTTGGGATATTGACAGACATCCACTAAAGGATAAAAGCATGATCACAAATCTCATTTGTGTTGCAACTTGAGCTGGATTTTTTTAACCCCAATCTTTAAAACATTAGGATTAGATACGAGGGGCAATTTGAACACACAAAAATAAATACATAAATAAGCCTACTGAATGACCGATGCATTGAGTCAAAAGCTTTCTAGCCTAGAAATAGATGTGCTTTAACCTTGTCTTACTCTGACCCTTTGAACTGCTTCTTGTTGTTCAAGTCAGTAGTTCTCAACTGGCAGTGCCATCAACACACTAGGGATGTAATAGTGTAGTTGATTAACCAATAAGCAGGGCTTGACAAATAATACAATCTACTCACCCGTGGTGAGTAGACTGTAACCTGGAAGAGCCAGGTTCAAGTGATCTGCATGTGCGCAGAATGATCTGCGCATGCGCAGATTGCCGGACAGCGCGGCTGGCGAGCGGGGCTCACCGCGGTTCAGCGAGCCCTGCCAATAAGCAAAAGTTTTTAGCAGGCCGGCCAGCCGTCTGGCTCAGTCTTGGTTTGCGATGAGTCTGGGACCTACCCCTGCTGCAGCTCTGGATTTAAAATGCATTGGGAGCTAGACAGGGGCTGCTGCCACCCCGCACTGTTGCCTCTTTCTCAGAAGCAGCAGCATAGGGTGAGAGGAAGCCGGTCGAGGGGAGCTGGTTTTTAAACTGGCTTCCCTTGCGGACCAGCTCCCACCTGGCACCTCGTGCTGCTGCCTCTGATACAGTAGCTGCTGTCCCTGTCCCCATGGTCTATAGAATAGTTGACTAACTGATAAAATTTCATGAGTTTACTCAATGATTCAATTAACTGATATTTAACATCCCTACAACACACAGCTGCAGCCCATGTGACATCCTCTGGGCCCTATACGTAGTATATATATATATATTGTGTATGCAGCTCATGCAGTACAGAAGGAGCTGAGTTGAGAACCGCTAGTCCAATTCACAATGCAATGATGTGTTTGCATTGTGGATTGGACCAGTAGCACCTTTCAGTCACATCTGAAAAAACTGTTCTATTGAAGCAGAAATGTTCTCTTATAAGTTCTTGCCTCTCCTTTGGTGATTTTTTATATTACAAATAATCTACAAACCTGGAAAAAAATATGTTAGAAACAATGTTAAGATTTATCAGCATAAACAAATGGCCTCTGAGTGGGTGCAGGGGAGGCTGTGCTGTTTTGAAGCATGTAAGTTTTATTTGTATGCCTAGTTTTTAATTCTCTTTCTATGTGGCTGACTTCATGCCATCTTCAAATGTAGCATTTTGGCAGGGACTCCTATTTATCTTTTCGAGAGCTCAGACTTTAATTCCTTTCCAAAACAACTTTAGAATTTTTTTGCCCAAAACCTTGAATTCCATTGAGAATCCATTTAACAACATAAAGTATGTTGCACAAATGTAATCTGCTGGTTTCAATTAAGCCTGTCTCTTCCCTGAGAAAGCTGGGTGTTTGTTATGACATTTCTGGTAAAAGAAAGGAGCAGCAGATTTGGTCATCTGTGTAGTTAGGGTGACTCACATTCAGCCACTTTCCTACCTGACATTAGAGTCAAGCCTGTGGTTTATAATAGTGTGATGATTCATGTCTGTGCTGTTTCTTCCTCATTAGTGAGAGGTGATCGTTTTTGTCCTAGATGATGGGGACAAAATTTTGTTCTGATTCACACTAGTTAAAACACTAATGTCCTCATTGGGAATGTGCAGGATGTAAGGTCAAGCCAAAATTTGTCCCAGAATGTTTAAAACAGTGATTTGAAAGTCAGTGGGATATTTCTTCCCATTTTCTTTGGTTCATTACCTTGAGAGCAGCTTAATTACATTTAGTGCAACTGTATCAAGGCTGAGTCCACCAAAAGATTTGCCATTTTGTATTGAAACACACTCCAGTTGCAGTTGCCTAGTAGAGTAAACTGAAATGAAAAACAGGATTCCCAGCCAATGTAGAGAATAAAAGTGGGGAAAGCACAGACAGGAGACGAGATGGTTTAATTTGTATAAAGTCTTAAGGAGCCAGTAGGTTGAAAAATAGTGAGAGAAGGTTCACACTAACTAAAACTGAAAATGACTTGTGGAAAAGTAGTGACTCATTTCAGAAGCAAGCTGGCCTGGATCTCAATAACCTCATTGTGAGTCTGTACCAATAGAACCAATGTCAGCATGGGGTTGACTCATGAGCATTGCTCTTCAAGCTAACCCTATCATTTGTAACTAGCTGGAAATAAGACTCTGCATTCTGCTCTGATACTCCCAATCCTGTAGAAGGAAAGTTGTCTCAAAGGTATGTAGAAGCTTTATATTCTGGCTTTGGGTATAATATTTCTTGCTATGGATAAATCTATAGTACGGGGTACAGAAGAGATGAAACACTGCAAAGATGTGGGGGTGATTTTTGTAATGGTTCTGTTTTTTACATTAGGGAAAGATGTTTATTCAGAGAATTGTGTGGTGTGATTCCACAGAATGAAAACACACAGTGATATTTTAAGGGGCGGGGGGGAAGCTTTGTAAAAAAAGAGATGAGACAAAATCCAGACATATGGCATTAATTGAGCTGCTGAAAAGATCACTGATACTGAAAGACTTGATTCAGATCTAAAGCAAAATTCTCTACTACTCTGTGCCCCATTTGTGCCAGTTCATCAGCACAATAGGGCCATTAAGCCAGGAGACCTATATTATGGAGGATTTCCTAAATATGGGAGAATGCTACCTCCTATACTACCTCCACCTTACAAAGCATGTGGCTGAGTAAAGTGTGTGTGGTCCAAATATTACTGCACTTTAGAGATCTGAAGGAAAGATGGTTAGGTGATTCACTGGTTAAAATATTCCCCTGGGGCTTGGGAGAGCAGGATTCAAGAACCTGTTCCACCATAGACCTTGCGCCAAGCCATTTAATCTCTCTGGACCTCAATTCCTTATCTATAAGATGGGATAATAGCACTTCCCTTCCACACCTGAAAATTAATACACTAAAGATTGCAAGTCTTTGGAGACTTCATTACTGAGGGCTTCATTGATACCTCTCTAAACTATGACTCTCTGGTACTGTGAATTTCCAGGGACCAAAGGGTTACGGTGGAAGGCTTGCAGCTGAGAGCCCTACCGGCTGGCAGTGCAGTGGCGCTATAAATGGGGGGGGGGGGGAAAGCTGGCAGATAGGCCAGGGCTGGGGGAGGCGGGGCCATTAGCAGGGTGGTCAGAAATGACCTTCCCTGGCCTGGCAAAATCCCTCATCTGGCACCGATCAGGTTCCAAGGGTACCAGACAAGGGAGGGCCAACCTATACCTAAAATAGATAGATAGATAGATCCCCCTGTCCTGCATTAGCATTTGGCATCTATTGATAGCTGGTAAAATTTTACACCAGGGCCAGCATAATAGCAGCCCCAGTATCATCATCTTCTTAAACCATTGTACTCCAAGTGGACCATAAGTCATCTACAAGTCTCCACTTCACTCTGTCTTGAGATAAAACTTCTAGCTGACTCCAGGAGTACCCCAGTTGTTGCCCTTCAGTCTCAGTAGATCTTCTCCACATTGTCCAAGGTCTTCCTCTTTTGCATTTTCCTTGTGGGTTCCATGTGAGAGCTTGATGGACTATGCTGGATGATGGTTTTCTGAGTGTGTGGCCTAGCCATCCCCACTTTATTCTCTTGATTTGAACATCAAGTGGTTCTTGTCCTGCTCTGTTCCAAAGCTCCTCATTTGTGACAAAGTCTTTCCATTTGATGTGAAGTATTTACCTCAGGCATCTGTTTAGGAATGTCTGTAGCTTGTGATTCGAAGACTTTTTAGTATGCCAGGTTTTGCATCCATACAAGAGCACAATCTTCACATTTGTGTTGAAGATTCACAGTTTCGTCTTCGCAGATATTATTTGTGAACTCCATATGGGGCGAAGAGTCTAGAATGCAGGTGTTGCTTTCCCTATCCTAGTACTGATATCCTTGCCTGTTCCTCCGTCTCTGCCCATATTACTCCCCAAGTAGATGAACTGCTCCTCATCTTCCAGGTCATCCCCTCCCAGTGTGATGTTATTGTTGTTGGACTCGTTGATCCTCATTGTCTTGGTCTTTCCCTTGTTAATGCTCAGTCCAATCATTGAGGCAGTTTTGTCTAGTGTTGCGACCTTTTCTTCCATGTTTTCATGTTGGTGTGAAAGGATCAGTGAACCATAAATAACTATTTTGCCCCACCCACCCACCTCCATTCAGTTGCACCCACATGTGGGTATTGCAGAGGAGCACAGCCGTCCCTACCCATATGCAGAATACGCAGCTGCTTAGAGGACCCAAATATTTCGGACACCAGTAGGTCTTTATGTCCACCCACCTGCCTCTTCCTTCCTTGTTCTCTGGCTCTGCTTCCTTCAGAGAGGCTCTAGGTAACGTAAAAGTGAAAAAGCCTGCCAGACCTATTAGCAAAAACAAAAGGAAAAACTATGTAGCACTTTAAAGACTAACAAGATGGTTTAATAGGTGATGAGCTTTCGTGAGCCAGACCCTCTTCCTCAGATAATATTCTGGAAGAGAATTGACATGACCATATATACCAAAGGAATACAAATAGAAAAAAGTGAACACATTATTAAACTGACAAATCAGATTTAGTACAGAAGGTGGGGTGAGCAGACACTGAACCTGTGAAAAAGCCAATCAGGTGGTAATGAAGCCATTTAACAAGTATTAGCCAATCCCAGGTATATCCTGTCAGTTTCTGATTTTACTGTGCTATTCTGCAGGACCTTAGTTTAAAATTTGCTCTAAAGATATTTCATTAGTGTATTGCTGAAGATTATAAAAATCATATCTCTAAAAAATTGTCATCTGCCTCTGATCTGCCGTTGGGCATAGAGACACCAGTTTAACAATACCGCAGAGGGCTTCATAAATCCTAAGGACTGCCCTATAGAGAGGAGACTATTGCCATAATTTTGCAGCTGAGTGTCCCCTCAATAAGATTTCATATGGAATAAAAATGTGTGTTCCAAATAGCATGAGATTACATATGTGTATTCCTGCATGCAAACAGGGATGGTGTATAGATGAAAACAGGAGGGGAAGTGATATTTTGGCTTCTTGCGCCCAAAAGAGCTTAGACTGGTTGGATACAGATACTGTGTTTGAACTCAAAGTGGGCTCTGTGTTGCAGTGTGAGAGCAGAGAGTGTGGTTAGCTGAAAGCATACAGTGGTTAGAATTGCAGAAAATAGTCTAGTATGGGTACTTAAGAGAAACATGTTGAGGTTAAATACACTTGATTTTATTTTGTCATTGGCTTTAGATAAGGAGTAGTCAAAACCAGCACACACGTTACTTCTCCCTGGGTTTTTTTCTTGTTTAACACGTTTTCTCTACCTATCAGGAAGTATCTTTCAATATTTGGAACGAGAAGTGAACTGCAAAGCAGGGGGAAAATATCTTTGGGGCCTTTTCTCCTTTTTTTTTTTTTTTTTTATGATGCATAAAGAAAGGTTGAAAACTTTTTCTTGTGGGAAAGGAGAATTAAAGGGTTTTTTTTCCTCTGTCTGCAGTGTGCAAATCAGGTCCTATGAAGCTAGGAAGAACTAATAGAGTGGCAATATCACGAGAGCCATGACAGTGTAATTCTGAGCTGTTGTGAATAGAAGAATGATTAGTTAGTATTTTTAAAACTCTTTGTCTCTGTATTTTTTAATGCCTTTTTAATTTCAATGATTAATTAATATTTTGGGAGAATAAGAAGCATTTATTAAATATGAGTTTCTCCACTCATCCAGTTAAAGTGTGAGAGTTTTCAAAACCTCCTGCTCTAGCACATACACTGCAGTCTCCTTTTCACATATCTAATATTTTTAATAAACATTTAATAAAGCAGTCCCCTTATTGCCATGTTGCTAATGCTCCTGATATTTTATGTTTTACCTTAAGCCTGGAAACAAATTATTATGTGAGACTCGTATTTATTTAGTGTAGTTTTCTACTTCTGATGATTGCAGAAAGAAACTTGAACACGTGACTAGAATTCAGGATGTGACCGAGAGTCTTCCAAAGCTGATCAAACCATTGGATTGCTATCCCTTCCTATTTCTCAATGTAGGAACTAACGATATGGCCATGAATGACCTTGAGTAGGTCACTGCAGATTATGTAGCCCAGAGAAGAAAGATCAAGAAGTTTGAGGGGCAAGTGGTGTTCTCATCCATCCTCTCTGTGGAAGGAAAAGGTCCAGGTAGGGATTGTCAAATCTTGGAAATAAATACATGGTTGTGCAGATGGTGTCAGAGAGAGAGCTTTGGTTTCTTCGACCATGCGATGCTGTTCTGGGCACAAGGATTGCTAAGAAGAATTGGGATCCAGCTAACGAAGAGAAGGAAGAGCATCTTTATGGGCAGGCTTGCAAACCTAATGAGGAGGGCTTGAATCTAGGTTCATTGAGCAACAGTGACCTAAGTTAAGTGGGGAAGTGGTGTACCAGGAACAAACAAAGGAGGAAGGTGCAACAGAGGAGGACCCCTGATTTGTACAGAGAATGTAGTGCAATCAACTAGTTATCGGAGGTATCTGTTCACGAACTCAAGAAATCTGGGGAAACAAGCAGGAAGAATTAGAAGTCCTGGCACAATCAAAGAATTGTGATTTGATTGGAATAACGGAGACTTGGTGGGATGGCTCACATGACTGGAGCCATACCCTGTGATGGAAGAGTATAACCTGTTCAGAAAGGACAGGTCGGGGAGAAAAGAAGGGGGAGTTGCACTGTATGTAAGTGAGCAGTATGATTGCTTAAAACTCCAATATAGAAAAGCCTGTTGAGAGTCTTTGGGTTAAGCTTAGAGGCAGGAGGAGCAACATAGGTGATGTTGTGGTTGGTGTCTGCTATAGACCACCAGATCAGGTGGATGAGATAGACGAGGCTTTCTTCAGACGACTAAGAGAAGCCTCCAGATCACAGGACCTGGTTCTCATGGGGGACTTTAATCACCCTGACATCTGTTGGCAGACCAATACAGCAGTACACTGACAATCCAGGAAGTATTTGGAGAATGTTGGGGATAACTTCCTGGTACAAGTGCTGAAGGAACTGACCAGGGGCCATGCACAGTTTGACCTGCTGCTCACAAACAGGGAGGAACTAGTAAGGGAAGTAGATGTGGATGGCAACCTGGGAAGCAGTGATCATGCGAAGGTCAATTTGAGGATCCTGACAAAAGGAAGAAAGGAGAGCAGCAAAATACAGACCTTGCACTTCAGGAAATCAGATAAGAGGATAGTCAGGGAAGGTGTGGGACGCTTACTGGATGAGGGAGGTAACCTAATGACAGACGATGTTGGAAAAGCTGAAGTACTCAATGCTTTCTTTGCCTCTGTATTCACGGACAAGGTCAGCTCCCAGGCTACTGCACTAAGCAACACAATATGGGAAGGAGGTGGGCAGCCCTCAATGGAGAAGGAACAGGTTAAGAACTATTTAGAAAAATTGGAAATACACAAATCCATGGGGTAAGATTTAATGCATCCAAGGGTGCTGAGGGAGTTGGCAGATGTCATTGCAGAGCCATTGGCCATTATCTTTGAAAACTCATGGTGATCAGGGGAGGTCACGGATGATTGAAAAAAGGCAAATGTATTGTCCATCTTTAAAAAAGGGAAGAAGAACTATCCAGGGAACTACAGACTTGTCAGCTTCACCTCAGTCCCTGGAAAAATCATAGAGGGGATCCTTAAGGAATCCATTTTGAAGCTCTTGGAAGAGAGGAAAGTGATCAGGAATAGTCAACATGGATTCACCAAGGGCAAGTCATGCCTGACCAATCTGATTGCCTTCTGTGTTGAGGTAACTGGCTCTATGGACATGGGAAAGTTGGTGGATGTGATATACCTTGACGTTAGCAAAGCTTTTGATACAGTCTCCCACAATATTCTTGGCAGCAAGTTAAGGAAGTATGGATTGGATAAATGGACTGAAAGGTGGCTGGAAAGCTGGTTAGGTTGTCGGACTCAGTGGGTAGTGATCAATACCTCAATGTCTGGTTGATGGTCGATTTCAAGTGGAGTGACCCAAGATTTAGTTCTAGGGCTGATTTTATTCAACATCTTTATTAATGACTTGGATGAAGGGATGGATTGCACCTTCAACAAGTTTGCGGATGACACTAAGCTAGGGGGAGAAGTAGATACGTTGGAGGGTAGGGATAGGGTCCAGAGTGACCTAGACCAATTGGACGATTGGGCCAAAAGAAATCTCACAAGGTTCAACAAGGACAAGTGCAGAATCTTGCACTTGGGACAGAAGAATCCCAAGCACTGATGCAGGCTGGGGACTGACTGGCTAAGTAGCAGTTCAGCAGAAAAGGACCTGGGGATTACAGTGGATAATAAGGGGCATATGAGTCAACAGTGTGCCCTTGTAGCCAAGAAGGCTAATGGCATATTAGGGTGCATTAGGAGCATTTCCAGCAGATCTAGAGAAGTTATTCCCCTTTATTTGGCACTGGTGAGGCCACATTAGGAGTATAGTGTCCAGTACTAGGCTCCCCATGACAGAAAGGATGTGAACGCATTGGAGAGGGTCCATCGAAGGACAACCAAAATGATTAGGGGGCTGGAGCACATGACTTACGAGGAGAGGCTGAGGGATTTGGGCTTATTTAGTCTGCAGAAGAGAATAGTGAGGGGGGATTTGATAGCAGCCTTCAACTTCCTGAAGAGGATGTAGGGAGGCTGTTCTCAGTAGTAACAGATGGCAGAATGAGGAGCAATATTCTGAAGTTGCAGGGGGGAGGTTTAGACAGGATGTTAGGAAAAACTATTTCACTAGGAGGGTGGGGAAGTACTTGAATGGGTTACCTAGGAGGTGGTAGAATCTCCATCCCTAGAGGTTTTTAAATCCTGGTTTGACAAAGCCCTGGCTGGGATGATTTAGTTAGGGTTGGTCCTGCTTTGGGCAGGGGCTGGACTCGATGACTTCCTGAGGCCTCTTCTAGCCCTAGGATTCTATGATTCTACAACACAAATATATCCTAAAGCAAGGGTGAGAAACCTGTGGCCCATGGGCCATCAGGGTTCTATTTGTGGCCCATGAGACATTTTGTTAACCGATGCACATAGACAGAGTTGCCACATTCTGCTTGTTTCCATCCATATAGTATTTTTCTAACTGGTATATACATGTAAAGTAAGGGCATATGAAGTGAAGTGTGTGTTGATTGCACACAACATTGACTGTAAAAGCCGTCCACTCCCTCCAATCAAGTGCTGCTACAGTTCAGTCGGCACACCTCGCAAATTCTGGGTACACAAGTGCACTTAGCAAAATTACCCTATCCTAGGAGACCATCTTAGTTACAATAATCTTGCAGCTCTCTGAAATGAAGGAAGGCCAGTCTTGCAGTTCACTCACTGACCTAGGTTGCCCATCACTTCCTTAAAGACTCAAAAACCAGAAGGGAAATAAAATCCCAGATTTATTTATTTTTAATATCATTTTTAAACTAATCTGATTACTTTGGGGGGAGGGGATGCTGACTCATGGTTTTGGGACCTTTAGAATTGGTGATTCTGACATTGAGAGATAACATCTCAAGGAGTTTTATGCTACAAAACCAGCATGTTAATGAAATTAAGCATTCTGAACTCAATACAGGTATTCACTACACCATAAAGCCATTCAGATGGGCTTAATGTGACATGCTGTTAGGGGTTTTTATGTCCCACTCTAACAGTTTACTTCTACAGCAGTACTTTAGGAAAGAGTCCAGCCATTTACCCTTTTTGGGTCCATCCACTAATTCATTTAGTATCGACAGTGGGTTGTTTTTTATATATAGGTTTTTGTCTTAACTCTAGGAATTTAATTTTGAAACAAACCTGCTTTTCATGTTGTTTTACTAAAGTGACTCGTTTGCTACTTTTCTTGAAGCAGCAGTGAATTTTAAGCAATATTTGGATTAACAGACCAGGTCTCTCATCTTGCAATGAGGTTTACATGGGTGAACTCCTACTTCTGTTCAGAGATTACCACAGGATAAAGGCTTAAGTTAAGAACTGGATGCACGTTTTATATATGCCAGGCATTTAGTATATTATCAATTTATAAGCATCTATGTTCCAAGAGAACTGGAAGTTTTGAAGTTGAATAAATCCTTTTTTAAGGCTTAGGGCAAGGATGGAGAGAAGATTTTGATTTGAGGAACCATTTTTAGTAATATGTGTACGGAGTGCTATGTGGTTAAACAAAGGAAGAAACAATATGTAGAATGTTCAGGCTTTGAAGAGCTTATCATATTTCTGTTTCTGCTGCAGTGTTTTTGACAAGGCAAGGGAAGGAGTTTCACAAGATCCCAAAAGCTTTTGTCTTTTTCTTATTTCTTGTTAGTCAGTTAAATGGCATTGTTCTCCTGTCACTGGAAGGATCCTGGACCTATGTGTCAACACAGAGCAAATATTTTTTTCTAACCCTTCAAGAAATTCTATGGGTTCTTAGTCCATTCCGTGTTTTTCAGCACATTGGACTACCCACATTCTCCATGCTTGCTTATCAGCTGCCATGTGACATAAGTCCTCCCATTTCCCGATCACATTTTTCTATGTCATTGATGATCGTATGCTTCCAAATCATCCTAGGTAAGTGGTCTCCAACCTTTTTAACCACAAGATCACTTTTTCAATTTAAGATCAATGTAAGATCTACCTCAAACCCAAATACCCTTCCCCGGCTTCCTCCCCCCCCCATCTCCCCTTTCTCTGAGGCCTCACCCTGCTCACTCCATCCCCCTTTCTCCCTGAATCTCATTCATTTTCACCAGGCTGGGGTAGTGGATTGGGGTATAGGCTCTGGTCCTGGGCCAAGGGGTTCGGAATGTGGGAGGGGACACCCTGAAGGTAGGGGGGGGTGGGATGGGTTCTGGAGTGGACTAGGGGATAGGGCATTTGCTTGGGGAGTGCAAGTGCCAGCATGGTGGGTTCAAGTCCCACTGACCACTCAGACAGCAGCTGGGCAGCCAATATGGGCTGCCCCAGGGATGGACCTATCTCCTGCATTAGGAAAGCAGGATAAGGGACCCACTGAAGGTGGGGTGGGCTCTGGAGTGGTCCAGGGGATAGGTCATTCACCTGGGGCACACGGTGGTGAGTTCAAGTCCTATCCCCCCTGGACAGCTCAAGTGCCACCCACCCTAGGAGTGACCAGACAGCCAACAGAGGATAAGGAACACCCTGATGTCAGGGAGGTGGGGTGGATTCTTGAGTGGCCTAGGGGATTGGGTATTCACCTGAGGAGCACAGGGCGGTGGGCTCAAGGCCCATCCTGGGAGCAGCCTGACAGCTGCCCCAGGGATGGAGCATCATCATCATCATCATCATCAAGGAGACCTACTCCTGCCCTGGACCTGTACCACTCCCAAAAGCAGCCTGCATGTATAGCAGTGGCTCCACATGCTGCCCCTCATCCATAGGCATCAAACCCACAGCCTCTACCGGCCACCGTTCTCCATTACTGATCAGTGGGAGCTGCAGGAGTGGTGTCCACAGCATATGGAGACCTCCTGCTCTGACTTTCTCAGGGGCTGTAGGGACATGCCAGCCACCTTCAGGAGCACAATTACCACAGGGATAATTACTCCAGACATGACAGGTTCTTTGACATCACTACTCAAATAATTAAATTTAAGAGTAAGACAGAAATGAAAATGAATGAAATGCACAAACCAAATCTAACCCACTTTGCAAGCAGTAAAAGTAGTAACAACCCCCTATGTATATGTTGTGTCAGGGGATGAAATTGAAGGACAATGTGTGTTTGTGAGAATGGCAAAGATTTGCATTGCCAAGCTCCTTCCATCCCCTTTTCTCTGTGTGGAGACAGGGTACAGGAGTAGGGGGGAGGATGGATACCTTGACATCAGCACCCCCCTCTGCTCCCTCCCACACCCTGCACAGCAAGCAGGAGGGTGCCAAGGGGCAGCGCCAAGGCAGAGGGAGGAGCAGCATGATAGTAGGTGGAGAGGCAACTGAAGCACTAGTATTTGATAGCTTCCCGGCCAAACCAGTCAGGATCACCTGTCAGAGGCTCCAAGATCTACTGGTAGATCCTGATCTACTGTTTGGTGACCACTGTCCTAGGTCTATCCCCCTTGTTGGATTTTCTGGCTTCCAACTAAGAGCCATAATCAGTAGTTGGTTTGATACCATTCATAACACATGCTATAGTGATTGATTTCTTCTCTTACAAATCATTTGCAATAGAGACCTCGCTTTAGCCATTTTTCCAACCTCATCATTCTTTTTTCTTTCTTCATAACTTATTCTTAATATTCTTTTCCACCACTTATGATGAACCACATTTAACTTCTGACCATCTGTTTCCTTAAGTTGCCATGTTTCATTACATGCTGGGCTGACTTAAAGCATAGGGGCATGTGATGTGACTGATATAGAATAATAGATCCCTTACTTTATATCAGTTGCAGGGCCAAACATGGCAAGATCTACACTCAACTCTCAGGTGAAATTCAGTCCTGTGTAATGGGCTGGCAAAAGTCCCATGTACTAAGTGTTACTAAAGACGTTTTGCTGTCCATCTACACAGGGGTGAATCTCCACCACAGAAAATAATCTGGTAATAGAATTTTCATGTTGATTTTATGACATATTTATTCCTGGCATAAAACAAGCTACCCAATGGCTGTTTTATAATTGTGAATGTATTGGAGCTGAGGATACTTGATTCCTTGTAAGATAAGCTATTTGGGTTTTTTTGTATTTTTAACTGGGATTGGTAACCGCTGCTAATATACTGTTGGCCAGTGAAAATATCATTGACAAGGTCATATGTGGCCTATATAATTCCTGTGGCTTTTACTTCTAGTTGACAGGCATCTGTTAGACTTGAATATTGTTGTGTAACCTTCCCAAAGACCTCCGGAGCTGAAATATTTGACAAGAAAAACTAAAGCTCAACACCAAGGTCTCCCCGCTCATGAATTTTTCATGCCTTTGTTTGAAAAATGCTAGGCATTAAAATCCTCTTGTTATCTCCACTGTAAAGCACAGTAATTAACATTCACATTGTAAAAAAAACTGTCTTGTTTTTGTTGGAGCTTAATTGCTTTGTTGATTTTTATCTAGTGGATTTGTGGGTTAGGGAATTCTCCCCTCTCCCACTCTGGTTTCTTCCTCCTTCATGCTATTTTCTTTCTCAGTTCCCCTTCTACCTGGGGCCCCCAGTAGAGCCCAGTCCTGCCCTCACTGAAGTAAACAAATCTTCTGCCATTAACTTCAGTGTGAGCAGGAGCCCTAAGTCTTCCTTCTCCCTATGAATTGGGTCAATTAGTCATGCTTGCAATTAGTTGATATTGTTAATGCTTTCGTTTGCATTCACATGCTGATTAGTTATTATGGTACCTGGGAAAGCCTTAGCTTGTATGATTTCCGTATCGCTTTTTTAAAGAGCGCTCTATCTTGTACTGAGCAGTCAGAATCAAATCCCATATCAATGGATCCTTTTTATTGTACTCTTCCACTTGGCAGTTTTAATCAAAAGCTATATATGTCATTGGACAATTCTGATGAGGTTTTCAAGTTTACTTTTAGTTGGTACAATGTGCATATCTCACATTAGAGAAAGGTTGTATGGAAACAAGCATATCCAGGAGTATATGTTTTGATCTGAGAGGCCAGCATCCTGACAAAATATTGTTGAGCTTCAGTAGAAAACTAATGTCTATTGTCTTTAAAGATTCTTTCATTTATCTAATATGTATTTCATAGTAGGAGAGTTAAATTATTTTTGGACTTGCTTTTCTCAGGAAACGCCATCTGAAATTCTCCATTGTAGTACTTTGTAGTTTTGAATCTGCTTCATTCTGTGTCTTTCCTATAAGATATGAAGAGCTACATGTTCAGTGTGCATAGCATGACCATTCATTAATAAATATGACTAACGTGGACTGAATGCACACAATAGGTCACTTTATACCTCTCAGTCTCTCTATATTAAATAGAGTGAAGTATTCGCCTTGTTACGGCTGTCCCTTTTAACTCACGTTGATCTTTCAAAGTCAATACTGGCAGCTTTTCAGTTGATTTTATGAAGATTAAAACTTTTGTCCCTATAGCTTTCTGAATTTGCCATGCTATGATTGTCCATACCTACATGCCTCCTTCTGCATATTTAAAGAGAGTAAAACATTTGGGTCATAATGGGAACTGGATATAATAATTTCTGTTTTATTATTTCTTTAACATAATATTCATATAAGATGGTGTTTAGATACTTGTTCATCAGTATATCCTGGTGAACAGTATTCCCAATGTATGTAACAAATATAGTTTTACTTACCAGCTTGAAATATGACATCGCTCATGTGTCTCTTCAGATAATCATCTTTGCTTTTGCATCCACCATTACTAAAATGAATAAGGGTCAGTCGTTGAAATTCTCTATACAGCTGAATGGGAACAAATCATCCAAATTCCATGGGCAGTTTTGAAAACCACAGCCTTTTCAAGACAACAGCACTCTCTCTTCTGCACACATAGACCTAGGCTAGTGACCACAAGCCAGCCCTCTAACAGTGAATTGCTTTGGTGGTATTTATTGGTATAAAGACTTTGCCTTGTTCAGGAACTCATATGCAGCAGTGCATTAGTATCTTATGAAACACTGCAGTCCCCATCCCATGTATTTAGGCAATATGAGTAAGGGTACCATATCACAGAGATATTCATATTGGCCCCTAAAGTAAATCAACAGGCCTTGGTGACACCTCCTGCTTTATGCGGCCTCTCCTCCCCTTCTCCTCCCCCCCCCCAAACACACACACACAAAAGAAAATGTAATTGCTGGTGTTAATGTGGAAACAAAGTGGTAATTCAATACCCCACATCTTTTGAAGTAAGCTATTACTAGACAAAATGTCAAATTACTGTATATTGCAAAGATAATACATGGTGTTTAACTCAGTGATCGGTATGACTGTAGGAGTATATGAACTTGATAACCACAGTTCAGATGTCTAGCAAACTTGTCTACAGTTTTAATAATTATTTCAAAGGCAAGTCCTAAATCTTAATGCAGTTAGGAGAGGAAATGAATATGCTGATTATCTTCATGTCAGTCTCTCCAGCAACCCATTGTAGAAGAAAACAATTACAGCTTGAAAGAGTTGCAGTTCATTTGCAGAGCCAGAAAAAAATCTGTATCAAACTGATAATTATTACTTAAGAATTTGAAACAAAATACCAATAGAATTTCAGAAGATAGTTTAGTTTTCAGTATAGTTTAGTTTTCATAATCATCTATTGAAGAAAAGTCACAAAGACTGTCTGCTTCATCTTACTCAGTAGAACAGCAGATTGTTCATCATATTTTAAAATATTTACTATTACATGTGGCGAATGGTTAAACGCTTCAGCCAGCATAAGGGTCATTATTATTAATAGTGTTTTACAATTTCTTAAACTAAATAGGGCAACTTTAAAACTTTAAAGTAAAGTAAACTAAGATTATGTGGGAGCTATCAAGAATCTTGGGGAGTTTAATTGTCCCATTAAAGAAAATTCTGCTATGGAATTTCAAGGAGGAAGAAAGAAATATAGTATATATTTTGGAAGATCAAAGAACAATCCATGGAACAAAAGCTTCTGAACATAATTTGTTCGTTTACTATAGATGGTGAAGAGCATAAAGCCACTAAAACGTATTAATGTATGTCAGCTCCCCCAGTTTCATTTCCTTGGATCCTTGAGCAGATGTAGTTCACATTTATAACCAATGTGATCTTCGCTAGCTGAGCTTTCATGATTTTATGAGATGAGACCCTTAAGAGATGATGTTTTATTCCCTGAGGGTGACATGTGCCCCTGAGTGACTCAGAGTGAAAGCTTAAATCTGTTACAATGACTAAACATTCCCTCTGTGGTGGCACCAGGACTGTCAAATCAGTGGGTGGCATGCTTTGATTGACAGTACCATTTTGAAGGTCATTCTGCTGATTGTATTCAAAGTGAGACAGATGTAGCTTTTTTTTTTCATTTCTTACTCTGATTAATTGCCTCATTCAATTTTGACTCTATTGCAGTTAAACATTAATTCAGTAGGACTTAATAATGTATTCATTTATGATCTTGCTTGTGCATTAATGACAATGATTTGCTGTTTTTTTAATTATAGGGATCCATGCAATGAGTATTTTACATCCACTTACTGAAAAATGCTATATTCTCTTGGTCTTTTATGTCAGATAAATTAAATACGCAAAGAAGTGCTGAAGTACTTCGTGAAATATTTCATTCTGAATACTTGCTGCAAATATGTACTGCTGCAGATGCTGGTTTAAAAAAGAACAATTAGAAAAGATTTGTAAATACTAAGGGATTACATCTTTATTATACTTTATGAGAGTAATTGTCCTAGTCTTTGCAAGAACACAGTATGGAAAAATGTACTTGAAACCGTACTTAATAAGAAAGTGTCTTTGTTTCATTTCAATATTGATTAGAAAGTTTGCTTTGTTTTGTCTTTCTGTTTAACTTCTTTGTACTGACTCTGGTATTCTAGGATGAACGGTTCAATATGGCTTTAGCCTCATCACAGCATGCTTTCTAATCAACAGGCATCTATGATGTACCCCCATCTTCCTGTGCCTCTGAATAGTCTTTTTAAAGTTGGTTCATAAAAGAATTTGCTAAGCTTTAATGTAAATACATTATCTTAAAATGGCTTTAAATCCATACTTTTTATATTTCTAAGATTTTCATGGGTGATTTTTCTTCTTCCATAGAACATAGAGCAGTGTAATGCCAACTTAATTTGTACAAACCACCACCTGCATTTCTGTGCCTTGGTGATAATTTACGGACACATTCACGTGATGCGTGTTCCATTGTTTTGGGCTTACACTCCTGCTACATTTAAACCTGACGGATATGTCAAACTGATGGTTTACATAGATTGGAATTACCATTACAAGCATTCCTTATTCCTAGATGCTAGTATTTATACTTAAGTACCTCAAAAGTAGAGTTATATTACCTTTTTCTACCTGGTACTCAGTACATTGTAAGTACTGGCATAGTGGTATCCAGAGCTGAAACTTTTTTGTTTTATGTGTTAAGTAGTGTTACTCCATACTATGATTCTCTATTGATGGTGCTCCTGCCTGCACATTTATGCCTTTCCTATGGTAACATTAATACTATGCACAATTCCTGCTAGCATAATTACTTAGTTTAGCTTGAAAGGTCTGATCACCTACAGCTAAAATGACACTTTAATGGGGATTACAGTTTTCCAGCTCAAGTGTTCAGCAGCTTTAATTAAGCGGGAAAAGGCCAGATTGGTAGCAGAGTCAACATTACTCTGTTGGATGTCATTCTATTTCTGTCCTGTACTGTGTATTGGCCGCATGTGAATGAAGTACACAGACTATAGCTTTACCATAAATGACTTGACTTTTATAACTCTTCTTTCTGTCTTCTCTTTTTCATGAGCTTCATTATTTGTTTTTGTAGTTACTATTTTACCTTTCCTTCTGCTGCTGCTTTGGAAGCTTCTGTCAATGAACAATACACATTGTTCATGTCACCTCATTACACATCTGTCATGGGTGGACAATAATTTTCATAGGGAGGGCACTTAATGAATTTTGGTACATGGTCACGAGCTGGCTCCATCCCTGGAAGGGGCAAGACTTGGGCAGAAGCGGGGGGTTGGGGACTATCCTCCCCCCCCCAGAGTTATCTGGGACAAGAGGCTTTGAATTAAAAATACAGCAAAGGGCTTGCAGCTCCCGACCCCATTGCTACCACTTTGTTTGGCAGTTTCCCAGGGTTTCTGTGGCTATTTGAAGGGCTCATGGCTCCAGCCCCTTCTGCCTGAGCCATCACCTAGAAATTCAGTGGCACAGGCAACAGGATATAAATAGAAAGAAGCCAGATGCAGTCCACAGGATGGATCAAAGTATTAGGTGGGCCACATCTGTCTCTCAGGCTGCATCTTGCCCAGACCTGCCTTATGTGCATCATTTCCTGTCCCAGATTGGGATTCTGATATTAAGATGAAAACTAAAGTGGATTTCCTTCTCTCTTTCTCCACTCTCACCCCATCCTACCATCTATACCCATGGATGGAAGTCCCACAGCTGTGCGCCACTTCTGGGGTTTCAGGAAGTGTGCTGGATGCTCCCCTTCCCCCAAACAGCCAGCACGGTACCAGAACCCAGGTCTGTGGCGTGTTGGGGTCTTCCTGTGTGGGGAGGCAGAGTAGGAGTCCCCGGAGGAGGTGCACACCTGGACTTCCTTCTCCTGCAGAGTGGGGAGGAGGTAGTAGTCCCAGGAGGAGGTGCGTGCCAGGGACTCCCTGTCCCCTGCCTCCACCAACACCCTGTCCTCTGCCGTAGCACCCTGTTCCCTGCCCCAGCACCAAACAGCAGCCTGCCACCTGCCCCATCAGCCTGCCACCTGCCCCATCACGCTGTCCCCTACCCCCACCAACACCCTGTTCCCTGCCACAGCACCCTCTTCCCTGCACCAGAACCCACTGGCAGTCTGCCACCTGCCCCAACACCCACAGGCAACCTGCCACAGCACCCTATCCCCTACCCCCAGCAACACCCTGTCCCCGCCACAGCATCCTGTCCCTGCCCCACCCCAACAGCAGCCTGCCACCTGCCCCATCAGCCTGCCACCTCCCCATCACCCTGTCCCTACCCCCACCAACACCCTGTTCCCTGCCGCAGCACCCTATTCCCTGCCCCAGCACCTACTGACAGCCTGCCCCAGCATCCACCGGCAGCCTGCCACCTGCCCCAACACTCACAGGCAACCTGCCACAGCACCCTATCCCTTACCCCCAGCAACACCCTGTCCCCACCACAGCATCCTGTCCCCTGCCCTACCCCCAACAGCAGCCTGCCACCTGCCCCATCAGCCTGCCAACTCCCCATCACCCTGTCCCCTACCCCCACCAACACCCTGTCCCCTGCCCCAGCACCCACCGGCACCCAGTCCCCTACCCATCAGCCTGCCATCTGCCAGATCACCCTGTTCCCTGCCCCAGCACCCACTAGCACCCTTCCCCAGTACCATATCATCTGCCCCCACCAGCACAGTTGGGGCCACATTAGTGAGCCTTTGGGGGTTTTGGAGGAGTTATTTTTTTTGCATCTCACTTGTGTGGCCCCAACTGACTTTTCTGTGAGTCTGTGACCCCTGACTCAAAACAGGTTCCCTTCCCTTCTCATAAATAAAGACAATGCTGAAACTTTTTGTGTTTCACATAATATTTTATTTAAAATGAAGCCTGGCCAACAAGCCCCCAATTGGGGCCAAGCCCCCATCTGGCCACAACATCATAACACTTCTGTACCTCCCCCTGACCCAAATCTGAGCCTATCATATACTGGAACCCCCTGTCCTGAGCCTCTTACATCCCCAAACTCCTGCACCCCCACATCCCCAGTCTTCTGCCACAACACTTCTGCACCATCCACACACTGCAAATCTGTGTCCTGAGCTCATCATACTCCCAACCTCCCTGCCCTGAGCCTCTCACGCACCCCAACCCAAACTCCTGCACCCTCACATCCACAAGCCTGTGGCTTGCTCAGCACCTCAACCTTCCACCTGACCCCAACACTCCCCAACCTGGAGTCCCCTCCCCAAGCCAGCATCCCCTTCTCCACATCCTCCTGCATCCAAATTCCCTCCCAGAGCTTGCACCTCTCACTGCTTCCCACACCCAAATTCCTCATTCCCATCCCAGAGCCCACACATCCTGTCTCAACCCAGTGAAGGTACGGCTAGACTACAAGAGTTTTTCCGGGATACCAGAGGTATCCCGGAAAAATTCTTTCGCATCCAGGGATGCGTTTGTTCTTCCGCTTTTTTTAGTGGAAGAGCAAACATGCTCTTTCAACAACCCCTGTATTCCTCATTCCACAAGGAATAAGGGAGCTTCCGAAAGAAGGGGTTTTTCTGACATTTGGCACAGTCTAGACAGGCCAAATGTTGGAAAAACCTTTTCCTACAGAAGAATCGGGGAAAAGGCGGCAGTGTAGCCATACCCTGAGAGTGTATAAGGGCTGGGGATAGCAAGTGATGGAGAGGAGGAGAACAGAGAGGGTGGGGCTTCAAGGAAGGGGTGGGACCTTGGGGGAAGGATGGGGTAGATCTTGGCTTGTTCTGACATTTTAAAAGTGATCTTGGGCCTTAAAAAAGTTGGAGACCACTGATCTACACAACATGCACCGCATCTTCTTTGAGTGTTGTAAAGCACAACAAAGTTAATTTTCTTCTTTGAGTGCTTGTTCCTGTGCATTCCAACACAGGAGTATGCGCTCATGAATGCATGGGAGCCAACAGATTTTTGCCAACCAGCCTAGGCACCCTCTGGAGCAACACTGATATGGCGCTTGATATGTAGCCTTGTTGACCCACCAACCCCCAGTTCCTTCTTAGTGCTCAGTGATGGCAGCTGGAACGTCTCACTCTTTGCTTCTCAAGTGCTCCTAGTAGCATTATTTACAGTTTATATTTAATAGTTGTTAGTTGTAAATAGTTAGAAGATGTTCTGTTTTCTCTTGTCCCTGAACTCGGTCCCCAGCATTTAAAGCTTGGCAGGCCTGTGGCAAGCTTATGCCAAAAAATGACACTCATACAGAGTGCCTTATGTGTCTCAGTAAAGCTCATTAAAAGAAGTGCCGTATTTGTAAGAGCTTTTGTCCATGCACTCTGAAGGACCATGAGCATGACACAGAATCCTGCTCATGGAGGCTGCTCTTCGACCACAATCAGCTCCAGCACGTCGTTCAGTGGCTTTGGCGCAGAGTGCCCCAGTGCCATCGTAGTGGGACACAGCGCCAAGCAGAGACCAGCACCAAAAGAATAGGTGGTTGGTGCGGGTCTGCATCCCTGTGCCTCAGAAGAAGCAGAGGCATAAGAGGGGTAGATCACCTGGCCTCCACAGAGAATTACTCCTCAAGCACTCATCGTGTTGTGGCAGGATTCCCCACGGAGCAAGCAGATGACCATGGCACAACCAAGAGGGCCCTGGTCTGGGACCCAGTGGAGTGGGATGACCTGGGTCCCTCTAATCCTTTCGTACTTATCCCCATGTGGGGGAGTTTTGCCTGCCTATGAACTTAGGCCATTGGGCCATATTACCCTGAGTATAAAGGACTTGCATACGGGCTTGGGTTATTGGCCACAATACCCTGATAAAAGGGCTGAGGGTATAGACTAAGGCTGTGAAGCCATCCTGTAAATTGATTTGGTGAGAAACTGGTAAGGTTTCAATCACAGGTTATGTAATGTAAATACAGTACCTCTGTTAAGATTGTCTGTATAAATGTAATCCTGTTAGAAGTGCACTGTGTTGTGATTCATATCTTCAGAATGTCAGGCATGATCTAATCTCAGAGTCTAGTACCACAAAAAGTTTATTTTTTATTTGGGGAAGGGGCAATAAGCAATAGAAGAGAGAAGATCTAAAGATCCTCCAACGATGTTATGCCCTTTGAAAATTTGGTCCTGGATCCTGCATTAAAAGCGCAGATTTCTCCACCTATATGGTGCTTATTTCAGGATGGGAGCCTGAGTAATACCGAAACTTCTGAGGACACATCTTCACTCGCCACACTGGAGATTGACATTCTGGTGTTCAATTTGGCGGGTCTAGTATAGACCATAAATCAAACACTGAGGGCAGTTCGCAAGGAGTAAGGGAAGCCAACAGGAGCATTTGCTCCCATCGTCCTCCCACTGTGGAAACACCACCAAGCTCATCTTAAGGTAAGCCAACCCCAAATACATGTTCTATGTAGCTGGAATTGCATACCTTAAGATGATCTTCCAGTCTATCTAGTGTAGACCTGATCTAACAGATCTCTACTGGATAATGTGTAAAACCTCATTCCTGTGACAGCTAGAATCCAGGCTTGTAGGAAAAGGTCAGAACGTGTGTTGGCGACACTAGCTCAGGAACAAATATTCACACTGGACAGAGGATTAGTGTTCACGGGATTAATGTAATTATTAGTTTAGTCTAATTGATTTTAGTCTCCAAATTGATTTAAAAAACTTCCATGCAGTAACGTGTTACCGCTCCATACAATTTTAATTGATCAAGGAAACTGCTAAACTCTGAGCAAAAAAGGATTGAGGTATGCTCTTGTCACAGTGTTTAAAACTTTAGAAGAATACCTTGCCTATTGAAGAGAGACTTTCCATTACAATTTTTTTAAAGGTAATTCTGTTTGTTGTAAAAACACAAATTTAAAAAATCAGTTTCAGTCAGCCAGCTAGTTTAAACTAATTAATATATTTCCCATTTACAATATATATTCTATTAATTAGCTACCTTTTTAGAAGGTGCACTGAAAACTTTTCTACCTAATTAAGAAACCTCTTTAGGTTCACAGTCACTACAAGAACGTATGTATGTACTGACAGGTCAGAAATAAACACATTTTAAAATAAAATATGAGTTCTACATTAACTTTACCTTCCATGTTCTGTGTTTCATGGCTTCCTGTGCAACTAAATCAATACAGGAAGCACAGAAAAATGCTCCATTGTAGGAGTTTGTCGTACCCTCTTTCATGAGGGAAGATGCAGATCACTGGCATTGTGGCTTGGCAGATAAATTTTTAAAAAGCAACTAATTTTTCCATTACTTTCTTCTAGTAAATAATTATTGATAATGTTCAAATGCGACCACATATCTTTACTTATTTGGAAACTTCATGTAAATGGGAGATGTGTAGAGGCTTTATAAAAGTTTTCTAGATAACAAGAAAGTGGCGGAAGTAGATGGAGAAAACTCACCTCAAGCAAAATCTTTTAAAAAAGCAAAATATAAATTTTAATAATGTTTGCATTTCTATAGGATTTTTTAGCTAAGGTTCACAAGAGTTAAGAGAGAGAAGTGTTGTTATATCAATTTAACAAAACTGAGGCAAAGAGTGGCAATGTCAAGAGTAGAACTCATGACACCTGGTTCATAGTTCTGTGATCTAGCTTCAGTATACTACTTTCAGTGCAGTTAGAAAAAGAACAACTTGACTTTCACAGTTAAATCCCTTAATGTAGTTTTGTAAGAATCAAATTAATATATATTATTTTATTAAATTACACTATTAGTGTACCTTATAACATCAGTGACTGAGTAGGGGCTAAAAGGGAAGAAGAAATATATAGAAGAGATAGCTTAGTCAATACACCACAGTTGCACTATTGTGACAAAGCTCCTCCTCAGCCTTGGTGGGTCCTGTGCTTTCAGGCTGATTACTTGGCTCAGAGGCTCACAGCAGCCCTCAGTTTATACACCAGCATGTGTTTGTTGAGCTACTCTCATCATTGGCCAGCATGGGAAAAAGGGGGGAAACCAAACTTTATAGTCTCTGACCCCTTCAAGAGGTAGAGGGTGGGACAAACCCATGTACCAAAGCCAGTCTCTTCCTAGTACTGAAACGGGGAGTGGGTGGTGGTGGGAACTTGGGCCCGCCCTCCTCTCTGTGTTCCAGCTGAGAGACCCTGTGATAGCAGCTGTCTGTAATGTCGGTAGTGACAGTTACATATCTCGGAGCCACTTCCCCACAGCCTTCCCCAGCACCTTTTTTACTTCAGATTCTTCCTACTGGTATCTTCTTTCACTTTCTCCTCTCAGACTTTCCACAATTCCTCCTCTCCTCAAACTCCTTGCCCACACTGAACTAACTGAAGAGCTCATTTTACCCAGTCTCAACTGGTTCCTAATTGGTCCCAGGTGTTCTGACTAGTCTGATTCATTTGACTTTGGAAACCTCCTAATTGGCTCCAGGTGCTTAATTGCCCTGATTGATTTTAAGAAGTTCCTGCTGATTCTGGGAAAAAAGACTTAATCTATAGTTAATATACTTCACTTCTACCACTCTGTAAACCTCTGACCTGACCATGTCATACTATTTATGGCAGCAGTGGGCAACCAAGGGCAGTGAGTGGGCCACCTAAGTGGCCCTCCTTCATCAAATTGGGCCACAAGATGATTGTAACCAAGATGCTTTCCTGGAATAGGGTAGTTTTGCTAACTGTGCTTGTGCACCTACAATTTGCAGAGTGTACTCATTGAATCTTAGCATTGCTTTGATTGGACACAGAGGGAGTGCATCTCCCAATCAATGTTGTGTCCAATCAGTACATACATCACTTCACATGCCCTTGCTTTACGTGTGTGTCACTTTAGTAATATTGGTAGGAAAAAAACTACATGGATGGAAACCAGCAGAATCTGGAAACCCTTCGCCTGGGCAACTGTAAACAAAATATCTCATGGGCCACACATAGAACCCTGATGAGCTGCAGGTGCCCCTCAGGCTGCAGGTTGCCCACCATTGATTTATGGCAACATCAGAACATTTCCTGATGCAATGATCATGAGCCTTGAGAATCAAAGCCATCACTTAGGGAGATAAATGTGAATTCTGGTTCCTACATCCAGATCAAAGCTGTTTATAAGTCTTTCATTATTTCAGTGATTGGTATAGTGTATCAGACTGCTGATGAAAATTGAAATTGAAGCAGATTTTTTTAGATATTTCAAAGAAGGGCCACTCAGCACAGTCAAACACCTTTTTAGCAAATAGTAATAGTAAATCATAGATGATTTAATTGGATCAGACAGAGAAGATACTGAGAACACTCACCAAAGCTGTCAACAGAAATCTCATATTTGATCAACTCAGTTTGTCCTCTGTATGAACCGTTATTAACTGTAACTCATAATTTTTAACAGTAAGCACGATTAATTATTGGAACATTTTAATCCAAAGGACATTCTAATGTCTTCAAAACAAGATCGGATGCTTTCTTGAAGCTATGCTTTAGTCAAACAGAGGTTATTCAGCTTAATACAGAGGTAACTGGGTGAAATCTATTAGCCAGCGATATATATAGGAGGGCAAACTAGACTATCTAATCCTCCTTACTTACAAATATTCACAGAGTTTAAGGTAACTAATCTGCAAGATAAAAGCTTCATTTATAAAGGACTGACCCTGTTTGGTTTGTGAAAGAGATTGAACTATGTAGTCCTATTCTTATGTAATAGGAGAGATGATGCATTAGCCATACAATGAAGTATAAGCCATACAATGAAGTATAAGTCATACCTGCTACAGCCTTATCATTAGCTCTTTCTGCATAGATTCTGATCAAACTTGTCTAGAGTGCACTCAAGACTCTTCATCTGATTTAATATTTTTCATAAGCTCCAAGCCTTTGCTCATGTACAGTGTATATTTCTTTAGTATGGAGTTATCCACCTCAACAGACATTAACTTGTGCAGCAAGTTATGCTTATAAGAAGCACACAGAATCTTTTAAAGGGAAAAGGCAAGACATCACATTTATTAAGAATACAATATCAAAGCAGCTGGCATATACTTCATAAAGACAAGCCTCCCTTCTCCCCCCCACACACATAGAGATCCTGCAGATGGTATATAGTTACCAGTCTGTTGTGGCTTAAGTTCGTCTTACTGGCCAAGCAAGACTTACACCAGTACTAAAATACTATAATTTCGCTACACACAGGCAAGCATGTTCTAAGGTGGTGATGTTTTACACAGCACTTAGTTATTTTTAGAGTCCCACATAAGATACTCTGATAGTCCCTAAGGAAGCAGTAACTTTATTCTATTGGGTTTTTGAGTCTCCCGTTGATATTCTGGTTGGGCTTTCATTGTAATTGACAAGGAAAAATACTACCCGGCTTTCTTTCCTTCTTTATAATACAGGGTTCTCTTTAATAACATCAAACACTGTGATTCCTCCGTTAAAGGCAAATTAAGTTCTCCTGTATCTGAAATTAGCTCTCTGAGGGTGGCATCAGCATAGTCTCTTTTATGTTTAAATCCTCGTTCTTTATTCTGTTTCTAATTCATTCTTTTCAGCAATTTTGCATTTCTGTTTCAGTGGCAGCAATGCTGATAAATTATTTCTTATGACATCTATAGCTGCATCCTAGATTTAACCTATTTTAATACAGAGCCTCGCTTTAAGTGTTAAATATTTTTGCAAGGCTATTTTCATTTGACTCAACATTAGTCAATCATTTAACATAGAGTTGTTAATTCTCCACTGTATGGTAAGGCCACAGTTTGGTGATGCTTTTAATCACAAGATTATCAGAGTATGATTTGAGAAGGAAATGTTGCCTATATTTTGCATGGGGGTAGATTTTGAAATGTCAGGTTCCTAGGAAAACAAACCTGGGACAACAATACTAATTCCTGACATTAAGAGTTGTCTTTCCTAGTAGTATCACTTGTTCAATGTACATGTTTAGAAAATACATCTATTAGCAGAATAGCACAATCTAGTACCCCATTAAGTTGTTTTATAACTCAGACTGTGGCATTACTCACAATAACATTTTTGTTAACATGTTTGTCCTCAGTAAATCTCAAAATACTTAACAAACATAGATAACTATTATTATCCCTATTTTACAGATGGGGAAAATGAGGCACAGAAAGACTAGGACCTACATTTTCAGAAATGACTAGTGATTTAGTGTATCTAAATTTTTGACTGCCAATTTAAGGCATCATGTAAGAGCCTACTGTTCTCAAAGTGCTGAGCGCTTATCTTAAAGAGGCATTTTCAGACAGTGTTTCATGCTGTACATTCAACTTCACTAATATCTTAAAAATTTAGACTCAAGCAACTTGTTTCTGACCAAACAGCAGGTCAGTCACAGAGCCACCAAAGAACCCATGTTTCCTGACTGAATACTATACACTGTGCCACACTTCCTCCCTTTTTGTTTATTGACCATTCAAGGCAGGAATCCACAGGATTGGCTAAGGGCAGGAAAACCTTTCTGTGATGTAACTCGATAAAATTAATGTACTTCTCTGACTCTGTCCTTCTGTATCCCTCTTTATGTTCTTTCAGAAAGAGATAAATGCCCAGGGTTCTGTGCTTCCTTTGGAAAAAGGCCAGGAAGAGGGATCAATATCTGATATTTTGGCAGATTCTTTCCTTACATTTCCATTCTGAAGTACGTTGCATCAAAGGGCTCTGCATAATGAATACAACTCTGCCAATCAAAACACTCTGTTTTATATCGCTTATTACTAAATTGAAAATGGTGTTTTACTATAGCAGTAAAGGGCTGATACAGCATGAGGAATATTTTTATACAACTCCATGAACTTTGTCATTGAAAACATTATAGCCTTGAATTTGAGAGCACAGTGGAAGGCAATATAATTTGATTACCTATATTAATCAAGTAGAGTACAACATATAAAACCAGTAATGCATAAGTCTGACTGGAGCCAGATAACCCTCTTGTGCATCTTAGAAAGATTTATTTTCAGTAATATAATTCATTTGACATGAAAGTATCATAATTGCAGTTGCTTAGGAAGAACTTTTGGGAAGGGGTAGGAAAAAATTGTGGTTTCAAGAGCAGCTTTTTCTCTTAAAGCTCTGCTTACTGCAAATTGAAAACAAAGATTTGTTTTTGTAGTTGTGACAATTTTTCTTTAACGTAGCTGGGCCAACAAACTTGTTTGCTTTAAATGATATGTCTGTTGTATAAACAAAAGTGTGCTAGATGTAATTTAAAATGAAAATATAAACAAAAATGTATTGGAGGGAATCTACATTCAGTTCCTGACATTCTCTATATCTAAAAATTTTTTCCAGAAGCCCCTGGGCTTTTTAGTTACCTGTGCAAACATTTCATGTGAAGACTGAAGAGAATCTTCCCACAGTGTAGCTTCATGAAAAGCCTTTAAAGCAAATTTAAAGGGACCTAATTACACTGCAGTCGATGAAAACTCTTCCTGTTATTGCATGTGTGGTAGTGACATGCATTAATAATGCTATTATTGTGAGGTGTTATTGATGCATGTTACCTCTATTGTATCTACCAGCCATTTTCAGCAGATATAATGGCCCTGGGGACCAAAATGCAATATGATGAAATTCACAACAGGTACAAAATTTACTCTTAGCACTATTGTATCTCTCACGTATAGTAGCAAAATGCTTCAATATTCTAAATAGAGAGTCGTTAAAATGGGCAGCATGAAGGTATTTTCATGTTTTTCGAACAGATTGTTATTTTCACTCATGCTTATAATAATTGCTTGCAACTGAAATCAGTTTTCTCAATGGAATGGGGTTTTTTTTGGCTTCATGGCTAATACATACTAGTTTGTTCCATCTAATCTAATTATAAGTGTTTTAAGGTGTGGTAATTATGCAGGATAGAAATGGAAGGTACCATTGAGCAATATTTGTAGTCCCATCCCATTGCTAGTTCACAGTAGGGATGTGAAAGTGTATCCATGTACATGGTTAACTGATGAGCCTGGGCTCATGGGCTAACATTCACAGTTACACACGGGCTCCTGGGGAGCTGCCTGCCCCTCCCCACCCCAAGCTACTGCCTCTTATGCAGAAACAGCAGCATAGAGAGACAGCCAGGAGCTTCTGAGAAGCCGCCTGCCCCTTCCCCCCACATATAACCATGTAACTTCTAAAATTTTCAGCCATTACACAGTTTAATACACAGTTAGTGAATTAAACATGTTTTAACATCCCTTCTCCACAGTGGAAGAGAGGGGGTTGGTTTTTGTTATTTTTTCTTTAATCTATTGTTCTTCTTCAGTTGCTTCTTATTCTCTTGAGCTGTTCCTTCTGTTCTTCTGCTTTTCAACCATCCTGTTGGGGAAAGAGATCACTACTGAGAAAATGCTTTTCAAACAATTGTGGATTGAAATCATTGTTAGTTTGCTTGAAGAGACCCAGCTGTTATCCATCCATCCATGCACCCTCCCACCCCATCATCCATCTAAACAGGCATTTGCTCTTAAGAAAAAGTATAAATGTTGAGCCTCACTAGTCCTGCGCCCTTAGGACCTGATGGATGCCAAACCAGAGAATTTGCCGACCCATGGGAGGTCAGTATTGTCTAGCAACATTACCAACATTTCCACTGCTTGCTGGGCTCTTATAAGATATTTAGGGTCAAATTAGAGCTAAATAACAGCACAGAACACTCAGAGCCAGGACTGGTGGCTATAAACAAACTTTATGGGACTGCAGGAAACTTGGCCATACCCATGATAAGTGGGCATCCAGCTAACTAAAATCATGCCACACCATGCATGTTGCCAGACCAGAGAGTGCCACACTAGAGTGGTTCAACCTGTATTTAAAAATAAATAAAAATATTAAATTGGCAAAAAACAAAAAGTGGGTTGATCCCCGAACTGATTTTCAGGGTTGAAGAAAGTTCAGTTAAGGATTCAAATGCACAGTAGGTCCCTTGAGAACTTTTCAAAGGCTCCAAATTCCATCTTTCCAGTCAGTATAGGCCAGACTATCTTTCCAATGGATAAAAAGCTTCAGAGAGGTAGCCGAGTTAGTCTGTAACTGGAAAAACTTAAAAAACAACAAATAGTCTAGTAGCACCTTAAAGACTACCAAAACATGTAGATGGTATCATGAGCTTTCGTGGGCAAAACCTACTTCTTCAGATGACTGGAGTATTAAAAGTCAAGATCCAAAAATAAATAAGGGAAGAGGGGGAGGAGGAGAAGGAGGAGAAAAAAGGAGAAAAAATACATTGAATAGATTGTTCAAGTTACAAGAGGCTGATAAGAACAATTAGCACCTCCATTGTTTGGTTGGTTGAGTAAGTCATTAGGATGTGGAAGATAGTGTGCCAGCCAGCCGAAATCTCTGTGCATTCCAATCTGATACGAATTAAACATGTAAATGAAGTCAAGTTCCAACCCTTCCCTGTGTATTTGGCTTGTGGAATTGGCCTGAAACAACTAGTGACTTGGAGCTCCATTAATGAGTGCCCAGGCAGGTTAAAGTGTTCTCGGACAAGTTTCTGTGTGTTGCCTTTTTGGATTTCTGTGTGTTGCCTTTTTGGATATCTGATTTGTGTCCATTAATTCTTTCCCATAGAGACTGTCCAGTTTGGCCAATATACATGGCAGTGGGGCATTGCTGGTATTTGATTACATAGATCACATTAGTGGGTGTGCAGTTAAATGAGCCCCTGATGTAGTGGCTGATGTTGTTGGGTCCAGTGGTGAAATTGCATGTGTAGATGTGTGTGTAGGCAGAGTTGGCACTGGGGCTGATTGCAGGGGTGGGCTCTTGGGTGATTATGATGGAGGTATGTTGCGTGGTTACTGGAAAGAATTTGTTTGAGGTTAGAAGGTTGTCTGTAGGCAAAGATTGGCCTGTCCCCCAAGGCCTGTAAGAGTAAGGGGTCATTTTCCAGGATAGGTTGTAGATTATTGATAATGCGTTGGAAGAGTTTAAGTTGTGGGCTGTAGGCGATGATAAGTGAAATTCTGTTGTTTTCTCTTTTTGGCCTGTCTTGAAGTAGTTCGTGTCTGCGTACTCTTTCGGCTCAGTTGATCTATTTTTTCACTTCTCCGGGTTGATATTTCAGTTTTAGGAATGCTCTATATAGATCCTGTAGGTGTTTGTCTCTGTCTGTGGGATCAGAGCAAATCTGGTTGTATCTTAGGGCTTGGCTGTATACAATAGATTGAGAAATGTGTCTGGGATGGAAGCTGGAGGCATGAAGGTAAGTGTAGTAGTCGGTGGATTTCTGGTATAGGGTGGTGGAAATTTGTCCATTATTTAATTGTACTATAGTGTCCAGGAAGTGGATTTCTCATGTGGATTGTTTATACTGTTAACTACTGTATACATAAGTATTGTAAGCCAGACATATGCTAGCACCAAAGATTTCCCTTTTGGGCCATTAAAAGGACCATGTATCTGAATCACCTAACATTAGGACATCTACTGAAATTATTATTGTTTTCCAGGTTTCAGACAAATTGGGAATGTTATAGGTCTTCTGCCCTTGGATTAAGTTTCAGGTCCAAATTCCCAAAAAGAGTTACATGCAATACTGCAAGAGAGCTTAGGAATGCCTACATGTATTCCAAGCAAGAGCACATTTAACAAATGCTTTTCTTAATGTTGGAGTGCTTTGTTTTACACGCTTTTTGTTATCCAAGTGGGAAAAAATTATATTTACAGTAAGCTTAAAATCTCTGGACAGAGAGCTGTGGTTTCAGCATTGTATTACATTATAATGAAATGATGTAATGACTTGGTTACATGCGAAATAACCCAACTATCCTCTTTAAGTTTAGGAGCTTCAGGGAGTAGCTGAGTTAGTCTGTTACAGAAAAAAACAGCAAGCAAATGGTCTGGTAGCACTTTATAGACTAACAAAACATGTAGATGGTATCATGAGCTTTTGTGGGCACAGCCCTGCCTCTCTCCTCTGGTGCTGGTCCCTCCCCTGCAGGTGTCTGCCCTTCTGCTTCACCCCCCGAATCCCCTGGCACCTGCACCCTCCTGGTGCCTTCCCCTTCCCTCACTGCCCCTGCCCCTTTGTCCTATTTTTCACTGATGCCCACCCTCGCCACCCTCTGCCCCTGTTCCCCTCATGCCCCTGTGCCCTCACACGACTTGCTCCATACCCGCCTTCCTCATGCCCAGTCCCTCTTTCAAACCTTCTCCCAGCACCTCCCTCTCCCCCCTCTTGCCTCCAATACCCTTACCCTCTCCTCTCCCAGCATCACCCTGCCCCCCTCCCACTGACACCTCCCCTCCTGCCCTTTTCCTCATTGTCTGCACTTGGCCCTCTGGCATTTGTCTCTTCTCCACGCTGTCTCTTGGTGCCTTCCCCTTTCTTCTCCTGATCTGTCCCCCTCCCCTCAGCACAAGCCCCTTCCTCTCCCACCCCTTTCCCCTATTTTTCCCCTTCCCCTACCTTCTGCCTTCCAGTTTGCGGGACAGCAGGGCTGGAGTCTGCGATCAGGCCCTGCCACCCCGCTGTCCATCGAGGGGGTATAGGCCTCTCCGGCGTCCACTGCCCGTTCCTTCTGGGGCTGCGGAGTCTGGGCGTCCTCCCTGCGGGGTTGCCTGCCGGGTTCCGGCTGCTGCAGGAGGGTGGGCACCTCCCTGAGCTCACCCTACAGGCCCGGGTGGACTCCTTCCCCCTTGTCTGCCATGCCGCCGGCGTTTAAAATGCCCGGTGCGTGGTGTGAGCATGTGCCACAAGAGTGCGGGGGCGGGGTTGGCCCGCCGCGCCCGCTCGCTGCAGTGGCAGACAAGGGGGAGGCTCTCATGGCATTGTGGGGGGAGAGCAGGACCCCAGGCTGGGGGGTTGTCTGGGATTGCCCGAAAGGGGGGCTCACTTTCCGATGGCACTTGGCTGGTGCATCATGTGGAATGGGGGGGGGGCAGGGCAACAGCTGCTTTTATTCCCGTCACAGCCCTCCCCCCCCCCCCAATTGCGTGGGCTGGGCTCCCGGCTTCTTCGCAGAGCTGGGGCACCGGGACTGGGCCTAGGCCTGGGTGGACTCCCTCCCCCTTGTTTGCCATGCCGCCGGCATTTAAAATACCCGGCGCGTGGTGTGAGCATGCGCCGTAAGGGGGCAGGGGCAGGGCTGGCCTGCCGCGCCCATTCGCTGCAGTGTCCGACCAGGGGCGAGGCCTCCAAATCCCATCATCCCTGTCTGGCGTGGTGTGCGCATGCGCCCCAAGGGCACGGGGGTGGGGCCAGCTTGCCATGGCGTGAGTCCAGTGGCGGAGCCTCTGCACTCCATCACATTGGGGCTGCGGGCGCCCCATTACAAGTCCTCTTCTCCTCCGGGAACGCTCTGGGGCCGGGGGAGGAGCAATATTCAGAGCCGGGGGAGAGACCCAGCTCCAAATATTGGTGGAGCAGGGCCCCCGGCTATGAATATTGCTGGAGCATGGGCACCACGAGCCCATATAACTCGCTGCCCATGCTCACCAGACTGGGGTACAGGGTTGGGTTACAGGCTGTAGTCTTGGGTGAAGGAGTTTGGAGTATGAGAGGGGTTCCGAGCTTAGCCCAGGGTGGGGGATTGAGGTCCAGGGGGTTGCAGGGTGCAAGGTCTGAGGAGTTTGAGTGCAGAGGGACTCATGTCTGGGGCAGGAGGTTGGGTGTTGGAGGAGATTCAGGGCTGGGACAGGGGTTCAGGAAGCAGGCTCTGACTGGACACCATTTAACCGAGACAGCTTCCAGGTGGTGGAGCAGTGGAGTTAAGGCAGGCTTACTCCAGCCCTGGCCCTGCACCACTCCTGGAAGCAGCTGGCATGTACAGCAAAGACTCCCATGGTGCCATGTGCTGTTCCTCATCTACAGGTACTGAGCCCACAGCTTCTACTGGCCACGGTTCCCCATTATTGATCAATGGGAGCTGCAGGAGTGGTATCTGCAGGCAAGAACTGCATGTGGGGACTCTCTGCTCTGCCTTTCTCAGGGGCTGCAGGGACCAGGGGCAGCCCGTGAGCCTAGGCGAGCTAGGCAGTTGCCTAGGGCGCCGCTGCCCCGGGCGCCTGATGATGATGTCATGGGGCGCCAGTGGGGGCGCCCTGTGATGATGTCACAGCCATTGACGGCCGTGCAGGCAGGGGCAGCGATTGCGCCTCCCTGCCTAGGGCGCCAGCTGCTGCAGCCGGCCTCAAGCTGCTCCTGGCAGGGACATGCCAACCACTTCCAGGAGCAGCAGTTACTACAGGGATAATGACTTCACGACAGGTTAGGCATTTTAGAACTCACTACTCCAAGAATTAAATGTAAGCGTAAGAGAGAGATGAAAATTATGAAATGCAGAGACCAGTCAAAAAACAAAAATAACCCACTTTGCAAGCAGTAAAAGAAGTAACAACAACCCCCCACCTATGTGTAGGGTCAGGCAAGGAGAGGGGAGGACTGTGTGTGTGTGTGTGTGTGTGTGTGTGTGTGTGTGTGTGTGTGTGTGTGTGTGTGTGTGTGTGTGACAGAGACACACACAGTGTGAGAGTGACAGAGAGTTGCATTGCCAAGCTCCCTTCACCCCCTTCTCTCTATGGCGACATGATACAGAAGTGGGGGGAGGAGGGATACCCTGACATCAGCGCCTCCCCCCCTTCTCTCTTTCTTACATCCTACACAGGAAGCAGGAGGCACCGGTAGCGGGAAGGGGCAGCTCTAAGGCAGAGGACAGGAGCGGCATGACAGTGTGTGGAGGGGCAGCTGAAGCGCTAGCACTTGATAGCTTCCTGGCCAAACCAGTCAGATCCATCTGTCAGAGGCTCCAAGATCTACCGGTAGATCTTAGTCTACTGGTTGGTGATCATTGAAGTAATGGACCTTTCTCTAGCTTCTCACTGAAAGCCCATGTAGAGCACTGACACTTTGATGTCTCCCAAAGTGTCTGCCTAATGAAAAGAAAATGACTGATAGGCTACACAATGCCATAGTAAGTGGGGGATGAAAAGAACTTGTCATTGCCTCTGAAGAGGGACAAACCAGACTTCTTTTCTTGTCAGAGTTCCCTCCGTGTTGTAAATTGGTGAAATGCCATGTTAGCCATTCAACTTCGTGTGCACCGTCCTTTCAATTTCCCAAAAGCAGCTTTAGATTTGCATCATTGAACTGTGTAGAAAAGAACTGAAAGAGGAATGGATGAAAAGCTTCAGTTCATTATTTGCCTGGCTTGTGCAAATACGGGGCCAAATTCTGGCCTATAGTTAAACCAAAGGTAATAAAGCATCTGTCAGTGTAATGTCAAAGCACTGGAATGGAGGGGGGAAATTTGTCACGATGTTTATGGATGGATCTCAGCATTTATGAGATGAGGTCCATACTTACAACACCATTACAATATTGAAGAATTTAATTAAGACTTACTTTTCAATTTTGGATGCCAGAGTTAGAGGCAATTCTTTGGCTGAAAGTATATGTAATTAGGGTTGCCAGGTGTCCAGTATTGAACTGGATAGTCTGGTATTTGAGCTTTCTCTCCGGGAAACAAATTGAGAAAATACCGGACATATAAATGTCCGGTATTTTCTAATTAAGTAAATTTTATTATTATCAGGAGTATCAGTACGTAGTTGCATACTGCCTGGCTGGTAGACATGCTAACGCTGCATGAGTGTGTCTACCAGCCAGGCAGTGCACAGCTACGCAGTAGAGAGGAGGGAGGCGAGGGCAGGGGCCGGGGCGGGATGGAATCCCCGGGGCCGGACTTGCTCGCGTGCCCCGCCAGGACCGTGAGTGTGACAGGCAGCATCCCAGGATCTGCGTGCACTCGGGTCAGCCCCAGTCCCCGCCGGCCGGTTCCTCCCCTCCCAGCCCCACTCCCCACGGCCTCCTCCCGGCCAGCCCTGCTTCCCGCCGGCTGGTTCCTTCCCCTCCCCCCCAATCTTCCCCAGCCAGCCCCGCTCCTCCCGACCCGCCTTGCTCCCTGCCAGCCGGTCGTCCCCCTCCATCTTCCCCTGGCCAACCCCGCTCCTCCCGACCCCCTCCCAGCCAGCCCTGCTCCCCTCCCGGCCAGTTCCCCTCTTTCCCCCCTCCCTCCCCATTCTGAGATCAAGTGTGTCCAGTATTTTTTTGAAACCTATCTGGTAACCCTATATGTAATCAGTACCTACAAAGTTGAATTAAAGGAATGCAAAACGTAAGCCTGCTGTACTGACAATTTTGGAGCTAATGCAACATAGAAAAATGCTTGTGGATGGTTAGTTTTACATAGACAGAGGTTGTGTGCCCAATTCTCACCTTTACTCTCCCTTTCGGAGCACAAATTCTACCATATAGGTTTCCCACTTGGATCTAATCAGGCAGCATCATGGATAGATTCTGAAAAAGAGAGCAATGAGCATTCAGTCCCTCCAAAGAGTCAGGGATGGCCTGCAGAAGGGTACTATAAGGCCTGAGGCCCAGTGTTATGAACCTCCATACCTTGTGTAATGCAGTCCTGTATTTGTGATTCTAAATTGATTAGCTTTCTAGAAGGATTCTCCTGAGTGAAGAGGGAGCACTAATATTTGGAAGGCTTTGGAGCTCATATTCTTTGTTTATATCAATGTGTTTTAAAAATGCCCCTCTATTACAGCACTCTCCATCTGGGTAGAGTAGAGTAGAGCAAATGCGTGCAGCGTGCCATAAGAAAAAGTGGCTATAGTTTTACTCATGAAATAAACTTTGTAGGGAAACAACTATAGAAACCCATGGCTTTTATATTTACATAAATATAGAAACAGTTTCATCTTAACCAGGTAATTTTATAGCCAATGTGAATAACAGACAGTTCCTAGAATCCTTGTGGAGCTCATGAAATAATTTAAGATTAATCCTTTTTTAAAATTATTGAGTATGTCGGAGAAAAAAAATCCATTTTCAGCATAAAAGATGTGTTTGTCAAACCTAAGCAATGATTTTCCAGTTGCTGGCTTTTTCAGTTGTTCAGCCTCCTAATATTTCTGCCTGAATTCTTTCACGACAGAAGCAAATGAAAATTACACCGTGGTTTTTAGGTCTCTGTTCCCTGATTTTTGCTTGTCGTGTCATGAACTTCTTTGAAGCAATGAAATGGCAGCCCATCTCCCTGAGAGCTCTAGACAGATTTCTAAAGTTGTCTTGTTAACAGCTTGTCAGAAACCTACATTTCAGTCTCACTGAGTTTACATCATGCAAAAAAAAAGTTGCTGGAAATTATGATTTTTACAGGTTCTGACATTTTTCTAAAGAACTGAAATGCTCAAGGCTGCTCTCCCCCTTAGCAGGCTGTGGTGTTTGGGGTAATATTCTGCGTTGCAGCAACTGAACATCAGAGCAACATGCATTTTCTTCCCTTTTTAACATGTCCTTTGAATTATTTAAGGTATTTTGATGTAGGCTAGAATTTGTAACAAAGTCCTCCAGCTTTTATCCTAAAAAAATCAAAAAGACCGAGTCCCTCCCCCCTTTCTCCCTCCTCTATGCCCCGTTTTCTTTTCTAGCCCTTTTCCCCTCTCCCTTTTAATAAATGTTAGCATCATGAGACTGTCTTTTATGTTGTTCAGCATGAAATGACTTAGATGGGGTCTTCCGTGATTAATGTATGAGTGCTACAGAAAAGGGAAGGAGGGGAAAAAAGCAGTCCTTGAGGGATTGACCCTAAACTGCAGCAAATCAACTTCATTTTTGGAATGAAAAGAGTGAATAAACAGTATTTTAGTGTTGGTTCCTTGACCCAGAGAGGTAACAAAGCTCCCTCTAGCTGTCTGATAGATTCACACCTCATGAGAGGAATGCATCTTTCAGCCCCCGGGACAGAGTGGAGGAGGCTCCTTAGGAGGTGCTAAGCATTTTTAGAGCTAAAGCTGAGGCAGATTGGTGGATTAATAATGTGCTCTGCCTCCAAGGTACAATGTTCATTCTCCGCCCCTGCACCCCTTCCTTTCAGAGTGCAAATGACAGCTGTTGGTCACTTAACAAAATGTCCTCTTGATTGCTGCTTCACAACAGAGGCTCTCTCAGACCAAATAGCAGACAGATCATACAATGCATCATTGCCCCTCAAAATTAGTTATAGTGCTCAGGGCTACCCTTGGCTGCCACCACTAATACACTTTTGCTATTTTTCTCCTCCTTCTCCCTCCACTCCTCCCATTCCCCTCCTTCATGCATACAGACAAGGTCTCAGCATATACATCTGTAGTGCTCATAACCTCCCTTTTCCCTAGCCAAATGCTGAGGAGAAAAGGGGGAGAGAATTGCAGCCCTGAGGCTCAATCTGTTTCTTGCCCCTGTACTCTGAAGCCTGAGCTGGTCTAGCCATAGGGAGGCCCTGACTCATTTCATCAAACTGTCAAGGAGCCAGTGGAGCTAAGAGGACTCATTCCTGCCTGGGGCAAGTTCAAGTCAACATTCAATTTCCTTTTCTCCCTCTCTCCCTCTCCCCCCTACTCCTTTCTCTTAGCCAGTCTCTGTGTTGTGGATCTAAACTTCTCCCATAGCTGCAGCAGCTCATGGTTTCTTGCCAGCAGGAAGGACTTATGAGACCTTATAAAGAAGGACACAGTGGCAAAATTGCTGCAATAAATCAGTGGCCCGCTGACACTTGGCAGTAGCCTAATGTTTTGGCACTTTCTTTCCTGTGTACGCCTCAAGTCCCATTAGCAGGCTTTTCTGTCAGCTTGGCTCATGATAAAACTCCCTCTTCCTATCATCTTAAGCAAGCCCCTGCAGACTTGAGTCTGATGCCAGACTTAATAGGAAACAACACCCCTACACACACACATTCACAACCATGGCCTGGTGTGTGTAGCAGCACATCCCTGCTGCTCCGGAGAATTTATTTGGGGGGTTAGGAAAAGGAACAAGAATACATTTATTTAAAAATGTATAGTATTTTACTTCTGCTTTTAAACAATACAAAGTTTTGGGCTTCGTGTTTCCAGCAAGCTGGCCATTACAAGGAAAACAATGTGTTTGTAAATGGTAACACCATATTGTGACCATCTTGTGCTACTGTAGGTGTATGAGTTATGCACATGTCTACACATGAGTATTGAAAAAATTACTACTGGGAGTGCAATGCGAATGAGGAGTATCAGGATAATGCCCCCCACACGTCTCCAGAAATGTTCAAATGAAGAAGGCAGTGTTTATTTGTTAGACTAGTGAGTGAAAATCTACAAAAGGTGCAGGTTAAGGTGAGCTGGTTTTATTGTTCTGAGCCGTTTTCTGAGCAAATCTGATCTCCTCCATTCCTGTTTCAACTTAATAGACAAACATGCATACACACAAACTCAGAAAACTTATCAATAAACCACAAGCCTAAACTGCGCACACCTTTCTAGTCCAGGCACTGTCACATCATTGTGAAAATTAGACCAGGTCTACAGTAGGAGCATTTTGCCAGTATAAGTATTACAGTACGGGCAAAATCCTGTACTTCTCCAGAATAAATGTGTCTACAATAAAGACTTTGGCCAATAGTCAGGATCACACCTCTGATCTAACTATGCCAGCAAAAGTTTGTAGTTTAGAATGCGAGAGTAACCAGATGGTTTTGTCCCTACAACCAGTTCTCCATACAACACCGGTCTGGAAGCCGCCATGGCAATGCAGATGGTCTGTCACGAGTATATTGCATGACAACCCAAGTTGCTCAACCCCAGTGTGTTGAGCCAGGGTGGAGGTGGGGGGAATATGTGACAGGCTCAGAACAGAAGGCTATAAAAAAGTAGTGGAGGGGAGATCTATGAGCCTCAGACTGAGGAGATCCCTGCTCCCAGAGTAACAGGTGGGGCTAGTTTAGAATAAGGGGCAGTAGAACACCAGGGGCTAATTGACCAGGCCTGCCAGCCTAGGCCAGTTAGGACACCTGGGAGGAATTAAGAAAACCAGTTCAGACTGACTATAAAAGAAGCTGGCCTGGAGTGGTAGGTGTGTGCAGCTGGGAGTAGGAGGAAAGGAACTCATCACCACAGAGAAGGAAGGCGTGGAGAAGTAGCCCAGGGATTTTGGAGCTCTATTATAACTGGTGTGGGGAATTCACATGAGCAGCCTGGGCTGGAACCCAGAGTAGGGGGGGGGCCTGGGTCCCTCCCCCCCGCAGCAACACCCACCTCCCCATTTCCACTTGAGGGAAAAGGAGTGTGAAGTTTATTCTCTGTTTTACCATACTCTATCTATCCAATGATAAAAAGAGCTCAGCAAATTAAAGCCCTGGGCATGGTGCCTAAAACTATCGACTGCTGTGAACCTCTGAGGCAAGCAAATCCGCCTGGACCCACCGAGTTTTCGTAGGAGCTTTGTCACAGTATCTAATTATATATTATTATTTGAATTATCTCATTTCTATTTAAATGTCTTCTGAACCAATTGCAAGAAAAAATCATATGTCCTCCTTTTCCAGTTGTGTGTATGGTGTGGTGGTAAGGGTTAGTGATTTGTTTTCAGTTCACTGCAGAATGAAGTTAATGCTAGTTTTCAATGCCAGCATTAATTCAATTTATGACAAAACATGGCCTTCCCCATCAGTATATTTGCTCATCCTTCTTAAGATCCTTAGTTCCTTTTTTCTCTTTTATCAAACTTATCTGTACAGGCTTGAACATACTAGAATGTTTCACTTCTGAAATTATTCCGAGTCCATCTTTAAATCAGTGAGGTATCCAACTTTGGTGTGCTCATCACATGGAAGAAGTCAAGGATGCATGTGGTAGGGGTTTTAACCAGGTCACGACTTCATTAATCAAATTACATCCAAGGTTCCCATTAGGAGACAGTTCAAAGCAGTCACTTGTACCCAGTTGAGCATTTGCCAATTCTTTGGCTGCCCCCACCTGTGCGGAAGCCAAATCACCATACTAGGAAGGTCTATGGATGCCTCTGCCTGCCTGCTAACAATCCTCCCCTTTTGGGGGTTGAGGTGAGAGGAGGGCCTTGACCCCACCTCAGTCAGCACTGCCATCAATCATTCCACAACCCTGTGATAGTGTCCTGGCCCCTGGTTCACATTTGCCCGCATTGAGTTAGACATATTTCCCCCATCACTTAAGGAAATGCCCGCAGGATTCCCACTGTTACCTTTTTGGATTTGGTACCTAAATCAGCAAATTTGTGCACTGGGCACCTGCTACAAGGAGCTGCCAGCATCAGTCTGGCTGTCTCCTCTTGGAAACAGGAAGTGGTCCTGAGCACAAGGCTCCCTTTTGTAGCTCCAGATCACTTGCCAAATTAGATTCCCAGCATTTCCTAGAAGTTCTGTTGAGGCTGGAAATCTCTCATGGAGCTATCATATCCTTTTATGCCCTTTTCCATGACAGAAGCCACCAAATTCACCTTTTGCTAGGCTTATAGCTCCTGTTACTCCAGCCTGAGGCCTTGAACAATGAGGCAGAAAACACAGGGCTATCAAAACTATTCCCTGCCTGAACTCACCAACCTTTGCACAATAGCCATGGAAGAAGGTTGAGATCCTGCACTCTGTAGAGGCCTTGTCTCTAATTGCTCTGGCAAGATAGAGGGGGCAGATAATAGGGCATAGGGAATTGTGGGATTACATGTAGGAAGGGTAGAAAGCCACCACTTTTACCCTGTGAAGCAACCTCTGCCTCATCTTCATTCTGACTTTGCATGGATGAGATTGTGATTTCCACGTTGATTTAACAGCCGGTTTTGCATTCTCCTTCCAGTAGTTCTTCACTGTAATCCCTCTGTTTGTTTCTCTTCTTCATATCCTGCTAGAACGTTCACTTTCTTTAGCCTCATTTGGGACAGGAGGATGCGGAAGCACATATGACCTCTCTGAGAGTTAGTTCCATTATATTTTTCTTTTCCTAGTAGGAAGGCCTCTGACTCCAACCTGTCATTGGAGGGAACTATTTACAAACTGTTAGGCAATTAGAGTCTGCTTTGCAAACATTCTTGGTGGAATTAAGAGGCAATTGGCAAAACTCAGCAAATAATCCCTTTAGAAACCTTTATCAACACACTATAATGGGCTGTTTACAGTTTTGCTTATAGACCAGGAGTGTTAACAGGCCCTTAGGAATATCCAGGTAATTGAAGCTTTTGTTTTTCAGTGAGCCCCCATAGCTGTCTACAGTTGCCATTCTTCGCATTTCTTTAACTTTGTATTTTGACAAGGGCTTTTATCCCATTGACAACAGCTGCGTGGGAGGTAAAGCTGTGGAGAGCTGCTGCTTTTTTCTCTCTCTCCTCTGCAGTTGACATTCCTCAGGCAAGGTTTGTGTGAAAACTGGTTGTGTGACTTACACCATCTTCGCCATGGTTTGCTTGTTCTTTTGAGAGTACCTCAGGAACCCTTCCCGTCTTCCAAGAACACCCTTTTCTCTATAGATCCCTGGGAATCCTCTGGGCCAACTTAAGTTTCCCACTTACTTAATTATTAATCATTTAAACCTCTCAACACAAAAGATAAGCTTCAGTCTTTCAATTTTGACCTAAGGACCTCTCCTTTATAGGGGAGCGGAAAAAGGGCAAAAGAATACTCAAGTGTGTTATTTGTTACCACAGAAACTAAAGTGATCTATTGAAATCCATTTTTGGGGGGAATGGAGGGGCAGGAAGAAATGACACTGGTTTTGTTTTTCATGTATGTTTCCAGGTAGAATTGCTTTTGCTATAGTTGCTTCTTGTGTCCACTCATGCACATTCAGCAACTTGAGAGTTCCTTTTTCTTAAATATGTACATGAATGTGAGTTTCTTTAAATGTTTAAGGAAAAATCCCATAAAATTAGTAAGTTTAATAGCTTGACTTTTCACTGGAGTTGGCCATTCATTTCTTTTGAGAATGGGTGGCAGCTGGAGGAAAATCAGTTTGAACTTATTGCACACTAGGGATGTGAACGTGTACACAGTTAACCAATGAACCTGAGCTCACTGGTTAAGTCTCACGGTTACATGCACCCTGCCTCCTCCCCCCCACACAGGGAAGGTGGGAATGGGTGCATGTGAAAGCCAGTTCCCTGTGTGTACTGGTTCCTGCAGAGTCGCCTGCCCCCTGCTGTTCCTGTCTGTCCCTGTGTGTAAATGCATAACCACTAAAAATTTCAGTAGTTACATGTTTACAAAAATAAACACATTATAACATTCCTTTTACACACCCTCCATTTTCTAGAGCTTGAATTTGTTTTTACAGTCTCCATTTTCCAGATCATTCTATACTGATCAGGAGTCCAAATCATAAACAGACAATGAAAATTATTTCCTGTACACTGTTGCATTCTTTTAGCTCTATTAGCAGTTTGATGATTCATATGTTTAAATAAATTGGGAGTTCTCTGGGCTTCTTTCTTTGTAGAATCATGGAAATTAGAGCCCAATTTCTACAAAAGACCAAGAACCTGTATAAATTTGCTGATTTGAATAGTTCCAGAGAAGTCAATGTGTCTATTCATATGAGTAAATCTGATGTACGTTTAAGTCTTTGCAGGATGGAAAGATATGGGAAAAGAAAGCTAGCCTCTCTCATATGGTCAATAATATAAGCAAAGTACATTGTTGCTTATTGTCCAAAATAGTCCACTTAAAAGCAGCATCTTGCATTTGGATTTTTCCAGATGCAGCCAAATTTGCAAACAGACCTTCACCTATATAGTGCCGTACAGGTTTTTCCAATTGCAGGATCAGAACCTTAATGTTTAAACTAAGTAAAATATAAATTAAAATTGAATTAAAACCTTTGCTTTCCTTTTCATTTTGAAATAATTAGAGCATGTTTTCAGATCCTGAATTAAAAAACATATCCTCAGAAAGCAGATGTTTGTTTCTTTTGTATGTCTGTTTATAAAATGTTGAGTCTAGTTGTGATGGTTCACTTGTTTTTTACAGCTTTCACTTATCTATGCCAGGCAAAGTTGTGTGTTGCACAGAGCAAAATTAGACATCTAAATAAGGCTATTCTGCACCTTCTGCAAGCCATCTGTAATGGATTTGTATACTCACTATGGCTGTGAGAGTTTTCCAAATCTGTAGTAAGCAAATAAGTTTCCCTTAAAGTTCTTTTTTCCCCTTAAAGCACAGATAAGACTTTTAAAATTTTCTACAGTGTTGTTTTCTTTTTTTCAACGTATATGTTGCTCAGCTATAAATAGACAGACAACCTTGAATATTCAAAAGCCTGTTACACTTATAATCTTCTAGAAATCATTAGATTTTGATAATAATCGATATTAACATTTCAAAAACAATTTTTAAATCTTATTGCAAAAACATTTGAACTAAACTTCCAAGTTTAGAAAGGCTTTTATGTTGCAAATCTATGAAATATCTTGACTACTGGGCAAAAATATATCAACTTTAAATACATTTTAAATAATTTTTTAAACAATAAAATAAGACTTTTTCTCAGCTTGGTTAATTAGAATTTGTATCTAATGCTAGAATTTGTATCTAAAAAAACCTTCTTATTGCTTCTGAGGTATAAAATTTATAAACAATAAGTTGAAATTACTTCATTAGTCTGTATGTATACGTTTTAACTTACATTTAGAGCAAAGTGATAAGCTGTCAGCCTGGAAAGTCCCACCTCTACAGAATCAGTACAACGTAGGATATCAACAGTACATCCTGCCCTCGACTATCTCTCAGGTTTACTTCAAACTTGTTTTGTGTTAATGTTTGGGCCCTACTAAAAGAGAGAAATTTTCTTGAAAATTCTGTCCGTTACTTGAACCAATTAATCCACACTAAGATAGATTTGGAGCATATGAGGTATTGCCACTGCTTCAGCCACTGATCATTTATCTATCACTTGAGGTCTTTAAATCAAGATTGTGTGTCTTTCTAAAAGATACACTATAGTTCAAACCACAAGTTATTGGTCTAGGTGTAGGACATATCTCTGGTTTGTGTTGTGCAGGAAGTCAAACTATATGGTCATAATAGATTCTTCAGTGTTTAAAACCAATGAATCTACTAATTCCATCTCAATGCAACTGTAATTGACACAGCAGTCAAAACAATAGCTACAGTGACGTGTAGACAGGGCCATAAGTTTGAAAAGATCATTCAGTGTTTTGGGTCCATTCATTGTGTACACCTATAACACAGTAATGCTGTAATCATAAGTTGCAGTATCCCTTCTGTCTTAGGCCTGGGCTTCACCCGAAGAGATAACTGCCAGATGTGTACAGCTTTGTAGTGAGGATCTTTCTAAAGTCAGCAATCCTCTAGGGCAGTGTTTCTCAAAGCGTGGGCTCCGCGAGACATCTCCAGGGGCTCCACGAGGTTGACAAACTGGAAACATCAATAGGTACAACACATACAATCAGTGGACCGCTGGGGCTCCGCATAAATTTTTACGCATATAAAGGGCTCCGGAGCCCAAAAAGTTTGAGAACCACTGCTCTAGGGATTCAAATGGGTGTCTCTAGCAAAATGATTTTGTCTGTTGACCTTAAAACATTATTTGGAAACTGCAACTCTCCAGAAGGGACAGTAACTCCAATTTATTTGTTTATTTTAGTGCATTTCATGAAAGTTAGGCTACCTCTACACTACAGCCTGAATCAATGTTCTAAGATAGATCTTCTGAAAGTTGCTTTAGCAAGTCTAGTTAAAACCCATCAAATTGCCCGCGGATTGCTCTCCAGTCAATCCTGTTACTCTACCCGGACGAGAAGAGTAAGGGTAGTTGACAGAAGAGCTTCTCCTATCGACCCTTCCCGCAGTGTAGAGCCCACAGTAACTTGACTTAGGGCATGTCGACTATTTCATGTAGCTGTATTTGCATAGCTTAAGTCAATTTTCAGTGGTAGTGTAGATGTAGCTTTAGCAAGATTAGTTTCAGAGGATGAAAATGAAGAGGTCTGACAAAGTGTTTTTTACCCATGAAATCTTATGCTCAAATAAATCTGTTAGTCTTTAAGGTGCCACAGGACTCCTCATTGGTTTTTTGCAAGATAAATTGAAAAGTATAGCATGTGGGAAATTATTTGTGCAGGCTGGTTCTTAACAAAGTTCTTCCTTAGTGAATTTTTAAATATGTTGAAAAATGGAGGCACTGAGAATGTAGGCTTCCATCTAGCAAAGCTCTTAACCATGTGTAGCATAAGAGAGGTTCAATAGACATTGGCTTCCTGTGGGTTTCTGAAGATAACCATGACAGTGGTAGTGATTTCATAAACTGAAGTTTGAAGATGTTCAAATCACAAATGTATTGCAGCCTCCCACCCTTGCCCCTGCGACACACGCACACATACACATATAATAAATAAATAACTGGAAGGGACCTTGAGAGGTCATCGAGTTCGATGGTTCGATAAGCACAGCTCTTGGAGGGAACAGGGTTGCATAATCTCAGTTTACTGTAGTTTTAGGTTTGTTTCTTTCCAGAATTTCAGTTTTGCCATGCATGGCTCTTGCAGCAGCACAGGAATCTTACAGCCTGTATTTTCCGTAGATCCATAGATTCCAAGGCCAGAAGGGATTATGTAGTCTGACCTGCTTCTGTACAATGCAGCCCATAGAACTTCTCTACATAAATTCTAAAGCATATCTTTTGGAGACAATTCAATCTGATTTTAAAATGGTTAGTGATCGAGAATCCTGCATGACCATTGGTAAATTGTTTCAGTGGTTAATTACATTTACTGTTGAAAATGTACACCTTTTTTCCAGTCTAAATTTATCTAGCTTCTATTTCCTGTCATTGGATCAAGTTGTTCCCTTTCTCTGCTAGATTGAAGAGCCCATTATTAAATATTTGATACCTTATTGAAGTGTACTGCTTTTAAAAGAATCACATTCACCTTGGTTGATTTGATTCTCAAACGCAGTTGACTCTTAGAAGTGTTATATCTTAGTTAGTGTAGGAATTATTTTGTTCCAGTGTTTTTATCACTGTATGCAATTGATTCTTATAAATGGAGTACACTATATATATCAAGGAACCAAGGTATTTAGCTTTTAGGAGTTAACTGAATGATTGAAACTTAAGGGCATCTGAAAGTTTAACCAAGTATGTACTTTCCTAAGATTCTTTCTTTCTAAAAAGCTAAAGTGAAAATAGGGTTGCATAAACCTAGAGTAGGCTGTTAGGGATGACCTAAAGTGTCCTGGAATAGATTAGTAGCCCCATATCCTATTGAATTGCTTACATTTTTATACTTTAAAATAGATTTGCGGCTCTTCTGGATTTGCATACAAGGTTTAGGGGTTGAAGCACTTAATTGGCTATCACTGATCTACCTGTAGCACCACATTCCCTGCAGAATGTTCCCTGGTGGTTAATCTAAGCACTGCCCATGGTTACTGATGGAAGTCTAGGTCTCTGCGCAATAGCATCACTAAACAGGGACCAAATCAGTAGTGACCAAGATTACCAATTCTTTTGCTTTGAATTCTTATATCTTCAAAACTGTGATAGACACAAATGCACATATTGTTTTAAAACTGTGGCAATAGTCATTGGAAAGACACTGAAAATCAGGAGAGGCGGTTACAATTTTAAAAAAGTATATTTTCGGCATAGTTGAACTTATAGTCAAAAGTTATTGACCTTCACATCCACATGTTTTTAGATAGAAATGTTACTGCAAAAAGTAAGGTGGGAATGAGCTTTAGATTGGAAACCTGTGGCAGTCTTAATTACAGAATAATGACAGATGAATACCAAAGTTCATAATGTACTTTCTGCTTAACAAAAAATACAGAGTCATAGGATCTCTCTGGCACTTGGGGATGACCACTTTATATATCAAAAGGAAAAAGAAATGTCATTTCTAAGGCTAACCACAGAAAGGCAAGGGTGTCCCAGCATAACTGTGTGGTGTAGCACAATGTTCCAATTAAAATGACATATTATACAATAAGGAACAATTCTCCTTCTTTGGAGATTAGAAGATGGGGACTAGATGACCTCAGAAAAGGTTTCATTTTCTGACTTCTATAATACACATGTGCAGATTTCTTGTGGCCATTTTCCACTTTTGCAGTTTGCCATACTTGAGGTGCACAGTCTCAGCTTGTTCACCCCATTGATCCCATTAAAGCATTTCACAACATAGATTCCCACCCTAACATCTGTTTACAAATGTGTGCTGCAGTACCCACACATGGTGCACTAAAACCCCAGTGGAATCCAGAAGCCCCACAGCAGCTCTACATTTCCACTCTGTGTGGGTTTGTTTCTAGCTTGCAAATGTAAATCCTTCCACCTCTGGCCAATGAAATCCATACGCCCCTACACACTCAGAGCTCGTATTATCTTGCCATCATGAAAATGAAACATTCTGTTTTCAGAAACGGTACAAGTTCACTCTGAAACTCTCCAAAGAAACGCTTTTCAACTTGGGTTTGCAATCTCATTTTAAGCTAAACTATTTAAAATAATTTATTTTATATATATATAATATTTAAATTACCATAATGGGTGCCACAAATCTTATTTTGAAACTGTTGCCACTTTCACAGTTTCCTCATTCAGTGTTAAAGTACTTGTGAAACTAGAGGCATCCATAGCTTTGTTGGTGCATTGCCAGAGTTTTGAATGGAGAAGAGGCCAAGATCCATTCTGAAATATTCAGGTGATGTCCAGTGGCCATTGCAACACATAACTGATCGTCTCAATCGATTACCACCCACTTTGTAAGAGCATCTAATTCAACTATGAGCAAATTGTATTTTTTTTAAAGAGAAAAACTTTCTATTTATTTGCTTTTTAAATTTATGTTTGCAATGTAAACTGCATACAATGAAAGTGTACTCTCTGTTCATTGAAATGTTGATTAAGCAGCCACCTGAAAAATTTTAGATGATGATGCAGGAGTTTCATTTATATACAGATATTTCATGAAGCCTTTTCTCTCTTTCTTTAATCTGCAGTGTGACAGCGAGAGTGATAATGACGATAAGGTAAGACAGAATTCCCTTTTTTCCATATGCTTCACCAGCTTGGAAGTTCCCCTGCATCACATAAAAATGAATCTAGCAATAACATATCTTCCTTTATCCTTCATGTGAAATTTAGAAATATCAGTAACTGAATGAAAGAACTTTGTGTCTACTTCAGAAAATTATAGTCTCAGACATTCCCCTAAGCCGGGGTTCTCAAATTGTGGAACAGGACCCCAAAGTGGGTCATGATGCTGTTTTAATGGAGTTGCCCTCAGTGCTGGCATTAGACTTGAGGGGGCCCAGAGCTGAAGCTGAAGCTGGGCAGTGGAGTTTAGGCTTTGGTCCAGACCTGGTTGGTGGGTCACAGGTTTTGGCTTCAGCCTGGGGGCAGTGGGGCTTGTGCTTTGGCTTTGGCCTTCCCATCTGGGACAGCAGGGGTTGGTTGGGCTCAGGCTTCCATCTCACCTTCTGGGGTTGTGTAGTAATTTTTTGGTCAGAAGAGGGTTACAGAAGTTTGAGAACTGCTGCCCTAGACTTAGATACACATCTGAGCTTTGTGCTATACTTCTTGCTTAATGTGCCAGGGCTTAGTAAGATGGAAGTCACTGTGCTGGCACTATCTTTTTGTTTTGGAGACAGACTTCCCTGATAACTCCTCAAGAGACAATATTTTATTTATAATAACCCTGGAACATGTCAGTTTTGTAATGAGTTTAGAAGATGGACAACTGAGTTTAGAAGATGGACAGTTTAGAAGATGTACTGTCTGTGAGGATAGGTAACTGTCAGGAAGTATTTTGTCATGTTGCATGCATATTTATCACACAGCAATGATTTTTTTGTCCTTTTTGTTGATACAGTGTTAGACAGTGGGAGGTTATAGGCATGTGTTTTGATATGTTTTGTAGAAGGGCTTCTTGTTTCATTCCCTTGACTTGCATTCTTGTGCTTCACCTTTGTAATGAAAACAAACCAACCCCCACTGGAAGCAGCAGCTGCAACATGCTTTTGAACATCAAGCCCTTTGTCTGTACTATAAAGTTTTGTCCTTAATACCTGCCTTTTGAGAACAAAACCATGAGAACATACTCATTGCAATGGGATTTTTGTCAGGAAAACTCCATTTTGCAAACAAAAAACTTCCACCCCTATGAGAGACTTGTTTCTTTTCCCCTCCTTTTGTTGTCCACAAAGAGACAGTATGGACCCTGCTGTTTGTTTTGTCAATAGAACTAGCTTTCCCTAGTATCCCACAATGCCTGCCCTGGTGGCTAAGCTCAGCTTTGATCTCTGCTGCCCTATAGCCATATACCTCCCCTCCCCCTTTCAAAGCTCCAGGAAATATCTGACAGTATCTGAGAGAGCTGCACCCTTTGGGGAACAAACAAAGAGCAAAATTATTGGACTACTCCTGTTCTGCCCTGCGCTAAAAACACCAGCAAGCAAATAGCTGCTGCAGGGGGAAGGAAACAGGCTGCTGTGCTGCTTTGACATTCTTCAGCACAGATTGTTCAGAGAGCTACTCATGATGCCACTTCCGGCATCTGAGGAGGCTGTGGGACAACTGAGGAGGAATCCCAAGATGCTCAGGGATCAGCTCTGCCTTCCCACAACATGTCACTGTGGGATACATACCCACAGTGCATTGCTCACATTGCCAATGATGGTGCCTCCCAGTGTGGACTTGATCTGTTGACCGAGGGAGCAAGTGTGATCTGGTGATTTTTGTTTTGTCGACTTTTAGCTGTTGACATAAGCTCTGTTGACAAAACTTAGTCTTCAGCATCCCCATAACTGTCTGTTTTAGCACTATGCACTCCACTATCACTTAGTCTTATGTTAAACCTTCATTAAACCCTTTCTGTATTTTAAATTTCCATACCCTTATATTCATGCATGAGAATCAGCAACATGCACAGACTCCACTGGATCAGCATTACATATGTAAAGGTTGAATTCTGAAATTCCTTATCCTGTTTGGAAGCACATCTCCCTGTAAACATAAAAAGAAGTGAATTCAAGATGTTGCACTAAAAGTTATTGCTAACTTAATTTTTTGGTTTTTTTTCTTGGCATGGGTTTAGAACTACAAAAATGTGTGCTGCTCTTCATTTTTTCATTGTACAGTAACTCCTCATTTAATGTTGTATTTATATTCTTGAAAAATGCAACTTCAAGCAAAATGATGTTAAGCAAATCCAATTTCTCCATAAGAATTAACTCCCCACCCCATTTACATTAAGTTCCAGGGAATAATTTTTCCAGACAGAAGACATTACATGCATATACAGTATAAATTTAAAAAAAATTAAAACAAACTATTTAATTCTATACTCAGCATTTGTGGTTGTGAAGCCTGGTTGAGGAGGTTGGGATGGTGAATTGTTTGGCTGCTACTGTTGCTATTCTTACTAAACTTTCCCAACTTGAAAAAAAAAAGCACACCCAGAGATTGTTGTTTTACTTTCCCTTTTTTATATTTTTTTATTTTTATTTTTGGCAGATTTCTTTGTAGCATTTCATTACATGATCAACTCCCCCCTAATGACTTTGGAATTGCATTCTCTTTTAGGCTCGTCGTTATTAAGGATTTATAAGTCAGCTTCAGTCATTTGGAAAGCTTCACAAAGATGTTTGGCAGTCAAATTTTGATGGGTTGGTTCTTCTTTTTGGAGAATGAGTCTCCATCCCTAGTGGAGTCTCCATCCCTAGAGGTGTTTAAGTCTCGGCTTGACAAAGCCCTGGTTGGTTGATTTAGTTGGGATTGGTCCTGCCTTGGGCAGGGGGCTGGACTTGATGGCCTTCTAAGATCTCTTCCAGCTCTACGGTTCTATGATTCTATGATTCTTCCATTGCTCTTGTCACTTCTAGTTGTATAAGGTCTTCATTGCTTATCTCTTCTATGTGTGATTGCAGAAGTTGTGTAACATTGGCTTTTTCCACCTTATCAAAACCCACTTTCTTGACCAAGCCAAGGATATCTTTCTTCATAGTGGGGACAACTTCTTTAAAACCTTTTTAGTCATTGGCACATTCAGGCCACCACTTCCCCCACACACCATTCATGCATGCTTGGGTAACTTCAGCCCAGGTGTCAATGATGCTATTGATGCACTTGAGGATGTTGTAATCATGCCAAAATTTCCAAATCATGGGCTTGCCTTCCCCGTTGGACCCTCTAATGCAGGGGTCACCAACCAGTAGATCGGGATCCACTGGTAGATCTTGGAGCCTCTGACAGGTGCTCAAGAGTCTATCAAGCTGCCCCCTCCCCCCACTGCTGCTCATCTCCTGCCCTTTGCCTTGGAGCTGGGGAGCCTCCTGCTTTCTGGGATTTTTTAGCTGCTGCAGTATTAGCACTTCCCACCTCACTGGACATCTTGATGTTATGCAGGTGGAAACATCTCTTAAACCGATCAAACCATTCCCCACTTGCCAAGAATGTCTCCGTCTGTGATTGTTCACCTTGGTGGCTATTCAAATTATCATATAAATTTTTTGCCTTAGCTTGCATCACTAGCAAACGTAGAGGTGTTTTCCACACTGAGAGGAGACACTCTATTTTTTCCATCAAAGTACTTCTTGATCAATTTATTTTAGTAGCACTAAGCAGTGTCACACACTGAGCAGTAACCTTGATGTTAACAGCATTATTCCAAATCATTCTTATAGTGGTTGGAGTAAGACCTAGAGTGATGCTAATGTCTACCACACGTTCACCTGCATCAGAACACCTTAAAACATGAAATTTAGCTCCCAGATGAATGATTTGCCTTGTTTTCTCACTGCTAGTGGTACTACTGCTGCTAGGCACTCCATTATCACATGCTGGGCATTTTTGACTCATGATTCTGGGTGATATTGTTACAATCACAATGAGCTAGAAATGTTCAGGGAATATTGTATTTGTACTGACACAGTGTAAACGATCTATAATCTCTATAGTATAATGTCTGTTGCTTATAGTAGTTTCTGACCCAATCTGCAGGAAGAGTCATATGTAGCCCCTTCACCATTACATTTAAAACAGACTTAAACAGGGCCACTGAGCAATGTCATATGTCAGTTCCTTGAGCCCCTCCTGTTTCTTGCTCAGGCATGTTCGCAACATGTTTCCCCAAATCTCCCTGCAGTCACTCATCAGATGGTTGTCTGGGGACCTGCTCATGAGCTCCCTGAGCTTTGTCTAAAGCAACCATGTTGATATCAGGAAGGATATTGCTGAGGGAATGCCTTGCTGCTAAATGATGAAAAACCTCAACACCTATTGATTATGTGGCCTCACACTCTACAAGGCAGCACAGAGGGAGGCAGGAGGAAGGAGACACAATAGATGCAGGGCAGTTGCTGCAAAGATTTCCTTATGGAAACTGAACATGATGATGAACCTACGCTACCCCGCTAGAGCATACCACTCCCTCCTCTGGAGGGCACATGCACGTGCTATGCTACAGTCTCTTCAGCCTGGAGTGATTGCACTTATGCAGCATCGATCAACTATTGAAAGGGAAAGAATTTGATAAACCCATGTCATTCTCCATGGTAATCTGCTCCTCTACTGGAATCCCTGTGGATTTAGGCTAGGACTAGTTATGGAGTCAGTTTCACTTGCAGGTTCTTACTTTCACAGGAGCCCGGTTAGAGGACTGTCATGGGGCAACCTACTCTGGAAGGCCCTCAAGCTTATTCTCCCTTGCAGCCTACCCACCAGGCTCCCTACATGTGTCCTTATAGCAGGGTTACTATGGCCTGTTGGCCAGAGTCCATTACTCAATCCCCTCCTATTGGAGTAATACAGTCCCAAAGCTGAAGTTCATGTGTGGGCCCTCATAGCAAGGTTAATACGGCCTGACGGCCAGAGTCCATTCCTCAGTCCCCTCTCATTAGGGGTAATACGGCCCAGTGGCCAAAGTCCATACATGGGCCCTTATAGCAGGGTTAGTATGGCCTTGAGGTCTAGTTCACCGGCTTAAAGGCACTGTTTGCTCCCTCAAGCCAATTACAGAGGGGTAGGGAGACCTGGGTCCTCCCACTCAACTGTGTCCCAGCCCAGGACCCTGTAGGCAGTGGCTGGGGCTGCTGCTTCCCTCAGCGGGGAATCCTGCCGCAACACACTGAGTGCTCCGGGCAAACTCCCCAGCCTGGGCTTCTTCCTATGGGGATCTGGTGGATGCCTTCCTTGTCATCTCCCCGCGATCCAATGTCCCTGCAGGTAGCACCTCTTGGCCTGGCTGCCACTGGAAGGTCTGGTTCACTCTTTCTCTCTGGGGCTGCCCCAGCATCTCCTTCCCCTTCAGCAGTCAGCCCTGACTGAGCTGCCCCAGGGCCTTTCATAGTCTGGTTCCACTGGGAGCATGTCCAGCAAGGCTGTGGGGAAGGGGCCCTTTCAGCCAACTGGTCCCAGTTCACTCCCTGCTCTTCAGTGCGGAGTTGATATACCCCATCACAAGGACCAAAGACCTGTCTTCCAGGGTCTCCTGGAAAAACCAACCCTGCTGTACTTCCCAGTAATAAACATGCACTCAGCACCGGAGTAATACTGCAACCAATATAGCTGTGACTGTTGTAAGATGGGGAAAATGTTTGCTGCAGGGCTGCGTCCTTCCTTGCTGTGTACGTGCAGTGGCAGAGAGATGCAGCAGTCAATGAAGTGACTGGCAAAGGTCTTGTGCGTTTCACAGCACTTTATGGGAGCGGGATCAGGTTCTGTGCATGCCTACGCCACTTCTCCTTCATGCTTAAGCAAAGCAGGTGCTGGAAAACTATTAACTTTCTTTGGATGGGCTGCCACCCCCTGTGTTCTTACTTTCCTGCCATGGGATGGGGAGGAGCGGATGGAACGTTGTGTTGGCAGGCACAAGAAAGCAAGGTGAGGCCATCATTGTGCACCCCCCACAGCTGCTTTGCAAGTGGCTGGTGGCCTTGGGCGGAGCATCTGCAAGTGCTCAGAGTAGCCCCTATTCCTGAGAATGGAGGAGATTTTTTAGCAGCTGGGCCATTAAGCGATGGTGAATTGCTGGGGAATAGCATGCACATGGACTGTGTTTACAAACATAGTTGGGAGGCCCCACCTTCACCCATCCTGGCATAGCCTAGCAAGAGAGGGGGCTCCCTACAGCACTCCCTGTCTCTGGCTTCAGGCAATGAGGCAAGCAAGGAGGTGGAATATGCCACAGTAGGCTAAGAAGTGTCTTTAGCAGCAGCAGCTTCTCCCATTGCAACTGAGATATAAAATGCTGATGCTTGCTTAATCCCTGGTTCTGCCCCAGGCCCAACCCCAATCCACCCTGTTCCCTAAGGACCCATCCCACCTCTTCCTGCCCCAAATTTATCCCATTCTTCCTGGCCTCCGAATGCCACAAAACAGCTGACTCTGGAAGGCAAGAAGAGCAGGAGGAGCGGGGCGCTGATCCACAGGTCCCACTGATGGGCAAGAATGCTAGGGGGGCAAAGCAGGGCTCACTCATTTGCTCAGACAGTCTCCCTTCCAGAGAATCCTGCAAACAGTGGACAAAGCAGGCAGCAGCCAAACAATATTATAATGTAACATTGCACAGCCCTAAAGAGGCATATTCTCTAATGCAGGGATCGGCAACATACCGCATGCATGCCATGAGTGGCACGCAAGATGATTTTGAGTGGCATGCAGGGAGCCTGCACTGCCGCTTAAGCCACGAGACTGCAGCACCAGCTCCAAAGGGGCAGGTGGGGAGGTGAAGAAAGCAAACTCATCTCCCCTTTTCCCCACTCCCCCGGTGCAGGCTGCAGAACTACATGTGGAGGCATGCCATCCTGCCCCCCTCCATGGAAAGACCCTGCCTGCCGCTGGATGTCCACCTCAGTTGCTCCTGTGGAGCAGGCTGCAGATTGGGCTGTGCGGGGTCTAGCCGGGTGGGACAGGCTCTGATGGTGCACAGGCAGCTGGCATCCTCCCCCTTCCCTGGCAGCAGGTTAGTCTGCGCTGCACCCGGTGGTGGTGGGAGGAGGCAGCGCTGGGGCTGAGGTACAGACGCAGGTTGGGACTCGAGATCCTTCGGGGCTTTTCATCCATAGGGACTCAGTCTGGGGGCACGCAGATACGTAAATAGAGTAAATAAGTTAAATCTTGGCATGCCACTTCTGAAAGGTTGCTGATCCCAGCTCTAATGGTTCTTCTTTGAAGAGTGTGCCTATGGGTGCTCCACCTTTAGGTATGCCAGCGCCTCTGCTTCTGTGATCGGAGATTTGAGATAGCAGTGCCTGTGGTCAGCTGTGCATGCGGGATGCCGGTGCGTGAGCTCTGAAGCAGCTACTCTGCATGCGCAGTCACCTCCTCAGTTCCTTCTCAACTGCCGCTGGCTTCGGTTGCAGCTCAGCAGTCGCCCACATACTGTAGATAGACAACTGTTACCACAGTTACCGAATTTGCTTATTAGTTAATAGTCATTAGTTCTTCTTACCTCTGTAGCCATAGTTAAAAAAAAAAATTTCTCTTCACTTACACTAATAGAAGAGAAGTAGTTAGAGAACTGAATCCTCAGAGACACTAATACACGCTAAAACCTTGCCTTCCTGGAACGTGCCTGGCTTGCCCGGTTCTAAAAGGTGCACAAGCTGCAGGCTGTCCATTTCTATTTCTGAAGGGCATGAACAATTAAAATGATTCATATGGAGAAAAAGATTCGGCTGACTTCAGACCCTGAGCACACCACTTCACCCAGGCAGTCATCCTCTGGGGAAGCATCAGAGAGAAGAGCTCAAAGAACTACGGTAAGGCTCAAGACCCAAAAAAGAGATCCTATTCTTCCTCAGGGACAGATTCTCCCTTGAGGAAGCATCCTCTTCACAAGAGTGCTGCCCCTGTACCCTAAATACAAAAAGGGTCAGACAAGCAGTCTGGCAACGGGGCCAGCAGCGATAAAAGCTATGACCCAAAGCATAAGGCTTCTGCCTCATCAGAGGCACCAGCAGAGGCGAAACGTAAACCCTCTATGCCAGCATCGAGCAAAAAGCTGCCAGCACTGACCATCGCACATACAAAGCTGTGTCCAGAAGCAGCACCGAGCAGCACGGCAATAGTGTCGGCACCAACAAAACACTCAGTTCCAACAACACACAAAAAGCAGCAGGCACCGAATCAAATGTTGTTGCAGATACCACAAGCCTGGCCCGTTCTCATATTGCCCTCTCCTCTGCCGGTGCAGCAATTTACAACTGTGGGGGAACTCTCAGTTATTTCGGTACCTAGGACACCATTATTTGGCAACGATGGCACCTTGAATACATCCAGGCATAGCTTCTCATTCATCCTGGCCACATCAGTGACCCCAGTATTTAGTGATGAGGATGATGATGTGCCCATTCACACCCATTTACCGAGGCACTCCTCGCCCAAGCCTAACCAACAATGGCAACCACCTCAATAGCTCCTACCACCTATTCCACCCAGTTGGCCATACTGGGACCCATGGGCAGTATACAGAACACAGCAGATACAGCAACTACAACAGCCATCTCCAGTGCCAAAATCACATGCACCAACAGTACACTCTCCAGATGGATATAGTTCTGACACAGAGGAGGAGGAGATAGATATTACATGCGACAATCGCACACCTCGCTCGCCTCCATCTACGCACATATCATCAGCGTCCACCGATGATACAATCATGCCCCCACCACCGACCTCTGGGGATGATTTTAGATCATTCCAAGAACTTTTTAAGAGAGTTGTGGACATATTGGAGATTTCCCTGACTGCTAAGCCAGAGGTGCAACAAAAACTGACAAACATACTACATGCATCTCCACATATGAAATTAGTGATCCCCAGGAATAAGGCTGTCATGGACCCAGCCAAAAATATCTGGCAGACGCCTGCTACAATATCACCGACTAGCAAGAGGTCAGATCAGAAATACTGCGTTGCCCCTGAAGGAGCAGATTTCCTGTTCTCCCACCCAGCCCCAAATTTCCTAGTGGTAGAGGTGGTAAATCAAAGGGGGAAACAACAGGCTGCCCAAACTGTCTCCTATGACAGGGACTGGAAGAGGCTGGACATGATTAGGAGAGAAGCATATTCATCTGCAAGTCTTCAGCTCAGAATATTTATTCGGCACTATTAGCAAAATACACACATTACATTTTTGATCAATTAGCTGCTTTTATTGAATCCCTTGCAGTTAACAAAAGGGATCAGTTCAAATCAAATCTAAATGAAGGGGCACTAATTTCTAGGATGGCTTTATAGTCCACACTGGATTCTGCAGACGTGGCAGCCAGATCCTTACCCTCCGCAGTGCTGATGAGGCAAGCATCCTGGCTTCAGCTTCAGGATTCCCGAGAGGAGTCTAAGCAACAGTCGAGGACTTGCGGTTTGTGGATACCAAGCTCTTTGCTGAATCCACAAACTCTTCCTTACATACCCCAATGGACTCACAAGCCACATTAAAGACTCTTGGCATGCACATACCTGTCACAAAGAGAAAACAGGGCAGGTCATTCACACAGAGATACAGACCCATAACCTTTAATCGTGCCAAAATAGGCTCAGGCAAGCCTCCAAACAGTCAACATCTCAACAACCATCAACATCCCAACAAGCATTTTGAAGTCCTGGCTGAGGGTCTGACAACCCCAAAATTTCCATGGCAGCAATTTGAACCCTCCACAACCTTGGCAGCAGACTAGCTGTATTCTATCCAGCCTGCCATACCATCACCACCGACAGTTGCATGCTGGAAATCATAAAAATTGGTTGCTGCATCCCGCTTTTAGTTATCCTCCCTTTCCCACCCCCCTTCACCTGTCCCTCTTCCGGGACCCCTCTCATGAATATGTACTCATACAAGAGGCAGAACACCTTCTCAGGTTAGGTGCGATAGAAGAGGTACTACAGTACCACAGAGGCAAGAGTTTCTACTCTCATTACTTCCTCACCACCAAAAAATCAGGAGGGTGGAGGCTGATATTGGACCTTTGAAGACTCAATTGCTTTGTACATTCCCAACGGTTCAAGATGGTAACCCTTGCCCCTATTATTCCTGCCTTGTCCACCCTCAAACTCCAGGATGCCTGTTTTCATATATCGATACACCTGTTGCATAGACGCTTTCTTCATTTCAAGATAAAGGACAGATACTTTCAGTACAGAGTGCTACCATTTGGACTCCCAACAGCCCCACGAGTGTAGGTTCTGGCAGTAGTGACCACATACTTATGCAAAATGGGCATCACTCTCTTCCCTTACCTAGACGATTGTCCAGTAACGGGCACCACAGAACAAGACACAGCACAAGCTGTCACAACCACCAGAGCCCTATTCAACAGCCTTGGACTCCAGATAAACATAGCAAAGTGCACACTGACCTCAACTCAGACATTAGAATTTATACAGGTGTACTTAGATTGCAGAACAGCCATTGCCTCTTTACCAGAGGGTTACAGGCTCAGTGGACTCAGGATGACACCAAACAACAACACTTCAACCTATTCGAATTCAGGGCAGTATGAAATACCTGTACACACTTTCTCCCCTTGATCCAGAACAAAACAGTTCAAATTCTTACAGACAATGTCACTACAATGTGTTATATCAACCAGCAAGGAGGGGCCCAGTCACACCAACTCTTCCAAGAGACAGTCAACTTATGGGAATGGTGCATCCCCCAGAACATACACCTGGTTGCAACTTACCTCCCCAACAAGGATAACATACTTGTGGACAATTTAAGCAGACATTTCCCACAAAATCATGAATGGGAAATAAACACATCAATGTTGGCATTTCTCTTCAAGAAGTGGGGGTTCCCAACAGTGGACCAGTTCACCACATATGACACTGCCCATTGCCCACTATATTGCTCCAGAGCGGGCATAGGCCCTTACTCTTTAGGGAATGCTTTCATTGTACAGTGGAAGGCACCTCTGTCCTATGCTTTCCCCCCATTTCCACTAATACAAGGGGTGATCCTCAAGATCAACCAGGACAGGTCCAGAGTAATCCTCACAGCCCCCAGCTGGCCCAGACAAATGCGTTATCCATGCCTCTTGCAGATGAGCATCCAGCCACTGCATCGCTTTCCACCAGTCCAAGCTCTGCTCACACAACATAACGGTCAGATACACCATCCTGACATTCACATGTTGCATCTCCGAGCATGGATGTTAGCTGGCTGAACACCATAAGGAGGAACCTCTCGGAACCAGTGCAACTCTTCCTCACAAATTCCAGGAGACCTACAACAAGGAAAACATACACACAGAAATGGAAGCATTTCACAACCTGGTGCTCGGCCCACAACTATGAGCCAACCCACATGCAAATATCACAGATACTACAGTACAGTAAACTTCCGATAATCCGGCACCTTTAGGACCCAGGGGGTGCCGGATTATCAAATATGCTGGACTATCGGAAGGGGGGGCTATGAGGGGTCTGGAGTGGTCAGTTTCAGTAGCGGCTGAATCGGGACGCCTGGGGCAGAGCAGCTGGGGTGCTGCCAGGTTGGTCCGCTCCTCGGCGCTGCGGGACCAACCCAGCAGCACCCCAGCTGCTCTTCCCCCGGCGTCCCCAAGTCAGCCGCTGCTGAAACTGATCAGCGGCTGACTCCAGGAAGCCAGGGGCAGAGCTGCTCTGCCCCAGACTTCCTGGAATCAGCCGCTGATCTGTTTCAGCAGCGGCTGAATCGGGGTCGCCTGGGGCAGAGCAGCTGGGGACCTGCCGGGTTGGTCCCGTAGCACCGTCCCTCGGCGCTGAGGGACCAACCCGGTAGCATAAGAACATAAGAACGGCCGTACCGGGTCAGACCAAAGGTCCATCTAGCCCAGTATCCTGTCTGCCGACAGTGGCCAGCACCAGGTGCCCCAGAGGGGTGGACCAAGACAATGATCAAGCGATTTGTCTCCTGCCATCCCTCTCCAGCCTCTGACAAACAGAGGCCAAGGACACCATTTTATCCCCTGGCTAATAGCCTTATGGACCTAACTCCATGAAATTATCTAGCTTCTCTTTAAACTCTGTTATAGTCCTAGCCTTCACAGCCTCCTCTGGCAAGGAGTTCCACATGCTGACTACACGCTGTGTGAAGAAGAACTTTCTTTATTAGTTTTAAACCTGCTACCCATTAATTTCATTTGGTGTCCTCTAGTTCTTCTATTTAGGAACTAATAAATAACTTTTCTTTATCGGCCCTCCACACCACTCATGATTTTATACACTCTATCATATCCCCTCAGTCTCCTCTTTTCTAAACTGAAAAGTCCCAGTCGCTTTAACCTCTCCTCATATGGGACCTGCTCCAAACCCCTAATCATTTTAGTTGCCCTTTTCTGAACCCTTTCCAAGGCCAAAATATCTTTTTGAGGTGAGGAGACCACATCTGTACACAGTATTCAAGATGTGGGCGTCATAGTTTTATACAGGGGCAGTAAGATATTCTGGGTCTTATTTTCTATCCCTTTCTTAATAATACCTAGCATCCTATTTGCCTTTTGACCGCTGCACACTGTGTGGAAGTTTTCAGAGAACTGTCCACGATAACTCCAAGATCTCTTTCCTGATTTGTCGTAGCCAAATTAGCTCCCATCATACTGTACGATAGTTGGGGTTATTTTTCCCGATGTGCATTACTTTACACTTATCCACATTAAATTTCATTTGCCATTTTGTTGCCCAATCACTCAGTTTGGTGAGATCTTCTTGGAGTCCTCACAGTCTGCTTCTGTCTTGACTATCCTAAACAGTTTGGTATCATCCGCAAACTTTACCACCTCACTGCTTACCCCTTTCTCCAGATCATTTATGAATAAGTTGAATAGGATTGGTCCTAGGACTGACCCTTGGGGACACCACTAGTTACCCTCTCCATTCTGAAAATTTACCATTTATTCCTACCCTTTGTTTCCTGTCTTTAACCAGTTCTCAATCCAAGAAAGGACCTTCCTCTTATCCCATGGCCATGTAATTTACACAAGAGCTTTGGTGAGGGACCTTGTCAAAGGCTTTCTGAAAATCTAAGTATACTATATCTACTGGATCCCCTTGTCCGCATGTTTGTTAACCCCTTCAAAGAACTCTAATAGATTAGTAAGACAGGATTTCCTTTACAGAAACCATGTTGACTTTTGTCCAACAAATTATGTTCTTCTACATGCTTCACAATTTTATTCTTTACTATTGTTTCACTAATTTGCCAGGTACAAGTTAGACTTACCGATCTGTAATTGCCCGGATCGCCTCTAGAGCCCTTTTTAAATATTGGTGTCACGTTGGCTACCTTCCAGTCATTAGGTACGGAAGCCGATTTAAGGGATAGGTTACAAACCACAGATAATAGTTCAGCAATTTCCCATTTGAGTTCTTTAGAACCCTTGATGAATGCCATCCGTCCCGGAGATTTGTTAACATTAAGTTTTTCTATTTGTTCCAAAACCTCCTCTAATGACACTTCAATCCGGGACAGTTCCTCAGATTCATCACCCACAAAGGACGGTGCAGATTTGGGAATCTCCCAACGTCCTCAGCCGTGAAGACTGAAGCAAAGAAATCATTTAGTTTCTCCGCAATGGCTTTATCGCCCTTGATTGCGCCTTTTATAGTTCGATCGCCTAGGGACCCACAGGTTTTTTAGCAGGCTTCCTGCTTCTAATGTACTTAAAAACATTTTGTTATTTCTTTTGAGTTTTTGGCTAGCTGTTCTCAAAATCTTTTTTGCTTTTCTTATTACATTTTTACACTTGATTTGACAGTGTTTATGTTCCTTTCTATTTATCTCACTAGGATTGACTTCCACTCTTAAAAGATGCCTTTTGTCCTCACTGCTTCTCTTACATGGTGGTTAAGCCACGGTGACTCTTTTAGGTCTCTTGCTATGTTTTTTAATTTGGGGTATACATTTAAGTTGGGCCTCTATTATGGTGTCTTTAAAAGTTTCCATGCAGCTTGCAGGATTTGGCTCTAGTCACTGTGCCTTTAATTTCTGTTTAACTAACCTCCTCATTTTTGTGTAATTCCCTTTGAAATTAAATGCCAGGGTGCTGGTCTGCTGAGGTGTTCTTCCCACCACAGGAATGTTGAATGTTATTATACTATGGTCACTATTCCCAAGCGGTCCTGTAACAGTTATTTCCTGGACCTGATCCTGCGCTCCACTCAGGACTAAATCGAGAATTGCCTCTCCCCTTGTGGGTTCCTGCACCAGATGCTCCAGGCGTCCCCAAGAGCAGCTGGGGTGCTGCTGGGTTGGTCCCGCAGCCCCAAGGGACAGCGCTACGGGACCAACCCGGCAGCACCCCAGCTGCTCTGCTCCCGGCTTCCCCGATTCAGCTGCTGGTCAGTTTCAGCAGCGGCTGAATGGGGGAAGCCTGTCCGGCTGCCCCAGCACTTCCAGGTTCCTGATGGTGCCGGACCATCAGGAGTGCCGGAGCATTGGATGCCAGACTAATGGAGTTTTACTGTACCTACTAGACCTGCACAACACAGGCCTCTCCCTGAGCTCTATAAGAGTACATCTCACCTTCATCTTAGCACTCCATCTTCCACTTCAAAGATACTCTGTTTTTACTCACCCAGCTGTCAAACGATTCCTATGAGGTCTACAAAACATGTTTCTGCCACTTAAAGATCCAATACCATCACAGTATCTGAAACTTGTGCTAAAAACCCTCATGGGCAAGCTATTCGACCCACTAGCCATATGTTCCTTATTACATGTGTCGATGAAGGTTGCTTTCCTTGTTGCAATTATCTCCACAATAGGCATAGGAGAACCGGGAGTCCTCATGTCTGACCCCCAATATACAATATTCCATAAAGACAAAGAGGTCTTAAGAACACATCCCAAATTCCTCCCAAAAGTACTTACCTCATTTCACTGCAATGTACCCATATACTCACCAGGTGCAGTAACTGGAGTTCTTCAAGACGGTTGTCCCCATTGGTGCCTCAACACCCACCCTTCCTCCCCTGTGCTTTGGACTTAGATCAGTGGTCATCAACCAGTAGATCAGGATCTACCAGTAGATCTTGGAGCCTTGGACAGGTGATCCAGACTGGTTTGGCTGGGAAGCTATCAAGTGCTGGCGCTTTAGTTGCCTCTCCACTTACTGTCGTGCTGCTCCTCCCCTCTGCCTTGGAGCTGCCCCTTGGCACCCTCCTGCTTGCTGTGCAGGGTGTGGGAGGGAGAAGAGGGGGTGCTGATGTCAGGGTGTCCATCCTCCCCCCTACTCCTGTACCCTGTCTCCACACAGAGAAAAGGGGATGGAGGAAGCTTGGCAATGCAAATTTCTGCCACTCTCTCACAGTGTGTGTGTGTCTGTCATTCTCACAAACACACATTGTCCTTCAATCTCATCTCCTGACCCAAAAGTTACATGAGGGAATGGGGGGATGTTACTACTTTTACTGCTTGCAAAGTGGGTTAGATTTGGTTTGTGACTGATCTGTGCATTTCATTCATTTTTGTCTTATGCTTAAATTTAATTATTTGAGTAGTGATGTCAAAGAACCTGTCACGTCTGGAGTAATTATCTCTGTGGTAATTGTGCTCCTGAAGGTGGCTGGCATGTCCCTACAGCCCCTGAGAAAGTCGGAGCAGGAGGTATCCATATGCTGTCCTTGCCTGTGGACACCACTCCTGCAGCTCCCATTGATCAGTAATGGAGAATGGTGGCTGGTAGAGGCTGTGGGTTTGATGCCTATGGATGAGGGGCAGCATGTGGAGCCACTGCTATACATGCCGGCTGCTTTTGGGAGTGGTACAGGTCCAGGGCAGGAGTAGGTCTCCTTGATGATGATGATGATGATAATGATAATGATGCTCCATCCCTGGGGCAGCTGTTAGGCTGCTCCCAGGATGGGCCTTGAGCCCACCACCCTGTGCTCCTCAGGTGAATGCCCAATCCCCTAGGCCACTCAAGAATCCACCCCACCTCCCTGACATCAGGGTGTCCCTTATCCTCTGTTGGCTGTCTGGTCACTCCTAGGGTGGGTGGCACTTGAGCTGTCTAGGGAGGATGGGGCTTGAATTCACCACCCTGTGTGCCCCAGGTGAATGACCTAACACTGGTACACTCCAGAGCCCACCCCACCGCTCTATCTTCAGTGGGTCCCTTATCCTGCTTTGGGTATTTGGGTTTGAGGTAGATCTTACATTGCACTTAAATTGAAAAAGTGATCTTGTGGTTAAAAAGGTTGGAAACCACTGACTTAGATACATCCGGGTCAGAGAAGGAACTGAGGAGGCGGTTGGCTGCACATGCGGGTAGCTGCTTCAGATCTCGCTCACTGGCACCCTGCGCATGCAGCTGAACTTGGGCACTGCTATTACAAATCTCCAATCAGAGGCACAGCAGTGCTGGCACACCTAAAGGTGGAGCACTCATGGGAACATTTTGAAGAACTCCAGTTACTGCACCTAGTGAGTAACCTTCCTATCAGCAAAACAGCAGTGTTAACCAGGGCAATGTTAAGGAAGGAGTTACTGTATTCTTTTAAATGTCCTCTCAAATTTCTAGTTTTCCCTGAATGAGACAACAAATACATTTTGGCAAAAAGTCTTAAAAGAGAATATTTTAATCATCAGTATTGAATGAAACATACAACGGACATTTTCAGCATACATTTTTGTTTTGCAGCATAGGTTTCTACAGCTGTCTGATGCATAAGGATAAATAATAACAGAGGGTGGCTTTTGGTAGAGAAATAGGTTGAATTTACTCACCAAAACTTCAGGTGCCATAGGGTTAAAATATTTCTTACATTTCCAATCAGAGAAAGTAAAAGCAATCATTTAAAAAACAGTTTAAAAGATCTGCCAGTCAAACCTCAGATGAAGTTGTAAGTGACATGTAGTTTTATTATATAGCTATGCTATTAATGATTATCTAAATTACACTGGTAGACCCAGCTAGCGGCATAACATCTGAGACTGACATTTGTTAGATTAGTTTTGACTTCACCTTGTAGTGAAGAAATTGAAATCTGAACAGCATTGATTAGCTTTCAGAATGTGGGATCTGAGGTTACCTTTAGAGGAAGCAGCGTTGTGTTTGGTTGGTAACTTACTGTCCTTTACAGCAAATGAAAGACCACTTTAGCATTCCATACCATTATTATAGCATTTTGTGTATATCTGTAATTGGACTATCCAGTCTCATACATGTTCCAAATACCCCCTCCTTTTAGTAAGCCCAGCTCTTTCTGTACCAAAAAGGAAGAGAAAAGCAACTGTCTTTTTTGTATCTTTAGGCTGATCTATAAAGACAAGAAGCAACACATCAGTTTCATTAACTAGGACTTTGGCATTAAGATTGCCTTTTGTGTCCACAAAGATGTGTGCATGTAGCACATAAGTATAAGCCCCATCATGGCTGAAGTGGAGGGATTTCAGTCTTTTCAAAGGGCCTGATAGCACAAATGCCTTCCTGTGGAATTCCCACTGAATTCATGAGCACATGGAGAATCAATCTCTATTTACATCTGATATTATACATAAGTGGAAAACTGTTGTTTATATATCTTAATCCTACCCTGACTGATGCAACAAAGAGCTATCAAAATGTTGGCTTCAGTGGCCTCAGCAAAGAATTTCTTATATAGCCTGAGAGATCACATTGGGGAGTATTTCTGTTCCTCAGAACATTAATATGTGCCCACTTAATAACACTTGCTGCCTTATGCAACCAGTTGTAGGGCTAGACATACGGTCTATCCCACCTACCTTACTGTGTAGGGTCTTGTCTACACTACACAGTGGATTGACACTGCAGCAGTCAATCCTCTGGGCATTGATTTATCACTTCTGCTTAGACATGATACATTGATCTCCTAATGTGCTCCTGTTGGTACCAAGTACTCCACCAAGACGAGAAAAGCAGCCAGTCTCAACAGAAGAGCAACTCCCACCAACTTTTCCCACATGCAAGACATCATGGTGAGTACATCAACTTCAGCTACATAGCTGAAGTAGATTGACAGTCCCTATAAGTGTAGACAAAGCCTTAGGGATGAATGTATTATGCACCTTTTCTAGCGTTTTAAAGTGCTCAGCAAGAAGCTCCCTGTGCCTTCTTTATATGTAATACATACACATATGCCCTTTTGAGCACTAATTAAATGCAGGGCAGCATTTAATAAAAAAAATACTTTGCACTTAGTATTTTTCATTTGTGGATCTCGAATTGCTTCACAAAGCTGGGTGAATTCCCTGTAAACTGAGCACTTGGGCGGCCACCCAGAAGAGATTCAAATGCTGCCCAGCTGATTAGCGGAGCACCCCTGGCTGACATCATGTATTTCTATTGGTGATGCACATGTGCATATGCCTTGGTGCACGTAACAAAATTTATTCTGTACATGTATAGAAAATATTAGAGGGAGCACTGGTGAGCAGCACTAGCAATCCCATTTTATTGCTCAGAAAATGGTGGAGTAATTAACCATAATTATACAGAGTCAGTGGCATCAGCTTGGAATAAAACTCAGGTCTTCTGACTCCCAGTTCTATATCCTATCCACTGGACTACTGCTTATTCCTTAGCTGAGCAGTTCTCAAACTTTTTGGGCTCTGGAGCCCTTTACATGCGTAAAAATTTATGCGGAGCCCTAGCGGTCCACTGATTATATGTTTTGTACCTATCAATGTTTCCAGTTTGTCAACCTCGCGGAGCCCCTGGAGATGTCTTGCAGAGCCCTGGGGCTCTGCGGAGCACAGTTTGAGAAACATTGCCTTAGCTCATAGAACTATACATTGTTAGAACAATGCGTTTACTTTTTCTTCCCTGTCTGAGTAGCTATAAGCAAACACTTCATAGTTTTTACCTTTATGCAGTCACATCCAGTACTCTAGAGGGCAGTGACATTGGGTAATCAAGTTAGAGCACAGTTAATTATAAAAAAAGATGAACCAGAGCTAAGAGTGATATTTATAGTTGCATGAGGTGCAGTGTGATGGCACATTGTGACAGTGCTTCCAAATGATTCTGCTGTTTTTAAAATCCAGCGACTTGAGGTAGGTATATTAATCAAGCTAGTAAATCATCCATCTCTTCCACTTTCTGAGGGACAGTGCTGCAAATTTCCACCAACTGTTGCCTGAAGTGTCTGTTTCACCACAGAAATCTCCAAGGGAGCAAAATGAGAGATACATTTAAAAAAAAAAAGCAGTTCTTAGAAATGATGCAAGGTGGGTGAGAGAATGTAACAATAAATGGAGCTTTTCTACCATTGAAACAAACTTAAGAGCTCTGTAAACCATGCATTCCCACAGCAGGTAACATGAATCCCATTAGTTCTGCCTTATGTTCATTGAAGGGCCTGGATTTGGACTGTGCCACTGGTTGGAGAATTACGGGGGTAGTTCTGGAGAGTATATCACATTTTCTGGGAAGGGGGAAGTGGAGGGGAGTTTGTCTGGTAATGGTATTACACCGTGTTCCACACTGTGCAGTAGCTGCTATGGGAGGCTTATGGTCCATAAACATTGTTACTGAAAATATATACTCCTTTAATAGCAACAACAGCATTAACAGATAGCAATTACCCTTCATTTTCAGGAACTATAAAGTCTCCATTAATTCAAGATTTATGTAGTTATAGCATTTAACACAGGAATAACACCACAGAGAATTGGTTTATACACATGTAATGAGAGAGCTTATGGCATACTTTAGTGAACATTAACATAATAGAGTAATATAAACCATCAACAGTTCCACTTATTGTCTCTTACCTGCTTTAGCATCACTATGAAAAGTGGCTAGCAGCTGGGTAATGTGCTTTGTTAAACGGCATTCTGCAGAAAGCCAAAAGTCAAGTTGCATAAAACAAGGGAATGAGTAAGCTCTGCTTATTACACCAAAATGTTGATCTGATTTTTCTTAATAATTATGTTCACAACCATGTTAAAAAACCTATTTCTTTCTATGAAAGAATATGAATGTTGACTTACTAGTCAACATTCATATTCTTTCATTCTTGGGCTTCTGTCTGCTGTGTATGAAATTATGGGTTGTCCATTTAATTGTATGGACCCTGAGTATAAGCAAGCTCTCCAAATCAAGGGTTAGTTAGATATCAGGCATTTCTTCATTTAATGTGGTGCTAAGTAAGCCATAGAAAAAATGACATTGTGTTTCCAAGTTAATTAAATGTTTTCTGTGTGTTGATGCTGAAGTTCAGCTTTGTGTTCTAACTGTGGTAGGAGTGCTTCAGGAAAGTAATATCTGAGCTTGAAGTAAAAATTAAGAGGCATTTGTGGAGTTGCCACTATAGTGTTTTTACAGCGTTCTTTGCAAAAGTACAGTAAGTTTGCTTCAAGCTCCTTTTGTAGCACATTTATTAGACCTTACTCACATACCATAATTTCTTCTTCGAGTGGTTGCTCATGTCCATTTGAATCAGGTGTGCGCACCGCGTGCACCGCGTCTTCCGGAGCGTTTTCCCTAGCGGTACCCGTAGCGCTGGCAGGGCACCCCCTGGAGTGGCGCCGCCATGGCAGGGCATAAGTACCCCTGCTGGTGCTCCCCCACCTCAGTTCCTTCTTACCGCCCGTGACGGTCATTGGAGCGTGTCTCTCTCTTAGATCAGTTAATGGTTCCCGTTTCTATTAGTATTGTAAATAGTTCTGAATAGTTCAATTAGTTAGGTAGTTAGTGTTTCTTTGTTTTTTCCTTCTCCTCCTTCCGGGGGTGAGGAATGCCAGGGCTGCAGGGCTTTAAAGCATGCGCTGTCTGCGCAAAGTTCATGCCCAAAGGAGACCCTCACGACAGTTGTCTGAAGTGTCTAGGGCCATCTTACGGACGCTTGTAAGATCTGCAAGTCTTTTAAGCCCTGCACTAAGAGGGAGAGAGACTCTCGTCTAAAACTTCTCCTCATGGAGGCAGCTTTACAGCTGGCACCGGCTGGGCACTCTGCGGTGCGCAGTGCACTGGCATCCACGCGAGATGCCCCTTCTTGGGACCGGGCCTCGGCGTCGAGGGCTCGGCACCGGTCTCACTCTCCGGCACTGAAAAGGTCAAGAACGTCTCGCGGTAGGTCTCCGAGCCAGAAGTCCAAGTCGAGCCTACACCATGGTACCGAGTCTCCGGTGCACACGTCCTCATCCACCACGGTGCGGCGTAAGCGAGCGGGACGTCCATCTAGTCCAGGGCAGCTACCCTTGCACCGCCCCTCCACGCCGGACACCTTTGAGGCGGCGCATGACCTTATTAGCCTCACTACCTCCCCTCCATCGTTGGTTGAGGCGGAAGGGTCGAGATCACCTACGCCGGAGGCCGTGTTGGCACCGGCTTCGCCTCCGCACCGGCATGACCAAACGGCACCGGTCACTTATGCAGCGGGACCGTCCCCTGTGGGACTAGTACCGCTTGCCTCCGTATCGGTGCCGGCATCGGCGCAGGCCGCCAGGCTTCACTCGGCGCTCGACCTCCCTCGGTACTGGGACCCCTTCCAGACCCTATCTTGGCTGCATCTGTGCCATATCACCCTGGCCTCGCGGCGACGTCTTCGGTATCATCGTCAGGCCCTTCAGCATCAGCCTCTTCAGCACCGATGCACGTTTCGGCACCGTCACAGGCACCGGCATCGACCCTGTGGGCCATGCCAGTACCGCCATCGCCGGTGACGTCGGCTTCTTCGGGGTTCGTATCACAACTGATGCCGATACCGACCACGGCACCACAGACATGTTCCGTGTCGGCACCACAACTGACACCGGGACTGGTTCTCCCGGTGCCACAGCCAGCTCCACCCTGGGCACTGGGATCTGTTCTCCCGGCACCGACTCCACTCCAGGCACCGGGACCGGTTTTCCCGGTACCGCACCAGATACCGCAACAGGCACAGGGGCAGGCTCCGGCACCGGGACCGGGACCGGTTTTCCCGGTGCTGGCACGTCCGCATCGAGCGCACGCGGGCAAACCCGAGTCCATGGCCAGGTTTGCCCCCGCCATCGGTGGCAGGACATTCGTCATCTGCGCCTCCCTGGCCTGAGTCTGATTACTCGTCGGATTCTGATGCGCATCGCTCAGGTCGGAGTCCTCGGCAGCTTCCTCGACTCATAGATCTTGTTCCCGGCACCGGCGTGATCGTTTGCGGGTACAGCAGACTTGGCCGCCTCAGCCACAATGGCCCTTTTGGACACCATGGGCTTACCACCAGTGGCAGGGTCCTGTGCCCTCCTCTGTGGTGTCCGGTGCCTCGGGGCACCGAGCGCAACCGTCGACGTCGCTGTCAAGACCCCCTCCCTCCCCCCAGAGGTCGGTTGCTACGGACGCCGCTGCTGAGCCGCAGGCCTCAGTACCGGAGCCGCTTCTGCAAGCGGTGCCGCCTGTCCAGCCGGCGCCTCAACCAGTTCCTGTGCTGGGTCCGGCACCGGTCCAGGAGTCGTTGTCATCATCGTCACAGGATGAAGCTTTGGCGGATCCCGAATCGGCGTTGCCTACTATGGATGCCCGGGCACATCAGGAGCTGCTCAGGCATCTGGCCTCCAATCTGGGTGTCCCAGTGGAGCCAGTAGTGGAGGACATGGACCCCATGATTGACATCCTCTCGGACTATGCGCCCGCCCGCTTGGCTTTGCCACTTAATAAAACCGTGGCCCAGATTACCAATGCCCTGTGGCAGACCCCGGCAACCCTGACCCCTACCTTAAAGGGAGTCGAAAGGCGCTATTACGTCCCCCAGTCGGGACACGAGCACCTGTACTCCCAGCCCGTTCCCGGGTCCTTGGTCGTCCAGGCTGCAGCCCAAAAAGAGAGGCTTCCCCAGCCGGGGCCGTCCCCGAAAGCTAGGGAGCCCAAGCGCCTTGACCTGATGGGCCGTAAAGTGTATGCCGCTGGTGGGGTGCAACTCTGCATTGCTAATCAGCAAGTGATGCTGAGCCGCTATGCTTTTAATACCTGGCAGGCCGTGGATAAGTTCAAGGACAAGCTGCCTGCCAAGGCCCGTCAGGAGTTTGCGGCCATGACCTCTGAGGGCAGAACCATTGCCCGCACGGCCCTCCAGGCTTCCCTGGACGCTGTCGACTCTGCAGCCCGCACCATGGTGTCAGGTGTGGTTATGCGCCGTGGTGCCTGGCTGCAGGTGTCTGGAATACCTCCGGACGTCCAAACCACGATCCAGGACTTGCCGTTTGACGGGAAAGCCTTGTTTTCAGAGCACACGGACTCCAGGCTCCATACGCTCAAGGACACGAGGTCTACCCTACGGTCCTTGGGGATTCACACCGGCCCCCAGCGTCGTCAGCTGCCCTACAGACAGCAGGGAGAACGCAGTCCCAGGTCCCCGTGGGGATTACTGGAGACGCCGTCCTCGTGCTCCCAGTGGGGTGGTGGGGCGGCTGCGGGCCCGTCCTCCGCAAGGGCCGTCAATGCCGCCGAGAGGACAACCCCGTGGGGCTGGTCAAGGTCCTCCCAGCAGTCCAAGCACCTGTTTTGACGGGATGCCTAGAGGGTCGCGCACCAGCCTCCCACCCTGGCCCCCCGTTTGGGGCCAGGTTATCCCGGTTTGCCCACGCCTGGGCAGGAATCATGACCGACGCCTGGGTCATAAAGATAGTCAGGTGTGGCTATACCATCCCCTTCCTGGGCTCGCCCCCTTCCAACCCCCCCACCCCGTCCCTTTTCAGGGACACCTCTCACGAAGGTACGCTCCACCAAGAGGTGCTGGCGCTTCGAAAAGGAGCTGTGGAGAGGGTCCCCCCACATCTGGAGGGCAAGGGGTTTTATTCTCGATATTTCGTTGTCCCGAAACCCAAGGGCGGGGTTCGCCCCATCTTAGATCTCAGGGACCTCAACAAGGCGGTCGTGAAGTCCAAGTTCAGAATGGTAACCCTAGCTTCTGTTATCCCAGTTTTACAGTTAGGAAACTGGTACGCAACCCTCGATCTCAAGGACGCTTACTTCCATGTGGCGATAAGACCCAGCCACAGGAGGTTTCTCCGCTTTTATTGTTTCCGATGCCACTTCCAATTTACAGTGCTCCCATTTGGCCTTTCAGCAGCACCCAGGGTCTTTACAAAATGCATGGCAGTCGTAGCGGCGTTCCTCCGCAAAAAAGGGGTACACGTTTTTCCGTACCTAGACGACTAGCTGATTCATGGCCGTTCCTACGAGCAAGTAGAGGCCCATGTTTCCCTCACAAGGGCTCTCTTCGTAAGGCTGGGACTCATGCTAAACGAAGAAAAGTCATCGTTGACTCCCTCTCAACACCTCGAATTTGTAGGAGCCCTCCTGGATGCCAGGGTGGCAAGAGCACTCCTTCCCAGGGCCAGGTTTCTATCCATAGTGGAGCTGGTCTCCGAGTTAACCTGGTTCCCCATCACGACAGCCTGGGTCTGCTCGAGGCTGCTGGGACACATGACGGCGTGTACGTATGTGGTACGCCATGCTCGAATGAGGCTCAGGCCTCTGCAGGCCTGGTTGGCAAGGGCATTCAACCAGACCAGGGGTCTCTGGGACACGGTTCTCACAGTGCTGCCGGAGGTGATAGCCTCCTTACAATGGTGGACCCAGGAGCCGGTGGTGTGCAGCGGGGTTCCGTTCACTGTACCTCCCCCCCCTCGCTTACACTGGTCACAGATGCTTCTGACCTGGGTTGGGGAGCACACCTGGGGTGTCACAGGACCCAGGGCTTATGGTCCCCAGCAGAGCGGGCTCTGCACATAAATATCCGGGAGCTCAGGGTTATCAGGAGAGCCTGCGAGACCTTCCTGTTGAAGCTGTCTCGCCACTCTGTCCTGGTGCGCCTGGACAACATGGCGGCGGTGTTTTACCTCAACAGGTAGGGGGGAGCCCGGTCGCCTCCCCTCTGCCGCAAGGCTCTGTGCCTCTGGGACCTGTGTGTAGAGCACCACATAGTTTTGCAGGCAGAGTACCTGTCGGGGTGCAAAAACTTGCTGGCCGATGCTCTGAGCAGGTCCTTCGGAGCCCACGAGTGGTCTCTCAAGGATTCGGCCCTTCGTCAGGTCTTCCACAGGTGGTGGGGTTGTCCCCTAGTAGACCTGTTTGCCTCAGCACGCAACACCAAGTGCCAGAGTTATTGCTCCATGTTGGGGCTCGGGGAACACTCCAGGGGGGATGCCATGACAATGCCGGGGCCAGCAGGCATCCTCTATGCTTTCCCTCCGTTTCCCCTAATTCCCAGGGTTCTGACCAGGGTCAAGACCTTCAGGTCCACGGTCATCCTGATAGCCCCGAGGTGGCCCAGACAATTCTGGTTCCCTGTCCTGGTGGACATGCTCACCAAGGACCCTATAATGCTCCCGCCGGTTCGGGATCTCCTGACCCAACCTTGGGATGGGGGGGACCATGGTTCACCCGAATCTCAGCTCTCTCCACCTGACGGCCTGGTTTATCCGTGGCTGACCCAACCGGAAAGGGAATGTTCCCAGGAGGTACAGATGGTGCTCCTAAGTAGTAGGAAACCGTCTACCAGGTGGTCGTATGCAGCCAAGTGGCGGCGGTTCTCGTCTTGGGTGTCCAGAAGGGGAGTGCACCCGTCCCGTGCACCTGTCCTGTCCATTCTGGACTACCTCTTTGAACTTAGGTCCAGTGGTCTCTCTACCTCCTCTATCAAAGTCCATGTGGCATCTCTCTCCGCCTTCCATGTTGGTTCGGCAGGAGTTTCTCTGTTTTCTGACCCTGTGGTCAAAAGGTTCCTTAAGGGTTTGGATAAGTTGTATCCCTCGGTTAGACCCCCTCTCCCCGCGTGGGACCTTAATCTCGTGTTGTCCAGACTTGTGTCGCCCCCCCCTTTGAGCCGCTGGCCACGTGTTCTTTGAAGCACCTTTCTATGACGGTTGCGTTCATTGTGGCCATTACGTCAGCTCGCAGGGTCTCCGAGCTGAGGGCGTTAACTGTGAACCCGCCCTACCTAGTGTTTTCTGACAATAATGTGAGGCTCCACTCACCCGGCTTTTTCTCCCCAAGGTGGTGTCACTGTTCCATTTGTCCCAAGAAATTTACCTCCCGGTTTTCTTTCCAAAGCCCCACGCTCCCTAAGGAGCAAGTGCTCCATTCCCTGGATGCTAGACGCGCTAGCCTTTATATTGATAGGACTAAGCCCTTTCGTAAATCCACACAATTGTTTATTGCTGTCGCTGACAGAATGAAAGGGCTTCCATATCGACCCAAAGGTTGTCCAATTGGGTCGCAGGGTGTATCAGGAGTGTTATGCCTTGGCCGGGAAGGTCCCCGGTTACAGCACATTCCACCAGGGCGCAGGCGTCCTCTGTAGCTTTTGGGGTGCAGGTTCCAATCACTGAAATCTGCAGGGCGGCCACGTGGTCGTTGCTCCATACCTTTACGCCGCACTATGCACTGGCACAGCAGGCTAGGGAGGACGCAGGGGTGGGATCTGCGGTCCTCAGCTCTGTATTGTAAATATTTTGGTTTATTTGTACACATTGCACTTTTCTACAGTTTTTTCTGTGTTCAGTTAGTTGAATAAATATCTTTGAATTGTTCAACTTGCGTGGACTTCTGTTTCTGAGTGCTCCAACCCCTCCTCCTTAAAGTGGGGTTGGCTTGGAAGTCACCTGATTCGAATGGACATGAGCAACCACTGAAGAAGAAAAGAACGTTACTTACCTGTAACTGTTGTTCTTGATGTGTTGCTCATGTCCATTTGATTCCCCTACCACCCCTTCGCCGGAGCGTCCGGCAAGAAGGAAAGGTTACTTATGCCCCGCCATGGCGGCGCCACTCAAGGGGGCGCCATGGCGGCGCCACTCCAGGGGGCACCCTGCCGGCGCTACGGGTACCGCTAGGGAAAATGCTCCGGAAGACACGGTGCACGTGGTGCGCACACCTGATTCGAATGGACATGAGCAACACATCTCGAAGAACAACAGTTACAGGTAAGTAACCGTTCTTTTCCTTCTTCAAATTCAAAATCACCCTGATACCGTTAATTCCTGGGTACTGACAATGTATTCCGCACCTTATAAATATACGAAGACTTACATTGCCTCCTCCAAAGAACTTAAATCAATTCTTCAGACGTACATAGTGCATTGAGAGCTAGTACAACAGTGGTCTCCAACCTTTTTACACCCAAGATCACTTTTTAAATCTCAGAACAGGCAAAGATCTACCGCCCCGCCCCTTCCTTGAAGCCCCGCCCTCTCTATTCTCCTCCTGTTCATCACTTGCTATCCCCAGCCCTTACTTACACACTCTGATAAACAGTTTATTTTTAAATTATGTGATATATAAAATTAAAACCACGTTTATACTTATGAAATAAATGGTCTGTTTTTTATTCATGCTATTTAAATCTAAAATGAAGCATTTATAATTATACATTTTGTGGGGACAGAATTCTGCGGCTGGGGGCAGGGGAGAGGGAACAGGGTCCTGGGAGGGCAGAGGACAGGGTTCTGCAGCAGGGGACAGAGTGCCAGTGGGGACAGGTTTCTGCAGCTGGGGACAGGGTGCCAGTGGGGACAGAGTTCGGGGAGTGGGGACAGGAATAGGGACAGAGTTCGGGGAGTGGGGACAGGAATAGAGACAGCATTCTGTGGCTGGGGACAGGGGAGTGGGGACAGCGTTCTGTGGCTGGGGAGTGGGGGCTGGGGAGTGGGGTGCCAGTGGAGGCAGAGAGTCCCCTGCATCTGCCTCCTCCCAGGATTCCCCAGAGGGAAGTGTGCTACTCCATTCTGTCTACTAGGACCGCTTAAAGACTAGGGTTGCACAAAGAGCTGAGTCATTGCAGTCTTTTGTATCAACCCTTGTAGTTTAGAACCTGGACTAGTACATGGGTCAGTGTTGAAGAGACGAGGTTACATTTGTCTCCCCTTTACTTGAGAATTCACGTCACCCTGTTCCCAACCACAACTAAAATGCAAGATGAATGTACCAGTTGGCTTATAGATTCTGCTTGTCAGATGTTGTTTCAACTACTCCCTTGTGGTTTACAAGATCAGCACACTCTTGGTAGTGTGCTAGAATGTTACAGTTCTATCAAGGATCATGAATTATTCTGTGTGTACTTTAAAGAAAATGTAACTTTAAAAGTAAAGAACTTTAATGACATTTCCTAATATCCTGACTCTCTGCTACCGAACTGCATCTTTTCACTAGAAACTAGATGCCCTTCACAACAAATTGATCACCTTGAGTTTTGTAATTACCTGAAAACTCAATTTGAAAGCTTAACTCTTTTTTCTTTGCGCTTAAAGAAGTTTGCTGAACTTTGTTTTGTTAGTTTTCTCTAATTTTGTGTGATTTTTTTTATTACACATGCATCGCGACTCTTCCACATATTGACAGTTGCAGAAACACTCAAGAGAAATGGCTGAAAGAAGTTTTTATGAATGCAGTTCTCTATAAGAATAAGATGATTGGTCGGTCCAAGTAGGAAGCAATATAGTTAAAAGTAGAGGTAAACTCTGCATTTGAAGCTTTGTGGAATTGACTAGCCCCCAATGTCAATAGCTTTTGACATCTATAAGTTTTAAAACACATTGACCGAATGACTTTTATGTGCTTGGCTTTACCAGGCATAGTCCATGATGTCCCATCCCAATGTTTACATTACATTGGCTTGAAGTTTGTCAAAAATCATAGCAAATATACACACAAAACATGGTTCCCAAACCTCATAGGTCTACTTAAGAGCTCTGTTTTCCTGGCCTTGCTTACACCTGTGTCAAAATTAGTTGGAGATCTTTGCCTAAATCTTTGGCAGCTGACTTAATTTGTGGTTTACTGCTCCTGACAGTTTATTGGGAAAGCAAAGTGTGCCTTCATCTTCAATAATAAACAACCCACCCGCCGACACTTTGACAGACTTAATGGTTTTCTATACAAAAATGGACAGACTTAATGTTTCGACTGTAGCGATCATCTGTCCTGATCTCCTTAATGAAATTAGATTAAGAGCACCTGGGAAAATGCTGAGACGGCACATTGCTTTCATCACCTCCTTTAATTTAAAACCAATTTGTGGGGAAAATATTCTCTGAAGCCAAGGGATTCAGAGAGAAAAAAGGAGGGAGGGAAGGGGATTTTTAAATCTATCTGGATAGCTGCTGGCAGCTTAAATTCCTTTCCCTGTTGGCAACGTGAAATATTAACCACCATAAGAACTGAGAGTTTAAAGACTCATTCACTGTCCCTTCTGTCTTTCATAGGGAGGAAAGAAACAAAACAAAATCTTTACAATCAAGATCACATTCAAGGACATAGTCATTTGTATTGTGAGGCTTTTGGATTGGGATGGCTGGGGAAGGAAGGTGATGGATTTACAGAGGTTTGCTCACCTGTCCTGCTCTTGCAATAGCTGGGATGAATTTCCCTAAAATGTATAATTTCCTCTACCTTTTTAACTCTATGGAAATATTCTTTAGTGGTTAGCTAGGGCTTACCTTTATAATGATTCGGTTGTTCTGGTAAACAGTATTTTGCCAGTGTAGTAAAACTAGATGCAATAAGTACATAAGAACATAAGAACGGCCGTCCCGGGTCAGACCAAAGGTCCATCTAGCCCAGTATCCTGTCTGCCGACAGTGGCCAGCACCAGGTGCCCCAGAGGGGGTGGACCAAAGACAATGATCAAGCGATTTGTCTCCTGCCATCCCTCTCCAGCCTCTGTCAAACCATTTTATCCCCTGGCTAAGGACACCATTTTATCCCCTGGCTAATAGCCTTTTATGGACCTAACCTCCATGAAATTATCTAGCTTCTCTTTAAACTCTGTTATAGTCCTAGCCTTCACAGCCTCCTCTGGCAAGGAGTTCCACATGCTGACTACACGCTGTGTGAAGAAGAACTTTCTTTTATTAGTTTTAAACCTGCTACCCATTAATTTCATTTGGTGTCCTCTAGTTCTTCTATTTAGGGAACTAATAAATAACTTTTCTTTATCCGCCTCCACACCACTCATGATTTTATACACCTCTATCATATCCCCTCAGTCTCCTTTTTCTAAACTGAAAAGTCCCAGTCGCTTAACCTCTCCTCATATGGGACCCATTCCAAACCCCTAATCATTTTAGTTGCCCTTTCTGAACCCTTTCCAAGGCCAAAATATCTTTTTGAGGTGAGGAGACCACATCTGTACACAGTATTCAAGATGTGGGCGTACTCATAGTTTTATACAGGGGCAGTAAGATATTCTGGGTCTTATTTTCTATCCCTTTCTTAATAATACCTAGCATCCTATTTGCCTTTTTGACCGCCACATACTGTGTGGAAGTTTTCAGAGAACTGTCCATATAACTCCAAGATCTCTTTCCTGATTTGTCGTAGCAAATTAGCCCCCATCATGCTTGTATAGTTGGGGTTATTTTTCCGATGTGCATTACTTTACACTTATCCAGATTAAATTTCATTTGCCATTTTGTTGCCCAATCACTCAGTTTGGTGAGATCTTCTTGGAGTCCCTTACAGTCTGCTTCTGTCTTGACTATCCTAAACAGTTTGGTATCATCCGCAAACTTTACCACCTCACTGCTTACCCCTTTCTCCAGATCATTTATGAATAAGTTGAATAGGATTGGTCCTAGGACTGACCCTTGGGGGACACCACTAGTTACCCCTCTCCATTCTGAAAATTTACCATTTATTCCTACCCTTTGTTTCCTGTCTTTTAACCAGTTCTCAATCCAAGAAAGGACCTTCCTCTTATCCCATGGCCATGTAATTTACACAAGAGCCTTTGGTGAGGGACCTTGTCAAAGGCTTTCTGGAAATCTAAGTATACTATATCTACTGGATCCCCTTGTCCGCATGTTTGTTAACCCTTGAAAGAACTCTAATAGATTAGTAAGACAGGATTTCCCTTTACAGAACCCATGTTGACTTTTGTCCAACAAATTATGTTCTTCTACATGCTTCACAATTTTATTCTTTACTATTGTTTCGACTAATTTGCCCGGTACTGAAGTTATACTTACCGGTCTGTAATTGCCCGGATCGCCTCTAGAGCCCTTTTTAAATATTGGTGTCACGTTGGCTACCTTCCAGTCATTAGGTACGGAAGCCGATTTAAGGGATAGGTTACAAACCACAGATAATAGTTCAGCAATTTCCCATTTGAGTTCTTTTAGAACCCTTGGATGAATGCCATCCGGTCCCGGAGATTTGTTAACATTAAGTTTTTCTATTTGTTCCAAAACCTCCTCTAATGACACTTCAATCCAGGACAGTTCCTCAGATTCGTCACCCACAAAGGACGGTGCAGATTTGGGAATCTCCCCAACGTCCTCAGCCGTGAAGACTGAAGCAAAGAAATCATTTAGTTTCTCCGCAATGGCTTTATCATCCTTGATACAATATAGTACAATATAGCACAAGTACAATATAGCATGGCAATGGAGCAGAATCATAGAACACTAGAACAGGAAAGAACCTTGAGAAGTCATCGAGTCCAGTCCCCTGCCCTCATGGCAGGACCCAGTACTTGCTAGATGTCTATCTATCCTGCTCTGAAATATCTTCAGAGAGGAAGATTCCACAACCTCTCTAGGCAAATTATTCCAGTGTTTAACCACTCTGACAGTTAGGAAGTTTTTCCTAATGTCCAACCTGAACCTCCCTTGCTTGCCAAGCTGATTGCCTTGCCCCTGGATGTGATCGGTACCATCCCCAATTAGCCACCACCACACAAGATTTATGTAATTATGTGTGGGACAGCGCTGCTATGAAGTGGGATAGGTATGGGGGTGCAGGATCTGTGCAGGAGGTGGGGTGCAAGTGAGGGTGAGGGTGCAAGGTCTAAGTGGATGGTAGAGTGCAGATGCAGGCTGGGAGTAGGGTGTCTGGTCAGGGGGGAGGTGTAGGACCAAGGGATGGTGCAGAGTCTGGCAAGGAGGAAGGGTGCAGAGTGTGGCCAGGAGGGAGGATAGAGGAGTAGGATGGGGGTAGGTGTCTGGCCAGGGGGGAGGTGTAGGAGCAAGGAGGGAGGGTGTAAGAGCAAGGGAAAGCGTAAGAGCAAACTGGTGGTTTGGGGTCTTGACAGGGGGAGGAGAGTGAGTGAGGGAGATTGAGATGCAGGGGTCTGGGCATGAGGGGGACACTTACCTGGTTTCATGCTCCTGGGCTCCCCACTCCCATGACTGTCCAGTTCATTTACCCTGCCAGAGATGTTGGCTCCCAGCGACCCCCATGGCAGGACTCTCAGGGATGCTTCACAGGCTACGAGACAGCCAGGGCCTGTGCAGCACTGGCACTGGGGCTCCTTCTCTCACCTGATGCAGAGAAGCAGCTGGCCCTGGGATGGGGTAGGGGAGGAGTTTAGGCAGGGATCCCCTGCTTACTGCTGAGATGCAGCCACCTCTGGGGTGGAGCTGTCTAAAAAGAGCACCGCACAGTTGTTCAGTGGGTTTCTGGAAGAACTGTTGATATTAGAGCAATGCACTGACCTGGGCATCATTGTCCTCCCTGAGAGCAGGCCAGGCCTGCTCTCCCCCTGCATTGGTCCAGGTCTTGCGCTCTGTCCATCTGTCTGTGCCCTTCTCCTTGGCTTGGGTTAAGCTGTGAGTAGTCCCTGGGGTCTGCTCCTTGCACAGCCTTACCTGTGGGGAGGGGTCACACTTTACCATGTGCCCCAGGTTCTACGATCGTAGAGCTGACCCCAAGTCCCCATTGCATCCTCACCCCGGCTCCCACTTCTCCACCCCCATTCCTCCACTCTTCCCAGCAGGTGTGTGTACCGGCTCTGTTTGGGGTCTCTGCACTGCCTGTAGCGGCAGGCGAGGAGCCAGCGCAGTTCTTAGGGACACCAAGGGCGGACTTCCCCACCCCATTGCTTCCTTCTTCCGCAATCCCTCCACTTCCTCATCACCCCCCAGCCTTCGATACCCCTGATCCTCCCTGCCCATCTTGTGTTGTGGGGGCTGCTTGGGAATGGTACCAGCCACACCCCACAGGCAAGGCAGCCTGTCCCCACCCCCATTGCCTGTGGGCTGGGTCAGGCACATGTGCAAGGACAGGACCTCAATCCTGCGGCTCTGTGCAGGGTCCCTGTGCTGCCTGGTGGAAGCGGGTGGGGAGCCAGGACAGCTCTCAGGGACACTGAGGATGGACTCCCCCACCCAGTTGCTTCCTTCCTCCCCAGTCTTCCTGCATGCTGGCAGGGCAGGGACAGGCAGAGCAGCAGCAGCACGCATGTGGGAGCAGGGCACAGTCCCACAGAGGGATGTCCCAGCTTTGTGTGGGGTCCCTGTACTGCCTGGTGGAGGCGGGTGGCAAGCCCAGGCAGCTCTCAGGGACACTTGGGGCATATGCGACTGGGGAGCTGGGTCTGGTCAGGGCTTTCTTCACTTCCCCCTTCCTGTGCACCCAGAAGCCAGAGCTGGTGCTCCAAGCCTTGTGGCTGTGTGGGCTCCCCCTTTTGTGGGGGAGAAGGGGGCAGGGCTGCGTTTGAGCCGTGGACCACCTGGGAGGTGGCTGAGGTCCACTAGTGGTTTGCAGACAGTACTTTGAGAATTATTGCCCTATAACCACCTTAGCACTGATCAGGGGCGGCCCGTGGATGTAGGCAACCTTGGCAGTTGCCTAGGGCGCCGCGTTTAACGGATATCAAATGCCATGAGGCATTCTCCATCTTGCCTTGAATTCTGCTACTGATTCCAGATGCGGCCTTGCTAGCAATGATGACGTCACACCATTGAGGGCTATGGAGGCAGGGGCGCTGATCGCACATTCCACCTAGGGCGCCAGTTGCCGGCAGCTCGCCTCGGGCCACTCCTGGCACTGATGTCTCTAAGCACCATCATGTATGTTGTTTTAGTTTGAAGAATTCTATCAAGTTCTTCATAGAACCTTTCCATTTCTTTGTCTTCTGCAGTGGACCATGGTGCATAGGCTACAATTATTTTCATGGTGGCCCATTTGCCTATGCTCATCATGAGAGCTTCAAAATGAAATGATAAAATTATCAATGAAATGATGTTTCCTGCCACCTTCAGGCTCACAATAAATCCAGCTCTCCTAACCTTTCCTCCTTCTGCTCCCAGAAGAATTTATGATCCATTCTTCCATTTGCCACGAGTTACTATATTCTTCTGGTTTCAATTATGGAAGAATGTCAATGTGAATACGATGCAATTCTTCCAGCAATATACTGACCTGCTCATCGCTTGAGGGGGATCGCACATGAAGTGTGCCAACATATAAATTAATACAAATTGATGGTCTCAATACTGCGAGATTCTTGGCATCCTCTGCCCCCATATTCTCCACTCCACCATCATCACCATTACTGTGGAAGTGAGAAGGAACTGCACAGGACTGGAGGTCATGCTATATTATTGTAGTGGTTGTCATTGCTGTGGCCAAATCGTCACCTGCTGGCCAATTTTCTGATGACGAACCACTTCACACTTTGCTAGGCTGGTACTTGGACAGTGGATAAACAGTCCGCTGCCAGGGCCATACTTGAAATCTTTCCAGCTTGGTAAAGCCTGCCAGAGCTTACACTCTGCTACCATAGTCTTCAAGAGCCCAGAGTCACTTCCATGCCACGATGAAGCAATGGAGTAGGATTTTGTGGCATCACTACTAGAATACAAAGAATGTTCAATAATAGTAAATATGTGCTTATATAATGCTTTTCATCCTGAGATCTCCAAGTGTGCTAGAAAAATGAGTAAGCTTCATTGTCATCATTTTTCAGGTGAAAAATCTGAGGCTCAGAGAAAATAAATAGTTTGTCTGTGGTTTCAGAACAAATTAGTGGCAGAGTGCTAGCATCAGACTAGATGCCCACGTTGCCTGACTCAGTCCCAGGATGTGACCACTTCCTAATATGATTATTTCACTATTGTTACAAGCAGTCTTAGCCAAAACTAACCTTTGGACATTTGCCTTGTATATATTTATTCTCTGTAATAGTAACAGGCGTGCCTTCAAAATTAATTTACTCTTAGCTAAACCAGAATACATTTTTGGGTTTGTTTTCTTAAATTCCATTTTTTGGGGGTTACATTGAAACTCTGGTACTTGTTGAGACTTTGAAGCTTGTTCTTGTAAGTGCTTTAATCTGTCAAGAGTATCAAGATATTGTTCTGATCGCTGTTTCCTTTAAACTCTAACAACGGGGCTAAAAGAGCTCATTTGTGCAACTGCAAAAAATTAAAAGGTGACCCAGAAGGAGAACTCATTGGATAGAAATGGCAATGTCTTGCCACATATGTCTGTATTTAGTCAAAAACATATTACTAGTTCTCCTCAGCCTTTTCAAGTCTCCATGATTCTTTGAAACTCTGGCTTTGTTTCTGCTTCATACATCATTACCAATAGCCATCAACCATTTAAGTACTCAAGAATCATCTCTTGTCATGATAATAGGTAATGATGTCCAGTGTAAAGCAGATGGTTGGATAGTGTCCTTTGAGTGAGTGAGTAAAAACTTGTTTTCACCTGCCCCTCTGCCCTGTCTTCATCTCAGATATATATGGGAATGGGGAAGGATGGGGGAAATACTTGTAGTGTAAAAGTAATGTATTTATTCTCCATAGTGCTTATCTTCAAAGCACTCCACAGACACTGATTCACCCTTTCCATATCCATGTAATTATAGATACAGTTCTCATGCTGCAGATGGGGAAATTCAGGTAAAGTGTCTTGTTCCAGACAAGAGAAAGCAATTAGAAGCAGACAGGAGTTCCTGACCCTGAACTTGTCTTCACTACATCAGGGATCGATGCTGCAGTGATCAACCCACCGGTCATTAATTTATTTTGTCTGCTTAGATGCAATAAATCGATCTCTGAGCACTCTCCCGTTGACACCGGTACTCTGCTGGGATGAGAAGAGTAGCTGGTGTCAAGAGGAAAGCAGCTCTCGTAGAACTTAGCGCACGCAAGGTGCCACATAAGTACATCTCCTTTAGCTACGCTATTTACATAGCTGAAGTGACATAGATTAGATCGATGGTGGTGTTAGTGTACTCAAGGCCTCTGGTCTCCTGCTCCAGTCCCTACACCATGCTGCCCCTATACATTCTCAATAACAAGGACATGTATTGCTCTGTAAATGAGAAGGGAGAGATTTAATTGTTCTAAGGAGTACATTTTAAACATTCTTGTTTAAAATTAGCTTCTATACAGCTGACATGCAATCAAACATCACTCTGAAGTTTCATTTACTCCAATCCAATGGCCCTTTAATAGCAATTTAGTATAGATTTTTTTCTTATACAATAACTGGTAAATAATTAGCACTAATCCAAGTGGAAAGAGTCACCAAACAATAACAATATGATAGGGAGAGTGTGCGTAAGAAATGAATTTATCCTAACCCCCAGCTTAAAAATTTGGGGGGTTTCATTTCCTGGATGATCTCTCTGAATTGGATCTTCCCAGTTCCCTCCTCAGCTGATCACACCAGCAGTGAATCCTGTAAAACAGTTTTATACAATTCACCTTAGTTTTCATGTCACAACATTTTATTTAATCAAAAGGCACTTTCCTTTCCATGGATTTGGGACAGTTTTGTCTGCTAAGCAATTACTAATGACTAAATAGCTGTTTATGTAACTCTCTTTCCCTTCTCTCTGTCCTTCCTTTACTCCTTCCTCCTGAAAGTTGAATTTCAGGCGTTAAATCAGTAGCACTACAGGCTTTCTCTCTGTAAGAGCAATATTATCACCAATAATAAAGGATCTGTAACTGTCAACACTATGTGAAATGGCTGGTGGAAGAGGAAACTATGGTGTGGGGAAGAGAACAAGATGATTCCTGTAGTGCTGTCTCTGTGTATTGAGACATGCAAGGAGTAGACTGTCTGCTAGTTAGATGAAGAGACAGTTATTTATAGAGACATTGTTAAGTCAATTAGGCCTAAAATTGATCTGTATTAAAAGTTGATTCATATTAAAAAACAGTGCTGCTCTAGCTACAACTGTATTTGGAAACAGTTGTCAAGCACCTGTGTATATTATGGTTTTAGCACAGTGTCACCATCTAGTGAGAAAAAAGGTGTTTTTAAACCAGTTTGCTTGCCCAAAATCTTATCCTGTTCCATCTTCTTTCCAAATCTTTAGCATTATTATTAGTATTAATAATACTAATAATAATACTAACACGAGGAGTAACGGTAGTTCGAACTACCTACTCCTAATTCGAACTACCTACTCCTAATTTGAACTACCTACTCCGTGCCGCGTGCAGCCGCGGCACGGAGTTCGACTAAGGACATTTAAAATGGCAGCGCTGAAGATAAATGAAGCCCGGGATATTTAAATCCCGGCTTCATTTGCAACTTCAAATGCCTACAGTAGCCTCCCTAGTTCGAACTAGGGGGCTAGTGTAGACATACCCTGATTTAGTAATTTTGATTTCCCTATTCAGGAAAGTACCTAAACACATGCTTAAGTGCACCATGACTACATTTAAACATGTGTGTAATAGGGATGTGAATGACTAGTCCCCCCACACCCTGGCTGCCTTTATCAAAAAGAGGTAGCAAGTGCGGGAAAGAGAAGGGAGTGCTACAAAGCAGCAGTGCTGTGTGAATCCTGTGGCCAGACCCATGCAGCACTGCCACTTTGAAGCACCGCTTGCAGCCCGGGGTTCCCAGCTGGTCCTGGGCTGCATAGTGGCGTTTCAAAGCGGCAGTGCCAGGTGGAGCCCAGGGTTAGCTGAGGACTCCGGGGTTGATGTGGTGCTGATGCTTTGAAACGCCACGTAGAGCCTGACGCCGGGCTCCCTGCAGCATTTCAAAGAGACAGCGCAACATGGAGCCCAGGGTCATCGGGGGAGTCCCTAGCTAACCCTGGGCTCCATGTGGTGCTGCCACTTGGAAATGCCTCAAGAAGCATGGGATCAGTGGCAGACTTCTTGAGTCCCCCACTGGCCCTGAGCTCCCGACAGCGCTTCTGTCTTTAAAGTGTAGCAACAGCCCCAGGGCAGAAAGGCTCCCTTCAAAGGCAGAAGCACCTTTATCAACTAATCGAATAGTAGATGCAAATTGCATTGACTGTTTGATTAGCGAAATAATCAAAATTTTATATCCCTAGTGTGTAAGCACTATGCTGAATAAAAATGGATTTAAAAATACAGTTTGCTAGACTGGGGGCTTAGTTCTTACTCAGGTTAAACTTCATAGTGTATACAAGTTTGTTTTTAGAATAAGGTGCATAGCATGTCCAACACTTCCTCCATTTTGCAGTCTGCTGTTATGGCTAGAATGGCCACCTTTTCCAAAGGCAAAAGTGGGACATATGCAGGACCCATGCCCCCACCCTTTTCTGTTCTCTTCCCCCACAATGCCCACCCCCATGGCCAAGCCCAGAGGCAGAGCTGCACTATGATAAGAGCCACCAAGGCAGCCGGGGGCGAAGGTGGGGGCAGTGATCAGGGACTCTAGTGCAGCCCCCATCCCACAGGGCATGCTGCCCAGGGCAGATTCTGTGGCTCCCTGGGCAGCTCTTATCCTGGCCTGGCCAGGGAGCGGCCTGAGGGGAGAAGAAGAGGAACATAGGCAGGGCCTCATGGAGAGAGGGGGCTAAGGCTCACCTCAGTCCTGTCTCCCCCCGCACCCAAGACACTGGGAAAAGGCTGGTGTTATCCCTGAGTAGACATGGACTGGCTCTGCAGGGAATCTGTGACAAAAAATATCCTGGAGTCATTCAGCCCAGGATTGGAAATTGAACTTTGGATTTGGGGACTGTCCTGCCCAATTCAGGATGGGTAGTGTGGTCACCCTAGTTATGACCTTGCTCAACCCTTTTAGCTTATGCAAAACTCCCTATTTTGCTTAGGCAAAGAGTAGGCATTTTTGGGGACAACAAACTAGTGTGAAGATCCCAGAAGAATCAAATGATAAGAGAGGTGAAGTTTAATGTTTAATTCAATAGGCAATGTCCTTTTAAAAATTATGCTCATATTACCCTTTGTAACAGTTATGCTAAGAATAATAGCACTGATTGAATTTGGTGGGTTATAAAGAATTTCTGGTCCTCTCTGAGCCATATTCCACAGCACAAACCTTGGATAAGCCAAGAAAAATGCTGCCCTAAGTTCACTAGAGTTTTGTTTGGAAGCTTAAAAATCTGTATATGTTCTGTAGACACACACACCCTCCTCCCCAATCACAGTTAACTTAAGTTTTATGGAAAAGCTCGTCAGTCAGGGATCAGAAACAGTTGCTGACCAGATCTTGATTTATTTGACAGTCTAAGTCATAAAATAATTATTTGTCTAACTCTTCCTGATTAGTCTGAAGAGTCCTGCCAGCCTTAAGAGGATTGACTAGTCAGGAAACCACAGGCGTTTTGGGTATTTTATTTGAAGGGCTGCAATATTATTTGCAATAATTTTTCATTTATTAATTTTGGCATTTCAAAATAATTCGCTGACGTGATGTGAACATTTTCCACACCAGCCATAAATCTATTACAGAGAAATTTACAAAAACAAAATGACTCCATATTGCTTGCAGATGTATTCTGTAAAATAATTGTTTTTCACTGGATTTTAATGTTTCTGAGCCTTTGTAAACATAATGCCTAAGTGCTTTTTTATTCAATAAATGTGACCCATTCAGTAATTGCTTGCACATTGCAGTCCAGTAAATAAGGAGTGGATTTTGACCAAAGTCTGCATAGCATTTAAGTTGCTTAAGTCACAGCCATAGGGGAAAGACAGTGAGAAACTTGTTTTTTTCAAACACAGGACTATGGCTTCAGGAACCAAGACAAATAAGCCATTTCTCTTTAATTAGTAGATTCCTGCTTTTAAGCAAAGTTTTCTTTTTTCTTAGTTCAGCAAGGCTGGGAACTTCAAGGAGGCAAAGGATGAGAGTCATCTCATCCTCTTGACATTTCGTGGGATGTCATTTGGGGTACCTAACTCCCTCACATTCCTTTGAAAATTCAGGCAGTAAAAGGTTGGCTTCAGGTCTTTCTGTGCAGTCCTTCAGATAGGAAACACCATTAAAAAAGAGCCCTCAATGAGGCAGAAAGGATGGTTCAAATAAGCCATCTTGTAGCCTTAAGCTTGGGAAAACGTCAGTTGAAAAAATAAATTCACAAATGACTAGATTTTTTATGCTATGCAAGAAAATGACCTTACAATGCAAAAAATATTCCAGAAATAAAATTCAAGGAAAATCAAAACCAAACAAAACCACATTGACTATAATTCCTGCATCAGATTTGTTTGTTGCAGTCCTGAATGGAAGGCTTCAATCAAACAATTTGCAGTTGATGAGTTCTTACAGTAGTTTATGGAAATTGGTATTATGGGAAATAATCTCCCCTCTCTGCCCTCCCCATTGCATGTGTATTTTGGCAGTGGTGTCCCAGAGTCCTCTTGCAAGGTGCTGAGAGCTTTTGACTCACTGGGACTTGAGGGGACCCAGTATCTCACAGGTTCAAGTCCTATGAGAGTGTAGGTGCTGAGTTGCATTGGAAAGTGATATCTGCCTTTTCCAGATACACCTAACAAAGGACAGTGATTGAAATCCTGGCCTTGTTGAAATTAATTGCCACATTCTCACTAACTTCAGTGAGGTCAAGAGTTCACCTATTTCCACCAAGTCCCTTCCATATCTCCCTACCACCATTGCCACTCTCTGTGCATTGTGCCCTGGTAACCCTCCACTGCTGCATTTAACATTGAATGTGAAGTCTTTCTCTATACGCTGGTGAACACAGATCAGGAGAAAGTCTGTTGCTGTCTCTGATTGCCAGCCAGACATGGTGATTCTGTCCTAGTTGGCAAGCTATAAGCCAGTAAGTTATCAATCCTTAGAGAGAGAGAGAGAGAGAGAGAGACAGACAGACACACACACACACACACACGCACGCACGCACACACACACACACACAGCTTTGCAGCTCCTAGGTAATCCTTGTCTGGTGGCCTTCAGTACACATCTGGGAAAGTTGGAGTGAACCCATTGACCTGATTTGAGTCCTGTGCAGATCAGCTGTTTCAGAAAGGCAGTGGTAATGTTCCCAACTCTGTCTTCTGAGATACCGCTTCTGATGGCTAAAAACAATGAATTAAATGACAGATTTTCAACTCTCCACAAACCACAGGAAAGGGTCATTCTCTCAGCAGTTGCCTTCTCATTGCAAAGGCTGGAGATGCTGCGTAGAGGAGGCTTCCTGAGGTAACTTAGCAATCTGAACTTGCGCTCCAAATGCTTGCGTATGTGTAGTACAAGCCCCAGCTCTCTGATATAAAAAGCCTTTATAGATTGTGATGTAATTAAGCATGGACAAAGTGGGGATTAAGGAAGTTAGAATAATAGAATCATAGAGCTGGAAGAGACCTCGGGAGGTCATCAAGTCCAGCCCCCTGCCCAAGGCAGGACCAATCGCAACTAAATCAACCCAGCCAGTTGTCAAGCCGAGACTTAAAAACCTCTAGGGATGGAGATTCTACCACTTCCCTAGGAAACCCATTACTTCAGTGCTTCACCACCCTCCTAGTGAAATAGTTTTTCCTAATATCCAACCTAGACCTCTCCCACTGTAACTTGAGACCATTGCTCCTTGTTCTGCTATCCGTCACTACTGTGAACAGCCTTTCTCTGTCCTCTTTGGAACCTCCCTTCAGGAAGTTGAAGGCTGCTATCAAATCCCCCCTCACTCTTCTCTTCTGCAGACTAAACAAACCCAAATCCCTCAGTCTCTCCTCATAGGTCATGCGCTCCAGCCCCCTAATCATTTTGCTTGCCCTCCGCTGCACCCTCTCCAATGCATCCACATCCTTTCTGTAATTGGGGGCCCAGAACTGGACACAATACTCCAGATGTGGCCTCAACAGAGCCGAATAAAGGGGAATAATCACTTCTCTGGATCTACTGGCAATGCTTCTCCTAATGGACCCTAATATGCCATTCGCCTTCTTGGCTACAAGGGCACACAGTTGACTCATATCCAGCTTCTCATCCACTGTAATCCCCAGGTACTTTTCTGCAGAACTGCTACTTAGCCATTTGGTCCCCAGACTGTAACCATGTTTGGGATTCTTCCATCCCAAGTGCAGGACTTTACACTTGTCCTTGTTGAACCTCATCAGATTTATTTTGGCCAAATCCTCTAATCTGTCTAGGTCACTCTGGACCCTATCCCTGCTCTCCAGCGTATTTACCTCTCTCCCTCGCTTAGTGTCATCTGCAAACTTGCTGAGGGTGCAATCCATCCCCTCATCCAGGTCATTAATAAAGATATTGAACAAAACCGGTCCTAGAACTGATCCTTGGGGACTCCGCTAGAAACTGACCGCCAACCTGACATCGAGCCGTTGATCACCACCCATAGGGCCCGACAGTCTAGCCAGCTTTCTATCCATCTTACAGTCCATTTATCCAATCCTTACTCCCTTAACATGTTGGCAAGAATATTGTGGGAGACCGTATCAAAAGCTTTGCTAAAGTCAAGGTATATCACGTCCACTAAATTGCATTTAATCAGCTAATTGAGTATTTGATGGAATTTCCATCAACTACTCGATTAGTTGATAAGGGGAGAAACAGAAGAGCCACAACTGGGTTAGTTCCAAGAGCTAATCCTGCTGCGTTTGTGCCTTTTAATTGTATTAAGAGCCACACAGCTCTTACTGTATTTAAGAGGAAGAGATACAGCATGGGACCTGCTGTGGCTCTGCCTTTTAAATGTAAACTGTCTGACTCTTAGTTACATTTACGAGAAAGAGGCACAATGGGGGACTGAGCATGAGCTGGGACTCAGCTGTCCCGGCTCGCACCTGGTCCCAGATGCTTTGCCTCTACTTTTTAAATGTAGTAAGAGCTGCTGCAGCTCTGCCTTTTAAATGTAGTAAGAGCCACTCAACTTTTACTACGTTTAAGATGCAAAGGCACAGCACAGAATCCTCTGCGGCTCTCCCATTTAAATATAGTAGGAACCACCCGGCTCTTAGTACATTTAAAAGGCAGAAGCACAGTGGGGGACTGGGCTCAAGCCGACACAGCTGTCCCGGTACGCTCCCGGTCTCCCGCTGCGTCTCTGCTCCTCCTGTGCGGACGGTGCTGGGATTTAAGCGTGCTCCCCCCAGCACTGGCTCCTGCTCCCGCCCTGGTGCCTCTAATAGAGGCAGCAAGGAGGGGGAGAAGTGACTAGTCGAGTAGTGACTCAACTACCCGATAAGCTTAGGTTTATTGGGTAGTCGACTAGTCACTTACATCCCTAAGGGCATAGCTTTTGCTCCTCCAACAAAGAGCCCTTCCCAGGGCAAAACTCTAAGAACATAAGAACGGCCACATTGAGTCAGACCAAAGGTCCATCTGGCCCAGTATCCTGTCTGGCAACAGCGGCCAATACCAGATGCCCCAGAGGGAGGGAACACAACAGGTAATCATCACTTGATCCCTCTCCTGTCACCTATTTCCTGACAAACAGAGACCAAGGACACCATTCCTACCCATCCTGGCTAATAGCCATTGATGGACCTAACCTCCATGAATCTATCTAGCTCTTTTTTGAACCCTGTTAAAGTTCTAGCCTTCACCACATCCTCTGGCAAGAAGTTCCAGAGGCTGATTGTGCACTGAGTGAAGAAAAATTTCCTTTTGTTTGTTTTAAACCTGCTGCCTATTAATTTCATTTGGTGACCCCTAGTTCTTGTATTGTGGGAATAAGTAAATACGTTTTTCTTATTCACTTTTTCCACACCAGGGTGTGTCTAGACTATAGGGTTTTGTCGACAAAACTATACCTGCAGCTACACTATTGCTGAGTTCTGTCAACATAACGTCGACAGAACTCGGCAGTTTTGGTGACGGCAGTAAACCTCATTCTACGAGGAATAACGCCTTTTGTCAACAGAGTTCTGTCGACAGAAGGCGTTATTGCATCTACACTGTCCTTTGCGTCTACACTAGAACTGGATGCAATCTAGACGCTCTTTGTCGACAGAAGCTTTGTCGATAGTATCTGTTGACAAAGCCTCTGTCAACAAAAGCCTGTAGTCTGGACGTACCCCCAGTCATGATTTTATAGACCTCTATCATATCCCCCCTTAGTCTTCTCCTTTAGTAAGCTGAAAAGTCCAGGTCTTTTTAATCTCTGTTCATATGGGACCCGTTCCAAACCCCTCATCATTTTTGTTGCCCTTTTCTGATGCCAATATATCTTTTTGAGAAAAGACAACCACATCTGTATGCAGTATTCAAGATGTCGGTGTACCATGGATTTATATAGAGCCAATAAAATATGTCATATATTATTTTTTATCCTTTTTTAATGAATCCTAACATTCTATTTGCTTTTTTGACTGCCGCTGCACACTGAGTGGATGTTTTCAGAGAACTATCCGCAATGACTCCAAGATCTCTCTCTTGAGTAGTTGTAGCTAACTTAGTCCCCATCATATTGTATATATAGTTGGGATTATTTTTTCCATTATGCATTACTTCACATTTATCAACATTAAATTTCATTTTCCATTTTGTTGCCCAATCACTTAGTTTGGTGAGATCTTTTTTGAGCTCTTCAGTCTCTTTGGTCTTAACTATCTTGAGCAGTTTGGTATCATCTTCAAATTTTGCCACCTCACTGTTTACCCCTTTCTCCAGATCATTTATAAATAAGTTGAATAGGATTGGTCTCAGGACAGACTTTTGGGAGACCCCACTAGTTATTTCTCTCCATTCGGAAAACTTACCATTTAATTTCACCTTTTATTTCCTGACTTTTAACCAGTTATCAATCCACTAAAGGACCTTCCCTCTTATCCCATGACAACTTACTTTACTTAAGAGCCTTTGGTGTCAAAGGCTTTCTAGAAATCTAAGTAGACTACATCCACTGGATCCAGAATTGTTACCAGATTTTCCCAATACTCTGGGGTATGCTCATTTATTAAGGTTACTCTTATGGGACTGGGGGGGAGGCTTAATAATTCTATGAATGTGCTGCTTGTGCTACTTGTTCTCTTATATGGAGCTGAATTCTCCCAGCTGCCAATTCCCCCTCCCAATTGAGCTCTCCTGCAGGAACTATGTTCTTCTGGATGGGCTTCTTCCGACCTTAGAAACACACGGACACTCACACCCACTAATAGAACATGTCTCAGAGGACTGGGTAATCAGCACTCACAAGCTGACCCTTCATATGTCCCTGGACTCAGCAGGCTGGGTTTAACAGCAATGCCATGCTATACTCTCATGTACCTTTAGACTCAGTGGGCTGGATTTAACCACACTTTAAGCTGCCATCCTCATATGCCCCCAGGTTCAGCACCTCCCTATCCCCACTTTCACACCACAATCAGTCTGCTGGTAAACTATGTGATGAGCAAACCCAACAGGATTTTTTGGCACTACTGGGATCTTTTGCTTGAGTACAAGAAGTGTTGTTGCAGAGTGAATTGGGAAGCCAAAACAACACCCCTGAGGAAAAGTGAGCGAGCGAGAGAGAAAGAAAAAGAGAGAGAAGCAACCATGAAAGTTATTTATTTCTGGGTAGCGAATATATATATAAAAATATATATATGGGGAGCCAAACACACAAAACAAACAGTTACAATATTAAATCTAAATTGAAACTGATTACAAATATTAGGGCTAGAAAACAATTTAACAGTTTACATAGGGCAGGGTCAGGAGGCTATGCTTAGAGAGAGGTAGTTGGAGGCCGGGAGAAAGAGAGAGAGAGAAACTTCACCACTCCTTGGAGCTTGTACTGATCGGGTTTCCCAGATGGTGATGGGAGCCGGGAGTCCAGAGGGCAGGAGACGAACAGAGCCCCCAGCACAATCAGACAGGCGATGAAGTCTCAATGGAACTGATGCAGTTTAAATCCAGGTATCAGAACAGTTTGTCTTGGGCAAGGGTAGGAGTTTTTGTAGGGACAGGACAATAGTTGGAGGAGAACACTTGATTTGATTATGGGTAAACAGAGGTGAGACAATAGAGACTGATCACACCTGGTTATGGGTGATGTTCCTTGAACAAGCTCACAATGCAACTTTCTGGATATCAATAGGATCCATTACTAAAGCCCTTGTTAAATATTGGGATCATGTTAGCTATCTTCCAGCCATTAGGTACAGAAGCTGATTTAAAGGCTAGGTTACAAACCAGAGTTAATAGTTCTGCAATTTCACATTTGAGTTCTTTCAGAACTCGTGGGTGAATGCCATCTAGTCCTGGTGACTTGTTACAGTTAAGTTTATCAGTTTACTCCAAAACTTACTATAGTGATACCTCAATCCGGGACAATTCCTCAGATTTGTCACCTAAAAAGAATGGCTCAGGTTTGGGGATCTCCCCAATAACCTCAGCTGCAGAAACTGAAGCAAAGAATTCATTTAGCTTCTCCGCAATTACTTTATCATCTTTGAGGGCTCCTTTAGCATCTTGATCATCTAAGAGCCCCACTGGTTGTTTAGCAGGCTTCCTGCTTCTGAGGTACTTAAAAACATTTTAATATTACTTTTTGAGTTTTTGGCTAGCTGTTCTTTAAAACCCCTTTTGGCTTTTCTTATTATATCTTTTATGCTTAATTTGACAAAGTTTATCCTCCTTTCTATTTTCCTCACTAGGATTTGACTTCCACTTTTTAAAAGATAAATAAATAAAAAAAATGAACACATATAAAATTGACAAATCAGATTTTAGAACAGAGGGGGGATAAGGGGGGGAAGGTTAGTGTCTATGAGATAATGATATTAGGGGTGATAATTGGGGGAAGCTATCTTTGTAATGGGTAAGATAATTAGCATCTTTGTTGAGGCCCATTCGTAAAGTGTCAAATTTAAGCATGAATGACAGTTCAGAGGCTTCCCTTTGTAGTCTTGTGTTAAAGTCTCTTTGAAGCAGGATGCCTGTAGTGAGGCCGTTAAGACAATGCCCAGTCTGGTTGTGTTCACTTTTTTTGATTGTATCCCTTTGGTATATATGGTCATGCCAATTTTCTTCCACAATTTGATCTGAGGAAGTGGGTCTGGTCCACGAAAGCTCATCACCTAATAAACCATCTTGTTAGTCTTTAAAGTGCTGCATAGTCCTGTCTTTTGTTTCAGCAAGACCAGACTAACACGGCTACATCTCTATTACTTTTTAAAAGATGTCTTTTTATCTCTCAATGTTTATTTTACTTGGTTGTTAAGCCACGGTGGCACTTTTTTGGTTCTCTTACTGTGTTTTTTAATTTGCGGTATACACTTATGTTGGGCCTCTATTATGGTGTCTTTGAAAAGTTTCCATGTAGCTTGAAGAGATTTTACTTTTGTTACTGTCTCTTTTAATTTCTGTTTAACTGACTTCCACATTTTCATGTAGATCCCCCTTTCTGAAATTAAATGCTGCAATGTTGGGCTACTAAGGTATTTTTCCTACCACAGAGATGTTAAATTTTATTACATTATGGTCACTATTTCCAAGTGGTCCAGTTATATTTACCTCTTGGACAAGATCCTATGCTCCACTTAGGACTAAATCAAGAATTGCCTCTCCCCTTGTGGGTTTCAGAACCAGCTGCTCCAAGAAGCAGTCACTTAAGGTATCAAGAAATTTTATCTCTGCATCCCATCCTGAGGTGACGTGTACCCAGTCAATACGGGGAGAGTTGAAATTCCCCCACTATTGTTGAGTTTTTTATTTTGATAGCCTCTCTAATCTCCCTTAGTATTTCATAGTCACTATCACTGTCTTAATCACGTGATCAATAATATATCCCTACTGCTATATTCTTATTATTGGAACATAGAAATACTGTGCAAATACTGTACCTACTGTGTGTTGGGGATCAGATGCTAGAAGTAAACAGAACGGTGAGAGGGGTAAGATAAATAAAATAAAAGCTAGGAACAACCATACTTTCTTATTTGTTATTACCGAATAGGGGGAAATGAGTGGAAAACAGGGCAGACTTGCGCCAGAAGCAGAACTAGAACCCAGTGGCACAAGCACCATGGGATTTCCTGTAACTGCTGCAAGTCAAAAAATTTAGCAAATGAAGCTAGCCTAGTATCTTTTGTACTAGCGTTGCAGAACTTGTTCTATGCCCCTTTGCAATAGACTCTGACCTTGCTGTGGGTATGCATTTTTTATGAGTACCATGGAATATGCATATAAGCTGGCTTCAGGGAAGTCATGCATGCAAATTATTCTAAGACATTTATATAGTGCTATAAATGCACATAGTGCTTTGCAAAGCATATACCAGGGCTACTCAACACGAGGCCCATGGGCTGCATGTGGCCCGCGGCACCTTGAGCTACTTCCTGGGCCACCTGCCTGCCTCGTCACTGTGGGCTCCAGCGGCAGCGACTCCCTGTGAGCCGAGCCGGGCGGCACCACATTGAGCCATGCCACGTGTGCAGAAGCTGCTGGCCAGCGGGGGGAGGAGGGGCAGCAAGAGGTGGCGGCAGAGCACACCTGCCACAGCGGCAGCACCTCCCCGTGAGCAGAGCCACGCAGCTCCACACTGAGCCAGGCCGTGTCGGCGCATGTGTAGGAGCTGCTGGGGGTGGCAAAAGACAGCGGGGTACATGGCAAGGCAGTGGGAGAGCTGGGCAGCAAGAGACGTGGTGAAGTGGCGGTGGAGCCAGGCAGCGAGGCCGGGGTTAGAAAGGTCTGCACTGGGCCTTGAGTAGGGTTACCATATGTCAAGTTTTTCCCGGACACGTCCTTGTTTTCACATGTTAAATCACCTTCCGGACGGGTTTTTTAAAAGGGAAAAAAATGTCTGGGATTTTTTGGTCTGCAAAGGGGATCAGGGAAGGGGCAGTGGCACATGCCTTCAATGGAACATTCGGAACTGCATGCCCAGACCATTCACAGCCACTCTGCACACGGGCCCCAGTGCCTGGAGGGAAAAGCATGTAGTTCCAGTGAGACCCAGGGCGGTACCCTCTGCCCTTCTAGATTTATGTCCCCGGCTCTGCGGGAGGGAAAGGGCATTGAGTTAGAGTAGGAGGGCTGGGGGTACCTGGTTCTGGGGGAGGGGAGGGCATTGGGTTAGAGCAGGGGGCTGGAGGATACCTGACTTTAGAAGAGGGGAAAGGATTGGGTTGGAGTGCTGGGGTGTCTGGCTCTGGGAGAGGGGTGGGTGCATTGGGTTAGAGCAAGAGGGTCTGGGGAGGTACCTGGTTCTGGGGGAGAGGAGTGGGTGCATTGAGTGAGAGCAGGGAACTGGGCATTAAAACTTCTGGCTTCTTTCCTTTCCTGTAGGTGGGCAGTGGGTCTGTTGGTTAGATTTGGGGGTTCCAGTCTTTGCTCTGTGAGGACTGTGAGAGCTGGTGCTTGGTGGGGCGGGCAGGGGAAAGGAAGGGATTCTGGGATGCAGGATTCCTGGGTTCCTTTTCTAGCCATGCCACTTCTCCCCTCGGTGCCTTTAACTTCACATTGATTGTACTTATATTTCAGTATATATTGTATTCACAGTTTTTGTTTGATTTGTTAAAATTGTGAAGCCAAAACAAAAAAGTATGTATAATGGTCTTCTGTTAATATGTGTTTTAGTAGTGAAATTCCTGGATTGTCATTGCTCATTAAAAGTGCTCTCATATGGGTGGAAATCGAGTAAATATTGCATTTTATTAATATCAGCAGAATTGACATAAATGGGGCCTGCGTGTTGTGTAGTCTTGCTTTAATCGTTGTATTGATGCCTATCAGTGTGAAAGAAGCTATTTGCATATATTTGCATATTTGTACAACCGCACTTAGGTTGAGGCCCTTGGCATGTGCTGTGGGTATCATTGTGGCTCCCGGGACTTCCAAAGTTGAGTAGCCCTGGAATATACCCCAATACAGTCTCCATCTACAATCTAACCCATACCTTTCAAGCTAACATAATTGGGTGGAAAGCTGAGATACCAGTTTGCTTAATATGGAAAATCTTGGCTATTAGTATAAGACTGTGATTTTGAATTTCAAGTATCTGGCTGTCATTTCCCTTTGCATCTAGAAATCCCCTTCTGTCACCAGTTAATTTTTCTTAAATGTGAATGCAATTTCTGCTTTTAAATCTAAACACTAGTCTGTTTAGTATGATCTTGTTTTCTCTTAAACACTGAAGATACTTGGCTTGCTTATTTTTGTAAAAGATTTTTATTTATAATGCATGACATGAAAAGCATCTAAGAGAGAATGAAGGTTATTTAGTAGTGATTCTTAGGTGCATTCCTTCCAGAGTCTATGGATGCTACAGCATTTCTCTGTGAAATGAAATGGATAGTTTTGTGTAGCCCTGCTCTATGGATGGGATCTATGGGTGAGTAGCTTGCCATACATTATCTAATTGCTAAGTCAGTGAGATCAGTGTGAAAAACAGGGGCCTACCAAAGACATTTTCTCTCAGGATAATCCCTCTTGGGAATTTTATATGTTTAGGATTGCCATGACATGTGCTTTTTATTATATCTCTCGGCATACAAAAGCACTGTTGAAAGCACTTCCATTTATGCCTTATCTAATCTCTGACTTCTGAGGTCAATGAATACAGGCCAAGATCCTGACTTGACATATATACAGGCAAAAGTTTTGCACCCCTAGAAGGGGAGTCTGTTTCAAATTGAGCATGAGGATTTGCCTCACTCTCTGGCTATGAATTCAAGTATGGATAAGTTTCTTTGAAAATGTATTTGCAAGTGGGACAGTTAGAAAGCTGAAAGTATAACATAGGGTACAGAAGAAATACCTGTCAGGTTATGCTAGAAATCCTGTACAGCCTATTTTCCCGAGGCAGGCATTTATGTATGTGGCCCCCCAGACAATTGAAAAATGAGGAGCATAGGGGATGAGGTAAAGGGGAAGTGTGTCATACAGCACTTAGGGTTGCCAGGTGTGCAATATTGACCCAGACAGTCCAGTATTTTCGCCTCCTGTCCGGTAAAAAAATTCAGAAAATACCAGACACCTAAAATGTCCAATATTTTCTGATTTTTTTTTCCTTGACAGGAGGCGAAAATACCAGACACCTGGCAACCCTACAACACACTTAGCAACTGGGCCCAGCCCCCGGCACCCCGCTCTTGGTTCCCCCTGGATGCCCCCGCTTACCTGGTTCTGCAGGGGCTTGTCTTGTGGCTGGAAAGAAAAACAAAATGGCCACTGGCAAAAAAAGCCTCTTCTTAAAGGGGCCATACTGATTTTTTATTTTTTAATTTTTTTTTTTTTTTTTGCTTAATAACTGCTGCTGGGGTCCTTTCCTGGTGGGGGTTTTTTTTGGGGGGGGGAGGGTCAGCATTTTGGTTAAACCATCTGGCAACCCTAGCAGTGTTCCCTCTAAGCTGTGGGGCATCACAGCTTCACAGGTGATTAATCAGCCCTGTCCAGCCAGTCAGTCAGCTCCATGGAGCCCTGAGCCTATGACTGGGTGGGGCTGATTAATCCCCTGTGAAGCTGTGCTACAGCACAGTTTAAAGGGAACACTGACTGGAGTACAGTCATTTTAATATAGTAGCTATGTTTTCTAATAACCTTTGCACACGGGGATGGAGGCTTAAAGCAATGAATTATTCTAAGAAAGAAAAAAAAAACAACCCTGGTTGATAGGCTATCCCTGTAGTCTGAATAGAGGTAGGTGTACAAAATAAGTTCACATTGGAGCAAATGGGTTATCCAGTAAATTGCTGGATGTGGACCTGTGACAGTGAGTGAAGGCTTGCAGAGCACTGCTGCTTTCTTAATTGCTGGTTTCACCTGCAGGTAGGAATGAAGAGGTGCTGTGAAATGACATTCACACTTGCAGGTGTTGCTCATGAGTCAGTATTTCACTGCATCCTTTGTGCCATTCTGTGCCATACAGTAGGCTTTTTATTATTTTGTTTGTTCCTATGATTTACTCCAGCACACTTCCAAAGCTGTCATGGCTCACTAAAAGATGCTTGTATGTCTGTGTTTTTGTAGAACTATAAAGTTCAGGGCTGTTTTCAAAAGCTGTGATAGGTGCAGAAAATCCTATTCAATCTCAGCACAATTTTTCCTTGAAACATTTATCTCTGTCATGTGCATCTGCCTTCATTCCTTTCGAGAAACTTCTAATGGATGAACTTATTGTATATCCTAAAAACACATTATGTTTGTTTATGTGAGGTGTTGAGGTACCTGCTGTTCTTCTTATCATCACCCAGTGAAGACTTTTCCCCCTTTCCTGTTGTAAGGAAGCCTAAAAATTTAGCTTGCCCAGTACTTTCCAGCATGAAGCCCTGCTTTCAATTGCTTATAGCTTTGCCAGAATCTCATCATTTGGGCTGAACTTTCTCTTTCTGGTTGTCTGCCTAAGGAGGAATTACTTTGGATAATTTCACTTAAAATGGTTCAGCCATTTCTTAGTACTCTGTTAGGAAAAATGCATAGTTTTGCCAATGTTGAAAAATGTTCCCATTCAAGGAGCTCTAGTGCATCTGTGCTTTGCAACATGGACTTAAAATTTGTTGGGGTGTCGCTTTGCTCATGTGCCCATTGCCAGCTCCAGGCCTGTCCAGAGTTATGAGCCTTTGAAACTCTGTTTGCACATGCTCAATAGAGATGAGCCTTGTTAGAGTTTAGCAGCTGATTCTCTTACGACTCCATCTTTACTGAGCATGCTGCAGAGACTTCCAGGAACAATGGCTCAGACACTGAATGCAGGAGCTGAGAGCAGGGAAACACTTCTCGTCTGTGCTCTTTATAACCTCCTCTTACTAGGATGCAGGGACAAGGAGCATGCAGCATGGCTGGATGCTGCAGGATACAGAGCTGGGACTGGTTGAATGATGAGGGAGAGACCAGGGTCTGGGATGTGTGTGGTGGGGAGGTGTTGAGGGGCTAACACTTGAACAAGGAACAGGGATAAGACATGGAGCTGATTTTTCTGAAAAATATATTGTGTATTTTGGGGGAGGAGGAGCTTGCTGTGAATGGGGGGAAAAGGAATGGAGGGACTGTAGCGGGAGCAAGGAAAGCTACTGCTGAGATTCATCTGGAGGGTGTACAGGCCACCTAAAGGTTGGGAAGTGGGAGAGAGATCCAGTGGTTCCTATCTGCTCTCTAGCATCATCAGGCCCACTGACGGCAATTCTGGATCCCAGGGCAGAAATCAATGTTTCCCTCCCTCAGGTGGGGCCACGATCCCCCCCTTGTCTTCAGAAGCTTCAAGCACCCTTCCACCCTGCCAGAAGAGCCCTGGGCTGGCCTATCCTTGTCCCCCACCTGCTGGGATGAGCCCCAGGCAGCTGCTGTGTCTCCTCTCCCAACCTGCCTGCTCTGGGGAAAGTGTCTCTTGATTCAAAGACACTATTGATATGTTCCATGCTGGATCTGGGGCCCAGTAATCCAGACCCAGAGCCTGTGTGGGAAATATCAAAAGCACCTTTGAATCAAAAGACACTTTTTGACAGAGCTACCATTGCAGCGACCAGGGCCCTGGACCTTTGTAAATTGCTGGGCCACTGGGCAATTGCCTCCTTTGCCTCACCTGTCAATAGTTCTGAGTCTGATCATCGGTGCTGCAGTAGCTACACCACCAGTCTCTTTAGGTCCTGCTGTCAATTTGCCCCCACTATCCTCCACATGCAGAGGTTTACACAGGGGTTGAGCTGCCACAATATTTACTTTATGAGAGTGCTAGTATCATAAATGCTTACACAGGAGGCCAAATTGAGGTTGTACAGGCAACTTTAAGGGCAGGTCTACACTAGCAGCTCAGCTTAACGTACAAAACTCCAGCTATGTAGAGTATGTAAATGGAGTCAGCTTACCTTAGGCTAAGCTAGTCGATGTCCCCACATGGGAGGCTGTCAGCTTCCCTTACTCCTTGCAAAAGTAGAACTATCAGATGCTGGCGGGGGTATCCTCTTGAGTTCAATTTAGCAAGTCTTAACTAGACTTGCTAAATCAAACTCTAGAAAATAGATCACGGGCAGTAGTCTATGATTTTTTTACTTTTAAGTTTTTTAATTTGCATCCATAATACAGTTTTTTAACACTGTGGTTTTGTATATAATTGTTTGTTATAGTGACACACAAAATGAGCTGTGCTCAAAAAAAAAAAAAAAAAAAAAAAGAATTGAATTGAATTTGAGTGAGCGAAAGGGCCATAGTAAGAAAAAAGACCTTATCAGATGACTCTAGATAAGAAAACATGGGCAAGGACCCATACATAGTTCATAGTACTGACGTTTTCAATTTTTATAAAACCACAATTTACCAAATCCCCCCCTCACCTTCTATGGTAATAATGGGAAGCTTTATTATTGTTATAACTGATAGAACAGTCTCCTTTAGACCAAGGTGTTCTCCATATCTCACAAACTGGTTTTTATTTATGTGGGACTTGCCAGACTTGTTCAAAGTTGTAAACTGTGGTTAATTGTAATTTAAACATATGACAATAAATTTCAGGGGTGATTCCATTCCTTTCAAATAAAAAATGTATTTCTAGTTAACTAGAAGGAAGCCTGCTCCATGAACTAGGAATAAAAGAATTTCCACCTTTACCAAATGCTAGTAAATGGCATGCAGGGGCGGATGAGAATTTTGCTGGGCCCAGGGCAGCACAATTTCGCGGGGCCCCTCTCACCTCTCACCGGGCGTCTCATCTCTCACCTGTGTTGCGCGGCGTTTCAGCACGCCGCGCATGCGCTCCTCCACCGTGCGGCATGCAGCTCCGGGGAATTTAAAATGCGGTATCCCGCCAGCCAGTCCACCCCTGAGCACGGGGCCCGGGGCACCCACCCCGCTCGCCCTGCCCTATATCCGCTGCTGATGGCATGAATACAGTTAGTTGAGTTTATCTTTTGACTTTTTGCTCTGAATTCTCCTGTTTCCTTTTTTCACAGTCTCACTCTTTTGAGCAGAACTTGAATCCCAAAAATAATTTAATGGGATTTATTTATTTATTTTTTGCCTTTCTTCAAACCCACCCAATCTTGCCCATGTTGTTCTTACCTAGAGCCAATATTTACTTTAGATAAATTCCTGATGCATTGACTGAGCATCTACAAAGTATTAGTACATTTTAGGGGAACTGGTTCTAGTTTGAAGATGGCTTTGAGTTCACATCCAATCCCAAGTGTTAGTGAGGCTTTGAATATAGGAGGTGTGCAAACATTACAGTTAGGGGGACAGTATGAGAACTTGATTAGTACAGATACACTGTATATACATTATAGTTACCAAGATTACAGTTGAAATTAGCCTATATTTAATTTTCTAGTCTAACCTCACTAATTTGCTGTAATGACCCATTGCGAATAGTAACATTTTTAATTAGTAAGCAAACAACCAACATAGCATAGCATAGCTATGCATAGGAGGGATCAAAAATGTGCTTCATTCATTTCAAGCATCATTTAAATTATTTATGATACTGCTTGTAAATTAGTAAATGTTTTTGAGTATGTTTATTTAAAATAGTGAAGTGTTGGTAATGGAAACATAGCAAAGCTACTGTTAAATCATTGGTAAGTAGTGGGAGAGAGGGGTCCTTTTTCATTTGTTGGTTTGCACATCATGTGTAGTGCAGATTAGTGGAATAAGAATAAAGCATCCAGATTTTTAAAATCAGTGCATCATCAGGTATTCATGGTCAGCAAGGGTAGATTTACACAGGTCCCAGACACCTGTATAAGAAGAGTCACAAAACCTGTTCTTGGAATGAATGACAAGCTGAGACTTCCCCAAAGCTCTCCTTAGATTTCAGCATAAGTGAAAACAAATGTTCTGCTGTAAATAACCCCCAGGTGAATACCGTTATTCTCTTCACAGCTCTAAAACATGCTTCAGGCTAGAAAGGCTCCCTGGAGACTGAACTTACCATTCTGAGCCACAGGTCAGGGTCAGGTCACTCTGCTCCATTTGAAATTTGGCACCTAGTACATATGGCAACTGCATCATGCCAGGGGCTAATTTGCCAAATCAGACTGCATCCTTTTTCATCAATCCACGCCATTCTCTGGTGTTAGCCCTCTTTCGGGTAAGTGAAATAGAGAACATCCAAGGCCCTTTTCTAATGTTCTCTTCAACTGCTGAGCCATACTTGAAGGGAAGCAGAGCGCTGCTCTCTTCACTGTAACAACATTTACTGGGAGTTTTTCTTTCCAAAACTTCCTTCAGCATTAGAGGCATGACTGTGCCTTTCCCAGGGGTGAGCATGCAAAGAACCAATCTCCCCACACACTGATGGAGAAGAGTATTCTCTCCCCAGGCATCAGGATGCTAGCTTCTGCAGGACAGTGCACTCTCCAAGAACCAGAAAGGAGACCATCCTGTTCTGTAAGAGCACAGGAGACCAGGAGTTCAAAAGAATTTACAGTCCCCACAGAGATATGATGATATCACATAATATCATCACAAACAGGGATGTTCCTTGGGGAACAGGGAAGGCTGTGTCTACATTACAGATTTTGAACAGCATAGCTTGGTCAAGGGGTTGAAGAAGAGAGGCTTATGATTACATAGTTATGTCAAGAAAAGCCTCTTGTGTAGACTTTAAAGTTGGTAGAGTAAGCTATGGTAAAAGTACAGCTTTGCTAATATAAGCTGCAGCTGTGCTTTGCTGGTTTAGTGGACTGCATACATATACTAGTAAACTGCTCATTCTGTTTCTCATTATACCCATTCTTAAGAATGGAAAAAATGAGGCACATGGAAATGACTTGCTCCTAGTATTTGAAAGATTTCACTTCAGTGATGAGATTTGAATTCAGAAGCCTTGGCTCCCAGACCTGTGCTCAGTCCACTCCCTCACATAGTCATCTGGATGTTTTCAGCTTTTGTGGGAGTAAGGGTGGGGGAGTGTGAGTGAAAGAGAGGGGAAGTTTTTGGAGTGTCCAATGAATATTTGGGGTCTCAGCTTACCTCCTGCAATTAGTTAGAGTCCGTATTTAAACCCTTTTTGAGTGCAAAGCATACAGCTTTGATCTTCTTAAAGGAGACATGCTGGTCAGAGAAATCACAAAATACCTAGGAAAGATAGCCCAGAGCTTTTGTACCTCATTTTGAAAGATAACTTTGAGGTTTTTAGTTTCTTAAGGCCTTGGAGATAATACACATTCAGAGAACGCTGTTGTTTTATCATACGTATTGGTAACATGTTTTCTGCCAAGAGCTGGCATTTCTTGATACAAAACCAGTGCCAGAAAGTTGCTAGCTCCAAGGGATTGTGATTAAGACAGTTGTTTTCTCTACAGAATGCTAGTGTGAACAGAGTTTCTGTGTATTGTGTTCCAAACAGGATAATACTGTGTACACCTTTTGCCCTCTGCTTCTGCTGAGAGGTCATTTCACTGATGTGTAGTGCTCTTCTATGCTTTTTTTTTTTAACATGATGGAAGGTTAGTTGTTTAACCTTTAAAACCATTCTTGCTATGTGCAGTTGCCTGTGTCAGCAAGATAGGGATGATATTCTAAGCAATGAAGTCTGTGGACACAGGGCAGGATAGGCTAAAAGGCCATGTTATTCTCATCAAGGTATGACCATGTGCAGGGGGGAGAGGAAGGGTCTGCCTTGCATTTGAATGACTGAAACTTCCTACAACAGCAGGAATAAAGTCCTCTCAGATGAATTGGGTATCAATCACCCATTGATATGATTACTATTGTGTTATAATAGCATTGAAGAATTTTGGGCCAAACAAGCAACTGGGAGCAAATATGGGCTAAGTTTTCCCTAAGTCACTAGAAATAAAAACAGAACAGTTTTTTTGTTTTAATAAAAAAGGAGTCTTTGATCTTTCCTGAGACGCAGCCTCTGTGAGTAATCATAGTTGTTACTTCTCTTAGCCTGGTTCTTTTCTCCCCTTATAACATTTTAAAATCATTTAATTTCATTGATGTTTGTGGAGCTACCCCCCAATAACACCAGCAGTAGAGCTAAGCGAGAAGATTTAAAAATCCTGAGATTGGGTTAAATCATAACATTTTATAAAATACTAATCCAGGAATATTTGTATATGTTTTCTGATGATTGAGCCTTTGGGGGGGGGGGGGTCATCACTTTTTCAATATTTTATACACAGCCAAGAAAGAGGCAGGGAAGAAATTTTATTTTTTTTTAATTAAATCTGAAATTCCAACTTAAGCACATGACTCTAGGAGCTGGGGATTTAAGAGAAACAGCAGCTATAGTGAGACTTACAATAAAACCATGAGAACTGGCAGCACTGTAGCAATATGAAAACAGAAGCAGTCTTGCGACCATTTATTTCTCTGTCCTCATTATCTTACTTTGCTAAAGCACAAGCCTTCTATGGAACCTCATAGAATGAGGGGTTCTGAGGGTTTTTTTGGTTTTAAACCTCCATGTCAAAAAGGTAACCACAGGTTCACATTCCCGGTGGGCTAATATTTAAGCTGATGGTTAGCTGCATGACAGGAAATTCACATTTGCACACAAACAGATCTAAATAATGCTTCCTCCTATATGAATAGGAAGTCAGCCAGATTATTCAGTGATTATGGTTTTGTCTTCCCATTGTGTGTGTCCCATGCCCTTTATCGCTTATTTAGAAAATTCATGAAATCAAGATCCATGCAGGGATAAGCATCCAGTGGAGTTGCTGTTACCACTGCAGAAGTTTGTTGCGCTCATAATTAATGTCTCTTCCAGCAGCGAGCCACTTCATGTAGCAAAGAAACGCAGCATATGCCTCAGGTAGTTGGAACAGTGATTATTCATAATGGCTGGGAAGGCAGCCTTATGTCAAAGAAAGCCAATATGGTGTAATAATATATATATATATATATATATATATATATATATATATATATAAAGCCTTTCTTCTCTTTCTGTTCCACCCTTTATGCTTTCCTGGCCTATATAGGTGTGTTGCCAGTTAAATAGTCTGACCATTTTGAAAAATTGTGGGTGGGGTATAGGATTTTACTGATCTACTTGCACATGAGCATTGCGTTGTGTTATATTAGAAGCAGTGAGCAGGTATTTTGTACCAAAATTAAAGGGTTAGAAATTAACATTATAAATGAACAAACCATCATAACCAATTTTCATATTTTCTCTTTATCTGTTCTTATAAAAATGTTCAGTATAGATAGATAAAATGTGTAGACCATATTAATACATACATGTATACAACATAGAGAACAGTTGAATAGATATTAACCTCTGTTGTAAGGATGTTAAAATGCATTTTTTTTGTTTTGTTTATTGTAAATGTGTAACTGCTGGCATTTTATCTAGCAGGTCTAGTATAGACCATAAATCGAACGCTGAGAGTAGCTCCAGCCGGCATCTGTACTCCTCACAGACACAAGGAGTAAGGAAAGCTGACGGAGTATTTGCTTTTGTTGGCCTCCTTAGTGAGAATGATACCAAACTCAGCTTAAGGTAAGCCAACTCCAGCTGTGTATTCTTCATAGCTTGAGTTGAGTACTTTAAGCCACCCTTCCAGGCTAGCCAAAGGGATCTGAGTCATTAAAAGCACTGAGCACTTGTTCTCTGAAGTACAGGCTCCTTTTAGGTGTGCCGAGTTGGAGATTTGAAAATGGAAGCACCCAAAATCCCTGGGGCATGGTGTTTTAAAGATATTTAGGCACCTGACTCCCATTGTTTTCCATTAAAAGCACCAAAATATCTTTACAGTTGCTTTTGAAAGATTTGACCTTAGGATTTGGAAATGCAATGACTATTCCATTAGTGTTCTCAAGCAATCATGAACCAAGATTTTCTTATAGCTATGCAACAATCGGAATGTTAATGTAAATAGTACATGTTACTGACCCAACAGGAAGATTACCTCAGGGGACTACATTTATAGTATTAATTTTTTTTATGTTATGTATTCTATAAAAAATATACGCACAGTATGCACACACATATAGAACAAAGCTAACACATATGAAATCACAAGTGTGACACTGGTAGGATATTTTCTCACTTTGGAAGTTAATCTTATGAGGTCTAAGTATGATCCTAGTTCTATCAAAGGGAAGTAGATAGGGCTAAATACTGGTTCCCTTTACATCAGTGGTGAAACTCCCATTGACTTCAGTGGGGCTGGATGTCACTCAAGAAATCAAGATGGCTTACTCAGAATCATTCATGGATTCTGAACCAGAAAGGACCATTGTGATCATCTAGGAAATGAGTCACACCCTACAATTCTATTAGCCCCATTGAAATCATAGATCAGTACTGTTGTTGAGTAGCATTCAGCATGAGATAGGATAGCAGAGTTGAGCCTTATGTGTTCTGTCAAGGTCCCAGGAGTCAGTGTCGAAGCCAGAATTAGAATGTTGGAACTCCCCTTATGCAGTCCCATGCTCAGTCTACTAAGCAATGCTTCCTCTAATATGTCGCAGAAGTGTATAGCAATGTGATCTGTAGTACATTATGCTGACTACCTGCATGGAGATTTTAAAAGGATTAAGTGTAATACTAAACTGATTCTCTTGGTTATACTTTATTAGCTTTTGGCCAGTTCCCTAAAGAAAATTGTACATAATACACAGTTGTAAGGATTAGGACTGAGGGAGGAAATGTTATGCTTTTCCAAGGTCTGCTCATTTTTCTGGCTTTCTTACATCCATTGTTTGATTTTTTTTTTTAAGTATTGTTTTATTGTTATTTTGGCCTTGCAGATCCTTGAGTAGTGTTTAATTTTAGTTAAGGAAATATCTATCATAGGTGAAAATGCCCTCCACAAAATCATTCTGGTATGGAGCTGACCCTGTGCTCTTGAATGTTATGCCAGTGGAACGTAAGCTCTGGGAGGTTCTACCAAGCTGGAAAAGTTTCGCGTATGGGCCTGGCAGCAGACTCTGTGTCCACTGTCCAAGGACTAGCCTAGCAAAGTATGGAGAAGTTTGTCACTAAAAGGTTGGCCATTAGGTGACGATTTTGCTACAGCAACTACGAAAACTATGATAATACAGCATGACCTTCATTCCTGTGCAGTTCCTCTTTACTTCAGCAATGAAGGTGATGGTAGTGGAGTGGTGGATATGGGGGCAGAGAATGCCAAGAGTCTTGCGGTATTGAGACCATCCATTTGTATTAATTTATATGTTGGCACATTTCATGTACAATCTCTCAAAAGGAATGAGCAGGTCAGTATATTTCTGGAAGAATTGCATTGTATTCACATTGACATTTTTGCCATTACTGAAACCAGAAGAATATAATAAGTCATGGCAAATGGAAGGATGGATCACAAATTCTTCTGGGAGCAGCAGAAAGAAAAGTTAGGCTAGCTGGATTTATTGTGCACCTGAAGGTGCCAGGAAAAATCATTTCATGGATAATTTTATCATTTCATTTTGAAGTTCTCACGATAAGCATAGGCAAACGGGCCACCATGAAAATAATGGTAGCTTACACACTATGGTCCATTGCAGAAGACAAAGAAGTGGAAAGGTTCTATGAAAAATTTGATAGGATTCTTCAGACTAAAACAACATAAACAGTTGTGCTTGGCGACTTCAATGCTAAGGTGGGTATAGGGGAAGATCAAGAAAACCACATCAGACAATATGGCTCGGGTATGAGAAATGAAAAAGGTCAAAGCCTAGCTGACTACACGGAAGCCTCACATCTATATATCAGGAACCCCTTCTTCAAGAAGAGGGTTGGAAGGCGATGGACTTGGTGAGCGCCAAATGATGTAATAAATGAAATCTATTATTTCCTGGTGCACATGCAGTGACTGGTTACAGTTATAACAGTCATTTTGGAATCAGCTGACTGTATACAGTCAGATTATTGACTGGTTAGAGCGAGAGTCAAAATAAACATATGGGAAGAAAGGATAAAGGCGCAAGTTAGGCACTGCATGCGGGTACAACAGTTCCACTTAGAACTGTTTAAGTATGCTGTCAATTCTGAGCCATAGGAAATGGATGAAACTGAAGATATTGATTCTGACAACTATCACTTTTTAGTTTGACGTTAAGAAGTCTGAGGAGTCCAGAAACCATCTTACCCAGCAAACGCTTGATCTTGCTAAATGGAGAGACATGGCAATCAAGGACAATACTGGCTTGGAATATAAGCTGGTCTGCAAACCATTGAGGAAAAAGGTGATAGAAGATTGTGAGCAGTATTGTCTTGCAAAACAGCAAAAGGCAGTTGAAGAGAAATCAAGTTTGCGAAGAGCTCGGCGTGAAATCCGGCTAAGTCAAACTCTTCCAAGCACATTTGTTGATGAAGAAGGTAGAAGAACAAACAGGTATGAAATGGAACAAATTTGCCGGCTCTTTTATAGTGAATTTTTTTCATCAGCAAGAGCTTTTGTACCTGGGCTCCGTCACTCCTGAACCTGATATTCTCCACAAAGAAGTGGCAGCGGCCCTTCAGAAAGTGAAGTTGTGAAGAGCAGCACATTTAGATCAAGTACACATAGAAGAACTTCAAGCTGGAGGTGATACACTCTTAAAAGCATATAGTGAGAGATTCTCAAGATACGTTAAAGAAGGGAGAATTCCGAAAGATTGGAAGAGATGGCGAACTGTTCTTCTGCTGAAAAAGGAGATTGAGAAGACATTCACAACTATCCACCCATCTGCCTGCTTTGTCATCTTTATAAGGTCTTATGAGAATGATCTATGCCTGTATTAAGGGTGTCCTTGAGGAAAACATGAGTAGGGAACAGGCAGGTTTTCGTAGGGGATTCTCCACTATGAACCATATTTTGTGGTCACACAGATGATCGAAAGATATAGAGAGCACAAGATCCCACTATGCTTGTTGTTCCTTAACTTTAAAAAAGCCTTAGACTCGGTGGAACAAAATGCAGCTTTAAGTGCTCTCCTATCGCAGACCTCTCCCCAGTGTATGTTTGAATCATACAAGAGTCCATGGTGGATGCAGCTACAGAAATCACGCTTTTTTATGACCCCTTGATCATTGAAGTTAAGCGAGGAGTAAAGCAGGGGGATGGTTGTTCGCCAAAGTTGCTTGCCAGCATCCTGGAAAACGTCCTGCAGAATATCAAAGTGAAAGATGGATTTCTGATTGATGGCAAGGTTCTTCAGATGCTCCTTTTCGCAGATGACATCATCCTAATTGTGTCAAAACCCGCAACATTGCAAACCCTCCTCAGTGACATCGATAAGAACTCAAAGGAGATAGGCTTGACCATCCACACTGGAAAAACAAAGTGGATGAAAAACATATATTGTCCAGAGTATGTCATGCAGTTGGATGGACAGTCCGTCGAATTAGTGGATCAATATGTGTATCTTGGACAAGCATTGCAGATGAACAATGAGTAGGGCTGGGGTTGAGCAGGAGGAGGTCAGGTTGGATTGCGTTTGAGAGTCTGGCAGTGTTTTTTGTTGGTCCCAAACTTTCTACCACTGCGAAAGCCAATCTTTTTTAACACCAGTGTCCTTCCGGTAATTCTGTATGGTTGCAAAACCTGAAACACGATGCTTGCAGAAGAATTAAAGCTGCAAACCACCCCAAGAGCAATGGAAAAATACATGGTGGGTGAAAGTAGGCTACAGCATGTTGTTGTTGATGATTTATGTGCAAGAAGCATTATCAACGATATCATCCAAATTATGTACATCAGAAAAGGAGATGGGCTGGCCATGTAGCAAAACTGAGATCCAACAGATGGGCAGCACATATACTTCATTGGTATCCATGAGACATAAAAAGAACAAGAGGAAGGCCTCCAGGACAGCGGGTGGATCCTTTATGGAAGATTCATGGAAGGACATGGACGAGAACCGCACAAAACCGCACTGCATCAGTGGGGAGACTATCTGCAATGAAAAATCATGGATCTTCCAAGTATTCCAAGTATCTGTAGATCCCATGGGTGGGAATTTATGTATCCTTTTAATTTGGACACATTCTTTAATATTCTAAGTAAAGACTGTATTGCAATAGGTATTACCCAGAATGCCTGAAAGTGTCCAAATCTGAGTGACTAATGGGCACATCATTAAGTTCTCTGCAGTACTCATGATTTATCTGTTTCCCTACCAAAAAGCTCTTTAGATGTAAGGCTATTCTTTCATACATTTCAGCTTCTCAACAATCCCTTCACAATACACATCACATCTCACAATAACCTACATGACTCTAACTCCTTAAAAACAACTTAATAAAAATGGTGTCGCAGTATAGATCTGACATGCATGAGTACGTTACTATACTTTTTATGGTTGGAGCTTGTAGGGCTTCCTAGAGTTAAGTTTGCCTGACATTTGCCATTATATAAGACCCTAATGGCAACTGCTTATAACTTTTTGCTAAACTGAAACTGTTCAGGCTGAAATTTTCCAAGCAAAGTGTCTGCCTCTGGGTGAGTTATTTTGGAAAGAGTGAGCTAAAAGTGTTCAGCCATTTCCAAGAATGAGATTAGGAAGGAAGTACATTGTTTTGCCCATGGTAAAAAAATTAATAAATATTACAACCATTTAGTTTAGAAGCTCTGATGTTGCCATGCTTTGGAGCAGGGACTTGCAGTTTGTCAGTGGATGGCTCTGGTGTTGAAAATCTGCTTTTTTTTTTTTTTTTTTTTTTGCCAGAAATGCGTTCAAATATGGCCAAGTTAAAAGCCTCCAAAAATTTTCAATTTCCACATGCTCATAATTTTGGAAAAATAAAATCTACATGCTAAAGACACACCATATGCGAGTAGGTTGAATAATAGAAGTATTATTCCAGAGGTATTTATGGTGCATATGTTGTATGGGGAATTCTCTGAAAAGCAGTTCTATAAAGACTTGTGTTCCACCAGGAAAGAATGAATGCCCAGCTCAGTCCACAAGAAACTCCCAAATGTACTTAGAAGCACTTGATACTATAAGGTGAGGAAAATATCCATGGCTGCGTTTATCTTGGGAATGCCATATATATCTATCTACAGTTCTGTTTCACACTTGTAATGGAAAAAAAAAACTGAGAGAAAGAGGTCTCTTGGGCAGATGACTTAATTGGTCCATTATTTACCAGGAAACAAATTTAGAGAGAGAGAGTGATTTCTACTTAAAAAGGTTTTCTTGGCAGGTGGCAGGATAACATATCTGATAATTCTGCATGTGTGTAAACATTTTTTTACATCATAACCGTAGAAATTTGTACTATGGAGATTTGTAGGGATGCCAAAGTGAGGTATAACAGTTGCATGTCTCTTCCCTGAGGCTTTCCTCTCATGTGTGCAGATATGAAAGCAGTCTCAAACTTATCTCATGAATATGCCAAGTCACCCATTCTCTGAACATGTCCGTTGTACACATTGTGGGCAAAAGATAATTAATTCATAGTTGACATTTGACCTCATCTGATTCATCCTGACTTGTTTCTGAATGTTGATGTCAAATCTTTGTATGTAGGTTTTGCTGTTCTCTCAGTTTCATTTTCCTTGCACAACACTACTTAAGTGAATACATTAGTATAATTCTGGTGTGGCACATGGACCCCATATGATAAATTGTGATGATTGTGTGAGAGTGGTTGCCGTGTGCTTTTCACAGCTCATCGTGTAAATGCAAAAACATGTATCATTATATATTTAGGCTCATACCAAAGTCTATGCATCAGATCAAAATAACATTGGGAAGTTCTTGTCTTTTTGTAATACAACAGCTAATTTTCAAATGTTAATAACTGAGAACAAACAGCAAATAATGCAATGAAATCCCATCAATGTTATGGATTAAGACCAGCTGTTTCAGATTTGCGCCCTGTAAATTAGGCACTTCAAAAAAATGACCTAATGTTCGGTGGTGCAAATAGCACATAGTATGAGCACTTGGCAACTTGGAATTCATAAATACTAAGCCAAAAGCTAAGTAACACATCTGATACCTGTATAACATAAACCTAAGAATTTCAGCCAGTTAGCCCTCTATTAATCCCAATAACTGGAACATCAGGTTGCTTTTATGCATGCGCCTAAATATGGATTCAGGAACCTAACTTTAGAGACCCCCGTTGAGAATGCTGGTCTGAATTCAAAGGTCATTCAGTAAAACAAATTGCTTGAGGCCAGGGGAAAGACAAAACTCTTTCTGTGGCAGTTGTCCACAACTGCATCACAGTGCCTCCCCTGTTTGCATGCCAAAATTGTCCCCCTCTTCCAGTAAAAAGATTGGATCTAGGGCAGTGGTCTCCAGCCTTTTTAACCACAAGATCACTTTTTCAATTTAAGTGCAATGTAAGATCTACCTCAAACCCGAATACCCTTGCCCCACTTCCTTCCCGCCTCTTCTTTGAGGCCCTGCTTCTGCTCCAACACTTCTCCAAGGCCTCACCCTGCTCACTCCATCCCCCTTTCTCTCCCATGCTCACTCGCTCACCAGGCTGGAATAGGAGGTTGAGGTGCAGGCTCTGTTCTTTAGCAAGGAGTTTGGAGTGTGGGAGGGGCTCTGGGCTTAGCCGAGGATTGGGATTGATGTCCAGAGGTGTTTCACGGTGCAAAATCTGGGAAGGCATTTGGATGCAGGGGGACTCATGTCTGGGGCAGGAGGTTGGATGCAGGAGGAGGATCAGGGTTGGGACAGGTAGGGTTGCGAGGTGTCCGGTATTTTCTGAATTATTTTACTGGACAGGAGGTGAAAATACCAGACTCTCAGGGTCAGTACCGGACACCTGGCAACCCTAGCTGCAAGGACATGCCAGCCACTTCCAGGAGCATCATTTACCAGAGGGATTACTCCAGCCACGACAGGTTAGGCATTTGAGAACTCACTACTCAGAATTAAGTGTAAGCATAAGAGAGAAATGAAAATTATGAAATGCACAGGCCAGTCAAAACCCCCCAAATAACCCACTTTGCAAGCAGTAAAAGTAACAACAACTCCCCATGTACATGTTGGGTTGGGAGATGTGAGAGAAAGACAGTGAGATTTGCATTGCCAAGCTCCCTCCATCCCCTTCTTCTCTTTGTGTGGAGACAGGGTACAGAAGTGAAGGGAGGAGGGACACCCTGGCATCAGCACCAGGACCAGCTCTAGGCACCAGCAAATCAAGCATGTGCTTGGGGCGGCACATTTCCAGAGGCGGCATTTCCAGGTAAGCAGCCGCCCCCGACAATGCCCGGCCCCGCCCCATTGATTTTAAAGGGCCACAGGAGACGCCACTATCCGCTGCGCAGCGCTGGCACCATGTGCGCCCGGAGACTGCTGGCTGGCCCTGTCTCCTGCTCCTCCCCAGCCGCTACCTCCTCCAAGAGCCTCTCCAAGTGGAGGCTCCGCCAGACCCGCAGCCTGGACCTGGCCATCATCGCAGCTGCAGCCAAGAGAAGGGGGATGGCCCGGCCAGGATGCCCCGGGCCAGGACAGTTGGCGGCCCATTGGCAGAGTGCCTCGCTGCCTTCTCCTCCCACGTCCTGCTGCGCCTGGGAGGTGGCGCTCTCCACTCCCAGCACCCCGCTGGAGAAGTCCCCCTTGGGCAGTTTCCACTTGGAGTACGAGTTGAGCCCGCGGGGCAAGAGGAACATGGCCTGGGAGCTGCCCTTCCTGGCATGCATGCCCTTCACCTCCGCTCTCAGTGCTCCTGGCAGCGGCAGCAGCACCAACAACCTCTTTTGGTCCCCCAGAAAGTGGCTCCAGCAGAGGAAGGGCCTGTAGGTGCCCAGCAGCCACCGCTCCGCCTACATCATGTGGAAATCCCAGGTAGGACGCCACCTTCCCGCCCACGCCGGCCGCTGTGCCAAGAGAGGTAGCAGGATGGACCCTCCCCATGAACTTGGGCTTTCTGAAAACCCCCAACTTCTTTGGATCCCTTCTTCCTGAGGACAGGCTGCGGGGGTCTTGCGGGGGCGGGTCTCCCTTCTCCCCAGGGGTTGTACTGCTCCTTCTTATTGGGAGAAGCTCTCTGCTCCTCTCCCTCTTCACAGGGTGCTGAGCTAGCCCAGAGCTCCACGTCTGCGTTGTTCAGATTTGGGGGGGGCATTTGGCTCCTGCTGTGGCTGTTGTTAGAGGTCGAAGGGGGAATTAATTGGGTGAATGAGGAGACTGTGGTCTCCCTGGTTGGAGTCCGCAGCAGGTTCCCTTCTTGATCCATCAGTGAGGCTGGGAGAGCACTTGACAGGTTTAGCCAATAGAGTGCATCTTGAGCGCTCAAGGAGAGTTGTGAGTGGCTGTACGATACATTTTCAGCCTTGGCTGAGTCCGGAAAAGATCGGGGGTAGCGCATATGCGTCTTGCTGTGTGTTCCTTCAGAACTGAGCTATGTGGTCAGTCACAACCTTTAAAGTCTGTTCCTAGTATATTTCACTTGTTCATGTTTGCAGTAGAACCAAACAAGGATCTAGCACGCATGCACACACACAGAATAACTGTTTTACACTATTCAAAGAACTACACGTGCTGTTTCATAGATATTTCTTTAAAGAATTAAACTTCGTTGGTCTGGGTTGTTGGCAGGGTAAACTTTTGTGTTTGATGTCTCTAAGCTTCATTTCATATTTAGTTGTTATTGGGCACATACAACTCTCCCCTCCCACTGTAACACTTTGAGACGGATTTTGTCCAGGCGCGAGCTCCCACCCCCTGCCTCAGGGGTGAGGCCCAGCGAGCCCACCGTCTCAGAGTCCCGGGGCACGGCAGCTATACAGATGTGAGCTCCCAACTCCCCCTTCCCCGGGTTGAGTGGGGCCCAGTGAGCCCACCGTCTGGGGTACCCCGTAGCCCTTCAGCCCCTACAAGGGGGTCCGTATTCTGTAACAACATACCACTGGGGCGTCCACCCCCCCAAGGTTCCTTAGTTTGATATAAGGTCGATGTGTGAGACAATGAGGGTGGGGGTTAGGGGAACCCGGGCCCACCCTCTCCACTGGGTCCCAGCCCGGGGCCCTATGGGGTTCGGGTACAACCTTACCGGGCCAACAGGGTCCCACCCTGTAACACGTCAGCCCACGGGCACCAAAAGCACTCTGCCCCGGGCTGCTTCCTAGCCTCCCCTGACCTGAGGGCCTCCTGTCCCGGACCCCCGGGTCCTACTGCTCCAACGTGGGTCCTGGACTCCCCGCCACGGCTCTCCGGGGTCTGGTGCTCCTGCCTCCAATGCGGGGGAAGGAACCGCTTCCCCGCAGTCCTTCCCCTCCTCCTGCTCTCCCGGCGCTTTTTGAAGCCCCTGCTGGGGGCCGTTCCGTCCTCCTTCTCCCCTCCCCCAACATCCTTACGGACGGAGCGTCGAGTCCCTGGGGGCGGGGTTACGTCGTGGCGTGCTGTGGGGGATGGGTGGTAGCCCGCCCCTTGCCACCGGCAGGCATCCACTCCAGGTGCCAGTTCACCCTGCTCAGTACGGGAATCGGCGGGGCCGGTGTCCCAGCCGCGTGCCTGCCGGGTCGCGCCTCCTTGCCCTCCCGCCAGGGCCGGCGTCTCGCCCGTTTCAGTGCGGGCCTCAGCTGGCCCGTCACACACTTCATAAACTTGAATATATAATGGCTACTAACAAGATGGACACACAAAAATAATGTGCACACCCAGTGATCTCAGTTTATTTGATAACATAGATTTGTTAGAGCCACGTAAGGAGCCACTGCATTCCAAAACAAATCTAGTTTAACAATACAAATATTTATTGATTTAGTTTAGATGTCTTATGTACTATAGTTATCATAATTGGTTGACAAGTATGTTAAAACAGAGTGGTATTGTTAGCTGATTGTAATTGGTTTGAAGATTGATTAAGTATAGTTGTAAACTACTTGGCTCTGTCTAGACTGGCATGATTTTCCGGAAATGCTTTTAACGGAAAAGTTTTCCGTTAAAAGCATTTTCGGAACAGAGCGTCTAGATTGGCACGGACGCTTTTCCGCAAAAAGCCATTTTCGCGATTGGGGCTTTTTCTCGGAAAACAAATCTCAGCTGTCTACACTGGCCCTTTTGCACAAAAGGGACTTTTGCCCGAACGGGAGCAGCATAGTATTTCCGCCAAAAGCACTGATTTCTTACAATAGGAAGTCAGTGCTTTATGAAATCTGCGCCAGTGTAGACAGCTGGCAAGTTTTTCCGGAAAAGTGGCTGATTTTCCAGAAAAACTGGCCAGTCTAGACACAGCCCTTGAGTTTTAGATGTGGCACAAGTTTTCCCCTCTATTTTTGGTACTTAGTTTATATTTCCTTAACTATTTGTGTTAATAGTTTTTCATGCATTCAAACCACAATTAGAAAGTAGCCTATTTCTATAAGAACAATAAGGTAGAGATTTAAGGTACATTTCCCACTCTTGAAAAAGAGCTTTGTGTGAGCTGGAAAGCTTGTCTCTGTCACCAATAGAAGTTGGTCCAATAAAAAATACTACCTCACCACCTTGTCTCTTTAAGGGCAGGTCTCTATTAGGAAAATTATTTCGAAATAGTAACTCCCCAGCTTCATCAGCAACCTCCAGCACAGGCCACCAAGCTCTTCAAGGGAGACCCAGAGAGAATTTGTCAGGAGGGGTCAGCCTCCAGGTACTGGCCCCCGGGCAGTGGGGGCAGGGCAAGGCGGGGATGCCCAGGGCTGTGGGCCGGGAGTGAGGGGCACTGGCAGGGCTGTGGGTCAGGAGTGAGGGGCACTGGCTGGGCTGGGCTGGGCTGGGCTGGCTGTGGGGGCTGTGGGTCAGGAAGTGAGGGGCACTGGCAGGGCTGTGGGTCAGAGAGTGAGAGGCACCGGCAGTATTAGAATTTATAGCAAGAAATGATTTTTTTCACTCCAAACACTGCTGTAGCATTACGCATTCTATTAACATTACCAGTATCAGTGGCTTCTGGTGAGCGCAGTTTCTCAAAACTGAAATTACTAAAAAATTATTTGAGGTCCACCATGTCTGAAAATCGTTTGTCAGGACTCACATTAATTTCAATTGAAAGTACCATTGCAAAAAATGTAGATTTTACTGAATTATTAAAAGGCTACGCAAGTATAAAAACCAGAAAAAATCAGTTCATATAAATTCTTTTAATTTATGAGAAACTGGGCGCACCAGAAGACACTAACGTTTTTCATTACAGTGTATAGTTGAACCCAAGTTGTTTGTAATTGTGATTTTGTTAAAATTAAATGAGTACACTAGTAGGAAATTGTTTTATTTCACTAACTACAAATTTTCTGTTTTCATTTTTTAAAATTTTAAACAGTCAAAAAAAAAAAAAAAACCTATTGCAAAGTGCAAATGTGTAAAAGCCAACAAAAAAAAGGGGGGGCAGGGGGCGGCCAAAAATTTTTTTGCTTGGGGTGGCAAAAAACCTAGAGCTGGCCCTGATCAGCACCCCCTCTCTTCTCCCTCCGAGATCCTGCACAGCAAGCAGGAGGTTCTTAGGGGGGCAGCTCCAAGCCAGAGGGCAGGAGCAGCATGACAGTAGGATGAAGGGCAGCTGAAGTGCCAGTGCTTGAAAGCTTCCTGGCCAGACCAGTCAGGATCACCTGTCAGAGGCTCCAAGATCTACCGGTAGAGTCCAATCTACTGGTTGGTGACCACTGATCTAGGGAGAGGCCATTTTCCAGGAGAAGCTGGACTTTGGGTGTAAATTCTAAAACAATAAAGACCATTAGAAAAGGAATGAACTCAGCTTATGGGAGTGAGCCACAGAACTGCGTATGTACCCTTTTGTAGTAACCCAAGAAATCTCTTGTTATTCAGAAGAGTCCCACTGCATTGAAATTATTTAGGACAACAGGATCAAAAAGAAAAACTCTACCCTGCTTTAACCATCTTTTCCACACCTGAAATTGCTATCCATAGCTACATGCTTCTGCCTCCCATTCCATGTCTGAAATCATGGCCCCACTGAAATCAGTGGCACAACTCATACTGACTTGAGTTGGAGCAGGATTTCTAGAGCACCACAGCTTCTAAATAGAATTGTGTCCCATACCCAGCTCTTTCTGAGTCCAGATCTCCTATTTACATCCCCAGAGCTCCAGGAGCCTATTTATTTTTCTTTCCTTTGGATATCACCTGGGATCAAGTGGTTTTCTCACAATTACAAGAACAAAGCCTTTTGTCTTTGCAAGAAAATTTTGGGGGCAGATCTTAAAATTGATAGACTTTCCAAGTACTGGTGAAACACATTTATTTTCTTGTGTTCTTTTTTGTGGTGTTCTATCTTTCAGTAGGTTTTTTTTTAATAGTAAAGTTTTTTCAGGGGCAAGATCTGTTGTTCCAAATTTTAGTCCAGAGCAAAATTTTTACAGTCTAGTTATAGCCTTAAAAATAGTAGGGAACAAGGGACCACTGAGAGATCTATAAGTATAGCAACCCTGCTATTGGGTACAACGCTAACACTATAATCCATAAAGATACCACAATAATCATAAAGAAATAGCAGTACTCCGCACAAAATAAAAATAAAACAAGCTGCAGTTCTGGAACAGTCATGGAACCCAATAACATGAATTTTAGGGTATTCTTTAGCCAGGTGTGGATTTCCGCAGCTAACAAGGCAGAGTTGTACATATGTTTGGGTGCTGAATGAGGAGGCACCTCTTACTTAACTCTGTAACGTAGTAGAGTCACTTGAAAATTCTCCCTTCAGTTTTTCCATCAGCCCTGCCATACGGAAAGTACAATTAGACTTGCTGAGAGAAACTGCCCCTCTGGCTGATCCTGCAGCTCTTGCAGCTTGCAGCGTTCCACATTGCAGGGCTGGGACCTTAATTTATAAAAGAGGCTGTTTACAATACATAAGCCTTAGATGGAGTTAATTCATATAAAATGACAACAAAATGAAAATTGGATTTAGAACAAGTTCTCAGCTACCCTGCTATCTCCTCTGTGGGCTGGAAACTCTCAACAGGGATAGAATGTGAGAGCTCACATGCAGGTTGTATAAATCCTATTGTGCTAGACTTGTGTGAAGGTAAGACTTTCTGCTAAATCATTTGGATGGAAACTGTTTCCCCCTCCCCCGCTTGCAATAGTTTATTTCCCTGACCACGTTTAAGCAGCCAGAATGTTTTGCTTGCCAGAGTATGTGATTGTGGGGGGATGGAGAGCAAGGGATATAGAGCTGAGATTCATTTTTGTGAATATCCCAAAATAACCCAAATGAAGGCAAACCAATGTGTAACATAAGAATTCCCAGAGGTTTCTTGGCCAACAGATATATTTCCAATCATATTATAGCTGGTTCTGAACTGGAGAAGACAGAGGCAGTATTGGATAACTTGTAGTTTTACTGCTTAGTTGTTTATTAGCCATCCTGCTGTGCAAAAGCATTGAAGAAATGGAAGTTATTCACAGGCAACCCTTGAACCAGACTTGATTGTTAGCAGCTTTAGGGATTTGGCTATTAGCTGGTGAGTTCTGGGGTAACAAAATACTGTAAAAATGTTTGTATAAAAAAGTGCAAATGTCACTATATATAACACTCATTTCTTAGGAACAACATTTACTAAATATGGAACAAGATATAGTTCTTCTGTCACATTTGCTTGGTTTTTAATTTGTTTTGCTATAAGCAAGGCTCTTTCTCCTGTACTACACATTAGACCCAAATTATACCATTTCAGACTCTAGTATGACGTGACCTGACCTTCCCCTCAATCCAGGACCACAGGGCCCCATCTCTTGCTGCTCCCCATCAACAATTATCCCTAAACAAAAATCATCATTGTTTTATTTGAAATGCATCTTGATATAAAATGAACTGACTTTTACGTTGTCCCCAGACTTCCAGTATTACAGAGTTGTGTATGGAAAATGCATCACTGCTGCTTGAAAGAAGCTGGTGATTTAGGCAGTTCAGAAGGAGATATTTGGGGCCTTTGGCTATCAGGAAGGGGTGGCAGGGCCGGCCCGAGCCATTCGTGTGCCCCGGGCCCCAGGAGTGCGGCGCCGCCCCCGGGACTGTGGCGCATGCGCGGCAGCCCTGCGCGGCGCCCCCTATAATGGGGCGCTCCGGGCGGTAGCCCGGTCAGCCCATAGCTTGGGCCAGCTCTGAGGGGTAGAGATCATTTTTGGTTGGAATCTTGCTGACAGTTGAAGTATTTGCACAGTGGGTGTGGGAAGGGGGGGAATGCATGTTTACTTTTTCTATAGCATACAGTCAACCTGTATAACTCCTTGCCAGAGGATGTTGTGAACACTAGGACTTAAACAAGGTTCAAAAAAGAGTTAGATTCATAGAGGTTAGGTCCATCATTAGCCAGGGTGGGTAGGAATGGTATCCCTAGTCTCTGTTTGTCTGTCACATGAGGATTGACTATTATGTTCCTTCCCTCTGGGGTATCTGGTATTGGCCGCTGTTGGCGGACAGGATACTGGGCTGTATGGACCTTTGGTCTGACCTGGTATAGCCATTCGTATGTTCTTACCTTTTGAACAGTGCTGGAGGTAGCTTTAAAATTGGAGCATGAGCATTGAACTTCTGACCTCACCAATCCTTGACAGCAGTTAACTGCTCCTCTGCCCTATATTTGCCACTATCGCCAATAACAATGGGGATGTACATTATTTTTGTGTGTTTCTGCTAAAATGGGCAATGGTGACTTACTTTAGATACTAATACAGTTGGCTATCCTCAGTAGATATCACAGTTAACATTGTTTGTGAAGAATCAGAACACTTTATACTCTTCTCAGAGCCATTATTGCAAGCTGTTTCCATACTCAGACATGACACCACTGCATTAATTTACATTATGAAGGTTATCTTCACAACCTTAAGGGCTAAAACAAACTTGATATTTTGTATGAGAACTTAATTTCTGGAATACAATTGTGGAGCCATTTCCATGACCACATACATAAGATCCTGGCCAAGAGCAAGTAGATTTTATAAAAAATCCTCCAAGTCTTTCATTTATTTTTTTAAACCAAGTAGTTGGTGTAGGATGACATCAGGCTTTCCTTATAGCCTAAAATACCCACCCATGCAATCTGCAATCCAACCTGAGTCACTGGTTCCATTGTTCCAAAGAGTCACTAATTCGGTGTCCTGTTCCTTCTTGTCTTGCAATACACCTGCATGGAGATAGCCATACAGAACAAAAAACAACAACGAAGTATGGCGGGAAACGGCTTATGCTCATTTGGATGGACTAGATCAGTTTCAACCATAATCTTCACTTTCCTCCATAGACACTTTTGAATGCTATCCTTATGTTTTCTGAATCTCTTATGAACTCACAGCATGGGCCAGTCTTTCCCAAGCATGGTGTTAATACTGGTTACTTTCAATGCTCATTTCAAATCTCAGTGAGACTTGCCAGCATTGCCGGTGGGGCTCAGATACTTGCAATTAACTCACTTAAAATGAGGCCACTGGTGTGCTAAGACACTTAAAATTAGGACCAGAAGTTAGGCAGTTAATTTGTAAAGCTCAATAAAGTCCCCTGTTTCATCCAAGGGTTGTCAGAAAATTCGTTCCACATCTGTACAGAAAAAAGCGAGGTGTAAACTGCCAAGAACCATTTTAATGATGGCTGGAGAAAAAAGCAGCCAGATGGCAGGCTCTGCTGTGGCTGCGGTTGGTATTTAACTGCTTTTTTTATTGGAAAAATATGGGGTGAAAAATTGTGTGGGACTCATTAGGCAGCCTGCTGCGATTCTGATCAGCTTGCCAATCTGTTCTGTGTGGCAAAGATCCAAACATCTATAAATTTTTAGCAGCGGCTTAAAATCTATGACTCGGTGCTTGTTAAACCTTCTCTACTCCCCCCATTTTTGTACACTGCTTGGGTTTGGGTTTTTTTTTTTAATTTTTTTATAAAAGCTTCAGGGCTCAAGCTATGCTGCCAAAAAAAAAAAAAAAAAAATCTTACAAAAGACTCTAGTGAATAGCACTTCTCTTTGCTTCTTCTCAAAGACTATAACACAAGTTTGATTTTCCTGATCCTGCATGTTAACTAAAAATAGAGTGTGTGGTAACATCTGAAACAAGACTGAATGGTGTTATCTATTCTCTAGCAGATAGGAGCCATGGAAATCCTGCTTTTCCTTTATCATTTTCAGAGAGAGCAAGGTTGTAAGACAAGATGGTTATTTTAATGGGCAGACAGTTCCTCTATTGTTTACCTTTTTGCCGAAACAATCCTGAAGAGATGAATATGCAAATTTTAGAATTTCATGGCTTGGAGCAAAGTGTTAGGATCACAGAACGACTGGTGCTCAGAGGAGCCAATAAACTGCTGGCAGGGTTTTAATTTTCCATCCTACTGGTGTCTGGATTCTGAACGATTCACAAAGGATCCTAAGAGGAAACTTAAAGCTTCCTTTCTCTTAATATTTGCATATGACAGAAATCGATTTCAGATGAAGGGGAAAGAGATTTTAGAAGCTGTTGTGACATGTTTCCAAGTAACATACACAGAACTATTGATCTGACCAATTTTATGAAAATAAAAAATAAGGATTTTTTCATGGGAGGGAAAAATAATGGTTGTTAGAAGGTTTATGGAAACCAGAGGCCAGCTTCAGTCGAAATAGTCTCTCATATATGCATGGTTCAAAAATACTACAGTATTCCTCAGAAGATGTTCCAAACATTGGAGTAAAATTGTAAGTTGTAGAGTTTTCACTTTTAATCATCCAGTACCGAAGTATTTTTATAAATGTAGCGTGTGTGTGTATATATATGGATATTTTATTATCCACTCGTATTGTGTATATGTTTTAGATACACACATGTTCAATATTATTCTGAGGGAACATTTTTTATAAACAGAGTAGATATCCATTTACAAAAATGTGCATGCAAATACATGACTGTATTTGTGTGCACAGTTAAGGTGGATAACATGCAAATTAGCTAGCTCAGTGGAAATGGCTAGAATGTAATTACTTTTGTTGGTGCAAGACACAGGCATTAGCAACTCAATTCTTGCTGAAGGTTAGTTGATTTTTCAATCAGGAATCAGGAAGCTGATTTTTAATAAAATTCAGAAGACACCAGGTACAATTTCCCAGAGCACCTCAAGCAGACTTAAAACCTTTATTAGCATAGCTATATTGGTCAGGAATGTATGCTGATCTAACTCTACTGTAGACATCTATTCTGAGAATGCATCTCTCAGTATTCTTCTACTCATCTATAGAGCCCTGCGCAGATATAAAATTTTGTATCTGCAGCTGCATCTGTATCCACAAAAATGAGCCACAAATATCTGCCTCTACATCTGCAGATATCTGCAGATTTGTAGGATTCTAGATACAATATTGGTATCCACATCCGTATACACAAAAATGAGCCATGGATATCCGCATCCATGTCCACGAGATGTGGATACCCATGGCTATAAATCAGATATCTGCCAATTTGCAGGGCTCTACTCATATAATACGGTTTGGGGAAGAGGTGTTCCTCCTATGCTGGCAAAAAACTCCTTCTATTGATGTACCCTGCATCTACCCAAGGGGGCTATGCTGACATGACTGCATTTACTGGAAAGAACAATATATGAAAATGTTCAGGAGGATTTTTTAAATTTTTAAAAACATTTTATAATAAATATATCATGATTCATACAATCAAAACATCTTTATGCTTTGGTGGAAAGATAAATAAGCAAACATTAGCAGCAAAATTCAAGACTTCAGTGGTCAATAGTTCTGAACCACCTCCTTTCCCCCGCTCTCAATGGAAGTAATTCTACAGAGACGCCATCTACCTTTCCAAGGAAATTGCCTATTTTCTTGTCAGCATAAATAAATTACTTCATGAAAAACATTTTTTATGTACACTACCTCCTCTGTGTTTACAGGGAGATTTGGGATTTCTGAACATTTCTGACACTTGGAGTGAGTTTTCTTTAAACAAAATATTCAGTCGTGCTTCTGTCTTTCGAGCTTGGCCACAGAGTTTGCAGACAGCGCCAATTTTTCTTCACTTCCAGACTCTTGGGTATTTTTGTCTTCCCCACATGTATATGTATATGTGCGTGTGTGTAGATATACAAAAAAAACACAGCTCCCCACAGTCAAAACCTGCTTCTGCTCTTCAGCACACAGACGAGCCTTAAAAGCGGCAGGGTGAAGACTATAAGTTTCCTTCCCTTTCCCCTCTTCCTGTTTCTCTTTAGAACTGCATGATAGTGTGGGTAGCCATGACAATTGCCTTATCACTGCATGTCTGGGAATAAATTCCGTAACTGTTCACCATGATGATGTAAGCATAGAGTTCACCTGTCACTCATAGCAAGATTGTGGTGAGAGCTTCAAGATGGTGCCCACGTCACCAATTTTTGAGGGGGAATAAAGGGTATAAGATATTAGTCTGTAGGCTTAGCTTATACTAGTGAGAGGCAGTGTGTTCAGCCATTGTGATTTTATCATGAGTCTTGTGGAGTTTGTTTTTTCCTTAAAGTTCCAGCTCCAGGAATCCTGTGTTGAGGTAAGAATTTCAACTTTCATTTAAAAGACTATATGCTTCTAGCCCTTAGGGTTACACACAAGAACATAGAAATGTGAGCACACTGTAAAGACTGAAAAATTAGAATGCATATTAGAAAAAAACTTTTATTTATGTGTTTATTTGTTTATGTACAGAATCTCATGATTTGCTAAGCTGATCTCCCAATTTAGTGGGTTTGCTCATGGTTTTTGAACATTTGAGATTGGTAGTATTATTGTTGATAATCTCTTCTATTCCATTAGCCTCACATATTGATTTTTCCTCCTTTAATTTTGCATTGTGAAGCACAATGTGGGAAAAAAGTTCTTCAGCATTCAGCTTTCTGTTGGTGTGGCACTCTCTCTGTCTAAACTCAAAGGAAAGCAGCCTGGTAGCCTTCATTCCCACTGGTAAATTGTTCTTCAATATCAAAACCTGCTCACTTAGGCTATGTCTACACAGCAGCATTATTTCAGAATACTTGATATTAATCTGATATAACATAGTCCACATCTACACAGCAAGCAGTTATTTCGACATGTCAAGATGGAAGACTTCTTATTCCAACTCTTGCAACCCTCATTTTTATGAGGAGTAAGGGAAATCAGAGGAAGAGTGCTCTAACTTGGACTTCTTGCTGTGTAGACAGCATCAAAAGCCAAAATAATCTATTTTGGCTTCATCTATGCAATTGATGTAGCTCAAGTTGCATAGCTTATTTCGACTTTAGCCCTGCAGTATAGACGTACCCTTAGGGTCTTGGCTAAACCAGAACCACAAATTCTGAAATAATTTAGTAATGTTATTTCAAAAGATAGGTTCCTCATAGAGATTCTTCCGACAGAAAAATTACAAAATATTTGACTTCATCCTCCCTCAAGTTTTATGTATAATTTAAGCTTCCACATGACTTTATTGCTCTTGATAGAGAACTGACTGTTCACAAGCTGAAGTCCTGTGTTCAGGACAGAGTAAATGGAGCAGTGACCAAACAAGGATTCCTTCACTGTTTCCACTGTTTGTCCAGACCCTGAACTGAAAGTACCACCTCTTATGGATGAACTAGTATTTAAGGCAGCAATGGGCAACCTAGACAGTGAATGGGCCACACAAGTGGCCTTCTTTACCTCAGAGGGCTGCAAGATTGTCGTATCCAAGACAGTCTCTCAGAATAGGGTACTTTCGCTAACTGTGCTTGCATACCTAGAATTTGTGGGGTATGCCAAGTGAACAATAGCAGTGCTATATTGGATATAGAGGGGGCACCTGGTTCTCACAGTCAGTATTGTGTGTGTAATCAGCATGCACCTCACTTCATGTGCCCTTGCTCTAAAGGTGTATCACTATCACTTTAGTATTACCGGTAAGAAAAAAAACTACACATATGGAAACTAGCATAATCTGGTAATGCTGCACATGGGCAACAGTCTTGTGGGACCCTTGGGCCTCAGGTTTCCCACCATTCATTTAAAGGCCACTGCAGTGAATCTAGTGATGATGCTCTGTATTGATGGGAGAAAGCGCACCCATCAGCATAATAAACCACCTCTGCAAGTGGCAGTAGCGATGCTGGTAGGGAAAGTTCTCCTGGCAGCATAGCACTGTACACACTGGTATGTACATTGAAGTAACTCATGTTGCTCAGGAGGATGGTTTATTCACACCCCTGAGTGATATAAGTTATGCCGACATAAGGTGTAATGTACACATAGCCTAAGTCTCTACTCCCACTCAATTCTGTTTTTTTCTGGTGAGACCACCAAAAATTAGGATATGGTGATGGGTTTTGTGATGCGCACTCCTGCTCACTGGCTTGACTCTGGCCAAACTCTTTTCATGTTGGCTACCAAGTGACGGTAAGGGGGTAATGGCCCAGACTGGGTTTGAACAAGTGAGTTAGAAAAGACTCTGTAATCCATTACAAATCATTTGAACAAGCCAACCCTTATCTCTTTATAGCAAGGCATTCTCCCCTTCCATACTGAGGTGCTAAATTTAACATATTTAAATGACATGAGGGCGCTACCACCAGGGGTGTTTCCTATTGTTCCCTGGGCTGGATATTTAGAATCCAGCCAATTCCTATCTTATTTAGCAGTGTCCTATTTTAGCTCCTTTTTTAGTTTTGCTTCTGGCCAGTGCAGACACTAGAGAAGAACACCCCTTTTACTACAATATGCAACAAGGGCCTGATTTGAAGACCTTAGAAGTCAATGGGAGGAAGTGCTTTACACTAAGAACTATAGCTCTCTGATGTCCTCTACAGGACTTAGCATTTGCTGTGTCAGATGGGATGGAAAAGATTTTTCCTGTATGGATGGACAATTGTCCTCATTGCTCCCTTGCCTACTACAAGGCTTTTTAATTTAAAGCACTAATGAGGTTGCAGTTTGCTGTACTTGATCAGCATCAGTTTCTCTGTGCATCATCAATGTGGGTAAACACTGATATGAATCAGAACACTCTGCATCTATGGATAGCAATGTTCTACAGTAAGATTGTTTATTAAGTTATCTCCATTGTGTGTATGAGGTGGGAAGCCATGGTTGGTGCCCTAATCAATGCTACAATCAGCCCGTGCCATCTAAAGGGGCACACTATTATCATGTCTCAGTCTTAAATAAATAAATAACAAAAGTAAATAAACAAATTAATAAACAAAAGCTGGTCCAATCTGATCCAAGCCCTTTACTTGCTAATAACACTCAACTCCTTTTGGCTCTCCAGAACATCCCTTAAGAGAGGGGATTGTACATTAAGCAACTTGTCCTGTCATGAACAATTCTCTTTCAGACTGCCTAGAGAGAGAGAGTTTTCTTTGTATACTGTTGGGGTGTGGAGGATGAGCTATTAAGTGAAGCAAATCAGTCAACTACAAAAGTACTGAATTGTGTCTGTCTTTCCAGATTTCTAAGCTTCCGGTGGAAGGTTTAATTTTCTAATAAAGATAATTCAATTAAGATGTTTCAATTAGGGTCCTGAAAAACTGATTTTTTTCTTATCTCTTTAGCCTGCAGCAGCCTTCGTACAATAGCACAGTCTTTTATTCTGTCACTCCTCTTCCTCTTCCCTGCTTTTTTTAAATTCTAAATCATCCTGGCAGAATAAAGAGGGGGGAAAAGGAGGAGGTGAAGGGGGAGAACAGGGACTAAATAAATAAATAAATACATAACACAGCATGTCGTGTCATTAAAAAGTGCCATGTATTACCCAGGAGCTTCTCCATCTGCTTTCCATGGGCATCCCAGGAGAACTTGGCGATTATGAAGGAATTCTCGGAGGCCATTACTGGGAAGAGGAAAAAAGGCTTGCTGCAGACAGCTTAATGGACTAATTTGTAACTGTGAGAGTAGGAAAAATGAGTTGTTGGCCGCGTTTTAATTTGACAGCGAGTGGCAGAACGAATGCTAAATGTGATGAGTGAGCAAGCATGTTCATTTTTGCGGTGCACTTTGCTACGGCCTATCGGCTTTCCCAAGGGGGCTGTCACTATTCTTTTCCCCTTCCACACCAGCATGAGGATGGGGGATGTGGAAAGGCTAGGGGAAGAGAATCACAATCAAACAAACAGAGCTCAGAACTGAATTTTATATGAGTGTACCAGAAAGACAAGGAAGAGCACAGGCAAAAGAAAATAGCAACAGTGTGCCTTAATTCTGCATAGTGGGTGGGAGAAAGATGCATGATAGTGGGCATTTCCCCCTTCACAGTTGCTACTGGCTTTGCTACACTCATGCACATGTGCATCACCACCTTTTGTGGTCTGTTGGTTCATGCTCATTAAAGGAATATGTGTAATAGGGCTTTGCTGAGTCCAGTGCTGAGTATGGGATCTTCTATAGCAGGGAGGAGTTGGAGGTGGTTCAGAAACCCAAAGCACCAAATTGTCCTTTATTCAACATCTGTTTCCCCATTCCCTGTTCTGTTCAGTGGAGGTTAGACATGTACAAATCCACACACACATTCAATTCTGATTTTTGAAAGTGTGTGTCCCCAGATCAAGAGAAGAATTGTATTCTTATCTAGGACATCTGACCTGAATATTTACTGAGGCTCACAATTAGCTTTTGAAGCTTTCAGAAAAAAATCCTCACTTTCAAAGGGTCTTCTAGGTAAAGTCCCACCTCAGAATGATCTTCCAAATGGGCAGAACTCCTTTTGGAGCCCATTATGCACCATGCTTAATTGGAAGTGCTCTTCATGCCTCTCTATATTAATATGCATCGGGGTTCAGTTCCAAATGATTAGTATATGATTTGGGTTTCGGCAAATGTAGAGACTGGCACTGTCTGCAGGCTCCATCTTGGCAGGTGAGATCACCTTAAAGACTTTTGCTTATAGTTCCCAGAATTGACCCCTGGCAAAGCATGCAGGAGGAGAGGGAGCAGTGGCTGAAGTCTGGAATTTGCTACACGCAGAGAACTCATTCTCAGAGCTTGGTTTTGCAAATCTATAGGGCACATTGCAAAACCTATCTATCTATTAAGACTTTGCCTGAGGGGCAGGAGAGGGAATGCACTGAGTGCAGTCAGCTTCCCTTGCATATAGACAGTTGTCTTTGAGTTGATTCTTTGTCAAACTGGTTATTCTTTAACTTGTGATACCTTCAGATTGATGTGTCTGTACCCAGGGGCTACAATGGAAGCATCCTGTATACACTGAAAGATAAATAAATAGCTATAAAACACTATCTCCTCTCTAGCCAATCAGTATCCAGGGTCTGCCAAAATTTCCAGGCACTCTTTGATTTTTTTCTTACATGTCCTTTCATGATGCAGCTCTCACACAGTGAAGACATTTTCGTTGGCCGGTGCATTTTCCACCCAGTGGAAAATGTTCTTCCCAGTGGAACGTTTTATTCTAGATGGGTAGTATTTCAGTAGATGTTTTTTGTTGTTGAAAGAATATATTGAGAGAGAGAGAGAACATGCTAACTTGGACCAAAAAAATGCAGTGGAGTGATCTATAATAAATTAATATCTATGAACTGAGACAGTTGTTTGTCACCCTTCCCCACAGTAGTAAGTTAACACAGTGGTACCTCCTCAAAGAATACAAGGCCAGGTATTGCCTACCACTCACAAGGGTGTATAATGGATGCGGGGATGGGTACAAGGAGACTTGTGTTTACTTGCACAGTCCATATAAAGGCCATACATAACCCCAGCTCCTGTGTTTGAAGTAGCATAAAGACTGTTTCCTCCTTACCCTCCTGTCATGTTTTCTCCTTTATGCTTTCCAAAGGTGATTGGAAGGAGGCAAGGTCATGGTCACATCACTCTTACATGGGAAGAAGAATAAGTTACAGCACATACAGGATGCAGCAGTGGGCATGGAACCTCAGTGTGGCTGGAAACTTTTGTGAAAATTCAAAGCTGCTGAGCTGATCCCAAACCACAGATAATTCTATGGTGATCCTGCATTCACTATGCATTTTTGCAAAAGCATACAGGGAAAAAATGTGTTTATTGTGGAGATCAGAAATACAAGGTGAGGGACTAATGGGAACAAACTCTTTCAGTTCTCTGACATTTGCATTACCCAATGAAGTGAACATTCAAGGTTCAAAGACCTGTATGTAGAGAATGCCATCGTTGTGCTTTTCCTTATGTGTGTCAAGAGATAGGTCACCTCCCTGGGCATTGTAGATCTGACACAAGCTGCTGTCAGCAGTATTTTCTCTAAAACTGACTTCAAGGACATTAGATTCTCTCGGAAGCTATTTCTCAGCATTTCAGGATTAGGTTGAAAACAGTTATTCCTGATGATAATTTTGGGGTTTTTTTTTTTAACCCTTCCCCCCACATACACACCACCACTGCCACACACACACACACACACACACACACACACACACACACACACACACACACAAAAAGTTGTGAGTCTATTCCAAACCCATTGAAGTGAGCAGAAATAGTTCCATTGACGTTGAAGGGCTTTGATTCTGGACCTTTATCCTCTTTCCAGTATTCCAATGAGGATGATAGTGCTGTTGATAGAAAGCATAAGGGAGAAGCTGTTATGATCCAGTGGATAAGAGCACTGAAGTAGCACTCCGATTTGGATTCTCTTCAGCCACTCTCCCACCGTGTGAACTTGGACAAGTCACTTCACCTCTTAAGGCAGGGGTGGGCAAAAGCCACTCAGCGGGCCAGATCCAGCCCACCTAGGGCTTTGATCTGGCCCCTACGACTGTTCCAGGCCCCTCCCCTAGCACGTTGCCTGGGAGCCGGAGCCACGTGAACCCTTTTAACTGCTTCTATTTAAAGGGCTCCCATCTAGCTGCTAGCACTTTCCCTGGGAGCCCTTTTAACTGTTTCTATTTAAAGGGCTTGCAGCTCCCAGCCCCACACCAGCCCATTGCCCGGGAGCCAGGGATTTGAGTCCTTTCAACTGCTTCTATTTAAAGGACTCCTGCCTTCCCTGCAGCTGTCATGCAACAGCCCCACAGAAGGCACGAGCCCTTTAAATAGAAGCAGTTGAAAGGGCTCACGTGTCCCTGGCTCCCAGGCAACGCGCTAGCAGCGAGGCTGGGAGCAGTGAGACCTTTAAATAGCAGGAACTGAAAGGGCTTGCAGCTCCTGTCTCCGGCTAATGTGATGCCTGGGAGCTGCAGGGAAGGCGCAAGCCCTTCCAATGCTTGCTATTTAAAGGCCCCGCCCCTTCTGTGCGAGATCCGCCCCATGCCCGAAGCCCCACCCCTTCTGGGGCAGCCTACAACCACTAAAAAATGATTCCCCACCACTGTCTTAAAGTCACTCTTTACCTTGCCCCCCTTTGTCTGTCTTGTCTATTTAGACTGAATAAACAACAACAAGAGTCCTGTGGCATCTTGAAAACTAGCACATTTATTTGGGCATAAGCATTTGTGGGCTGGAACCCACTTGGTCAGACACATGAAGTGGAAACGTCAGTTTGTCAGGGGTACATACACGTGCAAAAATGGGAGTGTTACATTACTGTGTGGAGGACCAGTGCTACTCCCCTCATGGAGATGGTTTACGTGGAACACTGGAAGAGCTCTTTCCCAGTGCTCTTGCCATGACCACACTGCCATGTTAAAGCATTGCTGCAGTAGCATTTTACACTTTATAGTGTAGACTAGCACATTTACCTGGCATTGTTCGGGTCCTTAAGAAGGGGCTAGGGGAAGGGGCTCAGGGTGTGGTGGGTGCAGCAATTATGGGTTGGAGGTAAGGAGGTGCTCTGGGCAGGGGACTCTGTATGTGAAAGGGGATGCACAGGAGGGCTGAAGGGTGCCCCCCCCCCGATTCATACCACAGCTACTTGCTCTCCCCTTTCCTGTCCCTCTCAAGGAGCGAGAGCAAAGTTCACAGCTTATCTGCCCGTTGGCAGCAAACAATGCACTTCCCCTTTTTCAGGGATGAGGGGAAACAGCCAGCAATGTTCCAGTATGAATCAGGGTGAGGGGGAAAGGAGTTTCAGCCCCCTCGCTGCCATCTCTAAAGGGCACCTGTTGGGGGGAGGATTGGGGCTCAGGCAGACCCGGACAAGGGAGAGCATGTGCCCCCTTTTCCTTTCAACGGGTTGGTGATTCTGTCTCTTTTTGTATGTTTTTATAAGAAGCAATCCCATTCCAGGCATATACCATTTTCCGGGCACAACCAAACCCTTACCTTGCTTTAAGTTATGATCAGAGGAAACTATATACCAAATGTGGTGGTCTTAGCTCTTACGGTTTAGGAGTAATTTTTTATCAAAAAGACGAACAGACCAAGTATCTCAAATGTATAGCAGATCAAACCAAAGGTTCCGTCCAGTTCTTATGTTTTCCTGGCCTGTTTACCTGTCTCTAAACTATGTCTGAACCCAGATCTTCAGATGAGAGGGGTTTATGTGTGTGCAAACCATAGTCCTGCCCTGGGATAAGATCTAATCAGGACTTCAAGGAAACTAAGTAAGAAGAAGGTTGGGTTGTAAGGCCTGTATTTATAGGAAACACCAAGTGAATGAAATGCATGCTGCCTTTGGGATTGTTTTTATGCATACCTTGACCTTTCCTTATAGAATTGAAAAGCACAACCCTCTGCTTTCTTTCCTAAATGCACAGATAAATGAATTGAAACTAGAACTCCCAGATACCAGTATACTAGACCATTGATTTCTTCCCCCCAAAGCATAGTGGTGTTGTCTCAGCTGGTCATTAGCTGTAGGTTGAGTGCATTGTTTGTAAGCAGGCTTGCATGGCTCTGAGCGAGGATGAATTAGATAGGGTTCATGCTGCTTTGTTCACAAGTGAAAACTTTCTTTTAAAGCTTGTGCATGGTAGCAGGGATCTGCTCTATGGGTGTGCGGTACCTTTAAAACCAGAGCACAAGGTACTTTAGTTCTCTAAATTTCTGCCTTAATGTAGCTTCACTTGTCAAGACAGCAAGGCTCCTGCTGCTGGGCTTGTTTTTTTTTTTTCCCCCCCTTCTCCCTCTCTCTTTACCTTCCAGCTCACTGAGTCTGTTCCTGGGGCCCCAGGAGGCTTTAACAAGCACTAGATTGTTAGTGACAGTCAGACACTTTAACACTTAAAGTAGAAGGTTTGATTTAATCGCAAGGCTGTCATTTATTATTTGACTGCTGTGTTCCGCTGGGGCGCCTGCTGATCAACTGCCTGCTCCCAGGAGTGTTGCTCTGTGTGTGTGTGTGTGTGTGTGTGTGTGTGTGTGTGTGTGTTATGTCTAAATCCTCAATACAAATTGCAGAGCTCCTGGATCTCCCAGCGGGACCCATTACTGCCTGTGGGGCATTAAAGATCATTAATAGTGCTGTCAGCAAGCTAGCCAGTTGGTTAGCTTCTCATAAATAGGAAATTAATCCATCTACTTCATTAATAATGCCGAGTGTAGCTATTTTGTTGCACTTGATATAAGGGTCCATGTGTTTGTCTGTAATGCGATAAGACAGGACTCCAAATTAGCATTGAATGTCTGATACAAGAGTGCAGACTCAATTACTTGGAGAAGGGGTTCTCCCCCTTCCCCTACAATGTCTGACATGTTCTTGGCTTATTTGCTTCATTGTTGGTAATTTATGTTTTGCAGCATCTGGTTTCAGCTGCCTTTCTCTTTCTTTTTGGATAATAAATTGCAGGGGAAGGAAGCTGGCAGGTTCAGGACAGGTTACTATACCTGGTAAGAACAGCAAGGTGCTGTCATTAGGGCTACAGCTGATTAGTTGCATTCATCTTGCTTTCTGCATTCTGTTTTTCTGACTGCTGTAGTGAAGGAATCTTTAAGACATTGAAGGGTGTTTTATATCATTCTGAAGGAGGAGCTGCAGCAGTAGGCCAGGTTCAAGGAGAAAATGAGCCATGCTAAGAGCTATACAAATTTTACAAGAAAATCGTTTGCCTACCCAGCAAACTCAGATTCCCCCATGCATGGTATTGGAGCTGCTCTGAGGGTTTGAGGAGAGCTGAGGGTATCTATCTGTTGCATTTCTAATTAGCCCCTCCTCAGCTAGGCACTAGCTAGACACAAAATTAAGAGTTGGATTAAAACTGTCCACAAAGGAATCTTCTCACCTTCGTTCCTTGTTTCTGTGTTGTTTACTTACAGCTTTTGGTCCTTGTTTTCTACCTTGCTCATCAGTCCATAGGAAAATACCAGTCATTTCACAACTTAATTATTATTAAAGAGGCTTTTCAGTAAAGGTCCGTTAATGAGTTCTTAGGCAGGTTAAAGTGTTCTCCAACAGGTTTCTGTGTATTGCCTTGTACATGAAACATGCAGATGGTGTCATGAGCTTTCATGGACACAATCCACTTCTTCAGATGAGGTAGAAGAGGATCATTAATAGTGCTTACAACATTTTAGGGCAGGGACAATCTGTGCTGTGTTTGTATTGCACTTAATACAATGAGGTCCTGGCCCAAGACTGGTGCTTACAGGTATTACTAGATCAGTGGTTCTCAAAATGTGGTCCATGGACCAGTAGTGGTCCACAGATGCCTCCCAGGTGGTCTGTAGCTCAAATGCAGGTGCCCCCTTCCCCATGCAGTGGGGACCCCACATAGCTGCGAAGCTTGGAGCACCAGCTCCGGCTTCAGGATGCACGGAAGGGGGAAAGTGAAGAAGGGCGTCCACCCCCGGTGTTCCTGAGAAGTGCCCCGGCTCCTCACCTGACTCCACCAGGCGGCAGAGGCACCCCCCTGCCCCCATATAATTGAGCCCTACTCCTGCACGTGTGCTGCCATTGCTGTTCCGCTCACCCCGGGCCACACCAGCATGCAGGGAGGTTGAGGGAGAAGGAAGCAATGGGGTCGGAGAGTCCACCCCCAGTACTCCTGAGAGCCACTCCAGCTCCCCTCCCACTTCCACCAGGGACTCTGCGGTGAGCTGCAAGATTGAGGTCCTGTATCCTCACACATACTGCTGTTGCTTCACCTGCCCTGGCTCTCCCCCCCGCCCCGCATGTGGGACTCACAGGTAACGGGGGTGGGAACAGAATGCTTTGCTCCCAGGGTGTGGCCGGGACCTTCCCCAAGCAGCTACCACCACATGAGATGGGCAGGGGGGAATCTGGGGTGTCAAAGGCTGGGGGTGGGTGGGTTGATGAGGCAGTGGGAGGGCTGGGGGTAGAAGGAAGCAATGGGGTGGGGGAGTGCCCCTGGAACCCTTGAGAACCTCCCCAGCTCCCCTCCCAGCACAGGGACCCTGCACAAAGCATTACAGATTACTTACAATAAATTTGACACGCTCAAAATCTTTTTTTACCTTTTATTCATTAAAGCAACAAGTTACTCGTTTGCTATAACAGTGGTTTTAAATGCTTGATTGAAATATAGTGATGAAATTCATATTTAGGTTGTATAACATTTATTTCTCTTGTGTTTTATAAAACATATTTTAAGAATATTTTTTATGTAAAAGACATGAACCTAATGAGAACAGAATATGAACAAATTAAAGAGAAAAATTATTTAACAGAATGTAAACCACAATAACTTTATAATTTACATTTGTAGTTAGTAAAATAAGTAATTCATTAAACAATAAATATCCTAAGAGGTGGATTATTTACAGTGGTATGGTGAGGAGGGAGGTTGCCCCCAGGTGCCGCACTAGTGGGGCACCAATTTAGTCCCCCTCCACTCTCCCTGTCATCCCTCTGCTCGCCTGCTCCTCCTCTGCCCGCAGCTGCCAGCTGGAGCCACCTCCTCCCTGCCTCTCTGCTCCCAGCCTGACCCTCCTCCACCTCTACCAGGGGGGTTAGTGCGTGCGGGGCCCGGCCCCAAACTGGAGGAGGTGGGGTAAGACACGGTACAAGCTCCCCCTCTCCTCGGGTCGGGCTCACCTGTGCACCAGGTTCGGGGCCCTGCCACATGGTGGCAGCAGAGGGGGAGTGTGCAAATTTTGCCTTCGCCCGCGGGCACATAATACCCTCATTACACTTCTGAGTGAAGCATCCCTGAGAGTCCTGCTGAGGGGGGTTGCTGGGAGCCAGCATCTCTGGCAGGGTAAATGAGCTGGACAGTCATGGGAGTGAGGAGTCCAGGAGCTACTCGCTGGTCAAGAGGGAGCTGAGCTTCCTCCCCCTCCCCACTCCGCTGGGGGAACGGCCACACAGTGACGCACTGTCCAGAGGCTTTCCCCACTTCAATGGGGCGCAAAGCCAGGTAAGTGTCCCTCTCATGCCCAGACCCCTGCATCCTAATCCCCCTCACTCACTCCCCTCCCCCTGCCAAGACCCCACACCCCCAGCTTGCTCCTACATCTTCCCTTGCTCCTGTACCCTCCCTCCTTGCTACTACACCTCCCCCCGGCCAGACATCCTGCACTCTCCCTTGCTCTTGCTCCTTCCCCCATTGCCAGACATGCTACTCCCTGCCTGCTTCTGCACCCTACCTCCCACCCAGACCTCACACCCTAATCCCCTCCTGTACCCTACTCTCACCCAGATCCTGTACTCCCATTCCTTTCTCACTCACTGGTAGCCCTATCCCGCACACTGAACCTCTCGTTTTTGTCCTCACCACAGAACCTAAGGGAGTCCACAAAATCTACTAACTCTGGAACCCTATAAAGTAAATCTGGCCTATGGGAAGCCCTGAACCTCTCTCCTCCCTGTCCCTTCTCCTTGCCTCTGGTGCTGGAGCACCAGAGGAGTGAGGTTTCTCAGTTGGGAGCCACATCAATGAGGATTGGGGGTTTTTGGAGGAGTTTTTTTGCTTCGCACTTGTGTGGTCCCCAGCTGATTTTTCAGTGGGTCAGTGGCCTCTAACCCAAAAAAGTTTCCCCATCCCTGCCATAAATAAAGAAAATATTGAGACCTTTTTTTATTGGACATAAATTAATATTTTACTTTAATTACAATGTAGTTTGATAAACTAACATGAGAAAGTTCAAACACTTAATCTGTTTAATAATTTAAATTAAACCATTCTCCTTAGCTGCAGCACTAGCAAAATGACTTGGGTGTAATTATATAATTAACGGTGAGTGTCCATTAGCAACTGGCAGTCTTCAGAAAAGTTTACATTGAGCTAGATGGCCACAGACCAAAAAGTTTAAGAACCACTGTACTAGATAATAATTAATAATAGCAACAGTTAAAGAAGGTGGTTCATTATTTACTTTTATCCTAGGAAGCAAATGCGCCTATGAAAAAGCAAGATGAAAAGGTGAGGATAAAGGAGATAAGGTGGTGAGATAAATAAGTTTGGAAAATTCCAGTTCTCAGAATCCAGTAACCTAGGGTGGGTATTTTACTGTTTCGGAGCTGCTTGAAATAACATGAGTTCTGTCATATTTTATATCTTGTTCTTATAATAGGCACTCATCCTCTTTGAGGGATGTGACCCAAGAATTACTTAGCAGCAGTGGAAATGATGTGCCATGTCTAGAGATGGCATATCTGGAATAAACATCCATTCAGTAATTCTCAGGTCTGGTCTATATTATAGTGTTAGGTTGACATTAGGGTGATGCTTTTTGGGTACTGGTTAACCAGTATTTTAGAGCAGCCCCCCGCACCTGTGGCCCACTATGGCGGGGCAAGGAGTGCCTGCAGCAGTATCCCCACAAGGCTGAGGCAGAGGGCCAGCAGTGGTATCAACCACCCCTGCAGCTAGAGGGCCTGCACTTAATCAGTTAACTGGTTAAACCTAGTGTTTAACTGGTTAACTGATTAACCAGAATTTTACATCCTTAGTTGACATTAAATAGCTTTATAATCTACGCTACTGCATTGCTTCTACTGATGTAAATCACCACTGCACTAACTTAATAACTCCACTTCCACAAGAGGCATGGCACTTAGGTCTATGTAGTAAGGACAGTGCAGAGTCTGTGTAGGCACTGTTATTTACCTCACGTTGGCTGTCAACCTCAGGCAGGGCTCACAACTTGGGGTTGGGGAGCTTGAGCTGTGAGCCTGGCAAGGACATGCACCACCAACAGAAGGAAGATAGGGTGTGTCTAGACTACATCCCTTTTTCAAGAAAGCGATGTAAATTAGGCACGTCGATATTGCAAATGAAGCTGGGATTTGAATTTCCCGTGCTTCATTTGCATAATGGCGACCACCGCTTTTTCGAACCGGGGCTTTTTCGGAAAAAGAACGGCAGTTTAAACGGAGATCCTTTGAAAATAAAACCCTTTTTTGAAAGATCCTGTAAACCTCATTTTTTGAGGAGTACAGGATCTTTCGAAAAAGGGTTTTATTTTCGAAAGATCCCAGTCTAAACTACTGGGGTTTTTTTTTTCGAAAAAGCCGTGTTTTGGAAAAAGCGGCGGTCACCATTATGCAAATGAAGTGCGGGAAATTCAAATCCCAGCTTCATTTGCAATATCGACGTGCCTAATTTACATCCCTTTCTCGAAAAAGGGATGTAGTCTAGACACACCCCATAATGAGGACATGAAAAACTGTATCAATTACTACAGTGGCTGTACAGTGACATAATTTAGATTGTCTACAGTACAAAATTAAATCAAACTTGGAGCTGTAGCCTGTTATCAAGAAGTACTGCATGCTAGGAATTTGGGACTGTAATTCCAGGCAATCTAGACTTCTTTATTTTTTGTGCTAGATCCAGTAATGGTTGACCTTGTTTTTGAATGGCCTTCGGGAATAAAAGATACAAAAATGTGGTAAGGATCAGTAGCGTTGGCTTCCTCTGGGCCCTGAGGATGCCCAACCCCATCCCACTTCCCCCAAATCTCCATCCGTGTCCTGCCTCTTTCAGTTCCACCCCTACTCCATGCTTCTCCCAAGCCCCCACTCCACTCCTGTCCTGCCTCTTCCTACCTAGTACCACCCTCTCCCTCTGAGCATATCCCATCCCCGTTCTTCCCCCTGCTCTCAGGACTTCCTGCACACTGCAGAACGGCTGATTGTGGCAGGCAGGAGGCTCTGGAAGGGAGGAATTGATTGGTGGGGCCGCTGGACAACAGAAGTTGCTGGAGGGAGCTGGCTTCTGGAGGGTGCTACACAGCCATTAATGTTTTTTCTGTGAGTACCTATGGTCAGATGGACTCAAACCAAAACTCTGGCCCTGAGCGCACACAGATTTTGGGGGTATTTAGAGTCAAAAGTCCAGATTTAGGTCTAAATATCACAATTGGCTCATATGTCTCAAATAGCAACTAAATCCCAGACCAAACAACTTTAAAACTTGGTATGAGCAAGCAAGGTTTAAGATCCACATCTATATTTTGTGCCTTTGCTCCGTCTCTAGAATTATTGAAGTTCTCCGTGGTCTTTTCACATTCAGAACATTTTAGGCAATCTAAAAGGACTAAAAAAGGCGAGGAGTCCTGTGGCACCTTATAGACTAACCGAAGTGTTGGCGCATAAGCTTTCGTGGGCAAAGACCCACTTCGTCAGATGTGGGTCTTTGCCCACGAAAGCTTATGCGCCAACACTTCGGTTAGTCTATAAGGTGCCACAGGACTCCTCGCCGCTTTTGCAGATTCAGACTAACACGGCTACTTCTCTGATAAAAGGACTAAACTGTTTCTCATCATGTCAGCAATTGCAGAAAATCCACTGACCTGTTACTCCTTTTTATTTTCCATTTGCCTATACGTTACAGGGGACAGTTATGTCTAAATCAAGAGGTAATAAGAAGCCCAGCTGCAGCTGGAATTCTAATGGTTCCATCTCCCCTTGCATTAAACTTTGAAAGAGCCCACTTTGTATTATCCAAGTCTCTGTCCAGTTTTTCTTAAGGTTTCCATGTATGAAAATCTTTGGAAACTTTTTTTTCTAACTGCTTAATGGTTAAAACTTATCCTCACTTTCCACACACCAGTCCATTTGTATGGGGGAGAAATGATGCATAGGAGGGATCTTTTTTTCCCTGAAAATAAAAAGTCCAGCCAACATAAGTTATAAGCTTTGTTGTTTGTTGATTAATCATGAACAACAGGAAAAGATGTGTTGAAATCGAAATTGTCAGATTAAAGCTTTTTCTCTTTCTCTTTTCTCTTTCTTACCCCCAACCCCTTCTGCCATTAAAGACCAATGCTGCTGTAAATAATTTATAGCTTTCTTAAAGGAAGTCAAATAATTCTGACTGATTTGTGGCAATGCCATTATTGCTTTGCCAAACTCTGCTTCGTCATTTCTGATGGGAGAGAAAGCACAAAAACACACATTCAGGTATGTTGGAGTTACTGACCTAATTTTGACTGCTATGAGAAGGTGTCTTTAAAAATTCTAAAATAAGAGGAGAATATTTTTTTCTGGTAGTTATAGTTTTAAAACTATGAGGAGTAAATACCCCATTAATGATTTTACAATCTCTTGACAAGTCAGACAGGGTAACCAGCTGACCAAAGCTTGAGGATAACACTACTCCATATTAATGTCAAATTGATGTTTACGTTATATGCAGCCACGGTGAAATTGCACATGGAAAAGAACTAGTGCTTTCTTTGAGAAAGACCGGTAAGCAGGCAGAATCATTTTCTCTTATTTTATAAATATTGAACTTTTTTCTAGGGATGATGAAAAGTGTCATTTCGGTATCCATCTCCAGTTTGGTTGCAAACTAGTGCCCAGGACAGGGAAATATTAATCCCAAATTAGTATTTTGGGTAACTGTGTTGCACAGGGCCGGATTAAGGGGGGGGCTAGCCGGGCAGCTGCCCGGGGTGCCAACCTATGGGGGGGGGTGCCTGATTGAAGTGGTAAGGGGCGCAACTATGGCTCGGTCCGGCACTGGTGTTGCATATGCCAGTTAGTGTATATTGGCTGTTCTAGACAGAACTGACAGCAATATGTATAATTAAGCTGGTGGTGGCCAAGCACTTTCCATGATTAGACCCTTATATTTTGAGATATATCAGATGTGGTTTATGCTTAAAAGTTTTGACAACATAACTATTAGGAGTGTGAAAAAAAACCATACACAGCCATGCTCTGGGAAAACTCCCAATGCAGATGCAGTTAATAACCAGGGGGAGAAATTTTTTTTTTAGGAAACTGGTATAAGCCTATACAAGCAAATCATTCTGCCTTGCTAGTGTAGACAAACCCTAAGTTACATGCATCGCGGTAATGAGAGTTGGATCCCATTAGTTAGGTCATCTAGTCCAGAGTAATATGTTCCCTACAGTATATTTTCTAGTGTATATCAAGTTCAATTTTATATGTCCCAAGTAATGGGGATTCCCCAAACTACATTAGAAGACTATTGCATGATCTAATAGTTCTGATAGTCAAGATGCTTTTTTTCCCTTACATTAGGGCCTGATCTTTTACAGTAGGGTCACTTGGCACAGGCAGTATAAAAAGGTACATTATCAGAATGATATTACGTGGCCTTAGTTTAAATGTGAATCGGGCCCATGAAGTCTAAATTGTCCTTTTCCCGGTTTAGTTCCTTGTTACATCCCCATATTACCAGTTTAAGTGATTCATTGTCCAGCTTTGGCATTCATTCCTTTCAAATAAATGTCCCATTGTGAATAAATGAAGTTGTGGCTTCATTAAGCTATGTTTAAGGCTATAGAGAGAGATTTGTCAGTGGGATACATCTTCAGCTGGTATAGATTGTCATATTTCAGCTGATAACCGTGGAGCTATGACAGTTCATACCAGTGAAGGTCTACCCCTATATGTCTAACAAATTCTTTGTACTGATATAGCTTGTTCCATACTTGAGTTCATGAAGCTTCATGCCTCTCCAAGAAGCGAGGTGAGTATTACAGTTACTGTGTTACGGATGCAGTTGAGGTTCAGAAAGTTTAATTTTGAAAAGTGTTCACTGATTTTGGGTGCCTGAATATTTGGTGCTCTACTTTAGATTACTGAGTCTGCTTTTCAGAATTGTGGAGCCCTCCCCTCTGCCATTGATTTAAGTAGAATTTGTGGGTGCACAGTTCCTTTAAAAATCAGGCCCTAGATGTCTCAAGATGGGCACCCAACAGTAGTGGAGAACTTTAAAAAAATTGTACTGTGCGGGATTTTTTTTCAAGAATCACACAGCACACCTGTGTCACAGCCAGTGTTCCTGATCCCATGAAATTGTGCTTTTGCCATTTTCTGTAAGGATATGGAATACCAAACTGGATCATCTCATTCCTTCAGGAAAAAATAAACTGTTTTCCACTCGCCCATCCCTAAGACCGGCTCTGGGGGCAGGGAGGAGTGATCGGGTTCTCGTGAAACCCTTACTTTCACTTTGCGGAACCCCGCAAAGCACTATTTGGGAAACACTGGTCCAGGAAGGAGTGCTGCAGAGAGGGATCTAGGGATCATAGTGGACCGCAAGTTAAACATGAGTCAAGAGTGTGACACTGTTGCAAAAAAAGCAAACATGATTCTGGGATGCATCAACAGAAGTGTTGTGAGCAAGACACAAGAAGTCATTCTTCTGCTCTACTTTGCACTGATTAGATCTCAATTGGAGTATTGTGTCGAGTTCTGGGCACTACATTTCAAGAAAAATGTGGAGAAATTGGAGAAGGTCCAGAGAAGAGCAACAAGAATGATTAAAGGTCTAGAAAACATGAGCTATGAGGGAAGACTAAAAGAATTGGGCTTGTTTAATTTAGAAAAGAGAAGACCGAGAGGGGACATGATAGTGGTTTTCAAATATCTAAAAGGGTGTTAGATGGAGGAGGGAGAAAAATTGTTCTCCTTGGCCTCTGAGGATAGGACAAGAAGCAATGGGCTTAAATTGCAGCATAGGAGGTTTAGGTTGGACATTAGGAAAACCTTCCTAACTGTCAGGGTCATGAAACACTGGAATAAATTGCCTAGGGAGGCTGTGGAATCTCTATCACTGGAGATATTTAAGAGCAGGTTAGACAGACACTTGTCAGGGATGATCTAGACAGTGCTTGGTCCTGCCGTGAGGGCAGGGGACTGGACTCAATGACCTTTAAAGGTCCCTTCCAGCTCTAGGATTCTATGATTCTAATGATTTATATTGCTCAAAAATGGCTGCTGTGCAGAGGAATGAATGGTTTTACTGCTGCTGTGCTGTACCTGTCAGCTTATTTTCTCTCTCTCTTTCTTTGACCTCATTATGTGTACCTTAGTGGGCTTTATTACTGGTAATTTGATTGTAATACAACACTTCACTAACTCAATTAAAAAATTGTCATGAATAGCAAGGTTAGCCAGTGGGCTGAGGTGATCATGGTACAAAATTACATTCCTTAGAAAATGTAATAATCCCCCATATCCAGCTACAGAGACAAATTGTCTCCAGTGCTCACCCATGTGGACCCAAATTGTTAGGTTACAGTTAGACTGAGGGAAGCTAGGGAGTGAATTCAAACTGTTGTTCCACCCTATTTCGAAATAAGCATGCAGTGTAGATGTGCCCTGAGTGTGGCCTTAGCCAGTTTAGCTTACTACTCTTCCTAAGTGCATTAGGTTAATTCATACAAAGGTACCCCAAAGGCACAGTAAGTGCATACAGGAAGTTAGTTCAGAGTAGCTAGTATGTACCAGTTCCTGCAGGCTTTTTTCCTGTGTAGGCAAGCCCTCAAAATTGAGGGTCTTTAACACCAATGGAATAAAATAGGATTTATAGACTCTCAGCAGCTCTGAGCCACACACCTTGACTTGTCCGGAAAAAGGTCTGTAGCTTCCGGAACAGGCTGGATTTTCGGAAGACACATGGATGGTGCGACGTTTGTGGTACCACATGCCCGCCTCCACATGCGACCCCTCCAGGCATGGTTACACACAGTATACAGGCCGCATATCCATCATATAAACAAATGTCTTACTATGTCAGGAAAGAGAAAGACCTCACTCATATGGTGGACTTTGCATGACAATGTATGCATAGGGGTCCCTTCCAAAGACCGCCAACATCACTAACAATTACCATAGGCGCTTTGCTACTGGGGTGGGGAGCACACTTGTGCCATCAAGTAGTCCAAGCACAAAGGGCCCTGGAGCAAGCCAAACAACATATCAGTGTACTCAGGGCAGTCTGCAATGCCTGCATACACTTTCTCACACTGATCCAAAAGAGAACAGTGGACAATGTCACTACGATGTACCATATCAACCAGCTGTGAGGAGCTCTGCCCTATCAGCTCTGTCGGGAAGCAGTTCACTTGTGGGAATGGTGCATCCCATGAAACATAAACCTGGTTGCAATCTAGCTCCTTGACAAGGACAACATACTTCCAGACAACCTAAGCAGACACTTCCCACAGAACCATAAGTGGGAAATCAACCCGTCAATACTGACACACCTTTTCAAGAAGTGGGGTTTTCCAACGATGGACTTACCACCCACACAAACACTCATTGCCCGTATTATTGCTCAAGAGTGGGCATAGACCCTTGCTCCCTAGGGGATGCATTCAGCATAAAATGGAAAGCATCTCTGTCCTATGCATTCCCCACACTTCCACTTCTCCAACATATGATTCTCAAGATCAAACAGGACAGGGCCACAGTGATCCTCATAGCTCCCAACTAGCCCAGACAAATTTGGTACCCATACCTCTTACAGATAAGCGTGCTACCGCCACATTACTTTCCACCAGTCAAAGTCATGCACACACAATGCAACGGACAGATACATCATCCCACCATACAGATGCTACATCTTCATGCTTGGATGCTGTCTGGTTGACTTCCATGGAGAGGGCATTCCCGGAACCAATACAGCAAATCCTCATGAATTGCCGAAGAACCTACAACCAGAAAAACATACAAACAGAAATGGCACCAGTTCATAGTTTGGTGCTCAGACCATAACTATGCTCCAGCAGATAAGGAGGTCTCACAGATATTACACTGCCTCCTAGACATGCACCACACTGGTCTATCCTTGAGCTCTTTCAGGGTACATCTGGCCACCATTTCAGCTCTCCATCCTCCATTACAGGGGTACTCTGCTTTTACTCACCCATCGATGAAACGATTCCTACAGGGCCTACATAATGTTTCCACCACTAAAAGACCCAATGCCCGCATGGGACCTGAACCTCGTTCGCAGGACTCTTATGGACGAGCCCTTTGAGTTTCTAGCCATCTGCTCCCTGTTACATCTATCAATGAAGGTTGTCTTCCTCGTCATAATCACTTCTGCATGAAGAATAGAGGAGTTGGGAGCTCTCATGGCAGAGCCCCCCATACACAATATTCCATAAGGATAAAGTAATCTTACATACAGATCCCAAATTCCTCCTAAACGTACTTACCTTGTTCCACTGCAATGAACCTATATACCTACCCGACTTCTTCCCAAAATACCATAAGGACCACAGGAAAGCGATGCTTCATATCTTAAACGTCGGTAAGGCACTCATCTTCTACTTATAACACACAAAAGCCTTCCACAGAACTCCAAGGCTCTTCATCTCATCTACAGAGAGATCACAAGGGTTACCCATATCAAAACAAAGACTATCCAAATGGGTATCAGATTGTATACACTTAGCTTATACCATATCTCAAAAGGAGTCCCTGCCCCTGCTCACTGTATAAGAGCTATGGCAGCATCAATGGCATTCCTATGGTATATACCAACTGAACAAATCTGCAAGGCTGCCACATGGGCCTCAGCACATACATTCAAGCAGCATTATACCTTTCAGATTTTCACAGATTCTGATACCCATTTCAGCCGAACAATACTCTTGGTCACTGACTCACATCTTCCAAAGCTCCCACCACCAAGTACGACTACTGCTTCATAATCACCAAAGATGGAGCACCCACAGGGACACTCCTCAAGGAAGAAAGGAAGGTTATTCACCCTGTGCCATAACTGGAGTTCTTTGAGATGGTTGTCCCCGTAGGTACTCCACCACTCACCCTTCCTCCCCTTTGCTTCGGACTAATCTACATCTGGGTCAGAGAAGGAACTAAGGAGACGGTTGGCTGCACATGTGGAGTAGCCGTTTCAAACGTTGCATGCTAGCACCCTGCATGCGCAGCCGACTGTGGGCACTGCTATTTAAAATCTCCAATTAGAGATGCAGTGGTGCTCTCAAGCAGTGAAGGTGGAGCACCATCTTGAAGAACTCCAGTTACTACACAGGGTGAGTAACCTTCCCTTTCCTCATAAGTGAAATGGTGTTAAGGGAGATATGATATGATTTGTCCAAACTGAAGAAATTATCCATATCAAAGACTTTAGAATTTTGGATTTCCTAACTCCTACTACTACAGGCAGTCCACAGCAGAGCATCTGCATCCAAATTCAACTTCTTTCTCTCTTCTATTCAAAAATGTTTACAGAATTAAATATTAAAGCACTAGTGTGATTACTCATTATTTGTAATAAATGTGTCACTCCTTAAAGAATATTTTCATTAGCTTCTTCGTAGCACTAAGTTGTTTCTGCCTGAGTTTCAGTTAGTTATAATTTGTTTCTTCTCCCTTTTATTTTTTACTTTCATAAATTTTGGAAGGCTTTATGTTATCATATGCAGGGCTGGTTATAGAGAGCGAGAATAGCCTCTGAAGAGTATTGTATACTGAACTGTTGTTTTCAACACATTATTGTAAAACCAGTTATTTATAAAATATTGTGGTTTTTAGAGCGTGTATAATTTTTTGACAGTTCTTGTGGGTTTGTTTGGTTTTTTGGTTTGTGTTTTGTTGTGGGGGGAGAGAAGGGTTAAAGTTCTAATAAATAATGATAGAAAAAGAGCACAGTGGAGTTTATGAATTTGTACTGACAAGAGAAGCTTAGATAAGTTTTTTTAAATATGTCATCAACACTGATGATGGGCACTGAAATGGATGAAGGCATTTTCCCAATCACTGTGTTTTGATTACAGGTTGAACCTCTCTAGTCCAACACTCTCTGGTATGGCAATATCAGAGGTCAGGCATGATTTCAGTAAGCCAGGCAGATGTCCACTTATCATATGTGTGGTCAAGTTTTCCACAGTCCCATAAAGCTTGTTTACAGCCACCAGCCCTGGTGCTCAGTGTTCTGTGCTGTTATTTAGCTCCAGTTTACCCTTAAATGTCTTCTAAGAGCCCAGTTAGCAGTGTTAGTAATGCTGCTAGACAATATTGACCTCCTGTGGTTCAGCAAATTCTCAAAGGTGCTAGACTAGAGAGATTCAACCTGTATAACATTCCATTCCTCACTTCAGTGGCATTAAATTAAGTAGATGTTCAGTTCCTTTGGAAATCAGGCCTTAGCTGGCTCAGGCCCAAGTGGTCTCAACCTCAGCATTTTCTACTTCTTGCCTCCCAAAAATTTTCACCAGTAACTAACTTTCTATATTAGATAGCCAAATGGGAATGTATATATATTCATGCAGTGATATCTTTTTATCTAGGGACACTACTATTTTGCCTGAGTTTTTTCTGTCCCAAGATAGCTCCTGAGCCTGTTCCTCCTCGTTTTTATTTAGTCAAGAGTCAGTGCTGCTCTTTTATTCACATTTTGGTTTTATCAGACTCATGAAGTTCAACAGGGCCTAAACTAGTCCAATTATGCTTTAAGAATGTGTATATTTTTAATATAAATCTGGCTTTACTTTTAATTCAGTTCATTTTCAGTATTATAATATAGTGAATCCTAATCTAAAGCCATTGAAAATCCCTGCATTGTAACTGTCTGTGGATTGTCTCTCTACTATCATGTAGAAAACCGGTGTTCAATTATAACTCCAGTCTCCTGCTGTCTTGGTCAACATGAACCCATCTAGTCCATTTTGAGTGGCACTAATAGATTTGAAAAGGAATCCCATTCAGTCTTTCTCCTTTAGAAGGAGTAACATGAGTCAAGATCTCAAGGGTTAGGAGGAAGGGATTAGGAAAGGAGGGAAAATACGGGAGGAGGAGCCCATTAATAGCCCACCAAGCTTCCTCTGAAGAAAGAAGATCCTCCAAAGCAGCGGTTCCCAACTTTTTCCCGGTGGGGACCCATTTTGACAATTCAGGAAGACTTGGTGACCCAAAGCAATTCAAAAACAGGGGGAGGGCGGGGGCAGAGCCACCTGGGGAGACACTTGGCAACCCTTTGAAATGTAATGGCGACCCATATTTGGGTCCCGGCCCATTAGGTTGGGAAACCCTGCTCCAAAGAGTCACTTTTTTGCACTCTTGCAATGCAAATGTCCCTACAATGCAAAATGTCCCTATAAAGTATCTGGATAGAAATTGACAAGAATAAGTTTCTGTAGTGTATTTTTAATGTATTTTTCTTCTTCTATGTTTAATGTTGACTTAGTCAATAAATAATTATTAAGAAATAATGTAGGATTTGCAATCTGAGAAAATTCACTCTTTAGTGTTTAGAAAATGAATTCACCCCAGAAAAATACTTTTGTGCAATAAAGATTTGAGAAAGTAAAATGTGATTGGCCCCTCCTTTGCAGTCTCTGGTTGAATATTGCTTTATCAATAGAGTTCTGTCAATAAGCTGTGAACAAATGCAGACTTTGTCCAATTTACTAACTTATCACAGAAAAGTGTTGGCAGGACTGAAAGAATTGAGTGACCAGCCAATAGTAAGTCATTTTGCATGTGTCTGCTTCTCCCCCCCCCCTCCAGCAGCCCCAACTCCCCGCCACACCGCCCCCTGGGGTATTTTTGCCTCTGAGTGGATGGAATAGCAGATATCATTGTTTGGCAACTTCTCCCATGGAGAAAGAAAAGACATGTGCTAATGTCATGGGACTTTTGAAGTCTTATTCTACTTTGTGCTTAGGGTAGTTGGGCCAAATTATCAGCTGATGTAAATGATGTAGTTCTCGTGATTTCCACTGAGCTATGCTCTTTTGTAGTATATGACCTATTCTGTTTGTGGCTATTGGATTTCAGGTTTTCCTGTAGTTGAAAAGATAAAATGACTGCATTAGGAATGCCTCTCTGTAATTTCTATCATGAAATCTTCTGGTTTTGCTTTTTGCTCCCCTGCTGGCAGTTACCATCTGTAGCAATTTTTCTCCAGAAGGACTGGCAAGCCTTTCCCTTCAGTTCCCACATCAGTGCTGCCTCAGTAGCAGCATGGGTGCAGAGGAGCTGAACTGTCTTTATCTTTCCCCACCATCCTCCCCCCACCCTCACATTTACATGCACACAGACTCAATTTGTTGCTTTTTGAACAAAGTTCAGCTGCTGATAACCCGGGAAATGCGGCAACCTATCTTGGGATTCTTCATATCTGCCAGTGGAACTTTCCTCAGGCCTGACCTAGTATGAGCATAAAGAATTCCACTGCATCTAAAAGAGGTGGAGATGCCAGTGGTTTGTGTGAATTTTATCGTTGTTGTGGAGTGTTCTTTTGGGCAGGGGTTATATTAAAATTAATGCTCATGAAAGATACCGATTGATTGTAAAGTCATATCCACAACCGGGTCCTGTGTAGGTAGCAGCAGTGCAAGCTTACACTCTGAGATTCAGAAATGAAGTTATAGCCCATTAAGTAGCTCTTTTAGAAATAACCCAAAGTTGCCCTTTCTGGACAGTTGAAAGTGAAATAAAATAGTTATAATGCAAGAGAAAGACTCTCCTTAAATGACAAATGTTCAGTTTCAAGACATTAAACTGCAGGCAGAGGGTAAAGTAATGAGGGAAAGTAGATTGATAAATAAATGAAAATAATTTGTCAACTAGGAAACGGAGGGTAATGCCCCATAGATGCACCACTCATTTATGCAAATTAGACACATCAGCTAGTGGACTTGGAAATTACAAGATGAATAGTTGTTACTTTCTGACTCGTATTTTTATCTATGGGGTCATGAATGAAAATCACAAAGAAAAATATTTTCAAAATCTGAATCTTGCAAAGAAAAAATGGTTCACTACATGTAAATATAGTAAAGTTCCAAGCCGATCCATTCTTCAGCACTTGAGCAATGCAGTGCGTTGCCAGACTCTCTCAAATTCTGCGTCTGCGCCCAATTTGCAATGAGTTCAAGAACATGTTTTGGACCATCAACTTCAGGTTCTATTTTGTGTTCCCCACAAAATGTGTAGCCCACACAGATGCTTCCACCTCACTATAAGGAACTTATTTGTTTTCCACTCAGAAATGTAATATGTGTGATTCTGTAAATGTATACGTAGATAAATAATGCATATGTGGTACTTGCATGGTAAATTTTCAGCACAATATACAGGGAATTAGAGCATTGGATGTTATCTTTGCTGGTATTAGCAAGAACAGCAATTGTCTATGAATAGGGGTAGAGAAAACTCATTGAACTAAAAGAGAAAAATCTGTCCTCAGAGAAAATGCAGGCCTCTTCTGGTCCCATGGAAGGTAATGGGAGTTTTGCTTTGATTTGGGGCCTTATTTCTGCAGGTGCTTGCTTATCTGAAATTCGCTCACAGCTCCACTTCATTTTCTCACTTGAGTGTTATTGTGATATCAGAAACATTATTTTATTATTATTCTCTCCATTAGAACATTCTCAAGCCTGACTGTCCTGGCCAATTTAAAAACTTTTTGGAGGATTCCATCCATGTGGACTTTTCCAGTCCTGCCTGAGTAAAGATGGGGGTGCAATATCCTTTCATTTTCTTCCTACCTCATACCATCCTGACTTAACTCTGCAGGGTTGGGGAGCCACATCTGGGATGGGATTGTCTTGTGGAAGGGAAGCACAAAGTACCCATCAAGGTCTGTGGAGTAGCTAGAGTGGAGTTGGGGACAAGGCAAAATTGACTTTATGCCATGTTTGTTCTCAAGGGATTCTGGGTTTGTTAGGGATTCTGAACAGCCTGCAGCATAACTTAGCGTAGGAAGCTGCTCGAAATTTCAGCAGCCCTGGCTGGGCTGCCCTGCACTGAATCTGCACAGTAACATGCATGACAGTAATCCCTTCAACCCTGCCTTGAATTCCTCTCATTTTATGTCAGTAGAGAAGTGGTGCTGGTGATTTGCTCTTGGTGATAAGTATATATATGAATAGAGTTGCACCTCCCAAAACTAGAATTCTCTAGTCCGGCGGTCCAGCAGGACCACAGATGTTCCTGGATCAGAGAATCCCAGTAGCCTAGAGGCAGGAGGACAATCTGGGGGGGGTGGCCAGGTTGAAGCGGCAGGAGAGGGCAATGCTGGGGGTGGCAGCAGCCCCCAGCAGCAAGGCTGGAGCTGGCAGCAGCTCCCAGTAGTCCCTGGCAGCCTGCAGCACTGGGTAGAGCAGCCCCCAGAAACACAGGACCAGGCCAGTGACAGCCTGTGGTAGCATCAGACTGGGGCCAGAGAGCTATGCAGCCTGCGAAAGTGGGGCCAAAGCCGGCAGGCTGCTTCAGGGCTGGGACTGGAGCTCCAAGCCCCCAGCAGCCTCCCAGCAGCCCGACCAGGACCAGAGCCAGCCCCTGGCAGCCCGTGGCAACATGAAGCTGGAGCCTGTGGCATCACAGGCTGCTGGATTCCGGCAGGAAGTCCAGCCAAGGCAGCAGCAGCAGGGCCAACTACCCAGCAGGCAGCCCAGCCAGGGCTGGAGGTAGTGCCCCTCTTTCCTCTAGCTGGCAGAGTCGGCAGCTGGGGGCTGTGGTAGGGAACCTTCTCTAGTCTGGCAAATTCCCTTGTTCGGGACTGGTCAGCTCCCGAGGATGCTGGATCAAGAATGTCCAATCTATATAAATGTAAATATCTAGGAATAGCGAAAGTATGTGTATCCACACACAAACGCATACACATTGCTACCTATAACTGGTACTAGTACAATGAAAAATAATTTCTGAATTTGAAAGAGACAGATGCAGAAAAAATAAATTATGGCCTTCATTAGGACAGTGCTTCTTATTGAGACTTTGAGGCAAATTCAGCTTCAGCAAGAGCAATTGTTGTTGCCCTTTCCTATTGCAGGGATTTTCAAACTGAGTCACAGCTTGTAAGGGCAAGCTGCTAGCTGGCCATGAGACACTTTGTTTACCTGCTCCTCTGAAGGTACAGGTGATCACAGCTCTCATTGGCTGCATATCGCCATTCCTAGCTAATGAGAGCTGCGGGAAGCAGTGTCCTAGTCCTTACAACTTCCTGCAGCTCCCATTGGCCAAGAGCAGTGATCTGCAGCCCACGGGATCTGCAGTTGCCCGTACCTGTGGAGTTGTAAGTGAAAAAAGTGTCTCATAGCCAGCTAGTGGCTTGCCCTTAAGCCTCGACCCAGAGTTTGAAAACCCCTGTTCCATTGTAGTCAAAGCCCACTTATGTCTGGGCTAGTGTTTGGGCTTCTCTGCATTCAGGACTCAATGTTTGCACATGGTCTCTGAAGTGAAGAGTCAGAATCAGAAACTTTGTCTTTCCCTCAACACTTTTTTCTTTCCTAAAATTCCTGAGTGTTGTCTCTAGCATTGCTGTATAGTCAGATTCCTCTCCAGTTTCACTGAGGGGAGCCTAAGAGAATCTGAACTCTACTACCTAAAAGCACCTAATAGAAATAGAGTATCTCATCTTTCACCCAGTACTTAAAGCTTCCTTTGAAGAAACAGCGGAATAGCTTTCCCACAAAGTCTGTGTCTGAGAGCTGATTCAGTGGCAGGGCTCTAGTGAAAGCTTAAGAGCCTCTCTCTCTCTCCCACTCCCAGCTGTCAAGGAAACTTGAGGCGGCGTTCAAATGAGAGACACATGGATGTTTATAATTCACAGTTTTGCCATTGTTGTCACCAGAGATTTGTTCTTCCTGCTTGGTGAGGGGGGAAAAGGAAGGATAAAATTGGTACCATAACATGGCCAGACATAACTTGTTTGAAAGATGGGCCTCCAATTATTTACTTAAGGAAATAGTGGGAGATTTATTAATAACCTCTGGCGACTTAAATAGCTCTAGTGATTTCCATGTGTGACCTGAGGCCTCAGCCTTCCTGGCTGATTAGACACAAACTCAACTAAAGAGCTGATCTGGTTGGTTTCAAGGGTTCTGCTGGTTAACTCCCAGATGAGAGGCCTAGGAAAAACAATGTCTGTCAGAGCCATTATAAAGCACTCTGCTACAACAGGTTTAATCTTACCTCTGTTTTCAGAGGAAACCATTCAGTAGGAGGGCCGAAAACTATTCTATCCATGCATCTGAAAGTGAGAAAAAATATGAATATATCACTACTTGAGAAGCGAAGTTTCCATTATTTTTTGCCAAAGCATCACTTTCTGTTTCTTTTGTCTTGACAAAAAGAGGCTACTTTTGGATGGAATCTGGAAGGCTATAGTTTTCATTTGGTTTTTACGGACAGCTTTAACATGTATACCAGTAATTCCCTTTTTGAATCAGGATGATTTTGCCAGATGTTGCCTATATAAGGTAGCTGGTGACCCTGAAAAATCTTTGAGGGATTGCGTCATCACAGCAGTACCCTTAACTTTTCTTTATAAGATGTTCAGGACCTCTGTGGAAGCTACCTCAGGTTCAACCTAATACATTTGTCAAAAAAATTCAGCATATTATAAAGGCAGTGTGCAAATGACTAAGCCACAGTTACAACTTTAGAAATAGGTAATACGGTACCTGCTTCGACTTGTGGGTTCACCACGATGATTTCAGACAGTTTTGAACTTGGTGTGAGTAATTTTTCATATGTAACCAGCTGACTAAGATGCAGGAAGAAATGTAAATACTGTCTTTCTTTAAAAAGCCTCTACTGCTGCCTAAAAGCTCCCTTACAAAATTTTCAGAGATGAAAAATTAAAACAAATTTGGGAAAAATAAGAAAATAAAAGGGCTTTTATCGCTATGCATTAGCTTTTCATACTTCTGATTGGTGTTCAGTTACCCATACAGCTACTGATATCTGACCTGAAAACAATCAGGTCTATGGCAACAAATTGAATAAAACGGCACCAAAAAGGAATTTAGATCTACTTAAAGCATACACTGATTGTAAGGAATTAGATGCTTTGTTGGCATTAATCTTGATACTTATGTCTGGTATAGATTCAATACCCACGACACTCTCAAACTTTATGAATTACAATACTTGTGACCAGTAGAAACTACATGAAATAAACTTTCATGTTGCCTGAATGTAGCAGTTTGAAAGATGATCTGCAAAGGAAAAAACATTGAGCTTTTGTACTTTTTTGTAATGTATAAAGTGTGAAAGATGAGGAAGGGCAGTTGGTTTTTTAACAAACTACTTTTATAAATTAGAAATGTGGGTCTTGTTTGAAAGACTTCTTAGTTACTAGAAAACTCACAAAATTATGACTTCAAGGAGCTGAGAGTTGAACAATTGAGGAGAAAAAAGAGTTTTAGTCCAGCTGTTTAAATTATTTAATTTTTGTTAATATCGTCTTCATTGACAGATGAACATATTGGAGAAGGACAGTTTCCAATAAAACATCAAATTTCATAATACTTGTGATAAAATGTTGAGAACTAACACTGTAAAGGAGTTCTGGACTTTGATGATCTAGATGGAGATACAGCAATGTAAACAGCTGTAGTAGACTCTTCCAGTGTCAAAGTTCCAGTAATGTTGCTATTGGAGGACATTTTGATACAGTGCCACTACACAAATTTGCATACAATAACCCCATTGAATGCATGTAGCTGTTTCTTCTTCTTTTATGGTAGGTTGAAAATATGGCTAATATAGCTGCCTTATACTAAAGGGAATGTACTTTTTTTCAGTTATGCTTTGCATTCTTGTTTTTTTATTTTTTAGTTTGAGGCTAAAATATAACTTGACTTTTTTGAAAATAACAGGTACAATAGTTGCTAGGAAGGCAATTTAAGTAATGAATGTTTAAACAAATAACGTTTGTGTTTATTATACTACCAAGATTTCTCCTTTACAAACCAATTCCTTGTTCTTGGAAATCCTAAAAAATGTCTTGGATCAGTTTTTACATCTATTGAGAACCCCTTCCACTTGGTTTTCTGACTGCTATTAAGGAAAGCACTAAAGCAAGTACTTAATTTTAAGCACATGCTTAAGTCCCATTGCCTTCTGTTAAACTCAAGCATGCTCTTTTACTCTGCTGAACCAGGGCCATATTCAATGCTCAGTGAAATTAATATAAGTCTTTGGATCAGGTGTCATCAGAATTATAAGTACTTCTGATGCCAAAACCAGTTTTTGTTGAGTGACAGAAGTGCACGCTACTGGTAATGTAGACAATGCAAAGAAATTTGGTAATATCAGTCAAGAATGAATCTCTGATTCAAGCAGTTGCTTTGCAGCTGCTCAGGAGAGATTCAAATGCTGCCTGGCTGATTAGCAGAATATCCAGAGCTAGGTTTTTTGTTTCTAGTGTTGGTGCGCAGTCACACACATCGCAATGTACATAAATATTATTCCACAAGTGGATGGAAAAGATTAGATGGAACATTGGTGATAAGCCCTGAACTCATTTAGAAATTCATAGCAATTGGTGAATTTGTGTAAGGGACTCTGAGATGAGGCATTTTTAAAAACGAAATAAAAAAGTGGGATTAATAAAATAAAGTGATATAAAATAGGAAATAAAATAATCTATTGCAGATGAAAAATGTAACTGTATCCCTCTTCTGTATCATTAATATAGTAGTCATAATTGTTATTTTGATAAACCTGGAACAAGTATTATGGAATTGTTTTTCTAATTAACAATGGATCTGTTGACAATTAACTAATTGCTGATCAAAATTGGATTTTTTTCCTGTTGTCTTTTAAGTGGAATTGGAGCAGAAATGTGAATTTTTGTTTATTTCTATCATTTCATCTCTTAATTTCTCATTTTCTTAAGCTTGAAAGATTTTTTTACAGCTTCAGGGTCTGCTTTACGATGGTATTCAGGGCACTCTCTTCCATGTCACTGTTCATTCCAGCTTTTACTACCCGGGGATGAACCTCTGTATCACACGAATCTGAGTGGTAGTGAGAAGAGGCAAGATGAGTATTATGTCAATCACCAAAGTGAGGATCTCTACATAAGTGTTAATATACACAAGTCAGGCTAAGAATGCCCTTCCTATATACTTTTGAGTCTGACTGCCTAAAGGTAGGTTTCTAGATCCTTACCGAGGAAGTTTGACTTGATTTTCAAAGGTGTTAAGACTAGGCATGTAAGAGTTTTACCCATTAACTGATAAATTGATGCTGATTGGTTTCTATTACCGGTTAAATTCTGCTTTCCTAGGGAGCTGTCTGCTCCGTATGTGGACTCTGCAGGCACACGTCAGTCTCAGTTGTCAGTCCTGCTTCCTGGGATAGGGCTGGCACCCCAGAAATGGGGTTAGCAGAGCCCACAGAATGTGGCAGCCAGCTCCCTAGGGGTATGTCTAGACTACATGGCTCCATCGATGGAGCCATGTAAACTAGTTCACCCGACATAGTCAATGAAGCGGGGATTTAAATAATCCCCGCTTCATTAAAATAAAAATGGCCACTGTGCTGTGCTGTGCCGACAATCAGCTGATCCGGCACAGCACGGCAGTCTAGACGCGGATCGGTTGACAAGGGAAGCCTTTGTCGACCACTCCCTTATGCCTTGTGAAACGAGGTTTACAGGAGCAATCGACAAAGGCTTCCCTTGTCGACCGATCTGTGTCTAGACTGCTGCGCTGTACCGGAGCACCTGATTGTCGGCACAGCGCGGTGGCCATTTTTATTTTAATGAAGCGGGGATTATTTAAATCCCCGCTTCATTGGCTATGTCGGGTGAACTAGTTTACATGGCTCCGTCTACGGAGCCATGTAGTCTAGACATACCCTAGGAGTGGGGCTGGCAGCCAGGAGCCAGTGCGTGCTGGGAGCCTGCCGGCTCTACTGCAGAGCCTGCAGCATGGGGCAGCTGGCTCCCCAGGAGCCATGGGGGCACCCCTCCACCATCCTTCCCTTCCTAATCCCACTGATCATACATCCCCAAGTAAAGCAGTTGAATGTGTAACCACTGGGATTTTTAATGGTTACATGGGATACTGTTTTTAAAGATTTGTGTACATTCTTAGTTCAGATCATGTGTGTGCACCTGATGCCCCACTTCAGCAAGGTATTTAAGAGAATAGCTAATCTTAAGCATATGGGTAGTCCTATGGAAATCACAAGAACTACTCAAGTGCTTACTGAAACATGTGCTTAAATATCTTGTTGAATAAGAACCTAAATATGGATTTAGAAGCCTAACTTAAGGCAAATCCATGTGGTAAATGGTGACCTTAATTCTCTTGGGGCAAAAATCCACCATATCTTGGAGGAAAGATTTTTTATTTGTTTGTTTTTTAAAGCAGTCTTCCTTCCCCTTGACTTTTTTTTTTTTTTACACTTTGAATCCAAAAGTTAGGAGTTTTGTTCCACCCCCTCATAGCAGAATTCTATAACATACTGTAGCTATGTCTCTTCTATTCAGAATAAGCTTTTCGCTCTCTGCTGACCCTCGCCTCCCTGACATCCATTCCCCTAGCCTAATAATGACAAATGGAGTTATAATATTGGTTGTTGAACCATAAGCTGTAGATAAATGTGCTTCTGAGAACCACCATTAAGTCCCTAAATGGATTATATATATTTGGTTTAGAAACCTAATATTTAATATTAGTGTACTCTCCAGTGGCTGGCTTTATTTCTCTTGATAATCTATTCCCACTCCATTTCCTTTTAGATTTCTAACCTCATTAAATCTTTCATATCATAGTTATTTTCTGTTCTAAACAAAATTAAAGACACACTATCCTCAGGTTTTAAGAGTATAATTTTACTCCCGAACTGGAGAAAACACAGAGATAAACGTTCTTTTCAATGATGAATTTTAAAAGCGCTTTACAAGTCAGCTGGAATTGCTAACCATACTGAGGCTTGTAAAAGTCTGTGAAAGTCAGAATAATAAATGATGCTTGAAATGGCATTTGTTGTATGGTTATTCAGATGCTTACATGGTATCTTTTCTGTTCTTGTTTTTGGGCTGTATAAAATAGGGTGTAAATCTCAATGAGCACAGCACTTTGAGAAGTTATAACATTTTGATTCTGGCCTGATTATCTGCAAAGAATCTAAGTAACCAGCAGGCGGGTTCTTTAAATTCACATGGCCAATAAAGAAGTGTCTATGTAAAATACTGTGTTTCCAGTAAGTTCATTAAACTGGCTTTCCTTGATTGAAGACACATTTCTTCCTTATCCATTCAGCTCTTTGGCACATTGCTTGTTCTGATGTATAAGTATTGTATTCTGCCTTCCCAGACAAATTAAAACTGCTTATGAACATTCTTCCTATCACCCAATACATTGGAATTGTATAATGTCTACTTTAAGAAAAGTGCAGTATACTACATGTGGTATTGAAAAGGATTTTCTGGCTGGAAGAAGCTTTAAAATATACCTTATGTTAGCCCAAATCCATGTATCTGTCACATCTTTTCCTGTAATGCTGGTATTACTTCTGCTAATTATCAAATATATTTGACATTAAACAAGGGTTATATACTTCACAGCCCAACTCCTCCTCCTATTTGCTCTGGTACTGGAGACACATGGCTGAATTATGACATCACATCAGTGCATGACATTTCATGGCAACTGATGGTGATCTCGTAAATATAGGATCATGACTTCACTGTTCAGTCAAGCAGAGGTCAAGGCCAGATTACAGGGAAATAAAGTTTTCATTCAAAGAGAGATTTCATCAGTAACTGCAAGGCATTAGTTTTTCAGGCAAAGTATATTGCTACTCTTTTCAAAATGGACCCAGTGTGAAAATCACCTTTTAAGATGTAAGTCTATATTACAAATCTATTGTATTCTCTGGCTGTGGCCATGGGAAAAATTTGCATAGCTTTTACTGCGTTTAATATTAGCTTCAAGAAATATTCTTTGAATAATAGTACTTAGCATCTTTAAATAACTTTGTAAATATTAAATAATCTCTCTGAAAACCTTCTTGTCCATAATGAAATAGGAATTATCATCAAGCCTGTTTTGCAGATGAAGTTGTGGTGACATAAACAGGTAGGTGACTTGCCCACACACATTTGAACATCAAATCAGTAGCAAAGCCAACATTAGAATGCAGAGGTTCCAGCCTCCCTGTTCTTTGCTCCATAAATTGAAGTGGGACTTATCAGGTGATTCTTTTACAACTAAGGCTTTGTCTACGCTACCAAATTTTGTTGCCAAAAAATGGTGACAAAATAGTGAGAGTATTCACACTGCAATGTGACTTTTGTCAGAAAAACACCCAGTTTGGTACAAAAAACTGCCACTCCTATGAGAGACTTTTTTCTTTCCCCTCCCTTTATTGTTCAGAAACAGCCAGTGTGGACACTGCTGTTTGTTTTGTCCAGAGAGCTGGCTTCCATCAGTATCCCACAATGCCTGCTCTGATGGCTGAGCTCAGTGATTTGATCTCTGCTGCCCTGCAGGCATGTGCCCCTCCCCTTTCAAAGTTCCCAGAAGTACCTGACAGATGAGTGAGCTGCTTCCTTTGGGGAACAAAGAACAAATCGTTGGATTGATCCTGTTCTGCCCTGCACTAGGAACACAGTGTCAGGCAGACTTCTGTTGCAAGGGTAGGGGGACAGGCTGCTGTGCTGCTTTGACATTCTTCAGCATGGAGAGCTCACAGAGATATTCTTGGTACTGCTTCCAACAGCTGAGAATGCTGCGGTAGAACTTAGAGGGAATCCCAAGAAACTCAGGGATCAGCTCTGCCTTCCCACAATGCTGCACCGTGGAAAGCTTACCCACATTGCTTTGCTCTGTCTGTTGACAGGACACTAACAATGTGGCCATGAAATGCTGACAATGGGAGGCAGAAAAACTGGTCTGACCAGTTTTCAGTTTTGGCAACATTTGCATGTTGACAGCACTTTCTCAGTGCCAAACGTTCTCAGTGCTGACATAACTTTAGGCTAACAGTTTAGTGAATAGGGCAGTGGTGGGCAATAACCAGCCTGTTGGCTGGATGTGGTTCACCAAAGTTAGTGCCTGGTGGGCCACCAGTACTTTATTTACCTGTGCTTCTTCAGTTACAGCTGCATGAAGCTCCCATTTGCCACAGATCACCATTTCTGGCCAATAGGAGCTGCAGGAAGTGATGCAGACTAGGATACCGCTTCCTGCAGCTCCCATTGGTGAATGGTGATTTGCCGACAGTGGGAATTGCAAATGGCCGTACCTGTGGAGGCACAGGGAACTAAAGTGCCAGCAGCCCCCCGGGGCTAATCCTGGTGCACCACATCAATTTATTGCCCATCCCTGGATTAGAGCTAGGATTTTCAAGGCTTCCAATTGCCACTGAACTTCTATGGCAGATGAGTGCCTAACTCCTACAGGCCCTGGAAGATCCCACCCAAATAAATATTAACTGATGGAGTCCACCAAAATTAAAAGATTTTGGAGCTTGGGTTTGTGCTAACAATCCTCATCTCCCACTAGATCAAAAGGAGTTGAGGATTCTCAGCATTAGGCCCTTTGTCAGTAAATATTTGTTTGACACAGGACAAATAGTAAGACTTGGCTCTATCTGATCACTTCTGCATCTGCCGACGATGTTGTATTACAGGTTGGACCTCCTTAGTTCAGCATCCTTGGGATCTGACCCATCCCAAATGAGGGAATTTTCCAGACATGGGGATATCCCCTGCCACTATCCTCCCAGGACATTTCCTTTCCCTCCAGCTGGCTCTGCTCCAACCCCATTGCCATTGGGTTCCAGCCCTGCTACTATAGCACTTGGGCTTGGCTCCTGACCGCTGCTGCCAGCCAGCTGCGGCTCTCTGGGGATGGAAATCCCAGCCTCTGCAGCCCCGCTTCTGTCCTGCCCAGCCGGGTTTCCCGGGAATGGGTCACACCAGCTATTGATGGCCCCGCTACTATCATGCCCCACCAGGGCTCCCTCTGCTGTCCCATTGCTACCATGCTTGACAGGGGCTCCCCAGGGACAGGGCTCACCAATCCCAATGATGGGGCTCCCTGCCACTGGATTCCTGACCAGCTCGCACTCCCGAGAGCTGAGGCTTTCTGGTCCAGCAGCATCTGTGATCCATTGATGTTGCCAGACCAGAGAGTCCCAGATTTAGAAGGTTCAGCCTGTACTCCTGTTCATATTGACAATAAAATTTTGTTAACAACCCAGGGCTCTGGAAGAAGGCTCGTTAGCAAGGTGCTCATCTGAGAAAGGATGTGATAAAATGATAGGAAAATAAGTCTTTATCCTGATTCTTCGCTCTGCCCATTCCAGTTGTATGGAAACAAATAACTCTAACCAGATGTTTTCCAGGCAAACTCGAACTAGAAGCCATGTTAATTTATATTCGTTATTAAAAGTTCAGCATCATTGTTTTTAATAGGGACATTATTCGCTGGGGTTTACGCCCTCTTGCATCTCTTTTTGAGGGCCCTCTATTTATGCTGTCCCTCTGTTTTGTTCAACTATACATAATGTCGCTCTGATGAGGACAGAGTCCTTGAGTGCACTGTTCTGCAAGAGGATTCATTATTACCACAAGTCTATTTAAAGCCCATTTCCATCAGGTTTATTAGACCCTGTGAATTCATTATATTTCCGCTCACCTGTGTTAGATGCATGTGATGGTGTTATAGTGTTCCTTTTAGAGGGCAGAAGTGGCTGCCTTAGATGCTTGGTTTTAAGATCTAATGGCTGCTTATTTAATACAGTTTTATCTTCTCCCTCCCATAGCAATCATCACTTTAAAAAATCATCTCCATTATGTTCATTCTGTTCTCAGCTACAGAACAAATCAATGCACCTTTGACAGTTTGAGATTGTTTAAGTGCGTTGGAATGCTGAAGAATCAATCGCACCCAGGTGCATTGAGGAGGATTAGTGGTTTTCCCCAGAGAGAAATGGCTGGTGAGATTGCCCCCTGTTCTCATGACTCAGCAGCTTCCTTTCAATTTCCCATTTCAAAAATATAGCAGCAAGCACTAAATCTTCCATGCCTGACTGCAGAGTGGAGAGTCCAATACAAAGTTACATTTCACTTTGAACTGACAGATGGAAAGCCATAATAATGTCCTTTTCTTCATGATGAGTGACAGATTCCCAGTATGTGTTAGACTCAGAGTGCTGTTGTAAAGGAACCAGCCGGGCTGGTTCATTTGGATGTCTGTCCAACTCTGTTGCTTTGTGTAAGAACTGTTCTTCTTTTGTAGAAGCCGTGCCTATAGTATTTCCATGGAGACTGATGAAAGGATTTCCACCACCATAATTTGGGAGAAAAGTATAAATTTACATACACAGAAAAGAAGTACCGTATGTACTCATTCATCAGCCCATTCAGATATTAGCTGATCCATCAAGATGAATAAATAAAAATGGAAAACCACTATGACCTGATCTTATAAGCTGATCTTATATTTCAGCAGTTGGCAAACTTCAATTCCTGGATCATCAGCGTAAGTTGCTGGCACATTGGGACTTTTTGAATACCTGGAGTGTCGTCTGTAGGCAGGGACCCTTGCAGCTCACAGTGTCTACAATTCACCATTCCTAGCCAAGAGAAGCAGCGGGAAGTGGTGGCCAGAACAACCCTCCACCTGTTCTGCTTCCTGCAGCTCCCATTGCCCGTGAATGGTGAATAGCAGCCAATGGGAGTTGAGGGGCTCCATGCCAGCAGACACTCTAGATACACAAAAACTTCTGCTGCACCATTGGCTTACCCTGATTGGCTGGGTACTGAAGTTTGCCAACCCTTGATCTACAGTGACAATGTAGACCCATTGATAAGCCAATCACTACTCTTTGATGCATCACTTTTTTACAAAAAAATTGGTTTCTGAATGAGTATATACTGTACTTGTTTGGTTGGGAAATGAATGATGTATGTAATTAGTAAGGGGGGAAACAAGGCTTTTCAGTTCAGGATAGTGGTTTGACTCTGGATTAGACTCATGGGTCTTTGGATTCATGTACAAAATGAGTTATAATCTATTTCCCAATAAACCTGCCCACACAACTGTCCACTGCTGGCATATTAGAAGGAGACGCCAACTATTTGAGTGGACACGTAGAAAATTAGATATGGCATGTGTGTGCACATGCTCACACATGCACACGCACACACTTCTTCCCTGAGCACTAAGACTCTTCCATCTTGACACTAGAAGATTGGTAGGAGAATTTTTCCAGCTCACTCTCCATACTCATGCTCCCATAAACTGGTAACTAGATTTAGAAAATTTCCTTAAACAAACATAAATTACATTTCTTTTGCCTTTTCCAACAGTGTAGAAGCTCCTTACTGGTCCTGTAGTGGTGAAAGAACAGTTTAAGATGGGCATGTCCTTCTCAATTCATGGGTCTGTGATTCTAATCCCAGTTGGATCACTGAAGCACTACAAGACTTTGGACTTGTTGCTTGACCTTTTTGTGCCCTAAATCAACCCATTTATAAAACCGAATAGAAAAGCAAAACCTTACTCAACACCAGATGATACAGGTCCCTGTATTTTCCTGCATAAATAAATTACCATTAAATGACAACATCCACAACTTTACTACTAAATATCTGCTAGGAATTATGTGAATGAAGTTGATAGCTCATCTACTTTCTTCTTAGGTCTGTATTTTCTTATTGTAAAAGTTATAGTTTCTTAAGGTAAAGTAAGTCTTTGGAGGCAGTGTTGTAATCAGAAACCTCTGGCTCTCAACTTCAACCTTGGAAAACAATCAGCTCTTCCCTTTTCATTGAGAGGCACACAGTGTCTAATCAGGTTTCACTCCATTGTTGTAGCTATTGATCCTTGGCACTGTAAGATGCAAATTGCCATGCCTGACGGGACTCAGGGTGTTTTATCATCAGTGGAGAGTAATTATCCTTGGCTGCACCAATATTGGATTGTTAAGCCCCAGGATAATGCACAAGGTAAAGACATTTAGAGGCTGTCCACCTTGGGAATTTGTGTAAATGTGATGGATAGAGTAAGAGAAGGATAGCTGAATTACAGCCCTCAGGGACTGACAGCTGTGTGGGGGTGTAACTTTAGTAATAATCCTTGTGGAAAAGATAGTGCTGAGGTTGGTACTGAGACAGTGTGTCTGAAGCTATAACTTTCCATTGCTATTTAATCTTTATAATATCTATATGCTGAAGAAGAAAACACAATCAGAAATTGTAAATGGATTCCATGGGCTTGTTGACCTGGTGGTTTCTTGTGTTATTTATTCACCTAATAATATACCCAATTGATGCAGACATATTTTAGAGGCACGCAAGTTTAAGGTACTTGTTCCTTTGTGTATGGTTTCCAGGTTGATATTGAAACAGAACTATAAATGAATTGTTGCCATGAGAATCTGGTTAACCTTTGCAAATTCTGATGCATGAAGTCGCTAAGCTGTTTTAGCGGGGTGAGAGTGGGTTGGGAGGGAGAAATGTATCTCAACAGAGATGCCATGTTAATGGACTAATCCTTGATTCTGATAGCTGCAAACCTAGACTCATGGAAGAAAATCTCCTTTCCCAGACTAATTTATACTAACAGCCTCATACCTGTCAAATATTTTTATTAACCATCCCTATTTTGTATCTGATTTTTTTAAAAGGGAAGTTAGTGAAAGAGAATTCCCGGTGAAATGAAGATTGTAGTGGATTCCCAAGAAATGTCAGGCTCTACTGACTTTGAATAATACTGACTTTGAAAACAGAATTTTGTTAGCTTTTAAAATATAATTAATTTCTTTCTGTTTTAGCTGCAGTGCTTTTGGTTTTGGTTTTTTGTTGTTTTTGTTTTTGTTTTGTTAAACAATTGCTTGTATTTGACCAAAGCCAGGACTAAGATCAGCCTACTTGCTTGTCATGCAAAGCATGCTTTAGTGTTGTTAAAGCTGCTAAGGACACTGAGGAGTAAATGCCAGAAGCTTAAGCAAATAATCCATGCTCTGCCAGAACTGTGCCAGATATTGCAGCTATGTGCAAGTTTGCTTGTGTTGAGCAATGAATGCCCTGTGCTACCATTTATGTTTTAAGATTACTGTACTCCAGCGTGATTTCTTCTGACATCTTTTAGAAGTGCCCCTGGCTGTCAGTTTCACACTTTATTTATCAAAGCGTGTCAGAAGCTTCTTGTATTATTTCATACCTTAAATAAGCAGGAATGGTGTTTGCTCTACATTCTTACTGTTTTGAAATGGAAGATCTAAAAAATAAGTTGTCTACATATCAAAACAATGTCCAATGTAGAAAGAGAAATATCTCAGCTATTTTAATTGTCAAATAGGCATAAATACAATATTTTTAATCATTACCGGTAACCCGAAAGGTAAATGCTCATTAAAAAAACAGAATTAATAATGCTGTTCTCCCCCTTTTTTTCCTCCACCTGGCAAAACAACTCTAACAAACTCAAACAATTTCTTCAAGTTTCTTCATGTTAATATATTTTAGATGGCATAGCCTGATTCTAATTTGGTCTCTGCCACTTGGGCAACACAAAGGAGACACAGTCTAGCCATAGATGGCTCTAGAGTCTCTGACTCTCTGCTGGTGTAAAGCTGAAGAAATTGGCTTCTGCACCTTTTGTACACTTCCTCTGCTTGCTGTGTTGTGGAGGCATAGTTCTCTGGCATTACATCATTTGTGCCCATCTCTTGAGTTAAAGCAGTCCATAGGCTACTCTGATTCTGAGAAACCTGAGATTGAACGTTGTAGACTCAGGGATCAGTAATTTACTTCCTCATGGGTCCCCCTCCTCTTTCCCTTGCACTAAGTAGAAGTTGACTATAGTGGAGAATTTAGCCCACAGTGTTTATATTGCATTAGCCCAGTGTAGGGTTGCCAGGTGTCCAGTTTTTAACCAAACAGTCCAGTATTTGAGCTTTCTGTTCGGGGAAGAAAAATTGAGAAACTATAATTGAGTAAATAGAACTGTCCAGTATTTTCTCAATCAGATGTAATGTATATTGTGATGTAATGTCAAGTGTGTCCAGTATTTTTGTTGAAACCATCTGGCAACCCTCGCCCAGTGAGATGCGATAATATTCATTCAGGAATAATATATCAAGTCCACAAACTGTTCTGTGATGTGTAAGCATGTATTATGATGCCTGTGCATGTTAGACTAGATAAATCCCAAAGTAATAGTGTTCACAGATGAAGCTATATTTCTGCATCATTTCTGCCCTTGCCTTTCTCATGCTTCCAGCCAGTAAGGCTATGGCTACACTACAGCTTTTGCCGGAAGAGGCATTGCAAATGAAGCACAGATTAGCATTTTTTTGTGCTTCATTTGCATAATCTCTTCTGACTTGTTTTTGCGCAAGGGGTTTTTGCACAAAAACAAGCAGTGTGGATGTTTCTTTTTTGCGCAAAACCCCCTTTTTGCGCAAGATCCTTATGCCTCCCCACAAAAAAGGGTTTTTTGAGCAAAAAGGAAACGTACACACTGCTTGTTTTTGCGCAAAAAACCCTTGTGCAAAAACAAATCAGAAGAGATTATGCAAATGAAGTGCAAGAAAATGCTAATCTGTGTTTTACTTGCATTACCTCTTCCGACAAAAGCTGTAATGTAGCCGTAGCCTAATGGTATGGGAATATACAGCAAAAGAACAAAGTACCCCAAGATGTACAATTTCTGGGTCTGATCCTGTAATGCTACTCAGAACAGGGCTTATGTTGTGAATAGCTCTGTCACATACATTTTGACTAGCTGCAATTACAGTCAATATCATGAGGTTCTGCAAAGCGAATCATGGCATAGATTTTAAAATACCTTAAGACAAGACATAAGGCCTAGTTCTCTACTAGGCGATAGGATTCTCCCAAGTTGCTACCACTCCATTTGGTATTGACTGTAGGGTTGGACCCATAGTTGTACAATGTATTAATATATCTAGAGATGGCCCCATATCCAAACCCAGATTCAACACACCTGAATTTTGGAGAAACTCCGATCTAGATCCAAACTTTGTGACTCCCATCCTGACCTAATAATACACCAAACAAAAATGCTAGATCTGATATCCCCTTCCCTCAACCACTGAAGAAATTCACATTAAAAATCAAACTCAGACCTAATTTTAATTATAGAATAACATTACATTGCTTTACACTCTAAAATGTGTCATTAATGAAAGAGTTTCAGATACCATGTATTATAAACATCAACACGATACATATACTTAAAAATAAAACAGATGCACACATCTTTGGTGTATTCCACATTAAAGTAATTTTTGTTGTTGTTGTTGCTCCTGTTGGGAAAATTGTTAGATTTGATGGTGGTATGTAATTAGTAGTTTGCTAGCAATAATTACAGGGTTGTGCTCCAGAATAAATTATGTAGAATTCCTGTGCATATAGTATGGCATGCCACAAAATAGGAGCTGGAAAAATACAACATTGCTGGATCATCATATATCTGACCTGATGAAATTTTTTTGCTCCCATAGTTTATGAAAAATAGTAAGTATGGTGCACTGGAAACCAAAGGACTTTGCTTGTTAAATTAGCCACACTTGCAATTTGCAACCACAAATTATGGCTTTACAAACTAGATTTCAGCTCAGACTTTTTGTAAATAGACTTCCTTTGTATTTTAACAAAAAAGTACTTAAAAGGGGTGCAGATGTATTACAATGCCAAATAGCACTTTCAAAATCATCACCCCAGTGAGGCCCTTTCAGTTGACTCACAATATTTATTCCCCTGTTTCAGTATAATAGAATCTCTTTAATATTCTCACATTCTTCATTTTCTCTTTGTTATAAGAGGGATGAGTTGGAGGACAATAATCTGGCCAGGGGATGCCTTTTCCAGGATGGTCTGTACTAATTGCAGTTTAGAGTTTGGTATTTTAGAATGACTGATTGTTATTAAATATTCACATATGTTTTTGTCAATTATTAGGGGAGGAAAAATGTGATTACATTCTTGCGTGTATATTTATTTTTCTAAAATGTTAATGCAGTAATAAGAAGTTGAGGCATTTTTCATTCAATTACAATCAGTAAGTAAATAATGGCCTTTCTAGCAATTCCAGATTTGTTTTACCTGTTGTTTTGTAGAGAGTGTTAAAAAAAATGAAAAGGGCCACTTTCACTTAGGCTCATCCCATAAGCATAAAAATTAAGAAGGCCTCATAAACTCTAATTGTCCATTCGCCATTTGGATGTTAAACAATTGTAGCTAGTGATTTTCAGGTCTAAGACAAATCCCACATCATGAAGGTTTCTTTTCCGACCACCATTAACAGGTTGGTGGTTGCAATGCAATTTGCCACAGCTAGAAAGGTCTGTGGGTAGCTGGAAACACAGCTGGCATATGGCTGCCTGTGAGAGGTAGAATGAAGATGGTAAATATTGCAAGGGCTGACCAGCTCAGGTGACCATGAACAGCAGGTGGTCATAAATACACTGTGTCATTGCACTGTGTATGATATGCTGAAATGTCAGATACAGTGTCTAGTTCTGCCTCAATTATTTCAAGATAACAGAATTTACCCTTTGGACTTGCCCTCAAGTATCAGGCACTGTGCACATTAGGGTTTTTTTTTTTATATATTATATATAACTGCACATAATCTTCTCATCTGCAGAGATACAAATTTGCAAGAAAATACAGGGACTTTTAGGCTATGTCTACACAGAAGCGTTATTTCGGAATAACTGATGTTATTCTGAAATACCAAAGAGCATGTATACACTGCAAGTCATTATTTTGAAATAATGGTGAGCTGGGGGACTTCTTACTCCAACTCCTGTAACTCTCATTTTACGAGGAGTAAGAGAAGTCGAAGGAAGAATGTTCTTTCTTTGACTTCCTGCTGTGTAGAAAGTGCCAAAAGCCAAATTAAGCTATTTCGACTTCAGCTATACAATTGACGTAGCTCAAGTTGCGTAGCTTAATTCAACTTTACCCTGCTGTGTAGACATATCCCCAGAGAATGACAAGAATATTTATTCCTGTCCCAGCTAATTGATGATAACAAGAATGGTGGCTGGAGAGACAAAAGAAACCTAGTCTAAAAACACGTGTAATTGCTTTGTGGGGAGAGTTAGATGGAACAGTGTTTAATCTCGAGACTCAGCTACCCTAGGCAAGAGCAATCAAAATGGAGGTAGCATCTCCTCTATCCTTGTTCTCTTTAATTGGAGACTTAGCTATGGATGCCCTGAGGCCCCAGGGCCCTTCTGTCCTCTGTGCTGCTTAGGAAGGTTTTAGAGCACAGTGGGGAAAATAATCTTTTGTTTAGACCAAGAGTGGGCAATAATTTTGGAAGGGGGGCCACTTCACAAATTTTTGAAGTGGTCGCGGGCCGACCTGGAAGGGGCGGGGCCTCGAGTGTAAGGGGTGGGGCTTTGGGCGGAAGGGGTGGGTTTGAGAACTACCCTGCTGGGTATGGTGACCTTGTTTTCTGAACCAACTGCTACTAGTAAGAACAGTTTAATTTAAATTATGAAACAGTTAAAACGCTTAATCTTTCTCATGCTAGTTGATCAAACTTAATTTTAAATAAAGTAAAATATTATGTCCAACAGAAAAGGTTTCAATGTTTTCTTTATTTATGTCAGGGGAGGGGAACTCTTTTGGGTCGGGGGTCACTGACCCACAAAAGAATCAGTTGGGCGCCACACAATTGAGAAGCAAAAAAACTACTCCAAAACTCCCCACCGCTCACAGTTGTGGCCCCAACTGAGACACCTCACTCCTATGGTGCCCCAGCCTCATGGGGTGAGGAGAAAGGAAAGGGGAAACTGAGGTTCAGGGCTTCCCAAAGACCAGATTTACTTTTTTGGGGTTCTAGAGTTAGTGGATTTTATGGACTTCCTTAGGCTCTGAGGTAGGGACAAAAGTGAGGGGTACAGTGCATGAGACAGGGCTGCCAGCAAGTAGGATAAGGATGGGGTGCAGGATCTGGGAGGGAGCTGGAGTGCAGAAGCAGGTTGGGAGTAGGGTGTCTGGCCAGCTGGAGGAAGCAAGAACAAGGGAGGGTGCAGTGTGTGGCCAGGAGAGAGGATGCAAGAACAAGAGAGGGTGTTGGGTCTTGGGGAGGGAGAGGGAAGTGACGGGATTGGGGTGGGGAGGTCTGGGCATGAGGGGGAATCTTACCTTGGTTTGTGCCCCCTTGCAGCAATAGCTGCAGCTACGCAGTCCCAGTCGCCCTGGCAGGAGGCCCCGCTGCTGTGGCCACACAGTCCTGGAAGCTGGAGACATGGCTGCCGCAGCCACACAGTCCAGGGGCTGGCCTCATGGCACCGCAGCCACAGGCCACCCCGGAGGCTGTAGGCACTGCTGCCACAGTCATGCAGCCTGGGGCCAGCCCCAGAGGCCGGAAGCGCCACAAGCCATCCCAGAGGTGCCACAGGATGCCCCAGAGGCGACCCAGCCACAGGCCACCCCAGAAGCCAGAGGGGCGCAGCCTGGGGCCGCCCCAGAGGTGTCATTACTGCACCCACACAGCCAGGACCAACCCGAAGGTGTGCTATCATGGCCAGGAGGCCCGGAGATGGCCCTGGAGGCACCGCTACTGTGCCCATGTGGCCTCGGGACGGCCCCAGAGGTGCTGCTACTGCGGCCAGGTGGCCTGGTCCTGGCCCTAGAGGCATTGCTATCACAGCCCAGGGCTGGCCCCGGAGCCACCGCTACTGCGCCCATGCGGCCTGGGGCTGGCCCCGGAGGCGCCACAACTGTGCCCTTGTGGCCTGGGGTCGGCCCCGGAGGCCCTGCTACTGCAGCCAGGAGGCCTAGGGCTGGTTCCAGAGGCGTGCTACTAGGGCCCAGGACTGGCCCCGGAGGCACCCCTCCTGCACTCATGTGGCCTCCGGCTGGCCTTGGAGGTGCTGTGGCAGCAGCGCCTCCAGCCTCCTGGGCCAGCCCCGGCTGCCTGGCCACAGTAGTGGTGCCTCCGGGGCTGGCCCTGTTGAGGAGCCTCAGCTCCAGCACTGCCTCCTTTCCAGAGGCTGCCTGGGAGGAGGAATGGTGGGGGTGAGCTCTTTCCCTCACATGCCAGTTAGGGGGCAGGGCCAGAACTTGCCTCGCAGGCCGGATCAAAGCCCAAGGCGGGCGGGATCCAGGCCGCTGAGGAGCTTTTGCCCACCCCTGGTTCATGGTTCAGATAGTTTCAGGTTCTTCCCCTCCCACCCCCCATTCTTTCCCTATTTGGCAACTGAGAGTTCTATGTTGAAATTAGGCCACCTGGCTGCTATAGATTTTAAATGTAATATGATACCTTAATGCTTAAATAGTTTTGCTACATGTGTATTTTTAGGCCTAAGTAGGGTTGCCAGGTGTCCGGTATTGACCCGGACAGTCCGGTATTTTCGCCTCCTGTCTGGTAAAAAAAATCAGAAAATACCGGGTACCTAAAATGTCTGGTATTTTCTGATTTTTTTTTCCCGGCCAGGAGGCGAAAATACCAGACACTGGCAGGGCCGACTTATCCATTAGGCACAGTAGGCACAGTGCCTAGGGCCCACAATACTTTTAGGGGCCCACGAAAATGTTTTAATTTCTTTTAAAATCAGAAGAAAAAAATGAACTTTTAGGGTCGAAGAAAATGTTTTAATTTTTTTCTCACATCAGAAAAATATGAAACTTTTAGGGCCCACGAAAATCTATTAAATTTTGCCTAAAACAGAAAAAAAATAAAATGTTGAAGTATTTAAAGTTATATCAAACATAATTTTTAATATTTTTTTTTTTATGGAGGAAGGGGCCCATGAAGGCAAAAGTGCCTAGGGCCCACGAAAGTCATAATGCGGCCCTGGACACCGGGCAACGCTATGACACACTCAGCAACTGGGCCCAGCCCCTCCCCGCCCCAACCCAGCCCCTGCCCCCGGGCCTCTCCCGGACCTCCTCCCCTCAGCCCTCCTGAGTCCACCCTGCTCCCCACTTACCTGGTTCCACAGGGGAGCTCTTTTCCTGCACAGAGTAAGAAAACAAGATGGCCTTCGGCAAAAAAAACCCCAAAGGCCTTAAAGGAGCCATGCTGGTTTTTTTGTATTTTTTGTTTGTTTGTTTGTTTTGCTTAATAACTGTTGGGGTTCTTTTTTTTTTTTCTCACTCAACAACTTTAGTCTCTCCCTCTCCCCTTTTTTTTTTCTCAACGGTATTTTTTTGGGAGGGGAAGGGGGAAGGATGTTCGGTATTTTTGGTTAAACCACCTGGCAATCCTAGGCCTAAGAAAGCAACTACACAAAACCAGACAACACAAGGCCTGGGTGCTGAGGTCGCACATACAGGAACTCAGCTCCATGATACATCTTGTGGGTTGCAGTACTGATAACTTCCGGTATTTATATACCATTCTGGGGCCGGGGGGACTTTTTTGCTTACCAGAGTACAGATACTTTGAAAGGCAATAATTAGTGTCTATTTTGACAATGTAACTACACATCTGTGTGGCGCTTCATTAGTTGAGCATAGCAGAAGTTAATGTGAGGGGCTCACACAGTGCAGCAGGTTGGCTGGTTGGTTAGTTTGTAGTTTTTAAATTGAATCTGGCCATTAGTTTGTCCTAGCCCTTCCTGAGAGTTTTCATACCCCTTCCCTGTCAGTGGCTGTAAAACAGAAAGATGTAAAATCCCGATTTTCTCTTGATATGACATGTTAATATAACACTGTGGTTAAGTGCTTTTTCTTTCTATTGTCAGTACTCCGAATCTTGACCCCTGGAAGCTTTTAGCCCCCAAATGCATGGTGCCTGCCATCTTTAAAAGAGCTACTTTATTGTGATAGATTCATTTCTGTAGAAAATGTTTTCTGTTTAAGACGAGTGTCATTTTTAGAATTGAGGGCTTGGATCCTGCAGTCTTGATTCAGGAAATATTGTTGCAGCCTGATGCCCATGTCAGATAAATGTTAATAAAAATTATAGTTATAGCTATCCAATATCTAGCTAATCACTTATATACCCACTCCTCAAAATCTATCTGACCATCTTGGAAATTATGACAGGTATGGTATAAAGTCCCTCATGTGATCTAATTAATCTGAGACTGTGCTATGAGTAAAAGGTATTCCTGAAAGGGCAATGTTATGTGAAGAAAACAAATAGCAGTACATTCATCTCAGCTCAATTTTCATATTGCACGTCCAACCTGATGCCTGACCACCCAGCTTTGAGGTGGAAGGTTAAACAAATACTACCCAATTTTATCATCTGGATTTGTACGTTAGGAGCTGCACTGAGAATGCTAAACAAATCTCTTGGGTTTCAACATTTATCCTAAAATCTCTCTTCCTTTGTGGAAAAGTGGCATGTGGATTCTACAGTCTCTGATACTTCCTTCCCATTTAAAACCAGTGTTCTCTCTCATTTTTGTTCTCTTCAGTCAGGAGGGCTACACATGGAAAGTCTGCAGATCCGTTGCAGTGGATCGTCCCCTATTTTGCTCTTTACTACACACTTCCTCTTGCTCCCCTCCCCAACTTTTAAGAGGGACCTTAAACCTACCAGCTTTTCTGAAGATGAGATTACCTCATGGCCTGCAAAATTTGCTCTTGTACTGTTCTGGAATGGTTGCTATAATTAGGGTCCTATCAAATTAATGACTATGAAAAATATGTCACAGTCTTCAGTGTGCTTTTACTGTATACTACACAAATTTCATGGCAGAGACCAGCATTTCTCACATTGGGGGTCCTGACCCAAAAATGCTTTTCAGGGGGGTTGCAAGGTTATTTGGGGGGAGGTCACAGTGTTGACACGTTTACTTCTGCACTGCCTTCAGATCTGGATATCTGGAAAGCAGCAGCTTTTGCCCAGGCACCCAGCTCTGTAGGAAGGATGTTAAATTGTGATTATATAGCTAATTGTGTAGTCGATACAATTTACAATCCCAGCTCATGCTAGCTTTGGACCACTGCGGCTCTACATTTTAAAGGTAGTAAAGGCCGCTGGGCTCTTACTACATTTAAAATGCAGAGACACAATGTCCCGAATTGACGTGAACCAGGACTGCTGTCACAGCTCTCTCCGCATCCAGCAGTCTCTGTTCACAGTGGCCCAGGCTGGCTGCAAGCAGGGGCTGTTTCGGCAGTAGTCCCTGCTGCCTGCAGCCAGCCCTGGACACCACAAACAGAGGCTGATCTGGCAGCAGCCCCTACTCGCAGCAGGCAGAGTTGGCCACAGACAGAGGCTGCTGCCAGAGAAGCCTCCCCTACCCCTTACTCTATTAGAGGCAGTGGTGGGGATGGGGTGGCGGCACAGTGGAGACAGTGCTGGGGGGGGACTGGCTTTTAAGCTCCTGTTCCCCCCCCCCCCTTTGCTGCCTCTCATTCAGCGGAAGCAAAAGCTGGGGGGAGGGAGTAGTCAAGAACTCCATTCAGCTACCCAATAAGCAGAAGTTTATCAGGTAGTTGAATAGTCAACTACTCGCTTACTTACGTCCCTACTCTATAGTCAGCGTCCAGCCAGTAGCAACACACAAGTAAGGGTGACCATTCCATATTTTCGTCTGCACTGCTGCTGAATGCTTTGGGTTCCTCAACTCCTCCTATAATAACCTTGCAACTCCCCATCAATTCCTTTTTGGGTCAGGAACACTGTGAAATTTCAGATTTTATGTCTGAAATAATGAACTGTATGATTCTTAAATCCTGTGACGGTGAAATTGACAAAAATTGATGGTGAAATTGACGGTGAAATTGACAAAAATCCTGTGAATTTGGTAGGGCCCTAGCTATAAGCTTTATGCTGCAAATACCAAGGCTGTCTAACTGCATATATTTTAATTTAGGTATTTAAGGCAATGTGTGAGTTTTAGGAGCCACCACTGTGTTGTGTATGGATTACTCAGAGACATGTAGAGATTTTATCTAAAACTACATTTTTATATACATCCTTTTTGATAGCACAATTTTCAGTGCTCATGACCCAAGTTATTAGAATTAAACTTTTGTTATTCATACTTAAGTACTTCCTGACCTTTCAGACGTATACTCTGCTTTATCACGAGCTGGTTGTATGGAATGACAGTGTGATATATACTTGGGGCCAGAGCTATATGGTGTGTTATGTATACATAATTTCCCTTAAAGTCAGTAAACATTGGTGTGCATGGGGCAGCAGGACCATCAGATTCCTATAAAAAATTCAGAAATAAATCTGTTTTTCTGTACACTATTCTCTCTTGAGAAATTTAAGTAAGGGGAAAGAGCCTTTTGATGTTTGTTTACAGTATTCTCACATCTGGATGTCATTTGTGACACCAAGTTTCTTCCTTTTTCTATCCCTGAGTCTTCCTGTAAAATTCACTTTGAATTTACAAGTTCATGCAGGTTTAATGTGTTGTAATAGGCCAATCTATTTTGCATACCCATAACAGGGCAGTAAAGAGGTAACTCAGGTCATGCTGTGACTCTTGTAAATGTATTTCAAATTAACCCTGATTGGCATCCAGTGCTAACTCTTGCTATAAAGATACAGATGTATACTCTCGCTAACATCTGCTCTTTCATGAGAAGCTGTGCCATATATTCAGGAACCCTAGCAACCTAGGATTGGAGTAAGGACTTACAGGCCTGCATGCAGGAATTTCTTTGGGGTGGTGGTTTTTTGTAAATGTGGACTGCAAGGGTGTGAATGCACTCCTGTGGTCCCCCAAGTAAACAGGGAAATCAGCTCCAACCTTCCCCTAACTGGCCAGAGTATGGGGAAGGGAGCCTCGGGCAACTGAAGCCTGCTTACTTTAGGGCTATGGTGGGGTGCCTTCGCACACACACACATCCCCACGTACGAGCCTGACTTGAAACGCTTTTACTGCCCTGCAGCACAAACAGCAGCATTTGAGAACCTTCAGTGGAGCCAGGTTGCACAATAAAACCACAGTTTCAATATCAGGATGTTGGTCCTGGCCATATCCTGTCATCTATTTTTATGCAAATCCTCCTTTGACTTTAATGAGTGTTGTACATGTGGGCGTTCTATATGTGAAACAGTAGCAAGATATGGCCTGAAGTGTTCTTTCTTAAGGTTCTTCATCTCATCAGGCAGGTTTGAAAATCCTTGTCCAACAGGTTTGTTTGCAACTTATGTTAGCTAGCTCATCTACATCTGTTGCTTTTAAACTTTAACCCTAGGCATAGCAGGTTGTCTTTATATAAGAAGGGGAAGATCAGTCAAATCTAGTTAAGAATCACAAGAAATAATGAAAACTTCATACATATAGGTTCCCACAATCTGTATGTGTAATCCTTTGTTCCATGTAGTTTAACAATAATAACAGTGAATTTCCAACTGTCAGTAAAAATCCTTGGAAATGTACTTATTGCCTACATGTTTTAATAATATAGTAGTTATAATAACTATACACAGAAATATATTACACTGATAATTATAAAATAACACATAATTATGTACTATTATATTACAAGCTGAACCTCTCTAGTGTGGCACCCTCAGGACCTGACCAGTGCCGAACCAGAGAATTTGCAGAAGCACGGGTGGTCATTATTGTCTAGCTAGCAGCATTACCAACACTTCCACTGCTTACTGGGCTCTTAGAAGACATATAGGGAGGAATAAGATAGAGCTAAACAACAGCATTGAATACTGAAAGCCAGGACTGGTGGCTTTTAACAAACTTTATGGGACTGTGGAAAACTTGGCCACATCCATGATAAGTGGATATCCAGCTAACTAAAATCATGCCAGAGCAAGGATGTTGCCAGACCAAGAATGCAGGATTAGAGACCTGTAATAATGTACATGTCTTTACTACCTTCCATCCTTCACTGGCGGATACTCACATTATTTGTAAAAAAAATACTTCCTCCAACACTGAAATGCAGCCAGTTCTGGGATGGAACATAGCTATTCTATTATTGTGCATAATAATAGTTTTAGGTCAGAAGTATACAATAGTATAGTATTCCAAAAGTGTTCTATGTAAAGCATTGAACAGATACCATTCCTGCCTAAAAGCACTGCCACTGTAATCCACAGGGTGAAACTTCCGGCTGAATTTAGCTGTAAGTACACCTAATGACACAAGACAGGATTTGGTAGATTCTAGCGAACTCTCTATTCATTATAATGTTTATTAGTGGAGGGACCAACCAAGATTGGCCTTATTGTAGTAGGCACTGTACAAACATTAAGGAGTAAATGGTCTCTTCTATGAAGATCTCATAATCTAAGTAGGATTAGGACAAATGAAGGGTAGAGGAAAGGGGGGATATAATACACCCTTTTATAATATATAACTACTAATCTTTTTTAGTACAATATAGTATCTAATTACTTAACTTCCATGGTCTGAGCTTCAGTGATCTGACACTCCCTCATGCAAGCTGTTTTCCAAAATGGGGTTACACCCCCCAATATCTGTGAACTGTCACACTTTCCACTGAGGTTCCATTGAAAAATGGTTTATAAAGGGTTAATAAAAGATTAATAGATGTTATTAGATGTTGCAGACATGAACAATATGAGTTGCAGGCAGTTAGTTATAAGCACACTTGGCAAAAAGCATTACTGTTGGTTACAAAGAGCCTAGCCTGCCTGTCAGACTCCCTATAACAATTGAGTAACCATTTATTAAAATATATTAATCCTACACTGATTATAGACCTAGTCTTGCAATTCATTTAGAATTGAAACCTTCATTTCAAGGTGACCACGGGTCATTAACATTTTCTTTGAGTTGTTTTCCCGCCTCCCTCCCCATGCGAATTCATTCAGTGTCCCTCGGTGACATTTGACAATCAGGGTTGCAAACCGCTTTCCCCTTCTGCTGAGGACAAATCCCCATGATCTCCAGGGAGCTGGGGCGGGGAGGAAGTGGCTGTGAGCAGGTGAAGGTTTCTCTGTGCAGCTAACGTCGCAGGAGGGCGGCGAAGTGCCCCAGCCAGCGCCGGGAAGGAGAGATCTGTTCTCTCTTCCCTGGATTAGTCGAGCCTGGCTCCTGCTGCTCTGCTGTGCAACCACGGCGAGTGCTAATTGAGCCGCTCGCAGTTGCTTCAGGAGCATTAGCCGAAGGAGAAGCTAGCGCGGGTTCTCAGCGCCTGGCTGCTGCTGCCGCCGCCGCCGCCGCCTTTGCAGGGGGGCTGCTGCCCCTGTTCCTTCGGGCCCCTTTTCTCCCATGTGTGGGAATAATGGCTACCACGACTTGACTAAAAGGAAGAAGCAGAGGAAGAAATCTCCAGCCTGGGGAAGGCTCTAGATGCTGAGGAGCGGGGTTCTTTCTCGCCCGCCGCCTGCCTGATGCCGATCGGAACCGGGCTGGCTCTGGTTTTGCAATGACTCCAGCTGTCCGGATCAGTACCATGTGCCCTCTTCGGCGGCGGAGCTGAGTTTCTGGCTGCAAGGGAAATCAAACCAACCCCCCGACACAACACCGGCAGAGGAGGACGCGAAAGGCAGCCGGGGGAGGGTGGGACAAACTTTGAGTGAAAAATTACATCGGGTTCCTTTTTGGAGGTGAGGGGAACGAGGACGGGCCAGGACATCACAAAGCTGCTTTGCCCGGTTCCCTTGCACCCCCTCGCGACACTCTCCGCTCCCGGGGCGAAGACAGGGGAAGGCGCAGAAGAGGCTGGGAGGGGGAGAAGGGATCCTAGGGGCATCTCCCTTTTCTTTTGAATGCTGCTTTGTGCAACACAGCCAGGCTCGCCTCCCCCCGGTAGTACCCGCCGAAGCTGATCAGCGCGTTTTGTCTGTGGATTAAGACTGATCTGGGATTGCCGCCCGAACACCCGTGGGGCGCTGTGTGTGTGTGTGTGTGTGTGTGTGTGTGTGTGTGTCTGGAAGTGTATATACACACATCGATCTATTTCTTTTTCGCATTGTGGATTATTCCTTTCTTCCTGAAGTTGCCCAACTGTGCTTTTGATTGTATTGTGGCGGCTCCCGGGCATCGTTGCAGCTGGGGTAAGTAACAGTACATTTGCGGAGAGGGGAGAGGGAGATTGGGGAAGATGTATTGTCTCCTCACCACCACCCAATTACCACCTCCCTAGTCTTTGCTCCATTGTCAGCTCAGAGCCAAGTAGGCGTGATACATTGTTTCGTTTCTGCACCTCGGCCTGGGAGGATGAGTAGGGTTAGAAATATTTTTCCCCTTGTCCCCAGGAGATGATGAGTTAAGTGGCTTTGAGGTCAGACAAGAGAAGGAAATCGCCGTATTTTCCGCCTGGTGTACATGGTGGTTGGTTGTGTGTGTCTCTTGTGTTATTTTGTCTCGTTCAATGAAATTGACGAGGTTAATTTTCCGAATCTTTCCACGGGTTTTTCCTTCCCGTTTTTTCCTCCTGCTATCTGTGCATCTCTCTTTCCTTTGAGTGAATTCTCGAAACGCTATTCATTGTAAAAGCACAAACAATCAAAAACTGAATCCTGCTGTTTTGAAACAAACAGACAAAAAAATCCTCCGTGCAGATTTATGAAGCGCTTAAAAAAAAAAAAAAAAAAAAAAAGTGTAAATCAGAATTACCAGAGAAGAGCCTTCTGAGATGTGCTGGGAAGTGAGTCGCCTTTTCATAGGCAGCCTGTTTTTCAATCTGTTTTGCACATTCCTTCTGTGCAAACCACATTCCCCCTCTGCTTAAGAAGAAGATAATAAATAGTGAATTGTTGCCTTCATCAGCAAATACTGGGCTGAATTGCCAGACTAGGGTTGCCAGAAACAGGGTCTGAGAATGATAAAACATTTGAAACTTCGCCTTCACAGAAGGAACAAGGGAAAGATAGTTCTCTTGCAGATGTAGTAGTGGTTGTGTACCAGAAGGAAAGGGATGTGTGTGTGTGTGTCATTAGTTTCCCTGGCTACAGAAGGATGTACAGGGGGAAAAGGAAGGTAAATGTTAAGGGTTCTTCACAGAGCCCTTGTAAAACAGGAATGGTTAAACAACACATATGTAAAGAAACACATATTAAATCCAACCCAGGCATACACCTTCTTATAATATACAAGGGATTTTCAGCATCTGAAAGGAAGGCATGAATAGTGACTGAGAAACTTATTAAAATCAAATTTTAACAATTTGAAGCATTATTAACATAAAGTGAACTGTGATGTTAAACCAGGGAAACTGAACCTATTAAAATGCCATATAAATGTCCTCATATGCTAGTAAGGAAGAAATGTAAGTAGTAATATGATCTCAAAATGACCTATTTTTTCTACCTACCCAAATCATTTCTGCACATGCATATATGGAAAGCTTCTATACAATATCCATAACTTGCCTCTTTTGGGTATTTTTCAGCAGTTGTGTCTTTGTCCCAGAATACTTCATAGATGGTATATTAGTCCTAGAATACTAATTCATTATAATGATAATGTTAATTGTAACAAAAATAAAGTTGAACTTCTGTTAGAAATTGTAACTGTTTAAAGTACATAGCTGATAGTTAACTCACTTGGTTCAGTTAAAATTTCTTAGTCCCACAATCTAAGAAATTAAAAATCGTCTTCAATAATCTTTCCATTGTAACATGGTATTAAATACTGCAACAGCATTCCAAAGTCTAGTGACTTGTGTTGGCAAAATTGAAAGGCGGAGTTTCAGTTGACTTCTTGGATGATATTATTGTCAATTTATCTACTTTTGCCTACTATCTACTTAATAGGAAATAAATATTTAATCCAATTAAACATTCATGAAGTAAGCTTCCTAGGTCACTGGGTAATCAAAGATGTCTTGAAAAAGGAATTTGGAAAAGAGGGGGTGTTTGAACTCATTTCTAAACAGTGAACTGATGTTTAAGGAATGGCAAAATCTCACAGGAGAGTTGTTTATTGTTGCATTATCTACTCTTGAAGGAAACTCTAGCTCAGCTGGAAAAGACTGTTAAGGTATTACATGGACCTTCCTATTCTCATTTCTAAGGAGTTAAATCTCTGGTCATCCCTGGTCAGAGAGTTTATTTCAGTGGTTTATGTATATGTATAAATCCGATTTCCCCCACAATGTAGACTTGCAAGGAAGGGAAGCTTGATTTCAACAAAAACAGCATTAACGTCTTATAAATTATACTCTTTAATGTTCTTTTGATGAATTTCCTTCTGTAATCATCAGCTCTCTGAAACAGCTGCCCTGATATGTCTGAAAAAAATGTTTTTTAAAGGTGGATTACTTTGAGTGAAATCGTAAGACTTATTTTTTGCAAGGAAAACTTTTTGTGTGTAAATGAACAGCAGTGTATGAAATGAGCAAAATATATTCCCATGTTATTCTATTGGTTTGCATAAACACATGTTATTCTATTGGTTCTGCATAAACACAATCCGTTAGAACTGGTAGTACATATTAACCCAAAATAATAGCAGTGAGACAAATAAGTTCAGTACCCTAATATAGGAAAAGTGTCAAGTATATATTTTAGAAGTCTGTAGATAGGCTATCGGTATTTAATATTAATTGGTATTGTTGACCTTGAATGTTACATAGGTTGAATGAGTTGATGTGTTGAACTTTATTACAAAAGGTAATATTAGATTATTTTCTAACAAAAAAACCCCCACAAAAACCTGCAAGAGATTTAGTGGAGTTTATGTTGTAAAAAATTATACTTGAAAGAATTGATTCCACAGAGAACTAACTTTTGCTGTGTAATACATTGTGAAAGCTTACCTATTTTATTACTATCAGAAGCTTACACTTTGCCATCCTTGTCTAGAAAGACCCATAATAACCAAACACTCCAATCTGGATATGAGGCAAAATTGGTCACACACTCACACAAATTATAAGTAATCACAGAACAGTTATTCATAGTTACATTATGTGTATAACCAAAATAGAATAACACATTCTGCTTAACTTTGGTGAAAATTACAAGATGACCTAGAGTCAGTCTGATATGAAATTGATCAGAATGTGTTCTCTCTCACCAAATAGCATTTTTCAATTAATATTACTGGTAAATCAGGCAAAAAGTACTTTGGATTCACAAATGGAAATTTTTTTTTTTTTTTTTTTTTTTTTTGCAATCTTTTGTGATGGAAACAGTGAATCAGGTAAGGAAATGTATGGATTTACCAGAAATTGTTTTCTAGGCTGATCAATTAGCAGCAGATGTAATGAGAAATATAATCCTTAGGGAGAGGAAAGAGAAATTGCCATTTGCATAATACCCCTTGGGAGAATTTGTATAACACATAATGAAGTTGCTGTGGAGCATTTTCTTGAAATACCTATGCATAATACTTTATACCTGTAAACAAAACACAATACTGTAAAAATACTGGTGGTCATTATAAAAATGGTATATTACTTTGATTGTGGAGGAGTTTCTCTCTTCTTAGTACAGTAATTACATTTACAGATGCTTGGTAATTTACTAAGAAATTCAAACTATTAAAAATTGTGAAATGGCAGTCATTAATTTTGTATGACCTATTCAATGCCAAAGATTAATCAAGCAATGCTTACACTTGTATCAGCCTGCATTAAATTATTTCTGTTGATTTGTGGTAGATCGATCTGAATGAAAAGGTAATCTCTAACCTTAGAGATGTAAACTGAAATGGTCTTACCCATGTAGGGACAAAATTTTAACACCTGTTAAAATTATGTATGCATAATCTTGTTTGGTTTAACATTCTCAGTTAGCAGAATGCATGCTTTTCAGATTCCTAAGTAGTTAGGTCCTACATTGACCTGAATTTCACCAATGGAATAAAATAATTTATTCCACCAGTTCAAGATGTTTATATTTAGATTCTAAATAGGAGCTGAGAATATAAATTATCATAATGTTATATAGACTATTATATGTGGATTTAATTTTATTTAAATATGTAGGTGACAAGAATGAAGAAACATAAGAACTATATAGTTGATAGGGAAAAACTTTGATTTGAGTGCTAATTGAACATCTCTACTTATATTGGCAATTCCAATAGGGTTAGAAGTGGCTTATTATTAAAAAAAAAGTATCTGGTATTTTTCCTGCAGTTAAAAACTTAGAAAACTGTTATTTTTATTTTAAAATCAACTACCAGTATTACTTTGCTGGTATCAAATGGTAAAGACAATACATAGACCCCTAGTGGTGATTTTGGTAATTATATAAAGTTGCCTTATTTGAATTCCGGACCCTCCTTACAACACTTCATTGATAATGTGTTTTTTTCATATTTTGTATGCCACCTTGTGGTTATTAAAGTACAAAACAATAATTCATTCAGGCATGGCTCCCAGTTTCAAGGAGTTTCAAATTTACTATACCCCAATAGTTTTATTTTGTGTTTCTTAAAAGTGCCGACAGTCTGTTCTGATCCACTTATAATCTCCTAAAAAAGGTGCTTCTGACAACTTCGAACTCTGATCTGTATGATTATGCATGTTGTTATCAATACATTATTTTCAATGTTGGGGCAGGATTTTGGTTTTTCGGAAAAGATGTAAATTAATACTAGGCTTCAACATTGAGAGGTTAGATTTACTGCAGTTTCTGAAGCCTGTAGCAAAGGTCAAGAAGTATCAGAGAGGCTGAAAAATCTTAGTGTTATCAGCTGAAGAGGGAACTTGACAAGAGAGATCAAGGCTTAGGGATGGTAATCAGAACCACAGTCCTGCCTTTCCAGATAGTGATACCTGCCTTTACACTTTCATGTGGAAAAGTCAAAAGTGTGGAGTCGTCAAAAGATTACATTATAGAGTTTCTTGATAATTGTAAGAATGTGCTGTTCTTTTTGTTTGTTTATTTAAATATGAGTTAGGTTTGTATTTTTATAGGACATAAATTAAAATAACTAGTAAGCTAAAACATTTTTTTAAAGTCTGCATTGAAAAGGCCAAAGCTTAATACAATGTCTAGTCTTTTAAAAATAAAACTTGATTTTGTGCACATGCAAAATGAGTTGGAGTGATGGAGTTTATGGTAACACCATTATTTGAAGACAATTGAGATTTTTACAGTAAAGTCAAAGATTTTCCTATGTAGATTGAAAAATGTAGATTAAAAAAAATTAAAAGCACATGATTTAGTTGGGTTTTTTTGTGGAAGGAGTATTACAAAGGATTATTAATGCATTCTTGAAAATGTAGCTGGCTACCAATCTCATCTCTTCATTGACTTAGATCGGGGTTGGGGAACCTTTTTTGGGTTGGGGACTGCTGACACACAGAAAAATCAGTCAGGGGCTGAGGTATGCAGGGATGTGGTGGTAGAGCTGGAGTTCCTCTGTGGGCTCCCCAGTGCTGGGGGAGGCCCTAGGCCTCTGGGGCCAGATCCAGGCAATCCAGGGGCCACATCCAGCCCCTGGGCCTTAGGTTCCCCACTCCTGACTTAGATTGTAATTCAAAGTAGCTACAATACTTTATCTTTTATTCAGTGGAATGGGAGAAAAGGATGGTTATTTCCTGTTAAAGGATAATAATTTCCTAGTGCTTCTGCTGGGAAAATTAAATCTCTACTTGGATTATACTCCTCCAGGGACTAGCTATAGTTTTCTTGCACGTGATATACAACACTCTCCTGCCTAGAAGACATATGCTATGTACAAATCATTATTCTTTCCTATGTTATCAACAACAGAATAAAGACTGCTCCATTCACCAGTAAGTGAATCCTCACTCCAGAGCTCTGTAGGTTATAAAGCTGTACTATAGTTTGTCTGCAGAAGAGTTGGAAATCCTTCACAAATACCTCTTTAACACCTGCCCCTCATTCCACTATTTGATTGGCTCCCTAGAAAAGCCTTCCATAGATGGTGCATTATAATTCTTTTATGTTACTTCTTCTGTGCAGATTATGCAGCAAGAAATAATTAGGAGATTAATTTTCACCTGTCACTGCCAATAATAGATAACCTTGATACAGTGACGTGGCTAGGAATTTGGGGAATGAGAAAGCACTTAACCCTGTAGTGATTTCCAGACTGAAAGCAGTTACTAGAATATGACGTTCCTGCTTGCTGGCATGAAAACTGAGAGATATATTGATCTTTCAGCTTTCAGGTCTCTCAACTGACTTAGTTTTTGCTGTGTTAAACTCTCCCTGCACTATTAATGTGCCCCATGTGCATGATCTAATCAGACACAGAAAAGCTTTGGAGAGCTCTGTCGCCCAATCTTTTTATTCAGATACAATTCTGTTGCTTTTCATGGTTTCAATTCCCAGGCCGACTGATACATATAGCAGCTAGAGAAAGGAAGATATTAATGAAGATGGCTTCATTAGGCAGTGTTCAGTGTTGTCCTTACCACTATCCACCAAATGCAGCTGAAGAAATATCCCAGAAGTAATTGCACATTTGGCTTAGGGATTTTCAGAGAAGGAGAACTGAGGCTTTTCTAGTCCCTTTCAAAATTAATTGCCTGCTCTTATCATGTGAGCTTAAAAATACATGCTAGACACTAAGGCAACAAAAGTAAATTTTAAAATAAATCTTCTCCTTTTTTGTGTGCGTGCTCAAGTTTAAATCTACAATCTGTTGAAAATGTAATGGGAAACCAGGCTACAGAAAATGCCATTATTCATATCATCCCAAGCTCATTTATTTTATCTGCTGTAGTAATGATAAGACAGCCTGCTTGGCAATGCTGATAAGCTGGGAAATATCTCAAAGCTATTTGTAAAAGTTAAAGCAGATCTTGGTACTGAGCGATAGGAAAACTGTGACGAGCCTTTTGGCAATCAGCTGAGCTAGAAGCTAATAAAGGTTTTAATGGGAAGACCTCATTAGGATTAGGGAGAAGATCTATTATCTCAGATTTACACAACATAACACCGGGGCAACTTTAAATTTTTCCTTTTTTGTTCATTAAATACTATTGCTGGATATGAAACCTTATAAATCCAGGCTAACTCTCTTTGTGTGCTCTAGGAGCCATTGCCCGCTGTTTGCTGAGCAAAATACAAGGCCAGCTTTTGTGGAATTGCATTTGCAATGCACACAAGGAATAGCAAATAGTTAGGTTTATAGGGAGCTGATCAAATTTTGCAGGGGCAGAAGTGTAATTGATGTTGGATGTTTTGGGAATCATTGTCTAGGAGAGCAGCCTTTCTATCCCTTCTGCAAAATGAAGGTTTTCTTCATAAACAGATTTGCCCACTTCTGTCTTGTGTATCTACTGACAACTAGTCAGAAATATTAGGTTGAACTCCTTTCCTCCCATTCATCTCAATGGGGTGTTAACATCAAATCCTATGCATGCGATTTTTAATAACTATAGTCGAGGTCCTGTCACCAATGCCAAGTTAAGTGGAGCCAGATTCTGAGACACTTGACATGTTTAGATGACCCTATTTGCACAGTAGAATTAAGTTAAATCCCAGCTACAGCCTGAGGATCATATTACAATTCTGCTCACGAGCAAGGTTTAAACATGGAACATTCATACTCTGAGGAATCATGCTGTGCACCATGTTTGGACTAGATGTTGTTAGTGCCTGTTATTAGTGACTATGTGTGCAGTGGACACATAAGAGCCTCAAAAAAGCCTTGATTTACACAGGATTTTTGAAACAATGAGTAGTCCTATGGCACCTTAGAGACTAATAGATAAATAGATAGTATCATGAGCTTTCGTGGGCAAAACCCACTTTCTCAAATGAACTGGAAGCTTTTGGGGGTGTTTTACAACCTTGCTTTATGGACTGTTCAAGCTATGTTGTGGCTAAATTGAATTATAATAGTGGGTTAATGATGTGAATGCCAAACAGTTTTACATCCAAGTAGAAAACCATGTTGGAACGTTCTTTAGTTTGGGTTTGATAAACCATCTTGAATCTGTTCACACTATATCCAAGCCACGTTGCAGCCTGGTTCTGCTATAGAAGACAATAAACCAGGCCTGGGCAAAATACAGCCCGTGGGCCAGATCTAGCCTGCGGATGCTGCGGGGAGCCCCAGGCTCATCCCACCCTCACACTGCTCAGAAATGCTGCTACAGGGTGTTTTTTCTTTAAAAACTGTGAGTCTGGAGAGAAGGCGGGGAGAAAGCTTTAGGAGCTGCTCCTGCACCCAGCACAATCCCATTGACTGGATTCTGGCCAGAAACTGGGCAATGGAAGCTGCCTGTTTCAATAACAGGCAGCCATGAAGCACAAGGGGCTCGAGACCACATGGCTGCAGCCTGTGTGGGGGTGGGGCAGGCAGGGAGGCTGATTCAGGAACAGCTGCTGGCTCGTAAGTCTCCTGGTAGAGCCTACCTCTGGCACCCCAGTCCCTCCCTTCCCCAACCCTCTGCCCCCCACTCCTGTCCTCTACTCTACATACCCAAATCCTCTTCCTCCCTCCTGTAGCCATATCCCCTCCCAGATTTGGCACCCCAATCCCCTGCCCCATATCACAGTCCCCTCCTGCCTTAGCTCACAACTCAAATCCCTGCATCCCCTCTTGTACCCCAATTCCCTGTCCTAGATCACAATCCAGCCTCCTGTACCACAGTCTAGTGCCTCACGTCACAACTGCCTCCTTCACCCAAACTCCCTCACTTATCCCAAACTCCCTTCTGCACCCAACCTCCATCCCAGACTTCTTCCATTAATATCATGGAAAAGTGTGGCCTTCAACCACTTTCCAAATTTTTGGACTGGCCCCCAATCAAAAATTATTGCCCACCCCTGGTATAAGCCATGTTGAATTATAGTTATTAAACACAGTCAAAATCCCCATGTACACTGGGGTTCTGTCACTTTTGCATGCTTTAGAACCTTGATCTGGACTTTTAATACTCCAGTCATCTGAAGAAGTGGGTTTTACCCATGAAAGCTCATTATACCAGTTATATGTTTTGTTAGTCTTTAAGATGCTTCTAGACTATTCGTAGTTTTTTAAGTTTTTGAAAATTATTGTTATTTTAAAGGTTGGTAGTTACTACCGTTTAATAACATTCTGCCATTTTTTTCATTGTATAAGGCAGCTCTTAATAGAGTAAATGCCTCATAGACATCTCCCTCCCATTCACATAGTGTGGATCATCTCCCCTCCCAATGATGATCAAATAACATCTTTGGCAACTACAGCGATTACTTATGGGGAAAAGTGATGTTAGGAAAATATGGTAAATTTAGTTTCTTTAATGTGACATAGTGGCTAGAAACAAAAATGAGAGCCAGCCACTCTGAGACCAGCCAGTTTTCCATGAACTACAAGCAAGTGTTCTCCAGACCAGTGTTTGGAAACCACTGACTTATATTTATGGTTTGAACAAGGCCTTAAAGGTACACTCTGTACAAATTTTGTAGGCCAGCTTTCATTTGGAGAACAGACCCAAAATGGCATTCTCCTGCTCCTTCTCTCGCTTTGAGTATTTCCATCCCCGGCCTATCCTGTCATCAGCATGAGACCAGATGAGTAGAGTTTTGAAGGAATAGTGCCATGCAGTTACTCCTACAGAAAAAGAAACTCACAACCTTGTGCTAGTGCAAAACAGCACTGCCTATTTAAACCACTAGAGCCAGGCACAGATAACATACTGCTCCAGGAAGGTTGCCATTTAAACCAGGTTTCTACTATTTGTGTTTGATATGAATGAAACTTTTTTGTTTTGTCTGTAGACCTCAACGGAACTGGAGCTGCCTCGTATCAGGAGTGGCTTGATAACAAACAAGGTATGAGATCAAGTCTCTCCAACATGGGAATTTGGGACTGATTTAGCTTGGCTTCTCTCAGCTGAAATGGTCTTTTTCTTTGTTTTTGCTCTTTCTTTTTTCTCTGTCTCCAAGCCAGTACTCTGTTCACAGTTCCGTAGCAGCTAAAGGCTAACTTGTTAACTCAGGGCCTAGTTACAGGCTTGTCACATGTCCCTAGCCAGCCGTCTCAAACCTGAAATTCTCCATCGTTAACAATCAGAAACAGAACACTACAAAATAAAGTGGCATCTGCCCCCAATAATAGTTTTTACCAATTTAATTGCATGGTTAAGGGAGGAAAATATGAAAATAAACAGAAACGTTGAGTTAATGGAAGACGCATGCCAGTGTAGTTTAACACTAGGCTTTCTGTAACTTTTTTTTGTCAATTTCACTGACAGACTGATTCAAACTTGTCCAACCCACAGTCTTTTCCTACGGCAATGTCATTATGAGCTGGATAAGTCTCCTGTGACTTAAGGGGGAAGAAATCTCTCATTTCTTCAGTGTAAGCTTTGAAGAGATAATCTTGTCAGTAAAAATCGAAGATGGGAAAGTATATGGGGACTGGATTCAAAGCCAGGTTATTGCCTTTAATTCTGTAGCTCAACAGAGTATTGGGGTCTTATGTCACCTTAGGAGGTCATCTCTAAAAGCTGCAACTGCAAAAACTTGTCTGTTATTGTAGAGAAAGCAGTGTATGTATTACTGAAATCTGTAATAATAATCAGTTAGGAAAAATATGTCCTTTTATTCCAGTTTTTCATGTACAGTAAAACTGCAATTGTCCGGCATCCAGTGGTCCGGCACTCCCGATAGTCCGGCACCAACAGGAACCCGGAAATGCCGGACAATTGGAGCTGCTGTGAGCCCCATGGGTGCTCACGGCTGGGAAAGGGAAGGGGAGAAGAAGGGAAGGGGATTATACCCCTGTGACGGGTCTGCCGGGACCCGCACTGCGTCCGGCCGGGGGTTAGGAGGTGGGCGGGAAACGGCGCGGTGAGGGGCGAACCCTCCACCGTTTTGCAGGAAGGTGGGGGAAGCCCTGCGCAGCTGCCAGCAACAGGCCAGCTGGGGAAACCCAGCCGCCGGCCTGCAAGCAGCAGCGGAGGAGAGGGGGTGAGAGCTAAGTCCCCGAACTTGCCCCATTCCGGCTGCGCTCAGCCCCGCGCCACTGCTGAGAGTTTCCGGGAAGGGAGCGGGCTCCCCACCTCCCAGACTGCAGTAGCTATTGCCGAGCAGGGGGGTGAGGGGCGGCGCTGCGGGACCAACCCGGCAGCACTCCAGCTGCTCTGCTCTTCTGCTTCCCCAAGTCTGCCACTACCGCTGCTGAAACTGACGAGCGGCGGACTTGGGGAAGCAGCGCAGCAGAGCCTTCCTGCAAAACGGCAGAGGGTTCGCCCCTTACCCGCGTTGTTCCCCGCCCATCCCCCAGACGCAGTGCAGGTCCTGGCAGACCCGTCACAGCCCCCCGCCGAAGTACCTCCTGATACTCAGGCATATCTGATAATCCAGCACCACCTAGGTCCCAAAGATGCCCGGATTATCGGAAGTCTACTGTATTATGTGATATGGCAACGAGATAAGGGAAAATAATGATCTTAACCTGGGTATAGTAAGAGTCAGGGTTTCAACCTGCTGTTGACTTGAATCATGTGACAGCAGCAAAGAACCAAGACTATCCTCTGATGAAATTCTGATCCTCCAATATTACTGTTAAAACAACAACAAAAATTTAAAAAAGGAATATCCAGGGACAAAAGAACCTCATGGGTTTCCTTGGTTGGTTTAATTTTCTGACTTTGCCTAAAGTATGGCTATGTTCACATCTTCTGATGATAAATGCACTTTGCATATCACAGATGGAGTGAAGTGCCTTTCCCAGCTACCTTTTTTTCAAGCTGTTCTCCCCAGTTACCTTTACACTAATCTTTCACTACTTTCTTTATCGATTGTAGTAAATACCTAATCATTGCTAAGCTTTCTTTTCAGCTGTGAGAGCTCATAGGCTGGGCTAGAAGAATTATAATCAGTGATGGTTTCTTGATTAAATTAAGACTGCAAAAAAGTTGGAGTCCTCTAAGCCTTTCTACTTCAGGATGTCCTTTGTAGTGAGCAAATAGCTTATTCTCTGGAAGACGATTTTGTCCCATTTTGTTTGCTTGCTCGCTTTTTTATTTTTGGTCTTTTTGATGTTTTATGGAAAATAATTGAAATTTACCATATTGTTATAGTTTTTTAACAAGAACTACTTCTGCATTCAGTAAACATTTTAAAAATCATCTTGATGTGGCAAAAATCCATTTTTAAAAGATCATACTTTGTTTTGCCTTACTTTTCTCAATTTTTTTGGTGCTTATCAGAATGGAGGATTATAAATATATAATCAGCAAAGCTGTCTAACATTAAAGCATTTAGATATTTATTATGTATTTTTCTGTGATGGCACTCACAATATGTTCAGCCTTTCTCACACTGGCAGGGCTGCTGACAGGGTAGGTAGAGAGGGCAATTACCAAGGGCCCTGGAGGTTCAAAGAGGCCTGGAGCTCCTGGTTGCTGCCACTTCTTCTGCGGCAGTGACCTGAGCTCTGAGCCCCTTTGAATTGCCATGGGAGCACCACAGTGCCTCTGCACTGCTCTGCGTCGTGGTGGAGGTGGGGGATGCACCATGGTCTAAGCAGCGCCAAGGGCTGACTGTCCTTCTGGATGCATGGAGCTGCCCCTCCCACGTCTTGCTCCGGGACTTATGGTGGCTATTTGCCCTGCTGCACACTGGCACTCCTACCTCTTAGCAATTTGAAAATGGCAGCGTGGTCATGTCCCTTAACACCTGTTTATGAGCCTGACATAGAGAATCCATGTGCCAGGCACTATCCAGACATTCTAGAAGGGACAGGCTCTGTTTGGAGAAGCTCACAGTCTAAAGCTTAAAACTTGAACAGTGTTATTGGTATAAGTATTGTCAACAAGATGTGTGTAACTTGAGAGTTATGTCAGCAAAAGCATAGGCACATTTATATTGGTATAAAAGAGGAAAGTTTATTTTACTTCACTGACCTTTTATACTGATAAAATTGTATATATGCTAGGGGGCTTGCCTCGTTAACTGTACCAGCCTAATAGTTAATGAGGCATTTGGACAAGGCTTATGGATGTGCGTCTATAAGAAGATGTAAAAAGCCTCCTAACTTCAAGAGGACAGGTCATTTTGTGAAGCTGCAGTAGCATGCCTGCCAATGGGAGATTGCCAAAGGGGACTGTTACCTCAGAGTTCAGCATTTGTAAAGGGCTTGGGGCTCCTGGATGCCACCGCTGCCACAGTAGCAACAGTGGCAGTCAGGAACCCCGGGCCCTTTAATTCGCAGCTGGAGCACTTGGTGGCATGCTCTGGGAGGCACTGAAGGGCTGGTTGGGGCTGGCTACTCCCTGCCCCTTCTACCTAAGGCCATGCTCCTTCCAGAAGCAGAGCTGCCCTCCACCTTGCCCAGGGGACCAGCAGTCTGTCAGCTCCTCTGTGCAGAAGTGTTTGTCATCACCCTTTGTGACAGTACAAAACATATAATATGTAGCTGACTGCAGAGCTAAAATTCTGTTTGTCCAGTACTTTTTTTTTAAACTTACCCTCAGTGTGGCCATGGCTCTTTAAGAGAGTTAAACCTTCAAGCCATATGAAATGTGATTGCCATTGCTTTGCTTTATAACAGCATGCTTATCTCCCAGAAATTAGGCTATAGTGAGGCTTGGTTTATATGTTTTAGCCCTCTCCTCATTAAAATACTATCTTTCAGAAGAAACACTTTGTGGGTTGAAATATTGCACATATAAAATGAAGGCATGTTTATAAGGATTTAATGTACTTGGGAGCCAAAGTTTTGCAGCTTTATAGCAAAGATGTTGTCACAAAGGACTTTATGGTAAGGGTGCGCTGTATTTTAGTCAGGCAGTTGCTCAAGAGAAATTTTTAGTAAAATGCCAGCAATCAGTCAGGAGAAACTCTGAGGAAAACCATTGTGCCTAGTTTCCAAGCTTGGTCTTCACTGATATTAAGTTCATCTTTCTTAACATTCCCTGAATCGTAAATTATTCCTTTCTTATCTCAAAGATGGCATAGATATTGCTGCATTTTGTAATTGTGTCACACCATTTGGGAGGTGTATTTCTTGTGTAGCATAGGACTCTCATTTAGTGCTGAAATAAAGCATGTGTACATGCTGGCTGTCCATACCCTAACAAAGCAGTAGGTCTGTCTACATTGGTGAATTGTTCTCACAGAGCAGAAGGGGATTCTTGTGGCATCCAAAGGTTTGAGCTACATTGTCTTCACAGGGGTGATAGTACTTATTCTCGTAGCATTTCTTCCTTTTCGCCATTGTCTCACCAATGACAGCAAACCCTAAAAAATACAGTAAAGAAACAATTGGTTCTGAAACCTGGAAAGAGAGAGGAATGTGGTTTAGTACCTCAGTAGTATGAGAGGTGTCAAAAGAAGAAAATCCTCATATTTGGAGCAATATATAATGAGTCATAGATTAGGACTGGAATAGACTTCAAGAGGTAATCCAGCCCAACCCCTGCTTAGACCAGGACCAACCCCAACTAAATTATTCCAGCCAGGGCTTTGTCAATCCAGACCTTAAAAAAACCTCTAAGGATGGACATTCCATCACCTCCCAAGGCAATCAGTTCCAGTGTTTCACCACCCTCCTAGTGAAATTGTTTTTCCTAATATCCAATGTAGACCTCCCCCACTGTAACTTTAGACCAGTGTTTCTCAACCTTTTTTATAAAGTACCCCTTTAAAAAAAATTATAAGTACCTCTAGTACCTACAGTTTTCAAACGCACAAAAAAAAATTTTTTTTTATTATTGCAACACATTTGTTTAAACAACTTAATTGTAGCCGGGTCAGTGATGAAATTGTTGCGTGTAAACAGTACAAAAATAATAAAACACTGTAAGACTTAAAACAAAAATTCAGTTTGTGCCAAATTTCAGTTGTGTTGACGTACCCCCTAGACTTCTGTTGAGTACCCCTAAAGATACTCGTACCACTGGTTGAGAATCACTGCTTTAGACTATTGCTTCTTGTTCTTCCATCTGCCACCACTAGCCTAGCTCCATCCTCTTTGAAATCCCCCTTCAAGTGGTTGAAGCCACTATCAAATCCCCCCTCACTCGTCTCTTTGGTAGGCTAAATATGTCTTCATAAGTCATGTGCCCCAGACTCCTAATCATTTTCATTTTCCTCCACTGGACTCTCCAGTTTGTCCACATCCTTTCTGTAGTGGGGGCCCCAAAACTGGATGCAGTACTCTAGATGTGGCCTCACCAGTGCCAAGTAGAGAGGAATAATCACTTCCTTCAATCTGCTAGCAATGCTCCTACTAATTAGGTGACATTGAGAAGCATGTGGAGTGGGGTCTGCTGCAACATCTCTTTTCAGTTATAGAAATTACTAATTTAAAAGACCTCAAAGGCCATTCATTTTACCCCTCTTTAATGTAGGATTGTCAATTATAGCATATCGTGTAGTGCCTTCTCTAAATCAGTCCTAATTGTCCCACACAAATAGTTCCTGCTTCACACAGGAGACTGTTCCTCGACCTAATACATCTCACTTTTCCAGGTTTCTTCTTCACATTGAATGCCCTGGATTTGGATTATTTTCTCCCAGCTATTTAAACTTGCATTTTCCAAGATGAATATGATTTTATTTTCCTGTTGGTGTTTGACCTGCTAGCTCTCTGGGTATTACTTCTCCATCTTCACTGGTATGTGTGGCTTCTCTTAAATTACTATTATTGTGGATTTTGTCACTCATCTCTGTTTGTTGCCAGTACAAATAATTCTGGAGCAAATGTTGAGAGTGAGGATGGAGGGTAGCTAATCTGGTCATTGTTTCAAGTGCTAGTGCAACTACAGCATTGCCAGTGCATCTACATTGGGGATAGATAACTGTCTGCTGGGAATGAGACTTAGGCCATGCCAGATAGGCCGTTGGACAGCCAGTAGAAAGCTTTGATGCTGGGTCTTTACTGAATCAAGCCAGATTTTAAACAGTGACCTTAAACTGGTGAGTTATTACCCAATTATCAATCCCCTGAGCTATCTAGCATCCACTTATGCCATCTTATATTAGAGTCTTCATACAACCAGTCATCCTGTTGGTGGGATAACAATAAACACAGCATAAATGTGTAGCTGGGACACTTTTAATGCAGCCCAGCCCTATCTCCTAAACTCTTGACAAGTGTATAATGAACAGTTCAGTAGACTGTGTACAGGGGTTACTGTGCAGTGACTAGAGGGGTTTGAAGGACTCTTTGTGAGCTGTCTAGTCAATAATAACAGAAAAGAGGCATTATTTGTGTAGATGTTAATTTAAGTACGTCCCATCTGGGAAGGAAAGAAATATAAAGAAGCCATTTTATGAGCTCTGTAGTTGTGTGGAGCTGTCATGAGTTTTCTTCTTCCATTTTGCAGACACCTATGCAGTGATTAGGGAAATAAAAATTTGTTTAAAAATGTAATTGTGTAAGTGCTAAAGATACTAGGGTCAGATGGTGGGTTACATGCACTGTGGACCCTGTAGTATAAAGCTTGTACTGTATAAAAGAGTCCTCAGCAAAGTCTCTCTGGGAACAAGGCTGCCGGGGTGGCAGCCCCACTCTGGGGGTAAAGCTATTCTGCAAAGCCTGCAGCGAAGCCAGCTCCCTGGGAGTGGGGCTGGCAGCCCCTGCTGTTCCCGCTCCCAGGGAGCCAGCGTGTAACCATAACATTTAACGGTTAAACTTTTATATCCCTAATAGTGATGTCTACCATTACATATTGAAACTGTTAATGAGACCACCAGAAATAGAGATTCACCTTTGTAGTAGAAACTATTTAGAAAACAGTTTAAGTGACATTTATTTTTTCTTCCTTTACTGGTGATATGCTGAAACTAAAAGATGGCTAAGATTAATTTTAGTATTGATTTTAATGTCTGGTATATCTTTTATCAAGGGAATAAGGTTCTGCATTTGCAGGTGAATGGACATGGTCACCAGTTCTATGATAAATATGAGGTCAAATATAGACTTTTGGCAAGCTACCTTATTTTTAAGGGAGTAGAGTGTCATTCACAGAGTTGGGGTAACATGTTTTTCTGGGACAGAATCGGAATTCTAAGTGCTGTTATGAAATTTTAGAGAGATGCCAGAAATAACCATGATAGTACAGTTCCCTCTTCAGGACAAGGTCTTTATTATTATTAATATTAGTTATTGAATTGCAGACATATCAAGGAGCCCCAGTCATGAACCTGGACCTGACTGTGCTAGGTGCTAATCAAATACAGAACAAAAGTCAGTCCTTGCCCCAAAGAGCTTAGACTTTTTAATTCTAACTGTGGTTACATTTATTGCTAGAGTCCATTTTCTGAACTATTTTTGTTTTAAAATAAGTTGGATGCCTTTTCTTTGGATCATTAACATATCAGCAGATGTGTGGATTATGATGATGCCCTGAGAATCCATCTTTTCATCCCAATATGTAGAGAACAGTGCCATGTAGTGAGGTGGAAAGCACATTTTTATTCTACTTTGTGTAAACCCCCAAAACAACAGCCCTCCATTATAAATTGGTGGGGGAGAGTAGTAGTTTCAGTGCCTTGTTAGTGAAGAATTGCCATGCTCCAACTCATTTTTGCAGCAAGCATGGGGGGGAGGGGTGGGTGGGTGTGTGTGTGTGTAGAGGCAGGCGGCCTGTCTGTCTAAATTGGTTATGGTGTCTGAAAGGAATCCAGGCTGTTGTAAATGTGAGCTATTGTCAATATTCCCCAAGCTTCTTTGGACTCTAGGGTATGCGTTATTAGCTGAAGGTCAAACCATTGTGTTGTCTCCCCTCCTGAGACCTCTGATACCTTCCTGAAAAGAAGGCCCATTATCCCATGGCTTAGAAGCCAGCTTTCTCTTCAGTGGCACTGAAGCTGATAAGCTTAAGAGGCATATTTCATACCCCCATTCTCCCCGCCATTGTTGCTTTCAGGAGACAAACAGTGTTTATCATTCCTGATTAATTTCATCTGAACAAAAATATAAAATAAAATAGGAGGCATGAACGCATGCACACACACAATTACAATTTTTAGGCCAGCCTTGTAGCAAGAAGTCAATTCATCACAGTGGTTGCAACAAGCAGTGCATGTTGCTGCCACTTTGTTATTTTGGCAGTGTCCCCGAAAATGAATTTAGCAACATGAAAGGATCCCAGGCAACGATCAGTTACGGAAGAAGGGAATAGGGGAGGGGAGGAATAGCAGTGGGAGCATCAAGGTGCTAGAATTGATTTGTGACAATTAAACATTAAGATCCTGGGAGAGTAGGGCTACCTGCTGTGAGAATGGCTTTATATTACCTGGGAAAGATGAATGGCCCAAGGAGACAGAAGGGAAAGGATTTTACTCTCTGCTACATGAAAAGAATCATAAAAACATTGCATATTGCGCTTCTGTATCTCAGTTCCCTTCATCACAGTTAAAATCCTTTCCTAAGGATAGCATGCAAGAGAAATGAGAGATTTAAATGGCAATTTAAAGAAGCTCTTGCTTTTATTGTATTGTATTCTTTTTTTTTTTCCTTTTTCTTTTCCTTTTTCTTTTTCTTTTTCTTTCTTTTGTTTCTTGGCCTGCTTTGAAATTAGTCTGGAAAAGTCCTGCCGATTTTCAAGATTCTGGTGTTTCAGTATAAATCTCTCTCCTATGTGGCTACCAGCTCCATTTGTTATTAGTTTTTTTTCTTTTAGTGAGATTCTGAATGTGGTATATTTTCAAAATCTCAGAATTAACACATTGTCTAACTGAACGATAACCAGAGATGTACTACACAGTTTGTGCATTTGTAAAAATACGTAGGCAGCATGGTACAGTGGACCAAAGAGCCAAGAGACCTGGGTTCTATTAGCTGTGCTAGTGGCCTGTCCAGTGATTCATGGCAAGTCACTTTAGTTCTTTGTGCTTCAATTTCCCCATCTGTAAAATGGGGATAACACAACTTTGTATTCAAAATTGTTTGTGATCTATAGGTGACAGCGTTCTGTAGTATAGCCAAGGTTAGGGACTAGTATTAAAAACATAAGTTAGTCCCTGTGCCTAAGAGCTTTGAAATGCAAAGACAAAAGCAAATATGATACAGCTGCTTGTGCTGGAGACGCATTTGGAATACAGAAGAGGGCACTTGATGAGCCTTGATTGATTGTCCTTTCCAGGTGTAGATAGTAACAAAAAAGGCAGTTTTTGCAGTCATGTCCTATATAAGAGGATCTTTGGCCCGGTGTTTCAAAAGTGACTTGATTTTTGGGTGCTAAGCTTGTGATGCCTTAAAAAGAGACTGCTGTTAAGAGTCTTTTCAGAGACTGCTGTTAAGAAACAGCATTGTCAGCAGGATGATAATTTTTCTAGTTTAAAAGATTTAGCATTTGCAGTTGGAAACTTTGCATTTGCCTGAATTGAATGGAGAATTCAGGAATAGGTGATTATGTCTCCCAACCAGGGCCTCAGAGCCTCATAAGAAATTTCTTAGATCTCCTCATGCAGGGCTAGCAAGTGACTTTGCTGCGTCCTGGACAGTGTGGAAGGAGCTTGGCTCTGGGCGGAAAGGGCAGAGCAAGGGGCAGTGAGCCCTCAGTGCTGCCTGGACTGCGCTCTGTCTTCCTCAGCCAGCCCTCAGCAGTGCTTGGGGCTCTGGCAGTGATTTATAGGGCTTTTAAATTGGCAAGCCCTGGGACAGTTGTCCCCCCCCAAACCCTCCTGTCGGTGGCCCTGTCCTCAAGGCCTCCACAAGCAGAGCTTCCTGGTTTTGCAAAAATCTGCTTATCATGTTTTGCAAGAATCTGCAATATCATGTTTTGCAGCATGGATGCTGTACACAAGAATTCTAAGGGAGAAGCAAATTAATCACTCAGTCCATGTTGCACTAACTCCCTGCCTATGCTTGCGTTTGATCCACGTGTAAACATGATGTGTGGCCTTAGGTTGCTACTAACTTGGTTTTGCTGGCCAAAACTCACAGGAATGGAGTTTTTTATAAAAGTACGTTCATTCCATACCATCAAGAACCATTTGTAAACATACAGCTTGCTAATTTGGCTCCAGCAGCAGTGTAGACAGAGCCTAATAGCAAAAGCTGTAAAGTAATAGAGCTGTTGGTCAGTTTAGACAAGAAACACCATTTCCGAAATCCTGTGTAAGCTACCATGTATCAGAAGTTTCAGCCAGCAAAACTAAGAATTTTCAGTTTGAAGCAAATACAGTAGCTTCACTATAACAGTGAACGTTCATAATAATTTTTACAAAGTTAAACTGTGCATACTGTCTGAATCTATTCTGCATATTTAGTTTTGATTCAAGGATTGGATTTAATTTGTCCCCTTCAGCAGAAAGTATGATACGACGGTTAATTTGATATTGCAGTCTTTTTAGATACACCACAAAATCCTTTAGAGAGAGAAGTAGACCAGACAGCAACAATGCTTAATAAAATCCAGTACAATAAAAGGTGTTAAACTTCCCATTATGGATGTTGCTGCAGAACAAGTTATGGTGATACAGTCAGGATAGGGAACCAGGATCAAGGGCCTCAGAGGGGGGGACTGCTGGGCGAAGAAAATGGACAGTGGAAGCATGTGACTAAGAGAACCAGGCAGAGGAAAAGATGGGTCAGTGAAGGAAAAATAGAGCTCAAGAACAGGTATGTGGAGTTGGAGAATGAAGAAGGGGTACAGCAGGCAGATAATGAAGATGGAAGGGTAAGGAAGAAGAGAAGAGTGGCTAGTCCCATAGATAAAGGGGAAGAGTTAATGGAGACAACACCAATAATGAGCATTAGGAGGATACAGGATGGGTTAAAGAGGATTACAAGGGAAAACAGGAATGGCAAGGACTTGCAGCCAGAGGAAGCAAGAGATAGACCAGAGAATCGCACTGTCACCAGGAAAAGGTAGGTCTACGTGATTGGGGACTCCTTATTGAGAAGAATAGATAGGCCTGTAACCAGAGCTGATCCAGAGAATAGAATGGTGTGCTGTCTGCCAGGTGCTAAGATACGGGATGTGGAACTGAGGTTGAAGAGGATTATTAAGGGAGCAGGAAGGAATCCATTGATCATCCTTCATGTAGGAACAAATGATACGGCTAGATTCTCGCTGGAACGCAATTAAGGAGACTATGCTAGGCTGGGGAGGACGCTCCAGGAAATTGAGGCTCAGGTGATCTTTAGTGGGATTCTGCCTGTTCCTAGAGAAGGGCAACTAAGATGTGACAGGATTATGATGATCAATAGATGGCTTAGGCGGTGGTGCTATAAGGAGGGCTTTGGGATGTAAGGTCACTGGGAGGCATTTATGGACAGAGGATTGTTCTCTCGGGATGGACTTCACCTAAGTAGGGAAGGAAATAGACTTCTAGGATGGAGGCTGGCTCAACTGATTAAGAGAGCTTTAAACTAGGAATTTGGGGGAGACGGTTGGGAGATGTCCAGGTAATCTCTACGCCGGATTTTAACACTGAGAGGAGGAAAACAAGTAAGAAAGGATATAGCTGGGGTAGGAGAATGTACATGAGAAGGGTAGGGTGGATACTAGTCTAATAGGTCATATTGGAGGTACAACGTCCGTGCCAAATTGGGTAAAGAATGTGATTGAGGCCAAACAGCAAAAATTAAGATGTTTATACACCAATGCGAGGAGCTTAGGTAACAAAATGGAGGAACTAGAGCTATTGGTCCAGGAAGTGAAACCAGATATTGTAGGAATAACAGAAACGTGGTGGAATACTAGGCATGACTGGAGTAAAGGTATTGAAGGGTATGTGCTGTTTAGGAAAGACAGAAATAAGGGTAAAGGTGGTGGAGTTCCATTGTATATCAAAGATGAGGTAGACTGTAAAGAAATAAAAAGTGATGGAATGGAGAAGACAGAGTCTGTTTGGGCAAAAATCACATTGGGGAAGAAAACTATCAGATCCCCCCCGGGATAGTGCTTGGAGTGTGTTATAGACCACCAGGATCCAATTTGGATATGGATAGAGACCTCTTTAATGTTTTTAATGAAGTAAATACTCATGGAAACTGCGTAATCATGGGAGATTTCAACTTTCCAGATATAGACTGGAGAACAAGTGCTAGTAATAATAATAGGGCTCAGATTTTCTAAGATGTGATAGCTGATGAATTCCTTCATCAAGTAGTTGCTGAACCAACAAGGGGGGATGCTATTTTAGATTTGGTTTTGGTGAGTAGCGAGGACCTCATAGATGAAATGGTTGTAGGGGACAACCTTGGCTCAAGTGATCATGAGCTAATTCAGTTCAAATTAAATGGAAGGATAAACAAAAATAAATCTGAGACTAGGGTTTTTGATTTCAAAAGGGCTAACTTTAATAAATTAAGGAAATTAGTTAGGGAGGTTGATTGGACTAAAGACATTATGGATCTTGAGGTGGAGGAGGCCTGGGATTATTTTAAGCTAAACTTGCAGAAGCTGTCAGAAGCCTGTATCCCAAGAAAAGGGAAAAAATTTATAGGCAGGTGTGTTAGACCAAGCTGGATGAGCAAGCATCTCAGAGAGGTGATTAAGAAAAAGCAGAAAGCATACAAGGAGAGGAAGATGGGAGGGATCAGTAAAGAAAGCTACCTTATTGAGGTTAGAGCATGTAGGGACAAAGTGAGAGAGGCTAAAAGTCAGGTAGAGATGGACCTTGCAAAGGGAATTAAAACCAATAGTAAAAGGTTTTATAGCCATATAAATAGGAAAAAACAAAAGAAGAAGTAGGACCGCTAATTACTAAAGATGGAGTGGAGGTTAAGGATAATCTAGGAATGGCCCAATATCTAAACAAATACTTTGCTTCAGTCTTTAATGAGGCTAATGAAGAGCTTAGGATAATGGTAACATAACAAAGGGACTAAGGATATGGAGGTAGATATTACCATATCCGAGGTAAAAGCCAAACCTGAACAGCTTAATGGGAGTAAATCGGGGGGCCCAGATAATCTTCATCCAAGAATATTAAAGGAACTGGCACATGAAATTGCAAGTCCATTAGCAAAAATTTTTAATAAATCTCTAAACTCAGGGGTTGTACCATTTGATTGGAGAATTGCTAATATAGTTCCTATTTTTAAGAAAGGGGAAAAAAGCGACCCGGGTAACTATAGGCCTTTTAGTTTGACATCTGTAGTATGCAAGATCTTGGAAAAAATTTTGAAGGAGAAAGTAGTTAGAGACATTGAGGCTAATGGCAATTGGGACAAATTACAACATGGTTTTACAAAAGGTAGATCGTGCCAAACCAACCTGATCTCCTTTTTTGAGAAAGTAACAGATTTTTTAGATAAAGGAAATGCAGTTGATCTAATCTACCTCGACTTTAGTAAGGCATTTGATACAGTACCACATGGGGAATTATTGGTTAAATTGGAAAAGATAGGGATTAATATGAAAGTTGAGAGGTGGATAAGCAACTGGTTAAAGGGGAGACTACAGCGTGTCATACTGAAAGGTGAACTGTCAGGTTGGAGGAAGGTTACTAGCGGAGTTCCTCAGGGATCAGTTTTGGGGCCAATTTTATTTAATCTTTTTATTGCTAACCTTGGCACCAAAAGTGGAAGTGTCCTGATAAAATTTGCGGATGACACAAAGTTGGGAGGTATTGCCAATTCAGAAAAGGATCGGGATATCATACAGGAAAATCTGGATGACCTTGTAAATTGGAGTGATAGCAATAGGATGAAATTTAATAGTGAGAAGTGTAAGGTTATGCATTTAGGGATTAATAACAAGAATTTTAGTTATAAGCTGGGGACACATCAGTTGGAAGTAACGGAGGAGGAGAAGGACCTCAGAGTCCTGGTTGATTATAGGATGACTATGAGCCGCCATTGTGACATGGCCGTGAAAAAGGCTAATACGGTCTTGGGATGTATTAGGCGAGATATTTCCAGTAGGGATAAGGAGGTGTTAGTGCCATTATACAAGGCATTGGTGAGACCCCATTTGGAATACTGTGTGCAGTTCTGGTCTCCCATGTTTAAGAAGGATGAATTCAAACTGGAACAGATAAAAAGAAGGGCCACTAGGATGATCCGAGGAATGGAAAACCTGTCTTAGGAAAGGAGACTCAAGGAGCTTGGCTTGTTTACCTTAACCAAAAGAAGGCTGAGGGGGGACATGATTGCTCTCTTTAAATATATTAGAGGGATAAATACCAGGGAGGAAGATGAATTATTTAAGCTTAATACCAATGTGGACACAAGAACAAATGGATATAAGCTGGCTAGTAAGAAGTTTAGACTTGAGATTAGACGAAGGTTTCTAACCATTAGAGGAGTGAAGTTCTGGAACAGCCTTCCAAGGGAAGTAGTGGGGGCAAAAGATCTATCTGGCTTCAAGATTAAACTAGATGGGTTTATGAAGGGGATGGTTTGATGAGATAGCATGATCTTGGTAACTAATTGACCTTTCACTATCAGTGGTAAATAGGTCAATGGAGGGATGATAGGAGTTACTGTAGAGAACTTTCTGGGTGTCTGGCTGGTGAGTCTTGCCCACATGCTCAGGGTTTAGCTGATCGCCATATTTGGGGTCGGGAAGGAATTTTCCTCCAGGGTAGATTGGCAGAAGCCCTGGAGGTTTTTCGCCTTCCTCTGTAGCATGGGGTACAGATCACAGCTGCACCTTCAAAGTATTTGAGGGCTTCAATATCTGAGATATAGGTGAGAGGATTATTCTAGCAGGGGGTGGGTGAGATTCTGTGGCCTGCATTGTGCAGGGGGTCAGACTAGATGATCATAATGGTCCCTTCTGACCTTAAAGTCTATGAGTCTATGAGTCTAAGTCTATGAGATTAAAGTTAGTTGTATGCTAAAATAAACACAAAGATAATAATGAGAGATGGAATGACTCATATGGAGAGAGCATTTGAGGTAAATGCTGTATTTTATCAATACATGTAGAGAGTCACATTCAGACCTGATGTCTAGAGTTGTGTAAATTACAGTGTCCAAAGAAGTCTCTTAAATTAGTATAACATTTACAGTAAGGGGTAATAAAAGAGTAAGATAGCAGAAAAAGCGACTGTGAAAAATGGTAGGTATGCAAACACGCACGTTCACATTTTGGGTATGTAAAGAGATAAGCATTGCCTTACCGGCCTGCTAACCCATGTAACCAGTTAACCGGCACCCAGCTGGGCTGAAGCAGACCCCTGCCTGCAATGCAATATTGTGGGCTCTACCCGTCCCGACTGGGCCCACCGTTCTTCACTGCAGGCAGGCCAGTTAACCAGCTAAACTATATGTTTAACCGGTTAACATTTACCATCCTATCATGCATGCCCACTTCTTCTTGCACTGCTTTCAGGCTCTTCAAAACCTGCTCCTGTTGAAGTGAAGGGCAAAAGTCTTACTGATCTCAGAGGTGCAAGATCAGAGGCCTAAAGCAGCTTAGACTCATACTGACATACTTATTTGGTGAAAGTGATCATGAAATCGTAGAGTTCATGATTCTAAGGAATAGTAAAAAGGAGAACAGCAAAATAGAGACAATGGGTTTTAGGAAGGTAGATTTTAGTAAACTCAGAGAGCTGGTAGGTAAGCAAGACTAAGAGGGAAAACAACTGACGAGAGTTGGCAGTTTTTCAAAGGGATATTATTAAGGGCCCAAAGCAAACTATTCCTCTGCGTAGGAAAGATAGAAAGGATGGCAAAAGACTTGGGTAGGCTTAACTTGGGATTTGGCTTAACTAGGGAGATCTTGCATGATCTAAAAATCAAAAAGGAATCATATAAAAAATGGAAACTAGGTCAAATTACAAAGGATGAATATAAGCAAAGAATACAAGTATGCAGGGGCAAGATTAGAAAGGCAAAGGTACAAAATGAGCTCAAACTAGCTAGAGACATAAAGGGTAACAAGAAGACATTCTATAAATATATTAGAAGCAAAAGGAAGACCAAGGACAGGGTAGGCCCATTACTCACTGAAGAGGGAGAAACAATAACAGTAAACTCGGAAATGGCAGAGGTGCTTAATGACTTACTTGTTTTGGTCTTCACCAAGAAGTCTGATGATGAAGGAATGCCTAACATAGTAATTGCTAGTGGAAATGGGGTAGGTTTGGAAGATGAAACAAAAAAAGAACAAGTTAAAAATTATTTAGAAAAGTTAGATGTCTGCAAGTCACCAGGGCTTGATGAAATGTTTCCTAGAATATTCAAGGAGCTGATAGAGGGGGTATCTGAGCCTTTAGCTATTATCTTTGAAAAATCATGGAAGACAGGAGAGACTGCAGAAGACTGGAAAAGGGCAAATATAGTGCCCATCTATAAAAAGGGAAATAACCCAGGAAACTACAGACCAGTCAGTTTAACTTCTTTGCCAGGGAAGATAATGGAGGAAGTAATTAAGGAATTCATCTTCAAATATCTGGAAGAAAATAAGGTGATATGTAAAAGCCAGCATGGATTTATAAAGAACAAACCATGTCAAACCAATCTGATAACTTTTTTGATAGGACAAGTTTTGTGGATAAGGGAGAGGTGGTGGACGTGATATACCTAGACTTTAGAAAGGCATTTGATATGGTCTCACATTATCTTCTTATCAATAAACTACGCAAGTGCAACTTAGATGGGGCTACTATAAGCTGGGTGCATAACTGTCTGGATGACTGTTCTCAGAGAGTAGTTATTAATGGTTCACAATCCTGCTGGAAAGGCATAACAAGTGGGGTTCTGCAGGGGTTTGTTTTGGGACTGGTTCTATTCAATATCTTCATCAATGATTTTGATATTGGCATAGAGAGTATGCTTATTAGGTTTGCAGATGGTACCAATCTGGGAGGAATTGCAACTGCTTTGGAAGATAGGGTCATAATTCAAAATGATCTGGAGAAACTGAAGAAATGATCTGAGGTAAATAGGATGAAATTTAATACGGAGAAATATAAAGTACTGCCCTTAGGAAGAAACAATGAGTTTCACACACAGAGAATGGGAAGTGACTGTATAGGAAGGAGTATTGCAGAAATGAATCTAGGGGGCATAGTGGACCACACACTAAATATGAGTCAACAGTGTGACACTGTTGTAAAAAAAGCAAACATGATTTTTGGATGCATTAACAGGAGTGTTGTGAGGAACATATGAGAAGATATTCTTCCGCTCTACTCTGTGCTGATTAGGACTCAGTTGGAGAATTGTGTCAAGTTCTGGGCACCACATTTCAAGAAAGATGTGAAAAAATTGGAGACAGTCTGGAGAAGAGCAACAAAAATGATTAAAGGCTATGAAGGAAGACTGAAAAAATTGGGCTTGTTTAGTTTAGAAAGGAGAAGACTGAGAAGGGACATGATAGCGGCTTTCAAGTATCTAAAAGGGTGTCACAAGGAGGAGGGAGAAAAATTGTTCTACTTGGCCTCTGATAATAGGACAAGAAGCAATGAGCTTAAACTTCAGCAAGGGAGGTTTAGGTTGGATATTGGGAAAAACTTCCCAACTGACAGAGTGGTGAAACATTGGAATAACTTGCCTAGGGAGGTTGTGGAATCTCCATCTTTCAAAATATTTAAGAGCAGGTTAGACAGACATCTATCAGGGATGGTCTAGACCCGTGGTCACCAACCGGTTGATCGTGATCAACTGGTCAATCGCGAGGCGTTCGGCCCCCCACCATTTTCCTCCCACCCCCGAGAAGCCCCACTACCTACCTCCAGCAACAATGGAGGTAGTGCCGGCTTCCCGCGGGGTGGACGGAAGTCCTGCAGCTTCGCATCACTTCCGGAGGTTCCAGAAGTGCGCTGGCTGCTCCCCTCCCACAGGTCTGTGGCATGCTGGGCGCGCTGCGGGAGAGGGTGTCAGCCCCAGAGGAGGAGCGCGGCAGCTTCCCCACACCACAGGAGGGGGGTGGGTCGGCGCAGGCGCGCGCAGGGGTTTCCCCGCGCCGCGGGAGGGGGGATTGGCCCCAGGGCAGGCGCGCGCAGGGGTTTCCCCACGCCGCGGGAGGGGGCAGTTGGGCCCAGAGGAGGCACACGCCTGCTTCCCTCTAGGGGTTGGGGGGAGATCCTGGGAGGAGGCGGGGGCAGGAGACTCCCGGCCCCCTGCTCCCCCTCCCGGCCCCCTGCCCCCCTCTTCCCAGGCGCCAGCCCCCTCTTCCCAGGCACCAGCCACAGGACTCTGTCTCCACTCCCCTGTCCCCACTCCCCTGTCCCCAGCCACAGAACTCTGTCCCCACTCCTCTGTTCCCACTCCCCTGTCCCAAGCCACAGAACTCTGTCCCCAGCTGCAGAAACCTGTCCCCATTGGCACTCTGTCCCCTGCTGCAGAACCCTGTTCCCTCTCCCCTCCCAGCACGCTGTTCCCTCTCCCCTGCCCCCAGCCGCAGAACTCTGTCCCCACTGGCACCCTGTCCCCTGCCGAAGCACCCACTAGCACCCTTCCCCAGTTCTATGTCCCCTGCTCCCACCAACACAGTTGGAGCCACATTAGTGAAGCTTGGGGTGGGGGGAGGGTTTTTTTGCATCTCACTTGTGTGGCCCCAACTGACTTTTCTGTGGGCCAGTGACCCCTGACTCAAAACAGTTTCCCTGTCCTTCTCAGAAATAAAGACAATGCAGAAACTTTTTGTGTTTGACATAGTATTTTATTTAAAAATGAAGCCTGGCCAACAAACCCCCAGTTGGGGCCAAGCCCCCATCTGGCCACAGCATCAGAACACTCCTGCACTCCCCTTTTCCCCCAGACCCTACATCTGAGCCTATCATACACTGGAACCCCCTGCCCTCAGCCCCTCATATACCCCAACCCAAATTCCTGAATCTTCACATCCAGAAGTTTGTGGCTTGCTTAGTACCCTAACCCTGCATCTGACCCCAACACTGCCTGGCCTGGAACCCCCTCCCTGAGCCAGAGTCCCCTTATCCACCTCCTCCTGCATCCAGATTTCCTCCCAGAACTTGCACCTCTTACCCCTTCCCACACCTAAATCCCTCATTCCCACCCCAGAGCCTACACATCCTGTCTCAGCCCAGCGAGGGTACGGCTAGACTGCAGGAGTTTTTCAGGATTCCGGAGATATCCCAGAAAAACTCTTCTGCATCCAGGGATGCTTTGTTCTTCCGCTTCTTTAGTGGAAGAGCAAACATGATCTTTCGGTCACCCCTATATTCCTCTTTCCATGAGGAATAAGGGGGCTTCCAAAAGAAGGAGGGTTTCATACATTTGGTCCAGTCTAGACAGGCCAAATGTTGGAAAAACCTCTTCCTACAGAAGAATTGGGAAAAAAGCAGCAGTATAAGGGTTGGGGATAGCAAGTGATGGAGAGGAGGAGAATAGAGAGGGCGGGGCTTCAATGAAGGGGTGGGGCTCCATGGAAGGGGCGGGGCGGTAGATCTTGGCTTGTTCTGTCATTTAAGAAGTGATCTTGGGTGTAAAAAGGTTGGAGACCACTGGTCTAGACTGTACTGGATCCTGCCATGAAGGCAGGGGACTGGACTCAATGACCTCTAAAGGTCCCTTCCATTTCTAGTATTCTATGATTCTATGATTGATTGGTATCAGACCAGAGGTGAAAGTAAGTGGGTGCGCACTGATGTGCAGCTCCGGCAAGTTTTGAATGAGCTGCTGCAAAAGTAAGCAGGGAGCTATTTAAAGAGCTGGTAGGTCCAGGTTGTGATAGGAGAGTATCCACAAGAAATTTAAGTTACTTTCACTCCCATTTTGCACTTAAATGTTGCTCTGAACATGGCTTTAGGAGTTTTGTGGACAGTGGAACATAATATACTTTGATGAGGCATTCTCTTGGGTACTCTTAAGGAGCTAAACAGTCCTCCCATATTTTCACTAGATGTGATTAGGTTCGCTTGTGCTACCCAGCCTTGCATTAGTTGGATGAATCCCAAAAATGAATAGGGTTTTCCTCAGTGTGCAAAATATGACTTTTCCCACACTTTGGACTTATGTCCACAAGATTAAAAAAAGAGCCTTTCCTTGGTGTTTCTTTTCTGGCTCCTGTATTATTGGAAGCATTTTACCACTTGATGAAATATGAAACTCCCTTTCCTTTATTAAAATTGAGAGCCACTTTCTTAAATGGCAAAGTAATAATAAAGACTGAAATTGGATCTATAACTTCATGAAAAAAGAGGATTTTTTTTAAGGCAAATCATGCATGGTAATACCATCTATTGTTCTCTTGCTGTGTTCTTTGTGTTACTTAACTCCCTCAGAACAAAGAACCCATAACTGGAATTGTAAAAATAATCCAGGCATTTAAAACAACATTCAAAAGGCCTTTAGGAATCCCACAAAAAGGTGTGTCTTTGAAATAGTGGTTAATGAATTGTCTGAACAGGCTCAAGTATCCTGGCTTCATTGAAGTTAATGGGAGTTTTGCTCTTGAGTGCAATGGAGACAGGATTTCACCCTTGATACTTCGGTTGTTTAAAAGTGAATCAGAGTTTGAGTGCCAATGTCCACTGAGCAGATCTGTTTTTTCAGTCTTTGACTATGTCTGCTAGCAAGCAGGAGGCTTTTTTTTTTTTTTTTACTTGATCGCACAAGTACATTCTAATTAAAGAAGTTGTCCATGTTCCGACCATCTCTCATTTTAAAAACAAAGCAAGTTTGTAAATATTCTCTTGTTTGAACATCAGCACCAGGGCTCTCAAAGGTATCTCCACACTAGCACCAAGCAAATGCTGATTGGGAAAACAGTTGCACCTATGGCTTAAACATGAAACAAAATCAACTTGAAAACCATATTGGAGCAGGCACCCATATATCTGCTCAGCAAGCTGAGTCAGATGGCTCAGCCATTATGATGGGATTCATGCATCCCCCTATCAAGGTTTGAACACAGTTCTGAATCAAACTTGCAATATAAATTAAAAACCATGTACTGCTCACTTAGGGTATGCTTACACTGCATTCCTCTTTCGAGAGAGGAATGCAAATGCAGACAAACGAAATTGCAAATGAAGCGCGGATTTGAATTTCCCATGCTTCATTTGCATAATCGCGTCCGGCCGCTTGTATTTCGAAAGAAAAAACGCAGTCTAGATGGGGTTATTTCGAAAGAAAGTGTTGTTTTTTTTAAATAACCCCGTCTAGACTGCGTTTTTTCTTTCGAAATAGGGTATTTCAAAAAAAGCGACCGGACGCGATTATGCAAATGAAGCACAGGAAATTCAAATCCACACTTCATTTGCAATTTCATTTGTCTGCATTTGCATTCCTCTCTCAAAAGAGGAATGCAATGTAGACATACTCTTATAGCAACTTGGTGCATATCTGCTTGGTTGTAAAAGTCTCATTTATTCTCTGGGAGGCAACATATGACACACCCATCAAAGTCACTAGAAATTGCAGGTACTTCCACAAACAATGGGATTTGGCCCATAATTTGCACAACTACACCAGAGCTAGACAGAGGCTTTGGAAAAATTTTTAGGGTGGGGTTCTGTGGCGTTCTGAGCTGTGCCCCCCCTCCCACCCATTTGTACCAGAATCCCTGGGCCAGTAGCCGGGAGTGGAGGCCTGGATCCTGACATAGAGCCAGTGGTGGAGACCCCAAGTCCAAAACCTGGGGTGCAACAGCACCCCCTACATGTGTATTTCCTGCACTTAGGGTATTAGCTGTAGGTGCGAGTGCTCACGCAGAACTACGTGTCTGCCAGTATTTTAACCATCATGTCATCTAACACTGCTCAGAACAGTTCTAGAAGACACAGTGGCTAAAACACTGATGGCCAGCCTTATCTTGCACAAGAGGTTTCACTGTTCCTGCAGCAATGGTAAATGTTAAGGAAGAAAGCCTGGGAAAGAGTGCACATGTAAAGTCACCCAGACACAACTCCACTGACAGCCAACCAGTCAGCTGGGGGGGAATTTCATTAGAAGAAGAACTTACAAAGGGAGCAGGCTGTCATCTCCCTTATAATGGTACGATTCCAAAGGAACTGTGCAGGCAACAGTTTGACATCAGTGGAGTTGATTGCACTGGAATTACTGTCAGTTTATACCAGCATATGTGAGAAGAAAAAACAGGGCCAGCTGTCTCCAGTTACCTGCAGTTGTTAGATGGCTCTTTTTTGGGGGGGGGGAAGGGAGATATTATTACTAAATACAATTTGTTTGCGCTTTTCTTGTTGTTCAAAGACTTGCAGGAATTGTCACAATGGCTGGCAAGTGAGTTTTCATAGTTAACCTTTGAGAATGCTTCTGTGCTAAACTCTGATGCTATGTCTACACTGACACTTTCATTGGCAAAACTTTTGTCAGTCAGGGATGTGATTGACGGACAAAAGTTTCACTGACAAAAGCACTAGTATGGACAATGGTATGTCAGCAGGAGATGCTCTCCCACTGATATAGCTGCCATTATGGTTTGATTACCCCAGCAAGAGAGCTCTGTCCTGCCAACATAGTGTTGACACATGAGACCTTAACAGTAGTGTAGTTCTAGTGATGCAGCTGTGCTGCTATAAGGTGCGTTAGTGTAGACATAGTGTAATGGTTCGTCGGGGGACGGTGACCAAAACCCTGAGGGGAGTGGGAAAGTCGGATACCGGGAAGAAATGCAAAGAGGAACAAGCAACAAAGGAGTACCCCCTGATTCGAATGGAGAAGATAGGACGATCAACTGGTTATCTGAGGTGTTTGTACACTAATGCGAGAAACCTGGGCAACAAACAGGAAGAACTGGAGGCCCTGGCCCAGTCCAAGAAATATGATTTAATTGGGATAACAGAGACTTGGTGGGATGACTCGCATGACTGGAGCGCTGTCATGGAAGGGTATAGACTGTTCAGGAAGAACAGGCAGGGGAGAAAAGGAGGAGGAGTTGCACTATATGTAAGAGAGCACTATGATTGCTCTGAACTCCAGTATAAAGAGGGAGAAAAACCTGTTGAGAGTCTATGGGTTAAGTTTAAAGGAGCAAACAACAGCAGTGATGTTGTGGTTGGTGTCTGCAACAGGCCACCAAATCAGGTGGATGAGGTAGATGAGGCTTTCTTCGGACAACTGAGAGAAGCTTCTAGATCGCAGGCCCTGGTTCTCGTGGGGGACTTTAATCACCCTGACATCTGTTGGGAAACCAATACGGCAGTACACAGGCAATCCAGGAAGTTTTTGGAGAATGTTGGGGATAACTTCTTGGCACAAGTGCTGAAGGATCCGACCAGGTGCCGTGCACAGCTTGACCTTCTGCTCACAAACAGGGAGGAACTAATAGGGGAAGTGGAGGTGGGTGACAACCTGGGAAGCAGTAATCATGAGATGGTAGATTTCAGGATCCTGACCAAAGGAAGAAAAGAGAGTAGTAAAATACACAATTTGGACTTCAAAAAAGCAGATTTTGACTCCCTCAGAGATCTGATGGGCAGAATCCCCTGGGATGCTAACATGAAGGGGAAAGGAGTCCAGGACAGCTGGCAGTATTTTAAAGAAGCCTTATTGAAGGCACAGAAAGAAACCATCCCGAAGCATAGCAAGAGAGGCAAACATGGTAGGAGACCGGATTGGCTTACAGGGGAAATCCTTGGTGAACTTAAGCACAAAAAGGAAGCTTACAAAAAGTGGAAACCTGGACAGATTACCAGGGAGGGGTTTAAATGTATAGCTCGAGAATGCCGGGGTTATCAGGAAGGCGAAAGCGCAAATGGAATTGCGACTGGCTAAGGATGTGAAGGATAACAAGAAAGGTTTCTACAGGCATGTTAACAAGAAGAAGGTGATCAGAGAGGGTGTCCCCTACTGGATGAAGGAGGTAACCTAGTGACAGATGATGTGAAAGCTGAAGTACTCAATGCTTTCTTTGCCTCTGTATTCACGGACAAGGTGGGCTCTCAGACTAATGCGCTAAGTGACGCAAGATGGGATGAAGATGGACAGCCCTTGGTGGGTAAAGAAAGGGTTGGGAACTATTTGGAAAAGTTAAACCTATACAAATCCATGGGTCCGGACTTAATGCATCCGAGGGTACTGAGGGAGTTGGCAAATGTCATTGAGGAGCCTTTGGCCATTATCTTTGAAAAGTCGTGAGATCGGGAGAAATCCTGGATGATTGGAAAAGGCAGATGTAGTGCCCATCTTCAAAAAAGGGAAGAAGGACGATCCAGGGAACTGTAGGCCGGTCAGTCTTACCTCGGTTCCTGGAAAAATCATGGAAGGGATCCTTAAGGAATCCATTTTGAGGCACTTGGAAGAGAGTAAAGTGATTAGGAATAGTCAGCATGGATTCACAAAGGGAAAGTCGTGCCTGACCAATCTGATTAGCTTCTATGATGAGGTAACTGGCTCTGTGGACGTGGGAAAGTCAGTGGATGTGATATACCTTGACTTTAGCAAGGCTTTTGATACGGTCTCCCACAATATTCTTGCCAGCAAGTTAAGGGAATGTGGATTGGATAAATGGACAGTAAGATGGATAGAAAGATGGCTAGAAGGCCGCCCAGCGGTAGTGATCAACGGCTCGATGTCAGGATGGCGGTCGGTTTCTAGCGGAGTGCCCCAAGGTTTGGTTCTAGGACCGGTTTTGTTCAATATCTTTATTAATGACCTGGATGAGGGGATGGATTGCACCTCAGCAAGTTTGGATGACACTAAGCTAGGGGAGAGGTAGATACGCTTGAGGGCAGAGATAGGGTCCAGAGTGACTTAGACAAATTGGAGGATTGGGCCACAAGAAATCTGATGAGGTTCAACAAGGACAAGTGCAGAGTCCTGCACTTGGGACGGAAGAATCCCAAGCATTGTTACAGGCTGGGGACCAACCAGCTAAGTAGTAGTTCTGCAGAAAAGGACCTGGGGTTACAGTGGATGAGAAGCTGGATATGAGTCAACAGTGTGCCCTTGTAGCCAAGAAGGCTAATGGCATATTAGGTTGCATTAAGAGGAGCATTGCCAGCAGATCCAGAGATGTCATTATTCCCTTTATTCGGCTCTGATGAGGCCACATCTGGAGTATTGTGTCCAGTTCTGGGCCCCACTACAAAAAGGATGTGACGCACTGGAGAGGGTCCAGCGGAGGGCAACCAAAATGATTAGGGGCTGGAGCATATGACTTATGAGGAGAGGCTGAGGGAGTTGGGTCTGTTTAGTCTGCAGAAGCGAGAGTGAGGGGGATTTGATAGCAGCCTTCAACTTCCTGAAGGGAGGTTCCAAAGAGGATGGAGAAAGGCTGTTCTCAGTAGTGACAGATGGCAGAACAAGGAGCAATGGTCTCAAGTTGTGGTGGGAGAGGTCCAGGTTGGATATTAGGAAAACTATTTCACTAGGAGGGTAGTGAAGCACTGGAATGGGTTACCTAGGGAAGTAGTGGAGTCTCCATCCCTAGAGGTGTTTAAGTCTCAGCTTGACAAATCCCTGGCCGGGTTGATTTAGTTGGGATTGGTCCTGCCTAGAGCAGGGGGCTGGACTTGATGACCTTCTGAGGTCTCTTCCAGCTCTATGGTTCTATGATTCTATTAATGGAAACCGCACAAATCCAAAGAGTAGTGCTGTGGCACTTTAGAGTCTAACAAATATATCCCTGTGTCATAGGGTTAATAAAGCAACACGAGAAGTTGGCTTAACAGCTAATGAAAAAAGAGGTATTTCACAAAACACTTCCCTCTGAATAAAGGTCACCCCCTATTAAGGATTATTGGAAAAATTCAGGGAGGTAAATGGTTAATTTTATCCAAAGTTCTCTCTCTTCTTTACACCTTAAACTGACACATGGAGAAAAAAAAACGATAACTATTTTACCCCTCTCCTCATGCATACACTGGCACACACTTGGGAGTTCCTTATAGGAGCCATGTCCTGAGGGCTTTCTTTAATGAGCTGTCTCCTCCTGTCCAGCACAGAAAGGAAAATAATAGAGGTAGGGACTTTCCTTTGTCTCTGTGCAATTTTAATCTGATTCACTCTCTCTTAATAATCTCCAAGGATTATAAAAACAAAACCTCTTAAAAATGTGGTTCTTAATTCTTTTTCTCTCTCCCAAACATCATTTGTTCTTTTATCATGTTGCATTTCTTCACCAATGAATCAGCTGCCTTTTCCTATATAACAATAGTGGGAAGGGGCGGGAGGGGTAGAAGGGGAGGAAGGAGTAGAGCTTTCTTTGATTTGTTTCAGCAGCACAAGTATTCCTTGGCCTTTTATGCCAAAGAGTGGATGGTGGCTCTTGAACAAATTGGCCCTCCTTGTTTGCTGGCCTAGGCCATCTTGTTATCCATCCAGCTGTGTTTTGATCTTGGAGGGCCGTTTGAAGATTAAATTGAGACATCTTTTGTTACTATTAAGTGCAGTAATTAAATCAGCTCAATGTTATTTAAGTGTGGAAAATGTCGTTTTGCTGGTCCATGGGCGCCTGAAGTTGCCATTAGACAGCTGTGTTGCTTCCAGTGCTAATGATGAAGAGATAGGCAGAAAAGAGTCCAAGTGCTCTCTAAATAATTTTCAACTCTTTTCTGGGTTATGCCAGCCTCCCCACCTTTTCCCCACTTTTTCGTGTGATGCTTCTTTGTCCTGCTCCCTGCACTTCACGAAGAATGTCATTTTTGAAAGGGATTTTCAGTTTCTGAAAGCAGAGAATGGAAAGTACACTTACCCAAAACGAAGAGTGCTGTTGTGGAAAGTGAGCATGTGAAGTACATAGCAAGGTAGCTGAGTTATCCAAATGAGCAGCTGCATCTCCAAAGGGAGTTGTTAAATTCTTGGCTCTGAATAACACAAGAAGCTTTCCTAGCATGAAGGATACAAGATAGGAACAAAGAGGGGGTGGGTAATAATTTCTGAGGAGGAGCAGCTCCAAAAATTTGGTAAGTGATCCAGGGCCGCACTCTTCCATTATATTAATGAAGGAAGTATGGATCTGGGACAAAAGTTGGGTGCACAAGGGAGCTTGGAGTAGGAGATTGGGGTACAGGAAAAGGGTGTGGGGTCTGGGAGGTAGTTCGGATGAAGGAGGGAGTTGTGATCTGGGGCAGGGAAATGGGGATGCAGAAAAGGATGCAGAGCATGGGAAGGGGTTGTGACCTGCAGGAGGGAGTGCAGTGTTTTATGTTATGACCTAGGGCAGAAGAGGATTCAGACCTGGAGGAGAAGTATAAGAGGGGGTGCAGGATCTGGGAGGGGATTATGACCTAGGACAGGCGTGCACAGGGTTTGGTTTGTCATCTGGGGCAGGGAGTTGTGAAGGGGGTAGGATGCCAGGTGCAGTCTCTGGCTGGGAGGCACTTATCTTATGTGTCTCCTTGCTAGCAGCCTAGTGAGACCCTCGTGCAGGCTTCTTGTCTGCAGTGTCCCCGTACGCAGCTCAAAGCAGCCAGCTGCTGGGACCATGTGCTTTCTGTGTACTGCTCGGCCTTGGTAGTGGCCCTCCATGCATTGCCTGCACAGCAAGCACAGCACAAGCATCTCCCATTGGTCCGTTTCCAGCCAGTAGAAGCTGTGAGATTGTGCTTGGGATGGCACAGCACACAGAGAGCACATGACCCCTTCAGCAAGCTGCTTTCAGTGGTGTGTGTGGGTAAGTCAGGCAGGAGGCCTGCCTATAGCTCCTATTGGACCACTGAACAGTGGCAGGCCAGATCCAGCAGTTTGGCAGGCCAGAAATGGCCTACAGGCCAAATTTCGCCCATCTCTCCCATCAGGGGCTCATTTAACTGCATATCCACTAATGTGATCTATGTCATCAAATGACAGTAATGCTCCTCTGCCATGTATATTGGCCAAACTGGATAGTCTCTGCGGGAAAGAATTAATGGACACAAATCAGATATCCAAAAAGGCAACACACAGAAATCTGTTGGAGAACACTTTTACCTGCCTGGGCACTCATTAATGGATCTCCAAGTCCTCCAAGTTACCGTGTTGTTTCAGGCCAATTCCACAAGCCAAATACACAGGGAAGGGTTGGAACTTAACTTCATTTACAAGTTTGATTCTTATCAAAATGGAATGAACAGGGCTATCGGCTGGCTCGCACACTGCCTTCCACATCCTAATGAGTTAACCAACCAGCCAATGGAGGCGGTAATTGTTATTATCAGTCTCTTGTAATTTGAACAATCTATTCACTGACTTTTTCCTTCTCTCCCTTCCCCCTTCTCCCTCCCCGCCCCCTTCCCTTATTTATTCTTGGATCTGGACTTTTAGTACTCCATTCATCTGAAGAAGTGGGTTGTGCCCACGAAAGCTCATGATGCCATCTACATGTTTTGTTAGTTTTTAAGGTGCTATTAGACGACTATTTGTTGATTTTTAAATTTTTCTCAACTAAGGAGGTGGGTGACAAAAGACGGTTAACATGAGGATTACCTGTTGTGTTCCCTCCCTTTGGGGCATCTGGTATTGGCTGCTGTTGGCAGACAGGATACTGGGCTAGATGGTCAGTTGGTCTGACCCAGTATGGCCATTCTTATGTTCTTATGTAAGGGTTGGTCTACCCTGGTAACTTATATTGGCATAGTTGTGTTCTCTCAGTGATGTGAAAAATCCATATCCCTTAGAGATGTAGCTGTGTGAGCCTAACCCCTGGTGTTGACACAACACTAGGGTGATGGAAGAATTCTTCTGTTGACCAAGCTACTGCCTCTCAGGGAGGAGGATTAGCTGCTGGCGTGGCCAGGTCTAGCAAGTTACGAGAATCTCTTCACACCTGGGTAACGGTAATACAGTTTAATATAGAACTTGACTTTAAGGTCACGTGGCAGCATCTGTGAAATGGCCTAAGATCTAATTAAGCCTGGAGGTGACCTGTGGCTTTAAGAGTAGAAGCAAGTTCCCTTTATACATTCTCCTGTGCCTTCTGCTTGCTGAGTAGAGAGCCTTAGAAGAAGGTGGTGATTGCAGTTGGGAGCTGGGGAAAAGAAGTAGGAAGAGAAAATGAGATCCTCCTGTGGGGGAAACAGTCCTTTAGACATAGTGTGGTTTAATGCTGGGTTAAATGGTGATGCAGCATTGTTCATAGCCACCTGCAAAGCTGGTTACTTTTGTGTGTGTGTAGCCTAACTCATTCTTACCCTACCCTTTTGAAGCCCCATCTTCCCCTTCCCATATCCAAGTGCAGATGCTACTGCTTTTGTGAGTCCCAACCATTATGGAATTCAGTGACTCTCTAGCTTCTTAGTACTGAAGCAGCGGGCTTAGCAGGTGAAATCTCCCAGGCATATTAGATACAGTGCTGATGGCCAGTGTAGAATTACATACACCCACAGGAATATACTCCACCCTCACTACAAAGCTGTCTTGTTAGTCTGTCTTCCCATGTGTAACTGGATGTCAGGCTTCCATCTTTAATAATATCACCCAGCAATACTGATTTTTATCACTTTATATGCTTATATTTTACAATGTAGGAAGCATATTTGCCTCACACTGGTGCTTTTTCAGCAGCAATGAAGGCAGAAGTATGGGCAGATGGGTGGGGATTGGTGACTCCAGAGCCTGTTAAATCTGTTTTTCTTATATTGTTTAAAATTGCCTGTTAAAATTCAGCAGCCGCGCGTGTCCAATCAGCCTGATGGTGTCTGCCATGTTGTGAGAACACAGTCATTAATTGGTCCAATTCATGCACATCGAGGTAGGCGGGCAGTGTGAATTCAAAGGAGCTGGAGAGAATAGAGGGAGGTGTTGTGGCGGGGGGAGAGGAGGGGGGCCGGGGGAGAAGCTTGGTAATACAGTGACAATGAAACATACGGTAGTCACACTGGAAAACTTTCTCCTTCATTAGCACGGATCTGTTGAGTTTCTGCTCACATTAGGGTAATTAACACAAGTACAGATTGTTGAACATCTGTGCAGTTTAACTATATGGCCGGTTCCCAGGCTTTAAACAGGGTTGTGAGGAGCCAAATGCAAAGCAGTTTGAAAAGCCCACACACTATTCATTTCACTGAAATTAGCATTTCTGGATGAAAGCTGATGTTGCAACATGTCAGCTATAAATTTTCTCTGGTCTGTTGCCAAGTTGGCTAATGATCTTAGATTAGTGTTTGTTAATAAATTAGAAAAACTTTGTTACTTTTAATATTCTGGAGGGGAAGTTCCTATTGCATTTTTTAAACATGTGTGCGTGTATTATATCTAATATGCTTCTAATGATCTTCAGTGAGAACCCTGGCAGTAATTACTGTTTCAGCCTCAGTGAGGGGCTTTTGGCTTGGTGGCTGCATCCTTTGTTTTTTTATATTTTTGACAAAACTGCAGTTCTCATTTTTTAGTCTTATAAATTTGCCCGTGGGTCTGCACTTGTGGTATGCTGTGAATATGATTTGTTGTTTGCATACTGAACTTCTATAGTCTCTTGACTTTCCTTCCTCCTTTCTTTCACACTGGATATGTACATACATAATATATGTATGTGGCTACATCTTTTGATGCAGAGGATCTGTCTATATGGTGGGGCAATGCACACTTCAGGGCTGTGATTTCTAAAGTGCATTAACTTTGTGCATTAATTGGTCCATGTATACCCTGCTGATAAACACTAAAGGTAACCTGGTGTGCTTTACTGGGAACTGCATTAAAGTCTACTAGGGAACCTTTAGTGCCTACCAGCAAGGTCTACACGGAGCAATTAATGTGTAACACATTAGTGTGCTCTAGAAATTATACCCCTGTAGTTCACATTGTTCCACCATGCAGAAAAAGCCCAGAGATATAAATGGCTCTATGGCATTTTTTATATTCTTTATCCAATAGAGCTCTGGGTTTTTGGAGCAACCTGTTTCTTCATGCTTTCCCTTACCAGTTGAGAACATGGGGGAAGGGGGACATTGTTCCTGATCACCTCTAGATTTTTTTATGACTAACAGCAGGTCCTTGACTCTAAAATTATCTTCTCCGTCATTGTTCAGTAGAAACAAGGTTTGCTCGTCTTTAGGCCAGGTAAATCATCCTATTTACTCCTTTTTTTTTTTCATGACACGATGGGGCAGGCCAGTTTTTCTTTTATTGGAGGATTAGGATTAAAAGTACCATACATACAATTCATCACTGGGACATTTAAACAAGTCCAGTCCACTAAACCCATACATATTCTCTCTCTCACACTTGCTCTCCGCATCTGCCAGCCTGCATAAATCTAGAATGTTAGACTTGTCATGACAATAGAGCATTCCACAACCCAAAACTCTTGAGCCAGGCCAGACCAACAGTTTGCATTCTGTAAACAGGAAAATAAAGAGAAGTCATGGGATCAAAATGGTGAAAAGGTCAAAGGTTGTGGAAATATATTTCTTTATATATATTTATTTAAATATATTTATTTCACAGGCTTTGCTTCCCCTCTGCTCAGTACACAAAGTTTAGCTAATAACGAATCGTCTTGCAGCTTAAAGACTAACAAAACATGTAGATAGTATCATGAGCTTTCGTGGGTACAGCCCACTTCTTCAGATGAATGGGAGTATTAAAACTCCAGTTCCAAAATAAATAGGGGATGGGGAGGGGAGAAGGAAGGGAAAAAAATAGTAGTGAGTTAGAGTGTTTATGTTACATGAAGCTGATAAAGAAGGTGCAAATTTGTTCTGAAGTACCCATTGTTTGGTTGCTTAAGTCATTAGGATGTGGAAGGTAGTGTGCTAGCCAGGTGATGTCTTTATTCATACCTTTGTGATCAGTCCCAAACTTGTAAATGAAGTTAAGTTCCAATGCTTCCCCTGTGTATTCAGCCTGTGGAATTGGCCTGAAAAAACACAGTGACTTGGAGATCCATTAATAAGTGCCCAGGCAGGTTAAAGGGTTCTCCAACAAATTTCTGGGTGTTGCCTTTTGGATATCTGATTTGTGGCCATTAATTCTTTCCTGTAGAGACTTGCATGTTCAAAAGCTTCAGAGGGGTAGCTGAGTTAGTCTGTAACACGAAAAACTTAAAAAATAACAGTTTTTTAAAGTTTTATGTTTTTATAAACAACAAATAGTCTAGTAGCACCTTAAACACTAAGAAAACATGTAGATGGTATCATGAGCTTTCGTGGGCATAACCCACTTCTTCAGATGAAAACATGATCTACATGTTCTGTTAGTCTTTAAGGTGCTACTAGACTATTTGTTGCTTTTTAAGTTTTTCCTGTAGAGACTGTCCAGTTTGGCCAATATACATGGCAGAGACGCATTGCTGGCATTTGATGGCATACCCATACATTTCAGAGGCTACACCTCTGAAAAATTTAGCTAGCCACTAAAGTGAAAATAAAATTAAACAAGTCATCACAGTGGGGCTGATCAGGGCATAACTGATTTTTGTTAAACCCTGCTTAACTCTCCAAATGTTAAAAGATTTTAATGGAGGGTACTAGCCACCCCAGCGGAATTAAAGCACTTGTTGAGAGGAATTAAAGCACTGCTCTGCTTCTTTTGTGTAGCTGCAAATGGTGTTGCTGAGCTCCTGCTGTGTAATTGCCTCTCATGCGGGCCAGAATTTAATTTGGCAGCATTTAGGGTTCTCAATGACATTGTTTCAGTTCATCCACCAGCTTCCACACACAAAGTTTACAAAGGTCATGAATTTAAAAAAAATGCTGCCATGTCAAAAATGCAGACATAGAACCTGATCCTTCAAAAATTAGCTTCATAGGTAAAATTACTCATGCCTATGGGTACATCTAGACTACAGGCTTTCGTCGACAGAAGCTTTGTCGACAGATACTGTCGACAAAGCTTCTGTTGACAAAGAGCATCTAGACTACATCCAGTTCTGTCGACATGACAGTGTAGACGCAAAGGACAGTGTAGATAAATATCGCGCTTCTGTCGACAGAACTCTGTCGACATAAGGCGTTATTCCTTGTAGAATGAGGTTTACAGCCGTCAACAAAACTCAGCAGCAGTGTAGACGCAGGTATAGTTTTGTCGACAAAAGTCCACTTTTGTCGACAAAACCCTGTAGTCTAGACACACCCTATGACACTATCCATGCTAAATAGTTAAAAAGTATTTGTAGGATCAGGCTCTAGGAAAAGATGTGGACTTTGCTCTAATAAAGCCTTGTCTACATAACAAAGTTGTGTTTTAAACTGTGTGAGTTAAACCAGCACAAAAGGCTTTGTGAACACTCTTACTTTGGTTTGCACCAGGCTTAACATAAGTCAGCTAAGAATTGTGTTAGACCAGTATTTCTCAACGTTTTCAGGTTAAACAGTCCATATTCTAAGTTAAAAACCAAGAACAACCACCTCCCCCTTTACATTTAGTATAAAAATGTCAAGGGTAGGCCCATACATTTTACTGTTGGTATTTTTAGCAGTTGATGGAGAATACTTGACATTGAAGAATTGTGAGTCAGGAGCAAGCTTTTCTTTGCTTTAGATAGTAAATACAGTTTTTAGTGCCTCTTGATCTCCGTGGTACCTTTCTGTGGCTCCAGTCTTGAGAATCATGGCCCACAAACTCAGAAACATTGGTTTAAATTCAAACAAAATAAAATCTTTTAAAATCAAAATCAAAGGTTTGCCCCCAATATAACTAATCTGTATTAAAAAACAGTGCTTCTTTCTCCTGCAGCAAATAAATGGCAGATAATCAATGTCACTGGAGGCTTTGTGGGTTATTGGTCAGAAGATATTAGGAAGGATTATTGGAAGAAGCCACAAGATTGAATTTGAAGTTAGAAGGGAGAGACGTGCTTTCCATATTCTGCGGTGTGGGGAAGAATGTTCTAGAAGGCCTGAAGCTTAGGTAGAAATGGAGACATATTGTGTGCAATATATGTGCTTTGTAAATGTCAAGTTGTACAACTACTGGAAGGGTAGTTTCTCAGCTTTTTAAGTATTTAATGTATATGGAATGACAAAATCAAATTATTCTCACTTCATGCATTTCATTTTCCTTTACGACCAGCTCCTGAGTCATCATGCCAGAGAACTGGAGGGTCATGGCTCCAGGGTCTAAGTGAGATAGCCAGATCAGCTTCATCTAGATACTGGAAAGTATTAAATGAGGAAATTTGAATATTAAATGACATGACTTTACTAAGGACAACAACTCTATCTTGACTTTATAGTAATCAGTATTCTCTTGAGTCTTGTAGCTCTACATCACTTGTGTCTGATGGGGAGAATCTGTCTCATGAACATAAGTTCAATACCTGCTTTATTGATACCCTCTCCATTAGTGAGGCTGACCTTTCTAGGGAACTCTAGCTTCTCCCAGGAAGCATGTAACTGTGTTCAGAATGCATTATTTAAAATAATGATAATAATAATAATAATTAATAATAAATAGTTCCTTGGTTATTTTCATTAAAGATTCAGCAAAAACCAAAACCACTTATTTGAACATGTTAGGAAAATGATCCAGCAGAAAATTAATGCACTTCTGTTGCCAAAAAGGTAATAAACTAAGCCTTTATTTCTTTCCTCATCATCTTTCCAGAAAGAAGACAAATTTCATCACAACATATTTTTTTAAATGTCTGTCACAGAGTGGCCAAAATGCTTATTCCATTCCTGAACAGAGAAATATGGTAACTAAACTGGGAAATTGGCCTTAGCATTTTGCTTCTTGGAGTTAGTGAAACTCTGTGGCTCATGAAGTAAATTGAAAAATGTTTCATTGTTTTCCTGCATCATAAAATGCAAATGGCAGGCTCAGTTACAGTGAATTTCAGTTACTTTATGTAAGAGATTTCCAGTGGATATACCATGTGTTCATGACCCAACAACATAGGGTAGTTGTGAAGCTGCATTAAAATTCCTTGCTCTCAAGCTGTCATTTGTAAGTATCCTTGAAGTTTTCAGAGTAATTTTGTTTCACCTATCAATAGATCAGCTTCTGCTCAGCAATGTTTTTCTTGTTCCTTGGGTGTGGTGACATAATACAGGAGGCCCCCGACTTGTGACTGCCCGAGTTCCAACCCCCCGCACTTACAACCATTTTTGTAACTGTGGAAGGGGCCGAAACCCCCTACTTACGGCCTCGGCCCACATTTACGACGGCACACGGCACCTATCGTAAATGAGGGTTTGAGTTACGATGATCCCAACTTGCGATGCTTCACCCGGAACCAATCGCATCGCAAGTCGGGGGCCTCCTGTACTGATTATATAATATATTTCTTTAGACTGAAATATCTAAGGACTTGTCTTCACTACGGGGTGGATTGATGCTGCAGCGATCAATCCATAGTGGTCAATTTAGCAAGTCTAGTAAAGACCCACTAAATCGACTGCCAGTCACTCTTCCTGTTGAGTCTGGTACTACAGCAGAATAAGATGAGTAAGGGAAGTCAACAGGAAAGTTTTTTCTGTCAACCCTCTGTAGTGTGGACCCTGCGGTAAGTACATCTGAGTTACAACAATCTGACAATACGTTACTAATATAATGTAATTCAAATTGCGTAGCTTAGATCAAACTATCCTTGTGGTGTAGATTTGCCCTAAGAGGCACATATCCAGTACTTTTAAGCACTGTAATATATACTAACAGTGCCATGAAATCTAAGCAACATGAAGATAATCACTTCAACAGGAACCCAGCCAGCCACCTACAAAAGCTTACCCATTCATCATCTAGGAAGTGTATCTTCAGTAGCCTCCATGATCTTTGACAAACCTATAACACAAATGCCATTTGAATGTACTCTACAATATAAACTCAAGGTTAAGTAACATGCCCATGGGCAGAACTCAGAACACAAAAGACTACAGCCTCCAGTTGTACATTGAGCCTGTATCTCTTGCTATCTGTAGGTGAAAAATAAAACCAAGAAAGGCAGGCACAGCTCTGTATTTGTTGTGAGAACAGTGTGTGTACAATCCCAAAAGAAATTTGGACAGTGAGGAAGATATCACTGTGAAAACATAATAGTGAGGAGAGGCTAAAATGGTGGTGGTTGTGCATGCTGATGATGGGCATAGGAACAAGCAAAGATGTAAAATGAAACCAGCAGTATTAGCAGCGTCCGTCAACCTCTGTGCCAGCTAACTGATTTGCATTCTCCTGTTGGGCAGTTGGAAGCCGCCACGGAACAGTTTATATTCTAGCCTGCTCTGGCCTTGAATTATGCATGACCAATTTATCATGCCCCCAGCTGAAAAACTAATTGTGTCCCTGGGATATATTTACTAGAAATTGTAGTTTGCTGTGCTAGGGTCCCCAGAGTGTTCAGCAGAGCGGATGACTGGGAAGTTACAGCTTCTTTAGAGCAGGGCTTTTGGCTTGGTAGAAGCCTGGAGAACACAGATTTTTCATTCCTGTTTTCTTTTTGAATGCTTTTCGCCATTCCTTTTTTAAAATGTATTGCACTTCCCCCAGTTGGCTAGCATGAGCTTCTTGAGCAGACTCAAATATTAAAAAATGCAGGATCATGACTGAAAGTGATTTCATGTTGCTTAATATAAGGTATCCTATTACTTTGATGGTATCCTCCCTCCCTGTTTCACACCTGGAATTATGAGGTTCTCTGATCAGCATAATTAGAATTAAAGATTCAGGTGATTTCTTTTCCAAAACAAAAATTGTGGGGTGGGTTTAAACTCAAGTATCATTAGTGCAGTGACTAGCAGAAGAGCACAAAATTCTTCAAACATTAGTTCTTGCAGAGAACATAGAATAAACTATAGAGATGGGAATGGGGGAGGTGGTTTCAGGAAGACGAAGGTACTATGCTGGTAAATTAATCATCAAGTTCAGTCTGTCCTTTCCCAGGTGTCATGGGAGGAGGATGTCAAGGAACTAATCACAATGAAGGAGGCAGTTGTAACTTGACTTTTGTAACAGAAGAGCCTTCTAGAATCTTTGATTCATCGTTATTATATTCCTTGTCCAGTAGCATTGAATTCCATGCAACACAGTTTACGGCAGAAGGTGCCTCTGAGGATGATCGACATTGTGACAGCTTTAATCTGTATTGTTTTATTTCTAACTGCAATAGCAGATAAATTCTGCAGGCTGGACTTTCAGAGATGCTGAGCAATTATGAGTTTCAATATCTGAAAAGCGGGTCCTTTCCTGGGCTGTTCAGAAAATACAGTACCTGGGTGGAATTGCTGTGGATTCACACCAGTATAATAGAATTCAGAGTGTGTCCTCCCCAGATGAAAGCTCTGGAAAACTATTTGTGATGGTTCTAAATTTAGGTTTTCTTAAGTAATTTTAGGTGTGTATGAAGTAGTTTGAGGTAAGCCATGTGCATGGTAACTGGAGAGAAATAGAGAAATGTCCATTTGCAAATGCCAAAGATGTGCATACCATTTTAAAACTTTCAAAAACTCATTAAAAGCTTCCCTCCTTCCATTCTCCTTATTTTTATTTATATTTCTGTTTTCAAGTAAAGTCTTAAGAAAAGATTCCATGCAAGTAAATATGCAGCTTGCTACTGCATAGGTCAAGCAGATTTGTATTATGATGACATGCCAGACTTATGGCTTGGCTTTTATGTTTCTGTACAGTGGCTACTGCATTGTAATAATTAATTTTTTGTTTGTGGTAGAGCTCACAAAGCACAGGATGCTCTCTAGACATTTAAGAGGGGGTGGTCTCTCCAAAATAGGATATTTTCTATCCTACATCCCCTCTGCTTCCTTGCTGTTTGTAGATGCGGTATTAATATTAAGTTTTCCAATTCTCTAAGAGCCATGGCACATCTTAGATTCCAGTGTAGAAAATATTCATGTCCCAAGAAGTTTTACGGCTCCTTCTTCAAAGAGGCTATATAGGATTTTTTTTAAATAGGAAACCTTGTAGTAATTTGCTTTCCTGTGGCATTACTGAGCTTCCAAGCAGAGGGGAGAATGCAAAGAAGGTGAAATGGGAAGTAGAATTGAAAATGATTCTCTTGTATAGTATTAGTGGTAGTAGTGCTGAAATGGGGAAGGGGGGGGGAGGGAGCAAATAGGAGAGACCTCAAATTGTAGTTTCTCCTCTGATAGGGTTTTTCGGTTATAGATAGATAGGCATCTGTGGATACTTTGCTCCCAGGAATGAGACACATTAGTGAGTCCAGGTTAGGTCTCCTTTGCTGTTGGTTCTAATAGCTTGTTAATGATCTTCCCAGGCTTTAAATATCTATAAATGTGTATTCAGAAGAGCTTGAAGGAGGCAGTAGGACAAAAAAATTGCAACCCTTGCTGCAGAGTTACCCAAGCTTCTTAATGTTATGTTGTCTTCCAGGTTCCTGTAAATGTCTCTTATATGATGAGAAAAACAGCTCTTTTGTTCCACGAAGTAGGTTCGGAAGGGATGATAGCCTCTCTCCATAGTGTTTCCATGGGGCTGATCTCTTTGGAAACTGCCAATATTTGTTCCAGTGCTGTGAGTGGCATTAACGATTTTGCTCTTTGAATTTATTATGATTGTTTGTTTTATTTATTGCCGCCTCCTCACTGGCTTCGTTCTTTTCAGCAGTCTGTTGCTCTGCTCTTCTAGAGCTCCCTGAGGTACACTGTACTGTTCGGCTTTTTTCCCTGTTGCTTTGTTGCTCCACTTCTGGCTGTGAGCATCTGGGAGCACCAGAGCGACTTAGAAGAACTGGAACTGCTTTGAGAGACAGACCCAAGGATTGTAGTAACTAGCAAACAAAGTGTGGCCGAGGCCTGAGGTGAGAATTTTCTTAGAAGTGGAAATAGTTTTGTGGCAGGCTCAAGAGAATAGAATAAAACTGGGGGCCTGATGCTGCAAGTTGAAGAGGGTTTTCTAAGGCGATGTTAACACTGTGCAATTTACAACCACAAAAATAAAATCATTTCCAACTCCGAGCGATAGCTTTGTTGCTGGGAGCACATCTCCCCCAACAGAGCTCTGTCCACACTGGTGCTTTTTGTCGCTAAGACCTTTGTTGTACAAGGATGTGTTTTTTCACACCCCTTCCTAGGGTTGCCAGGTGTCCGGTTTTCTACCGGACAGTCCAGTATTTGCACCATCTGTCCGGCAGAAAAATTCAGAAAATACTGGACATGTGCAATGTCCGGTATTTTATGAATTCCCGGCTGGGCGCCGGAGGGAAGCTGGGCGGGGCCGGGGGAGCGACTGGGAGGCGGGCCGTGATTGGCTTTGGGAGCCCTGTGGTCGCATGCAAAAGGCGGGTGGGGTGGGGCGGGGTGGGACGCGGCAGGGGCCGGGACTCCTAGCCACTCCCCCCGCCTGGCTTTTGCACGGGACCAGAGGCTCCCAGCGCCAGTCGCGGCCCCGCTTCCCAGCTGGGAGCCTCTGGTTGCGAGCAGAAGCCGGGCGGGGGGAGTGACGCCCAGCCCTGCCCCGGCCCCCGCCTGGCTTCTGCTGGCGAGTAAAGGGAGTGCCTGCGGGGGCGCGGCCGGAAGGACTCCGGCTGCGGCCAGTGGCTGTGCCCCTTCCCCCCCCCCGGCCAGGTCTGCCTCCCCCCATCCTCCCCTCCAGCCGCACGGCCCCGATCCCCAGCTCTGCTTCCCGCCCCTCTTCCTGCCGGCCAGCCCCGCGGCCCCGGACACCCCCCATCCCTGCCAGCTCTGCTTCCCGCCTCCCTCCCGGCCGGTCCCCCTTCCCTCCCCCCTGTGTCCGGTTTTTTAGCGGAGTCTACCTGGCAACCCTATTCCCAACAAAAGCAAAAGTGCCAGTGTAGACAAAGCTTAAGAGAATATAACGCTTAGTTCATTACCACCATTGCTTTCTCCTCCAGCACTGCTCTTTCAGTTTCTTCACCCCCAGGTTTCCTTCTCCTTCTTTCTCTGTTTCTTTCATATCTATGTATGTTTGCACAAATGTATGTACACATAAAAATAGGCTTTGATCAGTACAGAAAGAGATTTTTCATGTGTCTTTAAAGGGGAATGTATTTACTTTTTGTGGATTATCCTACTTTGAGGCCCAGAGTGGTTAGGGAAACAGTGCTAACAGCAGCTTCAAACCAGTATGAACAAAGTCTGCTAATGATACCATACTGGCTTGAATTTGTGCCACTTGGGAATTTTTCCTGAGGAGTTGATTCCCACATCCTAATTATTACAATATGCCTGTGTGCCAATAGGCCCTTTTATCTGTAATTGCACAGATTCTTCTCCTCCTAGTCAGGAATGAGAAGTAACAGACATTGAAAGTGGGAAAAATATGTTTTCCTGGTTAAAATATTGGAAATATTTGGGTGGAGGAAGGGTGTATACAATGATTACAGCTATTCCCCTCACTTGCAGGGGTATGAAGGAATATTAAGAAGAGTGCAAGAGAATAAACCCCACTGCTCAAAGAAAGCCTTAAAATGTCCATCAGAAATGCTGCAAGTATACTGAGGCTGTTGAAAGCTTTCCAGTGTTGGTGTCTTTGTCTCTATCCATCACAGGCACTGCAATCTTTGTGCCCCCAGCTTCAAACAAGGACTTCATGCTGTCCTTGCAATCTGCCTTTATGCAGCGGAGTGTGGAGGCTTCTAATTACGAGGCCGAGATACACGGCGGGTGGGAAGGCATGCTGTGCCCCACAGCCGTGCACCTGATTATCCATTGCTGAGGTCGTTAGAAGGGTTACTCCTGAGTTTAAGCCTGCTCCACAAGCCCCCTAATTATATGCTGCTCTGCAAGTTGCATTAAAAAGAAATTGTTGAAAAGACAAAAGACAGAATAACATTTCCTCCCTCATCTCCCTGTCTCCCCCTTAAACACACACAGACACACACTCCCCCACCTCTCCCTGCTGGGCCTAGAGCTACTTTTCATGCTTGAGTTGGTGCAAGCTCTGATAAAGCCATTGAAAGATGCAGCAGGGAGACAGACTGCTCCCAGGGATAGAGGGAGGCAGAAGAGGAAGCCAAGGAAAATGACCCCCTCCCAGGTAGATACAGCCAGGCGCTGCTTGCTGAAGGAGTTGTCCCACAGCGCAGAATTAGAGAAGAGATTAACCGTCCTTTATTGTTTTGTTTCACTTCCTAGGGAGCAATGTAATGTAGTTTCTTCCGTGGCAAAAAGCCTGCTTCTTCCAACTTCAGCTAAAGCTCTGGGAAGCCTGAATCACTATAGATAACACATTCAAAGTGCAGTATCCCTTGCACATGCTGCCAGTTCTCATTTTAATCTCTTAAAACATTAAAAAAATTAAATTATAGACTGTGAAATTCTATGAAGTTGCATTGCAATGCAATTTCCAAACCCTGGATATGCACACTTGCACTCATACCTCACAAATGACGGGATTGTGTGTATCTTCCATGAGTGTGTGAAGCACACCACTGCAGACACATTGATGTTCAGTTGTGGCACTATTCAAAATGCCAGGACAATAGCATCTCTAGAATATTAATAAAACTAAAGATGTATCGATATTACAGTTAAATATTTCCTGTATCTCTTGTTGTGATTTTAAAGTTTAGGTGAAATTTTAGCCTCAAATGCAGATTTTCATGGAGATATCAACTAAGAGGAAAGGTCCTGGGTTGAATGGTCAACTTTACAAATTTGAATAATTACTATTATTTATCATTTGTGCCATAGCACTGAGGAACCCGCGTCAAGGTGTGGCACAGCATCATACCTAACTTTCCTACTCTTGTTCTATGCATTTAACACAAGATTCCTTCTTTATCCTTTATTCTCTCTTCCATCATCAGCTGTATCTTCTGCTTTTCCTCCTTTAGTTCAGGGGTGCTGAAATAATTTTTATAGTGGGAGTGTAGAGATCCATTGAACCAAACTGTAAACTCTGCACATAATGGAAAACATTTAGAGCTAGGGGTGTGGTAGCAACCCCAGCACTCCTAGTTTCAGCACTTATGCTCCTGTTAGTACCTTTTTCCTATACTTTCTCAGCCCTGTCACAAAAAGAGATGTATATGTGTGTAAATATTACAATATTTTCTCACTCTACTGCCTACTCCTAACAAGAGGAGTGATTCAAAGATGGCTACCAACCCACTCAGCTTCTGTTCAGAATGGCCTTTGAGCTTTGTCATGATTTCATATGACTGATATCCATAGCTTTGAAATTTCGAAGAAAAATGTTCATGTCAGATGTAGGGATGTCATCATGTAGTCGACCGTACAATTAACCGATAAGCCTAGGCTTATGGGTTAATCTAGTCAACTGAATGCATACTCTTGCCCCTTGCTGCCTTTTTATCAGAGGCAGTGGGGGTGGGAGGAGCAGGAGTCCATGCTGGGAGGAGCCAGCTTAAAAGCCAGTTCCTTCCAGCACCGGCTCTGCGATGCCGCATGCCTCCCCTGCCGCCTCTATCAGAGACAGCAGCATGGTGGCAGGGGGAGGAGGGAAAGCTGCCACAAAGCAGCCTCTATCTGTGGCAAGCCTGAGCTCCTCCTGGACAAAGGCTTCTCTGCTTCCACAGAGCAGCCTCTGTCCGTGGGGAACTCAGACCTCCTGTGGACAGGGGCTGTTTCCAGACCAGCCTCTGTTTACAGGGAGCTCAGGCTCGCCATGGAGAGAGGCTGCTCCGTGAGATGCAGAGCAACCTCTGTCTGCAAGGAACTCAGACCCTCCACAGGCAGGGGCTGCTGACAGAGGTTGCTTCATGGCAGCCTCCCTTCCCCCTATCCCACTGTGCAGTAGCTTCTGTTCACGAGGAGCTTGGACCCCGCAGACAGGGGGTGCTGCCATGCTGCGCTGTGGCCTGTACTAAAGGCAGCAGCGCGGGGCAGTAGGCAGCCAGTCTACACAGGGAGCTGGTTTTCAGACTGGTTCCCCTCGTGGATCGGCTCTTGCCTGGCATCCTGCACTGCTGCCTCTGAATCAGAGGCAGCAGTGCAACGTGGCAGGAGACTCCCTGGGAGGCGGGCCAGAGCATGCTGGCTACTGACCCTGCCCCCAGGGATTATCAAATAGTCATGTAACTGATAAGAATTCATGCAGTTACACCACTACTCAATTACCTGATATCTAAGATTACTATTCAGATAGTATTTTATAGTCTCACATCTACTTCTCATGTCCTTTTTTTACTTCTATTTTACAAGAGTTTGAAATATCCATTTCTCTTGAACACAAGCAGTAAGCCCATTTTGAGGAGTCAGGTTGAATAAAAGTAGCTGGTGTTTCAGGCAGTAATTCTATCAACCTCTGGAGCATCCGTGTTGTGCACATTGTAGGTAGTTATGAGTTTCTCTCTGCCTTGTATGGTTTTGGTTTGGTAGCGTGTCTGGGCCTAAACTGGTGATTGGTGTGTTCAGATTTCCCTATTCAGTGTTTCAGTGTCTTCGTTCCCATAAAACCATTGCACAGGTCTGCATGTTGTTACTTTCTATCTGCAGTAGACCTATAGGTGAGGCATTCCTCCAGATGTGTGTTCCTGGACAGTGACTGTCTTCCTCATTTTATTAGTTTTGAAAATGAAAGAATGTAAATCCCAAAACACCTCAGAACTGGATTTTATTGTGACAGTTTTCAGAACCGAAATGCACCCACATGGTATTCAAGAAAACAGAGCAGCCATTTTCCACCAAGCAATAGTTATGTCACTGCAGTGAAACCCATTTTTTTGTGCGAGTCAAGATTATGTAATATTATCCATTTTTGAAAAATATCACTAACTTCTGCCTTGCTACCTGCTAAGGATGTAAAATCCAGCCCACCCAGAGCTGCCCCTGCCTGCGATGTGCCCAGACTGCCAAGGATAGGGGTAGCTCTGGACTCCCAGAGCAGCCCTTATCTGCAACAGGCCCCATGGAACTGAAACAACTCCCCGTCCACTTCTGGAGCTGCTCTAGCCCTCACTGGGTAACCAGAACCTGTAAGCATTACCTGTTAAGGATGGTGCTTACTGGTTAACTGATTAACCTTTCACATCCCTAATACCTGCCAAAAAGAGGTGGAAGGGACCTCAATGTTAACATCCCAGCTGAACAGTGACACCTCTAATTGGGAACTCCTTTTCCTCTTGATATAGACCCAAGTCTGACAGCAGGGCTCTGAGTCAGTTGGTGAATAGATGCAATGAATATCAGTGAGCCTGGGATTGCGGGGCAGGATGATAGGGCTACTTCATTGTTCTCTCTCTGATTAAGATGATATGTTTCTAAGAAGGCATTTGCTAATGAGGGTTGGATATAGGTCCAGAACTCTAGAAGGTGAACAAATAATGTTTTGGCAGGGTAATAATTCTTCCTTTTTAGTTGTAGGTTAATTTTGGAATGATAAACACAAGATCTTAAAGATATATGATGTACAAGTGAGGTCAAAAAACCCATCTAAAGATCTTTCAAGAAAAAAAAACTGTAGTGAGATGTCCCTGTGACAAAATACGAAAAATGAAATATCCACAATGGGATAGATTAGTCCACAATTGGCACTGGTATAATGTGGCCTAACACCCCCTGAAAGGATGTGTTGCCATACATTCATGTATTTAATTCTCTCCCGGATTGCTTCTGAACACTGCAAATTGATGTCATGTATCAGAATGGCTCTAGCAGATTTACACTGTGATGTTGTTTGTGGCAATGATCCTCATCCGTTTCAGTTCAGGGCATGGTGCTTCAAAAGCATACTGAAATGCTCTGAAATAGCACGATGTGTATTGGACAGCAAAGGAAAAGGTGCAGGAAAGAGACAATTATATGCATTAACTTATCTGAATTTTATTTGAGACTCCAGGCTGCCACTCCCTGTTGCATAATGAATTTCCCTATTTTGTGGGGGTAAGGCAAACCATAACCTTTTTTTTAACATTGAGGTAGATCTCTGCATTTGAATTTAGTTTGTTTATTTGTATTTAAAATGGAGAGCGGTGGGTGGAAGACTCTTCTTTCCTTCATTCTCAGTCTCACTTTGCTTTATAAAGTGAGAGAGAGAACGAAGGAAATTATCACTACTGAGGTAAACAGTATTGCTAACCTCAACCATTCAAAAATTTCAGGGGGTAGCCGAGTTAGTCTGTACAGGATAAACTTAAAAAACAACAAAAGGTCCGGTAGTACTTTATAGACTAACAAAACATGTAGATGGTATCATGAGCTTTCGTGGGCACAGCCCACCTCTTCAGATGACCGGAATTCATTTGAAAACATCTGAGAAAAAAACAGACCTTTTATTGTTTTTTAAGTTTATCATTCAAAAATTATGAGCCAGGCCCCAAAAATTTAAGATTGTAAAATGTAATAAACTTGGGGTTCTTTTTATTTGCCTTCTGGCTTTTGACTATGTTTATGTCTTCCTGCGTTCCCCTGCATCCATGAGGGTTAGAACCTTTTTTAAATGAAAGCTGAAATTCTCACAGAATCACAGAAATCCAGGATGTGGAACTTTAAAGAACACACCTCTTTCCTCAAAAAGAACATGTTTTCTAATAAATAAATTAGTCCTTACGCATGTTGCTAAGAACATCTTAGCTTATTTAGACTTAAAGCTTTTTACAAATCGTAATTTATTTTTCCACCAATTGTGCTGTGTATTTCCTGTTCACTCAGCTTTATGATCCGAGGTTTCATTGCCTGGTTCGCTGTAGGGTTTCCTGACTTGTGGGTCATGACCACACAGAGGTCACAGATAGAACAGTGTTGCAGATTGCACAGAAAAGTAACCTGGTAACTGTTTTAAGGCCACAGATGGTTGTGACCTAAGAACCCCAACCAGTCCCACTGTCCCTAGATTTCTCCTCTGACATTTCATATCATTGCTTCAACCCCACTAGTGTTAATGGTGATTGCCAAACTGCTGCTGGCCAAGTACATTCTAAATCACTGTGAAATGTGCAGCTACTCTGCACCTCATTTTCACAGTCACACCTGCCATGGCAGCTCCTGGTGGAGCTCAGCCAGCGCATAGCTATTATGGACACAGTCCTTGTGCAAGATGTTATTGTGTGCAGTATGCAGCTAGAAACCCTGCAAAGAGCACAATATTAAACTCGCATCTTGCAAAGCTACTTAAAAACCCAGCATGGTGGATCACTGGAAGATTAAGGGCTCCTTGAACAGCACAGAGCCACAACAGGAGCTGCTAGGCCCGTGGTGTCCATATGTGGCTATTTAGCCAGTTGCGTGTGGCTAGTTGGCTTGAACAATATGGCTATTTGGCTGGTTGAGTGAGGCTAGTTGCTTTGGAACTGGGACACCAGGGTGCTAGGCCATCACCTTCTAGCTCTCAATTCAAGGAGCATGCTGGAATTATCTTTTGACTCAGTGATCATCCCCAGCTGTCCCAGTGTACCAATGAAGCCTTCAGGATGCTCAGAGAATTGCTGGAGCCCCTGAATTGCCCAGTACTGTTCAAAGAGAGTTTTTCTTGTCTTATCCCTCTCTGCACCAAGCCTTTCTCAGTTGGAATCAAGGATTGGGCCCATTTTCTACACTGGTTGATTTGTGGTTACCTTGAGTATTAAGTGGACAAGATGTCAGTTTGCTCTCCGGTGCCCCCAAGCCTCCGGTATTGATGGATGTGACAAGATAGATTTCCCCCGATAGCTTTGAGGATCAGTGGGTGCTGTCCGGGGTTCTCTGCTCGGTGTCCCCATTTGGTACCCTTATTTTGAACCTGTGACCCGCACTCCTTTTGTCATTATTTGTCTCCCGTGATCAGTTGGCCATGATGGGTCCAGGTGTCCCTCCTTCACCCGCCCACCTTCCCATGTTTCCAAATAGACCCCCCCCTCCTTTTTTTTTTACACAAAGGAGAAACTTAATTGGACTAATTATCTGCTTGAATTACCTGCTTAACTGTGATTCTAGGAGCTGTGGAAACTGATAAGACAGAGCAAGAGTGCTGTTAAATCTTAACCCCCTTTCTTTCTCCTAAAAGTTAACCTTGATGTTAATGTAAATTCATAGCCCAATATTAATAATGTAACTGATCATACAGAATTTCAGACTTCAAAGCTGGTTGGTGCTGCTGGTTTCAGTTCATATTTTATCATGCTTTTCTCCGAAATGCTGAAATGTGACTGAGACCCAGTATATTTTTAGAAAAGAGACTGAGGAGGATGACTTACGAAAACAGATTTTTGTCTCAAAAGAGAGTGCTCTCTTGTGCCATTCTCTTCTTTCTGTGTGTGCAAATGTAAATGTATGTAAATATATACAAGGGACGCCCTGCCCATGTATAATGTATGTGTTAAACACACAATCATTAATCAACTTTGTGAGGAGGGAAGAAAAGAAGTGCTCTTTGATGACAGATATGTATTAGTAGCTATGATAGCATTTGTGTTTATTAGCCAGCACTGTGCTATCAAAAAAAAAAAAAATCATCGCTCCAAGTTTCTGAGGATAAGAATCACTGTTGGAAATAAATGGAAAAAAATCCCACCTCTCTTATAGCAAACTCCATTATCCTACCATCTGGCTCATTTTTTTGTACTGAAAATGAAAAATATGTCCAAATGTGATATATGTTACATAGAGAAAAGTATATAGAAATAATGCAATTTGCAGTTGGGCAGCCATGAAAGTTGTACTTAATGTTATATTTTGTTATAGTGGTAACCCCACATATTGTTTAGGTTGCCGAATACTTCCCATTATAAGATCTGTATTCAGTTACTTTGCCAAACCAGAAGTATTTGGGTTGAAACTTTGCATATGGGATCTCTTCCCCTGTTTGAATATTTTTGTAAAGTTTCAACAAAAACTGTTCAGCTTTTTCCAAGAATGAAACTAGGGGAAAATGTCATTTTGCAAGGTAAACAACATTGGTGGCCCATTTTTTGAAGAAGCATAACTTTATACTTTGGATCAGCAAGCAATTGAGAGAGTTGGGGGTGGAATGGACTAGACTAGCATATTATTTATTCTTTGGTGTGAATGATTGATATAATTGAATCATTGGTTTAATGAATTTAAACCATAATGGACTTGTAAAATCTCTCTATACATTTTAACAAAAATTTTCCTGTGGGACGACAAAGTGACATCATGCGTCACTGTGTCCTGCAGCTCCGCCCTCAGCCCCTCTCTCCACTCTAAACCACATGGCCTCCCCTCTGCCCCAAGCTTGGCGGAAGCCTCAAGCCATACAGCCCCTCACCTGGGGAGGGAGGGCGGGAGCTATGTGGCCTCTAGCTGGGCCTGCCATGACTTCGGTCCAGCCCAGCCCCCTGGCAGCTAGAAGAAGAGAGCCAGGGGGTTGTGAAGGTGAGCCTGGGGTGGCAGAGAGTGGAAGCTGCAAGCTGTGTGGCTTTTGGGGCATGCGGTTTCTCCTCTTCCCAGTGCTCTGGAGAGAGGCCGCGCAGCCTGGCTACTTTGTTCCCAAAGCGGGGCTATGGGGAGCCGACAGGGGCACTGTCTGTCTGTGACGGGTGACGCAACCCCGCACTTACCCGATCCCCTCCCGGGGTCGGAGGGCCCCGCAGCGGCTTTCCCCCGCCGTGGGGGAAGCGGCGGCTGAGGCCGCCGGCATACGCCGCCTGCTTGGCGGCGGGGCCTCCAATCCCCCGGAGACGCCGGAGGGGGCGTTCCCCGCCGCGGGAGAAGCAGCGGCAGAGGCATGCCGACCGGGAGGAGGCGGGGCCAGTGGCCCCGCTGACGTCCCCGGGGAAACCCCTGTGCCCGCGGAGGGTGGGGACGGGGAGGACGGGGAGGGCGGGGCCGCCAGGAAAGAGGGTGGGGCGGCCGCCCTGCAGGATGCAGGCGTGGGCGTCCTTGAGGGAAGGGGCCACACCCCCCTTGATAAAGATGGCAAGGGCGGAGGCAGGAGAAGCCCGGAAGGAGAGCCCCGATGAAAGGGCTCCGGGCTTCACGGAAGCAGCACGCGAGGGCTCCCAGTAAGCGGGGGGTGGGTGAGGAAGCAGCCCAGGGCGGGCGCCATAGAGATGGCCCATGGGCTGATGAGTTGCGGCGCCTTGCCCCATCAGCCAGGTGAGGGGAGAGAGGATATTCTCCCCCCGCCTTAGGGCCCTGGGCTGGGGTCTGGAGAGAGGGTGGGCCCAGACCCCCCTCACCCCCCCCCCCGAGTGGGGACGCACAGCCGAGCAGCCTGGGAGTGGCCAGGTGGCCCCGCCCAGAGGCCGGAAGGGACGGAGTTGAAACCTGGGTTAAGGGACAGGACCAGGGTGGACCTGTGACACTGGGGTTAAGAGACAGGACCAGGGAGGACCTGTGACACTGTCCCACAGAGTGTCAGACTGCTTCGGGAGCGGGCAGCAGCAGGGCTGGGCGGGGACAGGTGGCCGGAAAATAGGGCAGCCTGACTCCGTGTGTGGCAGCAGCCTCTCTCTGCCCACTCAGGTCTGGGCACCCGGTTGGCAGCCGGGAGCTACTTGAGAAGAACAGAGGGAAATGAGGCCTCCACTTTCCTCTCAGCGAGCCGGGGCAGCACTGCAGGATCAGGCCCTGGGAGATGCAGAGCAGCTGGAAGCCTGCAGAGGTGACTGTGTCCTCCCACCCCCCTGCATCTCAACTGCGGGTCGCTGGTGGGCGAGGGGAGTGGGTTGGCCCTCCTCCTGCGAATGGGACTCCTAACCCAGTTCCACAATGCACAGGGTGTGCCTGGCTCCCTCAGCGCCTCGTGAATGGAAATGCTGCCATCGGGTGCAGGGGGAGGACCCCCTCCCCCCCACACACACCAACTCCCTCCCAGCTCCATTGTACATGGGCCGGGGATTAATCCCTCCTCCTGACAGTGAGGCTTGCCGCCCCGCCTCTCCGTTGGCTCTGCGCCACACGGGCTGGTGGTTAATCTCCACCCCCCCCAATGGATGCTGTATGGCTTGAATGGGTGGGCTAATTTCACCACTACCACCACCTATCCATGAGGCATCACAAAGGGGCAGCCCAGCAGTGTTCAGGGCAGCTGCCAACCCGCTGATGCTGTGTCCATGCCGGCTAGGTTGCCTGTACATGAGAGAAGTCAGGGTGTGCATGAGGAGGGAGGAAGTGTGATAGAGTGTAATGGGGATGGGTGGTGCGGTAAGGGGGTTGTGTGGTGCCGTAAAGGGGTATATAGGAATGGAGGCGAGGGAATGGGCATTGTGGGATGGGGAGGGTGAGGGTTAGAGAGGATGGGTGGGTGTAGAAATGGGGGCGGAGAGGTAGGGTTAGGAATGAAAGGAGGGGGACGGAGAAGGGGGTTAGGGAGGACAGTGGGTGTATGAATGGAGGTGGGGGATGGGAGCTTAGGAATGGAGGATGGAGGTGGACAAAGGGATAAAAGGAATGCGATGGTCTGTGGGCCATGGAGCTTCCCTCCCCACAGCAGTATGTGCTCTTCCCTTCAAGCCAAATCTGGCACGGAGCCTTGGGGTAACCTCCTCTTCCCAATCTCCTGTAGGAAGTCGGTGCTGGCACTATAATCTTGCTGGGGGCAGATGTTAAAAGCTGGAGCGCCAGGCAGGTGGTGGCCCAAATGTGAGCCAGGCGGAGGTGGTGATTCCCTGATGCATCACAGAGTGTTGGGGCCTCTAACAGGGGCTGTAACTAGGGAGGAGATTGGGAGCTGGGGGGAGAAGGGAGGAGAAGCGGGAGTGGAGGAACTGGGAGGCCAGGGCTGGCACGGTTGCCAGTCCTCCCCTCCCCAGCAACCGGGGGGAGAGCCAGGTCTGCCTACCCCCAGAGACAGGGGGTTGGCAAGCGTAGTAAGCAGGCCCCCTAGTTACTTAAAAAGAAAAATATTAAGGGCACAAGCAAAGTGTCACTATTATTTTTTAAGGTTCCATAATGTGCTTGTCATTGCTCAAGACACAAATTAAAGGCAATCCCTGCCCTGAAGAGTTTATAATCAAGTGGGGAAAAGAAAACTTACAGATAACTAGAAGAAGAATGTGTCTATTCAGAGTCAGCCTTAGTATGTTCCCAGACATGTAAAGCAATGAATTGGCTTGCTGTCTGGTCCCATTGAGGGAAGGAAGTGTTAGACAGGGAGATAGAAACCTCCCTTTTTTCATTTCTGCTACAGACAACAAGAGCAAGATGAACTGAATCCTAGAAAACATGAAGCCCCCAACAGTTGCTTTATTGTAAGGTCAGCCCAGCCAGTCTTGTATTGTGGCATGTGATCTTGTACAAAACCATATTTTCCAAAATAGCCAGACTGCAAAATTGGATTATGTGTATGTTTAAAGAAACATAACACACCAGTGGGTTTCCTTTGCAGAATTCTGGTGCTTTGTATTGCTAATCAGCAGAAATCAGCTTCACTTCATCAGTTTGGTCTGAAACCAACCAATGACGATGCTTAGATTGTTTTTCCTTCTTCCTCCCTTTTGCTCTAGTATGGGTCTATATTGTGAAATATCCAATAAAATATATTTTAAATGAATTTTAAAAAGTGACTTTTGCTCATTAGATACCAAATTGCTGTGCCTTGCTTCCACTTAGTGTTCTTGCTAAGCTAGGGCTATGCTTGAAATCATTGGAGTGCACAAGACACAGCAACCCTGATTCTATCTGCTCTACCACAAACAATCAGTCACCAGTCTGGGAAGAAGAGAAAAGTAACCAGAGAGTAACCAGGAATGAGAAAGGGAGGCAAATAGGAAAAGAAGAATCCTATTTCCTGCAGTCTGCCCAACACCGAGAAACAGATGGGTTTGCTGCACTGTGCTAACTTTGTCAAGGTGTGTCCGGCATTATTTTAGCAAAGCAGAAATGGGTTTTGACTTTTACTTGATGCTATCTAAAATTGCAGAGGGAATACCTAAGTTATGGAGGTCATTCATTTGTAAAGGGGTGGGCAAAAGGACCTCTGCGGGCCAACTGACCTGCTGCTCCAGGGGCTGGGGAATAGGGGAGTGTGCAAAGTCTACTCCCGCACCAGGGGCACACGGCATTTACAGTGAACCGCCAGGGATGACTTTTAAGTGCTGCAACCTCTTGCAGGGTGAGGGCACAGTGCGAGAGACTTCATGAGCTCTCCCCGCCCTCAAGTAAATCAGGGGTTTTAGTTTGGAGACTTCTGCATAATTTTATTTTTAATAGAAGTAGAAAATGAGACCCCTGTTTTGGAAAACATTTAAAAGCATCTTGACTTCGGTATGATTTAAGTACATGCTTAAAGCTAAACATCGACTTAAATCAGAGGTGGGCAATAATTTTAGGGAGCCTTTTTTGAAAGGCTGGAAGGGGTGGTGCCAGGACACTTCTTTGCTTCCCAACCGACAGACCCTGATTGGCCTGAGGGTGGGGGGAGTGTGTGAAGTCTTCGCCCCCGACACCCCTGAGAGAACAGCCTGCTGTTCAGAACAGCTGGTGGTTCCCTCCAGGCACCTGCGCCCTTGGCGGCGGGAGGAGACTTCGCATGCTCCCCTCACTCTCAGGTCATTCAGGGCCTGGGGGCAGGGAAAAGTGCAAAGTCTCTTTCTCCTTGCCCCCACCCTGCAAGGGAGCGCTTCACTTAGAGTCAACTACTCAGCTGGCGGTTGACTCTGAGCGCTGTGTGCCCATGGCAGGGGAGGAGACTTCACACACTCCCGGCCCCCGGCCCTGATTGGCCTGAGGGCGGGGGAGTGGCAGGGCATCTGCGGGCCAGATAAACCCATTTGGTGGGCCAGACCCAGCCCGCAGAGGCCCTTTTGCCCACCCCTGACTTAAATGCTTTCCTGAATAAGGTTACTCTCTTTTGTGCATTTTAAAATGTCTTTGGAGATTCATTACCCAAATCCCTTTGAGTCCAGTACACAGAGATCATTTCAGGGAAGGTGTTAGATGATATGTTTTAACATGAAGGATTGTTAAGCCCTTTAGTTTCATCACAGCCTTTTCATCTCTTTACTGAGCAGATAGGATCTTGTCTGTGAGGTCACAGAGCCTTCTAACCACACACCGCAGGGACTTGCAACTTCTTCAGCTCAGGAAACTGCAGCTAAAGGTGGCTTTAGCTATTGTAAGGTTGTGTAGATACATAGGGAAAAGAACATAAACTTTAGCCTTTTACCATTAACAGAGGCCACAGGAAAATCAACCAAGATAAATCTGTCAGAGCTGAGCAGCTTTCACATTTTCCAGGGACTATCCAACTTCTGAAGCTGTTGTTGTTGAAGTGGAAGTTAACCCCTTAATTCTTGTCAGCAAATAAGTGCATTCAGTCTGCTGGGTGGAGACCCATGTACGTCAGCGATGGGCAACCTAAGCTAGTGAGTAGGCCGCATGCATGGACGTTCTTAATCTCAGTGGTCGGCAAGATTGTTGTGAACTACATGGTCTTCTGGGATAGGGTTATTTCTCTAACTGTGGTTGAATTTGCAGGGTGTGCCGAATGAACCATACCAGTGCTTTGATTGGATGCAGAGGGAGTGCCTAGCTCTCACAATCTTGAGTGATACCAGCGCGCACCTCACTTCATGTGCCCTTGCTTTAAGTATATATCATTTTTGTAACATTGGTAGGAAAAAACTATGCTGATGAAAACCAGTAGCAACTCTGTGCATGAGCAATAGTAAACAAAATGTCTCATGAGCTATACAGAGAACCCTGATGGGCTACAGGATGCCCTTCACTGATGTACATCTTGCTATTCTGTGCCCCAATCTGAATATCCCTTGTGCAAAACTGCAGGTTGGACATGTGCATCAAGCCAGCTAATGCTGCTGGGTCAAATTTTTTCTGCTCCACAGCTGACTCAGCGCTTCGGAAAGCCGCTCCTATGAGTACTCTGGACATTTTCCAACTGGCAGCTGAGCATGGAAAGCATTAACTGCTGACTCATACAAGCCTGTCTGCCTCTGACATCAGCACAAAGAGAGAAGAGCAATTCCAGGCCATTGACACACTACAGCTATTAACAGGCCAAGTGTAAACATTGCAGAGCACTTTAGAATACGTGGTATTATTTACCTGTAAAGAAAACAAACCGATGGGCAGGCACCCTGTATTTTTTAAACTGTGTCTGAAGTACATGGAGGAAGATAAAATATGGGCCTTATCATAAATTTACAAGATGTGTTTGGCTTAGCCAGGTAAAGTTGCCTGAAGAGCAAAATGACTTACACAAAAATAAAAAACCCAGTGACTCTCTCTGTGCCTTGTCATTAGGTGGGGATATCCTTGTCTGAAATCCCTGAGAATTGGCAGCAGAGCATTCTCAGTGGAGGACCTCTGTAGGTAGTATTCACTCACTCTCCATGCTTTCCAGATCCCAAGGCTGTCAGGCTTTGGAACACAGTATGAAGTGCATTTGTTTAGACTGGTTGGTTAGGGATTTGGGTTAATGGTTAGAGGAGTTGCTTATGAACACTGCATAGTCTTTTTCTGTGGCAAATATTTGGCATTAGATATATAGACTGTTTTTTAATTTTTGTAACTTCACCCTGGCAGTCACGGTGGGTGTGGTATAAAAGAAATAAACCAGTATGCTCAGAAGTCTGGGTATAATTGGTCAAATGTCGACTCTACGAACTTTGCTTTGTCTTATATCGTTCCCATATCCAGAACATCCACTACATACAGCTTTTTAAAGCATAGTGTGATATTCTCCATATCATCTCTGTGTGCAAGAACATAGAAGGGTTTCTCACTTGAAATTTGCTGGTAACGTTAAGGTTTTGGACCTTCTTACTTTGGCCTGTTTGCTTTTGAGTTGGATTTCACATGGCAAAATGGAGAGAGAGCCATAGAAATGCAGAACGCATTATAGGAGAAGGAAAAGAGTATTGGAAGTTTTCTAACTTCAGAAGCTGAGGAGTGGAGCTGAGTGTATACTTCCAGTAGAGAGAGTAGAAGGAGGATTGTAGGAAGTTTTCCCACTAGTGTAAGTGGGCCATGGAAACTAATTTATCCAATCAGTTTAGAGGAGTTCCCTCCTGGATTGCAATGTGTTGGGGAGTTGATGCTCATTGTGAAGTAATTTGGTCTTCCACCATGTGTAGTGTTCCTGTTCTGTAGGTTGAAAGATCATTTCACTTTCCAGTTCTATCAGTTGGGAATATTCATGGGTGGTAAAATGTTCTTGAAGACAGGTAAGGAGGAGGAGGGCAGCCTGTAAGGTGAGGCAAGCTGAAAAATTTCAATGATAGATATCAAAAATCTAAAGTACTGGACTCCAGAGAGGCGTAGAGTAGTATTTTAATCTATTATGGATGGAAAAGAGACTGAGCACTACATCCTCCAGCCTTACACACACATACACCCATTCAGGAGTCTATGTCAATCTGTTCACCCCATCTGTGTGGCAGTCTGGGGGCAGATTAGGATTTGGTAACCTTCATCTACTTTAACTTCTGGAGGGAAGATGGCATTTGATTTCCCAGGAAGATTAACGAGATGCTTCAGAGCCTCCAAATCTGGCTCCTTTCAAATGAGGGCATTTGTGCTTGTGTCAGATTTTGCAGAGCAGCATTTGGAGAGAAGTAAGCAGTTATCCCTCCCTTGATTTCATTTGGGCTGGAAGATGCCCTATTGCTGAAAAAAAGCACAAAGGAGCAGATGTAAAACCACAAGCAGCAAGTAAAACATTCGCCATATTAAAATTAAATTAGTGGTTCCTGAAGGAGACAAGGCTGTGCCAGGCTGTCACACAGCAGCAGTGGAAAGTGCAGGTGATATTTTCAGGTGAGCAAACACAAGCAGACTTAGAATTAGAGGCTGGAATTATGCTTTTTCAGCATCATGACGTGATGTTTAATACAGGAAAGAAGAGAGGCAGGAAAGGCCTGAGAGGGCTTCCTATAGGAAACAAATATTCCTATTCTCTCTTCTCACCTTCCCCTGAAAAAGAGGCACCAGATTAATCTTTGTATCTATTTCCTTTGAAATGTTCTGGATGTAAAACTAGCAGGAGCATATTGCCTTCCCAGCCACCACCTGCAGTATAAGACCAATATGCAATTTGTTCATTTCCAGACTCTCTCATTTCTACTCTTCTGCAGTGCCTCTTATCTTGGGGTACTAAATCATTTGACCCTCACAACACACCTGTGAAGCAGATATTTTTGTCCATTTTACAGATGAATGAACTGGGGCCATGAGGCACTGGGGTTTTCAAATGAGTTGAGAAGAACTCGGTGCCCAAGGAAATCCCAGTAGGCAGCTAACTCCATTTAAGATGCTTTGAAAATCCCAGTTGTTGCAATTTATGCCAACTGCCAAACAGTAAATCAGTGATGGGCGACCTGTGGCCCATCAAGTTTCTGTTTGTGGCCCACGAGTCATTTTGTTTACTGTTGCCCATGTGCTGGGTTGCCATATTCTGCTGGTTTCTGGCCACGTTTTTTTTCTTTCCTACCAGTATTACCAAGTGAGATGCACATAAAGCAAAGGTACAGTAAAACTCCAATTGTCCAGCATCCAGTGGTCCAGCACTCCCGATAGTCTGGCACCGACTGGAACCCGGAAGTGCTCCGGCAGCTGCTTCAAGAAGTTGTTAGTCAATTACACTACTTGTTAGTCAATTACACTACCGCTAGCTGGATCCACAGGTGACAGGCTCGCAATTTATCTTTCCTCTACTACCTCTGGCGGGGGGGAACGGCGTGGCGAGGGCTAAACCCTCCGCTGTTTTGCAGGGAGGCAAAACCTGCAAGCCGCGGTGGCAGAGAGGGGGCGAGAGGCAGGCAGCTGCTTCAAGAAGGCTGACCAGCCGAAGGTAGTGTAATTGACAGGCTCACAATTTATCTTTCCTCTACTGCCTCTGGCGGGGGCAGGTATGGGCAGGTTGCGGGGTTAACTGACTAACTACTTCTTGAAGCAGCTGCCTGCCTCTCGCCTCCTCTGTGCCCCCACCGCTTGCAGACTTTGCCTCCCTGCAAAATGGCAGAGGGTTCGGCCCTTGCCGCGCCGTTCCCCGCCGAGCCCCCGCCCTCCGGCCCCCGCCAGAGGCAGTGCGGGTCCTGGCAGACCCGTCACAGCCCCCCCCTCCGGAGTACCTCCTGATAGTCCAGCATATCCGATAATCCGGTACCACCTGGGTCCCAAAGGTGCCGGATTATCGGAAGTCTACTGTACATGAAGTGAGGTGTGTACTGATTGCACACAACATTGACTCTGAGAGCCGTGCACACCCTCTGCATCCAATGAAAGTGCCAGTATGGTTCAGTGGGCATACCCTGCAAATTCTAGGTACACAAGCACAGTTAGCTAGACTACCCTATCCCATGAGACCATCTTAATTCTGACAATCTTGCAGTCCACTAAGAGGGCCACTCTTGTGGCCACTCACTTGCCTAGGTTGCCCATCATTGCTATAAGTCAATAGCAAAGGCAAAAAGAATATTATTTCGTTTGCACTGTGAATGGGTGCATAACTCTACAGAGAGATAACACATGACCCTTGCAATAAGAATTTTGCAAGCAAGGTTGAAACAATATGCATGAGACAAGAAAACAAATACTGGAGCTGGAGTGCTGGTATGATGACAAGACAGTTGCTAAGGACATCAGTGCAGGAACTCTGTGTCCTCTGAATTTTTCTTTGCTTTCCTTCTGCCTCTCTTTGTGTTGTCTGGCATATGCACATCCAGATGCTTTCAGCTGTGAAGAGGAGGATTAGGTTGTTTAGGCCTCATGAAAGAAGTTTGATTTAAGGAAACACTTGAAGGAAGAGAAGATGAAGGCCTGGTGGATAGAAGCTACTAAGGGGTTTCATGCTTTGGATGCTGTGCAGGAGGAGGCCAAGCTAATTTATCTACCTAAGGTTTTATGCCACAGTTCATTACCATGGCAACTGAGTGATGAGATGGCAATAAAAGGGATTGGTTGTTAGACTTGCTAGATGGAGGGGGTGGGGGGGTGAAGATAGGGAATGTGGAGAGTGAAATAGGGGAGGGGACTAAGTACAGTTTAGTTCTCTTTCGAGTAGTGTCCCTGTGGGTGCTCCACTCAAGTCTTGGTGCGTCCTCACACCACTGATTGGAGATTTTGCCTAGCAGTGCCTTTCCGTGCTGCACATGCACAGTCGCCATCTCGCACTATTTCATCCGTTAAGTGTGTGCGAGGCACAAGCCTCCTTCGGTTGCTTTTCTACCATCCAGAAGGCTGTCACATCAGTGCTCTCCTTGCTGTCAGAAAATAAAAAAATAGTGTAGTTTATCAGTTGTTAATAGTTTTAGTCAGTTTATAGTTAATTTTACCTAGTTCTTTATTTTATTAAAAAAAAAAAAAAGCTTCTCAGGTGTTTTTCCTCCCTACTCCATTTTTGTTCAAGTTTTGAATCCTCACATTTGTTCAACATGTGATTCATGCCGGGACTCAATGCCAGTTTCTGATGGACGTGCGTCCTGTATTAAATGCTTAGACAAAAGTCATGTAGCACAAAACTGCCCACATTGTCAAAATATGAAGGCCAGAACAAGGTAAGGAGCTTCAGGGGGTAGCTGAGTTAGTCTGTTACAGAAAAAAACAGCAAGCAAATGGTCTGGTAGCACTTTATAGACTAACAAAACATGTAGATGGTATCATGAGCTGTCGTGGGCACAGCCCACTTCTTCAGATGACCGGAGTTATGACTAGGGGATAAGAAAACTCTAAATAAATAGGAGAAGAGAAGGTGGGAGGGGGAAGAGAGAAAAAGATGCTCTGTCGCCCACCCCCCTACCTTTATACATAAAGTATCAAGAGAAAGCGTGCTAAACCTGAGTAGATAAAGATCAGTCAGTGGATAGATTGGTAAGGCAGGAAGGATACCATTCAGAAAGCTCTTAGACTGTGAAATGAGGCTGAAGAATCTCCTCTGAGAGAAATCCCTCCAACCACTGGGGGATAAGTCCCTGGAGACATGGGTGCACTCAATGCCCCGTGAAAGGGCTAGTTTATCACCTCACAGACGCTCTTAAATGCACGGGCTTCCCAGGCATGATCACTGCTCACTATGTCCCAGGTCACTTGTTTCCCGTTGCTGTCAACTTCTGGTGCCACGGAGAAGCGAAAACTGACCTCAGCTAAGAGAGCTGAGTTGGAACTGAAACAGCAAACTATCCCCTTGGCACCCACTGTTGTGATTGACCGACAGGCACCGTATAAAGCTGGACATGCCACCATTGACACCGACAGGCAACCTGGCACCAATCAAACAATCCCATTCCCGGCAGCCAGAATTAAAAGTGTGCTCCAGCACCGAAGCATGAGAAAGAGGCTAACAAGGCATGCCATGTACAAAAAGGCCCATACCCCAATGCACCATCTCCACCGGTGCAGAGAGTAGCTTCACCATGCTCTCCAACATTACCTCTAGCCTCTTTAGACAAATTACAGAAATTCTTTCTTATTCCCCGACACCATTGTCACCATGAACTGAACATGGCTGTATGCAAGGGAGTAGATTTTCGTCACAGCACTCATCCCCAACGGGATCAGTGGCTTCATGGTGCTTCCCTCGACATCAGCCCTTTCAACAGCCCCCACAACCTGCGTAGTTTAACCACCCATTAACCATCCACTGCAACAGTTTCAACCTCAGTTACCTCTTTGGGAGCCATAGCACCAATATCACCCCTGCTCCTCCTATCGCCACCACCCACGAGATACACCAGCGCATACCGTTGTACAATCTCTAGCTACCATGGCATATTCATCAACATCTCGTCCCCCTTCTTTGGCAATAACTCAGGCAGAGCCAGCAGATGATGATGAGAGTTTACCTCAATCTGATTCAGAGAGCTCTTCACTGGCCCTGCAGTCTTCTGCTTCTCCAGATTAGGCAGTTTTTCAATCATTGTCCTCTTCACCTGTAGACGACCTGAAACAATTAGTCAAATGAGTGGCTCAGTCTCAGGACATTGAACTCCAAGAAGTGCAAGACAAACAATACAAACTACTCAAAATATTCCAACCAGTTACATTCTCCAAGATAGCATTACCTATCAATGAGGCTGTCATGGAGTCATCAGATGTACTCTAGCAGACACCAGCCTCTATCCCTCCCACCAACCAGAGAGCAGATAGAAAATACTTTGTCCCGGAGATGGATTTTCTCTTCTCGCATCCCCACCCAAATTTATTGGTTGTGGACTCATCACATATCAGAACACCCTCAATACGAGTCTATACCTAAAAAAAAAAAAGAACTTTCCAATATACTCCTCCACCACCCTCCAGTTCCAAATATCAAATTACATTGCCCTTCTGGCTAACTGTGATCATGCCAATTACTCCAAATTGCAAGACTTCTTACAGGACCTTCCTGAAAACAAGTATTGCGTGCTCAGCTGGGCCGCCGCGGGGGAGGAGGGGCAGGGCGGTGATGTACACGGCCAGGGGGCAGGGCCGTGTACATCGCCGCCCTGCCCCCTTACCCTCCTGCCGTGGCGCTCAGCTGAGTGCTGCACGCTCAGTCGGGCCGCCGCAGGGGAGCCCAAACGGCCGCTTGCGCCACTGGCTCCCCCGCGGCGGCCCGGCTGAGGGGCGCAGCACTCAGCGCCACGGCGGGAGCGGAAGGGGGCACGGGGCACTGACGTACACGGCCAGGGGGCGTGGCCGTGTACGTCAGCGTTACAGACTCATAGACATTGGGCTACTATATATATGATGACAAATGGGTTCTTGAGATCATCAAATCAAGCTACACAATCCTTTTATGTCTATACTTCCTACCCAACCTCCTTCCCTCTTCAGGGACCCCTCTCATGAGGCCCTGTTACAAACAGAGGTACAAAAGCTGCTCAGCTTAGGGGCAATAGAACAGTTCCTACAGAATATTGTGGAAGAGGGTTCTATTCTAATTATTTGCTAACCGCCAAGAAAACAGGTGGGTTGGAGACCAATTTTAGATCTCAGAGAGCACAACAGGTTTGTCAGAAATAGCATATTCAGAATGGTGACTCTTGCAACTATTTTACCAGTGCTGGATAAAGAGGGCTGATTCTTAGCCCTTGACCTTCAAAATGCATATTTTCATATAACCATATATCCTGCCCACAAGAGATTTCTCAGGTTCATGGTAGGACAAGAACACTACTAATACGGAGTTAGTCCTTTTGGTCTCATGGCGCCTCGAGTATTTTCCAAGACTTTAGCTGAGGTCTCAGCCTTCCTCAGGAGTCGGGGCATTACTATTTTTCCCTACCTTGATGACTGCCTAATCAAAGGGCCCATAGGTCAGCAAATAATAACCATGACAAAAACTACCGGACATTGCTTCTCTCAACTGGGCCTCCTTATAAATATCCAGAAATCTACCTTAAAACATACTTTCATAACCAGGAGAGCCGACGAGCACCTGGGGACTAAGGGGGGGTTAACTCTATCCGTAGCCAGGTATCTGGTCAGCCAATAACAATGCAGGTAGGAATTTCAAACTGAGACAAAGGAGTCTTTATCTTTCCCTCCTTTGTTTGAAAAGCAGTTTATTCCAGGTATTAAGATGGAATACACTTCTCTCTCCAAGAATGGGCTTCTTACAATGTGTAAGTAAGGAAGGAAAAGTTTAGCTAGTCCATCAGGTTTTGTTGTTTTCCTTGTTTGGGAATTTGGAACTAATGTCTGAGCTGATTTAATGTTTGGTCTTTCTTTGTAACTAAGTTTTAACCCAGGGGGTTCTCTGAGAATTTTTATTAATTGGTGGCTTAAAATCTAGCCATTTTACTATGCTTGCAACTGTAGTTTTGTTTTGATAATAAAAGTTTGTTTTCTTTTTTTTAATTAACTGGTTGATTTAATTAACTGGTTGATTTTTTGTGTCCTAAAGGTCTGTCTGTTTTTCCCAACTCCAAGCAAAACGGAGGTTGGGGCACGGGAGAGATTTACCTTAGGGAGGAGGTTTCTCAAGTGATCTCTTCTTTGTTTTTTTTTTTGTTTTTTTTATTACTTGGGTGGTAGCAGCGGATTTCCCAAAATCGGGGTATTAGGATTTGGGGGGCAAGTTTTTGTAGCAAAGCCTGTAAAGACAAGGTTTTGGGGTGCTCTTGTGGGCCCCCACTTATTCATTTTTCGGGCCAGAGTGGGGAACAGCCTTGACACCTACCCATTGGGGCATTCCTAGATGCAGTGACAGCCAAAGCCTGCCTCCAACTACAACGATTCCAAACGTTATGCGACCTTATCAGGGGAGTCAAACATGCTCCCTTCACCACAGCACGCACATGTCTTCAAATTCTGGGGCACATGGCAGCCACAACTTTCATCATCCTATTCGCGAGACTACATATGCGCTGCCTACAGTCCTGGTTCACGACAGTCTACGTTCCCAACTGACACAGTCTTGCAAAGTCTTTCACTCCCACCAGTAGTCCTACAATCTCTCAACTGGTGGACCTCTCCAAGCAATCTTCTAGCTGGCGTACCTTTCCATTGCCCAGACTGATTAGTAGTGATCACAACCGATGCATCACTTCTGGGCTGGGGCGCCTACTGTGGCATGAGAATGGTACAGAGCAGATGATCTTAACTCAAGATGCACCTTCATATCCGGGAACTCAGGGCCATCCACAGACCATGTGCTCACTTCCTTCCCCTTATAAAGGGCAGAACCACTCGTGTCCTCTTGGACAATACTCCCTTTATGTTCTACATCAGTTGACAGGAGGATGCCCGATCCCACTCACTATGTGCAGAGGTAATCAGATTTTGGAACTTGTGCCACAAGAACCAGATAATCCCAACTGCCACTTACATACCAGGCCAAGAGAATACCAGGGCTGACAAACTGAGCAGACACTTCTCCAAACAACACAAATGGGAACTCGACCTCAATGTTCTCCTCCCAATTTTCCGACAATGGGGATTCTCAATCATAGATCTGTTTGCCACAGCAACCAACCTCAAATGCCACCGATTCTGTTCCTAAGCAGATCAGGACAAGCGATCAGAGGGAGACACCGTCACCATTTGCTGGACCGCTCCCCTACTCTGTGCTTTGCCACTGATTCCCTTACTCTCCAGAGCAGTGTTTCTCAATCTTTTTTTATAAATAAGTACCCCTAGTACCTACAGTTTTCAGACACACAACATTTTTTTCTACCATTGCATCCACATTCGTTTAACCAACTTAATCATAGCTGGGTGGGTAATGAAATTTTTGGGTGTAAAAAGTACAAAAATAATAAAGTGCTGTAAAATTTAAAACAAAAATTCCGTTTTCTCTAAATTTCAGTTGTGTTGATGTACCTTCCAGACTTCTCTCGAGTACTCGTACCACTGGTTGAGAATCACTGCTCCACAGTAATCAACAAGATCTGCTCAGACAGGGCTGCAGTAATTCTGATTGCGCCCTACTGGCTGAGACAACCTTGGTTCCCTTATCTACATCACCTATCAGTAAGTCAACCAATTTGTCTCCCCATGAGTCCCCACTTACTAACTCAACACTAGGGCAAGACCCACCACCTGAACATCAAAACCCCGAAACTCACAGCATGGCTTCTCCATGGTTCCAAAATGAAGAACTTACCAGCTCCCAAGAGAGTTAAGCAGATCCTACTGAATAGTCGACATTCCTCCACAAGATGCACCTACCAAAACAAATGGAAACACTTTCAGGCATGGTGTAGGATTCGTCAATTACAACCAAACACCGCTCCCATACCTACTGTACTTAAGTATTTGATGGACCTCAGTGATGGAGGCCTCTTCATCAGCTTGATTTGCGTCCATCTCTCTGCTATCACAGCTTTCCCCGAACCAGTTGACGATCTCTCACTCACTCTTTGCACACCCCATGACAAAGCGCTTAACAGGCTTGTGGAAAACACGTCCAAATGTATACCCTCCTGTACCATCTTGGGACCCAAATCTCATACTTGACACACTTACTAGGCCACCCTTTGAACCACTAGCCACGGCCGCACCACAATACTTATCCATGAAAGTGGCTTTCATAGTGGCAATAACATCTGCAAGATGAGTGGGCAAAATTGCAGCCCTCCTGGCTCACCCACCTTTACTAAGGATAAGGTCATGCTTAGGCCTCATCCTAAGTTCCTCCCCAAAGTTATATCAGACTTCCACCTGAATGAACCCAAATACTTACGCATGTACTTTCCTAAACTTCACACCTCTCCGAGAGAATCATTGTTGAACACCCTAGATGCCAGACGAGCCCCTGCGTTCTACTTAGAGAGAACCAAAGAGACCAGGAAATCAGACAGACTCTTGATCTCTTTGTCCTGTCCCCTCAAGGGAACATCCGTCTCTGCGCAACACGTTTCCAAGTTGATTGCAAGCTGCATAGACACAGCTTACCAGCTTTATGGAAAAAAACCACCACAGATTATTAGGGCACACTCCACACGTGCAATGACCACATCAACTGCTTTTCTACATAATGTGCCACAAGTGGACATTTGTAGAGCAGCAACATTGTCTTCCTATCATACTTTCTCACAACATTATGCTCTATTGAAAGGATCCATTCCTGCCACCACTCTAGCAGACACAGTCCTTGCTTCTTTACATAAATTACTCCAGCACCCAGCACCGTATGTCACCTGAGTGAAGGACCCACAGGGACACCACTCAAAAGAGAAGAAGAAGTTACTCACCCAGTGCAGTAATGATGGTTCTTCGAGATGCGTGTCCCTGTGGGTGCTCCATTATCTTCCATTCCTTCTTTCTACATGGAGTCCTTTATCAGCTTTCCGGTAGAAAAGGAACAGGGGAGGCTTGCGCCATGCACACATCTAATGGATGAAAACAGTGTGAGATGGTGACTGCATGTGCAGCGCAGGAAGGCACTGCTAGGCAAAATCTCCAATCAGCGGTGCAAGGACGCACCGAGACCTGAGTGGAGCACCCACAGGGACACACATCTTGAAGAACTATCGTTACTGCACAGGGTGAGTAACTTCATCCTTGAAGCCAAGGGTGAGGAGCTTAAATCTGATGAAGAAGGAATTGGAAAAGGGCAAGAATAAAATCCAGGAGGCCTGCTTTACCCAGTGGGAGAGAATCTTCCCATGTCTGGTTTGGAAATAAGCCACCAGCATAGCAGTAATAGTAGCTTCTTGAATATGTGTATCAGTTCCTTTGGCCCCTTCTCACCAGAAACTATCAAATGGAGCTTTCTGTTTGGGAACCATCTTAGCTAGAGTCATTTCCCCAAAGCAGTTAATAACTCACTTCTTACCAATCCTCTTCTTTCTTCCTCTGATCCCCAAGAGGCAAGGCTGTATGAGAACTTGGGGCCAGCAGCTGTAGAACTGGCCTGTACCATGTGGTGGTTGAGCTGATCTGTTAAAGCTATTGCCATTTTGTAAGGCATCCACCATTCAAAGTACAATCATCTTTGGACTCTGAGTCGACTTTCCCTTTTTTAATGCTTTAAACAGGGTTATGCGTTTAGCAGTTATTTATTTAGGCATTCTCCATGGCTTTTGAAAAGCCTCTCTAAAGAGAAATTCTGGTATTGGGGTTAATTTTTGTTTGTTTATTTTGAAAGAAAGAGGAGAAAGTGATGCAAAGAGTGTCAGACCTAACACATTCCATCTGAGCTGGCATGCAGATAAAGTGTGGGTTTCATTCAAGACACACTGTGCTATCCACAGAACTCCCTCACACCTGGTATTAAATCAGCAAAAAGCCTTCCACCTTCTGTTGCTGGGAATTATGCTCTTTAGAGCTCAGTTCGACAGTTGTTATTGCAATTTTGTGGTGCTCTTTTGATTTACAGCTGCTTTTACGACCATTGAGACAGCCACAAATCGAGGAAATCTCATAAAACAGAGAGTAAACGTCTCCTTCGCAGCCCAGGCAGAGTTTTGGCATCCGCACTTATTCCATAGAGCAGGATGTGTAAACAATATTGTGTCCCCTGAGTGGCTGATATCAGTACAGTTAAGTGGTAACAGCTTGAAAAATGCATTTCTCATATATTAGTGGTAAAACTCAAAATGGGCCCCCAGGCTAAAGTAAATTGGTGACATTTTGCAGCAGAAGGGGAAAACAAATAAGGACAGGAATTGGAAATGTGGAGCCCCAGCTTTGAAAGCAACGGGACGAGAGCCAAAGTTGGTTTTATCTGCATTATTACAGTACAAAAATAAATGGATCCACCACACTTGTTGTAAAGCATGCCTAATTGGAGAAGACAGATTAGATATGTCTGCCTTAAAGAGAAAGAGAAAAAGTCCCCTCCCACCAATCCTCCAAAAGATGAAGTCAAGAAATTCCATATTTAATCAAATTACAATGGGCAGTACCTTCCCAGTTTTTGTTATTTAGCACATTGAGAACTGTACTGTGTCTTTGTCCTCCTCCTTAGCACTGCTATGCATTGTACTTCACTCAGGGCTTATCTAGACTACGCTAGAGTGTCGAAAGAGGATATGCAAATTCCGCATGAATTTGCATATCTTCCTCCAATCTCACTTTCGAAAGCAGACCTTTCGAAAGTGAAAGTAGTGTTTGAGGAAAAGCGGCTTTTCAACAAAGAGGGCATGTCTAAACTACTTTCACTTTCTCTAATTCAGACTCATAAGCCAGGTTTACACTAGCAGAAGGCCAAATTAAGATACTCAACTCCATCTACGTAGCTGAAGTGTATCTTAAGTTGTGTTTTAGCGCCATCCACACAGTGGGAGGTGGATGGGAGTAAATGCTCCCAGCAGCTTCCCATGAGGAGTAGAAGTACTGGTGCTGATGGGGGCATCCTCTTAGATTTAGTGGGTCTTTACTAGAACTGCTAAATTGAACCCCGAAAGAGAGTCTGTACACCTTCACATTTCCCTACATCGTTTTGATATGTAGGGAAATACTGTACATTCTTTAGCCTTTGATCATCTTTTTTGTCTTTTCTAGTAGGTTTCTAATTCCAGTCCTGTCCCTGTAATATCCAAGTGCCTCTAGTGGCCAGGATCTTTGTGTTTGAACTGCAGTCTTATTGGTTCCAGGGTATTAACAAGACAAGGCGGCGGGTAAAGTAATAAATAACAAATAGTCTAGCATAGTGTTTTCCAATTTTATTTGGCCACGGAACCCGTTTAAACTCAAAGCAATTTTGCAGAACCCCTAATAAAAGTCTAATATATGGAGCTGAAAAAGTAGACCACAAATAAGTAAGGATAATAATAAACAAATGCTAAACAAGGTCATGAGATCAACATTTAGTTTAATTGCACATATTTAAAAGCAAAAATCACATAATATTAATTATTATTTTTTTTTAATCATAAAATGTTATTATAATGGAATTTTCTCGCTGAACTCTTATTTTCACTTCATGGAACGCTGGGGTCCCGTGGAAAAGCATTTAGGAATCACTGGTCTAGCAGCACCTTAAAGACTAACAAAACACGTAGATGAACTTTCGTGGGTACAACCCACTTCTTTAGATGGGTAAAGTAATGTGTTTTATTGGATCAGCTTCTGTTGGTGAAAGAGACTGCGTCATTTAAATCAAGGGCCTCTTCAAGAGTAGAGACTGGGTAACATAAAAGCAAGTGAAATGTCTGTTCCTTATTGACATGCATGGTAGATAATAAGATTATATAGCTATCATATAAATACCTGAAAGAGACTGATTCTTCTATTTTACCATGTTTCAAAATTAAAACATACGTCTGGTTTACATATTGCATAGTTTCTGCTATGTTCACATATAGAGCCAGTGTTATCTGATAGGTGTGACTGGAGGTAGCAGCTGATGTGTGGCTTAGCTTAATTACTCAACGGTCTGCAGAACACCAAGCATGGTGATCCTTGAAATAGGGATGTTAAGAAACGAGTAATCAGCAAATCATGTAGTTGATAGAATTTCTATGGAGTACACGATTAGTCGATAGGGTTGGAAGCCTCCGGGAGCTACCCCCTGCTGTGGCTCTGCAGTTTAAATGTAGTAAGAGCCGGGAGTGCAGGCTGGCTCAGTCCCAGCTCAGTCTGGTAGCCCCTTTCTGCCGCCAGCTCTATGGGCAGTGAAATACACTGGGCAGGCCTGGCAAAGGGCAGCTCGTGGTAGGTTTGATTTGGGATGCGGCTTCCCAACTCATCTCATTTAATGCTCCCCCTGCCTTCCCATCCAGATCCTGGGGTGTGGGGGATGGGGCAAACCATAGCAAGTGCTACCAGCCGTGCCCATCCCATAGGCAGGAGGGGAATCCAAAGGGCTACGGCATCCCCGGGCAGGCTGGCTGAGCTCCGGAAAAGCCATGCTGGGTCAGTGAAGGGCGCTTGACCTGACTATTCGTGCCTCCAGCCTTGCAGAGTGAACTGCTTAAGCCATTTCAAGGGGGCGGCCCTCCCTGGCTGCCCAACATGCTAGGCAACGGCACCCAGGCATTGCGGAAGTCGGGAATCACAGGGCTCAAGCAGGCAGAGAGTGGAGGCTGGACCACAACCCAAGCAGTGTGTGCACCCACGAGAGCCCTGCTCAGCTGCTCGCCCTGCTCTGCTCTTTCGGGCTGGATCTCAACTCCTAGCCTGAGCTCGCCTGGTTACTGCGCTCCACACACCCGGGCTTCAGTTCTCAACTCCTTGTCCAGACCCGGCCCCTTCCCTGCCTGCTGGGGAGCAGAGCCAGCCCAGCACATGGGATGGGCAGAGAGCAAAGCCACGACTGAGCCACCCCTAGAGCAGCTGGCTTGTCCTGGGTCCTTAGCAAGCAGGGGGGAATGCAAGTAGAGTAATCAAGTACTCAACTGACTACCCAAGAAGCCTAGGCTTATCATGTAGTTGAGCGAAACTATTAGAGATCCGTACACACCTTGCTTCTTACTATGGCAGTGCTTTAGTTGCCTTGCAGAGAGAGCTCTAGAGAAGAGAAACTGACTTCTTTTGCATGTACTAATATTCACAGTTCTCTTACCTTTCCACTTCCAGTTAGCTTAATGCATTACATATAAACCTTGATTCCTGGAGTAATCTGTAGCAACCTAACAAGGCTGGTTCACCAAAGGTCTGCATGTGGGATCAAGATGCTGAGAAGAAAGTTGCACCTACTCTTTATTTTATATATAAATATAAACATATTTCTCTACAATATACAGTCCTTATTTTCTTTTTGTTTTGCTTTACTTCCTCCTGTGTTTGAAAATGACTAGCCTTGCGGTTCAAAATGGCCACGAGACCTAAGGCATTTTGCTCTTACAGATCCTCACAACAAGATGAAGGAGATTGCTCATGAAAATCATCCTATTAGTATTAAATCTGCAGGAGTCTACTCTGCTGAAAGACATTTCTCATCCAGAGATTACTTGAGTTGTTATTGGTTTGTTTAATAAAAAGGATGCAGGAAAGAGGGGACTTGAGGTGTTGCTACTTCTCACAATTTCACCATGATTTGTGATATTGTTTTGTGTTTTTCGTAAAACACAAAGTCATGTTAGAGGAGTCATGTTACTTCATGAGAATCTCAGCCCATTTTTTAAATGCAGGTTCCTAGCCCTCATGGTTTTAGAGAAAAGCTCGAAAATGTACCCCTGAAAGGCTCAAAACACTGAGGAAAATAAAGGGAAATTGAACCCAATGTTTTCTTTTTTAAATCTCATGATTTTTCAAACCAGTCTCATGATTTGTGGGAACCTGGTTGGTGATTTTAGAATGTTGGAAATGTTCAGACATGGAGCTGAGGGCTACTGAAGGTACTTCCGGTAACTTTGATGTAAAGCAGTGTTTCCCAATTGGTGCTCCGGGGAACCCTGGGGATCCGCGAAGTGAAAGCAAGGATTCCACGAAGAGCCGGCACTCCCCGGCCCCCTGTTAAAGAGACAGAGCCATGGTGAGGGCTTTTTGGGGGGGGCTCAACTTAACACGGCAGGGGCCTTTTTTTTTTAAGGCAACTCTAGGGGTTCTGTAGCCAAATAAAATTGGGAAACACTGATGTAAAGAAAGAAAAGACATGTAACCAATGGCCACTTAGAATAATCAAATCTGCCTCTGCACCCAGCTCTCTGTGAGGGCACAACAGGTGAAGTGCTCAGAATGGGTAGGGCCAGCACTACTCTAGTATGATTTATGGTGCCATTGTTTGCCTATTGTAATAAGAACCTTTTCTACGTGCTCTGTAGGTGGGATTGGGAACTTTCTAGTAAACCTCTTAACTAGAAGTGTTTAAAAGTTGCTAAAGTGAAAAGAAGGAAAAATTACGTGTGCTGTAAATCTACCTCAGTGACTCTCATAGGGCAGTTCCTGGTTGCAGGTACTGCTAGCAGCTCCAAGAGCCAGAAAAGAACACAGTGGGCATTCACCCCAGCACTCTGGACAGACCTTTATAAATATGTATCCATCGTGCTTGGCAAGGGGACCGAGTGTATGCCCAGAACATAGCTTCCAGAACTGTTTCACTTCCAAGAATGAGTTGTGTATGTATAAAGTGCTGACTGAGAGCTGTATTCTCTTCACACTTTGCCAAATATAAAATATGGAATTCATGGGTGAACACCAAAGGAAAATGAGTTCTGTCTGTTTAGCTTCAAACCTTGCAAAGCGGGACTTGAGCATCTTTTTGAAGCATCTGTATTTGAAAATTGGGCCACTAGATTTTAATTATAGGGATGGGTCTGAGTATTGACTGACTTTTTACCTCTAGCGTGGGCCAAATCAAAACCTGAATCTGAACACCCCAGATTTGAGGGAAAGTTTAGCTATGGGCCTATCTCCGTTCAGAAACCTCAAGTGTATCAAAAGGAAAACACAAGATCAGATCACCCTCTTAAGTGTTATCATATTTTTCCACAGGAGGATTGTCTGGGACATGCTCCTAGTTTCTAGAAACCCACTCAGCATTCTGCAAGATTGGGCGAACTTTTTGTGACCAAACTGAATTATTTTCTGTACACAAGTGGAGCCTCTCTCCCCCACTGCCTTTAAATGCCCCTTCCTTCCGTTGGTTTGAATAGCTGTGAAAAGAGTGGACTCCAGAAAGAATAGTGCTTTTGTTACGTGTTTAACATAGTAAATGTTTATTGTCCTCTGGAGCAAAAGAGCAATAGGCTAAATTATAGCCTAGGGAGGAAAGCTAGAATCATGAGGTATAGGCTGTTAATTATCGTTTTTTAGCTGTCATAATGTACTGACGTTTGCCTCCAGTCTCTCCCCCAACCCCAGCCATTGCCTCCACCATTACTACCTCTAAAATATCTGCTTCCCTTACTGTTGCATCTTCCTTCTCTTCCTCCTCCTGCTCTTTCATTTGTAAAGCATCTCTGGCCTCCTGAGAGATTTGTGACTACTCTCCCAGCAGCCGCTTAACATGATAAAGGCCCTCAGACTGCCTCTCTCTGATTAATCAGCCCTTGTGCAGCCTCGATAGGGTGTTAATTTGTAAACTCGGTGGACAGGCAGCCGTGATAAGCCTCAACAGCTGTTGTGCGTCTGCCATGGGGGATGGGTAGGTGAGGCTAAAGCCCTGGAATACAGCCAAGAAATATTTAGGAGCAGTGAATGAGAAACAACAACAACAACAAAAAGAGCCTTTTGCAAAGAAACTCCTTTTGGGATAATATGGATAATATAGCTGGTTTCAGTAGCAGTGGACAAGAGCCTTTCCCTTTATAAACTCCATGACCTTCAAGAATAGGACAGATAACAATCAGATCTCGCAAATGTAAAGGACAGTGAAGTTTGTGCCAGTATTGTATATGTCGAAGGTAGGAACTTGTTCCATACACTGTGATACTGGCCAGTAGAACTACACAAACCCTTTTATGTATCACAAAAATTCCACTAACAATTTTTACTGCATTTAGCCTGATTCTTTAGACAGGGATTGAATGCTAAGTCAGTGTGAGCGTTTTCAGCAAGAAGTGTAACTAGAGAAGTTATTTCCCTTTATTCGGCACTGGTGAGGCCACATCAGGAGTATTGTATCTAGTTCTTAGGCCGTCCCCCCCCCCCCCACTATAGAAAAGATGTGGACGCATTGTAGAGAGTCCAGCGGAGGGCAACCAAAATGATTAGGGGGCTGGAGCACATGACCTAATGTGAGAAGCTGAGGGATTTGGGTTTAGTTAGTCTGTAGAAGAGAAGAGTGAGGGGGGATTTGATAGCAGCCTTCAACTTCCTGAAAAGAGGTTCCAAAGAAGATGGAGAGAGACTGTTCACAGTAGTGACAGATGGCAGAACAAGGAGCAATGGTCTCAAGTTCCAGTGGGGGAGGTCTAGGTTGGATATTAGGAAAAACTATTTCACTAGGAGGGTGGTGAAGCACTGGAATGGGTTACCTAGGGAGGTGGTGGAATCTCCATCCCTAGAGGTTTTCAAGTCCCAACTTGACAAAGCCCTGGCTGGGATGATTTAGTTGAGATTGGTCCTGCTTTGGGCAGGGGGCTGGACTTGATGATCTCCTGAGGTCTCTTCCAGCCCTAGCATTCTATGATTCTATGCAAAATATATGGAAGGGGGTACCAATACGTAAGGTTGCATGTTCCTAAAATAAAATGTATGTGTGAGTGCTAGGGTTTCCAGATGTCCTTTTTTAGTTCAGAACACCTGGTTGGAAAGGATGGAAAGGAGTTCTGGTGGCTTCTGTCATCATCACTGAGCAGGCCATTAAATGTTCAGTTGATGGCACAATGGGCGAAGGCAGGCTCCTTGCCTGCCCTGGCTCTGTATGGTTTCCGGAAATGGCTGGCGTTTCCAGTTCCTAGGTGCAGAGATGGCCACAGGAGCTCCAAGCACTGCCCAACTGTTAATGCCAACTCTGCAGTTCCCACTGGCCAGGAACTGGAGCCAATGGGAGCTGTGGGGGTGGTGCCTGTTGGGGCGGGCAGTGCACATAGTTCTCCAGCCCCTCTGCCTAGGCAGGGGGACATGTTACCACTTCTGGGAGCCACCTGAGGTAACTGCTGTCAGGCTGAAGCTTGCACCCCAAACCTCGTCCTACACTCCAACTCTCTGCCTCAGGTGAGAACTCTCTCTCACAACCTAACTCCATCTCTCATCCCACACCCTTTTTCCAGTCCCAAGCAATCAGGCTGAAGCCTACACCCTTAACCCATTCCTCCATCCCAGCCCTCTGCCTCAAATCAGATCCCCCTCCTACAGCCTAACTCAGTCTAGCACCCCACACCCTTTCCCTCAGCCTTGAACTCTCTTCTGCATCCCAAACTCCTCATCCCCAGCCTCACCTGAGAGTCCTCAACCTCTGTCCCCATCCTGCAGCCCAACCCCCGGCCCCAATCTGGTGAAAGTGAGCAGGGTGGGGGAGAGCAAGCAATAGAGGCAGGGGGATGGAATAAGTGAGGGATGGGACCCCATAGATGGGATAGGAGCAGGGCTTCAGGGAAGGGGACAGGACATGGGTTTTTGGTTTTGTGTGATTAGAAAGTTGGCAACCTGAGTGCACATATATGAAATATATGAGTATGTGTCCAGGCTATATACGAATTAGGGATGTGAAAGGTTAACTGGGAATCATCACCCTAAATGGGTAATATTTACTGGTTGTGGTTAATTGGTACCCAGTGGGGCTGGAGCAGGTCCCTGTCTGCCATAGACTGGAGGCTGCTCCAGCACTGCAGTGGAAGCAGCCCCTGTTCGTGGCAGGCACCCTGGGCCCACTGTGGCATCTGGGGCAGCCTCTGTCCTTGGGGAGCCCCGGCCCACTGCAGACAGGTAAGGGCTGGGAGGTGGCGGGAGCCCCAGTCCCATAACAGGGGCTGGGAGCCAGCAGCCAGTTCCAGCGATGGGCTGGAGACAGGATCCCTGCAGGCTGGGGTGTGCGCCAGTGTAGATCCCACGTTAGTCAGTTAACCTGTTAAATGTTAAGCCAACCTAGCATTTAACCCAGGGCTAGGCAATAATTTTTGACCAGAGGCCACTTCAGAAATTTCTGAAGTGGACCCGGGCTGCCCCAAAAGGGGCAGGGCCTCAGGCGATCAGGACACTTCCATGCTTCCCCAAAGACTCTGATTGGACTGGGGGTGGTGGGAGCAGCAGGGCATCCACGGGCCGCATCAACTCGCTTGGTGGGCCGCATCCGGCCCCTGGAGGCCTTTTTGCCCACCCCTGGTTTAACTGGTTAACTAGGATTTTACATCCCTAGCACAAACCATGTTATGGTAACTTTTCCTCTTGTTTCAGCTCAAAAGCCATTCAGAACCATGCAGTGTTGCAGCAATCTCTGAAAGAGCAAGGCACCATCTTACCATGTATTTTAAAATAACTAGACAAATTGGAGACAGTCAGGGACAAAATGAGAAGCACTTACTCTGTTTATGTAGCTAGGGTCATTATATAAAAATAAAATGAATATATGTTAAATCAATGGGAATGTTTGAATGTAATCAAGAATATTTTCTTAAAAATTAAGGGGGAATATTTATTGAATTTGTATCAGTGCCTTAGTTCAGCTGCATCCTAATAACTCTTCCGTTGTTGACCTCACTGATAATATTCCCATTATCTGAGGACAGAGGACAACATGCTCACTTCAAAAAAGTTATTTTGGCCTTGGAAAGGGTTCAGAAAAGGGCAACTAAAATGATTAGGGGATTTGGAACGGGTCCCATATGAAGAGAGGTTAAAGCGACTGGGACTTTTCAGTTTAGAAAAAAGGAGACTGAGGGGGGGGATATGATAGAGGTATATAAAATCATGAGTGGTGTGGAGAGGGCAGATAAAGAACAGTTATTTATTAGTTCCCATAATAGAAGAAGTAGAGGACACCAAATGAAATTAATGGGTAGCAGGTTTAAAACTAATAAAAGAAAGTTCTTCTTCACACAGCGTGTAGTCAACCTGTGGAACTCCTTGCCAGAGGAGGCTGTGAAGACTAGGACTATAACAGAGTTTAAAGAGAAGCTAGATAATTTCATGGAGGTTAGGTTCATAAAAGGCTATTAGCCAGGGGGATAGAAATGGTGTCCCTGGCCTCTGTTTGTCAGAGGCTGGAGAAGGATGGCAGGAGACAAATCGCTTGATCATTGTCTTCGGTCCACCCTCTCTGGGGCACCTGGTGCTGGCCACTGTCGGCAGACAGGCTACTGGGCTAGATGGACCTTTGGTCTGACCCAGTACGGCCGTTCTTATGTGACAGCTCACAGAAGCTGTTCCTTCATTGTCTGCCAATGCAGATTGTTACTCGGAGTGTTTTGAATTATAGTTGTTCTCAGACAGTGATCTTTATATGAAAGCACATGTCTTGAAAAATCCTCTTAGCCTCTGGAATGTGATTTGCAGCAGTTTGTGTTGCTGAAGATTCCACGTGGGATTTGGGTGACCCATAATTGGTTAAAAGAGAAAATAAAATTAAGGCTGCCCTTACAACGATGGCAGGAGGTACATGCTTGAATTGTTTGGCTGTGCTGATCTGGTCCTTTCTCCCCTTCTCCGTCCCACCCATTTTTCCCTTGGTTGCCAAGTCCTGTCTGGCAGGCCATTGCAATGATAAATGCAGATAGCTGGCAAGGACCTCACAAGGAGTTTATTCTAGTGTGCCAAGCCTTGCTTGGCATTCCCCATTGGTGCCAGCATTTGCATTCTTACTCAGTTTAATGGAAAGCAGGACATGAGGTGTGAATTTATGTAAGTATCCTTCCAGAAGAGCTGGGATAATGAGAGGCCAACCAGCCCTGGGAGCAGCAGAGTAATTTGGCGGTTTCCTAAGAACGGTCTGTTACCTGTCATTTTCAAGACATTTCCATTGCTCCTTTCCATGATGAGGCCTTTGAATTATAAGAAATTTTAGGAAAAATGAGGCGTCCTCTAAGAAATTTTAGGCAATTCTAGAGAAAATACTTTTCATTCCTTTGATTTAACACAAATAAAAACTGTCCTCCAGCCAGATGATGATCAGGCTGGAGAGTTGCAAGTAGTAATGGCAATAATGCAAACCAGTGTAGTAATGCGTTATACAATGTTCCCAATCTTTTCCAGTTATAGACAAGTTTCCTCCTACATTTTGTAATGAAAACTGAAGCGATAGCCAACTCTATGGCTATGTATCAACATGGGGAAGGGGGCAAGACGGGCATGCAATTTGCTGTATTCAGCAAATACAAGCTGAATATCAAAAACCTTCCTGACAATGAGCTCTTATCATGGAGTACAGTGGGATGAGATGAGAAAATCCCATATTTTCAGATGTTTCACAGTAGGTTGGGCAAAAAAAAAACCAACCAACACTGGGAAAATGCACCATAAGGAATAGTTCTTCACTGTCTGTGGGATGGATTAGCTGACCTTAAGATAGTGAGTCTTTTCCATCACTAACGTACAGGAGGACATAGCCTGGTCTAATGAGAAGTCCAGAAGACTCTCTAGACCAATGTTGTCCAGAGACAAAGCTGGTGCTCTTAGCTTCTGGGAGGGAATTCAGAATAGAGACCAAAATAAAGCCAGGTGTAATCTTATCATTTATCACAATTTAAAATAATCTTCTACTAGAAAGAGTTGAAAGAAAAAGGAAAGCAATTTATCTTTCACCTCCTGAACTTCTTGCTTTTCCAATGGTTAGCTGGCATGTCCTTTTGCATGGAAGATGTGAAAGAACCAGCGGATGGTTACATGATAAGGAAAAGAGAAATGTAAACCTATGATGAGCCTCTTGAGCACTTTTAGAGGTAATGTCAGTGAGCAGAGTACCGAGACAAGTGAGAATATTACCTAATATGTAGTTTCATTTGAAGTAACTAATGACACACAGGCTAAAACTTAAGAGAATTTTCTTGGCTGTGTTTAAGGACAGCTGGGGATGTGCCTTTCTGATCATTGTCTCTGAGAACAGATGAAGGGGCCTTCAACAGCTGTAGGATGAGGCCCCGTGAACTTTATGACCTTTTTTAAAAATTTGCTTTTATTGTCCAGAGACAAAATTAGTGCTGTAGAGCAAGGTTGGGGAGAAAAAGGAGTCTGGTCTCTTCCTCTGGGAAACAGCAGTTGCTGGGAGAAAGCTGAATCACAAAGCATGGCTCATGGAATAGGAAAGAGAAATAGTGGGCAGTAGACACTCAGGAGGTGGGTGGAGGTGCGAGGGCCGGGGGATGGCAGAAGGAGGCAGGGAGGGAAGAGAAGCTAACAGATTTCTGCCCTTAGGCAGACATGCTTGTAAGTCAGGTATCCTGATGCTTCCAGAGCATCATGACAGCAAAGACTTCACTTCTAGCATGGAAAGGAAAGTACATGTATGTGACAAACAGAAAGATCTGAGCAGTATGTATTGTATTATTACAGTCACTCTTTAATCCAAAATAATTTAGCTTCTTTCAGTATGATTCTAAAGTGGTGGGGAAAATGCTCTGGATTAAAAATGTTGTTAGTTTGTTATTTTTCTGTACAGTACACTATTCTGTTTCCAAGAGAGTAGGGTGAAAAAATAGCCATAAATATAGGACCTAACTTAAAAATTATGGGCTTGATTCATTATTGTCCTGCAGCATATGCACACACATGTATGTAATGCAACTGGGTGTAAAATGTTACCTTTATTGATCAGGCAGTGCTTCATGTCCACTTTGCACTGGTATGCATGACTGCACACAGAGCAGTGCAACAATAAACTGGATCAAGTGTCCTGTGGTTTCAGGCTCCTTGCAGCCTTACTGCAGCTGACTCTACTCCCAGAATTGTGCCAACATTGAGGATGCTGGGACAAGTACCAAAAAGTTAAATCCAAGAAAATCCAAGTTAACTCAGGTTCTGGGGAGGGATGTGAGAGGTTAACCAGTAAGCAGCACCCTTAACGGGTGATGATTACCAGTTCTGGTTAACCAGTGGAGCTGGAGCAGCTCTCCACCCACCATGGGCAGGAGGCTGCTCCAGCCCCGCAGGGCACACTGCAGACAGGGACTGCTCCTACATTTAACCAGTTAACCAATTATACAAGATTTTACATCCTTAATTTTAGGGCTACAGAGCATTAAAAAATTTCAATTAGAAAAGGGGAGGGTATGATGCCTTATTGAATAAAAGAAAGATGTGCTGTCAAATACCTTTTTCCATGACAGAAATATTCCTGCATTCACACACAACTTCTGTCAATTAACTTGACTTTGGGGTTTGCCTGACATCTGGCACTAACAGAATATAGTCCAAGAAGCCCACTTCACTCAGGCACAAGCCTCCTCCATGGCCTTTGAGGCTCAGGTCCCTATCTTGGATATCTGTAGGACAGCCACATGATCTTCGGTCCATACCTTCGCCAACCACAATTCACTAGCTCATCAGGCTAGGGAGGATGCAGCTCTTGGTAGGGCTGTCCTTTGCTCAGTGGAAGGTTAAAACTCCAACCCCGCCTCTTGGGTTCCTGCTTTGAAGTCACCTACATGGAATGGACATGAGCAATCACTCAAAGAAAAAATGGTTACTTACCTTCGTAACTGTTGTTCTTCGAGATGTGTTGCTCAGGTCCATTCCAAATTCTGTCCACCTCCCCTTCTTCAGAGTAGTCCGGTAAGAAAGAACCCAGGGGGTTGAGAGCCAGCAATTATATTAGCTAATATAACTGTGCCACTCCAGGGGGCTCCTTTGCTGGTCCAACGAGTACTGCTAAAGGAAAAACTTGCGATGACGCATGCACACCTACATGGAATGGTCATGAGCAACACATCTCAAAGAACAACAGTTACGAGGGTAAGTTATCGTTCTGTTTCAGAAGTGCCCCATACACAATGTCTCTCAGTATTTAGGTGCCCACATGAGAGTTATTGAGTGCTGAGCCTTTTTGAAAATCTAGATAATAAATTCTATGTGAAGGTCACATGGGTTTGGTGTCTTCACAGTCCAAGGATGATCAAAAAGCAAAATGCTGCTGGAATAGGGATGTTAAATATGGGTTAATTGAATAGTCGAGTAACCTAATGAATTCTTATCGGTTACTCGACTATTCTATAGAACCCAGGGCGGGGTCAGCAGCCAGTTAATAAACCAGCTCCCCTTGCGGACTGGCTTCCTGTCATCCCGTGCTGCTGCCTCTGTTACAGAGGTAATAGCACAGGGTGGCAGCAGCCCTTGTCTGGGGCAGGGGGGGTGAGAGCTCCTGGACCCAGCAAGAGCCAGAATTGAGCAAGGCTGCCTGCCCACCTAGCTCCTAATATACTTTAAAGGCAGAGCTGTAGCGGGGTAGGTTCCAGACCTGTTGCAAGCCAGGACTGACACAGGCTGCTAGCCAGCCTGCTAAAAATTTACTGGTGGGTCTGTGTGTGTGTGCTGGGGGAGGAATCTGTGTAATCTATAACACAGGGGTGGGCAATAATTTTTAAAAGGGGGCCACTTCCTTGGCCACCCCGGAAGGGGCGGGGCATCGGGAGGAAAGGGTGAGGCCAGGAGTCTTCTTGTGCTTCCCTCCCAACCTGATTGACCTGGGGTGGGAGAGCACCAGAAGTCTTCCCCCTCCGTCCCCTACCCTACCCCCTAGAGAGAAATGCCAGCTGTTTTAAAACAGCTGGTGGTTCCCTCTAGGTGCCTAACAGGAGACCATTCTGTGCCTGTGGGTGGGGGAGTGCGCAAAGTCTCCTCACCACCGTAAGAGCGCACAGCAGGTACAGAGACATGCCGCAAGTTTTTAAACAGCCAGCATGTGTCTCTAGCCCAGGGGTGGGCAGAGGGCCCTCTGTGGGCCGGATCTGGCCTGCCACACCAGTTGATCCGGCCCGTGGCCACCCTGCGGCTCCCTCAGCCCCAGGCCAATCAGGGGCAGGGGAGAGCATGGCGGTTAGAGAGACACACTGGCTGTTTTAAAACTTCCGGCATGTTTCTCTAGTCGCTGCATTCCCCTGGCAGGGCGGGGAAAGGATCTGAGTGGCCTGGGGGCGGAGAGCGTGCAAAGGTCCTTCCCCCCCCGCCCCGCCAAAGGCTTGCAGCAGCTATTTTAAAGCAGCTGGCATGTCTCTCTAGCTTCCGTGGGCCCTTGCAGGGGCAAGGAGACTTAGCACTCTCCCCAACCCCCAGGCTCCGATTGGCCTGAGTTGGGGGAGTGGCAGGGTGGCCAAAGGCCTGATCTACTGGGTTGGTGGGCCACATCTGGCCCGTGGAGGGCCCTTTGCCCACCTCTGCTATAACATTAACCTATAAGCTTTTGCTTATCGATTAATCAGTTAATCGACTATACTATTACATCCCTCAGCTGGAGTGTGTATTGTGTATCCTGTTTCTTCTTGCTTAATCCTTCAGCACAGCTGTGTAATATTCCCTCTTGGTCAGTTAATTAGCTTCATCCCCATCAACAATAATGCTACCTAGAAGATTTCAAGAAAAGGTCAGTCACATGCTTTGCACCTCAGATTGATTTCTCTTGTGATGTGCAAAATAATCAGCTTGCAGTTCTCATGGTTTTTCTAGCTGAGTTTGTTTTTTTGTTTTGTTTTTTTTGTCTTCTTAATGCATCAGAAATTATTCAGATGCTGATGCTGTTTTTGAAAGTTAAGAATTCTAAAGGCTTCCTCAGATGTTACATGTCCCCTCAGAATATATGCTATACTGTCCATACATGGTTATATTCTTCTGTACCCTTTTCTGTGTTAGATGCTTTCTGGTTTATTGAATGGTTTGGTGCAACTCCAGGCTACTTTGCGTCCTCCCATATATCTCAATTTCCATTTACTTCAGAAAAACTATTGAGGCTGTTCCTAACACTGAAGGAAGGAATTTGGTATAAAGTAGGATAAAAAGGACTTCCAGAAACAACTTGCATCTAGCAAGCCACATATGGTGAAACTTTCCTTTGAATAAGCCATACAGCAGCATCAGCTCAGAAGAGGTTGGTAAAATCAGAAGAAAGAGAACAAGAGAAGAATAAAAATCAATAGGAGAGATCCTAGTAAATGGTGACTCTCCAGAGGTTTTCAGGTCTGTACAGGAAGCTTCTCTGAACATATCCATCCCTTCTAGTTTGGAAGCCTCCCAAGAGGAAGCTTATTTGTGAGATTTCCAGTCCTTGGTTTCAGCTGGGTGAGTAATGCTGTGGGAATAGCCTTTCTAGAGATTGGATCCTAACTGCAACAGAAGGTGTATAGCCTTTCCAAAAATGAAAATTGAGCTTTGTTTCATAACTTTTTTGGTTTTTGTCTCCCCTAAAGGGAAATGGGTTTGCATTTGGTGCAAAGGTTTGGTTCTTACATGTACAGAACCAGTTCATCTGGCCCTTGTGAAAATACAGTTTTGCTGTTTATGAACCCAAAATTTGGAACTAGCTAATAAAAAAAGTGCCTTGTGGTCAAATGCTTGAAGCACCAGGACTGGGACCAGTGGAGCTGTTGTCTGTGAATCAATTCTGGATTGGGAAACTGGTGTTCTCTGCTTCACAAAAATTTATCTGGCCTTTGTTTTCAGTCCCAAGCAAGCATTGATTCCCTGTTTACAGTTTTTTAGTCTGGGGGAGACAAAAATCATTAACTCGTGGAAAGCCTGCCATAGTTTTATTGTGCTGTCTTTTGTGTAATGCTGTTGTTCCTTATTCCATATAATCCTTAAATTATTAATCTGCAATTGGCCACACCTTTCAGCGTCCTGTGTTAGTTCAAATCAGGATAAATCAGGCATGAATTTATTATATTTCAGTATTCATCTTTAGGGAGAAAGGATGTAGTTTCCATTTCCATTATTAAAGCAAAAACTGCCTTTGCTTGAACTTCTATTAGCAGAAGCTGAAAATATGAACCACAATGTGATCTGTTTGCTATGAATTTGTGTGCACAAGGAGCAAGACAATGGGGAAACAGAGCCTGGGTTTTCTTTTTTATTATTGTGTCCAAAGAGGAAGGAGTCGTCTTATGCATAGTAATTTCAATAGCACATAAAGTTAAGCCACTGAGTTGGGAGGATTCTTTTCCTCTTTAGAACTGAGGGAGGGTGGAAGGGAAGAAGGAAATAAGATTAAAACAGAAGCGATGAATTAGCAGTTGTCAGCAGCCCTCCCCCCCAAAAGTGTGGTACAAATCTGTCTCCTTTAAATGGAGGTTGGAAGGATCTTAAGGTTGGAAGCATACTCACTTCTGGTGGGGATGGGAGGAGAGAGGCAGGGAAGAAGCCTGCACCACATGAAAAATATAGTGTTCTATCTTAAGCTACGTCTAGATTGCAGGCTTCTTTTGGAAGAACCTTTTTTCAGAAGAGATCTTCTGAAAAAAACTTCTTCCAAAAGAGAACGTCCACACACAAAAGCGCATCGAAAAAGCGATCTGCTATCTTGCATTTAAGCTGTGATTACTATGGACGGAGTGGTCACCAGGGCACCTGTGCTTTTTTTCCTCTTTCCTCTTCTTTCGAAAGAACTCCCTCTTTCCTGTCCACACACACCTTTTTCCAAAAGAGGCTTCTTCCTCATAGAAAGAGGATTACCAATGCCAGAGAAACCTCTCCGTTCTTTCGATTTACTTTCGGAAGAACGCAATTACGGTGTGGACATAACTCAGGTTTTGTTGGAAAAACAGCCATTTTTCTGACAAAACTTTGTAGCGTAGACATACCCTTAGAGAAAAAGAGATCTTACCAAAGCAACAGCTTTAATAAAACTTATCTTCCTCTGGCTGTGGTGTATGCAATGCAAATGAAAGAAAAGAGTAGTTAAGAGAAGGAGACAGAAACCAAATGCACAAGCAAGACTAGAAGTGTCTTCAGTCTGTAGGCTTCAGGCTGAGAATGTCAGCCTGCATCATCCAGTGAGGGGGAAAAAATCTGGTAAGCAGCAAAAGACTCCAGGGGTACACAAATCATTCTGCTCTGTAACCCTGAGACTGTCCTCCCCCATTCCTGAGATTCTGCTTTAGGTGGGCAGGGAGAGTAGGAAAGGAAATCCCTTAGTTTCATGCTCCTAAACCAAATTCACGTACATATGAATTCCTGGATGGCTTGAGCCATCTCTGTAAAGGATTCTAACAAGCTGAATTGCTCTCAGGGGAGGAACTCCACTTTTTTTTTTTAATCCCTTCTGAAACATATGCAAATGAATTGCTTGAAACAGCAGAAAATGTGGGAGGGCAATTGCTTTAGCATATGCCTTGGTTTGCTAGAGTTTTGCACTCATTAGTGGGCTTGCTCAGATCCATAGATTTTTGTCTCTGTTTTCTTTAAACAGTGGGTAATGGAACTGAATGATATATTCAGATTCTGCCTCATTTCTGCCTTGCGCAACTTTGTCACTGACTTTACAGTAATTTCTTGAATAAACTATACTGCAGGCATTACTGTTTCAGAAATGGCCCTTAAGAAAAAAACAGTACTGATCTGGAATTAAAGTTCTCTATAAATGTATGCAAAACTTACTGTAACCACAAAGTATGAAGGTTTTTGTCTATAAAATGTGGTTGTAGTGCTGAAACCCCTCTTCTGTAAATGTGACTCTGCCATTCTCCCTGTCTTAATCCACAGGCCTTTTATATACTCTTTAACCCTAAAATTTCTTGTTTCTCTTAAATTCTGATATATTGATGAGTTCTTTAGCTAATGATTTGCTGTTTTCTGGCGACCATGTGAATTCACATCATCCTCTTTGCTGAATTATGTGGAAAGGACCTATCCTTATGGTTGCAGCAGGGAATTGAGCTTCAAGATTCCTGGCTCTGGCACTGCCTGGCTGTCTGTGACAGTGCAGTGGCTTCTTTTTACCAGTTTCCCTCTCTGTAAAGTGGGGTAATATTATTTACCCACCTTCAGTGAACATTATGTAGCAAAAATGTGTGAAGTGCTTTGAGGCCAAATCTTACATTTATGTTAGTTGATTTTAGGAGAGGTGTCTGAGTTGCAATATTCAGCTTAAATTTCAGATGTACTCGTATGCACACCCAGGGTTTTGGTTCAGATACATTCCTATTTATGATGGTGGAGGATGTTGTTTGACCTAATATATGGAAGAAGGTCTTACTAATGAATAATAAATTTACATTTGACTCTACACTATTTTATACACTACTGCCATTGCATTATTTTAAAGCAGTAAATAACCAGCCAAAATCAAGGAATAAACTCAGCCCTCAACTTTACCAATGCAGTGATGGTGATACAAGGCAGAATATGGCCCATCATCTTCCAAAGATTTTAAGATAATTTTCATAGGGAAGATTGCAATAACCATACACACCAAAGCTGAAGTGAGGCAGGCTCAACCTCAACATTGTATTGTGTTGTTTTCCCTTTCTATTTTTATAGCATATATAGCATTCAGTATTATCACTGAAAACTGTGACTTTGGGTTCTTTAGAAATAATACCACTAGAGAGATTGCTTGTTTTTTCTTTCTTATTATATCTGCTGCAAATCTTGTGTTTTTACTGTCTCTTTCTGAATCACTGTCTAAAATATTTAGCAGCGCGCTATATAAATCAAAGCACACTTATCATGCAAATGTCCCAGGCACCTTATAATAAAATCAGTAAAATCCAAAATGAAAATCAACATAGTTCAGCCCTGAGTAGAATTAATTATTTTTTGAAAGCAATGTTGAAGTTGTTGTTTAAAATATATTTAGCTTCTTCAGCTTTGTTCTCTCTATATCACATTCTTATTCAATTGGATGCAAACTTGGAGAAGATATTTGTAATTATCACACTGAGAGTAGTACATATTGATAATGTTTACCTACCCCAAATTAGCTTGTCATTCTCTATGGACCATTTATTGACCAGTTAATGATCAGCTAGCGATAAATGATACTTTGTTTATACTGAAATAGTGGTGTTGTGATAGCTGAAAAAAGTCGTCAAATTAACTAATAAAAGCTTTATTTACCATGAAGGATTTTTAAAATGTCTGTCATTATCATCATGGCTGTAACACAGTGACCCCGATTATCATGAAGCTGTTTACAAGGTTTAGGTTAATTAGATTTCTTAACTACTTCCCAGAGCTATGAGGAGCAAGTACAGTATGATGGAGTTCAAACATTCAAACAGGCTAATGCAACCCAGTTTACAAAGAGACTGTCTTTCTGTACAAGGAATTTGCTTCTTTTCATAGCTGGTTTGGTGCATAGCAGTTATGTTTGCTATTTGGTATGATATATGTAACACTTCTGTTTTTGAAGATGCATATAACTATAGCTTCTTGCACTGTCAATACACAACTATGATTTGTGTATTCTGTGTAGAGGAGGCTTATCTTCAACAAGAGAGATTTTGAAATGTTGCTGCTTCAGCTTGATAGCCATTTCATTTGTATTTTCATATTAAGAATCATGAATAAAATAGCTTGTATGTAGCATGGGTGCCTAAATAAAAGAGACAAGAGGATGCTCTTGAGTAAAAACAGGACAGCGCTTTTATGCTCGGAGTCCTGCTTATTCTTAAATGGCACAACATTGCCCCCTCCAGGTGCAATGTGTAACTGCAGTTATGATGACTGACTGAGAGGGCTGAGAGAGACTCCTGTCTTCTATTTTAGAATCAATAACCTTCTTTCTGTTTTGTTTTCAGGCTTCTTTAGGCTCTGAAAAGCTGTTTTCCCCTGCAGCAAATAAAGGTAAGTGCTTTGGAGAAACACTTTTCTTTTCTTATCTTACCATGAGAACAAGTAACTCCTTCAACGTATGAAACTGCCCAAAACCTTGTGTGTTCAAAAGGAATTGAATTCAACAGGAAGTCAGGGAATTCAGTCTTGCCCCAAGAACAACCTCACATTGTCATAGGCTTACACTAGTTTATGATAATTTTCACAGCCACCTTGTATTAGGAAGAGACTGGATTTCCCCCTCTTCCAGGTGATAGACTTGTAGCAAGTGTCTTGAGAGAGCTTGTGGACGAAGCAGGACTCAACTTTAATTACGCAGAGCTGCCACTGTACTCTCATACAAACAAATCCTCATTTAAAAAAAGAGCTAAGGAATCTTATTCTCTCAAGGATTCGGAGATCTTTTCACCCACCAGCGTGTGGAACATTTATATCCATAGGGCTCAGTCCTCCAAAGCAAAGTTTAGAGGGGTTGGTGTATTGCAAGATTCTAGCCCATATCTCCCGTTAGTATTTAATGAGAGTTACCTCTAATGTATGCTGGGTGTTGCTAAGAGACAAGGCCTGTTCAGATTTCTTTTGGGAATTGTGGTAATTCGTTTTTAAATGTACCAAGCCCTCCCTTTAGGACTTGGTCTGTGGGTGATATAAGGCTACTCAGCTTGTTGCTTAGCATCCTAAAGATAATATCGCTCTTGGTTGAATATTGTGGACTAAAAAATGTTTAAAGAACAGTCTTGTAGGGAAAAGTGTTGTGTACAATTAAAAGCATTATGCTGTAAATGGTTCTGCTCTGTTGTGCAAGGATGCCGACATTATGGCTTTCTATACCACTAGTAAGTAATGCTGTTCTGGAGTGTTCATTTCTATTGAACTACAGAATAAAAACTATTTCAGAGCAATAATAACTACTAGGGAGACAAAAAATGCCTTGAAGGGGAAAAATGAGGTTCATTAATAAGAAATTATATTATGAAAAGGTTATTTCAAGAGGACCAATAGGGGACTTATTTACCTCACTACTGTGTAGGAATAAGAGCTAGCTAAGGAAAGGGTTTTTGGTTGTTATTACTAATTGTGCATCTCACCAGGCACCACTGAGCTGGTCTCTTCAGAGGCTATAAGTGCTAGAAATTCTTCCTTCCCAAGTCCTGCATAACAAGTGTGAAAAACTGGTGGTAAGTGTGAGACATTAGTACATTTGCAGATGTTTTCACAAAATTGTGCAGTTTCATCAGAAAAAAATAGTGAAGGACTGGGCAGGAGACCCATTTATCATCCCTCCGCCCTATTTCCTTAGGTGCCAAACTTTGGTAAGCCCAATCCCATCTGTGTCTCTCCCAAAACGAAACAGAACTCCATGATCGTGTGTGAAATTGTGGCCCCGTGATTTGGTTTAGAGGATTACCGCAGCTTTATTGGCTCCTGCAGTTACTGAAGTCTGACTGGTTTTCCCCCTTGATACTTCACTCAGCATGGTGAATTTTCAAAATGCGCTCCATTAGGGCTGTTACATTTAGATTAATTAACTAATTGAATAGTTGATGGGATTTCCATCGACTATTTGATTAGTCGATAAGGGCACCTCCACCTTTGAAAAGTTCAAAAGTGGAAGCCCTGTGGTGCCTGAGGCTTTGAAATGTACAAGATCCCCGGCAAGTCCAGGCAGGGGCTGGATTTGACCTCCTGAGGTCTCTTCCAGACCTATGATTCTATGAAAAGCAGAAGCCCCGCAGGGAGTGTGGGGCCAGTGGGACTCTTGTACATTTAAAAAGGAAGCTGGCCCCACTCTCCCTGCAGTGCTTCTGCTTTTGAAATGTAGAAGAGCCCCAGGAGGACTCTTGCACATTTCAAAAGCAGAATCGCAGCAGAACTGGCACGAGAGGACTGCCTCTGCCTTCATTGCCCCCTGCGGAGATGGTGCTGGGTGGAACTGATTTTTAAGCTAGCTCCCTCAGCACTGGGCTCTTGCTCCACCCCTTTGCTACATCTCTTTGATAGAGGCAGCAAGGGTGGGGGAAGTGATTAGTTGCATCACTAGTCAACTGTCTGATAAGCTTATGCTTAGGACAGTTGACTAGTCACTGACATTCCTACTCTCTATCATGTGCCGATGGCAGAGAGCTTGACAGCTTGGAGTCATCTACTCATTGGTGTTTACATCACTGTCACCACGGGTGATAACGATGACTGTTTATTTTGCCAAGGATCTAGAATAACAATAGGCTTTAAGAAAGTTTCAATCCAGATCTGAATATTGTGGCTCATCTTTAGCTTCTTCTACATAAATTCTGGTGCAGATACATGTCTACCATACTTTTTGCCACCAGCTCACACTGGGGTGAGAGGGAGGGGAGCAGACTCTGCTCAGAACTACCTTAAAATTGGTATGCCATAGCACAAGAATTGTGTTGCAAGGTAAGCTTGAGTAGCATTGGTAGATCTCAGTGGAAAAGCTTGAACAGCATTACATTCTGATGGTCAATGTTACAAGGCCTGCTATGGGATTATACCAGTGTTTTATCTCTCACATATTCAAATTAAAGCCACTGTTAAATGATGAGGCCTTTGTGATGCCCCGTGGGCAGAGAAACAGTGAACTTTAAGGACTGACATTTCAAACCCCATCAATAAGTTACAAAAGTTGACATAAGTCCTAAGTTTTCAAAGGTGCAAGCAGTGAGTGCACCCAAAGCAGCGGTAATTGTGCAAGCCCAAGGATTCGATAAACATGTTATTGCCTGATTTGCACAGATCAATGTTGTGACTGGTTCACATTGTGCCTTTTTAATCTGTGCTTCCAGTGAGGGGAAGGAGGATTGCACTAGCAAATTTTTGCAGGCCTAGCAAAATGCAATAGTTAAAAATCAAGCAAGTTCACTGGAGGAGGGGGCACAATTCAAGCATTGTTTTGCCAAAACCCATGTTCTTCAGATCATAGAATCATAGAACCATAGAGCTGGAAGAGACCTCAGAAGGTCATCAAGTCCAGCCCCCTGCTCTAGGCAGGACCAATCCCAACTAAATCAACCCGGCCAGGGATTTGTCAAGCCAAGACTTAAACACCTCTAGGGATGGAGACTCCACTACTTCCCTAGGTAACCCATTCCAGTGCTTTACTACCCTCCTAGTGAAATAGTTTTTCCTAATATCCAACCTGGACCTCTCCCACCACAGCTTGAGACCATTGCTCCTTGTTCTGCCATCTGTCACTACTGAGAACAGCCTTTCTCCAGTCTCTTTGGAAACTCCCTTCAGGAAGTTGAAGGCTGCTATCAAATCCCCCCTCACTCTCCGCTTCTGCAGACTAAACAGACCCAACTCCCTCAACCTCTCCTCATAAGTCATATGCTCCAGCCCCCTAATCATTTTGGTTGCCCTCCGCTGGACCCTCTCCAGTGCGTCCACATCCTTTTTGTAGTGGGGGGCCCAGAACTGGACACAGTACTCCAGATGTGGCTTCACCAGAGCCGAATAAAGGGGAAGATTATTATATATCACTTTTTTTTTTCCAGACCAATTTAGGCACTCACTGTTTACAAATTCTCAGTAAGGCTTTTATGTTAAGATATTATCATTCAGTTTTTTCTTGTTAGAGAACATCTAGAATTCTGTAGAGGTTAATCTTGTAGTAATCAAGTTCTGTTGGCTGCTTGTTGGCTTTTTTTATGACTTCTTTTATTTTAACACAGTAGGTCAGATTCATTTATGATGTAACAGCATTGACTTCTGTAGATTTACATGAAGGAAGCATTTGCTGCATCAAATACATTATTGTCATTCTAGTTTAACAGCAGATTAACAATGTTGCCCATCTTAATGACATGTGCATGGAGCATAGGGCATAATAATTTCCCTCCAATGAAATGCTGATTCACTCTTAGGCAAGTCCCTTGTTGCCACCATTTCATTGGAGGGAAATTATTATGCCTTATACTCCATGCACATGTCATTAAGATGGGCAACTTTTCCATGTTTGAAATAGTTATAAAATGTAATTTTTTACCATGCTGCTCAGCTTCTCAAAAGGTCTTAGGTGCTGAAGCTTTTCTTTAATATTCCCTGTGTCACATTTGATTTATCTTTGCCTCCTTACAACAGAAGGCCATGCTGCTCTGCCCCTCTTGTGACAAAAGTTGATGTGTGACACAGATGTTTTCCGTAGCAGTCAGCATCCCTGGGACATTTGCCATTATGCAAGAAAGAGGTGTCTCAACCCACAGTGACCTCAGAGGTCACACAGCTGTGAAATAGACTGAATTGAGCTTTGAACTTGAGTGTGAGAGAGAGAGAGAGAGAGAGAGAGAGAGAAATTCAATGCCTCACATAATAAAAATAATTAAAAATAAAAGGAATAGAGGCCCTAATCAGATGTTAAAATAAATTTCTGGGTTTTGGTATCAGAAACCATTTGCTTAACTGACTTGTGATTGTGATGGAGGGAGACTAGAATCCTTCCTACAAATAAATGAAGTATCAAATAATAAGGGCCCATTTGTTCTGACATCCTGTTATTTTCATATAGGGTCCTCCCAGCCAGTCACAGGGCAGAGAGGATGAGAGAACCTGGAAGGGCCTGAAAAACCAAAGTGCACAGCAAAGCTAGATCAAAGCTTAAGGTTAGCCAGATGGATAGGCGAGAGTGGGAAGAGGTAAAAGAGCAAGGGCTTCTGATACAAATTAATATTTGTTTGTCATCTGCATCAGGCTAGAGGAACATTTGGCCATTAAACACCCAGAAGGACCTCAGTTTGGATAGGATGTTGACAGTTGAGGTGTTGAGTTTTTTAAGGCCACACTGGTGCACTGCAGATGCTGATTCACTCTTAGGAAAGTCCCTTGATCCCACCATTTCATTGGAGGGAAATTATTATGCCCTATGCTCCATGCACATGTCATAAAGACTTTCCTCTGGGTGATCCTTAGTGCTGCCAGTCCATGCAGTGCAAGCCCTGTGCCGTTTGTTTCAGTGAGATAGCCAGGAAGGTGCCAGAGGAACAAGGAGAGTTTTTATTACCAATAATCCTTGAAACTGAATTCCTAATGCTGAAAATATCTGGGGAGATCTGAATTCTCTCTCTTGAACCCAGCTCTTTCCTCAGCCACCTGGGAATTCTGCATTATGTAATGGGCTTCTTAAAATAGATGCTCTTTTAGTGGATTTAGTGCTGATCGTCAGTTCCAGGTTTAATGGTCCTGGAGACTGAAATCCTCTACCCCAAAGCCAGCAGTACTTCAGTCCTGACCTGGATCAATAACTGAGCGCACAGCCACAACTTTGGACAGGGTCCGGAACAGCCATCAGGGATCATTAGGAAGTCAGTGTGAGTTGTGGGTCCTCCACACCTGCTGGGATCAGGCCCAAGCTTTGAGTTAGGTAGACAGTGTTGTCTGATACATAGAGTACCTGACAGGGAATCCATTTTTTCTAAGATCTTTGTCTAGCTGTGCCACGCACTTACTGAATGATTATTTAACCACTGTGCCTCTTGCCATTCCAGCATTTTGATGGGCTACATTAATTAATGTTTATAAAGTGCTTTGAGATCCTTTTTTTGAGAGGTTCTATGACCAATATAGAATATAAAGCATTGTTTTCACTGTAATAGAAAGTGAAAATAAATGTGGGTGGATTTTTGATTTTTTGTTTTGTTTTGTTGTTTTGTTTTGGGGGTTTTTTTTTTGCTTCTATCTATTTTTTTTTCTTTCAGGAAAAATAGCTTACTATGCACTCTCACTTTCCATTGAACATATAGGCAGCATAGAGCTCTGAACTGTTGTATTTCATCTCAAACTGTACATGTCCCTAAAGCTCTAAAGCATACAGTCTGCACCTCACCCTTTGACAAGAGGCAGCCATGATTGCTTGGCACCCAGGCCATAATTGTCAGCAGTGGAACATACCATGACCACCCTCCCCGATGGATTAATGCAATTTATAATTCTTTGAAGTTTCCTTTCTTTATTTTTTTGTCCTCCTGACCACTGAACTGTGCCATGGGCCAGCAAGAGAGATTTCTTGTTAAAAGACAACTCAGAGTCCTGACGAGTGCTTCTGAACCAGAAAAACAGCCCCTGTTCCTCTGAGATCTGTGCTGCATAATTTTGTTGCCTTAAGGGGACTGTCTCTCCTTTTTCTCTTCTCTTTTTTACTTCTTTCCCTTCTCCACTAAACTGTCACCCTAAATCATTTTAAAAGCTAGAAATACAACATCTCCAGAGTAGAGCATATTGTTAAAAACTGATGCTTATTATTGCAAGAGGGATGGGAGCTGCGATGGGATGAGGGATAAGGATTGGAAATAAATGGTTTTTTCACTGAGTCTGTATGAGCCAGTGAAGCGGAAACCAGTCCTAGCAAGACTGCCCTGGAAGTAAGATACAGGTTGAACCTCTCTAGTCTGGCACCCTCCAGAGCTGATTGGTGCCAAACCAGAGTATTTGCCAAACCATGGGTGGTCAATATTTTCTAGCAGCATTACTAAAATTTGCACTGCTTACTGGGCTTTTATAAGACATTTAGGGGTAAATTAGAGCTAAATAACAGCACCAAACACTGAATGCCAGGACTGGTGGCTGTAAACAAACTTTTTTGGGACCTCAGGAAACTTGGCTACACCCATGATAAGTGGATATCCGGGTAACTAAAATCATGCCGGACCATGGATGTTGCTGGACCAGAGTGTGCCAAACTAGAGAGATTGAACCTGTGTTTTGCATAGTTGTGAGGCATTATTATCTAGTGGACAAGGCACTGAACTGGAACTCAGGAGAGCTGGGGGTCAGTCCCAACTTTGTCACTGATCTACTGTGTGACCCTTCTGCGGACCAGCCTTATCTAGTGGACAAGGCACTGAACTGGAACTCAGGAGAGCTGGGGGTCAGTCCCAACTTTGTCACTGATCTACTGTGTGACCCTTCTGCAAGTCACTTCACCTCTCTGTGCCTTTCTTTCTTGTCCCCCTTTTTGTTTTGTTTTGTTGGACAGAGACTCTTTCATTGTGTGATTCTATAAAGCCTTTGGAACACGGCTTTCAATCCCACTTGGCCTCTGTAGATGCTACTAGGTAATAGTAGTGATACACTGTAGAGCTTTTCATCAGATGATCTTCCTGTGGTCTGTAGGCATTAAGCAAGTCTCTCAATACCCTTTTCAGGGAGTAAGTAGCAGGTGCACATGTGTGTATGTGCATGTGTAAACTGAAGCTCTGAGTAGTGTAGCAAACTTGTTCATGCTCATGCACCAAGTCAGTGGAAGAGCTAGGAATACAGATACTGAGGGCCCTGCCACTGATTCCTTCCAACTTCTTGTTTCTCCTTTTGTAAAGTACCCAGGCTATGATTAAATTCCTGAGTCAGCATTTTTTTCTTGGATACCTGTTAAACCTTGTCCAGTGATGTTTGCAGCCGTAAGTTACAGGTGAAGAGTTAGAGCCACATCTGCAAATGAAAGGCCATGTGAATCACAGGCAAGAAGGGAAATCTTTAACAAAAGCATTAGTAGTAATGTAGCACCTAGCATGTACTAGAGGACCAAGCCTCCCACCAGTATTCTCAACTTTTTTGTCACAAACCTCACATTATTTGGTGTTTTCTTAAAGCCTTGTCTCCTGGAGTCATAATAATGACATGAGATTGTTTTCACTTTTAAAAATAAACTTGAACCTCTCTGATCTGGCACACCTGGGAATCAGGGTTTGCTAGATTAAAGATTTTGCCGGGCCTAGAAGGGAGTGAAGAGGATGGGGACAGGGCGCTCTACTTCAGGGGTGGCCAACCCGTTACAGACGAAGAGCCAAAATAGTGGTGGATACAGCACAAAGGGCCAAGGGGAAAAAAGTTGTTGGGGGGGGGGGGGGGGAAGCACCAGCCGCCGCCCTTTTAAGAACAGAGCAGGCATTGCCTTTTTAAGGCGGCTATTTTGAAGTCTGCACTGGTGTCCCATGCATACAGAAGCACTTTCTGAGCTGTGGGTGCCGGTGTGGGAGCCACAATTTTTTCTTTGAAGAGCTGCATGCGTCTCGCGAGCCGCAGGTTGGCTACCACTGCTCTATTTGGTACTCCACATCCCCTGCCGCTCCTAGGCACAGCCCCCCACGCTACTATGGGAACAGTGTGGAAAAGCCTCTGGCAGGGCAGGTTACTGCACTGCAATTCTTCCAGTTTAAGGGTTGAAGAAGAGTAGCAGCACGCTGTCAGCCAATGGTCAGGGCAGTGAGTGGTGTGTGTGTGTGTGTGTGTGTGTGTGTGTGTGTGTGTGTGTGTGTGTGTGTGTATTATACACGCAAGACTTCAACTGCCAGGACCGGGGTCCCTTAGCAGTGGGCAACCTGGAGGAGGTTGACGGGCGCCCCACTAAGTTTACAGGGAGAGCTTATACACCCGAGACTTCAACTGCCAGGACTGGGGTCCTTAGCAGCGGGCAACCTGGAAGAGGTTGACGGGCGCCCCAACGGATCTGTCCTCTGGAAGCGACACGATCCAACGCTCAAGCTTTCCCTGTATCTGTCCCTTATGACCGGCTGGAGTTCTTTTAAATTGTGCTTGATTCTGTTACAGCAACTGAAGGAGTCAGGTTAAAGCTTAAACAGTTACTATTTTATTGTTACAGGGTAAACTTAGCTGTTAAATGCTACTGCTGTGTTACAGATAACACAGCCACTACAAAAGGACAGGGCAGAAATTACACTTAAAACAAAAGTCACTTACAGGTAGCATGAAACCCTTTTGGTTCTCTGAGCTCTTATTAAATGCATGCAAAATAGACACATAGCAGGTATATATTCTCACCCCTGCGTTCCAGACTTGGTGTGGCCAGCATCTTTCTCTCAATCCCTCAGGAAGAAGTAGGGCGAGGTTGGGCATCCCACAGACCTCGGGAGACAATCAGTACCTGCCAGCAGGTAGAGATGATTGGAGCTCAAATGGGGTGGGCTACTAAACCCCTCTTTATACCCCTTGGGTCACGTAGGCTTCTTCCTGGTCTCAAGTGGCCAATTAGGAAAAATGGCTTTGAATGCCAAGTTTCCCACGAAGGGTGCAAAGCATAATTCACACCTGGGAAAATGCAGACAATGGGCACTTCTAGTATGTGATGGGCGAAGATTCCTCTCCTGGGACAGTGCAGGCGTGTCAATTACTGGTACTAGCCATCAGGGCGGCGGGAGGCCCGGTCGTAGCCAGCCCATTTACTGTCTGGTTTCTGTTTATGGTAGAGTCAGGGACAGGCAGCACACCTGCGTTCCCAGCACACCTGCGTTCCCAGAGCTGACTGCCTTTCGCTTGCTCTCTGGGAAAACAAGATGGGGTTCATGTCTGGCTACACACGCAGAACTACTTCTGCCTGCCAGCCGTACTGTGGGTGTTCCTGAAAGAGGGATATCAGCAGTACAGTGGTTATAGTGTAGTAAGTTTTTAGCCTGAGTGGCTACAAAGAAAAGTTTGATAATGTTACACTCCACCAAACACTCAAAAACCAGATGGCAGTTGAAAAGAACCGCAAGTGTATTGTGTTTGGAAACCTCATTTTTAAACCCATCTCATGATTTTTTAATGCTTGGGGTGGCAATATTGGACAAACACCAAGATGTGAACTATCTCTGGCATCCTGCCTCTTTCCCTCTAGAATTCTAATCTTAACCTAACCACTTCCTTGGATTAATTCCTTAGCTAGCTGGCTTCCTTAAATATGCATGCATATATAATATATTAGCACATTTACCTGGCAATGCTTAGGTCTGTAACTCAATTTTATTTGGAAGATAAAAGGAAAATTTATACTGCTTGCTCTTCCCTTTCCTATCCCTGTCAGGGAACGAAAGGAAAGTGTACTACTCATCTGCCCCCTGTCGTCTCAACACAGAGCGAGGAATTCAGCAAATTGTGCAGTTTCTCCTCACTCCCTAACAAAGGGGAACAGCCAGAAATGTCCCTGTAGATGAGGGTGGGGGCCTCACCCCCGCATCCTCGCTAAATGGTGCCTGTGGAGTGGGAGCCTCAGACCTGGGGCAGTCCCAGATGGGGAAAGAGAGGGTGATTTCACCTGTCTTGTGATTCTGTCTCTTTTCTGTATGGTTTTATCAGAAGCAATCCCATTTCAGGCACATCCCATTTTCCTGACACAACCAATCCTTACTTTGCTTTAAGTTATGCTAAGAGGAAGCTGTATATTCAGTTTGGTGGTCCTAGATATTATCATTTAGGAGGAGTTCTTCAACAGACAGACAGACAGACAGACACTTTCTCAAACATACTGTAGAAATATTGGTCTGGAAAGAGGGAGGACTCTTGATTTTTCTAAAACCCTCTCGATAACCATTACAATCACACAGGTCAGAGCTGCTTAGTCACAAATTTTGAAGCAGAATAAAAATAACACCCTTTAAGAGTGTGGTGTTTCTGCAGGAATCCTTGCATTGCTCAGGCACTAGATAGCACTCTGCAGTCTCTTTATATCTGATAATACATCTGCGTGTGTTTGGGGGTGGGTGTTTGTTGCTTGCCCATATAAGACTTACTTAATAGCTATCTAGACTGTGATCTCCCTCTTCAGCGGATCCAAGGAAAATGTCGCAATAACATAGAAGAGACCATTTTCCAATTGCCACTGTTCAATTTGCTTAGTAAAGCTCAACTTGCATCAGCCAGAAATACCATCAGGCGAGTGGGCTATGGAGAAGGGCTATTTAAGATTTTAATATTGACAACAAATTTATGTTGTCTAATACAAATAGGCAGATTCTGCTAGTACCATTTCTCCCCCCATTCCCTGCCTGCAGTTAACAAAACCATCTCCACTGTAGTCTGCCAGTAGCAACCTAGCATAAAGCTTCCTTTATAATGTCGCACCAGCGCTGAGAGGTGAAAAGTTGAATTACAAACATTTTTTAGACCCTCTGGTTGGTGTCACATGTTGTTTTGTTCTTTTAAGGATATAGAGTCTTCTAGCTATGTTCTGTCAATGGGATTGGAATAAAGAGAGACAATACTGTGAGAGATAAAAATGTATTTAATTATTTATTTGAGTATTACAGACTAAAATTGCTTTTTGACTTAAAGTGCCCAAGCCATGGATATACATTTGGACTACGTCTACACTATGAGTTTTGCCGAAAGAGGCAATGCAAATGAAGCTCAGATTAGCATTTTCTCGTACTTCATTTGCATAATATCTTTCGGTCCTTTTTTTGTTCAAGGGGTTTTTGTGCAAAAACAAGCAGTGTGGCCGTGGCCATTTTTGCAAAAAAACCTTTTTGTGCAAGATCCTTATGCCTCGGGATCTTGTGCAAAAGGATCTTGCGCAAAAACGGCCGTGGCCACACTGCTTGTTTTTGCGCAAAAACCCCTTGCGCAAAAACGGACCGAAAGATATTATGCAAATGAAGTACGAGAAAATGCTTATCTGAGCTTCATTTGCATTGCCTCTTTCGGCAAAACTCATAGTGTAGACAAAGCTTTGGAGTATTGACAGAGAGAGACACATATACACACACGCGCACAAATACAGTAGCTTAGGGTAACATAAAAGTCTGTTTGCTCAACTGCTCTTCCTCTACAGGATTTGTTCATTTCCTTAAATACTGTACATTTTAAATGCAGCTTTGTTAAATATTATGGAGAACTAAGTGTATGCAGTGCCTTACCAAGAAAAATAAAATAAACAAAGTCTTGGTTGTATAAATGTTATGAAAAGGATGGTTTATTTTTTTTTAATTATAGTTTTTATTTAAAATTAAGAAAACATTAACTGCAAAGAGTATATAAGTGGCACATTCATGCATAAACTGTAGTGATTCACTAGGCAAATTTTAACTATTCAAGTTTATATAAAAAAACTAAAGAGATCATCAGATTATCATATATTATAAAAATAATTCCTACTGGCTACTACTAGTAACAATTTATATTATTCAAGTTAGAAGGTTTTTTTTTTAAAAAAATCAAGTATACTTGCATTGTTTCTTTTTATTTGTTTATTCTTGCATTTTTCTTTTGGGTGAGTGATGAAGAAACAAACAGGTCAGGCTCCACTATTGTTTCCAATTCATTTCCCTTTCTGATTCTAGTCTACTAATAGGGTGCTATTGTTTAAACTGCCAAGCACAGCCACCCAACCTAAGTAACTGTTTTAACTTTGAAAATACTCTCTGTTTGTATTAAATTTTATAAAGCTTTTGCTAACCAGAAAATGAGATGTTGGGTCTAAAACTGCTGTGCCCCTTGCAAGTAACTATTGCCATATCAGTGTGAGAATATCTAAAACCAGTGTATCATGTATGAATGCCTTTCACCATATGAGGAAAGTCCTGATCCACTCTAGGCCTGTTCCTAATAAAATAGTGTCATCGTTCTCTAATGCCTTGATGGAACACCTGTGCATTCTTGCTGCTTGCTACACAATATTTGTAATATTTTTCTAGCTCTCTAATGTTCCTTTTTTTCTGTTCCCCTCCATCTCCATGCTTCTATTTGGGAGAAGCAGTTTGACAGGTGACCAGTATTAAGCTGTCCTGGGTTGTATAATAGCTCATTAGTGACTCCTGCAGACAGTAACCCTGTGTTTCATGCAGGTCACTAGCATAGCAGAAGCAAGACCAACAATCAACAAGTAATTTGACAAGTCAGCAGGAGAGTAAGGAGGTGGGTGCATGAGGGAATCTCGAGCTGACCCCGAGGTCATCCCATGTTTCCCTCTGAGAGATAAATGAGGCCACCATGTGTTCTTTAATTGCAAATGGGTCTGGTTGCTCTTTTGTTCTCAAAGCTGGTGTGGTCTGTAATTCCCAGTGAATCACCATCCTCCAGCGACAGGGGCTTTATGAGCAGAGAATAGCAATAGCAAGCTGTTTCTTCACCACTTCCTGGAAGCACCCCCTCCTAATCTGGGGAGCACAAGGCATGAGGTTGATGAGCAGGATATTTGCTATCTTGATCCATCTGTGTGGCAAGTGGTAATCGGTCATTCTCTCCAGCAGTTGGGAAGTTGACATGCTGTATGTTTCAGAAATTGATTTTCATATTTAGCTTCATTTGAAATGTGTAAATCTCTGTATCACTAACAGCTGCCTGTTCTGTCCTATCTCGAGGGACTGCGGCAATATTGAGGGACCATCCTTCAAGCCCTGGAGGTTCCTGCCACTTCATTTTTACTTTGTCATCTAGACACACAGACGCTTCACCCCAATCCTTCTGGCTAATGAGGGCTGGACGCAGTTTCCTGCAGAGCATTTTAATGCTGTTTCTTAGCTGACCAGATGAATTGCAGCATGAGCCTTTCCCTTCTCTCCTTACCACTTACAGCTAGGACTTTGAGTGCTGTGTCTAGAATCTGTTCTCCGTTACCTCTGTGTAAATCCATAGTAGTTCCATTGACCTGACTTGGATTTATAGCAGTATATTTCAGACTGGAATTTGACCAGGTATTTGTTTGCCCTTGTTTTTCACAAGGACTGTTTTTAAACTTGGTCAGTTTTTGTGCTGTTTAGAATTTAACACTGTATTTCTAGCTCCTTTCATTATCATGAATTTTATGGAAAAGTCCTACAGAAGTTAATAGGAATAAGGACTTTCTGTATGGGTTTTTAAAACTGTCCTGTAGAGCTTATTAGAGAATCATATTCCTGCTTTGGGATTTTATAGGACTGTTCAAAAGCTTGTGGAAAGCTTCTCATTCTCCATTAAATTTTAAAAGTTTTTAGACTAATTTTTATAGGCCCCCTATTATATTTCTGAAGAAACCTATTAGTTTAATCACTAATAAATTCTACAGCTCTTATCCATAAAAAGTAGACTGTAGATCTCTTTCTCCAATGAAACGGGCATTAACTTTTCATCCTATTGAAATGTAACAGCAGGCTGAACAACAAATCCAAGAAGGCTTACATAGAAAAAATAAATTTATATCACAGTCCCTACATCTTGTCTGTTATAAAAATGTTAATTACAAAACATCCTATTGTTACTCCTGTTACTGGTTTTGTAATCCTATGCCTACTCCTCCCCAGCCATGGGTACTTTGAAAGTAACCTTGTTTGTAATAGTTGCACTACTTGAATTAAGGTGAGGTTTTCAGCATGGCGAAAAACTGTATTTTTAAGATATTATATAGGGAGAGTTCATATGTTACAGAAACCTTGAAAAAAGTCAGCTTTTCTTGTGCAATCCATCTCGGCATTAACATTGGAATTTGTATCAATTAAATGAAAATGTCATTGTGTATGGATGCATCTTGCTGCTTGTATCTTTCATGTGCTAGCCCAGGGCTGTTCAGTGACAGGTGAGTGAGCTGGAAAAGAAGTAAAATGATGTAAGTTTTTCATTCTCTCATTTTGCATAAGGAAGGTTATTTAGATTTCAGCTCACATGGTTTTGGTGGTATCCAGATAGCCATGAAATTGTGTCTGCTGCCATAGCCTCTGCTCAATGCATACGCATCTGTTTGAATTAACTGATGATCCAGTAATGAGCATTGTGGTTCCAGCACATGGCATCATGACAGTGTCTGCTATAGAGGACAGCCTGTTTGTTGCGGTTCTTGACATGGGCTTCCAGTAGCCAAGGTAGGTGAAGGCTTTGCCTTCCCAAACTGCCAGACATGGCCCTGCCCAACTCTGCCCCTAGAACACCCGCTGTAGGCATTCTGTGGATGGAATGTTGATACCCCCCCGAGCCTGCCCTCCCCATGCTCCGGTGGCTGGGAGGCTAGAGCCACATGGTCTTCTCCTTCCCTAGTGCTCTGGGGCTGAGGAGGCTGGGGCTGCGCCACATGCCCTCCTCTCTCCCCCAGTGCTCTGGGGCAGGGAAGGCTGGGGCTGAGCAGCACACTCTCTTCCCTTCCTCGGTGGTCTAGGGCTGAGCAAGCTGGGGCTGCACCATGTACCCTCCTCTCTCCCTGGTGCTCCGGGGCCTGAGAGGCTGAGATGAGTACACACCTGCTCCCTTCCCCTCCTTGTGGTGGGGGGGTGTGTGTGGGGCGTGCTGGCCTGCCTTCCCATGGGGGTTGGAGAGGGAGTGGGGCCTCAGCGAAAGGAGCAGGGCTGGAGGTGGGGTTGGGGGCGTGCCTCCCCCAGCCCTACCTTCATCACTGCTCATGACCTTGATTCCTTTTTTTTGTGACTTTGTTTCGGACAGAGTAGGCAGACATTTAGAAGCAGGAAGCCCCAATGAAATTAAATAGAGATTTAAAGTTCAACAAGTTTTGCAATAAGTTGATGTTTGCACACCACACTACTAAAATAACCTACACTTTGGGAACTTGTTTGCAAAGTACAAGTGAAAGGATAGGGCCAACCTCATGGAGGCAAATTGGCAGCATTTTAGTTTTCTCTGTTCTGTGGGTCGTGGCTTCCAAATGGAAGGGCTGTCATTGTTCAGTTGACCTTTTTTGTGCTGGCCTTTTGAAGACACTAGTGATGGCTTCCAGTTGTGGGGGTTTTACAAAGCATTGTATGTTGTTATATTTATTTTTGGACCAACCATTAAAGCCATATAGGAACCTGAAACACTGTGTGTCAGTGATATCTGTACTGATTGGTTTAATAGAGATGGTAAAGTAGATTATTTGATCCTTTTTATAACCACTTCAGTGGGCGCACTGAACATTTTGGTTGGAAGGCTTCTATGTTAGAGGCCAGACCCTGTCCCAAAGTCTGGCCCCTTTGTGCCATTCCAGTAGCACTAAGGCACAGTAAAGCTGCCTAAGCAAACAGCTGACTCTGGATTCCGTCCTCCTCCAGCTTAGAAGGACACCAGTTGTCATAAAGCCTGCAGAACCAATGCTATATCAGCTCAATGGCATAGAGCAGGTGTTTCAGGAAAGGGATGGGACACAGCTCCAGCAATAAATAGTAGCACAGTGCCTCATTGCAGGTCGCTGCAGCCTGGCATAATTTAGAGCTGCTCTAAATTACACCAAGGCATGGAAGTGAGCTCCAGTGCAGCTGAGAATTTGGGCCTAGGATCTCAAAGTTGGTCCAGTTAAAAGTACTGGATTGTTTGCCCTGCTCACTTTTTCTTTGCGGAGCTCTATTGCTTTCGGATCCGCCCACACTGCAAAATCTGAATTTGGAAATATATACATATGTACCTACCAGCCCAGTGATTCAGAAGCATTGGGTCCAAGTTTTTGGTTCAAAACATTTCCTTCATTGAATGGAGGCAGATACAATAACCTCTTTCTGCATCATTTCCTGATGGCCTTTAGAAAACATGCCACCCAGGTGTCTCTGTTTAAAGCTGCTTCTCACTGAGTCTGCTTCTGTTGTTGTTGCTGGCATGCTTACCCTAGAGTACTCCTGACCAGACTCCCCCACCACAGTGTATTAATTTTAAATAAACCTGGTTGGAGGGTTGTGATTTGGGAGGGTTTTCCTGTCAGGCAGTATTAGAAGTTCTGCAAAAGAGAAAGGCTGGGATTAGATTTGAATCCCTGGCCCCCCATTTTAATGTAATCACACTTTGTTTTCACTGAAGAATTAACTGGCAGCGCTATGATTCTCCTCACACAGGCAGAAGCTGCCAGCTCTTTCTTACTCAGCTAGCAATCAAGGTTATGGATTTCACTGTACAGGGTGCCAGAAGAGCTGTTGATCCAAAAGATACTTAACATCTGTGAGTTGTCTCTGTCCAAATTAGACTTAATTATCTCCCCTCTCTGCACACTCCCAAAAATGTTATATTAGACTGCTGGGAAACATGTTAAATAACTTTCTGATGCCTCTGACCACTGTTACAAACCATAACCCTATCTCAGTTAACTGTGGGGTAGCCTTTCCACTTCCAAGTACACTGAAACCAAGGATAAACACACTTGTCCCCCACCAATTATAATGCATGGAAACGTTGGCTTCCTTAGGAAGCTCACACAGGGCAGTTGCTTTTTCCCTGCTCTGTAACTTGTTTGCTCCAGATACTGTCACATGCTGTCAAAATCTACTGTTGTCACAAGCCAACAAGTAGGTCCTTGTCACAAAGCTCTAAGCAACCTCCTGTCCTGATAGCTATACTCTCTCTCTTTCTCTCTCTCTCTGCTCAATTGGGAGAAGGTGAGAGAGCTTTGTGTCCCCCTCCCTTCCCCGTATTCTCCCCCCCCCACCAGTTTACGAGCCAGCTATTAAATAATTAATGTACCCAATGGGATGGAGGAAAGCAAAATCTGTTGTGTGCCAAAGTTTTCTCTGGCTCCGAAAAGCACAGCTCAGAGTGTATTCTGGCACCTAGGAGCGAGTTTTCTTCCCTCTTCTCTCCCCCCCCTCCATTCTTCCGTCTGTGTGCTGGACAGGGAAGTGGTATTCCCAGCCCAGCGAGGGATGACTGTTATTTCAGACCAGCAACAGGGGAAATGGAACCGCCTGTTGCCTGATTGATGTTTGTTTTTTGTGGATAGACACCAAACCTTCATTAGAGATGGGAGAGGAGGGAAAGGGAGGAAGTGCTCTTAAGGAACTATTGTACCCACACACAAAAACTACTCTGCACTTTCTCTGACTTCTGTGAATGTCTCAGTTTTGACTGTTTTGGCCCTGGTGACTTTAAGAAAATATACACACTGCACAGAAAGTTCAATGAAGGTTTTGGAGGAGGGGGGAAAAAAGGAGGAGAGACAATCCAGTTGGATTTTAAAGTAATTAAAAATCCTTGTTTATTCTCTTTGGCTTTCATGCCTTGTTTTTCTTCATAATACAATACTTCCCTTTCCCCTCCAGTAAACCTCAATTTTCTTCCATCTATGGATTCTTAATATTCAGATTGCATTTAAGTGCTATTTCTTTGTATGCATCACATTTTAAAGCAGGAAATTATCTCTAGACAAAAGACAGATGCAGGAGGAGAGAAAGGGAAGCTATTAAAAAGGTTTTTCTCTTGCCATGCCTGGGATACAAGAAACAAGTCAGCAATGGGGGTAGCCGATTACTTTCCTATGTACTAATGAGGCGAATTCAGTCAAACAACGAATGCCTGTCATACCCATATGAAAAGCTCCCAGGATACAATGATGAAGATGACAGAGAAATGAATAAAGTTAAGGTGCTTGTTTGTTGAGCAGGACTAAGTCTCAGTGTTGTCTTCAAGTCGTCATTGTCAAGTCCAAGTCAAGTCTCAAGTCACTACAGTTCAAGTCTCAAGTCGAGTGTCGAGTCCCTAAAGTCACTTTCAAGTCAAGTCTCAAGTCAAGTCTCAAGTCTTAATTTAAAAAATGTCAAGTTACTTTTGTACAAGCCATCAATATCAGCATTGTCGGACAATTTTTTCACCAAGTTGATTTAACAAAATTAGCAAGTCTCAAGTTGAGTCTCAAGTCACAAACAATGAACCCGAGTCGAGTCTCAAGTCGAGTCACCTAGGCGACTTAAGTCTGACTCGAGTTCAAGTCGTGGGACTCGAGTCAACAACTTTGCTAAGTCTATCTCTTAAACTTTAAATGGGAGATTTTCCAAAGCCCTAATAAGTCAGATACCCAGTTTCTACTGATTTTCAAGAGGAGTTTGGCAACTAATTGCCCTTTGTGCCTTTGAAAATTCTCCTTCACTTTGAACTTACAATACCAGCATTCCAAAGTGCTGTGGAAAAGTCAATAAGGCCTAGTGTCTGTATTTTTCAGATGGGGAATCAGGCTAACATATCACTTGTTTGTGATATGAAGAGTGGGAAAGCCAGTTCTGATTCCTGTTTCACTGTTCTGTCCCTAGACCATGCTGCCTTCAGCATGGTGTTGCATAAAAGCTTCGGCTTTATAGTTGCTGCAGAATATGTTGTATTTGTTTCCAGTGCCTTTTCCTGCTAATATTTGAGTAGTCTTGGGACCCGTAGTAGGAAAAGAGATGGGGAAAGGCCCACTGGATATTATAAGCTTTATCCTACTCATGAGAAGACAGATCAGATGTTAAAATGGTACTGAACTTAGATCACAGCCATAAGGGTGAGTTATATGATGAGGTAAAGGATTAATAAAACAGAGCTCTAAATGGTATTGTTAATGCTTATGGGGCCAGATTTTCAAATTATTCTGCACCTAGCATTGAAAAAATGGGATCTTTTTGAGAGGTATGAGCCTATGCTGTGAAGACTAGGACTTTAACAGGGTTCAAAATAGAGCTGGATAAATTCATGGAGGTTAGGTCCATCAATGGCTATTAGCCACGATGAGTAGAGGTGATATTCCTAGCCTGTTTGTCTGGATATGGATGACAGGCGAGGGATCATGTGAGGATTACCTGTTGTGTTCCCTTCCGCAGAGGCACCTGGCATTGGCCACTGTCGGCAGACAGGATAGTGGGCTAGAGGTTAGATGGACCTTTGTTCTGACCCAGTATGGCCGTTCTTATGTTCTTATTTAGAAATAGGACCACTTTGTGTGTTAAAGCACCTCTGAAATTTGCCCCCAAAAATACTAATTTCTGCTGAGTGATTGAGGCAGTGCCCTTCTCCCTGGTTAGAGACATATTGCCTGCAGCCCTGAGATGCTAAATACACCCAAAATGCATGAGATTGAGACTTATTAACTGTATAACCTTAAACCAAGATTAATGATGTGGGTTTGTGTCCTACAGATGGTATATAGTTGTGGGCTTGTCTTGGGGAAATTATTGACATGAAATAGTAGACTATTGGCAAGAATGTGCCATGAGGCTAGCTATTGGTGGGCCTGAGGGGGCTGCTGCCCACCCACTTAGCACCAATGCCCACCCAAATGGGGGCTGGAGTCCCCTGAATCCACAGGCTGAGACTGCTGACCCTCGCTGGGTGTCCATCATCAGCCTGGACATATTGCTCTTCTGCTAGTGCCTTGTACTGCTGCCCTGGTATTCAGCACCAGCCCTGTGGGGGGAGGGCAATGTGTCTTAGGAGGAAGGGTAGCTCTGGGGATGGAAACTGGAGCAGCAGAATGTGGCACTCGGGCAAGACAGTGATGCGGCAAGGCTCTGCTGAGCAGTAAGAGGGGTATGGAGAGAAACAGGTTCCCCTTTCCTCCTGTCCTCTCTTGCCAGGGCCCCAGATCCCTCCTGCTCCCCCTCCCCTTCCTGCCCTCTCTCCCCAGGGTACTAGATCCCTCCTGCTCCCCCTCCCCTTCCTGCTCTCTCTCCCCAGGGTACTAGATCCCTCCTGCTCCCCCTCCCCTTCCTGCCTCCTCTCCCCAGGGTACTACATCCCTCCTGTTCCCCTGCTGCCCCCTCTCCCCAGGGTACTAGATCCCTCCTGCTCCCCCTCTCCTTCCTGCCCCCTCTCCCAAGGGCACCCCTCTTGCACACACAGTCTTTCCCCCCGTCCAGGGCCCTCCATTCCCCTCTCCCGACCTCCATCATTGCCTGCCAACCTGAAAAGGTCTGTGAGCTGGAAGCTATGTGTGATTGTTTCCTCCAAACCCATTTCTTTATGAATTACCTCTGCAGGAAAAGGAAATTGTATTTGGAGAAAATTCAAGTCCCTCCCCTGTGGAGAGAAACCCACTATGAAAAGGGGGAGAGACTGAAATCCTTTCCAGGTTTCATTTCATAGGAAGAAATATTACTTCCTTTTAACTCTTGAACAAACAACTGCAATGGCCACATCATAGGGAAATATTCCTTAGATCACATGCAGATAAGTCAGCATTCTAACATTAGCTCTTGATCCGGGAGTGGGGGGCAAGGGAGGACAGAGAGAGAGAGAGAGAGAAAGAGTGTGTGTGTGTGTGTGCGCGCGCATGAAACAAGCAGTGGCTGGACAACAACCTGGATTGTCTTCATTCCTAATAGAGGGTTGGGCTCCCTCCTTTGTTTAAGATTGGGTAGCTACTGACACAGAAGGATATGAGATTGTTTGGGGTTTGGCACAGGAGTCCTTTTAGTTCTTGATCTTTTATCTTGGCCATTCCCTCTTGCTGTCTTTCTCTTCTTTAAAGTGCTACACTGGCAGTAAAGAAGAGTGATACCTTTGTACCATAACTATAGTTGGGGAAGAAGTGGGAGTTAGCCTGTTAAAATGTTACACCTTTAGGAACCATTCAGTCTTGAACCTCTTCATAGCAAACCCAGCTTGCTGCAGCTGTGCCTCAAAGGTCATTCCCTAATTAAATTTCTTCTCGTGTTAATCATTAGAGCCCTGTAAATCTGCAGATATTCACTTTATATCTGCAGGTATCTGCAGTTGTGGATGCAGACATCCGTGGCTCAGTTTTGTAGATGGGCATATCAATTTTGTATCTGTGCAGGGCTCTGTTAATCATAATGTTAGAGATTACACTAAGTTATTTGCTTCCTTATATTGGGTTGTTTCCCTGGTGAAAGGAGGACCAGAAAAGTAGAGAGAGGTTTAAAGAAAGCAATAAAATAAATCCCCAAGAAATGAGTTTTAGGCCTGGTCTGCTCATAGTTTTTAAACCTTGTCTACAATGAAAAGTTATGTCGGCATAGCAACATCAATTGAGATGAGAAAAAACTACATCCCTGACTGACATAACTTTGCAAATCTATTCCTCAGCAGACAAAGCTATGTCAACAGAAGAATGCTTCCAATCATGGAGGTAATGTTTCTGCACCTGATCCTCCCATATTGCTGCATCTATGCTATGGGGCTTTGCCTGCACAGATTCCATAGTGTAGACAGACCCTTATATCAGTAAAGCTCTTTTGATTAGAATGTACAAGTTTGGTCTTTATCAAAATATAAATACTGGTACAACACCTAATGTGGACGTAGTTATATAAATGTAAAGGGGTTTTATGTCCTTAAAGCTTTTTCCTTTTCAAACATAGGAATAGCTGCATCAATATAACTGCATCCATGGTTGATAGGAGGGTGTGTGTGTCAGCTTTTATGCTAGTAAAGTTAAAGCAATACTGTTTTTGTACATAGACAAGCCCCTAGAAATTTCTGAAGCTTCTGTAAAATTGAATCACTGGCCATCTGAATGGAGAACCTGCTGGAGAAGATGGGGACTATACATAGCCCATCAAGATATAGGTCTGATACTGAGTTCATAAAACTCCCTGTTAGTGTGCAAGCTGAGACATCTCTGAGGCCAAGTCTCTACTTGCTGGAAGATCGACACTCTGGCGATCAATCCCCCAGGGTTTAATTTAGCAGAACTAGTAAAGACCCTATTGATGCTGGTACTCCTTGCTGTTGTTTCTCCCGTTGACCTCCCTCTGTGGGGCCACCTCAGAAAATCAGTGCAAGGTACATCGAGTCCAGCTACGCAGTTCATGTTGCTGGAGTTAAAAGTTGCATATCTTGCTTCAATTTTCTCCACCACTGTAGATCTGGCCTGAGAAGCAGAGAGTACAGCTCTGTAAAAGGAGTTTATTCCTCCAGCTCTGCTGCTTCACAGTTTCTGCACTGAGTGTCTGGTGAAGCACACAAAAGTGGCAGATGTGCCTAGCATCTGGAATTATTACCGCTAATTCTTAATAGTTCTGTAGGAATGAGAATTTTTCCCACGTTTTTAATTAAATATGATTTTTCCATCCTTTAAAGGACTGTGTCACCTGTTCGAATTGCTCAGTGAGGTTAGTTTGGAAAGCCCATCTTAGTCTTAGAAAGAAGGAATGAAAGAAAAGGAGATGCAGTGCATTAGACCAATACGAATTTGTGTTTAGGATTCATAAGGGAAGAGCAATAACAAATATTGACAGAGAGGTATTAAATGAAGCCCTTATTTCTTTTTTTGTTGAGTGCAGAAATGTCCAAGGCATGATTGCTGCATTCAGATTACCCTTGAACATTATATGTCTATGCTGGAATTTTATAAAATGAAGTGGGGAAGAGCAGATGCCTGATATTAAGAGGGACAGAGACCTAAAACTGACATGCATCAAATATCCAACACTGATAAATAGGGAAGGGTCTTGTTCTCCATTAATATGAAAGCAGAGAACTGTCTAGCAGTTAAGACAGTATTTTAGACTCAGGAGATCTGGGTTCAGTTCTACTGCTTGGCCTTATGGCAAATAAAACATTTTTTTCTCTGCCTAAATACTGCACCTGTAAAACAGCAGCAGTGATACTTTCTTTCTGCTATTCTTTGTCTTGTCTCTTTAGACTATAAAAGCCAGACCAGGACTGTTTTATCCTGTGTATACACATCTCCAGCCTCCATTTTAATAAAAATAAATAGTAATAATAAATGCAGCACATGACAGCTGCTGCAGATAGGTCCTTTCCTCCCATCTATCTCTGACAACACTTGGGAGTCTCAGCTGATTCTGAGGATATTCTGTTACAAAAGCCTGAGGACAAAAATGCTAAATAAAAGAAAGAAAGAAATATAAAATCTCACAAATTCCTTATTTTATAATTTTCCTTGCAGCTTTTCAATTGGCTTATTAATATAATAAGCTAATGCTTGGCCCCTCACTAAGAGTCAGAAGCATGGCTTAGACTATATCAGTGGTATTGTGGTTTTTTAATGATCACAAATGTTTATTACTTGATTTAGAGGGCAGCTCTTTTGCAGTATACACTGTCGCCAAATGAATTCTACAATCTGAGAGCAAGGATGGGCCATAAATAGATGAGATGGCTCAGTAATTTGTGATAAGGATTGATTACTGCCTGGGATATTTCTGAAGAATTAGTTCTTCCCAAGCTAGGTCTACACTGCCGCTTTTTTTTTCCCTTCGGAAAAAGCTACGCAAAATTCTTTTGTCGAAAGAGGCTTTTCCGACATTTGGCCCATCGAGACTGGGCCAAATGTCAGGAAAAAACCCCTCTTTTGGAAGCCCACTTATTCCTCGTGGAACGAGGAATACAGGGGCTTCCGAAGGAACACATTTGCTCTTCCACAAAAAAAGCGGAAGAGCAAACGTGTTCCCTGGACGCGGAACAGTTGTTCTGGGATACCTCTGGAAAACTGTGTAGTCAAGACATAGCCCCAGTTTCAGCATAGGTTGGAGAACTTGAATGTCAGTTCCACCTTGACCTCAGTGAAAACAAATACATGTTGTTCTTCCCCCCCCCCCCAGTGAGAACTGTTGTCTTGTATGCTGCCATATAGTGTCAGCCAACGTAACTGGCAATCAGTGACTGTACAGTGACTCATTTGTTATCTCACAGCGTGCAAGAATCCAGGATGCAGAAATCAGAGCAGCTGCCTACCATGAGACCATTGTAGTTTTTGTAGGATTTGAAAAAAAATGTGTGCGACAGTGGGAGGTTTATTCCAATATATAAATACATTTCTTTATTCACATGGCAAACAACTGAGAGCAAACGTTCAAATTACTTTGAAATTATTATCTTAGAAAAAGCTCCAGGTTTTCCAACAACTCATTTCCTGTTCCTTCCTTTCACCCAAAAATTAAATAAATAACTATGCATCAATTTCAGTTGAAGTGTTTGCTATAATTATACTTTAGCCAGAAACCTCTATTTACAGTGTTCGCTAATGTACTGTATTTTTACTTGGTTTACCAGTTGGGAGTGCAGATAGTATCATCAGAGCTCCTACCTAATTACAGCTCAGAATGTGTAGTTTGAAATATGAGAGAGATTATTGACATTTTTAAGACTGCTGTTTACTAATTTCAGGGACTAATTGGAGGAAGTTATTCAGCTCTGTGTGTTCTGGCAACAGTTGTTGAGAAGAAAAGGCAAATAAGTCAAGGGTGCAGTACAGTTGGTTAGCTAGTGATCATTCTGTTTAATGACCCCAGTGGGTTGTTAACAGTGATTAGAAAACAAATGTTCTTCATCCACACAAACAGCACAGATATCCTCAAAACGCCTCAATACATCCTCAAAACACCACCCAGAATCAATCCATAAGAACAGCCATACTGGGTCAGATCAAAGGCCCATTTAGCCCAGTATCCTGTCTTCCAGCAGTGTCCAATGCCAGATGCCCCAGAGGGAGTAAACAGAAAAGGTAATTGTCAAATGATCCCCTCCCCCCCATCCATTTCCAGCCTCTTGACAGACAGAGGCTAGGGACACCATTCCTACCCACTCTGACTAATAAATATTGATGGACCTAACCTCCATGAATTTATCTAGATCTTTTTTGAACCCTGTTAAAGTCCTGGTCTTCATAACATCGTATGGCAAGGAGTTCCACAGGTTGACTCTGCACTGTGTGAAGAAAAACTTCCTTTTGTTTGTCAAACCTGTAGTTCCTACAGAACTTGCAGTCCAGAGGTCCTGGGAAGAAACTGCTACTATGGAATCTGGCCTCAAGGGAAGAAAGCAGAGATCAGGGTAGAGAAGAGTATTTGAGATAAATGAAGCAGTTTGCTGCTTTTGGGGAGTGTCTTCATAACATGCTGGATTGAGGGACAGCGATCGATTTAGTGGGGGTTGAAAATCCACCATCGACTCTGGCACTTCACCAAAATGAGAAGAGTAAGCGAAGTCAACAGGAGAGTGTCAGCCATTGACTTACTAGAGTAAGCAGACCTAACCATGTCATCTTCAGCTACATTAATCACATAGATGAAGTTGTGTAATTTAGGCTGATGGCCCATGGTAGTGAAAAGCCTGAGAGTTATTGTTTCAGGCTCTGTTTCACGCCAGCTTCAGGGAGTCAGTTATGCTGGCATTTTTGAGGTTTTCCTCCATAATTACAAAGACCAGAAACTTTGTTTTAAAGAAAGCTGAGAATGAGGAGTGGGATAAATCAGTGGCCATAGAATATATAAGCTCTCTTGTACTTTATCCACATCTTGTATTTCCCTTGAGCATTTCCTGGATGTACAGCTTTCTTGTGGCAGTATTTCCATCATTACTTTAGCCCTGTGAGGACACCACCTTGCATAAAAGGGGCCATATGGAAGGAGCCTCCCAAACTGCCTATCATGTATCTCCTATCTATACATTATGTTTTGATCATAAAGGGAGACTTCGGGTGCCACTACAGTACTAGAAGTCAAGAATAGTCTCTTCTTTCTGTCACTGCACCATATGCCCTCTTTCTCTTATGATGATGCTTTGGAGCTATTCCAAAAGTACATCTCCTGTAGAGCCAGCAAAGATGGGACCAAGTTAATGGAAAAGGGAAGAGTTTTATGGGGGAGTTCTACAATCAACATGTGCCAAAATGGAGAATTCCAGCACATGATTAAAATCCATCAGGATTTAGCTACTAGAAACTGAAAGCAAGCTCACGCACCACAAAGCACATATTATCTGTAGCCAGTACATAGGGCACAGCACCTGACACAACACTGTAGCATCTTGTTGATCTTTGTAGCAGATGCACTTAAAGGGAAAAATGTACCCGTTGCAGGCTTAAATAGCAAAAGGCCATCTGTGGCTTCCTAATGCTATTTACAAATCTTTTCTGCTTCTGCTCCGCTTGTCAATTGCTGCATTTATTCATTGTTTATTCAGTGAACTAAAATGTTGAGGCAGCTCTTGACATATTCCTTCCAGTGCATCCTTTTGGAGCGAATATTTGTTTGCCATAGGGACCAAATTCAAAGGGCGCACACCATTCAAATAAATGTTCCCTGTTTAATAGTGTGCAGCTTGTCCCTTAAATATTTTAATTATCTTTGATGCAACTTGAAATGTTGTTGTGTGTAGTCAGTCTATATCTCTCAGTATCCCAGTTTTCTTAGGACATGAGTCAGTAGGCTCTAAAGCTGGATTATTACAGTGCAATTATAATATACAGGGACTTTATGGCTTTGGTTCAGACAGAACAATCTACATACCCATCCTCCACTCTCTTGTAGGGTTGCCAGGTGTCCAGTTTTGAACTGGACAGTCCAGTATTTGAGCTTTCTGTTTGGGAAACAAATTGAGAAAATATAAATGTTTTATTTTCTAAATAAGATGTAATGTAGATTGTGATGTAATGTCAAGTGTGTCCAGCATTTTTGTTGAAACCATCTGGCAACCTATGTCTCTTGACCAAAGGGTTTATGGCAAGCAATAAAATCTAATATGAGATAGAACAGTAGTGCTGCTGCACAGCTGCCAGCCCATCAGAGAAGGCACAGACAGATGCTGGTCACAGATTTGTTGATGGTCACTGTTAATGAATATAAGGAGGAGAATTGTGTAGCTCTTACTAAATTTGAGCAAGGGGCATGGCTGAATGAAGCTTGGCTGCAAAAGTCTGTGCAGGAACGGGGTACAGGGAATGTGCTTGGCAGCTCTGGAAGGGATATGTGTCATTCTTAGCTACTGCTGAATCTCAAGCAGTGTGTTCCCAAATTATAAATATATTAGCACTATTGTGACAGCAATTATTGAACCATGAGAGCTGGCGTAGCAAGCAAATAAGAGAGGATTTTGCTCTTTTGTACATGGTAAATCACTCCTTTTGGTTCCTGTTTGGCAAAGACAAAGTTGCCTTAGAGCATAGTTCCCCATTTTCACAATGCCAGCAGCTAAAACATTGATTAAGGAAGTCAGGCAAGATACTGAGCTTTTAGTCCCTTCCAAATCAAGATGATTCCTAAATCTAAACCCTTCAAACCTTTCCTTTCCCCTCCTGGGTCCTCCCTTTTTTGCCTACTTGCTTTAAGGACCCTGGCAACAGTTGCATGCAAACATAATTCAGGTTTTTTTCTGCCATCGCCTGACATCCAGTAAAGACCACTGGAGATTTAACCCTATTCAAAACATTTGTCATACTCTTCTTTTCTTTGAGAACAGAAATGTAGAGTTTAGCACATTGTCCTAGACGAGGGGGTCAGCAACCTTTTCAAACCAAAGAGTCAAACAACATCAAAATTCAGAACAAGTGGTCAACAAACAGCTCTATAAGAATGCCCATTTTCATGATGGAAAATATACAACGTGATATTATTGATAACTGACATGATGATTAATAATAGCATAAATAAAACATACTCACAGACTTTATTTTATGGGACTTCTACTGTCGCATCTTTTCGCACCGTTCTTTGAAGTTTACATCATAACTAGTCAAATTCAGGTTCATGCATGCATGCAAGCTAAATGAGAAATTACACATTTAAAAATTTTTCAATTTTTCATTTTAATTTAAAAAGTTGCATGTATTTTGGGATTGACGAAAGAGCCACATGTATTTGGTTCCATACTGAGCTATATTTGGCTTGAGAACCATAGATTGCAGACCTGTGTCCTAGACAAAAGTGTTCTATGCTGTAACTGGGATTCTGGTAAAAGACAAGGCACAGAGAAAATCACCAATTAATGTGACTGTTAGCCTTATCACAGCCCATAAGTAAACTTTCCTCACTGGTGTATGCAGTCTCCTCTGCCAGAAGCAATGTTCTCTCAGAAGTTTACTCTGTGTAAATCCCTCTGAACTGTTCCTCATTATGGGTACGTCTACACTGCAAGCTTCTTTCGAAATAGAGCATTCAACTCTCAAAACTGGATCAAAAAAGTGATCTGCTTTTTTGAAAGACTGCATGGACGCTCTCTCGAAAGAAAGCCCTGATTGCTCTTCACAGAATGGCCACCAGGGCACCTGTGCTTTTTTCGATTGCCTCTTCTTTTGAAAAATGTCCCTGTTCTGTGTCCACAGACGCTTTTTTTAGAAAGAGCTCTTTCGAAAAAGGCAGTCTTCCTCGTAATTTGAGGTTTACCAATGTAAAAAAAAAACCCCTGCATTCTTTCGATTTAATTTCAAAAGAACACCATTGCAGTGTGGACACAGGTGAAGTTTTTTCAAAAAAAGGGCAGGTTTTTTTGAAAAAACAATATAGTCTAGACATACCCTATGAGATGTAAGTTCACTTTTTGGATGCCATGTAGGCAACCACAGTGTTGTATCACTAGGAATGCCATTTTTAGTTAGCTTTAGTAGTGTAGCAGCTTAATACAGGATCCTCCCTAGAAGAAATTCCCATTAGAACCTTCCTACTAGAGTCTCAGTTTCTGTTGTTTTCTGTTGGGATTTAGTAGGTTCTCGTTTTAAACATGGAGGGTGAATAATACTGTATTCCAAAACTGTAGATCCACTGAATTTTACCAAAACCTTAATATCCAACAAGAGATCAGCAGGAAACAACTGAGCATTTTAATTTAAATTTCCTCTGTAATACAGACAAACTTGATAGAGCAAGGGTCCCCAATGAGGTGCCCGTGGGTGCCATGGCGCCTGCCCGGGCATTTATGAGTGCCCACGCCGGTGCTTTAAAACAGTGGTCTCCAAAGTGGGGTGCGCGAGACTACCGGAGGGAGCGCATGCCGCCGCGCAACAGCTGAAAGGGGAGATGCTGGTTCACAAGACATCTGAGGGAGTTCATGCGCAGCATGTTCAAACACCTGTGCAACAGCTGAGAGGGGAGACGCCCGGTGTGCCATGACATCACAGCCCGGGACTTTAAATTTTAAAACCGTGCAGCCCAGGTCCAGGCCCAGCACGTGGTCTGGGGTCATGGAAGCAGCTGGGGCCGGGCCCGATCACAGACTCAACCTGGAAGGCAGAATGTGGGGTTGTGGGAAAAATAGGGGGAAGGGGTGGGAGAGGAAGGGGCTTGTGCTGAGGGGAGGGGGGCAGGTCAGGAGAAGAAAGGGGAAGGCACCAAGGGACAGCGTGGAGGAGAGACAAATGCCAGGGGCCAAGTGGAGACAATGAGGAAAGGGCAGGAGGGGAGGTGTCAGTGGGAGGGGACAGGATGATGCTGGGAGAGAGAGGGTAAGGGCATTGGGGGCTAGAGGGGATGGGGAGGTGCTGGGAGAAGGCTTGAAAGAAGGGGTGGGCATGAGAAAGGCAGGGATGGAGCAAATCATGTGTGAGGGCACAGGGGCATGAGGGGAATGGGGGCAGAGGGTGGTGAGGGTGTGGGCATCGGGGAAAAAGAGGGCAAAGGGGGCAGGGGCAGTGAGGGAACGGGGAGGATGCAGGGGTAAGGGAAGGTGCAGGTGCCAGGGGATTCTGGGGGTGAAGCAGAAGGGCAGACAGTTGCAGGGGAGGGACCAGCACCAGAGGAGAGAGGTAGGGCAGGTGTGTAGAGGGAGGTGTTAGGAGAGGGGGTAGCTCACATGATCAAAGTGGGGCTACTGGAGGAGTGGGCACGGGGGGAGAGAAGGGCTGGTGGAAGGGGGCAGGTCTCAGGAGGGCTGAGGGCAGTGAGAAGGACAGGAGTCAGGATAGCAGAGGAGGGTGAGAGGTTGGGGGGCAGTAGGCACCAGGGGAGCTGATGGAGCAAGGAGGAGACATGGCAGCAGCTGGTGGATACATGGTGGGGATGGGGAGTGTGAGATTTAAAGGTGCCATGGTTTTTTTGGGGGGTGTGCTTTTTTTGCTCAACATTTGGACATCCCCCCTTTTTATTAATGCAGAATTTTGTTTAAAAATGAATGACAATATAATTAAAATAAAAATTATCCAACTAAATTAAGTTTCTATCAAATTTACCCAATTCACATTTAATATGAAAATAGCCTTCAATTTGCGCATTTGACGCCTTTTTTCTATTTTTTCAACAAAGGGGGGCCGACTAATCGCAGAATAATTTAATTAATACCTTTTACATGTAAAATTACCTTTTTTATCTTATGGATTCATATATTATGTAATATTAAATATGATTTTTTTGTATTATTTAATGTACAAATACAAAATAAGCCTTGAAAAATTGTTGGCGCCTGCCACACTCTTCTGAAAACATGAATGTGCTATTGGCCACAAAAAGGTTGGGGACCACTGTGATAGAGAGACATACCACTGCAGTCTATGTGGGAAAGAATTAATAGACACAAATCAGATATCCGAAAAGGCAACACACAGAAACCTGTTGGAGAACACTTTAACCTGCCCGGGCACTCATTAATGGATCTCCAAGTCACCATGCTGTTTCAGCCAATTCCACAAGCCAAATACACAGGGAAAGGTTGGAACTTAACTTCATTTACAAGACATGGGTTGGCCAGCACACTACCTTCCTCATCCCATTCTCCCATCCCATTAAGTACCCATTCTCCAGATACTTAATGATGCTCTGTCTCCCACCCCCTTCTCTTTATCTTTCTCTCCCCCCTCCCCTTCCCCTCTCCTATTTATTTCAAGTTTTCATATCCCCAACTCATAACTCCAGTCATCTGAAGAAGTGGGCTGTGCCCACGAAAGCTCATGATAACATCTACATATTTCGTTAGTCTATGAAGTGCTACCAGACCATTTGTTGTTTTTTTCCTCATCCTAATGACTTAACCAACCAAGCAATGGGTACTTAAAGAGGTGCAAATTGTTCTTATCAACTTCTTGTAACTTGAACAATCTAATTCACTATTTTTTAATTTTTTTATTTTCCCCACTCCTTCCTCCCCCTTCCCTTATTTATTCTTAGATCTGGACTGTAACTAAAAAAACCTTTAAAAACAGCAGTGGTCCTGTAGCATCTTGGAGACAAAGGTGCTACAGGACCATTGATTTAAGTTTTTTTACTGATAGGAATACTAACTAGTTGAACACTAGAATGAAACTACATGCATTCCCTAACCAAAATTTTCCCCACCCAGTCCCTCTCTTCCTCTTTATGTACAGTCAATTATTAAAAGAATTATCTACTAGTGACCCTTTTAAAATATCAGTCTTCCGTGTGACATGCATGCTACCCTCATTGGCTGAAGGAAACAGATTAAGATTACACAGAAGGGAGTATGGAGGTGAGCTGAAAGGTTGACCTCTCATCATGCTGCTGCTCTCATTTTTTAAATCAAGAGGATTGTGTGAAAACAAATGAATTTTGAGATGGACTAAATTTTAGATCTGTCAACTTTCATACTAGCTCCTTAAAAAATGATTGCCAAACATTCTACAATGTCTTTTTGATACACCGAATTGCCATAATAGATCAGACTCCAAATCCATCTAGTCAGTATCTTGTCTCTGACAGAGGCCATCACCAGATACTTCTAAGGAAGGACTTGAAAGCCCCATAATAGACAGACATGGGATAATCTGCCCCGAGAATTGGTCTCTTCCTTGTCTCTGATTGCTAGAGATTGTCCTGAAGTAGGGATTAATATCCCTTCCACATTTTTTGTTATAATAAATTGTGATAACTCTGGGTGTTCATGATATCCATGTAATAGCCTATGCTTTTTCTCCAGTGTGAATTGCTTTATCTTTCAAAATTTACTGTGTGTCCTTCATAATGTACTGTGCATTTTAATTGGAACCCCACCCCCACAAAAATATGTAGGCATGGTCCAGTGCAATGTATAGAAACAGGCACAGTCGTTTTGAATTAATCAAATCTAATTAAAGCAAAGCATTATGTGCTGTGAGGTTACAAATAAGTACTTGCCTAAAGCCATTGCAATGATAAATGAATGCAACATATTCAGGGCAAAATCTCACCCTGGTTTCAGAGTTATCCATGTGTAGGGAGAACAGAGTGAAACAGGTGTCACTCAATATACTCAAGAGGTGCCTTGCAGTTGATGGCATGCACTGTATTGCATTGTCTTTAAAAGCAAACATGTGCCTCTTGCTAGTGCAGGCCACTGACTACAGCATGTATGCTGGCCAACTGAGGTTTATGGACAAGCCCTGCCAGCTAGCAGACCACATCTCCTTATGAAACCAGGGACTATATACTAGCTAAGAATTACTATAGGTTGCACCTCTATTAAGCAGAACTCTCTGGTCCAGCAACTTCCATCAGGCTCAGAGAGTCCTGGCACAGTATGGGCATTGTGGAGTGCGGGGAGCCTGGCGCTACATGGGAGGCGTGGTCCAGGAGTTGACGCACAGCTCAGCTGGGCTGCAGGATCTGGGAGCCAGCGCACGGCTCATTTGACCAGCGGAGGAGAAGCCAGGAAGCCCAGTGGTAGGGGCAAGGCAGTGGGGGCCAGCAGCTGGGGGGACGGAAATGACCTCCCCTGGTTCAGAAAAATCCCTCATCTGGGACCAGTCTGTTCCCAAGGGTGCTCGACTAGGAAGGTCCAACCTATATTATCAGGGCTCAACAATGTAGGTAATCTGTTCACCACGGGCGAGTAGATTATAGCCCTCACGGTGCTGCAGCACGATCAGCGCATGCGCAGCGTGCTGAACCGCGCGGCTGGCGAGCGGGGCTCGCCGCAGCTTGGCGAGCCCTGTGTATTATTACATTAGCCAGACAGTATTGCTAACACACATGTAATTTCACCATGAATCTGGTAATGTTTATTGTTATACTTAAAGCAGCCCTCTGAAATACATTAGAATCTCTGTTTTCATGTTAAAGAGAAACTAAGTTTGTCACTTTCATGGTTGTGAAGAACTTTGTAAACATGAACAGGGTGAACCCAAAAGGCTCAGAAACCAGGAGGTAAAGAAAAAGAGCCCCACCTAAGATATTATTATTAGATCTCATGATTTTTGAGCCAACCTCATGCTCGGGGTTGTCGATACTGACTTAGTGTCTCCAGCCATGTCTTGTGCACCGAGGAGAGAACCTGGCTCATCACCTACAGTGGTGGGAGAAACTGGTTTTGAGGACCTAGTCCTAACCCTACAGAACAAACTCTTAAAACTTCACTCTCTAACTGATAAGGTGCAAAACAGTTCATTTTTAACTATCATCCATTTGCATTTGCAGAAAAAAGCACAACTCACGAATGGTAGAATGGGGAGCCTTGCATGCAGGCTGCTTTCAGGTTCAGATGCTGTTACACAGCTGAGCAAACATGCCATACTCTGCGTATATTTTTTTTCCTGGAGAAATGTTAGGGCCCCGGATTAGGTGCTGGTTGTTATTTAATTCTAAAATAAATGTCTATCATAAATAGAGGTAACATTTATTCAGATCTGTGAGAAATTGGAAGGAGGTGATAATGATGCTGTATTATTTATTTGTAGAACCCCCTGCTGTATCAATGAAAACTAAAATAAATATAATATTTTACCCAAAGCCCTTTAAATTGGCTTAACCCTCCCCTATATTTCCTTTTCTATCACAGCTGCCACTCCCCTCCCCCCCCCCCTCCCCCCCCCCCCCCAGTATATTCAGGGATATCTTGATCGAGCATTTGCAGTATCACAGTTCATTGCGGTAGAGCTCATGCTGCAGCCTCAGACACTGGATTTTGAAATCACTGCAAGAACTAGCCAGGAGAAGCAGGCAGTTTTTAAAGGAGAGTTTGTTCACTCAACTCTTATACTGAATATCCATGTACTCAGACTGAAGGTAAATCTGTAGGGCAGTAATGCTGCATGATTGTGATGAAAGCTGAGACTCTCTACTGTTTGTGTTCATCCTGTTAGATCTTAAAATGAAAGTTCTTCTGTCCATCTCTGGTGAGTAACCAGGTGGAAATTAATGATTCCATGGCTTTCTGTATAATTTTCTTTAAAAAGACAGGAAATAATCCTATTGTCCACTTCAGGGATCTGTCCTAATTAGAACAGTAAAAATCTTCTTAGTAATAACCCTATAACCAGGTCAAACTCACCCTGGGTAAAATTTTCCAAAGCACTTGGGTGACTTAAAGGCATAAGTTTCACTGAAAATCAGGCTCCTGTGTGCATAAATCCCTTATAAAAATTGAATTTAGGGGCCTTTGTCAATTAGGTGCTTTGGAACATTTTCACCCTGATTTCAGATTTTGCTCAACTCTAATTTTAACTCATGTCCACTGCTCCCAGTTGCAAGCAAATTTGGGTCCAGTTATGTTATAGGTGGAAATTGCATGAAAGTCAGTGATTTAACACTCCAATCTCAGCAGCGCATGAACACTGGGTCTATATCAAGTTGAAATTCCTAGTGTATTGAGTCCTCCCTCCACTTCCCATCAGAAGAAAAGATTCCTACTGACTTCTGTAAACTGAAATGATTGGTTTCCCACACATAGCTAGTTCTTATATCCTTAACTTGAGTATGATCTGGGATGCATAATGGGTTCTCAATTTGCCTACTTTGTCTTACTCTATTCCAATGAATGCATTCATTATTTCAGATCTAACGCTATAAAACAAGATCCCATTTGGTGAACCATCAGCCAGGCCTGGGCAGAAGAGAGTGTACTCTTGCTTTGGCATTTTAGTTAATTATATAGGGCAAAAGTCTTCTCTTGGATTTAAGCCCATTTGGAGCCACATGTATGAATCTGAAGGCAGAATTTGGCCTCACATGTTAAAGACCTCTGTATTGCTGTATGCTTCTAATGGGTTTAAGAAGTGATAGTCTAGCAATTTTGGAAGACAACATTTGGCTCATATGAACAACCTGTGTTCTTGATGCAGTCCAGCTACAAGGGGATGGGCACTTCCATAAGCACCGTGTTAATGTTTACAATAAGCTGAAGCCTAAATTGACATTTCATATGCATAGTGCATGCCACATTCTGGACAAGGGATGACAGCCTGATTTGATTTTCCCTGTTCCCCTAGGCGCTGACTCTGTGGGTGGTCCACGGTTGAAGCACCCATGGAAAAAAAATTAGTGGGAGCTTAGCACCCACTGGCAGCCATTCCCTCTCAATGCCTCCTGCTTGCCAGCAGCCCCACCGATTAACTCCTCGTTCTCCCTCCCAGTGCCTCCCACCAACTGCAGTCAGCTATTTTGCAGCGTGTAGGAGGCTTTGTGTTGGAATGTGAAGAGCAGAGACATGGCTGAGGGGAAGAGGCAGGAAGAAATTCGGTGGGGACATGGGGGGAGGCATAAGAGGGGAGCCTGGGGAGGAGTGTGGGACAGGAAGAGGTGGGGTGGGGTGTGGGTTTGAGGGAAAGGGCCTGGGGAAAAGTGTGGGATCGAGCTTCCCCCAGACCCGGAGGAAGTCAGCACATGTGCCAGCTTCATTCTCTAGTTCTGTCTCTCATGGCGAAAAAAGATACCCACTTAGCTTTTTGGGTTTTCTGAGTGGCTGTGAGATGGATAAACTCTCCTTCTCTCTTGTAAAAGTGCACTCCCAGATAGCTGTACCTTACTGCTTACTTGCCATGTCCATTTTCAGGTAAGAGCCATATTGCTGCATGCATGCATGATTCTTATTGGCTCATCCATTCCAGCAGGCCCCTGTGCTCCATCTATCATCTTTCATTAGGAAAACTATTGGCAGCTAATTAAGTGGTGATAGACCCAAGCCATGAAACTAATCAAAAGAGTTCATATAGTAACCTTCCGGCTATGAGCGGCTGGCTGTCACCAATGAGGAATGTAACATTACTTTTTCTTCCCCCTTGGGGGCTCTTTCTTGAACCTATCAAACCAGATTTGAACAAGAACCAAAGTGGCATGTAACAAACCAGGGGCAATACAAGATGAGGAGCAGGTAGAGGGGAGTAAGACAGTAGATTTGTATGTTTCATCACTGTTACACCTTTAGCCAGAGTTGCCAGAGAAGGTATGTCTAGACTGCAGAGTTTTTCTGGGAAAACTCTGCTGCGTTAAGAGAACGCAGATGCTTTTTCAGAACAGTTTCCAAAAAAGCAGGTGCATTTTTTCGGAAGCCCGGTATCCCTCATTTATTAGGAATAAGGGATCTTCTGAAAAAGGAAGTTTTTCCCACATTTGGTCCCATGTAGATGGGCCAAATGCTGGAAAAGTCTCTTCTGGGAAAAAAAAGCAGAAAAAGGTATGTGAATAACAATTCGCAATTTGCGTATCTTTTTTCTGGAAAAAGAACACAGTGTAGTCATAGCCAGAGGAAACACACATCAGTGATCTTCCTAGTCAGAGAAAGCAGAATGGCCTTGACCCTGTACATGTTTGGCTGGATACAGGGAGAGTTCTTGAAATCTTGCCTCATTCCCAGCGAGTTCTCTGTCTCAGACCTTGCCTGCCCTTGCGATGAAGTATAGGGTACATATAATTGCACACTGCAGTGAAAGACAGGCTGCAGCCACACTTGCTGTGGTTTGTAGTGCAAAATGGCTCTAGCAATGGGGAGGCAGATCAGACTCTATGGGGCTAAAAATAGTATTTTAGACCTGGGAGGTACTGTTGGGCACACAGAGATACCTTAGTGTTCAGAACACACTATGCTACTCTGCTTGCTTATGCTGGTCTCTCAGCACCGCTCTTTATATGTGTGCTAGCTATACATGCAGTGTCTATACTCTACAGCAGTGGTCTCCAATCTTTTTAAGCGCGAGATCACCTTTTGAATTTAAGTGCAATTCAAGGTCTACCTCAAACCCAAATACCCTTGTCCCACCTCCTCTGTGCCCCTTCTCTGAGGTCCTGCCCCTGCTCACTCCATAATCACTCCCTCCCCCATCCTCCCTCACTTTCAGGGGCAGAGGGTTGGAGTGCAGGCTCTGGCCTTGGGTTAAGGGATTTGGAGTGTGAGAGGAGCTCTGAGCTGAGCTTGGGGCAGGCAGTTGGGGTACCAGAGGGGGTTCTAGGTGCAGACTCTTGGAGGATGTTTGGATGCAGGGGTGCTTGCGGCTAGGGCAGAGGCTTGGAGTGTAGGAGAGAGTTCATTACTTAGGTAGGGTTTTGGGATGTGGGCTCCAGCTGGGGCACTGCTTACCTCAGGTGGCTCCTGGGTGGTGGTACAGTGGGGCTAAGGCAGGCTCACCCGTCCTGGCCCTGCAGCACTCCCAAAAGCAGCCAGCAAACTCCTTCCCAAATCCTGTTGTGCCCCCTCTCTGCTCTGTGGAGAAAGGATACAGGGTGGGAGAGGGGGCACCTTAACATCAGCACCCCCTCACCCTCTCCTGCCCTCCACAGCAAGCAGGAGGCTCCTGAGGGGACAGCTCCAAAGCAAAGGGCAGGAGATATGCAGATGAAGTGCTAGCACTTGATAGCCTCTTCGCCAAACCAGTCAGGATCACCTGTCAGAGGCCCAAGATCTACCAGTAGACCCCGGGTCTACTGGTTAGCGACCCCCTGCTCTACAGCCTACCCTGAGGCTAATTCTACACTTAAAACATTAAAGCATGGCGCTAAGGGTGTGAATGTTTAACCAGTTAACCGGTGGGGACTGGAGCAGCTCCCTGTCCCTTTGGTCGGGACACAGCCTCTGTATGTGGCAGTCCTGGGAGCCCTGCAGGTGGGCTGGGGGGCCGCTCCAGCCGGGCTGGAACAAATACTCTCCTCCCCCTCCTGCCCTCTCTTTTAATTGATTAACCAATTAAACGGGATTTTACATCCCTATTGGCTACAGCACCAGGGTTCTATGTAAACCACCTAAAAATGGAGCATAGCTCCCAGCACTGGGAGCCTGTTTACACTGGCGCTTTACAGTGTCGTAATTTGCTGTGCTCATGAAGGAGGGAGTTTTTTCCCTCCCCTGAGAAACTTGCAGTGCAGAAAAGTGGCAGTGTAGACACAGCCTCCCCTCAGTTAGCTGTCGATTTAACTTTTCTACCCTAAATTGTCTGAAAGATCATTCAGTCTACTTTTCAGGAAATCTAGCTTTCAGATTTAAAGTTTTTAACAATTCTGTGTGCATTTGCGGTTCTCAGATGTCATTGTTTTAAAAATCAGAATCTTGGGAAGACTGTTCAGATGAAATAAAATTATTGTGTTAGTCCAAACAGGATATTTTACTATCTGGCAGATCCTCTTCTGATAGCAATAAGAAAATGATTTGCAATTTAACCTCTTGAAATTAAATCATTGTGAACTGCAATAGTCTTATTAGAGCTTTGTTAAAATAACATATTGTGAAAAAGCATAATTATGTCTCTAATGTGACCTTGGCATATCTGCTTTCTTTGATATGAGAGAGATCAGGTGACCCTCAACAGATGTTTATTTTGAAAATGTGTGTGTGTGTGTGTGTGTGTGTGTGTGTATAACTGTATATGAAGATACAGTTTAGGGTACTGAGGTCTGAAAGGAGCGCTATATAACAAGCTGTTCTATTATGCTGAACGGTGATTGTTCTTTGAGGTCTGAGCTATTGATCTATTGGTGGGAGTTCAGTTTCGGCATAAAGACCTGTGTTTGTGATTTAATTGGAGTGATTAATAACTCACTCACAGGGCCAGATGGGAATCAATATGAAATTCAAAAGCAAAAGTAGTATTTTTTCCCCTATAGCGTAGCAGTTGATAGTTTATATTTGCACTTCCTAGGCTAATTAAAACTGCAAGATTCTTTTATATAGAGAGAGCAGGGTTTTGTCTTTTTCAAAGCTTCAACTTAGTGAGTTGTGTTTGCTTAAGATTTTTAGTAGTCTCTTAAATTCTAAGTATGCTGCTTCTTGTCTATCATTTCTAAATAAGATTGTGCCTGCCATAGACTACATGGTGCAAAACCCTCTTCCCTAATAAACACAAGATACTTGTGTTTTGTTTTGTGGTCATGGCAGTAGAATGCCTCATACGTCATTGCTTTTCAGCCAGCCCGCATCCGCTTAGGAGCAGGACTGAAGGGATTTAACCTTGCCGTGTTTGATCCAGTGTTATAGTCCAGGATTAAAAGACAGCATGAAACTTCCAATCGCATTACAAACCCTGCATTCACAGTGGGTGCCTGGGCTGTAAATCCAGTTTCAGCATTGCCTTGAATCTGTGCCAAAAGCAACTTTACTATGAAAATGTAGTGTGACTTACTTTTCTGTGGATTTGAATGGTGTTCCTTGTTCTTTATGCCCTGGCCCCAGTCCTTGTGTTTGGTGCCCATTTCCAGTCAGCTTTTGCAGCTTTGGAGTATCGTCATGCATGCTTGCAACTAACACTCCTGGATATAGCATTGCTAACTTGAAATCTCCAGGAATAAAACACCCCATTAAAAAACCATAAGGCAGCAAAACAGCATCAAGTCCATACATAGATTTAATGCTGTTAGGAAACATTTCTGACAAGAAAAAAATCTCCTTTGTTGTGGAGGATTTTCCCAACCAAGGGTCAAAACCCACACAGCTGGTTAGGAAGCAAAATATTTAGCAGAAAATGATTTGATTTTATATAACTATTTGTCAAGGACATCTTTCATATAGCAATCCGATAATGATAATGGAATAAATTCAGCATGCACCAGCATTTAATTTTTCACTGTTAAAAGGTAAAGCCTATAAGGAAATTAGACTCAATTGCAGTGTATATAGTGTATATGATATTCACTGTTTCCTAAACCACTTTGCTGAGTTAGTACTTTGATGCTGGTAATGCCTTGACTATGTAGCTAAGGAAAACTGTCATTGCAGTCCTGAGGGAGGTGGTCTACAGTTTTTTGTGAAAATGGAAAATCACTGCTTTCACCCTTGTAGGTCATCAGCTCTGTGTTAAGACTTTGAGATGCTTTCCTTATCATACCATACTGCAAATGACTTCAGATGATCTTGCTTTTAAACTTGGGTGCTTCAGAAAAAACAATATGCTTGGAAGTTAATTCTGAGGACTGAGCTGACGGCTTTTTGCTACTGTTGCTTTCTTCTAGTTTGAGAAGCTGAAGGCTTGTTACAGCCCCAGCATACAGCAATCTAGCAGGTTAAATGACTTGGGCAACACAGTTTATTAAAACTGGCAAGTGCTCGCTCCAGTTCTTTTCCTGATAGTCAAGGCTGCCTGCAAGAGTAATTGATAGTGGCAGCTGTTCTGAGGGTGTTTTAGATTGTTGCAAGACGATTTGACTTGACAGACAGCTCTGCACAAACGAACTGAGTGATAGGGGCTGAATCCAGCTAGATTGCAAAAGGAACTTCCTGTTGAAAGACAACAGCAAAACTCATTCACCAGAGCCAAACTTTGGGAATCAGTGACAACATTTAAAAAGGTTCCCTCGCTCCTTTTTGTTCCAGTGATGCAAGCTCAAAGCAAGGCATGGGGATTTGTGTTTATATTTAGCCCATTTTTCCCTTAGGAGAAAATACTTTAATATTATTATTTCTTGACAGTTCACTAGGTGTCTTCTGAGGAGGAACATACACCTTAGAAGAACTTTTTGCACAATAGTGTGAGGTAAAACCAGCTAACTGTGGAGCAGATCATCAGAGTTACGGGGAAGTAATAGTAATAATTCACATTCTATGGCACCTTCCATCCAAAGATCAACACTAATGATTCATTAATCAGCATAGCCCCATTGAGGTAAAACAAGATCACTCCATTTTTACAGCTGGAGAACCTGACGGATAGAAAGGCTGCTCAGAGTAACACAGTGAGTTAGTCATAAAGCTAATCACGCTGCAAACAAATCTTTTGACTCTTAGCCCTGTGCCGTAACCATGAGAACACCTTTCCTCAATTGAACTCAGTGGTATTATGAAAAAGATGAAATGTTGTTTCAAGCTACGAGGGCATATAGGGCATATTGGGAAAGCAAGATGGGATTCCCTGAAGGTAGGAAGGTGGGATGGGTTCTAGAGTAGACTAGGGGATAAGGCATTCACCTGGGGAGCGCACGGTGGTGTGCTTGAGTACTGCCCATGCTGAGAGCAACTGGAGAGCCAACATCAGCCATCCCAGGGATGGAGCCGGTACCCACATTAGGAAAGCGGAAGAAGGGATGCCCTGATGGTTTATTACTGCATAGACTTAGTCAATAGGGTTGCCAGATGGTTTAACCAAAAATACCGAACACTCCCGGCCCCTCCCCCCCCAAAAAAACAGGGAAGACGTTCTGTTGAGAAAAAAAAGTGGGGGGGGGGACCAAAATTGTTGAGCAAAAGAAATTATTAAAAAAAACAAACAGCGTGGCCCCTTTAAGGAACGCTTTTGAGGCTTTTTGGCCTTAATAGGCTGCCAGCTGCCGTCCGCCATCTTGTCTCCCTGCTCGGGGCCAGACAGTTCCCCTGTGGAACCAGGTAAGCACCCGGGAATTTTGCCTCCTGGCCGGGAAAAAATCAGAAAGTACTGGACATTTTAGGTGTCCAGTATTTTCTGAATTTTTTTACCGGACAGGAGGCGAAAATATCGGACTGTCCGGGTCAATACCGGACACCTGGCAACCCTGTTAGTCAATGGGTAGTGGTGTGCAGTTTTATTGTTCTACACATCGCTTCTCTGTTATTGGCTCATAATCCTTGCCTTTATGTCTATATTAAATATATTTTTATATATGGGATGCCATTAAGTAAAAAATATTTTTAGGTATAAGTTGCAAGTCTTTGTTTTCTTAAGAACAGTGAGTTACAATTATTAGATATATAAGAAAAGCCGTTTATGTTAGGCAATTTTCACACTTTAGCTCTAATCGCCTGAAGTATACAGAGCAAGCAGGTTAATCTGTGGTATGTCTGATATTTTAATTAGTGCTATCTTCAGATAGTAGCCTTAGGAAACAACAGGTAGAAACAAGAGCAGAAGTCAGCTCTGGATAATGAAGTATCACTTACATAGTTAATTCTTACCTTCTATGCACTTTACAAACATCAGCTACTGCATTGTGTCCCAAAGCAAAATACTTTGCACCATCACATACTTAAAAATATATGTTTGTGCTAATTATTTTACATACCAGCCCTACATAATGTAATATATATAAAGCACTATTTAAAAATTGTGATTTAGCTTGATTAAATAAGCTCTTCCTCTGAATATTTTCTATGTTTTTTTCCAATTGCTGAAAATCTTGTCTTTACTTGACTGATTCCTAATGCTGTGGATTCAAAGCTCACCTCTGTGGCTCATGAACTCATTTCCGTGTGTGTCCCATTAATTGTTGTTGCTATGCTACCTTACATTGCTTGCTTCAGTTTCAGTAGCCAAATTGTTTGTATAGTTCAGAATTAGTATCATGAGCTAGGTCTGTGCTCTATAGGCATGACGGAGATGGAGTAATGGGTGTGCAGGTAGATTAAACTAGTTTGCTGTTGGATTTTTTTTATATAAAATGCCATGGAGTAGTGGGGGCTGGAGACTTCTTTTTCACATTACCCCACCATCCTTACATTTGGAACATATAGAAAGTTGGGATGTAAAACTCTGTTCACTTAGTTAACTGATTAAACATTAAATTTAACTGGTTAACTAATTAAACTGGGAAGGTGAGGGGGACTTGTTCTAGCCCAGCTACTTCTGATAGCCCACGTGGGACAGGAAGCAGCAGTGGGAGAGGGAAAGACTGCCGGCTCCTAGCCCACACAGACTCGCATGCTGAGAGTCGGCGGCCTCATGTGAGGGAGGAAGCGGAGGCTGCCAACTTCTAGCCCATGAGCCCACATGGGCCTCCCCCGCCCCTTCCTGGAAGTCTACCTGCCTGTGGGGCTGGAGCAGCCCTGCTCCCAAGTAAAGGTTAATCATAATCCGTTCATATCCCTAATAGAAAGTCCAGAAGGCTAGAGAGCACAGCCACATTACACCAATTTCTTATTTCAAGAAACAAAGGAAAGATGTGCAAGCAAGATGAGAGAATTTCCAAGCATAGAAATTTCCAAGTCCCTTTTAGCAACTACCTGCATCCACAAAGAACAGGAGGCAGGGCAGTGAGTCTAGAAATGCTCTTGCCCCTAAGTACTGTTTTATAAACAGCAGCTGCCTGTTGAAGTCCTCAAATCAGACTTTGCAGGTTTAATCCCTGGCACTTGAGCAAAACTTAAATCAGCTTGAAAACAAATTCCTGTAATAGAACAGGTTTAGTTTGTGTCTGGCACTTTTTATGCTGTATATAGTCTCTCATGATGTATGCCTACATCTTGGATACCAGTTGGGTTGGGTGGAGAGGCTATTGTTTTATATTTATTCTCAAAATAGATTTTAAATCCAACCAGATTTTACATCAGGTATGTGCAGCAGGTTCATTAAGGCTCAAATAAACCCTTCAAAAAATTACTTCCTACTGCAAAATCAGTTGTATGTTTTGGTTGACTGTTGGGTCAGTTGTAGCTGATCAAGCAGACAAGAGTTAATGAAATTAGATCATTTTCATTTCCTTTGTTCCAGAGCGGTAGCTGAGTTAGTCTGTAACAGGAAAAACTTAAAAAACAACAAATAGTCTGATAGCACTTTAAAGACTAACAAAATATGTAGATGGTATCATGAGCTTTTGTGGGCACAGCCTACTTCTTCAAATGACTGGAGTGTTGGATGTCCAGAACCAAAATAAATGAGGGAAAAAGGAATGGGAGGAGAGAAGGAAAAAAATGGGGTGGAGGGAGGACAGAAAGAAGCAGAGGGTAGATAAGTATCAAAAAGAAAGCTGAGTATGTATTTAACTGGAAAAACTGGAAAACAACAGATAGTCTATTAGCACCTAAAAACTAGATAGTTAAAAGAGGCAGATAAGAACCATAGTTAGCAATTACAGAGGAAGAGAACTAAAACCAGATTCTACACAGACATAAAGAACCATTGGCACCTTCATTGTTTGGTTGGTTGATAATGTCCCAGCCATCCAGTATCTCGATTTAAACCATTAGCATGAGAATTAAACTTGTGAATGAACTGTAGTTCCAATTCTTCTCTGTGGATTTGGCTTGTGGAGTTGGTCTGTAACAAAACTGCAACTTGGAGATCCCTTAATGAGTGTCCAGGTAAGTTAAAGTGTTCACCAACAGGTTTCTGTATATTCCCCTTTACAGATATTTCCTTTGTGAGGCTAACTTCAAATGTGTCCTCTCCTTTCCTCCACTGACTCCCTCAAAACCAAGGTGTGTTTAACTGGTCTTATGAGCAGAGGAAAACTCTGTTAGTGGAAGAAGTCCTGTGTGTGGTTAGAAAATAAACAAAGTTGACATACTGAAAAGGGATAACATGCATGGTGGGGAATGGCAGATGCATTCCAGCCTTTACATAGCATGGCTGAAAGATGAATCAATGTAAATGTCAGATTTCCTGTGAAAGAAAGAGCTGAACTGACATGCGTTCAGCTTTAATTAAGCTTGAGTTATTGGAGCTGACTGTCAAGTCTTAGGCAAATTGGCTCACCCTGTTATCATTAAGCATGAAAATTAACTATTCTAGGACTTGGTAAAAATAAACACATCTTTATTGCTAGAATGTTCCAGTGTGGTATGAGAATCTAGGGCTTATGATGAGACACTGGGCTTGATCATGCAGGTCTTTATGATCAGACGGGTCTGGAGTGTATAACCTCAGTGCAGAAAGTCTGAAAGAAGATATGAGATCCAAGGAACAATTCCACATGTGAACTAAGGATGTTAAGGATCGTGTAATTGACTAATTGATTAGTCGATGATTTTTGCATTGACTATTCGATTAGTTGATAGGGCGGCGCTGCCCCTTGGAAATGCCGCTGCAGCATTTCAAAAGGGTAGCATCGCACAGCTGATCCTGGGCTCCATGGGTGCTACTGCTTTGAAGTACCCTCCTCTTCCCCCTCTCCCCCCCTTGCTGCTTCTGTTTGATAGAGGCAGCAAAGAGGGTGGGGAAAGTGACCAGTTGATTGTCCGATAAGCATTTGCTTATCAGATAGTTGACTAGTCCTTAACATCCCTAATGTGAACAGCAGTCATATCTGATCAACTTGTGCAAAAGAAGTAAAAAATTCCCTTGGAAAGAGTGAGTGTAAGGTAGAACAGCTTTTAGCAGTTTTACAGAGAAAAGTTTTGAATTTCTGGAAACTGTTCTGGGTGGACAATAAAAAAGAATAAAAACCCAGTTTTCTAGGGGAGTTCCGTGAAGTTGGAGTAAAGCTGATTTAATTGAACATGTAGATCAAGAATGGCAAGGGGGAGTTTTGTCCACAAATTTCCTTAATAATCAGTAAGTCTAAGAAACAAAGAAAAGCATTTTGGAGGGTTAGTACAGGTTGAACCTCTCTGGTCCAGTACCCTCAGGACCTGACCGGTCTCACATGTGGGAATTTGCCATATCAGGGAAGATCCCCTCCCACTGGCCTTCCAACCCACTGCCCCTTCTTACTGCAGGCTCTGCTACTACAACATCTGGCCCCCTGCCTTCAGCCCAGCTGGGCAGGCAGCCCTGGCAGGGCTGCTGGACACCAGTCTCACTCCCTCCAGCCCCTACAAGCTCTGGCTGGCTGCCAGACACCAGCCCCACTGACACCAGCGCTGACCAGACTGCTGGATGCCAGCACCAGACCTACTACCTTCCTGCCGCTAGACTGCCAGTCCCAATGCTCTTTGGTCCAGGAACATCTGTGGTCCTACTGGACCAGAGTGTCCCCGTTTTGGGAGGTGCAACCTGTAGGATTATAGTAAGATGTCCCAGGCTGTTGTGTATGAGTAGCTGCAGGGGATTCAGGAAAGATTTAGCAGGTGATAAGTGGATATCTGTTTTGGATATTACTACCTTGGATACCCCAGGAAAACAGACATTCCTAGAAAAGTGGGACATCTTTTCGCTGTAAACTGATGCATCTCATGAAGTGTTTTTTACCCACGAAAGCATATGCCCAAATAAATCTGTTAGTCTTTAAGGTTAGTCTTTAAGGCCTCCGTTATTTTTGCAGATACAGACTAACATGGCTAACCCTCTGATCCTTGTAAGCAGGGCTCGACAAATTATACAATCTACTCCCCCGTGGCGAGTAGATTGTAACCCAGAAGAGCCGGGTTCGGGTGATCTGCGCATGCGCAGATTGCCGGACAGCACGGCTGGCGAGTGGGGCTCGCCGCGGTTCGGCAAGCCCTGCTTGTAAGCATAGTGTGTATCCTTTGGAACCAGTGTCAGGGCATACCCAAGGGAACTTATTCTGCAGAGCTAGTGGTTGCTGCTAACTCTATCTGAAAAATGCTCTCCCACGTAACCCTCTCTAGTGGAAATATGTTTGTTGTAGATCTGACAAAGACATATGACTGAAACTGAGATATCCATTTGGGTAAAAGCATCCCAGGTTCTCTTGACTCTGTCCTACGTGCTAGAGACTCTAACTAACCCCCCAGATACTATGAATGGAAATTGCCTATCTCCTAGAACTGGAAGGGACCTTGAAAGGTCATTTGGTCCAGTCCCCTGCCTTCACAGCAGGACCAAGTACCATCCCTGACAGATTTTTGCCCCAAATCCCTAAATGGCCTCCTCGAGGATTGAACTCACAACCCTGGGTTTAGCAGGCCAATGCTCAAACCACTGAGCTATCCGTCCCCCCTAAGAACTGAGCAACCCTGATCTTTCATCAGATCTGTAATCCAGACTGGATTTGGATCCAAATTTCACACTTTGCCTGCATCTCAGTAACAAACTGAAACAAAAGCCTAGACCCAAATACACACCATATCTGAATATTTTGGACCAATCTCTGCTATCTTCTAACCATCTCTGTCTGTGCTTTCAGTTATATTTATTTATAGTTTTATTACCTTCCTGCCCCCTATAAATCAAACACATTAAGTGGTTGTTTTTCAGTACACTCTCCTGCAGCTGTTAAAAATGGGAAAGGTGCTAACGCATGGTAGTTAGCCCTAGCCATCCACATATGACCCTCGGTACAATGGCATCTGAGTGTATATGGATTTCTCTCTGTCATTCACACCAGATCTTTCCTTTCTAAATATTTGTATGTTTGCACTTGACATAAAGGTAAATGGAGGAAGAGTCTCCTCTCTGGTGCCTGGTGCTTTGCTGCTGTAAGCGAATATATTTCCTAAAGTTTTTATTGTAAGCGAATATATTTCCTAAAGTTTTTATTAGGTCTCAAATTGTTCTCAGACAAAAACTGATCAAAAAATGCATTTCAGTGTTGCAATTTGAGAGATGTGAGTTGTCAGTAAGAATTAGATGTGTGGCCACTGTATTCTACAACTGATTGGTCATTTCAGTCTGCAAGGAACTGTGGACTTTTGCTTTAAGAAAATTGTAAACAAGGCCTAATGCTGGAACCACAGGGAATCAATAGTTGTATATAAAACTGGTTAGACAGCTGCTTTTAATGCATCCCCTCATTGATTTCTTTTGGATGCAATTGATTTTTTTTACTCCGTTTCTTTAACTTTTATGATGCCAATGTGTTCTGAATATACATCATTACTTTATTTTATATTGTCTGTAACTACATTATGTGAAGTTTAACTTTGAAAGGGCCTGTTGGACGAACTGTGCTAATAGGATTTCGCAGAACCTATGGACAAGAATAGAATCTGAGTTTTTATTTATGGAAAGGCTCTAGATAACCATGGGATCTATGTTTGTGGATATGCTCCCTTGAAAAGCATATTGGGTGACATCATGGCCCTACTGAAAATCAGTGGTGAAACTCACATTAACTTAGTTAGCTAGGATGTCACCCATTGGGTTTAGATGCATTAATAAAAATCAGTAAACTATTAGATTAATGAGAATGTATTTTTTAGAATTAAGTACAGTCACTTTAAATATTAACACAATAAAGTAAATTTACCATTATCTTCAAGTCCATAAGCCAAATCACATCTGAAAACTACAGTGAAACTGACTATGTGTAATACTTCATATAGTGGTTGATGTGGGACATGGCTAGATTGTCTCAAAATGGGGATCAGCTGATAGGAGATTGAACTATCATTTGATCCACCCAAAGCATGGGTATTTCTTTGGAATTTCCACTCATGAGTTATGCAATCACAACTTTCCCCAAGCTCATTTATTTCATATACTGTAGCTTGTTTATTTCAGTGCCTTTCTCCTGCTGTGTTCTGGAGACGTGTGAGTGTGTGTGTGTGTTTATATGAAGGAAACTATAGCAGGCTCGTATGCAGGAATTTCTGTTGAGGGGGTGCGAGCTATGGGAGGGTCTGGTGGCTTCCCCTCCCTCCTATGGCTCAGCCTTCCCACCCCCCACAGGCCTCGCTTCTGGGTGAGGAAGAGGGGGAATTAGCCCCAGCCTTCCCCAGCTGGCCAGAGCACGGGGCGGGGGAGGTTGGGGCATCATGCTGCCTCTGCTTTCCCCTAGCTGGCCACGGGAGAGGAAGGGTGGGGCAATGCGCCTCCCCTGCCTATTCTAGGTTGGCTGGGCTAGAATTGGCCCCATGGCAGACCATAAAGGAGTATGGTGGTGGTGGTGGGGGTTACATCCTTTGCACACACACCCACCCCTGTGTACGGGCCTGTATAGAATGGGCCCAGAATAACAGATCAACTAGCAGTTCGTAAAACTGGCTTTTATCAAAAGAAGGACATCACTCGGTCATTGAATGTATATTCATAGAATCATAGAACACTAGAACAGGAAGGGACCCTGAGAAGTCATTGTGTCCAGTCCCCTGTCCTCACAGCAGGATCCAGTAGCATCTAGACCATCACTGATAGATGTCTATCCAGCCTGCTCTTGAATATCTCCATAGGTGGAGATTCTACAACCTCCCTCAGCAACTTATTCCAGTGTTTCACCACCCTGACAGTTGGGAAGTTTTTCCTACTGTCCAACCTAAACCTCCCTTGCTGCAGTTTAAGCCCATTGCTTCTTGTCCTATCATCAGAGGCCAAGGAGAACAATTTTTCTCCCTCCTCCTTGAGACACCCTTTTAGATACCTGAAAACTGCTATCATATCATCTCTCTCTCTTTTCTTTTCCAAACTAAATAAGCCCAATTCTTTCAGTCTTCCTTCATAGGTCATGTTGTCTAGACCTTTAATTATTCTTGTTGCCCTTCTCTGGATCTTCTCCAGTTTCTCCACATCTTTCTTGAAATGTGGTGCCCAGAATTTGACACGCTACTCCAATTGAGGCCTAATCAGCACAGAATAGAGCGGAAGAATGACTTCTCATGTCTTGCTAACAACACTCCTGTTAATGCATCCCAGAATCATGTTTGGGGTTGTTTTTTTTTGCTGCAGCAGCGTCACACTGTTGACTCATATTTAGCTTGTGGTCCACTATGACCTCTAGATTCATTTCTGCAGTACGCCTTCCTAGACAGTCACTTCCCATTCTGTATGTGTGAAATGGATTGTTCCTTCCTAAGTGGAGTACTTTGCATTTGTACTTACTAAACTTCATCCTATTTACCTCAGACCATTTCTCCAGTTTGTCCAGATCATTTTGAATTATGACCCTATCCTCCAAAGCAGTTGCAACCCCTCCCAGCTTCGTATCAAATGCAAAATTAATAAGGATATTCTTTATGCCAATATCTAAATCATTGATGAAGATATTGAACAGAACCGTTCCCAAAACAGACCCCTGTGGAACCCCACTTGTTACGCCCTTCCAGTAGGATTGTGAACCATTAATAACTACTTTCTGAGAATGGTTATCCAGCCAGTTATGCACCCACCTTACAGTAGCCTCATCTAAGTGGTAGTTGCCTAGTTTATTGATAAGAATATCATGCGAGACCGTATCAAACGCCTTACTAAAGTCTAGGTATACCACATCCACTGCTTCTCCTTTATCCACAAGATTCGTTATCCTATCAAAGAAAGCTATCAGATTGATTTGACATGATCTGTTATTTACAAATCCATTCTGGCTCTTACCTATCACCTTATTATCTTTCAGCTGTTTTTCGCAGATGAAGTCCGTAATTACTTGCTCCATTATCTTTCCTGGCACAGAATTTAAACTGACTGGTCTGGAGTTTCCTGGGTATAAGTACAAAATGATTTGACACATTACAGGGTAGCAGAGAGCTTGATTTAATACTGCCTCTGTCCGGTTTTCTGCCACTGTAACTCCAGTGAAGTCACAGGAGCCAGACAGTGATGAATCAGACAGTGTAGAATAAGTTACACAGAAATTGCTGCATGTTGTGTGCTGCTGCTCCCACACTTCATAGATCATGAATATATTTGCTACCTGGCCCTTTTTATGAGTTAAGTGAACATCTTCCAGGAGCTGTTGGGAGCATGTGTAGGTAGGTGTCTACATCCTTTTCTCACATGCATTTCTGTCCTTTTCTCTCCAACAACTTGGGTGGGCGGAAGATTATAATAAATAAAAGCCTAAAATTATTTTGATATGATAAAAACATGTACAGTAAACCTACTATGTATATGTAGAATGGGTGTTTGTGTTTTGGAGAAGCAAATCAACAATAGACTCAGTCAATGGAAGGCTCTTTTTGTGATAAATTATGGAGCATCCACTTCAGGAATATGTACATAATGTTAAAAGAGTTATCTTTGGGAATTGGGTGTTCAGCATGTTACATATCCTTTGTCTTAGGTATTTTTGGTATGCTTCGGTCTGATTTTGTTTGGTTGGTTTTTATTTATTTGTTTATTTGTTTTGTTTTTGCTGCTGTTTAATCCCTATTGGCTTGAGCTTCAAACTTCCTTGGAAATAATGAAAATTCAGCATTTTACTGGGAAAAAAATCTGTGAGGAATTTAACACATTAAAGAAACTCATTTTGATTGCTACCTATCAGCCATTTATTACTTTATTACTTACGATTTTGCAATATGTTACAGATGCTAGTATGTACTTTGATAGCCACAGAATATTTAGAGTGAACTGGGCTGCCCTATTGTGTTCATTGCTAGTTTTTCTAGACTGTTTTTGTTCCATCGTTACATGTGAATATTCATTTAATGAAGAATGAATGCAAACAATCATTGTGTCATCTTCTCATAAAAGGCCTGGGCATTCATCTCAAAAGCATGCTGAGGGGTGTTAAGGCATACTCTTGTCATTGATTAGTTACCATACCCATAGCTACGAAAAGCAAGATATAACTAGGCAGGTAACCTTGAAAGACCATTGCGAAAATAACTGGACTCAAAAAACCCTTGAGTTCAGATTTACAGTCCTGGGATTTATCATCATTCCAGGAAATTACATTTGGTGGGAAATGCATTAGGAGTAACTTGAGAAGCATTCATGCTGTATTTAGTGTTCTGAAATGGTAGTAAGGTTCAGTGTGTTTAGCACACTAGACAACAGCACCCACTAGACAACAGTTTGATCTTTGACACACACTTGAACAAGTGCCAGGTATTGGACAGCCTGACATGCGAACATGTTGTGATGATGCTCCTACAAGCTAGAAATGACTGTTTTGAGCGGGCAAAAATTCTGCACACAAGGATGCTTTAGTAAGTCACTTATCTTCTTCCTCTTTCTATAAGGTCCAACCTTGAATGACAAACCTGAAGCGAAAGCAGCCACCATCCCAAAGGTGTCAGGACTAGAGCGCAGCCGGGAACTGAGCATCGACGTGCCCTTCGTGCTGCCTATCCCCAGCCCCCCAGCTGGCTGCAGCCATTGTGACGTCTACGTCTTCTGCACCCACATCAAGTGCCAGAGCAAGCCCACTGTTGAAGAAGGAGCCAGTGATCTCAGTACAAGCACCGCCCAGGCTCACACCTCAGCTGCTGCCTCGACCGCTGTCGCAACCTCATCTTCGACCGCAGTCTCAGCCTCAACTAATACCTGAGTTTCGGACCCAGCCTCAGAGTCATATCCCGCCTTCTCTCAACTACCAAGTGCATCATCAAGTGGCCCACAACGGACTCAATATCAGGTAGGGGAAAGAGGTGCCTACATAGCTCAAACCCTACTTCCCAGGTACCAGTAATTGAAAAGGTATTAAAATCTAAGTAGAATAGTCCATAGACTTTCTCATTTCTTGAGTAAGGTGCTCTACTTGTGAGATGCATTGTATAGGCCAACACCACAGAACCATGTATTTCCAGCAGTGTTGGGTAGCTTCTTAAAGGAGATTGTGACTAGATCTTCCCTAATGAACAGAGATTGTGTGGCTGTGGGGCAAAACATTTGAAGTCCTGCTTCCAATGCATTTGCATTTTTTTCCATCAGAACCAGTCAGGAGAAGCCTTAATAACTGGGGGACAGACCTGATTTGAACAAACCCATTTTTCCCCCAGTGGACTCTCACTGCAAAGCTATAGGGAATCTTTGGATTTGACATGATTTCATATATTCATGTAACAGTGGTGCAGTTCATTAGCTCACCAGAAATACCCCATTTGAGCTTTTCCCAGGGCACACAGTTCAAACTGAGGATGCATCAGCTAACAGTTGCATCAGAGTATGGTTCTCCATATAGAGCAAAAAAGATATTGCAAAGTAACATGCTCACCTTATCTGTATGGCTAGCACAAGGCTCCGTTTGGTTATCCATCAGAAATAAAATTGGGGTGAACTTGGAGAGTGAAGCAACTATCCAGTCAGTCTACAGGAATAAATGGGAACCTGAGCAGTCCCTTTGTTGGTGCAGAATACACATTATTCCTTCCAAATTGGCCTGATTAATTCAATTAATTCAGTAAATAGTATTTGCACAATCTCCTAATTTATTTTGGCTGCATAAAGAACAAGATATGGGACGATCACTTATTACCAGCTTACCTAGCATGATGGGGTCCTTCCTGCTTGTGACCTTTAAGTGCTAATGCAATATAAATATTTAGTAACAACATCACATTGACACTTTTCAAACAAACGCACAAGTGTCTCAGAATAAACTTAAAATACAACAAATGGTCTGGTAGCACTTTAAAGACTAACAAAACATGTAGATGATATCATGAGCTTTCGTGGGCACAGCCCACTTCTTCAGAGGACCGGAGTTTTGAGTTTAGGATGTGCAGATCCAAAATAAATAGGGGAGAAGAAAGAGGGGGGGAAGGGAAAAAAAGGAAGGGGGGGCAGGAAACAAGGAGCAGAGGGTATGAAAATATCAAAGGGAAAAACAATTAGGCAGAACTGGTAATATATAAGCACCTAAAGATTGGATAGTTAAAAGAAGCGGATAAGGATCATAGGATAGCAATTAGATAGGAAGGGTACTAAGGCAAGAATCTACACAGACAAAGAGCTGTTGACACCTTCATTGAATGTTAGGCAGATAATGTCCCAGCTATCAGTTATCTCGATTGAGGTGGTCATCAGTGTCAGAACTGAACTTGCAGATGAATTGTAATTCCAATGCCTCTCTGTTGATTTGGCTTGTAGAATTGGTTTGTGATTAGACAGCCACTTGGAGATCTTTTAAAGAGTGATTAGGTAGATTGAAGTGTTCCCCACCAGGTTTCTGTATGTTCCCTTTATGTATATCTGATTTGTGTCCATTGATTCTTTCCAGTAGGGACTGTCCAGTTTGTCCAATATATACAGCAGTGGGGCATTGCTAGCATTTGATGGCATAGATCAAATTACTGGATGTGCAGTAGCTTATGTGATTGGCTCCAGTGATGAATTTGCTTGTATAGATATGTAGGCAGAGTTGGCACTGTGGCTAGGGTTGCCAGGTGTCCGTTATTGACCTGGATAGTCCGGTATTTTCGCCTCCTGTCCGATAAAAAAAATTCAGAAAATACCTAAATAACTAAAATGTATTTTCTGATTTTTTTCCCGGCCAGGAGGCGAAGATACTGGGTGTTTACCTGGTTCTGCAGGAGAGCTGTCTGGCTCGGAGCAGGAAGATAAAATGGCAGCCTGTTAGGGCCAAAAACCCTCAAAAGCATTTCTTAAAGGGGCTATGCTGGTTTTTGTTGTTGTTGTTGTTTGTTTGTTTTTGGTTTTTTTTTGCTTAATAACTCTCGGGGTCTTTTTTTGCTCAACAACTTTGGTCTCCCCCTTTTTTTTCCTCAATAGATTTTTTTTTCCCCCCGGTGGTTTTTTTGGGGGGGTGGGTTTGGTTAAACCATCTGGCAACCCTAACTGCAGGTCACTGCAGGGCTGGTTTCCTGGATATTTATGATCTGCTTGTGTGGAATGGTGACCGGAAAGAATTTGTTTCAGGTTGTGGGGTTGTCTGTAAGCGAAAACAGGCTTTTCCCCCAAGGCCTCTGAGAATGAGGGGTCCTTTTCCAAGATGGGTTGCATATTATGCATAATGCGTTGGAGGGATTTGAGCTGTGGACTCTTAAGTGATGACAAGTGGAATTCTGTTATTTTCTCTTTTGGTCTGTCTTGAAGTAGTTCATGTCTGGGTACTTTTTTGGCTCTGTCAATCTGTTTATTCACTTCCCCAGGTGGGTATTTCAGAGTTAGATAATCACAAGACATTTATGTTGTGAGTGTACAGCCGGTCTCCGACTTATGACCACCTCCACTTACGACCATCCGCACTTACGACCAAAGCAGTCGTAAATGCGGTCCCCAATTTACAAACGCAATCCGCGCTTACGAACAGCGCGGACACCATGTAACTCAATGGGATCTGAGTTACGAACACTTCAAGTTATGGCCAAGTGTTTGGTCCGTAACTCATTTGTAACTCGGGAACCGGCTGTATATGATAAATAATAATAATTGCATTGATATTGCCCTTCCCTCACTCCCCAACAAGCTTTTAGGTTGCTGTGCCACTGAAAAAGAGTCTTTTTAAAACAGTACAATTCAAATAATACAATATATACTGATGTATCATAGGACTTGTCTACACTACGGAGAAGATGGATCCTCCGGAGTCCATCGTCTAGCATTCGATTAACATGTCTAGCGTAGACCCCCATATCAAACTCTGAGGGCAGCCCCTCCAGTGTTGTATACTCCTTGTTCTGTGAGGAGTAAGGGAGGCCAATGAGAGCATGTTGACACTGCAACGGCTCACCTTAAGGTAAGCCAAATCCAGCTACATATTTTGCATAGCTGGATTGCATACCTGAAGCCGACCTGCCTGGTCTAGTGTAGACCAACCCATACTGATTATGTGTAACACCACTGTAAAGCATGCAGGGCAAGCATAATACGATCATAATAACTCAGACCACAGCACTCTGAGAGCACTTCTAAACTACATTCCTCTTCTAAAAGAAGAGAAATGTAAATGAGCCCGATCGAAAATGCAAATGAAGCGCGGATTTACAAATCTCATGCTTTATTTGCATAATCACGCAAGAGCGCTTTTTTGAAAAAGGGTTTTTCGAAAAAGAAACCGCCGTCTAAACGGGGTTCTTTCAGAAAAAAAACACCCTTTTTTGAAAGAACCCTGTCTAGACTGCGGTTTCTTTTTCGAAAAAGCACTCACACGTGATTATGCAAATGAAGCATGAGATTTGTAAATCCACGCTTCATTTGCATTTTCGATTGGGCTTTTTTGCATTCCTCTTTCGGAAGAGGAATGTAGTTTAGACATAGCCTGAATGTGAAGACTAACCAAAAAATGGAATTACAGTCATTGAGTTCTGTGATCGCAAGGGAACACGTTGCCAATGCAAGGTTGTTACAGGCTAAGAAAAGGAGCAAATTCAGGTGCCATTACAGTACCTCAGCATCCTCTCGCACACAGCTCTGACAGCTGCAGCCCGTTCTGTCATGAAAAATGCATGTCCCCCAGCTTGACCCAAGCCAAACCCTGCCCTTTTGGGGAAGGTCATTGAGATCTTTAACTCCCATTTGGCAGCTTGCAAAAATGGGCAGAACAGATCTCTCTGCTTGGTGAGGTCATGGTTATAGAGCCTAGCTGTCTCTGACACTGCACGGTTATGACTCTTGTATTGTAACAGGTCTCTTTTCTCTCTTCTCCACAGCAGGAGCAGCAGCGCCAGCAGTGCAACAGGCATCAGCCTTCCCAAACACATTCCCCTCTCCCCCCAGATCCCTCTTCACCATTCTTCTGGCCCAGCCCTGCCTCTCTCCATCTCTAATCTCACTACCTCACACTTCCCTCTCAGATCGCAGACCCAACACCAGCACCTTCCAGCCATGTTCGCCACTCCACCCACGCTCCCACCGCCACCAGCATTACCCGCCAACAGCCTTGTGATACCAGCACACCCAGCAGGTAGGTGTTCTGCTTTTCACCAACACTGGTTTCCAGTGAATGCATAGTGTTTACAGTGGGGCTAGGGGTCAGGCAGGCAAAAAACAACACAAACATCCCCTCCGACAGAGTCTCCTGAAACTGTCAAAGGTAGTGTATTGGTGATTGATACTGAATTGGCCCTGCATGCTGAGGCTAGGTTAACCTGCAGGACAACTGTTGTATATTCCTCATTCTCTGACAAAAGGAAGAAGGGGAGAGGAGGTGAATCTGAATATAAACTATTATTACAGCTGGGATTTTCCATGGAGTTAAGCAGGAGTTAGGCTCTCAGCTGGATTTTGGCACCATCAATCAATAAAGGGACTCAACCCCTACATGCCATTTAGACCTTATTTGAAGGAATTTGTTCTGGTCAGCAGGTAGAATAATAAAATAGGTCGACAAGCGAGCCACCCCCTGCCCAGTGTTGGTCACCGAGCTCTGCCATTCCATTTTTAGTGTGATTTTTGAAGGCTTTTTGAGAAGTTTCTTTTGTTCCCCCTCCATCCCTATTATCACTTTTGCCCTAAATGCCCTGTTGATAGTTTCTCCTTTAGCCTATAGCTGTTCCTGGCTGAGAGCCTGACAGCTAGAGACTTCCCTGAAACTCTGACTTGCTGGGGCCTCCTTTTGATCTGGCATTTGACTCTATAACTCAGAAGGAGTTATATACTGGAGGGGGGAACAAGGACAAGGAATGACAAAAATGTACCCTTCTGTTTCCTGTAAAGTCAGATAAAGAGAGTAGGGAGAAGGAAGATAGGCTGCCAAAAACTCTGATGGTTTGGCCTGTGTTCATTTTCAGGGGCTAAACAGCCTGTTATTTAGATTTGCTCTTTTTTAGGGGTAAAAATGAGAACTGCTCCCCAAAAATTCTCAGAACTACATTAGGCCAAAATATTCTGGCTTCTAGCCAGGGCTACCATAGTATGATGCCTGCTTTCAGTCACATAGCTGGGGACACATTGGGCTCTATAGTGCCCTTGCTTAAGGCAAAGAGATTTATAATCCCAGTGATAGACATCTTGGCCATAGTGCAAACAGATCCTGAAAGGAGGAAATGGGAATGTAGTCTCTAAAAGACCAGTCCTGCATCCACTATTGAACCCAAATGTGATTTCCGGTAAGAAGTCAATGAAGTACCCTGCTCACATGTAGTAATTTGCCAGCAAAAGACAAGAGCTCATCTACTAACAAATAGATCATGCAGTGGGTTGGCCAGTCACCTCTGGACTGCTATGTGCACACTTCTACCAGCTATGTTATCCTTATTATGGTATCATGTCCCTTGGTAGCTAGGGTTGCCAGATGGTTTCACAAAAAATATCGAAGGTTCCCCCCGCTCCCTCCCAAAAAAAGCACTGGGAAAATTGTGTTGGGGGTGGGGGGGAAACGGGCCACCGAAATACCAGACACCTGGCAACCCTATTGGTAGCACATGTACACTAGTAACAGCACCAGTTTAGAAGAGATATTCAGAGGGAATATGAGTCTTTTGGGTTCTTCTTTCTTTTCCCCTTCTAGGAAAAACCTTATTGCTTTTGTCCCTTTATATTTAAAGTAAGCGCTGTCCTGCTGTCATTCCTAGGCAGAGAGGCAGAGATCATGTTAGCTTACAGTATTTACATGTCAATGGTGCTAATAAGTTAGGTCTGCGCAAGATAGTATAACAAGGAAATGATATGCTTGGACTAGCATCTTTTTCTTTGGGAACCCAAAGATTGAAGAGGTAACTTACTAGTAACCCTGACATGGGTTGTTTGTCAGGAGCTTCATGGCTGACCCTGATGTATGCTAACCAAAGCTTTCTGTCCTCCGTTTTGAGTTTTAGGGGGGTATGTAACATTAGCAAAACAAAATGGCAGCCATCAGTATTCTTCTCTCTCGATCCCTGCCATATGCATACTCTCACACAAAGGAGACACAAATTATTGGGTCTTAGGGACTTAGTGGCAGTACAGGTGACACTCAAGTAACAGGTATTACTGATAGGCAGAAATAGCTAGTCCTGATTCCACTCACTAAAGCCCAATTTGCAACTGAGACACTGCTCTTATCCCCATAGTGTGAGCCTCTCTTTTAGAAAGCTTATTAATGCAGGCCAACCTGCTCTCCTCTATATTGTTCAGTGCCTATTCTTTTACTAACAAAGGCAAAGTTGTGGTGTAGGGCTAAAGTCTGGAGCCAGCTGCAGATCCACTAGACTGACTTGAAGACTCTTAAAGAAATCAGATAGTGAAGCACTTATAACTGCCTGCTCTCTTTTATCCCTCCTTCAAAAAAAAAAAAAGTGGATTATCTCGATGCTAACAGATAAGATCCAGTTTCTTTTGAGTCATGCCAGATTTAAAAACAACAACACTGCATTTTATTTTCAACAATTGTCTTTAAAGAGGTTAGATTTTCATTACAGTTATTTTCAATATATTGTAGTGCTTGTCCGAAGAAAATCTCACTGTAGGAGCTACACATTCAAGTACCAAAATCTTGACTATTACAAGTAGTTTTATTTTGTTAATCTTCATTTCTGCCCATGTGTTAATCTGGTATTATTATTATTTAATATTCTTGTAGCATGTAAAAACAGTGCTTCATAAATATATTGCTCTGGCTCCTTGAAACGTTTTTAAAAGTGTATCCTACAGTGACTTAGACGTCTTAGTCCTGTTTTTAAAAATTCTTTAAGCACTTAACAGCCTATTTCTCATTGACTTTCATTGAGGCTGCGTTCTTAAATCTCATTTTCACAAGTGACTTAGGAGTCTAAGTCACTTACGGATACTTTTGAACATTTTACTCTTACATTTGAACTAGTACTTCAAAAGGTTCATTTTACCCTCTCTGATTCTGCTACAACTTAAATGGGATGTTTTCTAGAAATTATTAGAATGTCAGGACACAAGTATCCCCAGCAGCATGTATGTGTGTGTGTGTTATCAGCATACTTGATGATACTGATAATAGTACAGCAGTGATCTCCGTGTGTACAGCACGTAGCACAATGGATTCCTGATTCATTACTGGGGCTCTCAGGCACTACTGTAGTGGAAATAATAATTATAATATGTGTAGTCAGACATAGCATATAGCAGGTGAAGGATATACTTGCTCTCATTATTTTATTTATTACAGATGATTTATAACATGTCAGTATCTTCCATAATTCTAAAAGACCCAAAGAAGAGCTCTGATGGTTTATCTCTTTCATCAAAAGAATTATGAATGATACTGAACAATAGAAGTTATTCTCTCCTTGCCAGGTCTCTACAATTTTAAACAACATTTAAATAAATAATCAGGAATCTCCCTAAATTCCCTATCGCTAGAGCCTTGAGTGGATATAAAATTTGTGTTCACATCTGTATCCACAAAAATGAGCCACAGATGTGGATACCCATGGATAAAGAGCAGATATTTATGGATTTTCGGAGCTCTACCTAGCACTTCCCACTCATATCCAGGCCACCTCAAAGGTTTGAGAGGAAAACTACTAACATTTCCATAGTATATTAAATTCATTCCTTTGCAGAGAGACATGTTAATCTGGCACTGAAGATTTCAGGGTACATGAGCCCTCCATAGGCCTTGTGAATTTCACCCACACAGCCTCAACACAAATATCGAGTTCATGACCTGTGCATGGCCCAAAGTAATCACAACTAAGAAACATCATACACCTAACTAAGGAGTTATTTACAAGTGCCCTATCAAGAAACCTAACTATTCAATGCAATTTAAAAGCTATAGACATTTATTCCATTCCAAGTTGGGGGATGGCTTCTTGTAACTATGTTTTCCTTATGGGCCTGCCTTGTATTTAAATGAATGGGAGAGTAAGGTACTCTGTACCTCATGGGATCAATTGTTATGTCAGGGTATCTTTACAAAAGGGGTGTTAGCTAAAAAGGGGAGACACAACTATTAAAATGAACATAAAAAATGTCATGCCGGGCTAAAGGTCTGATTTCCAGAAGTGCTCAGCCAATGGAGTGCTTAGATTATTGAAAATCCTTCCTCATCTGGGGATCAAGGGCCAGTTACCCTCCCATATTGACACTGAAGGGAGACCCTATATCAGATGATAGAACATTTTGTTATAGTAGCTGCAACCTTCTTCAGATCTTGAGCCAGTGAAATGAAATGTGCCTCTCCTCTTCCTTCTACCTCTCCTCTTCTACCCCGCACCAGTTTTCACATGGGAGAATAAATTGGAGGCAGAGGAGAGAGAAATGTCTATTAACTCTCTGATAAAAGAGAGAGAGTGTTCATATATCTAGTATTAAAGGTGTTGAGCTTCTCCCAGAACTGGTACATTATTTGGAAGAGCTAACTGAGACTTCAGTTTTCTCATCACAAGTATTCTCAGGTGCACTGTGCATGCCTTCCCTCCTCCCTCCTCCCCCCACACACACACACACTGGTTATATCAAAAGGAGAGCATGTCCAAGCCCATGAGCACGACTATGGAACAGTCTCTAAATCAGCGGTTCCCAACCTTTTCCGGATGGGGACCCATTTTGACAATTCAGGAAGACTTGGTGACCCAGGGCAATTCAAAAAATGTGTGAATGGCTCCTTAAGAGACACCTGGGGCGACACCTGGTGACCCTTTTGAAATGTAATGGCTACCCATATTTGGGTCCCGACCCATCGGTTGGGAAACTCTGCTCTAAATTCACAGGCTGAGGTGCTTTAAATAATACTGTACATACCCAGCCTAGTTGGCTAATGCTTAACATTAGTCACATGGTATGACAGTTTGATTCCTGAGCTTTGTCTTTTCACTCCCAGACTAAGGAGTGAAGTGAAAGCAGCGAGCTCAACCACAGACCAGAGTTTGAGGCTCACTGTACAGTGTATCCAAGGTCTCTGAAGTGAGACCTGTGGAGTTGCCTTCTAGCTGGAGGTTAAATAGCTTCCACAAGGATATCTTACAGAGGGGGGCTGACATTAAAATAGTGGGTTCCTTGGGATCCTATATTTCAGTTTTAACCAGACTGGGCTAAAAACAGAGAAACCCCCGCATAGGTTTGTAGGTCAGCCTTTAAGATGAGCTGCAGCAAAAAAGAGACACTTAAAAATGCTTTCCTGCAATCAGGCACTAACCTGGCTGCTTCATACACACAACCCAATGGAACCAGTCATGTCAGGGTACGTCTGGACAGCGGAGCTATTTCGGGATACCAGAGGTATCCCGAAATAGCTATTCCGCGTCTTTTACATGCACCCGTTATTTCGACATAATGGGCGCACTATTCCAGCATCTCTGTAATCCTCGTTCCATGAGGGTTAAGGGATGTCTTAAAATAGCGCATTATTTCAAAATATGGCGCTGTGTAGACAGCGCCAAATTTCAAAATAAGTTATTTTGAAGTACATTAGAAATAAGCTATGCAATTTGCAGAGTGCAAATTGCGTAGCTTATTCTGAGATAAGGGTGCTATCTAGATGCACCCTCAAACTGTGTAACTCTTTGGGTTAGCCCTTGTTTTCTTTGGAGGGATGGTGAATTTTGTATATTGTCATTTCTTCATCCCATCACCTCTGCTTTGGTTTTTAAAATGCCTTTTTCAAAGGGACACCAAGTCAAATTTGGCCAAAAATGAGAATTTAACATATTTAAACCAATGCAAATATTCCTCGATTTAAAAAAAAAATGCAGTGGAAGCAGGTTTGTCTTGCTTATTTTAAAACCAACCAATACTTTTCTGCAGGCTCCCAATGCAAACATCAAACTCCTTTGCTTGTGAGGAAAACCTGGATGTGAAACTGACTAGTTTATTTGCACTGTCACAGCTGAGGCTAATGCACCAAAAACAAAAAAAGGAGAGATGTTTAGAGTTCTTTCAAAGTTGATCATGTAGAGTGGGGTTACAGTCTAGAAAGAGGAATCCATTGTGGGTTGAGAGGAAAAGGATTCGTTTCAGTTTTGTTTTTTAACTTCATAGTGTCTCTTTTAAAGTGTCCTAACCTCAATATTCATGGTTGGGTTGAGGGAGGAGGGAGGAACAAGATTGTTTATGCTTTATGAAGCCCCACTGTGTTTTCTGCTGTGATGACTCATGGTGTTCTCTCTTGTCTTTAGATACCAGCCTGTTGATATCATTCAACCAACCAATCATGTATTGCCAGCCTCATTCGGGGATTCTGATTGGTACTTTGTCACAGGCATCTCTCTTACCTCCACCAATGAGTCCTCACGTAGAAAACCACCACAGCATGACCTGCAGAAACAGGGAATGCCAGGTGAATATCTGACTCTCTTCCTTCTATGTCTTTGTGGAACTCACAGGCCAATGAGCCTTTGTGTCTTCTCTCTCTCTCTCTTTCTCCCTCCCTCCCTCTCTCTCTGACTCTCTAGATCATGAACTGCTCAGGCAAGAGGTGAACAACCTGTTTTTGGTTCAGAGTTCAGACTGAGCCAGTGCTTCTCTTAGCCCAGTGCCGCTGCTGAGGGCAGAATTTCACCAGCACCAACACACCCACCGGCACACTTTCACTCCTTTTCCATCCAGCTTACCCCAGATGCCACTCACGCTAGCCTCTGCATCTCAAATGGTGCATACCCCAGCCCAAAATGTGAAGATAACTAAAAAATCTTGGGTGAAAGGCTTAAATGCACTGTACCAGAATCAGTCCTCTTTATTTCACATAGGTGTCTCTCTCCCCATCTGCCAAGTCTCCTGACTTAAGTCCCTCCACTTTTGAAGGATGTTCTCCTTCCCATTTAGAACCACAAACATTTATCATTACAGTTCCCTTGTGCTCCTACCTATAAACAGATACACTGTTTGTGCAGTTCTCAGGTCCCTTTATCTCTCTCCTTCATGGTAAACAGTCAGCTCTGTACTTTTCTTTAGATTAACAACCCTTCTTTGGAGCTGCATCAACTGGCTCAGCTCCTTGATACACACACACAAAAACACATGCACAGAAGAATAAAGTTTTCTAATATAAAATAAAAATGTCAAGAAAGATTTTGTGGAATAAACTGGAGAATGTAATGCATGTCTGCTTGCAGTTCTTACTGTAACACAGCACTTGCACTGTTTGAATTTAATGTTGTCCGATATGGTTTTTTTCCGATTTTCCCAAACTGTGACCATCAGTCAGTTTGGGATCCAATTATCTGATTTGATCAACAAACACTAATTTATAAGTGGCTCACTTTTTTTACAGGATAAAACCTTCTGGCCATGAAAGAAGCTTTTTCATTTCTTCACTGACAGCGCTTGTAGCACAATGGGGCTTTTCTGCTACTGTTAACAAAATCTTAGGGTATCTAGCATAAACCAGCTTTGTCAGGTTGTTTGTTTGTGATTTTTTAAGTACATTCTCCCTATGTTCCTGGCAATTATTTTGTTAGGTTGAAAAAACAGGATTTAGCTTTTTCTTCCTCCGTTGCATGCCACATTTAAAATGTATACAGTTTCCTTCTACTAGGACTGATAAAATTGAGCAATAACCATTAAAAGTAGCATTTGGAAAAAAAACTATTAAGAATACATGGACAAAAATATTTCTCATTTTTCTTTCCTGGTGTGAGTTGCATGACAGCATTGTTCAGTGATAATCTGCTTAACGACAGAACAATGGAAGTAATATTTCCTGCCCCAAATTGAGTTCCAGGTGCTTGCACAGTGTAGCCATGTGCAAATACCTTCTTCTCTTTTCTTCTGCTGTGTAAAAACAGGCCTCTAAACATTCATTGAAACTAGTGTGCTATTTGAGATCTTTGATATCTGATCCTGCTGACAGGTCCCACCCCGCCCACCCGGGCCCTATTGACTTTCTAGTGAAAACAGGTTGCAAGGCTCTTTTGTTGTATTTTACTCACATTTTCTTATATTTCACTAAATCAGGTTTATTAACACTAATTCCAGAGAAGAGTGTTGAAATCTCCAGCTGCATGTGTTTAGTAATTTATGGTATTTACACTGGTGGGTACATGGCTCCAGTAATAACTGTAATTAATGAAATTACAAATCTGCTCTCCTACACGTATAATAGCATGTAATAGCAGCCGACTTGCTGAATGAGCAGCATTCTGGGGGGTCCTTCTTCTTTGCCTTCCTGTTCCCCCCCTTATTGTTCAAAGATGAAACATGCATTGTTTCCTTTAAAAGGTGTTCAAATCCATGCTGGTGAGAATATATATGGGATCCAGGTCACATGCAGGAGATGTTAAAGCCCAGTACTGGGAAGCTAAGGTTGTTCAGAGTCAATCTTTCGCCAATGAGCACTGAACTATCTATTTTTTGGATGCAGGCGGGGGGAATTAATATCATGATCTCTGTACATGGATCGCTTGGGTCTCTTTCCAAAAAGCTATCTTAGCCATATTGGCACTGCCCTATAACAGGTAGGGGAAAATTGCTGACTGCATTGGCTATTTTTGTACTTTGTATTTTGGTTTTGTATTAGTGCTGGGCCTTAGCTGCAGAAGTCAATTTTGGATTAGAATCCCCAACTTTCTAACTTCTCCAATTCAGTGCATAGAAAGAGACACCAGATTTGGATCTGGGAACAACTTCTCTACTTTTTTTTCCCCTGGCATCATGAGTGTTCTAGCTTAGAGCTCTCTCTCAGTAACAATGAGGGGACCCGCTTGTGCAAATTTTGCTTCTCAGAGAGGCACTTCAGGGGCTGGTATACAACTAGATGCTGTCTCTTTGTTGCTGGGAATCAACACGGTCCACTTCCTCTTGAATTAGTATGGAATAGTCAGGTTCCCCTGTTCTGTTAGATGCTGTACAAAGGGGCCATGTTTTGCCTGTTGAAATCTGTGTTCATTATGTGCTGTGAAACCCAAACTCAACTTTTCTATTCTCTTCTATTTCCAGTTTGACAAGTACGCTCCCAAATTAGACAACCCTTACTTTCGACATTCCAATGTGAGTGCTCATGTTTCTAGATCATTCCGCTGTTTAAGCTTCTACTTGCTGCTGCATTGCTCGAATGTCTTTAATTGATACAGACGGGAGTTTGATTCATCAGTCCATAAAGTGTTGTGTTTTTGTTTGAATGTTTTGTAAATGTAAAATCTTGGTACTTTTCAACTTTTTATTCTGCGTTGTCGTTGCTGTAGCTTTAGATTGCTAAGCCTAGGTAGGTGGGGAGAGATTTCTAAGAGAGTAGTTTATTGCAGTCAGAGCTTCACATGATTCAGTGCCATAGAGCACATAGTCCTTTCCCAAAATTTTGCTAGGTTCCAAGACAAAGGGTACATCTACATGACAATAAAAGACCCAGAGCACAGCAGTGGCTGGCCCAGCTCAGCTGATTCAGGCTCACAGGGCTCAGGCTGCCAGTATAGATCTTCAGCTTCTCCCAGACTAGAGTCTGAGCTCTAATACCCTGCAAGGAGGGTGGGTCTCAAAGCCCAGCCTCCAGCTTGAGTCTCGGTACTGTGAGTTTTTTTATTGCAATGTAGACATATCCTAAACGAGACCAGTGGCCTCATCCTGCTCCTCATTTCTATACCAAAACTGCATCCATTTTTGGTACAGTCTGTTCAGGAGAGGCTCAAGCAAACTGAAAACAATACTTTCCTCCAAGAGATGTATCTATTGTGCAGCTAGTCTGTAATAGTACCTATGTATCCAGGGTTAATATTTGTTTTGTAAAATGAAGCATTTTCACACATCCCTATATAGGATTGATTAGTTATAGATTTACTATTTCTGTTTAAAAAATAAAGTCAAGCAACACAGGATTTGGGGTTTTTTGCCTTTCTAGAAAAAGGGTTGGGGAATGATCCTTTGTTTAAAAAAACATAGCAAATTTGGTTGTTCAGCATGTTTGAAATTAACAGTAAAATGCATGATACTGGCATTTTCAAGTTTTATTTTGGCTTTTTAAAATTTCATCATGATGTTGGAGCGGTTTTCCTCCTGCATGGCTATTGTTCATATTGTCATCTTCTTTTGTAGTTCTTTCCAACCTATCCTCCGGCAATGCCTGGAATGCCACCAGTGCTTCCACATTCAGGTCCTTTTGGGTCTCTTCAGGGAGCATTTCAACCGAAGGTACACATTTTTGATTATTGCATTAGCACAGGCTTTGTTCTTTCAATGGGAAACCGTGACCAGAACTATATTAATGGTGATTATATGAACTACCTTTTTGACCAGCTCTGCTGCTTTTGTGGCCCTGGAATTGTTTCTTTGGAGAGGAATGCAGTGAGTCACATGGAAGTCTAAGGTCTGGTCTACATTACAGAGTTAGGTTGACACAAGGCAGCTTATGTTGACCTAACTATATAAGCATCTACAGTAAAATTTCGCTCCTGCTGACATAACTGCTTCACTACACTACTTTAATAATTCCACCTCCATGAAAAACATAGAGCCAATGTCGATATAGTGAGGTTGATGCATGTCAATGTACACATTGCCTTGCTTACATCAATTGCTCCTGACTTTTTGGAACCCATCCCCCACTGCTCATTGCAACAATTCAGTCTGTACAAGCATTGCTGGTGAAGACACAAAACACTGGAGCTAGGAGCATAGTGTGAACACACACATAAGAACATAAGAACATAAGAACGGCCATACCGGGTCAGACCAAAGGTCCATCTAGCCCAGTATCCTGTCTGCCAACAGTGGCCAGCACCAGGTGCCCCAGAGGGGGTGGACCGAAGACAATGATCAAGCGCTTTGTCTCCTGCCATTCCTCTCCAGCCTCTGTCAAACAGAGGCCAAGGACACCATTTTATCCCCTGGCTAATAGCCTTTTATGGACCTAACCTCCATGAAATTATCTAGCTTCTCTTTAAACTCTGTTATAGTCCTAGCCTTCACAGCCTCCTCCGGCAAGGAGTTCCACATGCTGACTACACGCTGTGTGAAGAAGAACTTTCTTTATTAGTTTTAAACCTGCTACCCATTAATTTCATTTGGTGTCCTCTAGTTCTTCTATTTAGGAACTAATAAATAACTTTTCTTTATCGGCCCTCTCCACACCACTCATGATTTTATACACTCTATCATATCCCCTCAGTCTCCTCTTTCTAAACTGAAAAGTCCCAGTCGCTTAACCTCTCCTCATATGGGACCTGCTCCAAACCCCTAATCATTTTAGTTGCCCTTTCTGAACCCTTTCCAAGGCCAAAATATCTTTTTGAGGTGAGGAGACCACATCTGTACACAGTATTCAAGATGTGGGCGTACTCATAGTTTTATACAGGGGCAGTAAGATATTCCGGTCTTATTTTCTATCCCTTTCTTAATAATACCTAGCATCCTATTTGCCTTTTAACCGCCGCTGCACACTGTGTGGAAGTTTTCAGAGAACTGTCCACGATAACTCCAAGATCTCTTTCCTGATTTGTCGTAGTTAAATTAGCCCCCATCATACTGTACGATAGTTGGGGTTATTTTTCCTAATGTGCATTACTTTACACTTATCCACATTAAATTTCATTTGCCATTTTGTTGCCCAATCACTCAGTTTGGTGAGATCTTCTGGAGTCCCTCACAGTCTGCTTCTGTCTTGACTATCCTAAACAGTTTGGTATCATCCGCAAACTTTACCACCTCACTGCTTATTTTCTCCAGATCATTTATGAATAAGTTGAACAGGATTGGTCCTAGGACTGACCCTTGGGGGACACCACTAGTTACCCCTCTCCATTCTGAAAATTTACCATTTATTCCTACCCTTTGTTTCCTGTCTTTTAACCAGTTCTCAATCCAAGAAAGGACCTTCCTCTTATCCCATGGCCATGTAATTTACACAAGAGCCTTTGGTGAGGGACCTTGTCAAAGGCTTTCTGGAAATCTAAGTATACTATATCTACTGGATCCCCTTGTCCGCATGTTTGTTAACCCCTTCAAAGAACTCTAATAGATTAGTAAGACAGGATTTCTTTACAGAACCCATGTTGACTTTTGTCCAACAAATTATGTTCTTCTACATGCTTCACAATTTTATTCTTTACTATTGTTTCGACTAATTTGCCCGGTACTGAAGTTAGACTTACCGGTCTGTAATTGCCCGGATCGCTCTAGAGCCCTTTTTAAATATTGGTGTCACGTTGGCTACCTTCCAGTCATTAGGTACGGAAGCCGATTTAAGGGATAGGTTACAAACCGCAGATAATAGTTCAGCAATTTCCATTTGAGTTCTTTTTAGAACCCTTGATGAATGCCATCCGTCCCGGAGATTTGTTAACATTAAGTTTTTCTATTTGTTCCAAAACCTCCTCTAATGACACTTCAATCCGGGACAGTTCTCAGATTCATTACCCACAAAGGACGGTGCAGATTTGGGAATCTCCCAACGCCTCAGCCGTGAAGACTGAAGCAAAGAAATCATTTAGTTTCTCCGCAATGGCTTTATCGTCCCTTGATTGCGCCTTTTATAGTTCGATCGCCTAGGGACCCACAGGTTTTTTAGCAGGCTTCCTGCTTCTAATGTACTTAAAAACATTTTGTTATTTCTTTTGAGTTTTTGGCTAGCTGTTCCTCAAAATCTTTTTTGCTTTTCTTATTACATTTTTACACTTGATTTGACAGTGTTTATGTTCCTTTCTATTTATCTCACTAGGATTGGACTTCCACTTCTTAAAAGATACCTTTTGTCCTCACTGCTTCTTTTACATGGTGGTTAAGCCACGTGACTCTTTTAGGTCTCTTGCTATGTTTTTTAATTTGGGGTATACATTTAAGTTGGGCCTCTATTATGGTGTCTTTAAAAGTTTCCATGCAGCTTGCAGGATTTGGCTCTAGTCACTGTGCCTTTTAATTTCTGTTTAACTAACCTCCTCATTTTTGTGTAATTCTCTTTGAAATTAAATGCCAGGGTGCTGGTCTGCTGAGGTGTTCTTCCCACCACAGGAATGTTGAATGTTATTATATTATGGTCACTATTCCAAGCGGTCCTGTAACGGTTATTTCCTGACCTGATCCTGCGCTCCACTCAGGACTAGATCGAGAATTGCCTCTCCCTTTGTGGGTTCCTGCACCAGCTGCTCCAAGAAATTTAAGCCATTGAGAAATTTTATCTCCGCTTCTCTTCCTGAGGTGACATGTATCCAGTCAATATGGGGGTAATTAAAATCCCCCATTATTATAGAGTTCTTTGTTTTGGTAGCCTCTCTAATCTCCTCAGCATTTCAATGTCAGTATCCCTGTCCTGGTCAGGTGGTCGGTAATATATCCCTACTGCTAATTTCTTATTTTTGGAGCATGGAATTACTATCCATAGCGATTCTATTGAACATGTTGATTCATTTAATATTTTTATTTCATTTGATTCTACATTATCTTTCACATACAGTGCCACTCCGCCACACAAGCAATTTAATTACTGCAATGGCAGTATGCTGGCATAACTTTGGTCTACGTAATTTTGTAGTGTAGACATGCCCAAAGTCAAAGCTTAGCTAAGCAGAAACTTAGGGTCAGATACATTATTTAGTTCTAATACAGCCTGATGCATTCCAGAGCGCTGTGCAAATTAGACTTGTACACAGAGGTCACTCCCCCAGTTAGATAGCAGCCAGCTGTGGATATGAAATTGACTATCAAATCACAGGAACGATAGAGAGGAAGTGTTTTTCAGTGGTTAGAGTAAGAATGAGGATTTGAGTTCCCAGGTCTGCCACTGATTCCCTTTCTGACCTCCAGCAAGTCACTTACCTCTCTGTGGCTCCACTTCTTCTTCTTCATCTATAAAATGAGGATAATTATATACACATTATATATGGTTTTGTGAAGTTTATTTAATGTCTGTAAAATGCTTTCAGACGCTTAGCCAGAGTACAGCTGCAAAGTATTATTCTAACTCATGCTGAATGGCAACATTTGCAAATTTCACTATTTTAACATTAAAGAAATCTTTGTGGCACAGATTTTTTTTTTCAAACCTAATGTTCTTTTTTTAAATTGAGAAAGTGTACTGAAAACATTACATCCATTCCAACAGAAAAAAAATCCATAATACACAGAGATTATTGATGATGTTGTAGTGATAAAAACGTGTTTATACCTTCCTATGTGATGTGGTATTATAGATCTCCTGTCATTTCTAAACACATCTCTGCAGAGAGATGAGAAATTATCTGTGGAATTACTGTTTATTGAAGGGCTTCAGATACACTGTTTGCATTTGAAAGATCATTTTTGCAACCAGACCAGCAAGAAACTTTGGGCCAGGTATGCATATCGCTCACATTAATGAACAGTTACTCACATGACTTACATGAAGTTGGTGATGATTAACATCTTACCGCTGTGATTAAGGACTTGACAATATTGTTAATGGAAGCTAAAGGAGCTTTTCAGTGATTTCTCTAGGCTCTGTGATCCTTTATTTGCAAATAGTGTGGACTCCATAATAAATTACCTGTCGCAACTACAGCACTGTACAAATTAAATAGAAGAATGGCAGAGTAAGTTCTCCAGTCGAATCTAGACAGAAAGATGGGCCGGGGTGGAATTTCGGAAGAAATGATGTAATTACCTAGTTTGGAATTCTGCCAGAACACCACAATTAATGTTCCTGTTCTTGTGAAGAACTCCAAAGGATCGCTAACAGCCACAAGTAGTCAGGACCTCAGTTTTACATCTCATCTGAAATAGATGTACAAACCCTATGGAACTATCAGTGTTGTAGAATATCTCTGACATAAGAAGATAGTGCAGTTTTGCTACAAGACTGCCTGTAATGAGACATTTGATACACTGATAGTGTCCTCTTCTGTTTTCCATCTTCATTATAAAGCTTTTTATACCATCTTACGGTAAAATACCATGAGACCTTTTCTGCAGTAAGAAGGAAAGAGTGAGCACAAGTCTTTTTCACTTCTAAGCAGTTCCAGGTACTATGTAATTAGGTTTTAATTTATTTTAAGAGATAAATACATAGAACACTCATTAGTTCAAGGTTAAATTGCACAAGATCAGTCTGCTGTTGTGGTTAATCAGTAACATGATGTGGGCACTGGGCATGGAAGCTAACATCTGAAGAGACATGAATGAGATGAAAAATGTATCTGCAACTTATCATATTCTTTTCCAGTTCCCTACAGGAGACAAAGCTAAGCTCCTGCGGGAAGCCACACAAGTTACTATCACCTCCTTTTTTTCTTCCTGTCTTTTCTTCCCAAGCTATTTGATTAAATTCTTGATAATTAGGACAGACCAGAGGCTTAATTCTAGCACAATGAATTCAGCATTCCATGTCCTACAAAGCAAAGGGTTTGCTTTTGTCCCTGTTTCTCCCTCTCCTCCTCATCACTCCCATGACACCTGCCTAAGGCCTAGTGTGTAAAGCCACTCACACAAATCCAGGCTGACTGTAAACTTCTCAGTGAATTTCCCAAAAGCTGTTCTCACAAGCTAAGAACTTGAAAAGGTCAAAAGTATTCAATTCCCTTTGCTGAAGGAAGTAATCACATCTGTCCTCAGGAGAAAGGAGGACAGAATGCCACACCATCATTAAAGTGATCTGAAGATTCTTGACTATATCATAGCTCTGACTTTTATTTCCTCCCTGACAAAGACTCTGAGAGCTTATGAATGCTGGTCTGTGAAGGGAGTGTGCATTTATTTAATTTAAATTTCTCAGATCAAGTTGTTAAAATTATTTTAACATGACTGAAACATGACTGTTCAGAATCCACAGTCACATGACCTAAATTCCAACTAAAACAGCCAACCAGCAAATTAGACCTAAGCTCTCTGAATTCAGCTTTTTAGGGACAACAGGAGCCTTTTTTTTTTTTTACACATAATTCCAAGTCCTGGGCTTCAATTCCAACCAGCCAAGGGAGGGCTCTGAGAGCTAGTCTAGAACCAAGAAAATTCAAATGGCAGCACGGAGGAATAGTAACTAGAATTTGAACACTCCAAGTCTACATCTACACTGCAGGCTTTTTGCGCAAGAACGGCTGTTGTTGCGCAAAAACTTGCAGCGCGTCTACAGTGCATGCACGTTCTTGTGCAAGTAAATTTACAATACAGTGTCAGAAAAGAGGGCTTCTTGCAGAAGAATAATTCCTGTCCCCGCAAGGAATAAGCCTTTTTGCACAAGAGCTCTTGCGCAAGAAGACAGTGTGGACAGGCAACATGGATTTCTTGCGCAAGAAACCCCTATGGCTAAAATGGCCATCAGAGCTTTCTTGTGCAAGAGAGTGTCCACACTCCCATGGATGCTCTTGCACAAAAGCACATGGCAGAGTGGATGCACTCTTGTGCAAGAACTTTTGCACAAGAACTCTTGTGCAAAACAGTTCTTGCGCAAGAGGCTGCAGTGTAGACGTAGTCCAAGAGTTTAATCTTCCTTGCAGAACCAACCGAATAAACAATTGAAAAGAAGTTGGGAAAGTATTGTTATAAAGTAGCTACTAAGCACACGCTAGGGTTTACCATTCCTACCGCTAAAGCTGCTTCTACACTAGGCTTGCTAGGATATTTCTGCCTGAAGTGATGCTAATATAGATGGGCTGTCTGCATTTTAGCCATTGTGTCTTCTGATGGCTCAGACGGGGCAGGATGATCTAATGGACAGAACACTAGACTAGGACTAGGGAAAGATGGGTTCCATTCCTGGCTATCAAATTGACAAGCTATGAGTGGGCTTGTCACTTTACCTTTTCCTGCCGGTTTCCTCTCCCAGCTTTTGCCTAGTTACACTGAACACTCTTTGGGTCAGGGATTCTTTTATTATGTGATTGTACAGCATCTGTCACAATAGAGCCAGCATCTCAGTGGGGTCACTAGGTGTAACCACTGCCATATACTAATAAATGACTTGGTGATTAAACATAGTTGGGACCCAGTGAGAGATCTCAGTTAGCACTAATTCAGCAATATGTATGTACAAAGCACAGTACGAACACTGACTAATTAGTGCTGCTTAATACAGCTTGAGATATGAAGTGCGCTGCTAGTACAGTACAGCATTACTCATGATATTTTCTTTCCTTTTAGACTTCAAATCCAATTGATGTATCAAATAGACCTGGCACAGTCCACCACGCCCTTCTGCAGAAGACTCAAGGGGTAAGGCAACAATTTGTAATCTCTCTTTTACTCATCCTTTCATTCCAGCGAACCATTTGATTGTTTATAATAAAGAGAACACAATTCAAGAGAGAACTAGGCTTTGCCAACTGGACATGCTGTTATGGCAATAACCTCCAGCAGTTCATGAATGCAGGAGGATTTATGGGCTCATTTAAACAAAGTCCGCCGGAAGTGGAGCAGGAAACCCTTTAAGCTCTTTTTGCTTAGCCTTTTGTAGAGAGCAGCCGTTTTTAATGCACTTTATTGTAGGAGGATTACTTGGTTCTGAAAGGCCTAGGTGCTATTTGGTTGCTGGCATGCAATTACTTTATCTGTCATAAAATCCTGTTGTGTTTGGTGCAAGAAGTAAAAGAGACAAGTTTTTAATGAAATTCCTCCCTTAAGGCTTTTGGGTTTCCTATGTCAAAGAGACTTCTCTAGAACGATGCCTTCTTCTATGTTTTCATTTGTTCAAGGAAGGAAGTTCCCTACCTTTCCTTATATTGGCCAGTTTCAGAAAAATCTCTCATTTTTATTTCTGCTTTCTTCATAGGTGACCGACCCCTATAGACCACCAGTAAGAGTAAGTAGGAGTTGCAAAGGATTTTTACATTTTTATTAAATACCATTCATATTCTTTTGAAACTTAATATGTACAGCATGAGTCTTGCATTCATCCTTTACTTGAAGAAACATAATCACTCTCAGCTACATCTCAGGAATATCATTCATGTTAAAACTCAGTTTTCTTTTACATAGAACTGTTAAGTTCCACTTTATCATAGACATTGTAGTAGTCCTCATGCCCTTTAATGTGCTTTTGAGGATAATATGTAAGTGAGAAAGAACAAAGTCTGTCTCTGAGCCCCGGTTTTCAACACTGAATGCTAATGTCCACCGCTCCCAATTAGAGTTGGTAGGGAAACTAGACAAATACCACACCTTGCTTTTTAATTCTCCTTTATTTAAAAAAAAAATACATGTAGTCAATTTCATGTCACCAAAAATATTGATCACCTTCCTCTGCCAACTGAGGTTTTAGTCTCTCCCATTTCTTAACTGTTTTAAAGAAAGGGAATTGAGTGATTATATCAGATGACTTTGTAGACTGTTAGCTCTAAACTAATCTACATTTTTATCCTTTTGATTGCAGAAGCCTGGGAAGTGGTGTGCAGTTCATGTACAGATTGCCTGGCAGATCTACCATCACCAGCAGAAGATAAAGGTAACAAAGCCAGTTTAGTCAATAAAGCCGAGTCTTCTGATGTACTGTAGGCTAAATTCCAGTGACTAATGAGCAGGAAGCAGAATACTAGTGATGATGCTTCAGCTTGTGATGTATAGATTAACTAAGACTTTCAAACTTTTAACATCTGTGGCAGAAATTGTCAAGTTTGTCTGAGGGCAAGAAAGTTGGGTTGAATGATAGAAAAAACACGCAGCAGGTATTAAGTATGAAGCCAAAGGAAGCTCAGAAGAGGGGTTGGGGGATGGTAATTTTGCCCAGGATCCAGCTTTTTGTGAAGCATACATGTTTAATATCATTTCCCTTCTGCACTAGTACCTCCTGTGGAATATGGAGTGTTACCCTATTCAGAATGAAATGACCGATACGGTGAAGGACATTTTACAAAACATAGAGCAGGCGAGTAGAATGATAGTTACTGTGCTAGAGGTTGTTGGGTTTTCTTCTTTGATTCTGTGGGGGGTTGGGAGGGAATTTAAAAACCGAAAAGGCAACAAGATTAGGTACGCTGGGTGCCATTACAAACTCAATGTTCCACATGCCAGGTGCCTACACTTAGAATAGCAGCTACCAGAGTAACACAATTTCCATACTGATTTTTTTCATGGTTCCCACTGTAGTTTTTGTCCAGTTTATAGTTAATACTTACTACTTTTGTTTGGAGCTTTTTAATTAATGCCATTAAAGAGAAAAAGACTTATTTTCTCAGCATAGATGAAGTTTGTCAAAGTAGTAGTCTGGCTCTTTGCTAATAGCCTTGTATACTCTCGGAGAAGGTTCAAAATCTCAGTCAGAGTCTGAGGCAGTTTTCTTCTTTCCTCCACATCTTTCCTCTCTTCCTACCCCTTTCATTTGGTGCTTATTAGCTGTATAAAAGGAATAGTCTGTGAAAGTCTCTCTTTCTCTCTTCCTCTAAACTGAAGCAACAAAACACAGAACTCTGTCATCAACTCTTAAGGGCTTCTGGTTCTGTCTGTAACTTTCAGCCTGTGGAATGTATTTTGTCGGGTCAAGACTGCAGACTGATCCCAGGGTGCAGTGCACTCAATGTATCACGTTGCATGCTCCGTTGTGTATGCTACGGGGCAAAGAACTCACTTCTAACCTTATTCATGTGAATGAGGCAGGCAGCTGAGAAGCTGTGGAGTGAAATGGTCTTATAAATGTTGTCAGAGCATGACTACAGTATGTGACCAGAGACACTACCGTCACACTCACTAACTCTCCCTGGCAGTACTAAGCAGCAGACAGCCTGAATTCTCTCTCTTTTCTCCCCATACAGAAAGCAAATATATAATGAGATTGTTCTTGTATCATTTCACAGCAAATGCAGCTGGATCCTCACAAGCTAGACATAGGCGGTAAACTTGACCTGTTCAGCAGACCTCCTGCCCCTGGAGTTTTTCCAGGATTCCATTACCCACAAGATCTTGCCAGGCCTCTGTTTTCCACAACAGGTAAGGAGAGTATCAGTGCAGTGTTAGTCTGCAGACTGGTTTGAAAATATTAGTGATTATTGGTAAACTGCATCTGTTCTGCTGCTGGGTCTTCCTATTTCAATCCAGGTGAAACTATGGATTATCTCACAAAGCAAGAGATGCTGACAATTTACAGTGACCTCTGATAGGAACTGCTGCCTTTAGTTTAGTTTTACACATGCCATATAGAGCTGGACAAAAAATGATTTTGCAAAAAAATTCAAAGTTGTTGCCAAGTGTCTGCAGATGGTTTTTAAATAGATTGATTTTCTAGTTTTTTTAAATTGTCTATACTACATTATACTCTCCCAAATTTTTGGGTTTTGTCTGCTAAAAACATGGTTTTCTGAGAACAAAATGTTTCAGTAACAATTGATTAAAAATTACAGAAAACATACAAAAATTCAAAGTTGACTATTTTTCATAAAAATATTTTTCCCACCTAAAACAGAACACCATATAATTCACACTACATTTTTATAACTCTGATGCTCTTCTGTGTATGGCTATTGTTTCATATAAGTTTCACACACACAGAATGAGAAGTGATAGTCTAGGACAGTGGTCCCCAACGCGGTGCCCGCGGGCGCCATGGTGCCCGCCGGGGCATTTATGTGTGCCCGCTGAGTGATCAGGGCCAGCCCAAGCCATTCTTGTGCCCCGAGCCCTGGGCATGTGGCGCATGCACGGCCCCGCCCCCGGGCGCGCGGCGAATACGTGGCCCCGCCCTCTAGGCGCCCGGCAGCCCCAAAAGGTTGGGTACCACTGGTCTACGAAGGAGTACTGTAGAAAGAGATCTAGGGGTCAAAGTGAACCACAAGCTTAATATGAGTAAACAGTATGACACTGCTGAAAAAAAGCAAACTTGATTGTAGGATGCATCAACAGGAGTGTTGTGAGCAATACACGACAAGTAATTCTTCTGCTCTACTCTGTGCTGATTAGGCCTCAATTGGAATATTGTGTCCAGTTCTGGGCACCACATTTCAAGACAGATGTGGAGAGATTGGAGAAGGTCCAGATAAGAACAACAAAAATGATTAAAGGCCTAGAAACATGAGCTATGAGGGAAGACTGAAAGAATTGGGCTTGTTTAGTTTAGAAAAGAGAAGATGGAAAGGGGACATGATAGCAGTTTTCAGGTATCTAAAATGGTGTTACAAGGGGAAGGGAGAAAAATTGTTCTCCTTGGCCTCTGAGGATAGGACAAGAAGCAATGGGCTTAAACTGCAGCAAGGGAGGTTTAGGTTGGACATTAGGAAAAACTTCCTAACAGTCAGTGTGGTTAAACACTGGAATAAATTGCCTACGGAGGTTGTGGAATCTCCATCACTGGAGATATGTATGAGCAGGTTGGATAGACATCTATTAGGGATGATCTAGACCAGGGCACTCAGCCTGCAGCCAGTTTGCAGCCCATTTACACAGGGCTCAACATGGGTGGGATCCTTTGAACACGTGCCACAGCGGCGAGCTGTCTCCCAGGCGGGGTGAGCATTGAAAGACACAAGCGGACTGAAAGACAGGGCTGGCTGGAACAGACGGCTACAGGATGTTGGCATTTCTAGCCACCAGGGAGGAGGTATCGGGAGCACCGGGGCATTGTGGAAAGTGGTGGCTGCTTGGCCTTGTGGGCAGAGCCTGAGAGGTGCTGATTGGCTCACACGGTCCACGTTTGGATCCAGTGCCGTGGCCAAGGAACCATGCCTCCATCCCGCACAGAGTGACAGTCTCCCACAGGATGTCAGCCGTGCTGGGAATCCAGGATGGTGCGCCTGGGCACCTGTCCTTTTTTGTCTCTTGTGTCTTGCCTGACTTGCCCAGCTCCACCACAGGTTGGAGCGCTCTGGCTTGGAAACTTTTTTTTTTTTTTTTGTAGGTAAAATCACTCCAAGAAATGCACAACCTAAAGCTTCAAGCTAAACACCCAAAACACTGGTATACAATTTTCTTTTTTATTAGAAACATTAAAAATGGCAATGAAGAAGAGACACTTGTGGTATGAACACAGGGTTTTCAATCCTGTTTAGGAGAAGGAATTCACTTTTGCAGAGATAAATAGAAAACCAATGTGTCTTCTTTGCCAAAAGACTATTGCAGAGTTAAAGAAAACAAAATTGCAATGGCACCATGAATCTTGTCACTCTGAGTTTTAAGACTTGTATCCACCTGACAGCAATTCAGGAAAAACTAAGATACATTCCTTACTGGAAGGTTTCCATACTCAACAAGATATGTTCTGTTCTCAAGTTAAAGACAGTGATGCCGTTATAGAAGCCTCCTTCAAAATGGCCTGGCACATAGCTAAATCAAAAAGACCTTTTATCGAAGGTGAATTGATACGCAGTTCTTCTTGAACTGCAGCGAATCACTTTTTGCAGAATATAAAAGCAAAGAGGATATAGTTAAACAAATATGAAAACTGCGAGTCTCTGATTCAACTACAGTCTGGCATTGGACGAATCTACTGATTGTTCAGACATAGCTCACGATCTGAGTGCATTTTTTCAATGGCAAAAAGTATGTCGAAGAAAGGCTTACCTTTGATGGGTCAAACTAGGGGAGAGGATGTTTATTCTGCACTGTTGGCATTTTTTGAAGGACCAGGAAAAATGCATTGATTTAAAGAAGCTTACTTCGATAACAACTGCTGGTGCTCCCTCCATGGTTGCAAAAGACAAGGGGCTGATTTCTTTGCTGAAGAAAAATCCACAGTTTCCAGATTTCTTTCCATACCATTGCATTCTGTACCAAGAACAGTTATGCAGCAAACTGAAGAGAGGATTTCTCAAGAGCACAATGGATAGTGTCACAAAAATCATCAACTTCATTGTTGTAAAGACCTTGAAACATAGACAGTTTTGAGATTTAGTTGAGTACGAAACACAGTATGGTGACTTGGCAATGCATGCGGAAGTTAGATGGCTGAGTCGAGGCAGTGTTAGATCAGTTTATGGAACTGCCTGTTGTATGAGTGTTTTTGGAGGCAAAGGATCGCCAGGATTTACTGTCATGTTTAGACAAAGAGATTTTCCTGCTAAACGTGGCTTTTCTTCCTGATCTGACTTGCCACTTTCATGCACTCAATCTTAAACTTCAAGGCAAAGAAAAAACCCTGCCTTCTCTGACATGCAATGTTTCTGCATTTGAAACAAAACTGGCCCTTTTTCCAGATCAGCTTTGTGAGAAAGATTTAACTCACTTTCCCATCCTCAACTCCCAGGTGACACAACTGAGTGAACATGCATTTTTTTTTGCCTGATTTTTTTACCCTGAAGACAGTTCTTGAATTTACTGAAAATCCATTTTCAGTTGAGGTAAAGGCAGTCTCACCTTCAGCAGTAAGATTTGGTGTTGAGAGGGCCACATTTGAAGAAGAGATGATAGAACTGTAAAACAATAGTATTCTAAAAGCTAGGCCTAAGGAAGAGGACACTGAAACATTTTAGATGACCTATGTACTGGAACTAGCTTCAGAGAGGTAGCCGAGTTAGTCTGCAAAAGGAAAAATTTAAAAAACAACAAATAGTCTAGTAGCAACTTAAAGACTAACAAAACACGTAGATGGTATCATGAGCTTTCATGGGCACAACCCACTTCTTCAGCTGTCAGGAGTAGGGTTACCAGGTAGACCCCGCCAAAAAAACAGACACACTTGATCATGGGGGTGGGGGGAAGGGTTGGCCAGGAGTGGGGCAGGGCGGGAAGCAGAACTGGTGGGAGGAAGGGGGAACGGGAAGCAGAGCTGGGGCGCGGGCTGGCCGAGGAATGGGGGTTAGGAGGAAGGGGGCCTGGAAACAGAGCTGGGGAGGGTCGGGGACCGCGGGGCTGGACAGGAGAAGGGGGGGCCCGGAGGAAGGGGTGCGGGAAGAGGAGCTGGCGGGGGAAGGGGTGCAGCCACTGGCCGCAGCCAGAGTCCAAGGGGCCGCGCCCCCGGCAGGCACTACCTCGAGTTGCTCATAGAAGCCGGGCGGGGGCGGGAGGATGGGCTGGGAGCCACTCCCCGCCGGCTTCTGCACGCAACCAGAGGCTCCCAGCTGGGAGGCGGGGCCGCGATTGGCGCTGGGAGCCTCTGGTTGTGTGCAGAAGCCGGGCGGGGGGAATGGCTGGGAGTCCGGCCCCCGCCCGCCCCGGCTTTTGCACGCGACCAGAGGCTCCTAGCGCCAATCGTGGCCCTGCCTCCCAGTCAGTCCCGGCCCCCGCCAGAGTTCCGTCCGGCGCCCAGCCGGGAATTCAGAAAATACCGGAAATTGCACATGTCCGGTATTTTCTGAATTTTTCTACCGAACAGACAGTGCAAATACCGGAGAGTTGGGTAGAAAACCGGACACCTGGCAACCCTAGTCAGGAGTATTTTATGTACTGGAAGACATGTACTCAGCATTACTGAAATGTACCAAAAAAAGTGCTAACTTGCTTTGGGTCTACAAATGTCTGTGAAAGTTCATTCTCCTCCATGGGAATCATCAAGTCAAAATTGCACACCTCTCTTAGGGTATGTCTACACTGCATTCCTCTTTTGAGAGAGGAATGCAAATGCAGATGAACAAAATTGCAAATGAAACGCAGATTTGAATTTCCTGTGCTTGATTTGCATAATTGGGTCCAGCCACTTATAAAACCTCATTTTATAAGGAGTAAGGGTTATTTCGAAAGAAGGATTTTCTTTTGAAATAACCGCGTCTACACAGCATTTCTTTTTTCGAAATAGGGTATTTTGAAATAGTGCCTGGATGCAATTATGCAAATGAAGCACGGGAAATTCAAATCCGCGCTTCATTTGCAATTTCATTTGTCTGCATTTGCATTCCTCTCTCTCAAAAGAGGAATGCAGTGTAGACATACCCTTACTGACAGACATCTGACTGACTGTATTCCATTGTAGCAGCACGGAGACAAGCCTGATGTGAAACAGCAGGTGAAAAGTTTTCAGACACAATCTTCACATTGATTGTACTTATACTCCTATAAATTCCAGTGCTGTATTGGCAGCTTTTGTTTGATTTTTAAAATTGTGAAGCCAAAAAAAAAAAAAATAGTAGTCAATATAATGGTCTTCTGTTGGTATGCATTTAGTAGTTACATTCCTGGACTGTCATTGCTCATTAAAAGTGCTGTCATGTGGGTAAATATTGCATGTTATTAATATCAGCAGAATTGACTTAAATGGGGCTTGTGTGTTCTGTAGTCTTGCCTTAATCTTTGTATTCATGCCCGTCAGTGTGAAAGAAGCTATTTCATATATTTGCATATCTATTTGCATGTACATGCAACCACACTTAAGCTGTGTCACTTGGCATGTGTTATGAGTATCATTGTGGCCCACGGGGCTTCCAAAGTTGAGTAGCCCTGATCTAGACAGTTCTCGATCCTGCCAAGAGGACAGGGGACTAGACTTGATGATCTCTCGAGGTCTTTTCCAGTTCTAGCATGCAGAATACTCTCTTCTGCTCCTGTGGTCCTCCTTTCCCCCAACCCACTTCTGAGAATCCTGTATGTTGGATATTTAAGTATGCCCTCAGTGCCAAGCCTGCAGTTTCCAGCTTCAGTTAGTAAGAGATGTGCACATGATTAGGATGACAGAATATAAATTTACTTTATATAATTAATTAGGGGATGATTTACATGGTGTTTTTCTGTCATCACCTTACTCTTTTTTTAGGATTTCTGCCAGAGAATTCTGTGCCACTGCGCAAAGCAGAATTTGTGCAGAATTAATGTTCTGTGCAGAATTTCATTTTTCCCTGCAGAATTGGCACTGCAGAGGTGCTTGGCTACCTCTAGGGTCTGCTGGACCCAACAGAGCCTGTCTTTCCAGCTCACAAAAACAGGACACTACCTAAGAATGGGAGGGAGGGACAGAAGGGAGCAGGTGCTGGAGGGTTCTAGACAACTGGTTTCCTAACACATGCTGAAGGAAAAAGGCAGCATTTAACGACATTTCAGGCAAGCCCAGGCCCCAGTATCAGGTTGTTTTTCTGGATCCCTGGGCTCAGGGGTACATGTATCTGGGCTGGGGAGTACATATGCCCAGCTACATGTGTGACATAACCAGACCGAGACACCCAAAAAAAGCGTAACAGAGAAACAGGAACAGGATTGGCATCTTTAATTCTATTTCTAGGGGAATCTTTATATTGTTGTCTGTCTTGGTACACACAAGGGATGTTAAATTTAGATTAATTGGCTAATCAAATAGTTGATGCAATTTGTATTAAATATTCAATTAGTCGATAAGGGCGCCTCCGCCTTTGAAATGTAGCAACAGCCTTAAGGCTGTTGCTACATTTCAAAGGCGAAAGTGCCACAGGGAGCACGGGGCCAACAGGGGACTCAGGCAGTCCCCCGCTGGCCCCATGCTCCCCGCAGTGTTTCAAAGCAGCAGCAACGCATGAGCCCAGGGTCTGGCCCGGGCTGCACGCAGTGATGCCACTTTGAAGCACCCCCTCCTCTTTTTCACCCCTCATCTCTTTCTGATGGAGACAGCAAGGGAGGGGAAGCGACTAGTCAACTAGTGTGTTGACTATCTGATAAGCATTTGCTTATCGGATAGTCATCTAGTTGTTCACATCCCTAGTACAGACAAAATTGCTGGCAGGTATTTTGAAATATCAAAATATTTGCAATTGTTGTAATGATACAGTTTTATTTTGGCAAATAAAATATGCAGAGTTTTGCAGAATCTTAAAATGTTGTGTGGAGAATTTTTATTTTTGGCACAGAAATCCCCCAGAAGCTAAGAGTTGTCATATCATTTGTGATCAGCCTAATCAAATTCATCCCTGGCAAAGCCCCATTAAAATTAATTTGATTAAAATTAGCATGAATGTTTGCCCAAATCCTAAAATGAAAGCTAACCCATCCTCAAGTTGAGATTCAAATACAAGATTTAGGTACCCTTCAGTACCTACATCTTTGGAACCTATTTTTCTGTCTGCAATGATCTGTGGAAGTGAATTATAAAGGGGGAATGACTGGTGATTTCAACAGACTTAAGCAATGTGTCCATTGTAAAGTCATGTCAGTAAAGCTTTTAAGCTGTATGATGCCACCCTGCATCTGTATGTCTGTACACAGGTGCCCAGATACTATGGCAGTGTCTTTATGTATGTACTTAAATATAGCATGTATGTGTATGCATACTGATTACTTTAACTATGGGAACTGCTTTTCCTCCCCACTATCTTGTTTTTAAAAGAAGCCCTACATAATATCTGATTTTGCTGTGCAGCTCTGTATTAGAGTACAGTTTAGAGTCATAAAAATAAATGGTCTATTGAATTAAAGATGCTAAACACTTAGTATCTTTAACATTTCTTTAAAAGGAGCAAGCATTCCTGCGAAGTATCTAGATCTCTAATGATTTCATAATGACATGCTTATCTCTTAAAAAAGCAAGAAGAATCCTTAACTTCACCTGGAGATAAATAACCTTAAAGCAACTAGTCTGTGGTATATTAATCACAAAAGCCATCCACCATAAATCTAAGTAAAAGTGCTAGCAGAGAACAGCAGAGTGAACAAACATTGCAGCAGTAAGATAAAAGATAAATAAATCTTTTACTCTACAATATCTGAGGTATTTTTTTCACCTGATTGAACAAGAGTGTAGCTGGTGTGAATCATTGGTTCTGCTGCATTACCTTGTTACTGTGAGAGACATAAGTTATCTTAGGGTCACCTGTCTTCAGGATGGATGTTCAGCTGCTTGGTAGATGTTATATTTAATAACTACCTGACAGCCCACAGTGCTGCTCCTGACTTTCTCTGGAGGATTTTTTATCATCAGCCCATGTAGTTGAGTTTGTAAGCCGTCTCCTTTGAAGAAATCTCCCATCCGTTATACATCTTCAGAAATCTTCAAGGATCACATAGATGACAGTCTCCATCCATCTTGAAGCAGCGGAGCAGGTGGAATGTTTATAGATAACTTCAGATTTGTTGTTGTGGTCTATCTTAAGTTTCCTTAATTCATTTTCTGGCTGCTTAGGGTTTGCAGTTACCAAGCTGGGGTCGGCTTCACCTCTCTCCCTAACATGTCACTCAGTTTAATGCTGGCCTTCTGTGCAGTGCACCAGTTCCTGCCACAAATAATGGATAGGTAAATCTATGCCCCAGTTTTGGACTAAGTCATATTCATTTTAGGGAGTCTGGCCATATTTGGGTAGCAGTTTCTGCTCTGTTAATTTATTAGTACCCACTGTGATTCTCAATGTAGCATCTCTGTGGTGCCAGGTTGGTACTAAGTACTGCAGGCAGAATCTACTTCTTATTTATTCCAGTCTTAATGGAGGTTGCAGAGTTACTCTTTACATCACGTACTGCATTTACAATGCACCATAAAAAAACAAGTAGTAAACCGCTGCACTTGAAGGCTACACTAAGTTCTTGGTCAATTTTGTGCACGACTTAACTGGTCTCAAGAAAGTGCCTGTTCTGCCATTGCCTGACAGTGGAGTCTCAATTCATAATAAAATGTGGGAATGGGGACAGCTTGTTTATGTGTGTGTATATATGTTTCTACTGCCTTTGAGCAGGAAAAAATGGTTTTTCATCTTTTTGTAACTGTTATTCTTCATGCCAATCCCATCTCGACCTCCCGCTCCTAACCCTGTGTGAGCAATAGGACTCAGACTCTGTCTCTGAGGTCTCTGAAAATAAAGAACATGGGGGAGCTACGCTGCAAGGCACCAAGTTCCAGGAGCTAAGGGACCAAGTAGGCTCCCTCTCTTGAGCGGTTGGTGCCAGGAGGTACTGTGGAAATGCTGAGTGCTGCAGCAGCATGGTTGAGTTCCCTCTTCAATGGACCATGGGTGGGCCAATGCCACTGGTTCATCCTCCTGAGGGGGGAAAATAGCACTTTATGCGGTGCATAAAGTCTTATACTGCCTAAAGTGCCTGTAGGGTCAACAAGGGCTGCAGCTGCTGATTCCAGCGAGCAGGGCAGATCTGAACTCAACTGCCCTGGGACCAGGGCAAGAGTTGACATTACCCTTGTGGGTGAAGGGGCCGAAGTGCTGTGGACTGAGAGATCCCACAATGGCCAGCTTCTTAGTTTTGGCATGGGGAGAGCGGTGCCTCTCCCTCTTCTTTTTCTTCTGAGGCATCAGTGATTGAGACTGGTGCCAACCCTATAATCACACGCGTGAGGAGCCATGATGGTGCTGAGAATCTTGTGACGAGTCCATTCTCAGCACTGGTTCCCAGAAGGAGTTGCTAGGTGTGGGGTGCCCTGATCTGGGGGTCTGACGGGCTGGAGCCAGTCTCCATCAGCAGACTTGTGAGATGCTGGTTCCTTTTTCTCATAGTTCTAGGCTAAGGTAAAACCTGCAACTGATCTTGCACTGGTCTTTCTGGTGACTCTCTCCTAAACACCTCAAGCACAAAGTCTGTGGATCACTTTTGGGCATGTGTTTACTACAGGCCTTGCAAGTTTTCAACCTGGGGGACTGCAGCATGCCACAGGGCCAGCAAAACAATGGGGGAGCGGCCCCCAAAGAAATCTTAACACCAACAACTAATAGTAACTAAACAAAGATGTAAAGAACTATATACAATTGACACTGCAAAGGCACTTGCCAAGGCAAGAGTCATAAGGTGTTCCAGCTAATAGTCACTGGTGGTAAGAAAAGAATTGAGGGGGTGGTAGGTTGGCAGGGCTTTAAACTGAGTGCCATAAAGGCACAACTCCACAGAGTTCCCAGGCCAACTCAACAGATGTTGCTAGAGTAGAAGTTTTCCGGATGCTATGTACAGGTGTGCGCACACACAATCATACTCCTAATCAGAATTTACATGAACAGGCACTCGAAGAAGAAGGAGGGTATATTTACAGTAAACTATAGTCTAAACAATGTCCTAGCATTCCAGTTGCAATAGAGGGAATATTAGCACAGGCAGGACTCCAACTGGTTACCAGCATTTTAAAAACTATGTCAACTCTGCATGGAACTGGTCTGCCCAACCTAAGGTATAAAATGCTGGCAGTGTCCTCGGCCGTATATAAGCTAGGTTTCCCACTGCTGATACCAACTGCTGAGTTGCATCAACTATTTGCCATTATGGGAAATGTCAGGAAAGATTTCCTACTGTAGACAAAAGGCCCCAAAAATCTTGAATCCCAGCAACTTAGTGAAGTCTGAAATGATGCTCCCCAGCTGGCACTGGGCAGTGTCTCCAAACTCAACAATGAACGGGCCATATGTGATTTAATTCCAGCCAAAAAATGCAACACACCATCCATTCAGGGAACCCGAAGACAAATACTTTGGGATAGGGGTGATTGGTGATGTTCTCCCAGTGTGCCCTCCCTGTTCATTCTAGCAGCAACTGTCCCACTTCAGAATGGTCTGTCTTGCTCGGTGACCTTGGGTGATCCAGGCCAATTTACATGCAGTGAAATAAATGATTATGCTACACAAATCTTCTGTAGAAGACCCATTATAATAAGGCATCAAAGCCAGAGTTATTACAGAGAATTAGCACTCTTTGATGCAAGATTGTACATTCACTCTTTGTCTTGCCCTGATTTAGGGGACAGGGAAAAACAGTCTGCCTATTGCTCAGTGTCAAGTGGAGTTCTGCCACTTCTGTGGTGTTTCAGTATGCCCTGGGTGTGTGTATCTACCAACTGGATTTGATGGACAGGAGCATCAGCTTTTCATATTAAAACGCTTAACCATCACTGAACTAAAAACAGATCACTCCCTTGTTGTCACAGGTTCTGCACATCCAGCCACCACCCCTTTTGGACCCTCGCCTCACCACAGCAGCTTCCTGCCTACGAGCCATTTGGCAGGTAAGTGTAAGTAAACCCTGCTCTCACATTATTATTCTATTTTATTCTCTGACTCCATGGATCAGCAGTGTCTGAGATATTGTAGCACTTAAACCCCCATAGGAAACACAAGCTACCCTAGGAATCTTCCTCCAGCACAGCCTTTGTTTTTCCATCTCTAAATTAATTCCTAAGGTCATCAGGATTAGTAGATTCTTTCCCTGACAATTGAGAGTGTTAGGGCTTGTCTGTGCTTCACTTCCATCTTTTGTCACTTAGGGATGTGAAAAAACATCCCTCTGAATGACAAAAGTTTTTAATCATGAAAAGCAGTGGTGTAGACAGCACTGTCAGCAGGAGACACACTCCCAGCAATGAAGCTACTGCCCTTCATTGGAAATGGTTTTATTTTGTCACCAGGAAGTCTCTCTTGGCGATGGAGTGGCTATAATGCACACCTTTGAATGGCTTGGCATAGCTGTAGCAGCACAATGTGGATGTAGTCTGAGAAGGGTGAAACTCCATGAATGATAAGCCACTGTGCATATTCACATCCTAGATGTAGGGGGTTTATTCCATTCTGTATAGTTAAATATGTGTCGTGGGCTCAGAGAAACAATAAGAATTTGTCATTGTATGGATAAATAATTATAAGGCTTGTCAAAAGGTAACCAAAACAAAGAAAAAGGATAATTTAGCACTTCCAATCATCGGTGAACTATATCTCAAACAAAGCATAATTTAAAATGCCTTTCTCCCACATCCCTTTTTTTTAGTAGAGCTGGATGAACAGTTATCCAATAGACTTTACTTGCTTTTCTGTTCCCTAATTGGGTGTAAGCAGACCCTGAGTTTCTAAAATTTCAGCATTCTAAATTGTACACAAAATTAGTTTTTCTTATTCAATATAGTGCTCACGAGCAGTTTGTTATATACTCAAAGTTCAGGATATGTTGGTTAGTTTTGATGATAAAAGTTTTTCTATGCATGGTGTTTTTCTATGCATGTGTCTTTCTGGTTTTCACGTAATCCACTGCAAAAATAGATTAAAATTATTTGGGGTGGGGGGTGAATTTGTGTTATCACAATCAGAGAAGTTTAGGAATGGCCATTCCACTTTCAGTTCACACTCAATCTTATTTCTGGACGAATTTTAATGTGTTATCAAGCTCTTGCACTCATCCAGCCAATAAGCAGAATATGCCCTATGATGACCTATTTGAATCAGATTTCCAGGGCAAAATCCCCATGGTAACTGGTTTTCTTTGAATTTCCTGCAACACTCAATTAAAATTCATGATTTCTGCAAATGAGTCACTCTAATATTCAGTACAAGAATAAAGTACAAACACAGTCAGAGTCAACTAGTGTAAAAATTCTACTTACTGTATCTGGAAAACTTTGTACTCTTCACCCAGCTCTAATACATACTTTAAGATGTATTAGGTCTGGTCAGAATTTAACGATAGCATTGTAGTGAGGCAACGTAGTGCTTGGCTTAGAAGGTCCTTAAGACTGTGGTCTACTTTTACACTATTAGGCTGTGTCTACACTGGCATGATTTTCCGGAAATGCTTAAAACGGAACAGTTTTCCATTATAAGTATTTCCGGAAAAAGAGCGTCTACATTGGCAGGATGCTTTTCCGAAAAGCCCTTTTTCCGAAAAGCGCCCGTGGCCAATGTAGACACGCTTTCGAAAAAGCCCGATCGTCATTTTCGCGATCGGGCTTTTTTATGGCGAAAAGACTGCTGGGCTGTCTACACTGGCCCTTTTCCGAACAGTTTTCCGGAAAAAGGACTTTTGAGCGGGAGCAGCATAGTTTTTCCGGAAAAGCAGCTGATTTCTTACAGTAGATCGTCAGTGCTTTTCCGGAAATTCAAGGGGCCAGTGTAGACAGCTCACAGCTTATTCCAGAAAAGCGGCTGCTTTTCCGGAATAAGTGGCCCAGTGTAGACACAGCCTTAGTGAGTGAGGATAAAATATCCTCTAAGGATGTCTCTACACCAACCTTTTTTCCCTAAAATTTCCCAATTATTGATATTGCCATAGTTGTAGAGCCAGTGCACACATTTCTCTGGTACTTTAACCAACAGCTGATCTAATCCATCTCAGAGCAGATCTAAATAAACAGGTGACTGGCACACAATAGCCCCTAGTCTACACTAGCACTCTCACTGGCGCTGCAACCAGTGGCTCTGTAGAAGGAATGTTAGTACAAAAAGCCCAGGTGTGTAGTTGCTATAGGGATGGGTGTCTGTAGTGATTCTCTTAGGATTATGTCTGAGAGAAGGTTACACAGCAGACAATACAGAGGTGAACACAACATTCATTGTGAAACAAGATGATCTCTCAGGCTACTTACCAAGATGCCTGCAGTTCCCATTTTAAGACAACTGAATTACAATAATTGTGAGCAAAGAAAGTTCATCTTTATCAAAAACCTTTGTCATAATAAGTTGTTACACTCATGCACGCCTCCATCCACACACACACATACACACATATACAGCCGCTTGTTGGAATGGTTGTTCTGGTTCCTTCGCTTTCTAATGCTGGCAAAATATCAGCTAGCAGCAGCTGTGTGTGGTGTCTGTGTCTGGCCTCACCCCTCTCAGGTGTAGGCTTACAAATGCAGGAGTCTTTTGTTATCTTATACAAAGGGGGCTAGGTTTTGTCAGAGCTTCATTTTATAGTGATGTCTACACTGTGACATGGTGCAGAACCCAGAGTAGGCTGGGAAAGGGGCTGGAGAGCAAATCAATGGAGCAAAGTCCTCTTGTGTCCTGAAAAGTTTTGTGCAGGGCCCACTTGCACCAGAAGACAGTTTACAACTCTTCATTGCCATGTGGATAGTGTTGCAGCATAGGAGTTGCCACTCAATTACAGCTTTTAGAACATAACTTTGAGCAGCCCTCTGGCATGCAGAAGTTTATTACAACATCTGTTTGTGTAGTAAGCACTGAATTCTTTCTCCATTTTTTAACATGCTGGGAGTTTTCTGTGCAAAGAACCTTGCAATAAGGAGGATCAGCTTAAAGTCTGACCTAATCCTGCTTGGATTCAGAGCATTCAGAAGGGGAGGGGTGCGTTTCATTCTCCAACATTCTTGGCTAAATGCCTGCTAAATCCCTGTTTGCCTTTCCAGATCCATTTAGCAGGTCAAGCACCTTCAGCGGCCTTGGGAACTTAGGCAGCAATGCCTTTGGAGGATTAGGCAGTCATGCTCTGAGTAAGTACTGGCTGGGTTACTGCAGACAAACATCCCTTCCAAAAAGGCCACATGCTAATATTTACAGCAGCTGGTGGTAATTTTTAAAAAAGTTATTTCCTAACCTCCATTCTCCTATCTGAAAACACTGCACCTAAGATTTCCAGGTCTCTGCGGTGGGAGCTTTTCTGCATGTCTTGCCTATCAATAGTCGTGCTTCTGCATCTCTTCACCACTCAAGATGGTGGCCTTCTGTGTTCTTAGAGGTATCAGAGTGTAATACTCCACTGAGCTCTGCTACCCTGCTGGCACGTAAAGTGACACCCTTCAACAGTGAAGACTTGCAGTAGAACAGCCATTGATAACATTTCCTAAATCACAGTGCAGACTTACCCTCCTCTGCCAATTCCTACAGTTTGAATGTTAAATTCCACATATAGAATGATTTTCCTTTAAAAGCTCATTACTTTCAAGTGAGGCATGGTTGGCACATACACGAGAGCATGCATGTGCATCTCATACAGACCTGGGAATGAATTCTGGATTGGTAAAAAAAAAATCAAGTAACTGATCGTGCTAAAAGGAGTGTATGACCCACAGCCAAGTTCTGTTTAAAAAAAATACAACTACACACCACCTATGAACAAATAGGGCTCTGACTGTGAGTCCTCACTGTAGACAGCTTATTTTCTATAACTACCTACAACTTTTTAGAATGGCAGTGACAGGAGCTAGTAAGTATTGGTCATGATGATGGAGAGAGAAAAAGAAGCTGGGCAATACTGAATCATATCTTATGGTGTTAATGTTCTCATTACCTTGCAGGAGTTACTCGGATCTGTAGGTAAAGCTTCCCCCACAAATAGTCTTAACAGCTGCTGTGTTTTTTACCAATTCTCAGAGGTGGCTGAAAACTCCTGCTAAGAGCTTTCCCTGACCCTAAAATGAGAAGTCTTGAAAGGATAGTTATGGTTATGATTGGCACATTATAGAGTTTATTTGAGAGAGTTTCATGTGATTTTTTTTAACTCTTGTTCAAAAGTAAGAAAAAAAATCTGTTCCCTTTGGCCCCCTGCTATTTTAGCTCATAACAGCATATTTGCTCACAAAGACGGTCCAAACCTACAGAGCTTTAATAATCCCCACGAGCCCTGGAATAGACTCCATCGAACCCCACCTTCCTTCCCGACACCTCCACAGTGGCCTAAGCCAGGGGATTCTGAGCGAAGCTCCTCAGTGACCAACCATGACAGAGACCGGGAGCGGGAGTCAGAGAAGAGAGATCTTTGTCTGAATAAGGACGACAGAGACAAAGAGAGGTATGTGTATGCTGACCATATATAGTAATTTTTCCGGGAATGTCCCAGTATTTAGGATTTTGTCCCGGTGCCCCATCAAGTAGTAAAATGTCCTGGAAATTTCCACCAGACATTTCACTATTGATGAGTACTTGGACTTGCAGGAAGAAGAAACTATAAGTTTGATTGCTCCTGGTACGGCTCAGCAGCAGCGTGCTTCCCCCACCCCACCCCACCCTACCCCCGCCCCTGAGCGCGTAGGCAGCTCCCATTGGAGCTTTGCTGGCAGGGGCAGGATTCTGGTGGCACGCAGCTCTGGCTGCTCCATCGCCCACTGCCACACCACTGCACAGCCCCCCCTTACCCGACAGGACTGCCTCTGACCCACGGGGCCCTCCGGTGCCATGCAGCCGCCTCCTCCTCCACATGTGCAGGTGGCAACTTGTTACAGCGGCCACTGCCGCCAGGAAGGGGAGGGGTGGCAGGGTCCAAGGCACCAAGTAGCTGCTCCCGGACCTCAGCATTTTTTAACTGCTGCCTGCACCCCAGTAGGGGCCGTGCGGAACTCAGCTGGGGCGCTGCCACCCCCCTCGGGGTGCACTCAGGCTCTGTCACCCCCTCAGGGCACGCCCGGGCTTGCTGCCCTTCCCCCTCAGGGCACGCTTGGGCTCTGCCACCCCCTCAGGGCGCACTTGGGCTCGCTGCCCATGCGCTGCCACTCTTTCTCCTCCGCACACCCCTCCCCACCCCGCTGGGGAAGCAGCAGAGCCTGGTCTGGTGGGGAAGGTTGGGGTTTCTACACATACCCCCTACCAGCAGGAAGCCTGACCTGGTGCTGAAGCCCCGCAGCTGCGCTGGGATCCCTGCTGCATGGGGCGGGGAGGAGGAGGAGGGGGACTGAGTTCCCTCTCCTTCCCCCCTGCTGGGGGAATGACAACGTGCTGCCTGGAGGCTTTCCCTGCTGCAGCAAGGTGCCAACCCAGGTTAGCATCCCCCCTCGTGCCCAGACCCCATACCCAAATCCCCCTCACTCAGTCCCTTCCCCCCACCAAGACCCTGCGTTCCCAGCTTGCTCTGACACCCTGCCCCAAGACCCCTCCTGTAGCCTCCCTCCTGGCCAGAAACCCTGTCCCGAGTCCCCCCCCGTACTACCCTCCCTCCTGGCCAGAAACCCTATCCCCAGACTGCTCCTGCACTCTCACTTCTGGCCAGAGACCCTATCCCCAGCCTGTCTGTGCACCCTACTTCCCACCCAGACCTTGCAACCTCTCCCCCTTCTGCACCTCACCTTCCATCTAGATCCTGAACCCATCTCTATCCCACCTATTGGCAGCCTTGTCCCACCCACTGAACCCCTTTTTTTCTCCCCACCCTGGAACCTAAGGGGGTCCATAAAATTCACTAATTCCAGAACCCCAGAAAAGTAAATCTGACCTATGGGAAGCCCTGAATTAGGGACGTTACGGAATAGTTGACTACCTGATAAGCAAAAGCTTAATGGGTAGTCGAGTAGAGTATCGACTGCTTACTTCCCCCTCCCACCCTCTTGCTGCCTCTGTGAGAGGCAGCAAGAAGGGAGAAATATCTGGTCCTGGAGGGAGCTGACTTTAAAGCCAGTTCCCCCCCTGTACTGTCTCCACAGTGCTGCCTGCCTCCGCTCCTGTTGCCTCTATCAGAAGCAGCGGAGGGGTAGGTAGGGGAGGCTGCTGCAAAGTAGCCTCTGTCTGTGGCTGGTCGAGGCTCGCCAAGGGCAGATGCTGCTCAGCAGCAGCCCCTGTCTGGGGGGTCCCAGTGGGGAGCTGGGTGATCTGTTCACTGTGAACAGGGGCTGCTAGACTCAGTGCAAGGCAGGACTGAGCAGTCCCGGCTTATGCTGGTCACTCTGCCTCTGCATTTTAAATGTAGTAAGAGTCTGGCGGCTCTTACTACATCTAAAATGCAGAGCCACAGCACGGGTGGCTCCCATAGCCTGCACGAGCCAGAACTGCTGAGTCCCAGCTAGAGCCAGCTCCTGAAGCTACTCCCACTGTGGCTCTGCAGAGCGGCGCTTATCAGCTAATCGTGTAGTTGAGACAAATTGTATCAACTACACGATTAGCCTGATAACCGCAATTTAACATCTTTACCTTGAACCTCAGTCCTCTCTGCCCCATCCCCTCGCCCTCTGGAGCTGGGGCTCCAGAGGAGTGAGGTGTCTCAGTTGGGGGCCAGATCAGTGAGGGCTGGGGGGTTTTAGAGGAGTTTTTTTTGCTTCTCACTTGAGTGGTCCCCAGCTGATTTTTCTGTGGGTCAGTGGCCCCCGACCCAAAAAAGGTTCCCCATCCCTGCCATAAGTAAATAAAACATTGAAACCTTTTGTGGTGGTCATAAATTAATATTGATAGAAATGTAGCCGTGTTAGTCTGGTGTAGCTGAAACAAAATACAGGACTATGTAGCACTTTAAAGACTAACAAGATGGTTTAATAAACTAATAAACCATCTTGTTAGTCTTTAAAGTGCTACATAGTCCTGTATTTTGTTTCATAAATTAATATTTTACTGAATTTAAAATGAAGTTTGATAAATTAACACAAGAAAGTCAAAACACTTAATCTGTTTAATAATTTAAATTAAACCATTCTCCCTAGCTGCAGCACCAGCAAAATGGTTTGAGGGTAATTATGTAATTAACAGTGAGTTTCCATTAGCAACTGGTGGTCCGTGGAAAGGTTTACATTGAACCAGGTAGTTCACAGGCCAAAAAATTTGAGAACCACTGAAATAGAGGCACCCCCAGCATTTCCTCCTTCCCCTGAGTTAATGCAATGCAAGTAGAATTAATACAATTGCAGTATAGCTTCATGGGAAGGTCCTTTGGGGGCCAAACCCATCCCTATTGGCAGAGGTCTTAGAGGGATCACACAACACGCTTTGCTTCCAGTCATGTGTCCATCTTAACCCTGGAAGTACTACCTGCAAGGGTGGGACTTTATGTGGCAGGTGTGTGGGGCCTAAGGGATATGGGGTTGTGGCTAATGAGGCTGGGGGATGGCTAATATGTCCCTGTTTTTGGTTCAGAAAATATGGTCACCATAGATATGTGGCAGGCACGTTTTGGGCACTTCCTTGTACTCTTTTACCTTCTATTCTCCCTACAATGGCCTTGATTTTGATATAACTATAAATCTGCTGACATGAAGGAGGTGAGCAAATTCTCTCTGAAGCTGTCAACAGGCCTTTCCCTCCACTCAGCACTGCCATAGGCATGTTTTGGCTAGACAAAAACCAACAGCCCATGCTGGAAAGTCACACGCTGTGGTTTGCACTGGGTCCCAGACACTGCACCTTTGCTTTTTAAATGTAATACGAGCCACCAGGATCTTACTACATTTAAAAAGCAGAGCCACAACTTCCTGGAACTGGGCACAAGCTGGGACTCAGCTGTCCCAGCTCACACCCAGTCCCAGACCACTGTGGCTCTGCTTTTTAAATGTAGTAAGAGCTTGGTGGCTCGTACAACATTTAAAAAGCAAAGGTGCAGTGTCTGGCACCTGTGGCAAGCTGGGACTGCTCAGTCCTGGCTCGCACCAGGTCCCCTTCTGCACCTCTGCCTCCCCTTCCCCCCATGGAGACGGTGCTGGGCTTTTAAGCCAGCTCCCCCCTGCTTTGGCTTCTGCTTCCCCCCCGGCTGCCTCTGATACAGAGGCAACAAAGTGGGAGATGACTAGTTGAGTAGTGACTCACTACCCGGTAAGTTTAGGCATATCGGGTAGTCAACTAGTCGCTTACATTCCTAGTGTCAATATAACTACAATCATTTGGGGAGGTGGTGTTTCTACTCCAATGGAAAAGCCTTTCTATGAGTGCAGGGGTGTATCTGCACTAGGGGAGTACGCCATAAGGTTTGTAATGTAGGCAGGCCATTAGTAAATCAGAGTAATTGGCCTTCAGAACATCACCACGTTCTGTCTACCACAGCATCTAATACTTTTTCTTTAAACAATACCAACTGTTTGCCAAAATTCAATGCCCTGAAAATAGGTAAATGGAGATAAATATTCAGAGAAATCCAATAGCAGTGGTCCAAACTACTAGTTTTCACAATGATAATCATTCAGCTCATGATAATAACCCAACAAAAAGCTTGAGCATCATTAATTTTCAGTTTTCTCATACTTTGTGTTTTGTACATCTCATCCCCAAAGAGATGTTACTTTCTTACAGATGGGAGTAACTGAGGCACAGTGAGATTAACTGATTTGCTCAAGGTCAAACAATACATCAGTGGCACAGCTGAGAATAAAACCCCACTTTCATGCCTCCCATTCCCACTCTAAATATTGGATAACGTCACTGCTTGTGTGAGAGACCTTGCTTATTTAGACCATGTCTACACTGCATGCTTATTTCGGAATAAGCTATTCCGGAATAGTTATTCTGAAATAGCTTATTTTGAAATAACATGTCTACACTGCTGAGAAGCCTCAAAATCAGTCCGAAGCAGGCTTCCCAAATGTAGACACGCTATCTTGAGTTAGAGCCCCAGGAGAAATAACTTTGAATGGCCCTGGTCAGGGGCCATTTCGAAATAGCAGAAGTGGAGCCTCTACACACACCTTATTTTGAAATAGCTATTTCAGAATAGGCATATTTTTTTTGTAAAATGAGGTTTATAGAAGTCATAATAAACCGTCTGTTATTTCAAAATTATTTCAAAATAACGGAATAGCTATGTAGACACTCACATAGTTATTTCAGAATAAAAGCCATTTATTCCAAAATAACTTTGCTGTGTAGACACACTCATAGTCAGCACCAGTACATTAAACTGTCTGTTCCTCACAGCAGCTCTTCTTGAAAGGCAGTCGAATCAGTCACATGCATATCTCTCCAATGCCTTGAATTTTTTTCTCATACAGTTGGCGTAACTGCTGAAGTTGCAGCACTTAATTCAGTTGTACTAAACTAAAACACAGATCTGCTGCTGCTTAGGAAAACAAATGTTAGCTCATTTCCTGGGTGCTCAGTCCCCAAGATAGGAGAGTTTAAGATGGATTTGTTTTATGTAGAATGTATTGTAAATGTGCGTTGCCAACCAGTTCAGTGTCTCTGTCTTGGATGCATGTCACATGGAATCAATGGAGCCATTGAAGTAACTCAAGCAGATTCTAGATAATTAATGGCTGATATCCCTAGGTAGTAGATTATATTTATTGATTGATAGCATAATACTTCCTTGGCTAGCACAGTCTAGAAAACTGGGGGAGGGAGAGGTTAAAATAATTCACTGACCCTTCTGGCCCTCCAATAATAAAGTAGCCTGTCTCTTCAGGAGACTGAAGTTTAAACAGAGGTAAGGTCACATGTGAAAGGTGACTTTGATGTTCTCACATTCACATCCCATTTTGCAAGTCACCAAACAAGAGCACATTTAAGATTCTTTGCTTATGAGTAGCCCATAACTGTAATAGCCAGCTACAAGACAGTGTTCAGCGTATAACACTGCTACTCCTGCTGCTGGACACATCTGCTAGTCCCTTGTTTTCTATGTTGGGTCACAATTTTAGCACCACATACTGAGCAGACACCAACAATAAGGTATTTTCTCTTTACACAGGGATCTCATTGATAAAAATAGACACTCAAATAGATCCTCACCGGCATCCGCTCCTGTGACCCATCAGATCAGCAACCTCATCCGTAGCAACAGCCAGACCTCCAGCGATCCCATCAGACAAGCTAGCATTGGTGAAAGGGAAAGGTCCAAAGAACCAGAGAGAGAGCATACTGACCGACTAAGAGAGCCACCCATAACAGAACTCAAGATAAAAGAGAGTCGTTCGCCTGTGAAGGAAACTCCTAGCCATGATAAGAGACCCTCTGAGGACAACACAAAGCCAGTAATTCAATCTGTATCTCCCTATAGCAAATCTGCACTAAGTGAGAGCTTGAAATTTAGCAATTTAATGAACAAAGATATAGATAGAAAGCCAGAGCTTCCAAGTGACCTCCAAAAGATTAAGAATGACATCAAGGTCAAAGAGGAGCGCAAGGAGGACAGTGATGTGCTGGTGGTGGGATCTGAACCTTCACAGCATTCCAGAACAGTGGAACATCCACCACCCCCTTCTTTGCATGGATTACCCATGTCCCATTCTATGGCTGCCACAATGCCTCTCTCCATGAGTAGTGTTCACCAGATGAACAACATGAATGTTCTAGACCGCAGCAGAATGATGACCCCTCTCATGGGCATGAATCCTCTGTCAGGAAGAGACAGACTGCAACATCCTGGATTTTCTTGGGACCCCGTGAGGGACTCATTGCGAGATGCCTACCGGAGCTTAGATCTGCATCGTCGAATGGACTTTCAGCTCCGGACAGATCCCATCCATAGGTTCCCTACCACCTCTGGATTTTATGACCATGAGCGTTCTTACAGAGATAGGGAACCGCACGACTATAACCATGAAAACCTTCTTGAAGCCCGCCGAGAGCAAGAGCGGTTACGGCAAGCGGAAGAGAGGGAGCGCTTGCACTTACGAGAGGAACTTGAGCGTGCCAGAATGCACCACCTGCACTCATCCCCTATCGAAAGTCAGCTGGCACACATGCCATCGTTCATGCCTCACTTAAGCGGGATGCATTACCCCAGACTCAGTCCATCTACTGCCATGCACAATGGAATTTTAAATAGAAACCCACCAACCGCAGCTTTGAGTGCCCCACCCCCTTTGGTACCAGCAAGCAGTACTAGACCTGCCTCCCCACGCAGGACTACCCCACTCACAAACTCAGAGTCCAGGGACTATTCCCCCTCTAGGAACCCCAAAGAAGTAGAGGCACGATAGTCCCCAACAGGGTGAATTTTAAACTTGGCTGTATATAGAACAACAAAAATCTTTTACAAAATGCACTGCTGTAACTTTTTTTTTATGTAAAATTTATAGAAATTAAGCACAGTTCCATAAATAATGGGATCAGGGGTTTCAAAAACTTTCCAACAAGAAAGTTGCTAAGAATGGGAATTTAATATATATAGGTATTGATTTTTTTATTTTATTTTTGTTTCTGTGCTAAAATGAGTTATTAAAAATATCAGGTTTGTACATTTTTTCCCAAATGTGAGAAACATTTTAATGGATTTGTATTTTTTTTAATTTTGTGCTCTTTATTCACTTAAAAAAAGGAGATTTTGCTTTTAGTTAAAGTTGCATTTAAAATGCCTCAGATCCTTAAGAAAATGACCCAGGGTTTCTTAAAGTATTATTTATGGAAATACTGTAGTTTCTTACAGTCCACTGTGAGGTTCCCTAACTGAAGCCAATTGATCACTTATCTTGGTACTTTGGAACCGAAGTTACAGATATATATTAAATATTATTATTATTAATAATAATAATGTACAAAACTGTTTGTTTTTTGCCTTATAATATTATGCAGAAATTTAAGAGGAATTTTTTTGACTTCTTGTTTTAAACAAAACATACAAAGAAACAAACTGTAAATAATCTGTTAATATAAATGTACACCAATATTAAATTCTTAACATAGGTAGACTTTATAAAAAATGGTTTCTAGAACCACTCTGGTTATTTGTTAACATGGTTACAACTCATTCTTGTCACAGTCAGAAATACACACTCAGAAAGCTAAGTGCAGCATATATATTTCAACTATGCAAGAACTGGGAGGCAGGTCTTTAGTGGATGTTGGGGGGAGGAAGATTAAAAAAAAAAAGCAACAACTTGCAACGCTGGAGACAGAATGGAAATGGCATGTGAACAGAAAGAAGGATGCTTGTGTTTAACAAAAAAAAAAAAGACTGCTTTTTTTGTACAAACACAAGGGACAGTTCACCAAGGAGAGAAAGAGACGCTCCTGGAAGGAGATTTTGGTTTCCTACGTTTCAAGATGGCAAAAACAGATGGAACTGGCACAGTACCCATGCGGCAGACCCTTTAATTTTTTTTCTTTTTTCCTTGTTTTTTCCTCTTTCTTTTTGAGTTGTGGGCAGGCTCGCTGGCAAGCAAGGACAATTTTCCGTGGACCCCTTGTGCTAATCGTGCAGTGTTCTTATTGGAATCTGTATACAAAACAAAGTAGAATTTTAGGAGTGCAAAAAAAAAAGTTTAATGGTTGATTTTTAAAAAAGAAATTCTGATATATTATCTATAGTACATGAAGACCATAAGCAAACGTTTGTTTCAGTGTGGTTCTGCCTTGAACTGCTTTTCGGCATGATTTTTATTTTTTACTTCAAATTTTACTTTTCATTCATATGTAAATTTTGCCATGTTTTACTTGCTGTACCATTTTCCCTCTCTTATTTTATTTTTCAGTATCCATGTTTTATATACCCTGGGGTTGTACTTTCTAGTTAATTCAGCCATCCGCTACTATTTTCTTTCCTTGACTCTGTATCTCATTTCCCTCCTTCCCTGCAATCCTCCCCCCTGCACCCCTGTAATTTTAAACATTCAGTTTCCTTGTAGATCAATGAAGATAAATACAACATTGATTTTGGATGAAAAAAGGTAGTTGAGTGTTTGTGTCATAGCTAGTCTGCTTGGCTTTGAGGCTAATGGTTTATCGACAGATGTGCTGAGCCCTTTAATACCAATAGTGCTTCAGGTGCTTTGATGGCCCAGCCACCGTAAGATGAAGAGGTTGAGGGGTGTAAGACCTTTCCTTGAATAGCATCTCTTTACCCTTAAGAACCTTGCCCACTGGCCAAGGATTAGCTCTTAGCTCATCAAACACCATATCAAAGGTGTCACAAAACTAAGAGCTTTGACAGCTGTGAGAATAGCTGTGGTGTATGAAGCAGCACAAGATTAACCTGGAGCAGACAGTGGCACTTCCTCATACCGATTAACCAAGACTACAAGTTATAGGTGTGTTTTTAGCACAAACAGGTTTATACCACCTTTTGGGGCTGGGAGGCAGAAAAAGTAGAAATGCAGTTGTTTCATAGACGCCTTCTGTGCAATAGCTTGTTTAAAGAACAATGCTGCTAGCATAGCTGTGGGTAAAAGGGATGGTCACAGGTTCGAAGCTCGGTTTGTCACATGCATTCACATGTATTTTCCCTTACGCTGATAATCATCTGCGGGGAGGAACACACTCTGAAATCCCCTTACCTCCTTCCTGTCAATGGCTAACTGATTTCACAGTGAGGAAAGCTGTTTTAATAGCATGTTACAGCTTCTGTTTTTAAGTGTGTGTGAATAAATTATCCAGGGTTTTAAAAAAAGGCTGATGTGAAAAGAGACAAAATAGGCATTCTAAATCAGCACCTGCTCCCCCATCAGAAAGTGGAGAAATGTGTAACACATAGTGGAAGTGAACAGTGTTTTTGGCCCCAGCATAGAGATCTATTAGTAATCTGGGCTCCTCGCTAATAGTGGCATTGAAATTCTCTTCCACCACCATTGTCCAATGTGCCATCTTGTTTGTCAACAATTTTACAGTAGAGCCAGAGGCAAACTAAGCATGTTACAATCTTAGTGTCCATTAAAAAGATTGCATATACCACCATCATGTGAGTGCTCAGAACTCTCAACAAGATTGTAAAATCTTAAAACACAATGAATGGTCTAGAAGTACCTACAAGACATATAGATGGTATCATGAGCTTTCGTGCGTGGGCCCAACCCACTTCTTCAGATGACAGGAGTATTAAAGGTCCAGTTCCAAAATAAATAGGGATGGGGGGGGGGGGAGAAGGAAGGGGAAAAGGGGGAGGGAGTCACTTAGAGTGTTCATATTACATGAAGCTGATAGAGAACTCTAATTGACTTTTTTTTTAATTTGGTGACCAGCTTCAGTGGATTTCCTAAAAGAATTATATATTGCACCCACGAGTGCCAGAAGAATTCATCATGAATGGTATTTAATTTGCTGCAGCTGCCAAGGAAATCCATGTTTTGCCTTTTACTGTATTTTAAGCTTTACATAAAAGTGTAACAGCAGTGGTTTGTTAACACTGCACTACAGTGGAATTCCTATGGAATTACAGTATTGTTCAAGTCCCATAAACAGTTCATCGCTAAGCAGAGAAACACATTAACTCAACCTTAGGCTAGGTCTACTCTGCAGGTAGCTTAAGTTTGCAACTCCAGCTAAGTAAATAACATAGGTGGAATCAATGTCCCTTAAGCTGAGCTTGGCGCCATCTCAACAGAGGGTGGTGAATGGGAGCAAAAGCTCCCATCAACTTCCCTTCCTCCTCATGAATCGAGGAGTACTGGCGGCCTTCAGTGTTCAATTTAGTGGGTTCTTACTAAACCCATTAAATCGAATGCCAGAAAATAGATCTCTGGCATGGTAAGTAGAGACATGTCCTCTGAGACTTCTCTTACTAAGAGGAGAGTGTAGATCAATCTTTCTGGGTTTTGGGAACTTCTGCTTCATTTATGCTCTTTCAGTTTCCCACCTCCAACTTTTGATTTTTCTGTTTTCAGCAATCCCCAAAAATATTCCCCCCCTCCCTCCCAGGCAGAGATGGAACTTAGAGGCCAAATGGCAGGGGCCTGGGCAGCTGCTGAAAGAAGTGCATGGAATTCAACAGTCTCATTGCTTTTACTGGAAGGTCTAGTTTCACAAAGAAGCTACAGAAAGAACAAGGAGAGGGAAATAGGCTCTTGTCTATATTCACTTGCCTATTGTCTGAGACACAAGGAGTGTTTATGTACCAGCTGGAATACAGTTGGTTTCCTGCCATGAGGTTTATAATTATGACTGTGCTTTCTTCTGATCATAAACAGTTACTGCAGCTGGTACAGACACCTTTTTTTAATTGAGCAGTCAGTGAATAACATTGTACTGAATATCCACCATGAGGCTGGCCGGAGACTTGATTATAGCAAAAGCTAATTCCTAAAACAATAGGAGATTGTAGGAATCTTAAAAGTTTTGTGGCAAAAAAAAAAAATTGTTTTTTACAATAAGGGAGATCTGCCTCAGGTAAAGCAAAAGCGTTAGGGGAGCATTCACCCTAGGCTTTACAAACATCTTGAGTATTTGCAGTTAAGCTGGAAACCAATTAACTCAAAAGCTTAAAATAAAAAATGTCTAATATAGACACTCCCTCAGTTGTTCATGCTGGCATCGCAGGAATTCTCAGGTTTGGAATATGTACCTCATCATCTTCAGGCCTCATAATTATTAATTAGTTTACAGATGGAGCAAAGGAAAGAAATCAGAGACTCCAAAATAAGCAGAAATGTAATATCCCAACAGTTTAAGAAAAAAAAAGGGAGACCCCCATATTCAAGAATCATGTCAGGTTTTGATCAGAGAGATTCTTAAATCATTTTTTGCCTTCTAGGTCAACCTTATCACTGAACCAACAGAGGGAAAATGAACAAATTATGAATCAGACAAAGTGGATGCCTATTCTGGGGGGGGGGGGGGGGGGGGGAAGAGGAATAAAAGGAAATCAAGAACACATTTTCATTAATTTACACTGAACAAAAGAAGAGGAACTCTGATTGCTCCTTCAGAAAAGTTCATTTTACCAAAGCCACAAGAATATAGATGTTACAATACTGTATGAACCCACACCTATCCTGCTATTAGAATGTGAATTCAGGCCTTCCAATCTAGGTTGTCTGCCTGAATCAGACTACATTATTTTCCCTGAGAAGAAAGAAATTAATCTCTGTCACAGACTGGGCCTGTAAACCTCTATTGAACAAAAGGCTGGGGAGCTTAAAATTCTCAGATAAAGTCAAATTAGGACTACTCTGCACTACAGGATGTATCAACACCTCAGCAATCAATCCACCGATAGCTGATTTAGCAAGTCTAGTTAAGACCCACTAAATTAACCACTGATCATTCTCATGTCGACTCTGGTACTCCAGCAGAACGAGATGAGTAAGAGCAGCCAACATAAGAGATTTTTTTTTTTCCATCAACCCCCCCTCAATATTGACCCAGCAGTAACTAGATCTAAACTACATCAATTTAACTTATGCTAATGTAACTCAAATTGTGTAGCTTACATTGTGTAGCTTACATGTAGGGGTAAACCGCCCTACTGTTGTGATAATGTTTCTGAGAAGTAGCTATCACCAGGGCTCAACAAATTATAGAAAATCCTACTCGCCAGACAAAAAAGGGACTCCCAACCCCCACTGCCTGACCCCCCCACTGCGCAGGTGTGCGCCACCCGGAGAACGGGACGACCAGGATGGTATGTTTGCTTCTGTGATGGGGCGGGGCCGCTCCGCAGCGGCGAGGATGACCCACCCCGCACTTCAATGGCACCGAACCCTGTGCTGCACGGGGAGTGCGGTGTTCTGATAGCCGTCTGCGCTGCTTGCTCCCGTGCGGCCACCCAGCTGAGCGGCGTGCAGGGGGGGGCCGAGCCCTGGGATGGGAGCCGGAAGCGGGGGCAAGGCCACACGCAGGCTTAGGGCGGGGCCAGAGTGTGCGTGCGTCCCTGACGTCAGGGGGAGAGGTGCCGGCACAAGAGAGCGCCGCATTCAAAAAGGGAGCAGAGGCGAGCAGAAGAGAGGAGGGAGGAGACGGAGGAGAGTAACGGAGGGAGGGGGGAGAACAGAGGAGTGAGCTAGAAGACGGTGGTGGGCGGAGGAGTGAAGGGACGGGGATTGGAGAAGGTCAGAGAAGGCAGGAGGGAGACAGACCGTCCTGGGCTGCTTCCTACCTCCACTTCTCCTTTCACGTGCTCTGCTCTCTGCTCCACTCCCTGTCTCCCTGAGCTCAGCTGGGCGGCTGCACGGGAGCAAGTGGCGCAGACTGCTGTCAGAATGCCACACTGCCTGTGCAGCATGGGGGTCGGTGCCGTTGAAGTGCGGGGCAGGTAGCCCTTGGCGCCACGGGGCAGCTCCACCCCATCATAGCTCGCCAGCTGCCAAAATCTACTCGCCAGAGGCGAGTGAGCGAGAGGATTTGTTGAGCCCTGGCTATCACTAAGAGGAAACCTTTATATCAGTGGTCACCAACCAGTAGATTGGGATCTACCGGTAGATCTTGGAGCCTCTGACAGGTGAGCCTGACTGGTTTGGCCAGGAAGCTATCAAGCGCTGGCACTTCAGTTGCCCCTCCACCCACTGTCATGCTGCTCCTGATCTCTGCTTTGGAGCTGCCCCGCCTCAGAGCTCCCTGCTTGCTGTGCAGGCTGGGGGAGGGAGAAAAGGGGGCTGCTGATGTCAGGGTGTCCCTCCTCACCCCACTCCTGTATCCCATTTCCACACAGAGAGAAGGGGATGGAGGGAACTTGACAATGCAAATCTCTGTCATTCTTTCACACTGTGTGTGTCTCTGTCATTCTCACAAACACACACTGTCCTTCCCTCTCATCTCCTGACCCAACACGTACATGCAAAGTGGGTTATTTTACTGTTTGCAAAGTGGGTTTTTTTTAGTTTTTGACTGGACTGTGCATTTCTCTCTTATGCTTAAATTTAATTCTAATTCTTTGAGTCGTGAGTTCTAAATTGCCTAAATTTATCATGTCTGGAGTCATTATCCCTGTGGTAACTGCTGCTTTTGGAAGTGGCCGGCATGTCCCTGCAGCCGCTGAGAAAGGCAGAGCAAGGGGGTCTCCACATGCTGATGAGATGAGAGGGAAGGACTGTGTGTGTTTGTGAGAATGACAGAGACACACACAGTGTGAGAGTGACAGAGATTTGCATTGTCAAGCTCCTTCCATCCCCTTCTCTGTGTGTGTGGAGACAGGGTACAGGATGGGGGGAGGAGGGCCACCTGCCATCAGCACCCCCCCCCCTTTTCTCCCTCCCCCAGCCTGCACAGCAAGCAGGGAGCGCTGAGGGGGGGGGGGGGGGCAGCTCCAAAGCAGAGATCAGGAGCAGCATGACAGTGGGTGGAGGGGCAACTGAAGTGCCAGCGCTAGATAGCTTCCTGGCCAAACCAGTCAGGATCACCTGTCAGAGGCTCCAAGATCTACTGGTGATGCCAATCTACTGGTTGGTGACCACTGCTCCATCTGATAGAGTCAGCAAGGGGGAAGGAGGTAACTTGTCAACTATCCTGTTGACTATCCGAAAAGCATTTGCTTGTCGGATAGTTGACTAATTGACTAGTCCTTAACATCCCTAGGCCAGACCAATAGTCCATCTAGTAAAATATTCTGTATTCTGACAATGGCCAATGCCAGGTTTTTCAGAGGGAATGAACAGGACAGGTAATCAAGTGATCTACCCCCCTGTTGCCTATTTCCAGCTTTTGACAAACAGACTAGGGACAATTTCCCGGGTTAATAGCTGTTGATGGGCACTATCCTCCTGCTCTGATTTGAAAAGCCTGTTTGCTTTGTAAGAGATGTAATATTGTCAATGCATCACAAAAAGAGCTGCTAAGACACTTGTTTTCAATTCTCAGCAGAATGCATGGAACTCAGGCAATGAGGGGCTTTGATTGCTGTATTGTTATTCCTTTTTATTGTGCATGGGATCTCTATAGTGCTGTATACTGGCAGATGCTGGCCCACACATGATCTTGAATCAAGATCAAATATCTAAATTTCTTATGTGAAATGGATTTTCCCCTTGTGCTACCTCAGATAATTGGGTTCTTAAATGCAAATTTCTCCTTGTTAAGTTGGAACTCAGGCATTTAAAGTTAAGTCAGACTTTGATAAGTGGATTTACCACACACACATTTTTTTCTGGCGCTATTATTAGTCCTGGCATTAGCACTCAAAAAGCATCAACATCTAAGGAACAATAAGGTAGGTGATGGATTCCACTTTTAACAGAGTTCTTGGAGGTCCAGATAAAACTCCTTACCAAGTTAGCTATGTCCTGTCCCTGTCCCTCCTGAAAGAGATAAGACATTGAAGTGTCATTGTTGCTCCACAGTTCACTGTTCTTTCAAACCACAGAACTCAGAGTTTTATTTGGAAGATGCCATTTCTGGTAACACTCTGTATTATATGAAATAAAAGAAATAAAAGCCTGGGAGGGGCAGGAGATTCTATACATTAAATACCCACCCACCTAATTTACAGGCCTAAATTACTGACTTCCATAGATGAGTATAGTGAAAAGCCAAACAGTGATCTGAGCATAAGCAACGGGATTCCCACCTCCCAAGCCTCTTAAACTGACCTGCAGCACAAGAAAAGGAGCAATTAGAGCAAGCTGTGCAGAAGTGGCTATAAGACACCTCTTTGAAGGTGTTTGCAAAGCAATTTCTTTTTCTTCTTGCAAGACCCTTTTACTCCATTAAGCTTCCCTAATTATTGTATGGATCAACCACTCTCTGTTTTTCTTCTTTATTTAACTAGGACTTGTCAAAATAGTGACATGCAGGATTGTCCCACTAAATGACCACTAAGAATTCCAGGGATGCAGTCTCTTTTAGCAGGGGAAGTATATTCATATTTATGCTTGAGCCTAGCTTGCATGATTTACAGAGCTTAACCATTCAGCCAGAGGGTAACCAGTATTGTCTGACTTTGGTAGGTATCATGAAAGGGTGCACAGGTAGGTAAGATGAGAAAAATAGCTGCTGCACTCTTCTCCATCATCAAGTCAATGTCCCTCCCCACACACGCTATCCTGTGGATCCAAATGTATGTGCTGGGAACAGTGAATTCAAGGGTGCCATTTCGGGAGGGTGGGGGGAGAGGGGGGCAGCAGCTGTGCACTCAGGGATGTGGCTTGCTTTTCACCCTGTTGCCCAGATGCTAATGGCGTGAGGAGAAAGTGCTTGTATTCCATGCATGCCTCTCACACCTGGCTGGTGAAAGGAGAAAATGCTAATCCGTGCTTCATTTGCGTTGCCTCTTTCAGCAGAACTCATAGGCTATGTCTACACTGTAGGCTTTTTGCACAAGAACACCTATTCTTGCGCAAAAACTTGCAGAGCATCTACACTGCACGCATGGTCTTGAGCAAGTAAATTTACAGTACAGCATCAGAAAAGAGGGCTTCTTGCGCAAGAGTTATTCCTCTCCCCACGAGGAATAAGCCCTCTTGCGCGCAAGAGCTCTTCCACAAGAAGGCAGTGTAGACAGGCAACAGGGGTTTCTTGCGCAAGACAGCCCTATGGCTAAAATGGCCACCAGAGCTTTCTTGAGTAAGAGAGCATCCACACTGCCATGTGCTTTTGCACAAGAGATGTGCTTTTCCACAAGAGCGCCCATGGCTGTGTGGATGCTCTCTTACTCAAGAAAGCTCTGGTGGCCATTTTAGCCATAGGGCTGTCTTGTGCAAGAAACCCCTGTTGCCTGTCTGCACTGCCTTCTTGTGGAAGAGCTCTTGCGCAAGAGGGCTTATTCCTCGTGGGGAGAGGAATAACTCTTGCGCAACAAGCCCTGTTTTCTGATGCTGTACTGTAAATTTACTTGCTCAAGACCATGCGTGCAGTGTAGATGCTCTGCAAGTTTTTGCGCAAAGAATAGGTGTTCTTGCGCAAGAAGCCTCCAGTATAGACATAGCCATAGCCTGAAAGAATGCAGCCTTCCTTCAGCAATAAAAATGGTACTGCATTGAGGCTATGGTGCTCCACAGCTGATGAGGCGGCACAGAGCACCTTCAGAGTTTCAGGGGGGAGAGATGGTAGCTTCCCCTGTATTCTTTTCCCCTGACTCAATAGAATAATTGCAAGAAAATATCACACTTTTCCTTCCTCTCAATCTCTATCCTTCATTAGGGTTTTTCCATCTAGAAGGAGCAGTCTGGCCAGCTCATCTGTATGTTTCAAATATCAGGAACAGTGTTATACAGAGAGATCAAGAACATTTTCAAACTTGGGGGGTCTCTATAGATAATATACCATTATAACAATATCTGACTCTTAGAGCTCTAAGCACTTTATGAAGTAAATATCAGCTGCATTTTTACAGCTAGGGAAAACAAATGTAGGTACCTAATAGGTTGCTAGCTTTTCAGGCATTGAATGCCCACTGAAATCAGTTCAGAAACAAGGCCTATTTGTTCCCTTTTAGGCATGCTAGTTTGAAAATTTGGAAGTAGGTGACTTACCCATACAGGAAGACCATGGCAGAGCAGGAAATTGACCCCAGATATCAGTCTGTATTTTAGCCACAAAACCCTCATTTTTCCCCCCTAAAAAGTACTTTGTCTATTTACAAAGCACATGCCACACACAACAGAGGTCAGGTCTCCCTTCTCAATTGTAGGCTGCCTGAGGTGGTCACGTGCAATACCTGTTTCATAGATCCACCAGTTCCTGGTACCCAGCCATCACCCATTCACCCACTATCTCTGGCTTAGGCCAGGGGGTCATTGATAGCAACCGAGCCCTGCTCCAGGCAGTACTGTTGGTGTCATCAGCACTGCAGCCCCCTCCCACGTTGTGGCCTCAGAGCCAGTGGCTAGCAGCATATTATCCCTAGGCCCCATGGAGGTTCATTCAGCCTTTTCACCCCCACCTGCTCGGGGTAAGGCGCCTCAAAGAGGCCATCAGCTACAGCTGAACATCCCTGTCCTGAGGCGGAAGGCCCAGAGGTAGCCATGCCCCAGGCCCACATAGGCCTAAAACAACCTGTTGCTGGAACACCAGGGAATGTGGAAACATCAGCTATACCAATTTTGTCCTTGTCATCTCCAGCTGAAGATATTTTGATTCCCTCACATCCAGTCCTACAGGACCGTGCAAAAGCTCATCAAGGGCTACCAAAGAGAGTGACATCAAACATTGGGCTCAAAAGCAGAGGAATTGGAGGAGCCCACAGACACTTTTTTCAATATGCTTTGCATCGCTCTCTACGCCAACAAAGGTGACATCACCCCTTCTCAAGGGGGTTTCAAAGAGTATAACTGCCTTGAGGCAGACTCCCTCCTCCCTGGCCCCTGTTTTGAAGAGGGCCAAACAAAAGTATTTTGTTTCTTTTAGAGGTCATGAATACCCGTACAGCCACCTGGCTCTAGCCACAAAGAGAGGCGGGACAGTCTGGGGCTACCTCCTAAAAACAAAGATTCCAAGAGACTGGATTTATTTGGGCAAAAAAATTATTCAGCATCCAGTCTACAATTCAGCATGGCCAATCACCTCCTTGGCCACTCTGACTACAATATGTGGCAGATCATGGTCACGTTTAAAGGGTCATAGAACAGCTGTGACAGCAGCTGTCCAATAGGCTTCAGAGTTGACTAGGCAGCCCACACAATGGCCATGGTTTGCACTTCTTGGCTGCTCCTCTCTGGCCTGTCCTCAGAAGTTCAGCAGTCCACGCAGGATCTTCCTTTCAATAGGCAGGCCTTGTTTGTGGAGAAAACAGACAGTAAGCTCCACAGCTTGAAGGACTCCCACATGACCCTAAAGACTATGGGGATGTATGTCCCTGCCCCAACCTGTAAGTGGTTTAAACTTCCACAGTCAGTGGGTCAAGGAAGGCAATCGAGACAAAAGCCGCCTTCTAAGAACAACAAGGGCTACAAGCAATGCCCAAACTTCCCGTCACCAAATTGGGCTCAACCCATGTTAAGCAAGGAGCCGTCTTAAGCAAAGACCCATTTGAGAGTCTACCTTCCAGTTCATTCCAAGGATCCATCATCCCTGGAGGGGGTCCAACCACCTTTCCCAGTTTCTGCCTACCTGGACCCACATCTTCTCAGACAAATGGGTCACTCACCCAGTAGCACAAGGATATACCCTACAGTTTGCCTCTACCATTCCCTCCCATTCCCCTTCTCTATACCTCTTCAGAGACCCCTCTCATAAGCGACTCCTCTTACAGGAGGTGGAAGAATTGCTGCAGCTGGGGGCAGTGGAGAGAGTTCCACCAGAGTACTAAAACAAGGGATTTTTATTCCTGCTATTTTTCTGGTCCCAAAGGAGAGCTGCAACTCATCCTAGACCTGCAAAAATCTGAGCATTTCTCTACAAAAGGTGAAATTTTGCATGGGCATCTTGGTCTCCAGCCTCCCCTCCATGGATTCTGGAATGCCACCTTTTACTTAAAAGAAGGACACATATTTTTATATACCTGAGATGCAGGGAACTACAGATATACTCATACCTTGATGACAGGTTTTGCAAGGACTGCTCCTGGTCTAAGTTTTGATGTGATACCAAGAAACTACTGACCACTTGCAGGTCTTTTGGCCTGCTCATGAACACTGAGAAGTCTATGTTAATCCTTGAACAAAGATGTCCTAGATTCTGCCCATGCCAGAGCTTTCCTGTCATTGGACAGGTTTCAGGCCCTGTCAAGCCTTATCACAGAAGTATCTGCATTTCCCCTGAGGATGGCCAGGATCTGCCGGTGCCTGTTGAGCCATATGGCAACATGCATAGCACCCCACCATGCTCTGCATGTGCCCTTTCCAGCAATGGCTAGCATTGATCTACTCCCAGTCCAGGGATCATTTGGAAAAAGTCATCACTCTTCCCCATGGCAGTTCACATCTCATTGTGGTGGTAGACCAGGATCAAAAATGTCCTAGAGAGAATCACTGTTTCCTCAGTGAAGTTGATTTCAGACACCTCAGACTTTGGCTGGGGGATGCACGTGAGAGGTCTTCAAACCCAAGAGAGGTGTCCCTGGAAGAGGCAATGACTTCACATAAAAATCAAAGAGCTCAGCAATCCAGCTGGCTGATGGAGTCTTCCTGCCTCAACTTCTGGGCAAAGTGAAGAGAGTCCTGGTAGATAACATGGCCTCAGTGTTCTACACCAACATGCAGAGTAGAGTCTGCTTGTTGGCCCTCTGCCAGGAGGCCTTTTTTCTCTGGGATTTCTGCATAAACCAGGACATCCATTTGGATGCTTCCCACTTCCTCTGTATACGAAATGTCCTTACAGGGATTTTCCTCCCACCACAAGTGTTTCCTCCACCCAGAAGTGGCCTGCACACTCTTCCAGTGATGGGGTATGCCCCAACTGGATCTGTTTGCGAACAGGCAGTGCCATCACTTTTGTGCTCATCTGTGCAAGAGCTTCTTCTCCGATGCCTTCTTTCTGCTGTGAGCAGGGGGGGCCTGAACTATGGATTTCCACAGATTTCCCCCATCAGCTGGGTCCTAGGAAAAATCAAGATGGACAGGGCAGTGTATGTTTGTCATCGTGATTGCCCCAGAATGACTGCCCTTGAATTGGTTCAGTATACACAAGAACAGGGCTCGACAAACTATACAATCTACTCGCCTGTGGCGAGTAGATTTCGCCGCGCGCCCCGTTCATTCGTGGCGTGTGCATGCGCAATGCGGCTCTTGCACATGTGCAGTACGGGGCTGGCGAGTGGTTTTCGCCGCCGTTTGTCAAGCCCTGCACATGAACATAATAGTGCCCCTTCCCAGTTGCCCAGATCTGCTGTCACAGGATCATGGTCAGCTATTACATCCCAGCCTGGAGTTTCTATACTTCACGGCATGATTGCTCAATGTTTACGCCCAAAGGAACATACCTATTCCGAGGAGAGTCAGCAGGTTCTCCTGCGAAGCAGGAAGCCTTCCACTAGACTCACTTACCTGGGCAAGTGGATGTCGTTCTCCCACTGGGTTTGGAAAAATGGGCATTCCCTCCCTCACGCTCTTCTATATAGTCCATGTTAGATTATCTACTGCATCTCAGGAACTAGAGGTTGGTGCACTCTTCCATCTGGGTGCATCTTCCAGCTAGCTCCACTTTCCACCAGCCAATCCAAAGCCAAACAGTCTTCTCTCATGACATGATGGTTAGATTTCTGAGGGGTTATAAAAGAGGGATCCATTTTAAAAAACATACAATTTCTGAGAAGCTATTGCCTTCATAAAATAATGTTAAGTCTTGTTTTAAAAGAACACCTCATTATATATTAAGCTGATAGCATCAAAAAGCATCAGAGAGATTGTTAGCTGAGTTAACAATCTAACTTTGATTCTCCAGCTGGAATTGGGGATTCTGAAATTGGATTGGACATCCAAGGAATTGTTGATACAAATAATTCATCTTTTGGGGAGAGTTGTAACGCTCATATATAGATCAGAATTCCCTAAAGTTCAAGTGTAAACTGTTCCGGAGCATCTTAGTGACCCACTCTCTAATCTTAAACCTTAACCCCCCCTCTGTCATTATCTTAATGCTCAATATAGGATTTGTCCCACACATCCAGCCCGGCCTCCAACAGTGACGCAGATTCTGGATGTTGCAAACTTATCTGATGGGCAAACAACACCCAGAATGCACCCACGCAAATATATAATATCAAAGCATCATGTGACAAAACTAATGGACATTTTTGTGGATGAACTCATTCGAATACCTCACATTCAAGGAAGGCATAGGCAAAAATGTGCCTCTGAATTCACTAATGAATTGGTTTAATTGTCTGCCAAACCTGTGAGCCGCCAAAACCAACAAATTAAGGTTTATAATCCCCATGGTCTCATTTACAAGGGACAATACAGAAACTGTTTATTCTATGAGGTGTTTGAGTATCCTGAGAGAAAATTGCAGCCACTATATAATATGTAACAAAAAAATTACTTTTAATGGGAAACACTGATGGTTTTTGCTCCATTAACTTGTGCTATTGTTTCAGTCTGTCTGTTGATTTAGGAGGCCCAGTTGTGTTGCTCACCATATTGGTAGACTAGCTTGACAGCTACAATGCTTCAGAACAACTTCACACTGCAAAAGGATAACTGCAAAATCTGAATAGTGGGAACAGATGCTGTTTTGTGAAGGAGGACCACAAGGAAGAGATGCAGTCTTGAGATTGCCATCCCTCCCATTTTTGCCTCCTGGAATTGTCTAGATCTCTCTGAGGCTCCTGAAGCCAATCCAGGAGATTTTAGCCCACGAAGAGTCTGGCGATGCCACGGGGCTAATACAGGAACACCACGCTGGCCTCATTTGGCTTCCTCATTGACCGTAAAAGGTGTGCACTCCCTCTGTATCCAATCAAATCCAGCAAGTCTCTGTGATGGCACAGCCCCTGCAGTTGGGGGCAGTATATGTTTGTGCACAGCCCTCACCTTGAGTTCCACAGCTCCCATTGGCCAGGAACTGTGGCCAATGGGGGGGGCTGCAGGTAGAGATGGTACCTGTTGACAATGGTAGCTCACTGAGACTCACAGCCCCCTCCCACCTAGGAGCTACTGCCATAGGGATGTGTTGATCACTTTTGGGAGCTGCCCAAGATAAGCACCACCTACGTGGAGCCTGCACCTTCCCTATCCACACCACAACCTCCTGCCCCAGCCTAGCGCCTACACCCTGCACTCAAACTCCCCCCAGAGAGCCTGCACTCCCCGTCCCAGCCCAGGGAATCTGAGTGAGTATGGAGAAGAGCAATTGATGGAGGGGGAATGGAGTGAGTGGGGGCATGTCCTCAAAGAAGAGGCAGGACGGGGGCAGTGGCAGGGCAAGAGTGTTTGGATTGGTGCGATTAGAGCAGGGGTGGGCCACCTGTGCCCATGAGCTGCATGCAGCCCATTGGAGTCTTTCTGTGTGTGACCTGTGAGACATTTTTGTTTACCATTGCCAATATGCAGGGTTGACAAATTCTTCCGGTTTCCATCCACATAGTTTTTTTCCTACCAGTATCACTAAAATGACACATGAAACAGAAGGGCACATGAAGTGAGGTGCAGGCTGATTGCAGACAACATTGAGCGTAAAAGGTGTGCACTCCCTCTGTATCCAATCAAAGCACTGCTATGGTTCAATCAGCACACCCCACAAAATTCTCGGTATGCAAGTGCAGTTAGCAAAAGTACCCTGTCCTGGGAGACCATCTAGTTTACAACAGTCTTGCGGCCCAGTGAGGTGAAGGAGGGCCACTCATGTGGCCCACATTAGCCGAGTTTGTCCATTACTGGATTAGACAGTTGGCATCCCTAATTCAAAATTATGTTATTGGCATCACAGAAACTTAGTGGGATAAATACTGTCTTGAATATTGATACAGAAGGGTATAAATTGTTCAGAAAGGGCAGATTAAAAGCAAGGAGATGTTGTATTTTAAGCCAAGATTTTATATACTTGGAGGTCCAGAAGGAGGTGAAAACACTAGTTGAAAGTCATTAGGTAAAGAAAAAAAAGGATAGGAAAAACAGGGCCAATGTCATCGTAGGGATTTTATATGAACTACCAAATCAGGAACTCTCATGGAGCTCAAGCGAGATCCCGGATGACTGGGAAAAGGGAAATGTAGTGCCCATCTTTTAAAAAGGGAAGAAGGACAATCCAGGGTACTATAGACCAGTGAGCTTTACCACAGTCCCCGGAAAAATAATGGAGAGGATCTTCAAGGAATTCATTTTGAAGCACTTAGAAGAGGGGAAGTGATCAGGAATAATCAACATGGATTCCTGAAGGTCAAGTCATGCCTGACCAAATCTGATTAGCTTCTATGATGAGGTAACTGGCTCTGTAGACATGGGGAAGTCAGTGGATGTGATATACCTTGACTTTAGCAATGCTTTTGATACAGTCTCCTACAATATTCTTGCCAGCAAGTTAAGGAAATATGGATTGGATAAATGGACTGTAAAATGGAAAGAAAGCGGGCTAGATTTTTGGGGCCAATGGGTAGTGGTCAATGGCTTGATGTCCGGTTGGCGGTCAGTTTCAAGCAGAATGCCCAAGGATCAGTTCTAGGGCCAGTTTTGTTCAACATTTTTATTAATGACCTGGATGAGGGGATGGATTGCATCATCAACAAGTTTGCGGATGACACTAAGCTGGGGAAGAGGGAGATACGTTGGAGGGCAGAGATAGGGTCCAGAGTGACCTGGACAGATTAGAGGATTGGGCCAAAGGCAATCTGATGAGGTTCAATAAGGGAGAATCCCAAGCACAGGGGACCGACTGGCTAGGTAGCAGTTCAGTAGAAAAGGTCCTGGGGATTACAGTAGATGAGATGCTGGATATGAGTCAATAGTGTGCCCTTGTAGCCAAGCCAAGAAGGCTAATAGAATATTAGGTTGCATTAGGAGGAGTATTGCCAGCAGATCTAGAGAAGTGATTATTCCCCTTTATTCAGCATTGGTGAAGCCACATCTGGAGTATTGCATCCATATCTGGGCCCCCCCCCCACTACAGAAAGGATGTGGACATATTGGAGAGAGTTCAGCGGAGGGCAACCAAAATGATTAGGGGCCTGGAGCTCATGACCTCTGGGGAGAGGCTGAGGGATTTGGGTTTATATAGTCTGCAGAAGAGAAAAGTGAAGGGGGGATTTGATAGCAGCCTTCAACTTCCTAAAGGAGATTCCAAAGAGGATGGAGAAAGGCTGTTCTCAGGAGTCACAGATGGCAGAACAAGGAGCAATGGTCTCAAGTTGTGGTGGGAGAGGTACAGGTTGGATATTAGGAAAAACTATTTCACTAGGAAGGTGGTGAAGTACTGGAATGGGTTACCTAGGGAGGTGGTGGAATCTGCATTCCTAGAGGTTTTCAAGTCCCAGGTTGACAAAGCCCTGGCTGGGATGATTTAGTTGGGATTCGTCCTGCTTTGGGCAGGGGGCTGGACTCAATGACCGCCTGAGGTCCCTTCCAGCCCTAGGATTCTAACAGGGAGTGGATGAGAGATTTAGAAAACAAACAAAAAATATTCCAAACACAAGACCTGTTAATGATGGGAGACGTACCTATCCCAAAGTTCTTGGGATGTCTTGAGGCCAGTTTCTTGTTACAGAAGGATAAGGATTTAATTTGGAGTGAGGTGATTCTGACTACCAAGGAGGCTTCAGGGGGAAGTCAAGTTAGTCTGCACAGGATAACTTAAAAACCAACAAATGGTCTGGTAGCACTTTATAGACTAACAAAAGATGTAGACGGTATCATGAGCTTTTGTGGGCAGAGCCCACTTCTTCAGATGACCAGAGTTATTAGTTGTGGATTTGTTTGTGGAATTAGTTGTGAATGAGACAATAGAATGCCACGTGAGTGAAAGTGATCATAAAATAATACATTTCATTTTTCTAGGGAAAGGAAGGAGTGAGAGTATCTCCTTTCTTTCCTTAAAGTTTTGAAGGACAATGGACTTCAAAAGAAGTAGAGTACAACCAGATTAGAGAACTCATAGGTAAGGGCATGGGAAGAAAACACAAGGGAAAGGAGTTCAGAGGAGCTAGAACTTTGTCAAAGAGACAATATTAAAAAGGTACAAGTGCAAACTATCCCAATGCTGATTAAAGATAGGAAGAGCAGTGTTTAATTAGCTGAAAAATCAAAAAGGAATACTATAAAACAAGGAAACATGGACAAATGGCTAAGAAGGAGTACAAGAGATTAGCACAAAAATATAGGGACACGTTCAGAAAGGTTGACACAAAATTAGTTACACTTAACAAAGGGCAATAAAAACAGGTTCTGTAAATACATTACTAATAAGAGAAAGATGAAGGAATGTGTGTATGTTCATTACATAGCAGGAAAGAACTAGTGATGTCAAGAAGGTTGGGGTATTTAATGTAGGAATGTAAGTGACTGGTCAACTACCCCATAAACCTACGCTTATCAGGTAGTCGAGTAGTTGCTCCCCCCCCCCCCCCATACTACTTCTGATAGGGCAGGGAGCAGGAGCTGGTCAATTACCCCAGCACCGTTGCAGCAGGGGACATGGCGTGAGCTGGGACTGAGCAGTCCCAGGTCACGCTGGGTCCCAGACTGCTTTGGCTCTGCTTTTTAAATGTAGTGTAGTGTAGGTGCTGGATTGCTGCTGCACCCCCTGACTTGAAGACACTTCCATTGTATACAAGGTTTACAGTTTAGTTTAATGGCTCTCAACACCCCTGGAGTAGGTTAAATAATATTTAAATAAGTTAGATGTATTCAAGTCAACAGGGTCTCATGAAATTCACCTAGGGCACTTAAAGAACTTTCTTAAGCAATCTGAGGGCCATTAGCAAAAAACTTTGACAACTCATGGAGGATAGGTGATGGCCCAGAGAACTGGAGAAGGCCAAACATAGTGCTTATCTTTAAAAAGGGGCACAAAGAGGATGCAAAGAGTTTAGGACAGTCAGCCTAACTTAGATACCTTGAAACCATAGAAATGAAGGTTTTGAGAGAACCCCGAGGAGCCATCAAGTCTAGTCCCCCTGCATTGAGGCAACACCTCAACCTAGAGCATCCTTGACAGCTGTTTGTCCAATGTAGCCTTTAAAATCTCCAACAAGGGAGATTCTATAACATGGCTTGAAAATATATTCCAGAGTTTAACAAGTTTACAGTTGAGAAGATTTTCCTAAAACCTAATCTGAATCTCCCTTGTTGGAGATTAAGTTGATTACTACTTTCTCCTACCTTCAATGGTAATTGAGAACAATTGATCACAGTCCTCTTTATAACAGTCCTTATCATACTAGAAGACTTATCAGTTAGCTTTTATATAATGGAACCAATTAAACAATCCATTTTTAGCACCCAGTGGATAACATGTAATAGCCAATATGAATTTGTTAAGAATAAATTATGTTAGGCCAACCTAATTTCCTTCTCTCACAGGATTACTGGCCTAGTGAATAGGAAGGAAACAGCTGATACAATTATTTTGATTTTAATAAAGCTTGTGACTCTGTTTCACATGTCATTCTCACAAGCAAAAATTGGCCAAAATTTAATAACTATAAAATGAGTGCACAACTGGTTAAAAACCATACTGAAAATCTTATGTCAGTCTGTAACTTTAAAAACAAGTAGTCCTTAGGCCATGTCTAAACTACACCCCTCTGTCGGCAGAGGGATGTAAATTAGACACATCGGAAGTGCAACTGAAGCGGAGATTTAAATATCATTTGCATAATCACATTTGGGCATTATGAACAAGCGCCATTTCAAAACTGAAACCACGGCTTAGCTGCTGTTCTGCCAACAGCGGGGTGATTTTTCAACAGATCCTGTACTCCTCGTTTTTTGAGGAGTATAGGATCTGTCGAAAAATTACCCCATTGTCGGCAGAACCACAGCTAAGCAGCGGTTTCAGTTTTGAAATGGCGCTTGTTTGAAACAGCGCCTGAACGTGATTATGCAAATGATATTAAATCCCCACTTCATTTGCACTTCCGATGTGCTTTATTTACATCTCTCTGCCAACAGAGGGGTGTAGTGTAGACCTAGCCTTAGAGACCAACAAAAATATACACTGAAATGTAATTATCAATGGTTTGCTACCAAACTGGGCTATCTCTCTAATGACACCCTACCATGGTCAATTCTGGGTTTGACACTGTTCAATGTTTTCATTAATGGCTTGGATAATGGAGTAGAGCGCATGCCTTTAATATTTATAACTGACATCAAGTTGTGAGAGTAGAAAGCACCTTAGCAGACAGAATTAGAATTTAAAAAGAGCTTGAAAAATTGGAGAATTAATCTGAAATCAACATGATGAAGTTATATAAAGACAAGTACTCTTGGGAATGAAAAGGCAAAGGCACAACTACAAAATGGAGAATAAGTGTCTACTTGGTAGTATTGCGGAAAAAAAACCTGGGGATTATAGTAGATCACAAATTGAATATGAGCCAACCAGACCCAACAATGCAGGGGAGCTAAAGAGGGTAGTTGTCCTGGGGCCCAGTGATTCAAATAGGCCGGGTCTCCCAGCTATTAACAGAAGTGTTATATTCTGGCGTGAATTAACAGGAAGTAATTTTTCTGCTCTATTCAGGGCACTTTAAGAAAGATGTGGACAAATGAGAGATTCCAGAGGGGAGCTCCTTCAAATATGTTAAGAGCTATCATAAAGAAGGAGAGTCACCGTGATCAATAGTTCTCCCTGTACACCATGTTGTAGCAGGAGTCCCAGGAAGGAATTATGACTGAAGTATTATTGTTAGGGCTGTCAATTAATCGCAGTTAACTCATGCTATTAACTAAAAAAATTAATAGTGATTTAAAAAAAAATCACAATTAATCATGATTTTAATTGCAATGTTAAATAATAATGCCAATGATAACAAATGATTATAATTGTTATAAGGCAAATATTTGATAACAAAAGAAATAGTATTTTTCTTGCCCTCACAGAAATACTGTAGGGCAAAATCTATATTATGAAAGTGTAATTTACAAATGTAGAATTTTTTTTGTTACATAAGAACTGCACTCAAAACCAAACTAATTTAAAAATTTAGAGTCCACAAGTCTATTCAGTCCTACTTCTTGTTCAGCCAATCGCTTCACAGCCCTAATTATTGTCTGTCTGCTTTTGCCAGGGAAAGGTCTGCAGCACATGGAAGCAGAAATTCTGCACCCCTTTCAAGAGTTCATCATATGGTGTAGACTGGACAGGATCATGGACCACTCTTCTTTCAGGTAGACATTGCTTCCCATATTGTGCATGAAGAGCAGTGCCTCAGCTAGCTTCCTAAAGGGGCTCTATATGTTATTCATCTCCAAACTTATTTTCCATTGCACTGCACTTCCATCAGCAACTGCCTCAGGCCCAGTGTTTCAAAGGGGCCCTTTAAATCAGCAACAGAATGCCATGCAGCATGCTCCGGAGAGTTGGGTGGCATGCTCTGGACAGCACTGAGGACTTGGGAGGGCACGGTGCAGGTCCGGGAAGCAATGCGAGCTAGCTGCCCTGGACCTGCCCAGTTTCACTCAAAACCCTGCCCCTTCCAGGAGCATGGAGCCAGAATCCCTCCCCATACCCAGGGCCTAGTAAGTCTGTTGTCTTTCCTGGTCTCAATAGGTAGTATGTTGTACGCAGACTGAGGAGACTGTCATGTGAAATGTGAAAACTTAAGCATGATTTTCTTCTAACACTGGAGACAGAACTTTGTTAGAATGAAGAACACATTATCCCACCCAGGCTCACTATCTGTTTCGCTGTAGAACTTCTGTAAGCCGGGAACCATATGATTTCAGAATGCACAACCTCATGTGCCCAGAGAATGCATGTTTGTTGCAAGTATAAGAAAGAGGTTTACAAGTTATCTGCAGGGTCTGATAATTTCAGGTTCATAACAATCCCAGCCCACATTCTCATGCTTGCTCATTAACTTTAGATGAAGCACTGACTGACTAGAATGCAAAGGCTTGATTTAGTATTGAAATACAACACACAGAGTGCCACATGAATGTTTGTGTAGCAAGTCATCCACTCTCTACAGACTTGATTTACTCAGACTGATCAGGAATAAAGCAGTGTCCAAGTTATTAGCGCACAAACTTACAGATATTCTCCTTTATATATTAGATGATGGTGATCAGTTGGCTCCATCACTCATTCCTACCGTGGGCACTCAATGGAGAGATGAGAGAAAGAAATGGCAATGCAGGAAAGCTGCAGTACTAGAGCAATCTTTCTGCAAAGAGATGTGGCCTGCGTGAATGAGCGCAGCAGATGTCTGAACTTGTGTCGCTATGAAGGCAGCTGAAAGGGATGGAGGGAAAGAAACTAAACAAAGAAAAATTGGATCCTTCCCTAGTCAGATGTTTCCCTTTATTTCACTGTTTTAAATATCAGATTATCAGGTCTAACATCACACTTCCAACAAATCAAAACATTTCAGCGCTAGCATTATGGGGGTTTCTCTGAGGTTGAGCCCAAAGCTGTAAACTCATTAGTCTTGTCTTTTGTGAGAGAAGCAAGACTCCACATGCCCCCTCTCACCCCCTTTCCCCTAATTAAAATTAAAAGTATTTCCTGGCCAAAAAGTCATTCCTACATTCATTCATCTCCATTCTTTTCTGTTTGGATAAATCACGCTCCAGTACTCAGAGGGTGTTATGTACACAAACTATACAGTCTTAAAAGACATGCCGTATGTTATGACTGGCTGAGCAGATTCTAAGAAGTGGTTCTTGGCATCACTGTCATGCAGTTCAGGCTCATCAGTCATATGCAATTAGGTATTAGAAGCACTTGCTGGAATATACTGGAGGAGAACAGCACTAGGGGAGATTAGGAATTGAGGAGAGAAGAGGCAAAGATGTTAACTCTGCACAGAAACTGCCATTACAAAAACAGATTGTTCAGCATGAGGTTTGTTTGCAGGTTTAATTCTGTAACATACTCACATATTTAGAATTAAGGTGTCACCAGGGGAGCTGACAGCCACGCTGGGCCCCTGGGCAAGGTGGGCGGGTGGGACTCAGTGCTCCCGGAAGGGGTGGGTTCTCAGACAGAAGGGGCAGGGACAGAGCAGCCAGCCCTCAGCACCACCCAGAGTGCACAGCACTGCCCCCTCAACACCTAGAGCTTCTTGGACCCCCAACACTCCAGCTGAGATTTAAAGGGCCTGAGTTTCTAGGAACTACCCTGGGCCTTTTAGAATTGCCAGACCGCAGGACAACTGTCCCCTTCTCCTCCTCCTTCCTCATCAGCAGGCATGGGTATGGTTCTTAGACTACAGATTGCATCAGGCAATCTGCTCTATCTCATGTCAGGTGGACATCTATGACCTTTATAATTAATATTGACACAATGATCCCCATGGATACACGTGAGCCCCAATCTCAAGCTGAGCAACTTCTGTGTAGATCAACATGGAGAAGTGCATGCTGGGATTTTCATATTAAAAGTGACAAAGGCAGCTCCAATGTGCTGTGTTTTATGCATCTTAGCCTTGAAAAGCCTGTCAAATAACTAGTGTTTCCCTCACACACCTACTGTATAAGCCAGTCTCTACAGGTGAGACCTCTAACATTACTGAACTCTGAGGCTAGAGCTACACTGCCCATTAATTTCAAAATAATCAGTTCTGGATGATATCTGTCGGAATAGCTTATTTCGAAATAGCGTGTCTACACACCAAATGCACATTGAAATAGCACTTAGCTATTTCAAAAGAGTGTCCACACTGATTGGATGCTAACTCACATTTAAGGCCACCTGAAACAATTCAGGCAGGCCATCACGTCAGCAGTTACTTCCCGTGGCTGCTGCCTGCGGCAATCTGAGGGTCTTGCTTAAAGGGACTCCTTCCCCATAGAGCAGTGTCTGAGGCTTTTTGCCTTTGCCTACCTCCTCAACGGACAGCAAAATCTTTTCTTCTGCCTGCTGTGGCTGCCCTTGCAGACACCTCAGTTTGCCAGCCATGGAGCCGGGGCTGCCTCTGCGCAGTCTACGGCTATTGCAGCTTGTGCTGCCACTCATATAGCCATTTATACAGGCTGCCTCGCAGGCCCTGCAGAAACCCAACCCTCAGCGCCTTTGGAAGACCCTTCTTCGACCTCTGTGCGCACGGCTCATACAGCTGGATCCCACCTACCCTCCCCTGCACACCATGCCCCACTACCTATAGCGTCTGGACATCAGTGCATATGGGTGGGACTGGATTGTCATGGAACAGTGGAGAGACCAGCAGTGGCTTCAGAATTTCAGGATGAGGAAAGATACGTTTCTGGAGCTGTGTGAATGGTTCGCACCTGCTCTCAGGCGACAGGACATTCACATGAGACCCACCATTCACATCCAGAAGCGTGTTGCCATTGTCCTCTGGAACCTTGCCATGCCAGATAGGTATCGATCTGTAGGGAATCAGTTTGGCATGGGGAGATCGACTGTCGGGCCCATGCTCATGCAGGGATGGCATTCTCGGGCTATTGTTCCAAGGGGGAGTGGACTGCTGGAATGGGGTTCCTGAGTAAAATGGGGGTAGAGGTGCAAGCCCCTTCCCTGAGAGGTGTTTTTCAGTCCTACCCTCCCAAAGCTCTGCCAGGGGATGGTATAAGTGGGTGGGTTGCTCCTGGTGTCTAGGGGTTGAGGAGGAAATGGAGGGTGGGCTGGGAGACCTCCCAAGGGCCCTTGCACTCCAGTGAATCTCTGTTTGTTTGTCTCCTTCTACAAGTGGTGATGGCCATCAACACCATCCTGATGTGCAGGGTCATCAAACTTGGTGATGTGGACGCCATCATTGCCGGATTTGCCAACATGGGCTTCCCTAACTGTGTGGAGGCTATTGACAGCACCCACATTCCCATCTGGGCCCCCAACCACTGGGCAGCTCTGTTCATCAACCAGAAGGGGTACTTCTCGATGGTCCTGCAGACCAATATGGACCACCAGGGGCATGTTTACAGACATCTATGTTCCAAAACTCCAGGGTCTTTGAGAAGTGTGAACACAGGAACCTTTTTCCCCCCACTGCACCATCAGGGTCAGGGGCATGGACATGCCCATGTGCATGGTGGAAAATGTGGCTTACCCTCTCTTGCCTTGGCTCATGAAGCCATACACCAGCCATCTCTACCACTCTCGGGAACACTACAATGCCAGGCTCAGCAGGGCCCACATGGTGTTGGAGGGCATTTGAAGGTGCAGTACAGATGCCTCGTCACCTGGCTGGACCTCAGGGAGTACAACATCCCTCACGTGGTGGCTGCGTGTTGTGTGCTCCACAATGTTTGTGAGTGGAAGGGGGAGGAATTCCTGCCAGGGTGTGGGGAGGCTGACTGCATCGGCAGGGCCTTTGAGCAGCTATGCACAGCTGCCATCCAGCAGTACCATCGGGGGCTGTGTGCATCTGGGAAGCTCTGAGGGAGAGTTTCTCACAAGGACCCCAGTGACACTATCCCCTACTAGGGGCCTGTGCACCGCCCCTCACTGCCTTTCCTCCAACAAGCCCTCCCTTTCCACTTTCCCCCCTTCCCTGCTGAGACAATAAAAAAAGTTTATTTTAGAAAAAGCAAAATCTCTGTTTCTATTTATTTGGGGTTACAGTAACTGGGGAGAGACTAGGGAATGAACCTGGGAGAGGGGAGGAGAGAGGCGGGAGGCGGGGGATGACAACCTTGGAGTGTGGAGGAGGAAGTTGGCAGGGGGAGGAGGGGTGAGGAGAGGCTCAGGGCTTGAGCTGGGAGTGGCACCTGACTGTGGTGGCCACATGGGGGTTTGGGGGAGAAGTGGGAGCCGTGGGAGCAGGAGTGGGAGGAAGAATTAGTGAGAGCAGGAATGGGAGCAGGCATTATGCTGGCAATGAGGGATTGAACTGCCACGCACATGGTGTGGCCCTGATTCAGCAGCTCCCACTAGGTGTCTCGCAGCAGCTGGATGTCTTCATGGAGCCTGAGGTTGATGGTCTTCTCTCAGCCATTCAGCCATAGATGTTCACGTTCCTGTGTCTGGTGCAGAGATCTTGGAGAGGTGCCTCCTCTCCCCACACCTCAATGAGGTCCAGCATCTCTGTACCAGACCAGGAAAGTGCACAACCTCTTTCAGCCCCTAGCAGGCTCCTGAGAGCTGTCTGACTGCTCCCTGGGATAAGTGGAGGGCTGGCTGGGATCATCAGACTGGCTCATCAGATAGATGTCCAAGTGTGACAAAATGCACCAACAATTATTTACAGGCAGAAATGTGTAGGCACAAAAATAAGGACCATTGCTGAAGCTTTGACTAACCAGAGTTTTAGGATTCTAGACACAAAAATTATTAAGTGGTACAGAAATGGACAAAGGAAATGCAGCAGATCTATTCTACCTGGATCTCAGTAAAGTATTTCATGCAGTCCACATGGGAAATTACTAGTTAAATTGGAGAAGTTATGAATGAATATAGAACTGAAAGATGAATAAAGAACTGGTTAAAGGAAAGACTACAATGGTTCATACTGCAAAGTGAACTGTCTGGCTTGAAGGAGATTACTAGTAGAGTTCTTCCGGTATTGGTCTTGGGAGCAATATTATTTAACATTTTTATAATTGACCTTGGCAAAAAAAAAGTGGGACTGTAGAGGTAATTAACCGCTTTCAGGCTCGCTCCACAGGTATTGTAGTGGAGAATGCTTTGACAGGGACCTCTCAGGGAAGAAATCAGAAGGGAACACCATCTACCGGAAGGCATGGGATGCGTAGTCCTAGGGATGGGGGTTCCACGACCACCACCCCCAAAAGAAGATGGGTGGTGGTGGTCGGGAACTCCCTCCTAAGAGGGACTGAGTCATCCATCTGCCATCCAGACCTGCAGTCTCCAGAAGTGTGCTGCTTACCAGGACCTCGAATTCAGGATGTGACCAAGACTCTTCCAAAACTGATCAAACCTTCAGATCACTACCCTTTCCTGCTTCTTCATGTAGGAACAAAAGATACAGCCAAGAATGACCTTGAGTGGGTCACTGCAGATTATGTATCGGTGGGAAGAAGGATCAAGGAATTTGAAGTGCAAGTGGTGTTTTCGTTCATCCTTCCAGTTGAAGGAAAAAGTCTGGGTAGCGATCGTCTAATTGAGGAAGTAAATGTGTTGTTGCACTGGTGGTGGCGGAGAGAGGGCTTTGGTTTCTTCAACCATGTGTTTCGGGCACAAGGATTGTTAGGAAGCGATGGGATCCACTTAACCAAGAGAGGAAGAGCATCTTCGGGGGCAGACTTGCCAACCTAGTGAGGAGGGCTTTAAACTAGGTTCGTCGGGGGACAGCGATCAAAGCCGTGAGGTAAGTGAGGAAATCGGATACCAGGAAGAAATACAAAGTGGAACGAGCAACAAAGCAGGACCCCTGACTTGAATGGAGAAGATAAACTGGTTATCTAAGGTATTTGTACACAAGTGAAAGAAGCCTGGGAAACAAACAGGAAGACTTAGAAGCCCTGGCCCAGTCAAAGAACTTTGATTTGATTGGAATAACGAGACTTGGTGGGATGATTTGCATGACTGGAGCACTGTCATGGAAGAGTATAAACTGTTCAGGAAGAATAGGGGGAGAAAAGGAGGAGGAGTTGCATTGTATGTAAGAGAGCAGTATGATTGCTCAGAGCTCCAGTATGTAGAGGAAGGACAGCCTGTTGAGAGTCTATGGGTTAAGTTTAGAGGTGGAAGCAACAGGGGTGATGTTGTGGTTGGTGTCTGCTATAGACCACCGGATCAGGTGGAGATGAGGCTTTCTTCAGACTACTGAGAGAAGCTTCCAGATCACAGGCCCTGGTTCTCATGGGAGACTTTAATCACCCTGACATCTGTTGGGAGACCAATACACAGACAATCCAGGAAGTTTTTGGAGAATGTTGGGGATAACTTCTTGGTACAAAAGCTGAAGGAACTGACCAGAGGCCATGAACAGCTTGACCTGCTGCTCACAAACAGGGAGGAACTAGAAGGGGAAGTAGAGATGGGTGACAACCTGGGAAGCAGTGATCATGAGATGGTAGATTTCAGGATCCTTACCAAAGGAAGAAAGGAGAGCAGCAAAATACACACCCTGGACTTCAGAAAAACAGATTTTGACTCCCTCAGAGAACTGATGGGCAGGACTCCCTGAGATGCTAACATGAATGGGAAAGAAGTCCAGGAGAGCTGGCAGTATTTAGAGAAGCCTTATTAAAGGCACAGGAAGAAACCATCCTGATGCGCAGTAAGAAAAGCAAATATGGTAGGAAATCCTTGATGAGCTTAAAAACAAAAAGGAAGCTTACAAGAAGTGGAAACTTGTACAGATGACTAGGGAGGAGTATAAATATATTGCTCGAGAATGCAGGGGAGTTATCAGGAAGGTTAAAGCACAATTGGAATTGTAGCTAGCAAGGGATGTGATGGGTGACAAGAAAGATTTCTAAAGGCATGTTAGCAAAAAGAGGATGATCAGAGAGGTGTGGGGCCTCTACTGGATGAGGGGGGTAACATAGTGACAGATGATGTGGGAAAAGCTGAAGTACTCAATGCTTTCTTTGCTTCAGCTCCCAGTCTAATGCACTAGGCAACGCAGTATGGGAAGGGCATGGACAGCCTCTGGTGGGGAAAGAACAAGTTAGGAACTATTTAGAAAAGCTAGACATACACACATCCACGGGTCCGGATTTAATGCATCCGAGGCTTCTGAGGGAGTTGGCAAATGTCATTGCTGAGACTTTTGGCCATTGTCGCTGAAAACTCGTGAAAATCGGGAGAGATCCCAGATGATTGGAAAAAGGCAAATGTAGTGCCCATCTTTAAAAAAGGTAAGAAGGACAATCCAGGGAACTACAGACCAGTCAGCCTTACCTCAGTCCCCGGAAAAATCATGGAGGGGATCCTCAAGGAATCCATTTTGAAGCACTTGGAAGAGGGGAAAGTGATCAGGAATAGTCAACATGTCTTCACCAAGAGCAAGTCATGCCTGACCAATCTGATTAGCTTCTATGATGAGGTAACTGGCTCTGTGGATAGGGGGAAGTCAGTGGATGTGATATAGCTTGAAAGCTTTTGATATGTTCTCCCGCAATGTTCTTGCCAGAGATTAAGGGAGTATGGATTGGATAAATGCACTGTAAGATGGATAGAAAGCTGGCTAGACTTTCGGGCCCAAAGGGTAGTGATCAACGGCTTGATGTCAGGTTGGCAGTCGGTTTCTAGCGGCGTACCCCAAGGATCTGTTCCAGGTCCGGTTTTGTTCAATCGCTTTATTAATGACCTGGATGAGGGGATGGATTACACCCTCAGCAAGTTTGCGGATGACACTAAGCTAGGGGGAGAGGTAGATACGCTTGAGGGCAGAGATAGGGTCCAGAGTGACTTAGACAAATTGGAGGATTGGGCCACAAGAAATCTGATGAGGTTCAACAAGGACAAGTGTAGAGTCCTGCACTTGGGACGGAAGAATCTCAAGCATTGTTACAGGCTGGGGACCAAAAGGCTAAGTAGCAGTTCTGCAGAAAAGGACTTGGGGATTACAGTGGGTGAGAAGCTAGATATGAGTCAACAGTGTGCCCTTGTAGCCAAGAAGGCTAATGGCATATTAGGTTGCATTAGGAGGAGCATTGCCAGCAGATCCAGAGAAATGATTATTCCCCATTATTTGGCTCTGGTGAGGCCACATCTGGAGTATAGTATGTAGTTCTGGGCCCCCCCCCCCACTATTGAAAAGATGCGGACACATTGGAGAGGGTACAGGAGAGGGCTACCAAAATGATTAGCGGGCTGGAGCGCATGACCTATGAGAGACTGAGGGATTTGTGTTTGTTTATTCTGCAGAAGAGAAGAGTGAGGGAGGATTTGATAGCAGCCTTCAATTTCCTGAAGGGAAGTTCCAAAGAGGATGGAGCAAGACTGTTCACAGTAGTGAGGGATGGCAGAACAAGAAGCAGTGGTCTCAAGTTACAGTGGGAGCGGACTAGGTTGGATATTAGGAAAAACTATTTCCCTAGGAGGGTGGTGAAGCTCTGGAATGGGTTGCCTAGGGAGGTAGTGGAATCTCCATCCCTAGAGGTTTTTAAGTATTGGCTTGACAAAGCCCTGTCTGGGTTGATTTAGTTGGGATTGGTCCTGCCTTGGTCAGGGGGCTGGACTTGATGACCTCCTGAGGTCTCTTCCAGCTCTATGATTCTATACTTAAATGTGCTGGTGACAAGAAGTTGGGATGTATTGTGAATATAGAAGTGGACCAGAATATCATATAAGAAGCTCTGGATGACCATGTGAACTGAAAGAATAGAAATGGGATAAACCTTTACACTTTTAACAGTGTAAAATGCAAGGTCATGAACTTAGGAAGTATCACCAAGATTTTTTGCTGTCAACCAGCTAGGCACTTATCAGTTGGAAGTGACAGAGGAGGAGAAAGACCTAGGTCTATGATGTGACCATAAAATAGACTAATGCAGTTCTCAGATGCATCAGGTGAGGTATTTCCAGTAGAGACAGGGACTTTTTAATAGCATTATCCAAGGCATTGGTAAGATCTCCTCTGGAATATTCTTTGCAATTCTGGTCTCCAGTGTTTATGAACAATGAATTCAAACTGGAACAGGTGCAGAGAAGGGCTACTAGAGTGATCCAATGAATGGAAAAAAAAACCTGCATTATGCAACCCAAAAAGCTTGGCTTGTTCAAGCCTATTCAAAAGAAGACTGAAAGAAAATATGATTGTTCTCTATAAATACATCAGAGGGATAAATACCAGGGAGGAAGAGGAGTTATTTAAGTTAAGCACCAAAAAAAAAAAAAAAAAAAAAAAAAAAAAGGATATTAACTGGCCATCTACAATCATAGGTTCAAAATTAGGTGAACGTTTCTAACCATCAGAGGAATGAAGTTCTGGAACAGTCTTCCAAGAGGAACAGTGGTGGCAAAAGAACTAACTGGCTTCAAAACTGACCTTGATAAGTTTATGGTAGGGTTGGTATAATGGGACTGTCTACGATGGCATGTGGCCCATAAGCAACTACCAATAGGAAAAAACACTCAACAACCAGAGGAGGGGGAGGTGTCTGAGTTACTATAGAGAATTCTTTCCCAGAGATCTGCCTGTTGGGTTTTGCCCATATACTCAAGGTCTAACAGATTGCAATATATCTATGGTGTTGGGAAGGAATTTCCCCCTAGGTCAGATTGTCAGGGACCCTGGGGAGGTTCTATGATCTGTGATGTGCAACTCAGACTAGATGATCATGATGGGCTCTGCTCTCCTTAAAGTTTTTGAGTCTATTTATGGTATTTTCTGAATGCAACCTGAAACTGATTTGGTTGCACTGCACATATTTGGGATGGGAGGGATGGATTAGTCAGTGGTGTGGTGAGTCCAGTCTTGCACAGAAATGAACAACATGAATAAAAATGACATGTAATTTCCCCCCTCCCTCCTCTTTAGTCACATCATCCAATTCCAGGAACCTAAACAATGAGCAGCATAGAAGCCTGTCATAATTTTAAAAAAAGAGGTTAAAGCCATCACCAATTTAACCACAATCTGCTTCTGAGGGTTCTCTTCCATATATAAATATTGACTTCTCCGAACTTGCTCATTTGCTTTCTCTTACATCACTGGGTGGGTGGGTATTATTGCATCAGCTTCAGAAACTCAGGTTGGGAAGCATAAATTAGTGAGCATCAGCAGAAAATTTCAATTCTTGGTGAATCTGGCTGCTCATCTTTGATCTCTGTCTTGCCTGGAATACAATCCAGGACTCCCTCTTCCTACTTTTCACGTGGGCAATCATATGTTAGTGCCCTCACTCTCCCCTACCTTCCTATCTCATGCCCTAAATTACTCTCTCTTAGCAAGTGTGGGGAAAGTTGACTGTGGAGTGTAGGTAGTACACATAGCCTAAACAACTTTGCTTGAATGAGAGCCCTCACTTTAAAAAAAAGTATTTCATTATATAAATTTTATACATTCAGCCCGCTAATCATTTTGGTAGCCCATCATTTCAATGAGGGGAGGGGTGCGGTAATACATTTATATCCTCTAACTTTCCTCTGATCTCTCAAATAAAGGCATAAGTGGGCTTCTCCAAGCATATGTGATTGCAAATAGATATTGAAGTTGACTTGAATTACTTGCTAACAGGCCCAGCAATTTAGTGCATTATTAAATGGAGGACACAGGGGCTGGAAGAAGGAGAGGGAGGAAGAGAGCAGCATTTTCCTAGAGAAGAAAACACAATCGCTCATCAGAGAAGAGTAATTCCCCTTCATCACTGCACTCTAAAGAAAAGCTTTAATGAGCCATTTAAACCTGAGATGATACTTTTAAGTCTTCCTTTTACACTTCTGAACAATCCTCATGCTCAGAGATTCCCCTTTTTATTCTATTGTACTTAGCACCAAATATAGGAATGGCTAATTCACATCAGCGTTTTCAAGAGTGCAGTTGAGAGCCTAGGTCGTATACACTATATATCAGAATTGGATCCATGGTTGAGTTATGGTTAACATGTTTTGGGATGTTTCAGATTAAACCAATGGTCATCAACCAGCAGATCGGGATATACTGGTAGATCTTGGAGCCTCTGACAGCGATGCTGACTGGTTTGGCCAGGAGGCTATTAAATGACGGCACGTCAGCTGCCCCTCCCCCACTGCTGTGCACCTCCTGCCCTTTGCCTTGGAACTGGCCCCTCAGGAGCCTCCTGTGTTCTGTGCTGGCCAGGAGAGGAAGAAGCGGGGTGCTGATGCCAAGGTGCCCCCTTTTCCTGCTTAGTATCCTATCTCCACAGGGTAGAGAGGCGGCACAACAAGACTTGGGATGGAAGGAGTTTGCTGGCTGCTTTTGGGAGTGGTGCACAGCTAAGACAGGGGTGAACCTGCCTCAGCCCCAATGCACCACCACCCAGGAGCTACCTGAGGTAAGCAGAGCCCCCAGCTGGAGCCCACAATCCTACCCCAGTCATGAACCCCCACCTGCAGGTGGTTACATTTAGGCCTGTATCCTGGAATTTCTGAGAGGGGAGGGGTGCTTTTTTTGGTAAATTTGGACAGCAATTTTTTAAAAATATAAATGAGGTCAGAATAGTCATGTAATGCATATGCATAAGAGAGGTTAATGAAAATTTTGAGTGGAAACAGTGATTGGTAAAATGATTTTGTTATACATGCTCACGCTCTCGCTCTCTCTCTCTCTCTCTGTCTAGGCCACTGTGATATCACATACACACACACACACACACACACACGCACAGACACACATACACAGGCTGTAGCTCACTGAGGCTATGTCTACACTGCCATGTTTTTTCGGCAGAAGATATGCAAAATACGCCACAAAATGCCTTTAACCAGAACTGTGGAGTGAAAGGAAATTGCCCCTCACTGTAATCCCGGCCCAAGGGGCTCACTGGGGGCTCCAAGGGAGTGAGCGTGCTGGGACAGGCAGGAGGTAACATGCCTCCCCCCCAGACAATGGCTGTGGGAATGCAGGGCCTGCTTCCCGGTGAGCCCACAAGTGGCCATCTGCTGGTGCACTTGGAGCTGGGCTCTGCCTTCCCAGGAGAGCTGGGCTGCAGCACCCAGCCATGTGCATTCCAAGGGGCAGCTGGAGCCCCGGATCTGCAGCACCTACTGGCTACCTCACCCACCGTGTGGCAGACAGGGCCCAGAGAGGGAGGAGGGTGATGCCCCAGAGAATGGCTGGTGGAGTGAGGAGTGAGCTGCAGATTTCTCTCTATTAGTACTATTGCCTGGCTAAAACAGCAGTGAGGAGGGGGGCTTTGCTCTTCCCTGTGCCGATCTAGGAGGCATCTTTGGCGGCTCAGGGCATGTCCCTGTCTGTCGAGGGAATAGGCTGCTCACCTTGGAGCGCAGTGCAAATACCTGGTGCATGACGCTCCTTTATCCTGGAGCTGCACTTTTCATGCTTGGCCACCACCCCCTGACTCCACATGGGGTGACTCCAAGCTTGCTAGTTAACTGGCAAGCCCAGTGTCTGGGAGATGCTAGTGGGTCTGGGAGTCCAATTGTGGCAGGGTTGCCTTCCCTCCTCCCTTTAAAACACTGATTTCTTCCCCCTGCCTTGGGCAGTCCCAGACCTTGCTTAGCCATTACAAAGCCCCTGAGTCACCACGGTGGGGTGCATTCTAAGGATATTAAGCACTAGTCGACTAGGCGACTGTCCAATAAGCAAATCCTTATCGGATAGTCAACAGGATTGTCGATTAGTTGCTTCCCCCTCTTGCTTCCTCCGTCAGAAAGAGGTAGCAAGTGGGGGCAGGAGGAGGGGGTACTTGAAAGCAGCAGCATCACTTGAAGCCTGGGGCCAGACCCTGGGCTACACACAGTGCTGCTGCTGAAATGCCGTGCAGCCCAGGGCCAGCTGGGGTGTCCCCAGGCTGCATGTGGTGTTTCCAGGTGGCAGCGCCGCATGGAGCCCAGGATCAGCTGGGGACTCCCCAGCTGACCCTGGGCTCCATGTGATGCTTTTGCCCTAGGGCTGTTGCTACACTTCAAAGGTGGAGGTACCCTATCAGCTTATTGTGTGGGACTTTCGAACTCCTGAGTGGAGCTCAGAAAACTGCTGGGGGAGCACGCAGCTTGCAGGGAACCTTGTTGTGGAGCTTAATTAGTGTTTGCAAGATATTATATAAATGCTAAGCTAACATTGTATTTGCCATGTTGGATATCTCTGTTCCATTAAACTTGGTATCCTACCTACACAGTGGGACATTTAGGAGTCCATAAAAATCAATAGCAGGCACCATGTTATGTCTTGCATGTAAGAATTGTGTTTATGACTGACTGTGTAGTGTTAGGGCATCTGAGTTTGAGGATTCACTATCTGGGCCACATGCTCAGCAATTTTCCCTCACATTTTTTTCCATCCATATGCAGAATAAGTTTTGTTATATGCACTGAGGCACGTGAAGATGTGCACTACAAGTGGAAACACATGCTGCCGACTATGGGTGCTCTACCAAGCAGCTGGGCAGCATTTGAATCTCTCCTGGGTAGCCACACAAGCACTCAGTTTACAGGGAATACTGGCAGTACTGGATGAGGAGTGGGTGCTGCACATTTGTCTCTATTAGTTCTATTGCTTGGCTAAAACAGCAGTACTAATAAGATCCAAAGGGAGCCCAGTCAAGTCCTCCTTGCTGGAGACATCAGTCTTAGAGAGAATAAGGAAAGGTTCTAGGAAGCTTCCTGTGGAGGTAAAGCTTGGGCCTTGTTAAAAACAGTCCCTTAATGAAACAGCAATATTCACTTTGCTTAGAACATTACATACAATATATATATCAGCAAGACTGAAGATGGGCAGACAAGCCTGATAGGTTCACTGTGGTTGCACAATCCATAAAAGGGTGTGGGTTTTTTTTTTATCCTCACTTCCTTATTTTCCATTGCACCCATTCTCTTTGCAGGTAGGTTCTCCTTGCTCTTAAATCTTGTGTGTTTTTCCATCTTCTGTCTGGGATGCTAAAGCATTGTAGGCTCTGAGCCAGATATCTCTGAGGAAAGGGGAGACACATTTTCCTTCCTAAAATGGTCCATATACATATTAGGGATGTTAAATATCAGTTAATTGAATAGTCGATTAACCTCATGAATTCTTATCGGTGAGTCGACTATTCTATAGTCTCCAGGCAGCCCCTGTCTGGGGGGGAGGGGTCTGAGCTCCTGGTCCCAGCATGAGCTGGAACTGAGCCAGGTTGCTTGCCTGCCTGGCTCCTAATACACTTTAAAAGCAGAGCTGCAGTGGGGGGGTAGGTCCAGGACCCAGTGGAAGCCAGGACTGAATTGGGATGCTGGCCAGCCTGCTAAAAAATTTACTGGCTGGGGGAAAATGCATGTAGTCTATAGCATTAACCGATAAGCTTTTGCTTATCAATTAATTGGTTAATCAACAATACTATTACATCCCTAATATGTATCACAATTCTACATGCTAGTTTGAAAGAGCTTCTTACTATGTTCTTAGGACTTTATGCAGAAAACAGGCTGATATGCCCCAAAATTAACCAGCTATCAAAGGGAAACTGATTTTGGGAAACATTTAAAAGAACAATCTTCTTTCAAAGTCAGATTAAAATCACAGCTCTTCAACCACCCACCAACAACCAACCCAAACACAAAGCGCATTGAAGCCACACGCTTATGTGAGATGTGCATGTCACAGTGACCGTCCATTCCTGTCAAATGCTACATAAATGGAACTACAAACAAGAATTTAGTTGACCGAACCTGCTTACCCTGATGCCACTGGTGATGGGCGCTTAAGCAATGCCTCAGGCAATGCATATATTTAACAACCTTAATTGTAGTTAGGTAACTATTCCTTAATGCAGACAGGGCCTTTGATTAGATGATTCATAAGAACTGAGGCACATCTTCCTGGGTGCATGCTCATGCAAACACCCCACACCTCATCCCTGGTGACCAGAAAAACCCAGAATGCTCAGGGTAAATTAGTCTGGGGACAGAGGTGAAAGTAAGCGGTGCGTCCTGGTACACAGCTCCAGCAACAGCTGGCTGAGCTACAGCAAAAGCCAGCAGGGAGCTAGTTATAGAGCTGGCAGGGACCCAGGTAGGAGAAATTTTAAGTTACTTTCACTGCTTTTTGAGGGTCTGTCAGTTTGGCTGCACCATCATGTAGACCTCCTCAGAACAAGACACAGCACAGAGCCATTTCCAAACAGTTTGTGCTGGGTTTTGTAGGGAGGTGTTGTATTCTTTATGCGTTCCCAGAATACTAGTAAATCTTAATTTCTACTGAGGGCAAGAGAAACTAGTGGCTGTGCATAGAATTCATCTGGTTGTCTACAGAAGTGAATACTGCTTTCTTGCTTCATTATTTGCATGTTCTGTGTTTGGGCAGAACTACATCCCAAGGCTGAAAGAGAGGAGGAAAAAAGTTTCTTTCTTGCAGCGTGCCAAAAAAATACAATAATTATATGGTATGATGGAAAGCTAGGGTGAAAAGGGCTGGCTACAGACAAAAAACTTTTCTTTAAAAAATAAAATTAAAAACTAAACAGGATTTGCTGTTGCTTTGGAAGTCTCCTGCCATTTTACAGGCAATAAAATAAAATGAAACCAGAATACTTGTTTCAAACTTGTGAACTTCCTGTGCTCTGTTAAACTACCAAAGGATGGAGAATCTGTGTGGCTAGTACTGCATTGTGTTGTGCTGGTACCTTTTTTTAATCCTCCAGACCAATATTAGACTGCTCTAAGAATTTAGCCTAAATTTTGTCTGTCATTCTGTTGCACTGCTCTGCATGGACAGAGCCCTGTGCCCAAACAGGTTGAGGTTCCATGTACACACAGGTCACACATAGAATAGTTTATAGTATCAGGGGGTTCCTCTCTCTGTTTATGCTACTTGAATCCTAAGGTGCAGAGCTCCTCTTAGGGGCAGGCAAGCCGGGCAGTTGCCCAGGGCTGCCATTTTCAAGGGACTGCCAACAGAGCCCCCAGCTTTTTTTTTTCCCGCAACAAATTTTCCCCAGATTTTTTTTAAAAATTTATTTATGTTTGCTTGACAAATTTTGGTCCGGTATTTTTTTTTGAAACCATCTGGCAACCTATGGTCGCCCGGTGCCACCAACTGGTTGGGAACAGACCTGCTAAGATGACAGGTACCATGCTCCAAAGGCCTGCAAATACTGGTTTTAACATTCTTACAATGGGATGCTAGCCAGACATTTGCTCCACTTGATTCAGGTATATCCTTTACAGTTTATAGAATCATAGAATCATAGAGCTGGAAGAGATCTCAGGAGGTCATCAAGTCCAGCCCCCTGCCCAAGGAAGGACCAATCCCAACTAAATCAACCCAGCCAGGGCTTTCTGAAGCCGAGCCTTAAAAACCTCTAGGGATGAAGATTCCACCACTTCCCTAGGTAACCCATTCTAGTACTTTACCACCCTCCTAGGGAAATAGTTTTTCCTAATATCCAACCTAGACCTCCCTTACTGTAACTTGAGACCATTGTTTCTTGTTCTGCCATCTGTCACTACTGTGAACAGTCTTTCTCCATCCTCTTTGGAACCTCCCTTCAGGAAATTGAAGGCTGCTATCAAATCCTCCCTCACTCTTCTCTTCTGCAGATGAAACAAACCCAAATGCCTCAGTCTTTCCTCATAGGTCATGTGCTCTAGCCCCCTAATCATTTTGGTTGTCCTCCACTGGACCCACTCCAATGCGCCCACATCCTTTCTATAGTGGGGCGGGGGGGAGTGTAGAACTTAACACAATACTCCAGATGTCCCCTTACCCCTGAATAAAGGGGAATAATCATTTCCCTAGAGTTGCTGGCAACGCTCCTCCTAATGCAACCTAATATGCCACTAGCATGTTGACACATATCCAGCTTCTCATCCGATGTAATCCCCAGGTCCTTTTCTTCAGAACTGTTAATTAGCCATTTGGTCCCCAGCCTGTAACAATGCTTGGGATTCTTCTATCCCAAGTGCAGGACTCTATATTTGTCATTGTTGAACCTCATCAGATGTCTCATGGCCCAATTCTCTAATCTGTCTAGGTCACTCTGGACCCTATCCCTGCCCTCCAGCATATCTACATCTCCCCCTAGCTTAGTGTCATCTGCAAACTTGCTGAGGGTACAATCCATCCCCTAATCCAGGTAATTAATAAAGATATTGAACAAAACCGGTCTTAGAATCGATCCTTGGGGCATTCCGCTAGAAACTGACCGCCAACCTTACATCGCGCCGTTGATCACTACCCATAGGACCCGACAGTCTAACCAGCTTTCTATCCATTTTACAGTGCATTTATCCAATCCATACTCCCTTAACTTGCTGGGAAGAATATTGTGGGAGACCATATCAAAAGCTTTGCTAAAGTCAAGGTATATCACATCCACTGACTTCCCCATATCCACAGAGTCAGTTACCTTGTCATAGAAGCTAATCAGATTGGTCAGGCATGACTTGACCTTCAGGAATCCATGTTGATTATTCCTGATCACTTCCCCCTCTTCCAACTGCCTCAAAATGGATTCCTTGAGGATCCCCTCCATGATTTTTCCGGGGACTGAGGTAAGGTTGACTGGTCTGTTGTTCCCTGGATTGTCCTTCTTACCTTTTTTAAAGATGGGCACTACATTTGCCTTTTTCCAATCATCTGGGATCTCTCCCAATCTCCACGAGTTTTCAAAGATAATGGCCAAAGGCTCTGCAATGACATTTGCCTACTCCCTCAGTAGCCTCGGATGCATTAAAGCCGGACCCATGGATTTGTGTATGTCTACCTTTTCTAAATAGTTCCTAACTTGTTCTTTCCCCACCAGAGGCTGTCCATGCCATTCCCATACTGCATTGCCCAGTGCATTAGACTGGGAGCTGACCTTGTCTGTGAAGACAGACGCAAAGAAAGCATTGAGTACTTCAGCTTTTCCCACATCATCTGTCACTAGGTTACCTCCCTCATCCAGTAAGTGCCCCACACCCTCTCTTATCACCCTCACATTGCTAACATGCCTTTAGAAATCTTTCTTGTTACCCATCACATCCCTTGCCAGCAGTAATTCCAATTGCGCTTTCGCCTTCCTGATAACTCCCCTGCATTCTCAAGCAATATATTTATACTCCTCCCTAGTCATCAGTCCAAGTTTCCACTTATTGTAAGCTTCCTTTTTGTGTTTAAGTTCACCGTGGATGTCCCCGGTAAGCCAATCTGGTCACCTACCATATTTGCTTTTCTTGCTGCGCATTGGAATGGTTTCTTCTTGTGCCTTCAATAAGGCTTCTTTAAAATACTGCCAGTTCTCCTGGACTCCTTTCCCCTTCATGTAAACATCCCATGGAATCCTGCCCATCAGTTTTCTGAGGGAGTCAAAGTGTGCTTTTCTGAAGTCCAGGGTGTGTATTTTGCTACTCTCCTTTCTTTCTTTAGTCAGGATCCTGAAATCTACCATCTCATGATCACTGCTTCCCAGGTTGTCACCCACGTCTACTTCCCCTACTGCTTCTTCCCTGTTTGTGAGCAGCAGGTCAAGCTGTGCATGGCCCCTGGTCGGTTCCTTCAGCACTTGTACCAAGCTCTGAGCAATCAGACTGCTCTCTTACATACAATGCAACTCCTCCTCCTTTTCTCCCCTGCCTGTTCTTCCTGAACGGTTTATACCCTTCCATGACAGTGCTCCAGTCATGCGAGTCATCCCACCAAGTCTCAGTTATTCCAATCAAATCATAGTTCTTTGACTGGGCCAGGGCTTCTAATTCTTCCTGTTTGTTTCCCAAGCTTCTTGTACTTGTGTACAAATACCTTAGATAACCAGTTGATTGCCCTACCTTCTTCATTCGAATCAGGGGTCCTTCTTGGTTGCTCGTTCCACCTTGTGTTTCTTCCTGGTATCCGACTTCCCCAATTACGTCAGGTCTTTGATCTGATTACCTCTTTCCGACACTACCTGCGCAACAACGCATTTACTTCCTCAGTTAGGCGATCGCTAACCAGACTTTTTCCTTCAACCGAAAGGATGGACGAGAACATCATTTGTGCTTCAAATTCCTCGATCCTTCTTCCCAGTGAGACATAATCTGCAGTGACCCGCTCAAGGACATTCTTGGCTGTCTCATTTGTTCCTACATGAAGAAGGAGTAAGGGGTAGTGATCTGAAGGTTTGATCAATTTTGGAAGAGTCTTGGTCACATCCTGAATTCGAGGTCCTGGTAAGCAGTACACTTCTGGAGACTGCAGGTCTGGATGGCAGATGGATGACTCAGTCCCTCTTAGGAGGCAGTCCCCGACCACCACTACGCATCTTCTTTTTTGGGGGTGGTGGTCATAAAACCTCCATTCCTAGAACTATGCATCCTAGGCATTCTGGTGGATGGTGTACCCTTGTGATTTCTTCCCTGAGAGGTCTCTGCCAAAGCATTCTCCACTGGAATGCCTGTGGAGAAAGCCTAAAAGTGGTTACTTACTTCTACAGCAATGGTGGATACCTGAGTTGGCCTTCTTCTTCTAGAGGTTACATGCTGCCAGTTCTCTTCCTTGTTCTGTACTGCCCTCACTGGCTCTTCAGCCTGCTGCGCCTGCAGGATTAAATTTGCCTTTTATCAAGGAAGTCTTCATCCTCTGTGATGGAACGTAGGGTTGATACTTGGGCCTGAAGTCCTCTAATTTTTTTCTTCCAAAATGGCAACCAGCTTGCACTTAGTGCAGATGAAATCCCTTCTATCTTCCGGGAGGAAGACAATCATAGCACATGCTGTGCAGGTAACAACAGCAGACCTATCACTATCCATACCTGCCTTTCTTCAGAGAAATTCCTCAGATGTTTTTTAAATGCCTCCTTGATTAGAAGCTCACAGCTTCCAGCTGCCGACGACAGCGCACACTCCTCGGGGAAGGGGTAGGAGGGTGGAGAAGGAGAAAAAAAACCCAGACAGACAAACACAAGCTCAGCACACAGTAAGAAAGCCCCAAACACAAACACAAAGTCGGTAAATAACAAGTCAGGATTAAATGGACTACCCTCCCCTTTGTAGGTTATAAGGCACCAGGTGATTTACCCAGTATTGCTAAAAGGCAGAAGTTCTTAAAGTATATTTTAATTAAAAAAAAAATCCACCTGAAAATAATTAACAGTCATTACAGTGCTATATAAAATAGGTGTTTTAAAAAGGTTTTAATAGGTGTTTTTAATCAAACATTAAAATGGGTATAAAAATCTGAAAAACTGCCACAGAGGGACTTAAGGGATCCAGTCCTGAAAGGAGCCCTTTTAGATGTCTCATGCAGTTGATTTAAGTTCATGCTTTATAGCAAGGATGGGGAACCTTTTTTGGGTTGGGGGCCGCTGACCCACAAAATCATCAGTTGGGCTCCACACAAGTGAAAAGCAAAATAACCCACCGATATGGACTCCTGACTGAGAAGAAGAAAGACACTCCACATATTCCACTTGCACATCTGAGCCTAGTGAGGCCCATCCTACTTGATTTTGTGTGCTCTAGCTCCACCATTAGGGAGTAGTGGGGCAGCAGGGGGACCCCTGAGCCTTGGGAGCCAGATCCAGGCAAGCCACGGGCCACATCTGGTCCCCAGACCTGAGGTTCCTCACCCCTGCTTTATAGACACAATCAAGCTTCTTAACTTGGTTATGGTAAAGTGAATTTCAAAAAATGTTTCCTTCAACTCACATCAAATCTTTTATAGTTAATTAAAAATTTCCTAACTGCCTTTGTAAATAGAAACAAATAGTAATTTTCCCCTATGCACTTGAATCCCAAAGATTTCTCTTTAAATGTCCTGCAGAGCCCTCAAAATACCTTCTGCTTCTCTTTTCTTTCCCCCTCAACTCCTGCTCCCAGATTCCTTTCATTTTTGCTGTTGCAGCTGTAGGGCAGCTGATCCCTATCAGCAAAGGTGCTTCACTAAGAGGGGTTCTTCTAAAAGTGGTGCCATTTGTTTGCTGCTGTTGCTGTCTGTGTGTTTGCCTCATGCAATCAGATACAGCCATCACTAACAACTTAATTTTTTCAAACATAAATTAGACATAAGATGAATTTATTTTAACTATATTGAAAATGTGAAAGCTGTACTATTCTGTTTAAGATCATCTGGGACAAGAACTAATGTGCTACATTTTGTAAAGGAACCAGTTAAAATTAACTCTGACCTTCCCTGTATATTATCAGAAAATGTATTCTATACTTAAATTTTGGGGGAGGTCTAGGTTGGATATTAGGAAAAACTATTTCACTAGATGGGAGGTGAAGTACTGGAATGGGTTACCTAGGGAGGTGGTGGCATCTCCATCCCTAGAGGTTTTTAAGTATTGGCTTGACAAAGCCCTGGCTGGGTTGATTTACTTGGGATTGATCCTGCTTTGGGCAGGGGGCTGGACTCGATGACCTCCTGAGGTCTCTTCCAGCCCTATGATTCCATGATTCTATGACACACTGTATTTTTCATACAGAACTAAGAGGGTAAATCTCTTCTTTAAGGGTACGTCTAGACCATAGGCTTTTGTTGAAAGAGGCTTTGTTGACAGATACTGTCGACAAAGCTTCTGTCGACAAAGAGCGTCTAGACTGCATCCAGTTCTGTCGACAAAGCAAGCTGCTTTGTCAACATGGGTATGTCTACACTAGCACCCTAGTTTGAACTAGGGAGGCTAATGTAGGCATTCGAAGTTGCAAATCAAGCCCAGGATTTAAATATCCCGCACTTGATTTGCATCTTCCCGGCTGGTTGCCATTTTTGAAATTTACAAGTCCGGACTAACTGCCCGCGTCTACTCGCGGCAGGGACCCGGTAGTTCGAAATAAAGCCCTAGTTCGAACTACCTGTTATTCCTCCTGGAATTAGGTTTAACAGGTAGTTTGAACTAGGGCTTTATTTTGAACTACTGGGTCCCTGCTGCGCGTAGACGCAGGCAGTTAGTCCAGACTTGTAAATTTCAAAAATGGCGACCGGCCGGGAAGATGCAAATCAAGCGCGGGATATTTAAATCCTGGGCTTGATTTGCAACTTCGAATGCCTACATTAGCCTCCCTAGTTCGAACTAGGGGGCTAGTGTAGACATACCCCAGGACAGTGTAGACGCAAAGGACAGTGTAGATGCAATAACGCCCTCTGTCGACAACTCTCTCGACAAAAGGTGTTATTCCTCGTAGAATGAGATTTACTGCCATTGACAAAACTGCCAAGTTCTGTCGACAGACCTCGGCAGTAGTGTAGACGCAGGTATAGTTTTGTCAACAAAAGTCCACTTTTGTCAACAAAACCCTGTAGTCTAGACACACCCTAAGTGCAAAAGGAAATTTTGCCTAAATTATGGAGTCTCAACCAGTGCCTCCATAGTATGGTATTTCATATTTGCTAGCTTAGAATTGGCCTCTGCAATTACTGAAATTCTACAGTGTGGACATAGGTCTAGCAAACTAATGCAGGGCCAATAAAGGCACTACAATAATTTTGCCTCATACTAGCACATCAGCTCTCTGAAACTGAAATCTACCACCCACCAGATTAATTCTGTTTGCCCTGAGACTGAAAGGATGTGTGTGTTTTGGGTAGTTTCTGAAAGCCATGTGTATAATCCCTTTTGCTCTCACACACACTCTATCACTACTCCCCTTGTAAACAGAAGCATTTCTGGATATTGCCCAAAAGCAAAACAAAACAAAACAAAAAAACCCCAGAAACTTTGAGTCCTTTTTTAAAGCATAAAAGGCTTTATCTTATCTGGTATAAGCAATACAGGATAACCAGGCTTATCTTATCACTACATATTTATGTCAAGGTTTAAAAGGACTTGAGGCTGTTATGCCACATGGGGCAGAACGCCTACACTGATAACACTATAGTGCTCTGATCTAAACTACTCTTTCCTTATCCCCCAGATACATGAGAGAAGAGTCTGAAACATTTCCCTTAGCACAGTGGAATCCTGTTCTGGGGTGTCCAGACTAAGGCTGATGGGCAAAGTGCTTAGATTTTTGGGGCTCATCCAGATTATCTAATAACCTGCATTGCAGCAGCCAGAGGCAGACCTGCTCTTAGAGAAAAAAGTCATAGGGGAAGGGGACTGGCGCAGGCACATCCTGCCTACAATGTATGAGCAGTGGCTAAGTGCATCAGACTCAGAGACGCTCAGGGATAAGTGATGGCTCAGTCACTGGGCTGTGAGCAGCTGTGGCAAATAAGCAATGGTAGAAGGAAGGCATCCCCCGAGCATACGACATAACTCTTCTAAGAGCACCTGGGGCAGGCGGGTGATGTGCACTCAGGAAAAGACATTTCCTACAAAATATATGGCATGAACTCATCCAGCATTGCTTGTCTTTAGCTGGTGTGTAGGGAAGGGCTCCAAACAACCCCAACCATCACTGACATACCACCTTGCTAGTCTTGTCCCATCACCAACAAGCAACTCTCCCATTTTACTTTGTGCCCAATGCTGCACAAGGACATTGGTCAGGAAAGACTTCCTGCATTCTTCTGTACTCTCAGGCTATGTCTACACTACAGGGTTTTTGCGCAAAAACAGCTGTTATTGCGCAAAAACCCGTGAAGCGTCCATACCTCAGCATGTTTTTGTACAAGAAAATTGACACTAGAACGGCAGAACAGAGTGCTTTTTGCGGTATAGGTATACCTCTTTCTACAAGGAATAACTCCTTTTTGTGTAAGAGTTCTTGAGCAAAAAGGTATGTGGATGCTCAACAGGGGTTTCTAGCGCAAAAAGAGCCTATCAGAAAAAGCATAGGTGCTCTGATGGCCATTTTGTTAATGGCAATCAGAGCTTTCTTTAGCAATAGCGTCCATGCAGTGTGGACACTCTCTTGCGCAAGAAGTTTTTGCAGATCTCTTCCACAAAAAACTTCTTGCGCAAAAAGCCTGCAGCGTAGACGTATCCAGAGTTGCCAAACTTTGGCTTTTAGTTAATAGATCTAATATTGCTGGGCCTTTTGCTTTTTGTTTCATTTGGAGAAGCCCCAATGTTTGTACATGGTTTAGAAGATTTAAAGTTATGTGTAGCTTCTACCATAACTATTTTGTTATTCAATGGCTTCTGCTAAGGAAGACCCTAAGTCTGGAAGAGAGAGGGTCCTAAAGACATCAGGACTGTGGGGAACTTTGGATGCTGCAGGCACAGCTTGTATAAATGTTTTATGTAGGGGAATTATACAGCTTCCACCGCACACTCTTGTTGTAATGCTCTTGTAAGATCCCATGGCTTGATCCTAAGCAATGCAGGCATAGAATGTTATACAGGTATGTACAAGACATGAAGTGATAAGAATAGGATAAGGAGCAGGAGGAACTCCAGGCCTGCATTAGCTAACAGGCAAGTTGTAAAAGGGAAATATATTTAAGTGGCTTATTTTGCATACTGAGGATTGCACTTAAATCCATTCTCTGCCTAGGCCCCAACTCTCTTTCCTCACTTTCAAGAATGAAAGTCCATATGAGATTTACTGCTACTCAGTACTTTGCTTGCACCAGTCTGTAGAGTCTAGTCTAGTTCAAGGGAGCTGACAGGGGTGGGGACTTAGAAGGAAGGGGAAGAGGCAGAGAGCAGCTAGCCCTCAGTGCTGCCTGGACAGTGTTCCCCCTGCCCCCTCCACACAAGCCCTCAGCATTGTCAGTAGCATGCAGCATACTGCCCCCACCTCCCCAGGCAGCCCTAAGGGCCACTTAGAGCACTCTACACAGTGCTCCAGTGGTGATTCAAAGGGGTCCGGGGCTCCGGGCTGCCATCACTGTGGCAACTAGAAGTCCTGGGCCCCTTTGAATCATTGGGCTCTGAGGCAATTGCCCCCTTTGCTCCCCTTCCCCCTGCCATTGGCAGGCCTGATCTAGTCACATTTGTGTAGCTTGCATTAAGTGTTAACTTTGTCCCCCTTAAATGCTGTAATTCTTGCTGTAATCATAGCTAGCAGTCTAAAGGCAGGTAAGAATTCATAGTTGCTCTAGTAGCTAGCTAGAGATTAAAGAATCTGCTATGGATGCCAGTTATAGTTCTTAATTCTTTATTACAGTGGTAGAAGCTCATGTTTTTAGTGCTGAAGGTAACATGTCCAAACCCCACTGACAGCCCAAGTGAAGTTACTTATTCTTTCACCAAGCAGCGATGTACAGGATAAAGGCCTGAAACTCACTCAAAAGAAACTGATGCAGTTTATTTATTCATGTAGAGAATATCAGCCTCGTTTGGGAAGGACATTATTTTTCCTTTTGCCGGGGTAATAAGGATACCTGGTTATCTGAGGACAGGTTGTTAATGTGGAGATCCGGGATGCATTGTGAACACCTTCTGTGCATTAATGTGGATTAATAAATATTTTAAATCAACTCTCCACCGGGAGCACATGGATCCAAATAAAAACATGCCAACAGGTATAAAATTATAAGATAGAGGCACACGAAATCTTTACAAAGGTTTGGTTTCAACAAGAACCAGTGAGAAGAATTAATTCTGAAGCAGCCATAGACTCTTGGCTGCCAGCTAATGATCTCAGCAAGTGTTACTGGGTTTATATTTTAAAAGAAACTCAGATAAAAACACCTTTTCCAGAAATATCATGAGTGACAGCAGGTGCCACATCTTCCTTCTGTTCTGAGGCTATTCAAATGCTCAACTACTATAACCCAGTACCACTCCTTTCTGCAAAACCACAGGGCTTTGTATATTCCCCATAGTCAGCTTGAGTGGGCCTCTACCCTGTACCAGTCATGGGGCAGGTTTGTTATTGCCCAACAGTGGTCAGGGTAACAACCACCCAGCTTAACCCATTAGTATTAAATATGAATTTGTAGGGACATTTGCTCCAGTGAAGCAGGCGTATGCAATGGTCTCAAAACCATCTGTCTCCATTTACACTCCATGATTAGGTGGTATGGAGGCTGGGGACTGGCTCTCTGTGCTAGAACAAATTGCACCCTTAATCCTCAGCATAATATGAATCCCAGCACAACAGCCCTTTTTGTTCTGCATTCTGGCCTTAATTTTAAAGGGGGATCTTTCTTGCTGGAGAAAGATTTCAGACACTTTAGCCTTATACATACTCAGGCTATTATGTGTTTTGTTAAATTAATAACATTCTGTGTATTTATCCACTAATTTCTCTCCCTCACAGCCAGTATGGCTAAGTGTGTTTTACATCATTAGATATCTTAACTTAAAATCCTATGGAAGCAAGGTGTACATACTTTTTACCTCCATATAGACCTTTGAGATAAACCCCAAGTGGGATATAAGACTGCAAGAGCATCACACACACTACTGAGCAATAAGTGAGTTAGATAATGTAACATTTTGTAATTGAATATCATGGCAGAAAGGGACTGATTTAGGGTAGATTCTCTGACCACTGAAGCAGAACTGCCCAGACTAGTCAAAGTGCACAAGGCTCAACCATCCACAGCTTAAGAGAAGGAGTATATTTAGAGTAGAACACCCTTACATGTGACCCTCAAACCTTGGCACTTTATCTGCTTTGCAATTCCAATTAAAATTTGATTGAATTAATATATTAATAAAAATACTTGTTGTCAGTCACCCCTCCAGTCTCTGTTGATGGTTACAAAAGATGCAAAATCCAATTAACACTCTTCATTTCCTGCTTCCTAAAACAAAGTGATTCAAATTTGCAATCTAACGGTTGGATCGCAAAGACTGAGAAAGTGGGCTGTCAGGCAGATTATTGAAATAGCTTCCATTGGAGTAAAAGAACATGGACATATGATGGCTTGGCAAATTTAATGTATGTAAACCTTTACTTTCCCCTTTTCACCTTTGATTTTCCTCTGTTGTTCCTACCTTTCCCCCAAGCACCAAAAATAAAAGTGCACTCTGGGGGGCTAGAATGTAACAGCGTGGAGAGGACTTGTAAAATACAGTGCTTTCTCTCACTAGCTGCATGTTCTCCTTAAATTTCAATGTGGAATACTTCATCCAGATGTCATGATGCATGTGTTTCAACATGAATCTCTTCCATTCTACCTTATGTTGGCAGATCATGATTCACAACCACAATGCAAGAGAGAAAGAGAGACTGCTGCTACAGTCTCAGGGATCAGAATTGTTTATTCTATGTTATTAAAACAATAGGAGGCAATTTTACCCATTAGGTGTTCAGGGAAGCAGCATGTTCAGATCAGATGCACACAGCAGATGCCACAGCATGACTATGCACAGAGATGCTGTGTGCTTTTAACCAATGCAGAATTTTTTTCCTAAGGTAAGATTAGATCAGATAGCATAAAGCACCATTCCATTTCCAAAATCTACCACAACAGGGAAAGCTCTCCACCCCATCCCTATGGTAAAGCTAGGTCTCCATCCTGCAATATTAATTCTGACAGTTTGCTACTTTGCTGGGTTGTGTAGGATAAGCTTACTGTTTCAGCATGCTTGTGTGGTCAGACATGGACACTAGAAGCATTCAGATGCCATGGTGGATATTCCAACCAGGAATAAATGAGCAGTGCAGTTCTGCTGAACCCATGGTTTAAAGATTCTAATTGCCAATTTTCATATTTTACCAGCATAAATAATAAATGTGGCATATTCCCTATTTTCTTTCTCCACTGTATTATTAAGGCAATAAAGCCATTTCAAAGATTTGGTTATCATGAACTAATGGCACCTTCAGAGAATCAGTAGCACCCCAGGAGACTTCCTAGTCTAAAACAAAAACCCCTCACTACTCCCTGTCATTCCCTATTAGTTAATTTCTGCAAGGATATGTGCTCAGAGCACCCTGCTTCCATGTGCAATTTTTATTGCAGGACAAGTGAAGTGATACAACTGCAGGCATAACTAGGTCATGAGAAGCTTCCTGAAGGACAATTCAAAAGAGAGAAGGGACCAAATATTATTTGACTACTGCAGGCACCTTAGGTAGTAATGCCATCTGGAGCTCCTTTCCCTCTGTGGCTTCTAGGCTACCTTAGAGGAGAACAGCGAGGAATGAAAAATGGGCTTTGCCATGCAGAGAACTGCAAACCTTCCATCTGAACGGCCTCCGTCTCTACACAAACAACCCAGAGAAATTAGTTATAACAAGGGAAAGGTGACTTTCAGAGTCAGCTTGCCTGGAAGCATCATTGGATGAGATTTTAAATGCATGTTGACAGAGGAACAGGCTGTGAAGACCGGTTTGCTACCTTCTACAACAGATGACTTGAGAACATCAGCCATACACAACTTCTTTGTGGGTATCTCTCCTCTCCCCACCCCTTTGCCTGCTGCCAATCTCTATAATCTTGGCATGACATCATGGGAATGTAGGTTTGTTTAATCTGCTGGGGCTTGCAATTTAGCACACCAAAACAGCAGTATTATCAAACAGACCTTCATTTAAGGTAAGTATGCACCAAGAAGACTCTACCTTATCTTTCATCTCCTGTTTATTTTGGTATTGCAGCAGTTGCCCAGACTCTTTAAATAATACTGTCACTGTAGATTATCAAAGCAGTGATGGTTGGGGAAGATGCCAAAACACACTAATCTGTAACACAGATTAATCCACACAGTTCCGATAGTGGGAAAGGGGAGCAGGGAGCGTGGAGACCTCTGATGGAATCATTCTCTTGTCTGTCCATCAGGAATTCTCAGCTCTGACACTGAATGAAGGAGATTTTCAAGCCCATAACTTACAAATACGTATGTGCTCAATTGCATGCTGCACAAGGGGATGAAGGATTACTGTGGTATAATTCATCAGAAGGGGGTACTTGTGCAGTATTTGTGGGTGGAAGCAAAACAAAAAAATAGACATGAAATGACTATTATTGAATTGCAAGTGCCTTAACATTCCTGCTGGGTAAAAATAGAGGGAAATTGTGAGGGTTAGAGAATAGAAATATCCTAAAGCAACTAGAGCTATGTATTCCATCTTTGGTGTCTCACTTCTAGACTAATCTAAACCCCATTGAAGTCAATAGGTGGCTTTAATAGGCAGTGGATCAAGACACTAGAGAGCACCTAGAAGCAGTTTTATTACTTTGAGATTTTGTCTTCCCCTTGTGCTTCCAGTCCTCTTCAGCCTCTACTAGTACTCCTTCTCTCTCCCCAAAATTGAAAACACATGATAAATTCCTTCTTCACAAGAGGAAGAAGTTTAAAATAATTCCAGGGAGAAGAAGTCTTAGGAACATTCACTGCAAAAGCAATGGAGTGCTTAAGTTTTGCAAGAGGGCAAAGCAAATTGGTTTGTCTTAAAGTAGTGATCACTCTACTTTACTTAGGAGATTATTTCGAATTTACTAAATCCGACTTCTGGGCACCCAGTTTTACAAATTTGAAGTTCTGTGTCCTCACTATGGGGAAGAACTGAATGTAGTCCAAGGCAGGCTCCATTAATATGGACGCACAACCTTGGACTTAGAGTCCCAAGAAGCACTCTGGGGAGCTGCAGAAGGCCTCCTAGAGGCCAAATAGTTTGAATTAGCCGCACCAGAGCATCCACACTAATGTTATTTTGGATACACAACTTTGAGAATAGTGTTATTCCTCATGAAAAGCAGGAGTACATAGTTTGAATTCTGTGGCCCCTTATTCCAGAATATCGGCTTGGTAGTGTGGATGCATCACTTACAAATTCAACCTGGAGGGTGGGTGGGGGGGGGTATTATTTTGTACTAAGGTTCTAGTGTCAACCAAGCCTCAGGGAGTAGTTTGAGGGGAAGGATTACTATGGTGTAATTCATCAGAAGGGGGTACTTTCTGGAACCAAGTTCTAAGTAGAGCTGAAGAGAAGAATGCCTGAAATGAACAAGGCAGTGGAATGAATCCAAATACACTGTTTATTACAAGCATGGAAGCACAAATAAGAGGCAGAACTGCACCTTTTTTAAGAATAACAGAGAGGACAAAAAAGAGGCAAGTTGAAATACCTCCTTACTGCAGGAAATGCCGCTGCTTGAAGAGGAAAAACAAACCAAAGGACTGTGCAATGTAATTTTATCATTTGCTTTAACAGCAGGAAGGCTCAATGAGAGCTCAACCTTTCTCTTCCCTTCCTCTCGTGGCCAATTGGGAATGAAGGCATCCAGACCAGTAATAAGATAGCTCCCTCACACAGGCACTGGATTAAATTGCACATGCATACTGGATAATTTTGCTTTATGCATGTTCTTCAGCAAAAACTGATGATGCTCTCTTCTAAAGTGCGCAAAGTCTACAATAGCCCACACTTCAATCCTAGGCCATGTCTACACTTCAATTCCTTATTGAAACTTTCATGGCTCAGGGGTGTGGAAAAAACAAACACACACTCGCTTCCAAAAAAATTGTAATGATGAAAAGCATAGGTGTGGACAGTGCTTCATCAATGGCAGACACTCTCCCAGTGATGAAGCATTCAAGATGCTTTTATTTTTGTCACCAGGAGAGCTTGAGTGGCTGCAATGGGCATCTTACAATGGCATGAACACAGTAGCCCTAACGCAGTGGTCTCAAAGGAAATGGTAGGACTAGAGGTCCATTACTAACCAGTAGGGAGTTAGGGTTGGAGGGACTTTGTGTAAAATGCAGTACTGTTGGCAAGAGGAAGTCATGGGAATTCTCTCTGTGCATCTTCAAACGTCTTTGTGCATCTCTTCTTATCCCACAGGTTTCATGTACAGATAAGCTCAGGGTCTCAAAGTTAAACTAATTTAAGACTCAGGTAATCCAGTTTTAAATATGTAATTGCAATTCACAGAAGGTTTTGAGAAGTTATGCTTTGAAATCACATCTCCTTGCCCTTTCATGTGCATATTCACAATGCTAGGGGCTTGGATTTAACATCACAACATTTAACAAATATTCTTCTTATTGTGCAGTTGAATCTTGGAGAACTAGGGAGGTGAAAGAAAACAATAAATGGAAGAAAAGTAAATCTGGTGCAGCATTTCAAACAGGAACATTTGATTGTGGAATTACCATAAACTTAAAACTCTTCTGTCTAGTAAAATGATAAAGACAAATCTTTTATCATCCAGAAGATAATATAACCACAATTGATAAAAACCATATGGGTTTTTACAGCATTTCAGACACAATTTCAATTTGCTTGGATATGTACACATAATCCACATAGAAGAATGCCGGAAGGAATGTTAAAATGTTTTAACATTTAAAACATGTTAAAAGGCAGTATGTGTCCAGCAATGTATCACAAAGATCAACATTTAACCTGCTCCTACTTCTCATTAATTTTCTACAACAGGGGGTAAACCAGGACAGTAATCAAATGTATAGATAATTCTGAATTGGGACTCTTTGAACACATCAGGGGAATACTATTATAAAGCAACCATAAGCGCTTAGAATTATGGTAAAAAATCAACAATGAGATTCAGCATGGAAAAATTGCAGGTTCATGCATCTGGGGAAAAAATATCCAACACACACATGTTCAACTAGAGGAAGAAATCTGGAAGGCAGTAACAAAAGGAGATTGGGGCATGAGTAGACAGCCCACCAATATAATCAGGCTGTGGAAAGGGCACATACAAGAAACACCCAACTTCTGAACGCCCGAGTTACGACCCCCCGCACTTACAGCCATTTTTGTAAGTGCGGAAGGGGCCAAAACCCCCTGACTTACGTCCTCGGCCCCGCATTTATGATGGTGCATGGTGCCTATCGTAAATGAGGGTTTGAGTTACGACACCCCCGACTTGCGACACTTCCCCGGGATCCAATCGTGTCACAAGTCAGGGGCCATCTGTACATTGCGTAGAGCTTCACGCTCCTTTTCTATACAACTCTTGTATGAACTCTTGCTAGTAAACTATAGCTAGTTCTGGGAATTTCTTTACCAAAATGATATAGATAATTTGGATGGATTTCTAAGAAGTGAAACAAAATTATTATAGGATTACAAGGATTAGCACATTGGGGAAAGAGGAAGATAGCAAAACTTAGTGTGTACAATTTGACTATGTAAAAACTAAAGGAAGGGGAAGATAAACCCTTTCAAATATTTGCAGGCCTTAACACCTCCAAATGAGAGGAATTATTTTGGATGCTACAGATTACTTCAATTAAAAACTAGATAAAATTAAGAAAAGGAAAGAAGAAGTTACTCACCCTGTGAAGTAATGATTGTTCTTCAAGATGTGTCCCCGTGGGTGTTCCACTCTTGGTGTCGGGTCCCGTCCCGGCGCCGTGGCTCGGAGAACTGTCATAGCCATGCTCCGCCGGACTGCGCATGCGCGGCTTCTCTGCAGTGCCATTCGCGCCTTTGATCAGCCATGCGCAGTCTGGCACCCACTCAGTTCCTCTCACCCACTCATCTGAAAGAGAAAAGAAACAATTCCGGAGTGGGGAGGAGGGTGGGTCGTGGAGCACCCATGGGGACACATCTTGAAGAACAATCATTACTTCACAGGGTGAGTAACTTCTTCTTCTTCTTCTTCTTCAAGTGGTCCCTGTGGGTGCTCCACTCTTGGTGACTTCGGAGCAGTACCCAAACTGCCGGAGGGCTCTGGAATTAAAGATTGTGATTACGATTGAGTACTGCCGTAGCCACTGCGGAGTCTGAAGCAAAATGATCAACTACAGCAGAGTGCTTCATAAAGGTGACATTAGAGGACCAGGTTGCTGCCCTGCAAATGTCATGAAATGGGACTCCTCTTAGAAAGGCCGTAGTAGTGGACACCGCTCTGGTGGAATGGCCCTTAGGTGGAT